>JASDDO010000024.1:869122127-871622127 GCA_030015575.1 Agapanthus africanus | reverse complement strand
TATGTTACATGCACATCAGAGCTTTGGGTATCGTTTCCTTTCGAATATTCATATAGTTGTAAATGCATGCTCGGTAGGATACGCATCGGAGATTTTCCTTGTTGCCTCCCATATCAGGTAATTAGTGCGTGTTCTAGATCGAGTATTGCCGTCGAATGGAGGCTTGTTTATACAGTGCTCGAGTGTAACCGTCTTTCCTCGGAGGTTGTGGCTGCGAAAGCGGGTTTGCGAGGTTTGATTGAGCGGTGCGCGGCGAACATGGTGTCGTGCGAGAAGAGGCTCGGCCACAAATTCTCGGAAAGGGAGCTGGCCTCTAAGGCATTGAGCGAGCTTCAAACCAGCCTTACACCAAAGCCAATAAAGCGTATGAACTCTGGCGGGTACTTCAAGAGTCTATCAGAGAGGTGGTGGCTCTTGATAAAGCTGTCGTGTTCACTCGCGAAAGGGTCGAGGCTCACAAGGTCACCGAGAAAGAGCTCGAAGGCCCGCTTGCCTCGTATCAGGCCCAGCAGGCTCAGGCGGAGGCTCGTCTTCTGGCGATCCTGAATCATGAAGCCATGGCCCAGCAAAAGCAGGATGAGCTAGCAAAATTGCTAAATCGCCCGCCGTCCTGAAAAACTTGTATCTTTTCCTTTCTTTTTGTACACACTCCTGAATGAGAGTATCTTCCTTTTGTTCATTCACGAATTGTACTTTGTATTCATTTTGGTTTATGAATAAAGACATATTTTTCTCTCCTTAATGGTGTTTCTCTTTTTATTGAATGTGTTCTGCGGACAATTTATCTAGGTCTCCTTGCAGGGCAGCGATGGCTTAGGATTTAGGGTTAAGATCTGCCTCCTAAGACTTTTGAGCTTTACGAGCCGTGAGGGTCTCATAAAGAGTTTTTCTCCCTACAGGTCGAGAGGATCCCGTAAGTGTAAGCTCTTCTTAAGAATCGTGAGGATTCTTAAGCGGGTTTTCCCTTGGGAGTCGTAAGGATCACACAAGAGAGTTTTCTTCCTTACAGGTCGTGAGGACCCGCAAGTGCTGGGTGCGGTCGCCCTTATCCGTATTTCACGGGGTCAGGGGTTGGTTTGGGATGGTTTCCAGGGTATCGTAGTTTAAAGACATCGCGGTCAAGGTTAAGGACCTCCACAGTCCGTGGGTTTAAGGACTCCACAGTCCAATGTTAGTTTTAAGACATCACGGTCAAGGTTAAGGACATCATAGTCCGTGGATTTAAGGACTCCACAGTCCAATGTTAGTTTTAAGACATCACGGTCAAGGTTAAAGACATCATAGTCCGTGGATTTAAGAACTCCACAATCCAATGTTAGTTTTAAGACATCACGGTCAAGGTTAAGGACATCATAGTCCATGGATTTAAGGACTCCACGGTCCAATGTGTGGTTACCGGGACCCGTCACCTCTTTGAAGACGTTGAGGGATTACAACGACAAATATCAAAGGAGTGAAGAGATGTACCCTTGAACCAAGGTAAAATCAGTCTAGAATCATGGTGGTTGATCGTTAGTTTTAAGACATTATGATCGAGGTTAAGGACATCATAGTCCGTGGATTTTAAGGACTCCACAGTCCCGTGTTTGCTCTGGATGCTTCACACGGGTTCACTGCCGTGCTTGGCGAGGACCAGGCTCCGCTCTGGGCGTTTTCCGCGGGGTCAAAGAGTGACGTTATCCGCGTTCCACGTGACCAGGAATTTTGCACTAGATGCTTCACACGGGTTCACTGCCATGTTCGGCGAGGACTAGGCTCCGCTCTGGATGCTTCACACGGGTTCACTGTCGTGCCCTGCGAGGACCAGGATCCGCTCTGGACGTTTTCCACGAGGTCAAAGAGTGACGTTATCCGCGTTCCACGTAACCAGGAATTTTGCTCTAGATGTTTCACACGGGTTCACTGCCGTGTTCGGCGAGGACTAGGCTCCGCTCTGGATGCTTCACACGGGTTCACTGCTGTGCTCCGCGAAGACCAGGATCTGCTCTGGACATTTTCCACGGGGTCAAAGAGTGACGTTATCCGCGTTCCACGTAACCAGGAATTTTGCTCTAGATGCTTCACACGGGTTCACGGCCGTGTTCGGCGAGTACTAGGCTCCGCTCTGGATGCTTCACACGGGTTCACTGCCGTGCTCCGCGGGGACCAGGATCCATTCTGGACGTTTTCCACGGGGTCAAAGAGTGACATTATCCGCTTCCACGTGGCCAGGAATTTTGCACTAGATGCTTCATATGGGTTCACTGCCGTGTTTGGCGAGGACTAGGCTCCGCTCTGGACGTTTTCCACGGGGTCAAAGAGTGACGTTATCCACGTTCCACGTAATCAGGAATTTTTCTCTAGATGCTTCATACGGGTTCACGGCCGTGTTCGGCAAGGACTAAGCTCCGCTCTGGATGCTTCACACGTGTTCACTGCCGTGCTCCGCGAGGACCAGGATCCGCTCTGGACGTTTTCCACGGGGTCAAAGAGTGACGTTATCCGCATTCCACGTAACCAGGAATTTTGCTCTAGATGCTTCACACGGGTTCACTGCCGTGTTTTGCGAGGACTAGGCTCCGCTCTGGACGTTTTCCACGGGGTCAAAGAGTGACATTATCCGCGTTCCACGTAACCAGGAATTTGTTGATTATATCCGCATTTCACGGGGTGGGGATTTGACTCTTGGTGATCTGTATATCGCCGAGCCATGGAACTGGGAGTTGCCGCTGTTCCGCTTCGCTTGAAGTTGTGTCCTTTGTTACGAAACGAGTGTTGAGATGATCTCTAGGTCACTTGCGGCCCGTCGAGATTTGGCTTCTTCTTATGATGAAACCTGGGGGAGGAGTATGATCCCTTCTTTGTTTACGCCCTTGGATTGTATACAGGGATTGATGTAACATCATCTGTAGGGCATAAATTTCGTTTTTATTTTATTTCTTTTTTTTTCGCGATGCTCTATCATTTCAGCTTTTATACCTCGAAGTTCGCGATTGCCCCAACATTTCGGCTATTTTTTCGCGGTGCCCAATCATTTCGGTTATTTATTTTATTTTTTACTCGCTGCTTTTTATTGCGAGTTGTCCAATCATTTCGGCTATTTTTCATGCATACATTTTTACTTGCTGATTTTATCGCAAGTTGCCCCATCATTTCGGCTATTTCTCGCATGCATGTGTGGCTTGTTGGCTTTTCGCTGCAAGCTTGGATTTATACACCGATTTCGGAATCAGCACCGCTACAACTGGGATGTTGCCAGGAGCGAATCATCACTTGCCTCTGTCGATGTTGAACAAAGGTGGCTTAGTAAACAGGGTTAAGGGTCCTGTCGACTAAGGCTTTTGACTTCATGAGCCGTAAGGGTCTCACAAAGGTATTTCTCCCTACAAGTCGTGAGGATCTTGTAGGTGTGTTTTCTCCTTGGGAATCGTGAGGATTCCTAAGTGAATGTTCCCCCGTAAGTCGTAAGGATCTTACAAAAGGGTTTTCTCCTTATAAGTCGAGAGGACTCACAAGGGTTGTTTACCGTTTAAGCATATCCCTAGTCGTTGGTGGGACTTTGTTTGGGAAATGTTTATTCGCGCCCATGGATTGTATACAAGGGTTAGTATGAGCCTCTTGTAGGGCAATATCGAAGGTTGTGGGCTTAAGAACAGGTTCAGGTTTCTGTAACTTAAGACTTTCAAATCTTATGAGCCGTGAGGGTCCCATAAAAGAGTTCTCCTTACGAGTCATGAGGATCTCGCAAGTGTAATTTCTTCTTAGGAATCGTGAGGACTCCTAAGTGTGTTGCTCCCTTGTGAGTCGTAAGGATCTCACGCGGATAGTTTCTCCTTACAAGGTCGTGAGGACCCTGCAAGTGTCCTTTAACGAGGTTGCGCCCTTTCGGGTTTTCACAAACACTAGCCGGTAGCCCCGCTGTTTTTACTCACGGAGCCCTTTCGGGTTTTCATCCGTGCCCATTTCGCTTACGGACATACCGTTTTTATTTTTATTATTTTATTATTTTTTTTTTATTCTATTTTTTTTATCGGCTTTGAGATGCTGCCATCCACCGTAGTTTATCGACATCTCGGTCAACAACCAGTTTTAGGACATAGTGGTCCATTGTTAGTTTAAGAACGTTTCGGTCCGTTGCTAGTTTAAGGACGTTTCGGTCCGTCGATAGTTTAAGGACATTTCGGTCCGTCGTTAGTTTAAGGACGTTTCGGTCCGTTGTTAGATTAAGGACGTTTCGGTCCGTTGTTAAAGAAGGCCGGTTACTACTTATAGAGTTCGGGCTTAGGAAGATAGCGAGCGGACATGGTCGTCGTCATCTATCATTGACCTAGGCCTTAACCCGTCAAGCGTAGTATTTCTTCAGGAAGCGACCGTTTATTGGCCTGAAAGGTCTTTCACCGTGCATATCCATGAGTAGATATGCTCCGCCCTGGTAGACCTTGTCTATGACGTACGGGCCTTTATAGTTCGGCTCGAATTTTCCCCGCTTGGCGCGATTGGGGATCATAGGTCTTTTGACCACTAGCACGAGTTCGCCTTGGCGGAATGTCCTCGGCCTGGTCAATCTTTCATATGAGCGCACCATTTTTGCTTTATAAGCCTCAAGATTTTGTTGCGCTATGAGCCGGGTTTCATCAAGGGCGTCAAGCTCCTCAAGCCGAAGGTGAGCATTTTCTTCATTTATCAGCTCGTAGTGGACTGCTACTCGTAGAGAGGGTAACTCTATCTCGAGGGGGAGTACTGCTTCCATACCGAATACCAACGCGTACGGCGTTGTGTTCGTGGCTGTCTTGAATGTAGTTCGATACGCCCAGAGAGCTTCTTGCAATCTCTCGTGCCAGCCCTTCTTGTTTCGGGACACCGTCTTCTTCACGATCTTCGTCAGGGTCATATTGAAAGCCTCAGCTAGACCGTTAGCTCGGGGATTATACACTGAGTAATATCTCCAGTCTATGTTGTGTTGTTGCGCGAAGCGGCTGATCTTGTGGCTTCTGTAGGCTGGCCCGTTATCGGAGATAATTCTTCGCGGAGTTCCAAACCGATAAATGATGTGCGTCTTGAAGAAATGGAGGATATTCTCCGTCTTCACTTCCCTCAGCGGTACTGCTTCTGCCCATTTGGAGAAGTAATCAGTTGTCGCCAAAATGAATCGATGTCCTCTGGACGACGTTGGTTCGATGGGGCCGATTACGTCAGTCCCCCACATTTCGAACGGCCAGCTAGCCACCGTTGGATGGAGTGGATTTGGATGCTGATGGATAAAGTCCCCATGGATCTGGCATGAGTGGCATTGCTTCGCATACTCGAGGCAGTCCTGGATAATCGTGGGCCAATAGTAGCCCATTCGTTTAATCTTCAACTTCATCTTCGGGCCTGCTTGGTGAGAACCGCAGAGTCCTTCGTGAACTTCCTGAACGACTCTTTTCGCTTCGTCAGGTCCCAGGCATCTCAACCATAGAGAGTCAAATGACCTCTTGTACAAAGTATCATTGATGAAGGCGAAAGACAGAGCTCGTTTCATAAGCTGATGTCTTGAGGACGCATCTTCAGGCGTTCGACGAGATTTGAAGTAGTCTATAAAGACTTCTCTCCAATCTTCAACTTGTAGGGTTGCTAGGCACTGCCACAAGGTTCTACGAGGCATCTACCATGCCCGATTTAAAAATTAGCCGTGCCGAACAACCCGAAGCCGGATCTTTAAACTAGAGTTTAGGCGAAAACAAGCATGTTAAACACTTTAACACTAAGTGAGAGGAATTACAACCTTTGTAGATCCGGTCCTTCACTTCATAAGCTCCGTGTTGAGGTTCCTTCGCTGCGATCATCGTGTTCCGGACTCTCGAGAGGCTCCACAAAGAGAATGATGCAAACTTGCTTCCGATCTTCGATAACATAGATGATCTAGCTTGAAGTTTCATTAACACAAGCTAACACTCACTAATGAAGTGAACACCCTCATCTAAATGGTAAGGATAGATGAGGATGACGAAGTAGGATTTTTGCTCTCTTTTATAATCTTATTCTCACTCATTTTCATCACTTGAAAAAAGCTAGAAAGCTTTTTCCATGAAAGAAAGAAGAAGGAAGAAGAAGAAGAATATCATAATCCTTTTGTGATGAATAATGAATTATTGTAGTGGTTACAAATCTAACCAAGGGTTAAGCATGAAGGAGTTAACCCTTGTAGAGAATTAACTAGAGTTAATGGTTTGGATTGGGTTAACATAATATCTTCATAAAATATCAAGCAAAACACAAAGTCAAAGCTTCATGAAGCTTCATGGAAGCTTCATGCAAAAGCTAACCCTAATCCAAATCCTAACCAAGTTTAAACCCTAAACCATTGTTAAATTTGTAACCCTAACATGTTACAATATTATATAACACATATACAATATATTTTGTAACAATAGAAAATAATACAATTAACATATATCGCATATATATCAATGTATTATCCCGTGAGAAAATGAATCTTTTAGTGAGCTAGTATTAGTTAATGTAATTTAATATATCATATATATTATTATACATTAAATTATCGAATCAACACTTGATCCGACAATCCGGCTATATCGTATATAACCGACTAATACGATGACCCGGCTATATCATATATACCCGGCCGATATCTCATATCGCGAGAATCCAATACGGTATCACATACCGCATTATCCTCGGTCCCGCACATATCACATATGTGCTCCTATTCCGTTTTGCCTGAGCCAAGAAACCTCTGTGTAGGACTCTAAAGAATCGTCAATACGCCGGCAGTAGGTGATGATCATATCAAACACCCACAAGCTGCAAGCGGTCAGCTAAACGTAACAGCCACCCAGGTATTGAGCGCTCAGAAGATCAACAAGCAAGCCTGTACATTCTCCTGTGAATCCAATCAGTAACACTCCCGTACAGTCCGGTCCCGTCGTCTGATATGTCGCATATCTCGTCTAGGGATGGTAAACGTCAGACCCCAGTAGCTTGATAAGTCATGTCGATATGAGGTCTATAACAGTTCGAGAAACTACTGATAACACTTACCAGTAAATCTCAGCAACCCTGGCCAGGGATTTCCGGTTATAGCCAATCGAACACAGCACAACATCAACTCCCTATACCGGGAGAGACGAATCCCCTCCTGTCGCTCATTGCCTCCATGTGATTCAGGACTGTACCCAAAAGCCACCTTTTTGCATGCCCTCTTAGACGTGGTATGATGGAAATCAAAGCACAGTGGGAATTACACAAGACTCTATGACGATCTCGGGTCAACAGACTACTCTGTACCAGTGTCACCGGAGAACTGCCATCTGACGTGAGGTATAATACCATCTGGGAGTTCTCGGCGAGTCCGTCCAGTGTACCCAGTCTCTACTGAGCACCCGTACACCATCCTTGATGTCAAACACCGATGGATATGGGATCATCCATCGCCCATCATATGGGTTAAGATGCGTATACGCCAGTCTACTCTGGTGTATCGATGCCCTGTCTCGATACACCCTCGACTAGGAACAGTTATAGGATGTACTCGTCGACTACAGTGGCCCCACTAGTATGATCTCATCATAGTCCCAGTAGTCGAGTACATATCCTAAGGGCTTTATCAACATGTAACGTAGAGACAATCAGAGTACATGTTAAGCTAAAGTACAACCAGATAGCATACTATCATGTCGAGCAAGAAAGTACTCCCTATATATATCCAAGCATCCATTACAATATACATCGTATGTACAGTAATGGCCTCTAGGGCATACATATAACTAACAATCTCCTACTTGCACTAGGGTCATCTGTTGTGGTATCGCATACCCAACAATTAGCTATGGTTGAAGTATCTCATACTCAACCATCCCATAAAAGTCTCTACTTGGAAAAAGGCCTTTGTGAGTGGATCCGCGCTGTTGTCCTCTGTGTCTACTCTCCTAACCTCGATCTCCCTGGAGATCAACCATCTCCATGATCAGGTGATACTGTCTAAGAATTATATCTGGATTTCTAATGGGACGGTAGTTCTTTGGCTAAAGCCACAACTCCATTGTCACACAATGGTAGGAACGAAGTTCATCTCATGAACTTATATATCCAGACTGCCTCTTTGGTAGCATCCTTGGTAACGATGTATCTTGCCTTTAATCGTCTAGTAAGTCACGGTATCTAGCTTGGAACTCTCCCAACATACCGTCCCTCCAATGAGGGTAAAGATAATGCCTGCGACTGACATTCAGTCGTCCTTACCACCCTGGAACCTTTCTAGTGATTCTCCCCAGGATCGATTGACACTATCTTACTACAACTAGTGAGAATCATAACATCCAATTAGATCTATCTCATAGATCCAAAAACCCAGAATTTAGGAGGTATCACTTTGATCCTATATGGAGAATCCTTGTGATAAGCGGAGATTGAACGAGCGTAGCATAGGAAACTTCTTCCCTATCAAGAGTATGTCATCCACGTACTCTACGAGGATCACCACCATACTCTCTACTACCTTTTTGTATATACAAGGTTCATCTACCATTTTGATGAAGTCAAACTCTTTGACTGCCACATCAAAACAGACGTTCCAACTCCGCGATGCCTGTTTTATCACATAAAACATCTTGCACACGTTTCCGCTGCTCCCACTGTCTACGAAGCCCTCTGGCTGTGTACTTATAGACGCTCTCTTCTAAAACATCATTTTAGAAAAGCAGTCATAACACCCAACCACCAGATATCGTAGTCATGGTATGCAGCCGTGGTAAGTAGGATCTGGATGGACTTAAGCATAGCTTTGAAAGTCTTAACTTTTCCATGTACACCAAGTAATCTTCTCAAGATATACTTGCTCCTGATGGGGATTTAACCCTTCAAATAAAGCAACCAAAGTCCATACTTTGTTGGTGTATAAGGATTCCATCTCAGATCGATAAGCATCCAGCCATTCTTACAGAGTCCCACTCCTGATGGCCTGCTCGAAACTAGTTGGGTCATCATCTCATGATGCAATCCTCGCTCCCACTGTCATAGAGAAACCGAAGAATCTCTCAGGTGGGTGAGGAACTCTGCTAGATCGGCGAAGAGGCTGAGGTTCGTTGGTTACTATTGAATCGTTTGGTTCTACCAAATCATCAGCTGTAGTTTGCATAGCTGGAACTCCTTCCAGTTCTACCTCATGACCACTAATTTCTTCACAAGAAATTCCCTTTCACAAAGGTGGCATGTTGAGAAATAAAACACTTTTGTTTCTCGGTTTGGTAGAAGATATTCCCTTGCGAATGCTTGGGATATCCAACAAACTTCCATAGATCTGACTTTACCTCGAGCTTGTCCGGATTTTGCTTTTCAGACATAGGCCGGACAACCCCAAATCTTAACATACTTAAGATATGGGCTCTTCCCATTCCATATCACATATGAAGTGGTAGGCAACTGATTTGATTTGAACCCTATTCAATAGGTATGCAGTTTCTCAAGTGCATAACTCCCAAAAGGAAATAAGAAACTCAGTAGTACTCATCCTAGAGCACACCATATCACATAGGGTGATATTGCTCCTCCCCGATACACCGACGTGCTGTGGTGTATACGGAGGAGTAATGCTGAGAGAGAATCTCATTCTCCTTTAGAATAGTCCAGGAATTCCGTGCTCAAGTATTCTCCTCCTTGATCTCATCAAAGGACATAATACTTATACCCGTATTTTGGTTCTCTACTTCTAGCTTACATTCTGTGAATATCTCAAAAGGTTCGGACTTGTGTTTCAACAGGAACATATGTCTGAATCTTGAGAGATCATTAGAGAATGTAATGAAGTACAAAGAACCGGTCTTGGCATGTGTAGACAGGAGACTTTCATACATCAGCATGTATCAATCCCAAGAGTTCACTAACTCTTTCTCTGTTTCCAATAAACAGAGCTATGGTCATCTTATCTTTGTGACATGACCGGCAAGTTTCACAAGATGTAAATTCAAACAGATTTAAATATGCATCTAAATGTAACTTAGCTAGTCGGGTCGCATTGATATGACCTAGTCTACAATGCCTCAAGAAGAATTCGTTCATTTCTGAATTCTTCCTCTCGTGTGTATTCTGTATACTAAGAACTGTAGTTTTATTTAGAACGTTAATGCTTTTTAGATAACGTGCCTGAACCGATCAACTCTTGATATAGGAAATGTTCAAAACATTATCCAACAATACAAAATTATATCCTTTCTTTACTAATAAAGAGACTGATATGATGTTTTATATCAGGTTCGGTATCTAATAACATTCGTTCAGAATCATTGTATTCTGGTAATACAGAGTAATAGTGACCAACAGACTTGGCTGCAACACTTGCACCGTTTTCTGTCTCATGAAACTTATCACCCGTTCTCAGTTCTCTACCTTTCTGTAGCCTATGTAACAGATTACATATGCGGGATCCTGATCCGGTATCTCATACCCAGGACGTAAAGGATACTGAGAAACAGTTCTCTGTACTGAACACACCCGAAGAAAATGCATCAGCATGCACTTTCTTCGTTTGGGCGGCACGGGAAATCTGGTATTCCCCAATTTCCTGCTCTGTCTTATAACAATTATAAGTTGGAGCGGGACCAACATTCCCCAGCTTAGTATAACAAGCGGGTTCGGTCAATTCATCTGTTTTATTATCTTGATTAAGGCGTGATATGGTCGCTACCTGGAGAGAGAGAGAGAAGAAAACACTCAGCGTATGCTCTTGCAAGATTAGATTGGTTATCTAATATATCTAATCAGGATGTCTCCCACTGTTTTAGTCAAATCTTCCTTCAAACCCTAAAAGGAATGACTAGCCGGGATTAATTACACGCTACAAGTTCGCTAATCTTTCAGCCTGGCTAGTGTCGGTACTTTGAGAGAAGACTCCCGTGCTTTCGCACGAACCTAATTAAAGTAAACCTCGTTTTCCCAGGGGCGTAACCCTGTTAACACCTTTCTAGACACCTACTTGATCGGCTAATTGTAATGTGTAAAACTCTCTCAGGAGTAACTCTTACTCGCAGCGGGTATCGGGATCCAACTATCTCATAGAAGGTCTGCAATCTCATTGCAAATTTCAACACTTGAAATTCCCAATAATATTTTACCCCTAACGTGCTATGACCTTGACGTATGCCAAACAACCCATAGTCCGCTAGTCAAGTTCAACCCGTACATTTCTTGATTGAATTAAACCCCCCCCCCCCCGCACGACCCTTGACGCATGCCAAACAACGCCGTACGAATACCCTAATCCAATCGCATCGTATGCTAGCAGATAAGCACTAGTTAGCTACCGTACACTACGCCTTGACGCATGCCAAACTACCGGAGCACGAATACTAAGTAGTACTTATCTGAAATGACGGAGGGCTACGCAGGTTTTTAAGAAAACCATGAGCGTAATGAACTTGATATCTTTGTAGAATCGAGTGATTTTAAATGGAGTGTTTTTGAGGCTTTTCTAGTTTTGCTAAAGGGGTCACTCCCGGTGAAGGGATCGTCGGCCATTTCCTCATCGAATAAGGTGCAGGATATTTCACAAATATCGCTGTGCAAAGAAAGAACTATAGAAGCAATGAAAAGACAAACCGAGTATGCAGCATCTGCTAGTTTCACTAAAGAGGTCACTCCCGGTGAAGGGATCTCGGCTCTTTCCTTATCGAATAAGGTGCTGGATGTTCTACAAGAAACACCGCTATGCAAAGCAAGAACTAGAGCTACCTGTTTTTGAGACAAGTTTCTACAATATTTTTAGGTTTCTTTTAGTTTCATTAATCTCATTAATGAAGTCTCATTTTATTATGCTTCACAAGCATCTCTTTTGAAACGAAATCTGCAATATAACATATATCTCATATATATAATATAAACATTCGTCTCAGGCAGTAATATGATCTCATCACAGAACATTGCAATAGAAGAACATATATGAAATATTGGATATACTAGGATGTCCGTGTTTTCAATACAAGCCTGTATAAAACACGGATTCCACGGTCGCGATAAATAGCCAAACCCAGATCCCTAGACCCCTACGAGAGCGGCAAGAAACACTGCCAATTCTAGGGTTAGAAGACCTGGTCTCGACTCCTCGAGATGGTCTCCCACTGGACCCTAGAACCCGGTTACTTGTGCTCCCCGACTTGGGTCTACCTAATGCGGAAAAGTAAATAATATACAATGGTGACATCATCCTCAGCCCGGAAGTGCCCCAATAAAAGAATATTACATACAAATGAGTTTTACATGAATGAAAAGGAAAAACTCTCATCTCACATAAAACTCCCGGCTATTCAAAACGCGACGATCCAATATAACATATCACAGCAACACATAATATCTCATATCATCAACGTAAGCAAGTATGCGTATCCCGATTGTCGTTGATGTATAGAAACGAAGCCGGCGATACACCACATACTACGCTTACGGTCACAGAAAAGAAAGTGTGAAACTACAACAGTTGGAATCCGCAACCTCCTTAGACATCACATGCCTAACCAAATGAATTCCTTAGACATCGCATGCCTAACAATTATAAACCCCACATTTTAGTCTCATTATTGAAAACTCTTTTCAATATCAAGTCGGGCAATTCAACAAGATTCCCGACATCCTGATCGAATGCTCATCACAAAATTCAGTAAACGGCCGCACCCCCGGATGCCGTCGACGAAGTGCACTAAGGCGGAACACCACTGCCGCGAGCACCCGAACGGATGCTTTTGGCGACGGGGTTCTCCTACAGTCACTTGGTCGGGGCTATGGGGCGTGGCTGTCTATTAAGTTTACCAGGCGAGTATCCGCGTACGCTACGTGATTGCGACAGACTTTTGATCTCATCAAAATTCCGTGGCAACCGATCATCTGAGACTAAACTGCTATGTTTATAATATTCATAATTAGTTATCTCATAACTACCTGTGGATTCCAAACAATGTATCACATTCCAGATAAATAGACAATGTTAAACTTTCCGATCGAATAATCAAACATCCAAGTTTTTCCAAATAGTTCTCAACACTTGAAATTAGTTTAAAAACATCCATCGCATGCTACAGTACCAATGGTCCAGCCGTAGAAGGGTCAAGCCAACGCCTCACATGTGGCACGCCGTACTACCACAAACCCTAAGGTTCAGAGGCAGTTCAAGACGGTCACATAATCGAGTTAAGCTTTGTTGTCTTCTAGAGGGTCCACCGCGTTACTTGCACGACTTAGAACGTTCTTAAACTACAGAAAAATCCAACACTTGGAAATTTTCCGGCAGGGGAAAAAGTGAGTTATTGATATCCGTTCGAACTTTTGAACACGTTCAAAAAATTATCCGGACAAATAAAATAAAGTTAAATTATCTGATCGAATCAACGAGTCCCCAATACAACCCTAGAAAACTCAAAACTTGAGTGGAATTAAAAAATTCCCAGAAAAAAATGACAAGAAAGGACCTAAGAATAAATATGTGAATTTACAGGGACTAATTCGAAATTTTGGCCGCGGAACCTCGGCCAAACCCTTGGTTTGGCCACGGTTCCGTGGTAATATTATTGAGTTAATGGACCGTACTTCACAGTAATTCTTAGGTTTTCCTGCTCTATTTTATGAGAATTTTTAATACAGAAAAAATCAACTTTTTGAAAATTATCTAGAGAAGGGTTCAAATTAGGGTTTCGGGGTTCGATCGAACTTTAAACTTCGTCTAGACTTCGCCTAAAGCTCTAGCTTGGCTTTGATACCACTGTAGGGTTGCTAGGCACTGCCACAAGGTTCTACGAGACATCTACCATGCCCGATTTAAAAATTAGCCGTGCCGAACAACCCGAAGCCGGATCTTTAAACTAGAGTTTAGGCGAAAACAAGCATGTTAAACACTTTAACACTAAGTGAGAGGGATTACAACCTTTGTAGATCTGGTCCTTCACTTCATAAGCTCCGTGTTGAGGTTCCTTCGCTGCGATCATCGTGTTCCGGACTCTCGAGAGGCTCCACGAAGAGAATGATACAAACTTGCTTCCGATCTTCGATAACATAAATGATCTACCTTGAAGTTTCATTAACACAAGCTAACACTCACTAAATGAAGTGAACACCCTCATCTAAATGGTAAGGATAGATGAAGATGACGAAGTAGGATTTTTTCTCTCTTTTATAATCTTATTCTCACTCATTTTCATCACTTGAAAAAAGCTAGAAAGATTTTTCCATGAAAGAAAGAAGAAGGAAGAAGAAGAAGAAGATCATAATCCTTTTGTGATGAATAATGAATTATTGTAGTGGTTACAAATCTAATCAAGGGTTAAGCATGAAGGAGTTAACCCTTGTAGAGAATTAACTAGAGTTAATGGTTTGGATTGGGTTAACATAATATCTTCACAAAATATCAAGCAAAACACAAAGTCAAAGCTTCATGAAGCTTCATGGAAGCTTCATGCAAAAGCTAACCCTAATCCAAACCCTAACCAAGCTTAAACCCTAAACCATTGTTAAATTTATAACCCTAACATGTTACAATATTATATAACACATATACAATATATTTTGTAACGATAGAAAATAATACAATTAACATATATCGCATATATATCAAATTATTATCCCCTGAGAAAATGAATCTTTTAGTGAGCTAGTATTAGTTAATGTAATTTAATATATTATATATATTATTATACATTAAATTATCGAATCAACACTTGATCCGACAATCCGGCTATATCGCATATAACCGACTAATACGATGACCCGGCTATATCACATATACCCGGCCGATATCTCATATCACGAGAATCCAATACGGTATCACATACCGCATTATCCTCGGTCCCGCACATATCACATATGTGCTCCTACTCCGTTTTGCCTGAGCCAAGAAACCTCTGTGTAGGACTCTAAAGAATCGTCAATACGCCGGCAGTAGGTGATGATCATATCAAACACCCACAAACTGCAAGCGGTCAGCTAAACGTAACAGCCACCCAGGTATTGAGTGCTCAAAAGATCAACAAGCAAGCCTGTACATTCTCCTGTAAATCCAATCAGTAACACTCCCGTACAGTCCGGTCTCGTCGTGTGATATGTCGCATATCTCGCCTAGGGGTGGTAAACGTCAGACCCCAGTAGCTTGATAAGTCATGTCGATATAAGGTCTATAACAGTTCGAGAAACTACTGATAACACTTACCAGTAAATCTCAGCAACCCTGGCCAGGGATTTCCGGTTATAGCCAATCGAACACAGCACAATATCAACTCCCTATACCGGGAGAGACGGATCCCCTCCTATCGCTCATTGCCTCCATATGATTCGGGACTGTACCCAAAAGCCACCTTTTTGCATGCCCTCTTGGACGTGGTATGATGGAAATCAAAGCACAGTGGGAATTACACAAGACTCTATGACGATCTCGGGTCAACAGACTACTCTGTACCAGTGTCACCGGAGAACTGCCATCTGACGTGAGGTATAATACCATCTGGGAGTTCTTGGCGAGTCCGTCCAGTGTACCCAGTCTCTACTGAGCACCGGTACACCATCCTTGATGTCAAACACCGATGGATATGGGATCATCCATCGCCCATCATATGGGTCAAGATGCGTATACGCTAGTCTACTCTGGTGTATCGATGCCCTGTCTCGATACACCCTCGACTAGGAACAGTTATAGGATGTACTCGTCGACTACCGTGGCCCCACTAGTATGATCTCATCATAGTCCCAGTAGTCGAGTACATATCCTAAGGGCTTTATCAACATGTAACATAGAGACAATCAGAGTACATGTTAAGATAAAGTACAACCAGATAGCATACTATCATGTCGAGCAAGAAAGTCCTCCTATATATATCCAAGCATCCATTACAATATACATCGTATGTACAGTAATGGCCTCTAGGGCATACATATAACTAACACAACTTTCTCTTGGTCTTTTACTTGTAGGGTCGTCTGTTCAATCGCTTCCTTTTCCTCAGATGATTCCGAAGATACTTCTGCTGGGGCAAGTACCCGACGGCTTTGTATCACGATTCTTACTTCATCGAGGTTCTCATCGGTTAGCTCCTTAGCGAGCTTAGCCAACGCGTCCGCCTTGCTATTTTCTGCACGTGGTATGCTTTCCAGAATGTAATAGGGGATTTGGGTCAACAGTCGCTGCACCCTTTCGCCGTACTTTACCAACTCTGGTTTACACGTTTGGTAGGCGCCGTTTACTTGACTAACGACCAGTTGGGAGTCTCCGTTTATGAGGAGGTTTTCAATTTCCATGTCGATGGTGATCTCAAGGCCTGCTATCAAAGCTTCGTATTCAGCTTCATTATTCGTCCTCGGCTCTGTCAAGGAGAAGGAGAAGCGCATTATCCCTCCTTGCGGGGTCACGAAGATGAGACCCACCCCCGATTTGATTATAGGGATGCTTTGTTTTCGCTTCTTCATAGAGGATGCTCCATCGAAATAAAGCTCCCATCGCGTATCACCACCGTCGATCGCATCAAACGCATGTTCGTCTGGCAGATCGCAATTCAGAGGAGAATCGGCAGGTATCGGATGTTCAGCGAGGAAGTCGGCAATGGCCTGGCCTTTCACTGCCTTGAAAGGCTGATAGGTTATCGAGAACTCCATCAAGAGTAGGGCCCATTTAGCGAGTCGCCCCGTCAATATGACCTTCGACATCAAATATTTAAGGGGGTCCACCTTCAAAATGAGATGAACTTCATGCGCCAACGCATAGTACCGGAGTTTCGTTATCGCGAAGATCAATGCCAGGCAGTGCTTTTCGATGGGGGAATAATTACTTTCTGCCCCCAGTAGGACTCGACTTAAATAGTAGAGCGCTATCTCCTTCCCTTGGTCGTTCTCTTGTGCCCATAATGTGCCTAAGGAACCTTCGAGGGCTGTGGTATAAAGAATAAGAGGTTTTCCCTTGACCGGAGTAGCCAACACCGTCGGGTTCTGCAGGTACTGCTTGATCTCGTCCAGTGCGCCTTGGCATTTGTGATCCCAGACGAACGGGGTTCCCTTCTTCATCAGGTGACTGTAAGGGCGGCACTTGCTTGAAAGGTTGGCTATAAATCGCCGGATGTATGCGAGTTTCCTTTGGAGAGACCGTAATTGTTTAAGAGTCCTTGGCGGTGGCATTTCCATGATCGCCTTGATCTTCGACGGATCTATCTCGATACCCCGGTGCCAGACGATGAACCCTAGGAACTTGCCTGAGGATACCCCGAACGCGCATTTGAGAGGGTTCATCTTCAAGTTGTATAACCGAAGGCGTTGAAATACGGTCTTCAGATGCTCTAAATGCTCCTCGTACGATTTTCTTTTCACCACGAGATCGTCGATGTAACATTCAACGATTTCATGTATGAGGTCAGCGAAGACCTTCGTCATGGCCCTCTGATAGGTGGCACCGGCGTTCTTTAAACCGAAGGGCATAACTCTATAGCAGAATATTCCCAGAGGGGTCCGGAAAGCGGTGTGCTTCTGGTCTTCGGGATGCATCTTTATCTAGTTATATCCTGATGAGCCGTCCATGAAGGAGAAAACCTCATGAGTGGACGTGTTATCTATCATCAGCTCTGTGACTGGCACTGGGAAATCATCCTTCGGGCAGGCTTTATTGAGATCCCGGAAGTCCACGCATATGCGCACTGTCCCATTTTTCTTCATTACCGGGACGATGTTGGCGATCCAATAAGGGTACTGAACCTCCTAAATAAAACCAGAGTCGATCAGCTTCTTGACTTCGGCGTTGATGCTCATCTCAAGCTCGAGCCGCATTCTTCTCGGCGCTTGTTTGACTGGCTTGACGTCCAGGGATATTGCCAATTTATGCATAGCAATTTCTGGATCTAACCCTGGCATTTCAGAATAGTTCCGTGCGAAGCAATCTCTATGCTGCATAAGCACGTCTTTTAACGCAGCCACCCTTTCTTCAGATAGTAGCTCGCTGACGAATGTCGGTCGTGGGTCGTTCGCCGTCCCTAAGTCGATTTTCTTTGAGGTTATCTGCGGTGGTATGTATTCCATCTTCCAGCTCTTTCGGCGCTGGTGGAAATTCTGAGATCACCTCGTCATCGCTGTTTTCGAAGTACCAAGGAAGGTCGTCCATATTCTCGGGCTCCCTTTTTGATATTGCTATCATATGATAAGTACGAACTCACTTCCAAGACCGACGTGGATCTGGTTCTGCCCTTGTAGCTTTGGGTTCATGCTTTTGTGGCGGCGTTACCCTCAAGCTATCGGATAGAGCAAATCTGCCATGCTGGTATTGGTCTTCGACCCAGTTCTTGAAGGTGAAGCAGTCTTCGATAGGGTGTCCTATAGCTCGGTGATAAGAGCAATAGCCCGGATGAGAGACCTCGTTAGCTTGCCCAGGGTGTTTAGACTCCGGAAGTGTAATCATTCGATGTTTTAAAGTGAGGTTAAGTATCTTCCGTATTTTATTCTGAGGAAAAGAGTATGCCTGACTCATCTTTTTCATAAGGGACAAATCTGGACCGCTCGATTTCCGATCGCGTGACTTCTCGGTCCCGCTTTGTCGCTGTCGAACGCCTTTTCTGCTCTTCGACTTGTTTCTATCTCTGCGTCGGGCCTTTTGCACAACAGGTTGACAGGGAGGAGTATTTTCGTCTTTGGCAAACTGTTGAAGAAGACGTTGCGTCCTGGCTTTCTCATAGATGGCCATTTCACGGTTATGGTCGTCCCGAGCTTTTTGACCCGCTTTCCTGATAAGCTCGTCCGTTCGTTCTTCAAACGACGGATTCGGCACTTCGATCGCGGGATTTAGTTTTGATGAGGGGTTGGCATTTCCTGACAGGGCGTCCTCTTCTTCATCGAAGTTATATATGGCATAGCTACCGTGGACTCGTTCCCGTTTCCCGGCTCTTACATATCCAAGCCCAAGCGTTTCCATTTTCCCGTTGGGCAACTTGCGCTGAGTCCCAGGGACATCCCAAATCCTGATATAGAATCGAGCTTGTCGAGTAGTTTGTTTTAAGGATACCCCTTGGCGCTTCAATAGCCTTTTTAGTCCGTTTGTGCAATATCTGAGCAAACGGATGGGTTGGAGCCTGTCAAGTGTAAAATCTGCGCCGTGTCAGATTTCTTTCTCTACTCTTGTTTCCGTGGACCGGAAGAACAGGATCGCTTTTTCACCCTTTTGCTTGGGAGGGACGTAAAACGTCTGTAGGTCCTGCACATTGTAAGCTTCAAGTGCATCAAGGTCTTTGTAGTGCTCCCGCGGAATCATGGAAATTTGCAAACTCCAATCATTGCCAGGGAATGCTTGTATCGACGGCCGACTGGAGAACACAGCATTAACCTCATCTTCCGAATCGCTCCCGAAGATCAATATGGGGGCGGACGGTCCCGGGTTGCTGCGTCGAG
Source organism: Agapanthus africanus (assembly GCA_030015575.1). Classification (NCBI taxonomy): domain Eukaryota; kingdom Viridiplantae; phylum Streptophyta; class Magnoliopsida; order Asparagales; family Amaryllidaceae; genus Agapanthus; species Agapanthus africanus. The sequence continues at coordinate 871,602,765 of JASDDO010000024.1, read as the reverse complement.
ACGGCCCAGCGTAAACTATCTCTTCTTCTTCTTCGGTATCGCTCCCGAAAACAGGAATGGTGGCGGCAGCTTTGTTCTCCGGTTTGCGACACCTCTCTGTATCCTCGAAATCTGGTAAAAAGTACTTTGCATCTTCGTATTTGCGGACTTCATTCACGGAGAATGGGTTTAGCTCACCTGTTACGTTATACTCGAGACCATCCTTGAAATACTTCATACACTGATGTTGTGTAGAAGGGATGATGTTGTACTCGTGTAACCAAGGACGACCGAGCAAGGCGTTATAGCAGATCTTGGCGTCAATGACGTGAAACTTAATATCCGTGACGAGCAGTCCGAAGCGTAATGTTAGTATTACAGATCCGAGAGTCCGTGATGACTTGGAGTCAAAACCGGAGATGGTAATTTTATCCCGAGCGAGGTGCTGAACGCTCATGCAGATTTCCTTTAACACCCGCACGTTGAGGAGATTAACGGAAGACCCATTGTCAACCAAGATTTTTCCTATCTTTATATCGTGGCAATATCTAGAGACGTATAGGGGACGGTTGTGGTCGCACATCCCAAGGAGCAGGTCTTTGTCACCGAAGGTGATATCGGCCGTGTGCACTTCTTCCAGTTCATTCTTCATCCTTTCTTCGGCGAGGAAGGCTTGGAATTGTTCGGGCACTTGTAGCGCCTTGATTAATGAATCTCTTGCTTTTTGTGATAACAAGAGGGTGTCAAGAATGCTGAGCTGCGAGGGTAGCTTTCTCAGGTGCGCTAGGATGTTGTAGTCCACCTTACTCTTCTTAGGCGGGTCCTTGGCAGTCAGCTCTTTCATAACTTGGTCATCTAAGGCGATATCCTCAGTGACCTTTTCCTTTCCCTTATCTTTTCTATTCGCGGGTCCGAGATTCTTTTCCGGGAGCGTGCGATTGCGCAGCTGAATATTTTCGCAGGCCTTTGGTTCTTCCTCCTTCCCCAAGGTGGATTCTTTAAAGAGGGGGCCCAGAGCCATTTCTTCATCAGAGTCGCTCCCAAAGGTGAGAACTTGTGATCCTCCGGCATTGACCGTGTAACAGTTGCCTGTAGTTCTTTTGTGCCTGTCGGTTGTACTTCCCTGTTCCCGACGAGTTTTGCATTTCATGCGCTTAAAATGTTGCCGGTGGGCAACATACCCCTGCCACCATATCTTAAAAGCGTCGCACTCCTCAGTGGGGTGTGAAATCTTCCGATGATATGAGCAGTAATTAGGGTGCCTCTACGCCCCATTGAGCGTGTTTTCTTCCGAGGGTGGTAGTTTCATTCCCATTGACATGGCTTTGGCAAACCTTTTCCTCGTCTTGAATATGTTTTTATCCGCATCGGGTGTCTTTCGATCTGGCGGGAGTGCTTCGACTCTTTCTTTTAGTCGCCTGCGTTTGGCTCCTTCTGATGCGGCCATCTCACGCTCCCGATCGGCTTTACTCTTCAAACGAATCTCGTCTAGAAAGGCGTCGATCATTTCGTCTGTCGGCCATACAGGTTCTGGCTCAGGCTCTGCCCCCAGTTTCTTAGTGCCAGGGGTTGTTTCATCGTCCGTAAACGAGTGGGAGATCACATGACAACTCGCCACATATCCCTCGAATTCATCTGACGAGCTTTCTCCATTATCTTCCTCTTGAAAGACGTGGTTGGGGAACTCTTGGAGTGTGATGGGAGTCCGTGCTTTCTGGTTATATTCCTCCAGCGCGTCAATCTGCTTTTGTAAGTCTGTGCGCTTGTTGCTAGGCTTCACGGGCTTCTTAGATTTCTTCTTCTTTTTCTTTAAAGATTTCGACGGCTGGTTGTGAGTGTTCGGGTCATCACCACTGACCTTCGAAGTTGGGCGCGGCTTCAGCATCCCTTAAATGATCTGGGGTTCCAGCGGGTTCTTCCACCTGGTCGCCGGGCATGTTTGAAGATCGTTCAGCATCCTCTTGGTTTTTGCTGAAAGCACGATTTCCCATGGAGCTTCTTCAATGAAAGAACAAGTTTCCCCCGGTGTGTCCGTCTTCTTAGGAGTGTGAGGTTGTGGCGGGTTCACCTTCCACTTCTCGGACAGCGCAAACTTGCCCTGTAGATATTGATCTTCAATCTATCCTTTGAAGACGAAGCAATCCTCAATCGGATGGCTTACCGTTTGATGGTAAGGGCAGTAGTTGGGGTTATTCACCTCACTGGGTTGCTGCGGTCACCTTGAATTTGGCAAGTTGATAAGCCTGTAGCGTACCGCCAGCTCGAATAGCCTCTTCGTCTTATCCCGCGGGAATGAGTAGGGACGCTTCACTTTCTCATTATAATACCGTCGTCTTTCTTCCAGTTGATCTTCCAGCTTTGGGGCACTGGGTTGCTGCTGAGCGTTCGCAACGAAGGTTGCCTTCCCTTTACCCTTGTCATTCCGAGGTTCCGGCTTCGGGGGAGGCGGTCTGTGACCCATCTGGTCCATCTGGGCCAACTTGTCGATCAGAGCCTGGAACGTGGTTGGTTTAAAGAACATCATGAACTGTGAGATGGTTGCATGAGGATCTAGTGTACCCACGAACATGCCCACCGCGGGCGCTTCCTCAATGCGTTGTTCGCATTTCGACCACAAGTTTCGCCAGCGTATAGCGTACTGGACCCACGTCTCGCCTGGTTTCACCCTGGCATTAATCAATGCCGTTATCGGGGTACGTTCGCTGGCGCTCGCGAATCGCTGAATGAATAGCAACTCCATTTCCGCAAATGTTTTAATAGAGTCGTTTGGGAGCTCAGAGTACCACACGAACGCCGTTTCTGACAAGCTACCGACGAACTGGCGAAGCAATAATTTATCATCACCGCCGGTGTTTCTGCAAAGCGCCCTGAACTGGGCAACATGCTGGTGGGGATTGCCCATCCCCTTATAGACATGAAATTTCGGTATTGTATAGCCTGGCGGGTACTTGATCTGGTCATACCAGCTCGGATATGGTCGCCCTGTTCTGACAACTTGACCAGCTGCCTCATTCGCCTGGTGAACCCGTATCTGCTGAGCTATATATTCGTCTAGGTCAGCTTTGGAGATTGTCTCCTCCTTGGCTGTTGGCAGAGCCGGTGGAGGATTTGACGTTTCTCCCCTGTCATCTTCAAGGACGATCGGAGGATCTTCAACAGGAGGATCTTGTTGGATCATCATTCCCACCATGTCCTGAAATAGGAGGGCCATTCGTTGTATATTGGCTGCTTGTTCGGCAGCCTCTTTATCCTTCTTCTCCAATATCCTGGGAAGGAATTCAGCGTCAGTTTCTTGCTCCTGGCGTTGATCAGATGACGCTTCGGGCCTTTCTTTCGGCCCAGTGAGTGCGGCCATCGCGTTCATCATTTCTTGGAGCTTCTGCTGTTGCTCCTGAGCTGTGGTCACTGACCGTGTAAGCGGTCTATGACCCGTGAATGTACGGATGTCCTCCTTTCCCAACGCCATGTATACCGTATGCACCATCATGCCCCCAGACTTAGGGCGTTTAGGCTTATTGTCCTTGACATTTGCTGCAGGAGTGGGGACTCTATCCGGCCTTCTTCTCTTTTGAGTATTCGACATGGAGGGAGCCGTTGCAGCAGGCACCCAAGTGGCTGTCGTCCTCTGTTGTTTGACACGACGATTCTTTTCTTCCTGCACCTTCACCCTTTTCTGTTGACGAGAGTGATCTTGGTCAATTACCGAGTCTTGAACCTTCCGCCAGAGTTTATAAATTTTGGAGGACAGCCGTTGAGGAGGCTGCTCCGTCTTTGTTTCTATAACATTCTCCGCAGGTGGAGGGGATCTTTTGAGAACCGCAGTCGGCGAATTTCTGCGTACCCTGTTTAGCAGCTCAAAGCTGTTCCCGGTTGGAACAGCAGCGTTAACTTCCACTACTGGAGCCGGTGGAGTTAGCCCGGAGGGGGAGTTGCCCCCAGTCGTCCTTATCCGGCGCCAGTGGCGACATCAGGCATGACGGGTTGTTGGGATTGATTCTGCGACGGCTTCGTCTTGTTCCCTGTTCTGGGGAGGGGCTGCTGCCGGTGTCAGCCTCTTGAAGACTAACGTTCGTTGAGAAGCTGCGTCCATCCAGTCAAAGACAGATTTCTGAGCGGGAGCGGGAACGGGGGTAGTCAGTCTCGCGAAGATCGACCCTCTGGGAGGAGAAGACGCCTTGACGACTTCGGGAGCAGCTGTCTTCTTTGGGATGGCCACCTCAGGTATCATGGGCTTCTTGGCATGCCCTTTGGAGTTCAGGCTCGGTCTGGTGAAGACCGAGGAGTTGGACGACCCATTGAGAGGGGCCGTAGGAGTAGCAAGTCGATCAAAGACCGACTTCTTTGAAGCTTCCGGTACGGGCACTGGGATGCTAACGTTCACCAGCGGGAGCATGGTCCCAAAGAACAGTCCGGTGGTAGCTTGAGTCACTTATTCCACAGGCATAGTAAACAGGGAAGCAGCCTGCGATCCATAGGCTATACCTCCAGGTGAGGCGGAGCGTCGGTAGCATTTGCAGTTGGAGCAGTTCGAGCAGTTGCCAGCCATTGATCCTTTTGCTTTCTGCAGCAAACGAAACGCCAAATCTTTAGTACTTCGAAACCCAAGGGCAACCATTAGCAAACCGCGATTGGTTCGCGAATCACGACATACGATGTGTGGAGTGGAAAGAGGAAAAGGTCCCACCGGGCGTGCCAGAATCTGTTCCCCTCTGAAAGACGGCCAAGACTGACGTCTTGCCTGAAATTTGGGGCAGATGGTAATTGGTGCTATCCGTTTAACTCTCCGAAGATGCCAAGTTGATTTATGGCACCATGTATCGAAGGTTTAAACGGATGCGTCCGATGTAGCAGACTTCGTCAGATTCCCCCTCGCTTGAGGGGGTTTTGATTGTGGGGACGCTCTTCCCTGCAGGCGCAAGCCCCTGCAGTTAATTACGCTACCGCATTGCGATAACCACTTTCTCCTTCTCCAGATGGTCACTTTGTGTCGTGTGTGATTGATTTGTGTTTGGTTGCCCGTGGATTGTATACGAAGACTGAGTTATGTCGTCGCCCGTAGGGCGTGGACTAGTCCAAATCCGTATTATCTTAGATTTGGGTTTGGGGGTTTGGGTTTAAGGATACGTTAGCCTCGCTTGAGACTAAGATCGACTTAAACGTTAGTTAAGGATACAATAGTCTAGTTTTTAGACTAAGATCGACTTAACGGGATCGTTTAGATCCGACAAAAGAGCATTTGAGGGCTCTATTGTTCCAGTCAATAGGTAGTTTAAGGACATTGCGGTCCAATGCTAGTTTTAAGACATTGCGGTCAAGGTTAAGGACCTCATAGTCCGTAGATTTAAGGACTCCACAGTGCATCTTTAGTTTTAAGACATCACGGTCAAGGTTAAGGACGTCATAGTCCGTTGTTAGTTTTACGACATTCCGGTCAAGGTTAAGGACGTCATAGTCAGAGGGTTTAAGGACCCCACAGTCCGGCGTTAGTTTTAAGACATTACGGTCAAGGTTAAGGACGTCATAGTCCATTGTTAGTTTGAAGACATTCCGGTCAAGGTTAAGGATGTCATAATCCGAGGGTTTAAGGACCCCACAGTCCAGCATTAGTTTTAAGACATTACGGTCAAGATTAAGGACGTCATAGTCCGTTGTTAGTTTTAAGACATTCCGGTCAAGGTTAAGGACGTCATAGTCCGAGGGTTTAAGGACCCCACAGTCCGACGTTAGTTTTAAGACATTACGGTCAAGGTTAAGGACCTCATAGTCCGTGAGTTTAAGGACCCCACAGTCTATATCAATGTGTGGTCATCGGGACCCGTCACCTCTTTGAAGACGTTGAGGAATTACAACGCCAAAAATCAAAGGAGTGAAGAGATGTACCATTGAACCAAGGTAGATTAAATGATCTTTGGCCCAATTTGGAACCAAGACCAATTAATTATATTATGAGCCCATTGGCCCAGTTAAGTTTGAATTGAGGACTTATGGCCTTCTTGAGCTAAGTCCAATCATGTTTAATATTGACCCTCTGTTGGTCTATTGAAGGAGAGGCTTTGCCTCTGGAAACTTAGCCAATTGGGCTAAAGCTGGTGTTAAACACTAGAGACCAACAGTGTTGAACACTGGGAATAAGATTAACAAGTTAGTGTTAAACACTAAAAGATAACCAGTGTTAAACACTAGCAACAGGGATTTCAAATTAGTGTTAAACACTAAGGTAAATCAGTGTTAAACACTGCAAACAGAGATTTCAAATTAGTGTTAAACACTAAAGCAAATCATGTTAAACACTGAAACAGAGTTTTCAAATTAGTGTTAAACACTAAGCAAATCAGTGTTAAGCACTGCAAATAGAGTTTTCCAATTAGTGTTAAACACTAAGAAAATCAGTGTTAATCACTGGGGACAAAATCTTCAGATTAGTGTTAAAAACTAAGGAGAGAGGGGTCACGTGTGGACACGTGAGAGCGCCCTGATTCCTCTTGTTTTATTCAGTCAAGATTATTGAATACTTTGAAGTATCACGTGCTGTCATGTGATGGGAATTTGGGTGTTTGTCTGTTAAAGCTTCAGCCAAGGGGTCACGTGGTAGCACGTGAGAGCGCCCTAGAGCTCTTTTCTGTTTCTTCTGTCTTTTCTCTGTGTGCTTTAGGGGTCATGTGGGGCACGTGAGGCATTGCCTCAAGGTTTTTTTCTATGGATCTTTGCAGGGGTCACGTGGTACCACGTGAATCTGGTTCTTTGCATGTTTTACAGATTTGTTCATCTTTTAAGAATTAAATTCTTCATAGGGTCAAACCCTAACAATAAACTTTAGAGGAATTAAATTCTTGTTTTCTTCTGAAGAATTATATTCTTAAATATGGTTAAACCCTAATTTCTTTTTTAAGGGAATTAAATTCCTGTGAGTTTGAGAGAATTATGTTCTCAATTAGGGTTAAACCCTTGTTCTGTTCATTTTGAAGGAATTAAATTCCTATAACATAGGGTTGAACCCTAATTTTATCTTAAAGGAATTAAATTCCTGTAATTCTGTGAGAATTAAATTCTCAAAACTCAGTTCCTCCTCTGTGTTTTAGATCTGCATGGCAGGATCTCAACCCAATGAGAATTAAATTATCAATTTATGGGGAGATGTGCACTTTGCAGATCCTCCACCAGAGAAAGAACTAAGTTCTTTTCTTTATATAAGAGTTAAACTCTTTTGAGAATTAAATTCTCTTGTGAAGCCTCCCTTTTCTTTTCTTACCTAAGGTTTTCCTTTTGCAGAGAATCAAAGGCTCTATATCTCTTTCTCTCTGTGTATCAAAAGAAAAGGTCCAAAGTCCAAAAGTCCTCCCTCTTCTTTTCTGGGCTCCTATTTATAGGAGAAGGAAAAGAATCAATCTGCTAAGTAAATCTCTTATTGAGAGATTTGATTTGTTCATTGAGAGATTTGATTTATATTTATCATTAATCTGGGCCTTTAGATTGTTAGGTGGATTTTATTCACCATTTGATTTTAAATCCAAAGATATCTCTTTGTTATTTCAGTTAGATTTAGGGGGAAATCTTTCCAGGTCCAAGATTTTTCCATAAATTGGTGATATTTAATCACCTTTAGATTCTTTGATCCAACGGTTTCAGATAATTCTTCTCCATTTTGGAAAGATTTGAATGATCTCTCCTCAGAATTTAATTCTGTTAAAGAATAAGGCTTTTAAAGCCGGTCACGTGTGGCTACGTGGAATGGGCTTCTCTTCTTCTGCGCTCTGTTCTTTGGCCGCTGCTTAACCATCACATGCCAATACGTGACCACTGGTCACGTGTGAGCACGTGATGCCTCTTCTGAAGCTTTTTCCTAATTCTTAATTAGGGAATGAATGTGCTCTGTGCCGCTGCTTCAAACGTCACGTGCCAACACGTGACCGCTGGTCACGTGCTAGCACGTGATGCTTCCTCTGAAGTTTTTCCTGATTTTTAATCAGGGAACAAGTTTCTCAATATAGTCACGGAGTTGTTTGTAACTTTTGGATGGGTGCCTTTGCGACCTGTGGTAAGCACAATACGGGCCCCGGAGCCGCTTACCCGCTCTTTGGGTAGCCGGCCAGAGCATGAAAAACCTCTCGCCTTTAGCCTCCTCTAGCTGTTTTGTCTGGGAGATGTTCAGAGGAGTGTACTCATGAAATCTCGGGGAATAGGGTTTTGGATGGTCGGCTTTCTTTTTGTCCTCTCTGTCCTATTTTTTCCGGTCTGCTTGATCGCCCCGGGCCAGGTTGGCGTTCATCTCTGACTCGAGTTGGATTTCTCGCTCGGTCAATGCTTTTACTTCGGCCATGGTCCTAGGTTGCGCTAATGCAAAAGAGCGGAGCCACTCATTGTCCCTAAGACCTTACCTTAGGGCGGTGATAATCGTTCCATCGCGATGCTCGGGGACATCTAGAAGGGCATTATAGAAGCGGGTGACATACCCCTTGAAGGATTTCTTGTCTCTGCTCTTGATGGTGAACATGTAGTCAACCATCTTTTTTTGCCGTCGGTTACCAATGAAATGACTGAGGAATTGAGTCACCAGCTCGTCAAAGGTCGAGATCGAGAGCGGCGCGAGCCCTCGGAACCAATCTCGGCCAGCCCGGTTGAGGGTAGTGGGGAAGGCTCGGCATTGAGCCGCATCTGAGTTGTTTTGGAAACTCATGCTCGTCGTAAACGCGTCCAAGTGGTCTTTCGGGTCGGACTTCCCGTCGAAGAGGGCCACTTTGGGCAGTTTATTCCTGGACGAAACACGCTCGGCTAGTAGCTGTTCAGTAGAGGGCCTTATGAATGAAGGTGCGAAGTACTTCGCACCTTCACCGATCGTACGGTCATCCTGTCGTATGTTTTCGATTTTCCTTTCGAGGGCCTCGATTCGTTTTTGGTACCCCGAGGATTCTTCGCAGTCGGAGCGCCTTCTATCTCTGCTCCTGGCTTGCGCGATAGAGCGGCTTCGGCTCCGCTCTATCACGTTTCTTAAATCTTCGGGACGGACCCTTCATGGATAGCCCCGGCGTTCGCCGTATGCGTGGACTTGACGGAAGTGGCGGCATGGGTCTAGCCTGGAATCAGGCGATTTAACCGACACTTCTTCAAGGGGCGAGAAAGCGCGATGCGCGTTGAAGTGATAGCCTGGTCTCCCCTGAGATCACGGTGTCGAGCTATCCGGCGTCCAACGGGTCATGGAATCATTTCCCGCATGCGGGCCATGACTGCCGGAACCAGCAGGCCGGTGTTCGATAACATCAAGATGAGCACGAGTGAGGTCGAGAGCCTGAGCATGCCTTTCCGTTTCCCCGCGCACGTCGTCATTCCGGGGAGGGGATGTTGCGGTTTGGCAGGCATGGCTTGCCACTTGAACGCGGGCAAGCGCATCCACCATCGCTGTGAGCCTATCGATTCGAGCGGATAAGACGTTGATGATGTTAGGAGGGGGATTAGGGCCGCTTCTGCCCCCGTTGTGGAGGAAGGGACGGCTCGTGCTGGGATCGTCGTGGTTGTCGCTTGTCATTGAATCGAAAGTGAAAGATCAACTTTTTGGGCGGAAAAGAAAGTCTTTCCCACAAACGGCGCCAACTGATGGAGGTCGGAATCTCCCTCAGATATTGTCCTCTGTCGAATCTGCTATAAATGGTGCTGAACGGTTAAGATTGGGAATAAGAATTGAATGTGTGGATTTCAATGGGTTGTTAGATGTTGTTGATGCCGAGCTACCTGAAAGGGAAGTCCCGGGGTGGGAAACCACCATAGGACCCTCCGACGATCAAGTAAGTACCGAAGAATAATAGTAGGATAGCCGCGTAGTGGAATGAATTCGAGTTACCTGAGTCGTCTGGTGGATGCGGTTTATATAACGGTCGCATGAGGTGAACCGGCGTGAGATTCTCGTATCCCGTTACGCCCCCGCGACACGTTCGCGTAGATGGAAGGATACGTCCATTGCGCTCGTTAATGGAAGGACGTGCCAGCGTAGGACTTGGAGGGGCGGAGATCTCGTTTTGGCGAGATATACGAAGCCGTTATAGGGCACTTAGACTCTGTGCTCTCGGTTGAACAGGGGAGCCGAGGAAGCTCGGCTCAGTGGGTAGCTTAGAGACGAGCGAGGAGTTCGTAAAAGCTCGGATGCCAGATTGCTCGGGGGCGAGTTGTTGGCTGGTTGCTAATCGTATAGGGAAGGTACTCCGGGGAGGTTTCTGAAAGGTCGGGTGCAACCTCGGAGAAGAGGTGCCGAGGAAGGTCCCCAATGCACCATACTGATTCCCCTTTCGTAGCCCCCCAGAAATCTAGTGGGTTTACGTAGACGACACGTCATCTGCCATATGTCATAGTCTAGAGAATTCGCGTTTATGTGCCTCATCAAGTATTGATTATATTAACCAATATAACAATATATATTGTTTTCCTTCAATGTAATATAACAGCTTTTAAATGTATAGAGTTTCACAACATATATAAAAAAGAATTAATATCAAATTTTCATATTGTTATACATTAAGATGCATATTTTTCCTTGTATTTTGATTCAGTGGAGTTAGACGAGAAAAAGATATTAATTCAGTTATCTTTGATAGATGGACGGGTAGTACTAAGATGATGTATTAATTCAGCTGGCTTTGATATATCGAGGGGGAGTTCTACGTAATAAAATTCAACTGGTTCTACTATATGGAGATGGAGATGTAATACTATGTAATGGTTTTTAAATGTGTAGATTTTGATAATATATATATATATATATATATATATATATATATATATATAAGTTTTTCCTTAAAATGTATCTTTTCGATTACATTAGGATGCATGGTTTTTTCTTTATTTTGATCCAATAGGTTTAGAAGAGAAAGAGATTTCGAGTTGATTCGGTTGATTCTGACATATGAAGAGAGGAGGGGAGAGAGGGGAAAACGTTAAGGAGAGAGAAGGGAGAGAAATAATTGTGTTTGATAGTTATACCTGTTTTAATATTTTGTTCTATCTATTTAGGGTAATTGTTAGGGTGAAAATGTCCTTTTTCTATACAAAAAGTCCTGGTTAGAATCTTTTTTTTCTTTCTAATTTCCAGTTCCAAACATGAGCAACAACAAATTTTTGAGTTATAGTTGTAGTTCTGCTTGACTAACACTAACCATTTACATCCTTGAGAAAACATCTGACCTTTTAATTATCCTACCATGTTCCAATCCATATCGAACTTTTCTTTAAAAAACTAGAGTGCTCATGGAATCCTTTTAGTGTAATATCGAGTTTGATCTGGGTCTGAGAGTAGCTCGGACTTTAGAAATTCAGTGGCACCTTAATAAATCTGCGTAATAATGCACCTTAATAAATCTGCGTAATAATATATCGAGTTACGACTCCTGCCGAAAGAATCTCGATCTTTATGTTGATATTTAATTCAGGCCGAGAAGAGCTTGGTCTTTTCTTCGAGTGTCGTTCTTATTCCGAGGGAAACCCAATTCACCGGTCTTCATGCCAACTTGCCTAATGGAGCTCGGTCTTTTTCTTTGAATGCCAACTTTATTCCAGGGGAAGCCCGGTTCGCCGGTCTTCAGGCAGAGTGAAGCTCGGTTATCATCCTTATGATGGCTTACTTAGCAATACGATCTTATAAGTTTGCTGCTCTCCGGTTGGTCGAATGGTTTTAATTTTGTTGCGAATACGATACAATCACAAAGTACAAACAATCGATAAAGAGAAGAAAAAAATCACAGTCAAGATAGAAATATGATTACTAACCACAAAACAAATAGGCGAAGAAGAAACTTTATTAATAATCAAATATCGGAGGAGTACAAATCGATGGAGAATACAAATCCCTTTCAAAACCCTAGCTCTCTTAAAATAACAATGGGTACTCTCAAAATAACAAAAAAACTATCAAATCTAGGCCTAAAACAAGCTATTATATATATAGCATACAAAAGATTTACCAAAAAAACTAATTTTCTAACTAAATGAATCTTCGCCCGGCCCAGAAAGGCAGACGTTTGCAGAATTAATTGGCAGACGACTGCATCTGTCGTCAAGAGAATCCAGAGAGCAATCCAAACGTCTGAACAAGGATATCGCAGACGTCTAGTATCTTCACCAAAATAACAGAGAGCTCCGCAAACGTCTGCCATAAGTACGTTTTCACATCCAGAGCCTTAGCAGACGTCTGGAGCTCTCAGCCACAGACTTCTATCTTAGAAATAAACTTAAATTTTCGTGATGACTGTAGGGTGTTTTTCGTCACCCCATTGAGATGGGAATACGCGCGCGCTTGTCAGGCGCATTACAGATTCCCCCTGCCTAGGGTAGGCTGGGGTTTATTGATTGTTGGGATCCGAATCTCCGGCAGCCGCGGACTAAGCTGCCGTTAATTATCCCTTGCCTTTTTGAGCGAGAGAACCTCCGATTAACGGGTTAAACTGGTCATGCAAACTCAATGTGCAGTGTTGTGTTTTTAAAGGGGTTTTGGATATATCGGGGGCCCCGCAGAGTTTTTACGGGGGTCCCGCTACCTGGATAGCGGGCTGGGTGTCAAAGGGGCTAGCAGCCCCCTTGCGGGGTGCGGGGCAGCGCCCCGTTAGAAATTTTTTTTCTAACGGAGGATAATGTCGTGGAGTATATGTGTGTGTGTGTGTATGTATGCATATATATATATATATATATATATATATATATAAAGGGGGAAAGGCATCCAAAGGATGCGTGGGGCCAGCGCCAGCGCTTTGAGCGCTCGCGCACCACGTGTCAACACGTGGGCGCTCGGGCGCTAGCTCTTTGGACGCAAGAGCGCTAGCGCTTTGAGCGCTAGCGCACCACGTGTCAGCACATGGGCGCTCGGGCGCTGGCGCTTTGGGCGCTAGCGCTCTGAGCGCAAGAGCGCTCGCGCACCACGTGTCAGCACGTAGGCGCTCGGGCGCTGGCGCTCTGAGCGCAAAAGCGCGAGCGCTTTGAGCGCTAGCGCACCACGTGTCAGCACGTGGGCGCTCGGACGCTAGCGCTTTGGGCGCTAGCGCACCACGTGTCAGCACGTGGGCGCTCGAGCAGCAAAATGGACTTAGTCCCTGCAATGGGAGTTGTACTCCCAGAAAGGAGCACTTATTATTTTGTGTGTGTGTGTGTGTATAGATATATATATGAGGAGTTAAACTCCTAAGATGTTTTGAAGCTGATGAAGGGCTTCTCCCCTTGAGCCCTAGTTCTTCCCCAAAGTGGGGTTTCTGGAGATGGGTCTCCTTCTTCCTCCTCTGTTGGCAGGATCTTGAAGATCAAGATATGTGAGATTTTAAAAATCTCTTCTTTTTGAGATCTGGTGGAAGATCTGAGTTCCCCTTTGTGGGTTCTGTGGTGGAAAACTATTTAGTTTTGGAAAAGAAAGAGTAATACTCTTGATTTAATTTAAAAGAAATGAGAAGGTTTAGAACCTTGGAGAAGGAGCAAGAGGCACAAAGAACCCTAGTTTTTGGGGGAATGAAAAAGTATATACTTTATTCATCATCATGTTGCCTTATATGGGCTTACACATTTACATATAGCCCCTTGGGTTTTACAAAATGGCGTTTTGCCCATCTCATGGCTCATGTGCCATTTCTTTTTGCACATAAGCCATGGGCTTACAAAAATTTGGCTTTATGCCCATTTTGTTTACATTCATGCATAAAAAATTACAGAAAAATTATTTATTACATGATTTCATTTTGGCATGGGGAGGGCCGGTCGCTTCATGTTCGGACTCGACCTGGGCATGGGCCCACTTGGCTCGGGGTTGACATTGACTTTGACTTGGTCAACCGGGGTGCAATTTTCGACTTCAATAAAGTGCCCCCATCAATAAATGCACACCACATATGTGAGTCGTGTGCATGAAATTGATGGATCTTCTTTTGCGTATAGGCGACTTGCTTTGGTTCCCACTTTTGGGATGCACTGCCCTTTTTACGACGTGGACGGTCGACGCTTGACGCGTCTCCGAGACGGAGTGTCCGTGGTAGACTTTTCCCTGGCCCGGAGTGATCTGGTTCCTGCTTTGTAGGAAGCCTGCACTGCCCTTTTTGCGACATGGACGGTCGACGCTCTGATCCGGAGCGATTTGGTTCCCGATTTGTGGGAAGCCTGCACTACCCTTTTTGCGACATGGACGGTCGACGCTTTACGCGTCTCCGAGACAGAGTGTCCATGGTAGACTTTTCTCTGGCCCGGAGTGATCTGGTTCCTGCTTTGTAGGAAGCCTGCACTACCATTTTTGCGACATGGACGGTCGACGCTCTGATCCGGAGCGATTTGGTTCCCGATTTGTGGGAAGCCTGCACTGCCCTTTTTGCGACATGGACGGTCGACGCTTGACGCGTCTCCGAGACGGAGTATCCGTGGTACTTTTCTCTGGCCCGGAGTGATCTGGTTCCCGCTTTGTAGGAAGCCTGCACTGCCATTTTTGCGACATGGACGGTCGACGCTCTGATCCTGAGCGATTTGGTTCCCGATTTGTGGGAAGCCTGCACTGCCCTTTTTGCGACATGGACGGTCGACGCTCTGATCCGGAGCGATTTGGTTCCCGATTTGTGGGAAGCATGCACTTCCCTTTTTGCGACATGGACGGTCGACGCTCTGATCCGGAGCGATTTGGTTCCCTGCTTTGTAGGAAGCCTGCACTGCCATTTTTGCGACATGGACGGTCGACGCTCTGATCTGGAGCGATTTGGTTCCCGATTTGTGGGAAGCCTGCATTGCCCTTTTTGCGACATGGACGGTCGACGCTTGACGCATCTCCGAGACGGAGTGTCCGTGGTAGACTTTTCTCTGGCCCGGAGTGATCTGGTTCTGCTTTGTAGGAAGCCTGCACTGCCATTTTTGCGACATGGACGGTCGACGCTCTGATCCGGAGCGATTTGGTTCCCGATTTGTGGGAAGCCTGCACTGCCCTTTTTGCGACATGGACGATCGACGCTCTAATCCAGAGCGATTTGGTTCCCTGCTTTGTAAGAAGCCTGCACTGCCATTTTTGCGACTGACGGTCGACACTCTGATCCGGAGCGATTTGATTCCCGATTTGTGGGGAGCCTGCACTGCCCTTTTTGCGACATGGACGTTCGGCGCTCTATTTGACTTGCTCTGCTTCCTGCAGTGTCAGGGGTGAACTTGACTTGCTCCGCTTCTTGTGGTGTCGAGATTGGATTCTGACTTGCTCCGCTTTCTGCGGTGTCGGAGTTGAAGTTGACTTGTTGATTATGATTTGGGTTGACATCAGCATCGCTATACTGGAATATGGTACCAGGAGCGAATCATCATCTGTCTTTGAGAGGATTTTGGGATTTTTTTTGTTTGGCTTCTGCATTGCTGCAATGGAATAATGCCACGAGCAACTCATCATTTGCCCCGGGAGGACTTGGGAACTGGGTTTTTTTTGTCTGGCATCAACATCGCTACATTGGAATATGGTACCAGGAGCGAATCATCATTTGCGTTTGCTTATTAGGAAACGATGGCTTAGGAGACAGGTTTTAGGTCCCTATCACCTAAGACTTTTCAATTTTGTGAGCCGTAAGGGTCTCACAAAGCATTTTCTCCCTACGGGTCGTAAGGATCCCGTAAGTGTATTTTCTCCTTAAGAGTCGTAGGAACTCCCAAGTGTATTGCTCCTTTGTGAGTCGTAAGGATCTCACGCGGGAATTTTCTCCTCACAAAGTCGAGAGGAATTTGCGAGTGCATTTCATCTCTTTTTCACGAGTTTGCGCCCTTTCAGGTTTTCACAAACTCGCCGGCAGTTCTGCTGTTTTTACTCACGGAGCCCTTTCGGGTTTTCATCCGTGCTCATTTTGCTTGTGGACTGTTTACCCCAATCAGAGCAAAGCTCTGTTCAAATTCCAAGGCGGGAAACGAAGCAACGCTTCTGTTTCCCTCAATCAGAGCAAGTCTCTGTTCTGAGAATTAAAATGAAAATTAAAAAATTAAATTAAAGAAGCAACGCTTCAGCTGACTTGCGCTCTGCGCTGCGCGCCACGTGGCAGCATAGTTGCTCTAGCGCAGTTGCGCTGCGCTCTGCGCTGCGCGCCACGTGACAGCGCAGTTGCGCTCCGCTCTGCGCAGCGTGACACATGGCAGCGCAGGTGCGCTGCGCTGTGCGCTGCACGACACATGTCAAGCGCTGGTGCATTTGCGCCAAACAGAATTAAAATTCCAGTAAGATCTTTCTGTTCTTGTTAAAACAAGAAGATTGTCTTCTGTAAAACAGAAGCCCTTGGATCAAAAATCCAACGGTGGGGAAAATTCCCCAAATCACTCAGAGAATGATCTCTTTAACAAATTTAACAAATTAATGGGCACTATATAAAGGCCCCTAGACCCCAATTCAGAAAAAAAAGGAAGAACACAGAAAAAAAAAGACAAAAACAAAGAGAGAACTCCTCAAAAGAATTTGGAGAAAAACTCAAAAAAGAGAAGAAAAGGTAAACCCTTTGAATAAAAAAGAAGAATTTCTTCTAAAATGATCATTGATCTAAGAACAAGATCAAAGATCTTCAATAAAAATATAATAATAATAAAGGCATTGCCTTTTGATGAACCACTGGTTCATTGAAAACAAGAAAATTTGTTTTCTTTGATCTAAAATTGATCAAAATAATAAAACAGTGCCCTGCACTTGTAAATCTGCACTGTTGCGCTCCTGAGTTGGCGCAAGCCACCAGGGAGCGCCACATGTCAGCTCCAGAATGATCTGCGCTATGCGCTGTTAAAATAGAGCACCGCTCTCATGAATTGGCGCAACTCACCAGAGCGCGCCACGTGTCAGCAGCGCAACAGCGCAGCGCACTGCGCTTGCGCTCACCAGAGCATGACACGTGTCACCTCCCCATTGACTTGCGCCTTGCGCTCCTCAATTGGCACAAAGCGCCTGACAAATCACGTGGCACTCTGTCAGAATAATTAATGCACCGCATTATTAAAGGGCAGAATCCAATTAAAAGACCCAATGGACCAAAACAAATACTCTGCATTATAAAAAGGGGGACAGAGCCCAACTTAAAAGGCCTAACAGGCCAGAATAAAATACAGTGCAGGGGCAGAGCCCTAATTAAGGTCTGATAGGCCTAATGCAAATAAAAATATTGAACATTCTCAATTGGACTTAGCCCAATTCTGGTCGTAAGTCCTCAAATTAAATTGACTGAGTACGGCTGCTCTCTTAAATCAATTTACACTTGGTTCAAGGGTACATCTCTGAACTCCTCTGACACCTATCGTTGTAATCCTTCAACGACGTTAGAGAGGTGACGGGTCCCGACGGCCATACATTAAATGGACCACCATGTCCCTAAACTGGCAATGGACCGCAATGTCCTTAAACTACCTATGGACCACTATGTCCCTAAACTAGAACAATAGAGCCCAAATGCTCTTTTGCCGGATCTAAATGATCCTGTTAAGTTGATCTTAGTCTCAAATTAGGCTAACATATCCTTAACAAACGTTTAAGTTGATTTTAGCCTCAAATATGGCTAACGCATCCTTAAAACAAAACTTTCAAAACAGACTTTAGTCCCAAATTGGATTATAGATCTCTCAACCAACTTTGGTTCAAGGGTACAAATCTGAACTCCTCTGACATCTGTCGTTGTAATCCTTCAACGTCGTCAGAGAGGTAACGGGTCCCGACGGCCATACATTAAATGGACCACTATGTCCCCTAAACTGGAACAATCGAGCCCCCAAATGCTCTTTTGTCGGATCTAAACGATCCCGTTAAGTTGATCTTAGTCCCAAATTATACTAACGTATCCTTAACAAACGTTTAAGTTGATCTTAGCCTCAAATATGGCTAACGCATCCTTAAACCAAAACCCCAAACCCAAATCTAAGAAAATACGGATTTGGACCAATCCAAGTCCTACGGGCGACGACATAAATTAGTCTCCGTATACAATCCACGGGCAACCACAAACAAAACAAACACATACGACACGAAGTGAAATTCTGGAGAAGGAGAAAGTTGTTACCGCTATGCGGTAACGTAATTAACTGCAGGGGCTTGCGCCTGCAGGGAAGAGCGTCCCCACAATCAAAAACCCCTCAAGCAAGGGGGAATCTGATGAAGTCTGCTATATCGGCCGCATCCGACCAAACCTCTGATACATGGTGCCATAAATCAACTTGGCATCTTCGGAGAGATGGACGGATAAAACCAAATAGCATCTGCCCGAACCTCAGGCAAGGCATCCATGTCTTGGCCGCCGTTCGGAGGGGAACAGATTCTGGCACGCCCAGTAGGACATTTTCCTCTTTCCACTCCACACTTCGTGTGTCGTCTTCGCGAACGAATCGCGGTTTGTTAATGGTTGCCTTTGGGTTTCAAGTTACTAAGATTTGGTCTTTTGCCTGGCGCAGAAATCAAGCATCAATGGCCTCCAACTGCTTGAGCTGCTCTAAATGGCAATGCAACCGACACTCCGCCTCACCTGGAGGTGTAGCCTATGGGCCTCAAGCGGCCTCCATCCTTGCCATGCCGGTGGAACAGGTGACGCAGGCCACCACCGGTCTGTTTTTCGGGACCATTCTCCCGCCTGCAAGCTTCACTATTCCAGTGTCCGCACTGGAAGCGCACAAGAAGTCGGTCTTTGATCGGCTCACTGCTACAACGACCCCTTTCAACGGGTCGTCCAATGTCAAACCGGCAGCCTCTGTCTTTACCAGGCTGAACCAGAAATCCGATGGGCCCGCCAAGAAGCCCATGAACCCTGAAGTGGCCGTCCCGAGGAAGACAGCCACCTCTGCTCCTGAAGTCGTCAAGGCGGCTTCTCATGTTAAAGAGTCGGTCTTTTCAAGGCTGACTATTCCGGCTCCTGCTCCTGCTCGAGGGTCTGTCTTTAACAGATTGAACATCGCCACTCAAAAGACATCAGTCTTCGAGAGGCTGGCACCAACGGCGCCTCATCCAAACAGGGGGAAAAACGAAACTATCCCTATCGCCGAGCCAGCCCCAACAGCTTGTCACGCTCGACGTCGCCACTGGCGTCGAGTAAGGAAGGCCGGGGGAAACTCCCCCTCAGGGCTAACTCCACCTGCTCCAATGGTGGAAGTTAATGCTGCTGTTCCAATGGGGAACAGCTTTGAACCGCTAAGGAGGGTACGCAAGAACTCTCCGACTGCCACGCTAAAAAGATCTCCTCCACCTGCGGAGAGTGTTACAAAAGTGAAGCTAGAGCAACCCCCTCAACGGCTGTCCTCCAAAATTTACAGGGTCTGGCGATGGGTTCAGGACTTAGTAATAGACCAAGATCACTCTCGCCGGCAGAAGAGGGTGAAGGCTCAGGAAGAAAAGAACCGTCCTGTTAAACAGCAAAGGACGACAACCGCCAGGGTGCCCGCTGCAACGGCCCCCTCAACTTCAACGGCCCACAAGAGAAGAAGGCCGGAGAAGGTCCCCACGCCTGCTGCAAATGCCAAAGGTGGCGAGCCCAAACGCCCTAAGTCCGGGGGCATTATGGTCCATACCGTCTACATGGCGTCTGGTAAAGAGGACTGCCGTGCATCTACAGGTCATAGACCGCTTACACGGTCAGTGACTAAAGCTCAGGAGCAACAGCAGAAGCTCTAAAAAATGATGAATGCGATGGCCGCACTCACTGGGCCAAAAGAAAGCCCCAAAGCGTCCTCGGACCAGCTACAGGAGCAAGAAACTGACGCTGAATTCCTTCGCAGGATACTAGAAAAGAAGGATAAAGAGGCTGCGGAACAAGCAGCCAACATAAAGCGAATGGCTCTTCTGTTCCAGGACATGGTGGGTATGATGATCCAACAAGATCCTCCTGCTGAAGATCCTCCGATCGTCCTTGAAGAAGACAGGGGAGAAACGTCGAATCCTCCACTGGCTTTGTCAACAGCCAAGGAGGAGACGATTTCCAAAGCTGTCCTGGACGAATATAGAGCTCAACAGATACGGGTTCACCAGGTGACTGAGGCAGCCGGTCGGGTCGTAAAAACGGGGCGACCATATCCGAGCTGGTACGACCAAATCAGTTACCCGCCGGGATATACGATCCCTAAGTTCCACGCATATAAGGGGACAGGGAACCCACATCAGCATGTCGCTCAATTCAGGGCCTTATGCGGCACAATGGAGGCTACGACAATCTGCTGCTTCGCTAATTCGTTGGCAGCTTAGCGGAAACAGCCTTTGAATGGTATTCAGAGCTACCTAACGACTCTGTTAAAACATTTGCGGAAATGGAGCTACTGTTTACATAAAGATTCGCATGTGCTAGTGGACGCACCCCGATAACAGCACTGATTAACGCCAGGATAAAGCCCGGCGAAACCTGGGTCCAATACGCAACACGGTGGCGAAACCTATGGTCGAAATGCGAACAACGCATAGAAGAGGCACCTGCGGTAGGTATGTTCATGGGCACTCTCAATCCGCAAGCGACCATCTCGCAATTCATGATGTTCTTCAGGCCGACCACCTTCCAGGTCTTGATCAACAAATTAGCCCAAATGGACCATATGGGCCATGGACCGTCTCCTCCAAAACCAGATTCTCGAAATGAGAAAGGAAAAGGGAAAGCGATCGTCGTCGCCAATGCTCAACAGCAGCCGAGCAACTCAAAGCCGGTCATTCGCCAAAACGACTTGCGTCCACGCCCATCTCTCGAGGAGAGGCTAGGACGTCCTTACTTATTTCCTTAGGATAAAACAAGAAGACTGTTTGAGCTGGCAGTACGCAACAGACTCATCAATCTGCCGAGTCCAAAACGTCAGTCGCAGCCAGGTGATCTCAATAATCCCAATTATTGCCCTTACCACCAAACGGTAGGTCACCCGATCGAGGATTGCTTCGTCTTTAAGGGATGGATCGAGGATCAGTACCTACAAGGCAAGTTTGCGCTGTCTGAAAAGTGGAAGGTGAACCCACCACAGCCGCGCACTCCAAAGAAGACGGACGCACAGGGGGCAACTTGTCATGTGATCTCTCACTCATTGGCGGATGATAAAGAGGCTCCTTGCGCCGAGAAACCGAGGGCGGAACCCGAACCAGAAATTCTGCGGCCGTCAGACGAGTTGATCGATGCCTTCCTGAATGAGATTCGTCTGAAAGTTAAAGCCAATCAAGAGCGTGAGATGGCCATACTGGAAGGAGCCAAACACCGACTACTAGACCAAAGAGTCGAGGCACTTCCGTTAAATCAAAAGTCATCTGCTGCGGATAAAAATAAATTCAAGACGAGGAAAAGGTTCTCCAGAGCCCTATCAATGGGAATGAAGCTACCACCCTCTGAAGAAAATACTCTCGGTGGAGTAGAGATGCATCCTAACTTCTGTTTATATCATCAGAAGATCATACATCCTACCGAAGACTGCGACTCCTTTAAGTGTTGGTGGAAAGGGTATGTCGCTCAAAGGCAACACTTCAACAGGACAAAGCGTGAAGCTCGCAGACATCAGAAAAATATGATAGGTGAGCGCAAAAGAGCCGCTGACGGCTGTCACATAGCCAACTCCAAAGGATCGCAAATTATCACCTTTAGAAGCGACTCTGACAGGGAAGCTGCCCTCAACCCTCTCCTCAAGGAATCCATTTCAAAAATGAAAGAATTGAGGAGTTGCGAGAACATTCAGCCATGCAATCGCACGCTACTCGGGAAAAATCTCGGCCCTGCAAACAAAGGATCGAGCAAAAAGGATAAAGGAAAGGGAAAAACAGCCCTCGTGGCCAACATTCAACAGCAATCGAGTGGCCCTAGACCGGTTGTTCGCCAAAATAATGTGCGACCACGCCCATCCCTCGAAGAGAGGTTGAAACTTCCTTACTCATTTCCCCAGGATGAAACAAGAAGGCTGTTCGAAGTGGCAGTGCATAACAGGCTTATCACTCTACCGGAGCCGAAACAACAGCTACAACTAAATAATGTCAACAATCCTAACTACTGCCCTTACCACCAAGTATTGGGCCATCCGATCGAAAACTGCTACGTTTTCAAAAACTGGGTTGAAGACCAATACCAACAGGGCAAGTTCACGTTGTCCGAAAACTGGAAGGTGAGCCCGCCACAGCCTCATGCTCCTAAAAAGATAGATATGCCGGGGGCATCATGCTCATTCGTAAGGAAAGAAGCCCCATAGACCGAAAAGTCGATAAACTAGAGATTCGCCTCAAATACGGCGACGGTGGACCGAAACGTCCTTAAACTAATAATGGACCGCAACGTCCTAAAACTAGCTGACGACCGAAACGTCTTTAAACTACTACCGCAGCATTCTCAGGCTGACGAGATAAAAAAAAGAGAATAAAAAAAATATATAAAAAAAATAATTAAAAAAAAACGGTATGTTCATAAGCAAAATGGGCACAGAGGAAAACCCGAAAGGGCTCCGTGAGTAAAAACAGCAGGGCTACCGGCGAGTGTTCGTGAAAACCCGAAAGGGCGCGACCTCGTTAAAAAAAAGAATAAAAAGAATAAAAAAAGAAGAAATAAAAAACGGTATGTCCATAAGCAAAATGGGCACGGATGAAAACCCGAAAGGGCTCCGTGATTAAAAACAGCAGGGCTACCGGCGAGTGTTTGTGAAAACCCGAAAAGGCGCAACCTCGTTAAAAGACACTTACATGGTTCTCTCGATCTTGTAAGGAGAAACCACCCGCGTGAGATCCTTACGACTCACGGGGAAGCAACACACTTAGGGATCCTCACGATTCCTAAGGAGAAATTACACTTGCGAGATCCTCACGACTCGTAAGGAGAACTCTCTTATGGGACCCTCACGGCTCATAAGATTTGAAAGTCTTAAGTTACAGAGACCTGAACCTGTTCTTAAGCAACTCCCACAACCTTCGATATTGCCCTACAAGTGGCTCAATACTGACCCTTGTATACAATCCACGGGCGTGAATAAACATTTCCCTATCCAAGTCCCACCCGTGACTGGGGATATGTCCATACGGTGAACAACCCTTATAAGTCCTCTCGACTTATAAGGAGAAAACCCTTTTGCAAGATCCTTACGACTTGCAGAGGAACATGCACTTAGGAATCCTCACGGTTCCTAAGGAGAAAACACACCTACGAGATCCTCACGAATTGTAAGGAGAAATACCTTTGTGAGACCCTTACGGCTCATGAAGTCAAAAGCCTTAGTCGACGGGATCCTAACCCTGTTCGCTAAGCCACCTTTGTTCGACATCGACAGAGGCAAATAATGATTCGCTCCTGGCAATATCCCAGTTGTAGCGATGCTGATGCCTAAACTGGTATCAAATTCCAAGTCCTGTCATGGCAAATGATGATTCGCTCCTGGCAATATTCCAGTTGTAGCGATGCTGATGCTGAGATTGGCGTCAGATTCCAAGTTCCACACTCGCGATAAAAAAAATCAGCGAGCCATACATGCATACAAAATAGCCGAAACGATGGGGCAACTTGCAATAAAAAGCAGCATGTAAAAATGTATGCATGCAAAATAGCCGAAATGATTGGGCAACTCGCAATAAAAATCAGCGAATAAAAATAAAATAGATAGCCGAAATGATTGGGCAGCTCGCAATAAAAAGCAGCGAGTAAAAACAAAATAAACAGCTGAAATGATTGGGCACCGCGAAAAATAGCCGAAATGATTGGGCAATCACGATCTTCGCGATATAAAAGCTGAAATGATAGAGCATCGCGGAAAGAAATAAAATAAAAATAAAAATGAGATTTATGCCCTACAGGTGAGATCACGTCGATCCCTGTATACAATCCAGGGGCACAAACGAGGAGGGAACCATACCTTCCCAACATGCTCCGCCAGAAAGCGAAGCCAAATCTCGACGGTTCAACAACGACCTAGAGACAACCGTGAAGTTCGTCTCGATACAGCAGACGCAATGTCAACAATAACGTTCTTCCTCCAACAGGATTCGGACATGACAAAGCAAACGAAGTGAAGGCTAAATTCCTGGCTTCGAGGTCTTAACGGCAAGTCGTATAAAGCCTGAAAGACAACCGGAGAACATCCCACACCAACGTGGAATGGTCACCACCTCTATGTTCGTCTTGATACAGCAGACGCGACAATCAAACTAACGGAACCACGAAAAAATCCCTAGTTCCAAACCTCGACGGTTCAGCAACCTAGAGACAACCGCGACGTTCGTCTCGATACAGCAGACGAGAGGTCACCCCAGCGTTCTTCCTCCAGCAGGGTCCAGACGCGACAATCAATCAAACGAAACCACGGCAAAGTCCCTAGTTCCAAACCTCGACGGTTCACCAGCAACGTAGAGACAACCGCGACGTTCGTCTCGATACAGCAGACGAGATGTCACCCCAGCATTCTCCCCCCAGCAGGGTCCAGACGCGACAATCAGACAAACGGAGCCACGACAAAATCCCTAGTTCCAAACCTCGACGGTTCACCAGCAACCTAGAGACAACCGCGACATTCGTCTCGATACAGCAGATGCGATGCCAGCAAACGAAGCAAAGGCCAAATTCCTAGCTTCAGGGTCTTGACAGCAACTCACATAAAACCTGAAAGACTATCGGAGATCATCCCACACCAGCGCGGAGTGGTTATGACTCATCGGGGCTCTCCAAAATGAGCCTAACCTCAAGTAAAAAGCGGCATGGCAAAATACCTAACGCTTACTCTTCCGACGATCAAACTGCCAAGGAGGATTGCTTAAAGACGTCTCGTCCAGCCCCCGAAGGGATCAGAGACACAGCAGTCGCAGGGCTACTCGAACAGCACGATTGCCTATCGAGGAATATATCAGCTTATGCGACGGTACGACGGCCAAAACCCTAAGTACCACAGACCCTAACGAACTTCTGCCGTAAAGAGCAGAGGTTAACTGTGACGTTAGGATATTTTTGCGAGAAATGCTTGATTCATCTCGACTTGTGAAGAAATTGATGTCTTTGCGAGAACTTCTCGATGCGGCTCGACTCGTAAGATAAAGCCTTAGGCAGTAAGGATTAAAAAACCTGTTTCCTAAGCACTGGGACCCTGCAAGTTGGCCCAAAATGGTCTCTTGCATACTATCCACGGGTCTCACTCTCCCAACTCGAATCTCGATAAGGAGGGAAACAACCGCTTACGAGTCCTCTCGACTCGTGAGAGGGAAAATTCTCTTATGAGATCCTTACGACTTATAAGAGAAAACACACTTAGGGATCCTCACGATTCCTAAGGAGAAAATACACCTACGAGATCCTCTCGATCCATAGGGAGAAAAGTCTCTATGAGACCCTTACGGCTCATATAGTTGAAAAGTCTTAGGCAGCAGATCTGAACCTGCGTCCTAAGCCCTCATTACCCCTTGAAGGAGCCAATACAGAATGCTCGCTCTATCATACATCGACCATGTTTACTAAGGTAACATGTTGGCAATAAAAGAAAGAAGAAAGCGATAGAAAGAACATCCGATTTGCATTTGATCAAGCGTTCGAGACACATCCATTCATGCATATGCAAAAGACTCAGAACGAGAAATAAAACAAGCTGAAATAAAAAAAAATTCCATTCATATGGCAAAGGGTTCTTACAATCATAAAGAAATAAACAAAGACATTGTTCAGATCATTACAATGGCAAAACCTCAGATCTGGGACAAGGATTGAGGAACTCGAAAGTGACCTTGTCCAAGACTTTCTAAGCTTGGTGAACCATCCTGGTGTGCTTCCTTTCGCGAGCACGGGCGTCGGGATCCCCACTGATGTCTTCCACCCTCCGATAGGCAGCAAGAATGGCGGACTGTTGAAAGGCTTCGTGCAAGAGATCAATAAGATTGTCTCGCCGTCTCTTCGAGATTAAGTTCATCGGGTACACTGAGTGCACCTTGTCCTCGGCGGCGTCCAATGCTCTAAGCGGCACGCCGGTAAAGAATAGGGGAAGCGCTTCCCAGATGGCTCCCACAATAAGCTTCAGCAGAGGGGAGCGCCGAGGAAGCAGTTGACCGTTGTACGCGTCGAAGCGACTCATGATCTCTGCACATTCGGCATTGGTAAATTCTCGATTTTGAGAACGGCCAAGTCGGTGGATGTCCCCGTAAGAGATAATCTCATCGAGGTCGTACATGCGGGCGTCCATCACTCCTATGAAAGAAAATCGACAAAAATTAGCAACTCTTAAGAGTTCTGCTATATGATTTGGAAGGAGCAAAGCTCCATTAATGAAATGAGGAATATACGACAATAAATCTTTCAGTGAGCAGAGCTCTATTAATGAAACCCTAATAGGGTTCTCCTTAGTTTTCTTTAGACCCCTTTAGAGCAAAGCTCTGTTAAGTGAAACCCTAAATCGGTTTTCTTTAGATCAGGGATCTATTGAGAGCAAGACTCTGTCAATGAAAATTAATTTAATTTAATTTAACTTAAAAATTTTACCTAAAAGTTTTAAGAGTTTAACTCTCGGAGTTCTTGAAAATAAAGAGCAGGGCTCTGAGATTCTGAAAGTAGAAATTCTGAAGATGAAAATCATCTAAGGGACCAAAGATCCTATTTATAGGCATTGAAGAGCCCTTCCAACTTCCAAAAGTTGCCACAACGGTCGGAATTCTGCCACCGTTGCGCTCACGTTTAGGGCCACGTAAGCGCAACAGTGGGGGGGGCATTTGTTTACCCCAATCAGAGCAAAACTCTGTTCAAATTCCAAGACGGGAAACGAAGCAACGCTTCTGTTTCCCCCAATCAGAGCAAGGCTCTGTTCTGAGAATTAAAATGAAAATTAAAAAATTAAATTAAAGAAGCAACGCTTCAGCTGACTTGCGCTCTGCGCTGCGCGCCACGTGGCAGCGCAGTTGCGCTAGTGCAGTTGCGCTGCGCTCTACACAGCGCGACACGTGGCAGCGCAGTTGCGCTGCGCTGTGCGCTGCGCGACACGTGTCAAGCACTGGTGCATTTGCGCTAAACAGAATTAAAATTCCAGTAAGATCTTTCTGTTCTTCTTAAAACAAGAAGATTGCCTTCTGTAAAACAGAAGCCCTTGGATCAAAGATCCAACGGTGGGGAAAATTCCCCAAATCACTCAGAGAAGGATCTCTTTAACAAATTTAACAAATTAATGGGCACTATATAAAGGCCCCTAGACCCCAATTCAGAAAAAGAGGAAGAACACAGAAAAAAAAGACAAAAACAAAGAGAGAACTCCTCAAAAGAATTTGGAGAAAAACTCAAAAAAGAGAAGAAAAGGTAAACCCTTTGAATAAAAAAGAAGAATTTCTTCTAAAAAGATCATTGATCTAAGAACAAGATCAAAGATCTTCAATAAAAATATAATAATAATAAAGGCATTGCCTTTTGATGAACCACTGGTTCTTTAAAAACAAGAAATTTTGTTTTCTTTGATCTAAAATTGATCAAAATAATAAAACAGTGCCCTGCACTTGTAAATCTGCACTGTTGCGCTCCTGGGTTGGCGCAAGCCACCAGGGAGCGCTACGTGTCAGCTCCAAAATGATCTGTGCTATGCGCTGTTAAAATAGAGCACCGCTCTCATGAATTGGCGCAACTCACCAGAGCGCGCCACGTGTCAGCAGCGCAACAGCGCAGCGCACTGTGCTTGCGCTCACCAGAGCATGACACGTGTCACCTCCCCATGGACTTGCGCCTTGCGCTCCTCAATTGGCGCAAAACACCTGACAAGCCACGTGGCACTCTGTCAGAATAATTAATGCACCGCATTATTAAAGGGCAGAACCCAATTAAAAGACCCAATGGACCAAAACAAATGCTCTGCATTATAAAAAGGGGGACAGAGCCCAACTTAAAAGGCCTAACAGGCCAGAATAAAATACAGTGCAGGGGCAGAGCCCTAATTAAGGTCTGATAGGCCTAATGCAAATAAAAATATTGAACATTCTCAATTGGACTTAGCCCAATTCTGGCCGTAAGTCCTCAAATTAAATTGGCTGAGCACGGCTGCTCTCTTAAATCAATTTACACTTGGTTCAAGGGTACATCTCTGAACTCCTCTGACACCTATCGTTGTAACAACGATGTCAGAGAGGTGACGGGTCCCGATGGCCATACATTAAATGGACCACCATGTCCCTAAACTGGCAATGGACCGCAATGTCCTTAAACTACCTATGGACCACTATGTCCCTAAACTAGAACAATAGAGCCCAAATGCTCTTTTGTCGGATCTAAATGATCCTGTTAAGTTGATCTTAGTCTCAAATTAGGCTAACGTGTCCTTAACAAACGTTTAAATTGATCTTAGCCTCAAATATGGCTAACGCATCCTTAAAACAAAACTTTCAAAACAAACTTTAGTTCCAAATTGGATTATAGATCTATCAACCAACTTTGGTTCAAGGGTACATATCTGAACTCCTCTGACATCTGTCGTTGTAATTCTTCAACGTCGTCAGAGAGGTAACGGGTCCCGACGGCCATACATTAAATGGACCACTATGTCCCCTAAACTGGAACAATCGAGCCCCCAAATGCTCTTTTGTCGGATCTAAACGATCCCGTTAAGTTGATCTTAGTCCCAAATTAGACTAACGTATCCTTAACAAATGTTTAAGTTGATATTACCCTCAAATATGGCTAACGCATCCTTTAAACCAAAACCCCAAACCCAAATCTAAGAAAATACGGATTTGGACTAATCCACGTCCTACGGGCGACGACATAAATTAGTCTCCGTATACAATCCACGGGCAACCACAAACAAAACAAACACATACGACATGAAGTGAAATTCTGGAGAAGGAGAAAGTTGTTACCGCTATGCGGTAGCGTAATTAACTGCAGGGGCTTGCGCCTGTAGGAAAGAGCGTCCCCACAATCAAAAACCCCTCAAGCGAGGGGGAATCTGACGAAGTCTGCTACATCGGCCGCATCCGTCCAAACCTCCGATACACGGTGCCATAAATCAACTTGGCATCTTCGAAGAGATGGACGGATAAAACTAAATAGCATTTGCCCCGAACCTCAGGCAAGACGTCCATGTCTTGGCCGCCATTCGGAGGGGAACATGGACATATCTTCTTTTTTTCTCCTTTTTTTTTTGAATCTTCCCCGCCGGTGGGACTTTGAATGTGGTCTCGCCGGCAGGACTTGGGAGAGATTGGGATCGTTTTACTCCCGTGGATTGTATACGGTTTTGCAGGATGTATGATCCAGACCGTAAGGCCGGAAACATTTCGGGACTTTGTTGGCGTCTACATCGTTGCACTGGAATATGGTACCAGGAGCGACTCATCATTCACCGTTGGGATTTAGAATTTGGTTGGCGTCTGCATCGCTACACTGGAATATGGTACCAGGAGCGACTCATCATTCGCCTTTGGGATTTGGAATTTGGTTGGCGTCTGCATCGCTACACTGGAATATGGTACCAGGAGCGACTCATCATTCGCCGTTGGGATTTAAATTTGGTTGGCGTCTGCATCGCTGCACTGGAATATGGTACCAGAAGCGACTCATCATTCGCCACTTGGGATTTGGGAAGCGATGTCTTAGGAAACAGGTTTAGATCCCTATCACCTAAGGCTTTTCAATTTTATGGGCCGTGAGGGTCCCATAAAAGCATTTTCTCCCTACGAACATTTCGGGACTTTGTTGGCGTCTACATCGTTGCACTGGAATATGGTACCAGGAGCGACTCATCATTCACTGTTGGGATTTGGAATTTGGTTGGCGTCTGCATCGCTACAATGGAATATGGTACGAGGAGCGACTCATCATTCGCCGTTGGGATTTGGAATTTGGTTGGCGCCTGCATCGCTACACTGGAATATGGTACCAGGAGCGACTTATCATTCGCCGTTGGGATTTAGAATTTGGTTGGCGTCTGCATTGCTGCACTGGAATATGGTACCAGAAGCGACTCATCATTCGCCACTTGTGATTTGGGAAGCGATGGCTTAGGAGACAGGTTTAGATCCCTATCACCTAAGGCTTTTCAATTTTATGGGCCGTGAGGGTCCCATAAAAGCATTTTCTCCCTACGAGTCGTAAGGATCCCGTAGGTGTATTTTCTCCTTAGGAGTCGTGGGGACTCCCAAGTGTGTTTTTCCTTCATGAGTCGTAAGGATCCCACGAAGGTTTGTTCTCCTCATGTATCGTGAGGACACATGAGTGGGTCTTCTCAATGCAGCATAATTCCAAGGACGGAGACCAGCCGCGTAACTGGTGATTGCGGTAGGGCATGGGCATGGTGAGATTTATTTGAGCCCGTGGATTGTATACGGTAGTCAATTTGGGAGACCACCCGTAGGGCTGGAAGAATTTTTGGGAAATTAGATTTTGGTTGGCGTCTGCATCACTGCACTGGAATATGGTAGCAGGAGCGACTCATCATTCACCGTTGTTTTTTTTTGTTTTTTGTTTTTGTTTTTGTTGTTTTTTTTGTTTTACTGCGATTGCACTATCATTTCATCTTTTCTTATCGCAAAGATCGCGTTTGCCCAATCATTTCGGCTTTTATTCACGGTTGCCCCATCATTTCGGCTTTATTTTCATCTTTATTTTACTCGCTGATTTTTATTGCGAGTTGCCCCATCATTTCGGCTTTTCATTATTTTTCTTTTATTTACACATTTTTTTGTTTATTTACATTATTTTTTTACATTCCCAGTTTAACGACTTAGAGGTCGATTGTTCCCAGTTTAATGACGTGGTGGTCGATTATTTTCAGAGAAAGGCAGATATCTGAGAGAATCAGTTGTAAGTCGATGTACAACACCCCACGACTTGCGGGGAGGCAGAATAATGAAAAACGATCTTGTTTTAGGCGTAAACATCGACTAACCGAGAATCTTTGCTAAAACAATAACTAACAAGAAACCATAGAAGTGTTAACTACTATGTTAAGTGATTATACCTAAAGAACCGAGTCCTTCGTCTTGTCGTTCTCCACGTCCTCTCCGGCCTTCTCTATGTAGTAGAAGATCCACCCGAGAGCTTTACTACAAGCTTCACCTCTAACTTGAGGTAACTAGGTTTCTTAAATCGCTAATCTAAGTAACCTAGGTGATATAGAGAATGGTTAAGGATTAAGTAGTCTAATCTAATCCTTGGTCTCAACACATGAGAGGGGAGAATTAGGGTTTGAAGAGAGAGAGCTTGAGAAGAGAGAATGTGAGCAAGAGAAGTGAATGAGATAATGATCTATCATAATATATATCAAGCATTATCATTTATCCAATAAAAGAAAATAAAGGATTTACAACCATGCTTCATAAATACCGAAGGGTGATTCATCTCCATGAGTCATTAAGCATTTATGATGCATTAATGACATGGATGAATCACTCATATGACTCACTAATCTCATTTAATGCATATGCCACCTTAACCCCCAAGTCACCATCTTCTAGAAGTTTCTCGCGTAATTACGAGAACGCCCCTCCTATCCGTGAAAACACGGAAAAACTTTAAACTGTATAAATCCAATAACCGGATACTAGAAACTGGCTTAAACCAAAGCCGGCTAGTAAAAACTGTCCGGATATCGTACGTGCGTAAACACACGTATACGTCCGAACCCTTGTCGTAAAACCATACGACTTCTATATCGTTTCGCCTGGAGTAGGGAAACTCTCTGTGTGGGACTCTAGAGACTCGACTACTACGCTGGCAGTGGGTTTAACCACAGACCGTAAGCGGCACTAGCTGTATGTAACGGTCCCCAGGTAGATGTCGATAAGAAGGCCGATGAGGAAACTCATCCGAACTCCTACTGAGTCTGATGTGACAATCTCCGTACAGTCCGGTCTGTTCGTCTAAGACTATCGCATATCGGGCCTAAGGGGCGGCAAGCGTCAGTCCTCTAATAGCAGTATAAGTCATGTCGGAGCGAAGCCCATTACACCCTGAGAAACTACTGGAACCTACCAGCAAATCTCGCTTGCCCTGGCCAGGGACATTGCGTAATGGCTCTCTGACACAGCGCGATATCAACTCCCAATACCTGGAGAGACGAATCCTGTCTAACCGCCACTGCCTCGATGTGCTCGGGACTGCACCCAACTGCTACCTGTTTGCACGACTCCTTTGAGCCGTGGTAGGGTAGCAATCTAAGAACAGTGGGACACACTCGAGGCGAAGTAGCAGTGTCAAGTCTGCGGACTATGCTGTACTCATGTCACCTGGGAACTGTTAAGTGACGACTGGTATAAAACTATCCAACAGTTCCCTGTGACCTTTTGGGACTAGGTAACAGACGTCCCAGTCTATGGGTGTACCCGTAACCTAACGAGCACCTGCATACTATCTCCAGTACGACGTACTGACGGCTGTGGGACAGACCATCTCCCCAACTGGGATGAGAAGCGTACACACTAGTCTACTCCGGAGTATTGATGCCCTGTCTCGATAATCCTATGACTAGGGACATGAATAAGGATGTGCTTGTAGACTACCCAGCCCCCACTAGTGTGACTGCCATCACAACGCTGGTAGTCAAGCAAGATCCTAAGAGCTCTATCAATACGTATACTCACATATTAAGATAGAAAAACCAAGTAGCATACTACCATGTTTAGCAAGACTGTTATATGCATGTGAATATCCCAAGCTTCCATTAAGTAATATACAAACTAGTATGATACAATAATGGCCCCTAGGGCATATACACTAACAATCTCCCACTTGCACTAGGGCCATGTACTGGCATATCGAAGACCGATGATCTCGAGTAGCCTCTTGAACTGAATCTGAGGTAGGGCCTTCATGAATGGATCAGCAATGTTCTCTTCAGTAGCAACTCTCCGAACCTCGATCTCCCGACGATCAATGATCTCCCTGATCAGGTGATACCGCCTTAAGATGTGTCTGGACTTCTGATGGGACCTTGGTTCCTTCGCTAAAGCTATAGCTCCGTTGTTGTCGCAATACAGAGGTATTGGATCAACAATGGTAGGAACCACCTGAAGTTCTGTTAGGAACTTCTTCATCCAAACCGCTTCTTTTGCGGAATCGCAAGCAGCAATATACTCCGCTTCCATCGTCGAGTCAGCAACGATGTCCTGCTTGGAACTCTTCCAGCACACTGCCCCTCCATTGAGGGTAAAGACGTAACCCGACATGGACTTGGAATCGTCCTTATCACTCTGGAAGCCGGAATCAGCAAAGGCCTCCATCTTGAGGTCTTTTCCGCCGTAAACCAAGAACATCTCCTTAGTCCTCCTCAGGTACTTGAGAATGTTCTTTACTGCTATCCAGTGCTTCTCCCCTGGGTCTGACTGATACCGGCTCACCACGCTCAGTGCGTAAGCTACATCTGGTCTGGTGCACAACATCGCATACATTACAGAGCCTGCCGCAGAAGCGTAGGGTATAATAGACATGCATTCCCTTTCCAAATTAGTCTTGGGAGACATCTCTTTGGAGAGGGTGATTCCGTGACAAGCCGGTAAATTACCGCGCTTAGAATCTTCCATACTGAACCTTTTCAGTACAGTGTCGATATACCTGGACTGCGAAAGTCCCAACATCCTCTTGGATCTATCACGATAGATCCAGATCCCCAGAATGTAAGAGGCATCACCCAGGTCTTTCATGGAGAACCTGTGTGATAAGAATCCTTTGACAGATTGTAGCATAGGAATGTCATTTCCTATCAATAGAATGTTCATCCACGTACAAGACGAGGAATACGACAGTTCGTGCTACAACTTTACTATATATGCATGGTTCATCTGGATTTTTGATAAAGTCATATTCTTTGACTGTTTCATCAAAACAGATGTTCCAACTCCGCGATGCCTGCTTTAGTCCATAAATGGACTTAAGCAACTTGCATACTTTCCCGCTGCTCCCACTCTGATTGAAACCCTCTGGCTGATCCATATAAACGCACTCTTCTAAATTTCCATTCAGAAAAGCCGTTTTTACGTCCATCTGCCAGATTTCATAATCATAGAAGGCAGCAATAGCAAGAAGGACCCGAATGGATTTGAGTATAGCCACTGGAGAAAAAGTTTCGTCATAGTCCAAACCAGGTCTTTGACGAAAACCCTTTGCAACAAGTCTAGCCTTATAGGTTTCCACCTGTCCATCTACACCAATCTTTTTCTTGAAGATCCATTTGCATCCTATGGGTTTTACCCCATCTGGAGCAAAGTCCAAAGTCCATACTTTGTTGGTGTACATGGACTCCATTTCGGTCCGCATTGCATCTAGCCATCGTACCGAGTCGCCGCTCTGGATGGCCTGCTGGAAGCTAGTAGGTTCATCATCATCTATGATGCAATCCTCTCTATCCCCATCTATGAGAAAACCGTAGTATCTCTCAGGCGGATGAGACGGCCTACTACTCCTACGGAGGGGTGCGGGAATGTCCTGTTCTTCTTGAACTACTTGTTCTACCAAACTTTCAGTATTAGTTTGTGGTTCTGGAATTTCTTCCAGTTCTATTTCTCTCCTACTTGATTCCTTTTCTAAAAACTGATGTTCTAGAAAATGGGCATTACGATAAACAAATACCTTTTGTTCCTCTGCGTAATAGAATAGATATCCCCTGGAGTTCTTTGGATATCCCACAAACTTACACTTTACTGATCGTGCCTCGAGCTTGTCCACATGCTGCTTTTTAACAAAAGCTGGACATCCCCAAATCTTTATATAATGAAGATGGGGTTTCTTCCCACTCCACATTTGATATGGGGTGGTAGGCACAGTCTTGGTAAGTACCATGTTCAAAAGATATGCCGCTGATTCTAGCGCATAACCCCAAAAAGATCGCGGTAACTCATCATTACTCATCATGGAACGTACCATATCCAATAGGGTTCGATTCCATCTCTCCGATACACCGTTATGCTGTGGAGTGTATGGAGGAGTAAGCTGAGAGAGAATTCCTTTCTCTTTTAGGTAACCTAGGAACTCGGCACTCAAGTATTCACCACCTCGATCAGATCTTAGTGTCTTGATACTTTTGCCGGTTTGGTTTTCTACTTCATTCTTGTACTCTTGGAATTTCTCAAAAGCCTCGGATTTATGTTTCATCAGATAAATGAATCCGTACCTTGAGTAATCATCCGTAAAAGTAATGAAATAGGAAAAACCACCTCTTGCATGTGTAAACATTGGACCACATACATCGCTGTGTATGAGTCCTAAGAGCTCGCTCGCTCTTACTCCATGTCCAGTAAATGGAGTCTTTGTCATCTTTCCTTTGAGACAAGATTGACAAGTGGCATAAGTTTGATATTCGAACGAGTCCAAATATCCTTCTCTATGTAACTTAGTCAACCTTCTCTCATTGATGTGACCCAGTCTACAATGCCATAAGAAAGCTTTATTTAAATCTGGAGACTTTCTTTTTAGTGTGTTCTCGACATTGAAAATTTGGAGTTGGTTTAAGACATATATACCGTTATCCAGTGTACCGGACCCAATCAAACTATGATTAAGGTGGATGTTAACAACATCACTTACAAACGTGAAATCATAACCTTTATTTGATAACAAGGAAACAGATATGATATTACACGTTAAGCTGGGTACACAAAAACAGTTATGTAAAACCAAAATGTGTCCACTCGTCAATCCCAGGTGATAATCCCCTACGAACACAGCTCCCACGCTAGCTCCGTTAGCAACCATCAGGGTCATATCACCATCCTTCAGCACTCTACGGTTTCTCAGTGCCTACAATGAATTGCATATATGAGATCCTGATCCGGTATCCAATACCCAGGAAGTAGAGTTGATTGACAGACAATTCTCAATTACAAACACACCTGAAGTCGAAGCCACAGCTTGCTTCGGTTCCTGGTTCTTAGCGTTCCACGCCTTGCAATCTTTCTTCCAGTGCCCTTTTCTGTGACAATGGAAGCACTCATCCTGGGCCACTACCGGTACCGCAAACTTTTTCTTTCCCTTCCCTCCCACCTTACTTACACCTCCTCTAGGTTTGGTGGCGGCCTTCTTTTTCCTTCCTTTGGCCCTAACCTTGGGCCCGGAAGAAGAAGCACCGCTAACAAACATAGCGGGTGTTTCCCTTGCCTTCTGCAAGGTGCCCTCTGCACTCCTCAACATGTTAAGGAGTTCCGGAAGTTCAACTTCTTTTCTTTGAATGTTGAAGTTCAGAATAAACTGGGTGTAGGTGGAAGGAAGGGACTGGAGAATAAGGTCTGTATAGAGCTCATTATCCAAAGTCGTCCCAAGGTCTGCGAGCTCTTCTATGTAGCCAATCATCTTTAGGACATGTTCTCCTACCGATGATCCGACAGCCAACCTCTCTCGAAACAAGTTCTTAGAGGTCTCGTATCTTGCTATACGAGATTGCTCTCCATAAAGTTCTTTTGTATGGAGAAATATGGCATCTAGTTTCATATCCTCGTGTCTCCTCTGATGTTCATTGTTCATCGAGGCAAGCACGATGCACTTGGCTTTCGCGCAATCGAAATCCAAGGTTTTGCGAATTTCCTTATCCGCGTTACTGGATTTGGGACCAGGGACAGCAGGTGCCTTAGCGGTGAGGACATACCCCAATTTGTCATAGGTCAAAGCCATTTTAACATTCCGCAGCCAATCTTTATAGTTTGGCCCTGTCAGTATATTTTTCTCTAAAAGTAACTTAAGTCCAGTCATTTTCAGGGTCGCTGCAATTAGGAGAGAGAGAAGAAAACTCTTTAGCATGATGCTCTTGCAAGTTTAGAGTGGTTTTTAATTTATCTAAACTGAATGGCTCCCACTGTTTCTCGAATCCTTCCTCAAACCATAAAAGAAGAATTAGCCAGGACTATTCTCACTGTACAATACTTGCTTAACCATTCAGCCGGGCTGGTGTCGGTACTTCGAGAGAGGTTTTCCAACGCTTTCGCGAAGTTCCTTAATTAAATAACCTCTTTTCTCTGGGGGCTTAACCCCGCTGACACCTTTCTTGACACCTACTTGGTTTATAGCATTGATCGTTAAGTGACGAATATCCTGATGAGTAGCATATACTTACAGTAAGATCGGGATCCAAATATCATCGTATGATAATGTTGAAGGAATGCTACCAACATTCATCAAACTCCAAATGGTATGCAACTCTTTGCAAATTTCAGTTTCTTTAGAAATTCCCGATATAAATTTTTGCCCCATGCTTTTATGACCTTGGCGTTAGGTCAAAATGTCATAAGTCACATGCCAAGTTCTACCCATCATTATCTTGTTAATTTGAACCCATCCGTATATATCCTTGACGTTCGGCCAAAATGATAATACGACTGTCCCAAACTAACTCATCTATCTATGCAACAAATGAATACCCAGCAGCTACCAAACACTATGCCTTGGCGTTAGGTCAAAATACATAGCTTGAATACTACTGAATACTCAAATAAAATGACGGAGGGCTACGAATGGTTTTGGCGAAACCGTGAACGTAGTGAACTTGATATAACCGAAGGAACCTGATAGCTTTTAAAAAGAGTGGTTAAAGCTCCGCAATTTAAAAAATATCTTCTGTTTAAAATTAACCGAGTGGTTTCTTTTAAATTGTTCCAACGATTAAAACTTTGGTTTATTTTCTTTGGATTAATAATAATGCGTCCCATCATTAACCTATCATTGCAGAAAACAACGAAAATACAACGTCCTCTTATGCCATCCGCAT
This sequence comes from Agapanthus africanus, assembly GCA_030015575.1. NCBI lineage: Eukaryota > Viridiplantae > Streptophyta > Magnoliopsida > Asparagales > Amaryllidaceae > Agapanthus > Agapanthus africanus. Next base: position 871,565,250 of record JASDDO010000024.1, on the reverse strand, counting down.
TCGCCACTGGGTCCCGTCATCACCCGTTAGATTACTTAACTAACGATAGAGCGGGGGCTGGGCTAGCGCGGGTGTAAAACATAAGTGACGTCTAAATAGCTATCATATATAGATATTGTACATTCGTCTGACGCAATAATAGGCATTCCAGATCTCATATGAACTTTATTTGATTTGCAAGCAATCCGCGTTTGTTTAGAGCCTGCAACAAAAGACGGATTACACAGTTGTGATGAATAGCCATTACCCCACCCTAAACCCCTACGGGTATGGCAAACTACCCGCCAAATACCCGAAGTGAAGCGGTCTCCCTCAACAAAGTGAGTAGGCCACTAAACACTTCAAAGTACCCGGTAGTTTGTGCACCCCACCTTGGGTCTATCCTAGGAGCAAAAACAGTAAAATGAAATAATACAACGGTGGCTACAACCGCAACCTGGATGTGCCCCGCAAAATAATATTACAACATATTATAATTATATTGAATGAATGAATATAACAACCCATCTCAAACCCCGGCTAATCATCACAACAGTCCAATACAGTTCACAACCACAAACAGAAAAAACCATTACAGAAATGTGCAATCCCCTGCCAACCGACATACTAGCAGTTAGGGGAAGTTTACGAACACATTTATACAAACACAGATATAATCAAATTAGCAAACTTCGTATAATTTCGATCGAGCAAACATATCAGATTCTACTCCCAAAACTTCTCTGTGCACCTGAGACTTTGAGCAGAAAATAAACATTCCAGAAAATACACAAATATCACAGAAGAGTTACTGGTGGAAATTGGGTTGAATCGGCCCCAACTCGACCGCGGATCCGCGGCGGATCGGTGGGATCGGCCGCGGTTCCGCGGCTGTATGGCCGATTCAGGAACCCATTTTTCACCAGTGTTCTTATAATTCTCTGTAGGTTATACTGAAGCAACCTGAAAAAATTTTAGAGCCTGTTTTAAATTCGACAGAAACTTGTGATATCGATGTCGTTTTCTGGTTCGTTTTGCGTTCGAAATTCTTACGACTTTGCTAATGAGTTAATTATTGTTTAGCGAGGCTCTGATACCACTGTAAGTCGATGTACAACACCCCACGACTTGCGGGGAGGCGGAATAATGAAAAACGATCTTGTTTTAGGCGTAAACATTGACTAACCGAGAATCTTTGCTAAAACAATAACTAACAAGAAACCATAGAAGTGTTAACTACTATGTTAAGTGATTATAGCTAAAGAACCGAGTCCTTCGTCTTGTCGTTCTCCACGTCCTCTCCGGCCTTCTCTATGTAGTAGAAGATCCACCCGAGAGCTTTACTACAAGCTTCACCTCTAACTTGAGGTAACTAGGTTTCTTAAATCGCTAATCTAAGTAACCTAGGTGATATAGAGAATGGTTAAGGATTAAGTAGTCTAATCTAATCCTTGATCTCAACACATGAGAGGGGAGGATTAGGGTTTGAAGAGAGAGAGCTTGAGAAGAGAGAATGTGAGCAAGAGAAGTGAATGAGATAATGATCTATCATAATATATATCAAGCATTATCATTTATCCAATAAAAGAAAATAAAGGATTTACAACCATGCTTCATAAATACCGAAGGGTGATTCATCTCCATGAGTCATTAAGCATTTATGATGCATTAATGACATGGATGAATCACTCATATGACTCACTAATCTCATTTAATGCATATGCCACCTTAACCCCCAAGTCACCATCTTCTAGAAGCTTCTCGCGTAATTACGAGAACGCCCTTCCTATCCGTGAAAACACGGAAAAACTTTAGACTGTATAAATCCAATAACCGGATACTAGAAACTGGCTTAAACCAAAGCCGGCTAGTAAAAACTGTCCGGATGTCGTACGTGCGTAAACACACGTATGCGTCCGAACCCTTGTCGTAAAACCATACGACCTCTATATCGTTTCGCCTGGAGTAGGGAAACTCTCTGTGTGGGACTCTAGAGACTCGACTACTATGCTGGCAGTAGGTTTAACCACAGACCGCAAGCGGCACTAGCTGTACGTAACGGTCCCCAGGTAGATGTCGATAAGAAGGCCGATGAGGAAACTCATCCGAACTCCTACTGAGTCTGATGTGACAATCTCCGTACAGTCCGGTCTGTTCGTCTAAGACTATCGCATATCGGGCCTAGGGGGCGGCAAGCGTCAGTCCCCTAATAGCGGTATAAGTCGTGTCAGAGAGAAGCCCATTACACCCTGAGAAACTACTGGAACCTACCAGCAAATCTCGCTTGCCCTGGCCAGGGACTTTACGTAATGGCTCTCTGACACAGCGCGATATCAACTCCCAATACCGGGAGAGACGAATCATGTCTAACCGCCACTGCCTCCAAGTGCTCGGGACTGCACCCAACTGCTACCTGTTTGCACGACTCCTTTGAGCCGTGGTAGGGTAGCAATCTAAGAACAGTGGGACACACTCGAGGCGAAGTAGCAGTGTCAACTCTGCGGACTAGGCTGTACTCATGTCACCTGGGAACTGTTAACTGACGACTGGTATACAACCATCCAACAATTCCCTGTGAGTCCTGTCCGGTGTACCTGTAACCTAACGAGCACCTGCATACTATCTCTAGTACGACGTACTGACGGCTGTGGGACAGACCATCTCCCCAACTGGGATGAGAAGCGTACACACTAGTCTACTCCGGAGTATCGATGCCCTGTCTCGATAATCCTATGACTAGGGACCTGAATAAGGATGTGCTTGTAGACTACCCAGCCCCCACTAGTGTGACTGCCATCACAACGCTGGTAGTCAAGCAAGATCCTAAGAGCTCTATCAATACGTATACTCACATATTAAGATTGAAAAACCAAGTAGCATACTACCATATTTAGCAAGACTGTTATATACATGTGAATATCCTAAGCTTCCATTAAGTAATATACAAACTAGTATGATACAATAATGGCCCCTAGGGCATATACACTAACATCAGTTTCACGAAGAACTTTGGTCTCCGTTTGTATGAAATTGGCGGTCGCAGCTGGACTGTTTGTTAACACGCTTTTAGACAGTTCTATCTCTCCTGCCTTGTATTGCTTTTCGACCCAATCTTTGAAGACGAAACAATCCTCATTGGCATGACTTTTCACTCTGTGATAGGGACAGTATTTGGGGTCGTCGGTCATATTCGCTTCCTACGGTCTTTTTGACTCTGGCAGTTGTAGACCGTTCCTGTCACGACCCGAAAGAGCACGTGACTGGCCCTTGAACCATATGAAGTCTATAGGACCCCATCTGATCCAAGTAAGCCAAAAGCCCGGAAATCTAAAACCATTTAAAGAGTAAATAAGGAAAACTGGTTTTGAAAAGTAAAGAAATCATGTTTCGAAAATCAAAGTTTTTAAATAACTAAGCCGAATGTGTATTTTTAAAATGTGTAACCTTTCCTGAAAATTTCGGCAGAGTTTCCTTTGTAAAAACTGGCCCCGAACGGGGTACAACAAGAATAATATGTATATGAGATGATAAAAGGCATCCCCAAGCGGGAGCTAGCTCTTCGTCAAACGACGGTCACAACCACACATGTAATAATAATATACAACGCCAAAGGGCGAGGATCAAAACCCAAAAAAAAAGAAACTCAAAACAGCCAGAAAACCGTAATACTACTAGCGCGACTCTAAGGTTGAAATAAAACAACACTGTTTTCTAAGTCTGAAACAATAAACAAGTTTTGGTTGATGGAAATTCTAGATACAATAAAAATAAATACAACAGCGGTTCTGATACAAAAGAACCCACCTAACCAAGCAAGTCACCCATAGGAAGCAGTGTGCCAGAAATGCCGCTATAGAATCTGTACGGCAAACCTGCAAGAACTGGGGCACAACGGGGGTGAGTTGCCAACTCGTGAATAGAAAGATATCTACAAGCAGGAATCGAATGCATGACCCATCCTAGGTCAATACGATCAGATATAAAATAACCTCAATATGAATAAAGATGAAGCATGCTAAACTGGCAATGTAATCTCTATACATGAATGTAGTGCCAAGTGCTCGTGCCAGTGCATCAGGTAATAGCATGTCATGAATATGAGGTATAATCAATGTCATCAAATCTGTACACACGTGGATCCCGTCCACTCGTCATCCACTGACAAAAACCATCATGCAAGTATATATCATAAAACCTGTGCATGGAAATATGAGGATATAATCCACCCGTGTCCCTCGCGACACATCAAATCATGGAACCAGGGTGCCCAGCATCGACACCCGAAAACATCATGAAAACTGTGCCCAGCATCGGCACATAAATCCTCATATATCGGGCATCCGTCAGTCCGGATCGGCCCCGGGCTCTGTCTGCGGTATCGGCCATCGGCCCCAGCAGTATGCCCAAACCATCTATCGACTCTGGTCGGTATCCTCCGGACAACCGCCAGGTCCAACCAATCACCGGTAGGTACTCGCCCGCCTCCAGGCTCAATCGGCAAAGCTCATCGATCATCTTGCCGAGGGGAACCATACCGGGTCCACCATGTACCCGCAATCGGCTCGTCCACTCCTTGATTCGGGTTTCACATGTCGCTCTCAGCACCGAGAAAACACATGGTGGACGCACTGAAATATCATATCAAGGGTAACCGGGTTTTTAAAGCAATGACATATTCTCTTTTGAAACACCCTCGGTTCCCAAATCCAGAAATATCATAGAACAACATATCTCAATGCGTATAATCAAAGAGCATGAAGTATGCGACATGTAAAGGAAATGTAAGCATATCATCGTGTCATGCAAGGATCATATACTGAATGCAATAGTACTACAGTGTAGTGGCATGGCAATTATCGATGATGAAGTGTGTGAGCCGGCAAATAGTGTACGTGGAACATACGCATCATCGATGCTGGTGTCCTAACAGCATGACTGAAATATAACCACAGTGCAAGCGATGCAATGCAAATAGCAGGAATATGCGGAAATGAATAATCAACGCAAAACACAGAACCTGCCCCAATAGATATGTCATGCAACCATGCCTTTTGAAATATGACGAATCAGGGCTTTTGGTAAAGTAAGGGCTACGGTGTTTTAAGAAAAGACGCATCATTTGAAAATATCCGTATGACCCTTCTGCTTATCTTTAAAATATTCCCGATTCGTTAGTTTGAAAAAAGGGTATGACTCGGTCTAGTCCAATGCCCACTAAGAAATCTAGACCGGAGGGGTATGAAACCACCTAATCTGAGTCAATAGATATAAGTATAGATATGATAGTCGGTGATCTCGCCTCAATACTATATCGTAAGATATTCTCGAGTCATGAGTGCGGATCTATCATCAATATCGGCTCGTACGGTAAATCGTCGTACGGCATCCCAATAACTGGGTAGGGGTCAATATCACACCATCTTATCACATAACAGGTATCACTACCATCAGATCACACAATCTGGGGTACTACTGTAAGTCTAGTACAATCGATACCATCGATAAAATATGAATGCGGGTAATGCACATGTCTAAAGGCCCGCTGAACTATCATATCGCACCTCAAAGGCAACTATGTCACATCGCCGATCTCACGGCCTCACATCAAATGTCATCTCAACCCATGTATCATCCTCAATTCCCGTATAAAAACACATAGTCCCATATCCATGTGTAGATATACACACCATCGTATGCACACTAATAAATGAAAGAATGAATGCAAGTATGTGTGCAAAGGTATGTGTGAGTGCAACCACTATCCTAGGGTTCGCACTACTAAAACCATATTGTCTTAACATCAATAATATCATTATTACTAACAATGATCTTAAACAACACATAATAAATATTCGTGTGTATACGTATTCGTATACATCACCACGGACTGCGGGGGTGCTATACGCCATCCACCCGACTTCTCCCCGTAGATATAAATCTACTCACCTTGCTTCTCATGTGCCAAAGCCGATGTCGCTATCTTCACCTCCTTTGCCTCAACATCACGCGGGGTACCTACAAGTATATCACAATGCTAAAGCACATGAAAATCACATCGGAAACCAAAATAGCACACGCTACCCGCATAGGTAAAAACCTATCGACTCGCATGTAAACACAATCAAAATCCACTTGTCGTTGACGTCCAAACGCCACCCGACAGGAATGCATCACCAAATACCAAAATCCATGCTAAAACAAGTCCCAAATTATACACCAACATAGGAAAATCAACCCAGATTTCACCCTAGATGGAATCAGTCAAAACTAGACATACTCAGGGTCAAAACTAGAGGAAATAGGGGCATGCACAGAAAACGAGGCAATTCCTTAAAATACCATATTTTAGAATTTTCCATAATTTTTCCCCATTTATCTGTATTTAATTATACCAGAATATTAAAATATTCATTAAAATAATATTAAATTATAAAATTTCCCAAAAATCATATTTTATTATTTTGAAGACGTTACAGTTCCTCAGGGCATCTTTGAATATTTTACGGATTTTGTCCCTTCTGAAGGAATAGATCTTATCCAGCTTCTCTTTCAGTGGAGATTCTCCTCCCTTTCCGAACACTGGCTTCCGAGGCTGGTTGGCATTAGGCCCGCTCATCCCTTGCTTATTTCGGTTAGCCGAAGCGTTAAAAGATTCAGTATCATCTGAACCTTCGCCTTTGCGATTTTCGTCCTTTCGGTTTCTCCAGGACCTATTTTTATTTTTGGAGTCGGAGGAGGACTCTTGCTTTGAGCGCTCCAACATCTGGACTTTTCTGGTCAGCTCTTGGAATGTTTTGAGACCCGCACTGCATAGAAACGGGGCCATCAAATTGTTGAGATTTCCAACGAGGAGACTGACAGATTGGTCCTGCTCTATCGGCGGTTCGCATTTGACGGAGAGATTGTGCCATCGGGTTATAAAATCCGTGCTGCTTTCGTTGTTCGGCTTAGTCCTTACGAGCTCGAAAATGGTGATCTTATCGCTGACGCTCATGAACCTTTGTCGAAACAAAGATTCCATTTGGACGAAAGTAGTAACGGAGCCATCCGGTATGCTCGCGTACCAGTCGAAAGCAACATCGGACAAGCTATTAACGAACTGGCGGAGGAGAAGCGCATCGTTGCCCCCAGTATTCCCGCATGAGGGTTTGAAGTGGGCGATGTGCTGATTCGCATTTCCCGTCCCATCGAACTTCCGAATTTAGGGATGACATAGCCGCTAGGAAATTCTACCAGATCATACTGAGCAGGATATGGTCTCCCATTGCCGCTGATATCTTTTTGCGCTTCGGTTTCGCCTACCAATGTTTTGACCTTGTTGGCAACCAAATCTATGATTTGATCTTGGGTTAGCGGGCTAGTGTCATCGGTAACCAAGACATTTCCTGAGACAGGATGCGACTGATTTTCATGCGGTTCGCCCACTTTTGGATTTGAGGGAATAGGCGTCGGCTGCTTTGGGACACCGTTTCCCGGTTCACGAGCAGAGCCCTGCACTTGATTGGGCGGCTGAGAGGCAAGTCGGGCCGTGAGCTGCATCACGACATTCGTCAAGTCATTAATTTTTGAGTAGAGCTTGGCCATCTCCTTGTCTTTACTTCTAAGCTGTTTTCGGAGCTCTTGTAGAAGTTGCTGCTCCGCGTTCTTGGGACGGAAGATTGGCTCATCTTCGCTTTCCGAGCCCGACTCCTCATGAACCAAGGGATCTCTCTGCCTATCAGCCTCACTGCGGGGATTTTCATCACCCTCTGGAGGAGGCTGGTCTTGAGAAGTGACAGCTATATTCACACCAGGTTGGATTTGAGATGTGGTGGATCCATCCTTGCTTTTGCTGTGAAGGTTGTCGCTGGGACGCGTGCCCACCATGTAGACGGTGTAGATAACACATCCAGCCATCCTTTCATCACTGGCAGCTGGTTTCGCGGAGCGGTCCGGACTATGGAAATTCACAAATTTTAACATGGCCGAAGCCCTAGCCCTTTTGTTGGCTCTGTATCTGAGCCGCTTCTGCCTCAGCTTCTCTGCCTTGAGCGCTTGGCCGGCTTCTGCTCTCCGGGAAACTGCCATAGGCTGAGTGATGGGGAGCTTAGAGAAGATACCCAATTAAGCAGTTGTCAGGGGCATCGTCGGAGCTTGCCCGAGACGCCCTGTTGCTTTGTTGGTGTTGATGGCCTTACCCCCAGCTGGGGCCAAGGAGGGCCGTTCAAACACCGACTTGCGTTTGAGTTGGGGTGCCTTCGAGACCGCCACATTTGGCCTCTTGCCTTTTGAGGCCAATTTGTCTGCCACCGGAGCTTGAGGAGCTGGGACAGCGTTAGCAAACACGAACATAATAGAGCCAAATAGTAGCGGCGGCTCCTCCCATTGTCGCCCGAGACTGGCCGGGAGGACCGTCCGGGAGTCCATCTTCATCGTATAGGAGATAGGAGCGGAGTTCATATTTGGAGACATCGTTGAGAAGTGATTGCTTAAAAACCTGCATGAAAGAGCATTATTTTAGTATAAATATAGATATGTATATTGATTGAGTTCGCATGAACGTTTAACCCAAAATATGGGAGGAGAGAAAGTCCCACCGGGCATGCCAGAATCTGTAGGGTGTTTTTCGTCACCCTATTGAGATGGGAATACGCGCGCGCTTGTCAGACGCATTACAGATCCCCCCTGGGTAGGGTAGGCTGGGGTTTATTGATTGTGGGGATCCGAATCTTCGGCAGTCACGGACTAAGCTGCCGTTAATTACCCCTCTCCTTTTGGAGCGAGAGAACCTCCGATTAACGGGATAAACTGGTTATGCGAACTCACTGTGCAGTGTTGTGTTTTTAAAAAGGTTTTGGATATATCGGGGGCCCCGCAGAGTTTTTACGGGGGTCCCGTTACCCGGATAGCAGGCTGGGGGTCAAGGGGGCTAGCAGCCCCCTTGTAGGACGCGGGGCAGCACCCCGTTAGAAATTTTTTTCTAACGGAGGATAGTGTCGTAGAGTGTGTGTGTGTGTATATATGTATACATATGTATATATATATATATGTATATATATATATATAATAGGGAAAGGCATCCAAAGGATGCGTAGGGCCAGCGCCGACGCTTTGAACCCTAGCGCACCATTTGTCAGCACGTGGACGCTCGGACGCTAGCGCTTTGGGCGCTAGCACTCTGAGCGCAAGAGCGCTAGCGCTTTGGGCGCTAGCGCTCTGAGCGCTTTGAACGCTAGCGCTCTGAGCGCTTTGAACGCTAGTGCACCACATGTCAGCACGTGGGCGCTCGGGCGCTAGCGCTTTGGGCGCTAGCACTCTGAGCGCAAGAGCGCTAGCGCTCTGAGCGCAAGAGCGCTAGCGCTGAGCGCAAGGGCGCTCGAGCAGCAAAAGGGACTTGGTCCCTGCAATGGGAGTTGTAATCCCAGAAAGGAGCACTTATTATTTTGTGTGTGTGTGTGTGTGTGTGTGTGAGGAGTTAAACTCTTAAGATGTTTTGAAGCTGATGAAGGGCTTCTCCCCTTGAGCCCTAGTTCTTCCCCAAAGTGGGGTTTCTAGAGATGGGCCGCTTTCTTCCTCCTCTGTTGGCAGGATCTTGAAGATCAAGAGATGTGAGATTTTAAAAATCTCTTCTTTTTGAGATCTGATGGAAGATCTGAGTTCCCCTTTGTGGGTTCTGTAGTGAAAAACTACTTAGTTTTGGAAATGAAAGAGTAAAACTCTTGATTTAATTCAAAAGAAATGAGAAGGTTTAGAACCTTAGAGAAGGAGCAGGAGGCACAAAGAACCCTAGTTTTTAGGAGAATGAAAAAGTATATGCTTTATTCATCATCATGTTGCCTTATATAGGCTTACACATTTACATATAGCCCCTTGGGCTTTACAAAATGGCGTTTTGCCTATCCCATGGCTCATGTGCCATTTCTTTTTGCACATAAGCCATGGGCTTACAAAAATTGGCTTTATGCCCATTTTGTTTACATTCATGCATAAAAAATTACATAAAAATTATTTATTACATGATTTCATTTTGGCATGGGGAGGGCCGGTCGCTTCATGTTCGGACTCGACCTGGGCATGGGCCCACTTGGCTTGGGGTTGACTTTGACTTTGACTTGGTCAACCGGGGTGCAATTTTCGACTTCAACAATGACGCCGAATTGTTAGGAAATCCAACTGGTAAGCTTCAGGATCAAATGTGAGGCATATCTAACAAATCTCCACCTGACTTCGCATTCCACAAACTTCTCGATCAAAGTAATAATAGCTCCACCTTCACCACAAAACCCCTAAAGGTTCATGAGTGTGACGCACTCCAATTAAGTTTAAGAAGTGCTCAAACTTAACAATTGAAAGAGACTTCGTCAACATGTCGGCCGGATTGTCCACTGTGCCAACCTTCTTCACAATAATCTTTTCTTTCTCAATGACTTCCTACTCGAACCAGTACCTCACATCAATGTGCTTCGTCATCTCATGATGCATCTAATCTTTCGTCAAGTGAATCGCGCTTTGCTATCACGGTAGACTATTATAGTATCTTTTTGAATACCAAGTTTCGAAAATAGTCCCTTTAACCAAATGGCCTCCTTAACAGCCGTAACTACGGCCATATACTCCGCCTCCATCATAGACAACGCAACCGTAGGCTGTAACGAAGCACGCCAACTGATGGCACATCCTTCCAAGGAGAACACATAACCGGTGATCGATCCGCCTCTGTCAAAATTACTAGCATGATCGGAGTCGCTGAATCCAACTAAATTGTCGTCGTTCCTTCCAAACACCAACCCCACGTCAAACGTACCTCGAAGGTATCGTAATATCCATTTCACCGTCTACCAATGACTTTTTCCAAGAGATGCCATATAGCGACTAACAACACTAACATGTGAAATGCCGAGTTGTGTACAAACCATGGCATACATAACGCTACCCACCGCACTCGCATATGGAGCATTCAATATATATCTAATTTCATCCTCTGTTTGCGATGATGAATGAGCTGAAAGTTTAAAATGAGCTGCTAATGAAGTACTTAGATTTAGCGTCTGCCATGCCAAAACGCTCCAAAACTTTCTCAATGTACCGCTGTTGAGACAAGTATAGCTTTCCTCCTTTGCAATCGTGCCTGATCTCCATACCAAGTATCTTCTTAGCCGCTCTCAAATCCTTGGTCTCGAACTTACTTTTCAACTGTTCATTGAAATTCATAATATCAACCATATATCTTACTGCTATCAATATATCATCAACATAAAGTAGCAAATATATGAAAGAACCATCGGCGAGCTTCTTCAAATATACACAACTGTCGCCCATACTTCTCGTAAACCCTATTTCTTTCATGAAGTATTCGAACTTCTTATACCAACGTCTTGGTGACTGCTTCAAACTGTAGAGAGACTTCTCTAGCAAGTAAATGTGGTCTTCTTTACCTTCGACTTCGGATTGTTGCTTGTAGATTTTCTCTACCAAATCACCGTACAAGAATGTGGTCTTCACATCGAGCTGTTCAAGCTTCAAATCTTGCATAGCTACCAAACCGAGCAAGACAGTATAGAGGTGTGTTTAACAACCGAAGAAAATATCTCAGTGAAGTCAACTCTCCACACCTACGAATAGCATTTAGCTACCAATCACACCTTGTATCTCGTATCCAACGCCCCTTTGTCACCTTCTTTCTTCTTGAAACCCTACTTGCAGACAACTATCTTCTTTCCTTCTTCGGGCTTCACGAGATTCCAAGTTTGGTTCTTATGAAGAAACTCAATCTCTTCATTCATATCGACTAGCCAACGAGCTATTTTATCGGATGAGATGGTTTCTTTATAACTTGTCGGCTTGCTACTATCAACTGTTTCTACAACGGACAACCCATACACCACTATCTCATCGTAATCATATCTTTATGGTGGTCTAATATCCCTTCTTTATCTGTCATGAGTGAGCAAATACTCCTCATCATGGGTCTGCTTATCATGAGCTTCTTCAGATGATGGTGAAGGAGAGATCTCCTACGAACCCGAGCTCTCACCGACCTCAATATCAACTCTTAGCTCATCCTTCTTCAAATCGTCTTTAACTGGAGATTCCTTATTACTCGGCTTCAACATAGCAAATTCATCAAACATCACATCTCTGCTAATCATAAATTTAGACAACTTTAGATCCGAACACCACAATTTATAACCCTTTACGCCGGTAGCATAACAAAAAAATATGCACTTCTTCACTCGAGGGTCCAATTTGCCTTCACAGCAATGTGCATAAAGCGGGGCAACCAAACACCTTAAGTGTTAAATAATCGGCATGTTTTCCCGACCATACCCGCTTCGGTGTCATACAACCTAGCGATGTATGAGGTGACCGATTCACAATATAACACGCCGTATTTACCGTTTCTGCCCAAAACTCATTTCCGAGCCCTGCATTGGACAACATGCATCGTGCTTTCTCCAAAAGAGTCTGATTCATTTGCTCTGCAACTCCATTCTGCTATGGTGTTTAAACAACGGTATGATGCCAAACTATTCCTTCATTTTTACAGAAATTGTTGAAATCTCCACCACAAAACTCTATCCCGTTGTCTGTCCTCAGTCTCTTGATCTGCTTTCCTGTTTGCTTCTCAAGAAACATCTTCCATTGCTTGAATATAGTAAACACGTCACTTTTGTGCTTCAAGAAGTAGACCTAAAGCTTCCTCGAAAAATCATCAATGAAGGTAAGCAGATACTTGGCGGCGCTTCCTTTAGAAGCAGCCGGAAAGGGTCCCTAAAGATCAGAATGGATATAATCTACAGTACCTTTTGTGTTGTGCACTGCCGAATTGAAACTAACTAGCTTTTGCTTCCCAAAAACGCAATGTTCACAGAACTTCAGTTTCGTCGTACTTTTCTCACCAAGTAGACCCTGTTTCGACAACTCGGCCAAACCTTTCTTATGCATATGCCCGAGCCTCGTGTGCCATAATCTGGTAGTTTCTGAATCCGTCATAGATTTGGATGATGAAATAGCCGTCAATCCGTAAGTCGTCAAACCCTGTAATGAATACAGGGATCCTTTCTTCAAGCCCTTCATCATAACGAGAGCGCTTTTGGTTACCTTCAAAACTCCACCTTCAGCGTAAATCTTGTAACCCTTGTCGTCGAGTGCACCCAAAGAGATGAGATTCTTCTTCAAGTCAGGTACGTACCTGACTTTCACCAATGTCCTCATAACACCGTCAAATATCATAATTTGGATCGTCCCTTTGCCAATAGCTCGACACGAACTATTGTTACCCATAAAAAACGCTCCAACATCAACGGACTCATAGGTGGTAAACAATTCTATATTGAGATACATGTGGTAGGAACAACCCGAATCCATAATCCACTCGTCCTTAGATCGATGTGCGCTGTCAAGAACCACAATAAGATCTCTTTCTCCTTCCGTTATACTCATTTCTGCCGAAGACTCCTTTTTCGATTTGTCTTCCTGTTTTAGCTTGTCCTGCAATTTAAAACAATCGACATTGAAGTGCTCCTTCTTCTTACAATAACTGCAGGATACATTTTTAGCCTTGGATTTCGACCGCGATTTCTTCCTATTTGCTTCCAGATCTCTCTTCTCTGCTCGCCCTCGAACAAATAAGCCAGAAAATGAACCATCCGCTTCGGTGGAAGTCAACTCCTTGTCCATCTTCTCTTTGTTCATCAAATTCTCTTTGATATTCTTGATTGAGATCATTTCTTGTCCATAAACCATAGTGTTATGGAAGTGCTTATAAGAGGGTGGTAATGAACACAACAAGAGCAGAGCCTGATTTTCATCATCTATCTTAATGTCGATCTTACCCAGATCCGTAATGATCGCATTAAACTCACCGATGTGAGATTTTATTGGAAAGCCTTCTGACTTGCGAAGTGTGTAGAGACGCTGCTTCAACATGGGTCAATTCATTAGAGGCTTCTTTAGATACATCTCCTCTAATTTATTCCACAAATCAGCCGCCGTCTTATCCACCAAAACTTCTTGTAACACTTCATTAATTGGACACAAGTGGATAGCCGTGAGGGCCTTCTCATCTATCTCCTCCCAAGCTACCCCCGTCACAGTGGAAGACTTTTTATCCTTCCCTAAAATCTTTTTCTTCAAATTGTTTTGAGTCAAAACGGCAACCATACGGACTTGCCACAAATTGAAACCCATATTTCCATCAAACTTCTCGATATCGAACTTCATGATTTTTGGAGACATAATGTGGGATCAACAAACACGATGCGCTAACGAACCCTAAACTTCAAAATCACGATCTAAGAAAATCGGGAAGCGGACGTAGTTGTCATTGCCCACCATTAACCTAGATCGCATAATTATAGACCTAATGGTTCAATCTAAAAGATCCCAAACAACAACAAAAAGCTCTGATACCAGTTTGTTGCGAATACGAGACAATCACAAAGTACAAACAATCGATAACTAGAAGAAAACAAATCACAGGCAAGATAGAAATACGAGTACTAACCATAAAACAAATAAGCAAAGGCAAAACTTTATTAATAATCAAATATTGGCGGAGTACAAATCGATGGAGAATACAAATCTCTCTTAAAACTCTAGCTCTCTCAAAATAACAATATGTTCTCTCAAATTAACAAAGGGCTATTAGATCTAGGTCTAAAAAACTATTATATATATAACATACAAAAGATTTACCTGAGAAACTAATTTTCTAACTAAGCGAATTTTCGCCCGGTCCAGAAAGGCAGACGTCTGCAGAAGGAATTGGCAGACGTCTGCATTTGTCGTCACGAAAATCTAGAGAGCAATCCAAACGTCTGAACAAGGATATCGCAGACGTCTGGTATCTTCACAAAAATAACAGAGAGCTCAGCAGACGTCTGATCCTCATCGGGACAGACGTCTGCCATAAGTGCGCTCGCGCATCCAGAACCTCAGCAGATGTCTGGAGCTCTCAGCCTTAGACGTCTGCCTTAGAAATAAACTCAAATCTTCGTGCCGCCGCCGAATCGTTAGGAAATCCAACCGGTAATCTTCAGGATCGAATGTGAGGCATATCTAACAAATTTGCTGCCCGCCGCCGATCGATGCTGCCGGCTTAATTACTCTGTGGAACGGTCTTAATTTGCTGATGGAAATATACCCATATTGTTTATACACCTCATTTGTCGAACATTCCTTTTCTAAACTTTTTCAGCGTACATGAGTAAAAAAATAAACTACTCAAAACCTTAAGCTATTAGGTTATGGGATAACAATGTATATATCAAGACAACATAATGCTTTAATACTTCCCCTCTATACTAGGCAGAATAAATGGCGACTCTATCCAAAATACTCAACCCTTATGAAAGTTTATCTCATGTTATATCTTTATACACATATGTATCCTATAATTTTCCCGATGTGGGACTAAATGTTGTCTACATTCTCAACACTCTCTCTCGCGTGCAACGAGCAACATGCAACATAATACTTTAATAAGCTCTTTTTCTCCTCCACCAATTTTTATTTACCATAGAGCAATAAGTAAAATACTATAAATCTCCTATTCTTTAGGGAAAAGACTGAGAAAAAAATCACATGCCAGGTCTTCGACAAAAACATACTTGTATAAGTAACCTTCAGCGATAAAGAAGAGATTTTTGGATATATGCCCTTTAAATCGTAGCTACTTTCGAAAAAAGGCACCCAAATCTTCCTGAATTGGAAAAAGCTTCCTAAATGTGCTATGTACTAACAAATGCCCTTCTGTCAAGTTAACTTAAAATTTAACTAGGGTGCATTGATTTCCAAATTTTACCCTCTAAATTTTTATAAACTCAGCACCATGCAAAAAAAAAGGTGAAAAATGGCTACAGATTTTCAAGAAACCCCCTCATATTTAGCATAGTGAGCGACTAGAAGGCTTTGGGATTTATTAAATCGTTATGGGGTTAGAAAGATAATTTTAGACCTCCTAAACGGCTGCATTTTACATTGCAAGCGTATAAGAAAAGGAATTTTTAAGTCAAGATTTTGGAGGCATATATTAAAAGAAAAAAGAAGAAAAAAAAACAATAAAAATTGAGTGATAAATTAAATGCTTTCAAATTTTAATTATGAAAATCTAAGAAAATTTCATCTCAGCATTGAGTATTCCTTTTCTTCTTACTCTCTTCTTCACTCAAACACTCACATGTGTCCCCATTTTCTTCTCTTGTTTTTTGATGTGATACATGTGTCCTCTTGTTACTACCTCTTTTCTTTGCATGCTCAGAAGCTAATTTCTCTTCTTCTTCTTTTCCCTCCTTCTTATATCCATTCTTACATCCAAAAAAGGCTAAATTCATATACCCATCATCAAAATAAAAACCTTGGCATCCTCTCTCTCTCTCTCTCTCTCTCTCTCTCTCTCTTCCTCACACTAAATCTCAAATTCCTGATCTCGATCTCATGGCAGCGGTCCAGATTTCTATTCATCTCGATCTCTCTATGGAGTAAATTTGGTGGATCGGTTGTAAAAACTATCTTATTTGTAAGTAATTTCTCAATCTTTGATGTATGTTTTCAATCTCAATGCTATTATTGATGATGCTCAATATTGGCGACCTACAAGATCAGGACACGTGGCAGGTGACGTGTCCAGAACCCAGAAGAAGGCCCACAGGGGGCCGACCCGGCTACCCTGTACCCGACCTGCAAACACAAGCTGGCCTTCCTCGGGGGCCCCCTACAAATTGGCTTCCTCGGCCCCACAGCTCGCGCCGAGCTGCCGCAATACTTGGACTCTTCGGCCTCCTCGCTCGTCCCGAGCTCCAAGCCAAGGCCGTCTTCCTCGGCCCTCCGACCAAAGTCACTGTTCACAGGCGTAACCGCCGCTCCGCGAATCTCGCCATGCGCAGATTCTACGCCAGCAACATCACACGTTCCACGCCATCAGTCTCCATTAATGGGCGATCCGTTTTCTACGCGGGCGTGACGCCGGGGGCGTAACTGCCGGCGAGATCCTCACACCTGCTGCTGCGTGCCACCACCGCTATATAAACCCCCATCACGGAGGGATCGGGTAAGCAATTCTTTACACTTTTACGCCGTTACTCTGCTCGGATCTCATCACTAACTTGAGCGTCGGAGGGTCCTTGGTGGTACCAAACCACCCCGGGACTTCTTTGCAGGTACTCGGCGACAACTCCCTCACCTCATCTCTTCCTCCAAAAACCCATTGAGACCCACACGCAACGAAGGATAATCAGCTAAGTTCACCGCGAGATCAACGGAAGACAACATCTGACGGAGGCCTGTAAAGGAGCCCCATCAGTTGGCGCCGTCTGTGGGAATATAACTCCACAAAATACAAAGTTGGCCTTTCTACCTCCACCCTCATGGCAGACAACCATCCTGGGGATCCCGTTACCAGCCACCGCCTTCCACTCACCGAAGGCGGGGATGAACCCCCTCCCATGACCGTCATCAACGCCCTCGCAGGCCGGATAGATCGCTTGCAATCCCTCATGGAGGCCCCCGTCCGCGTCCAAACGGCCGCGCCCGGGCCCCAGATCGCTACTCCGCCGCCTCCAGAAGGCTCTGTCCCTGTCTGGACGGCCGACCACCAACAGGCTGCATCCCCTGGCCGCCGGTCCCTCGAACCGGTGCTCCCTGAGGCTCGCTGGGCACCCCAGGGCTCCACGCCAAGATCCGCCGCCAGGACGCCTCGCCTCGAGCCTCCTCGTGCCCCTTATCCCCCTGAGGAAATGTCAGTCACCTCGCCTATCCACGGGCGTGGCCGACCCCACCATGATCGGCGGGGCCGCACAGAAGGGGTCCGCCCCGGCAACTCAAGAGCTAACCCATCCCGGGACCTGAGGCACCTCATCGAGAGAAACCGGGGCCGCTCCCAAACGCAGGTCACCCGCAGTGGGGGCCAGGAATCCCGAGGCGCCGATTCCTCGAGGTACCACGGTCGGCTCGACGCCCTCGAGAAGAAGATCGAGGGCATGCACCGAGAAGCTCACCTCTCGAGCGATGGGGCTAAGTACGCCTCCGACTCGCTCACGAAGCCGTTCACCGAGGAACTGCTCGCCGTGCACGTCTCCTCACGTAACAAGCCCCCGAAGGTCTCTCTGTTCGACGGGAAAACCGACCCGAAGGACCACTTGGACGCTTTCACCGCGGGAATGAGCTTCCAGGATCACTCCGACGCCGCCCAGTAAAGGGCCTTCCCGGCCACCCTCATCCGCACAGGTCGGGACTGGTTCCGGGGGCTCGAACCCCGCTCGATTTCGACCTTCAACGAGCTGGCTACTCAGTTCCTCGGCCATTTCATGGGGAACCGTCGACAGAAGCGCACGTTCGACTACCTCTTCACGGTTAAAAGTGGGGACAAGGAAACGTTTAAGGCCTACATTACCCGTTTCTACAACGCCCTTCTCGAGGTGCCCGAGCAACGAGACGAAACCGTCATAACGGCACTCAGATCTGGTCTGAGGCACAAGGAATAGTTGCGCTCCTTCGCGCTGGCTCAACCTAAGACCATGGCCGAAGTCAAGGCGTGGACCGAGTGCGAGATCCAGCTGGAATCCGAGGTGAATGCTAACCTTCCCCGAGCAGAACGGCCCGACCAGAAGAAGAGGAATCAGGAGGAGAGGCCGGAATGTCAGCAGCCCTACCACCCGAAGTTCCAGGAGTATACCCCCTTCAACGTCTCCCTCGCGGTGTTGCTGGAGGAGGCCCAGAATGAGGGGTTCTTCAAGTTTCCTCCGGTCCCGCGTCAGGCAGCTAAGAGAACCCGGGGCCCCTACTGCGCTTTCCACCGGGTACTGGGCCACGCCACGGAGGACTGCAAACAACTGAGGGACTACATCGAGGAGCTCATCCGTTCTGGGCACCTCGCCGCCTACCTAAGAGACAAACGGCAGACTGACCGCGAGCAGGAGCAGCATCGCCCTCCCACCGACCTGACCATCGGTCAGATCATGCTTGTTTCAGTGGACGGCCAGCCCGGAGCTCAGGGAGCCCCATGCTCTATGCCAAGCGCGGGGGCCAACAGCCCTTCAGGGAGCTCGGCCCAAGCTAATAAAGTCATCTTTTAGCCTGTACCTTTTTTTTAAGCAATGTAAATTCTTCCTAGGATCTATTGTTAATTTAATAAAGATCAATAGAGCATTGCAAAAGAGAAAAAAAAAAGCCATGTTTATTCAAAGGGTATTATGGGCTCCTCAGCCATACATGCAAAAAAAAGGGAAAGTTACAATAGTGGGGGAACGGGGTGCAGCGATCACTGCTCGTGGTTCTCGACGAAGATCTCTGCCAACCGGGGCCGCGCAAGGTCCAACCGCTGTCCTCGGTTCCCCCATGGGAATCAACCCCGAGCCTCAGCTCGTAGCATTCGCGAACGAGCGCCTCCGAGCAGGCCAGCCGGTTCGCAGAGATTAAGCCGAAGCGCCTCAAAGACCGCTGCTTGCCCACGGCCTCATCGAAGAGCAGCTCCGACAGGGGGTTGTAAAGCCCCGGCAATGCCCTCCAGATGGAGTACATCAGTAGCTACAGCAGGGAGGAGCGTCTAGGGAGAAGCCGGCCAAAGTGATCCTCAATGCGCCCGTAAACCAACTGCATCGTGTCCTCGGTGCAATAGGGGTCGTAAAGGTACACATCTTCAAAGCTGACGATGTCGGGGATGGTGAACGGGAAATCCTCCATTCTCGATGGCCTGTCTACGAAGGGGAGAAGAACCTGTACTCCTTATATAGCCCGCTATGCTGCCCAACAGCCGCCCGCTTTCGCCTAGGGAGTCACCGCCACGCGGCGTCCATCGAGCGTTATCCGGCGGGAATGAAGCGACGCGCCCTTGTCGCTTCGCCTCCCCCCCGCATTCAATGCACTAGCTGCGCGCGCCGTTGCCCCGACCGTTCCCATCCCCCGCACCTACGGCTGAACGGTCGGCCTACACCTCGTCAAGGTTCAACCCAGCAGCTACCCAGCTCGCTCGCCCCCAGCGAGCAGCTTCCTTGCCGCAGCGCCGGGGATCAAGAATCCCTCCCAGAGGCAGTCGAGCCCGAGGTTCCCTCGCTGGGCTATCCCCAGCAGGCAGCTTCCCTTCCACAACGCCGGGGATCACAAAAGCCCTCCCAGAGGCAGTCGAAGCCCGAGGTTCCCTCACTCGGCCATCTTTCAGGACAAAAGCCCTCGCCAAGAGGCACCGGGCAGTAACCCTGCTCGGTCCCCGTCCTGAAGGATCAGAAAGCCCTCCCAGAGGCAGCCGGGCTTGAGGTTCCCTCGCTCGGCTATCTTCAGCGGGCAGCTTCCCTACCACAACGTCAGGGATCAAAAAGCCCTCTCAGAGGCAGCCGAGCCCGAGGTTCCCTCACTCAGGCTGTCCCCAGCGGGCAGCTTTCCTGCCACAACGCCGGAGATCAAAAAGCCCTCTCAGAGGCAGTCAAGCCCGAGGTTCCCTCGCTCGGCTATCCCCTGCGAGCAGCTTCCCTGCCACAACGCCGGGGATCAAAAAGCCCTCTCAAAGGCAGTCAAGCCTGAAGTTCCCTCGCTCGGCTATCCCCTGCGGGCAGCTTCCCTGCCACAACGCCGAGGATCAAAAAAGCCCTCCCAGAGGCAGTTGAGGCCCGAGGTTCCCTCACTCGGCTATCTTCCAAGACAAAAGCCCTCGCCAAGAGGCACCGGGCAGTAACCCTACCTGGCTAAGGGTCCTTGGTAGGCTTCTTACAGCCTTATAGCTTTTCTCGCGCCAAGGACCAAAGTCCTCCCAGAGGCAGTCGGGTCCTTGCCCGGCTATCCCCGGCTGGTAGCTTCCTACCATAACCGACAGGGATCAAAGTCCTAGCCAAGAGGCACTGGGCAGTAACCCTGCTTGCTCCCCGTCCTGAAGGATCAAAAGCCCTCGTAAGAGGAACCTGAGCAGCTACCCTGCTCGGTCAAACTCCGGCTCCTACCCTTGACGCCAGGGATCAAAAGCCCTCACAAGAGGCATCGGAGCGGCTACCCCGCTCGTCCATCCCAGGCTGGTAGTTTCCTACTTACGACGCTAAAGAATCAAGCCCTCGCAAGAGGCAACCGAGCAGCTACCCTGCTCGGCCTTCCCTGGAGGGTAACCCCCCTACCGCCGCGACAGAAGCATAAAGCCTTAGCAGGAGGTGACGGGGTAGCTACCCTGCCCGGTCACCCCCGGACGGTGGCCAATACTCTAAATCAGAAATGGATGTCAAGTCGGTCCAAGTCTAAATGATCTCCCCTCGACTTCGGGGCCCAGGGAGATACCACCTAGGAGACGCTCGTCGGCAAGCGATTGCAGTCAACTCGACGAACGATCGTTAGACAGAGGGCCAACCTGACATGAAAGCACAACGGCACAAGTAAAAATATCCCAAACGAGCATTCTTTACAAACAGATGGCAGAACACAATTCTATGGAGCTGAAGAAAAACTTTATCACAGCTGAAGAAAAATTTTATCACTACTGCCAAAGACCAAAGTTCTTTTACAAAGGGTATTTTTTGGCTCCCCAGCCTTACAAAATTCAAAAGAAAAACAAAATGAAGATAGGAGAACGGGGGCTCCACGCCTCGGGTCCGGGCGCGACCTTGAGGTCCTCGACCTCCACCACTTGGGGCGCTGGGTCCTCGGCCCCCTCCTCGCCGGGAGCCTCTCCCTCTTGCTCGTCGGCGCCCACGAGGGGGAACTCGGCCCGGAGATCCGCATCGTCGAACCACGGCATCCGAGACTTGACAGCATCAAGGGCGTCGTGCCAAATGCGGGTCGTAGCCACGGCCAGGTCGTCATAAAAATCCTTCGACCCCTTATAGCTCGCCACGGCCCTCGATCCAGCCGACTTAAAAGCCTCGGCCGCCGCCCCCAGCTCCTTTCAAAGGGCCTTCACCGTCCTCTTCAGGTTTCCGGCGAGCACCTGGGAGTCCTCGAGGTTGCCCTCGGCGATCGCGGCGGCCTCGCGATGTCGGGTGACCTCCCTTTTCCTGGCATCCACCTCACCCTCCAAGGCGGCGATCCTCGCCGACATCGCCTCCTTCTCTTGCCTGGAGCTCTCTTGCAACGCGGCGAGCTGGCCCGCGGCCTCCACCGCCGAGGCTACTACCTCGGTCTCCATGCGAAGGGTGAGGGCCACGTGTTGGAGAACCTGGGAAGATATAAAAAAAGATCAGAGAAATGAAGGAGACACCGAATCTCACAATGCACTGGGGGCTTACCTGCACGGACTCCTAAGCAATCGACGCCAGCTGAGCCCTGAGGGTTCCCCCAGGAACCCGACCCCCGGCCAAGGTCTCTATTTCGTGCAGGAGGCTATCCGCGACCGACAGCCCTGACGGCACCGCGAACCGGAGCCCCCCTTCCTCCACTTCGGTCGGCGAAGACCGGCCCCGGGAAGGTCTCTGGGAACTCCTCTTGAGTGGCTCCGAGGGGGAGCCGGTCTCCTCTTCTGAGGCCGTGTCCTCCACAATCAGGGCCTGCTTCCGACCCGACGCTCTGCTGGGGCCCGGGACGGGATCCGCCGCCGAGCGTCCTCGGGACACCGCCGCCGGGGCGGTAGGAGCCGGGGCAGGCTGCGCCCGGGAAGAGCTGGCGCCCCCGGCCCTAGTAGGCTGTCTCGGTTGGCGCATAGCATCTCGGAGAGAGCCGAAGTCCATGGATCCTGCATGAAACGAACACCCAACAGATCAGCAACATGAGTAGAATGTAAACCCAAAAAGCAAGCCTAACTTACCGACGAACTCGACGGGGCTAAGCCCGGCCCAGCTCAAAACCCTTTCGGACAATAGCACGTCGTGTCGAGGAATGGGTTCCCACGACGCCACTCTCACCGCGGCAGGGTCATCGGACAGGTTCCCCGGCAGACACTTCTCCCTCGACCACTTGGTGGGCACCAGCCAGTCCTTGCCCTCGGGAGGGAAAACAAAGAAAAATTTCTTCTTCCAGTCGTGAATGGAGAAGGGCAAGGCCACGACCCCGGTCCCGGCTGCGACCCCGGGCCGCTTCCTAAAAGTAAAGTAAACCCACCTCGGGTCGCCAGCTCGACCGCCAGGGTGACTCTTGAAAGCAAGGGAAGAATCAAGAAAGGAAAGGCTGAAAGGAACCGCCTGCAGTCTCAGGCGGATCAGGAACCCAAAGAGGATCCTCCACGCGTTCGGCACTAACTGGCCGGGAGCCAAGCCGAAGAAATTCAGAGCAGCGATGACCTCAGAAGAGAAGGGCAGGCGCATTCCTCCCCAAAAAGCTTCCAAATACAAGGCAATCTCCCTGCCCCGTACCTGGTCTGCCCTCTCTCCCTCCTCGGCCAGACGAAGCGTGTAGCGCGGGGGAATGTGGAAGCGAGCTTGAGCGTTGGTGAGCTCGTCCTCATGCCTCACCCAGCACGAGATGCTAGGGGCTACATCTACCTCCTCCTCCCTGGAGGCGGCCGCCGTCTCACAGCCCTGGGGAGAGGGCTCAACCCCTGCTCCTCGAGGGGACTCGAACACATCTAAAGGAACCCTAGCATCTACTCCTACAACGTCTATTGATTCTATAGGGGAAGACATCTAACCTGGGAAAGAAATCCTTCAAAGGTTGGAAACGAAAGAAGGGAGACGAGCGCCGAGCAGCTGAGGCTTGAGAGAGAGAAATATGAAAGAGTAAGGGCCCTAGGGCGGGCCCCACCCGTATTTATTGCCACATGCGGCCTCATCCAATGGCGCCCATCGTCCCCCGCCAAAATGGCTCCTCGCGCCCAGCGGCTCCGATCGTTCCACGTGGCAGCCCAATGCTGGACCGTGTCCCATCAGACGCCGCAGACCTGCGCACGGCGCATCGGCTAATCGACACTCGACACGTGGGCCGTCGCTTCAACTGCCGAGCGCATGAACCGGCGCACCTTCTTTAAATGCAAAGATCTCGCCCTGATTCGCTAGCGGAAAAGACAACCGACGGCCCGAGGACTCATCCCGACATAACCCTGGGAAGGAGCTCACCTCGGGAGGCCCGGCAGTCCACTCCTGACCCGACCCGCTAGCTGGTCGGGACAAGAGTGGGGGGCTAATGATGATGCTCAATATTGACGACCTCCAAGATCAGGACACGTGGCAGGTGACGTGTCCAGAACTCAGAAGAGGGCCCACAGGGGGCCGACCTGGCTACCTTGTACTCGACCTGCAAACACAAGCTGGCCCTCCTCGGGGGCCCCTGCAAATTGGCTTCCTCGGCCCCGCAGATCGCGCCGAGCTGCCGCAAGACCTGGGCTCATCGGCCTCCTCGCTCGTCCCGAGCTCCAAGCTGAGGCCGTCTTCCTCGGCCCTCCGACCAAAGTCACCGCTCACAGGCGTAACCGCCGTTCCGCGAATCTCGCCATGCGCAGATTCTACGCCAGCAACATCCCACATTCCACGCCATCAGTCCCCATTAATGGGCGATCCGCTTTCTACGCGGACGTGACGTCGGGAGCGTAACTGCCGGCGAGATCCTCGCACCTGCTGCTGCGTGCCACCACCGCTATATAAACCCCCATCACGGAGGGGTCAGGTAAGCAATTCTTTACACTTTTACGTCGTTACTCTGCTCAGATCTCATCACTAACTTGAGCGTCGGAGGGTCCTTGGTGGTACCAAACCACCCCGGGACTTCTTTGCAGGTACTCGGCGACAACTCCCCCACCTCACATCTTCCTCCAAAAATCCATTGAGACCCACATGCAATAAAGGATAATCAGCTAAGTTCACCGCGAGATCAACGGAAGACAACATCTGACGGAGACCCGAAAAGGAGCTCCATCAATTATTAACCTTGATATTTGTAATTTAACCAAGTGCAAGCTTCATTATCGATAAGATTGCCAAGGCGACATTGCCCAGTTGCTTGTTTTATTTCCAGAATTGAGATCAAAAATCGCAAAACCTTTGGTATTTCTCTCTTTCATCATCTCTCTTTGAGGAAGATATGTTTCCTTTTCTTTTTTAATTTTTTTGCTTCACTTTAGCTTTATATTGTTGTATTTCTATAACAGTGATTGCATTTGTATTACTGTATAATATAACGCCGCTGCGGCATTTCTATATGTATCTAAAAGAAAATTGCTTCTTTATTAGTTAAAAAAAATATTAGTTTAATTGGCATGATTGTTGGAATGAAAGAAAGCAAGGGAAAGGATAAGAGCAAAATTTTATTACACGCAGGGGTGGGGCAAGGGGTGGGCAGGGGCTCAGACCGGCCAATTTTTTGAATTTTTAGTATATAGGTATGTGACGAAGTGGTCGTATAGAAGTATTTATTTAACATTCCAAAATTGAAGTTGCCATAGTGGTTGGTTTGATTCCGTGGGTTTGTAGAACCTGGAACCATAGGGCCTGTTTGGCAGCTAGACTTCAATACATGGAATCCCAATTCCATGGAAGGGGGATCTTATGGTTTACCAGTTTCGTTGGTATAAAAATGAAAGAATTACGCACCCTCCTTTCCATTCCATCGTTTGGTAGTACTCCGGTCAATGATTACAATATATGGATTTAGAGTTTAACTTGTCAAGGCGGAGTGCAACTCTGGTCACCTCCACATAAGACAAAACTCTATTGGGAGCAAAACTGTATCTTATTTTCTCAAATTTTCATTATAAATTGAAATGGGGTTTTAATGAAAAAGATTTTGCTTAAACTTCGGTTTTGCGCGCGGGACGGGGGGTGGTTTGAGTGATTCAACTATGATGATTTTGATCAAAATTCTATATTAATTGTCTTTCTCCAACGTAATAATTTAGCCAACATGGACCCAAATAACTTAGGTGTTGTAAATGAATATCAGTAAATGGTTAAAAATGTTACCAAATAGGCCTTTCATCCCTTGAATCTCTTTTAATTAAAAAGAAATCTTTTGGATCCCTAAACCATGATCGATACAATTCAAAACTAAGAAATCCCTAGCCCCAACCCCGATCAAAGTGTATCCATCGGCGAAAAGATCATCGACAGGAGATATCGGGAGGAGAGGGAGGGAGGGAAGGGGAGGAGGAGGAGGGGGGCAACGATGAATGAGAGAGGGGGACAAAAAGAAGAAAAGGGGTAATTCTATCCTCTCTCGATCTCTCTAATTATTATTTGAACCTGGGGTACCTAGATTCTTTTGCTAATCCGGACTTTTTTTGGTTTGGAAGTAGTAAAAAATTTGATGCGGCAACAATCCATTATATTTTCAACTTTGCAAAACAAACACCAAATTAAACGTTCCATGTGGATTTGGTCTAAAAACTCTTGAATCCATGCCAAATCCATCAACGAAACATGCCCTTAGGAGCTACGTTTAGTTTTGCTCGTCACTTTTGCATACTTTGCATGAAAATTTTAATAAAAGCCATATGCTTTTCATATATACATATTACCCCTTAAATCTTCATTGTTATTTTCCCTCGAGATTAGTTGGCGCTCAAAATGATTAGGAGTCGATGTCGCGCTATATTCGGTTGGCCATCACCCTAAATCCGTGGCCACGGTGTGTGAGATCTACTGATATAAATTCAGTAGTTTCTCAGTTGGTGATGAGTTTGACTCCGGCACGACTTATCGGGTTATTAGAGGTCTGACGTTATCCATCCCTTAAACCCGGTATACGATACTTTTAGATGAAAAGACTAGATTCTACGGAGATTGTCATATTCAGGCTTAGCAGGGTACGGACGGACTTGATTGTCAACCTCCTTTTCGGCAAATGTCTGTGTAGCCGTTACGTACAGCTAGTGTCGCTGACGTGCGTGTGGTTATGGATTTATCCAGTAACCACTGTCAATGTATTGTCGAGTGTTTAGAATTCCATACAGAGGGTTTTTTCGGTTCAAGTGATATGATGTAGCTGACATATGTTAGTACATATAGGGGTCCGATTAAATACGTATACAAGCTACACGGATTTTAATCAGACGGTTGATAATAGTAGCGGTTTAGGATTAAGCCGGATTATTAAATCAGGTTTTGATTTAATAATTTATATATATATATATATATAATATTTAATATATATATTTAATATATATATTTAATATATATATATATATATAATATTTAATATATATATTTAATATATATATATATATTTAATATATATATTCTAGCATTATTGTTCACTATTTATTTTCTCTCTCTTGGCTATTCGTATTTTTTATACGGA
This sequence comes from Agapanthus africanus, assembly GCA_030015575.1. NCBI lineage: Eukaryota > Viridiplantae > Streptophyta > Magnoliopsida > Asparagales > Amaryllidaceae > Agapanthus > Agapanthus africanus. The sequence goes on along the minus strand of JASDDO010000024.1, from coordinate 871,538,163 downwards.
TACGCGTATATGTATTTCGATACGTATACCGGATTGTATTCCGTATTTATACGGAATATGTTCTAGAAGAAAGACAACTCATCATATGATTTTCTTTTTAGAAAATCATTTGCAAATGAGGTGGAGGGTTAGACGGCATTGAGTATGGTTGAGGACATGTAGAGAGAAATGAGCTTCATTTGTTTATTGTGAAAAGGTTATGATATTTTTTTTAAGGTTGGAAAAATAAGGAAGCCATTCATTCATTCTCTCATTTTGCAACCAACACTAAGTTCATTTTGGTGAAGGTTACCTCTTCTTCACCTTTTTCTTCTTTACTTGCTCTCCTGAGTTTTGGTTTTAAGAGAAAATTATATTGGAAAATTCCTACATTCTCACTCTGCATTTCTAGTGGGCTTGGAGCGTCGGTTGCTTCACTAGGTGAAGCTGGAGCTTGATCGGTTCCCTCGGGTGGATCATTTTCGGTAAGGACGGTAGCTATTCAAGTTTGTTTCTGACCGCCTACGAGGAGCTTGGAGGGGTCTTCCACGATTGAATGGATACGCATCAAAGATTGTATTCACTGAACCTTGAATGCTAGTTTTGGTGTTTGGAAAGATTGTTAGGGATTTGGTTCTAGTGCTCTCTTGATAAATTTTTTTCGGTTCCGCATCGTCCGCGGTTGCTGCGGCGAGAGCACTAGGAACTTTCAATAGTATCAGAGCCTCCCAAACATCCTAAACTAGCTAGTTACGACGTTAGAATTCACGGTTTTTATGGCATCGAAAACTGTCAAAAAAACAGTCCCGAAAAATCAAGTTTTGAGTTATTTGCGCACCCCGTGGGCTCACGTTTTGGACCGAGAAGCCACGGGATGATGCGTGGACGCCCAGGGGACCGAAAGGCAAAGCCCACTCCCTAAGACCACCACGAGGTGGTCTTGGGGGGGTGGGGACCCGAGTCTACCCCAATGGATAGTCTCCGGTCTGCTTTCCCCCTTAGGCCACCTTGTGGTGGCTTCAAGGGGTGGGTACCCCCTAAGCCCCCTATTTGAATGTTAATTTTGTACTTGGTCTCCCCGTGAGGTTTCGGGCGAGTTTCAATTCGATTCGGACTTCCGGGTTGGTTTAAAACTTGGTTTTTTTGTAAGTATATTGCACTTGGTGTTTAACCCTTAGGTATATTTGGGATGTGTGCTATTTGTGTGTGGAATTTTAATGTCGTAGCTTTGTTTATGTGCATGTATGTGCTGTTGAATGTCGTCTAATTGCTATATGCTCAATTAGACGGGATTGCAAACTTATTTCTGTTACTTGTTTCTGTGGTTATATATCTTATTTATGGTTTAGATGGATTGTCGTGTCGAATAGCACCTCGTGCGTTTGCTCATACAGTTTTGATTTATATTGTTATATTCATTTGTTGAGCTCCAACTTGTGGCCGCCGTTTCCGTATTATGTATATTCTTTTATTGAGGCTCGACCAAGATGTGGTTATTGTCACCTTTGTATATATTTCATTTCTGTACTAGGATTAATCCAGGAGAAGTGTTCGAGTAGCTGGGTTCTAAAGTGTAGCAGGTGGCCATCTCCTGGAGTTGAGACCGGGCCACCTCACTCTAGAATTACCGGGCTGCTCGCCGCACTTGTAGGGGTTATAGAATCGACTCGCGGAGGGGTGCACAAGTTACTAGATTCTAGAAAGCGACAGGTGACCGACTCATGTCATTGAGGGCGTGTTACCCAATTTTTAGAATTGGCAGGTGGCTTGCCGCACTCATAGGAGTCTAGAATTGATTCTGTACGGGCTATCCACACGACCGGGGAACGTCGCGTCTCATTTGCGGCTCAAATGAAACACGGGGCTCTTAGTTTATTAGCTATTTCATATTGTTGTTCGCATGCCTGTGATGGTTATTATCTGCCTGTAATGCTATTACATGTCTGTGATGATATATATTATATATATTCAGTAGATGTTTCTATATGTTTTGTATCCGTGCTAGCCTTGTTCCCGCCCTGCCGTAAGTTAAGTAGCCTTACGGTGAAAACCCGGGCCCCCGTGGCGAATGCAGATAGTATATAAAAGCATTCTATTTTGGTCGATCCTGTGTGGCTTAGAAACTTGTTTTGATGGGATCACATTATATGTTTAATGTAAGAAAAACAAACCTAAATGATGTTGTCGGAACCAATTTTTAAAATTACTCGGTTTTCTTCAAAACTATAGTCGTATTGTTTTGCTTTGCATAAAGGTATTCGGTTAGGAATATCCAGTACCTCATTCTATAAGGAAAGAATCTTGATCCCTTCACTGAGAGTTCGCTCTTAAGTAAAAGTTTATCTTACTAGTTTTAAAAGCAGAGCTTAAACCACTCCATTTCAAAGCAACTCAAGTTCCTTGAACGATATCAAGTTCATTACGTTAAATGTTTTTCGCTAAAAGCCAACCGTAGCCCTTCATCATTTTATGTTAGCATTACTTAGTATTCGTGCTACATTTGTTGACTATAGTTAAGACGTAGTGTGCGGTAGCTAAGTAATGTTTTTCTGTTGCATGGTATTGCAATTATTTAGAACAGTCGTGCGACTTTGTTGACCATAGTTAAGGGTCGTGTGGATGGGTATAACTTAATCCAGGATAATGACGGGTTGAACTTGACCAGTGACTTATGATTTGTTGACCATAGTTAAGGTCATAAGCCGTTAGGGGCGAAAACCTAATCGAGAGTTTCAAATATAAAGTAAACTTGCGAAGTTTGCGCATACTTTCTGGGGTGTGGTAATTTTGGTCGGATTCCGTCAAAATTATTACACAATAATGGTTGGGTCCCGATTCCCACTGAGGGGAGATTTTCACTTCACAACTAACCTATCAGGTGTCTAGAAAGTGTTAACGAGGTTACGCCTCTGCGGAAACGGGATTATTTAATTGGGTCTGTGCGAAAGCACGGGGAGACCTCCCTCGAAATACTAACACTGTCATGATTGAACGGTTAGCGAATTTATAAAGTATATATGATCCTGACTATTTTTCTTTTTAAGGTTTGAAGGAGAATTCGAGAACACGGTAGGAGCCATCCTGATTAAATAAAGTGATTAACCTATCTAATTTTGATAAAGTGTACGCTGAGTTTTTCTCTCTCTCTCTGGTTACAGCGACCCATGACTTATCTTAAACTAAAACTCATGAACTATGTTAACCGAACCTTCTTACATACTTTGGTTTTGGATTGTCATGATTCATGACAGTCGCATATCTCCCTACTACTCCTACTTTCTCTTTACTTTTCTCCAGAACACTCCGTATCACTATGACGATCCATATTGCTTGGAAAGGGCATCGTATAGTTACATTCGAACTCAAATAAATTATTTCAGTCCAGAATGGCCACTGGTTTTGGAGAAATTGAATATATTTATTTGGTTGTCTCTTCCCTTTACCTTCTCTTAGGTTGTGAGAGCTCTCTGTATTAGGAGAGTATATCTATTACGTTTATTGAATAGTCTTCTTCCAAACCTTAGGCCTGCGCTGAAAGATAGAGAAAGAAGAAAACTAGTTAGCGTAAATATGATGTACAGAAAATAAGATGTAGAGACATATAAAGGGATTGAAGTGAGGGTAAAGAAAATTGCTACTACTGTCATGAATCTGGATATTGGAGAAGGCATTACGAGGAATACCCGGCCATCCCCTAGAAACATTTTCATGTTTCAATTTTTCTGTGTAGTTGTTACTGAAAACTGTTTTCCCAATTAATTCTAACTCCATAGTATGTGTGTATCGTATTTGGATCTCACATCTGCATAACGTTACAGATGCTGGGTAGAAGTAGAATATTGGGAATAGGCGATTTGATTTTTAATATCGGAATTCGTAGTAATTGGTGATATTGGATTAAATCGCATGATTTTGCCTAACAACAAATATTTGGTTTCGAATAGTCGTTATATACCAATTTTTAAAATGATTTATATGTATCTTTGTTTTATAAAGCGAGATATAAATTTTGAAAATTATGTTCCAAATATTTACCTTTGTCAGTTGAGGATAAGATAAGGTGTATTGAATAACGGTGTAAGACATTCTTAATCAAAATACAGTTTTTAACGTACAACACACGGATTTTGAGTTATTGAACTCTTGGGACTTATACATGATAATGTATGTTATCCAGCGTCCTTCGGGACAAGGGGTTGGTACTCTTATTTCATTTAGGTTTACTTATGGGTTCTCTGGTTTTAGACACGCATTCGTTGTAATGCAAAGTCCAAAGATTTTGAGAAGTTTGTAGGCATAAGAATAAAATAGAGAACCACACGTTGGAAGTATCAGGATTCTTCGAGATGATCGAAAATGAAGATATTTATGCTAGATATTCTATTATAATAATATTGAGAACTTATTTCTCGCATAGGTTACTTATCCGTGGATGCGCTTCTTGATGAGTAATGCTGCATTGGCCTTTTTCCATTTAGGTGATATGCACTGAAAACAGCTGCATGAAATTTGAATCTGGTTCCATCTAAATTAGTGCTTTTGATTCTATATGAATATAGAATGGTTATATATCTTAAGCTTGTCAAGATATAGAGTTATTCGGTTTCTGTTTAAAAGCAGAATCCGGACAAACTCAAGACACGCTTAGGTAATAGCAGTTTATTGATTATCCTAAGCATCCGCTAGGGTTTTGCTTCTACCATTTTTAAGATCAATAGTTACATTTTTCTTGACTCGATACCTTTTTATAAAAGGAGCCTTTTGCAAAAGAAACTAGTAGAAATATAGTAGAACTATAAGTGATTCCAGAACTACAAACGGTGACTGAAATTTAGTAGAACCCGGAAATTCATTTGGATTTGACAAACCTTAGCCACTCCGCAGATTTAGTAGGTGAACTCAGCCACCCGATAGATATTTCGGTTTTCTCGTAGACGATGACAGGGAGGTCAGCATCATGGTTATGATGGCCCTACTAGTTATCTGCAGGTCATAGGAAGTGGTAATTTCCAGATGACCAGATACTTTATATCCAAGTTGGACTCCACGCTCTTCAGCAAATTATGGATTTTGGATTTTGCTGAGTGCTCCTGAAGGGGTAAAATCCATTAGGACTAAGTATATCTTTCAAGATCTTTGCAGGTGGAAATGTATTAACTTAATAAGGCTAGACTTGTAAAGATTCTTATCAAATACCCATTGTGGATTGTGATAAGATTTTTATTTCAGTATCTACGCTGAAGGCCATAACGAATATGAATTGGCACCGCTGCTGCTCTAAACTATGATATCTGGTAAGATGATGATTACAACGTCTTTTTAAATGGAAATTCAGAAGTGCACGTGTATATGACTCTGCTAGAGGGTTATTGTAATCAGTGGGAGCAGCGAAAGGTGTGCAAGTTGCTTATGTCTATTCGTAGACTAAAACTTGTATAGCGGAGACAGATCATCTGTTTTGATGTGACAGTCAATACGATCGACTTCATCGAAACAAAAGATGAACCTAGTAAGAAGGGTGTAGGGAGTGTTGTCCTGAGTTTTGGATGACATACTCATGATAGGAAGTGATGTTCCTATACTACAATCGGTCAAACTTTGGTTGTCACATGGTGTTTTTCCACATAGAATCTAGATAAGATATCAGGAATTCTAGTGACTAGATCTATGGTTTTATATATAGATTTGGGAGGTGTCCCAATCCGGATACTTAGACTGCATTCTAAAAGTGTTTTAGGATGGACGATTCTTGGCGCCGTAGTGTATCCGCAGGTGATGGAGTCTCCCTCTCTAAAGAGATGTCTTCTGTACTGATAAGAAGATTAACTGGCATGAATGACATATTATCTGCTTAGGCAATTGAGTCAATCATGCAATGTCTTGTACAAAACTAGATGTTGCTTCTGCGTTTGCCATAGTAAGAAGATATTAATCCAATCCTGGAGAAACAAAAAGAAACGGTTATGAACATAAGAGGATATTCTTGGTATATGGTAACAACAGTGTTTTTTAAGAGGCGGTTATCGGTTCAGGTTTCCAAGATGACCTGGATGAAAGATATGCTGTAAGAGTTTTGAGTTTACCCTCTTCTGAGAAGCAGTATATTGGATAGGGTCTCAATAGGGAAACTGAGGTAGACATGGTGCATGATGCTGGTTATGACTCATCGGAAGATACAACCAAGAAGTTTGTTAGAAAAATTTGTTCATTTATGAACTTGGTCCTATCATGTATTCAGAAAAATTCTTGAGATGGGGTATCGCTCAGTTTGGGAAATTGCTGACCTCCGCAATGTTGAGATATAGAGAAAGGAAGTTGGAACATCGTAGTGGATCCACTCACTGAGGCTATTTCTCGAACACGGTTGTTTTTCAAACAAGCTTTGCGAAACTTATTAGTAGAGAAATTGAGTATTCGGTAGCACACGAGATGTGGGTATGCGATACCGTAATAATTATCCTTAAGTGCAAGTGGGAGATTGTTGGATATAGTGTCCTTAAGCCAATTATCGTAATTGCAGGTAGACGATTATATCAATTGAGGGAGGACCTATACAGGTGGAACAGTCTTACTCAAAATGATAGTATACTATCTAGCTTGTCTTTATGATTATTGTGTATACATTTTACTTATGATAAAACCCGTAGGATTCTTACTTGACTATCAGTATTATGATGGCGATCATATATGTGAGAGCTGGGTAGTCCATAAGCACATCCTTAAATGTCCCTAGTCGTGAGAGTATCGAGACTGGATATCGATATTCCGGAATAGACTAGTGTAGATGTTTCGAGACCCCGACGAGCCGGTCTTACAAGCCATTAGTGTTGTCACCTAACAGGAGCTCACTAGAGGTGAGTACACCGGACGGACTCGCCGAGAACTTCTAGATGGTATTACATCTATCGTCAGATAGAAGTTGTCTAGTGGCATGAGTACATGTTAGTCTTTTGACCTAAGATCGTTATTTATCTCGTGTGAGTTCCCACTGTACTCAGATTACTACCCTATCACGGCTCAAGAGGAGTCATGCAAACAGGTTTTAATTGGGTACAGTCTCGAGCCACATAGAGGCAGTGAGCGATTGTCGGGGATTCGTCTCTCCTGGTATTAGGAGTTGATGTCGCGTTGTGTTCGATTGGCCATCACCCTAAATCCGTGGCCACGGTGAATGAGATTTACCGATGAGAGTTCAATAATTTCTCGGTCGGTGATGAGCTCGACTCCGGCACGACTTATCGGGTTATTAAGGGTCTGACGTTATCCATCCCCTAAATCCGGTATGCGATATTCTTAGACAAAGAGACTGGACTGTATAGAGATTGTCACATTCAGGCTCAGTAGGGTACGGACGAACTTGATTGTCAACCTCCTTTTCGGCATATACTTGGGTAGCCATTACGTACAGCTAGTGCCGCTGACGTGCTTGTGGTTATGAATTTATTGAGTAATCACTGCCCGCGTATTGTCAAGTTGTTAGAGTCCCATACAGAGGGTTTTTCCGGTTCAGGCGATATGATATTGATGACGTATGTTGGTACATACAAGGGTCCGATTAAATACGTGTATAGGCTATACAGAATTTAATCGGACGGTTGATAATACTGGCGGTTTAGGATTAAGTCGGATTATTAAATCAGGTTTTGATTTAATAATTTATATATATATATATATATATATATATTCTAGTATTATTGTTCACTATTCATTTTCTCTCTTTTGGCTATTCTTATTTTTTATACGGATACGCGTATATGTATTTCGATACTGGATTGTATTCCGTATTTATACGGAATATGTTCTAGAAGGACACCTCATTATATGAATTTCTTTTTAGAAAATCATTTGCAAATGTGGTGGAGGGTGAGGTGTCATTGAGCATGATTGAGGACATGTAGAGAGGAATGTGCTTCATTTGTTTATTGTGAAAATGTTAAGATATTTTTTTAAGGTTGGAAAAATAAGGAAGCCATTCATTCATTCTCTCATTTTGCAACCAACACTTAGTTCATTTTGGTGAAGGTTACCTTTCCACCTCCTCCTTCTTCACTTGCTCTCCTGAGCTTTGGTTTTGTGAGAAAATTATAGTGGAAAATTCCTCCACCCCTACTCTCCATTCCTAGCGAGCTTGGAACGTCAGTTACTTCACTAGGTGAAGCTGGAGCTTGGATCATTTCTGTAACACACGAGTCCAATACTACTATTTTCAGTTACTGTTTGAGTATAATGTGGCACTCATTTCATTTAATTTGCTTGTTTGTTGCTTACTGTAAAATTTACCCGGCAAAGTCATTTCTACATATAACAAATTTTAGCATCTAAAATAAAATTGAAAATATTCATCTTGGCCTACTTGACACCCCTAGTCTCGTGGTAGCGTCCGTGCATTGTGTTCTCGTCCCATTCAGTAAAACGGGCAAGTTTGGATGGCTACGTGCACGCACGTGTGTCCGTTTTGAGAGTATGCTTTTTAATCATAAAACTTTTCATTTTAAAATTTGGAACCCGCTTAAAATCCTATTATTTGAATTTCGAATTTTTGGACCCAACCCGGGCGCAATTTGGAAATGTTTCATTTGGCGCCAAAATCCCAAATTTTTAATATTATTAAAACCTTCGCATATATTTTTCTAACTAATCTGATATCTTACTGTTCATTACCTATCTTTTAAATCTTTAAGTTAACCATATAATATTTTTACAATCTTTTATATCCTTCTCAATTTATTCTCTCAGCCAATCGCAACCTCCCCTTTAACCCCGTGGTCCCCACTTTCTCTCTCTCCTTCTTCTCTCTCTCTCCACTTTCTCTCTCTCTCTACCCCTTATATATTCTCTCGTACTTCTCTTTATCATTTTTCTCTTCTTGCTTCATGTCTCGTTTCTCATTTCTTTTAACTGTTCTTTTGTTACCGGAATTCCGTCGTGCCGGTGACGTTTCTCGACGTTCCAGCGAGATACCCCGACCCGTGTGGTTCCTTTGTTCGTCGTTTGGGTTCATTCCGTGAACCGTGCGCCGTCGCGAGTTTTCCCCGCCGACGGTTAACGTTCCGTTTTCCCGATTCGCGACCCATCGAGGCAAGTTAATCTTGCGACATGCTATATACTTTTATAATCTTCATTTTATAATATTATACATTTGAAAATCTTATAGTTTACATATGAAATGTCGTTGAAAAATCGGATATGACAAATCTGAAATTTACTGTACACCTTATCTTATAAAATTCATTATAAATCATAGAAAAATCATTAGGATACGTTCTTTAGTTCGTTACGAAGCTAATTCATAATACTATAACTCTATGAAATATTTACTTGCAAAATAAATTGTTTAATTAACATAAAATGCAAATGAACACGTCTCTAAACTGCTGTCCAGGGAAATTCCAGCAGCAAACTTTCAACTTTGAATATTCATAACTTTTTGTAGGGATAACCTGAGATGCTTATACTTATAAAACTGAAAACCTTATTGAATTATCTTTGTTTTTGTATAAGATACGTCTCTTTTGGAGAACATTTGTTATTTTTAAGCTATTTTACAAATTAGGGTGACGCTAAATTTCTGAACGGAACCTTCTTGTGCATGGTTAATCAATACATCTTTTATAGTTACTAATCGCTTTGAATATGTTATCCATATTAATATTATTATATCACATATTGTTTAGTTATACATCCCACATTACCATTTTATAGTTTTATAACTTTTCGGATACCCGTTTGCATCCATCGCATTTAAGATACATATAATTGCATCCATAGATCACATCACTACATAATAATGTGATATTAACACTCCATGTTTAATAAATTGTATCCTAATTAATATTGGAACTATAAATGTAACCCTAATCGATAACTGTGCATCCATATCCTTGAAATTATATCTATCGGCGTATCATATTACATGTTCCAGTTATTGTTCTGATAGTACTCATGCTTGTTTATTTATACACATGTTTATGTTAGTTTGATTATGAGCACCCACATGACATCTTGTGCTTCCTGACATGACCTGTTACACTTCCTACTTGACATGACATGGTACCGTACACTCTTGACATGACATGACACCTTTATACATTATCTGGTTGACCTGATGTACCATGGCTTTACCTATTACATGATCTCATGCCTAATGCCGACAAACCTGACCATTCCCGCTGTCTATCCAGACAGACCTACTTTTACCGGATCTTGTGTTGGCATTAGTCATTGACAACTGAATACCTGACCTGACATACATAGCTTGGGGGTATGGGGAAATCAAAGGTGAAACCGACTTGTAACTCAACAGTTCGATATTTGTTCTGATCAGTCTTACGGGCTTGGCCAGCTCCGGAGTGGTGATGCTGACACTACTCGTCCATCTTGCTACCTTTTACTGCTTAGCGGCACGTCTCGGATTCAGCCCCGAGGGTCTTGACCGTGGTCCTGGGCATGCACGGGATACTATTGAGTTACATCGACGATTCATCAATTGATTTCAAAGACTATAGAGTAGAAACCTGATAGGACAGTTTAGTCACCATTGCACATTACCCTGCTCTGTTATTTCTTAGCACTGCTTTATTCATGTTCATATTTGCATTGCTTATCGCCATGTTTACACTATATGCTTGATGTCTTGACGCGCTGACGTCTGGGTTTTGCATGGCCCAGATTCCGTACCATTGTCGACGACCGAGCAGGAGTACTTCAGCCAGCAGGCTGAACTGTAAGTTCCTTAGGATTTAGTTTATTTATTTCATTTCATTTCCAGATGTGAGCCCGCATTATGGGACGTACTGTTTATTCATTGTATTGGATCTTTAGCTTCCGCACTTATTGTTTATTGATTCTTGTTATTATGGATTTGGACATGTATTAGATTAGCTTATTATCTTGTTCTTGATATCCTTACAACCGTAATGTGACTGTGGATGGATACTTCCTACCCACAGGTAGCATGGTTGGCTATGTCACGTGCCCAATCTTGCGTACTCTGGGAAGCGGGGCGTGACATGGTTTTTTTGGTATCAGAGCCATAGGTTAATTGGGTTGATTCTTTGTAGTTGGGTATTGCACCCGATACACGAATCATAATACCCGTGATTAGGAAACATGTCCAGCCACCTTGACCGTTTTACCATCCTTAAATCATTCTTCCGGATCATGTCGACATGCAAACTTACTTTGCATTGTCAACTCGAAAACCTGATTTCTTGTTATCCCTAGGACTTGGGCGACTTGGGTGGAGTTAAGTAATTGCGGCTATGATACCGCGGCATAGCTACAATGTAGTACTCTATTTAAGTATCTTGGAGTTCTAGCCTTGATCCACATTCAGAATCTATCATCATGCTAATGTTGGGTATTTTGAGTTCAGGATTATGACAGGTAAGAGGTTGAAGACGTACCGGAGGCATGTGAACAAAGCCGCCATGCTTGGAGTGATAAGAGAAATGTTGGAAATCAAAGAGACAGACTGAGCTGATCCAGCAATAGCAGATTCATTTCAGGAGGGTTTGCAGATCGTTCAGCAGTCTGTAAACAACGATGGAACTAGACCAGTTAGCCGAGTAGGGACTGTGGCAGATTTCAGACGTTTGGGTCCTACTATTTTCACTGCTCTGGAGGAACCGTTGCCAGCCGAGCCGTGGCTAGTGACACGGAGAATTTGCTGATTGCGACACAGATTCCAGAGGATAGAGGAGTTGATGTGGTGCGCATTCAGTTAGTGGATTACGCCCGAGAGTGATGGCTTGTGGAGGAAACCCGCTTGCCCAAGCCGATCAGTTGGGCGAAGTTTTTCTAAAAGTTTCCTGGAGAAATTCTTCCCGCGGACCGCACGGGAGGAAATGGAAGAGAAGTTCATCGGACTAAGGCAGAATGGAGCAGCCGTGGACGTGCATGCAGCAGAGTGGACGAGACTCAGTAGTCTCGCTGGACCTTTCGCGGCCAACGACGTAGACAGCAGTTGCGGTAAGGAAGCAGTTCTGTCGGGCCGGTCGAGTTTAGGGCTAGGCCGACAAACAATGTTCTTGCATCAATGGAAGTGATGAAAGTAAAGAGCCGGCTGTTGTTCGTGACTTTATGGATGTGTTTGAAGATATATCGGGCTTACCGCCGAAGCGAGATGTGGAGTTTGCGATTGACCTTATTCCTGGTGCAGCGCCAGTATCAAAATCTTATTATCCAATGGCACCGGTGGAACTAGAAGGAGTTAAGAAACAAGTTGGTGAATTACTCGAGAGGGGATGGATTCGAAGCAGCAACTCACCTTGGGGAGCTCCAGTTCTTCTAGTAAAGAAGAAGGATGGCATGAGAAGGATGTGCATTGATTATCGAGAATTGAGCCGGGTAACTATTAAGAACAAGTACCCGATCCCTCGCATTGGAGAACTTTTGAGCAGCTTAGTGGCGCGAGAGTATTCTCGAAACTGGATTTGCGATCCGGATATCATTAGATCCGAGTGAAAGCAGAAGACATTTGCAAGACGGCGTTTCGAACTCGGTATGGGCATTTCGAGTATTTAGTGATGCCCTTCGGAGTGACTAATGCGCCGGCAATATTCATGGATTTGATGAACAGGATCTTTTCACCGTTCTTGGACTAGTTTATTGTGGTATTCATTGACGATATTCTGGTGTACTCGAGGAGTCCGGAGGAGCATGCTGAGCACTTAAGGATCGCACTGCAGACGCTGAGACGAGAGAAATTATTTGCGAAGATGAGTAAGTGCGAATTCGGGCTGGAAGAAGTGAAGTTTCTGGGGCATGTTGTGTCGGGCAATGGAATCGCCGTTGATCCCGAGAAGATTGCAGCAGTTCGAGATTGGCCTATTCCGAAGAATGTTGAGGAGATAAGGAGTTTTCTTGGACTCGCCGGATACTACAGAAGATTTGTGGAGAACTTCGCTCGCGTAGCTGAGCCGTTGACCAAGCTCACCCGAAAGGAGATACCGTTCGTTTGGACGGATGGATATGCTTTAGCCTTCGAGACGTTGAAGCAGAAGTTGATAACCGCCCCGATCCTGACCGTACCAGATAATTCAGGAGGACTTGTGATTCTCAGTGACGCATCAGGAAAGGGATTGGGATGTGTTCTGATGCAGAATGGGAAAGTCGTTGCGTACGCACCAAGACAACTGAAGACTCATGAGAAGAACTATCCGACTCATGACTTAGAGCTTGCAGCCGTGATCTTCGCCCTGAAGATTTGGAGACACTACCTTTTGGGCGAGAGAGTTGAAGTCTTTACGGATCACAAGAGTTTGAAATATGTGTTCACTCAGAAGGAGTTGAACATGAGGCAACGCAGATGGTTGGAGCTGATGGCCGACTACGACCTTGATCTTAAGTACCATCCGGGGAAAGTTAACGTCGTGCCGGATGCACTAAGTCGGTTACCAGCCATTCAGGTATTGACCGCAAAGGGAGATCATTGCGGATTTTCAGAGATTTGACTTGGAAGTTGTGCTACCACGTGCTACGGGACAGTTGATGCAATTGCAAGTACAGTCGTCCCTAGTTGAGAAGATTAAAGCAGCACAATCGCAGGATCCTAGACTACAAAAGTTTTGGGAGCAGGTTGAAGCAGGACTACGAACCGATTTACTGATCCACGAAGACGGTTCATTGAGATATGGTAGCCGTGTGTGTGTGCCAAAAGGAGATGTGCGTGAAGAGCTTATGAAGGAGGCACACGGTTCAGCTTACTCTGTACATCCAGGAGGGACAAAGATGTACCGAGATATTCGACAGCACTTTTGGTGGGAAGGTATGAAACGGGAAATTGCTCGCTTCGTGGCTAAGTGCTTGGTGTGTCAGCAAGTCAAGACTGAACACCAAAGGGTTGCTGGTTTGTTGCAACCACTTCCGATTCCTCAGTGGAAGTGGGAACATATAACCATGGATTTCGTGACGGCTCTACCGCGGAGTCCAAAGGGCAACAATGCAGTATGGGTGATTGTCGATCGGTTGACCAAGGCAGCTCACTTTATTCCTTTTCGGGTTGGTCAATCGACAGAGACTTTGGCAGAGCGATACATGCAGGAGATTGTGAGATTGCATGGAGTACCGGTAAGCATCGTGTCCGATCGGGACACTCGGTTCTTGTCGCACTTTTGGAGGAGTTTACAGGAAAGTTTGGGGACTCGATTGAAGTTTAGCACAGCTTATCATCCTCAAACTGATGGTCAGTCGGAGAGAACGATCCAAACTCTTGAGGATACGTTGAGAACATGCAGGTTGGACTTCAAGGGGTCTTGGGAGGATCATCTACTTTTGGTGGAGTTGTCTTACAACAACAGTTTTCAGGAAACTATTCAGATGGCTCCATTTGAAGCTTTGTATGGTCGTAAATGCCGTTCACCTGTTTGTTGGGACGATGTCGGTGAACGAAGATTATTGGGACCAGATTTGATTGTGCAGATAGTTGAGAAGGTTAACCCTATCAGAAATCATATGAAGGCAGCACAGGACCGACAGAAGAGTTGGGCAGATACGTCAAGAAGACCTCTAGAGTTCACCGTAGGTGATTTGGTATTCTTGAAGATATCACCACTAGAGGGGTGATTCGTTTTGGAAGTCGAGGAAAGCTTAGTCCTCGATTCGTTGGACCCTTGAGATCGTGGAGCGTGTTGGTGAGGTAGCGTATCGTTTGGCGTTACCGCAGTCCTTGGCAAATGTGCACGATGTGTTTCACGTATCTCAACTCCGTAAGTATGTTCGAGATGAAACACACGTTTTGGATCATTCGGAGCTAACAGTACGAGAAGACTTGACTTTTGAGGAGTGACCGATTGAAATCGTGGATCGAAGGAAAAAGGTTCTTAAGAACAAGGTTATCCCCCTTGTGCTTGTTTCTTGGGGTAATCGCTCGCATGGAGAGTCCACTTGGGAACGAGAAGATGAAATCCGGCAGAAGTTTCCTCACCTTTTTTTGTAGTTATCTATCTTTGTATTCTTGGAATTTCGAGGACGAAATTCTTTTTGTAGTTGGGTATAATGTAACACCCGAGCCCAATGCTACTATTTTCAGTTACTATTTGAGCATAATGTGGTACTCATTTCATTTAATTTGCTTGTTTGTTGCTTACTGTAAAATTTACCCGGCAAAGTCATTTCTACATATAACAAATTTTAGCATCTAAAATAAAATTGAAAATATTCATCTTGGCCTACTTGACACCCCTAGCCTCGTGGTAGCGTCCGTGCATTGTGTTCTCGTCCCGTTCAGTAAAACGGGCAAGTTTGGATGGCTACGTGCACGCACGTGTGTCCGTTTTGAGAGTATGCTTTTTAATCATAAAACTTTTCATTTTAAAATTTGGAACCCGCTTAAAATCCTATTATTTGAATTTCGAATTTTTGGACCCAACCCGGGCGCAATTTGGAAATGTTTCATTTGGCGCCAAAATCCCAAATTTTTAATATTATTAAAACCTTCGCATATATTTTTCTAACTAATCTGATATCTTACTGTTCATTACCTATCTTTTAAATCTTTAAGTTAACCATATAATATTTTTACAATCTTTTATATCCTTCTCAATTTATTCTCTCAGCCAATCGCAACCTCCCCTTTAACCCCGTGGTCCCCACTTTCTCTCTCTCCTTCTTCTCTCTCTCTCCACTTTCTCTCTCTCTACCCCTTATATATTCTCTCGTATTTCTCTTTATCATTTTTCTCTTCTTGCTTCATGTCTCGTTTCTCATTTCTTTTAACTGTTCTTTTGTTACCGGAATTCCGTCGTGCCGGTGACGTTTCTCGACGTTCCAGCGAGATACCCCGACCCGTGTGGTTCCTTTGTTCGTCGTTTGGGTTCATTCCGTGAACCGTGCGCCGTCGCGAGTTTTCCCCGCCGACGGTTAACGTTCCGTTTTCCCGATTCGCGACCCATCGAGGCAAGTTAATCTTGCGACATGCTATATAATTTTATAATCTTCATTTTATAATATTATACATTTGAAAATCTTATAGTTTACATATGAAATGTCGTTGAAAAATAGGATATGACAAATCTGAAATTTACTGTACACCTTATCTTATAAAATTCATTATAAATCATAGAAAAATCATTAGGATACGTTCTTTAGTTCGTTACGAAGCTAATTCAGAATACTATAACTCTATGAAATATTTACTTGCAAAATAAATTGTTTAATTAACGTAAAATGCAAATTAACACGTCTCTAAACTGCTGTCCAGGGAAATTCCAGCAGCAAACTTTCAACTTTGAATATTCATAACTTTTTGTAGGGATAACCTGAGATGTTTATACTTATAAAACTGAAAACCTTATTGAATTATCTTTGTTTTGGTATAAGATACGTCTCTTTTGGAGAACATTTGTTATTTTTAGGCTATTTTACAAATTAGGGTTACGCTAAATTTCTGAACGGAACCTTCTTGTGCATGGTTAATCAATACATCTTTTATAGTTACTAATCGCTTTGAATATGTTATCCATATTAATATTATTATATCACATATTGTTTAGTTATACATCCCACATTACCATTTTATAGTTTTATAACTTTTCGGATACCCGTTTGCATCCATCGCATTTAAGATACATATAATTGCATCCATAGATCACATCACTACATAATAATGTGATATTAACACTCCATGTTTAATAAATTGTATCCTAATTAATATTGGAACTATAAATGTAACCCTAATCGATAACTGTGCATCCATATCCTTGAAATTATAACTATTGGCGTATCATATTACATGTTCCAGTTATTGTTCTGATAGTACTCATGCTTGTTTATTTATACACATGTTTATGTTAGTTTGATTATGAGCACCCACATGACATCTTGTGCTTCCTGACATGACCTGTTACACTTCCTACTTGACATGACATGGTACCGTACACTCTTGACATGACATGACACCTTTATACATTATCTAGTTGACCTGATGTACCATGGCTTTACCTGTTACCTGATCTCATGCCTAATGCCGACAAACCTGACCATTCCCGCTGTCTATCCAGACAGACCTACTTTTACCGGATCTTGTGTTGGCATTAGTCATTGACAACTGAATACCTGACCTGACATACATAGCTTGGGGGTATGGGGAAATCAAAGGTGAAACCGACTTGTAACTCAACAGTTCGATACTTGTTCTGATCAGTCTTACGGGCTTGGCCAGCTCCGGAGTGGTGATGCTGACACTACTCGTCCATCTTGCTACCTTTTACTGCTTAGCGGCACGTCTCGGATTCAGCCCCGAGGGTCTTGACCGTGGTCCTGGGCATGCACGGGATACTATTGAGTTACATCGACGATTCATCAATTGATTTCAAAGACTATAGAGTAGAAACCTGATAGGACAGTTTAGTCACCATTGCACATTACCATGCTCTGTTATTTCTTAGCACTGCTTTATTCATGTTCATATTTGCATTGCTTATCACCATGTTTACACTATATGCTTGATGTCTTGACGCGCTGACGTCTGGGTTTTGCATGGCCCAGATTCCGTACCATTGTCGACGACCGAGCAGGAGTACTTCAGCCAGTAGGCTGAACTGTGAGTTCCTTAGGATTTAGTTTATTTATTTCATTTCATTTCCAGATGTGAGCCCGCATTATGGGACGTACTGTTTATTCATTGTATTGGATCTTTAGCTTCCGCACTTATTGTTTATTGATTCTTGTTATTATGGATTTGGACATGTATTAGATTAGCTTATTATCTTGTTCTTGATATCCTTACAACCGTAATGTGACTGTGGATGGATACTTCCTACCCACAGGTAGCATGGTTGGCTATGTCACGTGCCCAATCTTGCGTACTCTGGGAAGCGGGGCGTGACAATTTCCATCGAGTGGACCATCTTCGGTAAAAGCGGCCGCCATTCAAGCTTGTTCCCGATAGCCTACGAGTAGCTTGGAGGGGTCTTCCACGCATCAAAGGTTGTATTCCCTAAACCTCGAATGCTAATTTGCTAGTTTTGGTGTTTGGAAAGATTGCTAGGGATTTGGTTCTAGTGCTCTCTTAATAATTTTTGTTTTTCGGTTCCGCATTGGTCGTGGCTGCTGCGGCGAGGGCATGAGGAACTTTCATATACTTGATAAAGGAGCTAATGAAGTATTTTTTGAGTATCGCAGCCTTTAGTTAGCCCATAACTAACCGATGTCAACAAAGGGTGTTTTGTAAATAATGGAGAACTTTTAGGGGTAAGCTATAGAATATCGGGGGTTTTAGGGTGCTTTTTGACAATACCCTTTCTTTCGGGTAGTATATTAAAAAACCTTTTTAAAAATGCTATGCCATGTGTCCTCCGACTCCACTTGCTGCTACCTCTTTTCTTTGGACAATTTTTTATATTCAAACAATATTTTAAAAAAAATTATTTTCAAAACATATTACAAAAAGAGGCCATTTTCTGCGTTGTAAGCGCCACGTTAGCACCAGCTCAGCGCTGGTGCTGGCGTGAATAAATTTTCTTTTTATTAAGGGGCACAATTTGAAATTGTGCCCATTACAAATGTATGAGACGCACTTTCAAACTGTGTCCCGTACAATTGAACTGGGCGCAGTTTGAAATTGCGCCCATTACAAATGTACGGAGCACAGTTCGCACAGTTTCAAACTAAACTGCGCCCTGTACATTGTAACCTTTAAATGTAGCAAAATAATATGAATCATTTTCATTGTTTTTTTTTGGCGCGGTTGCAAACTGCGTCCCAAAAAGAAACATGCTCATTCACGGGTCTGTGTTTTTTATGGTGCAATTTGCAGGTTCGCCCCAAAAGAAAACACTATCATTCACGGGTAGACTTTGTTTTTTTGGTGCGGTTGCAAACTGCGTTCCAAAAAGAAACATACTCATTCACGGGTCTGTGTTTTTTTATGGCGCAGTTTGCAGGTGTGCCCCAAAAGGAAACACAATCATTCACGGGTATGTGTTTTTCTGGTGCGCGGTTGCCAACTGCGCCCCAAAAAACACATACCTGTGAATGATTGTATTCCTTATATGAAGAGTTCAATCTTTTCTTCCCTCTCTTTGCCGAGCTCTCTCACACTCTCTCATTCAGATCTAATCGCCATCACATTCTCTATCTTTCTCCATTTCAGTTCTCAATCTCGCTCTCTCTCAATGTCGGGATTTTCAACTGCAGGATTGCCATCAATCGATAAAATTAAGAGGTATATCTCTTACACCGTCGTGAAATCTGTATACACGATAATAGACTACTTTAGTTACGAAGGCATTTTCTATCGATTACGGGGGTATGAACTGGCCGATGAAGATCAATCGTGAAATCATGCGGCTCTTGTATTTAGCCGTATTGGATGCGCTCATGTCTCCCCCTGAAGAAGTAACTCATGACCACTATGGGGAAGCAAATCGTCGTCTCTACTTCTTTCATTCTATGGGTCTTCTTTCAGGTCGCAATATCGAGTGCTCCGCAAGCTCTTTCTACCGCATATTTACGCACCGTCGGACTTTGAACCATCTCGAACTCATTCGAGATTCCGCGGTAGGTATGAAGCCATTGATGCAATTACAGAACAGATTAATTCTGTTACTGCAGAGCTTAGTGTAGAGTGTTTTTTGTCACCCTATTGAGATAGAAATGCGCGTCGTTTGTCAGACATATTACAGATTCCCCATATCTGGGATAGGCTGAGATTTAATGATTGTGGGGATCCGAATCTCCAGCAGCCGCGGACTAAGCTGTCTTTAATTATCTCTCGCTTTTAGGGCGAAAGAACCTCCGATTAACAAGTCAAACAGGTCATGCGAACTCAATATACAATATGTGCGTGTTGTGTTTGGGAACAAGCTAAGGGCGCTTCGGGCATATCGGGGGCCTCACAGAGTTTTTATGGGGGTTCCGCTACTTGGATAGCGGGCTGGGGGTCAAAGGGGCTATTAACCCCCTTGCGTGGTGCAGGGTAGCGCCCCGTTAGAAATTTTTTTCTAACGGAAAAGGTGATGAGTGTATATATGTCAAGTGCGCACTCATCAAAGTGAGCGCATGGCAAGGTGTGCACGTGCCAAAACGTGCACCTAGCAAGGTGCGCAATTGGAAAAGAGCGCATACGACACGTGCGCACTTACCGAGACGCACACCTAGTAAGGTACGGACTTAGCAAGGTGCGAGCGAGTGAAGGGGGCCAAAGGGTCCTAAATGAGCCAAAAGGTCCAGTAAGATGTGTACTTAGGGAAGTGTCCACCTAGCGAGGTGCGCACCTGGGCCGGTACGCACTTGGCTCGATGTGCACCAACAGGATGCACTTAGCTAAATGGGCACCTAGCACGGTACAAGAGTCGAAACTCAATGAAGCAACAGTCCAAAAACACAAAGATTTTGAGTTTTGAAGATCAAAAGGGGGTTTCCCTCTTTTTCGAAGCTTCCTGACATGCACACTTAAAAAATGAGAAAGGAGGAGAGAAAGAGAGACATGCGCACTAAAGAGCAATTCAAAACCTTAGATCTTTTTAATTTTTTGGGGAATCAATATTAGTTTTCCTTCTCTTTCAAATCATCATGGGGGTCTTTTATAGGCTTACATCTTTTCATTTGGCCCCATACATTATACAAAATTGGCATTTTACCTATCCCATGCCTATGTGCTTATTTCTTTTTGCACATGGGCCGTGAGCTATACAAAATTTGGATTTTTGCCCATTTATTTTACATTTATTCATGAAAATTACATCAAATTTATTTATTGCTTAATGATTATTCCTTTGGCATGGGGGCCGGTCTGAGCTTGATCCTACCTTCTTGGACTTGGGTTCGAGCGTAGGCTCGGCTTGTGTTCGGGCGTGGGCTCGGTTTGGATTCGACAGTAGGGTCTGTTTACTTTGGTTTAAGCCTACTTGTTCGTGGTTTGACTTTGACTTTTGGTCAATAGGGCGTAAATTTTAACCCCGACAAAGTGCCCCCATTAATGAATGCACACTATATGTATGGGTCGTGTGCGTGAAATTAATGGATCTTTTGCGTGGGGGTTGACTTGATTTGGTTCCCGCTTTTGGGAGGCTGGCACTGCCCTTTTTACGACATGAACGGTCGATACTTGATGTATCTCCGAGACAGAGTGTCGGTGTAAGACGTATCTCCGACATGGAGTGTCGCTGGTTGACGTTTTCCTGAGATGGAGCGTGACGTTTTCCCAACATGGAGTGTCTCTGTTTGACGTTTCCCCGAGACGGAGCGTCGCTGATGGACGTTTCCCCGAGACAGAGCGTCGCTGATGGACGTTTCCCCGAGACGGAGTGTCGCTGGTTGACATTTCCTTGATACGGAGTGTCGCTGGTTGACATGACCCCGAGAAGGAGTGTCGGTGTATGACGTATCCCCGAGATAGAGTGTCACTGGTTGATGTTTCCCCGAGACGGAGTGTCGGTTTGGCATTTTCCCGGTACAGAGTGTCGCGGTTGACATTTTTCCGAAATGGAGTGTTTGTTTGACGTTTTCCCGAGACGGAGTGTCGCTGGTTGACGTTTCCTCGAGAAGGAGTATCGATGTATGACGTATCCCCGAGAGAGAGTGTCGCCATCTGACGTTTCCCCAGCATGGAGTGTTGCTGTCTGACGTTTCCCTAAGATGGAGTGTCGCTGGTTAACGTTTACCCGAGACGGAGTGTCGCTGGTTGACGTTTTCTCGAGACGGAGTGTCTGTTCGACGTTTCCCCAAGACGGAGTGTCGCATGTTGACGTGTCCCCGGCACGGAGTGTCACTAGTTGACATGTCCCCGAGACAAAGTGCCACTGTTTGACGTTTCCCCGACACAGAGTGCCACTGTCTGACGTTTCCCCGAGATGGAGTGTCACTGTCTGACGTTTCCCCGAGACGGAGTGTCTGTTTGACGTTTCCTCTTGCACGGAGTGTCACTGTTTTTGACTTAGAGGTTGCTGTTGGAATTGGTTGGTTTGATTTGTTTGGGAGGTTCCAATCTGTCTGGCTAGACTTTCGAGCTTGGAAGCGCTTCCGGGTGGGACTTTAGTTTGATTTGTCCGATTCCTGCCTTATTTGTCGGGACCTTTGAATTTGAGGCATTGCAATGTGGGACTTGGAATTTGGCTTTTTGTTTGGCATCAGCATCACGATACTAGAATATGGTACCAGTAGCGAATTATCATTTTCTATGAGAAGATTTGGGGATTTTGGTTTTGGTTTGGCATCCGTATCGCTACACTGGAATATAGGACCAGAAGTGACATGCTCGTTGGGGAACGATGGCTTAGGAGACATGTTTAGGTCCGTCGCCTAAGGCTTTTCAATTTTATAAGCCGTAAGGGTCTCATAAAAGCATTTTCTCTCTACGAGTTGAGAGGATCTCGTAGGCGTATTTTCTCCTTAGGAGTCGTGAGGACTGTAAGTCGATGCCATGCACCTCATGTGTCGCGGGGAGGCAGAGTTTGCAAAAAACGATTTTTATAAGCTTTGTAACATCGACTAAACTCCAGGATCGATACTAAACCCTAACTAACAATCTAGCAAAGTGGTTTAACTACTATGTGTGAGTGTTATACCTTAAGTTCTCACTGTCCTTCACCTCCTCACTGTCCTTTTTCAAGTCGTGAGCTCTTTGAAGTGAGAACGGACTGCACCTCCTCCTCGTCTTTTCCAAATCGTAGAAGATCCACCCGAGAGATCCGACTTTGAGCTTAACCTCTAACTTGAGGCAACTAGGTCACTTGGTGTGCTAAACTAAGTAGCCTAGGATGTGTAGAGAGTGATGAGGAGTCTAGTAGTCTCACAAACCCTAGGATTCTCAACTCATGAAATGGTTAGGGTTTGAGATGAGAAGGAGAAAGCTTGAGGAAAATGAGAGGAGAAAAGTATCTGTAGATTTCTTTTGTGAAAAAGAATTAATGAAATGAGCTAGAGTTTTGGCATTTAAACCAAAGGAAAATATCTTACAAATATCTAACAAATATCTAAGTCACCAAATGCCAAATGAGTCCTAGAAAGTCAAAGTGAAACCCTAATCCATTTCACTAAAATACCACAAAGTTTCCTCTCTTATTTCCTCCACCTCAAAAAGATTTTACTAATAAAGAAAAACCCTAATTTGAGGTCTTATTCTCCATGTTGTAATCTTGTTCAAATTACAAGAAAACCCCTCTCATCCGTATATACATACCCGCATCCGTATCCCGAGAAACACGAATACAATGAGACGAAACTAATCCAATAATCAAATACCAGGATCCGGCTTAAACCAATGCCCACTGGTATTGTCCGCCCGAACATCATATGCGCACAAGAACACGTATGTGATCGAACCCTATCGTAAAACCATACGACCTCTACACGTTTCGTCCGAAGCTGGGAAACCCTCTGTGTGGGACTCTAAAGACTCGAGAGTACACTGGCAGTGGGTTTAACCACAAGCGCGTCAGTGGCACTAGTTGTACGTAACGGCTATTCAGGTATCTGTCGACAAGAAAGTCGACGAGGAAACTCATCCGTACCCCTACTGAGCTTGTCTGTGGCAATCTCCGTACAGTCCGGTCTGTTCGTCTAAGAGTGTCGCATATCGGTCCTGGGGGGGCAAGCCTCAGACCCCTAATAGTGCAATAAGTCGTGTCGAAGTGCGGCCAAAAACACCCTGAGAAACTACTAGAATCCCTACCAGCAAATCTCGCTTGCCCTGCCCGGGGACTTCGTGTAATGGCTTTCCGAACACAGCACGACATCAACCCCCAATACCGGGAGAGACGAATCCTATCTAACCGCCACTGCCTCCAAGTGCTTTGGGACTGCACCCAACTACTACCTGTTTGCACGACTCAGCAGAGCCGTGGTAGGGTAGTAATCTAAAAACAGTGGGAACACACTTGAGGTGAAGTAGCAGTGTCAAGTCGACGGACTAAGCTGTACTCATATCACCTGGGAACTGCTACCTGATGATAGGTATATTACCAACCAGCAGTTCCCCACGAGTCCGTCCAGTGTAACTCATAACCCAATGAGCACCTGCATACTATCTCCAGTACGACGTACTGATGGCTGTGGGACAGACTATCTCGCCTGCTGGGAAGAAAAGCGTATACACTAGTCTACTCTGGAGTGTCGATGCCCTATCTCGATAATCCTGAGACAAGGACCTATGTAAGGATGTGCTTGTAGACTACCCAGCCCCCACTAGTGTGACTACCATCACAACGCTGGTAGTCAAGCAAAGATTCTAAGGACGCTATCAATATGTATTAGCGATACGTTAAAAGAAACAGATACACATATTAAGATAGATACAAACCAAGTAGCATACTACTATATCGAGCAAGACTGTCATAAATCCGTGTATATATCCCAAGCTTTCAAAATGTAATATACAAACTAGTGCTATACAATAATGGCCTCTAGGGCATATCACACTAACAAGGACTCCCCAAGTGTGTTGCTCCTTTGTGAGTCGTAAGGGTCTCACGTGGGAATATTCTCCTCACAAGGTTGGAAGGACTTTGCGAGTGTAGGATTTGAAATTTGGATTTTTATTTGTCATCAGCATCGCTATACTGGGATGTGGTACCATGAGCGAATCATCATTTGCCATGAGAGGATTTGGGGATTTTGGTTTTGGTTTGGCATCAGCATCGCTACACTGAAATATGGTAACAGGAGCGAATCATCATTTGCCATGCTCGTTGGGGAACGATGCCTTAGAAGACAGGTTTAGGCCCCTGTCACTTAAGGCTTTTCAATTTTATGAGTCGTAAGGGTCTCATAAAAGCATTTTCTCCCTACGAGTCGAGAGGATCTTGTAAGTGTGTTTTCTCCTTAGGAGTCATGAGGACCCCAAAGTGTGCTCCTTTGTGAGTGTAAGGATCTCATGAGGGAATATTCTCCTTATAAGGTCAGGAGGACTTTGCGTGTGTGGGATTTGAAATTTGGATTTTTGTTTGGCATCAATATCGTTACACTGGGATATAGTACAAGGGGTGAATTATCATTTTCCATGAGAGGATTTGGGGATTTTGGTTTTGGTTTTGGTTTGGCATCAGCATCCTTACACTGGAATATGGTAGCAGGAGCGAATCATCATTTGCCATGCTCGTTAGGGAACGATGGCTTAGGAGACAGGTTTAGGCCCCTGTCACCTAAGAATTTTCAATTTTATGAGCCGTAAGGATTTTATAAAAGAATTTTCTCCTTACGAATCAAGACGATCTCGTAGGTGTATTTTCTCCTTGAGAGTCGTGAGGACCCCAAGTGTGTTGCTCCTTTATGAGTTGTAAGGATCTCACGCGGGAATATTCTACTCACAAGGTCGGGATGACTTTGCGAGTGTGGGATTTGAAATTTGGATTTTTGTTTCGCATCAACATCGCTACATTGGGATGTGGTACCAGGGGCGAATCATCATCTACCGTGAGGATTTCCTTTGTTCCCAGTTTAACGACTTAGGGGTCAATTATTCCCAGTTTAACGACTTTAGGAGTCTCTTGGATTTAAAAGCTTGGAATTTTGGGGTTAGGGCCGGCATCAACATTGCTAACACTGTGTTAGCTATAGTGCCCTCAAGTCAATTATTGGGTCGCATGCACGCGATTGCGATGATTGAGGGAGGACCTGTACAGGTATAACAGTCTTACTCAAGATGATAATATGCTATCTGGTTTGTCTTTATCATCATGTACATGCTTCAAGTCGTATTACATATCACTATTACATGTTGATAGAGCACATAAGATTCTTGCTTGACTACCAGCAGTATGATTACGATCATATACATGGGAGCTGGGTGGTTTATAAGCACATCCTTAAATGTCCCTAGTCGTAGGAGTTTCGAGACTTAGCACCGATACTCCAGAGTAGACTAGTGTATACTCATCGAGACCCCGACGAGGGATGGTGGCCGGTCTCACAAGCCATTGGTGTCAGTTTGTTCACCTAAGATGTATTCAGGTGCTCATTGGGTTATGAGTACACCGGACGGACTAGCCGGGAACATACTAGTTGGTATTATACATATTGTCAGATAGCAGTTCCCAGGCGACATGTGTACAGGTTAGTCTATCGACCTGAGATCGTCATTTATCTCGTGTGAGTTCCCACTGTGCTTTGATTACTATCCTACCACGGCTCAAAGGAGTCGTGCAAACATGTTTTAGTTGGGTACAGTTCTGAGCTACATGGAGGCAGTGCGCGGATCGTCAGGGGATTCGTCTCTCCCGGCATTAGGGGTTGATGTCGCGTTGTGCACGAGTGGCCATCACCAGAAATCCTTGCCCAAGGTATTCGAGAATTACTGATTCGGATCAGTAGTTTCTCAGTGGGTGATGGGTTTCATACCGACACTAGATGTCGCGTTATTAGGGGTCTGACTTTATCCACCCTTTAGACTCGATATGCGATACTCATAGACGAACGGACCGGACTGTACGGATATTGTTACTGTCAGGCTCAGTAGGGGTTTCAGGATGAGTTTGCTCATCGGCCTCCCTTTCGCTCAATACCTGGGTAGCTGTTACGTACAGCTAGTACCGCTGACGTGCTTAAGGTTAAACCCATTGCCAGCGTATTAACGAATCTTTAGAGTCCCATACAGAGGGTTTCCCTGCTTCGGGCAAAACGATGTAGAGGCCGTACGGTTTTACGGCAGGGTTCGATCATATACGTGCACTTATGCACGGATCATGATTCGGACGGATAATACTAGTGGGCTTTGGTTTAAGCCGGATCCTAGTATTATATTGTTGGATTATTTTCGTCTCATTGTATTCGTATTCTTCGGAATACGGATGCGGGTATGTATATACGGATGAAGGGTATTCTTGTAATTTCTTACAAGATTACTTTTAGAAGATTGCACCTCATTATGTTTTAAACATTTTTGGATTAAAACGTTATTGAGGTGGAGGATGAGGTGATTATTGCATTTTTTAGTTGCATGACTTGGTAGTGACTTATGGTTACTATTCTAGCATGCTTAGTTTTTGTTTGTTGTGATATTTTTGTTGACTTAAGATATTTTGGTTGACTTAAGATATTTTGGAGACATGGGATATTTATTTGGATGGCTCCATTATTTCTCCACACACTCACAACACACAAAAACACGTAGCCATTTTTTCTTGGGTTGCCTCACTCTCATTCTCAAGCTTCTTCTACCTCCACCCTTCAAGCCTCATGTGTTGAGAAACCTAGGTGTTTGGAGACAAATTAATCCATCACTATACTCTATATCCTCCAGGCTATCTAGTTTAGCGATCTAGGTACCCTAGTTACCTCGGCTATTGAGGTAGGAGCTCGGAATACAAATCCTCGGGTGGATCATCTTCAATGGAGGGAGACCGGAGATCAAGCTTGATCATGGAGGCCTCTAGGAGCTTGGAAAAGTGGCTGCAGACCGAAGGACACGGATCAATTCGGTATAACTTTCTAAACTCCTTTGTAGATTGCTAGTGTAGGGTTAATGGTCGATTCGTAGGATAGGGTTGTGTTAGCGCCAGTTTATAAATTTTTGTTCCGCATTTGGCCACGGATTGATGGCCAGGGCGCTAGCATAACCCAATATGGTATCAGAGCCAACCCATAAACCCTACTAGCTAGTTTGCACAAGGTTAAAATCTCGATCGACCAATTTTTCCGGATCACAGTTCCATATTCATGTGCTTGCTGTCGAATTTCAAAGTTGTCCAAATCTTTTTGGGGTATCTTAAAAATATGTGCAGGCAAAACTAGAGCTTGGAAAAAAATTTGGACACCTCACTCCAAAATTCCGCCGCGGAACCGGAGCAAAATGTCACATTTTGCGGCGTAACCGCTGCGTTTTTGGGCTACAATGCCCCAAATTTTTTCTGGGGCTCTAGTTCATGGAAATATGATATTTTTTGATGTATGGTTTTGGCCTGGATTTGTTTGGGTACTGGATTTGCATTTGGGACCAATTTGGAAAAGTTTAGTCGATCAAAATTTTAAATGTGTGGTTTTCAGTACATGCATTACTATCTACGACCGTGAATGTCATTAGAGCGGTAGAACTTGTCTAATTGCTATATGCTCTTTTAGACGGGTTTGCGAACGTGACATTCACGTTGATGTTCTGTGTTGTGCTGTGGTTGTGGTTGGATCGTCGTGATGGATAGCCAGTGGTGTAATGGTTTAGATTCATTTGTACATTTGATATTGCGGGGCGGGCGTCCGACATGTGGATTGCCGTCACTGCCAATTTGTATATTATTTGTTTGGGACACGACCGGGTTGAGGTCGATGCCACCCTTGTACATATTCTTTTTTGTACTAGGATTACCTCATGGCGGAGTGCATGAATAGCCAGGTTCTGGAGGGCAACGGGTTCGCATCTTATGGCATTGAGATGGAGGGGATCTTACTCTAGAATTAGCGGGTTATTCGCCGCACTCGTAGGGGGTATAGGTTGACCCACGGAAGGGATGCCCAAGTTACCGGATTCCATGAAGTGCTGGGTGGCCTATTCACGTTGTTGATTGGGGTTGCCTCGCTTCTGAGATTGGCGGGTAACTTGCCGCACTCGTAGGGGTCTAGGTTTTCATTGCACAGGCTATCCACAGGATAAGGAACGCCGGGTCTCATTTGCGGCTCAAGTGAAACCCGAGGCTTCAGGATTATCCACCACTCTATGTTGCTTGGCTGAGATTCTGTGATGTTGCTTTATATCATGCCTGGGACGATTGTTATATATATTTATATATATAGTAGTAGATGTTGTATATGTTTTGCACCCGCGCTAGTCCAGCGCCCGCTCTGTCGTTAGTTAAGTAACCTAACGGGTGATGACGGGGCCCAGCGGCGAATGCGGATGGCATATACGTACATTTTATTTTCGTTCCTTTCTGTGGTGTGATATGTTTAATTGATGGGATTGCGTTGATTCTGATCAATGCAAGGAAAACAAACCTATTTGATGTTGTTGGAACCAAGTTTTTTAAAAACAGACATTACAGATATTTTCTTTTGCTTTGCACAGTGGTATTCAGTTTGGAATATGCTGCACCTCATTCGACGGGGTAAGGGCCGAGATCCCTTCATCGGGAGTGACCCCTTAGGAAGAAGTTTGCGTCAACGTAATAACTTTTCTATAGTCGATTCTTTTGCTTTGCATCGTGGTATTCAGTTTGGAATATCCTGCACCTCATTCGATGAGGAAAGAGCCGAGATCCCTTCACCGGGAGTGACCTCTTTAGCAAAAGTTTTCGCCATTATATATTTTTAAGACCACTTGGATTCCTTCAGCGATATCAAGTTCATTACGTTAAAGATTTTTCGCCAAAAACCAGCTGTAGCCCTCCGTCATTTCAGTTGGGTATTTAGTAGTATTCAAGCTATGTATTTTGACCTTCGCCAAGGCATGGTGATTGGTAGCTGTTGAATATTCATCTGTAGCATGGATAGATGCGTTGGTTTGGGAAAATTGTACTGCTATTTTGGCCTTCGTCAAGAGTATATACGGGTGGGTTCAAATTAACCTGGACAATGACGGGTAGAACTTGACATGTGACTTATGATATGTTGGCATTCGTCAAAGTCATAAGAGCATGGGGCAAAAAAATCCACATCGGGAGTTTCTAAAGAAACTGAAACTTGCCAGGCATGCGCATACCTTCTGGAGTGTGATAACTTGAGTGGCTCCCATCAAGTTATCATACGATGATAGTTGGATCCCGATTCCCACTGATGAGTTGGTTTACTCCTCGGGTGATTTTAGATGATCCCGACTAATTCTTCTTTTGGGTTTGGAGGAGAATTCGAGGAAACAGTGGGAGCCATCCTGATTAGATAAAGTGATTAACCATTCTGATATAGGTTAGAGTGCACGCTGGGAGTTTCTTTTCTCTCTTTTTGGCAGCGACCATGTCCCGACCCTAGACTAAAACTCATGAACTAAGTTAACCGAACCTTCTTAAATCACATTGGCTTTTGGATTGTTATAGTTGCATATATCATTGCCACTCCTACTTTTACCCTTTGCATTTTTCCGGAACATTTCTTATCACTACGAAGATCCACATTTATTGGATATGACCATTGTATAGTTACATACGAACTCGAAGAAACTTGTTTCAGATTCGAGGACGGTATCCGGTTCTGGAGAAATTGAATAGGACTATTCAGTTGTCTTTTCCCTTTATCTTCTTTCAGGTTGCGTGAGCTCCTGGTATTAGGAGAGTACACCTATTACGCTTATCGGATAGTCTTCTTCCAAACCATAGGCTGGTGCCGAAAGTTAGGAAAGGAAGAAAACCAATTAGCCTAAGTGTGGTGTACAGAAGGTAATAAGTAAAGAAAAATAAAGGGATTAGAAAGAGAGCAAAGTAAAATGCGACTGCTATCATTCACGATGAAACCGCGTATATTATCGCCGCTCCTACTTCACCTTTGCATTTCTCCTGAACATTCCGTATCACTACGAAGATCCATATTTATTTGATAAGCCATCATATAGTTACATACGAACTCGAAGGAACTTGTTCCAACTCGAAGGAACTTGTTCCAGTTAGAGGATGGATTCTGGCTCGGGAGAAATAGAATAAGGATTATTCAGTTGTATTTTATCTTTACCTTCTCTCAGGTTGTGAGGGCTCCTAGGATTAGGAGGGTACACCTATTACGTTTATTGGATAGTCTTCTTCCAAACCATAGGCTGGTATCGAACGGTGGGGAAGGAAGAAAACCATTTAGCCTAAGGGAGGTGTACAGAAGGTAATATGTAAAGACAAATAAAGGGATTGAAGAGATGGCAAGGAAATATACAGTTATAGTCATGAATATGGATAGTGGAAGAGGCATTACTAGGAATATCCGGATGCCCCTTCTAAATATTTTCATGTTTCAGTTTCACTGTGTGTTGTTAATTGAAAACTGATTTCCCAATTAGATCCTTACTCCAGGGTATGTATTTACCAAATTTGATTCTCACATCTATATGGTGTTACAGACGGTGAGTGAGAGTAAGATATTGGGAATTAGGTGATTATATCCTCATTATATCGGAATTCGTTGTGATTGGTGATATTTGAGGAAATCACCTGAGTTTTTGCCTGACTGCAAATATTTGGTTTTGAATATCCGATTGTTATGCACCAATTTCAAACTGATATATCTGTACGTTTATTTTATAAAGTGAGATATAACTTTTTGAAATTATGTCTATGACATTTACCTATATCAGTTGGTTTGATTAAGTACGAAGCATTCAACAGCGGTGTAATTCTTCTCAACCATAGTACAGTTTTCAACTTACGACGCACAAGGTTTGAGTTATTAAACTCAGGGACTTATACAAAGTATTGTATATTGTCCAGTGTCCATTAGGACAAAGGGGTTGGTACTCATACTATATTCCATTTACTCATGACTTCTCTAGTTTTAGACAAGTATTTCGTTGAAATAAAAGGTCCAAGTTTTGAGAAGTTATAGGTATATGAATAAAGTAGAGAACCATATGTTGCAAAGTATCAGGATTCTTCAAGGTGATCGAAGATGTAGATACTTATGCTAGGTATTCCGTTGGTAGTAATGGTTTTGAGAACATGCTTCTCTTTCAGGTTACTCATATGTGGATGCACTCCCAGATGAGTAATGTAGTTTGGCCTCATTTCACTTAGTTGACATGCACTGGAGACAGCTGCATGATTTGAATATGGTTCCATTTAAATTAGTGCCTCTATTTCTATATTGAATATAGAATGGTTCATATCTTAACGATGTTAAGGTATATGGAGTTGTCCGGCTTATACTTAAAACCAGACCTTGGACAAACTCAAGGCATGTTTCAATAATGGCAGTTTGTGGGTTATCCCGGGTTTTGACGAGGGTTAACTTTCTATCATCTGGAAGATCAATAGTTATGTTGTTCTTGACTCGCCACAGTTTTAGTAAAATGGATTCTTTTCAGAAAACATTAGTGAGAGTGGTAGAACTGGAAGTGATTCCAGAACCACAAACGGTTACTGAAAATTTAATAGAACCTAAAGATTCAATTGGTTTCGACATTCCATTAGCCACTCCGCAGATTTGGTGGGTAACATCAGGCATCCGAGAGGTACTTCGGTCTTCTCAGAGACGGTGACAGGAAGGTTCTTGTTTACCCAAACTTGACACTGTGCTGCTGTTCTAGACTATGAGACCCGGCGGGAGGATGAGTATAACGTCATTCTAAACTAGCTTTAGAAGTGCACGTGTATATGACTCTGCTTGAGGGTTGTTGTAGTCAGTGGGAGCAGCGGAAGCATAGTGGACAAGTAGCTTATGTCTATTTATAGACTAAAGCAAGTATAGCAGAGATAGATCGTCTATTTTTGATGTGACAGTCATAGAGTTTGACTTCATCAGAATAAGTGATGGTTCTGGTAAGAAGGTAGTAGGGTGTGATGTCCTGGTATTTAGATAACATGCACTTGATAGGAAGTGAAATTCATATACTATGATCGTTTATACTGTGGTTGCCACACAGTTGTTTCTCCACATAGGATATAGATATAATATCAGGCATTCTGATTACTAGATCTATGGTTTTAGATCTAGATTTGGGAAGTTTCCCAATTTGGGTACTTTGACACTATTCTAAAGGTGTTTTAGAATGAACGACTCCTGGCATGGTGGTGTACGTGCAGGCGATGGAGTCACCCTCTCTAAAGGATGTCTTACATACTAAAGGGGAGAGGGATTTGCTTGATTGGCATATCACTTGCTTAGGCAATTGAGTCAATCATGAGATGTCAAGTACCACACCAGATATTGTTTTTGCACTAGCTTTAATAAATTTATATATTAATCCAATCCTGAAGAAACATTGGGAAGCAGTTTATGAACATAAGTGGATATTCTAGGGATATGGTAACGGCAGCCTCCTTCGGGAGACGGTTATCATTCCAGGCTTCCAAGGTGACTTGAATGACAGAGTGTCTGTCAGAGATAGTTTTCCGTCTTTTGAGGGGCAGTAGTTTGGACATGTGCTCGAAGCGGATACTGAGGAAGGCATGGTGCAGAATACTGATTAAATTCAGTGGATGATACAGTCTAAGAAGTTTGCTGGATTTGGAATTCATTTGTGAACTGGGTCCCATCAGATATCCAGACAAATTCTAAGACATGTATTGCTCATTTCGTGAGATAGCTTTCTACACGAAGTTGAGATATAGAGATATAGAAAGAAACATTGGAGCGGATCCATTCACTAAGGCTATTTCTCGAACACAATAGTTTTGCAAACGAGCTTTGCGAGACTGATTAGTAGAAGAGTTGGGTGTTCGGTATCACACGGGCTGTGAGTATGCGACACCGCAATAATTAGCCTTAAGTGCAAGTGGGAGATTGCTGGCTTTAGTGCCCTCAAGTCAATTATTGGGTCGCAGGCATGCGATTGCGATGATTGAGGGAGGACCTATACGGGTATGACAGTCTTACTCAAGATGATAGTATGCTATCTGGTTTGTCTTTATCATCATGTACATGCTTCGGGTTGTATTACATATCACTATTACATATTGATAGAGCCCATAGGATTCTTGTTTGACTACCAGCAGTATGATGGTGATCATATACGTGGGAGATGGGTGGTTTATAAGCACATCTTTAAATGTCCCTAGTCATGGGAGTTTCGAAACTGGGCATCGATTCTCCAGAGTAGGCTAGTGTATACTCATCGAGACCCTGACGAGGGGCTGTGGCCGGTCTCACAAGCCATTGGTGTCAGTTTGTTCACCTAAGATGTATACAGGTGCTCATTGGGTTATGAGTACACCGGACGGACTAGCCGGGAATATGCTAGTTGGTATTATACATATTGTTAGATAGCAGTTCCCAGGCGACATGTGTACAGGTTAGTCTATCGACCTGAGATCATCATTTGTCTCGTGTGAGTTCCCACCGTGCTTTGATTACTATCCTACCACGGCTCAAATGAGTCGTGCAAACATGTTTTAGTTGGGTACAGTTCCGAGCCACATAGAGGTAGTGAGCGGATCGTCAGGTAATTCGTCTCTCCCGGTATTGGGGGTTGATGTCGCGTTGTGCACGAGTGGCCATCACCAGAAATCCTTGCCCAAGGTAGTCGAGAATTACTGATTCGGATCAGTAGTTTCTCAGTGGGTGATGGGTTTCATACCGACACTAGATGTCGCGTTATTAGGGGTCTGACTTTATCCACCCTCTAGACTCGATATGCGATACTCATAGACGAATGGACCGGACTGTACGTATATTGTCACTGTCAGGCTTAGTAGGGGTTTCAGGATGAGTTTGCTCGTCGGCCTCCATTTCGCTCAATACCTGGGTAGCTAATACGTACAGCTAGTGCCGCTGACGTGCTTATAGTTAAACCCGCTGCCAGCGTATTGACGAGTCTTTACAGCCCCACACGGAGGGTTTCCCTGCTTCGGACGAAACGATGTAGAGGCCGTATGGTTTTACGGCAGGGTTCGATCATATACGTGCACTTGTGCACGGATCATGATTCGGACGGATAATACTAGTGGGCTTTGGTTTAAGCCGGATCCTAATATTATATTGTTGGATTATTTTCGTCTCATTGTATTCGTATTCTTCGGAATACGGATGCGGGTATGTATATACAGATGAGGGGTATTCTTGTAATTGCTTACAAGATCACTTTTAGAAGATTACACCTCATTATGTTTTGAACCTTTTTGGATTAAAAAGTTATTGAGGTGGAGGATGAGGTGTTTATTGCATTTTTTAGTGGCATGACTTAGTAGTGACTTATGGTTACTATTCTAGCATGCTTAGTTTTTGTTTGTTATGAGATTTTTGTTGACTTAAGATATTTTGGTTGATTTAAGATATTTTGGAGACATGGGATATTTATTTGGATGGCTCCATTATTTCTCCACACTCACAACACACAAAAACACTTAGCCATTTTTTCTTGGATTGCCTCACTCTCATCCTCAAGCTTCTTCTTCTACCTCCACCCTTCAAATCTCATGTGTTGAGAAATATAGGGTGTTTGGAGACAAATTAATCCATCACTATACTTTACATCCTCTAAGCTATCTAGTTTAGCGATCTATGTACCCTAGTTACCTCGGCTATTGAGATAGGAGCTCGGAATACAAATCCTCGGGTGGATCATCTTCGATAGAGGGAGACCGGAGATCAAGCTTGATCATGGAGGCCTCTAGGAGCTTGGAAAAGTGGCTGCAGACCGAAGGACACGGATCAATTCGGTATAACTTTGTAAACTCCTTTGTAGATTGCTAGTGTAGGGTTAATGGTCGATCTGTAAGATAGGGTTGTGTTAGCGCCAATTCATAAATTTTTGTTCCGAATTTGGCCACGAATTGATGGCCGGGGCGCTAGCATAACCTAACACACTGGAGCACAGATGCTAGGAGCAATTCATCATTTGCCTTGGGAAAATTTGGGATTTGGGTTTTGGGTCGGCATCAACACCGCTAACAATGAAGCGTAATGCCAGGAGTGACTCATCATTTGTCGTTGCCTGTTGGTGAGCGATGGCTTAAGAGACAGGTTTAGGCCCCCGTCACCTAAGACTTTTCAATTTTATGAGCCATAAGGATCTCATAAAAGTATTCTCCTTACGAGTCTTGAAGATCTCATAAGTGTAGATTCTCCTTAGGAATCGTGGGGATTCCTGCGTGTGTTGTCCCTTTTGAGTCGTAAGGATCTCTCGCGGGGATATTCTCCTCACAAAGTCGAGAGGGCTTTACGAGTGTATTTTTGTCTCTTTTCACGAGTTTGCGCCATTTCGGGTTTTTCACAAACTCGCCGGCAGTTCCGCTGTTTTTACTCACGGAGCCCTTGCGGGTTTTCATCCATGCCCGTTTTGTTTGTGAACATACCGGTTTTTTTTTCAACGAGTTTGCGCCCTTACCGGTAGTTTTGCTGTTTTTACTCAAGAAGCCTTTTCAGGTTTTCATTCGTGTCCCTTTCGCTTGTGGACTGACCTTTTATTTCTTTTCTTTTTCTTTTTTTCTTTTCTTTTTGTATTTCCCAGTTTAACGACTTAAGGGTCAATTATTCCCAATTTAACGACTTAAGGTCAATTATTCCCAGTTTAACGACGTGTGAGTTTAACGACGTAGAGGTCGTCTGTTGTACGCTTATTCGAAATTCTTGAACTTTGATCTCAATGTGTTTCAACGTTCTTTTTGTCTTTTTGGGAATATGTGTGTCCCGTATGAGCTGTGGTGGACCGGGTTATTTTCTAAAGTGGGCGATTGAACCGTCTGCCTTCAGAGGGGTTTGGTCCTCGTTAGTATAGAGCTAGAGATCATAGCTTGTTTGTTTTCTAACTCGTCTTTGGCTAAGATCCCTCCTTATATTGTTTTTCAACCCAATCCTTGAAAATATAGCAATTTTTTATTGTGTGACTTACTACCCTGTGGTATGGGCAATACAAGGGATTGTCGATCATATTTGCTTCATGAGGCCTTTTTACTTCGGGGAGTTGCAGACCGTTGTTTAGGACGTCCTTGAATATTTTACGGCCCTGCCCCTCTTTAAGTAATAGATTTTAGTCAACCTCTCTTTCAGGAGTGATTCTCCTCTCCTTCTCAACACTGGTTTTCGAGACTGGTCGGGATTAAGCTCGCATGTTCCTCGCTTATTTCGGTTAGCAGAGGTATTAAAGGATTCAGTGTTGTTGGGACGTCCACCTTTGCGGTTATCGTTTTCCGGACATTTGAACTTGTTATATTGGAATTTTGGAAGAGATTCAGGACCCATATGTTTCAACGTCTGAAATCTTTTAATTAGGCCCCAAAGAGTTTTGGGGTCCGCCGATGACTTGCCCTTGATTTTGTCTTGTGTCAATTTGCCGCAGTCATGCATCAAGACTTTCCTGAAGGCTGGCCGCCATTGACTTTCATGAAAGTGCTCTGCCCTTAGATTGGAGGGAATAGCCGCTTGCTGCTTTAGGGGGTAATCCCTATTTCATGGACCGAACCTTGATATTGTTGTGATTGAATTCGAATGACTTGGGTTGCGAGATTTGCCACGACATTTACCAGATTGTCAACTTTGGCATGGATCTTGGCTAACTCCTTATCTCTGTCCTGAAATTGCTCTTGAAGCCATTGGGATAATGCTCGATCTGTAATTTCAGGGATAATGACTGGGCTATCCTCATCGTCTAAGCTTGATTCTCTAGGAGCCATGGGCTCTTTTTGCTTAGCAGCTTGAGTAGGGTCCTTATCATTATCTGAACCAAGCCAGTATTGAGCAGAGTCAAACCATATCATCACCATGGGTGTGAAGCGTAGGAGGATTTGTTT
Source organism: Agapanthus africanus (assembly GCA_030015575.1). Classification (NCBI taxonomy): domain Eukaryota; kingdom Viridiplantae; phylum Streptophyta; class Magnoliopsida; order Asparagales; family Amaryllidaceae; genus Agapanthus; species Agapanthus africanus. The sequence goes on along the minus strand of JASDDO010000024.1, from coordinate 871,500,961 downwards.
CTCCAGGTCCAACCATGTTGACCGTATAGATTGTATATCTGTCCGTTGCCTCCTCATTTTCAGTGTTACTTACTGAACTTTTGGACTGTCGCCGTGGTTTGCTCCTTTCAGGGAAATGTGAACAATTGAGAGGTTAGTTTCCGAAATATCTCGGTCTCTGTTTGTATAAAATTGACGGTCGCGGCTTGATCGTTTGTCAACACGCCAAGGGAAAATAAGATTTCTCCCGTCTTATATTGTTTCTCGACCCATTCCTTGAAAATGCAACAATTTTCAATAGGGTGTCCCAACACTCGGTGGTATGGGCAATAATTGGGATGATCAGCAATGTTCGCTTCACTTAGCCTTTTTGGCTCTGATAGCCGCAAGCCATTCTTTAGAGCATCTTTGAATATTTTGTAGACCCCGTCTCTTCTGAAAGAGTAGACCTTATTTCTCCTTTCCTCCAAAATTGGCTCTCGGGGTTTGTTAGTCTTCGCTCCGCACACTCTCTGCTTATTGAGAGAATCGGTGCTGTTGGAATTTTCGCCTTTCCGGTTGTCTTCCCTCCGATGTCTCGGTCTGTTTGTGAATTGGAGATCCTGAGTAGACTCAGGCTTTGAGCGTTCCAACATTTGAACCTTTTGGGTCAGCTTTTAGAATGTTTTGAGGCCTGCTGTGAATAGGAAAGAATTCATCCAGTTCATAAGATTTTCTATAAGAAGGCCGACGGACAAATTTTGTTCTAATTGCTGTTCGCACTTGACAGAGAGATTGCGCCATCGGACTTTAAAATCCGTGTTACTTTCATTGTGCTTTGGTTTCGTCCTCACAAGGTCGGCAATGGTGATTTTATCGCTGACACTCATGAATCTTTGCTTAAACAAAGGTTCTATTTGAGCGAACGTCATGACCAAGCCATCCAGTATGCTTGCGTACCAGTCAAAGGCAACGTCGGTCAAACAATTGACAAACTAGCGGAGGAGAAGAGCATCATCGCCCCCAGTATTTGCGCATGATGATTTGAAGTGGGCAACGTGCTGGCTTGCATTTCCCGTTCCATTGAATCTTTCAAATTTGGGGATGACGTAGTCGCTGGGAAACTCTACGAGATCATATCGTGCAGGGTTCGGCCTCATACTATTGCAGACATCTTTCTATGCTTCGGCTACAGCCGCCAATGCTTTGATTTTGTTGCTGACCAAGTCTATGATTTTATCTTGAGTTTAAGGACCACTGTTGTCGAGAGTCGAGACATTTCCTGAAGCGGAATGTGGTCGACTTTCATGAGGCTCGCCTTCCTTTGGGCTTAAGGAAACAGTCGTCGGCTGTTTCGGGTGGTTGTCACCCAGCCCACAAGTAGAATCTTGTGCTTGATTGGGCTGTTGAGGGGCAACTTGGGCTGTAAGCTATAAGACGACGTTTGTCAAGTCATCAATTTTTAAGTAAAACTTGGTCATCTCCTTGTCTTTGTTTATGAGCCACTTTTGGAGCTTTTGAAGGAGTTGTTGCTTTGCGGTTCTGGGGCGGACAGTCGGCTTCTCTTCACTTTCCGGGCCTAATTCCTCATGAACCGAGAAATCTCTCTGCTTATCAGCCTCACTGGCAGGGTTTTCATTATCTTCTGGAGGAGGCAGGTTTTGGGAAGTGGCGACCACATTCAAACCTGGTTGGACTTGAGATGTGGTAGCCCCGTCCTTATTCTGGCTACGTGTGCCTGCCATGTAAACGGTGTGGACCACGTATCCGACCGTCTCTTTATCTTTGGTGGCTAATTTTTCGGACCATCGTCGTGACCCTTCCTCTTCGGGAAAGGACAAGCGACTGAAAATGGTCGGCCCGGCTAGGTCCTTGGGTGGCGATGGTGCTTCCTTTCCGGATTTTCCCCATTGCTTTTGCGCGGCACAGAGCGCTTGATAAACTCTTGAAGAGATGGCGTCATGGTTTTGCTTTGGGGCTTGGATACGTCATTTCGTAGTATCGTCTGGAACGCAGTCTTCTTGATTTTTGCGATCATGGCATTCTTCTGAACCAATTTCAACGGCTTAAAAGGGTTAGCAAGCTTCACTGTCGGCCCGGCTTGTGTCGCGGGGTAACTGGGTTCTTGGAATTTTATGAAATTCAACTTGGCCAGAGCCCTAACCCTTTTGTTGGCTTTATATCTGAGCCGCTTCTGCCTTAATTTCTCTGCTTTAAGAGTTCGGCGGTGTAACACCCTAATTCATTTATACCAGTTCTAGTTCATGTATTTCTTTATTTATGGTATTTTCTTGATTTATTGTGTTTTGGTACGAATAGTGTATTTGACATTTGTATTTGCATCCGACCCGACCCGCTTGCTTGAAACCTATCTTGATTCATGTTTATGATCTACCCTGACTTGTTACGTAGACCCGTGCACTTTCATTTTAAATTTATTGCATACTCGCATTATATCTGGCATCTGCATTTTTATATATAACATTTTAAAGTCACATAAAATATTTTAAAATACATTGCATGGCCTGCATGATACCCCTGACCCTGTGGTAGCATCCGCACATCTTGTTCTCATCCCGTTCAGTGAAACGGACTTGTTTGGATGGCTACGCGCACGTACGTGCATCCGTTCTTGGGGTATGCATTTTCGTTAGCCGGATATCCGATTTTAGTTTTGGTCGACACACATATTTTTCGTATTTTAAAACTGGATTTTTTAGACCCGACCCGGGCATGTTTAGGACTATTTTGTATTACCCAAATATCAAATATTTTATTAATATAATATTTATATAAACTGTTACACTTTAAATTTTGTTAACTAAAAATATTTTTTCCATAACAAACAGCTATCTCTCTCTCTTTCTTTATATAAGTATTTTTTTATTAAAATCCTAATCTAATCAACAGAACTCTTTCTCTCTCTAACACACTCTATATATATATATATATATATATATATATATATATATATATATATCACTGACAGCTTTCTCTCTCTCTCTCTCCCTTTCTTTCTCTCTCTCTCTCCCCCTTCCTTTCTCCTCTCGCACTTACTGTGTGTTCCTTGATTCTTATCACCCCCTCCGCGATAACCTCACCTCCCTTCTTCTTCGTTCCCTTTCTTTTTAAAAAAAACCCATACTACCGCTACGAGAAAACCTGGCCGCCCCTCGTCGCTACACCCTCGACGACGACCTCCACCCTCTCCTTTCTCCCCATCGACCTCGTCGACCCTCTCTCCTTCTTCCTGTCTCCCCTGCACAGAACCTGCACACCATAACCTAACCCTGACCGTTTCTCCTCACCTGCACCCTTCGTTGGCAAACCCCGCCACCGGCGACCACCTCGTCATCATCTCCATCTTCCTCCTTCCTCTCTCCTTCTCTTCTCCCCTTTCCTTCATCCCCGACCGAGCCTGCACCCATCACACGACCCATCAACCTAGAATCCTAACCCTCCTCGCCAGAGCTCCGATCACCGACGACCGCTTACCCTCATCACCGACACCATCACCCTCTTCAGTCCTCAACAGCCACCATTCTTCTTCTCTTCAAACCCTAGCACCCCTAATCCTGCACATTGCAAACCCTATCCTTCACCTTCGCCTTCGCCTAACCCTAGCCGCCTCCATCTTCTCGCCCGCGTCATCATCCCTCGCCTCACCTCTGAATCCGAGCACAAAACCCAGAGAACCTATCTTCTCTTCTCCTTCTTCTTCTTCTTCTTTCTTCTTTCTTGTTCCACACTTTTTCCGGTGATCATCGCCGGAGCCGTGCTCGACGCCGACGACCCGAGAGATCCAGTGAACAACCCCAACCAGCGTGGTCGTGCTCTTGCCTTTCCTGGACCTGTCCCGTGCGCGCGTGTGCGTCGCGACTTTTACCGACATCGTACACACCCCGTCGTGAGATCCAATCGAGACAAGTTTATCTTGCTACATGCTATGTTACTCTATTTACATCCATTTGAATAAATATAATATATGTATTTTAAATTATGCATCCCATGTTATAGTTTTATAGTTTTACGATATTCGTTTGTATCTATATCATTATTTACATATCTAGATACATTGTAATTCATCTTGCTACATGCTAGGTATAGTGTTGTGCATCCATATGAGTAAAATGTTACCCATTTATCACATTGTGCATCCATTTTACAGTTCTACTGTTTTCGGATACCCGCTTGCATCCATATCATTTAAAATATATATAACTGCATCTATAGATCATATTCATTCATGTTATTATCGTAGTTACACCCCATGCTAGATAATGTGCATCTCATTTAGTATTGGAACTGTAAATATAACCCTAATCGATAATTGTGCATCCATACCATTAATCTTATATCTATTCGCATACCAGATCACATTGTTACATATTATTGTTATAGTGACACCCCATGCTAGATAATGTGCATCCTACATAGTAATGGAGCTATAGTTGCAACCCCTAATAATTAATTATGCATCCATGTTTTATTGTGCACCCATACCATTAATTCTTTATATTCAGTTGCATGCCATGTCGTATTAACTCATATTATTGTTACATTAGTACCCCATACTTGATATTGTGCATCCTACTTAGTCATGGTATAACCCCTAGTAAATATTTGTGAATCCATGCTTTTACCGTGCATCCGTACTTGCTACAGTTTTATTATGAGCATCCGTTTGACACATGTGCACTAAGTGTCATGACCCGATATACCACTGCTTGACTTGATACCTGATCTTGTTACTAATGCCGACAATCTCGACCTGTTGTCCCTACGGACATATCATGTTGTCTATTTAGACAAACCTGTACTTGCTTGATCCTGTGTTAGCATTAGCTCCAGATTTATCAATACCTGACTTGAACACATAACCTTGGGGGTATGGGGAAATCAAAAGTGTAAACTAAAGTGTAACTTAAAAGGGTATTACTTGATCCGTGGTCCCGGGGGGTAACGGGACAGAGCCATTCGTAACTCTTACATATTCTTGATCCGTGGTCCCGCGGGGTAACGGGACAGAACCATTCTTAGTTCACATATTCCTGATCCGTGGTCTCGGGGGGTAACGGGACATATGCTTTGAGTTACATGTTAAATGTTTGAATAACTCCTCCTAAATGTATGCATAGGAGACTAATAGGTGTTAATACGAGCAAGAGTTAAAGTTAAACGTTTGAATAACTTTGAAAAGCAAGCGTTTGGCTCATATCAACAAGCATGTATAAAAGATAAGCAATAGTAAGTGATACATGCAAGATAACCATATGCAATATATAAGCAAGTTCTAATATCATATGAAGTAAAAGATGAGATAAAAATATAGCAAAATAGGGTTTTCTCATCTTTAGTGTCGGCAAACCCGTGAAGACCCTAAATACACTCCGCTAGATCTTAGGATATGTTATAAATAACAAATCCATAATTGGGTTTCCCTAACGAGAGTTGCAGATGCCATTTTGGTAAGATGATACTTAAGCTAATTGTCACGCCCTGCTTCCCAGAGTGCGCTAAGATAGGCACATGACAGAGCCAACCATACTACCTGTGGATAGGAAATATCCCTCCACAGTCACATTACGGCTGTAGAGATATCAAGAACAATAATAAACAACTATCTAATTCATGTCCATGAGCCAGAATAACGAGTCAAGAATAAAATAATGCGGAAGCAAAAAGATCCAATACAATAATAACTGGAATGTACGTTCTATAATGCGGGCTCACATCAGGAATGAAAATACTGAAAGGAAACTAAACTAAACTAATAACAGGTCCTCTCTGCTCGGCCTGTTGATCAAAGTACTCCTGGACAGCCTGCGATAAGGGTAAGGGATCTGGGCTATGCAAAACCCAGACGTTAGTGCGTCATAATATCAATAATTCAAGGCAAGCAGGATATAATGAATATATGCATGCATGAAGTATGAACAGTAACAAGTAAAACGTAATATGAATGTAAATCAGTGAACAGGATATAAACAGGTGAAATGCAATGAGTGGTCTAAACCGTGCTATAGGGTGATATACTCTAAAGTTATTCGAAATCAATGAATGTAATCCTCATCGTAACTCATCGGTCTATGCCCCGTTCATTCCCCACGGGACTACGGTAAAATGATGTAATAGACTGTGAGTCTATGTCCCGTTCATTCCCCACGGGACCACGGTAAAATGATGTAATAGCCCTTTGAGTTATGTTCAGCTATATTCTTGATTTCCCCATGCCCCCAAGTCATGTGTGTAAGTCGGGTATTTATAAATCTGAGACTAATGCCAACACAGGATCAAGCAGGAACAGGTTTGTCTGTATAGACAACAGAAAATTTCCGTAGGGACAACAGGTCAAGATTGTCGGCATTAGTAACAAGATCAGGTAACATGTCAAGCTGGGGTACATCAGGTCATGTCAGGCGGTGTACATGTATCAAGTCATGTTAAGTAGTGCACAGGTATCACGTCATGTCAGTAGTAGTGTATCGGGTCATGTCAGGTAGTGCACAAGTGTCGAGTGGGTGCTCATAATCAAACTATAACAAGTATGGGTGCATAAAATCAAGTATAGAGTGCTAATAAAATGAACTAACATGAATGGTATGCACATAGATAGAAAGTCAAAGACATGGATGCACACTATTGATGAGGGTTACTTTTAATAGTTCTAAAACTAATTAGATTGCACTTTATTAAATATGGGGTATTAAAACAACAATATTAGGTTATTAATAAGATCCGTAAATGGAGCTATATGCATTCTATATGATATGGATGCAAGCGGACATCATACAACCTTAAAATGATAAACTAACAAGTGCGAGATATATAACTAAGCAATATGAGATGCAACTATTCAATTTGATGCAGTATATAATAGTATAGTATGTAACAAGATAAGTTTTCATGACCTAGATCTGAAATGATATGAATGGATGTAAACGGGTATCGAATAAATCAACAAAACTGAAAACAATAATGTGGATTGCAAAATTAACCATTTTGAAGTATTATAATTCAAATAGATATAGATTATGGTATTATAGCATGTAGCAAGATAAACTTGCCTCGATGGATCACGATACGGATACACACGACAATGTCGAATGTCGGTAAAAGTCTCGATGCACGCGCACACGTACAGAACAGAACCATGCAAGGAAAGAACATGACTGCGCTGTCTGGGAACGTCCTCAGGATCGCCCGGATCAACAGCGACGGGCACGGCTCCGGCGATCACCGAAAAACGCGAATCAAGAAAAGAAAAGAGAAGGAAAGAAGAAGAAGAAGAAGAAAGAGAAGAAGGTTGGGGTTCTCCGGGTTCTCTAGGGTAAAGAAGAAGGCGAGGGGGTGTCGTCGATGATGGGCCGTCGACGGCAAGGTGCGGGCGGGGTTTTTCGGCGATGTAGTGGGGTTTCTTGGGTTCTTGATTGCTGGGGTTTTCTTAGGTCGGGGAAAGAGGGGAGAAGCGGAGAAGAGGAAGGTGGAGATGAGGTGAGCGATGTGGGTTCGAAGGTGAGGCGATGGCGAGGTGGTCGGAACTCCGGCGAGGTGCAGGTGAGGCAAGTGGCTGCTGGGGTGAGGGTTGTAGTGTGCAAGGGAGGCTCGGTGTAGGGTGGTCTGGACTGCAGGGAGGATGAGAGGAGGTCGAGGTGATGGTAGCGACGGGGATGGTGGCGACAGCGAGGGGTCGCCGGCAATGGGAGGTGATGGGTGTCGTGGTGATGGGTTGCGGAGGTTTGGCTTGGGGTCGCGATGGGTTGTGGGGAAGAAGGAGGTGGTGTTAAGGATGGCGATGAGATGGTGGAGGCGAGGGTGAGGCGACGACGGCGAGACAAGGCGTCGATGGGCGACCACGGGCGAAGGAAGGGACGCGTTATGGGTTTCGTGGAGGTGTAGGCGAGGCGGGAAAACGAAAGTGAAAAAGAAGAAGAAGATGGGGGTTGTGGGTGCAGGCGGAGGAGAGGGAGAAGAGAGAGGTGAGGTGATCGAGGAGGATGATGGAAGTGATGGGGTGATCGGAGCTAGGGTTTTGGGTTCACGAGGGGGAAGGCTTCATGGGGAAAAAGAAAAGAAAAGAAGAAGGAAGAGGAAAGAGAGACGTGAGGTAGAAAACATAAGAAAAAAAATAATTAAATATAATATATAAACATTTATATACGCAGATGAGAGAGAGAGAGAGAGAGAGAAAGGGAGAGAGAGAATGAGATCGAGAGGAGAGAGATAGAGAGATTGAGAGGAGAGAGAGTGTGTGAACAGTAAGGAGAGATAAACTCATCGTTTTGTGGGGGGAGAGAGAAAGAGATAGCACGTGAAGGAGAGAGAAAGAGAGAAAGGGAAGAGAGTGGGGCCAGGTAAAAGAGAGAGAGAGAGAGTTTGTAGTTAGGATTTTAATTTTGTAAAATATTTTAGTTTGTTTAGAAATATTATCTGTTAACGAAATTTTAAATGTAAAATTTAAAATAAATATTAAATAAATTTGAATTTAGGCGGGATACAAAAAAATTCCAAAACGCGCCCGGGTCGGGTCTAAAAATTTAGATTTAAAATACGAAAAATATATGCGACTTTCAAAATTCAAAATGAATACTCAGGTAACGAAAATGCGTACCCCCAAAAACGGATGCACGTACGTGCGCGTAGCCATCCAAACACGTCCGTTTCACTGAACGGGACGAGAACAAGATGCGCGGATGCTACCACGGGGTTAGGGGTATCATGCAGGCCATGAAATGTAATTTTAAAATATTTTCTGTGACTTAAAATGTTATATGGTAAAAGATGCAATGTCAGATAAAATGCCAGTATGCACTAAACATGAAAATGCACAGTCCACATAACAAGTCAGGGTAATTTATAAATATGAATCAAACAGGTTCAAGCAAGCAGGTCAGGTCGAATGCAAAGTAAAATGTAAAATACCATTCGCACCCAAATCGCGATAAATCAAGAAAGACCACAAATAAGAAAATACGAGAACTGGAATTGGTATAAATGAAATAGGTTGTTACACTAATATAGTAGCTATTAGAACTCATAATCAATTTATCATATACGCCACAAGAATATTAATGGAGAAGTTAGATATACCGATCTTGAGCAATATTTTCTCCAAAACTTGTGTTTTACGTCATCTTGTGTGTGGCTTCCTACAACTCATATACTCAAAAATATAATATACATTATGCACAAGAGTATTAATTAGAGAGATAAAATATCTTATAACCCATGTCAAAAAAAGTTTGCACAAAAATACCATCAAATATGCAAATACAAGCATAAGAGCGTAATTATTTTAAGTCACAAACATAGTCCAAGATTCACAAAATTATGAATATCTTCTCAAATACGCAAAACTACCATTAATTTGCATATTCAATCAATCACAAGATCATGAGTATAGCAAAAAGAATTCAAAAGATAATCTACTCAATGATCCATTAGCCGCAAAAGAAAACCAAGAAAATAAACTAAAACAGACTAAAAATCATAAAACAAAGAGAACTAAGTAGTTCCATATACTATCAACAAAATCATCGATTCATAATCAATAACTTTTTAGAACCGGCATCTCTTAAAATAAGAGGAAGCTAAAAACAAACCAAAACTAGTTCATTTTTTCAACCAAACCAACACCAACAACAAACCAAAATAAAACAACAAGATCACATCTCTTATCCCCTCCACAAGTAAGTACTTATCGATACCAAGCAAGAGCAACAACACCAAAGGTCAAAGGGAAACTCTCCACCAACATGACAACAACAAAAGCTCATACAAACTGTTTTAATTACTTCCAACTTCATTGTTGTCACTATCGCTACTATTTTCCTCATCAATCTCATCCGAACCTTCTTGACGATTACGTGCACGATTTGCAGCTGCGACCATTAAATCCAGTGTGCGAGTGTCAACAATCTTAACGCTAGAATCCAATTCCTCACCATCCATTGGAAGCTTGAAGTATTTGAAGATGAGTGTGAATATCATTCCGTATGGGAGGTTCTTGTTAAGCCCAGACTGAGCCGCAGACACAATTTCTTCAAGCAAAAGATTGGAAGATTAACTCGGATGGTTTTCATAACAAGAAAGGTAAGGAGCTTGTGACAACCCCTAAGATAGCTCCGGTCTCCTGCTTCGCATAGAAAAACACGTCCAAGAATGTTGGTGACGACTTTTGCTTCAAACTTCATATTGGCACAAGCATTAACACTTGGATGAACTAACCTTCGTGAAGAATATTTAAGGCCCTTATGGCATTCCAAAATGCCGGATACGAAGGACGGTCTCCAAAATTGAAACAATTAATATCAACACTGCCGGGTTCAACAAGAAGAGGTGCACCGACCAAAATATGTTTTCCACGCACAAATGATATTAGGGTAATCATTCCATCAATAAGGGAAATATTTAGGTTAACAAAGAAATATTTCACCAAAATGGAAAAAACAGGTTCATTGATTCCAGCAACAAGATTCCATCCTTGATAAGAGAAGAAAAAGAGAAGGTTATAAGCTTCAAAATCTTCTAACATAACCCTACACCCCGACAATACCTTTTACATTTGAAGATTTTCAAAGATTTTCTCGCACGGTGCATTCAAGAAGAGTCGGTAATCGGATTGGGTATAGAAGATGAGTTTTCTCCACGGGCTTTCTTCGAGGTGGTCTTTGGTGCCATTTTGATAAGATAATGTTTTAGGGAGGGAGAGATTTGGTGTGAAATACAAAAAAAAGGCTTGAGATGTTGAGAAAAGGAATAGAGTTTGATTTAATCAAAGAATACAAAGTTTATGTGAAGAAATCCTTAGATTTGAAGTAGAATGGGAGCTATGGTTTATAGAGTAAGGAAGGAGATGGTTCGGCTGAGAAGGAAGAGAGAGACCCAAAAATGGAATATATATATAGGCAAAGAAACCTTAAGACAGATGTTTGTCAGAATCTTGTTCTGACGTCTGACGATTACAGACGTTTGAACAAAGGCAGAACAAACGTCTGAACAAGGCCACAAAGCTCAGAAAAGAAAATTTTATTTTCAAAACTTTTAAAAAAAAGAAGAAAACTCTTCTTTTCGAAATACTCATCAAAATAAATCAATTCAAGTTTAAGAAATAACCAAACCAATTCAAAGAGGGCATATAACCATAAAAGCATATAATAGTCAATGAAATGCAAATGCATGATTGTTACCTAACATATCGATGAGCCAAGCAAATTTCTCCATTTGGTGTGCTCTTTTCTCATCGTCGTCCCGATTCCTTAAGTCAAAGTATTCTCCATACCTACACATCGAGACATGGAAGGAGAATTTGATATCCAAACTTTATTGGATTCATAAGGGTTAAGTCTGGATACCCAAACCAAAAGGGCATGCAATGAAATATTTTTCTTTAACTTACATGCAAAAGCTAAATGACCATGAGCACTACAAAAGTTGCAAGTGGGTGTGTGTGCATGTATGGAAGATCTAGATGTGTCAATAACATGAGATACGACAAGTGAATGATGCACATACCTCTTGAGAGTTTTTCTCGAACTAAATCTATATAAGTACGCATGTGAATGAACATGCGATTTAGATAAATAAGAGGCGTGTTTGACACATCTAGACAAAGAGAGTTTTTGAAAGTTCAAAATTTTAAAACTATCACTTCTTCGGCTTAAAACTACTTTCTTGCGAGGTAAATCATTAACCTTTGAAAGTTTAGTAAGGAAAGTATTTAAAAACTCTTTTTCTTTCATGAGAGAAGCATTTTTGGAAACAAGAGATTCTTGAGATAAATTGTACGATTTCAAAAGATCGATTTTGATTTTAAAACATGAAATCGAATCGACGTTTTCTTTTCTCACAAGTTAAAACCAACGTTTCGTTTTCCCTTTTAAGAAACAACAAATCACAAGTCAATACATTTTGAGAAATAAGAGAGGATTTCAAAAAATCATCTTTGCATTTAAATCTTGAAATCAAAATGTCATTTTCTTTTCTCCGGGCTTGCAAGAGAAAACCAAAACTTTCATTTTCTAACTTCAAAACATCAATGGAAACACAATAAAAATCATGTTTTGAAAGTAGCTCATTCTTCTCAATTTCCAATTTACCAATTAAAGCAGTTTGAAAATCATGAGCGGAGGTGAAAGCACCAAATTTGGAGATCAAATTTTTGTTGAAAGTCTCAAAGGAATCACAATAAGCAATCAAATCATTTTTCTCATCAATGAGGGAAGAGTTTTGCTCATCTAACAAATTATTTCTAGAAACCATCAAATTGAAACTACAATGAATAGTGCTGAAAGCAACTAGCAATTGATCATGGGTAAGTTTAGGACAATCAAAAGAAGGATTACTTATAACCCAAGATCAAGAAACTCCTTTGTCGACTCCATAGGGTTGAATCGTCTCTTTTGATTTGCTTTTTATTAAGACACATCCAAAGATGCTATAGATGTTGAACTCTTGGTTTTCTCTTTGCAAGTGGCTTGTTCTCCATAGGTATTTTCCAATGAATGCAACAATTCATAAGCCGTCTTGCAAAAGGAGACATTGTTAAAAACATTAATATTTAAAGCACAACGTGGAATTTTAAGAGTTTTAATGTTCAAAACAAATAAGTCTTTTTCATGAATACTCCACATGGATTTAGCAATAGAGGGAATATATTACTCATTATCAACTATTTTCCATATATTCCTACCCGAGATTCAAGAAAATATTGCATCATAATTTTCCACAACCCAAATTTAGAACCATCAAAATATAGAGGGTTATGTATAAATGGTTCATCATGATAAGAGTAAGAGGGCAAAAAAGAATTCATAGGATCAAATCCAGGTTGTAAAGCCTATCAAGAGGAGCACCAAGCTTTGATACCAATTGAAAGTTATTCCTAAAAGGGGATGAACATGAATAAGCTACCAATATACTCAAATTAAAAATGCTAAAGTCTTGCTAATTGAAATATCACAAATGCAAGCTTAACAAGCGATATACAATAGAGGATGGTAGCTAAGCAAACACCAATATGGTAAAAGCAACACATATATAGCAAGAGCAATATTAAGAGCAAGTAAAGAACATATAGAGAACACGCATGCAATTGAGCAATCTCTAAGTTATGAAGCTTAAAATTAGAGGGTAAGAAATTGCAAACACATAGGATTTAGAGAGGTTCAGGGGATCCCCTAGTCTTTTTTTTGTTTAGGCGTACGAACCCGTTCCACTAAAACACATCTCCACCGAGACAACACGCTGCGCACTCGCAACTTTTTACACCATGTCTCCATTGAGACCAACAAGTTCTTCCTTACAAAGGCACCCCTGCACTCAAGGATTCTCACACAAAAAAAGAAAAACTTCTCTCACTCTTCTCTCACTCTTCTCTCCTACAAAGAACTCTTTTGCACTCAAGATATCCTCACACAAAAACAAGAAGTGGGTTTACAATTAAGCACAAATACTCTCAAATGAGTTTCTCTTAAAACTCACAATCTAATACTCAATGAGTATGGAATAATCAAATTAAGCTCTTTAATATTTGAGTGTGTAAGAGAAAAAAATAATCAAAATCAAGTTTTTCTCTCACAAAAGATGAGAAAAGGTTTTAGAAACTATCGGAATATTTTTGCAAGTGTTGGCCTTTCAAAACCTAAAGCAAATCTTAATAAATATCAATCAAGAAAAACTAGTCGTTACAAGTCAAATCAGTCAAAAAGAGCCGTTATCAGACGTCTGAAGTTCAACCAAATAGACGTCTGAAGAAGGATCAGCAACGGCTAAAAAATAGCTTCAGACGTTTGCCGATAGTTTTTACAAGAAGCCACACAAGCAAAGAAAGCAAACAGACGACTGAAGAAGGAGACATTCACGTCTGAAGAAGAAATGTTTTCAAATGATTTTGAGCTTCAAACGTTTGTCAAAAATACATTTAGTATGGCCAATGAAAGCACAGAAAACAAACAGACGTTTGAAACACAAGTGGCACGCGTTTGAAGAAGAAAATGTTTTTAAGGTTTTAAATCTTCAAACGTTTGGGCTAAATAGATTCCGACGTTTGTTCTCACAAAATTTTTAAATGTTATAAAAAAACACAGAAAACAATCAGACGTTTGAAGAAGGATTGACAGACGTTTGTTCTGAAAAATGTTTTAAGCCAATGAAAATCTAGAGAATAAACAGACGTATGAAAAAGCAACTATAGACGTTTATTCTATAAAAACTTTAAGTCCAATGAAAATCCAGAGAACAAACAGACGTATGAAGAAATATCGACAGACGTTTGTTCTGTCAAAAGTTTTAAATATTGAAAGCCCGGAAAGCATTCTTTGTTCTGAAGTAAGAAAACTGATATTTAAAACTTGTGTATATTTTTAAAAACAGGACTGACGTCTGAAACACAATAATGCACGTGTCTGAAGAAGGATCTTTCAAACAAATTTGACTTTGGTTTTTGAAAAAGATTTTAAACGAAAAACCAAAATAAGTCTTTCACAAATCATACGAAGAGTGTGTGCAAGAGTTTAATATGATGTTTTCTATAATCACGAATACTCACATTGATTTCCTATGTCGATATCGTTCTTTTGCCAATTCTTGAATCTTGTGATATCTCGACTTGAGCTTTTGAATTTTTGATTTTTTGATTTCTTTTGAACTTAGATTTTGGCATTTTAGCTTCATGAAACTTGAATGTGATCATTGAGGAGGTCTAGTCCGTTAACCTCCAACTTCCAATAGAGTTGCCGTTTAACCTCAATTTCTTCCATCCTCCATCGTAAGCTTGTGTCGGTTAATATCCTGGAATCTTTAGCAAATACGACCAAGCTCATATACAGTGTTATAAAGTATGCAATATGAAATATATGTATAGATCTATTAATATCGTATAACATCATCAAAACTTAATAGTAGGATTATGAAAATCCATAAGCCATCATCATTTAGAAATTGATTTGAAAAATAACTTGATCAATAATTTTACCGACTTGATCAAAATATAAAAAAAATAAAAATAAAATCATATCTACTTCTTCTATTAGAAATCTTGATTAATAAGGGGTTAATTGCTAAATAATATCTACTAAAGTACAAACCGTTAATACTTTTGCTCTTTTCAGTTAACTATTAAATCCATCATTATTTTAAACAAAATCTATACGGTTTGTATTTTAGGATATATAAATATAACGAAAAAATCAATAACGTGTATAAGTGCAAAGTGGACGAAACATCGGCTATTATTTAGCAATTAACCCACTTATATTAGAAATCTCGCTTAATAAGATATCTTGCCTCACCCTAGCGTACCCTCTGCCACCTCCGCGTGTGCGCTCTCTTGCCGCCGCCGCTCTGCTCCTCCTTTTTTTTCTCCCCCTTTCGTGCCCTAACCCTAAACCGATCCCAATCAATACTCGGTCTCTGACTCGGACTCGGACTCTATATATCTAGAAGCTTGAGATCAAAAGCCGCTCTGTTTGAGATTTGATCCACCGCTACGAAACCGCAGGTTTTCTTCTCCATTGTCATCTCTAATTTTTAGTTTTTCTAGAGTTTGCTTTTGAATCATGTAATCACAATTAGTACTATAAATTCCGTAAATTTATTACAATATCAAAATCTTGGTCAATTTTGCAAAAAATGGCGAATGATGAGAGGAGCCAGTTGAAGACATGGGTGGCGGATAAGCTCATGTCTCTCATCGGCTACTCGACCGCCGTAGTTTATGGAACGAAGCATCTTCGCCTGCTGATCTGTTGGGTAAGCTCGTCGGCGACGGCGGATTAGTCTCCTCGTCAGCAACAGACGATCTCTGCTCGTTTGCCGATGAGATATTCGCTAAATTCCTGCTCAAAAGATACGTACCAGATGCCAGTTTCTATCAAGAATAGGAGAGAGAAACATCTCTGTTTGCGAAGAAGCAAACTGCCTACAAGCTGTTAGATGCTGGAGACGACGGCGACGATGTTGGCGTAATACAGGTCTCCAAGAAACACGGTAGTTCTAAGAAGCGGCGGTTCGGGCTGGGCGGCAATAGAGCAAATGCCGGAGAAGATGAGGGAGATGGTGTTGAGTCGAATAAGAAGGAAGAAGAGGAGACAATCTGGAGATCGAAAGATGATGCTACTTGTGATCTGAGAAAGCTCTCGAGGTGAGCGTATCTGCAGAAAAGGAGGGACAGGAAGCCACTGGAGATACGGGATGACGTAATTGATCATGAGTACATCTTTGAGGGCGTCAAGCTGACAGATGCGGAGGAAACAGAACTTAGGTACAAGAAGATTTAGGAGCTTGGAAAGGAGCACTTTGATAAGGAAGCAGGCAACTACGGAGAGTATATGATGCCGGAGGCTTACGATCGAGACGGATGAGTAAATCAAGAGAAAAGATTCGCTGCAGTGGTGCAGCGCCACAACGGTGATGATCCTCGTGCATTGGGAGAACAAGAATCATGGGGAGAACATCAGATCGGGAAGGCATCTTTAACGTTTGGCTCGAAGGATCAATAAACAAGCAGCGGATGATTATCAGTATGTATTTGAAGACGGAATCAAATCCATCAAGGCATCCGTGAGGGATGGTGTCCAGTACGAAGATGAAACCTCGCCTGCCGAGACATCCGGTGCGGAGCCTATGCTACAGAAGAAACTACTACAGGAGGATGAGAGGAAGAGTCTACCCATATATTCCTTACGTGAGGAGCTACTCCAAGCTATTAACAATCATCAGGTTCTAACTATAGCTGGAGAGACCGGTTCCGCAAAGACCACACAGATACCACAGTATCTTCATGAAGCTGGGAATACAAAACATGGAAAGAAGATTGGATGCACACAGCCACGGCCAATTGCTGCGATGAGTGTTGCTGCGAGGGTATCACAGGAGATGGGTGTTAAACTTGGTCAGGAGGTGGGCTATTCCATTAGGTCCGAAGACCGCACTTCTGAGAAAGCGGTTTTAAAATACACGACTGACGGAATGTTGTTGAGGGAATTCCTTTGTGAGCCTGATTTGGCAAGCTATAGTCTCATCATGATCGATGAGGCACATGAGAGAACGCTTTCGACGGATATCTTGTTCGGTTTGGTTAATGATATTTCTCGCTTCAGGCAAGACCTTAAGCTGCTTATTTCAAGCGCAACACTCGAAGCTAGAAAGTTCAGCGACTTCTTTGATTCAGCTCCTATTTTTAACATTCCAGGGAGGCGATACCCTGTCGATATCCATTTCAGTAGGGCTCCACTTGCTGATTATCTTGATGCTGTGATCGCCACAGTTCTTGAAATTCATGAGAAACAACTGCCTGGTGATATCCTTGTATTCTTCACGGGTCAGGAGGAGATTGAGACGGTTGATGAGATTTTGAAGCAACGAACAGAGGGTTCGGGACTTGTATCATTCCCAATATATTCGATCTACCTACGGAGCTTCAGGCCAAGATATTTGAACCTACTCCGGAGGGGGCCCACAAGGTTGTCTTGGCAACAAACATCGTTGACCATAGACGGGATTAAATATGTCGTTGATACTGGGTTCTGCAAGGTAAAGTCATATAATCCACGGACAGGAATGGAGTATTTGTTGGTTAATCCTATTTCTAGAGATTCGGCAATGCAAAGGGCTAGGAGATCCGGACGAACTGGACCCGGAAAATGTTTCCGATTGTATACTGAATAAAGCCATGATCATGATTTGGATGAGAACAATGTGCCCGAGTTTGAAAGAACCAACGTTGCAAATGTTGTGCTTATCCTTAAGAGTTTGGGAATTAATGACTTGATGAATTTCGATTTTATGGACCAGCCACCATCGGAAGCATTGCTTAAGGCTCTTGAACAACTTTTTGCGCTCAATGCATTGGATTCCAATGGATAGCCGACCGAAGTTGGAAGAAAAATGGCGAAATTTCCTCTTGATCCAATGCTCTCCAAGATGATTGTTTCTTCAGACAAGTACAAGCGCTCGGCTGAGATCATAACGATCGCCGCTATGCTCTCTTTTGGCAGTTCAATCTTCTACCGACCAAGGTTCGGGATTTCGGCCGAAACCATCGATACGTTGTGGTTTCGTATCGGTTTCGGTGGAGACCGATACGAAACCAACCATACAATATCGTTTTGGCTGAAACCTTTAAAAATTTATTTTTTATACCATTTTTACCGTCATTGTGATCATTGTATGCCTACGTTGTTAGAAAACCGTAAAAAATGAATCCAAACTCTATATTAATACCTATCTAATTACACTTCTCAATATATTTTGCATCATGGCTGGATTTTAAAACACTAGGACCATTGTCTTGTAATATAGAACCATAAATTTAAGTATTTAATATATCTACACTTATGCATGTTGTATTACCGTCGAAACCGAAACCCGAACCGCGATTAGTGAAACTAACCGAAATCCAGCAAAACTAATAAAATTATAAGAGACCGAAACCGAAACCGGGTTCTTGAACCATGCTGCCGACAAAAGGACAAACAAGTGCATGGAGACAACTCAAGGCTTAACTTTCACACCGGCAATGTTGGAGATCACATCACACTACTCAATGTCTGCAATCTCTGGAGAGAAACCAACTAGGCACCTTGGTGGTGCTGAGCAAACTATATCCAGGCGCGGAGTATGAAACGTGCGAGAGATATTAGAGATCAGTTGAAAGGGCTTTTGGAAAGAGCAGAGATTGAGCTTACCTCAAACTCGAACGATATGAAAGTAGCGGTTAAGAAAGCTATTACATCTGGGTTTTTCCACCCTTCAGCGAGGCTGCAGAAAACTGGTGAATACTGAACTGTTAGGAATCCTCAAACAGTGTACATACATCCAAGTTCCAGCCTCGCACAGGTGCTTCCAAGGTGGGTTATCTATCATGAACTTGTTCTCACTTCAAAAGAGTACATGCGACAAGTTACAGATGTGAAACCTGAGTGGCTAGTCGAAATTGCACCCCACTATTACCAACTAAAGGATGTTGAAGAATATGGAACTAAGAAGATGCCCCGTGGTCAAGGCAGAGCTGCAGCTAGGATAACCAGTTATTAGACTTGACATCCTCAGTTTTAAGTTGTTGCTTAGGATTTTCTGAAATTTTTTCTAATGCTGCAGAGAATCTTTATCTAATGGGATAATTTTGTTGGACTATTTTTACTTTTATCTTTAATTTTAGATTTTGTTTAAAGTTTAGGATATATTATATTGATTTTTTTGGTTAAGGCTCATTAGTCATATATTGAGATGGGATAAGTTTCGAAAAATAATAACAACCACCTTTTGTTGATGATCAATTGAAAATTTTCTCCTCATAGTAGGTTAGTTCAAGTATGTTGTTTTTATTGTTGTACATGTAGCACATGCTCACATGTTTCACCTTCTTTGCAGGCTCGAACAGTTAATTGCGTACAATAAACAGATGCTCAAAACTAAGTCTTATGGGTGCAAAGGTCTGAAGAATATCCTTGCTGTCTTTGTATTATTTATACTGATTTCAACTTGATTGTGTTAGTTTTGGTAGTTCTTTGTATTCATTTATGTTAAAATTATTTTCACATTTTATGTCCATTGGGGAGGTAAGGCCTACCAGCTACCACCACTAGTAGGCCTTATTGTTTTCCCCCTTGAAGGAATATCCTTCCTGCCACACACGCACGCACGCATATATGCATGCACAGGTGCGTGCACGCACGCATGCATGTCATGCATGGACACACACCCGCACGTGTACACACACTGGAAATTTGTTTTTATTTATGTATGAATGTATGCATGTACATATGCATATATGTATGAATGTATGTTGGACCCAAGCAGGATCTTACCCCTTCCACTAGATTATATATACTTTTTCTCCTATCCCTTTGTGTTGGTTGCGTGCCAAGATATTCATATCATTAACAAATCTTTTCCTTTGTTTGATTTTCTGGTGCATGAAATTCACGATGAAAGTATCCCTTAATCCCCATTCCTGATTTTAAATCATCAGAATGATGCAGGGTAGAGATTGGACTCAACTTCCTTCTGAACTCCTGGGCAAAATTGCCAGCCACCTTCCCTTGCTCCCCGATCTGTTCCGCTTCCGCTCTGTTTGTGTGCCATGGAGATCCGCTTCCACATACATTAAGAACCTTCCTCCACAACCCCCATGGCTTTATCTCGAAACAAATCTAGGAAGAGGTAAAAGCGACCGCCGGTTCTTCAGCCTTTTTGAAAGCCGATTCTACACAATCCCTCTCCCCAAATATCGTCAAAGATGGATGTTTTCATCACCCAGCGGCTGGATTCTCACCTCTACGTACTTAGATTTTGAAAATGGCATCCTCTATCTGTCTGTAGTGAATCCCCTTACCCATTCTTCAATTCCAGTCCCTCCGTTAACTCGAAGTCCTGAAGCTGTCCGAAGCCGGAAAATTAAGATCTTCAAAACCGATCTTGTGGCTGTAATAGTCTGCTCTGGTGGGCCGGGTATCTTCTTCTGCAATCTCGGTGAAACAACATGGAAGAAGATCGATGCATCATCTTGTAGTGATTACAGCGATTTGGCCTATCACAATGGTTGTTTCTATGCTTTCAACTGGGATACGAAATCTACTAGTGTCTTTGATATACAGACTCTCCAAAAGGTAGCAGAGATTCCATCAGCTTCACACGATCAGCATTGTGAGCATTATCTTGTTGAGTCATCAATGACGGGGGAGCTGATGTTGGTGCTCAGGAATCAAAGACATAAAAGGAAACGATTTGAATTGTTTCAGTTGGATTCAAGTGATAAGCAGCAGCTAAAGTGGATCGAGCTCAGTAGCATAGGTGGTGATGTATTATTTGTGGATTCTGAACAAGCGATGTGCTTTAATGCTAGTGATTTCAAGGGTTGCAGAGGAAACTGCATTTATTTTCTGAATTATTATAACGGTCACAAGAGGGGATATGGTTGGCCAGAAGCTTGTGGATTACGGTTATTCGATATAGGGGAAAGTCAGGTTGAACCAGTGCTATTATTGTCAGATGATCCTCAAACGAGATGGTGGTCTTCGACCTGGGTTGTACTAGGTCTATGATAGGCTAGCTTGCCTTCGAGATCAACGAATTAAGGTAATATGAGAAACTCTTTCTAAAATTTTATTTCGATTAATATCTTTTATAGGTAACATTGTTTGTGTCTAGTAAAAACAACAACAATAAAATAAAAAGGAAAAAATTAGTGGGGTTGACTTGCAGTAAAATGAACCTTGATTGCTAATCTTGCTATATTTAGCTTTACTTTGATGGGTGTGGGTCTGTGTATAAATTAGGAGCAAAGATTTAATTAACAGTATGGCTCTTTTCTCACTTGGACTCAATTATTAAGAGCGAAAGGGGATGGCGAAGTGACAAATCATGCCTATCACCCGAGACGAGAGATGCTAAAAAGGCGACCGCCTAAGCGAGGTGACAAATATCTATCAATATATAAATATTAATGTATGACGCGACATTTAACAATATCTGGATAGTAAACTCTTTCAACGAATGATACATAAATATACAAAAAATAACAATATCTGTATAGTAAACTCTTTCAATGAATGATACCTAAATATACAAAAAACAATAAGCGGGAAAGTGTCATTTAAACACTTAAACATTAGATGATAAATGATGTCATAATAATCAAATTCACAAAGGGAGAAACCTTATTTGTGATCTTTGAGAAGAGAAAAAGATGAGCGATAGCTAGAGGAGGAGGTGCAGCAGTGGCCGGAGGAAATGCCAGCGACGGTGATCGGAGAAGTTGGAGGCGGCGGTTGGAGGATTTTGTTGGACCGGTTTGGGAATTTAGAGACACTGAGAAAGAGAAATAAAAGACTGACTTGATTCGGAATAAAAACCCCATTTATACCCATCCTATTGTGTCGGTTCTACACTCCTAATAGACTTTTTTTTTTAATTCGGGAGAGAATGAGCATACGTAAACAATAAGGGAATGAAAATAAAATGAATTCTTTTTCCAAAAAAAAAAATCATCCAGGCGCTTGCCTCAGCCGTCAACTTAGGCACCTAAGGGGAGCGCTTCGGCGCTTGAGGCGCTTGTCTCAATGGAGTCTAGTACCTTACACAAGTCTAAGGCGACGGCGGCCTAGGTCGCCTCGCTAAGGCGCAAAGGCGTTTCACCTTTCAAATGCTAATTGAACTAGCTGTATGTTATGATGGGAGATCAGAATGCAACAATCATCAAATCTAAATATAAAACCAGAACAACTTGTTCATTTTATGTGCTAGAGTTAATTTATATTTCTCAACTTCAAGCGATGTCAGTTTGTTACCTTTGTGATACAGTATCCGTTGGAATTCATCCGGGGAACCAGAGAGACTTGGAAAGCCAACTAGCATATTAGTTTCGCATGCATAGGTGGTTGGATGGGTTGTGGTTATCTAATTGTTTTTTGTTTTGATCAGCTTTATATTTATGGCTTTTGTATAATACTATAGATAATTTTTGTTCCGTCTCTTTGTACTTGCAAAACTTGCTAAAGTTTTGGGCGAACCCCCTAGATCATTTGGGTGAGAGTCCCGTCCCACCATGGCTTAGAGAACCTCATCTTCTAAGCTATCATTGTAATCATTCTTATAATATGCAATCTTTATTATTTTTACAACCATTCTCTTGTGTCAATGATTAGTAGGTGTATATCACAACTTGGTGGAAATAAACATATTTTATAGTATCAAGAACTAACAACAAACACAACAAAATATCCTTGATCCTAAACATTTATGACATGAATCCTTTTCATCTACAACTACAAAACTAGAGTTATCTAACATGAATGATAAAGGAATGTAGTTGGCATAGCAAGTAAAGTTCAAATGTAGTATATATAAACTAGGGTTATCTAACAACTTAGCCTATAAAACCATCTAAACTAATGAGTTCATGACTATAAATGCTTTGGCACCACAATTTTAGGAATGAACTTCCTTTCTAATGAATATAGAGGTTAACTACTCATTCAAAAAATAAAAATAGTTCTCACCTTGAATTGAATAGCAGAAACGTGATGGCAAAAAAAAAGATTCTATTATTTTAAACTATTACAATTCTCATGAATGGAATAGAAACTAAACAACAACATATAAGAAAGATGTAGATACAACATTTTGTCCTAATGGAAATAATACTATTAAACTACTCTTGGTTCTTCAAGCTTCTCTAACCGTGCTTTTCCCCCGCTATGGTCTAGCCATTTGAAACCATTATCGTTTCTGAAATTGCACTTTGTTAATATACCTTTACTTCTTACACTACCATAGATGAGCAATAAAAAAAATTCATGATAAGTAATGCTTGGATCTTTAACTAATCAAAACAGTGATCGGTAACACTAAAAGAGAGAAATGAGATAATGAACCACGAGTTCATATCAACGTTGGCTGAACCAAACATTTGGAGTGAGTTTTGAACCAAACTAGCTACAGAGGTTAATAAAGCATAATAAGATCAGAATAAAATAGAAAAATGTCAAAGAATTGAAGAAAGGGAAGTAATCAAAATCCTGTTTGGGATCAGACACTGGTCTTTAAAAACGGATTTTCCTGAAAGTCTTATCTTAAGTTTACTACATTTGTGAAGAACCATAACCTATCAAAATGTTGAATGTGGCAAACTAGCACATTACCTACCATTACCTCTCCCCCATTATACAAGCAACAATTGTGTTTTCCTTTTTTCCACAACAAAAGCTATATTCATCCTCTCTGCCAATAATTACTACCAAAAGAAAGCTTTTTGTCCATACATCTAACAGATTTTACACAATATCGTTTAGATATAGATATGGACGGATGAACTAACAATGTGTTTGTATAGTAAATTCACGAATCTTGTTTTCTATCCTTGTGCATCAAATTCTCATAAATCCTTTTTAGTCCATATGCCATAATCCAACGTCACATGAAAATTCAATTTGCACTCTTTTTCCTGAACACCCCCACCCCTCCCCTCTTCCAAAAAAAAAAAACCCAAGGAAAAAAATGTTTGTGCATGTTTATTCCTTTTATAGATGTGGGAGTCTGGGGGAAAATTGCAATTCGTTTGCGCTGGATAGCTATTGCTTAATGATCGACATTGAGATCGGATTTTATGCTAAATGCTGGACATTGCTAAAAGTTATTAATTTAGGTTTCTTTTTATCATTTGATTGAATAGGTGTTGCATCAAGCTATGCTTTGAACCTCGCTGTATCCTCAAATTTACCAAAGAAAGGAAGCGCCAAAGTCAAAACTTTTGGAAGGCTCTCGCTCAAAACCAAAACAGAAAGAAGAGAACTTTTGGAAGACTCCAAGGATAATTTTTTATTCCTTTTCTTCTTGGCAATGTAAGGTTTCAGTGATGGTTTCTATAGAGAAAGTTCCTCGTTAAATTATAAACGTTTTCTTCGTTTTTGCTTTTTTCTTTTACGTGGCCCTTTTGGAAATCGAACCAGCGCCAGCGTTTTTGGAGAGTAAAGTTATGTCGCATGAACTATGCCTAATTGTTTATTTTAAATTGTTGCTATGTGTACGTGCTATATTGATCTATGAGTCTTATTCTTTTTAGTTTTGATGATTTCACAAAAATCATATTTTTAAGATATTAAATATTATTAACCATGTCAGATAAGTTAAAGTGCTAAAGCAATGGAATTATTCAAGCAAGAGAACATTCAATAATACAACTGGCATCTTAACAGTAACGGAGTCTTTTTGAAAACCGTTGAGATGCCAGTTGTATTGTTGATTGTTACTTTGTATTGTTGATTGTTACTAACAAAGTTATGGTGCATGAATTATGCCTAATTGTCGAAGAAGTTTTGATTAAACTTTTCTTAATCTTTTTTGAGTACTTCTTTTGATCATTCTTGAAAGTTATATTATCTCCAAAAACACAATCCATTACCTCTTTGATTTGAAACTTGATTTATCTATTGAAATCATTAAGGTTGTAAAGTTGGTTTTGTAAAGATTTGTTAAAAATCTGATTTGTACGATCTAGTGAAGGTGGTCTATGATCTTTACGTTGTGAAGGGTTTCTGACTTGAGACTTAGGGAAAAAGTATGGGTATCTACCGTCTGCAAGTGTAAAGGTTCTATGATCCGAGCCTGTTAAAATATCCGTGTTTCTTCAGCCGCAAAGAGTCATTTGGATAGTAAGTTTCCTGAGCATGAGTTTTCAGGTCGAGATTTGCCATAGAGCTGGTGAACCCTAGTAAACAAATCTTTGTGTCATTTACTTTCCGTGCTATCTGTGTTGTGAAATTGTTATTACTATTAAACTATGATTTACATTCCGTTGTAAAGTTTTTTAAATTAGCACAATTGCATTGCGTTTGCCATAAAACCTTACTCACCCCCTCTAAGCCTGTTTTAAATTGGTATTAGAGTAAGATTACTCTATTTTTCAAAGATTAATCTTTTGAGTATCTGATCTTATAGCAAACCATATGGAAGGAAAATCCACTAACCGTTTTCCTCTATTCAATGGCACCTACTATCAATTCTGGAAAACTAAGATTAAAGTTTTCCTTCAGTGTATAGATCTAGAAACCTTAGACATCACCTTTTGTCATTCCTACCACAAATCCATTATTTGAGGCCGATAAGAGATCAATGACATTAAATGTCAAGGCAATGAATGCACTTCATTGCTTTTTGAATTCAGAAGAATTCAATAGAATATCTATGTGTCAAATGGCCAATAAGATCTGAAATACTCTCCAGACTGTCCATGAAGGAACTAGTCAAATCAAAAAGAGTAAGATCAATCGTCTCATGCATGAGTATGAGATGTTCCAAATGAGAGACAATAAGACTATCGACTCTATGTACTCTAGATTCAACAATGTATCACAGAACTTTTCAATCTAGAAAAGAAATTCGATGAGAAAGAGAAGTGTTATAAGTTGCTAAGATCCTTTATGATCTCCTGGCAACTAAAGATCACTGTCATCGAAGAAGCGAATGATATGAAAACGTTGACAGTCGACTTTTTGATAGGAAAATTGAAGAGGCACGAAATGCAACTAGACGATTTAAAGCAAAAACAAGAAAATGATATTCAAAGGAAAAATATCGTGCTAAAAGCATCTACGAGCAAGTCTAAGCCTGAGAAAATATCTAGTGATAAGGAAAGCGATGCTGAAGAAATGACCAATATTGCAAGACACTTCAGAAAGTATTTGAAGTCTAGAAAATTCCCTTCGAAAAAGGTATGTTTAAATCAAATAAAAATTTAATTCTAATAAAACTCTTCGTTGTTTTGAATGCAATAAAAAAGGGAATGTCAAATCGGAATGTCCTACATTAAACAATGATAAGTGGAAGTTAAAAAGGAATTAGAAAAGCGTCCGTTTCAAGTAATTTGGGATGACACCGATTCCAGCGACTCAGAAGCAGAAGAAGTCGGTCACAAGAAGATGAGGTACTAGATGAAGACTTTGATTTAGAATATTTTAGTAAACAAAATTTAATAGATCTTTGTCATTTTTTAAAAGATAATTATGATAGAGTTAATTCTAAGTATAAAATATTAAAATCAAACTTATGCTCTAATAATAATATAGAATTAACCACTCAAATTAAATTAAAAGAAATTAAATTAGAAAATGATAATCTAAATGAAAAGTTAATATCATTAACCTCTACTAATGATACACTGGTTCAAACAAAAAATACTTTAAATTTTGAAATTTTTGACTTAAAGAGAAAAGTAGATTTAAAAGATAAAATGCTTTTAAAATTTACAAATAGTAAAGATAATTTAGATATAATGTTAGATTTGTCAATCAAATATTGTAAAAAAGAAGGTATTGGGTTTAATAAATATTCCCAATTAGCCTCAAAATCTAAACCTTTTAGGAGTAAATACTATTATAAATATGAAAAAAAGTATGCTAATTCTACATATAACTATTGTTGCATATTAGGACATATATCATAATATTGTACAATTAAAAATAACTCGTTTTACAATATCATTTTTCTCTAAAAACTGACCCAAGTGGACCAAGAATGATATGGGTTGTGAAGGTCACACTTTTTTTCTTCCTGTTTTACAGGAGACATAGCAGTCGTTGAATCCTTGATAGCGGATGCTCGAGACACATGAGCGGAAACATTCAAAGTTTCGAAACACTATCAAGAGAAGAAAGTGTTAATGTCACTTTTGGAGATAACGACAAGGGTAAAATTATCGGTAAATGTGATATTTCCTTTAATAATGCATCTAATACTACTGTAATTAAAGACGTATCATATGTAGAAAACCTAAAACATAACTTATTTAGTGTACGCCAGTTTTACGATAAAGGTTATAACATAATCTTTGAAAAAGAATTTTGCAAAATCCTATATGATAACAAAATTGTTTTAACTAGTAAAATATATCATAATATATACATTATTTACACTCAAGATTTTAAAAATCCAAATATTAAATGTTTAATATTGAATAATGATATAGATGTGTTACTTTGGTATAAGAGACTAGATCATTTCTCAATGGATACTTTATCCAAAATCTCAAGGATAACCTTGTCAAAGACATCCCTAAAATAAAATTTATAAAAGATAGGTTGTGTGATGCCTGCCAAAGAGGTAAACAAACTAAGTTATCTTTTAAAACTAAAACCAATGTGTCAACTAATACTCCCTTACAACTGCTTCATATGGATCTTTTTTGTCCCAGTCTTAATACAAGTCTAGGAGGTAAATATTATGCCTATGTTATTATAAACGATTTTTCAAGATTTACTTGGGTATTTTTCTTAAAAACCAAAGATGAAACTTTTGGTATTTTCAAAATATTTTTTAAACAAATTCAAAACGAAATGAATTTAAATATATCTAAAATTAGAAGTGATCATGATGGAGAGTTTGAAAACTCAATATTCGAAGAATATTGTTATAAGAAAGGTTTCAAACATGAATTCTCCCGTGCCATAACTCCACAACAAAATGGAGTTGTTGAAAAAAAATTTTGTTTCTTACAAGAAATGACACGCACCATACTCAATGAAAATAATTTACCTCTATAGTTTTGGGCTGAAACTATTAACACTTCATGTTATATAATCAATAGAGTAATAATTAGAAAATATTTAAATAAAACTCCATATGAATTATTTTATGATAAAACCCCTAATATTAAATACTTAAAGTCTTTGGTTGTAAATGCTACATATTAAATACCTTAGACAACTTAGGAAAGTTTGATTCAAAATGTGATGAAGGAATATTTGTTGATTTTTCTATGACCAGCAATGCCTATCACGTCTATAATAAACGAATTTTAACAATTCAAGAAAGTATGCATGTCCAATTTGATGAAACTAACTCCTTTAATCCTGAGATTATAATAGATGATGACGATTCTGACTTGTCAAAAGGTTTAAACGATTCATCAATAGACAAAGATATTGAAACCAATCAATTGGAACAACAAGAGCAAGTAATTGATACCACTCTTCCAAAATATTGACAATTCAACAAAGATCGCCCTAAGGATCTAATAATAGGAGAAATAGATAAAGGAGTAGTTATTAGGTCATCAACGTTTAACTTATGCATCAATTCAGCTTTTATTTTGGTTATAAAACCAAAGAATTTTAAGGAAGCTGAAAATGATGAGCGTTGGATAGACACAATGCAAGATGAGTTAAATCAGTTTGAACGTAATAAAGTTTGGAAATTAGTTCCAAAATCCGAAGATAGATCAATAATTGACACTAAGTGGGATTTTAGAAACAAGTCAAGGAATATAGTAAGAAATAAAGCGTATTTAGTTACTCAAGATTATAATCAAATCGAAGGAATTAATTATGACGGAACTTACACGCCCGTTGTTAGACTCGAGGCTATTAAGATATTATTAGCCTATGCTTGTTTCAAAAACTTTGAAGTCTTTCAAAATGGACGTTAAAAGCACATTCTTGAATAGTAGAATAGATGAAGAAGCATACGTAGCACAACCACTGGGTTTTATAAATCATAAATAACCAGAACACGTGTTTAAACTAGAAAAAGCTTTGTACGGTCTCAAACAAACTCCTAAAGCTTGGTACAAGAGATTAACTACATTCTTAATAAAAATAGGATATAAAAAATGCATAGTTGATAAAACCTTATTTACAAAAGTGTATGAAAATGATATAATAGTAGTTCAAATTTATGTTGATGATATCATATTTGGTTCTACTAATGAGCAGCTCTGCCACGAGTTCTCAAAATCTATGCAAACTGAGTTTGAAATGAGTATGATAGGAGAATTGACTATTCATCACCCAAGCTAAGTATACGAAGGTACTTATCAAGAAGTTCGGCTTAAAGAATGCAAAGACATGCGAAACTCTAATGGCAACGATAACTAATCTTACCAAGGACGAAACTAAAAAGGTGGTAGATATACGAATCTACCAAGCTATGATTGGTAGTTTACTGTATTTAATTACAAGTAGATCTGATATCATGTATAGCGTTTGTCTATGTGCTAAATTCCAAGCAGATCCTAGAGAATCTCATTTAGTAGCCGTTATGAGAATCTTTAGATATCTTAAGAGCACTATCAATATAGGATTATGGTATCCAAAGAATAACGCGTTTCATTTAACAAGTTATTCGTATGCTGACCATGCTGGAAGTTAAACAGATGGGAAGAGTACTGCGGCACATGTCGTTTGTTAGGTAGCTGCCTTGTCTCCTGGAATTCCAAGAAACAAGTATCAATAGCTTTGTCTACTGCTGAAGCAGAATATATCACTGCTGGTGCTTGCTGTGTACAGTCTTTGGATAAAGTACACTTTAGAAGACTACAAAGAAATAGTCTATAAAATTCCAGTACGCTGTGATAATACTAGCACTATCTAAATGACCAAAAACGCTGATCAACATTAAAAAACTAAACATATAGATGTTAAATATTATTTCCTACGAGATTACTATCATAAAGGTGATATAGTTCTTGAATATATACCGATCGAATCACAGTTGGCTAACATATTCACAAAACCTCTAGATAGAACTCGTTTTGCGCAAATAAGGGGTGAACTCAATATGCTTGAACTAGAAACTTAAATACCAAAATCCTCTATTAACAAAATTTTAGAAATTTTTTATAAAACCTAAATTCCTTAAAGTTGTAGACGTCTACAACCCTTTGTAGACGTCCACATAGACGTCTCTATGGACGACTGTTCATAAAACTGACTACAGTTTTGTGAACTTCCTTATTAGTTTTTGATATTTCAAACTTTTAAAGTTTCTGATCGTTTTAATAACTAAGTTTTCGGTTTTTAAAACTTTCTTCAGTTGTAATCTCTTCCTTCTATAAATTTAAGTGAATTCTTTTTTCAAATTTCACTTTTTCCATCCTTTTTATCCCAAATCCTACACAAAAACATACACTTACCTTTACAATGTCAAGGCGAGCCATTTCAACTAGGAGCACCCTTGTAGTCAAGATAGGATCCCTATCCACCAAGAAACTCAATTTCAAGATCAAAGAGGAGCCCCTTTTCCCAATTCAACTGACATCGAATCTCTCTAGGATTCTGCCATTTATCCTTCCTCACTCCAATTCTGGATCTTTGTCATTTTCTAAAAGATAATTATGATATGGTTAATTCTAAGTATAAAATATTAAAATCAAAGTCTTCATCTATTATCTCATCTTCCTGTAGCATGAAGCATATGTTTGCGACTTCTTTTGATTTTTAGTTGCTAGAATCAGTGTCATCCCAAATTTCTTGAAACGAACGCTTTCTGATTTCTTCTTTGAAATCCTCTTATCCCTTTTTAATGTAGGTCACTCTAATTCGACTTCTTCTACTGAGGATCCTTCGGAGGACCCTTCAGAAGAGCCTTTTGAAGAGTATACCTTTCATGCACCTCAGACAGAAGAAATCCCTATGGAAAATCTCCCTGCTACCGATCTACTCAATCAAGGACCACCACCAAATGGTCCTAATAATACTCGGTATCACTTTAATCCTACTGGATATGGAACAGACGCTGATGATCCTTTCTATGTTCATCCGCCTTCTAATCAGCGATTCATATTCATTGTTCGGTATGAAGTGAATGACGTTCATATCCAGATATTCGACCAGGTCAAAGGGTTTTTCGTCAAGGAAAGGAGAACGAAGAAAACAAAGCACTGAAAGTATCTCCTAAGTCTCTACGAATCCTATAACACCCTAGTACTTCTATACTATATATTTGGGTATTTCAAATCTCGCGGCAAAATTCTTTGCTATTATTGCTTTTTGGCTATGAATAATGCAATTAGTAGCTGTGGTTATTATCCGACCCGACCCGTATGTTTGAAATCCAACATGGTTCGAGATTATATCAAATATTTGCTAGTACAGTATATCCATGCAAATCCAGAATATATATACACATAATGTTTTAGAATTCACATATTTTTTAACAATACAATATAAACCCAAATAATATTTTCCCATCTAGCTTTGCATGCCATAGTACCACATATCGTATAGTGGCTCCCATATATCATGTCTGTATCCTAAGGGTTAGACAGACCGATTATTAGATCGCTACGTATATTTACGTAGATCTTTATTTGGGGGTATATGTTTTTAATTCCAGGATATTGCATCATGGTGTAAATTCTTACGTATATTCTTCATATTTAAAAACTAGTTTTTGAAGGGATACAAGTAATATTCGGAATAATCTGGTATTATCTGTAATATCCTACGATATATATATAATATATTATTATAACAATAATATACATATACATATATAGTTATATATTCTCTCTCTTTCACCCCCGCTCACTGAACCCTAACGCACGCCTCTCGTCGCCGTCTCCCCTCTCATCGCCGCCCTATCCCCTCGCCGTCATCACCTCCTCCTCTTCCTCTTCTTCCCGACGACCCCAAGCTCCTAACCCCGAAGCAAGAACCACCTTTAAGCCCTTTCGTCATCGTCGCTCCCCGTCGTCGCCGTTCCCCTCACGTCGTCGATCGTCATCCTCTCGTCCTCGTCCTCACCTCTACCTTGCCGACATCCTCTCCTCTTTCCTCTTTTCCGAGCACCACCCAACCCTATAACCCGACATAAAAAACCCACCTTCCTCTCTCGTCGCCGGAACCCGACCACCACCATCACCCCATCACCTTCCTCTCGCCTCGCTAGCAACCCCAGACCACCGTCATACCCTCTTCTCCTTTTATGCTTATTCCCCAATGACTTTCAAAACCCCATCGGCCACCCACCTCGCCTCCGACTGCCTCTTCCCTATCCTTGCCATTGTCAAGTCCAGAGAACCCTAGCAACCCCCAACATCCATCTCCTATTCTTCTTCTTCTTCTTCTTTTATTCTTCTTCTTCTTCTTTCTTTTCTTTTCTTTTCAGATCGTCTCACCGGAGTTGCGCACGTCGCCAACGATTCAGACGACCCAGTCACCATTGTCGTCTAGCCCAGTTACCACATCACGCAGCTGCTCAGCCAGGTCAAGTCCTGCGTACGTAAGTTTTGCGTCGTGACGTTATTCGATGTTGGAACATGGCATCCGTATCTCGACGTGAAATTCGATCAGGAAAATTCTAAACTTGCAACATGCTATTTTGATTATATCAATATTTATATGCTTGACTATAGTATATACGTTTTAATATTCAGCAGGTAGTACCAAGTTACAGTTTTATAGCACCCGTCTGTATCCGTACTGATAATGGGTTATCCAGTTGCATGCCGGAACATCACGATATTATTATAATACTATATCAGTTCATTATGTTATCTAGATTGCAATATACATGGTAATGGACGTATAACGGTTATTACAGATAGATACACATGCATCCTGGCATTAGTTATGTTTACCGTGTTTAGATATTGGTTACAGTTTTATATTTGGTATCTATTTTGGTTAATATACATTGCATGACATGTTCATGACCCACTACCAGACATGTTACTTAGATTATTACTAATGCCGACAATCCTGACTTGTTGTCCTGACGGACGTGACTTGTTATCTACATAGACAAGACCTGTACCTGCTTGATCCTGTATTGGCATTAGATTTATATCATCAATACCTGACTTAAACACAAGACCTTGGGGGTAAGGGGAAATCAATAATGAAACCTGACTTGTAACTCAACAATTCGATACTCTAGATACTGATAAGTCTTTACGGGCTCGACCAGCCCCGGAATGATGCTGCTGACATCATGCATCTGTACATGTTACCTGTTTACTACTTAGCAGCACGTCTCGGATTCAGCCTGAGAATCTTGATCGTGGTTCTGGGCACGCATGGGATACTATTGAGTTATATCGACGATTCCATTAAATTGATTTCAAAGACTTGTAGAATAAATCACCTAGAAGCACAAACTCTTGGATACACATCACATACCTATATCTCACTGTTTTACACCTGTATTTATTTACTCATACTCATGTTTAATCATAGCATCATATTCTGGTTATTACTATTATTTTGATATTTATGGCGCACTGACGTCTGGGTTTTGTATGGCCCAATTCCTCTGATATTATCGTAGGCAGATAAGAAGTACTTTAGCAAGCAAGCCGAGCAATGAGGAGCTAGATGTTTAGTTTAGAGATGCTTAGTTTCTTTTATTTCTGTAGTTTTATTTTATCGAAGTGATCCCATAAGGGACATGATTCAAAGATTGTTATTTATTGGATCTTGATTCGTTTTCGCTATATGCATTTCTTGATTTTATTTACTGTGGCGGATGGACATGTGTTAGCTAGATTTTATTTTACTGTTCTTGATATCACCTTGACAGCCATAACGTGACTATGGAGGGATGATTCCTAACCATAGGTAGTATGGTTGGCTCTGTCGCATGCCGTATTTATTATTTTGGGAAGCGGGACGTGACAAGGTTTTTTTGGTATTAGAGTCATAGGTTTTAGGTTAACTGGTGCTTGGTTCAATTTGTAGTTGGATATGGTACCCAATACATTGTCCTTAAAACCCAGAATTTTAGGAACATGTCCTGCCACATTATTGTGTTGTTATTCAAATTCGTGAATTTTATCTTTCTCTTAACTCTTTTATCTTGACGATATGAAAATGATATTGCATCTCGGCTTGGAATCTTTTTGGTTCCTTATTGTTTCTCCCTTCTTATTCCTTCGATTCTGATTGTAGAATTTGGACGACTTGAATGGAGTTATGTGATTGTAACTATGTACCGCGACATGGTTATAAAGCTGTACTCTATTTAAGTAACCTAGAGTCCAATTTTGATTCATTTTCTTGACTTATGGTCCTTGTATTACCTTGTTTCCTCTCGGCGTCATTACTTACGAGTTTATGTCTTATCACACGCTTGAATCCAGCAACCACGTTATATCTTTCCTCTCATCCTGTAAGAATCTATTTGTCTGTGTTTCTAAGAAAAAGAAGAAACACAGGAGAACATATGATGATTGCAGTAGTTCGAGATCAACCCCAGCGGGAGCTGGTATAGACTGCTTCAAGACCGATCAGATGTAATATGTTTGTGTCATGACCCAAAGTTCGGCCCGTGACCGACACTTAACCACGTAACGTCTACAGGCGTAACGCGACTAAGTAAGCCGAAACCCAGAAATCAAAACCATTAAAAGTAATGAGTGTTAAAACATTTAATAGAAACATTTGTTAAAATCTTTAGAAAACCTTAAGTAATTTAGTAAAATTCTTTAAAGTTCAAGTTATTATCTTAAAAATTTTGGCAGCATTTCCCTTATAAATACTAGCCCCGAAATCGGGTACAAGACAAGATATGAGTAAAATAATATGCAATAAGAATAAAACATCCCAAACGGGAGCAATCACGCCCAACGGCGGAAACAATCACCATGATAATAATATACGACGCCGTAGCGAAGAATGAGAAAAAAAAAAGTGAAGACAACATGAAATATAAAACTGCATAAATAAAGTCGGCTCATAACGAGCTCGACATCAGAGTACAAATAATATACATCGTCCTCACAACTGGTCTTTAAGTCAATACATGAATAGTAGATGGAGAGTACTAGATACAATAGTGTATACAACTGGAAAATAGACAGATACCGCACAAAAACCCACCTATCAGCAAAAGGGCTCACACGCCAACTGCAGTGGTATCCGTATCAAAAGATGCAAGAAAGCAGCCTGCCGCGACTACTCTGAGGGGCAACCTGCAAACACTGTGGCACAACGGGGGTGAGTTGCCAACTCATGAATAGTAGATAACATATAAAGGTAATCGCGAGTATATACGTACTGCGATACTCTAACCTATGCCAACAGATAATATCTATATGATGAGCTGGATGCGCAATAATCATGCAACAAGTGCGATCTAATAACATCTCAATATGATGAGCAGGGTATGCAATAATCATGCATAGCAAATGCAATCTAATAATATCTATATATGATGAGCAGGGTATGTAATAATCATGCATAGCAAATGCAATCTAATAACATCTATATAGGATGAGCAGGGTATGCAATAATCGTGCATAGCAAGTGTACTCTATCAGGTACTACAGATACAGGATGAGATGTATAACACTGAATGCTGAGCATGGGAATAAATAACATCGACACGGAATGTCAACGTGGAAAATAACCGGTGTTCATCAATACACCCAAGTCCCAGTAAAACTCAGATGCCGTCACTCTAATCGGCCCTCAAATCCTGTAAAGCTCATAGAATCGTGAATGTCCAACACCGGCACTCGAAAATATCATAAAATGATCGTGTCCAGCATCGACACGCAAATCCTCATGTATCGGGCTCCGTCAGTCCGGATCGGCCTACGGGCTCCGTCTGCGGAATCGGCCCTCGGCCCCGGCAGTACGGGTCGGCCCGTATCCATTTCTCAGCTCTGGTCAGTATCCTCCGGATGACCGTCAGGTCCAACCAATCACCGGTAGGTAGTAGTCCCACCGCCGGGCTCACCGTCTAACAATACGAGTCTTCTTGCCCCGGGGTACCATACCGGGGCCACCATGTACCCGCAATCGGTGCCTACCACTCCTCGAATCGGGTATACTCACATAAGCTCTCTAGAACCGAGAAAACTCATGGTGGACGCACTGAAATATCATATCAAGAGAAACCGGGTTTTTAAAACAGTGCGTATTTTCTTAAAATAATACCACGGTTCTCAAATCCAGAAATCCCATTGTCACGCCCCGCTTCCCAGTGTACGGCGAAGTGGACGCGACGAGGTCCGCTACGTATGTACTCAGAAGTACATACGCTAAGCGTAGCTAAACAATATAAAATAATCACAAGAGACAAATGATATTGAAATAACAGCAACTTTTATTAATAACATTCTTTGTACAATGCATGAAATGAAAATACAACTGGAATGAAAAAGCAATGCCTAAACAGTGGCATAACAGAAATGAAAAATACTGGAAAGAACAAGGTACAATTATCTAGAGCTCTGGGTCTTCTTGGAACTGCTCCAAATCTTCACCGGTGGGCTCGATCTCAGCTTGGTCCAACGCACCTGAGGACATTCAAAGAAGAAAGAAATAGAATGTCGTCAGCGAACAGGTCGCTCGGTAAGTCCCAAAGAATAAGAAGAATGAGAATGACAGAGTAACAGTATATATATTTTCTAAAGTGTTATATTGTCGGATATTATGAAACATTGTGTAACGCTGTTGTTTGTAGTTTGGTACAGAAGGATGCCAGTGTATACGAGGGGGATCTCTATATGCTAGAGATCAGGGCAAAAGGAAAGTACAAGGAACCGTTATGCCACGGTACAACAGCAATAGGATTCATGTTAGGTGTCTTAATCTGACCACCTCGTGCCACCTTTAACACCTTCCGTACCAATCTACCCCTTTAAACCCCGTAGTGTTTTAACAGTATTGTAGTATTGGAATATGTAAATTGAATGACTGACCAAAACCATGATATCAGTAAACATGTTGCAACTGTATAATCAGGTAAATGGAATATTAGGATAATGGATGAATATCCATGGTTTGATTCAGTCAAAAGGAATATATTGTTAACTGGATTCAGGAATTCATGTATTCAAGTTGTGTTGGTATATAAAAGAATATAGATTGACTTGAATCATATTCAAGTCAGAAATTAGTCAGACTCTAACCCGAGTCAGACTAAAAGAAAGATATATTTGAAGTTCAATATTAGTTAGGGGCTTTATTGTAATTTGTGAAACTTGAGGGGGTTTTATGTAAAAAGTACTTTTGTATAGTTTTCAAAATACACCTCAAGTATTTAATAATCGTCTTTATTGT
This sequence comes from Agapanthus africanus, assembly GCA_030015575.1. Taxonomy (NCBI): domain Eukaryota; kingdom Viridiplantae; phylum Streptophyta; class Magnoliopsida; order Asparagales; family Amaryllidaceae; genus Agapanthus; species Agapanthus africanus. The sequence goes on along the minus strand of JASDDO010000024.1, from coordinate 871,463,720 downwards.
TATAATAAATGTGAATTTTATTTGTGTTATTCTAGTGAATATATCCTGATAAAAGTATTAAATATTTTATCTGAAATTCATGGTATTTTAGTGTAACTTTTAATCTTGTAATTTTTTTAGAAAAATGTGGAAACTTTATATTATGATAAAATAGGTGTTTAAATGATAATTATATATATATTAACACATGAATAATTTTATATAAATATTTTATTAAAAAAAAAATCTCATTTTCCCTAAATATCGTATTTTGAACCTTTCGAGACCGAATGCTCCTTGCGGAGGTCTGAATCTCGCACTACTAGCCTGCGGGTGCACGATGAACCGTACTATCCCTAACAAGTTCCCCAAAAAGTGGGTTGTAGCGGCGCTTTGCTTAGGTTTAACAAATACTTTTCTTTTGGGAAAACGGTTTTATAAATATAAGGTATTTATTTGCAAAAAGTATAGTTTTCCGTATTTTAGTTGTTAGGGTTTCCTAAGCCAACTAGCCTACTTCTAAGGTCTAAACGATGAGTCATTAGAAGCCTCAAATCGTCTCTTCACCGTCAATTGCGGCTAGGTAAGTGCCAGGTAAGTGGGAAGAAACCACAGTCGTGGGCCTAATTAAAAACCACTAGCCTTAGACACACTTGCCTAGGCACCACAAGATAGTTTAGATAAACGATCGATGTCCATGACCAATCGTGCTTTCATTTTATTAAAAGATTTTATTTAGAAATGTTTACAACTTAAAGCTTTCAATAAAGATTATAAAGATTAGGGTATTTTAGTGAAAAGTCCTGTAATTTCGTATTCTGTGTTTTGATATTTATCAATTAGGGTTATATTGAGTGTGTGTAGGGGTAGGTCATTACCTCGTGACTTATATTAAGTTTTGGTGAAGTTTAAAGGTAAAACATGCTATGTTAAACTTAAAGGTATATAGCGCAAGAATACAGTATTCGAAAACGTTATCATTTTATGTGTGAAATTTCATTCAAAATGGGTTCTACAAGTTTAGTGATCAAGATAAACCTATTTAGGAGTGAGGGAAATAATTAAACTAAGAAAAATGAACTTCATGGTATTTTTATGAAAAGAGTACGGTTTTGCAAAGAACTTATCATTTCATGTGAAAAAGTTTGATTAAATTGGTTTATGGGTGATTAATAGTCAACATGAATATGGGTAGATAGTATGTATTAGGTGACAAGTGGAAATTTATAGAAAAACCGAATCGGAAATCGGTTTGTCCGATTTCCGTCGGGTTCCAAAAAGTCGTATTTTTATACTTATAGAAAAGAGAGATAGAGGGGTTGGGACTTACGGTTTGGACAAGCTAAGGAAGCTAAGGGATGTGGTGGTTGTCGATTCGTCGAAAACGTCGCGAAGGATCTGATCCGGTCGCCGGAATCCGTCGTCGATTTCGGCAGCGCTTCGCTTCTTGCTCTTCGTACCGAGTTCTCGAGAATTTGGGAGAGTAGACTTAGAGTGGTGAGGTGAAATGGTAGAGGGTAGGGGTCTTTATATAGGGCTAGGCTGGGGTTAGGGTTAGGATAAAAAATATTAAAAGAAAATATAAAAAAACATTAAAAATTCATTAAAAATCATTAAACCTAGGAGTAAAAGGGATTTATTGGCCAAATCAAAACCGATCCAGGTATAATAAGTGTGCAAGAGGGTTGACCAAGTCAAGAGCCAACTTTTCTCAGTTGGTGACTCGGCCGTCCGGCCAAGTCCGGCCGGCGGCGCCGGACCGAGTCGGCCGAGTCGCCGGCCGACGGCGCCGAGCCGGGCCAAGTCAAGGGTCCAATGGCCGGGGGTTTTCCTGAGGAACAACTTGGTATTTTTACTTTTTGTTGTCCAGTGATATTTTGGGAGTTATGGCCTTTTTACCGTTGACTTCCAAAAAAAAATAAACAAAATAAATATAAAAATAATGTGGGGCATGGGATTTGAACTCCGGTGGCTTGGTTCAGCAGTGCAAGGTATTACCAATGAGCTACAAGCTTCTTCTTGTAATTATTGTAAGGAATTAGATACTTAAATTGTTTCCAGCAATATTAATACTCCAAGTATACACTATATTTAAAGCAAATTTTTGGTATACAAAATTGGAGTTGTTACAATCTACCCTCCTTACAAAAATTTCGTCCTCGAAATTTACAACTTTTATTTAAGGACTAGTTTACAAAAAGGTGCGGATATCTTGCACGCATCTCATCCTCCCTTTCCCACGTGGATTCTCCTGGAGTGTCTTTCCTCCACATTACCCGGACCAAATTAACTTCTTTGTTCCGAAGTGTCTTCACTTTCCTGTCCAGGATCTCCACAGGTTGTTGCTCACAAGACAAATCGGGCTGTATCGTGAGTTCGGAATGATCAAGTACATGGCTGGGGTCACTCACATACCTTCTGAGTTGAGATATGTGGAACACGTTATGCACTCCTCCTAGTGAGGGTGGAAGCGCTAAACAATATGCCACTTCACCGACTCGTTCGAGTATATCGAACGGTCCAATGTATCTCGGACTCAACTTTCCCCGTCTTCCAAATCTGATCACTCCGCGGTTCGGAGAGATCTTCAGGAATACATGATCTCCTGGCTGGAACTCCAAGTGTCGTCTCTTCGCATCAGCCTAATGTTTCTGTCTATCTTGGGCTATGTGCATTCTTTCCATGATAGTAGCGACCGTTGATATGGTTCGTACTATCAGGGAAAGAATGCGCATAGCCCAAGATAGACAGAAACATTGGGCTGATGCGAAGAGACGACACTTGGAGTTCCAGCTAGGAGATCATGTATTCCTGAAGATCTCTCCGAGCCGCGGAGTGATCAGATTTGGAACACGTTATGCACTCCTTCCAGTGAGGGTGGAAGCGCTAAACGATATGCCACTTCACCGACTCGTTCGAGTATATCGAACGGTCCAACCGGCGACTCGGCCGACTCGGTCCGGCACCGAGTCGAGCCGAGTCAAGGGTCCAATGGCCAGGGGTTTTCCTGAGGAACAACTTGGTATTTTTACTTTTTGTTGTCCAGTACATATTTTGGGAGTTATGACCTTTTTACCGTTGACTTCCAAAAAAAAAATAAACAAAATAAATACAAAAATAATGTGGGGCATGGGATTTGAACTCCGGTGGCTTGGTTCAGCAGTGCAAGGTATTACCAATGAGCTACAAGCTTCTTCTTGTAATTATTGTAAGGAATTAGATACTTAAATTGTTTCCAGCAATATTAATACTCCAAGTATACACTATATTTAAAGCAAATTTTTGGTATACAAAATTGGAGTTGTTACACCCATAAATCCAAACTCAATGCGTAAATCCATGCAATGTGTCGTATGACACTAAGAGTAAAAAGGGAAAACCGCTCTTTTAAAAGAATCCAGTTTTGAAAATATCTCATGCGGTTCCTGTTTTCTTGAAATCGAATCAATATCGTCCATACATGTAACATATGTATGTATGTAGGTATGGATATGCAAATGGACATATACGCGAATATGAGTGTAGCACTACTATGAATATAAAGTGTGCATGTGCGCAAGTATGGATATATCAATGAATGTATGCACTAATATGAATGTACAGTGTGCATGTGCGCAAGTAGGGATATATCAATGAATGTATGCACTAATATGAATGTACAGTGTGCATGTGCGCAAGTAGGGATATATCAATGAATGTATGCACCAATATGAATATACCGTGTGCATGTACGCAAGTATGAGAATATCAATATATGTGTGCACTAGTATGAATATACAGTGTGCATGTGCGCAAGTATGGAGATATCAATATATGTGTGCACTAGTATGAATATACAGTGTGCATGTGCGCAAGTATGGAGATATCAATATATGTGTGCACTAGTATGAATATACAGTGTGCATGTGCGCAAGTATGGAGATATCAATATATATGTGCACACTAGCATGAATATACAGTGTGCATGTGTGCAAGTATGGAGATATCAATATATGTGTGCACTAGTATAAATATACAGTGTGCTTGTGCGCAAGTATGAAGATATCAATATAAATATATGCCAATATGCGACAAGTCATGACAATCATCAATGATGCGGTAATCAAGACGATATATAATTCGTAGCAATCCTATAGTGCGAGTGTCATAGCAATCATTAACGGTGTGAGTGTAACATACAAATAGTGCTCGTGCAGCTTGAACCGTTAGTGACAGTGCAGTGTTATATACTACCATTTCTATTTGCAATAAGGAAGGTATGTTACAATAGTACATATAAACATTTACGACTAAATATCCTATCACGCCCTGACGCTTAACGCCATACGGGCGATTTCCCCGTAGATGTTAAATCTACTCACCTGGTCTCGTGCTAAGCGTAGTCGACCACTTGCTTCCCTTTCTTTGCGGCGTCCGACGTACCCGCCTGCGAATCTAGAATTTACACAAAGAATCCATATAAGCAAAATCCTACAAAACGCGATATCGAAATCAAACGAGAAACTCACGTCGCGAACTAAACGCGCTTGTGTCCGATACGCTAAACGTGTGTATACGCGTCTGAAACTACCCCGACACGTCGCGACACGCAGCAACGCCAAACCCACTCACGTATCACATGTGTTGCGCGAACTAAACGTATTGGAAAAACGATATAACGCTCCAGATTTTGACTCGGGCACAAAAGTGAAAAGTTGCATATACCAAACTACTTAACTACATAGCAGACTACCCTAGACCCAACCCCAGCACCTAACTCCCTTATCTGGCCGCAAATTGCGGCCAGAACGATTATTTCGGCGGCCCAGGTTGGGAATTTAGGGCTCATGCTTCGTGTGTGTAGTCAAGACCTAGTGTACATGCTCCAGTTATTCCAGATTTTCTCTGAAGAAAACGGGTCAACAGCAGATCACAGAAAAGGTAGATTTTGCTTTAAAACGTTAAGTTTTGCACTAAATGAAACTCTATGGTATTTTGGTGAAATTTGGGGTTAAATCTCAGTTAAAAGGGCCTAGTAACACTTATTTAAGCTAGGCTAACCATCAAGATCACCACTTGGCCAATACTCCACACAAATCACCATTGTAGCACTAAATCTCCTATTTACACTAACTGAAGCTAATTAACACATAAGTCTAGCAAGGAAAAGAAAGTTGGCCAAGAATTATACCTCACTCTCTTGGTCTTAGTGTGCAGGAAGAAGAGGAAGGAGAAGAGGAGGAGGAGGTGTTGCACTGTTGCTGCTGCTGCTGATAATGGTGCTGCTGCTGCTGCTTCTATTGCTGCTGCTGCTTCTTGTTGTTGTTGTTGTTGCTTGCTGCTGCTGCTGCTTCTTCTTCTGCTGCTAGTTGTGTGTGTGAGTGAGAGTGAGAAAGTTGTGAGAAGAAAAGAGTGTTTGAAACAAAAGAGAATGAGAGCACAAGAGAGTCAACCCCCCTCTCTTCATTAAATGAGAGCATGGCTCAAGCCATGATGTCACTCTCTCTCTCTCTCTCTCTCCAAGTCAACTAAAACCAAATCATTTTCATTAAAAAAAAAATATTAACCAAAACACCTAATAAAATTTCAAATGGGCTTAACAAAATGGTTAGTCCACCATGGTTGCTAATCATGGTCTAACCCCAATTTAACACTAGTTTACATGCACAAGTGTGTGCAAGCTTAAATAAATTCTAATAAAATATTCATTAATTTTGATAAAATATTTAAAGATCGTTTTGGTAAACTTTTTATTAAAAACCATATCTTAAAGTATAATTAGCCACTAATCACATTCTAAGGTGTTACAATCTTCCCCCCTTAAAGAAATTCGTCCCCGAATTTAAAAATATAAAGCTACGCGTACTTCAAAGAGATGAGGGAATTTCTTCCGCATCTCGCCTTCAGCCTCCCAAGTGATCTCTTCACCATTTAGGCTGCGCCAAAGCACCTTCACAAATGGCAAGACCTTCGATCGAAACTTTTTCACCTGCCGGTCCGATATCACGACTGGCTGCTCGGTGAACGAAAGATCGCGTTCGAGCTGAACGGTCTGATGCTGAATCATGTGCGAAGGGTTATGTAGGTATCTGTGAAGCATCGACACATGGAATACGGGGTGAACATCTGGAAAGTCGGGTGGAAGAGCCAAATGATATGCCACTGCACCCACACGCTCGAGGATCTCGAAGGGACCTATGAATCTGGGGCTAAGCTTCCTCTTCCGTCCAAACCTCATCACTCCCTTCATCGGAGAGACCCTCAGAAAAACGTGATCGCCAACTGCGAACTCTAATCTGCGGCGGCGCCTGTCAGCATACGATTTCTGCCTGCTCTGAGCTGTCCTCATCCTATCTCGAATCAGCAGTATCTTCTCGGTCGTCTCCTGTACTATTTGTGGCCCCAAATACTGCTCTCACTGAGCTCTGTCCAACAGACGGGTGATCTACATCTCCTCCCATACAAGGCCTCGAAAGGTGCCATCTAAATAGTATCATGGAAACTATTGTTGTAGGAGAACTCCACCAAGGGTAAATGATGATCCCAGCTACCACCAAAGTCTAAAACGCACGCTCGGAGCATGTCCTCGAGAGTCTGAATAGTCCGCTCTGACTGGCCGTCGGTCTGCGGATGAAATGCTGTGCTGAAACTCAAGCGGGTGCCCAAGGCCTCCTGAAGCCTCTGCCATAGTCGGTTGGTAAACTGGGTGCCTCGGTCGGACACGATACATGTCGGGATTCCATGCAGTCGTACAATCTCATCGATTTATATCTGGGCATACCGAGCAAATCCGAAAGTCATCTTCACCGGCAGGAAGTGAGCCGCTTTCGTCAAACGATCCACGATCACCCAAATGGAGTCATACCCTCGCCTAGTCCTGGGTAGAACCATAATGAAGTCCATAGAAATTTGTTCCTATTGTAGGGTTCCTAGGCACTCTAGTGAAGGTTCAAAAGGCATCAAACATGCCCGGATTAAATTTTAGACGTGCCGACCAACCCAAAGCCGGGATCTTTACTAGATTATTAGGGTTTAACATGCAATAAGATAACTTTTATCTAAGTGTGAGGGATTACAACCTTTGTAGTCCGCTCCTTCACTTCACAAGCTCCGAGTAGAAGTCCCTTTGCCGCGATCCACGATCTCCCGGACTCATGAGAGGCTCCACGACTCGAACGATCCATGCTAGCTCGTCGTAATCCAAATCTCCGATGATCTACCTTGAAGTTGCTTCGACTCAAGCTTTCTCACTCAAAAGAGTAGAACACACTAATCCCATGGGCTAGATGAGATGAGGATGAGAGAGTAGTAATTTTGCTTTCTTTTTAAATCATTTTCTCAATTTATTTCATCACTTCAAGAAAAACTAGCAAGCTTTCATGAAGAAGGAAGAAGATGATAATGAAAAGATAATGATAATCTTTTTCTTTTGTGATGAATAGAAAAATAAACATATGATTGAATTGTAAACCATGGTCAAGGATGAGTGGATGAGAATGTGTAGAGAAACAACTAGAGTTAGGGTTTAGTTGAGTTAAAGAAAATATCTTAAGAATGACAAAAGAAGAAACCTTCTAGAAGATGCATGAAACATCTAACCCAAATTAAACCCTAATCTCATTTAATCATCCTTAAACATGTTTAACAATTAATCATATCATGTCACAATAATATATATCACATATATATTATATATTTGCAACAAAAGAAAATAATACAATTAACATATATCGCATATATATCAATGTATCATCCACTGAGAAAATGAAATAATAAAGCGAGCCTATATTAGATAATGTAATACAATATATCATATATATTATTATACATTAAATCATCGAATCAACACTTGAATCGATGATCCGGCTATATCGAATATTACCGACTAATATATCATGTACCGATTCATCGAATCAACACTTGATCCGATGACCCGGTTCATATCCATATATCGCGAGAATATAATACGGTATCCCATATCGCATTATTCACGCTCCTGCGCATATCACATATGCGCCACTACTCCGTTTCGCCTGAGACAAGAAACCTCTGTGTAGGACTCTAAAGAATCGTCAATACGCCGGTAGCAGGTGATGATCATATCAAACACCCACAAGCTGCAAGCGGTCAGCTAAACGTAACAGCCACCCAGGTATTGAGCGATCAGAAGATCAACAAGCTAGCCTGTGCGTTCTCCTGTGAATCCAACCAGTAACACTCCCGTACAGTCCGGTCTGTTCGTCTGATATGTCGCATATCAAGTCTAGGGGTGGTATACGTCAGACCCCAGTAACCGATAAGTCGTGTCGATGTATGGCTCATAACGGGTCGAGAAACTACTAGTAACACTTACCAGTAAATCTCCATATCAGCCCTGGCCAGGGACTTCCAGTTATAGCCAATCGAACACAACACAACATCAACTCCCTATACCGGGAGAGACGAATCCCCTCCTATCGCTCATTGCCTCCATGTGATTCGGGACTGTACCCAAAAGCCACCGTTTTGCACGCCCTCTTGGACGTGGTAAGGTGGAAATCAAAGCACAGTGGGTATCACACAAGACTCTATGACGATCTCAGGTCTACAGACTACCCTGTACCAGTGTCACCGGAGAACTGCCATCTGACGTGTGGTATATCACCATCTGGGAGTTCTCGGCGAGTCCGTTCAGTGTACCCAGTCTCCACTGAGCACCCGTACACCATCTCTGATGTCTAACACCGATGGATATGGGATCATCCATCGCCCATCATATGGGTCAAGATGCGTATACGCTAGTCTACTCTGGTGTATCGATGCCCTGTCTCGATATACCCTCGACTAGGAACAGTTATAGGATGTACTCATCGACTACCGCGGCCCCACTAGTATGATCTCATCATAGTCCCAGTAGTCGAGTACAAGTCCTAAGGGCTTTATCAACATGTGAGAGTAAAACAGTAAACCAGTACAAGTCAACATGTTAAGATAAAGTGAAACCAAATAGCATACTATCATGACGAGCAAGAAAGTCATCTCTATATATAACCAAGCATCCATTATAATATACATCATATGTACAACAATGGCCTCTAGGGCATATACATAACTAACAATCTCCCACTTGCACTAAGGCCAGCTGCTGTAGTATCTCATACCTAGCATCCCGAATAATCTCTCAAACTGTATCTGGGGAATAGCCTTCGTGAATAGATCCGCAGTGTTGTCCTTCGTATCTACTCTCCTGACCTCGATCTCCCGGCGATCAACTATCTCCCTGATCAGGTGATACCGCCTCAGAATATGTCTGGACTTTTGATGGGACCTGGGTTCCTTGGCCAAAGCCACAGCTCCATTGTTATCGCAATACAGAGGTATTGGATGCTCAATGGATGGAACCATACCAAGTTCACTAATGAACTTCTTTATCCAGACAGCCTCTTTGGCAGCATCGTTGGCAGCGATGTATTCAGCCTCCATCGTTGAGTCTGCAACGGTATCCTGTTTGGAACTCTTCCAACATACCGCCCCTCCATTGAGGGTAAAGACAAAACCCGAATGCGACTTAGAGTCGTCCTTATCACTTTGGAAGCTGGAATCGGTAAAGGACTCCACCTGGAGTTCTCCGTTACCATACACCAAGAACATCTCCTTAGTCCTTCGTAAGTACCTGAGAATGTTCTTCACAGCTGTCCAGTGACTCTCTCCAGGATCTGCTTGATACCGACTCACTACACTTAGCGAGTATGCTACATCGGGTCTGGTACATAGCATCGCATACATGATAGAGCCTACTGCCGAAGCATAGGGTATCCCTTGCATGCGAGCTCTTTCCAAATCAGTCTTGGGAGACATCTCTTTGGAGAGAGTGAGTCCAGAGATCGTGGGTTGGTTCCCACGTTTGGATTCTTCCATACTAAACCTCTTTAGTATGGTGTCAATGTACCTGGATTGGGACAATCCCAGTATCCGTTTAGATCTATCTCTATAGATCATGATTCCCAATATGCAGGAGGCATCACCTAGATCTTTCATTGAGAATCTCTGTGATAAGAAGAGCTTGACTGATTGCAGCATAGGAATATCATTTCCTATCAAGAGTATGTCATCCACGTACAATACGAGGAAGACAATCTTACCCTCTGCTACCTTCTTATAGATACAAGGTTCATCTATATTTTTGATGAAGTCAAACTCTTTGACTACAACATCAAAACAGATGTTCCAACTCCGCGATGCTTGCTTTAACCCATAAATGGATTTAAGCAGCTTGCACACCTTTCCGCTGCTCCCACTATCTACGAAGCCCTCTGGCTGAGTCATGTACACGCTCTCTTCTAAATCACCATTTAGAAAGGCGGTCTTAACATCCATTTGCCAGATTTCATAGTCATGGTATGCAGCAATGGCAAGTAAGATCCGGATGGACTTAAGCATAGCCACTGGAGAAAAGGTTTCGTCATAATCCACACCTGGTCGTTGACGAAAACCCTTTGCTACAAGTCTAGCTTTGAAAGTCTCAACTTTTCCATCTACACCAAATTTCTTTTTAAAGATCCACTTGCTCCCAATGGGTTTTACCCCTTCAGGAGCATTTTCCAAAGTCCATACTTTGTTGGTGTACATGGATTCCATCTCAGATCGCATTGCATCCAGCCATTTCACAGAGTCACCACTCGTGATGGCCTGCTCGAAACTAGTCGTTTCATCATCATCCATGATGCAATCCTCACTTCCACCATCAATGAGAAAACCGTAGTATCTCTCAGGTGGACGAGAAACCCTACTAGATCGGCGGAGAGGCTGGGGTTCGTCGGGTACTACTGAATCTTCTGGTTCTGCTAAATCTTCAGTTGCAATTTGTGTTTCTGGAACCTCTTCCAGCTCTACCTCTTTGCCACTAATTTCTTTTGCAAGAAATTCCTTTTCCAAAAAGGTGGCATATTGAGAAATAAACACCTTTTGTTCCTCAGCGTGATAGAAAATATATCCTTGAGAATTCTTAGGATATCCCACAAATTTGCAAAGAACTGATCGTGCCTCGAGTTTGTCTGGATTTTGTCTTTTGACATAGGCCGGACAACTCCATATCTTAACTCGTTTAAAATATGGTCTCTTCCCACTCCATATCTCATATGGTGTGGTAGGTACAGATTTAGACGGAACTAGATTCAATATGTATATGGCTGTCTCAAGCGCATACCCCCAGAAGGAAATAGGTAACTCAGCTTCGCTCATCATAGATCGCACCATATCTAATAGGGTCCGATTCCTCCGCTCCGATACACCGTTGTGCTGTGGTGTATAAGGAGGAGTAAGCTGAGAGAGAATCCCATTCTCTTTTAGATAATCTAAAAACTCACCGCTTAAGTATTCACCTCCTCGATCAGATCGAAGAATCTTAATACTTTTGCCCGTTTGATTCTCTACTTCGTGCTTATATTCTCTGAATTTCTCAAAAGCTTCAGACTTGTGTTTCAACAGGAACACATGTCCGTATCTGGAGAGATCGTCAGTGAATGTAATGAAGTAGGAAGAACCGTTCCTGGCATGCGTAGACATGGGACCGCATACATCACTATGTACCAGTCCTAAGAGTTCGGTAACTCTTTCTCCGTGTCTACTAAACGGAGCTTTGGTCATTTTTCCTTTGAGATATGAATGGCAAGTATCATAAGATGATAATTCAAACGGATTCAAATAACCATCTTTATGTAACTTAGCCAGTCGTGTCGCATTGATATGACCAAGTCTACAATGCCACAAGTAGGATTCGTTCACATCTGAACTTTTCCTCTTGTGTGTGTTTTGTATATTCAGGACTGTATTCTGATTTAGAATGAATATGCCATTATGTAACGAGCCTGATGCAATCAACTTTTGATCTAGGAATATGTTCATAACATTATCCTGTACTACAAAATTATATCCCTCTTTACTCAATAAAGAAACTGATATAATGTTGCACATCATGTTCGGTATATAATAGCACTCATTTAGAATCAGTGTATTACGACTTGGTAATACAAGGTGATATTCGCCAACTGCTTTGGCTACAATACTTGCACCGTTCCCTACTTGAACGGAATGATCACCTTTTCCCAGTTCTCTACCTTTACGTAGCCCATGTAACTGTTTACATATGTGGGATCCTGATCCGGTATCTAATACCCAGGACGTAGGGTGAACTGAGAAACAGTTCTCAATAACTAACACACCCGAAGAAGATGCATCAACATGCATGTTCTTTTGGGCGGCGTGAGAATCCAGATATTCTCCTGTTTCCTGTTCAGTCTTATAACTCTTATAAGAAAGAACGGGTCCAACGTTCCCTTGCTCAGTACAATAATTAGGTTCAGTCAATACATCCATATTATTATCTTGATTATGGCCTGAAATGGTCGCTACCTGGAGAGAGAGAGAAGAAAACACTTTAGCGTATGCTCTTGCAAGATTAGATTGGTTATTATCTTATCTAATCAGGATGTATCCCACTGTTTTTATCAAATCTTCCTTAAAACCCTAAAAGGTAAGATTAGCCGGGATTAATTACACCCTACAATTTCGTCAATCTTTCAGCCAGATCAGTGTCGGTACTTTGAGAGAGGTTCCCCGTGCTCTCGCACGGACCTAATTAAAGTAAACCTCGTTTTCCCAGAGGCGTAACCTCGTTAACACTTTTCTAGACACCTACTTGAATGACTAATTGTCCTGTGTAAAACTCTCCCAGGAGTAACTCTTACTCGCAGTGGGTATCGGGATCCAACTATCTCATAGGAGGTATGCAATCTCATTGCAAATTTCAACACTTGAAATTCCCGATAATATTTTGCCCCTAGCGATCTATGACCTTAACTAAGTCAACAAACCATAAATCGCAAGTCAAGTTCAACCCGTACATTTCCCGATTGAATTAAATCCACCTGCACGACCCTTAACTGAGTCAACAAAGCCGTACGAATACCCTAATCCAATCACATCTCATGTTTTAGCAGATAAACATTACTTAGCTACCGTACACTATGCCTTAACTAAGTCAACAAACATAGCACGAATACTAAATAATATCTATCTGAAATGACGGAGGGCTACGCAGGTTTTTCAGAAAACCCTAAGCGTAATGAACTTGATATCGTCGTAGAATCGTGTGAAGTTTTGAAAAGGAGTGTTCTGAGGCTTTTCTTAGTTTCGCTAAAGGGGTCACTCCCGGTGAAGGGATCGTCGGCCCTTTCCTCATCGAATAAGGTGCAGGATATATCATATATACCGCTGTGCAAAGCAAAACACTAAAAGCAATCAAAAGACAAACCACGTTTTGTAGCATCTGCCAGTTTTGCTAAAGGAGTCACTCCCGGTGAAGGGATCTCGGTCCTTTCCTCATCGAATAAGGTGCAGGATATATCGTATATATCACTGTGCAAAGCAAAACTGTAGCTACCCTTTTTTATTAAGTTTTGATTCTACAACATCTTTAGGTTTCTTTTCTTTTATTAATCACATTAATAAAAATCCCATCAGCTTATGCTTCCTAAGCATCACAGAAGAAACGAAAGCAGTAATATTTATATATCAGCATATATATATAGTATAAGCATTCGTCTCAGGCAGTAATATGATCTCATCATAGAACATTGCAGCAGAAGAACATATATGAAATATTGGATATACTAGGACGTCCGTGTTTTCAATACGAGCCTGTATAAAACACGGATTCCACAGTCGCGACGAATAGCCAAACCCACATCCCAAGACCCCTACGAGAGCGGCAAGTAACACTGCCAATTCTAGGGTTAGGAGACCCGGTCTCGACTCCTCGAGATGGCCTCCCTCTGGAACCTAGAACCCGGTTACTTGTGCTCCCCTCCTTGGGTCTACCTAATGCGGAAAAGTAAATAATATACACTGGTGACATCAACCGCAACCAGGAAGTGCCCCAAATAAAAGAATATTACATTACAAATGAATTTTACATGAATGAAAATAAAAACCCTCATCTCACATAAAACCCCTGGCTATTCAGAACGCGACGATCCAATATAACATATCACAGCAACACATAATATCTCATATCATCAACGTAAGTAAATATGCGTATCCCAATTGTCGTTGAATCATATAGCAACGAAACCGGCGATATCACATATTACACTTACGGTCACAGAAAAGAAAGTGTAAAACTACAATATTTGGAATCCACAATCACTTTAGACATCGTAAATCCGAAATATCACATACTCCGCATTTCATGCCTAACTCTATGAATTCCACATATTGTATCACATTCCAGATAAATCGACAGTATTAAACTTTTCGAACAGATAGTCAAACACCCAAAATTTCCCAAACCGCTCAACACTTGAGCGGGGTTCAAATAATCCCAGAATATGTCACAGTACCGGTGATCCAGCCGTAGAAGGGTCAAGCCAACGCCTCACATGTGGCACGCCGTACTGCCCCAAACCCGAAGGTTCAAAAGGCAGTTCAAGACGGTCACATAATCGAGTTAAGGTTTGTGTCTTCTAGAGGGTCCACCGCTTAACTTGTACAATTTTTCCAAAAAGATTTAAACCCGAATAAATTTCAACACTTGAAAGTTTGTCGTACCGGGAAACAGTAAGTTAATGATATCCGTTCAAATAGTTTAACAGTTTCTAAATATCCGGAAAAAAATACGAATTTAAAATTTCCGATCGAGTCTACTATTACAAAACAAACCCCAGAATTTTAAACACCTGGAACAGATTAAAAATATCCAGAAGCATCAGCAAGTACCTACGGGCCATACCATGAAGCCACGTGTCATGATCTCATCAATCCGCGGCGGAAGCGCGGCGCAAGCATGGCTTGCGCGGCGCTTCCGCGGCCGTTTAGTGGAATTAGGGGCTCGGGTTTCATGGTATGTCTTAGAATTCCCTGCTGATTTTTTTACATATTTTTAATACAGAAAAATCCCAAAATTAAAAAAATTTCCAGAGAGGGGTCAAGTTTCGTCGTTTCGAGTTCGATCGGAGTTTTAACTTCGTAAACACATCGCCTAATGCTCTAGCTAGGCTCTGATACCACTGTAGGGTTCCTAGGCACTCTAGTGAAGGTTCAAAAGGCATCAAACATGCCCGGATTAAATTTTAGACGTGTCGAACAACCCAAAGCCGGGATCTTTACTAGATTATTAGGGTTTAACATGCAATAAGATAACTTTTATCTAAGTGTGAGGGATTACAACCTTTGTAGTCCGCTCCTTCACTTCACAAGCTCCGAGTAGAAGTCCCTTTGCCGCGATCCACGATCTCCCGGACTCATGAGAGGCTCCACGACTCGAACGATCCATGCTAGCTCGTCGTAATCCAAATCTCCGATGATCTACCTTGAAGTTGCTTCGACTCAAGCTTTCTCACTCAAAAGAGTAGAACACACTAATCCCATGGGCTAGATGAGATGAGAATGAGAGAGTAGTAATTTTGCTTTCTTTTTAAATCATTTTCTCAATTTATTTCATCACTTCAAGAAAAACTAGCAAGCTTTCATGAAGAAGGAAGAAGATGATAATGAAAAGATAATGATAATCTTTTTCTTTTGTGATGAATAGAAAAATAAACATATGATTGAATTGTAAACCATGGTCAAGGATGAGTGGATGAGAATGTGTAGAGAAACAACTAGAGTTAGGGTTTAGTTGAGTTAAAGAAAATATCTTAAGAATGACAAAAGAAGAAACCTTCTAGAAGATGCATGAAACATCTAACCCAAATTAAACCCTAATCTCATTTAATCATCCTTAAACATGTTTAACAATTAATCATATCATGTCACAATAATATATATCACATATATATTATATATTTGCAACAAAAGAAAATAATACAATTAACATATATTGCATATATATCAATGTATCATCCACTGAGAAAATGAAATAATAAAGCGAGCCTATATTAGATAATGTAATACAATATATCATATATATTATTATACATTAAATCATCGAATCAACACTTGAATCGATGATCCGGCTATATCGAATATTACCGACTAATATATCATGTACCGATTCATCGAATCAACACTTGATCCGATGACCCGGTTCATATCCATATATCGAAAGAATATAATACGGTATCCCATATCGCATTATTCACGCTCCTGCGCATATCACATATGCGCCACTACTCCGTTTCGCCTGAGACAAGAAACCTCTGTGTAGGACTCTAAAGAATCGTCAATACGCCGGTAGCAGGTGATGATCATATCAAACACCCATAAGCTGCAAGCGGTCAGCTAAACGTAACAGCCACCCAGGTATTGAGCGATCAGAAGATCAACAAGCTAGCCTGTGCGTTCTCCTGTGAATCCAACCAGTAACACTCCCGTACAGTCCGGTCTGTTCGTCTGATATGTCGCATATCAAGTCTAGGGGTGGTATACGTCAGACCCCAGTAACCGATAAGTCGTGTCGATGTATGGCTCATAACGGGTCGAGAAACTACTAGTAACACTTACCAGTAAATCTCCATATCAGCCCTGGCCAGGGACTTCCAGTTATAGCCAATCGAACACAGCACAACATCAACTCCCTATACCGGGAGAGACGAATCCCCTCCTATCGCTCATTGCCTCCATGTGATTCGGGACTGTACCCAAAAGCCACCGTTTTGCACGCCCTCTTGGACGTGGTAAGGTGGAAATCAAAGCACAGTGGGTATCACACAAGACTCTATGACGATCTCGGGTCTACAGACTACCCTGTACCAGTGTCACCGGAGAACTGCCATCTGACGTGTGGTATATCACCATCTGGGAGTTCTCGGCGAGTCCGTTCAGTGTACCCAGTCTCCACTGAGCACCCGTACACCATCTCTGATGTCTAACACCGATGGATATGGGATCATCCATCGCCCATCATATGGGTCAAGATGCGTATACGCTAGTCTACTCTGGTGTATCGATGCCCTGTCTCGATATACCCTCGACTAGGAACAGTTATAGGATGTACTCATCGACTACCGCGGCCCCACTAGTATGATCTCATCATAGTCCCAGTAGTCGAGTACAAGTCCTAAGGGCTTTATCAACATGTGAGAGTAAAACAGTAAACCAGTACAAGTCAACATGTTAAGATAAAGTGAAACCAAATAGCATACTATCATGACGAGCAAGAAAGTCATCTCTATATATAACCAAGCATCCATTATAATATACATCATATGTACAACAATGGCCTCTAGGGCATATACATAACTAACAATCTCCCACTTGCACTAAGGCCAGCTGCTGTAGTATCTCATACCTAGCATCCCGAATAATCTCTCAAACTGTATCTGGGGAATAGCCTTCGTGAATAGATCCGCAGTGTTGTCCTTCGTATCTACTCTCCTGACCTCGATCTCCCGGCGATCAACTATCTCCCTGATCAGGTGATACCGCCTCAGAATATGTCTGGACTTTTGATGGGACCTGGGTTCCTTGGCCAAAGCCACAGCTCCATTGTTATCGCAATACAGAGGTATTGGATGCTCAATGGATGGAACCATACCAAGTTCACTAATGAACTTCTTTATCCAGACAGCCTCTTTGGCAGCATCGTTGGCAGCGATGTATTCAGCCTCCATCGTTGAGTCTGCAACGGTATCCTGTTTGGAACTCTTCCAACATACCGCCCCTCCATTGAGGGTAAAAACAAAACCCGAATGCGACTTAGAGTCGTCCTTATCACTTTGGAAGCTGGAATCGGTAAAGGACTCCACCTGGAGTTCTCCGTTACCATACACCAAGAACATCTCCTTAGTCCTTCGTAAGTACCTGAGAATGTTCTTCACAGCTGTCCAGTGACTCTCTCCAGGATCTGCTTGATACCGACTCACTACACTTAGCGAGTATGCTACATCGGGTCTGGTACATAGCATCGCATACATGATAGAGCCTACTGCCGAAGCATAGGGTATCCCTTGCATGCGAGCTCTTTCCAAATCAGTCTTGGGAGACATCTCTTTGGAGAGAGTGAGTCCAGAGATCGTGGGTTGGTTCCCACGTTTGGATTCTTCCATACTAAACCTCTTTAGTATGGTGTCAATGTACCTGGATTGGGACAATCCCAGTATCCGTTTAGATCTATCTCTATAGATCATGATTCCCAATATGCAGGAGGCATCACCTAGATCTTTCATTGAGAATCTCTGTGATAAGAAGAGCTTGACTGATTGCAGCATAGGAATATCATTTCCTATCAAGAGTATGTCATCCACGTACAATACGAGGAAGACAATCTTACCCTCTGCTACCTTCTTATAGATACAAGGTTCATCTATATTTTTGATGAAGTCAAACTCTTTGACTACAACATCAAAACAGATGTTCCAACTCCGCGATGCTTGCTTTAACCCATAAATGGATTTAAGCAGCTTGCACACCTTTCCGCTGCTCCCACTATCTACGAAGCCCTCTGGCTGAGTCATGTACACGCTCTCTTCTAAATCACCATTTAGAAAGGCGGTCTTAACATCCATTTGCCAGATTTCATAGTCATGGTATGCAGCAATGGCAAGTAAGATCCGGATGGACTTAAGCATAGCCACTGGAGAAAAGGTTTCGTCATAATCCACACCTGGTCGTTGACGAAAACCCTTTGCTACAAGTCTAGCTTTGAAAGTCTCAACTTTTCCATCTACACCAAATTTCTTTTTAAAGATCCACTTGCTCCCAATGGGTTTTACCCCTTCAGGAGCATTTTCCAAAGTCCATACTTTGTTGGTGTACATGGATTCCATCTCAGATCGCATTGCATCCAGCCATTTCACAGAGTCACCACTCGTGATGGCCTGCTCGAAACTAGTCGGTTCATCATCATCCATGATGCAATCCTCACTTCCACCATCAATGAGAAAACCGTAGTATCTCTCAGGTGGACGAGAAACCCTACTAGATCGGCGGAGAGGCTGGGGTTCGTCGGGTACTACTGAATCTTCTGGTTCTGCTAAATCTTCAGTTGCAATTTGTGTTTCTGGAACCTGTTCCAGCTCTACCTCTTTGCCACTAATTTCTTTTGCAAGAAATTCCTTTTCCAAAAAGGTGGCATATTGAGAAATAAACACCTTTTGTTCCTCAGCGTGATAGAAAATATATCCTTGAGAATTCTTAGGATATCCCACAAATTTGCAAAGAACTGATCGTGCCTCGAGTTTGTCTGGATTTTGTCTTTTGACATAGGCCGGACAACCCCATATCTTAACTCGTTTAAAATATGGTCTCTTCCCACTCCATATCTCATATGGTGTGGTAGGTACAGATTTAGACGGAACTAGATTCAATATGTATATGGCTGTCTCAAGCGCATACCCCCAGAAGGAAATAGGTAACTCAGCTTCGCTCATCATAGATCGCACCATATCTAATAGGGTCCGATTCCTTCTCTCTGATACACCGTTGTGCTGTGGTGTATAAGGAGGAGTAAGCTGAGAGAGAATCCCATTCTCTTTTAGATAATCTAAAAACTCACCGCTTAAGTATTCACCTCCTCGATCAGATCGAAGAATCTTAATACTTTTGCCCGTTTGATTCTCTACTTCGTGCTTATATTCTCTGAATTTCTCAAAAGCTTCAGACTTGTGTTTCAACAGGAACACATGTCCGTATCTGGAGAGATCGTCAGTGAATGTAATGAAGTAGGAAGAACCGTTCCTGGCATGCGTAGACATGGGACCGCATACATCACTATGTACCAGTCCTAAGAGTTCGGTAACTCTTTCTCCGTGTCCACTAAACGGAGCTTTGGTCATTTTTCCTTTGAGATATGAATGGAAAGTATCATAAGATGATAATTCAAATGGATTCAAATAACCATCTTTATGTAACTTAGCCAGTCGTGTCGCATTGATATGACCAAGTCTACAATGCCACAAGTAGGATTCGTTCACATCTGAACTTTTCCTCTTGTGTGTGTTTTGTATATTCAGGACTGTATTCTGATTTAGAATGAATATGCCATTATGTAACGAGCCTGATGCAATCAACTTTTGATCTAGGAATATGTTCATAACATTATCCTGTACTACAAAATTATATCCCTCTTTACTCAATAAAGAAACTGATATAATGTTGCACATCATGTTCGGTATATAATAGCACTCATTTAGAATCAGTGTATTACGACTTGGTAATACAAGGTGATATTCGCCAACTGCTTTGGCTACAATACTTGCACCGTTCCCTACTTGAACGGAATGATCACCTTTTCCCAGTTCTCTACCTTTACGTAGCCCATGTAACTGTTTACATATGTGGGATCCTGATCCGGTATCTAATACCCAGGACGTAGGGTGAACTGAGAAACAGTTCTCAATAACTAACACACCCGAAGAAGATGCATCAACATGCATGTTCTTTTGGGCGGCGTGAGAATCCAGATATTCTCCTGTTTCCTGTTCAGTCTTATAACTCTTATAAGAAAGAACGGGTCCAACGTTCCCTTGCTCAGTACAATAATTAGGTTCAGTCAATACATCCATATTATTATCTTGATTATGGCCTGAAATGGTCGCTACCTGGAGAGAGAGAGAAGAAAACACTTTAGCGTATGCTCTTGCAAGATTAGATTGGTTATTATCTTATCTAATCAGGATGTATCCCACTGTTTTTATCAAATCTTCCTTAAAACCCTAAAAGGTAAGATTAGCCGGGATTAATTACACCCTACAATTTCGTCAATCTTTCAGCCAGATCAGTGTCGGTACTTTGAGAGAGGTTCCCCGTGCTCTCGCACGGACCTAATTAAAGTAAACCTCGTTTTCCCAGAGGCGTAACCTCGTTAACACTTTTCTAGACACCTACTTGAATGACTAATTGTCCTGTGTAAAACTCTCCCAGGAGTAACTCTTACTCGCAGTGGGTATCGGGATCCAACTATCTCATAGGAGGTATGCAATCTCATTGCAAATTTCAACACTTGAAATTCCCGATAATATTTTGCCCCTAGCGATCTATGACCTTAACTAAGTCAACAAACCATAAATCGCAAGTCAAGTTCAACCCGTACATTTCCCGATTGAATTAAATCCACCCACACGACCCTTAACTGAGTCAACAAAGCCGTACGAATACCCTAATCCAATCACATCTCATGTTTTAGCAGATAAACATTACTTAGCTACCGTACACTATGCCTTAACTAAGTCAACAAACATAGCACGAATACTAAATAATATCTATCTGAAATAACGGAGGGCTACGCAGGTTTTTCAGAAAACCCTAAGCGTAATGAACTTGATATCGTCGTAGAATCGTGTGAAGTTTTGAAAAGGAGTGTTCTGAGGCTTTTCTTAGTTTCGCTAAAGGGGTCACTCCCGGTGAAGGGATCGTCGGCCCTTTCCTCATCGAATAAGGTGCAGGATATATCATATATACCGCTGTGCAAAGCAAAACACTAAAAGCAATCAAAAGACAAACCACGTTTTGTAGCATCTGCCAGTTTTGCTAAAGGAGTCACTCCCGGTGAAGGGATCTCGGTCCTTTCCTCATCGAATAAGGTGCAGGATATATCGTATATATCACTGTGCAAAGCAAAACTGTAGCTACCCTTTTTTATTAAGTTTTGATTCTACAACATCTTTAGGTTTCTTTTCTTTTATTAATCACATTAATAAAAATCCCATCAGCTTATGCTTCCTAAGCATCACAGAAGAAACGAAAGCAGTAATATTTATATATCAGCATATATATATAGTATAAGCATTCGTCTCAGGCAGTAATATGATCTCATCACAGAACATTGCAGCAGAAGAACATATATGAAATATTGGATATACTAGGACGTCCGTGTTTTCAATACGAGCCTGTATAAAACACGGATTCCACAGTCGCGACGAATAGCCAAACCCACATTCCAAGACCCCTACGAGAGCGGCAAGTAACACTGCCAATTCTAGGGTTAGGAGACCCGGTCTCGACTCCTCGAGATGGCCTCCCTCTGGACCCTAGAACCCGGTTACTTGTGCTACCCTCCTTGGGTATACCTAATGCGGAAAAGTAAATAATATACACTGGTGACATCAACCGCAACCAGGAAGTGCCCCAAATAAAAGAATATTACATTACAAATGAATTTTACATGAATGAAAATAAAAACTCTCATCTCACATAAAACCCCTGGCTATTCAGAACGCGACGATCCAATATAACATATCACAGCAACACATAATATCTCATATCATCAACGTAAGTAAATATGCGCATCCCAATTGTCGTTGAATCATATAGCAACGAAACCGGCGATATCACATATTACACTTACGGTCACAGAAAAGAAAGTGTAAAACTACAATATTTGGAATCCACAATCACTTTAGACATCGTAAATCCGAAATATCACATACTCCGCATTTCATGCCTAACTCTATGAATTCCACATATTGTATCACATTCCAGATAAATCGACAGTATTAAACTTTTCGAACAGATAATCAAACACCCAAAATTTCCCAAACTGCTCAACACTTGAGCGGGGTTCATATAATCCCAGAATATGTCACAGTACCGGTGATCCAGCCGTAGAAGGGTCAAGCCAACGCCTCACATGTGGCACGCCGTACTGCCCCAAACCCGAAGGTTCAAAAGGCAGTTCAAGACGGTCACATAATCGAGTTAAGGTTTGTGTCTTCTAGAGGGTCCACCGCTTAACTTGTACAATTTTTCCAAAAAGATTTAAACCCGAATAAATTTCAACACTTGAAAGTTTGTCGTACCGGGAAACAGTAAGTTAATGATATCCGTTCAAATAGTTTAACAGTTTCTAAATATCCGGAAAAAAATACGAATTTAAAATTTCCGATCGAGTCTACTATTACAAAACAAACCCCAGAATTTTAAACACCTGGAACAGATTAAAAATATCCAGAAGCATCAGCAAGTACCTACGGGCCATACCATGAAGCCACGTGTCATGATCTCATCAATCCGCGGCGGAAGCGCGGCGCAAGCATGGCTTGCGCGGCGCTTCCGCGGCCGTTTAGTGGAATTAGGGGCTCGGGTTTCATGGTATGTCTTAGAATTCCCTGCTGATTTTTTTACATATTTTTAATACAGAAAAATCCCAAAATTAAAAAAATTTCCAGAGAGGGGTCAAGTTTCGTCGTTTCGAGTTCGATCGGAGTTTTAACTTCGTAAACACATCGCCTAATGCTCTAGCTAGGCTCTGATACCACTGTAGGGTTCCTAGGCACTCTAGTGAAGGTTCAAAAGGCATCAAACATGCCCGGATTAAATTTTAGACGTGTCGAACAACCCAAAGCCGGGATCTTTACTAGATTATTAGGGTTTAACATGCAATAAGATAACTTTTATCTAAGTGTGAGGGATTACAACCTTTGTAGTCCGCTCCTTCACTTCACAAGCTCCGAGTAGAAGTCGCTTTGCCGCGATCCACGATCTCCCGGACTCATGAGAGGCTCCACGACTCGAACGATCCATGCTAGCTCGTCGTAATCCAAATCTCCGATGATCTACCTTGAAGTTGCTTCGACTCAAGCTTTCTCACTCAAAAGAGTAGAACACACTAATCCCATGGGCTAGATGAGATGAGAATGAGAGAGTAGTAATTTTGCTTTCTTTTTAAATCATTTTCTCAATTTATTTCATCACTTCAAGAAAAACTAGCAAGCTTTCATGAAGAAGGAAGAAGATGATAATGAAAAGATAATGATAATCGTTTTCTTTTGTGATGAATAGAAAAATAAACATATGATTGAATTGTAAACCATGGTCAAGGATGAGTGGATGAGAATGTGTAGAGAAACAACTAGAGTTAGGGTTTAGTTGAGTTAAAGAAAATATCTTAAGAATGACAAAAGAAGAAACCTTCTAGAAGATGCATGAAACATCTAACCCAAATTAAACCCTAATCTCATTTAATCATCCTTAAACATGTTTAACAATTAATCATATCATGTCACAATAATATATATCACATATATATTATATATTTGCAACAAAAGAAAATAATACAATTAACATATATCGCATATATATCAATGTATCATCCACTGAGAAAATGAAATAATAAAGCGAGCCTATATTAGATAATGTAATACAATATATCATATATATTATTATACATTAAATCATCGAATCAACACTTGAATCGATGATCCGGCTATATCGAATATTACCGACTAATATATCATGTACCGATTCATCGAATCAACACTTGATCCGATGACCCGGTTCATATCCATATATCGCAAGAATATAATACGGTATCCCATATCGCATTATTCATGCTCCTGCGCATATCACATATGCGCCACTACTCCGTTTCGCCTGAGACAAGAAACCTCTGTGTAGGACTCTAAAGAATCGTCAATACGCCGGTAGCAGGTGATGATCATATCAAACACCCACAAGCTGCAAGCGGTCAGCTAAACGTAACAGCCACCCAGGTATTGAGCGATCAGAAGATCAACAAGCTAGCCTGTGCGTTCTCCTGTGAATCCAACCAGTAACACTCCCGTACAGTCCGGTCTGTTCGTCTGATATGTCGCATATCAAGTCTAGGGGTGGTATACGTCAGACCCCAGTAACCGATAAGTCGTGTCGATGTATGGCTCATAACGGGTCGAGAAACTACTAGTAACACTTACCAGTAAATCTCCATATCAGCCCTGGCCAGGGACTTCCAGTTATAGCCAATCGAACACAGCACAACATCAACTCCCTATACCGGGAGAGACGAATCCCCTCCTATCGCTCATTGCCTCTATGTGATTCGGGACTGTACCCAAAAGCCACCGTTTTGCATGCCCTCTTGGACGTGGTAAGGTGGAAATCAAAGCACAGTGGGTATCACACAAGACTCTATGACGATCTCGGGTCTACAGACTACCCTGTACCAGTGTCACCGGAGAACTGCCATCTGACGTGTGGTATATCACCATCTGGGAGTTCTCGGCGAGTCCGTTCAGTGTACCCAGTCTCCACTGAGCACCCGTACACCATCTCTGATGTCTAACACCGATGGATATGGGATCATCCATCGCCCATCATATGGGTCAAGATGCGTATACGCTAGTCTACTCTGGTGTATCAATGCCCTGTCTCGATATACCCTCGACTAGGAACAGTTATAGGATGTACTCATCGACTACCACGGCCCCACTAGTATGATCTCATCATAGTCCCAGTAGTCGAGTACAAGTCCTAAGGGCTTTATCAACATGTGAGAGTAAAACAGTAAACCAGTACAAGTCAACATGTTAAGATAAAGTGAAACCAAATAGCATACTATCATGACGAGCAAGAAAGTCATCTCTATATATAACCAAGCATCCATTATAATATACATCATATGTACAACAATGGCCTCTAGGGCATATACATAACTAACACCTATTTCCACTCCGGAATGGGTAACGGCTTTAGCTCTCCCGCTGGCCTCTGGTGCTCGGCCTTGACTTGCTGGCAAGTCAGGCATCTCGACACGAAGTCTGTGATGTCCCTCTTCATTCTGTCCCACCAGTAAACATCTTTCATATCATGGTACATCTTGGTGGAACCCGGATGAACACTGTACACCGATCGATGTGCTTCCTCAAGAATCTCGCGCCGTAGTCCCTCAGCATCTGGTACGCACAGTCTAGTCTCAAATCGCAGTATCCCCTGATCATCGATCACAAACTCGGAAAATCTGTCCTGTCCAATCTGTGCCATGATCTCTGAACAACGGTCATCACTGTACTGTGCCTCATATATACGGTCAAGAAACTGTGGGCGTGCACGAACATGCGCAAGTTGTCCCCCGATCGGCGTGAACTCGAACTGCACTCGGCTGTCGCATAAAATCTGCCAATCTGCCGACGACTGCCTCTGCACTGCGCTCAAACAAGATAGACTAGCCCCGGGCCTCCTACTCAAAGCATCCGCCACTACATTCGCCTTGCTCGGGTGATACAAGATCTCACAATCGTAGTCCTTTACTAGTTCCATCCAACGGCGCTGTCTGAGATTCAGGTCTCGCTGCTGAAATATATACTTTAAGCTCTTGTGATTAGTGAATATCTGGCACGACTCGCCGTATAGGTAATGTCGCCAGATCTTGAGTGCAAGGACCACTGCAGCCATCTCCAAATCGTGAGTGGGGTAGTTCTGTTCATGTTTCTTCAACTGCCGTGAAGCATACGCGATCACCCTGTCATGCTGCATCAATACGCATCCTAGTCCCACTCGAGAAGCGTCATAATAGACCATAAATCCGCCCGATCCTGAAAGCAATGATAACACCGGCGCCGTGGTCAAACAAGTCCGTAGCTGCTGAAAGCTATGCTCGCACTCCTCTGTCCAATCGAAAGGAACTCCCTTCCGGGTCAACCCGGACAAAGGTGCAGCAATACGGGAGAAGTCCTGTACAAATCGCCTGTAGTAGCCGGCCAGTCCTAGAAAGCTGCGGATCTCAGTAACTGATGTAGGTTTGGGCCAACACTGAACGGTCTCGATCTTCTTCAGGTCCACACATATACCATCTCGTGTAATCACGTGACCCAAGAAGTATACGCAGTCAAGCCAGAATGCGCACTTGGAGAATTTTGCGAATAGCTGGTGCTCCCTCAAAGTCTGTAGTGTGATCCGCAGGTCTGCTCGTGCTCCTCTCGGCTCCGGGAATACACCAAAATATCGTCAATGAATACGATGATGAACAAATCAAGATACGGCTTGAAAATACGGTTCATCAAGTCCATAAACGCTGTTGGGGCGTTGGTGAGTCCGAACGACATTACTAAAAACTCATAATGGCCGTAACGCGTGAGGAAAGCCGTCTTCGGGACATCCTCCTGTCGAACCCGCAACTGATGGTATACTGATCGCAAGTCGATCCTCGAAAAATACCCTGCGCCCTGAAGCTGGTCGAACAAGTCGTCGATGCATGGCAAAGGATATCTGTTCCGCACGGTAACCCTGTTCAGCTGGCGGTAGTCGATACACAGACGCAAACTGCCGTCCTTCTTCTTGACAAACAGGACTGGAGCACCCCAAGGAGACACACTGGGTCGAATAAGTCCCTTATCCAGCAAATCTTGCAACTGACCTTTCAACTCTCTAAGCTCCGCCGGGGCCATCCGATAAGGCGGTATAGAAATAGGCCCCGTACCGGGAATCAAGTCAATGCAGAATACAATATCGCGCTCAGGCGGTAGCCCAGGAAGCTCGTCAGGAAAGACATCAGGGAACTCACAAACAATCAGAATCTGGTCCAACGGAACATTCGTAACTCTAGTATCGCAAATATAGGCTAGAAATCCCTGACATCCCTTCCTCAATAGCTGTCCAGCGCGAAGAGAAGAAATCAAACTGTGAGGGGCGGCACCACGGTCCCCCTGCACAACAAAAGCCGACTCGCCGGGAAAAAAATCTAACTATCTTCTCGCGGCAGTCCACAGACGCATAGCACGTGGCTAACCCATCCATGCCTAAAAGAACGTCGAAGTCTAATATCTCAAGAAGGATCAAGTCGACAGGCAACTCTCTCTCGCCAATACGGACAACACAGGATCAGAACACATGTCTAGCAACAAACGACTCGCCTACAGGAGTGGTCACAACAAGCGGCTGATCAAGCAAACCGAACCCTCTACCCAAACTCGGCACGAGGTGTATGGAAATGTACGAGTGCATGGATCCGGGATCAAACAACACGTGTGCGTCAACAGAACATACTGATAGGGTACCTGAGACCATTGCATTGGATGCCTGCGCGTCCTGATGCGTCAACACGAAAACCCGTGCCTGTCCTCCACCTGCGACTGGCTGTCCCCTACTAGCAATTGGCTGTACTCTGCCGGCAGCTGGCTGTCCTATGCCTCGGCCACCTCGTCCTCTATGAGCAAACCCTCCGCGACCACGGCCTCTTTGTGCATGAGTCTGACGCGGAGCAACAGTAGGTACAATAGGCAACGCCCTCTGGGCTGGGGAAGGTGGAAGTGTGACATGTGGTACTACTGCCTCCCTCTGGCGTATCTCGGTATAATCTCTGATGCGGTGACGGGGACAACCACACCCAAAGCATCCACGCGACGACTGATGACCCTCCTGGGGATAAGAGCTAAACATCTGACCTCGTCCCGAGTCTCTGCCACCTGTACGATGTCTATCACGGCGTCCGAATGGGAGTCTTCGTGCTGCTGGATCAGTACGAACCCTCTTCGGCCCTGGAACTACCAAAGTCTCTGCAAGGCGCTCCTCGAATAATAGGGCTGCGTCTACAGCTGCTGCATAGGTCTCGCAATGCAGTGCGTTGATCGCAAGGAACGGTGGGGTAAGTAAGCCTCGAACAAATCTCTTAACTCGCATCTCCTCAGTAGCCACTAAGTAGGGGGCATAAACAGATAGCTCGGTGAACAACACATCGTACTCAGCCACTGTCATCTCTGGCGTCTGGCGTAAAGACTCGAACCTGCACGCTCGGGCATCCCTGACGTTCTGGGGAAGGAAACGGGCTAGAAATACCGTCATAAACTCGGTCTAGGTCATAGGAGGAAGACCTGCTGCTCTGCCTTCTTGACCGATTCACACCATTTCTGTGTAAGACCTTCCAGGCGAAAGCTCACAAACTCTACCCATCTCGCATCTGAGCATCTGAGTGAACGACATATCTGGGCCATCCTATCAATAAAAGACTGTGGGTCCTCGGCTGCATCGGTGCCTGTGAAGACCGGAGGCTTCAGCCTCATGAACTCTGATAGTGATACTGTAATGACCTCTATGGCTGCAAGGCTATCTGCCTGTACTGTAGGTACCATCGCGGTCCCCGCAATGGGTGGAACTACCTCTGGTTGCTGCGCTCGAAGTGTCTCAACTAGCAACCCTATCATCTGGCGCATCTCCTGCATACCGGCCCCTAGCATGGAAATCTGATCTGTCGTAGGAGGACCAGTCTGCTCTGGTACAACTGGTGTACTACCCGGGTCTGTCCTCGTCTCAGACGAGTCAACTCGAATCTTGGCTCTCGCGGCCGCTCTCTGCGCCCTTGTAGTCTTTGGCGGCATAATGGCTGAAAAGAAAGTAGGATTCGATAAGGATACGGAAATCGAATCATCATAATGTATATAATCATGAAGGAATTTCAATTAATAAGTCCTAAGATCTCTTAGACGGAGTACCTTGTCATGAGTATGCCACGGAACATACGCACGCTACGCCACTCTGCTTCAGCTACCTACTCCATCATACCAGGGTCATCCTACACTCCGAAAGGTAAAACCTACGCTCTGATACTAACTTTGTCACGACCCAAAGTTCGGCCCGTGACCGACACTTAACCACGTAACGTCTACAGGCGTAACGCGACTAAGTAAGCCGAAACCCAGAAATCAAAACCATTAAAAGTAATGAGTGTTAAAACATTTAATAGAAACATTTGTTAAAACGTTTAGAAAACCTTAAGTAATTTAAAATTCTTTAAAGTTTAAGTTATTATCTTAAAAATTTTGGCAGCATTTCCCTTGTAAAAACTAGCCCCGAAATCGGGTACAAGATGAGATATGAGTAAAATGATATACAATAAGAATAAAGCATCCCAAACAGGAGCAATCACGCCCAACGGCGGAAACAATCACCACGATAATAATATACGACGCCGTAGCGAAGAATGAGAAAAAAAATAAGTGAAGAAAACATGAAATATAAAACTGCATAAATAAAGTCGGCTCATAACGAGCTCGACACCAGAGTACAAAATAATATACATCGTCATCACAACTGGTCTCTAAGTCAATACATGAATAGTAGATGGAGAGTACTAGATACAATAGTGTATACAACTAGAAAATAGATAGATACCGCACAAAAACCCACCTATCAGCAAAAGGGCTCACACGCCAACTGCAGTGGTATCCGTATCAAAAGATGCAAGAAAGCAGCCTGCCGCGACTACTCTGAGGGGCAACCTGCAAACACTGTGGCACAACGGGGGTGAGTTGCCAACTCGTGAATAGTAGATAACATGTAAAGGTAATCGCGAGTATGCACGTACTGCGATACTCTAACCTATGCCAACAGATAACATCTATATGATGAGCTGGATGTGCAATAATCATGCAACAAGTGTGATCTAATAATATCTCAATATGATGAGCAGGGTATGCAATAATCATGCATAGCAAATGCAATCTAATAATATCTATATAGGATGAGCAGGGTATGCAATAATCATGCATAGGGTATGCAATAATCATGCATAGTAAATGCAATCTAATAACATCTATATAGGATGAGCAGGGTATGCAATAATCGTGCATAGCAAGTGTACTCTATCAGGTACTACAGATACAGGATGAGATGTATAACACTGAATGCTGAGCATGGGAATAAATAACATCTACACGGAATGTCAACATGGAAAATAACCGGTGTCCATCAATACACCCAAATCCCAATAAAACTCAGGTGTCGTCACTCTAATCGGCCCTCATATCCTTTAAAGCTCATAGAATCGTGAGTGCCCAACACCGGCACTCGAAAATATCATAAAATGATCGTGTCCAGTATCGACACGCAAATCCTCATGTATCGGGCTCCGTCAGTCCGGATCGGCCCACGGGCTCCGTCTGCGGAATCGGCCCTTGGCCCCGGCAGTACGGGTCGGCCCGTATCCACCTCTCAGCTCTGGTCAGTATCCTCCGGATGACCGTCAGGTCCAACCAATCACCGGTAGGTAGTAGTCCTTCCGCCGGGCTCACCGTCTAACAATACGAGTCTTCTTGCCCCGGGATACCATATCGGGTCCACCATGTACCCGCAATCGGTGCCTACCACTCCTCGAATCGGATATACTCACACAAGCTCTCTAGAACCGAGAAAACTCATGGTGGACGCACTGAAATATCATATTAAAAGAAACCGGGTTTTTAAAACAGTGCGTATTTTCTTAAAATAATACCACGGTTCTCAAATCCAGAAATCCCATAAATCCAAACTCAATGCGTAAATCCATACAATGTTCATATGACACTAAGAGTAAAAAGAGAAAACCGCTCTTTTAAAAGAATCCAGTTTTGAAAATATCTCATGCGGTCCCTATTTTCTTGAAATCGAATCAATATTATCCATGCATGTAATATATGTATGTATGTTGGTATGGATGTGCAAATGGATATATACGTGAATATGAGTGTAGCACTACTATGAATATACAGTGTGCATGTGTGCAAGTATAGATATATTAATGAATGTATGTATTAATATGAATGTACAGTGTGCATGTGCGCAAGTAGGGATATATCAATGAATGCATGCACTAATATGAATGTACAGTGTGCATGTACGCAAGTAGGGATATATCAATGAATGTATGCACTAATATGAATGTACAGTGTGCATGTGCGTAAGTAGAGATATATCAATGAATGTATGCACTAATATGAATATACCGTGTGCATGTGCGCAAGTATAAAGATATCAATATATGTGTGCACTAGTATGAATATACAGTGTGCATGTGTGCAAGTATGGAGATATCAATATATGTGTGCACTAGTATGAATATACAGTGTGATGTGCGCAAGTATGGAGATATCAATATATGTGTGCACTAGTATGAATATACAGTGTGCATGTGCGCAAGTATGGAGATATCAATATATATGTATACACTAGCATGAATATACAGTGTGCATGTGCGCAAGTATGGAGATATCAATATATGTGTGCACTAGTATGAATATACAGTGTGCATGTGCGCAAGTATGGAGATATCAATATATGTGTGCACTAGTATGAATATACAGTGTGCATGTGTGCAAGTATGAAGATATCAATATAAATATATGCCAATATGCGGCAAGTCATGACAATCATCAATGATGCGGTAATCAAGACGATATATAATTCGTAGCAATCCTATAGTGCGAGTGTCATGGCAATCACTAACGGTGTGAGTGTAACATACAAATAGTACTCGTGCAGCTTGAACCGTTAGTGACAGTGCAGTGTTATATACTACCATTTCTATATGCAACAAGGAAGGTATGCTACAATAGTACATATAAATATCTACGACTAAATATCCTATCACGCCCTGACGCTTAACGCCATACGGGCGATTTCCCCGTCGATGTTAAATCTACTCACCTAGTCTCGTGCTAAGCGTAGCTAACCACTTGCTTCCTTTTCTTTGCGGCGTCCGACGTACCCGCCTGCGAACCTAGAATTTACACAAAGAATCCATATAAGCAAAATCCTACAAAACGCGATATCGAAATCAAATGAGAAACTCGCGTCGCAAACTAAATGCGCGTGTGTCCGATACGCTAAACGTGTGTATACGCATCTGAAACTACCCCGACACGTCGCGACACGCAGCAACGCCAAACCCACTCACGTATCACACGTGTCGCGCGAACTAAACGTATTGGAAAAACGATATAACGCTCCAGATTTTGACTCGGGCACAAAAGTGAAAAGTTGCATATGCCAAACTACTTAACTACATAGAAGACTACCCTAGACCCAACCCCAGCACCTAATTCCCTTATCTGGCCGCAAATTGCGGCCAGAACGATTATTTCGGCGGCCCAGGTTGGGATTTAGGGCTCGTGCTTCGTGTGTGTAGTCTAGACCTAGTGTACATGCTCCAGTTATCCCAGATTTTCTCTGAAGAAAACGGGTCAACAGCAGATCACAGAAAGGGTAAATTTTGCTTTAAAACGTTAAGTTTTGCACTAAATGAAACCCTATGGTATTTTGGTGAAATCTGGGGTTAAATCTCAGTTAAAATGGCCTAGTAACACTTATTTAAGCTAGGCTAACCATCAAGATCACCACTTGGCCAAAACTCCACACAAATCACCATTTTAGCACTAAATCTCCTATTTACACTAATCGAAGCTAATTAACACATAAGTCTAGCAAGGAAAAGAAAGTTGGCCAAGAATTATACCTCACTCTCTTGGTCTTAGTGTGCAGGAAGAAGAAGAAAGAGAAGAGGAGGAGGAGGTGTTGCACTGCTGCTGCTTCTGCTAATGGTGCTGCTGCTGCTGCTGCTACTGCTTCTGTTGCTGCTGCTGCTTCTGTTGCTGCTGCTGCTTCTTCTTGTTGTTGCTGTTGCTTGCTGCTGCTGCTGAGGCTCCTGCTGCTCCTGTTGCTGCTGCTGCTGCTTCTGCTGCTGCTAGTTGTGTGTGAGTGAGAGTGAGAGAGTTGTGAGAAGAAAAGAGTGTTTGAAACAAAAGAGAATGAGAGCACAAGAGAGTCAACCCCCCTCTCTCTCTTCATTAAATGAGAGCATGGCTCAGGCCATGATGCCATTCTCTCTCTCTCTCTCTCTCTCTCTCTCTCTCTAAGTCAACTAAAACCAAATCATTTTCATTTTTAAAAAAAACTATTAACCAAAACACCTAATAAAATTTCAAATGGGCTTAACAAAATGGGTAGTCCACCATGGTTGCTAATCATGGTCTAACCCCAATTTAACCCTAGTTTACATACACAAGTGTGTGCAAGCTTAAATAAATTCTAATAAAATATTCATTAATTTTGATAAAATATTTAAAGACCGTTTTGGTAAACTTTTTTTTATTAAAAACCATATCTTAAAGTATAATTAGCCACTAATTACATTCTAAGGTGTTACAGTTTGATTGAAGAAGTTCTGACAGACCCGCCTCAGATTATCAGAGTAGCGCAGCGGAAGAGTGGTGGGCTAATAACCCACAAGTTTTAGAACAAAATTGCAAATTCATGATGAAGGGAACCGTTTACTGAAGGGTGAAGTTCGTAAACAAGTTGCAGATGAAGCGCTGATCGCAGTTCGGAATTTCATGGATGTGTTCAAGAACATCTCGAGTTTACCGTCTAAACAAGATGTGGAGTTCGAGATTGATCTTATTCCTATGGCAGCGCCAATTTCAAAAGCTTATTATCCAATGGCACCGATGGAACTGGAAGAGGTAAAGAAACAAGTTGCCGAATTACTAGAGAATGGTCTGATTCGTAGCAGCGGTTAACCATGAGGAGCTCCAGTTCTTCTAGTCAAGAAGAAGGATGGCACGTGGAGGATGTGCATTGACAATCGAGAATTAAATCGGGTGACTATTAAGAATAAGTACACAATCTCTTGTATCGACGAACTATTCGATCAACTTAGTGGCGTGAGAGTATTCTCGAAGTTGGACTTGCGATATGGGTATCATCAAGTTCGGATGAAATCAGAAGACATTTGCAAGACGGCATTCTGAACTCGATATAGGCATTACGAGTATTTAGTGATGCCATTTGGAGTTACTAACGCACCGGAAATATTTATAGATTTGATGTACCGAATCTTTTCACCGTACCTGGATCAGTTCATAGTGGTGTTTATTGATGATAATCTGGTCTATTCGAGGAGCAAAGAAGAGCATGCAAAACACTTGAGGATCGCACTGCAAACGTTGAGACAAGAAAAGTTATATACTAAGATGAGCAAGTGCGAGTTTTGACTTGAAGACGTGAAGTTCTTGGGTTAAGTTGTATCCAGAGATGGAATTGCTGTTGACCCTGAAAAGATTGCAGTTGTTCATGATTGGCCAATTCCAAAGAACGAAGGGGAGATCAGAAGTTTTCTTGGACTTGCCGGATACTATAAAAGGTTTGTGGAGAACTTCGCTCGAATAGCAGAACCATTGACCAAGATAACACGAAAGGAGGTACCGTTCATATGAACTGAAAAGTGTGCGTCAGCTTTTAAAGCGTTGAAGTAAAGATTGACCACTGCTCCTATTCTGATAGTGCCAGATGGTTCCGAAGGGCTGGTTATTCATAGCAATTCATCTAAGAAAGGCCGAGGATGTGTTCTAATGCAGTATGGAAAGATCATAGCCTATGCGTCGAGACAATTGAAAACTCATGAGAAGAACTACCCAACTCATGATTTGGAGCTCGTAGCGGTGATTTTTTGCTCTGAAGATTTAGAGACACTGCTTATTTGGCGAAAGGGTAGAAGTATTTATCGATCACAAAAGCCTAAAATATGTGTTCAAATAGAAAAAGCTCAACATGAGACAACATAGATGGTTAGAGCTGATGGCTCTTGATCTAAAATACCATCCGAAGAAAATTAATGTAGTGTCAGATGCTCTAAGTCGGTTGCCAGCGATACGGATGTTAACTGCACAGAAGGAGATTATAGCTGATCTTTAGAGCTTCGAATTGGAGATTATACTACTATATTCTTCGGGACAGTTGATGCAGTTGCAAGTACAGTCATCCTTGATCGATAATATTAAAACAGCACAGTCGCACGATCCAAGATTGCAAAAGTGTAGAGAACAAGTAGAAGCGAGACTTCGAACAGATTTGTTAATTTATGAAGATGGTTCATTACGATATGGGAGTCGTTTATGTGTGCCTAAGGAAGATGTTCATGAAGAAGTCATGAAGGAGGCTCATAGTTCCGTATATTCGGTACACCCGGGAGGCACAAAGATGTACAGAGATCTGCGATAACATTTCTGGTTGGAAGGCATGAAAAAGGAGATTGCTAGCTACGTATCGAAGTGCTTGGTGTGTCAGCAAGTCAAGACTGACCATTAAAGGGTAGCCGGTTTGTTGCAACCACTTCCGATTCCTCAATGGAAGTGAGAACATATAATCATGGATTTCGTGACAGCTTTACCACGGAGTCTAAAGGGCAATAACGCAATATGGGTGATTATCGATCGATTGACCAATGCAACTTATTTTATACCATTTCAAGTTGGTCAGTCGACGAAGGCTTTGGCAGAGAGGTACATGCAGGAGATTGTGCGATTGCATGGAGTACCTGTGAGCATCGTTTCCGACCATGATACTTGATTTCTATCACACTTTTGGAGGAGTCTACAGGAAAGTTTGGGAACTCGCTTGAAATTTACCACAGTCTATCATCCCCAGATAGATGTCCAGTCTAAAAGAACGATCCAAACTCTTGAAGATATTTCGAGAGCATGCATGTTATACTTCAAGGGTTCATGGGAGGATCATTTGCACTTAGTGGAGTTTTCTTACAATAACAGTTTTCAGGCGACTATAAAGATGGCTCCATTCGAAGTATTATACGGTTGTAAGGGTCGTTCGCCTATCTATTAGGACGATATTGGAGAAAGAAAATTATTGGGACCGGATATTATTATACAAACGGTGGAGAAAATTAACATGATCCGAAATCATATGAAGGTGGCATATGATAGACAGAAAAGTTGGGATGATACTGGAAGAAGACCTCTGGAGTTCGCAGTTGGTGATCTCGTATTCTTGAAGATATCACCGACCAGAAGAGAGATCCGATTTGGCAGTCGAGGCAAGCTTAGTTCTTGATTTGTAGGGCCTTTCGGTATCATCGAGTGTATTGGAGAGGTAGCTTATCGATTGGCTTTACCACCATCCTTGGCGGGTGTTCATGACGTGTTTCATGTATCTCAACTCTGCAAGTATGTTCGAGATGAGACACACGTTTTAGATCACTCGGAACTGACAGTAAGGGAAGATTTAACGTATAAAGAGTGACCAATGGAGATTATGGATCGACGAGAAAAAGTCTTCAAGAATAAAGTTATCCCATTAGTACTTATTTCATGGGGGAATCATTCGAACGGAGAATCTAATTAGGAACGTGAAGACGAGATCCGACAGAAGTTTCCACACCTCTTTTCTTAAAATCCGTGTCTTCTTGTCTTTTTCTTGTTCCGGGAATTTCGAGGACGAAATTCTTTTATAGTTAGGTATAATGTAACACCCTAGTACTTCTATACTATATATTTGGGTATTTCAAATCTTGCGGCAAAATTCTTTGCTATTATTGCTTTTTGGTTACGAATAATGCTAATTATGGTTATTATCCGACCTGACCCGCATGTTTGAAACCCAACATGGTTCGAGATTATATCAAATAATTGTTAGTACAGTGTATCCATGCAAATCCAGAATATATATACAGATATAATATTTTAGTATTCACATATTTTTTTCCAATACAATAAAAAACCAAATAATATTTTCCCATCTAGCTTTGCATGCCATAATACCCCATATCGTGTGGTGGCGCCCATATATCATGTTCGTATCCTAAGGGTTAGAAGCTTAAACGGACCGATTATTAGATCGCTACGTATATTTACGTAGATCTTTATTTGGGGGTATATGTTTTTAATTATAGAATATTGTATCATAGTATAAATTCTTACGTATATTTTTCATATTTAAAAACAAGTTTTTGAAGGGATACGGGTAATATTCGGAGTAATATGGTATTATCTGTAATATCCTACGATACACACACACACACACACAGTTATATATATATATATATAATATTCAAATTTTAATTATTTAAAAAAAATAAAACTCTCTCTTTCTCTCTGTCTCTCTCTCTCGTCCCAACATCTCTCTCTCTATACATATACATATAATAAAATATTTATTAAAAACCCTCTTTCTCCTCCTCGTCTTCTCCATTCTCGCCCCCGCTCACCGAACCCTGACCCACGCCTCTCGTCGCCGTCTCCGCTCTCATCGCCGCCATATCCCCTCGCCGTCATCACCTCCTCCTCCTCCTCCTCTTCTTCATCTCGACGATCCCCAAGCTCCTAACCACGAAGCAAGAACCCACTTTTAAGCCCTTTTGTCGTCTCCATTCCCCTCGCGTCATCGTCATCCTCTCGTCCTCGTCCTCACATCTACCTCGCCGACATCCTTTCCTCCTTCCTCTTTCCCGAGCACCACCCAACCCTATAACCCGACATCAAGAACCCACCTTCCTCCATCGTCGCCGACCTCGTCGTAAGAACCCGACCACCACCATCACCCCGTCACCTTCATCTCGTCTTGCTAGCAACCCCAGACCACCACCACACCCTCTTCTCCTCCTATGATCATTCCCCGATCACTTTCAAAACCCCATCAGCCACCCACCTTGCCGTCACCTCGCCGCCACCTCGCCGCCGACCGCCTCTTCCCTATCCTTACCCTCGCCAAGTTCAGAGAACCCCAGCAACCCCAACAACCATCTTTTATCCTTCTTCTTCTTCTATTCTTCTTCTTCTTTCTTTTCTTTTCTTTTCCGATCGTCTCATCAGAGTTGCGCATGTCACCGACGATCCAGACGATCCAGTCACCGTTATCGTCTAGCCCAGTTACCACGTCACATAGCTGCTCAGCCAAGTCAAGTCTTGTGTACGTAAGTTTTGCGTCGTGACGTTATTTGACGTCGGAACGTGGAATCCTTATCGATGTGAGTTTCGATCAGGCAAGTTCTAAACTTACAACATGCTATTTTGATTATATCGATATTTATATGCTTATAGTACATACGTTTTAATATTCAGCAAGTAGTACCAAGTTACAGTTTTATAGCTTCCGTCTGTATCCGTACTGATAATGGGTTATCCAGTTGCATGCCAGAATATCACATATTATTATAAACTATATTCGTTCAATATGTTATCTAGATTGAAATATACATGGTAATAAACGTATAACGGTTATTACAGATAGATACATATGCATCCTGGCATTAGTTATGTTTACTGTGTTTAGATATTGGTTACAGTTTTACATTGGATATTTATTTTGGTTAATATACATTGCATGACATGTTCACGACTCACAACCAGACTTGTTAATTGGATTATTACTAATGCCGACAATCCTGACTTGTTGTCCTAACAGACGTGACTTATTGTCTACATAGACAAGACCTGTACCTGATTGATCCTGTGTTGGCATTAGATTTATATCATCAATACCTGACTTGAACACAAAATCTTGGGGGTAAGGGGAAATCAATAATGAAACCTGACTTGTAACTCAACAGTTCGATATTCTAGATACTGATCGGTCTTTACGGGCTCGGCCAGCCTTGGAATGATGCTGCTGACATCATTCATCTATACATGTTACGTGTTTACTACTTAGCGGCACGTCTCGGATTTAGCCCAAGAATCATGACCGTGGTCCCGGACACGCACGGGATACTATTGAGTTACATCGACAATTCCAATAAATTGATTTCAAAGACTTGTAGAATAGATCACCTAGAAGCACAAACTCTTGGATACACATCACATACCCATATCTCACTGTTTTACACCTGTATTTATTTACTCATATTCATGTTTAATCATAACATCATATCCTGGTTATTACTATTATTTTGATATTTATAGCGTACTGACGTCTGGGTTTTATATGGCCCAATTTCTCTGACATTATCGTAGGCAGATCACGAGTACTTTAGCAAGCAAGCCGAGCAATGAGGAGCTAGGTGTTTAGTTTAGAGATGCTTAGTTTCTTTTATTTCTGTAGTTTTATTTTATCGATGTGATCCTATAAAGGACATGATTTAGAGATTGTTATTTATTGGATCTTTATTCATTTCCGTTATATGCATTTCTTGATTTTATTTACTGTGGCGGATGGATATGTATTAGCTAGATTTTATTTTATCGTTCTTTCTATCACCTTGACAGTCGTAATCTGACTATGGAGGGTTGATTTCTAACCATAGGTAGTATGGTCGGCTTTGTCGCGTGCTGTGTTTACGTATTTTGGGAAGCGGGGAATGACAAATCCATTATGTCGTCCGTCGTAGGTTGCTTTAGTTTCTTAGTGTGTTTGTATGCTTTAATTGTTTTCGTTATTTTAGTTTCGTTGCATGTCATATTTCTATTGTGTTTTTATATTTTTTTATGTTTGTATCTTTATTATATAATGCTTGTATTATTAATAATAAGTTATTTCCTATATTTTTAATCCATGTTCGTGTGAAAATTAAAAATTAAAATCTACTTATTTTCCAACTAAAATATATATCCTAAAATTCAAATCTTAAATCTCTACTAAATCCACATTACAATAACTCTGTATACCATAAAAATGGTTAAAAGGACGCTCTATAGACGTCTGTAGACGTCTATACGTCTATTGATCTGTAGATGTCTATACGTCGAATTTTCCAACAGCGACGTTTCAATTTGAAACATCATGACTGTTTGATCTTGTACTCCTTGATCATATATGTCCATTCACCTTTTATAAATTCCTACACCTTCTCTAAAACCCTCATATCGTCTTTTCTTTTCTCTCTCTTCCTGCACCAAATCAAACTATAAACCCTAGTTTTCCCATATCTAAATTTCTCCAAAAGTGGTTAGAACCAAAAACGTAGAAGTTGGCGAATCTTAGACCTCCAAACATTGTCAACGTGCTCCTCCCCTTCCTCCATAACCCATTGATGAATCGGAGAGTGAAGATGATGAAGATGATGAAACTTACATCGAAGAAACAGAAGAAGCGATGCAAGACCAAGACGATAACGAAGAAGAAGAAGAAGTCTTGTTTGGATTCATCTCCAACAAAGCTATCAAGCTATATGAACATATTGTAAAGAAGAAAATCATGACCGATTTCTCTGTCCGTTTGAATGAGATCGAAAATTCCCTTCTCACTCCACTTCTTCAATACCAAGGTTGGATCAATTTTCTTACACTATATTGTCCCACTCATACAAATTTCGTCTATCTTTTCTATGCCAATCTTGTTAGTAATCAATATGCAACCATTCTCAAGACTAGGCTACAAAAGTGATCCATTATCATTTCACCCGCGTCTCTTGCTAGGATTCTCCAAATTCCAAATGAGGGTATTGATATTTATAAACAAAATTTGTCTAATTTTTCACACTATCCACCCAATATCACCAAGACGGATGCCTTTAGGCTCCTTCATGGTGATGAATATTCACACATGTATAATGATCCGTTCACCCAAATCTTGTTCTTCAAGCCCGTGTTTTAACCTACTTATTAGGTCACGCCGTTTATCCTAAATCGGATGATAGAGATCGCATTACCCCCACACAAAAATTATTGACTTATTGTTTGTTGGCTCGCATTAAAGTTAATCTTCCTTAGTTCCTTATCAATACGATTTAGAATTTACCCACATTCACTTCAAATCTTTACTATGGCAAAGTGATCACCAAAGTCATTGAAGATGCTGGTATTGATCCCTTTAC
Source organism: Agapanthus africanus (assembly GCA_030015575.1). Lineage (NCBI taxonomy): Eukaryota > Viridiplantae > Streptophyta > Magnoliopsida > Asparagales > Amaryllidaceae > Agapanthus > Agapanthus africanus. Next base: position 871,422,784 of record JASDDO010000024.1, on the reverse strand, counting down.
TGACATCTCCATTCAACGTGAAGACAAACATTTTGGTCTTTACAACATCCGTCTCGTGTCTTTAGAAAATCCTCTTGTCCAAGAACAACTTCCTCCACATCAATTTCCACCACATTCTCCAATTGAACCTGAAATCCAACACCAACCTCTTCCTTACAACTTTCAAGATTTTGAACATCGTCTCTTCGAGCGTCTGGACGCTATGCATCTTTCTATTAACAACCGATTTGACAAATCCAATGCCCGCTTCGAGTATCACATGAATTACATATATGGCCAATCCCCTTATCCTCCACCACCACCGTTTCAGTACCATGCTCCGATGGATTTCGATCAGACTCCTCTTCAGCCCGACAATGACGCGCAGTTATTTGTTGTTGGTTATTAAGTTATATAATATTTCACACTTATGTGGTTTAGAACTTGACTGTGTTTGCTTGATAACTATGTAGTTGCTTAAACCTTGATGGTTATGTATTTGCTTGCTTGCTTATGTAATTATTTGCAAACTTCATGCTTAGTTATATTTGTTTTGCATCTTATTATTTCATTAGTGCTTAACATGTTCATTTCATTTTCTCCCTAATTTCTTTATTATTCCTCCATGCTAACACCTTTTGATATTTCCAAAAAGGGGGAGAACTAATTATGCACATATTCAGGGGGAGCATTTGAATAATATATATCTTTTTTAAAATTATATATATCCTTTTAAAATTGTATATATCTTAAATATTATTAATTAAGTATTGTAAAATATCAAAAAGGGGGAGATTGTTGATTTATGAATCTCATTCTTTTTAGTTTTGATTATTTTACAAAAACCATATTTCAAGGATATCAAATGTTACCAACAATGTCAGATAAGTTAAAGTGCTAAAATAATGGAACTATTCAAGTAAGAGAACAATCAACAATACAACTGGCATCTCAACAGTAATATCAAGAGACTCTGAAGATCAAAATGCAGTTCAAAGAAAATTACGAAGAAGTCGAACAACGGACACATTGAAGACTTTTTATTTTCTTTGAGTCTAAAATCGATCTCAATGGTTTGAATCTCTTTATGATCTTAAATTTCTATATTAGATACATTTTCACTTAAAGATATATCTAAATTATTCAATTTGCGTATTCAAACATCTTCTTTAAAAATATATTTTAAATTTCAATATAGATGTCTTGGAAGACATCTGCGTTTGAAATATCTATAGATGTCTATAGCCTTACAGACGTCTATAGGAACGTCTATAACAGTTATATTCATTTTCAAATTTTCATTTTCGATTTGAATTTTAAATTCTAACGGCTATTAACTGCCTCCAACGGTCCAAAATTATAGGAACGATTACCCTAATTGTCCACATCAAAATTCTATATAAAGGACCCTATTTCAAAGAGTTTTCATCAACTTTTTTACTCATCATTTTCACGGTTTCAAACTTTTATCATTTTTTAATATTTTTGCGAAAACTCCGTTGCACTCGTTCTTAAATATTTAATACTCTTTTGAAAGAAGAGATCTTTTAAGATTTTAGAATTTTCAAGTCATTAAAAACGAAAAATCTCTAGTTGTTGATGAAGTTTTGTTTAAAATTTTCTTAATCTTTTTTGAAAACTTTTTTGGATCGTTCTTAAAGGTTTTATTATTTCCAAAAACACAATCCATTATCCCCTTGATGTGAAACTTGATTTATCTATTAAGATCATTAGGGTTGTAAAGTTGGTTTTGTAAAGATTTGTTAAATATCTGATTTGTACGACCTGGTGAAAAAGGTCTGTGATCTTCACGTTGTAAAAGGTTTCAGACTTGAGCCTTGGAATAAAAGTTTATGTGTTCACCATCTGCAAATATAAAGATTCTAAGATCTGAGCCTGATAAAATATCTGGGTTTCTCTACCCGTGAGGAATTACTTGGATAGTGAGTTTTCTGAGCAGGAGTTCTCAGGCGAGAATTAGCCACAGAGTTTATAAATCCTAGTAAACAAATCTCTGTGTTTTTTTCTCTGTGCTTTTTGTGTTGTGAAATTATTATTACTATTAGACTCTGATTTACATTCCGCTGTAAGGTTTTTCAAATTAGTACAATTGCGCTGAGTTTGCCATAAATCCTTATTCACTCCCCTTTAAGACCGTTTTCATGTTAGGTGTCACAATTGGGAACTCTATGTGAACCCCCCTCCCCTCTCTCCCCACATTCCACCTTTTTTACTGCAAGATTCTTTAGAGTGCTACTTTTGAGGGTATTTTAGTAGGTGGAAAGTTCCTTTAAAAGCAAAGTTTTAGTGGTTTTCCTGTAATAAAAACTTTTAGGTAGGTTAGTGAAATACAACGATAATTAAGGGTATTTTAGTGTAAGACTGGCCCAAATTGTCTTTTTAATTAATGCTTGGATAGAAGCTGCTGAAAGAATGATCTTCATATGTCACCATTTCCTGGGTTTCTGAATCATGATGGTTTTTAACATCCTATATATGATATGATAGTAATGAATAATAACAATTGGTCTACATCCTATTCTAGCATTTTGTTATTTCATAAGTCAGCATGCACGGTATCATATTCTATCATTTAGTTTTTGGTTGATTTATGTTTCTTGACAGGTGATGAATTTTTAACAATCAATATATATCATATGATAATAATGGATAATGATAATTGGTTCACATCTTATTCTATCGGTTTTGTTATTTCATGATACGCATCCACGGCATCGTTTTGCTTGTTATTTCATAATATGCATCCACGACATCATTTTGCTTGGCTCCCAACATGCGGTTGGAATTCTACGAGAGCAACACTATTCGTATCGGCTTATAGGTATTCTGTGGGTGCGGTGGGGGGCCCTTCAAATACTGGCTTCCAACAGAAGGCTAGGTACTTAGCCTACCAGCCTCAACGCCAGTAGGCTAAGTATTAATCATTCTACCATGCTTCTTTACTTGTACATGTGCTATTTAAATATTAAAATAAATAATTTTTACAAAAAAACATTAGAAAACAACTCAGTTACTGATGTTACATGGACTCCTTTAATATGAAGAAGACCACTGCTGAAGCCACACTAAGAAACATGATATGAATTAGAGATTACTATCATCCTTTTAAAACAAACAACTGGCTTTGCCTATATGATTCAAGATAACATTAAAAATGCTCTCTCATGCATCCCCTGATTCTCTGTGATTCAAGAGTATAATCACCCCTCCACAGATAAATTGGTGTCCGGTAACGTGGATAAGAGCGAGGATGAAGAAGCCAAGGGCTCGTTAACAACTGGGTTGTATGAAACAAAGATTGGGTTGCCCTCCAACTGTAACATAATGCATCCGGGTATTTCGGTCATCGTCCTTTTGAATTTCTCTTCATTCACGCTCTTCCTATCATCTTCATGGACCATCTTCAACGCCTCGTTCACGATGGGATCGACCTACAAATTGCATAACAATTCGATTAATTAATGTGTCATTTGCTTGCTTTGTAGTTAGAAAAACGTTTCTAACGTCACTGCCGCTGCCCCAAAACTATACCTATAAAATTGCATAAAAATTCGATTAATTAATGTGTCGTTTTCTTAGTTTGTAGTAAGAAAGACGTTTCTATCGTCACTTCCACTACACCAAAACTATGAGGTTGTGACGAGGGGTAAGCGAGGTGATTTTATACTATATATCATTCTCGCGAGGGCAGCATCCTTTATGGGCTAAAATAGGTGCGCTCGGTAGAATTTGAACCCCATTGCTTTCATACCATTTTAAATGTTCTTGCCACTACACAAAAATTCTGAAGTACAAAACTTCTGGAAGCAGGGGTAAAGGGGTAAAGGCCAAGGGATATGATTTTTATATTCTTACATTATGAAGTTAGTTTTTAAAAACTTGTATTATCAGGGGGGAAAAATTACTTATCCGAAAAGCAAGAATTTAACACTACTACAATAAGGGGTTGTCCCTACGGTTGAAGGTATCCGTAGGGGCAATATTTTATTGCCCCTACGGATTAATCCATAGGTCTCCTTGGTTGCCCCTACGGTGTCCTACGTTTTAATTTAAAAATATTAAAACGTAATTTGCTATTTGGCCATACGGAGCCGCAAACGAAAGCCCTACGGATTAATCCGTAGGGGCATTATATGGGTTATTTTATATAAAAAAACTCCAAATATTTCCTCTTTCTCACAACTTCCTCTCTCTCACTCTCCCGCGCGCGCCTCATTGCCACCGCCCGCGTCTCGTCGCCACCGCCTGCGCCTCGTTGCTACCACACTCCCGCGCGCCCTTCGTTGTCCCCGACATCACCGTTGACTTCTTCGCCGACGTTAGGAACTCTCTCGTCGCCGATTGCGTCGTCGACCATCGCCGGCCTACAGGTTAGTAAATTTCATATTTTTACTTCTTATTATGCGTTTATTTCTATTTTTGTTGATTATTAGGTAGCTACTTGGGCTAGGATTAGGGTTCAGGGTTAGGGTTTAGGGTTCAGTTTAGGGTTAGGATACGGTTCAGTTAGGGTTAGGGTTAATTAGTTGGGGTTAGGATTAGGGTTAGGGTTCAGTGTATGCTTAGGGTTAGGGTTAGGGTTCAGTGTATGGTTAGGGATTGGTTCAGGGTTATGGTTAGGGTTTGGTTCAAGGTTAGGGTTAGAGGTTAGCGTTAATTTGGGTTAATTACGTAAAATAGATAGGGTTAATTGGGTTAATTAGTGATAATTTGAAAGGGTTAGGGTGTTGATTAGGGTTAATTAGGTTAATTTGGGTAAATTGGATTAAGTTTGGGTTAATTAGGGATAATTTGTGTTAGGGTAACGATTATGGTTGATTTGGGTTAATTAGGTTAATTTGGGTTACTTAGGGTTAGAGTTTAAGGTGTATTAGTTCATTCAGTAGGATACTCGATGATAACGTAAACGTACAACTTTACCATAAACGCAAGAAAAATTTACCCTAAACTAAAAACTTCGAACCCTTAATAACGAAACGTAAACGTAAAACCTATTCAAGTTAAATGTACAAGTTAAAATCAATATATGATACTCGATGATAATATAAAACTTTCACATTCTCATCGATACTTATATATGAAAATCAAAGCGCGACTTAGTCCCCGTCTATCGGTTAACATACGTTAGATATTCGTCGTGACATAGAACTATACGAAAGTTGTTAAATATCGGACGGTATAGTTCGGTACTAACAACCGTCGTATAGTCTATATGATGAGAAGATTCAATCGTATGATAACCGATAGATTTGTTCAGTGTGGACAACTTAGGAATGTATAAAGCAAACACCTGCATTAACTTGTGTTTTCATTCGTTTTGAGTTATTTTGTCGGTACTTTTCCGCTGGTTCTCCGTGTACAAAAATAGATTAGATGTTCATTTCAACGTTGTTTCACAGCTTTGAAATGATTATCTATTCTATTACAGTGTACTCGGAGAACAGCGAGGAGGTGCTGCCGAAATTTACTCGAAACGGTTGAAAACACAAGCAAATGGGTGTCTGCTCTATACATTCTTAATGGGATAGAAGCCTTACTCCCGACAGTCGAAACACACACATACAATACGAATACACAACAAACGCACACACAGCACATACACACTAACAACCCTACACTTAAGCGAAATCATAAATTGAAACACATATATATAGAATACAACTCATACATGGATATCCTCAAATCTAACTTTGTTTATCAATATTTTATTCTTTTCAACGACAAACGCACACACAAAGCCCATACACGGATTTTCTCCTTTGTTAGTAACCATCCCGTTCTTAGATTTCTCAATATAGTCATCATAACCGATAATTTATATATTATACAGTCTAATATGGTCCATGAGTACATCAGAGTTAAGGACTGGATGTATGTAGATTGGCAACAACGTATGCAATCTAAGTTTGTCGCAGGAGTTGCTGCTTTCATTGAATTTGCACACGTACATAATAATATCGTGTTAGAGAAGATTCTCTGCCCGTGCGATAAATGTGGGAATAAGTACTGGCAGAAGGTAGAATTCGCAGAGCTTCATATCGTTAAACATGGTTTTACTAGATTTTATATAACTTGGCTATATTACGGGAAAGGAGAAGAAGACAGTAATTTGGCAGAAGAAGAAGGAGAAGACGGTAATGCGGCAGAAGAAGAAAGAGAAGACGGTAATACGGTAGAAGAAGAAGACAGTAATTTCTTTCTAGGAGAAGGAATGGAGGATATGATAGAGGCTGCCCTAGGTGAATCTATTCGTACCGAAGATGACATTCTTTCCGGTCAAGGACTGCGTGCGGATAAGTATGAAAATTTCATGAATGATGCTAGAAAACCAATTTATGAGAATGCAAAGTATTCCACCCTCTCATGGTTCGTCCAAATTTTCCAGATTAAATGCCTAAATGGATGGAGCAACAAGTCATTCACAATGCTTCTTTCGTTCTTGAAAGATTCTATGCCCCCGGGAAATAACATGCCTGACAGCTGGTACGGAGCCCAGAAGATGATGTCTGATTTGGATCTGAAGTGTGAGAAGATTCAAGAATGTCCTAAAAATTACGTGTTGTACCGGAAAGAGAATTTAGATTTGAAAGAGTGTCCAACATGCGGAGAGGCCAGGTATAAACCAAAAGATTCTGATAAGAAGCCCCATATACCTGTCAAGATAGCACGATACTTTCCCATAACACAGAGGCTGCAGAAGCTATTCAGGTGCAAGAAAACAGCAGAGACAATGATTTGATATCACCGTGTTCCTCCAAGTGAATATGGAAAAATAAGTCATCCAAGAGATTCACCGGCATGGAAGGATTTCGATAGGAGGCACGAAATATTCAGTAGCGATCCTTGCAATGTCAGGCTCGGACTCGCTAGTGATGGCTTCTGCCCATTTAACTATATGGCAGCACATGGCCCGTTGTAATGATAGTTTATAATCTGTCACCTTGGTTGGCTATAGACCAATCATACTTTATGATGCCTTTTCTTATCGATGGACCAAACTCACCGGGAAACAATATCGACGTCTATCTCCGACCTCTGATCGATGAGTTAAAATCTTTATTCATTGATGGTGTAGAGACTTACGATGCAAACACAAATACAACCTTCATACTACGTGCGGCTTTAATGTGGACAATTAATGACTTTCCTGCGTATGGAATGCTATCAGGTTGGTCCATAGATGGTCACAAAGTATGTCCTTATTGCCATCAACATGCAACATCGAAATTCTTGAATTTTTAGCAGAAATGTTTGTTATTGCGGCCATCGACGTTTCCTGCCTCTAGACCACCCCTACAGGTTAGACACTGTTCATTTTGATGGTCATCAGGAATTTCTTGGACCTCCAGCCCTATTGTCCGGAGAGGACGTGACTGCTCAGTGGGATGGTTACAATAATATGACCATCGGGATAGATCCGACAAAATAGGTCAAACCACCATTCTGGAACAAGTCAAGTATTTTCTTCGAGCTTCCATACTGGTCAACAAATTTAGTCCGTCATTGTCTGGACGTCATGCACATACAGAAGGGAGTATTCGAGTAAGTACTCAACTTGCTTCTTTGTAAAGACGGGAAATTAAAAGACAAGCTCCATACTCGGACGGATCTACAGGACTGGAAAATTAGAAGTGAATTGCATCCTAAATCTATAGTGGATAAACCTGGAAAGTTTGTACTTCCCAATGCCGCGTATCATATGTCACAACCGGAGAAGAAAAGATTCCTGCAGGTGCTGCATGATTTGAAAGTTCCCACATGTTTCTCAGGATCGTTTAGTAAGAAGATAAAAATTCTGAAAGGCAAGATTGATGGGCTGAAAAGTCATGATCACCATATTATTATGGAACACCTTCTTCCATTAGCCCTCAGGACTTCTCTTCCCGAATCGGTTGGTCTAGTAATCAATGACCTATGTTATTTTTTCAGAGAATTATGAGCTAAAATACTGGATGTTGTGACGCTGCAGAAACTAGAAAATTTTATTTCGTTGATATTTTGAAAGTTTGAGCTTATTTTCTCACCGTCATTCTTCGATATCATAATACACCTGACGGTTCATCTTGCAACTGAGGCTAAGTTAGCCGGACCGGTACAATATCGATGGATGTATCCCGTTGAAAGGTACGTGGAATTTTTCGTTTCGCGCTGTTCTCATCCGAATATAGAGACACGACCGCGTAGGTCCTTCTTGCCTAAATTTGGGGGCAGATGCTATTTGGATTTATCCGTCCACCGCTCCGAAGATGCCAAATTGATTTATGACACTGTGTATCGAAGGTTTAAACGGATGCGGCCGATGTAGCAGACTTCGTCAGATTCCCCCTCGTTGAGGGGTTTTTGATTGTGGGGACGCTCTTCCCTGCAGGCACAAGCCCCTGCAGTTAATTACGCTACCGCATCGCGGTAACCACTTTCTCCTTCTCCAGATGGTCACTTCGTGTCGTGTGTGTTTGTTTTGTTTTTGGTTGCCCGTGGATTGTATACGGAGACTAATTTATGTTGTCGCCCGTAGGGCGTGGATTAGTCCAAGTCCGTATTTTCTTAGATTTGGGTTTTGGGGTTGTGTTTAAGGATGTGTTAGTCTCATTTGAGACTAAGATCAACTTAAACCTTTGTTAAGGATACGTTAGTCTAATTTTAGACTAAAATCAACTTAATAGTTTGTTAAGGATACGTTAGTCTAATTTTAGACTAAGATCTACTTAACAGGATCATTTAGATCCAACAAAAGAGTATTTGAACTCTATTGTTTTAGTTTAGGGACTTTGCGGTCGAAGGTTAAGAACATCATAGTCCATGGGCTTATGGACCCCACAGTCTAAGGTTAAGGACATCATAGTCCATGGGTTTAAGAACCCCACAGTCCGAGGTTAAGGACATCATAGTCCATGGGCTTAAGGACCCCACAATCCGAGGTTAAGGACATCATAGTCCATGGGCTTAAGGACCCCACAGTCCAGGTTAAGAACATCATAGTCCAGGGGCTTAAGGACCCCACAGTCCATGGAATGATTGGTTATTGGGACCCGTCACCTTTCTGAAGACCTTGAAGGATTACAACGACAAATATCAGAGGAGTGAAGAGATGTACCCTTAAACCAAAGTGGGTTGGGAGATCTGTAGTCCAATTTGGGACTAAGATCAATTAATTAGATTATGAGCACATGGGCTCAGTTGAATCTTAGTTGAGGACTTATGGCCAACTTGGGCTAAGTCCAATTAGATTTAAAATGTTAGACCTTTGTTGGGACTGTTGAACACTTGTCTGTGTTCAGCCCCCCATTATTTAGCAATGTTAAACATGAATATGGGTTCTGGCCGTATTTTGTCTTTTATTGAGTGCTGAGCACTCAAATGTCATATGAGATGATCAACTTTGTAAGACAAAAGTGTATTTGAGGCTCAGTCAAAAGGGGAGTCTTGACTCAGAAAGACTTAGCCAATTTGGACTAAGACTGGTTTGAAAAATAGTGTTAAACACTAGCAAATATCTGGCGGTCACGTGTTCCCACGTGATGCATTTAGAATAATGTTAAACACTAGGGATGAAATGCTCAAAATAGTGTTAAACACTAAAAAGATGAAGCGCTCACGTAAGGACACGTGAGGCGCCCTAGGATTGGGCTAAGCTTCTTTTATTTTATTCTCAGAATATTCAAATAAGTGTTAAACACTTAAGTCTTCACGGCCATCATGTGTGGGCACGTGATGGGTATCCATGCACTGGATATTAAAGGGATTTGCTAGGGGTCACGTGGGGACACGTGAGGGTGCCCATGCATTGGATTTTAATCCTTCAGTTCTTTCCATCTTCTCTTTTTTAAAGTGGTGTTTGTCAGGGGTCACGTGGGGACACGTGAGGGCGCCCATGCATTGGATTTGTTCCATTTTGTTTTGAGGGTCACGCGTGAGCACGTGACCCGATCTCATTCATTCTTTTCTGATCATTGAAGGGAAGGTCACGTATTGCCATGTGATCAGGTTGGATACAGACTTCTTTACGTGCATGGAGAGTATTAAGTCCCTTTTTTAAGAATTAAATTCTTTTGTAGGGTTGAACCCTAATTTTATTTAGAGGAATTAAATTTCTATGTATTTGGAAGAATTAAATTCTTCAAACCCAACTCTCCCTCTAAGTTTTGGATCTGCATGGCAGAATCTCCCCGATGAGGATTAAATTCTCAACTTATGGGGAGATCTGCTTCTGCAGATCTACAACCATGAAGAAGAACTAAGTTCTTGTTTTAAGGGTTAAACCCTGTCTCTGTTGGAGGAATTAAATTCCTAAGTATTTGGAGGAATTAAATTCCTTAAACTCAATTCTCCCTCTAAGTTTTGGATCTGCATGGCAGAATCTCCCCGATGAGAATTAAATTCTCAACTTATGGGGAGATTTGCTTCTGCAGATCCTCAACCAAAGAAAGAACTAAGTTCTTATTCAGAAGAGTTAAACTCTTAGTTTGAGAATTAAATTCTCTTTTTGTTTTGTGGAGCTTATGATCTCTTTCCGTTTCTCACCTAGGGTTTCATTCTCTTCTGAGGAAATCTTCCTTTCTCTCTAGAGAATTAAATTCTCTTCTTTTTTCTCTCTGTTGCTGTATCCCCCTTCTATTTTTTTCTTCTCTTCTTGGCTCCTATTTATAGGAGAAAGAAAAGAATCAGTTTGTTTGTTCAATCTTTCTTTGAAAGATTTTAATTGATTTTGTAACCAACATGATCTTTTAGATCACTCAGTGAATTTTATTCACCATTGGATTTTTAATCCAAAAGATCTTTTATCTGTTATTCCTGGCAAATTTCAGGGAAATCTTTTCTTGTATAGAATCTTTATATAAATTAGTGATTTTTAATCACCATTGGATTTTTAATCCAACGGTGCTCCACTTTATAGAACACAATCTTTTTGTTTGGAAAGATGTAGGGAAATATTTTTCCAACTAGGGTTTTTGATTTCCCTTAATTAGAATTTAATTCTATTAGTTCAGAAGGTTTAAGAGCCAATCACGTGTTAGCACGTGACCCCACTGATTGACCAATTAATTAGAATTTAATTCTATTGGTTTAGAGGGCTCGGGAACCCATCACGTGTTGGCACGTGACCCCACTGATTAATTATTTAATTAGAATTTAATTCTATTATTTCAGAGGGTTTAAAAGCCTATCACGTTTTGGCATGTGACCCCACTGATTAATTATTTCCAATTATTCATTTTATTCAGTGCCTACAGGCTTTGCCTGTAAATGGTCACTTGTCTGCACGTGATGCCCGGTCACGTGTGGGCACGTGATGCCTCATAACTTTTGATCCCTGATAAATTATGAGGCCCATAATATATCAAATCGAAGGTTTTTTCGAGACGCTTTCGATACCATCAGAATTTAGCTATTTCACATTCAGGAGTTTGTCAAAATACAGCCCAGAAAATACTGGTTCATATTTTCTTAAACGTATCACTGCCATTTGATACCTTGGGCTCTTTTGCGCAGAATTTTTTTTTTGGCGGGAACAAATGCCCTCCACTACTTTGCCCACGTAAGTATATATGTGGGTGAAGTAGTGCAGAGTAATTCATAGAGTATGACCAGTTTCGAGTTGGTATATAATTTTCAGTATCTTAGTCTGAGAAGATAACGAGCGGACACAAGCGTCGTCATTTATCATTGACTCAAATCTCGACTCTTAAAGGATATAGTTCCAAACCCTCAGCTCCATAAGCCGCACCCTTCTAGTAGTTTATATGCTCATGAGTAACTTCTCCATTTCAGTGCCATGTAGGTTTGGCAAGTATGGCGCATAGATGGTAGATAACAGTTCATCTTGAACTCTTTATAAGGTAACGATGGCTTAGAAAACAGGGTTAGGATCTGTTGTCTAAGACTTTCTAACTTTATGAGCCGTGAGGGTCTCACAAAGGCTTTTCTCCCTATGAGTCGTGAGGATCTCGTAGGTGTCTTTTCTTATTAGGAGTCGTGAGGACTCCTAAGTGCGTTTTCTCTTGAGAATCGTAAGGATCCCACAAGAGAATTTTCTTTATGTGTAGGGACACTAATTTCTCCGCAAGTTGAGACGAATCGAGAGATTCTCCCAAAGACACTGATTTCCTTGCAGGTCGAAACGAATCGAGAGGTTCTCGCCAAGAACGCTGATTTCCCTGAATCGAGATAAGAAGTGATGGCTTAGGAAACAGATTCAGATCTGCTGCCTAAGACCTTTTAACTTTATGAGCCGTGAGGGTCTCATAAAGATTTTTTCTCCCTACGAGTCGAGAGGATCTCGTAGGTATATTTTCTCCTTAGGAATCGTGAGGATTTCTAAGTGTGTTTTCTCTTGAGAGTCGTAAGGATCTCACAAGAGAATTTTCTTCCTTACAAGTCGAGAAGTATCGCAAGTGATTGATGAGTTGACCTACTCCCGAGTCAAAGCATTGCTTCAACAGGGAGGTCGAGGGTTGACTTTGGTTTGTCTATGCACCGCCGAGTCATGGAACTGGGAATTTTGCCGCGGCTCCGCTTTGCTGACGTCGTATATTCCTACAGAGACACTGATTTCTCTGCGGGTCGGCGCGAACCGAGATGTTCTCGTCAAGGACGCTGATTTCACTGAATCGAGGTATTCCTGCAAAGACACTGATTTCCTTGCGGGTCGACGCGAATCGAAATGCTCTCGTCAAGGACGCTGATTTCCCTGATTGAGGTTTTGTCAAGGACACCGATTTCCCTGGAGTCGAAACGAATCGATGTATTTTTGCAAAGACACTGATTTCTCTGCGGGTCGACGCGAATTGAGGTGTTCTCGTCAAGGATGCTGATTTCCCTGAATCGAGGTTTTTGCCAAGGACACTGATTTCCTCGGAGTTGAGACGAATCGAGGTATTCCTACAAAGACACTGATTTCCTTGCGGGTTAAGACGAATAGAGAGATTCCTGCAAAGACACTGATTTCCTTGTGGGTCGATGCGAATCAAGATGTTCTCGTCAAGGACACTGATTTCCCTGAATCGAGGTATTTTGCCAAGGACACATTTTTTCCCTGGGGTTGAGACGAATCGAGGTATTCCTGCAAAGACGCTGATTTCTCTGCGGGTCGACGCGAATCGAGATGCTTTCGTCAAGGACGCTGATTTCCCTGAATCGAGGTTTTGTCAAGGACACTGATTTCCCTAGAGTCGAAACGAATCGAGGTATTCCTGCAAAGACACTGATTTCTCTGCGGGCCGACGCGAATCGAGGTGCTCTCGTCAAGGATGCTGATTTCCCTGAATCAAGGTTTTTTGCTAAGGACGCTGATTTCCTCGGAGTTGAGACGAATTGAGGTATTCCTGCAAAGACACTGATTTCTCTCCAGGTCGATGCGAATCAAGATGCTCTCGTCAAGGACGCTGATTTCCCTGAATCGAGGTATTTTGCCAAGGACACTGATTTCCCTGGGGTTGAGACGAATCGAGGTATTCCTGCAAAAACACTGATTTCTCTGCGGGTCAATGCAAATTGAGATGCTCCCGTCAAGAACGCTGATTTCCCTGAATCGAGGTTTTGGCCAAGGACGCTGATTTCCCTGGGGTCGGTTGACTTGTTTTCGAGACGGAGCGTTGATCTGGCAGGGAAGTCATTGGTTGACTCTAGGTTGTCTGTGGACCGTAGAGTCTTGGAACTAAGACTTTGCCGTGGCTCCGCTTTGTTGATGTCGCATCCAAATCCTGCTGGAATGAGGAGGAATGCTGTTGTGGGTTTCTAGGCTATAGATAAAGCCGTCGAGACTTGACTCTCTTTCTGATGGAGCCTGGTGGGATGATATTGTTCCCTCTTTGTTTGCGCCCCTGGATTGTATACAGGGATCGATGTGATCTCACCTGTAAGGCAAAAGTTTCATTTCATATGTACATTTTTGTTTTCTTTCCGCGATGCTCTTGTTTCCCCCAATCAGAGCAAAGCTCTGTTAGAAATTCAAAATTCAAAATTTGAAGCAACGCTTCAAATCCCGGACGCAACGCGCCACAAGTCAGGCGCTGATACGTCAGCGCAGCGCCCAAGGTAGCGCGCCCAATCAGAGCAAAGCTCCATCTAAAGCGAAATTAAAGTAAGCAACGCTTCAGCTGTGCAAGCACTGCGCTGCGCGACGCGTGTCAGCGCAGATGCGCTAGCGCAGTTGCGCTAGCGCAGTTGCGCTGCGCGACGCGTGTCAGCGCAGATGCGCTAGCGCAGTTGCGCTGTGCTGTGCGACGCGTGTCAGCGCAGATGCGCTAGCGCAGTTGCGCTGCGCTGTGCGCTGCGCGACGCGTGTCAGCGCAGTTGCGCAAGCGCAGTAGCGCTGCGCTGTGCGCTGCGTGACACGTGTTACGCGCTGGGGCTTTTGCGCCAAACAGAATGAAGATTTTAAAGAAATCTTTCTGTTCTTGTTAAAACAAGAAGATTTTCTTCTGTAAAACAGAAGCCCTTGGATCAAAGATCCAACGGTGGGGAAAATTCCCCAAATCACTCAGAGAAAAATCTCTTTAACAAATTTAACTAATTTATGGGCATTATATAAAGGACCCTAGACCTCAAATCAAAGGCATCAACATTTGTGAGAAATCAAGAACTTCAAACAGAGAAAACACTGAAGAAATTTCAAGAAAAAGTTAAAAACCTTCATAAAATAGAAGAAATTTCTTCTGATAGATCATTAATCTAAGAAGAAGATCAATGATCTTCACATAATAAATAGTGCTTTGCACTTTTTGTGAACCACTGGTTCTTTAAAACAAGAAAAACAAGAAATACTTGTTTTCTTTGATTCTAACTAAATCAAAGAAAATAAACAGTGCTTTGCACTTTTTCATGAACCATTGGTTCTAGAAAGATTCTCAAATTATAGTGCCTTGCACTTGTAAATCTGCACTGTTGCGCTCTTGGGTTGGCGCAAGCCACCAGAGAGCGCCACGTGTCAGCATCTGAACCACTTGCGCTATGCGCTTTAAGATAGAGCTTTGCTCTCTGAAATTGGCGCAACTCACCAGAACGCGCCACGTGTCAGCAGCGCAAGCGTAGCGCACTAGCGCAGCGCACTGCGCTTGCATGACACGTGTCATCACCACAAGCGCTTGCGCTCTTTGATTGGCGCAAAGCGTCTGAAAAATGCAATGCATTTCTTTTGTTAAAGGGTCAGGCCCAAGTCAAAAAGACCTAGTAGGCCTAATTAAATTGCAAAGCAATAAATGGGCAGAGCCCAGGTAAAATTGATGCTCTGCATCTTTTATAAAAGGGCAGAGCCCAAGTAAAATTGATGCTCTGCATCATTCAGAAATGAGCAGAGCCCAAAATAAATTGATGCTCTGCATCCTTTATGGGCAGAGCCCAACCAAAAATAGAAAATAATGCAATGCATTATTTAAAAATGAGACAAGTCCTAGTACAGGCCAAAAACAAATAAAAGTGTCGAACATTTTTCAATTGGACTTAGCCCAATCGTGGCCGTAAGTCCTCAAATTAAATGGACTGAGCAAGATTGCTCTCCTAAATCAATTTACTTTCGGTTCGAGGGTACATCTCTGAACTCCTCTGACACCTATCGTTGTAATCCTTCAACGACGTCAGAGAGGCGACAGGTCTCGACGACCACACATCGATATGGACTGCGGGGTCCTCAAACTCGTGGACCGAAACGTCCTTAAACTAATATTCATCCAAAAATAGGAATGTTGGACCGAAACGTCCTTAAACTAATGATGGACCGAAACGTCCTTAAACTGATGATGGACCACCACGTCCCTAAACTGGTGATGGACCGAAACGTTCTTAAACTAATGATGTACCACCACGTCCTTAAACTGGCAATGGATCACCATGTCCTAAACTAGAATATGGACCGAAACGTCCTTAAACTAATATCGGACCGAGACGTCCTTAAACTAATATCGGACCGAGACGTCCTTAAACTAATAATGGACCACCACGTCCCTAAACTGGTAATGGACCACCACGTCCCTAAACTGGAATATGGACCGCAACGTCCTTAAACTACTTATTGACCGTAACGTCATTAAACAAAACAATGGAGCCAATTGCTCTTTTGCCGGATCTAAACGATCCCGTTTAAGTTGATCTTAGCCCCAAACACGGCTAACGTATCCTTAAACATTCAAATGGACTATAAAACTCCAAATTGACTTTGGTTCAAGGGTACATCTCCGAACTCCTCTGACACCTATCGTTGTAATCCTTCAACGACGTCAGAGAGGTGACGAGTCCCGACGACCATATATTAAATGGATCATCACGTTAAGTTGATCTTAGTCTCAAAACAGGTCTAGCGTATCCTTAATGAATGTTTAAGTTGATCTTAGCCTCAATACGGCTAACGTATCCTTAAACTAAAAAAAAACACCAAACCCAAATCTAAGTAAATACGGATTTGGACTAATCCACGTCCTACGGGCGACGGCATTACTCAGTCTCCGTATACAATCCACGGGCAACCACAAACAAAACAAACACCCATGACACGAAGTGAAATTCTGGAGAAGGAGAAAGTTGTTACCGCGATGCGGTAGCGTAATTAACCGCAGGGGCTTGCGCCTGCAGGGAAGAGCGTCCCCACAATCAAAAACCCCTCAAGCGAGGGGGAATCTGACGAAATCTGCTACATCGGCTGCATCCGTCTAAACCTCCGATACACGGTGCCATAAATCAACTTGGCATCTTCAGAGAGGTAGACGGATAAAACCATATAGCAGCTGCCCCGAACCTCAGGCCTAGACGTCCTCACGTCGTCACTGCCGTTCGGAGGGGAACAGATTCTGGCACGCCCGGTGGGACCTTTTCCTCTTTCCACTCCACACTTCATGTGTCGTCTTCGCGAACGAATCGCGGTTTGTTAATGGTTGCTTTTGGATTTCAAGTTACTAAGATTTGGTCTTTTGCCTGGCGCAGAACTCAAGCATTAATGGCCTCTAACTGCACGAACTACTCGAAGTGCCACTGCAACGGACGCTCCACCTCACCTGGAGGTGTAGCATATGGGCCTCAAGCGGCCTCCTTCCTCGCTCTGCCGGTAGAACAGGTGACCCAGGCCACCACCGGCCTGTTTTTCGGGACCATGATCCCACCTGCAAGCTTCTCTATGCCAATACCTGCACTAAAAGCGAACAAGA
This sequence comes from Agapanthus africanus, assembly GCA_030015575.1. Lineage (NCBI taxonomy): Eukaryota > Viridiplantae > Streptophyta > Magnoliopsida > Asparagales > Amaryllidaceae > Agapanthus > Agapanthus africanus. Next base: position 871,405,652 of record JASDDO010000024.1, on the reverse strand, counting down.
AGTCGGTCTTCGACCGGCTCACTGCTACGACGGTCCCTGTCAACGGGTCGTCCACTACCAAACCAACGTCTCTGTCTTTGCCAGGCTGGATCAGAACTCTGAGGGGCCCGCTAGGAAGCCCGTGAACTCTAAAATGGCTATCCCAAGGAGGGCAACAGCCGCTACTCCGGAAGTCGTTAAGGCGGCTTCTCCCGTCAAAGAGTCAGTCTTTTCAAGGCTGACTATTCCTGTTTCGGCTCCTGCACGAGGATCTGTCTTTGACAGATTGGATATCTCCCCTCAAAGGACAACCTCAGTCTTTAAGAGGTTAACACCAGCAGCGCCTCATTCAGACAGGGGGCAAAAAGAAGCTGTCTCTATCTCCGAGCAAGTCCCAACAGCTCGTCATGCTCGACGTCGCCATTGGCGACGAGTAAGGAAGGCAGGGGGCAACTCCCCCTCAGGGCTAACTCCACCTGCTCCAGTAGTGGAGGTCAACGCTGCTGTTCCAACTGGGAACAGCTTTGAACTGTTGAGGAGGGTACGTAAGAACTCTCCAACCGCTACATTAAAAAGATCTCCTCCGCCTGCGGAGAGAGTTCCGGAAACAAAGCAAGAACAGCCCCCTCAACGGCTGTCCTAAAAAATATACAAGGTTTGGCGGAGGGTTCAAGACTCCGTGATTGACCCAGGTCACTCTCGTCAACAGAAAAAGACGAAAGTGCAAGAAGAAAAGGATCGTTCTCTTAAACAGCAAAGGACGACAATCACCAGGGTGCCCACTGCAACGGCCCCCTCAACTTCTACGGCCCATAAGAGAAGAAGGCCAGAAAAAGTCCCTACACCTATGGCGAATATCAAAGATGGTGAACCCAAATGCCCTAAGTCTGGGGGCATGGTAATTCATACCGTCTACGTGGCGTCTGGTAAGGAGGACAGTCGCATATCTACGGGTCATCGACCGCTTACGCGATCAGTGACCAAAACGCAGGAGCAGCAGCAAAAGCTCCAAGAGATGATGAACGCTATGGCCGCACTTACTGGGCCAAAAGAAAGCCCTGAAACATCCTCGGATGAACACCAGGAACAAGAAACTGACGCCGAGTTCCTTCATCGAATATTGGAGAAGAAGGATAAAGAGGCTGCTGAACAAGCAGCCAACATAAAGCGTATGGGCCTCCTGTTTCAAGACATGGTAGGGATGATGATCCAGCAAGATCCTCCGGTCGAAGATCCCCCGATCGTCCTTGAAGACGGTAAGGGAGAAACGTCGAATCCTCCATTAGCTCTGTCAACAGCTAAGGAGGATACAATCTCCAAAGCTGATTTGGACGAGTACATAGCCCAACAGATACGGGTGCATCATGCGACTGAAGCAGCCGGCCAGGTCGGAAAAACAGGACGGCAGTATCCAAGTTGGTACGATCAGATCAAATACCCGCCGGGCTACACAATTCCCAAGTTCCATGTTTACAAGGGGACGGGCAATCCTCACCAGCATGTTGCCCAGTTCAGGGCACTCTGCGGTAACACCGGCGGTGATAACAAGCTGTTGCTTCGCCAGTTTGTTGGAAGTTTATCAGATACGGCGTTTGAGTGGTACTCCGAGCTCCCGAACGACTCTATCAAGACCTTCGCGGAGATGGAGCTGTTGTTTACTCAGCGTTTTGCAAGCGCCAGTGAACGTACCCCAATGACGGCACTGATTAACGCCAGGGTAAAGCCTGGCGAGACATGGGTTCAATATGCTATACGGTGGCGAAACCTATGGTCAAAATGCGAGCAGCGCATTGAAGAAGCTCCCGCGGTGGGTATGTTTGTGGGAACCCTTGATCCGCAAGCAACCATCTCGCAATTTATGATGTTTTTCAAGCCGACTACCTTCCAGGCCTTGATTGACAAGCTAGCGCAAATGGATCAGATGGGCCATAAACCCCCTCTTCCAAAGCCGGACTCCCGAAATGATAAGGGGAAGGGAAAAGCGATCGTTGTCGCTAATGCTCAACACCAACCGAGCAACTCGAAGCCGGTTGTTCGTCAAAATAATATGCGCCCATACGTAGCCCTTGAGGAAAGGCTAGGACGTCCTTACTCATTTCCCTGAGATAAAACGAGAAGGTTATTTGAGCTGGCGTTGCGCAACTGACTCATAAATCTGCCGGATCCAAAACGTCCGTCGCAACCAAATGACGTCAATGAGCCCAACTACTGTCCTTATCATCGAGTACTGGGTCATCCAATCGAAGATTGCTACGTCTTCAAAAACTGGCTCAAAGACCAGTACCGACAGGGCAAGTTCGCGTTATCTGACAAATGGAAGGTGAATCCCCCGCAGCCCCACACCTCTAAGGGGATGAATACGCCGAGGGCAACATGCTCTGTCGTTGAAGAAGCTCCTTGGGAGGTTGTATTATCAGCCAAGACAAAGAGGATGCTAAATGATCTTCAAACATGCCCAGCGATCAAGTGGAAGAACCCGTTGGAGCCGCAGATCATTGAAGGGATGTTGAAGCCTTGTCCGACTCAAAAGATCGATGGAGGTGGCCCAAGCATTCATAACCAGCCGTTGAAATCTTCAAAGAAGAAGAAAAAGAAGTCAAAGAAGCCCGTGAAGCATGGCGACAAGCGCACGGACTTGCAAAAACAAATTGACGCGCTGGAGGAATACAACCAGAAGGCACGGACTCCCATTACATTCCAAGAGTTCCTCAATCACGTCTTTCAAGAGGAAGATGAGGGAGAAAGTTCATCTGATGAATCTGAAGAATACGTGGCGAGCTGTCATGTGATTTCCCATTCGTTCATGGACGATGAGGAGATTCCTTGCACTGAAAAGCTGGGGGCAGATCCTGAACCAAAAATTCTGGGGCCATCAGATGAAGTAATTGACGCATTCCTTAATGAAGCTCGGTTGAAAAGTAAAGCTGATCGAGAACGCGAGGCGGTCATATTTGAAAGGGCCAAACGCCAGCGACTTGATGAAAGGGCTGAGACGCTCCCGCTGGAGCAAAATACATCCACTATCGACAAAAGCAAATTCAAGATGAGGAAAAGGTTTGTTAAAGCCATATCAATGGGCATGAAGCTACCATCCTCCGAAGGAAACATTACTGGTGAGATGGAAATGCACCCCTCCTATTGCTTATATCATTAGAAGGTTTCACACCCCACTCAAGAGTGCAAAGCTTTCGATAAATGGTGGCAAGAATATGTTGCTCATCAACAACATTTTAAGTGGGAGAAACGTAAAACTCGTGGGGAGCGGAAAAATATGACCGAAGGATTTAACAGAACTACCAGTGATTGTCGCATGGTTAACGCCGGGGGATCACAGGTGCCTACATTCGGGAGTGATTCTGATGAGGAGCAGGAGCTTGCCCTTCTCTTTAAAGAGTCCACCTCGGGAAAAGAAGAAGAGCCGAAGGTCTGCCAAAATATCCGGCTGCGTAATAGTACGCTTCCCGAAAAGAATCTCGGACCCTCAAATAAAAAAGATAAGGGAAAAAAGAAGGTCCCTGAAGATATTGTCTTGGATAACCAAGTTGTGGAGGAGCTAAGTGCCAAGGACCCTCCGAAGAGAAATAAGGTGGATTACAATGTCTTAGCGCATCTGAGGAAGCTACCCTCATAGCTCAGCATTCTTGACGTCCTTTTGCTATCAAAGGAGGCGAGAGATTCGTTAATCAAGGCACTACAGGATCTGGAGCAATTCCAAGCTTTCCTGGCCGAGGAAAAGATGAAAGATGAATTAGAGGAAGTGCACACGGCCGATGTCACTTTTGGTGATGAAGACCTTCTCCTTGGGACGTGCGAACACAATCGCCCCCTTTATGTCTCAGGATACTGTCACGATATAAAAATAGGCAAAATCCTGATCGACAATGGATCCTCCGTTAACCTTCTCAATGTGCGGGTGTTAAAAGAAATCTGCATGAGCATCCAGCACCTTGCTCGGGACAAGATCACTATCTCCGGGTTCGACTCCCAGTTATCAAGAACTCTTGGGTCTGTGATACTGACGCTACGCTTCGGGTTACTCGTCATGGACATTAAGTTCCATGTCATAGATGCCAAGACATGCTACAACGCTCTGCTCGGCCGACCGTGGTTACACGAGTACAACATCATCCCTTCTACACAACATCAGTGTATGAAGTATTCTAAGGATGGTCTCGAGTATACCGTGGCGGGAGAACTGAACCCGTTCTCTGTGAATGAGGTCCGCAAATATGAAGATGCTAAATACTTCTTACCGGATTTCGAGGATACGGAGAGGTGTCACAGGCCAAAGAATAAAGCTAATGTACTATCCCTGTCTTCGGCAGTGATACCGAGGAAGAAGAGGAGATAGTTTATTCGGGTCCGCCCCAATACAACAAGCCGGGACCATCTGCTCCTACGTTGATCTTTGGTAGTGACTCAGAAGATGAGGTCCATGCTGTATTCTCTGCTCGGCCTTCAATACAAACGTCCGCTGACTAAGAGCAAAGTCTACAAGTCGCCATGGTGCCGCTTAAACACCGTAAAGAACTGGATGCACTTGATATTTACAATGTAGAAGAGCTGCGGACGTTCTATATCACTCCCAGGCGAGAAGGCGAAAAAGCGATTCTATTCTACCGCTCTAAAGAAACCAGAGTGGAGAAAGAAATCTGGCATGGCGCGGATCCTACGCTTGACAGGCTTCAGCCCATCCGCCTCCCCAGATATTATACAGAAGGCCTGAAGAGGTTGCTGAAACGCCAAGGGATATCCTTCAAGCAGACCATTCGAAAAGCCAAGTTCTATGACAAAGTCTGGAACGTTCCCGGGACTCAACGCAAACTGCCTAATGGGAGAATAGAAACAAAAGGGCTTGGATACATCCGGTCAAAGAAACGAGAGTTACTACACGGCTGTTACGTCGTGTATGACTTCGATGAAGAAGCGGATGCTCAGTGGGAGGACGCTAATCCTGAACCAGTAAAAGTTCCAGATGCAAAAGTGCCCAGTCCATCGTTCGAAGAACAAATGGACAAGCTTATAAGGGAAGCTGGTCAAAAAGTCCGAGACGACCATAACCGTGAAATGGCCATCTACGATAAAGCCAAAACACAGCGTCTTCTCCAACAAGCCGTGAAAGATGAAAATGCCGCTCCTTGTCAACCTGTTATAAAGAAGGCTCAATGCAGAGGCAGAAACAAGTCGAAACACGAAAAAGGTGCTCAATAGCAATAAAGCGGGGCTAAGAGGCCACGCAAGCAGGAGTCGAGCGTTATTGATCTATCCCTCATGAAGAAAATAGGTCGAGCGTACTCGTTTCCTCGGGACAAGACGAAGAAGATACTTGACCTCGCTCTAAAACATCAGATGCTTACACTGCCGGAGTCTAAACACCCCGAACAAACAGGCGAAGTCTCACACCCAGACTATTGCTTTTATCACCGAGTGGTAGGGCATCCTCTCGAAGACTGCTTCACCTTCAAGAATTGGGTCGAAGATCAGTATCAGCTTGGCAAGTTCGCTCTATCCGACAACTGGAGAGTAACGCCGCCACAAAAGCACGAACCCAAGGCAACAAAAGAAGAACCAGTGCCACATTGGGATTGGAAGCGAATTCGTACTTGTCACATGATAACAATATCAAAAGAGGAGCCCGAGAACATGAATGACCTTCCCTGGTGCTTCGAAAATAGCAACGACGAGCTAATCTTAGAATTCCCACCAGCGCCAAAAGAGCTGGAAGATGGAATCCATACCACTGCAGATAACCTTAAGAAAATTGAATTGGGAACGGTGAACGATCCGCGACCGACATTCATTAGTGAGTTGTTGTCTGAAGAGAAGGCGGCTTCGTTAAAAGACCTGCTTATGCAGCATAAAGATTGCTTTGCATGGAGCTATTTCGAGATGCCGGGACTAGATCCAGAAATTGCTGTGCACAAATTGGCAATATCCCCGGATGCCAAGCCGGTCAAACAAGCACCAAGAAGAATGCGGCTCGAGCTTGAGATGAGTATCAACGCCGAGGTCTAGAAGCTGATCGACTCCGGCTTTATCCAAGAGGTCCAATATCCTGAATGGATCGCCAACATCGTCCCGGTGATGAAGAAAAATGGGACAGTGCGCATATGCGTGGACTTTCGGGATCTCAACAAAGCCTGCCCGAAGGACGATTTCCCAGTGCTAGTCACCGAACTGATGATAGACAATACGTCCACTCATGAGGTTTTCTCCTTCATGGACGGCTCATCAGGGTATAATCAAATAAAAATGCACCCCGAAGACCAGAAGCACACCGCTTTTCAGACTCCTTTGGGAATATTCTGTTATAAAGTAATGCCCTTCGGATTAAAGAACACCGGTGCCACCTACCAGAGGGCCATGATGAAGATCTTCGATGACCTCATACACGAAATCGTTGAATGCTATATCGACGATCTCGTGGTTAAAAGCAAATCATACGAGGAGCATCTTGAGCATCTGAAGACCGTATTTCAACGCCTTCGACAATACAACTTGAAGATGAACCCTCTCAAGTGTGCATTCGGGGTTTCCTCAGGCAAATTCCTAGGATTCATCGTTCGACACCGGGGCATTGAGATAGATCCATCAAAGATCAAGGCGATCATAGAAGTGCCTCCGCCAAGGACTCTTAAGCAGCTGCGATCTCTCTAAGGGAAGCTCGCATATATACGGCGATTTATAGCCAACCTTTCGGGCAAGTGTCGTCCTTACAGTCTCCTGATGAAGAAGGGAACACCATTCTTCTGGGATCAAAAATGCCAGGGAACATTGGACGAGATTAAACAGTACCTGCAGAACCCGCCAGTGTTGGCTGCTTCGGTCAAAGGAAAGCCCCTCATTCTTTATACAACCGCTCTCGAAGGCTCCTTAGGCGCATTATGGGCACAAGAGAACGATCAAGGGAAGGAAAGAGCACTCTACTACTTAAGTCGAGTTTTACTGGGGGCAGAAAGCAACTACTCCCCCATTGAAAAACATTGCCTGGCGTTGATCTTCGCGATAACAAAGCTCAGGCACTATGCATTGGCGCATGAAGTCCGTCTCATTTCGAAGGTCGACCCTTTTAAATATTTAATGTCAAAGGCCATATTGACGGGACGACTCGCTAAATGGACTCTGCTCTTGATGGAGTTCTCGATAACGTATCAACCTCTCAAGGCAGTGAAAGGCCAGGCCATCGCCGATTTGCTCGCCGAGCATCCGATACCCGCCGATTCTCCTTTAAATTGCAATCTTCCAGACGAACATGCGTTTGACGCGATCGACGGTGGTGATACCCGATGGGAGCTTTATTTTGATGGAGCATCTTCCGTAAAGAAGCGCAAACAAAGTACCCCTATAATCAAATCGGGGGTAGGACTCATCTTTGTAACTCCACAGGGAGGGATAATGCGTTTTGCTTTCTCCCTAACAGAGCCGAGGACAAACAATGAAGCCGAATACGAAGTTTTGATAGCAGGCCTCGAGATCGCCATCTCTTGAGAAATCTAGATGCTTACTCTATTATCGGTCAAATGTGTTTATCAAGACAGTATGCTGATAATAAGAGGAAAGAAAAGGCGGAGAAATGACACAAGACATTACAAAAAATGTGTATCTTTTATTCATAAACTTGATTAGGTACAAGGTACATTATGTTAAAGAATAAAAAATATATATATACATTGTTTTTATTTACAAGTACAAACGATACAAAGAGGGATAGCTACTGAGGAGGAAGTGTCTTTAACAAATCCGCAAGCTGCTCTCACACTTCCTTCAGCGCCTCCTCCTGAGTGGCTGCCGCGGCCACCTCCGCTTCCACCTGGGCCCGCTGCCGCAAAAAGGATGAAAGTTGCTTCTCGGCCGCCTTCTGGGCTGCTTCCTGGCTAGGTGCATTCCGCTCGACAACGTCAAGCTGTTGCCTCAGTGATAACCCTTCGGAAAGGCATTGCAGAAGGCCCTCAAAGACAACCTTCAGCCGTGCAGCATTGGCCTCCACCCGAGCATGCAGTTGGGAAGACTTGCTCGAAGTCTCACGCGCTCCTTACGCCTTGAAATGACTTCTTGTTCAAGATGGCGGAAGTAAGAAGCGCCCTGCTCAATCCATGCTGCTCTTTGATTACTGGCGGCTATGGTCTCGGGAGTGGGACGCATCGACTCCAGCTGATGCAGGCGGGCCTCGATCTCCCTGCAATGGTTAACCCAAGATGCGATGATGCCCTCGTCATGAAAGTTCACGAGTATCACCAGCATCGGGTTAACCGCCGTAGCGAAGTCTACGGCAGATGTAGGAGTTTCAACGTCGAGTTCCTCGACGTAGTCACTCAACATGTGCAGACTATTCGCGGCACCTTTCAAAGATGGACGTCTCAGATAAGGACCTACCGGCATTGTAATACGAGGCTCGAAGGGCGCCGAGACCGGAACAACAGCTGAAAAGAAATAAAATGTGATCAGATAACAGTTCAGGAAATACAAAGGGGGGGGTTATCAGTGTAATAATCGCTGTACCAGCTGAAGCAGATGGCAAGGCCGGAAGGGCCGGTGGCGCAGTTGATCTTTCACCCCCTCCTTCAATCTGTAGCACTGCAGTCGGGACGAAAAAAGGTTAGAAGTAATTCCATCAATGGAAAAGGAAGATATCAATGGAAATCATACTCACCAGCGCCACCAGAGGAAGAAGCGAGTTCGGATGGGAAGGAGAAGTGTGGGAGCAACACCTGATAAAGATGGTCAAAAAGTGTAGGGTTCCTAGGCACACTAATGAAGTCTCACAAGGCATCAAACATGGCTAATTCAAATTTTACATGTGCCTACAAACCCTAATACGGATCGTTAACTAGATAATGAGGCGATGCAAAGCAAATAAACGAATTTTAACTAAAGGAAAGAAGCTACAACCTTTGTAGATCCGGTCCTCCACGTCCTAGGCTCCGTGATGAGGTCCCTCCGCTGTCCAAATCAAATCCATGACTCTAGCATCGGCTTCATCGGAGAAATGGGCGGGCTTGGTCGTCGGCTTCGATGCCGAAGATGATCTACGTCAAGGCATCACAAGATCAAGCTCCAACTTCACCAAGCCTTGAAAACTTGTGAAGGAAACACCCTATACTACTTGGCAAGAGGTAGAGGATGAAAAAATAGGAGGTGGGTTCACTTTAGAATTGGATTTCACACTTGTTTTCATCACTTGCCATTGATGTAGCAAGCTTTTCTTCTTCTTGCTCATGAAGAAGAAGAAGAAAAAGATATGGTAAGTGTTGAATAAATTAGATAAATAAATCAATAATTATCATTTACTAACCCTTGGTTAAGTGGAGAGAATGTACTATGGTTAGTTCATATGGTTAGGGTTAAGCATGAGACAAGAATGGTGACTAAGTCAAAGTTTCATGAATGTTCAACTAAAAACAAATAAAGCCACCATTCACCTTTCTCTTTTCCAAAATGAATAAGATAAATAAATAGATAAATAAGTAAATGGAAAAACAAAACCCTAATCATTAGTTTAACCATGGTTTAATTCTTTACACTTAACCAAGTAAGCATGTATCATCAAACATGATACAATCATGTGCACAAATGTATATCACATATACAACTTGCACAATTCAAGTGAGAAAATCCATTTAAAGTGAACCAATACTAGTTAATGCAAAGTAATATATCAAATATATAATTATACATTAAATCATTAAATCAACACTTGATTCAATGATCCGGTCATGTCGCATATAACCGGATAGTATCCAATGTATCGGCTTATCGAGTCAATCCTTGATTCGATAACTAGGTTATATCGCATACAACCATTCGACACATTCATCGCGAGAATGAAATACGGTATCACATACACGCATTATTCTCGGTCCCGCACATATCTCATATGCGCTCCTATTTCGTTTCGCTTGAGCCAGGAAACCTTTGTGTAGGACTCTAAAGACTCGTCAATACGCCGGCAGCAGGTGATGATCATATCAAACACCCACAAGCCGCAAGCGGTCTGCTAAACGTAACGGCCACCCAGGTATTGAGCGATCAGAAGATCGACGAGCAAGCCCGCTCACACTCCTGTGAATCCAACCAGTAACACTTATCGTACAGTCCGGTCTGTTCGTCTGATATGCCGCATATCTCGCCTAGGGGTGGTAAACGTCAGACCCCAATAGCTCGATAAGTCATGCCGACGTGAAGTCCATGACATGTGTGAAACTACTGATAACACTTACCAGTAGGTCACTGCAACCCTGGCCAAGGATTTCCTGTTATGGCCAGTCGAGCATAGCGCAACATCAACCCCCAATACCGGGAGAGACGAATCCCCTCCTATCGCTCATTGCCTCCATGTGAATCGGGACTGTACCCAAAAACCACCTGTTTGCACGACTCAGTAGAGCCGTGGTAGGGTGGAAATCAAAGCACAGTGGGAGACTCACAAGACTCTATGACGATCTCGGGTCAACAGACTAAGCTGTACCAGTGTCACCAGAGAACCGCCATCTGACGTGAGGTATAATACCATCTGGGAGTTCTCGGCGAGTCCGTTCAGTGTACCCAGTCTCCACTGAGCACCCGCATACCATCTCCGATGTCAAACACCAATGGATATGGGATCATCCATCGCCCATCGCATGGGTCGAGAAGATATACGCTAGTCTACTCTGGAATATCGATGCCCCGTCTCGATATTCCCTCGACTAGGAACATTGAAGGATGTACTCATGGACTATCCAGGCCCCACTAGTATGATCTGCATCACAGTCCTGGAAGTCGAGTACACATCCTAAGGGCTTTATCAACATGTAACAGAGAGACAGAAAGTATACATGTTAAGATAAAGATCAACCAGATAGCATACTATCATGTCGAGTAAGAAAGTCCTACCTATATATGTCCCAGCATCCACTACAATATACATCCAATGTACAGTAATGGCCTCTAGGGCATACATATAACTAACAAAAAGCACTCCTGAAAGGCACAACAGTATGACTTTAGTAAACAAATTAAATGTCTAAAAAGTAAGATTAATAAGTTGCAAACCCATACCTTCCAACATCTTTGACGGTATGAGAGAGGGCTGAGAAGTGACCACCGCCAAGGCAGTAGTTGAAGGCGCTCCCTTGAGCAATGAGGCATCGGCACTGGCTGCACCTGCGTTACGAAAAAATGTGAACTTGTCAGAAAGGATTGTAAAATAAAAAGGACAGTAACTTGGGATTTACCTGACGAGCTGCCGGCCGAAACGGAGGCGACTCCCTCCTCCATCGACATGAGGCCACCGCCCGCGGCCTCGTCACCCGACTCAGTAGGGACCGTTGTCGTGCTCGCAAGACCTGGAGACGGCGGGGGACCATAGGCAAGGAGTGCTATGACTGGAGCATTACCAGATTCTTGAGAAAAAGCGGTTGGCTCGTCTTCAGGAATCATGTCCACCTCACCCGTTACTCCCTCGGGCTCGGCAATCACGGTTGCATCGTCCACCGTCACCACGAGGTCGCCGGCCTCAAGCGCTTCGTCCGCCACTACCCTGGGCTCAGTTATAACAATCATTTCATCCGCCGCCACTTCAGGCTCGGCATCAATGACCTTCTCGGCTACGGATCCCTCGGCCTCCAGCTCAGGTTCCATTACCCCAGCAACGTTGCCCACCGTCGGCTCAAGTTCAGCCGGTGCCTCCCGCCCTGCTTCCTCGGGCTCGACAGTCTCTGCCTCCCCCTCGGTCAGACTTGGCCCTGCAAGATGAGATGCATAAGAACCGGCGAGTTTACAAAATTCTGAAAAAATATTACCTGAGGTGGACTTCTCGTTAGCCTCCCTATTGGCGCGAATCGCCTGTCTATGGGCTGTAGACAGGGCGACCGGGGATTCTTCTGAAGGGGTGTCGGCACGAGGAACGGTGCTTGGGCCCACTCCAATGGCCAAGGCAACCCTGCGTGCCTTTGCTTCGCGCCTCGACCGCTTCCTCTCCTCCTGGGCCGTCACGATGGACCTCTGTGACGCTTCCTTCATCGAAACGTCATCGTCCTCATTCAAGGATGCCTCCAGAGCTTTTAAGGCATCTCTCTTCGGCTCTTCGAGACGGACCTCCTGCGGTAGCCCAGAGGGAGCAGGAACATCAGCAGCTGGCAGAGCAGTTGCGTCACTTGGCGGGAGCGGCATTGAGGTTTCTGCCATAAAATGGGAGAGGTTAAATTGACCATAACACAAAGAAAACAAAAACTTGATGAATTGAAACTTACTAAGGCCTAAAGACGCTCTGAGACGTTCCTCCTCTTGGAAAGTCTCGAGGGAAGCGGCAATGGCTTCTTCATCAGTGATGCCTGTTGGAAGAAAAGAAGGAAAATCGTTAGTCAAAGGCAATGAGGAGGATATGATACAATAAAGAAAATGCGACTAGTAGTTACCTGATTGCGCAAGCTTAGCTAGCCACGCGTCACGCTTTGCCAATCACGCTGAAGTTTCGAGAGCGGCCTCCAAGTCTGTATCATCCGGCGGCGGCATGACTAATCCCTCGTTAGTCCCATATTCGCTCAGGCCCTCGGCATAGGGAGCGTGGGGTTCCTGACCGAACGCGACATCTGCAGCGAAGAGCGACTTCTTTTTCTTCTGCCCTCCGACCCTAGGTGCACGTGGGATCGAATTACGCTTAGTAGCCACCTTGGGACGGCGGGTCCCGATGTCTGCACCCACGCCAGACTCTGGCGAGGCTACAACCACTGTCTCCACTGGTGCACAGGGCGCTGGAGGTGCATCTGTAATATCAGGGAGCGGCAATCCGTGCGGAGGACTTTACGCACGCGATAGCCCGGCTCTAACATCTTTTAGAGGAGCAACTACCGGAGTCCTAGGCACCAAAAGAGCGTTGCGGTCACTGCCTGGAGGCGCACCCTTACGGTCGACCAGTAGTCGCCTTTCCTCCTTTATAATGGCTCCTGTTGCATGATTGTACCATTCTTTGTATACGTTGAGGAGTCGTAGAGCGCAAGCCGGCGCACTGATAAAAAAATGAGAACCCGTATTCAGGCGCATGAAATGATGCAGCGCGTTCTCCATCCCTTCTTCATTGGCGGCGGGTTCTAATAAGAAAGCTTCCAAGGGTACCCGTTGATCGTACCACAGTTGCTGGGCGAAACGATGCGGGTTGTATCTCATAAAAATTGCCGCACCGTTCTGCCTGAATACTAGAAAGCCCGGTCTTATGGAATATAAGTGAAGGGTCTCCTGGGCCGTCAAAATTGAGGCTCCATCGTTGAAATCATCTTGTAATGGCCGCATCGCAGTGGTAGACGCCTTTCCAATGGTCAACACCTTATCGACGAAAGACATCCCGTCTCCAACGGTGTGAGGGCGAAGGAGTAAACCCCTGGCGTTCCGTGGCGAAGGAGTTACGATTGATGCGCCAATCAGCTGTATGATGCGAGGGAAACCACACTTGTCGAAGAACGAGGGCCTTTTATGCATGCCGAAGACACCCGCCGTGTGTAGCTCGAGCCACGATACGAAGTAGTGCATCGGGAAGACCACGTGCAGTACCCCAGGCTCATTAGCATCCGCTGCTCGACTGAGGCCATGATATAAGTGTGCCAAGCCGGCGATCCCAACAGCCACTTTTACCCCGATGGTCATCCGGTAGGCTGGGTAAAAGACAGAGGGCCGCATACGGTGAGAGTGCATTGGGATCGCAAACCAACTCAGCCATAACCCAAGAAATCCTAGGAAAAAGGCCTCCTCGTCCATCCCAGGGGCTGCAATTTCTGCAAAAGACATGGTCGGGAAGTCCGGAAGGAAAAACCCTTTTGGTCTATCTCCTTCGCCGGCAGGTTATCCAAACCTAGACCGAAAGAGTCATCCAGAGTAGCAAACTTGGCAGCTTCTGATGAGAGGACGCTTGGGCGAAGGAACCGAGCGATGAAATCCTCAAAGCTAACTCCGCGACTCCCATGTTCGATGAAAAGGGCCTTATAGATGTTCAACACTTCAATTAAGCTTGGGAATTGGTGTTGAACAACATTCTCCAGCGTGAGCCCCCTTACCACCGGCTTAGCACCAAAGACATACTCGTCTGTCGGGAGCAACTCCTCATAATGTTCCCCTATAACCGGTAAACTGGATACCTCCGTAAACTCTTCCAGAGAGATTGACACTTCCCAATCCAAGGCGAGGAAAGTGTGGGTAGGAATGTTCCACTGCTCCAAAAAAGCCTTGAACCACTAGGTGGGGAGCGTGGGATACTGGAAGAGAGAAACGTAGACCGCAGTGTACAATCCCAACCTTATCAACTGCGACTTCTTCGTCGACAGGATATACCGGGCCCACGGCAGATAGCCGATCGGGTGGCGGGGGATCAGACCAATGTTATATGATTTCCCCTAGGGTCGCCCCTTGCCCTGACAGATACGGCGTCCTAGGATATCCAGAACCATAGGGCGCTGGACCAGAATCGCATCCATAGCGGGATGAAGAAAGCCCTTCGAGGTCCAATCAACCATCTCCACGGCATACTGCACCGAGGGTGGGGTGGCATAATGAATCGCCGTGATGGGTTCTGACGGCACTGCGCACGTAAAGCTCCGTCGACCCATGATAATCTGATTATACCACGACCCCCAAAGGTGGAGACTCTTGTATTCCGGGTCGTAGTCTTTAATCATGGCCAGGACTTCGCGGTCCAAAGGAGCTTCGAGAAATCCCTCCTCCAAACGAGCAAACGGGAATGAGGTGTCGAGAGACATGATCGCTGCAAGTGAACAGAAATTAGCCGTTAGTGTTGTAATTCCAACGCTTGGCGTTTGAAAAAATTCATTAATTAACTAATTAAATTAAAGATTAATTAAATTATAATTAATTAATTACACCACACAGCAGTGCAGTGGGTAGGGGACCAAATGGGGACCCACAAAATCTGGATGACAGTGCCTCATGAAATAAGACAGCCCCATCATTGGTTGAGACTGTCAATTAATGAAAAGACCCCCAAGAGAATATTCTCATCAATGGGAGATCCCTAGAGATAAGGAGAAAATCTCCCCTTTCAGAGCAAAGCTCTGTCACAGAGTGATACTTGTCAAACTCTGGTCTCAGGGGAATAGCATTCCTTAAAAGAGCATAGCTCTGTGGTAATAATGGAAAGATCCATCAGAAATTTTTAACACTTAAAAGAATTAAAATTTTTGGAATCTTGAAAAATCAATGAAAACTTATAATAAGTGCTTCATTTTTCAGATCTAAAAGGTCTACATTTGATCCAAGAGCAAAGCTCTGTTCATGGGCGAGAACCCATGAACAAGATCTCTGTAGATCTATCAGTTTTTAAGAGCAAAGCTCTATTTATGAAACCCCAATGGGGATTTCTTTAGATCAAAAGATCTGTGAGAGCAAAGCTCTTTGGTTTAAAATTGGTTTGAATTAATTTAGTTTAATTTAGATTAATTTTACCTAAAGTTTCTAACTTTGGAAATGAGCAAAGCTCTGAAGTTCTTAAGCAAGAGCAAAGCTCTGTTGAAATCAAAATCTTAAAAAAGATGGTGAAGATTTTTTTAAGGGCCATAGGTCCTATTTATAAGGCGCTTGCGCCCCTTCAGCTCACCCCTTGATCCAACGGTCAGGAGCTTGCCACCGCTGCACCCACGTGCACGCTACGTGAGCGCAACGGTGGGAGGGGCATTTGTTTCTCCTAATCAGAGCAAAGCACTGTTGGAAATTCAAAATTCAAATTTTGAAGCAATGCTTTAAATCCCGGGCGCAACGCGCCACGTGTCAGGCACTGATACGTCAGCGCAGCGCCCAAGACAGCGCGCCCAATCAGAGCAAAGCTCTATCTAAAGCAAAATTAAAGGAAGTAACGCTTCAGCTGCGCAAGCACTGCGCTGCACGATACGTGTCAGCGTAGATGCGTTAGGGCAGTTGCGCTGCGCTTTGCGCTGCGCGATATGTGTCAGCGCAGATGCGCTAGCGCAGTTGCGCCGCGCTGTGCGCCGCGCTGTGCGCCGCGCTGTGCGCCGCGCTGTGCGCCGCGCTGTGCGCCGCGCTGTGCGTGTCAGCGCAGTAGCACCGCGCTGTGCGCTGCGTGACACGTGTCACGTGCTGGGGCATTTGCGCCAAACAGAATGAAGATTTTAAAGAAATCTTTCTGTTCTTGTTAAAACAAGAAGATTTTCTTCTGTAAAACAGAAGCCCTTGGATCAAAGATCCAACGGTGGGGAAAATTCCCCAAATCACTCAGAGAAAGATCTCTTTAACAAATTTAACTAATTTATGGGCACTATATAAAGGACCCTAGACCTCAAATCAAAGGCATCAACATTTGTGAGAAATCAAGAACTTCAAACAGAGAAAACTCTGAAGAAATTTCAAGACAAAGGTAAAAACATTCATAAAATAGAAGAAATTTCTTCTGATAGATCATTAATCTAAGAAGAAGATCAATGATCTTCACATAATAAATAGTGCTTTGCACTTTTTGTGAACCACTGGTTCTTTAAAACAAGAAAAACAAGAAATACTTGTTTTCTTTGATTCTAACTAAATCAAAGAAAACAAACAGTGCTTTGCACTTTGTCATGAACCATTGGTTCTAAAAAGATTCTCAAATTATAGTGCCTTGCACTTGTAAATCTGCACTGTTGCGCTCTTGGGTTGGCGCAAGCCACCAGAGAGCGCCACGTGTCAGCATCTGAACCACTTGCGCTATGCGCTTTAAGATAGAGCTTTGCTCTCTGAAATTGGCGCAACTCACCAGAGCGCGCCACGTGTCAGCAGCGCAAGCGTAGCGTACTAGCGCAGCGCACTGCGCTTGCATGACACGTGTCATCACCACAAGCGCTTGCGCCCATTGATTGGCGCAAAGCGCCTGAAAAATGCAATGCATTTCTTTTGTTAAAGGGCCAGGCCCAAGTCAAAAAGACCTAGTAGGCCTAATTAAATTGCAAAGCAATAAATGGGCAGAGCCCAGATAAAATTGATGCTCTGCATCTTTTATAAATGGGCAGAGCCCAGGTAAAATTGATGCTCTGCATCATTCATAAATGGGCAGAGCCCAAAATAAATTGATGCTCTGCATCCTTTATGGGTAGATCCCAACCAAAAATAGAAAATAATGCAATGCATTATTTAAAAATGGGCCAAGCCCTAGTACAGGCCAAAAACAAATAAAAGTGTCGAATATTTTTCAATTGGACTTAGCCCAATCGTGGCCATAAGTCCTCAAATTAAATGGACTGAGCAAGATTGCTCTCCTAAATCAATTTACTTTCGGTTCGAGGGTACATCTCTGAACTCCTCTGACACCTATCGTTGTAATCCTTTAACGACGTCAGAGAGGTGACGGGTCCCGACGACCACACATCGATATGGACTGCGGGGTCCTCAAACTCGTGGACCGAAACGTCCTTAAACTAATATTCATCCCAAAATGGGAATGTTGGACCGAAATGTCCTTAAACTAATGATGGACCGAAACGTCCTTAAACTAATGATGGACCACCACGTCCCTAAACTGGCGATGGACCGAAACGTCCTTAAACTAATGATGGACCACCACGTCCTTAAACTGGCAATGGACCACCATGTCCTAAACTGGAATATGGACCGAAACATCCTTAAACTAATATTGGACCGAGACGTCCTTAAACTAATATCGGACCGAGACGTTCTTAAACTAATATTGGACTGAGACATCCTTAAACTAATATCGGACCGAGACGTTCTTAAACTAATATCGGACCGAGATGTCCTTAAACTAGTATCGGACCGAGACGTCCTTAAACTAATATCGGACCGAGACGTCCTTAAACTAATAATGGACCGAGACGTCCCTAAACTGGCAATGGAACACCACGTCCCTAAACTGGCAATGGACCACCATGTCCTAAACTGGAATCTGGACCGCAACGTCCTTAAACTACTTATTGACCGTAACGCCATTAAACTAAACAATGGAGCCAATTGCTCTTTTGCCGGATCTAAACGATCCCGTTTAAGTTGATCTTAGCCCCAAACACGGCTAACGTATCCTTAAACATTCAAATGGACTATAAAACTCCAAATCGATTTTGGTTCAAGGGTACATCTCCGAACTCCTCTGACACCTATCGTTGTAATCCTTCAACGACGTCAGAGAGATGACGAGTCCCGACGACCATATATTAAATGGATCATCACGTTAAGTTGATCTTAGTCTCAAAACAGGACTAGCGTATCCTTAACGAATGTTTAAGTTGATCTTAGCCTCAATACGGCTAACGTATCCTTAAACTAAAAAAAAACACCAAACCCAAATCTAAGTAAATACGGATTTGGACTAATCCACGTCCTACGGGCGACGGCATTACTCAGTCTCCGTATACAATCCACGGGCAACCACAAACAAAACAAACACCCACGACACGAAGTGAAATTCTGGAGAAGGAGAAAGTTGTTACCGCGATGCGGTAGCGTAATTAACTGCAGGGGCTTGCGCCTACAGGGAAGAGCGTCCCCACAATCAAAAACCCCTCAAGCGAGGGAGAATCTGACGAAGTCTGCTACATCGGCCACATCCGTCTAAACCTCTGATACACGGTGCCATAAATCAACTTGGCATCTTCAGAGAGGTAGATGGATAAAACCATATAGCATCTGCCCCGAACCTCAGGCCTAGACGTCCTCGCGTCGTCGCCGCCGTTCGGAGGGGAACAGCTCTATCATTTCAGCTTTTTGTATCGCGCAAGTCACGATTGCCCAATCATTTTGGCTATTTTTCGCAGTGCCCAATCATTTCGGCTATTTGTTTTATTTACTCGCTGCTTTTTATTGCGAGTTGCCCAACCATTTCGGCTATTTTGTATGCATACATTTTCACTTGCTGATTTCGTTGCAAGTTGCCCCATCATTTCGGCTATTTCATATGCATTTTTGGCTCGTTGACTTTTCGCCACGAGTATGGAACTTGGAATATGGTGCCAATCTTAGCATCAGCATCGCTGCGACTGGAATATTGCCAGGAGCGAATCATCATTTGCCATGAAAGGACTTGGAATTTGATGCCGATTTAGGTATCGGCATCGCTACAACTTGGATATTGCCAGGAGTGAATCATCACTTGCCTTTGTCGATGTCGAATAAAGGTGGCTTAGCAAACAGGGTTAGGATCCCGTCGACTAAGGCTTTTGACTTCATGAGCCGTAAGGGTCTTATAAAGGTGTTTCTCCCTACGAGTCGTGAGGATCTCGTAGGTGCGTTTCTCCTTAGGAATCATGAGGATTCCTAAGTGTGTATTCTCTTATAAGTCGTAAGGATCTTACAAGTGTGTTTTCTCCTTACAAGTCGAGAGGACCTATAAGTGTTTGTTCATCGTATGAGCATATCTCTAGTCGCTAATGGGACTCTGTTAGGGAAATGTTCATTCGTGCCCGTGGATTGTATACAAGGGTCAATATCGAACCGTTTGTAGGGCAAAATCGGGGGTATGAATGCTTAAGAACAGGTTCAGATCCCTGTAGCTTAAAGCTTTTGAATCTTATAAGCTGTGAGGGTCTCATAAGAGGGTTCTCCTTACGAGTCGTGAGGATCTCGCAAGTGTAATTTCTCCTTAGGAATCGTAGGGATCCCTAAGTGTGTTTCTCCTTTGTGAGTCGTAAGGATCTCACGCAGGTGGTTTCTCCTTACAGGGTCGAGAGGACCTTGCAAGTGTCTTTTGACGAGATTGCGTTGTTTCGGGTTTTCACAAAACTCGCCGGTAGTCCTGCTGTTTTTACACACGGAGCCCTTTCGGGTTTTCATCCGTGCCCATTTCTCTTATGGACGTACCTTTTTTTTTACCACGTCAGCCTGGGGATGCCGCGGGTTTGTAATAGTTTAACGACGTTTCGGTCATGCGTTCATAGGTTCGAGATTTTTCGGGCAACGTACAATTACGCAGCTAGATTTTATCGCAAATCTTCACATCTTTTGTGTTGGAGGTGGATTCCTTGAAGAGAGGGCTGAGGGCGATTTCTTCGTCAGAGTCGCTTCCAAAGATGATAACTTGTAATCCCTTAGTGTCGACCATGTGACAGTTGCTAGCAGCTTTTTTGCGCTTATCTGTCGTGCTTCTTTGTTCTCGATGAGCCTTGTGCTTCACTCGTTGAACGTGTTGTCGGTGGGCAACATATCCCTGCCACCAGTTTTTAAAGGCTATGCACTCCTCGGTTGGGTGTGCAATCCTCTGATGGTACAAGCAGAAGTTAGGATGTATGTCCGCTTCATCAAGATGTATACCGCCAGGAGAATTTCCTTTGAAAGAGGGCAACTTCATTCCCATTGACAGGGCCCTAGCGAATCGTTTCCTTACTTTAAGCTTGCTTTTGCTAGCGATAGGGATGCTTCGATCCGGTTGGGGTGCCTCGACTTTTTCATTCAGTCGTTGGCGTTTGGCTTTTTCGTATATGGCCGTTTCGCGCTCTCGATTGGCTTTGCTTTTTTGACGGGCTTCGTTTAGTAGCAAGTCGATCATTTCCTCAGACGATTCCAAGGGCTTTGGCTTCGATCCTGCCCTTAGCTCTTTTATGTTGTCTTCTATCGCCGAGTAAGCTTCTTCGTTAGTTAACGCCGAATGAGAGATCATGTAGCAACTTGCCACATAGTCCTCAGATTCTTCTAACGAGTCATCCCCGTCGTTATTGTCGTTATCTCCACTCTCAAGGATATTGTTGAGAAATTCTTGGAGTGTGACCGCGGTCCGCGTCTTCTGGTTATATTCCTCCAGGGCGTCAATATGTTTTTGCAGATCCGTGCGCTTGTCATCAAACTGCGCGGGCTTTTTGATCTTCTTCTTTTTCTTCGAAGACTTTGACGGCTGGGCCCGAATGTTTTGTTCACCATCATTATTAACTCCCAATGTTGGGCGTGGTTTCAGCGTCCCCTCGATGATCTCCGGCTCTAGCGGGCTTTTCCACCTGATCGCCGGGCATGTTTGATGATCTTTCAGCATTCTTTTAGCTTTTGCTAAAAGAACGACTTCCCATGGAGCTTCCTCTATAAAAGAGCATGATGCCCCCGGCGTGTCCACCCTTTTAGGAGGTGCTGTTGTGGCGGATTCACCTTCCAGTTTTCAGATAGTGCGAACTTGCCCTGTTGGTATTGGTCTTCAACCTAGTTTTTGAAGACGTAGCAGTCTTCGATCGGATGGCCTAATACTTGGTGGTAGGGGCAATAATTAGGATCGTTGACGTCGTTCGGTCACGGTGGGTGTCTCGACTCCGGTAGAGTGATAGGCCCATTGCGCACTGCCAGTTCAAACAGTTTTCTTGTTTTATCCCGAGGAAACGAGTAAGGACGTCTCAACTTCTCATAAAGGGAATGCCGCTTGTTGGTTTGGCGAACAACCGGTC
This sequence comes from Agapanthus africanus, assembly GCA_030015575.1. NCBI lineage: Eukaryota > Viridiplantae > Streptophyta > Magnoliopsida > Asparagales > Amaryllidaceae > Agapanthus > Agapanthus africanus. The sequence continues at coordinate 871,384,335 of JASDDO010000024.1, read as the reverse complement.
TTAGGCTACTCGGTTGTTGTTGAGCGTTGGCGACAAAGATAGCTTTCCATTTACCCCTTTCGTGTCGAAACTCCGTTTTCGTCGAGGACGGTTTATGGCCCATCTGGTCCATTTGGGCTAGCTTGTCAATTAAGGCCTGGAAGGTGGTCGGCTTGAAGAACATCATGAATTGGGATATGGTCGCCTACGGATCAAGGGTTCCCACAAACATGCCCACTGCAGGAGCTTCCTCTATGCGTTATTCGCACTTTGACCATAGATTCTGCCACCGTATTGCATACTGCACCCATGTTTCGCCTGGCTTCACTCTGGCGTTAATTAATGCGATGATCGGGGTGCGTTCACTAGCGCTTGCGAAACGTTGGGTGAACAGCAATTCCATCTCCGTAAAATTTTTGACGGAGTCATTGGGAAGCTCCGAGTACCATTCGAATGCCATTTCGGCCAAGCTGCCGACGAATTGGCGAAGCAGTAGCTTATCATCACCTCCAGTGTTGCTGCACAAGGCTCTGAATTGAGCGACGTGCTGATGCGGATTTCTCGTCCCCTTATATACGTGGAATTTGGGGATCGTGTATCCCGGCGGGTACTTTATTTGGTCGTACCAACCCGGATAGGGTCGTCCAATTTTAACAATTTGCCCTGCCGCTTCATTCACCCGATGAACTCGTATCTGCTGAGCGATGTAATTATCCAGGGCAGCTTTTGAGGTGGTTTCCTGTTTGGCTGTTGAACAAGCCGGAAGAGGGTTTGACGTCTCTGCTCGATCGTCTTCGAGAGTAATCGGAGGATCTTCAGCTGGAGGATCCGGCTGTAACATCATCCCGACCATTTCTTGGAATAAAAGGGCCATTTGTTTTATATTGGCTGCCTTTTCCGCGGCCACTTTGTCCTTCTTTTCGAGGATTCTGTGAAGGAACTCAGCATCAGTTTCTTGTTCTTGACGTTGCTCTGATGACGTTTCTGGGCTTTCTTTTGGCGCTGTGAGTACGGCCATCTATGTCAACATTTCCTGGAGCTTCTGTTGTTGCTCCTGGGCCTTTGTTACAGATCGCGTAAGCGGTCGATGACCAGTAGAGATACGGCTATCCTCTTTTCCGGATGCCATATAGACAGTGTGCACCACCATGTCCCCAGACTTGGGGCGTTTATATTCAGTGTTCTTGTGATTCGTCACAGACACCGTGATTTTCTCTAGCTTTCTCCTCTTGTGAGCGGTTGAGGTTGGGGGGGCGTTGCAGTGGGCACCCAAGTAGCTGTCGCGTTCTGTGGCTTGACAGGGTGGTCCTTTTCTCGCCGCACCTTCATCTTTTCCTGTTGGCGGGGGTAATCTTGATCAATAACCGAGTCTTGGACTTGACGCCAAACTTTAAAAATTTTAGAGGACAGCCGCTGAGGGGGTTGCTCCAGCTTCGCCTTTGTAGCGTTCTCCATTGGTAGAGAAGATCTTTTCAGCACAGCAGTTGGCGAATTCCTACGCACTTTGTTAAGTAGGTCAAAACTGTTCCCGGTTGGAACAGCAGCATCAACTTCCACCGTTGGAGCTGGCGGAGTCAGTCCAGAAGGGGAATTGCCCCCAGCTTTCCTCACTCGGTGCCAGTGGCGACGTCGAGCATGTCGTGCGGCCGGGATTACCTCCGCTGTTGGATCATCGTTTCCATGCCCCCTGTTCTGATGAGAGTTTTTTGTTGGTGCAAGCCTGTCAAAGACAGATGCTCGCTGAGAGGGAATGTCTAATCTTGGAAAGGCCGATTTTCGTGCAGGGGAAACAGCCTTGGTTACTTCATCCGAAGCAGGAGCTGAAACGGTCTGTCTTGTGAAGACCAACCCCTTAGCCAAAGAAGCCACCTTGGTGACTTCGGGAGTAGGAATAGCTATCCGCTTCGGAATAACGCCTTCTGGTATTGCGGGCTTCTTCACGGGGCCGTTGGAGTTTTGGCCCAGTCTGCTGAAAACTGAGACGCTTGTTTTGGGCGACCCGTAAAGAGGGGCCGCAGTAGTGGTAAGCCGATCAAAGTCCGTCTTTTTCGGAGCTTCTTGTGATGGTACAGGAGCGTTGAATCTTGTTGGTGGGATCATGGTCCCGAAGAACAATCCAGTGGTGGCCTAAGTCACCTGTTCCACCGGCATAGCGAAGATGGAGGCCGTTTGGGGCCCGTAAGTCACTCCTCCGGACGGGACGGAGTGAGAGTTGCAATTGCAGTTAGTGCAGTTTGAAGCCATTGATCTTCTGTTTTCTGCACAGAGCAACACACCAAATCTTAGTACCTCGAATCCACAGGCAACCATAGCAAATCGCGATTCGTTCGTGAACACGACAAACGAAGTGTGGAGTGGAAAAAGGAAAAGGTCCCACCGGGCGTGCCAGAATCTGTTCTCCTTCGAATACAGAGATGCGACCGCGTAGGTCCGTCTTGCCTAAATTTGGGGGCAGATGCTATTTGGATTTATCTGTCCACCTTTCCGAAGATACCAAGTTGATTTATGACACCGTGTATCGAAGGCTTAGACGGATGCGGCCGATGTAGCAGACTTCGTCAGATTCCCCCTCGTTGAGGGGTTTTTGATTGTGGGGACGCTCTTCCCTGCAGGCGCAAGCCTCTGCAGTTAATTACGCTACCGCATCGCGGTAACCACTTTCTCCTTTTCCAGATGGTCACTTCGTATTGTGTGTGTTTGTTTTATTTTTGGTTGCCCATGGATTGTATACGGAGACTAATTTATGTTGTCGCCCTAGGGCGTGGATTAGTCCAAATCTGTATTTTCTTAGATTTTGGTTTGGGGTTGAGTTTAAGGATGCGTTAATCTCATTTGAGACTAAGATTAACTTAAACCTTTGTTAAGGATACGTTAGTCTAATTTTAGACTAAGATCAACTTAACAGTTTGTTAAGGATACGTTAGTCTAATTTTAGACTAAGATCTACTTAACAGGATCATTTAGATCCAACAAAAGAGTATTTGAACTCTATTGTTTTAGTTTAGGGACTTTGCGGTCGAAGGTTAAGAACATCATAGTTCATGAGTTTAAGGACCCCATAGTCCAAGGTTAAGGACATCATAGTCCATGGGTTTAAAGACCCCACAGTCCGAGGTTAAGGACATCATAGTCCATGGGCTTAAGGACCCCACAGTCCGAAGTTAAGGACATCATAGTCCATGGGCTTAAGGACCCCACAATACAGGTTAAGGACATCATAGTCCATGGGCTTAAGGACCCCACAGTCCATGGAATGATTGGTTATCGGGACCCGTCACCTTTTTGAAGACGTTGAAGGATTACAATGACAAATATCAGAGGAGTGAAGAGATGTACCCTTGAACCAAAGTGGGTTGGGAGATCTGTAGTTCAATTTGGGACTAAGATCAATGTTTCCCCCAATCAGAGCAAAGCTCTATTTGAATTTCAAAATTCAAAATTCGAAGCAACGCTTCAAATTCTTTGCGCTACGCGCAACGCGCCATGTGTCAAAAGCTGATACGTCAGCGCAGCGCCCAAGGCAGCACGCCTAATCAGAGCAAGGCTCTATTTAAAACAAAATTAAAGGAAGCAACGCTTCAGTTGCGCAAGCGCTGCGCTGCGCGACACGTGTCAGTGCAAACGCAGTTGCGCTGCGCGACACGTGTCAGCGTAGATGGGCAAGCGCAGATGCGCTGCGCCGTGCGCTGCGCGACACGTGTCAGCGCAGATGCGCTGCGCCGTGCGCTGCGCGACACGTGTCAGCGCAGTTGCGCTGCGCTCTGCGTTGCTTGACACGTGTCACGCGCTAGGGCGTTTGCGCCAAACAGAATTAAATTCTAGTAAGATTCTTCTGTTCTTGTTAAAACAAGAAGATTGTCTTCTGTAAAACAGAAGCGCTTGGATCAAAGATCCAACGGTGGGAAAAATTCCCCAAATCACTCAGAGAAGGATCTCTTTAAAAAATATAACAAATTTATGGGCACTATATAAAGGTCTCTAGACCCCAATTCAAAACATCATCAACATTTGTGAGAGGTTAAGAACCTCAAAACAGAGAGAACTCTGAAGAAATTTCAAGAAAAAGGTAAAAACCTTCATAAAATAGAAGAATTTCTTCTAATAGATCATTGATCTAAGAACAAGATCAATGATCTTCATATAATAATAAGTGCTTTGCACTCTTTTATGAACCACTGGTTCTCTGAGAACAAGAAAAACAAGAAATACTTGTTTTCTTTGATCTAAATTGGATCAAGAAATCAAACAGTGCTTTGCACTTTTTTATGAACCATTGGTTCTGGAATATTAAAGATTCCCAAGATTATTGAAATAGTGCCTTGCACTTGCAAAAACTGCACTGTTGCGCTCCTGGGTTGGCGCAAGCCACCAGAGAGCGTCATGTGTCAGCATCTGAATCACTTGCGCTATGTGCTTTTAAGAAAGAGCCTTGCTCTCTGAAATTGGCGCAACTCACCAGAACACGCCACGTGTCAGCAGCGCAAGCGCAGCGCACTGGCGCAGCGCACTGCGCTTGTGTGACACGTGTCACCTCCACAAGCGCTTGCGCTCATTTATTGGCGCAAAGCGCTTGACAGGCCACATGGCCACTGTCAGATGATTGACACACTGCATCATTAAAAAGAAGGGCTGAGCCTAATTAAAAAGGCCTAACAGGCCTAATAAATGCTATGCATTATTTTCAAACAGGCGCAATGCATCAAAGCCCAAATAAAAATTGATGCTCTGCATCATTTATAAATAGGCAGAGCCCAAGCAAAATAAAGTAATGCAATGCATTACTTAAACATGGGCAAAGCCCTAGCACAGGCCTAATAGGCCAAAAACAAATAAAAGCGTTGAACATTTTTCAACTGGACTTAGCCCAATCATGGCCGTAAGTCCTTAAATTAAATTGACTGAGCACAGCTGCTCTCTTAAATCGATTTACATCCGGTTCGAGGGTACATCTCCGAACTTCTTTGACTCCTATCGTTGTAATCCTTCAACGACGTCAGAGAGATGACGGGTACCGACAACCATACATCAACACGGACTGCGGGGTCCTTAAACTCATGGACTTAAGCGTCCTTAAACCAAAAGACGGATTGTGGGATCCTTAAACCCGCGGACTTATACGTCCTTAAACTAAAACACGGACTGTGGGATCCTCAAACCCACGGACTTAAGCGTCCTTAAACTACCTATGGACCACCATGTCCCTAAACTGGAATATGGACCTCTATGTCCCTAAACTGGAACATGGACCACTACGTCCCTAAACTGGAACAATAGAGCCCAAATGCTCTTTTGTCGGATTTAAACGATCCTGTTTAAGTTGATCCTAGCCTCAAAAATGGCTAACGTATCCTTAAACTTTCAAACAGGCTTTAGTCCCAAACCGGACTATAGATCCCCTAATCAATTTTGGTTTAAGGGTACATCTCTGAACTCCTCTGAAACCTATCGTTGTAATCCTTCAACGACGTCAGAGAGGTGATGGGTCCAGACGGCCATACATACTTATGAAATGGACCACTATGTCCCTAAACTGGAGCAATAGAGCCCCTTAACGCTCTTTTGTTGGATCTAAATGATCCCGTTAAGTTGATCTTAGTCTCAAATTGGGCTAACGTATCCTTAACAAACGTTTAAGTTGATCTTAGGCTCAAATATGGCTAACGTATCTTAAACCAAAACCCCAAATCCAAATCTAAGAAAATACGGATTTGGACTAATCCACGTCCTACGGGTGACACATAAATTAGTCTCCGTATACAATCCACGGGCAACCACAAACAAAACAAACACCCACGACACGAAGTGAAATTCTGGAGAAGGAGAAAGTGGCTACCGCGATGCGGTAGCGTAATTAACTGCAGGGGCTTGCGCTTGCAGGGAAGAGCGTCCCCACAATCAAAAACCCCTCAAGCGAGGGGGAATCTGACGAAGTCTGCTACATCGGCCGCATCCGTCCAAACCTCCGATACACGGTGCCATAAATCAACTTGGCATCTTTAAAGAGGTGGACGGATAAAACCAAATAGCATCTGCCCGGAATCTCAGGCTAGACGTCCTAACGTCTCGGCCGCCGTTCGGAGGGGAACAGATTCTGGCACGCCCGGTGGGACCTTTTTCTCTTTCCACTCCACACTTCGTGTGTCGTATTCGCGAACGAATCGCGGTTTGTTAATGGTTGCCTTTAGGTTTCAAGTTACTAAGATTTGGTCTCTTTCTTGGCGCAGAAAGCAAAACAGCAATGGCATTCACCTGTTCGAAGTGCTCCAATTGCAGCTGCAACTCGCTTCCTGCCTCAACTTGGGGCATAACCTACGGGCACCAAGCGGCCTCTTTGTTCACGATGCCCGTGGAGCAGATTACTCAAGCCACCACAGGGCTGTTTTTCGGAACCATGCTTCCGCCAACAAGCTTCAGCATCCCCGTGCCCGTACCAGAAGCTCCTAAGAAGTCGGTCTTCGATCGACTTACAGTTACTGCGGCCCCTCTCAACGGGTCGCCCAACACCAGTGCCTCGGTCTTCTCCAGACTGGGCCAAAACTCCTGCGGGCCCACGATGAAGCTTGCAGTCCCAGAAAAGGTTATTCCAAAAAGAGTGGCCAAACCTGCTCCTGAAGTCGTCAAGGCGGCTTCTTCTGCTAAGAGATCGGTCTTTACAAGACTGACCGTCCCAACTCCCACTCCTGCTCTTGCTGCTCAAAAGACATCAGTCTTCAATAGGCTGACGCCGGCAACAGCCCCATACCTGAACAGGGGGCAAGAAGAAGCTGTTTCTGTCTCTGAACCAATACCGACGACTCGTCGCGCCCGACGACGCCACTGGTGCCGGATAAGGAAGACTGGGGGCAACTCCCCCTCTGGGATAACTCCACCAGCTCCAACGGTGGAAGTTAATACCGCTGTTCCAACTGGGAACAGCTCTGAGCAGCTGAACAGGGTACGTAGAAACTGAAGGGTTTGTTTAGCACTCTATGAAGAGTTTTGAAGTATCACATGTCCAAAAGTTATGATTTTTTATTGTGCTAAACAAACACGCAAGTGGATCGATCCTAGAAAATTAGGTTTATTAAACTTTAAACTAGAAAAATTAGGGTTTGAATGCTACAACCTTTGTAGCTCCCGTTTTTGCTTCACTCTTTGGGCTCTTTGGGTGTTGGAAGAAGCTCTCCTTGTTGTCCTCCTACGTCCACGACGATCCACCCGGAGTTTCCCGTCCAAGCTAGCTACTTTGGAAAAACCAAGAGAACACTCTAATCAAGTCGGCTAAAGTTGATTAGAATGATGTTGTGGCTATGGATCTCATTTCAAAATCCTATTTTTATGAGTATTTTGCACTCTTATAAGAAATAGAGAGCAAAAGCATGGAGGTTGATGAAGATGGTGGCTTTTGTGAAGAAGAGAATGAATTATCTATGAAAGAGAAAAAGAAAAATAGCTATATATATTTTCCTTTCTCTAAACCAACCATGGTTAGATTTAAAGATATCATTTTATTTAAATTGAAAGCATGATAAGAAAATAAACTATGGGTTAAAAGTTAGGTGAGCATGGTTGAGTTAGAAGAGTGTAGAAATTCTTAAGTGATTTAACCCATTTTTCATTTTCTTTTGCTTTAATTTAAATCCAATAATTATCCAAATATAACCATGGTGTAATTCTTATACATCCACCATTCTCATTGTATAAACAACCATGATAAAAATTGATGTATGTATGCATGTGTGCTTGCACATCAATATGTGCATGAACAAGAATAAATGCATACATGCATGCATACATCCAAAATAAGCAAGATAGGATTTGTAGTGAGAAACTAATGATGAATCAACACTTGATTCACTAATCCGGTCATATCACATATGACCCGACCATTAGCAAGCCGCCCAATTAATATACGGTATTCCATACTCGCATATTAATCGGGTCCAAGCGCATATCGCATATGCGCACCACAACTTTTCGCCTGGACTAGGTAACTCCTATGTGGGACTCTAAGACTCGTCAATACGCCGGCAGTGGGCGATGATCATATCAAGCACCCCCAAGCCGCAAGCGGTCAGCTAAACGTAACGGCCACCCGGGTATTGAGCGATTAGAAGAAAACAAGCGAACCTGTTACAACTCCTGTCGAGCCATCCGGCAACACTACCGTACAGTCCGGTCTCTTCGTCAGATATGCTGCATATCGAGCCTAGGGATGGTCACGTCGACCCCAATAACTCAATAAGTCGTGCCGGTGAATGGTCTATAACAGTTCGAGAAACTACTGATAACACTTATCAGCAAATCTCAGCAGCCCTGGCCAGGGACTTGCTTCTATAACCAGTCGGGCACAGTACAGCATCAACTCCCAATATCGGGAGAGACGAAACCCCTCCTATCGCTCATTGCCTTCGTGTGTCTCGGGACTGTACCCAACGGCCACCTGCTTGCACGACTCAGTAGAGCCGTGGTAGGGTGGTAATCAAAGTACAGTGGGAGAACACACAAGGCTCTATGACGATTTCGGGTCTACAGACTAACCTGTACCAGTGTCACCTGAGAACTGCTATCCGACGATAGATATAATTCCATATAGGAGTTCTCGGCGAGTCCGTCCAGTGTACCCAGTCACCACTGAGCACCCGTATATGATCTTGATGTCAAACATCGATGAATGTGGGAACATCCATCGCCCATCACATGGGTCTAGTATCACATACGCTAGTCTACTCTGGTATATCGATGCCCCGTCTCGATACACCTCCGACTAGGGACATTTCAGGATATGCTTATAGACTACAGATGTCCCACTAGTATGATCTCCATCATAATCAGAGTAGTCAAGCCGATATCCTCAGGGCTTTATCAGCATGTATGAATGAATAAAAGCATGATCTAATCAACATGACAGATAAAGAAGAACCAGATAGCATACTATCATGTCGAGCAAGAATGCAAACTGAATATATATACATGTATAGATACATCCACTATCACATAATGGCCTCTAGGGCATACATATATCCAACAATCTCCCACTTGCACTAAGGCCAGTTATTGGCGTATCTCATACCCAACATCTCAAAAAGTCGCTCATGCTGTGGCTGAGGGAGGGCCTTGTTGAGTGGATCCGCGGCGTTGTTCTTTGTGTCTACTCTCTTAATCTCGATCTCGCGGCGATCTACAATCTCCCGGATCAAATGAAATCGCCTCAGGATGTGTCTGGACCGCTGATGGGATCTGGGCTCCTTGGCTAACGCCATAGCCCCATTATTATCACAATACAAGGGTATTGGATCAATAATGGTTGGAACTACTCCTAGCTCCGAGACGAACTTCTTCATCCAGACGGCTTCCTTGGCGGCATCATTTGCAGCAATGTACTCAGCTTCCATCGTAGAGTCTGCAACGGTATCTTGTTTGGAACTCTTCCAACTTACCGCCCCTCCATTAAGGGTAAATACAAACCCTGAGATAGATTTGCTGTCATCCTTGTCGCTCTGGAAGCTCGAATCGATAAAGGCCTCCATTTGGAGATCTTTATTACCATACACCAAGAACAATTCTTTAGTCCTTCGTAAGTACTTAAGAATATTCTTCACAGCTTTCCAGTGGTTCTCCCCTGGGTTGGATTGATACCTGCTTACAACACTAAGTTCATAAGCTACATCTGGGCGTGTACATAACATCGCATACATTATAGATCTTACTGCCGAAACATAAGGTATAATGCTCATGCGAGCTCTCTCTTCATCGGTCTTTGGACAAGAATCCTTGGAGAGAGTGACTCCATGGCAAGCGGGTAAGGCACCCCGCTTGGAGTCTTCCATACTAAACCTCTTTAGGATGGTGTTGATGTACCTGGTTTGGGACAATCCCAATAACTTTTTGGATCTATCCCTATAGATCCTTATGCCCAGGATGTATGTGGCATCACCCAGGTCCTTCATGGAGAACCTCAGTGATAAGAATGATTTGACCGACTGTAGCATAGGAATGTCATTTCCTATCAGAAGAATGTCATCCACGTACAATACGAGGAATGTGACAGCTCTTCCTACAGCCTTCCTATAAACACAAGGTTCATTCGGATTTTTGATGAAATCAAACTCTTTGATAACATCATCGAAACAGATGTTCCAACTCCGAGATGCCTGCTTTAACCCATATATGGATTTAAGCAATCTACATGCTTTCTCGCTGCTCCCACTGTCAATGAAGCCCTCCGGCTGATCCATATAAACACATTCTTCTAAATCTCCATTTAGAAATGCTGTTTTAACGTCCATCTGCCAGATTTCATAGTCTTAGTGAGCAGCAATAGCAAGTAGGATCCGAATAGATTTAAGCATGGCTACGGGCGAAAAGGTTTCGTCATAGTCCAAACCTGGTCTTTGAAGAAAACCTTTCGCCACAAGTCTTGCCTTATAGGTCTCTACCTGCCCATCCACACCAATCTTTCTTTTAAAGATCCATTTGCACCCTACAGGTTTTACCCCAGGGGGTACAACGTCCAAAGTCCATACTTTGTTGGTGTACATAGACTCCATTTCGGATCTCATGGCATCCAGCCACTTCACAGAGTCACCACTCGTGATAGCTTGCTGAAAACTGGTAGGATCATCATCTTCCATGATACAGTCTTCTCTGTCACCATCAATGAGGAAACCGTAGTACCTCTCTGGTGGGCGAGAAGTCCTACCAGACCTACGGAGTGGCCGAGGTTCTTCAGTTTGTGTTGCAACAGCCGGTTCAACCAAATCGTCATTTGTAGTTTGTGTCTCCAGAACCTCTTCTAGATCTATCACCTTGCCATCATCTCTATCTGTGAAAAACTCTTTTTCCAAGAATGTGGCATACTGAGAAACAAACACTTTTTGTTCCTCTTTGTGGTAGAACAGATATCCATAAGAATTCTTTGGATATCGCACAAAGTTACACATGACTGACCGTGTCTCGAGTTTGTCCGGATTCTGCTTTTTAACATAGGCCGGGCAACCCCAAATCTTAATTCTTTTAAGAGATGGTCTCTTCCCATTCCATATCTCATATGGCGTGGTAGACACGGCTTTGGTTGGAACCCTGTTTAGCAGAAACCCCGCAGTCTCCAATGCATGCCCCCAAAACGAGACTGGTAACTCAGCGTCACTCATCATGGACCGGACCATATCTACTAGGGTCCTATTCCATCGTTATGACACACCATTGTGCTGTGGTGTGTAAGGAGGAGTGAGCTGAGAGAGAATCCCATTCTCTTTTAGGAAGTTTTCAAATTCTGTAGTGAGATACTCACCACCTCGATCTGATCGAAGCATCTTAATACTCAAGCCGGTTTGTTTTTCTACTTCTTGTTTATATTCAATGAATTTCTCGAAAGCTTCGGACTTATGCTTTAATAAAAATACATGACCGAATCTTGAGAAATCGTCGGTGAATGTAATGAAGTATGAAAAACCGCCTCTAGCCTGTGTAGACATTGGCCCACATACATCACTATGTATGAGGCCAAGGAGCTGAGTAGCTCTTTCTCCGTGTCCGGTAAACGGAGTTTTGGTCATTTTACCCTTGATACAAGACTGGCAAGTCGCATAAGATTTATATTCAAAAGGGTTTAAATATCCATCTTTATGTAACTTGTTTAGTCTTGTTTCGTTAATATGACCAAGTCTACAGTGCCAAAGAAAAGCTTCATTTAATTCTGAAAATTTTCTTTTATTAGTGTGTTGTATACTGAAAACTGTGTGTTGATTTAGGACATATATTCCGTTATTAAGCGTACCATACCCAACCAACATTTGATTTAGGTGAATGTTCATAACATTGTTCTGCAATACAAAATTATATCCTTCATTGTCCAACAAAGAAACGGATATTATATTACATAGCATACTTGGTACAAAATAACATGGATTCAAAATCAAAATACATCCAGATGGCAACCCCAAGTGATACTCTCCCACTGCGACTGTATGTACATTGGAACCATTTCCAACGCGGAGAGTATGGTCACCTGTCTTCAAAACCTTGCTATTTCTCAGCCCCTGCATAGAATTGCAAATGTGAGAACCTGAACCGGTATCCAATACCCAGGAAGCAGAGTTTATAGAAAAACAGTTTTCAGTCATAAACGCACCTGAAGCAGAAGCATCACCATGCTTCTTCTTGAGATTTAGGTACTCCGTGCAATTGCGCTTCCAATGTCCTGTCTTATGGCAATGAAAACACTCGCCTTTCCCTGGGTCTCCAGCCGTGGACTTTCCCTTTCCCTTCACCTTTTTGACTCCGCCCTTAGGATTAGTGGGTTTCTTCTTTTTCTTTCCCTTGGCCTTAGCTTTTGGGCGAGAAGAAGAAGACTGTCCAATGGTCATAACGGGAGTCTTTGCTGACTTCATAGTGCTCTCTGCACTCCTTAACATATTAAGGAGTTCAGGGAGGTCCTTCTCCATGCCATGCATGTTGAAGTTCACTATGAACTGAGCAAAGGTGGAGGGGAGGGACTGCAGAATAATATCTATATATTGCTCATTGTCCATTGTCCATCCAAGGTCCTCAAGCTCTTCTATAAGAGCTATCATCTTCAAAACATGGTCCGCTACTGGTGTGCCAGGGGCCATCCGCATGTGAAACAGTTTCCTTGATGCTTCGTATCGTAATACGCGGGACTGCTCCCCATACAACTCCTTTGTATGGAGCAGTATCCCGTGAATGTCCATGTCCTCGTGCTGCTTTTGATGTGTGTTATCCATCGATGCAAGCGCGAGGCATGTGGCCGTGGCACAGTCAGCGTCCCATGTCTTGCGGACTTCAATGTCCGCAACTGAGGATTTTGGACCTGGGACGGGCGGGGCTGAAGCCGTGAGGACATATGATACTTTATCATAAGTCAAGGCGATCTTCAGATTCCTTAGCCAGTCTTTATAGTTGGTCCCATTCAGTTTGTTCTTATCTAGTAGAAGCTTAAGTCCAGTCATTGGTATCTGCCATTAAGAGAGAGAAAAGAATACACTCAGCGAAAGCTCTTGCACAGATTAGATTGGTTTATTATCTTGTCTAATCGATGTTTCCCACTGCTTTTTATCAAGTTTTCTTTTAAACCTTAAAAAGAAAAACTAGCCAGGATTAATTACAGTCTACAACTTCGCTAACCGTTCAGCCAGGCCAGTGTCGGTACTTTGAGGAAGGTTCCCCGTGCTTTCGCACGGACCTAATTAGAGTAAACCTCGTTTTCCCAGAGGCGGAGCCCCGTTAACACCTTTCTAGACACCTAATGAGTTAGCTAATTGTAAACTGTAAAACTCGCCTAGGAGCAACTATTGCCCACAGTGGGATCGGGATCCAACCATCACATGGAAGGTATGCAATCTCATTGCAAATTTCAACACTTGAAATTCCCGATGTAATTTTTACCCCTAGTACTTATGACCTTAACTATGGTCAATAAATCATAAGTACCAGTCAAGTTCTACCCGTCATTTCTTGATCAATTAGACCCACCCATATGACCCTTAACTATGGTCAACAAAGTCGCATGAATGTCCTAATTAATCTGCATCATATGCATTGTAGGAAGACATCACTTAGCTACCGTACACTACGCCTTAACTAAAGTCAACAAACGTAGCACGAATACTAAGTACTCTACTTCCTAAAATGACGGAGGGTTGCGAATGATTTTTAAGAAAATCTTTAACGCTTTGAACTTGATATCGTTGTAGAATCAAACAGTTTTCAAAAGGAGTGGCTTAAGCTCCGCAGTTTTGAAATGTAGCTTTTTCATAAATAGCCGAGTAGTTTTTAAATCCGATTCTACAACATCTTTTAGGTTTATTTTCTTTACATTAATCACATTAATGTAATCCCATCATTTAAGTCCTTAAGCCAATCACAGAAAAGAAACGAAAATAACACGTACGCTTATGTCATCTGCATTCGCCGCAATGTTCCGTTATGCACCGTTAGGTTACTTAACTAACGGCATACCGGGACGGGACTAGCGCGGGTGTAAAACATAAGCAACGTCTACTATATATCATATATATAATAAGTCATTCGTCTCAGATTTCACAGAACACAGGCAGCAGAAATATAGATATAACGTGGGATATACTAGGACGTCCGTATTTAGTATTTAGCCAGAATAGAAAATACGGATTCCACAGTCGCGATGAATAGCCAAGCCCACACCCTGGACCCCTACGAGAGCGGCAAGTGACCCTACCAATCCTGGAGTTTAGGAGACCCGGTCTCGACTTCTCGAGATGGCCTCTCACTGAACCCCAGAACCCGGTCACCTATGCTCCCCTCCTTGGGTCCATCCTAATGCGGAAAAGTAAATAATATACAACACTGGTGACACAACCGCAACCTGGAAGTGCCCCAAATAAAAGAATATTACATTTGAATTTACATGAATGAAAATATAAAACTCTCATCTCACAAAACCCCCCGGCTATTCGATCGCGACAATCCTACACATCATATCTCAGCAACACATAATATCACCAACGTAAGTAAGTATGCATACCCCAATTGTCGTTGATGTATAGCAACGAAACCGGCGATATCTAACATACTACACTTACGGTCACAGAAAAGAAAGTGTAAAACTACAATATTTGGAATCCAGATTCTCTTTAGACATCATAAATGCGAAATATCACATATTTCGTATTTCATGCCTACACTATATGAATTCCACATATTGTATCACATTCCAGACAAACTGACAGTATTAAAGTTTTCGAACGAACAATCAAGCACCCAAGATTCACTAAAGCTCAACACTTGAGCAGGGTTCAAAAAAAAATCTGCAGTGTGACACAGTAGCGGCGGTCCAGCCGTAGAAGGGTCAAGCCAACGCCTCACATGTGGCACGCCGTACTGCCCCAAACCCTAGGGTTCAAAGGGCAGTTCAAGACGGTCACATAATCGAGTTAAGGTTTGTTGTCTTCTAGAGGGACCACCGCAAAAAGACTTGCACGTATCTCCAAACTATTTAAACCCCGTGAATATTGAGTAAATGATATTCGTTCAAACACTTCAATACTTTCTAGTTTACCAGGAAAAGAAAGCGAAATGAAAATTCCGATCGAAACCACGAGTCTAAAAACATCTCCAGAATTTTTCAACAGCAGATTCAGATTAAATATACTCAAAATATACTGTATCAGGTAAAGAAAATTACTGTGCAAAAAATTATCAAAGAGCCCCTTATATGGCCGCGGATGCGCGGCTTAAGCTTTCTTATGCCGCGCTTCCGCGGCCAAAGTTACTGTTCACTGGCTCGAATTCTCCAGATTATCTTATTTTTACCTGCTCTATTTTTTGAGAATTTTTAATTCTGAAAAAAGTCAGTTTTTAAAAAATTTCCAGAGAGCATCTTTAAAAAGTCGTATTTTGTTTCGATCGGACTTTTTACTTCGCAAAAAGGTCGCCTAATGTTCTAGGTCGGCTCTGATACCAATGAAGGGTTTGTTTAGCACCCTATAAAGAGTTTTGAAGCATCACATGTCCAAAAGTTATGATTTTTATTGTGCTAAACAAACACGCAAGTGGATCGATCCTAGAAAATTAGGTTTATTAAACTTTAAACTAGAAAAATTAGGGTTTGAATGCTACAACCTTTGTAGCTCCCGTTTTTGCTTCACTCCTTGGGCTCTTTGGGTGTTGGAAGAAGCTCTCCTTGTTGTCCTCCTACGTCCACGACGATCCACCCGGAGTTTCCCGTCTAAGCTAGCTACTTTGGAAAAACCAAGAGAACACTCTAATCAAGTCGGCTAAACTTGATTAGAATGATGTTGTGGCTATGGATCTCACTTCAAAATCCTATTTTTATGAGTATTTTGCACTCTTATAAGAACTAGAGAGCAAAAGCATGGAGGTTGATGAAGATGGTGGCTTTTGTGAAGAAGAGAATGAATTATCTATGAAAGAGAAAAAGAAAAATAGCTATATATATTTTCCTTTCTCTAAACCAACCATGGTTAGATTTAAAGATATCATTTTATTTAAATTGAAAGCATGATAAGAAAATAAACTATGGGTTAAAAGTTAGGTGAGCATGGTTGAGTTAGAAGAGTGTAGAAATTCTTAAGTGATTTAACCCATTTTTCATTTTCTTTTGCTTTAATTTAAATCCAATAATTATCCAAATATAACCATGGTGTAATTCTTATACATCCACCATTCTCATTGTATAAACAACCATGATAAAAATTGATGTATGTATGCATGTGTGCTTGCACATCAATATGTGCATGAACAAGAATAAATGCATACATGCATGCATACATCCAAAATAAGCAAGATAGGATTTGTAGTGAGAAACTAATGATGAATCAACACTTGATTCACTAATCCGGTCATATCACATATGACCCGACCATTAGCAAGCCGCCCAATTAATATACGGTATCCCATACACGCATATTAATCGGGTCCAAGCGCATATCGCATATGCGCACCACAACTTTTCGCCTGGACTAGGTAACTCCTATGTGGGACTCTAAGACTCGTCAATACGCCGGCAGTGGGCGATGATCATATCAAGCACCCCCAAGCCGCAAGCGGTTAGCTAAACGTAACGGCCACCCGGGTATTGAGCGATTAGAAGAAAACAAGCGAACCTGTTACAACTCCTGTCGAGCCATCCGGCAACACTACCGTACAGTCCGGTCTCTTCGTCAGATATGCTGCATATCGAGCCTAGGGATGGTCACGTCGACCCCAATAACTCAATAAGTCATGCCGGTGAATGGTCTATAACAGTTCGAGAAACTACTGATAACACTTATCAGCAAATCTCAGCAGCCCTGGCCAGGGACTTGCTGCTATAACCAGTCGGGCACAGTACAGCATCAACTCCCAATATCGGGAGAGACGAAACCCCTCCTATCGCTCATTGCCTTCGTGTGTCTCGGGACTGTACCCAACGGCCACCTGCTTGCACGACTCAGTAGAGCCGTGGTAGGGTGGTAATCAAAGTACAGTGGGAGAACACACAAGGCTCTATGACGATCTCGGGTCTACAGACTAACCTGTACCAGTGTCACCTGAGAACTGCTATCCGACGATAGATATAATTCCATATAGGAGTTCTCGGCGAGTCCGTCCAGTGTACCCAGTCACCACTGAGCACCCGTATATGATCTTGATGTCAAACATCGATGAATGTGGGAACATCCATCGCCCATCACATGGGTCTAGTATCACATACGCTAGTCTACTCTGGTATATCGATGCCCCGTCTCGATACACCTCCGACTAGGGACATTTCAGGATATGCTTATAGACTACAGATGTCCCACTAGTATGATCTCCATCATAATCAGAGTAGTCAAGCCGATATCCTCAGGGCTTTATCAGCATGTATGAATGAATAAAAGCATGATCTAATCAACATGAAGATAAAGAAGAACCAGATAGCATACTATCATGTCGAGCAAGAATGCAAACTGAATATATATACATGTATATATACATCCACTATCACATAATGGCCTCTAGGGCATACATATATCCAACAGAAACTCGCCAACTGCAGTGCTCAAAAGATCTCCTCCACCGGTAGAGACCGCCGTGGAAGCAGAAAAGCTGGAGCAGCCTCCTCAATAGCTATCCTCGAGGATTTACAAGACATGGCGACGAGTCCGAGAATCTGTGATCGATCTTAATTTCTCTCGCTAACACAAGAAGTCGAAAGGTCGGCAAGAAGAAAATTCCCCGATTAAGCAACGAAAGGCGACGACCACTTGGGTGCCCAAAGCAACGGCCCCCTCAACTTCAACGGCCCATAAGAGAAGAAGGCCGAAGAAAGTCCTCACACCGACGGCGAATATCAAAGGTAATGAACCCAAACGCCCTAAGTCAGGGGGCATTGTGGTTCATACCGTCTATATGGCGTCTGGTAAAGAGGACAGTCGCATATCTACGGGTCATCGACCGCTTACACGGTCAGTGACCAAAGCGCAGGAGCAGCAGCAGAAGCTCCAAGAGATGATGAACGCGATGGCTGCACTTACTGGGCCAAAAGAAAACCCTGAAGCGTCCTCGGATGAACGACAGGAGCAAGAAACTGACGCCGAATTCCTTCGTCGGATATTGGAGAAGAAGGATAAAGAGGCTGCTGAACAAGCAGCCAACATAAAGTGTATGGGTCTCCTGTTCCAAGACATGGTGGGGATGATGATCCAATAAGATCCTCCGGTCGAAGATCCCCCGATCGTCCTTGAAGACGATAGGGGAAAAACGTCGAATCCTCCGCCAGCTCTGTCAACAGCTAAGGAGGAGACAATCTCCAAAGCTGACTTGGACGAGTACATAGCCCAACAAATATGGGTTCATCATGCGACTGAAGCAGCAGGCCAGGTCGTAAAAACAGGACGACCGTATCCGAGTTGGTATGATCAAATCAAGTATCCGCCGGGCTATACCATACCCAAGTTCCATGTCTATAAGGGGACGGGCAATCCCCACCAGCATGTTGCCCAGTTCAGGGCACTCTGCGGCAACACCGGCGGTGATGACAAACTGTTGCTTCGCCAATTCGTTGGAAGCTTGTCAGATACGGCGTTCGAGTGGTACTCTGAGCTCCCGAACGACACTATCAAAACCTTCGCGGAGATGGAGCGGTTGTTTACCCAGCGTTTTGCAAGTGCCAGTGAACGCACCCCGATGATAGCATTGATTAACGCCAGGGTAAAGCCAGGCGAGACATGGATTCAATATGCTATACGGTGGCGGAACTTATGGTCAAAGTGCGAGCAACACATTGAGGAAGCTCCTGCAGTGGGTATGTTTGTGGGAACCCTTGATCCACAAGCAACCATCTCGCAATTTATGATGTTCTTCAAGCCGACTACCTTCCAGGCCTTGATTGATAAGCTAGCGCAAATGGATCAGATGGGCCATAAACCCCCTCTTCCAAAACCGGACTCCCGAAATGAAAAGGGGAAGGGAAAAGCGATTGTTGTCGCTAATGCTCAACAACAACCGAGCAACTCGAAGTCGGTTGTTCGTCAAAATAATATGCGTCCACAGGTACCCCTTGAGGAGAGACTAGGACGTCCTTACTCGTTTCCCCGAGATAAAACGAGAAAGTTATTTGAGTTGGCGTTGCGCAACCAACTCATAAATCTGCCGGAGCCAAAACGTCCGTCGTAACCAAATGATGTCAATGAGCCCAACTACTGCCCCTATCACCGGGTACTGGGTCATCCGATCAAAGATTGCTACGTCTTCAAAAATTTTCTTGAAGACCAATACCAACAGGGCAAGTTTGCGTTATCCGACAGATGGAAGGTGAATCCGCCGCAACCTCACGCCTCTAAAAGGATGAATATGCCGGGGGCAACGTGCTCTCTCGTCGAAGAAGCCCCATGGGAGGTTGTGCTGTCGGCCAAGACAAAGTGGATGCTGAATGATCTTCAGACATGCCCAGCGATCAAGTGGAAGAACCCGTTGGAACCGCAGGTCATTGAGGGGATGTTGAAGCCACATCCAACTCCAAAGACCGATGGTGGTGGCCCAAGCACTCGCAACCAGCCGTCAAAATCTTCGAGGAAGAAGAAGAAGAAATCCAAGAAGCCTGTGAAGCCTGGCGACAAGCGCACAGACTTGCAGAAACAAATTGACGCGCTGGAGGAATACAACCAGAAAGCACGGACTCCCATTACACTCCAAGAGTTTCTCAACCACGTTTTTCAAGAGGAAGATGAGGGAGAAAGTTTGTCGGATGAGTCTAAGGAATATGTGGCGAGCTGCCATATGATCTCCCATTCGTTCACAGACGATGAGGAGACTCCTTGCACTGAAAAGCTGGGGGCAGGTCCTGAACCAAAAATTCTGGGGCCATCGGATGAAGTAATTGACGCATTCCTCAATGAAGCTCTGTTGAAAAGTAAAGCTGATCGGGAACGTGAGACGACTATATTTGAAAGGGCCAAGCGCCAGCGACTTGACGAAAGAGCTGAGATACTTCTGCTGGAGCAAAATACATCCATTACGGACAAAAGCAAATTCAAGACGAGGAAAAGGTTTGCTAAGGCCATATCAATGGGCATGAAGCTACCATCCTCCGAAGGAAACATTACTGGTGAAGTGGAAATGCACCCCTCATATTGCTTATATCATCGGAAGATTTCGCACCCCACTGAAGAGTGCAAAGCTTTCAATAGATGGTGGCAAGGATATGTTGCTCATCGACAACATTTTAAGCGGGAGAAGCGCAAAACTCGTCGGGAACGGAAAAATACGATCGAAGGGCTTAACAGAACTACCGGTGATTGTCGCATGGTTAACGCCGGGGGATCACAAGTGCTTACATTCGGGAGCGATTCCGACGAGGAGCTGGCTCTTAGCCCTCTCTTTAAAGAGTCCACCTCGGGAAAAGAAGAAGAGCTGAAGGTCTGTGAAAATATCTGGCTGCGTAATCGTATACTACCCGAAAAGAATCTCGGACCCTCAAATAAAAAAGATAAAGGGAAAGAGAAGGTCCCTGAGGAGATCGCCCTGGATGATGAAGTTGTGGAGGAGCTAACTGCCAAGGACCCGCCGAAGAGAAATAAAGTGGATTACAACGTCTTAGCGCATCTGAGAAAACTACCCTCGCAGCTCAGCATTCTTGACGCCTTTTGTTATCAAAGGAGGCGAGAGACTCGTTAATCAAGGCACTACAAGAGCCGGAACAATTCCAAGCCTTCTTGGCTGAAGAAAAGATGAAGGATGAATTGGAGGAAGTGCACACGGCCGATGTCACTTTTGGCGATGAAGACCTTCTCCTTGGGACGTGCGAACACAATCGCCCCCTTTATGTCTCGGGATACTGCCAGGATATAAAGATAGGCAAAATCCTGATCGACAATGGATCCTCCGTTAATCTCCTTAATGTGCGGGTGTTAAAAGAAATCTGCATGAGCGTCCAGCACCTTGCTCGAGACAAAATCACCATCTCCGGGTTCGACTCCCAGTCATCAAGAACTCTTGAGTGTGTGATACTGACGTTACGCTTCGGGCTACTCGTCACGGACATTAAATTTCACGTCATAGACGCCAAGACTTGCTACAATGCTCTGCTCGGCCGACCATGGTTACACGAGTACAACATCATCCTTTCTACACAACATCAGTGTATGAAGTATTTTAAGGATGGTTTCGAGTATACCGTGATGGGAGAACTGAACCCGTTCTCTGTGAACGAGGTCCGCAAATATGAAGATGCCAAATACTTCTTACCGGATTTCGAAGACACGGAGAGGTGTCACAAGCCAGAGAATAAAGCTAACGCCACCATCCCTGTCTTCGGCAGTGATACTGAGGAGGAAGAGGTGATAGTTTATTCGGGTTCGCCCCAATACAACAGGCCGGGACCATCTGCTCCGACGTTGATCTTTGGTAGCGACTCAGAAGACGAGGTCCATGCTGTATTCTCTGCTCGACCTTCAATACAAACGTCTGCTGATGAAGAGCAAAGTCTGCAAGTCGCCATGGTTCTACTTAAACACCATAAAGAACTAGATGCACTTGATATCTATAGTGTAGAGGAGCTGCGGACGTTCTATATCCCTCCCAGGCAAGAAGGAGAAAATGCAATTCTATTCTACCACTCGGAGGAAACCAAAGTGGAGAAAGAAATCTGGCATGGTGCGGATCCTACGCTTGACAAGCTTCAGCCCATCCGTCTCCCCAGATATTATACAGAAGGCTTGAAGAGGTTGCTGAAACGCCAGGGGATATCCTTCAAACAGACCGCTCGAATAGCCAAATTCTATGAGAGGGTCTGGAACGTTCCCGGGACTCAACACAAGCTGCCTAATGGGAGAATGGAAACAATCGGGCTTGGATACATTCGGTCTAAGAAACGAGGGCTACTCCATGGTTGCTACGTCGTGCATGACTTCGATGAAGAAGCGGATGCTCAATGGGAGGATGTTAATCCTGAACCAGTAAAAGTGCCAGATACAAAAGTGCCCAGTCCGTCATTCGAAGAACAAATGGACAAGCTTATAAGGGAAGCTGGTCAAAAAGTCCGAGACAACCATAACCGAGAAATGGCCATCTACGAGAAAGCCAAAACGCAACGCCTCCTCCAACAGGCTGTGAAAGATGAATATGCCGCTGCCTGTCAACCTGTTATAAAAAAAGCACGACGTAGGGGAAGAAATAAGTCGAAAGGCGAAAAAGGCGCTCAATAGCAACAAAGCGGGACTAAGAGATCACGCAAGCGGGAATCGAACGGTTCCGATCTATGCCTCATAAGAAAAATGGGTCGGGCGTACTCTTTTCCTCGGGACAAGACGAAGAGAATACTTGACCTCGCTCTAAAACATCAGATGCTTACACTGCTGGAGTCCCAACACCCCGAACAAGCAGGCGAAGTCTCTCACCCGGATTATTGCCCTTATCACCGAGTGATGGGGCACCCTCTCGAAGACTGCTTCACCTTCAAGAATTGGGTCGAAGATCAATATCAGCTTGGCAAGTTCGCTATGTCTGACAAGTGGAGGGTAACGCCGCCACAGAAGCACGAACCCAAGGCCACGAAAGAAGAACCAGTTCCACATTAGGATTGGAAGCGAATTCGTACTTGTCACATGATAACAATATCAAAAGAAGAGCCCGAGGACATGGATGACCTTCCCTGGTGCTTCGAAAATAGCAACGATGAGGTAATCTCAGAATTTCCACCATCGCCAGAAGAGCTGGAAGATGGAATCCATACCACTGCAGATAACCTCAAGAAAATTGAGTTGGGAACGACAAATGACCCGCGACCGACATTCATTAGCGAGCTGCTATCTGAAGAGAGGGTGGCTTCATTAAAAGACTTGCTTATGCAGCATAGAGATTGCTTCGCATGGAATTATTCCGAAATGCCGGGACTAGATCCAGAAATTGCTGTGCATAAATTGGCGATATCCCCGGACGTCAAGCCGGTCAAACAGGCACCGAGAAGAATGTGGCTTGAGCTTGAGATGAGCATCAACGCTGAGGTCAAGAAGCTGATCGACTCTGGCTTCATCCAGGAGGTCCAGTATCCCGAGTGGATCGCCAACATCGTCCCGGTGATGAAGAAAAATGGGACAGTGCACATATGCGTAGACTTCCGGGATTTCAATAAAGCCTGCCCGAAGGACGATTTCCCAGTGCCAGTCACCGAATTGATGATAGACAATACGTCCACTCATGAAGTTTTCTCCTTCATGGAAGGCTCGTCAGGGTATAATCAGATAAAGATGCATCCCGAAGACCAGAAGCACACCGGCTTTAGGACTCCTTTGGGTATATTCTGTTATAAAGTGACGCCCTTCGGTTTAAAGAACGCCGGTGCTACTTATCAGAGAGCCATGACGCAGATCTTCGATGACCTTATACACGAAATCGTCAAATGCTATATCGACGATCTCGTGGTTAAAAGCAAATCATACGAGGAACATCTCGAGCATCTGAAGACCGTATTTCAACGCCATCGACAATACAACTTGAAGATGAACCCTCTCAAGTGTGCATTCGGAGTTTCCTAGGGCAAATTCCTGGGATTCATCGTCCGACACCGAGGTATTGAGATAGATCCGTCAAAGATCAAGGCGATCATGGAAATGCCTCCGCCAAGGACTCTCAAACAGTTGCGGTCTCTCCAAGGGAAGCTTGCGTATATACGGCGATTTATAGCCAACCTTTCAGGCAAGTGCCGTCCTTACAGCCACCTGATGAAGAAGGGAACCCCGTCGTCTAGGATCATAAATGCCAAGATGCGCTGAACGAAATCAAGCAATACCTGCAGAACCCGCCAGTGTTGGCTGCTCCGGTCAAGGGAAAGCCCGTCATTCTTTATACAACCGCCCTCGAAGGTTCCTTAGGCGCATTATGGGCGCAAGAGAACGACCAAGGGAAAGAAAGAGCTCTCTACTACTTAAGTCGAGTTCTACTGGGGGCAGAAAGCAATTACTCCCCCATTGAAAAACACTGCCTGGCGTTGATCTTTGCGATAACAAAGTTCAGACACTATGCGTTGGTACATGAAGTCCGTCTCATTTCGAAGGTGGACCCCCTTAAATATTTAATGTCAAAGGCCATATTGACAGGGCGACTCGCTAAATGGGCCCTGCTCTTGATGGAGTTCTCGATAACGTATCAACCTCTCAAGGCAGTGAAAGGCCAGGCCATCGCCGACTTCCTCGCTGAGCATCCGATACCCGCCGATTCTCCTTTAAATTGCGATCTTCCAGACGAACATGCGTTTGATGCGATCGACGTTGGTGATACCCGATGGGAGCTTTATTTCAATGGAGCATCCTCCGTGAAGAAGCGCAAACAAAATACCCCTATAATCAAATCGGGGGTAGGACACATCTTTGTAACTCCATAAGGAGGGATAATGCGCTTTGCTTTCTCCCTAACAGAGCCGAGGACAAACAATGAAGCCGAATACGAAGCTTTGATAGCAGGCCTTGAGATCGCCATCGACATGGGAATTGAAATCTCCTCATATACGGAGACTCTCAGCTGGTCCTTAGTCAAGTAAACGGCGACTACCAAACGTGCAAACCAGAGCTGGTGAAGTACGGCGAAAAGGTGCAGCAACTGTTGACCCAAATTCCCTCCTATACTTTGGAAAACATACCGCGCGCGGAAAACAGCAAAGCGGACGCGTTGGCCAAGCTCGCCAAGGAACTGGCCGATGAGAATCTCGATGACGTAAGAATCGTGGTACAAAACCGTCGGGTACTTGCCCCAGCAGAAATATCTCCAGAATCATCCGAAGAAAAGGAAGCGACTGAGCAGACGACTATGCAAATAAATGATCGGGAAAATACCGAGGATTGGAGAGAAGTCTTTATAGACTACTTCAAATACCGTCGAACGCCCGAAGATGCGTCTTCAAGACATCAGCTTATGAAACGAGCTCTGTCTTTAGCCCTCGTCAATGATACTCTGTACAAGAGGTCGTTCGATTTTTTGTGGTTGAGATGTCTGGGACCTGACGAAGCGAAAAGAGTCATTCAGGAAGTTCATGACGGACTCTGCGGTTCTCACCAAGCAGGCCCAAAGATGAAATTGAAAATTAAACGGATGGGCTACTACTGGCCCACGATGATTCAGGACTGCCTCGAATATGCGAAGCAATGCCACTAATGCCAAATTCATGGGGACTTCATCCACCAGCATCCAAATCTGCTACATCCAACGGTGGCTAGCTGGCCATTCGAAATGTGGGGAACTGACATAGTCGGCCCCATCGAACCAGCATCGTCCATGGGACATCGTTTCATCCTGGCGACGACTGACTACTTCTCCAAATGGGCAGAGGCAGTACCACTGAGGGAAGTGAAGACGGTGAATATCCTCCATTTCTTCAAGACGCATGTCATATGTCAGTTTGGAACTCCGCGACGGATCATCTCTGATAATGGGACAGCTTATAGAAGCCAAAAGATCAGTCACTTCGCGCAACAACACAATATAGACTGGAGATATTCTTCGGTTTATAATCCGCGAGCTAACGGTCTAGCTGAGGCCTTCAACAAGACCTTTATAAAGATCATAAAGAAGACGGTGTCCCGAAATAAGAAAGACTGGCATGAGAGGCTGCAAGAGGCTCTTTGGGCGTATCGAACTACGTTCAAGACAGCCACGAACACAACGCCATATGCGTTGGTATTCGGTACCGAAGCAGTACTTCCCCTCGAAATATGTTACCCTCTCTACGAGTGGCAGTCTACTACGAGCTGACGGACGAAGAAAATGCTCATTCGGCTTGAGGAGCTTGATGCCCTTGATGAAACACGGCTTATAGCGCAACAAAATCTGGAGGCTTATAAAGCAAAGATGACGCGCTCATATGAAAGATTGACCCGGCCGAGGACATTCCGCCAAGGCGAACTCGTGCTAGTGGTCAAAAGGCCTATGATCCCCAATCGCTCCAAGCGGGGAAAATTCGAGCCAAACTATGAAGGCCCGTACATCATAGACAAGGTCTACCAAGGTGGAGCCTATCTACTCATGGATATGCACGGTGAAAGGCCTTTCAGGCCAATAAATGGTCGATTCCTAAAGAAATACTACGCTTAGCGAGTTACTGCTTAGGTCAATGATAGATGAAGACGACTATGTCCGCTCGCTATCTTCCTAAGCTCAAACTTTACAAGCAGTAGCCAGCCTTCTCCTGGACGGACCGAAACATCCTTAAACTAATGACGGACCGAAATGTCCTTAAACTAACCAACGACCAAAACGTCTTTAAACTATTACCGCAGCATCTTCAGGCTGACGAGATGAATAAAAGAAAAAGGAAAAGAAAAAAATATATAAAAAAAATTAAAAAAAACGGTATGTCCATAAGCAAAAAGGGCACGGATGAAAACCCGAAAGGGCTCCGTGAGTAAAAATAGCAGGGCTACCGGCGAGAGTTGGTGAAAACCCGAAAGGGCGCTACCTCGTAAAAAAAAATAAAAGTAAAAAAGAATAAAGAAAAGGTATGTCCATAAGCAAAAAGGGCACGGATGAAAACCCGAAAGGGCTCCGTGAGTAAAAACAGCAGAACTACCGGCGAGTGTTTGTGAAAACCCGAAAGGGCGCAACCTCGTTAAAAGACACTTACAGGGCCCTCTCGACCTTGTAAGGAGAAACCACCCGCGTGAGATCCTTACGACTCACAAGGGAGCAACACACTTAGGGATCCCCACGATTCCTAAGGAGAAAATACACTTGCGAGATCCTCACGACTCGTAAGGAGAACTCTCTTATGGGACCCTCACGGCTCATAAGATTTGAAAGTCTTAAGTTACAGAGGCTTAAACCTGTGCTTAAGCAAAACCCCCCACAACCTTCGATATTGCCCTACAAGTGGCTCAATACTGACCCTTGTATACAATCCACGGGCGCGAATAAACATTTCCCTAACCAAGTCCCACCCGTGACTAGGGATATGTCCATACGGTGAACAACCTTTGTAAGTCCTCTCGACTTATCAGGAGAAAACCCTTGTGTAAGATCCTTACGACTTACAGAGGAACATACACTTAGGAATCCTCACGATTCTTAAGGAGAAAATACACCTACAAGATCCTCACGACTTGTAGGGAGAAATACCTTTGTGAGACCCTTACGGCTCATGAAGTTAAAAGCCTTAGTCGACAGGACCTTAACCCTATTTGCTAAGCCACCTTTGTTCGACATCGACGGTGGCAAATGATGATTCGCTCCTGGCAATATCCCAGTTGTAGCGGTGCTGATGCCGAAATCGGTGTCTAATTTCAAGTTTACGGTGAAAGGCCGGTAGGCCGCACGTGCATACGAAATAGCCGAAATGATGGGGCAGCTTGCAATAAAAAGCAGCAAGTAAAGAAAACGTATGCATACAAAATAGCCGAAATGATTGGGCAACTCGCAATAAAAAGAAGCGAGCAAAAATAAAATAAATAGCCGAAATAATTGGGCACCGCGAAAAATAGCCGAGATGATTGGGCAATCGCGACTTTCGCGATGTAAAAAGCTGAAATGATAGAGCATCGTGGAAATAAAACAATAAAAATTAATGAAACATTTTCCCTACAGTTGAGATCACATCAATCCCTGTATAGAATCCAAGCGCACAAACAAAAAGGGGACTACATTTCTACACCAGGCTGCTTCAAAGGGAAGTCAGATCTCGACGACCACATCTACAGCCTGGAGACCAACAGCGGCGTTCCTCCTTATTCCAGCAGGACACGAACGTGACATCACCAATCGGAGCGACGGCAAAGTCCTCAGTTCCAAGACTCTACGGTTCATAGACAACCTAGAGTCAGTCAACGACCTCCGACCTGGAAATAAGTCAACCAACGACCTCCGTCTCGGAAACAAGTCAACCAACGACCTCCGTCTCGGAAACAAGTCAGTCAACGATCTCCGTCTCGGAAACAAGTCAGTCAACGACCTCCGTCTTGGAAACAAGTCAACCAATGACCTCCGACCCGGAAACAAGTCAACCAACGACCTCCGTCTCGGAAACAAGTCAACCAATGACCTCCGTCTCGGAAACAAGTCAGTCAACGACCTCCGTCTCGGAAACAAGTCAACCAACGACCTCCATCTCGGAAACAAGTCAACCAATGACCTCCGACCCGGAAACAAGTCAGTCATCGACCTCCGTCTCGGAAACAAGTCAACCAATGACCTCCGACCCGGAAACAAGTCAATCAATGACCTTCGTCTTGGAAACAAGTCAACCATGTAGGGTTCCTAGGCACTCTAAGGAGGTCTCACAAGGCATCAACCATGCCAAATTCAAAACTTTCCGGTGCCGAGAAACCCTAATGCGATCGTTAACTAGAATTTTAGGCGAAACAAGCAACTAGTTAACAACTTAACTAAGAGTGAACGGAAAATACAGCCTCTGTAGATCCGGTCCTCCACCTCCATAGCTCTGTGATGATGTCCCCTCGCTGCGATCATCGGATCCCAGGCTCTAGCGTCGGCTTCATCGGAGAAATGGGCGGGCTAGGTCGTCGACTTCGATGCCGAAGATGATCTACGTCGAGGCAACACAAGATCAAGCTCCAACTTCACCAAGCCATGAAACTTGTGAAGAAAACACCCTATACTACTTGGCAAGTGGTAGAGGATGAAGAAATAGGAAGTGGGTTCACTTTGGATTTGGATTTCTCACTTGATTTCATCACTTGACATTTTTCTAGAAAAGGTTTTCTTTTCTTCACTTGAAGAAGAAGATCAAGAAGAAGAAAAGAATGAATTAATTAAATAGAAAATTCAAGTGACCCTTATCATATTACAACCATGTTTTAGTGTAGAGAATAAACTAGGGTTAGGTGAATGGTTAGGTTTAGGAAAGAGACAAAGTGGTCAAAGCTTCATGAAGCTTCAAGGTTAAAACAAAAGATGCCACCATTTTGTTTCTTGCCCAAAAATAAATAAACAAAATAAATAGTTAAGAAAAGATAACAAAACCTTAACCATTCACTTAAACATAGTTTAAATTAAACATACACCCAAACTTGCATGTATCATCAAACATGATACAATCAAGTGCACAAAAATATATCACATATACAATGTGCACATCAAGTGAGAAAATCCATTCATAAGTGAACCAATACTAGTTAATGTAAAGTAATATATCATATATATAATTATACATTAAATCATTAAGTCAACACTTGATTTAACGATCCGGTCATATCGCATATGACCGACTAATATTCAATGTATCAACTTATCGAATCAATCCTCGATTCGATAACTAGGTTATATCACATACAACCAATCGATACATTCATCGCGAGAATAGAATACGGTATCATATACACGTATTATTCTCGGTCCCGCACATATCTCATATGCGCTCCTATTTCGTTTCGCTTGAGCCAGGACACCTCTGTGTAGGACTCTGAAGACTCGTCAATACGCCGGCAGCAGGTGATGATCATATCAAACACCCACAAGCTGCAAGAGGTCTGCTAAACGTAACGGCCACCCGGGTATTGAGCGATCAGAAGATCGACGAGCAAGCCCGCTCACACTCCTGTGAATCCAACCAGTAACACTTACTGTACAGTCCGGTCTCGTCGTCTGATATGTCGCATATCTTGCCTAGGGGTGGTAAACGTCAGACCCCAATAGGTCGATAAGTCGTGTCGATATGAGGTCTATAACAGTTCGAGAAACTACTGGTAACATTTACCAGTAAATCTCAGCAACCCTGGCCAGGGATTTCCGGTTATAACCAATCGAACACAGCGCAACATCAACTCCCTATACTGGGAGAGACGAATCCCCTCCTATCGCTCATTGCCTCCATGTGACTCGGGACTGTACCCAAAAACCACCGTTTTGCACGCCCTCTTGGACGTGGTAAGGTGGAAATCAAAGCACAGTGGGAATCATATAAGACTCTATGACGATCTCGGGTCTACAGACTAACCTGTACCAGTGTCACCAGAGAACTGCCATCTGACGTAAGGTATAATACCATCTGGGAGTTCTCGGCGAGTCCGTCCAGTATACCCAGTCTCTACTGAGCACCCGTATATAATCTCTGATGTCAAACACCAATGGATATGGGATCATCCATCGCCCATCTGTATGGGTCGAGAAGGTATACGCTAGTCTACTCTGGTATATCGATGCCCCGTCTCGATACACCCACGACTAGGGACCTTGAAGGATGTACTTATGGACTACCATGTCCCCACTAGTATGATCCGCATCATAGTCCAGATAGTCAAGTACACATCCTAAGGGCTTTACCAACATGTAATAGAGAGACAATCAGTGTACACGTTAAGGTAAAGATCAACCAGATAGCATACTATCATGTCGAGAAAGAAAGTCCTCCCTATATATGTCCAAGCATCCACTACAATATACATCCTATGTATAGTAATGGCCTCTAGGGCATACATATAACTAACAATCTCCCACTTGCACTAGGGCCATCTGATAGCAGTGGTTGTAGTATCTCATACTCAACCATCCCATAAAAGTCTCTATCTGGGAAAAGGCCTTTGTGAGTGGATCCGCCGTGTTGTCCTCTGAGTCTACTCTCCTAACCTCGATCCCTTGGAGATCATCCATCTCCATGATCAGGTCACACTGCCTTAGAATATGTCTGGATCACTGATGGGACCGGCGTTCCTTGGCATAAGCCACAACTCCATTGTCTCACAATGGTAGGAACGTAGTTCATCTCATAAACCAATATACACCCAAACAGCCTCTTTGGTAGCATCTTAAGTAGTGATGTATCTTGCCTTTATCGTCTAGTTAGCCACGGTATTTAGCTTGGAACTCTTCCAACATACCGTCCCTCCATTGAGGGTAAAGACAATGCCTGTGACTGACATTCAGTCGTCCTTATCACCCTGGAACCTGTCCAGTGATTTTCCCCAGGATCAACTGATACCATCTCACTACAACTAGTGAGTCTCCTAACATCCAATTAGATCTATCTCATAGATCCAAAATTCAGGATTTAGGAGGTATCACTTTGATCCTATATGGAGAATCATTGTGATAAGCGGAGATTGACCAAGCGTAGCATAGGAAACTCCTTCCCTATCAAGAGTATGTCATCCACGTACTCTACGAGGATCACCACCATACTCCCTACTACCTTTTCGTTTATACAAGGTTCATCTACCATTTTGATGATGTCAAACTTTTTGACTAACACATCAAAACAGACGTTCCAACTCCGCGATGCCTGCTTTAATCTGTAAAGCAACTTGTGCACGTTTCCGCTGCTCCCACTATCTACGAAGCTCTCTGGCTGTGTACTTATAGACACCCTCTTCTAAAACATCATTTAGAAAAGCTGTCATGGCACCCAACCGCCAGATATCGTAGTCATAGTATGCAGCCTTGGCAAGTAAGATCTTGATGTACTTAAGCATAGCCACTGGAAAAAGGTATCATCATTATCCACGCCTGGTCGATGACGAAAACCTTTAACAAGTATTGCTTTGAAAGTCTCAACTTTTCCATCTACACCAAGTAATCTTCTCAAGATATACTTGCTTCTGATGGGGATTTAACCCTTCAGATATAGCAACCAAAGTCCATACTTTGTTGGTGTATAAGGATTCCATCTCAGATCGGTAAGCATCCAGCCATTCTTACAGAGTCACTACTCTCGATGGCCTGCTCGAAACTAGTTGGGTCATCATCTTATGATGCAATCCTCGCTCCCACTGTCATAGAGAAACAGAAGTATCTCTCAGGTGGGTGAGAAACCCTACTAGATCGGCGGAGAGGCTGAGGTTCGTTGGTATCTACTGAATCCTTTGGTTCTACCAAATCATCTGCTGTAGTTTGTATAGCTGGAACCTTTCCAGTTCTACATGACTGACCTTGCCTCGAGGTTGTCCGGATTTTGCTTTTAGACATAGGCCGGACAACCCCAAATCTTAACTAGCTTAAGACATGGGCTCTTCCCATACCATATCAAATATGAAGTGGTAGGCAACAGATTTGATTTGAACCCTATTCAATAGGTATGCAGCTTCTCAAGTGCATAACTCCCAAAAAGGAAATAGGTAACTCAGTAGTACTCATCATAGAGCACACCTTATCATATAGGGTGTGATTGCTCCGCCCCGATATACCATCGTGCTATGGTGTATACGGAGGAGTAATGCTGAGAGAGAATCTCATTTTCCTTTAGAAAAGTCTAAGAATTCCGTGCTCAAGTATTCTCCTCCTTGATCTCATCAAAGGACATAATACTTATACCCGTATTGGTTCTCTACTTCTAACTTATATTCTGTGAATACCTCAAAAGGTTCTGACTTGTTTTTTAACAGGAATATATGTCTGAATCTTGAGAGATCATCAGAGAATGTAATGAAGTACAAAGAACTGGTCTTGGCATGTGTAGACAGGGGACCTTTATACATCAACATGTATCATCGCAAGAGTTCACTAACTCTTTCTCTGTTTCCAATAAACAGAGTTGGTGTCATTATATCTTTGTGACATGACTGGCAAGTTTCACAAGATGTAAATTGAAACAGATTTAAATATGCATCTATGTGCAACTTAGCTAGTCGGGTCGCATTGATATGACCTAGTCTACAATACCTCAAGAACGATCCGTTCATTTCTGAACTCTTCCTCTTGTGTGTGTTCCGTATACTAAGAACTGTAGTTTGATTTAGAACATCAATGCTTTTAGATAACGTGCCTGGACCGATCAACTTTTGATATAGGAAATGTTCAAAACATTATCCAACAATACAAAATTTTATCATTTCTTTACAAATAAAGAGAGTGATATGATTTTGTATATCAGGTTAGGTATCTAATAACATTCGTTCAGAATGAATGTATTTGGAATACAGGGTGACAGTGACCAACAGACTTGGCTGCAACACTTGCCCCGTTTTCTGTCTCATGAAACTTATCACCCGTTCTCAGTTCTTTACCTATCTGTAGCCCATGTAACAAATTACATATGCGGGATCCTGATCTGGTATCTCATATCCAGGACGTAAAGAATACTGAGAAACAGTTCTGTATAATGAACACACCCGAAGATGATGCATCAGTATGCACTTTCTTCGTTTGGACGGCACGGGAATACTGGTAATCCCCAATTTCCTGCTCTTTCTTATAACAATTATAAGTTGGAGCGGGACCAACGTTCCCCAGCTCAGTATAACAAGCGGGTTCAGTCAATATTCCGTATTATTATCTTGATTAAGGCGTGATATGGTCGCTACCTGGAGAGAGGGAGAAGAAAACACTCAGCGTGCGCTCTTGCAAGAATAGATTGGTTATTATTTTATCTAATCAGGATGGCTCCCACTGTTTTTATCAAATCTTCCTTCAAACCCTAAAAGGAAAGACTAGCCGGGATTAATTACACGCTACAAGTTCGCCAATCTTTCAGCCAGGCCAGTGTCGGTACTTTGAGGGAGGTCCCCCGTGCTTTCGCACGAACCTAATTATAGTAAACCTCATTTTCCCATAGGCGTAACCTCGTTAACACCTTTCTAGACACCTACGTGATCGGCTAATTGTAATGTGTAAAACTCTCCCAGGAGTAACAATTACTCGCAGCGGGTATCGGGATCCAACTATCTCATAGAAGGTATGCAATCTCATTGCAAATTTCAACACTTGAAATTCCCGATAATATTTTGCCCCAAACGATCTATGACCTTGACAAGGTCAACAAACCATAGACCGTAAGTCAAGTTCAACCCGTCATTTCTTGATTGAATCAAACCCACCTGCACGACCCTTGACAAGGTCAACAAGGCCATACGACTACCTTAACCCAATCCGTATCATATGCATAAGCAGATAAATACTGGTTAGGTACCGCACACTGCGTCTTGACAAGGTCAACAAACGCAGCACGAATACTAAACATGACTTATCTGAAATGACGGAGGGCTACGACAGGTTTTTCTGAAAACCTATTGCGTAATGAACTTGATATCGTTGTAGAATCAAATGATTTTAAAATGGAGTGTTTTTTAGGCTTTTCTAGTTTTGCTAAAGGGGTCACTCCCGGTGAAGGGATCGTCGGCCCTTTCCTTGTCGAATGAGGTGTGGGATATATCATATATATCGCTGTGCAAAGCAGAAACTATAGAAGCAATCAAAAGACAAACCGAGGGTTGTAGCATCTGCCAGTTATTGCTAAAAGGGTCACTCCCGGTGAAGGGATCGTCGGCCCTTTCCTTATCGAATAAGGTGCAGGATATATCATATATACCGCTGTGCAAAGCAAGAACTGTAGCTACCTGTTTTATTTTTGAAATTCGATTCCACAACATCTTTAGGTTTCTTTTATTTCATTAATCTCATTAATGAAGTCCCATCATTTAAGCACCTAAACATCACAGATAAATACGACGTAAACTTATGCCATCCACATTCGCCTCGATGTCCCCTCGTGCACCGTTAGGTTAGGTAACTAACGGCAGAGCGGGGCAGGGCTAGCGCGGGTGTAAAACATAAGTAACGTCTATATAATATATCATATATACTATATACAGTATTTATCACAGAACATTACATGATCACATCACAGATATCGCAGCAGAAGAATCATATGAAACATTGGATGTACTAGGACGTCCGTGTTTTCAATACGAGCCAGTATAAAACACAGATTCCACGGTCGCGATGAATAGCCAATCCCACACCCCTAGAACCCTACGAGAGCGGCAAGCTACCCTACCAATTCTAGAGTTAGGAGACCCGGTCTCGACTCCTCGAGTTGGTCTCCCACTGGACTCCAGAACCCGGTTACTTGTGCCCTCCTCCTTGGGTCTATCCTAGTGCGGAAAAGTAAATAATATACAAAAGGTGACATCTTCCGCAACCTGGAAGTGCCCCAATAAAAGAATATTACATACAAGTTTTTACATGAATTGAAAATGAAAAACACTCATCTCACATAAAACCCCCTGGCTATTCAAATACGACGATCCAATATAACATATCCAGCAACATATAACATCACATGTCATCAACGTAAGTAAATATGCGCATCCCAATTGTCGTTGACATATAGCAACGAAACCGGCGATATCACATATTACACTTACGGTCACAGAAAAGAAAGTGTAAAACTACAACAGTTGGAATCCGCAACCTCTTTAGACATCGCATGCCTTATCAAATGAATTCCTTAGACATCGCATGCCTAACAATTATAAACCCCGCATTTTAGTCTCATTATCGAAAACATTTTTCAATGTAAAGTCGGGCAATTCAACAGGATTCCCGGCATCCTGATCGAATACTCGTCGCAAACTTTAGTAGACGGCCGCACCTCCTATACCGTCAACGAAGTGCACCAAGGCGGAACACCGCTACCGCGAGCACCCGAACGGATGCTTTCGGCGACGGGGTTCTCCTACAGTCACTTGGTCGGGGCTAAGGGGTGTAGTTGTCTATTAAGTTTATCCGGCGAGTATCCGCGTACGCTACGTGATTGCGACGGACTTTTGATCACATCAAAATTCCGTGGCAACCGATCAAGTGAGATTAAAATGCTATGTTTATAACATTCAAATCAGTTATCTCATAACTACATATGGATTCCAATTATTGTATCACATTCCGGATAAATAGAAAATGTCAAACTTTCCAATCGAACAATCGAACACCCAAGTTTTCCCGAAACAGCTCAACACATGAAACAAGTTTAAAAACATCCAGTTCATGCCTCAGTACCAATGGTTCAGCCGTAGAAGGGTCAAGCCAACGCCTCACATGTGGCACGCCGTACTGCCCCAAACCCTAAGGTTCAAAGGGCAGTTCAAGACGGTCACATAATCGAGTTAAGGTTTGTTGTCTTCTAGAGGGTCCATCGCATTACTTGCACTACTTAGAACGTTATTAAACCACGGAAAGATCCAACACTTGGAAATTTTTCGACAGGGGAAAAAGTGGGTATTTATATCCGGTCGAACTTTTTAACATATTCTGAAATTATCCGGAAAAAAACATAGACAAAATTAGACAATCCGGTCGAATCTCCGAACTCTGAAGACAACCCAGAAAACTCAACTCTTGAGTAAACTTTAAAAATTCCCAGAAAACTCAGCAATGAATGAAAGAAGTTACTGTGCAAAAATGACTGGCTGAAGACACTAAGTGGCCGCGGAACCGCCGCATTAGCCATGCTAATGCCGCAGTTCCGCCGCTCTTTGATCGAATCGGGTGCTCGTGTTTCACAGTAATTCTTAGAAAGTCCTGCTGATTTTTCTGCATATTTTTAATTATCAAAAATCCCCGATTTCAAAAAATGTATAGAGAGCAATTTTGAATTAGGGTTTCGGTTCGATCGGACTTCTAACTCCGTCTACGCATCGCCTAAGGCTCTAGCTAGACTCTGATACCACTGTAGGGTTCCTAGGCACTCTAAGGAGGTCTCACAAGGCATCAACCATGCCAAATTCAAAACTTTCCGGTGCCGAGAAACCCTAATGCGATCGTTAACTAGAATTTTAGGCGAAACAAGCAACTAGTTAACAACTTAACTAAGAGTGAACGGAAAACACAACCTTTGTAGATCCGGTCCTCCACCTCCATAGCTCTGTGATGATGTCCCCTCGCTGCGATCATCGGATCCTGAGCTCTAGCGTCGGCTTCATCGGAGAAATGGGCGGGCTAGGTCGTCGACTTCGATGCCGAAGATGATCTACGTCGAGGCAACACAAGATCAAGCTCCAACTTTACCAAGCTATGAAACTTGTGAAGAAAACATCCTATACTACTTGGCAAGTGGTAGAGGATGAAGAAATAGGAAGTGGGTTCACTTTGGATTTGGATTTCTCACTTGATTTCATCACTTGACATTTTTCTAGAAAAGGTTTTCTTTTCTTCACTTGAAGAAGAAGATCAAGAAGAAGAAAAGAATGAATTAATTAAATAGAAAATTCAAGTGACCCTTATCATATTGCAACCATGGTTTAGTGTAGAGAATAAACTAGGGTTAGGTGAATGTTTAGGTTTAGGAAAGAGACAAAGTGGTCAAAGCTTCATGAAGCTTCAAGGTTAAAACAAAAGATGCCACCATTTTGTTTCTTGCCCAAAAATAAATAAACAAAATAAATAGTTAAGAAAAGATAACAAAACCCTAACCATTCACTTAAACATAGTTTAAATTAAACATACACCCAAACTTGCATGTATCATCAACCATGATACAATCAAGTGCACAAAAATATATCACATATACAATGTGCACATCAAGTGAGAAAATCCATTCATAAGTGAACCATGTATGTCGATGTGCAACACCCCACGACTTGCGGGGAGGCGGAAATATGAAAAACGATCTTGTTCTTTGCTTAAACATCGACTAACCACATGAATCGAAGCTAAACGATAACTAACAACTATCATAGAAGTTCTAAACTACTATGTGAAGTGATTATACCTCAAGAACCGTGTCCTTCGGGTCTTCATCGCTGTCCTCCACTCCTCGTAGGCTCCTTGGAACATTGACAACTTTACGGCCTCCTCAAATCAAAGACGATCCACCCGAAAGCTTCTACGCCAAGCTTAATCTCAAACTTGAGATAACTAGGTTACTTAAAGTGCTAATCTAAGCTACCTAGAGGATATAGAGTGAGGTTATGGATGTTTTAGTCTATCTAACCCTTGATCTCAACACATGAGAGGTTAGGGTTAGGGTTACAAGAGAAAGTGAGCTTGAGGAGAGAGAAGGTGAGAATGATAATAAGAACAAAAGTCCTTCTCACTTGAATATATGATACATAATGAATTATCAAATAATATCAATTAATTGATTATTCACCATGTTTCATTTAATCAAGGAGAGTGATTCATCATGTGAGTCATTAGATCATTAATGATATGATGAATCATACAAATGAGTCACACAATGCAATCATGAAAAAACCACCTCAACCCCTCATGTCACCACTCTTCTAGAACCTTCTCGACAAATTACGAGAACGCCCCTCCAATCCGTGAAAACACGGAAAAACTTTAGACTGTATAAATTCAATAACCTGATACTAGAATCTGGCTTAAACCAAAGCCAGCTAGTAAAAACTGTCCGAAAATTCGTACGTGCGTAAACACACATATGCATCCGAACCCTTTTCGTAAAACCCTACGACCTCTATATCGTTTCTCCTGGAGCAGGGAAACTCTCTATGTGGGACTCTAAAGACTCGACACTATGCTGGCAGTGGGTTTAACTACAGACCCCAAGCGGCACTAGCTGTACGTAACGGTCCCCAGGTAGATGTCGATAAGAAGGCTGATGAGGTAAATCATCCGAACTCCCACAGAGCCTGATGTGACAATCTCCGTACAGTCCGGTCTGTTCGCCTAAGACTATCGTATATCAAGCCTAGGGGGCGGCAAGCGTCAGTCCCCTAATAGCTGTATAAGTCGTGTCGGAGCGAAGCCCATTACACCCTGAGAAGCTACTGGAACCTACCAGTATATCTCGTTTGCCCTGGCCAGGAACTTTGTGTAATGGCTCTCTGAAACAGCGCGATATCATCTCCCAATACCGGGAGAGACGAATCCTATCTAACCGCCACTGCCTCCAAGTGCTCGGGACTGCACCCAACTGCTACCTGTTTGCACGACTCCTTTGAGCCGTGGTAGGGTAGCAATCTAAGAACAGTGGGACACACTCGAGGCAAAGTAGCAGTGTCAAGTCTGCGGACTATGCTATACTCAAGTCACCTGGGAACTGATAACTGACGATGTGTATAATACCAACCAATCATTCCTCGGCGAGTCCTGTCCGGTGTACCCGTAACCTAACGAGCACCTGTATACTATCTCCAGTACGACGTACTGATGGCTGTGGGACAGACCATTTCCCCAACTGGGATGAGAAGCGTATACATTTAGTCTACTCCGGAATATCGATGCCCTATCTCGACAATCCTATGACCAGGGACCTGTATAGGATGTTGCTTATAGACTACCCAGCCCCTACTAGTGTGACTGCCATCACGACGCTGGTAATCAAGCAAAGATCCTATGGGCTCTACTAATATGTATAAGTGATACGTTACAAGAAACATATGCACATATTAAAGTAGACTCAATACCAAGTAGCATACTACCATATTTAGCAAGACTGTTATATACAACTGTGAATATCCCAAGCTTCCATTAAGTAATATACATGCTAGTATGATACAATAATGGCCCCTAGGGCATATACACTAACAATCTCCCACTTGCACTAGGGCCATGAGCTGGCATATCGTAGACCTATCATCTCGAATAGCCTCTCGAACTGCGTCTGAGGAAGGGCCTTTGTGAATGGATTGGCAATGTTATTGTCTGTCTCTACTCTCTTCACCTCGATCTCCCGGCGATCTACGATCTCCCTGATCAGGTGATACCGCCTTAAGATGTGTCTGGACTTCTGATGGGACCTGGGTTCCTTCGCTAAAGCTATAGCGCCGTTGTTGTCACAATATAGAGGTATTGGACCAACACTGGTAGGAACCACCTGAAGTTCTGTGAGGAACTTCTTCATCCAGACTGCTTCTTTTGCGGCACCGCAAGCAGCTATGTACTCCGCTTCCATTGTTGAGTCAGCAACAGTCTCCTGCTTAGAACTCTTCCAACAGACCGCCCCTCCATTGAGGGTAAAGACATAACCCGACATGGATTTGGAGTCATCTTTGTCACTCTGGAAGCCGGAGTCGGCAAAGGCCTCCATCTGGAGGTCTTTTCCGCCATATACTAAGAACATCTCCTTAGTTCTCCTTAGGTACTTGAGAATGTTCTTTACTGCTATCCAGTGCTTCTCCCCTGGGTTTGCTTGATACCGGCTTACCACGCTCAATGCGTATGCTACATCTGGTCTGGTACATAACATCGCATACATTATAGAGCCTACCGCAGAAGCGTAGGGTATAATCGACATGCGATCCCTTTCCAAATCAGTCTTTGGAGACATCTCTTTGGAGAGGGTGATTCCGTGACAAGCCGGTAGGTTACCGCGCTTAGAATCATCCATACTGAATCTCTTCACTATGGTGTCTATGTACCTGGACTGTGAAAGTCCCAACATCCTCTTTGATCTATCACGATAGATCCGGATCCCCAGAATGTATGTGGCATCACCCAGGTCTTTCATGGAGAATTTATGTGACAAGAATCTTTTGACTGACTGTAACATAGGAATATCATTTCCTATTAGGAGAATGTCATCCACGTACAAGATGAGGAATACTACAGCTCTTCCTACAATCTTACTGTATATGCATGGTTCATCTGGATTTTTGATAAAGTCAAATTCTTTGACAGCATCATCAAAACAGATGTTCCAACTCCGTGATGCCTGTTTTAGTCCATAAATGGACTTAAGCAGCTTGCATACTTTACCGCTGCTCCCACTCTGAATGAATCCCTCTGGCTGATCCATATAGACGCTCTCTTCTAAATTTCCATTTAGAAAAGCCGTCTTTACGTCCATCTGCCAGATCTCATAATCGTGGAAGGCAGCAATAGCAAGAAGGACCAGAATGGATTTCAGCATAGCTACTGGAGAAAAGGTTTCGTCATAGTCCAAACCAGGTCTTTGATGAAAACCCTTTGCAATAAGTCTAGCTTTATAGGTTTCAACCTGTCTATCTACACCAATCTTCTTTTTGAAGATCCATTTGCATCCTACGGGTTTTACCCTATCTGGAGCAACGTCCAAAGTCCATACTTTGTTAGTGTACATGGACTCCATTTCGGTCCGCATTGCTTCCAGCCATTTTACTGAGTCACCGCTCTGAATGGCTTGCTGGAAGCTAATAGGCTCATCATAGTCAATAGTGCAATCCTCTCTATCCCCGTCTATGAGAAAACCGTAGTATCTCTCGGGCGGATGATACTGCCTATTACTCCTGCGGAGTGGCGTCGGGATGTCCGGTTCTTCTGAAACCTCTGGTTCTACCAAGCTTTCAGTAATGGCTTGTGGTTCTGGAATTTCTTCCAGTTCTATTGCGTTCCCATTTATCTGATTTTCTAAAAACTCAGTTTCCAAGAAGCGGGCATTATGAGAAACAAAAATCTTTTGTTCCTCTGCGTAATAGAAATAATATCCTTTGGAGTTCTTTGGATATCCCACAAACTTACACTGTACTGATCGTGCCTCTAGCTTGTCTGCATGCTGCTTCTTTATAAAAGCTGGACATCCCCATATCTTAATATGTTTAAGATAGGGTTTCTTTCCACACCACATCTGATATGGTGAAGTAGGCACAGTCTTAGTTGGAACTCGGTTTAAAAGGTATGCAG
Source organism: Agapanthus africanus (assembly GCA_030015575.1). Taxonomy (NCBI): domain Eukaryota; kingdom Viridiplantae; phylum Streptophyta; class Magnoliopsida; order Asparagales; family Amaryllidaceae; genus Agapanthus; species Agapanthus africanus. The sequence goes on along the minus strand of JASDDO010000024.1, from coordinate 871,343,118 downwards.
CTGATTCTAGTGCATATCCCCAGAATGATCATGGAAACTCAGCTTTACTTATCATGGAACGAACCATATCCAATAGGGTTCGATTCCTCCTTTCCGATACACCGTTGTGTTGTGGTGTGTATGGAGGAGTAAGCTGAGAGAGAATTCCATTCTCTTTTAAGTAACCCAGGAACTCGGCACTTAAGTATTCACCACCTCGATCAGATCTCAGTGTCTTGATACTTTTCCTGGTTTGGTTTTCTACTTCATTTTTGTATTCTTGGAATTTCTTAAAGGCCTCGGATTTATACTTCATCAAGAAGATATATCCATACCTAGAGAAATCATCCGTAAAAGTAATGAAGTAGGAATAACCACCCCGCGCATGTGTAGACATTGGACCGCACACGTCACTGTGTACGAGTCCCAAGAGCTCGCTCGCTCTTACTCCGTGTCCAGTAAACGGAGTCTTTGTCATCTTTCCCATGAGACAAGATTCACAAGTAGCATAAGATTGATATTCGAACGAATTCAAATATCTTTCTCTATGTGACTTAGTTAATTGTGTTTCATTGATGTGACCTAGTCTACAATGCCATAAGAAAGCCTGATTCATATCTGGAGACTTTCTTTTAAGTGCATTCTGGACATTGAAAACCTGAGCTTGATTTAATACGTATATACCGTTATTTAATGTACCTGACCCAATCATGACTTGATTTAGGTGGATGTGGACCACATTGCTTATAAAAGTAAAACCATATCCTTCTTTAGAAAGTAAGGATACAGATATGATATTACATGTTGTACCTGGTACATAAAAACAGTTACGCAGAATCAATATCTCCCCAGTTGTCAGTCCAAGATGATATTCCCCTACGAATTCAGCGTATATGCTCATTCCGTTAGCAACTGTGAGGGTCATATCACCTATCCCGATAACCCTACGATTTCTCAGAGCCTGTAATGAATTACAGATGTGAGTTCCTGATCCGGTATCCAATACCCAGGAAGTAGGGTTAACTGACATACAGTTCTCTATAACAAATACACTTGAGGCTGAAGCCACAACATGCTTCATATCCTGGCTACTGGCTTTAAAAGCCCTACAATCATTCTGCCAATATTCATTCCTGTAACAATAGGAACGTCCCTCTCTTACTATATCCAGTCCCGAAACTTTTGCCTTTCTCTTTCCTTCTCCTTCCCTGGTTTCCTTCAGGGTAGAAGGCAGAGACTGTAGAATCAAGTCAGTATTTGACTCGTTTCCCAACGCGGTATCCAGGTCCTGGAGCTTATCAATACAGCTAGTCAATATAAGGACGTTGTCCCTTACAGATGACCCGTCAGCTAACCTCGCTTGAATTAATTCGTTCGAGGTTTCATATCTAGTGATATGAGATTGCTCTCCATATAAATCTTTATTATGGAGAAAGATGGAAACTAAGTCTATCTTCTCGTGCTGCTTCTGGTATACACCATTAACTGAAGCTAACACGAAGCACTTAGCTTTTGCTTTATCTTTTTCCCTTGTCTAACGGATATCCATATCCGCGACAGTGGAAACTGGACCTGAGACGGCGGGATCTTGAGTAGTAATAGGGTGGTCCGGCTTGTCATAGCCAATGGACATCTGGACAGACCTTTGCCAGTCATATAAGTCAGATTCAGTCAATTTGTTATCTAGATGTAACCTATGTGTGGTCACAAGGTCGCTGCAATTTAAGAGAGAGAAGAAGATACTATTAGCATGATCTCTTGCAAGTCTAGAGTGGTTTAACTTATCTAAACAGGATGGCTCCCACTGTTTCTCGAATCCCTCCTCAAACCATAAAAGAAGAATTAGCCAGGACAATTCTCATCGTACAATACTTGCTTAACCGTTCATCCAGGCCAGTGTCGATACTTCGAGGGAGGTTTTCCAACGCTTTCGCGAAGTTCCTTAATTAAATAACCTCTTTTCTCTGGGGGCATAACCCCGCTGACACCTTTCTTGGCACCTACTTGGTTTATAGTATTAAGTGACGAATCTCCTGATAAGTAGCATGTATTCACAGTAGGATCGGGATCCAAAATATCATCGTATGATAATGTTGAAGGAATCCTACCAACATTCATCAAACTCCAAAATGGTATGCTGTCTCTGCAAATTTCAGTTTCTTTAGAAATTCCCGATATGGATTTTTGCCCCATGCTCTTATGACCTTGACTTTGGCCAAACAAATCATAAGTCACATGTCAAGTTCTACCCGTCATTGTCCAGGTTAATTTGAACACACCCATACATACCCTTGACTTTGGCCAAACAAGGTAGTACGACTGTCCCAAACCAACGCATCTATCTACGCTACATATGAATATCCAATAGCTACCAAACCTTGTGCCTTGACTTTAGCCAAACAAACACAGCTTGAATACTATTGGATACCCAAATGAAATGATGGAGGGCTACGAATGGTTTTGGCAAAACCATGAACGTAGTGAACTTGATATAATCGAAGGAACCTGATACTTTTTAAAAGAAGTGGTTAAAGCTCCGCAATTAAAAAAATCTGGTCTTTTAAAATAACCGAGTGGTTTCTTTTTAAATTTGTTCCAATGATTAAACTTTGGTTTATTTTCTTTGCATTATAATAATGCATCCCATCATTTAACCTATCATTGCAGAAAACAACAAAAATACCACGTCCTCTTATGCCATCCGCATTCGCCACGGGGTCCCGTCATCACCCATTAGGTTACTTAACTAACGACAGAGCGGGGGTTGGGCTAGCGCGGGTGTAAAACATAAGTGACGTCTAAATAGCTATCATATATAGATATTGTACATTCGTCAGACGCAATAATAGGCATTCCAGATCACAGATAAACAATATTGGATTTGCAAGCAATCCGCATTTCTTTTGAGCCTGCAATGAAAGATGGATTACACAGTTGTGATGAATAGCCATTACCCCACCCAAGACCCCTACGGGTACGGAAAACTACTCGCCAAGTATCATAACTGAAGCGGTCTACCTCAACACTTCAAAATACTCGGTAGTTTGTGCACCCCACCTTGGGTCTATCCTAGGAGCAAAAACAGTAAAAAGAAATAATACAACGGTGGCTACAACCGCAACCTGGATGTGCCCCGCAAAATAATATTACAACTTATTACATTTACATCAAATGAATTAAATAATAACCCATCAAATAACCCCGGCTATACATCACAACAGTCCAACACAGTTCATATACACAAACAGATAAAATCCATTACAGAAATGTGCAACCCCTTGCCAACCGACATACTAGCAGTTAGGGGAGGTTTACGAACACATTATACAAACACAGATATAATCCAACAAGCAAATACCATATAATTTCAATCGATTAATCACATTTAATTTTGCTCCAATACTTCTCTGTAAATCTGAAACCTGAGCAAACATTAAAAAATTCCAGAAAATACCCAATATCACAGAGAACCATCACAGGAAATCTAGGCTGGTGAATCGGCAACTCGGCGGCGGAATCGCGGCGGATCGGGGGGATTCGCCGCGGTTCCGCGGCGGTTTAGTCGATTCGTGAGCCCAGTTTTCTTGGGTGTTCTAATACTATCATTTTGGGCTTTCTGAACCTACCTGAAAAATTTTTGGACTTCATTTAAAAATCGACAGAAACCATGATATCGGGGTTTTCCGGTTTTGGTTTTTTCCGTTCGAAATTCATACAATTTTGCAAGTGAGTTAATTATTGTTTAGCGAGGCTTTGATACCACTGTGAGTCGATGTGCAACACCCCACGACTTACGGGGAGACGGAAATATGAAAAACGATCTTGTTCTTTGCTTAAACATCGACTAACCGCATGAATCGAAGCTAAACGATAACTAACAACTATCATAGAAGTTCTAAACTACTATGTGAAGTGATTATACCTCAAGAACCGTGTCCTTCGGGTCTTCATCGCTGTCCTCCACTCCTTGTTGGCTCCTTGGAACATTGACAACTTCACGGCCTCCTCAAATCAAAGACGATCCACCCGAAAGCTTCTACGCCAAGCTTAATCTCAAACTTGAGATAACTAGGTTGCTTAAAGTGCTAATCTAAGCTACCTAGAGGATATAGAGTGAGGTTATGGATGTTTTAGTCTATCTAACCCTTGATCTCAACACATGAAAGGTTAGGGTTAGGGTTACAAAAGAGAGTGAGCTTGAGGAGAGAGAAGGTGAGAATGATAATAAGAACAAAAGTCCTTCTCACTTGAATATATGATACATAATGAATTATCAAATAATATCAATTAATTGATTATTCACCATGTTTCATTTAATCAAGGAGAGTGATTCATCATGTGAGTCATTAGATCATTAATGAAGCATTAATGATATGATGAATCATATAAATAAGTCACACAAAGCAATCATGAAAAAGCCACCTCAACCCCTCATGTCACCACTCTTCTAGAACCTTCTCGACAAATTACGAGAACGCCCCTCCAATCCGTGAAAACACGGAAAAACTTTAGACTGTATAAATCCAATAACCTGATACTAGAATCTGGCTTAAACCAAAGCCAGCTAGTAAAAACTGTCCGAAAAGTCGTACGTGCGTAAACACACATATGCATCCGAACCCTTGTCGTAAAACCCTACGACCTCTATATCGTTTCGCCTGGAGCAGGAAAACTCTCTGTGTGGGACTCTAAAGACTCGACACTATGCTGGCAGTGGGTTTAACCACAGACCCCAAGCGGCACTAGCTGTACGTAACGGTCCCCAGGTAGATGTCGATAAGAAGGCCGATGAGGTAAATCATCCGAACTCCCACTGAGCCTGATGTGACAATCTCCGTACAGTCCGGTCTGTTCGCCTAAGACTATCGCATATCAAGCCTAGGGGGCGGCAAGCGTCAATCCCCTAATAGCTGTATAAGTCGTGTCGGAGCGAAGCCCATTACACCCTGAGAAGCTACTGGAACCTACCAGTATATCTCGTTTGCCCTGGCCAGGGACTTTGTGTAATGGCTCTCTGACACAGCGCGATATCATCTCCCAATACCGGGAGAGACGAATCCTATCTAACCGCCACTGCCTCCAAGTGCTCGGGACTGCACCCAACTGCTACCTGTTTGCACGACTCCTTTGAGCCGTGGTAGGGTAGCAATCTAAGAACAGTGGGACACACTCGAGGCGAAGTAGCAGTGTCAAGCCTGCGGACTATGCTGTACTCATGTCACCTGGGAACTGATAACTGACGATGGGTATAATACCAACCAATCAGTTCCTCGGCGAGTCCTGTCCGGTGTACCTGTAACCTAACGAGCACCTGTATACTATCTCTAGTACGACGTACTGATGGCTGTGGGACAGACCATTTCCCCAACTGGGATGAGAAGCGTATACACTTAGTCTACTCCGGAATATCGATGCCCTATCTCGACAATCCTATGACCAGGGACCTGTATAGGATGTTGCTTACAGACTACCCAGCCCCTACTAGTGTGACTGCCATCACGACGCTGGTAATCAAGCAAAGATCCTATGGGCTCTACTAATATGTATAAGTGATATGTTACAAGAAACATATGCACATATTAAAGTAGACTCAATACCAAGTAGCATACTACCATATTTAGCAAGACTGTTATATACAACTGTGAATATCCCAAGCTTCCATTAAGTAATATACATGCTAGTATGATACAATAATGGCCCCTAGGGCATATACACTAACAAACCAATACTAGCTAATGCAAAGTAATATATCATATATATAATTATACATTAAATCAATAAATCAACACTTGATTTAACGATCCGGTCATATCGCATATGACCGACCAATATTCAATGTATCGACTTATCGAATCAATCCTCGATTCGATAACTAGGTTATATCACATACAACCAATCGATACATTCATCACGAGAATAGAATACGGTATCACATACATGTATTATTCTCGGTCCCGCACATATCTCATGTGCGCTCCTATTTCGTTTCGCTTGAGCCAGGACACCTCTGTGTAGGACTCTCAAGACTCGTCAATACGCCGGCAGCAGGTGATGATCATATCAAACACCCACAAGCCGCAAGCGGTCTGCTAAACCTAACGGCCACCCGGGTATTGAGCGATCAGAAGATCGACGAGCAAGCCCGCTCACACTCCTGTGAATCCAACCAGTAACACTTACCGTACAGTTCGGTCTCGTCGTCTGATATGTCGCATATCTTGCCTAGGGGTGGTAAACGTCAGACCCCAATAGCTTGATAAGTCGTGTCGATATGAGGTCTATAACAGTTCGAGAAACTACTGATAACACTTACCAGTAAATCTCAGCAACCCTTGCCAGGGATTTCCGGTTATAGCCAATCGAACACAGCGCAACATCAACTCCCTATACCGGGAGAGACGAATCCCCTCCAATCGCTCATTGCCTCCATATGACTCGGGACTGTACCCAAAAACCACCGTTTTGCACGCCCTCTTGGACGTGGTAAGGTGGAAATCAAAGCACAGTGGGAATCACACAAGACTCTATGACGATCTCGGGTCTACAGACTAACCTGTACCAGTGTCACTAGAGAACTGCCATCTGACGTAAGGTATAATACCATCTGGAAGTTCTCGGCGAGTCCGTCCGGTGTACCCAGTCTCTACTGAGCACACGTATATAATCTCTGATGTCAAACACCAATGGATATGGGATCATCCATCGCCCATCTATATGGGTCGAGAAGGTATACGCTAGTCTACTCTGGTATATCGATGCCCCGTCTCGATACACCCACGACTAGGGACCTTGAAGGATGTACTTATGGACTACCATGTCCCTACTAGTATGATCCGCATCATAGTCCAGGTAGTCAAGTACACATCCTAAGGGCTTTACCAACATGTAACAGAGAGACAATCAGTGTACACGTTAAGGTAAAGATCAACCAGATAGCATACTATCATGTCGAGCAAGAATGTCCTCCCTATATATGTCCAAGCATCCACTACAATATACATCCTATGTAGAGTAATAGCCTCTAGGGCATACATATAACTAACAAACCAATGACCACTGTCTCGGAAACAAGTCAGTCAACGACCTCCGTCTCGGAAACAAGTCAACCAATGACCTCCGACCCGGAAACAAGTCAGTCAACGACCTCCGTCTCGGAAATAAGTCAACCAATGACCTCCGACCCGGAAACAAGTCAGTCAACGACCTCCGTCTTGGAAACAAGTCAGTCAACGACCTCCGTCTCGGAAATAAGTCATCCAACGACCTCCGTCTCAGAAACAAGTCAGTCAACGACCTCCGTCTCGGAAACAAGTCAGTCAACGACCTCCTTCTCGGAAACAAGTCAACTAACGACCTCCGTCTCGGAAATAAGTCAGTCAACGACCTCCGTCTCGGAAACAAGTCAACCAACGACCTCCGTCTTAGAAACAAGTCAACCAACGACCTCCGTCCCGGAAACAAGTCAGCCAACAACGCTCCGACCCGGAAACAAGTCAGCCAACGACCTCCCCGTCGGAGCAATACTTCGACTCGGAAACAAGTCAACTCACCAACCACTTACGAGTCCTCTCGACTTGTAAGGGAGAAAATTCTCTTATAAGATCCTTACGACTTATAAGAGAAAACACACTTAGGAATCCTCACGATTCCTAAGGAGAAAATCCACCTTCGAGATCCTCTCGATCCATAGGGAGAAAAGCCTCTATAAGACCCTCACGGCTCATAGAGTTGAAAAGTCTTGGCAGCAGATCTGAACCTGCGGCCTAAGCCATCGTTTTCTCTTGGAGAAATCTAGATGCTTACTCTATTATCTGTCAATTGTGTTTATCAAGACAGCATGCTAATAATAAGGAAGGGAGAAAGTAAAGAAATAGTACAAGACATTGCAAAGAAAAATATGTATCTTTATTTATTAATTTAATCAAGTACAAAGTGAAGCATACAAAAGAATAAAGAATGGATACATCTTATTCGAAAAAGAATTTTTTTTACAAGTATATAGATACAAGGGGAATTACTGGGAAGGAAGCGTCTTGCATAGCTCTAGCAATTGTTCGCGCACCTCCTTCCACACTTTCTCCTGATCGGCTACCACCGCCAGTTCTTCCTCCACTTGAGCCCGCTGCTGCAAGACAGATGCAAGCTGCTCCCTAACGGCCTGATGAGCAGCTTCACGGCCTGGGGTGTCACGCTCGGCGACATCAAGCTTTCGCTTCAAGTTTAGCCCATGAGAGATGCGTTCCAGGAGGCCCTCAAAGATAGCCTTCACTTAGGCAGCATTCGCCTCAACCTCAGCACGCAGACGAGCTGTCTCGCTCGATGTCTCTCGGTATTCCTTCAGCCTTAAAGCCGCTTCTTGTTCCAAGTGATGGACGTAAGAAGCGTTGTTCCCCTCCGAATGGCGGCCGAGACGTTAGGACGTCTCGCCTGAGATTCGGGGCAGATGCTATTTGGTTTTATCCGTCCATCTCTCCGAAGATGCCAAGTTGATTTATGGCACCGTGTATTGGAGGTTTAGACGGATGCGGCCGATGTAGCAGACTTCGTCAGATTCCCCCTCGCTTGAGGGGTTTTTGATTGTAGGGACGCTCTTCCCTGCAGGCGCAAGCCTCTACAGTTAATTACGCTACCGCATCGCGGTAACAACTTTCTCCTTCTCCAGAATTTCACTTCGTGTCGTGGGTGTTTGTTTTGTTTGTGGTTGCCCGTGGATTGTATACGGAGACTATTTATTTCGTCGCCCGTAGAACGTGGATTAGTCCAAATACGTACTTTCTTAGATTTGGGTTTGGTGTTTTGGTTTAAGGATACGTTAGCCATATTTAGGCTAAGATCAACTTAAACATTCGTTAAGGATACGTTAGTCTGATTTCCAGACTAAGATCTACTTAACGGGAAGAGCATTTAGGGGCTCTATTGTTCCAGTTTAGGGACGTAGTGGTCCATTGTGTCCATGGCCATCGGGACCCGTCACCTCTCTGACGTCGTTGAAGGATTACAACGATAGGTGTCAGAGGAGTTCGGAGATGTACCCTTGAACCAAAGTTGATTGGGGGTCTTATAGTCCAATTTAGGACTAAAGTCTGTTCGAATGTTTAAGGATACGTTAGCCATATTTGAGGCTAAGATCAACTTAAACGGGATCGTTTAGATCCGACAAAAGAGCATTTGGGAGCCCTATTGTTCCAGTTTAAGGACGTGGTGGTCCATTGCCATTTTAGGGACGTGGTGGTCCATTGCCAGTTTAGGGACGTGGTGGTCCATTGCGAGTTTAGGGACGTGGTGGTCCATAGCATGTATGGCCGTCGGGACCCGTCACCTCTCTGACGTCGTTGAAGGATTACAACGATAGGTGTCAGAGGAGTTCAGAGATGTACCCTTGGACTAAAGTTGATTGATTTAAAAGAGCAGCCGTGCTCAATCAATTTAATTTGAGGACTTACGGCCATGATTGGGCTAAGTCCAATTGAAGATGTTCAACATTTTTATCTTAGGCTTATTAGGCCTGTGCTAGGGTTTTGCCCCTGTTTGATAATGCACTGCATTTCATTCTGGCCTGCTAGGCCTTTTTGACTTGGGCTCTGTCCCTTTAAATGATATATAGCATCTGTTTTGAGCTTGACAGACCTCTGTTTGGGCTTCATTCCCTTTAATAGTGCATAGCACTTTGTTTGGTCTGCTAGACCTTTCTTTATTGGGCTCTGCCCTTGATAATGTATTGCATTAATTAGTCTGACAGAGTGCCACGTGGCTTGTCAGGCACTTTGCGTTGATTGAGGAGCGCAAGGCGCAAGTCCATGTGGAGGTGACATGTGTCACACTCTGGTGAGCGCAAGCGCAGTGCGCTGCGCTAGTGCGCTGCCGACACGTGGCGCGCTCTGGCGAGTTGCGCCGAATTCAGAGAGCAAAGCCCTATCTTAAAAGCGCACAGCGCAAGTGAGTCAGATGCTGACACGTGGCACTCTCTGGTGGCTTGCGCCAACTCAGGAGCGCAACAGTGCAGTTTTGCAAGAGCAAGGCACTATTAACTTGAGAATCTTTTAGATTCCAGAACCAATGGTTCATAAAAAAGTGCAAAGTACCGTTTGTTTTCTTGATCTAATTTAGATCAAAGAAAACAAGTTTCTCTTATTTTTAAAGAACCAATGGTTCATAAGAAAGTGCAAAGCACTATTATTATTTATTTTTCTTTTTATTGAAGATCATTGATCTTGTTCTCAGATCAATGATCTGTTCATAAGAGAATTTTCTCTCTTTTCTAAAGGTTTTTACTTTTTTTTGTTCTTGAGGAATTTTCTCCAATTCTTCAGAGTCCTCAATGATGATGTTTCTCCTTCTTTTTTTTGCTTTGGGGTCTAGGTGCCTTTATATAGTGCCCATAAATTTGTTAAGGAGATCTTTCTCTGAGTGATTTGGGGAATTTTCCCCACCGTTGGATCTTTGATCCAAGGGCTTCTGTTTTACAGAAGGCAATTTTCTTGTTTTAACAAGAACAGAAAAATCTTGCTGGAATTTAATTCTGTTTGGCGCAAACGCCCCAGTGTATGACACGTGTCAAGTAGCGCAGAGCGCAGCGCAACTGCGCTTGCGCAATTGCGCTGACACGTGTCGCGCAGCGCAACCGCGCTTGCGCATCTGCGCTGACACGTGCCGCTGCGCATCTGCGCTGACACGTGTCGCGCAGCGCACGGCGCAGCGCAACCGCGCTTGCGCATCTGTGCTGACACGTATCGCGCAGCGCAGTGCTTGCGCGACTGAACCGTTGCTTCCCTTAATTTTGTTTTAAATAGAGAGCTTTGCTCTGATTGGGCGCTGTGCACCCTGCGCTGGAGTGTCTGATTTTGACATGTGGCACTCTGCGCGCAGTGCAGGGGATCTGAAGCGTTGCTTCATTTATTTTAACTTTAATTTTCACTTTAATTTTCAAAGAAGAGCTTTGCTCTGATTGGGGAAACAGAAGCGTTGCTTCGTCTCCCGCCTTGGAATTTGAACAGAGCTTTGCTCTGATTGGGGTAAACAAATGCCCCCCCACCGTTGCGCTTACGTGGCCTCCTAACGTGAGCGCAGCGGTGGCAAAACCCCGACCGTCGTGCCATCCCTTGGAAGTTGAAACGACACTTGATGCCTATAAATAGGACCTTTGGTCCTTCACAGATGATCATCATCTCCAAAAATTTTATTTTCAGAACTTCAGAGCTTTGCTCTTGCCTTCAAGAACTCCCAGAGTTAAATTTTTCTTCAAAAGAAATTTTTTAGGTAAAAATTAATCTTGAGTTAAATTAATTTCAATTAGTAGAGCCTTGCTCTCATAGATCTTTTGATCTAAAGAAAGCCCCCTTGGGGTTTTACCAACAGAGCCTTGCTCTTTTGTTTAAACACTTTTAAAAGTTCAATCTTTAGAGAATTCTAGGTAAAAAATTAATTTGGATTAAATTAAATCAATTTTAAGAGTCTCGCTCTCAATAGATCCCTGATCTAAAGAAGACCCATTTAGGGTTTCATTTAGCAGAGCTTTGCTCTAAAGGGGTCTAAAGAAGACTAAGGAGAACCCTATTAGGGCTCCATTAATAGAGCTCTGCTCTCTAAAAGATTTTCTTGGGATTTTCTTAATTCATCAATGGAGCTTCGCTCCTTCCAAATCATATAGAAGAACTCTTAAGAATTCTTCATGGATCTTGGAAGTTAAAGATGGCAATTTATATTATTATTATTATTATATCACCTTTGTAAAGAAAAGCTCTCAATGTTCTTAGGGGATTTTCCTCAAATTCTCCTCATTACTGATTTTGACAGGTGTCACTCCTGTCTGCAGAGCATTGCTCTCGAGGAGTTTTAACTCTCTTTTTATCATTGCTAATCTTCCAATGATGTTTCCTTCAGGCATTATGGCGGTGCGTCTATACAGTCTGCATGAGTTCATCACATACGAGGATATCCGTGTACAGGGCCGTCAACAAGACCAGGAGTTTACGGATACCCAGTGTGTGGAGGTCATGGGTCTTCTGAACGCACGTGTTGGTTGGCTGCTCCCCGCCGCTCTGCTCTCTTGAAAGTCATGCTTGGAGCAATTTGGAGAGCACTCCCGGGGTTCCACGAGGCCCTACCGCTCAATGCGCTGGATGATGCCGAAGACAAGGTGCATCAGTGTAGCTGTCGGGGCTGATCTCGAAGAAACGGCGGGATAACCTCATCGACATCCTGCATCAAATTTTCCAGCAGACGACGATAGTCGCTGCTTATCGAAGGCTGGGGGGCTTGCCGAGGATCTTGACACACAGGAGCGCGAGAGGCTACGCATGAGAATAATCAGAAAGGCTAGAAGAACTCTGGATGGCCTTACTTTTGACTTCCTCAATCTGAGGTTATTCTATTGTAATAATGTTTCTCATTTATTGCTCTTATGATTGTAAGAATTTTTGGCAATATTAATGGAAAAATTTTATCCAAGCTTGTCTTATTTTTTGTTCTGAGTCTTTTGCACATATATGAATGAGTGTGTCTCGAATGCTTGCTCCAACGCAAATCAGATGTTCTCTTTGTCGCTTTCTTCTTTCTCTTATTATCAACATGCTGTCTTGATAAACACGGTTGATAGATAATAGAGTAAGCATCTTGGATTGGTTTCTTCAAAAGGCAGCGATGGCTTAGGCCGCAGGTTCAAATCTGCTGCCTAAGACTTTTCAACTTTATAAGCCGTGAGGGTCTCATAAAGACTTTTCTCCCTACGGCTCGAGAGGATCTCGTAGGTGGATTTTCTCCTTAGGAATCGTGAGGGTTCCTAAGTGTGTTTTCTCTTATAAGTCGTAAGGATCCTATAAGAGAATTTTTCCCTCTTACGAGTCGAGAGGACCCGTAAGCGGTTGTTTCCCTCCTTGTCGAGATTCGAGTTTGGAGAGTGAGACCCGTGGATAGTATGCAAGAGACCGTTTTGGGCCGACTTGCAGGGTCCCAGTGCTTAGGAAACAAGTTTTTTTTTTAATCCTTATTGCCTAAGGCTTTATCTTACGAGTCGAGCCGCATCAAGAAGTTCTAGCAAAGACATCAATTTCTTCACAAGTCGAGACGAATCGAGAATTTCTCGCAAGAATATCCTAACGTCGCAGTTAACCTCTGCTCTTTACGACAGAAGTCTGTTAGGGTCTGTGGTACTCAGGGTTTTGGCCGTCGTACCGTCGCATAAGCTGATATATTCCTCGATAGGCAATCATGCTGTTCGAGTAGCCCTGCGACTGCCGTGTCTCTGATCCCTTTGGAGGCTGGACAAGGCGTCTTCAAGCAATCCTCCTTGGCAGTTTGACCGTCGGAAGAGCAAGCGTTAGGTATTTTGCCATGCCACTTTTTACTTGAGGTTAGGCTCATTTTGGTGAGCCCCGATGAGTCATATCCACTCCGCGCTGGTGTGGGATGATCTCCGATAGTCTTTCAGGTTTTATGTGAGTTTCCGTCAAGACCATGAAGCTAGGAATTTGGCCTTTGCTTCGTTTGCTGTTATCGCGTCTGCTGTATCAAGACAAATGTCACGGTGGGAACTAGGGATTTTGCCGTGGCTCCGTTTGTTTGATTGTCGCGTCTGAACCCTGCTGGAGAAAGAACGCTGGGGTGACATCTCGTCTGCTGTATAGAGACGGACGTCGTAGTGGTGACCATCCCGCACTGGTGTGAGATGATCTCCAGTTGTCTTCCAGGCTTTATATGACTTGCCGTTAAGACCTTGAAGCTAGGAATTTGGCCTTCGCTTCGTTTGTTTTGTCATGTCCAAATCCTGTTGGGGGAAGGACACTGTTGTTGACATTGCGTTTGCTGTATCGAGATGAATGCCGAGGTGGAGCTGGGATTTTTGCCGTTACTCCGCTTGTTTTGACCGTGAGGTCTTTCATTGACGTTGTATCTTCGTCCTGCTGGACTGCGTAAGAACGCCGTCGTCGACATCTCGTCTACTGTATCGGGACGAATGCTGAGGTGGAGCTGGGATTTTGCCGTTGCTCCGTTTCGTTTTGACTGTGAGGTCTTTCATTGACGTTGTATCTGCGTCTTGTTGGACTGCGGAGGAATGTCGTCATTGACATCTCGTCTACTGTATCGAGACGATTGTTGAAATGAAGCTGGGATTTTGTCGTTGCTCCGTTTTGTTTTGACCGTGAGGTCTTTCATTGACGTTGTATCTGCGTCTTGTTGGACTGCGGAGGAACGCCGTCGTTGACATCTCGTCTACTGTATCGAGACGATTGTTGAAATGAAGCTGGGATTTTGCCGTTGCTTCTCTTTGTTTCGACCGCGAGGTCTTTTGTTGGCGTTGTATCTGCATCTTGAGAGACTGCGAAGGGACGCCATTGTTAACATCTTATCTGCTATATCGAGACGATTGTTGAGATGAAGCTGGGATTTTGCCGTCACTTCGTTTTGTTTTGACCGCGAGGTCTTTTGTTGGCGTTGTATCTGCACCTTGATGGACTGCGAAAGAACGCCGTTGTTGACATTGCGTCTGCATTTGGTTGGAGTGAGGAAAAACGCCGTTGGTGATCTCTAAGTTGTCGATATCGACGTCGAGACCCTGAAGCTAGGGATCTTCTTTTTGCTTTGTTTGTTGACATTGTGTCTGCAATATTGTGACAAAATCCCGAGGTTGTCTCTAGGTTGTCTATGAACCGTCGAGATTTGGCTTCACTTTTTTATAGAGCCCGTTGGGAAGGTATGGTTCCCTCTTTGTTTGTGCCCCTGGATTGTATACAGGGATCGATGTGATCTCACCCGTAGGGCATAAATTTCGTTATATATATATATATATATATATATATATATATTTAGTTTATTTCTTTCCGCGATGCTCTATCATTTCAGCTTTTATATCGCGAAGGTCGCGATTGCCCAATCATTTCGGCTATTTAGTTTATTTTCACTCGCTGCTTTTTATTGCGAGTTGCCCAATCATTTCGGCTATTTAGTTTATTTTTACTCGCTGCTTTTTATTGCGAGTTGCCCAATCATTTTGGCTATTTTGCATGCATACATTTTTACTTGCTGATTTTATTGCAAGTTGCCCCATCATTTCGGATGTTTCGTATGCATGTGCGGCCTATCGGCTTTTCGCCGTAAACCTGAAATTAGACACCGATTTCGGCATCAGCACCGCTACAACTGGGATATTGCCAGGAGCGAATCATCATTTGCCTCTGTCGATGTCAAACAAAGGTGGCTTAGCGAACAGGGTTAAGGTCCTGTCGACTAAGGCTTTTAACTTCATGAGCCATAAGGGTCTCACAAAGGTATTTCTCCCTACAAGTCATGAGGATCTCGTTGGTTTATTTTCTCCTTAGGAATCGTGAGGATTCCTAAGTGTATGTTCCTCTGTAAGTCGTAAGGATCCTACAAGAGGGTTTTCTCCTTATAAGTCGAGAGGACTTATAAGGGTTGTTCATCGTGCGTACATATCCCTAGTCACGGATGGGACTTGGTTAGGGAAATGTTTATTCGCGCCCGTGGATTGTATACAAGGGCCAGTATTGAGCCGCTTGTAGGGCAAAATCGAAGGTTGTGGGGGTTTGCTTAAGCACGCGTTTAGATCTCTGTAACTTAAGACTTTCAAATCTTATGAGCCGTGAGGGTCCCACAAGAGAGTTTTCCTTACGAGTCGTGAGGATCTCGCAAGTGTATTTTCTCCCTCGGAATCATGAGGATCCCTAAGTGTGTTGCTCCCTTGTGAGTCGTAAGGATCTCACGCGGGTGGTTTCTTTTTACAAGGTCGAGAGGATCCTGTAAGTGTCCTTTAACGAGGTTGCGCTCTTTCGGGTTTTCACAAACACTCGCCGGTAGTCCTGCTGTTTTTACTCACGGAGCCCTTTCGGGTTTTCATCCATGCCCTTTTTGCTTATGGACATACCCCTTTTTTTATTATTTTTATTTTTATATTTATATATTTTTTAAACGAGGTCGCGCCCTTTCGGGTTTTCACGAACACTTGCCGGTAGCCCTGCTGTTTTTACTCACGGAGCCCTTTCGGGTTTTCATCCGTGCCCATTTTGCTTATGGACATACCGTTTATTATATATATATATATATTTTTAATTTTGTCAGCCTAAGGATGCTGCGGTAGTAGTTTAAAAACGTTTCGGTCCGTCATTAGTTTAAGGACGTTTCGGTCCGCCATTAGTTTAAGGACGTTTCGGTCCGTCGTCGCCGTATTTGAGGCGAATCTCTAGTTTACTGACTTTTCGGTCTATGGGGTTTTCTCTATGACCAAGCATGATGCCCCTAGCGTACCCATCTTTCTCGGAGCGTGGGGTTGTAGCGGGCTCACCTTCCAGTTTTCGGAGATGACGAACTTGCCCTGTTGGTATTGGTCTTCAACCCAGTTTTTAAAGACGTAGCAATCCTCAATCAGGTGACCTACCGTTTGGTGGTAAGGGCAATAATTAGGATCATTGACATCGCCTGGCTACAACGGACGTTTTGGACTCGGCAGATTGATGAGTCTGTCGCGCATTACCAGCTCGAACAGTCTTCTTGTTTTATCCCGGGGAAATGAGTAAGGACATTTCAACCTCTCCCAGAGGGGTTGCCGCTTGTTGTTTTGGCGAACAACCAGTCTAGAGCCACTCGATTGTTGTTGAGTGTTGGCGACGAAGGGCGTTTTTTCCTTTCCTTTTTGTTCGCTCCGTTGTTTGCGGGTCCGAGGTTTTTTCCGGGTAGCGTGAGATTGTACGGCTGAATGTTCTCGCAACTCCCCAATTCTTTCGTTTTAGAAATGGATTCCTTGAAGAGAGGGTTGAGGGCGACTTCTTCGTCAGAATCTCTTCCAAAGGTGAGAACTCATGATCTCCCGGGCTCGTCCCTATGACAATTGCCGGCGACTCTTTTATGATCATCTGTCGTATTTTTTCGCTGTCTATGAGCTTCCCGCTTTATTCTGTTGACGTGTTGTCTATGAGCGACATACCCTTGCCACCAACACTTAAAGGAGTCGCAGTCTTCAGTGTGATGTGCGACCTTCTGATGATACAAGCAGTAGTTAGGATGCATCTCTATTCCACCGAGCGTGCTTTCTTCAGAGGGTGGTAGCTTCATTCCCATTGACATGGCCTTAGCAAACCTTTTCCTTGTCTTGAATTTGTTTTTGTTCGCAGCGGATGGCTTTTGATTTGACGGGAGTGCCTCGACTCTTTGGTCTAGTCGGCGGTGTGTGGCTCCTTCCAGTATGGCCATCTCACGCTCTTGATTGGCTTTAACTTTCAAACGGATCTCATTCAGGAAGGCATCGATCATCTCGTCTGACGGCCGCAGAATTTCTGGTTCAGGGTCCGCCCTCAGTTTCTTGGCACAAGGAGCCTCATCATCATCCACCAATGAGTGAGAGATCACATGACAACTCGCTACGTAGTCTTCGGATTCATCTGATGAGTCTTCTCCATCATTTTTGTCCTTAACAAAAGAACAAGCTGCCCCCGTCGTGTCCGTCTTATTTGGAGTGTGCGGCTGTGGTGGGTTTACCTTCCAGTTTTCAGACAACGCGAACTTGCCTTGTAGGTACTGATCCTCGATCCATCCCTTAAAGACGAAACAATCCTCGATCGGGTGACTTACCGTTTGGTGGTAAGGGCAATAATCGGAATTATTGAGATCACCCGGCTGCGACAGACGTTTTGGATTCGGTAGATTGATGAGTCTGTTGCATACCGCCGGCTCAAACAGTCTTCTCGTTTTATTCTGAGGAAATGAGAAAGGACGTCCTAGTCTCTCCTCGAGGGATGGGCGTGGACGCACGTTATTTTGGCGAACGACCGGCTTTGAGTTGCTCGGCTGTTGTTGAGCATTGGCAACGACAGTCGCTTTCCCTTTTCCTTTCTCATATCGAGAATCTGGTTTTGGGGGAGACGGTCCATGGCCCATCTGGTCCATTTGAGCTAGCTTGTCGATTAGGGCCTGGAAGGTGGTCGGCCTGAAGAACAACATGAATTGCGAGATGGTCGCTTGAGGATCAAGGGTACCCACGAACATGCCTACCGCAGGTGCCTCTGCTATGCGTTGTTAGCATTTCGACCATAGGTTCCGCCATCGTGTTGCGTATTGGACCCACGTTTCACCTGGCCTTATCCTGGCATTTATCAGTGCTGTTATCGGGGCGCGTTCACTAGCACTCGCGAATCTTTGTGTAAACAGTAGCTCCATCTCCGCAAATATTTTGACAGAGTCGTTAGGTAGCTCCGAATACCATTCAAAGGCTGTTTCTGCTAAGCTGCCGACGAATTGGCGAAGCAACAGTTTGTCATCGCCTCCAGTGTTGCCGCATAAGGCCCTGAATTGAGCGGCATGCTGATGTGGATTTCCTGTCCCCTTGTACACATGGAATTTAGGGATCGTCTATCCGGCGGGTAACTGATTTGGTCATACCAGCTTGGATAGGGTCGTCCAGTCTTGACAATTTGGCCAGCTGCTCCATTCGCCTGATGAACTCGTATCTGCTGAGCAATATAATCATCCAGGGCGGCCTTGGAGATAGTTTCCTCTTTGGCTGTTGCAAGAGCTGGAGGAGGACTAGATGTTTCCCCTCTATCGTCTTCAACAATGATTGGAGGGTCATCGGCCGGAGGGTCCGGCTGTAACATCATCCCTACCATATCTTGGAAGAGGAGCGCCATCTGTTTTATGTTAGCTGCTTGCTCTTCGGCTCCTTTGTCCTTCTTTTCGAGGACTCTACGTAGGAAGTCAGCGTCAGTTTCCTGCTCGTGACGCTGCTCTGATGATGCCTCCAAGCTTTCTTTTGGCCCAGTAAGTGCAGCCATTGTAGCCATCATTTCCTGAAGTTTCTGTTGCTGCTCCTGGGCTTTTGTCACGGATCGAGTGAGCGGTCGGTGACCCGTCGAAGCACGGCTTTCCTCCTTCCCGGAAGCCATATAAACAGTGTGCGCCACCATGCCCCCAGACTTGGGGCGTTTATGTTCAGCGCTTTTACGGTTCGCCATGTTCACAGGGGCTTTTTGCGGCCTCCTTTTCTTTCGAATGCTTGGAGTTGAGGGGGCCGTCGTAGTGGGCACCCAAGTAGCTGTTGCTCTTTATGGCTTGACGGAGTAATCCTTCTCCTGCCGAACCTTCATCTTTTTCTGTCGGCGGAGATAGCCTTGATCGATCACTGACTCTTGGACTTGACGCCAGACCTTTTATATTTTAGAGGACAACTGTTGAGGGGGCTGCTCTAGCTTCTTCTCCGGAGTATTCTTCACAGGTGAAGGAGTTCATTTCAACACCGCAGTAGGAGAATTTCTGCGCACCTTGTTCAGCAATCCAAAGCTGTTCTCGGTTGGAACAGCAACCTCGATCTCCACCGTTGGAGCTGGCGGAGTTATCCCAGAGGGGGAATTGCCCCCAGCCTTCCTCACTCGGCGCCAGTGGCGACGTCGGGCGTGTCTTGCGGATGGAGCTGTTTCAGCTATAAGGGTGTATTTGTCGTGCCCCCTGCTCTGGGCAGAGGAAGCAGCTTTGAGGGCCTCGCCTGGAGCAGGTGTTAGTTGTATGTATGCCCTAGAGGCCAGTATTGTACAGATGATGTATATTATATTGGATGCTTGGACATATATAGAGATGACTTTCTTGCTCGATATGATAGTATGCTATCTGGTTACTCTTTATCTTAACATGTATACTAGTCTCTTTAATCTGTCTTATAGTTACATGTTGGTAAAGCCCTTAGGATGTGTACTTGACTACCTGGACTATGATGCAGATCATACTAGTAGGGACATGGTAGTCCATAAGTACATCCTTCAAGGTCCCTAGTCGTGGGTGTATCGAGACGGGGCATCGATATACCAGTGTAGACTTGCGTATACGCCTCTCGACCCATGAGATGGGCGATGGATGATCCCATATCCATTGGTGTTTGACATCAGAGATGGTATACGGGTGCTCAGTGGAGACTGGGTACACTGGACGGACTCGCCGAGAACTCCCAGATGGTATTATACCTCACGTCAGATGGCAGTTCTCAGGTGACACTTGTACAGGTTAGTCTGTAGACCCGAGATCGTCATAGAGTCTTGTGTGATTCCCACTGTGCTTTGATCTCCACCTTACCACGTCCATGAGGGTGTGCAAAACGGTGGTCTTTGGGTACAGTCCCGAGTCACATGGAGGCAATGAGCGATAGGAGGGGTTTCGTCTCTCCCGGTATTAGGGGTTGATGTTGCGCAGTGATCGATTGGCCGTAACAGGGAAGTCCCTGGCCAGGGCTGATCAGAGATTTGCTGGTAAGTGTTACCAGTAGTTTCTCGACCCGTTATGAGCCTCACATCGGCACGACTTATCGGTTATTGGGGTCTGACGTTCACCACCCCTAGACTTGATATGCGACATATCAGACGAACAGACCGGACTGTACGGTAAGTGTTACTGGTTGGATTCACAGGAGTGTGAGCGGGCTAGCTCGTCGATCTTCTGATCGCTCAATACCCGGATGGCCGTTACGTTTGGCAGACCGCTTGCGGCTTATGGGTGCTTGATATGATCATCATCTGCTACCGGCGTATTGACGAGTCTTTAGAGTCCTACACAGAAGTTTCCTAGCTCAAGCGAAACGAAATAGGAGCGCATATGAGATATGTGCAGGACCGAGAATAATGCGTGTATGTGATACCGTATTCCATTCTCGCGATGAATATATCGATTGGTTATATTCGATATAACCTAGTTATCGAATCATTGATTCGATAAATCGATACATTGTATACTAGTCGGTTATGTGCGACATGACCGGATCATTGAATCAAGTGTTGATTTAATGATTTAATGTATAATTATATATTTGATATATTATTTTGCATTAACTAGTATTGGTTCACTTTAAATGGATTTTCTCACTTGATGTGCAAGATGTATATGTGATATACTTTTGTGCACATCTTTGTATCATGTTTGATGATGCTTGCTCATTTGGTTAAGTGTAAAGAATTAAACCTAGGTTAAGCAAGTGATTAGGGTTTTAATTATCCATTCTTTTATTTATTGATTTTGGAAAAATAATGGGATAAGAATACAAAATGGTTGCTTTCATTCTTGAACCTTTGTGAAGCTTCATGAAGCTTTGACCAAAGTGACCAATTTGTCTTCATGCTTAACCCTAACCACTCTTCTAACCTTGGTCAATTCTCTACACCTAACCATGGTTCCTATTATGATAAGTATTCATTTCTTTTTCTTTTTTTTGAAAAACTAATCATAATATTTCCTTCTTCTTGATCTTCTTCTTCAAGAAAGAAAGCTTGATGCCATCAATGGCAACTTGAGTTCTAAAGTGAGAAATCCAATTCTAAAGTGAACCCACCTCCTATTTCTTCACCCTCTACCTCTTGCCAAGTTGTTTTGGGTGTTTTCTTCACAAGTTTCACAAATTTGTGAAGTCGGAGCTTGAACTTGTGATGCCTCGACGTAGATCATCTTCGGCACGAAGCCGACGACCCAGTCCGCCCATTTCTCCGATCAAGCCGACGATTGAGTCCGGGATTCGAGATGGACAGTGAGAGGACGCCTACGTGGAGCCAAGGAAGTGGATATCCGGATCTACAAAGGTTGTAGCTTCTTATCTTTAGTTAAGTTGTTAACTAGATTCGTATTTCGCCTAAACTTCTAGTCAACGATCCGTATTAGGGTTTCTCGGCACCCGTAAAATTTGAAATTGGAATGGTTGATACCTTGTGAGACCTCTTGAGAGTGCCTAGGAACCCTACAGCGGTATCAGAGCCTAGCTAGAGCCTTAGGCGGAGTCCAGACGGAGTTTGAAGTCCGATCGAACCGAAACCCTAATATCAAAGTTGCTCTCTGTACATTTTTTAAAAACTGGGTTTTTTCCAAATTAAAAATATTCAGAAAATTCAACAGGACTTTTTAAGAATTACTGTGAAACACGATCACCCAATTCCTCCAAAGTGCGGCGGAACCGCGGCAGAAACCTGGCTTTTGCGGCGGTTCCGCGGCCGTATGATGAAGTAACCCACCCAATTTTGCACAGTAACTTCTTTTATTCAGTGCTGAGTTCTCTGGGAATTTTTAATATTTATTCAAGAGTTGAGTATTCTGGGTTGTATTGGGGACTCGGTATTTCGATCGGATTATCGAACTTTGTCTAAGTGCTTTCCGGATAATTTTTTGAATATGTTAAAAAGTTCGACCGGATATAAATACCCAACCTTTCCCCTGCCGGAAAATATCCAAGTGTTGGATTTTTGTGTGGTTTAAGGACGTTCTGAGTAGTGCAAGTAACGCGATGGTCCCTCTAGAAGACAACAAACCTTAACTCGATTATGTGACCGTCTTGAACTGCCCTTTGAACCTTCGGGTTTGGGGCAGTACGGCGTGCCACATGTGAGGCGTTGGCTTGAACCTTCTACGGATGGACCGTTGGTACTGAGGCATGAAGTGAATGTCTTTGAACCTATTTCATGTGTTGGACGGTTTCGGGAAAACTTGGGTGTTCGAATGTTCGATCGGAAAGTTTAATATTTTCTATTTATCCAGAATGGGATACAATAATTGGAATTCACAAACAGTTATGAGATAACTGAATGAATGATATAAATCTAGCGGTTTAGTTTCATTTGATATTGAAAAGAGTTTTCGATAATGAGACTAAAATGCGGGGTTTATAACTGTTAGGCATGTGATGTCTAAGTATTTCATTTTGATTAGGCATGCGATGTCTAAAGAGGTTGCGGATTCCAATTGTTGTAGTTTTACACTTTCTTTTCTGTGACCGTAAGTGTAATATGTGATATCGCCGGTTTCGTTGCTATATGTCAACGACAATTGGGATGCGCATATTTACTTACGTTGATGACATGTGATGTTATGTGTTGCTGGATATGTTATATTGGATCGTCGTGTTTGAATAGCCGGGGGTTTTTATGTGAGATGAGTGTTTTTCATTTTCATTCATGTAAAAACTTGTATATAATATTCTTTTATTTTGGGGCACTTCCAGGTTGGGAAGATGTCACCTTTTGTATATTATTTACTTTTCCGCATTAGGATAGACCCAAGGAGGGGAGCACAAGTAACCGGGTTCTGGGGTCCAGTGGGGGACCAACTCGAGGAGTCGAGTCCGGGTCTCCTAACCCTAGAATTGGCAGGGTTGCTTGCCTCTCTCGTAGGGGTCTAGGGGTATGGGATTGGCTATTCATCACGACCGTGGAATCCGTGTTTTATACTGGCTCGTATTGAAAACACGGACGTCCTAGTATATTCAATGTTTCATATGTTTCTTCTGCTGCGATATCTGTGATGTGATCATGTGATGTTCTGTGATAGATACAGTATATAGTATATATGATATATTATATAGACGTTACTTATGTTTTGCACCCGCACTAGCCCTGCCCTATTCTGTCGTTAGTTACCTAACCTAACGGTGCACGAGGGGACATCGAGGCGCATGCGGATGGCATAAGTGTACGTCATATCTATCTGTGATGTTTAGGTATTTAAATGATGGGACTTCATTAATGTGATTAATGAAAGAAAAGAAACCTAAGATGTTGTAGAATCAAATTTTAAATAAAAAAGGGTAGCTACAGTTCTTGCTTTGCACAGCGGTATATGTGATATATCCTGCACCTTATTCGATGAGGAAAGGACCGAGATCCCTTCACCGGGAGTGACTCCTTTAGCAATAACTGGCAGATGCTACACACTCGGTTTGACTTTTGATTGCTTCTATAGTTTCTGCTTTGCACAGTGATATATATGATATATCCCGCACCTCATTCGACGAGGAAAGGGCCGACGATCCCTTCACCGGGAGTGACCCCTTTAGCAAAACTAGAAAAGCCTCAAAATCACTCCATTTCAAAACTTCATTTGATTCTACAACGATATCAAGTTCATTACGCAATAGGTTTTCAGAAAAACCTGACGTAGCCCTCCGTCATTTCAGATAAATCCTACTTAGTATTTGTGCTACGTTTGTTGACCTCCGTCAAGGCGTAGTGTGCGGTAGCTAACTAGTATTTATCTGCTTATGCATGTGATGCAGATTGGATTAGGGTAGTCGTACGACCTTGTTGACCTCCGTCAAGGGTCGTGCGGGTGGGTTTGATTCAATCAAGAAATGACGGGTTAAACTTGACTTGCACCCTGTGGTTTGTTGACCTCCGTCAAGGTCATAGGATGCTTGGGGCAAAATATTATCGGGAATTTAAAGTGTTGAAATTTGCAATGAGATTGCATACCTTCTATGAGATAGTTGGATCCCGATACCCACTGCGAGTAAGAGTTACTCCTGAGAGAGTTTTGCACATTGCAATTAGCCGATCAAGTAGGTGTCTAGAAAGGTGTCAACGAGGTTACGCCTCTGGGAAAACGAGGTTTACATTAATTAGGTTCGTGCGAAAGCACGGGGGACCTCCCTCAAAGTACCGACACTGGCCTGGCTGAAAGATTGGCGAACTTGTAGTGTGTAATTAATCCCGGCTAGTCTTTCCTTTTAGGGTTTGAAGGAAGATTTGATAAAAACCAGTGGGAGCCATCCTGATTAGATAAGATAATAACCAATCTGATCTTGCACGAGCATACGCTAAAGTATTTTCTTCTCTCTCTCTCCAGGTAGCAACCATTTCATGCCCTAATGAAGATAATAATATGGATGTATTGACCGAACCCGCATGTTATACTGTGCTGGGGAACGTTGGTTCCGTTCTTTCTTATAAGAGTTATAGGAATGAACAGGATATAGGGGAATACCAGGATTCCCATGACACCTGAATGAAGAAAGTACATGTTGATGCATTTTCTTCGGGTGTGTTCGTTACAGAGAACTGTTTCTCCATTTGCTCTACGTCCTGGGTATTAGATACCGGGTCAAGATCCCATATATGTAATCAGTTACATGGGCTAAGGAAAGGTAAAGAACTTGGAGAAGGTGATAAAGACATTAGAGTTGGAAATGGTGCAATTGTTGCAGCTAAGACTGTCGGGGAATATCACCTAGTATTACCGACTGGTAATACATTGGTTCTGAACGAATGCTATTACATGCCGAACCTGATATGCAACATTATATCGGTTTCTTTATTGAGTAAAGAGGGATATAATTTTGTATTACAGGACAATGTTATGAACATTTTCCGTAACCAAAAGTTGGTTGGATCAGGCACGTTGTGCAATGGGATTTATGTTCTAAATCAATCAACAGTTCTGAGCATAACAAACACACACAAGAGGAAAAGTTCAGAAATGAACGAATCCTACTTGTGGCATTGTAGACTTGGTCACATCAATGCGACACGACTAGCTAAGTTGCATAAAGATGGATATTTAAATCCATTTGAATTTTCATCTTATGACACTTGCCAGTCATGTCTCAAAGGCAAGATGACCAAAACTCCGTTTACGGGACACGGAGAAAGAGTTACCGAACTCTTGGGACTTATACATAGTGATGTATGCGGTCCCATGTCTACACATGGCAGGGATGGTTCTTCGTACTTCATTACATTCACTGACGATCTCTCTAGGTTCGGGTATGTGTTCCTGATGAAACACAAATCAGAAGCTTTTGAGAAATTTAGAGAATATAAACAAGAAGTTGAGAACCAAACCGGAAAAAGTATTAAAATCCTACGATCTGATCGAGGAGGAGAATACTTGAGCATTGAATTCCTGGACTTCCTAAAAGAGAATGGGATTCTCTCTCAGCTAACTCCTCCATATACACCACAGCACAACGGTGTATCGGAGCGGAGAAACCGCACCCTATTAGATATGGTGCGCTCTATGATGAGTGTAGCTGAGTTACTTGTTTCCTTCTGGGGATATGCACTGGAAACAGCAGCATACCTACTGAACAGGGTTCCCACCAAATCTGTGCCTACCACACCATATGAGATATGGGAAGGGAAGAGACCATATCTTAATTTTATAAAGATATGGGATTGCCCGGCCTATGTCAAAAGACAAAAACCGGACAAACTCGAGGCAAGATCTGTTTTGTGTAAATTTGTTGGATATCCCAAACATTTGCGAGGGTATATCTTCTACCACAGTGAGGAACAAAGAGTATTTGTTGCTCAACATGCCACCTTTTTAGAAAAGGAATTTCTTGCAAAAGAAATTAGTGGCTTTGAGGTAGAACTGGAAGAGGTTCCAGCTGAACAAAATACAACAGAAGATTTAGTGGAACCAGAGCATTCAGTAGCTCCCGACGAACCTCAGCCTCTCCGCCGATCTAGTAGGGTTCCTCGCCCACCTGAGAGATACTACGGTTTTCTCATGGATGGTGGGAGCGAGGATTGCATCATGGAGGATGATGACCCAACTAGCTTCGAGCAGGCCATCACGAGTAGGGACTCAGTGAAATGGCTGGATGCTATGCGGTCCGAGATGGAATCCATGTACACCAACAAAGTATGGACTTTGGATGTTGCTCCTGAAGGGGTAAAACCCATTGGGAGCAAGTGGATCTTCAAGAAGAAACTTGGTGTAGATGGGAAAGCAGAGACTTTCAAAACTAGACTTGTTGCAAAGGGTTTTCGTCAAAGACCAGGTGTGGATTATGACGAAATCTTTTCTCCAGTGGCTATGCTTAAATCCATCCGGATCATGCTTGCCATCGCTGCATATCATGATTACGAAATCTGGCAAATGGATGTTAAGACCGCCTTTCTAGACGGTGATTTAGAAGAGTGCGTGTACATGACTCAACCAGAGGGCTTCCTAGACAGTGGGAGCAGCGGGAAGGTGTGCAAGCTGCTTAAATCCATTTATGGATTAAAGCAAGCATCGCGGAGCTGGAACATCTGCTTTGACGTCGTTATCAAAGAGTTTGATTTCGTCAAAAATCCAGATGAACCTTGTATCTACAAGAAGGTGGCAGAGAGTAAGGTTGTCTTCCTCGTATTGTACGTGGACGACATACTCTTGATAGGAAATGATATTCCTATGCTGCAATCGGTCAAGCTCTTCTTATCACAAAGATTCTCAATGAAAGATCTTGGTGATGCCTCCTGCATATTGGGAATTAGGATCTATAGAGATAGATCCAAAAGGATATTGGGATTGTCCCAATCCAGGTACATTGACACCATACTAAAGAGGTTTAGTATGGAAGAATCCAAGCGTGGGAACTTGCCCACGATCTCTGGAGTCACTCTCTCCAAAGAGATGTCTCCCAAGACTGATTTGGAGAGAGCTCGCATGCAAGGGATACCCTATGCTTCGGCTGTAGGCTCTATCATGTACGCGATGCTATGTACCAGACCCGATGTTGCATACTCACTAAGTGTAGTGAGCAGGTATCAAGCTGATCCTGGAGAGAGTCACTGGACAGCTGTGAAGAGCATTCTCAAGTACTTACGAAGGACTAAAGAGATGCTCTTGGTGTATGGTAACGGAGAACTCCAAGTGGAGTCCTGATCAGTCGAAAATATTGTATATTTTAGCCGGCAATTTCCCTAACATTTGCATACATTTAGAAGTGTTCGGCATTCATATTCTACATATTAGCAAATCTGTCACAAAATATGAGATTGCATGTGTTAGACTTTTAAACCGACACTTTAAAGGAAATTAACCGCATTTCATGGCATCGCATCATTTCTGTATTTGCGCAACACTTGTCTTGAGTCTGTGCAGGAAATACGGAAGAGAAAAGCAAAAGAGCTGATCAAAAATTACGCCAATTCAATCATTTCAGATCTGGTAGCAGTGCAGAAGGAATTAGATAATTCTATATATCAAAAGAAGGCCCAAAAATGAACCCAAGACTACCACAGAGAGCACAAGCCCCAAGGCTCCAAGAGAGCCGCTCTTCCGCGGCAGAAGATGGCTTGAGCCGCGGAAACGCGGCGGTTCTGCCACGTCAGCCGTTCACTTTTTGGTCATAATTCTCAGCTCTGGTCCCACATCTCATTGTGATATGTCAAATTCTATAATTCTCCAGAAGCTACTGCCAGATCAGCAAAGAAGATTAAGAAGGCTAATCCTAATTAGCTCCAAACTAATCCTCTTCTAGAAGCTCCCTCCTAACTAATCACATCTAGAAGCTTCTCCCCTAACTAACTTTTAGAGGGAAATTTGAATTCCCTCAACAAACTTTTGGAGGGAAACTTTGTTAGTTATATGTATGCCCTAGAGGCCATTACTATACATAGGATGTATATTGTAGTGGATGCTGGGACATATATAGGGAGGACTTTCTTGCTCGACATGATAGTATGCTATCTGGTTGATCTTTACCTTAACGTGTATACTGATTGTCTCTCTGTTACATGTTGGTAAAGCCCTTAGGATCTGTACTTGACTACCTGTACTATGATGCAGATCATACTAGTGGGGACATGGTAGTCCATAAGTACATCCTTCAAAGTCCCTAGTCGTGGGTGTATCGAGACGGGGCATCGATATACCAGAGTAGACTAGCGTATACCTTCTCGACCCATACAGATGGGTGATGGATGATCCCATATCCATTGGTGTTTGACATCAGAGATGATATACGGGTGCTCAGTAGAGACTGGGTACACTGGACGGACTCGCCGAGAACTCCCAGATGGTATTATACCTTACGTCAGATGGCAGTTCTCTGGTGACACTGGTACAGAGTAGTCCGTTGACCCGAGATCGTCATAGAGTCTTGTGTGGTTCCCACTGTGCTTTGATTTCCATCTTACCACGTCCAAGAGGGCGTGCAAAACGGTGGTTTTTGGGTACAGTCCCGAGTCACATGGAGGCAATGAGCGATAGGAGGGGATTCGTCTCTCCCGGTATATGGGGGTTGATGTTGCGCTGTGTTCGATTGGCTATAACAGGAAATCCCTGGCCAGGGTTGCT
This sequence comes from Agapanthus africanus, assembly GCA_030015575.1. Lineage (NCBI taxonomy): Eukaryota > Viridiplantae > Streptophyta > Magnoliopsida > Asparagales > Amaryllidaceae > Agapanthus > Agapanthus africanus. The sequence continues at coordinate 871,314,333 of JASDDO010000024.1, read as the reverse complement.
GAGATTTACTGGTAAGTGTTACCAGTAGTTTCTCGAACAGTTATAGACCTCATATCGACACGACTTATTGAGCTATTGGGGTCTGACGTTTTACCACCCCTAGGCGAGATATGCGACATATCAGACGATCAGACCGGACTGTACGGTAGTGTTACTGGTCGGATTCACTGGAGTGTGAGCGGGCTTGCTCGTCGATCTTCAGATCGCTCAATACCCGGGTGGTCGTTACGTTTAGCAGACCGCTTGCGGCTTGTGGGTGTTTGATATGATCATCGCCTGCTGCCGGCGTATTGACGAGTCTTTAGAGTCCTACACAGAGGTTTCCTGGCTCAAGCGAAACGAAATAGGAGCACATATGAGATATGTGCGGGACCGAGAATAATACGAGTATGTGATACTGTATTCGATTCTCGCGATGTGACATTGATCGGTTATATGCGATATAGCCGGGTTATCGGATCAAGTGTTGATTCGATAAGATGTTACTAATGATACCAGTCGGTTATGTGCGCATGACCGGATCATTGAATCAAGTGTTGATTTAATGATTTAATGTATAATTATATATTTGATATATTACTTTGCATTAACTAGTATTGGTTCACTTTAGAAGGATTTTCTCACTTGGTTCGTGCGCATTGCATATGCGATATGTTTTTGTGCACTTGTATGTATCATGTTTGATGATGCATGCTATCTTGAGTTTGTGTAAAGATTAAACCATGGTTATTCAAATGGTTAGGGTTTTGTTTTTCATATCTATTTATTTATTTATTTATTTATTTTCTTTTTGGAAAATGAAATGAGTAGAATGGAGGCTTTCTTTGTTTTTTTCATGAAGATTCATGAACCTTTGACTTTGTCCACCATTCTTATCTCATGCTTAACCTAACCATTTGTTTTAACCCTAGCTCAATCTCTACACTTGACCATGGTTTAGTTATGATAAGTTTTGATTATTCTTTTCTTTTTACAATTAACTTATCATAACTTTGGATAAGCTTTCTTCTTCTTCTTCCTTGACTTCAAGAAGAAAAGCTTCACCTCCATCAATGGTGAATTGAGCAAACGAGTGAGAAATCCAATTCTAAAGAGAACCCACCTCCTATTTCTTCATCCTCTACCTCTTGCCAAGTAGTAGAGTGTGTTTCCTTCACAAGATTTTAGGGTTTGGTGAAGGTGGAGCTTGATCTAGCGATGCCTCGACGTAGATCATCTTCGGCATGGACATCGACGACCTAGCTTGCCCATTCTCCGACGAAGCCGACTCTAGAGCCCGGATTAGATTTGGACAGCGGAGACGACCTCGTTGCGGAGCCGTAGAGGTGGAGGACCGGAACTACAAAGGTTGTATTTCCGTATCTTGTAGTTAATTGTTAACTAGTTCATTGTTCGCCTAGACATCTAGCCAACGATCCGTACATTAGGGTTTGTAGGCACCGTAAAATTTTAATTTGGCATGATCGATGCCTTGGAAGACCTCACTAGGGTGCCTAGGAACCCTACAGTGGTATCAGAGCCTAGCTAGAGCCTTAGGCGATGCGTAGACGGAGTTTGAAGTCCGATCGAACCGAAACCCAAACCTTAGAATGCTCTCTGTACTTTTTTGAAATTCGTGGATTTTTTAGAATTAAAAATATGCAGAAAAATCAGCAGGAAATTCTAAGAATTACGGTGCAAAAATTACCTAATGATCTTTCTAAAGTGCGGCGGAACCGCGGCATTAGCGTGCTAATGCGGCCCTTCCGCCGCACTTTTGTCTTATTAGGCATTCAATTTTGCACAGTAATTCCTATTTTGCAGTGTTGGTTTTCCTGGAATATTTTTTTTCTGAAATCAAGAGTTGAGCATTTTTGGGTTGTATTGGGAATCAAAGATTCGATCGGGGTTTCAAATTTTGTCTATGTGGCTTTCCGGATAAATTTTAGAATATGTTAAAAAGTTCGACCGGATATAAATACCCAATTTTTCCCCTGTCGGGAAATTTCCAAGTGTTGGATTTTTCCGTAGTTTGACGACGTTCTAAGTAGTGCAAGTAATGCGATGGTCCCTCTAGAAGACACAAACCTTAACTCGATTATGTGACCGTCTTGAACTGCCCTTTGAACCTTCGGGTTTGGGGCAGTACGGCGTGCCACATGTGAGGCGTTGGCTTGACCCTTCTACGGCTGGACCGTTGGTACTGAGGCACGAACGGAATGTTGTTAGACTTATTTCATGTGTTGAGCTGTATCGGGAAAACTTGGGTGTTCGATTGTTCGATTGGAAAGTTTAACATTTTCTATTTATCTGGAATGGGATACAATAATTGGAATTCACAATAAGTTATATGATAACTGAATGAATGTTATAAACATAGCAATTTAGTCTCACTTGATCGGTTGCCACGGAATTTTGATGTGAACAAAGGTCCGTCGCAATCACGTAGCGTACGCGGATACTCGCCGGGCAAACTTAATAGACAGCCTCACTCCATAGCCCCGACCAAGAGACTGTAGGAGAACCCCGTCGCCGAAAGCATCCCTCCGGGTGCTCGCGGTAGCGGTGTTCCGCCTTGGTGCACTTCGTCGACGGTATCGGGGGTGCGGCCGCCTACTGAAGTTTGCGACGAGCATTCGATCAGGATGCCGGGAATCTTGTTGAATTGCCCGACTTGATATTGAAAAGTGTTTTCGATTTTGAGACTAAAATGCGGGGTTTATAATTGTTAGGCATGTGATGTCTAAGTAATTCATTTGGTCAGGCATGCGATGTCTGAGGTGGTTGCGGATTCCAACTGTTGTAGTTTTACACTTTCTTTTCTGTGACCGTAAGTGTAATATGTGATATCGCCGGTTTCGTTGCTATATGTCAACGACAATTGGGATGGACATATTTACTTACGTTGATGACATGTGATGTTATGTGTTGCTGGATATGGTATATTGGATCGTCGTGTTTGAATAGCCGGGGTTTTTATGTGAGATGAGTGTTTTTCATTTTCATTCATGTAAAAACTTGTATGTAATATTCTTTTATTGGGGCGCTTCCAGGTTGCAGAAGTTGTCACCGTTTGTATATTATTTACTTTTCCGCACTAGGATAGACCCAAGGAGGGGAGCACAAGTAACCGGGTTCTGGAGTCCAGTGGGAGACCAACTCGAGGAGTCGAGTCCGGGTCTCCTAACTCCAGAATTGGTAGGGTTGCTTGCCGCTCTCGTAGGGGTCTAGGGGTGTGGGTTTGGCTATTCATCACGACCGTGGAATCCGTGTTTTATACTGGCTCGTATTGAAAACACGGACGTCCTAGTATATCCAATATTTCATATGTTTCTTCTGCTGCGATATCTGTTATGTGATCATGTGATGTTCTATGATAGATACAGTATATAGTATATATGATATATTATATAGACGTTACTTATGTTTTACACCCGTGCTAGCCCTGCCCCACTCTGTCGTTAGTTACCTAACCTAACGGTGCACGAGGGGACATCGAGGCGAATGCGGATGGCATAAGTGTACGTCGTATTTATCTGTGATGTTTAGGTACTTAAATGATGGGACTTCATTAATGTGATTAATGAAATAAAAGAAACCTAAGATGTTGTAGAATCGAATTTCAAAATAAAACAGGTAGCTACAGTTCTTGCTTTGCACAGCGGTATATGTGATATATCCTGCACCTTATTCGATGAGGAAAGGACCGAGATCCCTTCACCGGGAGTGATTCCTTTAGCAATAACTGGCAAATGCTACACACTCGGTTTGTCTTTTGATTGCTTTTAAGAGTTTTTGCTTTGCACAGCGATATATATGATATATCCCGCACCTCATTCGACGAGGAAAGGACCGACGATCCCTTCACCGGGAGTGACTCCTTTAGCAAAACTAGAAAAGCCTCAAAAGCACTCTATTTTAAAATTCATTCGATCCTACAACGATATCAAGTTCATTACGCAATAGGTTTTCAGAAAAACCTGTCGTAGCCCTCCGTCATTTCAGATATGTACTGGTTAGTATTCGTGCTGCGTTTGTTGACCTCTGTCAAGGCGCAGTGTGCGGTAGCTGATTAGTGCTTATCTGCATAAGCATATGATATGATTGATTTAGGGTAGTCGTGCGACCTTGTTGACCTCTGTCAAGGGTCGTGCGGGTGGGTTTACTTCAATCAGGAAATGACGGGTTGAACTTGACTAGCAGCCTATGGTTTGTTGACCTCTGTCAAGGTCATAGGACGCTAGGGGCAAAACATTATCGGGAATTTCAAGTGTTGAAATTTGCAATGAGATTGCATACCTTCTATGAGATAGTTGGATCCCGATACCCGCTGCGAGTAAGAGTTACTCCTGGGAGAGTTTTATACATTACAATTAGCCGATCAAGTAGGTGTCTAGAAAGGTGTCAACGGGGTTACGCCTCTGGGAAAATGAGGTTTACAGTAATTAGGTTCGTGCGAAAGCACGGGGGACCTCCCTCAAAGTACCGACACTAGCCTGGCTGAAAGATTGGCGAACTTGTAGTGTGTAATTAATCCCGGCTAGTCTTTCCTTTTAGGGTTTGAAGGAAGATTTGATAAAAAGCAGTGGGAGCCATCCTGATTAGATAAAATAATAACCAATCTATTCTTGCAAGAGCGCACGCTGAGTGTTTTCTTCTCTCTCTCTCCAGGTAGCGACCATATTACGCCTTAATCAAGATAATAATACGGAATATTGACCGAACCCGCTTGTTATACTGAGCTGGGGAACGTTGGTCCCGCTCCAACTTATAATTGTTATAAGACAGAGCAGGAAATTGGGGATTACCAGAATTCTCGTGCCGCCAAAACGAAGAGAGTGCATGCTGATGCATCATCTTCGGGTGTGTTCATTACAGAGAACTGTTTCTCAGTATCCTTTACGTCCTGGGTATGTGATACCAGATCAGGATCCCAGATATGTAATCTGTTACATAGGGCTACAGAAAGGTAGAGAACTGAGAACGGGTGATAAGTTTCATGAGGCAGAAAACGGGGCAAGTGTTGCAGCCAAGTCTGTTGGTCACTGTCACCCTGTATTACCAATACATTGATTCTGAACGAATGTTATTAGATACCGAACCTGATATACAAAATCATGTCAGTCTCTTTATTAGTAAAGAAATGATAAAATTTTGTATTGTTGGATAATGTTTTGAACATTTCCTATATCAAAAGTTGATCGGATCAGGCACGTTATCTAAAAGCATTAATGTTCTAAATCAAACTACAGTTTTTAGTGTATGGAACACACACAAGAGGAAGAGTTCAGAAATGAACGAATCCTTCTTGAGGTATTGTAGACTAGGTCAGATCAATGTGACCCGACTGGCTAGAGTTACATATAGATGTATATTTAAATCAGTTTGAATTTACATCTTGTAAAACTCGCCAGTCATGTCACAAAGATAAGATGACCATAGCTCTGTTTATTGGAAACAGAGAAAGAGTTAGTGAACTCTTGGGATGATACATGTTGATGTATGTAAGGTCCCCTGTCTACAAATACCAAGACTGGTTCTTTTTACTTCATTACATTCTCTGATAATCTTTCGAGATTCAGACCCATGTTCCTGTTGAAACACATGTCCGAACCTTTTAAGATATTCACAGAATATAAGTTAGAAGTAGAGAACCAAAATACGGGTATAAGTATTATGTCCTATGATAAGATCAAGGAGGAGAATACTTGAGCACGGAATTCCTGGACCATTCTAAAGGGGAATGAGATTCTCTCTCAGCATTACTCCTTCGTATACACCATAGCACAATGGTATATCGGGGCGGAGCAGATACACCCTATTTGATATGGTATGCTCTATGATGAGTATTACTGAGTTACCTATTTCCTTTTAAGGGTTATGCACTTTAGAAGCTGCATACCTATTGAATAGGTTCGAATCAAATCAGTTGCCTACCACTCCATATGAGATATGGAAAGGGAAGAACCCATGTCTTAAGTTAGTTAAGATTTGGGGTTGTCCGGCCTATGTTTAAAAGCAAAATCCGGATAAGCTCAAGGCAAGGTCTGTTATGTACAACTGGAAAGGTTCCAGCTATGCAAACTACAGATGATGATTTGATAGATCCAAAGAATTCAGTAGATTCCAACGAACCTCGGCCTCTCCGCCGATCTAGTAGGGTTCCTCACCCACCTGAGAGATACTTCGGTTTCTCTATGACAGTGGGAGCGAGGATTGCATCATGAGATGACGACCCAACTAGTTTCGAGCTGGCCATCAGGAGTATGACTCTGTAAGAATGGCTGGATGTTTAGCGATCTGAGATGGAATCCGTATACACCAACAAAGTATGGACTTTAGTTGCTATATCTGAAGGGTTAAATCCCCATCAGGAGCAAGTATATCTTGAGAAGATTACTTGGTGTACATGGAAAAGTTGAGACTTTCAAAGCTAGACTTGCTAAAGGTCTACATCATTGACCAGGTGTGGATGATGATGAAACCTTTTCTAAGTAGCTATGCTTAAGTCCATCCAGATCCTACTTGTTACGGCTACATACCATGACTGCGATATCTGGTGGTTGGGTGTCATGACAGCTTTTCTAAATGATGTTTTAGAAGAGGGAGTCTATAAGTACACAGCCAGAGGGCCTCGTAGACAGTGGGAGCAGCGGAAACCTGTGCAAGATGCTTTATAGGATAAAGCAGGCATCGCGGAGTTGGAACGTCTGTTTTGATGAATTAGTCAAAGAGTTTGACATCATCAAAATGGTAGATGAACCTTGTATAAACAAAAAGGTAGTAGGGAGTATGGTGACGATCCTCGTAGAGTACGTGAATGACATACTCTTGATAAGAAAGCAGTTTCCTATGCTACGCTCGGTCAATCTCCGCTTATCACAATGATTCTTCACATAAGATCAAAGTGATACCTACTAAATCCTGGATTTTGGATCTATGAGATAGATCTAAATGGATGTTAAAATTCTCACTAGATGTAGTGAGACGGTATCAACCGATCCTGGGGAGAATCACTGGAAGGGTTCCAGGGTGATAAAGACGACTGAATGTCAGTCGCAGGCATTGTCTTTACCCTCAGTAAAGGGACGGTATGTTGGAGGAGTTCCAAGCTAGATACCGTGACATACTAGACGATAAAGGCAGGATACATCGCTACTTAAGATGCTACCAAAGAGGCTGTTTGGGTGTATATTGGTTCATAAGATGAACTATGTTCCTCCCATTGTGTGACAATGGAGTTGTGGCTTATGCCAAGGAACGCCGGTCCCATCAGTGATCCAGACATATTCTAAGGCAGTATCACTTGATCATGGAGATGGTTGATCTCCAGATTGATCGAGGTTAGGAGAGTAGACTCAGAGGACAACACGGCGGATCCACTCACGAAGGCCTGTTCCCAGAGAGAGACTTTTATGGGATGGTTGAGTATGAGATACTACAACCACTGCTACAGATGGCCCTAGTGCAAGTGGGAGATTGTTAGTTATATGTATGCCCTAGAGGCCATTACTATACATAGGATGTATATTGTAGTGGATGCTGGGACATATATAGGGAGGACTTTCTTGCTCGACATGATAGTATGCTATCTGGTTGATCTTTACCTTAACGTGTATACTGATTGTCTCTCTGTTACATGTTGGTAAAGCCCTTAGGATCTGTACTTGACTACCTGTACTATGATGCAGATCATACTAGTGGGGACATGGTAGTCCATAAGTACATCCTTCAAAGTCCCTAGTCGTGGGTGTATCGAGACGGGGCATCGATATACCAGAGTAGACTAGCGTATACCTTCTCGACCCATACAGATGGGTGATGGATGATCCCATATCCATTGGTGTTTGACATCAGAGATGATATACGGGTGCTCAGTAGAGACTGGGTACACTGGACGGACTCGCCGAGAACTCCCAGATGGTATTATACCTTACGTCAGATGGCAGTTATCTGGTGACACTGGTACAGAGTAGTCTGTTGACCCGAGATCGTCATAGAGTCTTGTGTGGTTCCCACTGTGCTTTGATTTCCATCTTACCACGTCCAAGAGGGCGTGCAAAATGGTGGTTTTTGGGTACAGTCCCGAGTCACATGGAGGCAATGAGCGATAGGAGGGGATTCGTCTCTCCCGGTATATGGGGGTTGATGTTGCGCTGTGTTCGATTGGCTATAACAGGAAATCCCTGGCCAGGGTTGCTGAGATTTACTGGTAAGTGTTACCAGTAGTTTCTCGAATAGTTATAGACCTCATATCGACACGACTTATTGAGCTATTGGGGTCTGACGTTTTACCACCCCTAGGCGAGATATGCGACATATCAGACGATCAGACCGGACTGTACGGTAGTGTTACTGGTCGGATTCACTGGAGTGTGAGCGGGCTTGCTCGTCGATCTTCAGATCGCTCAATACCCGGGTGGCCGTTACGTTTAGCAGACCGCTTGCGGCTTGTGGGTGTTTGATATGATCATCGCCTGCTGCCGGCGTATTGACGAGTCTTTAGAGTCCTACACAGAGGTTTCCTGGCTCAAGCGAAACGAAATAGGAGCGCATATGAGATATGTGCGGGACCGAGAATAATACGAGTATGTGATACTGTATTCGATTCTCGCGATGTGACATTGATCGGTTAGATGCGATATAGCCGGGTTATCGGATCAAGTGTTGATTCGATAAGATGTTACTAATGATACCAGTCGGTTATGTGCGCATGACCGGATCATTGAATCAAGTGTTGATTTAATGATTTAATGTATAATTATATGTTTGATATATTACTTTGCATTAACTAGTATCGGTTCACTTTAGACGGATTTTCTCACTTGGTTCGTGCGCATTGCATATGCGATATGTTTTTGTGCACTTGTATGTATCATGTTTGATGATGCATGCTATCTTGAGTTTGTGTAAAGATTAAACCATGGTTATTCAAATGGTTAGGGTTTTGTTTTTCATATCTATTTATTTATTTATTTATTTATTTTCTTTTTGGAAAATGAAATGAGAAGAATGGAGGCTTTCTTTGTTTTTTTCATGAAGATTCATGAACCTTTGACTTTGTCCACCATTCTTATCTCATGCTTAACCTAACCATTTGTTTTAACCCTAGTTCAATCTCTACACTTGACCATGGTTTAGTTATGATAAGTTTTGATTATTCTTTTCTTTTTACAATTAACTTATCATAACTTTGGATAAGCTTTCTTCTTCTTCTTCCTTGACTTCAAGAAGAAAAGCTTCACCTCCATCAATGGTGAATTGAGCAAACGAGTGAGAAATCCAATTCTAAAGAGAACCCACCTCCTATTTCTTCATCCTCTACCTCTTGCCAAGTAGTAGAGTGTGTTTCCTTCACAAGATTTTAGGGTTTGGTGAAGGTGGAGCTTGATCTAGCGATGCCTCGACGTAGATCATCTTCGGCATGGACATCGACGACCTAGCTTGCCCATTCTCCGACGAAGCCGACTCTAGAGCCCGGATTAGATTTGGACAGCGGAGACGACCTCGTTGCGGAGCCGTGGAGGTGGAGGACCGGATCTACAAAGGTTGTATTTCCGTATCTTGTAGTTAATTGTTAACTAGTTCATTGTTCGCCTAGACATCTAGCCAACGATCCGTACATTAGGGTTTGTAGGCACCGTAAAATTTTAATTTGGCATGATCGATGCCTTGGGAGACCTCACTAGGGTGCCTAGGAACCCTACAAACTTAGAATTTGAAATCCTAGATCTAGGGTTAGTTATCTATAAATAGGAGCCAAGATCTAAGGGTTGAGGTTAATCTTTAATATTCCTAAAATTCCCTCTTTCATCATCTTCTTCCACAAGTCTCGTGACAAGGCTTGTGCGAAACCCTAACCCTAATTCCACTCCAAATCCAAGATCTTGAGTACCAAATCAAGTGAGAAGCCTTCAACCTTTTAGGAGCCGAGCCGATCTTCAATCGGGCAAGTGATCCAAGCCGATCCGCGATCCACGGAGACGAGCGAAGCCAAGTCGACGATCAAGTTCTTCCTCTTGTAGTTCTTGAGCGAATGTAACTAAATTGTTGATATAAATAAAAGGTGAAATTCTTGAATCTTGCTTTCTTTTAATTCTTGCATCATGATTAGATCTCAATTTGTAATTGTTGTTCTTGTTGTGATGTGTGAGTAAAACTCCGCTCGTTAAGGAGTCGAGACGATTGTAGAATGATGATGTAACAAATCTTAATACTATTTTTAAGTCCTACGAGTTTTGTAAACCCTAGCAAGTTCAAGAATCGATGACCTAGTTTCGTTGCGATACTTTCTTGATTGTGATCGCTCGAAATTAGGGATCTACGATCGTTTCTTGAATTTACTAGAGGCTAGAATGTGAATGATATCGACGAAAGAACAAGGGATAAGATGAAACCCTAGTTTCACAAGAAATCCCTAATTCTCGTAGATCATCATCGATCTAGTATCAATTCATTGAAGGATAAGAATACGTAATTGTAAGATTACATCACATCTATAGATCCGATCGATTCCTACGAGCCTCATTTCGATTCTTGATATTTGGTTTGGAAAAATCATCAAACTATCAATTCTTGATTCTATCTTTTTCTTGTTATTAGATCTAGATTTTATAATTCTTGAACTTCAAATATAAATCATGAATTGTTTGTTTTCTTTTCTTTAAACTTTCAATTCATCTAACTCAAAAGACGAACTATTACACTGTCCCTGTGGACGATCCGCACTCACTTACAATCTACATTCGACACCGTAGTTGATTGCGGTCAATTAATTTTTGGTTGTGATTTCTTTACCATTTCATTCTACACAATCGGAAAAACATTCCAATCAAAATGGCGCCGTTGCCGGGGACCGTTTGATTAGATACACTTTTACATCCAATCAAGAAATTATTACAATCAAATGGCGCCGTTGCCGGGGATAGTGCGCTAATAGTTCGTATTTTAAAATTTGAGTTGAACCATTTATTCCATCATATTTTTTTTAGATCTAAATTCGTGCAAACACTAATACGTGTGTTGTGATTTGTTGCGAGAAAATCTGGAATCATTGGAGCTGGAGAAAAAATTTTCTGAAAATTCCAGAGAGCTGTAGAGCTCAACAGAAAGCTACTGTTAAAAATTGGTAGAGTGAACAGTAACTGAAGGCGCGTTTCCGCGGCAAGAACCCCTCTTCTGCGGCTGATCCGCGGCAACCCTAGCTCCTCTCTGCATCAATTTTGCTCTGTAACTTTCTCACTTTCTTATCTTCTCCTCTGTCTGCTCCAATAACAATTTTACTGCAGGTTTCTTTGCAAATAAATCGCTGCGCGCAAAAGAAAAATAAAATTTGTGCGTGTTTTTGATTCTTGGTTGTTTGCATATTAATACGGAAATTAAGGGGCACGACCAAATCCAAATTAGGTGGGGATTTCATTATCCTTCCTAGGCCCCGAAAATCGCAAAACTTGCATCCGCATTTACCGTCATTAATTAAAAGAAATCTAGAGATGACTCTAAGGACCGTCGCGCTCAATTAGGACAGAAGAGGGCCGTGGGTAATTCATTGCTTATCCGAGTTTTCTTATGGTGCCTAAGGCGAGTGTGTCTAAGGCTAGTGGTTATTAATTAGGCCCACTGTAGTGGTGGTTCCTTCCCACTTACCTGGCACTTATCCGGCCACAGGGGGACAAAGAGGCAGTGGAGGATTCTATCCTGCGACTTGTCTTTTGGCAGTTAGGAGCGGTCTAGAGCTTTGACCTAGGTGACCCCTAGATTTTAGGGTTTTGTGTGTTGCATTTGTTTTGTTGCATCATTTTTTCAAAAAAAAATCCGTATCAATTTTTCAAAAGCAAGCACCGCATACATCATTTCCCCTAATTATAAATTCACGCTGCCACTTGTACTAACCCTTTTTAGTGCAAGATAGGCTGGACACGGGTTTCTAGTGCCCGTTAGTCCGCGTTTCCCTCATCGACCCAAAAGTCGGTATTTCTACATTTACCTCTCTTTTACCCACCACCACACCCACATCGATGGATCCACCTCCATCGAACGTCTTTTCCACTACTCTGCCGCCGTCCGTTGGTGCGCAGATTCCACCTCGCATCTCTCTCCAAGAGAGATGCTATCCTACACGAGGCCCACTTTCCACTTGTCTTTCCACACCACCAGCCAACGGGGAAAATTTTCAAATAAAACCCCAATACATCAACCTTCTACCAAAATTTCACGGTCTCGAGTCTGAAGACGCATACGTGTTTATCACGAAATTTGAAAATGTATGCGCAATGATGGGTACTTCACAGCTTTCTGTGGATGCTTTACGTCTTCGTCTTCTCCCATTCACTTTGTGCGATTTAGCCGAGAAATGGCTATATAACACTACCGCACATTCCATTTCAAATTGGGACGAATTCGTCAAAGCATTCCTTAAGAAATTCTACCCACATCAAAAGACAGCTCAAGTCCGTAGCGAAATTTATCAATTCACCCAGCTTCCAAATGAAACATTTTCAAAATGTCTTGACCGCTTCAAGGATCTGTTAGTCCAATGTCCACATCACGGCATCCCGAGATGGGAATTGTGCCGAATCATTTATGAGGGCATTACTCCTTACACAAGACAGTCCCTTGAATCCATGTGTCAAGGCAACTTTATGACTAAAGATTATGGGGAAGCCTGGAATTTTCTAGAAGATTTCGCTGAAAAATCTTTACAGTGGGAGGGTGTGAGTCAATCGTCTAGGGATGGCAATGATATTTCCATAGGAGTTAGAGCTGACATTTCAGCTATACAAAAGAAACTCGAGAATATGGAAAAATTCTTAGCTTCCCTAAGTCAAATATCACTCTCCAAAACTGTATGTGAATGCTGTTCTGATCCGTCTCACTTGACGGAAGAATGTCCGTTTCAAGGTCCTGAGTATACCAATGCATCATTTCAAAGACCTAGAAACGATCCATCTTCCTCCACATATGATCAGGGTTGGAGGAATCACCCTAATTTTGCTTGGAACCAATCACAATTTCAAAACACGGTTCCAACCCAAAACAATTTCCAAGGGGTCCCTCCACCACAACAGCAGCCACCACTTCAATTGAGTCAGCACCCCTTTCAATCACAAAACTTTCAAAATCCGGCCAACACTTTTGCACCGTCTAGTCCTTTGCAATTGACCGGTACAGATAATATCTCTGCACTAGCACAAACCTTGGATACTTTCATGAAACAATCCATCCAAGGGACGGCAAGTTTGCAATCTTCCATCGAGAATGTAATAAAGATCATTGTCTCTCAAAATGATAATATCAAATCGATAGAAGAACAAATTGCACAACTAAAAGCCGAAATGAGTGCACGAGAGAAAGGGAAACTTCCAGCTCAACCTTTACCTAATCCTGGCTATTCACATGATGTGGATGCAATCACGTTGAGATCTGGAAGAGTGCTTGACAATCATGTTGGGGAAGAGTTTGATGATACTGATAAATCAATCAATAACACCCCGGCTGAGACCTTTCCTCACACACACACTTCTGACCCTACTTCTTCTACCCCACCATCTTCTTCCGAGCCTATTCTCCATTTCCCAAAAGGCTCGCCACTACAGCCCACCTCTTTTACTCCTCCACGGACGATCCCCACTTCTATTCCGGGATCGGTTCCACACCCACTTCCTTCTCCTATGATGGACCCAGCGCTTATTGCTAAAGCACCTTATCCTAATCGGTTAAGGGCTAACACAACGAGTCCACATATGGAGAAGATTATGAACATCTTTAAGCAAGTAAACACCAACATCCCTCTCCTAGATGCCATCCAACAAGTTCCTTCCTATGCGAAAACTCTTAAGAACTTGTGCACTAGGAAGAGGAAGACTCACGCGCCCAAGAAGATTTTTATGGAAAAAACAATAGACACGGCTTTCCCCCAACAATTACCGAGGAAACGTAAGGATCCTGGATATCCTACTATTTCCGTTTCTATTGGGGAAAAACACATTAACCGTGCTCTACTAGATCTTGGCGCTAGTGTTAACTTGCTTCCATATTCTGTTTATGAGCAACTAGGTATTGGAGAGTTGAAGCCAACTAATTGCACTCTCCAGATGGCTGACCGATCAATCACCAAACCTAGGGGTGAACTGGAGGATGTGTTAATAAAAATCGGAGAATTTATATTCCCGGTAGATTTTATTGTAATTGATACACAACCTGTAGCGAACCCACGGAGTCAAATTCCGGTGATTTTAGGTCGCCCCTTTTTGGCCACTTCCAATGCTATTATCAACTGTCGTAATGGTTCTATGACCCTATCTTTCGGGAATAGGTCAATAGAGCTGAACATTTATAAGTTGGGAAGTGTACCCTCCGAACCTACTGCTCAGGTCTGTTCTGTCGACTTAATGGATGTCGACAGCAGCGAATTTGATGATCCTCTGATATCGATCTTGACTCTTTTCATATGTTATTGTTTGACCCAACTATGTATCTTACACATACGGACTCTTCCACCGAGATGTCCGGGTCAACAATTAACACTGATTATGAACTGTTCTTAGAGTCTGAAGATCACCCCGCACTTTGTGATGACATTATTCATCGGGGTATGAATGGAACTTTTGAGGAGATCTTCGCTGATGAACTCGCATTTTTGAATGACACGGGTGTTGAGATGAATCATGTCCCACTCAAAGAAATTGAACCTCCACCCCTTCTTCTGACTTGTAAAAAGAATGCGAGTAATCCATCACATTCACTGCATCGTCTCTCCAAAATGAGACGCACACACATTCTATTCCACCACTTAACCTTTCCCCACTTCTTCTTCCACCAACCAGAGCACTGCATTGATAAAATTTTTGAATGGTTGGTGTTAACATTTGGTCTTTGCAAAGCTTGGCATCGACCACTGATTTTTGACCCCCTCATGTGAATTTCAAAGATTAACATTGCTTAAGTTTGGGGGGGGGAATAATCGGGCTCCTAAAAAGAAAATTTTACAAAATTTTGAGCCAAAAATAAGTTTGGGGGAGGATCTTCACTTAAATATTTTTCCCCCACTAATAAATTCCTCCCAAGCTTACAGGTTTTTCGAGATTTAGCAGATGGCAACAGTGAGGACACTGTTGAAAACAAGTTTGGGGGAGATTTGTGCTTATTTTCGCATCAATTGCATCATACATTGCATAAGCACAAAACATTTTTCAAAAACCTATAAAAATTTAAAAATTTTCAAAAGAAAAAAAAATATTTTTTTACATAAATAAGATAATGAAAGTTTAGATAGTGAACAATTACATCCATGAGATTAGAAAAATTTAAGAAAACTAAGAAAATTAGAAGTTTTCTTATACGAACTAGTAATAAGTAGTTATGAGCCGTTGTCCCAAGGGTTAGTAAGATGAAAGACGTCACTAATCTGAGGATAAAAATAAGTCTGAAAAATAGTTTCTATTCTGGAAGCCAAACATTTTGAGCGTTGCTACCCTGCTATTCGCACTTACACACGTCTTGAAGCCTGGGATAGTAGAGGATACCTTGAAATGCTCTTGTCTTAAAGCCAAAAGTATGAAGGAAATAAAAAGAAAAAAAATGAATATAAAAAATATATAAAGTGGTGAGAAAAATGGACACTGGTTTTGTTATCACCGAAGGCAATAAAAAAATATATAGCAAGGGTGCTTCTTCACCTAGTGCCCTAAGGCCAACTGGTCTGGGAGTCACTGCTATACCTGAGGTGGTGCAAGACGAGGAAAATACACCAAGTAAGCAAGCACAAGAGTAATCGATCGGTTAGTACCTCAGGAAGTATTAACGGTCGCATGAAAGTGTGAGCAATCTCATCTAAATATTCATTAATTAAAAAGTACTGAGGCTGATGGGCAAGAGTATGATAGCTTGAATTGAATTCTCCGGGTGTAGGGATGTCTTTACACACACGCAGGGTTATATGATCGATGTTTGGAAGAAAGATAGGAATGAAGAATAAGACGATGTTTTATTGAGGGAGGACGTGATTTCTAACATCTTTTCATGACCATTAAGATAGGGCTCATGACAACCGAAAAGCTAGCTTAGTTGGAAACACTAATTTTTCAAAGTCTTTTCTTTTACGATTATTTTCTTTAAATGTAATATTCATGATCTTGCTTTTATTATTGGATTTTGTGGGTGCAATCCGCTGAAAACCCTCAGGAGACAACACTCCTCCTACTAGGGACACCTAGAGGTTTAAAGGCTTGTTGCACGTGCTCAGTGCAATCGTGTTGCCTACGAAAGTGTGCTAGTTAGTTTTTTCTCTTTCTTTATTTTCTCCTTCTCTTTTTAATAAAACATTCGCTCGAGACGATCGAAATTAAGTTTGGGGGTATTTGATCAGTCGAAAATATTGTATATTTTAGCCGGCAATTTCCCTAACATTTGCATACATTTAGAAGTGTTCGGCATTCATATTCTACATATTAGCAAATCTGTCACAAAATATGAGATTGCATGTGTTAGACTTTTAAACCGACACTTTAAAGGAAATTAACCGCATTTCATGGCATCGCATCATTTCTGTATTTGCGCAACACTTGTCTTGAGTCTGTGCAGGAAATACGGAAGAGAAAAGCAAAAGAGCTGATCAAAAATTACGCCAATTCAATCATTTCAGATCTGGTAGCAGTGCAGAAGGAATTAGATAATTCTATATATCAAAAGAAGGCCCAAAAATGAGCCCAAGACTACCACAGAGAGCACAAGCCCCAAGGCTCCAAGAGAGCCGCTCTTCCGCGGCAGAAGATGGCTTGAGCCGCGGAAACGCGGCGGTTCTGCCACGTCAGCCGTTCACTTTTTGGTCATAATTCTCAGCTCTGGTCCCACATCTCATTGTGATATATCAAATTCTATAATTCTCCAGAAGCTACTGCCAGATCAGCAAAGAAGATTAAGAAGGCTAATCCTAATTAGCTCCAAACTAATCCTCTTCTAGAAGCTCCCTCCTAACTAATCACATCTAGAAGCTTCTTCCCTAACTAACTTTTGGAGGGAAATTTGAATTCCCTCAACAAACTTTTGGAGGGAAACTTAGAATTTGAAATCCTAGATCTAGGGTTAGTTATCTATAAATAGGAGCCTAGATCTAAGGGTTGAGGTTAATCTTTAATATTCCTAAAATTCCCTCTTTCATCATCTTCTTCCACAAGTCTCGTGACAAGGCTTGTGCGAAACCCTAACCCTAATTCCACTCCAAATCCAAGATCTTGAGTACCAAATCAAGTGAGAAGCCTTCAACCTTTTAGGAGCCGAGCCGATCTTCAATCGGGCAAGTGATCCAAGCCGATCCGCGATCCACGGAGACGAGCGAAGCCAAGTCGACGATCAAGTTCTTCCTCTTGTAGTTCTTGAGCGAATGTAACTAAATTGTTGATATAAATAAAAGGTGAAATTCTTGAATCTTGCTTTCTTTTAATTCTTGCATCATGATTAGATCTCAATTTGTAATTGTTGTTCTTGTTGTGATGTGTGAGTAAAACTCCGCTCGTTAAGGAGTCGAGACGATTGTAGAATGATGATGTAACAAATCTTAATACTATTTTTAAGTCCTACGAGTTTTGTAAACCCTAGCAAGTTCAAGAATCGATGACCTAGTTTCGTTGCGATGCTTTCTTGATTGTGATCGCTCGAAATTAGGGATCTACGATCGTTTCTTGAATTTACTAGAGGCTAGAATGTGAATGATATCGACGAAAGAACAAGGGATAAGATGAAACCCTAGTTTCACAAGAAATCCCTAATTCTCGTAGATCATCATCGATCTAGTATCAATTCATTGAAGGATAAGAATACGTAATTGTAAGATTACATCACATCTATAGATCCGATCGATTCCTACGAGCCTCATTTCGATTCTTGATATTTGGTTTGGAAAAATCATCAAACTATCAATTCTTGATTCTATCTTTTTCTTGTTATTAGATCTAGATTTTATAATTCTTGAACTTCAAATATAAATCATGAATTGTTTGTTTTCTTTTCTTTAAACTTTCAATTCACCTAACTCAAAAGACGAACTATTACACTGTCCCTGTGGACGATCCGCACTCACTTACAATCTACATTCGACACCGTAGTTGATTGCGGTCAAAATATTTTTGGTTGTGATTTCTTTACCATTTCATTCTACACAATCGGAAAAACATTCCAATCAAGTCCTTTACCGATTCGAGCTTCCAGAGTGATAAGGACGACTCTAAGCCGCAGTCGGGATTCGTCTTTACCCTTTATGGAGGGGCGGTTAGCTAGAAGAGTTCCAAGCAGGAAACCGTGGCAGACTCGACGATGGAGGCTGAATACATCGCTGCCAACGATGCTGCCAAAGAGGTTGTCTGGATCAAGAAGTTCATTACTGAACTTGGAGTGGTTCCATCCATTGAGCATCCAATACCTTTGTATTGCGATAACAATGGAGCGGTGGCTTTGGCCAAGGAACCCAGGTCCCATCAGCGATCTAGGCATATTCTGAGGCGGTATCACCTGATCCGGGAGATAGTTGATCGCCGGGAGATCGAGGTCAGGAGGGTTGACACGAAGAACAACACGGCGGATCCACTCACGAAGGCCATTCCCCAGATACAGTTTGAGAGACTCTTCGGGATGCTCGGTATGCGATACTACAGCAGCTGGCCCTAGTGCAAGTGGGAGATTGTTAGTTGTATGTATGCCCTAGAGGCCAGTATTATATAGATGATGTATATTATATTGGATGCTTGGACATATATAGAGATGACTTTCTTGCTCGATATGATAGTATGCTATCTGGTTACTCTTTATCTTAACATGTATACTAGTCTCTTTAATCTGTCTTATAGTTACATGTTGGTAAAGCCTTTAGGATGTGTACTTAACTACCTGGACTATGATGCAGATCATACTAGTGGGGACATGGTAGTCCATAAGTACATCCTTCAAGGTCCCTAGTCGTGGGTGTATCGAGACGGGGGATCGATATACCAGTGTAGACTAGTGTATACGCCTCTCGACCCATGAGATGGGCGATGGATGATCCCATATCCATTGGTGTTTGACATCAGAGATGGTATACGGGTGCTCAGTGGAGACTGGGTACACTGGACGGACTCGCCGAGAACTCCCAGATGGTATTATACCTCACGTCAGATGGCAGTTCTCAGGTGACACTTGTACAGGTTAGTCTGTAGACCCGAGATCGTCATAGAGTCTTGTGTGATTCCCACTGTTCTTTGATCTCCACCTTACCACGTCCATGAGGGCATGCAAAACGGTGGTCTTTGGGTACAGTCCCGAGTCACATGGAGGCAATGAGTGATAGGAGGGGTTTCGTCTCTCCCGGTATTGGGGGTTGATGTTGCGCAGTGCTCGATTGGCCGTAACAGGGAAGTCCCTGGCCAGGGCTGATCAGAGATTTGCTGGTAAGTGTTACCAGTAGTTTCTCGACCCGTTATGAGCCTCACATCGGCACGACTTATCGGTTATTGGGGTCTGACGTTCACCACCCCTAGACTTGATATGCGACATATCAGACGAACAGACCGGACTGTACGGTAAGTGTTACTGGTTGGATTCACAGGAGTGTGAGTGGGCTAGCTCGTCGATCTTCTGATCGCTCAATACCCGGATGGCCGTTACGTTTGGCAGACCGCTTGCGGTTTGTGGGTGCTTGATATGATCATCATCTGCTACCGGCGTATTGACGAGTCTTTAGAGTCCTACACAGAGGTTTCCTGGCTCAAGCGAAACGAAATAGGAGCGCATATGAGATATGTGCAGGACCGAGAATAATGCGTATATGTGATACCGTATTCCATTCTCGCGATGAATATATCGATTGGTTATATTCGATATAACCTAGTTATCGAATCATTGATTCGATAAATCGATACATTGTATACTAGTCGGTTATGTGCAACATGACCGGATCATTGAATCAAGTGTTGATTTAATGATTTAATGTATAATTATATATTTGATATATTATTTTGCATTAACTAGTATTGGTTCACTTTAAATGGATTTTCTCACTTGATGTGCAAGATGTATATGTGATATACTTTTGTGCACATCTTTGTATCATGTTTAATGATGCTTGCTCATTTGGTTAAGTGTAAAGAATTAAACCTAGGTTAAGCAAGTGATTAGGGTTTTAATTATCCATTCTTTTATTTATTGATTTTGGAAAAAGAATGGGATAAGAATACAAAATGGTTGCTTTCATTCTTGAACCTTTGTGAAGCTTCATGAAGCTTTGACCAAAGTGACCAATTTGTCTTCATGCTTAACCCTAACCACTCTTCTAATCTTGGTCAATTCTCTACACCTAACCATGGTTCCTATTATGATAAGTATTCATTTCTTTTTCTTTTTTTTTTGAAAAACTAATCATAATATTTCCTTCTTCTTGATCTTCTTCTTCAAGAAAGAAAGTTTGATGTCATCAATGGCAACTTGAGTTCTAAAGTGAGAAATCCAATTCTAAAGTGAACCCACCTCCTATTTCTTCACCCTCTACCTCTTGCCAAGTTGTTTTGGGTGTTTTCTTCACAAGTTTCACAAATTTGTGAAGTCGGAGCTTGAACTTGTGATGCCTCGACGTAGATCATCTTCGGCACGAAGCCGACGACCTAGTCCGTCCATTTCTCCGATCAAGCCGACGATTGAGTCCGGGATTCGAGATGGACAGTGAGAGGACGCCTACGTGGAGCCAAGGAAGTGGATATCCGGATCTACAAAGGTTGTAGCTTCTTATCTTTAGTTAAGTTGTTAACTAGATTCGTATTTCGCCTAAACTTCTAGTCAACGATCCGTATTAAGGTTTCTCGGCACCCGTAAAATTTGAAATTGGCATGGTTGATGCCTTGTGAGACCTCTTGAGAGTGCCTAGGAACCCTACAACAGGAGCCGGAATGGCCACCCTCGTAAAAACCGACTTTTTGGAAGGAGAAGCCTTTCCAATGATTTCGTCCGCTTGAGCCGGGATGGCTATCTGCTTTGGGATGGCAACTTCGGGTATCGCGGGCTTGTAGACGCTCTGGCCCAGTCTGTTTAAAACTGAGGTCTTGAAGTTGGGCGACCCGTTGAGAGGGGCCGCAGCAGAGGTAAGTCGATCAAAGATCGACTTCTTTGGGGTTTCTTGCAACGTCCTTGGGTCATTGAAGCTCATCGGTGGGAGCATGGTCCCGAAGAATAGTCCAGTGGTGGCTTTAATTACCTACTCCACTGGCATCTTGAAAAGAGAGGCCACTTGGGGCCCGTTAGTCACTTCTCCAGCGAGGACGGAGCGAGAGTTGCAGTTGCAGGCAATGCAGTTTGAAGCCATTGATCTTCAATTTTCTGCATGGAGCAAGACACCAAATCTTAGTACCTCGAATCCATAGGCAACCACAACAAACCGCGATTCGTTCGCGAACACGACACACAAAGTGTGGAGTGGAAAGAGGAAAAGGTCCCACCGGGCGTGCCAGAATCTGTTCCCCTCCGAATGGTGGCCGAGACGTTAGGACGTCTCGCCTGAGATTCGGGGCAGATGCTATTTGGTTTTATCCGTCCACCTCTCCGAAGATGCCAAGTTGATTTATGGCACCATGTATCGGAGGTTTAGATGGATGCGGCCGATGTAGCAGACTTCGTCAGATTCCCTCTCGCTTGAGGGGTTTTTGATTGTGGAGATGCTCTTCCCTGCAGGCGCAAGCCCCTGCAGTTAATTACGCTACCGCATCACGGTAACAACTTTCTCCTTCTCCAGAATTTCACTTCGTGTCGTGGGTGTTTGTTTTGTTTGTGGTTTCCCGTGGATTGTATACGGAGACTATTTATTTCGTCGCCCGTAGGACGTGGATTAGTCCAAATCCGTACTTTCTTAGATTTGGGTTTGGTTTTTTGGTTTAAGGATACGTTAGCCATATTTAGGCTAAGATCGACTTAAACGTTCGTTAAGGATGCGTTAGTCTGATTTCCAGACTAAGATCTACTTAACGGGAAGAGCATTTAGGGGCTCTATTGTTCCAGTTTAGGGACGTAGTGGTCCATTGTGTGCATGGCCATCGGGACCCGTCATCTCTCTGACGTCGTTGAAGGATTACAACGATAGGTGTCAGAGGAGTTCGGAGATGTACCCTTGAACCAAAGTTGATTGGGGGTCTTATAGTCTAATTTAGGACTAAAGTCTGTTCGAATGTTTAAGGATACGTTAGCCATATTTGAGGCTAAGATCAACTTAAACGGGATCGTTTAGATCCGACAAAAGAGCATTTGGGAGCCCTATTGTTCCAGTTTAGGGACGTGGTGGTCCATTGCCAGTTTAGGGACGTGGTGGTCGATAGCATGTATGGCCGTCGGGACCCGTCACCTCTCTGACGTCGTTGAAGGATTACAACGATAGGTGTCAGAGGAGTTCAGAGATGTACCCTTGGACCAAAGTTGATTGATTTAAAAGAGCAGCCGTGCTCAATCAATTTAATTTGAGGACTTACGGCCATGATTGGGCTAAGTCCAGTTGAAGATGTTCAACATTTTATCTTAGGCTTATTAGGCCTGTGCTGCCCCTGTTTGATAATGCACTGCATTTCATTCTGGCCTGCTAGGCCTTTTTGATTTGGGCTTTGTCCCTTTAAATGATGTATAGCATCTGTTTTGAGCTTGACAGACCTCTGTTTGGGCTTTATTCCCTTTAATAGTGCATAGCACTTTGTTTGGTCTGCTAGACCTTTCTTTATTGGGCTCTGCCCTTGATAATGCATTGCATTAATTAGTCTGACAGAGTGTCACGTGGCTTGTCAGGCAGTTTGCGCTGATTGAGGAGCGCAAGGCGCAAGTCCATGTGGAGGTGACACATGTCACACTCTGGTGAGCGCAAGCGCAGTGCGCTACGCCAGTGCGCTGCCGACACGTGGCGCGCTCTGGCGAGTTGCGCCAAATTCAGAGAGCAAAGCCCTATCTTAAAAGCACACAGCGCAAGTGAGTCAGATGCTGACACGTGGCGCTCTCTGGTGGCTTGCGCCAACCCAGGAGCGCAACAATGCAGTTTTGCAAGTGCAAGGCACTATTAACTTGAGAATCTTTTAGATTCCAGAACCAATGGTTCACAAAAAAGTGCAAAGCACTGTTTGTTTTCTTGATCTAATTTAGATCAAAGAAAACAAGTTTCTCTTGTTTTTAAAGAACCAATGGTTCATAAGAAAGTGCAAAGCACTATTATTATTTATTTTTCTTTTTATTGAAGATCATTGATCTTGTTCTCAGATCAATGATCTGTTCATAAGAGAATTTTCTCTCTTTTCTAAAGTTTTTACTTTTTTTGTTCTTGAGGAATTTTCTCCAATTCTTCAGAGTCCTCAATGATGATGTTTCTCCTTTTTTTTTTGCTTTGGGGTCTAGGGGCCTTTATATAGTGCCCATAAATTTGTTAAGGAGATCTTTCTCTGAGTGATTAGGGGAATTTTCCCCACCGTTGGATCTTTGATCCAAGGGCTTCTGTTTTACAAAAGGCAATTTTCTTGTTTTAACAAGAACAGAAAAATCTTGCTGAAATTTAATTCTGTTTGGCGCAAACGCCCCAGTGCATGACACGTGTCAAGCAGCGCAGAGCGCAGCGCAACTGCGCTAGCACATCTGCGCTGACACATGTCGCGCAGTGCACGGCGCAGCGCAACCGCGCTTGCGCATCTGCGCTGACACGTGTCGCGCAGCGGACGACGCAGCGCATCTGCGCTTGCGCATCTTTGCTGACACGTGTCGCGCAGCGCAGTGCTTGCGCGACTGAAGCGTTGCTTCCCTTAATTTTGTTTTAAATAGAGCTTTGCTCTGATTGGGCGCGCTACCTTGGGCGCTGTGCTCCCTGCGCTGGAGTGTCTGATTTTGACACGTGGCGCTCTGCGCGCAGCGCAGGGGATCTGAAGCGTTGCTTCATTTATTTTAACTTTAATTTTCACTTTAATTTTTAAAGCAGAGCTTTGCTCTGATTGAGGAAACAGAAGCGTTGCTTCGTCTCCCGCCTTGGAATTTGAACAGAGCTTTGCTCTGATTGGGGTAAACAAGCGCTTTGCTCGATCCACCCTACTCTTTGATTGCTTGCGGCTAAGGTCTCGGGAGCAGGGCGCATAAACTCCAGTTGATGCAGACGAGCCTCGATCTCCCTGCAGTGGTTAACCCAAGACGCGATGATGCCCTCGTCATGGAAATTTACGAGTATCACCAGCATCGGGTTAACCACTGTAGCGAAATCCGCAGCAGATGTAGGAGTCTCGACGTCGAGTTCCTCGATGTAGTCGCTCAACATGTGCAGGCTATTCGCGGCGCCTTTCGAAGACGGACGTCTCAGGAAAGGGCCCGCCGGCATTATGACACGAGGCTCGAAGGGCGCCGAGACCGGAACAACAGCTGAAAAAACAAGATATGATCAGATAACAGTTCAAGAAATACGAAAAAAAGGGATTTATCAATGCGATAGTTTGTTGTACCAGCTGCGGCAGGTGGCAAGGCCGGAAGGGCCGGTGGCGCGGCCGATCTTTCATCCCCTCCAATTTGTAGCACTGAAGTCGGGACGAGAAAAAGTTAGAAATAATTTTATCACTGAAAAAGAAAGATATCAGTTGGAAACTATGCTCACCAACGCCACCAGAGGGAGAAGCGAATTCAGATAGGAAGGAGAAGTGTGGGAACAACACTTGATAAAGATGATCAAAAAGCACTCCTGAAAATACACAACAGTACGACTTTAGCACATAAATTATGCGTCTGAAAAATAAGACTAATAAGTTGCAGACCCATTCCTTCCAACATCTTCGATGGTATGAAAGAGGGCTGTGAGGTGACCACCGCCAAAGTAGTAGTTGACGGCGCTCCTTCAAGCAATGGAGCATTGGCACTGGCCGCACCTGCGTTAAAAAACAAGGGTAAACCTGTCAGGAAAGATTGCAAGATAAAAAAAGGGGGACGGTAATCCGAAATTTACCTGATGAGTCTCCAGCCGAAATGGAGACGTCTCCCTCCTCCATGGACATAAGTCCACCACCCGTGGCCTCATCCCCAGACTCCACGGGAGCCGTCGTCGTGCTCGTGAGGCCAGGAGACGGCGGAGGGCCATAGGCTGGGAGAGCTATGACCGGAGCATTGCCAGACTCTTGAGAAAGAGCGGTTGGCTCGTCCTCAGGAATCATGTCCACCTCACCCGCTACTCCCTCAGGCTTAGCAGTCGCGGTTGTCTAGTCCACCATCTCCACGAGGTCATCAGTCTCAGGCGCTCCGTTCGCTGCTACCTCAGGCTCGGCATCAACCACTTGCTCAGGCATAGTGGACGTGACCATTTCGTCAGCCACTGGCTCGGGCCCAGCAATCCCGGTTGTGTCATCCGCCATCGGCTCGGGCTCGACCAATGCCTCTTCCCCTAGCCCCTCAGGTTCGACAGTCTCCGCCTCCCCGTCGGTTGGACTTGGCCCTGCAGGGTAGAATATATAAGAACCAACAGCTTTATAATTCTTACAACAAAATTCTGAATGGAATATTACCTGAGGTGGACTTATCGTTAGCCTCCCTATTAGAGCGCACCGCCTGTCTATGAGCTGTAGACAAGGCGACCGGGGGCTCTTCTGATGGAGTATCGGCACGAGGGACGGTGCTTGGGCCCGCTCCAATGGCCAAGGCAGCCCTGCGTGCCTTCGCTTCGCGCCTCAACCGCTTCCTCTCCTCACGGGCTGTCGCTATGGATCTTTTCGACGCTTCCTTCATTAAGGCGTCATCGTCCTCGTTCAGAGATGCCTCCAGAGCCTTTAAGGCATCTCTCATCGGCTCTTCAAGAAGGGCCTCTCGTGGTAGCCCCGAGGAGGCAGAAACATCGGCGGCTGGCCCGGGAAGAGTCTCAGCGTCACCTGGCGGGATCGACATTGAGGTTCCTGCGATAAAAAGGGAGAGGTTAGATCGACCATAACACAAGGAAAATGAAAACTTGATGAATTGAAACTTACTAAGACCTAAGGACGCTCTAAGGCGTTCCTCCTCTTGAAAAGTCTTGAGGGAAGCGGCAATGGCTTCTTCAGTGGTGATGCCTATTGGAAGAAAAGAAGGAAAAACGTTAGTCAAAGGCAATAATAAAGATATGATGCAATAAAAAATGCGATTAGTGATTACCTGATTGCGCAAGCTTAGCTAGCCACGCGTCACGCCTCGCCAACTGCTCTGAAGCTTCGATGGCGGCCTCCAAGTCCGTGTCGTCTAGCGGCATGACTAATCCCCTATTAGTCCCATATTCACTCAGGCCCTCACCATAGGGAGCGTGGGGTTCCTGACCGAACGCGACATCAGCGGCGAAGAGCGACTTCTTTTTCTTCTTCTGCCTACCAACCCTAGGTGCATCCCGGATCGACTTGCGCTTTGCAGACACCTTGGAGCGGCGGGTCCCGATGTCCGCACCCACACCAGACTCCGGCGAGACTACAACCACTGTCTCCACTGGAGCATAGGGCGATGGTGGTGCATTCGTAATATCGGGAAGCGGCAATCCGCGTGGAGGACTCTGCGCACGCGGTGGTCCGGCTCTAGCATCTTTTAGAGGGGGAACTACCGGGGTCCTTAGCACTAAAGGAGCGTTGCGGTGGCTACCTGGAAGCACACCCTTACGGTCGACCAGCAATCGCTTTTCCTCCTTTTTGAAGGCTCCCGTCGAATGACTATACCATTCTGTGTATACCTTGAGGAGTCGTGGGGCGCAAGCCGGCTCACTGATAAAAAAGTGGGAACCCGTATTTAGACGCATGAAGTGGTGCAGCGCGCTCTCCATCCCTTCTTCGGTAGCAGCAGGTTCCGATAGGAAAGCCTCCAGTGGTACCCCTTGATTGTAGCTTAGTTGTTGGGCGAAACGATGTGGGTTGTATCTCATGAAAATCACCGCACCATTCTGCCTGAACACCAGGAAGCCCGGTCTGATAGAATATAAGTGGAGGGTCTCCCGGGCCGTCAAAACTGAGGCTCCATCTTTGAAAGTGTCTTGCAATGGCCGCACTGCAGTGGTAGATGCCTTTCCAATAGTCAACACCTTATCGATGAAAGACACACCGTCTCCAATGGTGTAGGGTCGAAAGAGTAAACCCCTGGCATTCCGTGGCGATGGAGTCACAATTGATGCGCCAATCAACTGTATGATGCGAGGGAAGCTGCACCTGTCATAGAACGGGGGCCTTTTGTGCATGCCGAAGACACCTGATGTGTGTAGCTCAAGCCATGATGCGAAGTAGTGCATCGGGAAGATCACGTGCAGTACCCCAGGTGTAAGTCGATGTTCAACACCCCAATACTTATGGGGAGGCGGAAATATGAATAACAATCTTATTCTATGATTAAACATCGAATAACCGTATGAATCGTTTGCTAAACAAGTTTTAACAAAAACTATAGAGTTCTAAACTACTATGTTAAGAGATTATACCAAACGGTTCTAGTCCTTCGTCTTAATGTTATCTATGGCCTCTTTGGATCTCCACGTCCTTTTCGGCTTTCTTCCGTGATAGACGATCCACCCGAGAACCCTAATCCAAGCTATAACCTCTAAACTTGAGGTTACTTAGTTTCTCTAGTTGCTAAATAGAGTAGCTAAGGTGATGTAGAGATAGGTTATGGAGTAATTAGTCTTTCCTAATCCTTGTTCTCAACTCATGAGGATAGGATTAGGTTTGGTGAAGGAGAGAGAACTTGAATAGAGAGTGAGAAAATGATAATGATAATAATAATGAAAATGAAAAAGCTTCTCACTTGATATATGAAACATAATGAATTAAAAAGAAATGAATAATATGAGATTATTCATCATGTTTCATTAATGCAAGTGGGTGATTCATTATGTGGGTCATTAAGCATTTAATAATGCATTAATGACATGATGAATCACTCACAATGAGTCACTAATTCATTAAATGAAAATGCCACCTCTCCCTCCATGTCACATCCTTCTAGAAGCTTCTCGGAAAATTATGAGAACGCCCCTCTCATCCGTGAAAACACGAAAAAACTTTAGACTGTATAAATCCAATAACCTGATACTAGAATCTGGCTTAAACCAAAGCCGGCTAGTAAAAACTGTCCGAATGTCGTACGTGCGTTCAAACACGTATGCGTCCGAACCTTTGTCGTAAAACCATACGACCTCTATATCTTTTCGCCTGAGTTTGGGAAATCTCTGTGTGGGACTCTAAATACTCGACTACTACGCTGGCAGTGGGTTTAACCACAGACCGCAAGCGGCACTAGCTGTACGTAACGGTCCCCAGATAGTTGTCGATAAGAAAGCTGATGAGGTAACCCATCTAAAATCCTACTGAGCCTGTCTGTGACAATATCCGCGCAGTCCGGTCTGTTCGTCTAAGAGTATCGCATGTATGGTCTAGGGAGGTGGTGGACGTCAGACCCCTAATAACTGTACAAGTCGTGTCGGTATGGTTCAAGACCACCCGAGAATCTACTGATCATTCCATCAGTAATTCTCAATCAGCCCTGGCCAGGGACTTATAGTAATGACCAAACGACCACAGTGCGATATCAACTCCCTATACCGGGAGAGACGAATCCCTAACAGTTGCTCACTGCCTCCACGTAGCTCGAGACTGTGCCCAACTGAAACCTGTTTGCACGACTCCTTTGAGCCGTGGTAGGGTAATAATCAAAGCACAGTGGGAACTCACACGAGACAAATGATGACCTTAAGTCAACGGACTATCTGCACACATGTCACCTGAGAACTGCTATCTGACGTTAGGTATAATACCATCCAGTCAGTTCTCGGCGAGTCCTGTCCGGTGTACTCACACCCAGTGAGCATCTGTATACAATCTTAGGTGAACACCACCAATGGTTGCGGGACCAATCCATTGCCCCTCGTCAGGGTCTAGATATGTATACACTAGTCTACTCCGGAGTATCGATGCCCAATCTCGATACTCTTGCGACCAGGGACATCTAAGGGTGTGCCTATTGACTATCCAGCTCCCACTAGTATGACTGCCATCACAACGCCGGTAGTCAGACAAAACACCCTATGGGCTTTATCAACATATATATATATAAATACCAAGTAAAAAATATCATACGTTAAGACAAAGTCAAACCAAATAGTGTACTATCATATCAAGCAAGACTGTCATGTACATACATATCCCAAGCATCCTATACAATGTAGGCCTCTAGGGTATATATATCCAACAATCTCCCACTTGCACTAAGGCCTATAATTGGCGCAATGAGTACCCACTGTCTCTACCAGATCCAGTTGCTTGCGTACCGCATGCCCAACATCTCAAAAAGCCTCTCAAACTGTACTTGAGGAATGGCCTTGGTGAATGGATCTGCCGTGTTGTCTTTTGTGTCCACTCTCCGTATCTCGATCTCCAAACGATCCACGATCTCCCTGATCAGGTAAAACCGCCTTAAAATATGCCTGGATTTCTGATGGGACCTTGGTTCCTTCGCTAAAGCTACAGCGCCATTGTTATCGCAATACAAAGGTATTGGATTGGCAATGGACGGAACCACCTGAAGTTCAGAAATGAACTTCCTCATCCATACAGCCTCTTTTGCGGCTTCACTAGCAGCTATATACTCAGCCTCCATAGTTGAGTCTGCGACGGTATCTTGTTTGGAACTCTTCCAACATACCGCTCCTCCATTGAGGGTAAACACAAAACCCGAAATGGATTTAGAATCATCCTTGTCACTTTGGAAGCCGGAGTCGGTAAAAGCCTCTACCTGGAGGTCCTCATTACCGTAAATCAAGAACATCTCCTTAGTCCTTCTCAGGTACTTGAGAATGTTCTTCACCGCTCTCCAATGTTTCTCACCTGGGTCAGACTGATACCTGCTTACCACACTAAGTGCGTAAGCTACATCCGGTCTGGTACATAACATCGCATACATTATTGATCCTACTGCCGAAGCGTAGGGTATAATGCCCATGCAAGCCCTCTCTTCATCAGTCTTTGGAGACATCTCTTTGGAGAGGGTGATTCCGTGACAAGCGGGCATATTGCCGCGCTTAGAATCTTCCATACTAAATCTCTTTAGTATAGTGTTTATATACCTGGACTGTGAAAGTCCCAATATTCTATTAGATCTATCTCGATAGATCTTAATGCCCAGAATGTATGATGCATCTCCCAAGTCTTTCATAGAGAATTTCTGTGACAAGAAGAGCTTTACTGATTGTAGTATAGGGATATCATTCCCTATCAGTAGTATGTCGTCGACGTACAAAACGAGGAAGACTACTGCTCCTTCTACAATCTTCCTATAAATACATGGTTCATCTACATTTTTGATAAAGTCAAATTCCTTGACTGTTTCATCAAAGCAGATGTTCCAACTCCGCGATGCTTGCTTTAACCCATAAATGGATTTAAGCAATTTGCACACTCTTCCGCTGCTCCCACTATCTAAGAAACCTTCTGGTTGATCCATGTAAACACTCTCTTCTAGATGTCCATTTAGAAAAGCCGTTTTTACATCCATTTGCCAGATTTCATAGTCATGGAAGGCAGCAATGGCAAGCATGGTCCGAATGGATTTAAGCATAGCTACTGGTGAAAAAGTTTCATCATAGTCCAATCCTGGTCTTTGACGAAAACCTTTTGCTACTAGTCTAGTTTTGTAGGTTTCCACTTGTCCAAATGTACCAATCTTCTTTTTGAAGATCCATTTGCACCCAACTGGTTTTACCCCAGGAGGAGCAACTTCTAAAGTCCATACTTTATTGGTGTACATGGATTCCATTTCGGATCTCATTGCATCCAGCCACTTCACTGAGTCGATACTCGTGATAGCCTGCTGAAAACTAGTAGGCTCATCATCATCGATGATGCAATCCTCTCGATCCCCATCAAGAAGAAAACCATAGTATCTTTCAGGAGGATGAGAAAGCCTACTAGATCTGAGGAGTGGCGTTGGTTCGTCATGTTCTATTGAAATCTGAGATTCTTCTAAGTCTTCGGTTGCAGTTTGAGGTTCTGGAATTTCTTCCAGTTCTACCGTGCTCCCACTAATTTCTTTTGCAAGAAATTCGCTTTCTAAGAAGACAATGTGACGAGCGACAAACACCTTTTGTTCTTCAGTGTGGTAGACCATGTACCCCCTTGAATGCTTGGGGTATCCTACAAACTTGCATAAAACCGATCGTGCTTCGAGCTTGTCCGGATTATGCTTTTTAACATATACCGGACACCCCCATATCTTGATATACTTGAGATATGGTCTCTTCCCACACCACATTTCATATGGAGTGGTAGGTACAGACTTAGTTGGAACTCTATTCAATAGGTATGCGGCTGAATCTAGAGCAAATTCCCAAAAGGAAAGTGGCAACTCAACACTACTCATCATTGAACGCACCATATCTAATAGCGTGCGATTCCTCCTTTCTGATACACCATTATGCTGAGGTGTATAAGGCGGAGTAAGCTGAGAGAGAATTCCATTCTCTTTTAAGTATTCAAGAAAACTGGTACTTAAGTATTCTCCACCTCGATCAGATCGAAGTGTCTTGATGCTTTTACCAGTCTGTTTCTCTACTTCATTTTTATACTCCTTAAACTTCTCAAAGGCCTCGGATTTATGTTTCATTAAGAATATATGTCCATACCTAGAGAAGTCATCAGTAAAAGTTATGAAGTAGGAGTGACCGCTTCGTGCATGCGTAGACATCGGACCACATACATCACTGTGTACTAGTCCCAAGAGTTCAGTGGCTCTTTCTCCGTGTCCGGTGAACGGAGATTTGGTCATTTTTCCTTTGATACATGATTGACAAGTTGCATATGATAAATATTCAAACGGATCTAGATATCCATCTTTATGTAACTTAGTCAACCTTGTTTCATTTATATGACCAAGTCTACAATGCCATAGGAAGGCTTGATTCGAATCTGGAGCCTTTCTTTTACGCGTGTTTTGAATATTGAAAATTTGAGGTTGATTAAGTATGTATATGCCGTTTTCCAGTGTGCCAAACCCAATCAGTTCGTGATTTAGGAGAATGTTCATGACATTTCTTTCAAGCATAAAATTATATCCTTTATTAGACAACAAAGATACTGATATAATATTACACAACATACTGGGAATACAAAAACAGCTGTACAATACCAAAATGTGTCCACTATTCAACCCTAGGTGATATTCTCCTATTGCAACTGCATCTACATGCATTCCATTGCCCATCCGGAGAGTCATATCACCTGCCCCCAGTACTCTACTATTTCTCAGATCCTGCAAAGAATTACAGATGTGAGAACCAGAACCGGTATCAAGTACCCATGAAGTAGAGTTTACTAAAAGACAATTTTCGATTACGAACACACCTGAAGCAGAAGCAACAGCTTGCTTCATGTCCTTGGCTTTAAAGGCCATACAGTCCTTCTTCCAGTGCCCTTGCTTGTGACAATAGAAGCACTCGTTCTTTTCTGCCTTCACCCTTCCTGCCTTGTTCGTTCCCTGCACCTTCTTGACCCCACCCTTCGGTTTGGTGGCTTTCATCTTCTTCTTCCCTTTAGCTTTCGCTTTAGATTTAGAAGAAGATGATTGGCCAACATACAGAACGGGGGTCTTCTCCTTTTTCAAGGAGGTTTCTGCTACCCTCATCATATTGAGGAGCTTTGGAAGATCCGCTTCCATTTCGTGCATGTTGAAGTTCAGCACGAACTGAGAGAAGGTGTGGGGAAGGGACTGCAAAATCAAGTCGATATACAAATCATTCTCTAGCACGCATCCCAGGTTTGCGAGTTCCTCAATGAGGGTGATCATTTTGAGGACGTGCTCTCCAACAGGCGATCCTAGAGCTAACCTCATCTAGAAGAGTTTCCTTGAGGTTTCGTACCTCGCGATACGGGATTGTTCACCATACAATTCCTTGCAATGGAGGAATATGGATACAATATCCATACTCTCGTGCTGTTTCTGGAGTTCATTATTCATGGATGCCAGCACGACACACTTAGCTCGCTCACAGTCTAGATCCCAGGTTTTACGAACTTCCTTGTCCGCAACTGAGGAATCTGGTCCTGGGATAAGGGGAGGAACAGCGGTGCTAACATATACAACTTTGTCATAAGTCAGCGCAATATTGACGTTCCTTAGCCAATCTTTATAGTTCTGCCCGGTCAGTATATTCTTTTCAAGTAATAGTTTTAGTCCAGTCATGGTAGCTGCCAGAGAGAGAGAAAAGAAAACACTCAGCATATGCTCTTGCAAGTTTAGATTGGTTATTATTTTATCTAAACAGGATAGCTTCCACTGTTTCCTCAAATCCTTCTTCAAAACCTAAAAGAAGAACTAGTCAGGATTTAATCACACGTTACAATTCTTGCTTAACCTTTCAGCCAGGCTGGTGTTGGTACTTCGAGGGAGGTTTTCCAGCGCTTTCGGGAAGTTCCTTAATTAAAGAACCTCTTTTCCCTGGAGGCGTAGCCCCTCTAACACCTTTCTAGGCACCTACTTGGTTTATAGCATTGATTGTTAAGTGAGAGAAATTTTCGAGAGTAATCCTACTCATCAGTGGGATCGAGATCCAACTATCATTGCATGATGCCCTAGATGGAAGCCACTCTAGTCACCACACTCCAGAAGGTAAGCTAAATCTGCAAGTTTCCTTTATGTTTGAAACTCCCGATGTGATTTTTACCCCAAGCTCTTATAGACCTTGACGTAGGCCAACAAGTCATAAGACGCAAGTCAAGTTCTACCTGTCGTTGTCCTGATTAATTTAAATACATCGTACAAGCCCTTGACGTAGGCCAACAAGGTGTACGTCTGTATTAAACTAATGCATCTATCTATGCAACAAATAGGCACACACACTGCTACCATTCACTATGCCTTGACGTAGGCCAACAAGCATAGCATGAATATGATGTGCTGTCTATTTGAAACGACGGAGGGTTACGGCTGGTTTTTGGCAAAAAAACCGTTAACGTAGTGAACTTGATTTGATCGAAGGAACTAAGATAGGTTTTATTAAAAGGAGTGGTTTAAGCTCCGCATTTAAAATTTGCTTTTTCAAGAAAACCGAGTGGTTTATAGAAATTGTTCCAACGATTCAGTTTAGGTTTTATTTTCTTTGCATTAATTATAATGTGTCCCATCTTTAACCTATCATTACATATAACAACGAAAATACAACGTCCTCTTATGCCATCCGCATTCGCCACGGGGTCCCGTCATTACCCGTTAGGTTACTTAACTAACGACAGAGCGGGGGCTGGGCTAGCGCGGGTGTAAAACATAAGCGACGTCTAAATAGCTATCATATATAGATATTATACATTCGTCAGACGCAATAATAGGCATTCCAGATTATAGATAAACAATATTGGATTTGCAAGCAATCCACATTTCTTTTGAGCCTGCAATGAAAGACGGATTACACAGTTGTGATGAATAGCCATTTTCCCACCCCAGACCCCTACGGGTACAGCAAACTACCCGCCAAGTACCAGAAGTGAAGCGGTCTGCCCCAACACTTCAAAATACCCGGTAGTTTGTGCACCCCACCTTGGGTCTATCCTAGGAGCAAAAACAGTAAAAAGAAATAATACAACGGTGGCTACAACCGCAACCTGGATGTGCCCCGCAAAATAATATTACAACTTATTACATTTACATCAAATGAATTAATACAAAAACCCATCACAAAACCCGGCTAAACACCACAACAGTCCAATACAGTTTATATACACAAACAGTTATATATAACATCACAGATATGTGCAACCTCCTGCCAACCGACATACTAGCAGTTAGGGGAGGTTTACGAACACATAAAACATTTCACAGATATAATCAAACAAGCAAATACCGCATAATTTCGATCGATTAAACACATTTAATTTTGCTCCAATACTTCTCTGTAAATCTGAAACCTGAGCAAAAATAAAAATTACCAGAAAACACCAAATATCACAGAGAAACAACACAAGAAACTTGGGATGATGAATCGTCCAAAGCGCGGCGGAATCGCGGCGGATCGGTAGGATTGGCCGCGGTTCCGCGGCGCTATGGCCGATTCATGAGCACAATTTTCTTGGGTGTTCTAATACATTCATTTAGGTCATTCTGAGGGTCCCTGAAAAATTTTTGGACCTCATTTAAAATTCGACAGAAAGTACATGATATCGGGGTTTTTCCGGTTTGTTTTTCCATTCGAAATTCATACAAATTTGCAAGTGTGTTAAATATTGTTTAGCTAGGCTCTGATACCACTGTAAGTCGATGTTCAACACCCCAATACTTATGGGGAGGCGGAAATATGAATAACAATCTTGTTCTATGATTAAACATCGAATAACCGTATGAATCGTTTGCTAAACAAGTTTTAACAAAAACTATAGAGTTCTAAACTACTATGTTAAGAGATTATACCAAACGGTTCTAGTCCTTCGTCTTAATGTTATCTACGGCCTCTTTGGATCTCCACGTCCTCTTCGGCTTTCTTCCGTGATAGACGATGCACCCGAGAACCCTAATCCAAGCTATAACCTCTAAACTTGAGGTTACTTAGTTTCTCTAGTTGCTAAATAGAGTAGCTAAGGTGATGTAGAGATAGGTTATGGAATAATTAGTCTTTCCTAATCCTTGTTCTCAATTCATGAGGGTAGGATTAAGTTTGGTGAAGGAGAGAGAACTTGAAGAGAGAGAGTGAGAAGATGATAATAATAATAATAATAATGAAAATGAAAAAGCTTCTCACTTGATATATGAAACATAATGAATTAAAAAGAAATTAATAATATGAGATTATTCATCATGTTTCATTAATGCAAGTGGGTGATTCATTATGTGAGTCATTAAGCATTTAATAATGCATTAATGACATGATGAATCACTCACAATGAGTCACTAATTCATTAAATGAAAATGCCACCTCTCCCTCCATGTCACATCCTTCTAGAAGCTTCTCGGAAAATTACGAGAACACCCCTCTCATCCGTGAAAACACGGAAAAACTTTAGACTGTATAAATCCAATAACCTGATACTAGAATCTGGCTTAAACCAAAGCCGGCTAGTAAAAACTGTCCGAATGTCGTACGTGCGTTCAAACACGTATGCGTCCGAACCTTTGTCATAAAACCATACGACCTCTATATCTTTTCGCCTGGGTTTGGGAAATCTCTGTGTGGGACTCTAAAGACTCGACTACTACGCTGGCAGTGGGTTTAACCATAGACCGCAAGCGGCACTAGCTGTACGTAACGGTCCCCAGGTAGTTGTCGATAAGAAAGCTGATGAGGTAACCCATCTGAAATCCTACTGAGCCTGTCTGTGACAATATCCACACAGTCCGGTCTGTTCGTCTAAGAGTATCGCATGTATGGTCTAGGGAGGTGGTGGACGTCAGACCCCTAATAACCGTACAAGTCGTGTCGGTATGGTTCAAGACCACCCGAGAATCTACTGATCATTCCATCAGTAATTCTCAATCAGCCCTGGCCAGGGACTTATGGTAATGACCAAACGACCACAGTGCGATATCAACTCCCTATACCGGGAGAGACGAATCCCTAATAGTCGCTCACTGCCTCCACGTGGCTCGGGATTGTGCCCAACTGAAACCTGTTTGCACGACTCCTTTGAGCCGTGGTAGGGTAATAATCAAAGCACAGTGGGAACTCACACGAGACAAATGATGACCTTAAGTCAACGGACTATCTGCACACATGTCACCTGAGAACTGCTATCTGACGTTAGGTATAATACCATCCAGTCACTTCTCGGCGAGTCCTGTCCGGTGTACTCACACCCAGTGAGCATCTGTATACAATCTTAGGTGAACACCACCAATGGTTGCGGGACCAATCCATTGCCCCTCGTCAGGGTCTAGATATGTATACACTAGTCTACTCAGGAGTATCGATGCCCAATCTCGATACTCCTGCGACCAGGGACATCTAAGGGTGTGCCTATTGACTATCCAGCTCCCACTAGTATGACTGCCATCACAACGCCGGTAGTCAGACAAAACACCCTATGGGCTTTATCAACATATATATATATATATATATATATATAAATACCAAGTAAAAAATATCATACGTTAAGACAAAGTCAAACCAAATAGCGTACTATCATATCAAGCAAGACTGTCATGTACATACATATCCCAAGCATCCTATACAATGTAGGCCTCTAGGGCATATATATCCAACACCAGGCTCATTAGCATCCGCCGCTCGACTGAGGCCGTGATACAAGTGTGCCAAGCCGGCGATCCCGACGGCCACTTTTACCCCGATGGTCATCCGGTGAGCCGGGTAAAAGACAGAGGGCCGCATATGGCGAGAATGCATCGGGAGCGCAAACCAACTCAGCCATAGCCCAAGAAATCCTAAGAAGAAGGCCTCCTGGTCCATCCCGGGGGCTGTAACTTCCGCAAAAGACACAGTCGGGGAATTAGGAAGGAAAAAACCCTTCTGGTCTATTTCCTTCGCCGGCAGGTTATCCAAACCTAGACCGAAAGGGTCATCAAGGGTGGCAAACTTGGCAGCTTCTACCGAGAGAACGCTTGGGTGAAGGAACCGAGCGATGAAATCCTTGAAACTAACTCCGCGACTCCCACGTTCGATGAAAAGGGCCTTATAGATGTTCAACACCTTGATCAGACTTGGGAATTGATGTTGAACAGCATTCTCCGGAGTGAGGCCCCTTACTGCCGGCTTAGCACCAAAGACATACTCGTCTGTAGGAATCAACTCCTCATAGTGCTCCCCTATAACCGGTAAACCGGAGTCCTCTGTGAATTCCTCCAGAGAAATTGACACTTCCCGATCCATTGTGAGGAAAGTGTGAGTAGGAATGTTCCACTGCTCCAAGAAGGCCTTGAACCACCAGGTGGGAAGCGTGGGATACTGGAAGAGGGAGATGTAAACCGTAGTGTACAACCCTAACCTTATCAATTGCGACTTCTTCGCCGACAGGATATAGCGAGCCCACGGCAGATAGCCGATCGGGTGGCGGGGGATCAGACCTATGTTATATGATTACCCCCAAGGTCGCGCCTCGCCTTGACAGATACGGCGTCCCAGGATATCCAAAACCATAGGACGCTGGACCGGAATTGCATCTATGGCAGGATGAAGAAAGCCCTTCGAGGTCCAATCAACCATCTCCACGGCATACTGCACCGGGGGTGGGCTGGCATAATGAATCGCCGTAATGGGTTCTGATGGTACTGCGCACGTGAAGCTCCGTCGACCCATGATAATCTGATTGTACCACGACCCCCAAAGGTGGAGACTCTTATATTCCGGGTCGTGGTCCCTGATCATAGCTAGGACTTCGCGGTCCAAGGGCGCTTCAGGAAACCCCTCCTCCGAACGAGCGAACGGGAATGAAATATCGAAAGACATAGTCACTGCAAGGGAACAAAATTAGCCGTTAGTGTTGTAATTCCAACGCTTGACGTTCAATTTTTTTTTTAATTAATTAATTAATTAAATTAAAGATTAATTAAAATTAATTACACCACACAGCAGTGCAGTGGGTAGGAGATCAAAGGGGGACCCACAAAATCTGGATGACAATACGTCAGACAACCCCATCATTGGATGAGATTGTCAGTTAATCCCCAAGAGAATATTTCCATTAATAATAAAAAAAATCCCTAGAGACAAGGAGAAAATCTCCTCTTTCAGAGCAAAGCTCTGTCACAGAGTGACACTTGTCAAACTCTGGTCTCAGGGGAATAAGATTCTTTAAAAGAGCCTAGCTCTGTAATGATGGTAAAAAAAAAATTCATCAAAGAAAGAAAATTAATTCCTAAAAAAAATTTGAAGTTCTGGGATCTTAAAGATCCATATAAAAAAACTCTTAAGAGTTCATCATCAGAAGATCAAAAGATCTACATTCTGTCAATGAGCAAAGCTCTGTTCATGGGTTAAGAAACCCTGAAACAAATTCTTGAGAGCAAAGCTTTGTTTATGAAACCCCAAAGGGGATTTCTTTAGATCAAAAGATCTATGAGAGCAAGACTATGTTGGTTAAGATTGATTTAAATTAATTTAAAATTAATTTTACCTAAAGTTTTTCTAACTTTGGAAATGAAACCAAAGCTCTAGAGTTCTGGAAACAAGAGCAAAGCTCTGAAAATCAAAATTTTGAAAAATGGTGAAGATTTTCTAAGGGCCAGGGGTCCTATTTATAAGGCGTTTGCGCCCCTTCAACTCCCGAGTTGATCCAAAGGCCAGGATCTTGCCACCGCTGCACTCACGTGCGCGCCACGTGAGCGCAACGGTAGGGGGGCATTTGTTTCCCCCAATTAGAGCAAAACTCTGTTTGAATTTCAAAATTCAAAATTCGAAGCAACGCTTCAAATTCTTTGCGCTGCGCGCAACGCGCCACGTGTCAAAAGCTGATGTGTCAGCGCAGCGCCCAAGGCAGCGCGCTCAATAAGAGCAAGGCTCTATTTAAAATAAAATTAAAGGAAGCAACGCTTCAGTTGCGCAAGCGCTGCGCTGCGAGACACATGTCAGCGCAAACGCAGTTGCGCAAGCGCTGCGCTGTGCGACACGTGTCAGCGCAGATGCGCTGCGCCGTGCGCTGCGCGACACGTGTCAGCGCAGATGCGCTGCGCCGTGCGCTGCGCGACACGTGTCAGCGCAGATGCGCTGCGCTCTGCGCTGCTTGACACGTGTCACGCGCTAGGGCGTTTGCGCCAAACAGAATTAAATTCTAGTAAGATTCTTCTATTTTTGTTAAAACAAGAAGATTGTCTTCTGTAAAACAGAAGCCCTTGGATCAAAGATCCAACGGTGGGGAAAATTCCCCAAATCACTCAGAGAAGGATCTCTTTAACAAATTTATGGGCACTATATAAAGGCCCCTAGACCCCAATTCAAACATCATCAACATTTGTGAGAGGTTAAGAACCTCAAAACAGAGAGAACTCTGAAGAAATTTCAAGAAAAAGGTAAAAACCTTCATAAAATAGAAGAATTTCTTCTAATAGATCATTGATCTAAGAACAAGATCAATGATCTTCATATAATAATAACTGCTTTGCACTCTTTATGAACCACTGGTTCTCTGAGAATAAGAAAAACAAGAAATACTTATTTTCTTTGATCTAAATTGGATCAAGAAATCAAACAGTGCTTTGCACTTTTTTATGAACCATTGGTTCTGGAATATTAAAGATTCCCAAGATTATTGAAATAGTGCCTTGCACTTGCAAAACTGCACTGTTGCACTCCTGGGTTGGCGCAAGCCACCAGAGAGCGCCACGTGTCAGCATCTGAATCACTTACGCTATGCGCTTTTAAGAAAGAGCCTTACTCTCTGAAATTGACGCAACTCACCAGAGCACGCCACGTGTCAGCAGCGCAAGCGCAGCCCACTGGCGCAGCGCACTGCGCTTCCGTGACGCGTGTCACCTCCACAAGCGCTTGTGCTCATTTATTGGTGTAAAGCGCCTAACAAGCCACATGGCCACTGTCAGATGATTGACACACTACATCATTAAAAAGAAGGGCTGAGCCCAATTAAAAAGGCCTAACAGGCCTAATAAATGCTATGCATTATTTTCAAACAGGTGCAATGCATCAAAGCCCAAATAAAAATTGATGCTCTGCATCATTTATAAATGGGCAGAGCCCAAACAAAATAAAGTAATGCAATGCATTACTTAAACATGGGCAAAGCCCTAGCACAGGCCTAATAGGCCAAAAACAAATAAAAGCGTTGAACATTTTTCAACTGGACTTAGCCCAATCATAGCCGTAAGTCCTCAAATTAAATTGACTGAGCACAGCTGCTCTCTTAAATCGATTTACATCCGGTTCGAGGGTACATCTCCGAACTTCTTTGACTCCTATCGTTGTAATCCTTCAACGACGTCAGAGAGGTGACGGGTCCCGACAACCACACATCAACACGGACTGTGGGGTCCTTAAACTCATGGACTTAAGCGTCCTTAAACCAAAAGACGGATTGTGGGATCCTTAAACCCGCGGATTTATGCATCCTTAAACTAAAACACGAACTGTGGGGTCCTCAAACCCATGGACTTAAGCATCCTTAAACTACCTATGGACCACCATGTCCCTAAACTAGAATATGGACCTCTATGTCCCTAAACTGGAACGTAGACCACTACGTCCCTAAACTGGAACAATAGAGCACAAATGCTCTTTTGTCGGATCTAAACGATCCTGTTTAAGTTGATCCTAGCCTCAAAAATGGCTAACGTATTCTTAAACTTTCAAACAGACTTTAGTCCCAAACCGGACTATAGATCCCCTAATCAATTTTGGTTCAAGGGTACATCTCTGAACTCCTCTGACACCTATCGTTGTAATCCTTCAATGACGTCAGAGAGGTGATGGGTCCCGACGGCCATACATACATATGAAATGGACCACTATGTCCCTAAACTGGAGCAATAGTGCCCCTAAACGCTCTTTTGTTCGATCTAAACGATCCCGTTAAGTTGATCTTAGTCTCAAATTGGGCTAACGTATCCTTAACAAACGTTTAAGTTGATCTTAGCCTCAAATATGGCTAACGTATCCTTAAACCAAAACCCCAAATCCAAATCTAAGAAAATACGGATTTGGACTAATCCACGTCCTACGGGTGACAATATAAATTAGTCTCCGTATACAATCTACGGGCAACCACAAACAAAACAAACACCCACGACACGAAGTGAAATTCTGGAGAAGGAGAAAGTGGCTACCACGATACGGTAGCG
The DNA here is from genome assembly GCA_030015575.1 of Agapanthus africanus. Lineage (NCBI taxonomy): Eukaryota > Viridiplantae > Streptophyta > Magnoliopsida > Asparagales > Amaryllidaceae > Agapanthus > Agapanthus africanus. The sequence continues at coordinate 871,272,639 of JASDDO010000024.1, read as the reverse complement.
TAATTAACTGCAGGAGCTTACGCCTGCAGGGAAGAGCGTCCCCACAATCAAAAACCTCTCAAGCGAAGGGGAATCTGACGAAGTCTGCTACATCGGCCGCATCCGTCCAAACCTCCGATACACGATGCCATAAATCAACTTGGCCTCTTCGAAGAGGTGGACGGATAAAACCAAATAGCATCTGCCCCGAATCTCAGGCTAGACGTCCTAACGTCTCGGCCGCCGTTCGGAGGGGAACAATCAATTAATTAGATTATGAGCACATGGGATCAGTTGAATCTGAGTTGAGGACTTATGGCTAACTTGGGTTAAGTCCAATTAGGTTTAAAATGTTAGACCTTTGTTGGGACTGTTGAACACTTGTCTGTGTTCAGTCCCCCATTATTTAGCAATGCTAAACATGAATCTGGCTTCTGTCCGTATTTTGTCTTGTATTGAGTGCTGAGCACTCAAATGTCATATGAGATGACCAACTTTGGAAGACAAAAGTGTATTTGAGGCTCAGTCAAAAGGGGAGTCTTGACTCAGAAAGACTTAGCCAATTTGGGCTAAAAAATAGTGTTAAACACTAGCAAATATCTGGCGGTCACGTGTTCCCACGTGATGCATTTAGAATAATGTTAAACACTAGAGATGAAATGCTCAAAATAGTGTTAAACACTAAAAAGATGAAGCTCTCACGTGAGGACACGTGAGGCGCCCTAGGATTGGGCTAAGCATCCTTTATTTTATTCTCAGAATATTCAAATAAGTGTTAAACACTTAAGTCTTCACGGCCATCACGTGTGGGCACGTGATGGGTATCCATGCACTGGATATTAAAGGGATTTGCTAGGGGTCATGTGGGGACACGTGAGGGCGCCCATGCATTGGATTTTAATCCTTCAGTTCTTTCCATCTTCTCTTTTTTAAAGTGGTGTTTGTCAGGGGTCACGTGAGGACACGTGAGGGCGCCCATGCATTGGATTTGTTCCATTTTGTTTTGAGGGTCACGCGTGAGCACGTGACCCGATCTCATTCATTCTTTTCTGATCATTGAAGGGAAGGTCATGTGTTGCCATGCGATCAGGTTGGATACTGACTTCTTTACGTGCATGGAGAGTATTAAGTCCCTTTTTTTAAGAATTAAATTCTGTTGTACGGTTGAACCCTAATTTTATTTAGAGGAATTAAATTTCTATGTATTTGGAAGAATTAAATTCTTTAAACCCAATTCCCCCTCTAAGTTTTGGATCTGCATGGCAGAATCTCCCCGATGAGAATTAAATTCTCAACTTATGGGGAGATCTGCTTCTGCAGATCTTCAACCATGAAGAAGAACTAAGTTCTTGTTTTAAGAGTTAAACCATGTCTCTGTTGGAGGAATTAAATTCCTAAGTATTTGGAGGAATTAAATTCCTTAAACTCAATTCTCCCTCTAAGTTTTGGATCTGCATGGCAGAATCTTCCCGATGAGAATTAAATTCTTAACTTATGGGGAGATCTGCTTCTGCAGATCTTCAACCAAAGGAAGAACTAAGTTCTTATTCAGAAGATCTGTTTTTGTTTTGTGGAGCTTATGGTCTCTTTCCCTTTCTCACTTAGGGTTTCTTTCTCTCTAGAGAATTAAATTCTCTTCTTTTTTCTCTCTGTTGTTGTATCCCCCTCATCTGTTTTCTTCTCTTCTTGGCTCCTATTTATAGGAGAAAGAAAAGAATCAGTTTGTTTGGTCAATCTTTCATTGAAATATTTTAATTGATTTTGTAACCAACATGATCTTTTAGATCACTCAGTAAATTTTATTCATCATTGAATTTTTAATCCAAAAGATCTTTTATCTGTTATTCCTGGCAAATTTCAGGGAAATCTTTCCATGTATAGAATCTTTGTATAAATTGGTGATTTTTAATCACCATTGGATTTTTAATCAAACAGTGCTCCACTTTACAGAACACAATCTTTTTGTTTGGAAAGATCTAGGGAAATATTTTTCCAGCTAGGGTTTTTGATTTCCCTTAATTAGAATTTAAGTTTATTAGTTCAGAAGGTTTAAGAGCCAATCACGTGTTAGCACGTGACCCCACTGATTGACCAATTAATTAGAATTTAATTCTATTGGTTTAGAGGGCTCAGGAACCCATCACGTATTGGCACGTGACCCCACTGATTAATTATTTAATTAGAATTTAATTCTATTATTTCAGAGGGTTCAAGAGCCTATCACGTGTTGGCACGTGAACCCACTGATTAATTATTTCCAATTATTCATTTTATTCAGTGCCTATAGGCTTTGCCTGTAAATGGTCACATGTCTGCACGTGATGTCCGGTCACGTGTGGGCACGTGATACCCGGTCACGTGTGGGCACGTGATGCCTCATAAATTTTGATCCCGGATGAATTATGAGGCCCATAATATATCAAATCGAAGTCTTTTTCGAGACGCTTTCGATACCATCAGAATTTAGCTGTTTCACATTCGAAAGTTTGTCAAATGCAGCCCGGAAAATACCGGTTCACATTTTCTTAAACGTATCGTTGCCATTTGATATCTTGGGCTCTTTTGCGCAGAAAATTTTTTTTGGCAGGAACACGCGCAATTTGTAAAATTATTATTGTCATGTATACCCGTATTTATTTATTTAAAATATTTTTCTTTAGATACATCTACACTCTAAAAAAGTATATACGCAATAGAAATTGACCAGAGGGTCTATCATGTAAGGTTATCTTCTAGATGAAGTAACCATATTTTGTTCCCGCTATCTGGACGAGAACATTGAGATGAAACTTAACCGGCATCGAAGAATTCAGGACGGGCTATATGGTAAAGCTGATTATAAGAGGGTAGACACTATATTTATCAACAAGATATATAGGTTTATCCTTCTCAATAGCGCATGTCTTGAAAAAATTAGAGTGTAAGTTTTTTTGGATTAATTGTTATATTTGTGTTTGTGTGTGTATAAAATGATATAATATTAATGTCATAATTTATTGTTGAGAACAGAATTCATTTTAACGAGGTACGTGAAGGGCATCCTGATTGGAACGATGAACGATTGGAAAAATATCATCAGGATAATTTTTGCGATTGGGTTGCAGATCATGTAAGTTATTTGAATAACATGTTATTGCTACCAGTTTTAATCTAAACTTATATCGTTATGTATTTGTCGTAAAAAAATTTTTGTTAGATCCACGATCCGAACTTATCTGTATCATTAGATTGATTCAAGATGTTTAGCTCAGTTTCCTAGTATGGGGTTGCATATTATAAAGGATTCGGTGTCTTTGGATACAAATTCGAAATTAAGGACATAGAAACATCTAGAACTATTCAGAATAGTGGGATTGCGACGGTAGGATCGGATGGTGTGATTTATTATGGATACTTAAATTGTATACTTGGCATCTAATATCCCGGACGATCAGAACCGTTTTATATATTTCAGTGTACTTGGTATGATACATGAACCGATACGGATAAGTGGAGAAACAATCTCGGGACTTGGAAAGATGAATATGGATTGACCAGTGTGAACACACTTCGATTTTATGGTCAGAATGATCCGTTTATCTTTCCGAACCAAGCATTCCAAGTATACTACTCACAGTGTTTGAAGCATCCGGGATGGAGTGTCGTATGCCGTTGGAAACCCAGGGATGTTTACGATGTCCTAGAATTTGAGGACAGCGATGAGAATGAAGAAGAGAGAAGACTTAGAGTGCTCCGACCGTCTGTTTCAAAAGACGGGTTGTCTTCGGCGGATCATGAAGTTACGTGGGTTAGAAATGATATCGATGATGAAATCCAAGTAGATATGTCTAATGCGTCCACGAAACGAAAAAGGTTATCAGTAATGTTATATTATTACTTCACATTTTACGATCTATATATATAGCATGCATATGTAATGATTTTCTAATACGTCCACGAACCGTTTTATCTAGATTTGATGACGATGATGGGAGCAGCGAGGGGCAGCAGGAGCTCCAGCTGCGGCACCGGCAGAGGCCAAGGCAGAGGAAGAGCGGTTCTGCCGCCCGGAGAGCTGCGTAAAAAGCTTCAGAGGACCGGTCTTGCACCCCAATCGGAGACCCCTTCGGATGCCTCCTTCCATGTGGACTTTGCCACACCTCCAGGTAAATTGCACGCATAGTCATTTTAAATGTAATATTATATATATACATGCATATTTATGTCAAAATTACTTATATAGTCAATGTTTGATTGCCTAGCAATTGGTGGTGCGTCCACATCAGGAACAGAGGCCACTCCCGCACTTCCAGGTATGTTTATATATCCTATAGTGCATGCATATTGATTTAGAATGCTATATCATAAATATACATACATTCTTTTTGCTCTTACGTACTTAGATAATCAATTTTTAATTGCCTAGCTGTAGGTGGTGCCTCCACATCTCGGGCAGAGGCACCACCGCACCTACGGGTATATTTATATATCATATAGTGTATACATGTTGATTTAGAATGTTATATTATTGATATACATATTCTTTTTTCAATTACTTATATAGTCAATGTTTGATTGTCTAATTATAGGTAGTGCGTCCATGTCTGGTGCAGAGGCCACTCCCGTCACTTCCATACCCTCCGCTCAGTCTGCAGGTTAGTATGAATAAATATAAAATATTTATTCATTTTACATATCCTTTAAGAATAAACATGAACTTCATGTAATTTTATCGATATTTATTTTATAGTTGGAGGGGATGTGTCCACATCCGGGCCACCGGCTGTTCCTCACTGGAGGAACTATCATCCCGCTCGTGTTGCTGTCCGGGCCCAGGCTCGTGCTTCTGTCGTCGGAGATATATATCACACTTCAGTTTTCGTTAAACCTTGATTTCTTAATACCACTTTGTCTTAATATTGATTGTCTTGATATTTCTTGTAGATGCAGGGCATCCCCATCCTGAGAGGGGGACTCGAGGTCCGAATCAATCCCACAGGCTGAGGTCCGACAGAGATAGGGGGGAGGCAGCATTCCCCCTCTTCTTTACCCCTGATTATCGCTATACCGGCGATTATGCCGATAGGTTCGGCCGGTATATGGGGGATAAGAGCCGCCTTGTGAAGAAATATCCACTTCACATTGAGTGGGGCGACCAACACCGGCGCTCATTTACCCTCTTCTGGGATCAGGCTCGGGTATTAATAAATAATTTCATTTAACTTATCCAATATATTTATTATTTTTTAACACTTGCAATTTTATAACATTGTTTTTTGTATTTGCAGTTGGATTACGACTTTTAGCTTGTACCCAACCTTGATCACCCTGAGAGAGTGCTCGATCTTCAAGCTCTGTACCATGGCCTGATGAAGAACATGCAATCAAAGATCTGATACAATAGGAACGAGCTGAAAATCGATTGCTATTCCCTGTGGATGGCGACCCCCGACGCAGAGAGAGCGGCTCTCCTACATACTCCGGTCTTTGCGAGAGTTGACGTAGATACATGTCCTCTCTTGTGCCAATATTTCGACTCTCAGCGCAAACATGTTTGTATTTTAAATGTAATTCATTGTTTTGTATATAATTTATTTTTTTGTGTTGCTTAATTAGAAAACTAAAACTGAATGTGTTGTGCAGAAACAAGCCAATCAAAATAAAGAGAATAGGAAGTCGGCGAAGAGGGGTCGCCCCACTTATACAGGTGGCTCAAGGAATATTACTCGTGCCATGAAGGCATCGGTAAATTATAATAGACCTACTATAATATAATGTAATATTAAGAGTTATTTTATAATATATGTAAATTTTTACGAATTGCAGAGAGCTCAAACCCTAGCGCAGGATGGTATACCGAGCGTGCTAACCGCGTATCTTGCCGTCCACGGCAGCTCGACAGATCCCGCCCCGGGCGAGTTTCGATTTCCCGACACCGCTATCCAGGAGTATTGCGTAAGTGTTAATATTTATTCTAACAGGTTTGAAATTTTTGTTTTGAAAAGTTCAAATTTAAATGATATACTTATATTTTACTGGTTAATGTGGGTGTAGGAGCGGGTGGTGGAGCAGGCAGAGGCATCAGAGATCGATTTTACTGGACAGAACGATCCGATGCTGCTGACCCGAGTCCTAGACGCCGCACACGGAGGGCACGAAGGAGGTTAGGAGAGAGGCCGAGGACTGGGCCCTAGCAGGGCCCATATGAGATTGGACTCTACTCCGGCGGTTATTTCCCCTACCCCCCGTGAGCGACGTCTAGAGCAAGATGTTGCCACCTTGAAGACCACCGTCCAGGAGTTGAAGGAGATAATGGTATGTATACTATTTAATAGTAAAATATTATATCATATTATCGATAGTAATATATACAATATTAGTAGCCTGAGCTTATTTAGTTGTAGACTTAACTTTGATTAATCTTATATTGGGGTTTCACAATAACCTGATAATGATAGGAATTCGACTAATACACAGTTCTTACTCGTTTATTACACACAAAATTGAACAGATGCGACAGAGTACTTCGGCTGCGGCTCCACATACATCTCCTTCGGCTGCGGCTCCGCAAGCCACTATCTCGGCTGCTGTTGCGCAGACCACTCCTGCAGCTCCACAGTCCGCTCAGACTCCCGCACAGTCCGCTCCTTCATTAGTCGATTTTTTGACGACTCAGGGCTGCACCGAGGAGCAGATGTGCCAGATTACGGCGATTATCAGAGGTGGAGGAGCTGGACCGAGCCAGGATAGCTTTTTTTTTATATTTTAAGCATGTATGTACTTATATGATATATATTGTATATATTTTGGACGATATTGGTGCTGTTTGCGTGTTCACGATAATTTAGATTGATATTGTATTCTGTTTGTTGATTTATTTTATATATTATGTGTGAGATGTTGATTATGAATACTGCGGTATTTTGTTATATGATTTATATATTATTATGCACAGGGCGAGGAAAAAACATGAAGCCATTTTTTATAAAAAAAACCCTGATATTTTGTCCCTACGGAATATGCCGTAGGTCCATCTGTTGTCCCTACGGATTAATCCGTAGGTCCATAGTTTGCCCCTACATATTTGTCCGTAGGGACAAAATATCAGAATATCTGACATTTTGCATCTATGGACTCAGTAACAGGCGTTACACTTGCCCCTACGACTATATCCGTAGGGGCCTATGTCTGGACCTACGGCTAACTCCGTAGGGACAGAAAGTCGCCCCTACGGATAGCCCCGGAGGGACAAGTATTTTATTTTATAAACCACTAAATTAAATAAATATTTTGTCCCTACGGAATACTACATGTGTCCCTACAGAGGAAACCGTAGGGGCAATTATTTATCCGTAGAGGCATGTTCAGGACGAAAACTTGCACCTGCGGCCATTGCACCTATGGTGTATTTTCGACCCTACGAATATATCCGTAGGGGCAGTGGTTTGCCCCTTATTGTAGTCGTGTAAAAGGTCAAGTCAAGTAAGATACCTGATCCACGGCGCTGTAAGGAGGCAAATCTTCGGATGCAGCAATGCTATCAAGGTCAATTCGAAGGTACTCCTTCGATACCTTATGACTTCGGTCCTTCCACGCTGCATCCAACACCTTCAATGTACCCGTGCAAAGTAGATATTAATGCCCGTACCTAAAGCATTTACGTAATACAGAGCGTTGAGATATACTAGTAGTGTTTTTCCATAATATTTAACTTAATTACAATATGAGCTTATTATTACAGTTAAAAATCTATTCTCTTTGACATTTCTGTAGACTTTCTATAAATTAGGTATAAAATGTTCGGATCAAAACAAGTGCATGTTTGAAACATTAGTTCGTCATAAAGTTGATATGACATAATTAGCTATTTAAAATGCATCGAATCAATGTTAGAAAAAACATTTCAAAATCAATTTATCCATTTCGTTACTTTTAGGAAATATTATTGACACAGAGATTTCAAAGGAACCTAACCATGCAAAAAATTAGAGTAAAGTTTGTAACAATGACAGGAAATTATTTCGGGCCAATAAGAAGTCTAACAAATCTTTACCTTAACCAATTCAAATTTGTTAGACAACAATCTCTTGATGCCGCTTCCATTGAAGGTGTTTTCACTATGTGCAACGATAACAGGATTCGCTTGGAGCCTCTCAGTGATTCCACACGCGAACTTCTTGAATTCTTCTAGAAACACTTCTTGAGAAGCCGTTTTTTCGAGTTGATCATTAGGGAACGTTTGGAGAACAGGCTCAATGATATTGCTCAGAACCTATGACCTCGAGGGAAGGAAAATTTACCTCATTAGAAAACTACAAAGGATTCTAGAAGTATTATCGGGGATTACCCGTTTTAAAGTTTCGCCACAACACCACTACTCCGACGATTTTACACTTATATTCGATTCGTTTGCAATTCGGCTTAATTATAATAGGACACATGAATATAAAATCTTAATTCTAGTTAGCAAGATATTGGTTAAGTTATAATTTGTATTTCTATCTAAATAATAGCAAGAGTTTATTTTCTAAGAATGTTTTAGCAGCCATCCATAAAGTAAAAGTTGATTTTAGACGAAAGTAAATACTACTATGATTTGAATAGTATCATTTCCAATTTTATCAGAACTAACGATCCTCGAGTCTACAAAAGATTGGTTTGCTAATTGCAAGTTTGACACACGCAACTAAACTTATAGCGAATAATTTTTTTCATTTCCATTTTGTATCTATATCTAAATTCTTATCAAATACGAATAGAATCCGTTCTATTTATAGGCCTCTTCATTTTGCATACATCAATGATTACCATAAATGAATATGCTACTATCTATATCTGCACCATGTCTGATTTGTTTGCATCCCTATTTAAATCTGTGTGTCTCAAAACAATTTCATTTTTAAAATCTACCAATTTAAATGCACGATCACCTGTTAAAATCTGGATTGTCCTGATACCAACTTAAAGTCCATAATAATGTAGCAAAACTCTGAAGTTTTGGTGAGGGCTAAGAGATTAATGTATACATGCTCTAACATCCGGAGAGATTATATGGTAAAGCGTGCATCAAAATTACCCTAGAATCAGAAGAAGGGGGCATCCCATGATCAATCCGGAGTTGCCCGAGAGCCATCACCATACACTTTCCTAAAGAGGCATTATAATCCATCTGAGAAAATATGGAAATTGCTTCCAGTTCAAATTTTGGGCTCGAAAACGAATTCTTTTAAATCTTTACCATCGGACCTTAAGATCACAACCAGATCCCTTTTAAGCCCGGCCGCCATTCCCAATAAAATGTCGGAGAGGACCTCTTTGAACAAGGATTTGCTCACTTCCTCTTGCTTTCCGTGCGTAAATTCGTTCAAAACCTGCAAAGAACAATTCAGACACAAAATAATTTATCAAACCTACCGGTTAAAACTTTCCAATCAGCGTAGCCGTTGCTACGGAAAATTCTACGGTGTGCCGGCACTACTACAAATTTACTCGGTAGTAATGGTCATTTTGTCACGGTTATCAAAGCTTTGGTCACGGTTCTAACCGCGACTACTAAAAAAATGGTGGGCCCCATAACACACTGAAGAAAAAACCCCAAAATCCCATCCCATTTTTCCCCGATCATCCCCCCTAAATTTTTCACCAAGTGCCAAAAATCGTCGCCGCCTCTCCTGCCGCCGGAGCTGCCTGCCGTCCCCACCATCGATGTCCCCTTCGAAGCCCTTGCAGACCCGATCGAGCTCGCCATCGCCGTCGTCGTCTAAAGATAAAGATAAGTAAAATTTATTAGGATTAGGATAATTTTAAATCTTTTTGGTTTAATTTTAATTTTAATTTCTGCCCTAGACGTGCCGTCGTCGAATCTGATCGAAGCCCTAGGTCATCGCCGTCGTCACCGAAGATTGTCGTAGTCATCAAGAGGTAAATTTTAATTTTTTTGGTTTGATTTTTGCAAAATACCCAAAAAAAATCTTTTTATTTGCTGTTACTGCTGTTGTTGCTGTTATTGTTGATGATGTTGTTGGTGGTGGTGTTGTTGTAGTTGTTGATATTGGTGGTGGTGGTGTTAGTGTTCTGGTAGAGTTAGGGTTTGGGTTGGGTTAGGGACTAGGGATAGGAATAAGCTTAGAGTTAGGGTTAGGTATTGAGTTAGGGTTGGGCTTGGGGTTAGGGTTAATTAGGATTAGGGGATAGAGTTAAGGATAATTTAGGGTTTATGGTTAGGATTAGTGTTAGGGTAATTTAGTGAATTTTTATAGGTAATTTAGTGAAAAGCAACAATAGTTAAGAGTGTTTCCGTTGAAAACAACAACAGTTAAGGGTATTTTAGTGTAAATAAGTACTATTGAGCAGAATGGGTTTTTTTTAATAAAAATTTAATGATAGCTCGGTGAAAACAACAAACGTTAAAGGTTTTTTAGTGAAATTTATTTTAATTTAGTTAATTTACTAAGATGAACCGTTTAATTAAAATTTTAAGGTAGTTTAGTGAAAAACAACAATAGTTAAGAGTATTTTATTGAAATTCTTAGTAATTTAGTTAATTTAAGGTAGTTTAGTGAAAAACCAAGAATAATTAAGGGTATTTGTGAGTGTAGTTTAGTGAAATGGAAGAAATAGGTTGCTTAGGAGTGTGCGTGTATGTGTGTGCGTGTGTGCATACACACACATACACATACACATACACACAAACATGCACACACACAAGCACACGCACATACACACTCACACATACACACACACACCCTACCCCCAAACCTAAATCCAAAATCTTAAACTCGATTAAGAAAACCCTTAACTTTAAAACACTGTACCCTAAACCAAAAACTTCAAAACCTTGATAAACGTAAAACCATTCGAAATTTAATCTTAAAGTAAGTGTATGGCACTCGATGATAATATGAAATTTTCATATTCTCATCGATAATCATATGCGAAAATAAAAACGCGACTTAGTTATCGTCTATCGATTAACATACGTGCGGTTTTCGTCGTGACATAAAACTACATGAAGGTTGTTAAATATCGGACGGTATCATTCGGTTTTTAACAATCGTTGCATAGTCTATGTGACGAGAATTAATATTCAATCGTATAATAACCGATAGATTTGTCCCGTGTGGACAAATTAGGAATGTATAAAGTAGACACATGCATTCACTTGTGTTTTTCATTTGTTTCGAGATATTTCGTCGGTACCTTTCCGCTGGTTCTCCATATACAACAATAGATTAGATGCTCATTTCAATACTGTTTAACAGCATTGAAACGATCATCTTTTCTATTACAGTATACTCGGAGAACAGCGGAGAGGTGCTTCCGAAATTTTCTCGAAACAGATGAAATCACAACTGAATGGGTGTATACTTTATACATTCTTAATGAGATAAATGCCTTACCCCCGATAGCCGCTACTCTCGACATCCAATATAGAACATTTAATATCATCACCATTTTTCTTGGAAGAAGAATCCAACTCTCTAACAATGAGCATTTGCTCTCGGTCCTTGATAATCTTTATAACTAAACCGTCAATTGAAACTTAAATTAACCAAGTTTTCAATTAAACCTAGCACTAACGCTTCTTAGTATCCCATTTATCACGTATCTGTCAAGAAATCTTAATCCGATACGTCTTTTCTGTAGGAACCTTGCTTCGTCCGGACTGTTTCAATATGGTATTCCCGTACCTCCACAACAAGAGTTGGATGTACGTCGATACTCTCTCGAGAGCCAATCGCTTTTTCGTTGACGGTGTTAGTTTTTTCACCGATTTTGCCTACATACGTCTTGGGTTACCGAAAGAGCACGAAATCTATTGTTCTTCCTCTGAGTGTATGAACAAGATATTGCAGAAGAAGTCGGAAGTTGAATTACACATCATGAGATACGGTTTCGTTAGAGATTACACTGCGTGGGAACTTCACGGAGAAAAGGTCGTAATGGGAGATGAGGCATGGGTGCAAGAGACGGAAAACAAATCCATCGAAATGGAAACCGCTGAGTGGCAAGGGATAGTAGAAGAAGAGGAGGAAGAGGAATGACTAGTTTGAAGAAAACGAAACCGTCGAAGAAGATGGTGTTCTATTCATGCCGATCGATGATATGGATGAGCTTATAAATGCCGCTGTACTTCTTTATGATATGGAAAGTACTGGTCCCTCGTTATTGGAGAAGTACAAAGCTGGCTCTAGGATCTCGCTATATCCAAATTGCAAAGGGTTTTCAAAACTGTCCTTTTTCGTACGTCTTTTCCAGATCAAGTGTAAGAATAGATGGAGTAACCAGTCTTTCACCGATTTCCTAGAATTGCTGAAGGAAACTTTTCCCGACGGAAATGAAGTTCCACCGAGCTGGTACGAGGCGCAAAAAATAATCACAAACATCGGCCTGAAATATTATAAGATACATGCACGTGAGAATGATTGTGTTTTGTTCCGGAATGAACACACCACACTCAGAAACTGCCCCGTATGCGGAACCAGCTGATTCAAGCCTAAGAAAGACCCTCGGTCGAGTGATGTGCCCGTGAAAATTCTTTGTCATTTTCCATTAATACCGAGGCTGCAACGGCTATTTATGTGTGAGGAGACGGCGTCCGAAATGCATTGGCTTCATAAAGCGTCTCGTGAAGAGGGTAAAATGAGTCACTCCAGACATTCGATATCGTAGAAAGTTTTAGATGAAAAATATCCTTCATTCAGCACAGACCCTCATAACATGAGGCTGGTAATTGCGAGCGACGATTTCAGTCCATTTGGGATGGTTTGCGGCGGGCATACTCACAGTACTTGGCCCGTTATGGTGACTATATATAACCTGCCACTATGGAAGGCTATGACGCAGTCTTATTTTACGTTGACGCTATTAATCGACGGTCCCTCGTCTCCTGAAAAAAATATCGACGTGTATCTTCAACCATTGATTGATGAATTAAAGTTGCTGTAGGAACCTGACATGAGAACCTATGACGCAGATAGTAAATAATTTTTTTAGATATGGAATGCTTTGTTGTAGACTATTAATGATTTTTCTGCCTACGGCATTCTGTTGGGGTGGACAACTAAAGGTAAGCTTGCATGCCCCAGTTATCATATTCATACGAGCGTTGTACGCTTGAAGTTTAGCAAGAAAGAGTCGTTTATGGGTCACCGACGTTTCTTGCCTATAACTCACAGATTCAAAAAGAATAAAGAATTTTTCAATGGCAAGATGGATACCGAAAGGCCTCCTAAACTATTATCCGGTAACGACATATTGCAACAATAGAGAGATTATCAGAATATCACATTCGAAAAGAAACAAAACAAAGATGCAATGCCATGCCCAACCGGTTGTAAGAAACTAAGTAGTTTATTTCAACTTTCATACTGGTCCGATCTACCGCTGTGCCACAATTTAGATGTTATGCATATCGAGAAGGGTGTCTCTGAACACGTCAGCAATATTCTGCTGTGTAAGGATAGAAAAACGAAGGACAACCTCAACGCCCGCCATGATTTGACTGATTTGGATAGTTTTTCCATTAAAAAAGAATTGCATTCTCGGCCTGTGGCTGGTAAACCAGGTTATTACTAGATCCCATCGGCAATCTACAACCTGGACAAAGAGGAGAAGCGGTGGTTTCTGCGGGTATTGACAGAATTGAAAGTTCCCGAAGATTTCTCATCAAACATTTTCAAACAGGTGCAACTAGAAAATGGAAAAATCGTAGGACTCAAGAGCCACGACTACCATATATTGATGCAATATCTTCTTCCTTTATGCTTGAGAGTATGGGTAAAATCCGAAATTGGTCTCGTTCTTAACGACTTTTGCACGTATTTTCGCCAACTGTGTTCTAAAAACGTGAACGTCAATGGGATAGCAGAGCTCGAAAAAGATATTCCTTTGATCCTCTATAAGCTCGAAACTATATTTCAACCTTCCTTTTTCGACATTATTGTTCGCATGTGCGTCCATTTGGCAACCGAGATCAAGATTGGCGGTTCGGTGCATTACCATTGGATGTATCCCATCGAGAGGTATGAAAATGTTTATTATTAATCATTTAAATTGCAAAACATTATCATGGATTATTAATATCTATTATTTTCAACTGATATTTATTAACTTTAAAAACTATATCCGCAACAAATATCGTCCTGAAGGCTCGATTACGAAAGGTTATCTCTTGGAAAAAGTCACGTCTTTCTGTACTTGTTTCCTGAACAACGATGTCAGGAAGAAGTTGAACAAACTGCCGCGTGTTCCTAACGGTCCAATTGGAGCAAGAATGCTAAAAAATATGTCTACGATCTATTGGCGGTTTTACATACGCTCATCTTGCTAAACAGCGAATGTTTTGCTAAATATGCAGAGTAAGTTTTTTCTAATTTTATCCATTTAAACCATTTGAAATAAAGTGTAATCTAACTCATATAACTGTAAATTAACGAACAGAGTGCACAAAACTATACTCAAGAGATCGAATTCTAGGACGTGGTTGGATAACAGAATTGAAAAAGAACAGAGACGCACTTTCGTCGCTAGGTGTAGAGAAGAAGTCAACGGACAAATGAATCGTGGTGAGCAGATTGATAGAGAGGTCCATGACCTTTTAATCGGTGCATCGATTGCAGCTACGTTTACAACGGGTACGGGGTTTCCGGCTACAAATTTGAGATCGAAAGGGCAGAACGTATTAGAGCTACGCAAAATAGCGGCGTCACAGCCTCTGACGACAAAGGAAATCCCTATTACAGTGTTCTTGAGCATATTATAGCGGTCTCATACATGCATAAGGCCGTCCCCTTTTTTATATTCCAATGCAGATGGTACGATACCAAGTTTAAACGGGGTATGAAGGTCGATGAATACAAACTCACTTTGGTAAACATCAAACGGACAGCCTGTGAATACGACAACTTTATCTTTCCATCGATGGCAACGCAAATATATTATTCTCGGGACCTAAAGAAGGCTGACTGGAGTGTTGTTTATCATTTAAAACCAAGAGATTATTATAATGTGTCGACATTGAGTGACTCTGAAGATGAGAGTGATGAGGAAGAGACGATAACACGTCTCAGTCTTTCTATTAAACGTAATAACGATCCAAACTATTTTGCGCCGTCCATCAATACGTAAGTAAGACGTGAAATCGGCCAAGTGATTGTCACGGATCAAGATTTCGATAATCCACCCAACGAATCTTCAGCTAATGCACCGAACAAACGTGCTAGGTAATGAAATTGAACTAAATATTTTAAATTGTATAATGATTATAAGTAAATTTTTAATATTTGAATAAATATGTAGGGTCTAACTGGAGGCTTTGGAGCCAGCTCTAAACGTCATAGGAAACAACATTTAAACAAGATTGGCCGAATGTTAGTAACTGTAGCGGCGGCGGCGGCGCCGCCTAACCCTATCCGCGCCCCCCGTACAAGCGCTCCATTTACCAGTGACCCTTCTACAGCCCCTCCTACCAGTGACCCTCCTACCATAGCCCCTCCTGCCGTCGCCCCTCCTATAGGACCCCCACCATCCATAGCAGCCGCAGCGCCACAAGACCCGCTGCCTACCCCTATTAGCATGATAGCAGATCCTCCTACCCCAATCACTCCTCCTGCACATGGTATATAATTATCTATTCTTTTTTTAGTTTTCTATTAAAATAATTCTATCGAATCATCTAGCAGTTTACTGTTTGCAGTCATGCATGGTGTTGACGGGATATGGTCTGACGTCGGTTCTAGCACCACGCTAGGGATGTCAGGTATAATCGTTATTGCTTAAACCTTTTAAATAACAATTGTAATTTAAAATTTTCAAATGCTAAATACATACTCTGAATATTATAATATTGTGTCTGTATATCTATCTTTTTGTAGGCTCCACCAATGTTAGGACGAGGGGTCCAACTGGGCCCTCCTCCTCCAGGCCAGCCCCAGACACTACTCCATGGACGCTGGAGTCGACCGCGTCAATTGTACCCATTGGTGATTACTCGACCAAGTGGGTGATTACATTGAAGCGGAGATCCGTACCTATTATAGGTACCCGCTCCATATTTGGTGGAGCCCACGCCAGACCAACTATGTTCGATGGCTTTTTACAGCGGCCATGGTATCACATTCCCCTTTATATATTTAAATTTAATCGTCATTATATATATATATATATTTGTGATTTCAGACCCATGGACATTACAGATTCATCGGCATCATCGGCGAGGATGGTGTTTCTACGCCGTTCGATGCACATAGGGCCATAGACTGGATCATATCCGAGTGCCTGGCTATCAAGAGGAAACGCCGATATGAATTAAGGAAGTATCATTACATTCCTTAGGCATCGGCGACTGAGGAGTAGCGGGAGGCGATATCGGAGCCCATTTTTCGGGATGTCCCGAGAGAGGATTGGTCTCTGCTGGTCGCACATTACGAGCGCGATGATATTCAGGTATAACTTTAATTTTTAAGATTATAATAATATAACATGAAATCATATTCTGTGATATATAATATTATCTTCTTTATATTTTCAAAACGGTGTCGGTTCACAACAGGGAGAACCAGAACAACGGCGCCAGAAAACGCGCTATCCCAATCCAAGAGAAGTGGTCGTAGGTTAGCGCTCAGCACCAGCTCGTGAGTATTTTGACGTTTAAGAATATATGTTTTCTTTGTCGAAAATTACTTATTGAAATAAATCCTAATTTTATCGCAGAAAAAGAAACCCCCCGCCAACTACACTGCTGCCATGGTAGTCCGCATTACACAGGGGCACGGGCGAGTACATGATAAGTTTCATATAATCAAGTCAATACTGTATTTAATTTAACACATTATATATATATATATATATATATATATATATATATATATATATATATATATATATATAACTTTTTCACAGACCCAGTTCCAGGAGAGGACGAACGCCTTAGGACTTAGCCCTGACGACTCGATTATTGCCATTGTCCCTGTTCTGGATTCGATATCTAGTGGATATCACGGTGTCTATGAGCACGGGGTTGGTCCCGGGGCCCACCGAGACTTTGTCAGGCATCCATCCATCCACGAGTACGATGTTGCCCAGACACGGACAGATGCGTCTGCTACATCGCAAGAAATGATTCGTCGGCTCCAAGATCGGGTGGAGCAGCAGAATGTGCGGGTGGATACGCTTGAGGCGCAGATCGAGGAGCTGAGGCAGTTGAACGCGGAAGCCATCAGGCAGGCAATACGAGACGAGTTTGGGGATATGTTTAGGTCACGGGACGATAGAGCTAGATCGTCCCAATGACCATACATTATTGATTTTTTGATACAAACATTTAATTTGTTGATACAAACATTTGTTTTATTGGTTTATTGATTATACTGTTTGGTGTATATATTTTGTTTATAATTGCGTTTGATTCTAATCATATTGTTTCTTGATTGTTATAATTGCGTGAGATTTGATCATATTATTATTATTTATTGCTAGTTGTAATTGAAAGCAACGCGCATGGGACGCGTAGGTTTCTGATTTTTTTAAAAAATTAATAATATATTTGGTCACGGTTGTAACCGTGACCAAATATTACTGCTAGTAGCAGATACTAGCAGGTATCTTTCACTATGGTTTTTCCTTATGGTCGCAGTTTAAACCGTGACCATAGGGTTTATATAGTCACGGTTACCTACTATAACAGGTATTCTACATTACGGTTTAACCTTTTGGTCACAGTTTAAACCATGATAGGATATATATAGTCACAGTTTAAACCGTGAACATAAATTGGTCACGGTTATAACCGTGACCATATATATAGACCCCACACAGATTTGATATAGTTGTTTGAGCTTTTTTTTGTAACGCCACATATGTGATCACGGTCTTAACTATGGCGATAAAAAGATATGGTCACGGTTTAAGGCGTGACTAAGTTTCTCGTGACAGGGTTTTAGGCAACCGCTGTGCCACGGTTCTAACCTTGAACATAAGTATGTTTGGTCACGATTATAACCGTGACCAAATCCATACTTTATAATAGTACGGTCATATATACCCGGTCATAGGAGAGAAAGAAATAAGAATATGGACCCCACCAAGCAGTCCGAAAGGTACCCGAAATTCTCCATCTCTTACTCTCTCCTGCCCGGGTGTAATACACCCGGCATACTGAAAAATTTCTCCATTACTACATGCATCTCTAGGTAATTTCTTGAAAATATATATATTGATGCATATTCTACATATTATCAAATTTTTTTATATTTTATTTTTTGCAAGAAAAAATCCATTGTCCCTGCTGAGGTGACCTGACCAATCGGATATTCTATCTAAAATTTCAGAATTTGCCCTGTGATTAGAGTTGGAACCACTGAAGTGTGTGTGTGTATAAGAAACTTCGTTACAGCCTAATGTCTCAGACATGCTTGAGTCAGATCGATATAATTAGATACACGGGCATTAACCATACCTGATCCGAACCACTTGTGGACCTATACATGTTCATCATTGGTCATGTTTCTTATGAACCTCCATACCTCTTGGCCCACTTGTGATCGACTACCGAATTCGCTATATATTTTTTGAAGGAATGGATCGATCATTGATGTTTTATTGATTAAGATATTTATTTTATCATCGCCCATGCTTTTGCCGTGGTATGCACACGCTGATCATGATAATCTAATTTGGATATGAATATGTGCTTATCCGTCATCTTGAAAGACAGATATGGAAATTGGGCTCATTGGATTCTTCTAAACCATTTCAGGCATCGGGTGCACTGGATACTTCCTTCTTGCCCACACTTCACACTTCTGTTAAACAATCTTTACGCACAAGTGAACATCAAGTACAAAAGATTCCAAAAAAAATTCTTAATACATTTATAGTAAAGATTTTGAAAGCCTTTAAGTAGAGGTCTTTTTAGGCTTATTTACTAAAAAAACGGCCTAAAGTTTCCAGGCTTTTTCAGAAAACTACTCGAAAGTTTCAAGATGAAGGGAAACCGTCTTTGTTAACGGCGCCATGTCAGCGCTAACGGCGTCACGACAACAAATTGGCATTTCACTAAACATCATTTTCTCCAAATCTTAACGCTGGCCCTAAGCCTGATCCTAGACCAGCCGCCGCTCACCGTCGTCGCCGCTCAACGTCACATACCCGCCTCCCCCACCCTCTCCCCGTGCCTCCCTCTCGTCCCCAATCTCCCCTGCCTCCCTGTAGACAGCCCAAAGAAGCAGCGATCTGAAAATTTACGCTTTTATCCCTGCATTTTTACAGCATGACCTTACATCCTCATCACGCCAGTACATCTTCCTCATGTTATTCATCTCATTTTTGCATAAAAATAAATGTTTTGTATACATGGAGGCAACTTACGTGCATGGTTCAAGATTCGTTCAAATGACCGAAATACCCTTTTTTGAGACGCTCAAAAATTCATATCTCATGAATTCTTGCACAACTCGTCATGGGAGTTTTTGTAGAGCTTTTTAATGATTTATCATGAATTAATGAAACATAAAATTCGAATAGACTGGTCAAATTTCTTGAGATTTGCATTAAACCCCCTCGATTTTTCAAGAATTGCCCAAAAATCACTTCTAACCAATTGATGAGTATTTTCATCATGTGATCATCACATTTGACCATGTTATATCAATTGAGACCATTTTCGATGGGCAATTTCACCGGAACCCGTTAATTTTCCTAATCACCCTTTAATTGCTATTAACGGTTCCGATTTTAATCTCGTAATTTTTTGAGCCAAATGATGTCAAACTTTCAAGATCATCTTAGTATATTTATAAAAACATGCCATAAAATTTCAACTAAAATCGGCAACATTTACCTGATGGACTATAGCCTGCTTATTATTCTATCATTAAAATGATATGTGGGCCCGCAAGGGTGAAATTGCCAATTTTTCTTAATAGTTCCTCATAACTTATTCAGATGACCCTCCCCGTGAAATTTCAAGTCATTTGAATATTGTTTGCTATTTGGTTTGAATATGAGCGATTATGGGTTAATTAAGCAAATTGCTATTATCAAACACTTAATTAGTGATAATTAATACCCGCTTGACTTGTCAATCCTATGGAATAAGATTCTCCTCCTTGTGAACTATTAACTTAAATTGCATGAACACCATAATATGCACTCTTTCTACCTAAAAACATACCTAACTTGTATCCTTTTGTTTTATTAGGAAAATTGCATAGAGACCAAGTATTTTAGGGTGAAATAAGCTTAGGTATTGATAGAGATCAGTTCATCTCTAAAAATCTCAATCATTCTGCCCCTGCAATCAATCACAACCTTCCTTTTATATCTTAACCAATCCTATAAATAAATATTCTCATGCTCATAAGATAGAGACCCCTTGATCCTTCTTTCTCAACATCTCTCTTCTCTTAACCTTCTCAAGAGATCAAGTCCCATACCACTCAACCAAAAAAAAAACATTTCGATTAACATAGAAAAAAACCCCAAAAGCTCAAAAAATCTCAACAAAAAAAACCATAGACCAGCGAAAGAAAGATATGAACTTTTCTTTCCACAACTAGGATTTAGGATGGATTTAGAATTGAAGACCCACCTTTTCGGTTTTAGATAGTCTAGTTAAGCTTTGAACTTTTCAAACAATGTCTACTTTGAAAAAATGGGGATCCAAGATCCCCCTTTATCTTTTCTTCATTTTTCATGGATTTTTAGCTTATTTCCTTGTTCATACAAGTGGAGAAGCTCGTATTTTTAAGTTTCTCTTTTGACTTTCTTGTTATTCTCTTGGGATGAACATCAAACGGTAAAGAGAAGAGCATTTATCCTAGGACTCCTTCCCTAGACTGAAATCTCACTAAAAAAAAGGAATTTCAAAAGATAAAAAATGGTTTCGTTTTTTATCAGTCCCACGTTTCGATCGCTTTTGCAAACTTCGGTCAAGAGAAGTAAAGAGGATAGGAGCATACCCGAGGACTCTCTGTTATCGACTTCTTTTTTATGGAGACCCGAGCACAAATAGTGAGTAAATCCCATTTTTAGCCCTTGGGATACCCAGACGTCTTGTAAAAAGGTACCCAGGTTCTCGGGGTACCCAGACTGCTTCTCAGAAAGCGCCCAGGTACTTTGCTTATCAGATAGAGATAGCCTCTGTCTGCAAGCATTCTCCGTGTCGGTTTCATCTCTTCTTAACTCCCTCCTCTGCTCTCGCGCCTCCCATACCCCCATACACGCACACTTGCATTGCGTGAGTGTATTCTGACGTTAAATTCTTCAAAGTAAAGCCGAGTCATGCCAGATTGGGACTTCCTCGTGGGTAGCTGATTCCATCGGGTTTCTACAGGATTTTGTGATTCCTTACCCTTCTTTCTCTGGTTTTCGTCTACTCGCTCCATTACTTTCCATCTTTTCACTCTCCTTTCCCTCGTTTTAGACGCGGGTGGCCACTTTGGTTAGCAAACCCGAACCTTTCGTTTTAGACGCGGGTGGCGACTTTGATTAGCAAACCCGGACCCCACCACATTTGTAGCTTTCTCGATGTTGCTTTGAAGGTTCAGGTAGCCATGCTCCCCCACCCCTTCCCGACCTCCCTGCACCTCCCCAGTCCTCCCCCGTGCCTCCCTCTCGTCTCCAATCTCCCCCACCTCCACCACCCCCTCCCCGACCTCCCTGCGCCTCCCCCCATCCTTCCCTCTGCCTCCCCTTGTCGCCAACCTCCCCCCGCCCCCTCTCGGACCTCCCCGTGCCTCCCCCTCGTCCCCAAGCTCCCTCCGCCACCCCTAGGCCCTCCCTTGACCAACATGCACCTCCCTCATGCCACCTCCTTCGTCCCCAAGCTCCCGTTCCCCTCTCCTTCTTGACCTCACCCGACCACTCCTTCCCACCGTGCCTCCCCCTCTCCTTGCGTCTCCCCGATCACCTCCCTCGCCTTCCCATGACCTCCCCTTTCCTCCCCGACCTCCCCCGCCGCCGCCGCCTCCATCATCATCATCTTCATCTTCTTCTTCTTCTTCGTCCTCTGCCTCACACCCATTCCCGACCACTCCGCCGTAGTCTTGCCGCCGCCGTCTCCTCCCATCACTCAACCGAATCCTAACCCTAATTACTATAATTATTAATAATTTAATTAAAAAAATATAGAAGATAATTAATTATATTTAGTATGAGAGTAAAATGATCATAACTAACATTTTTTTGTGTTGACCGTCTTTGACCGTTAAAAGGGATAGTTTTCCTTCATTTTGAAACGTTAGAGTAGTTTTCTGGAAAAGCTGGAAAATTCATGCTAGTTTTTTTTTGATAAATAAGCCTTTTTTTAAAAGAATTTGTATGACTTGAAAAGTTAGTTCTAGTTTTAGTGAAAAAATTCTCATTAGGAGGATTTTTTTTAACCACGTCATTTTGAGAATCAAACCGGCGATTTGAACTTGTTTGGTTCTCCTTTTCGGCATTAATAGTAAAGATAATAATAATACATAGTGAGCCTCTAAAATGGACACATCCAGTAATGCCCTGGCCCATGTAGACCACTTGGCTTGGAGCAGGTTTAAATGCGATTATTAATGTTCTAGGAACTAATAAAGAAAATTCACAGAGCTGAGGCTGGATCTTAGAGGTGGCTTCCAAAACATTCCAGCCTAAGAGATGACACAATGAACCAAACCACATGGCAAAAAGTTAGACAAAAACAGAATTTAACTGACCTAAGTTTGTCGTTCAGTTGACAACAATAAATATATTTTAATTTCATCTATTCACCTTCTATATGAAACCACTATCTGACTTGACTAACTTTCCACTTGTAAAAAATATGACATTTTAGATTTTCATATTAATGGTTGGATATTGATGGATGTCGAAACACGTCAAGATGTTACCTTCCGTAGATCTCCTGTTGGCGACGATGGATAGCTGAGATTAGGTTGGAGGTTGACTCCTGAAACGTGTGGATCTCAGTGGGTTTGAGGTGGTTGAGGCCGAGCTACCTGCAAGGAAATCCCGGGGTGGTTGTACCATCGAGGACCCTCTGACGATCAAGTTAGACCGGATATTTGAGCAGAGTAACGGCCTAGTGAGGAGAGAATCACTTACTTGAACCGTCTGAAAGAGTGGTTTATATAGTGGTGACAACAGGCAGGCAGGCGCGAGAATCACGCCGGCCGTTACGCTCCCGGCGTCACGCCCGCGTGATGGGCGGGATCTCCCATTAATGACGAGACATGCTCGTTAGTAGGGGATTGTGATGGCGTGGAACGCGGGACGTGGTCGGCGGATATCTCGCGCATGGCGAGATTCACGGAGGTGAGGCGGTTGCGCCTGCGATAGGTGCCGTTGGTCGGTCGATGAGACCGAGGAACATGAGCTCAGCGGGAGGCTCGGGGACGAGCGGAAAGCCGAGGTATCTTGGTTCTGTGGTACCCCGGAGACAAGCTGAGGGGCCAAGGAGGCCGATTGTGCAGGAGGCTCGGAGGCGAGCCAACGGTTGTTTGTAGGACGGGCATAGGAAAGGTCTGGTCGGCCACTGTATGTCCTTTCTTGCAAGCTTCGGGACACGTCATCTGCAACGTGTCACAATATGGGAGATCACCGATATCGAGTATCATCATTAGCCCCCCACTCTCGTCCTAACCTGTTCACGGGTCGCGTCGTGAGTGGTCTGTCGGGTCATCCGAGATGAGCTCCTTTCTGTGGATATCGTAAGCGTGCATTCCCGAGCAATCAACTGTATTTTATGGATGACGTCAGCGAATCAGGGGCCAGATTTTGCATTAAAGAGGAAGCACCGGATCGTGCGTACGTTCACCGAAGCGACAACCCATGTGTCTGGCGCTGGTTGGATGACGCGATGGGTCTCAGATTTCCGGCGTCCGTCTGGGTACGACCAATGCCCGTGCGACAGGTGGAGCGATAGTGGCCGTCGAATGCGATGAGTCGTTTTGGCGGGAGATGACTGTCGCCGTTGGATGTGTACGCCGGTAGCTATAAATAGAGGTGGGGTCACCATTAGGGCCCATACCTCTTCATAATTTTCTCGTCCAGAGTCTTGTTAGCTCAGCGCTCTCCTTTTTAGGTCGGATCTCTGTGTTTTCTCGTCCGAGGACTCTTCTCCATCAGGTTAGATGTCTTCCTCTGAAGGGTTTGTAGATGTCGTCCGGGTAGATTCTATGGAGTTTCTGGAGCTTCTTCTTCGTCTTCTGAGTCGGAGTCCTCTCGGGAAGCTGGGGTTGGTAATGCTTCCCGGGGTCGTGCCACGGGGGCGGTCCCCAAAGCACAGGTCTCAGGAGTTCTTGGCGTACGGTCCTCGCTGAGGCGTGCGGAGGAGCTTGTCAACATCAGGACTCGCTTCCTTATTCCTCCCGGCTATTCACTTCGGTTGGCCGAGGAGGGGGAGAGGGCAAACCAGGTACGGGGCAATGAGATTGCCCTGTACCTGGAGGCCTTTTGGGCCGGGTTGCATCTGCCCCTCGACCCCGAGGTGATTGCGGCGTTGAAATGTTTTAGGTTAGCCCCGGGCCAGTTGGTACCGAACTCCTGGAGGATCCTCCTCGGGTTTCTGGTCATCCCTTTCGGCCTGAGCCTCATTGTTTCCTCTTTTTGCTACAAGAACCACCCCGGCGCTCGCAAGGGCGAGTCGAGCTGGGTATATATTTCATTTAGAAAACAACGGAGGGATGCTTCCGGGTCGGGGATTGTCGTAGTACCTTCTTCGAAGAAGTTCTTCTTTATCGCGCCGCCCAAGGGTGAGGATTGGCCTGTGCCCACCCTGTGGCAAAGGGCCAGATGTCCGCGGGTGGGGCGGTCGAATGATCCCAACGCGATGGCAGTATGAAAGTGGGAGCCCCTCCCTCGGGTTGACGTGTTGCTGTCTGAGCGGGCCCTCAGTTGGGCCGAGCTTAGCCTCGCTGAGTATACGAGTAAGTTGGGAGCTCTCAGGCGACCTGTTTAGACTTGTGCATTTTTTATTTTTCCTGGCGTTGCTGCCTTGTATTTTGTCTTATGCAGGACCCATGGATATGAGCAAGTTCCGCACGACAGTGACCGATGTGAAGAGGGGGAAGAAGTCCAAAGACGCTGGCCCTTCTCACCCGCCATCCGTTTCGGCCCCGCCAGTGGCCCTTTCAACCAGGTGCCCAAGTGAGCCGCGGGTCCCCGAATCTATTCGTGCGCCGGTTCGAAAGCGGGCTCGGGCGCAAGAGGCTCGGGCCCTTGAGGTCGGAGACGAGGAGGGTTCTCCCGCGCCGTCCCTCAAAAGGTCCCACAGGAGGGCGTCCCGCTCCTCGGCTTCCCCGATCCTTGTAGACGATGGGGAGCTTCGCTACGAGGTGCCCTCGGGATTTTCTGTCGCCGACAGCCTGCTCTCGGATATAGAGAGGTCGTCCGGAGGCAGGGTCCCTCGAGGAACTCTCCGGGCCCCAATGGCGGCGATAGCTTAAGAGGCCGTGCAGGTTAGTGTTCGCACTTCACCCGGTTCTTCATCCAACATTTTGTCCGCGTGGCCAGGTGCTTCCCTCCCCTCTTTGACCTTCTTTCTGTCTTCAGGTCCTCTAGCACGTCGCCCTCTTCGTCCATATGGAGGACGAGGAGATTGTTCCGGCGATGCGGGCCATGGGAGAGTCCTCCTTGCGGGAGGAGAGCTTAAGGCAGGAGCTGAGGGCAGCGACGGAGAGGGCTGCTGCCCTTGAGGACCGGGTGGAGGCCGGGAATAGGGAGGTCTCTCGGTACCGAGAGGCTGCCAAAGCCGTCGAATCCCAGTTGGAGGACTCCCGGGTGCCCGTTGCTACCATGAAGAAGACGGTAAGCACTCTCCGGAAGGAGAACGAGGCGGCAAAGGACCGGGCGTGGAAGGCGGTGGAAAACTACAAAAAGTCGGATCAGTTCTACACCGACCATGCCAGTGCCGGGGGCGTCATTTGGCACGATGCCATCGACTCCGTCAAGGCTCAGATGTCGGAGTTCCCCGACGCCGAGCTCCGGGCCTTGTACACTCTTGACGGCGGTGCGGGGAAATTGGCCCCCGGCGGGAGTGCAAGGGGGGAGTCGGTCGCCCCTGCTGCCGGCGCCGTAGTCCCCGCCGCTAGTGCCGACCCTGAAGATGTCGCCCTGGTGGTCGTTGGGGAGGCGCCGCATGCTGAGGTCGTCCCCGCCCCCGAGGCTTGAATCCTCACGTCTTCTTATTTCTATCCTTTGCTCTGAAATTTTGTAAGCCTCCGGGCACTTTTGTTAGGCTGGGGAGCCCATAATACCTTTGTAGAGACTTTTGATTTATGTGAATAAAAATCTTTTTGCAGTTTCTTCACGTGCACATTATCCTTTTTTCTTGTTGTTAAATGTCTGTTTGCACAGTGCTGAGCTTTCATGTTAGGTGGGTTCTTCGTCTGGCGATCACGTGTCGAGTTGAATTCGACAATTTGCCAAGTGTGCAAAGACCAGTGAAGGGTCGGTATCTCCATGGCCCTGAAGTCGAGGCAGGGATTGCTTTGACGTGGATGGCCTCTTGGTGAGGGGTTGGACAGTGGCTTCGGTGGGTAGTAACACTAGCCATGGATGACCGAGCAGGGTAGATACTCGACTGCCTCTTGGCGAGGGCTTGGATCTCTGGCGTTGCGGGGTAGGGAACTACCAGCCAGAAATGACCGAGCAGGGTAGATGCTCGACTACCTCTTGGGAAGGCTTGGCCTCTTGGCAAGGTCGATCCCGGTTGCTTCTTGGTGAGGGCTTCGATCCCTAGCGTGGTAGGAGTCGTAAGGGGCCTGCTAAGGGTGGACCGAGCAAGGGTGGGCCCGGTTACCTCTTGGTGAGGGCTTTGATCCTTAGCGCGGAAGGGGCCGTAAGAGGCCTGCTAAGGACGGGCGAACAGGGTTACTGCCCGGTGCCTCTTGGCGAGTGCTTTGATCCTTAGCGGGGGAGGGGCCGTAAGAGGCCTGCTCCGGTGCCTCTTGGCGAGGGCTTTGATCCATGGCGTTGTGGTGTTGGGAACTACCAGCCAAGGATAACCAAGCAAGGGCAGGCTCGGTTGCCTCTTGGTGAGGGCTTTGATCCTTAGCGTGGTAGGGGCCGTAAGAGGCCTGCTAAGGATGGGCCAAGCAGGGTTACTGCCCGGTGCCTCTTGGCGAGAGCTTAGATCCCTTGTGGAGGTAGGGAACTACCAGTCAGGGATAACCGAGCAAGGGAGGGCCCGGTTGCCTCTTGGTGAGGGCTTTGATCCTTAGCGTGGGAGGGGCCGTAAGAGGCCTGCTAAGGATGGGCCAAGCAGGGTTGCCGCCCGGTGCCTCTTGGCGAGGGCTTTGATCCTTGGCGTTGTAGGGCAAGGAACTACCATCCATGGATAACCGAGCAAGGGCGGGCCCGATTGCCTCTTAGTGAGGGCTTTGATCCCTAGCGCGGGAGGGGCCGTAAGAGGCCTGCTAAGGACGGGCCGAGCAGGGTTACTGCCCGGTGCCTCTTGGCAAGGGCTTAGATCACTGGTGTTGTGGGGTAGGGAACTACCAGCCAGAGATAACCGATCAAGGGCGGGCCCGGTTGCTTCTTGGTGAGGGCTTTGATCCTTAGCGCGGGAGGGGCCGTAAGAGGCCTGCTAAGGACGGGCCGAGCAGGGTTACTGTCCGGTGCCTCTTAGCGAGGGCTTAGATCCCTGGCGTTGTAGGGTAGGGAACTACCGGCCAGGAATAACCGAGCAAGGCTGGTCCGGTTGCCTCTTGGTGAGGGCTTTGATCCTTAGTACGGGAGGGGCCGTAAGAGGCCTGCTAAGGACGGGCCGAGCAGGGTTACTGCCCGGTGCCTCTTGGCGAGGGCTTAGACCCCTGGCATTGTACGGTAGGGAACTACCAGCTAGGGATAACCGGGCAAGGGCGAGCCCGGTTGCCTCTTGGTGAGGGCTTTGGTCCATAGCGCTGGAGGGGCCGTAATAGGCCTGGTAAGGATGGGCCGAGCAGGGTTACTGTCCGGTGCCTCTTGGCGAGGCCTTAAATCCCTGGCGTTGTGGGGTAGGAAACTACTAGCCAGGGATAACCGAGCAAGGGCGGGCCCGGTTGCCTCATGGTGAGGGATTTGATACTTAGCGCGGGAGGGGCCGTAAGAGGCCTGCTAAGGACGGGCCGAGCAGGGTTACTGCCCGGTGCCTCTTGGCGAGGGCTTAAATCCCTGGCGTTTTGGGGTAGGGAACTACCAGCCAGGGATAACCGAGCAAGGGCGGGCCCGGTTGCCTCTTGGTGAAGGCTTTGATCCTTAGCGTCGGAGGGGCCGTAAGAGGCCTGCTAAGGACAGGCCGAGTAGGGTTGCTGCCCGGTGCCTCTTGGCGAGGGCTTTGATCCCTGGCGTTGCGGGGCAGGGAACTACCAGCCAGGGATAACCAAGCAAGGGCGGGCCTGGTTGCCTCTTGGTGAGGGCTTTGATCCTTAGCACGGGAGGGGCCGTAAGAGGCCTGCTAAGGATGGGCCGAGCAGGGTTACTGCTCGGTGCCTCTTGGCAAGGGCTTAGATCCCTGGCATTGTGTGGTAGGGAACTACCAACCAGGGATAACCGAGCAAGGGCGGGGCCGGTTGCCTCTTGGTGAGGGCTTTGATCCTTAGCGCGGAAGGGGCCCTAAGAGGCCTGCTAAGGATGGGCCGAGCAGGGTTACTACCCGGTGCCTCTTGGCGAGGGCTTTGATCCCTGGCGTTGTAGGGTAGAGAACTACCAACCAGGGATAACTGAGCAAGGGCGGGCCCGGTTGCCTCTTGGTGAGGGCTTTGATCCTTAGCGCTGGAGGGGCCGCACGAGGCCTGCTAAGGACGGGCCGAGCATGGTTACTGCTCGGCGCCTCTTGGCGAGGGCTTAGATCCATGGTGTTGTGGGGGTAGGTGTCACGCCCCGCTTCCCGGTGTACGGGCATGGGGCGCGATGAGGCCGCTACGTATTTACTATGAAGTAAATACGCTAAGCTTATCTAAGTAATATAAAAATAAATGCACAAGAGACAAGATATAATAAAACAACAACTTTATTTATTCACATTCTTTCTGTATAATGCATGGAAAAGTAAATACAACTGGATAAAAGCAATGCCTAAACAATGGAATAACAGAAAAGGAAAAGTACTGAAATAAAAGTGTACAATGAACTAAAGCTCTGGGTCTTTAATGAAGTGGTCCAAGTCTTCACTAGTGGGCTCGATCTCCGGAGTGTCCAGATCACCTGACGACATTCAAAGAAGAAAGAAAGAGAATGTCGTCAGCGAACAAATCGCTCGGTAAGTCCTAAAGATAAGGGAGAAATATAATAGACAGAGAGAGAGGGTAGCTTTTAAAGTTGTATTATATTGTTATAATGTTGTATTTAGTGTTAACGCTGTTATTTGTAGCTTGGTACAGAAGGATGCCAGTGTATACGAGAGGAGTCTCACTTGCCCCGGAGACTAAGGTATCAGGAACTCAAGAAACCATCCATGCCACGGTACAACAACAATTGAATTCAGGTTAGGTGTCTTATGGTTACTGTCTCGTGCCACTTCTAACACCTTCCGTAACAATCTACCCCTTATACCCCGAGATGTCTTGTTGTATAGTTGTATTGTATTGTCTTGTATTATGAACTGTATAGATTGTATAATTGGGTGACTTACCGAAACCATGATATCAGTAAATGGATGTAACTGTAGAATCATAGATGTAACTGGAGAATCATATAAATGGAAGTATATCCATGGTTCAGTTCGGTCAATATAGATTGAATAGTTTGAACAGATTGAATATATGAATTCATGTTGAATTTTAATATTGTGGATTATAGATTGTAGATTATACTTGAACTATATTCAAGTCAGATTATAATAAGAGACTCGGTCTGAGTCAGAACAATTAGAAAAGAAATTGAAGTCCTGATCGTTTTGATGTTATCGGTAACCGCTGCACATGGGCGGCAGGATTTGTGTCTTTTTCAGAGACGATTACCGTGTTGATAACACCATTGTTAAGTTGTCTAGCTTAGATAGGCAAGCACCCATATCTCCGGCTCCCTGAGGCTCAAGAGATTGGTCCCGCTTAAACCTATGTTTACTAGGGTCCTTAGGGTAATTTATAGAACTTGAGGGGTTTTTATATAAAAATACTTTTGTATAACTTTCAAAATACATCCCAAGTGTTTAATTATCGTCTTTAGAGTTGTAATAAATGTAGATTTTATATATGTGATGTTTCTAGTGAAATTAACCTAATTTCATAATATAGGGTATTAAATTGTAATATTGCATTTGTATGGAATTCATGGTATTTTAATGTAAAGCGATTCTTGTGATTTTAGAAAAGATTGGAATATTTATATTATCACAAAATAGATATTTTAATTATATATATATATATTTATATAAAATAAATTTTAATATATATTATATTTCTAGAAATCTCATTTTCTTAAGATTTTGTATTTTGTAAATCTTTCGAGACCGAATGCCCCTTGTGGGGGTCTGCATCTCGCACTACTAAACCCGAGGATGTGCGATAATCTGCACCATCCTGAATGGGTTCCCCAAATGGGTTGTAGTGGCGCTTTGCAAAGATTTGTTTAAAAATACTAAATCCTGTAAAAATGGTTTTATTATTAAAGGGTATTTATATGTAAAGGTTCGTTTCCTGTATTCTATGTTCCAAAAGATATTGTGCTATGTTTCAAATGAGTGTTGTGAGGAGGTAGGTCATTACCTCGTGATCTAACTTAAAGGTATAGCAAGATTGTGATGGATTTAATGTCAAAATGAAACTACATAGTATTTTACTGAAAAAGAGCGATAAAAGTTGCAAAATGATATAGTTTGTCATGAAACTTGTTCAACATGTTTGTTAATGATTAATAGTCAACATGTAATGGTTTAATAGGGTTGTGTTTATGAAAAATGGGATTTTTAGAAAGAAACGAATCGGAAATCGGTTTGGCTCCGATTCCGTCGGGTTTTAGAATTTCGTATTTTAGAAATGAGTAGAGAAAGGGAGAAGTGGGACTTACAGGTTTAGCTTAAAGAGGAGAGGGAGAGATAACGGTACACTTCGTTGGTGCGTTGTTTCGTCGCCGGGATCTCCTAGGGTTGTCGTCGGAAGATTCGCCGGAGCTTCGCCTCTTTGCTCACTTCAAAGCACATTAGGGTTCTAGGAAATTTCTTGAGAGTTTGCTCAGAATTTTGGAGTGAGGGGGTAGTGTGTAGGGGTTGTATTTATAAGATTAGGCTAGGGTTAGGGTCAGGTGAAGGGTTGTAAAGAAAAATTGTATTAAATTGTAATAAAATGTATTAAAACATAATAATTAGGGTTTTAAGGAGTCTCTGGTACTGGTCTAAGTAATTAAACTATGCAGATGTACAGGGGAGACCAAAAGGCACACTTCACCTGTTGGTGACTCGCCGGAATCGGCAACTCCGACCGGCGGCGGCGGCCCGAGTCGGCCGGTCCGCCGGCCAAGTCAGGCGGCCGGAATCGCCCTTGACGCTTAGTGATCCCTCTGGTATGGTTACTTTTTCTAGTGTAGTGGGGTTTTTGTGAGATATGCACGTGTAAACTCTTGGTATTCTAAAAATTCAAAATAAAACAATATTAAAAATAATGTGGGGTATGGGATTTGAACTCTGGTGGCTTGGTTCAGCAATGTAAGGTATTACCAATGAGCTATAAGCTCCTTCTTATAATTATAAGCAAAACAAATATTTAACTTGTGCTCAGGAAAAAGTAACCCTTTCTTTAAATTTTGAAAAAAATTCTACAGAAAGTTGTAAAGGAAATTTAGGATTGTTACAGTAGGGAACTACCAGCCAGGGATAACCGAGCAAGGGCGGGCCCGGTTGCCTCTTGGTGAGGGCTTTGATCCTTAGCGCGGGAGGGGCCGTAAAAGGCCTGCTAAGGACGGGCCGAGCAGGGTTAATGTCCGGTGCCTCTTAGCGAGGGCTTAGATCCCTAGCGTTGTGGGGTAGAGAACTACCACCCAGGGATAACCGAGCAAGGGCGGGACCGGTTGCCTTTTGGTGAGGGCTTTGATTGCTGGCGTTGTGGGGTATAAAACGGAGGGAGCGTTGATCACTCCTTCCTTCATACCTAAAGCGTATGAATGGAGGACTTCCCTTTTACATCGTGAATTTCGAGGACGTGTACCTCTATGATCAGCACTGCACCGAGGACACGGTGCAGTTAGTGATAGGACGCATTAGGGATCATTTTGGCCGGTTGCTTCCCCGACGCTCTCCCCTGCTCCAGCTTTTGATGTACTCCATTTGGAGAGCATCGCTGGGGATCTTCAACCCCTTGTCCGAATAGCTGAAGGACGAGGCCGTTGGCAAGCTAAGGTCTTTGCGATGCTTCGGCCTGATCTCTACGGGTCGGCGGATCACTCGGCGGAACTCATCCTTGAGTGCTACCAATTGAGGCAAGATGTCGACGTTCGCGGGCGGCATCGGAGGCAGAGGTCTGAGGCCGTGAGGGCTCGGCTGGCAGAAGTACCCTCGGAGTACCACGAGCAATGTTCTCTGCACCCCCTTCCCCCGCTATTGTAATTTTCCTTTTTGGTGTACGAATGAGGAGCCTATAATACCCTTTTGAATGAACAAAAACTCTTCTTGCAATGTTTTATTGGCCTCTTCTTATTACATAAACAGAAAGATCCTGAGAAAAGTTTACATTTCCTTAGTAAAAAAAAGTACACGCTAGTAGATATTCTTTCCATAGGTACGGTTTGAGCTTCTTGGCGGTGTAGGACAGTCAAAAGCGATCGGATCGGTCTCCCCGGCCTTCATGCTCGGATGGTTGTTGGGTTCCATGACCGGCGTGGGGTGCCGAGCCTCGTAGGTGCTCGACGTACCCTCCGTCGACATGACCATAATCTGGCCGATTATTAACTTGCCGGGAGGGGGACAATGCTCCTGCTCGCGGTCGGCTTGCCACTTGTCCCGCAAGTACGCCACCAGGTGTCCCGAATGGATGAGCTCCTCGATGTAGTCTCGGAGTTGCTTACAGCTCTCAGTGGAGTGGCCTTGCGACCGGTGGAAACCGTAGAAGGGGCCCCGGGTGCGCTTTGCCGCCATGCGCGAGACCGGGGGAAGCTTGAAGAACCCTTCGCCCTTAGCCTCCTCTAGCAGTACCGCCTGGGAGACGTTGAGTGGGGTGTACTCCTGAAACTTCAGGAAGTAAGGCCTTGTCCGTTCAAGTCTCTTTCTCTCTTCCCTCGCCCTTTTCTTTTGGTCGGTTTGCTCTACCTCGGGGAGATTTGCGTTTACCTCGGACTCGAGCTGGATCTCCCGCTCGGTCCAGGCCTTTACCTCGGCCATGGTCTTAGGTTGCGCTAATGCAAAAGAGCGTAACCACTCTTTGTGCTTAAGACCAGACCTGAGTGCCGTAATGACCGTCTCGTCCCGGTGCTCCGGTACCTCGAGAAGGGCGTTGTAGAAGCAGGTGACGTACCCTTTGAATGTCTCTTTGTCCTCACTCTTGATTGTGAAGAGATGGTCGACTGTCCGTTTCTGCCGTCTTTTCCCGACGAAGTGGCCGAGAAATTGGGTGGCTAGCTCGTCGAAGGTTGAGATCAAGCGTGGCGCAAGTCCTCAGAACCAGTCTCGTCCGGAGCAGATGAGAGTGGCCGGGAAAGCTCGGCATTGGGCGACATCAGAGTTGTCCTGGAAGCTCATTCCTGTGGTGAATGTGTCCAAATGGTCCTTCGGGTCGGACTTACCGTCGAAGAGAGAGACCTTTGGGGGCTTGTTCTGGGAGGAGACACGAACGGTGAGCAGCTCCTCAGTGAAGGGTTTGGTGAGAGAGTCGGCGTCGTACTTAGCCATATCGCTCGAGTGATGACCTTCCCGATGCATACCCTCGATCTTCTTTTCGAGGCCGTCGAGTCGGCCGTGGTATCTTCACGATTCAGAACATTCTGATCTTTGGCCTCTGCTGTTGGAGACCTGTGTCTGGCCGTGGCCCCGGTTCCTCTCGATGAGGTTTCTTAGGTCCCCTGGCGAGGTAGTCTTCGAGCTGCCGTGACGAGTCCCGTCCGTGCGGCCCCGTCGAGGGAGGGGATATCGGTCATGCATGGGAGCAAGCAAGCTGACCGACATCTCCTCGGGAGGGACGGGGGTACGAAGGGGCTCGGGGCGAGGCGCTCTGGCGATGGACCTCGGTGTTGAACTGTGGGGTGCCCAGCGGGTCATAGAATGTGTTGGCCCGGGAGATCTACGGCCGTGGGAGGCAGCGAGGCGGTGGTCGGCCATGCCAACGCGAGCAGAGTCTTCTCTCCCTCTGTAGGGGTCCCGATCTCGAGGTGGGGGAGCGGCGACTTGGGGAGCTCGCCCTGCCGTTTGGACATGGACGAGCGCCTCCACAATGGATGCGAGTCGATTTATCCGGGCGGTTAGGGCGTTGATGGTGTTCGGGGGAGGAGATTCGTCCGCGCCTCCGTTGTGGGGAAAGCGGCGGCTAGCGCTTGGATCTTCGAGGTGATCGCTCGCCATTGAGTCGGGATCGGAAGATGAACTTTGTTGAGTGGAATCATGAAGTTTCCTATAGACGGCACCAATTGACGGATGTCGAATCACGTCAAGATATTACCTTCCGTAGATCTCCTGTTGGCGACGATGGACAACCGAGATTAGGTTGGAGGTTGACTCCTGAAGCATGTGGATCTCAGTGGGTTTGAGGTGGTTGAGACCGAGCTACCTGGAAGGAAGTCCCAGGGTGGTTGTACCACCGAGGATCCTTCAACGATCAAGTTAGACCGGATATTTGTGCAGAGTAACGGCCTAGTAAGGAGAGAATCACTTACTTGAACCGTCTGAAAGAGGGGTTTATATAGTGGTGGCAACAGGCAGGCAGGCGTGATAATCATGCCGGCCGTTATACTCCAGGCGTCACGCCCGCGTGATGGGCGGGATCTCCCATTAATGACGAGACATGCTCGTTAGTGGGGGGTCATGATGGCGTGGAACGCAGGACGTGGCCGGCGGATATCTCGCGTGTGGCGAGGTTCGCGGAGGTGAGGCAGTTGTGCCTGCGATAGGTGTCGTTGGTCGGTCGATGAGACCGAGGAACACAAGCTCGGCAGGAGGCTCGGGGACGAGCGGGAGGCCGAGGTATCTTGGTTCTGTGGTAGCCCGGAGACGAGTTGAGGAGGCCGATTGTGCAGGAGGCGAGCCAACGGTTGTTTGTAGGACGGGCATAGGAAAGGTCCGGTCGGCCACTGTGGGTCCTTTCTTGAAAGCTTCAGGACACGTCATCTGCCACGTGTCACGATCTGTGAGATCACCGATATCGAGTATCATCAAATATAATTCAGGAAATCCAACCCGAGCTACCAAGGCACTGAAACATATCATATGAATAGAATCAACCGGACAAGCATTAAATTGATTTGGATAAATTGCAAGGAAGCTCCCTTTTATTTTTGCAAGAAACCACTTTTGTTTTGAAAACCTGCATTCTTTTACCCCTCAACGATGGTTAATTTTTCTGTGATTTTTCGTTTCTACAATGCTTTCAGTAAGATAATTTGATGTTCAGAAGTATTCGGGGAAATAAAGATGAATCGTTAGATTAACTTTCTTTTTAATGGTTTCATGCAATCTTAGCAAATATATTTTTCCTTGGCCCATGCAATGTACCAATTCATCTTAACTGCCAGTCTTATCATTAATCATATGATATCATTCACAAAGGCTATTCTGAAAAGAAAAAAGATCTCCTATCTGTTCTCTTGACATATCATCAGACTTGTATTAGATATATATTAATTTAAATTAATAATACCACTGTATAAAATCCTATGTTTCAACTCAAAGGGCTTAGGCAACTCCACACATCAGAGCCAAATTAGAATATAAAATATATTCCCATAACTCTCGTCATAACTTCGAAGTCATGCATGGTGCTGTGACAGGTGCTGTGACAGGGACGTTTAACAACCCAATATAGCTGCCCGAAAGGTCCCAAAAAATTGCCAATTCTTTCACTCTCCTACTCTCCTGCCTCGATGCATGGGTACACCAAATAAGTTCTTTCGTTTCGATTCATAAGCATATACAACCTCTTATCCTAAAATGAATCTCAAAAAATAGAAGTCATACCACTACTAACCTCGGAATAGATATGATCAGAATTCGGCGACGCCCCCTTCTTCGGCAATCCGAGTGTGGCGCCGATGTAGGCAACAGCGGGTTGAAGCTCCTTCATAGAGAGCTTGCCATCACCATCCCTATCCAGCTCCTCAAACTTATGGTCCACATTACTACTGGAGGCCATCCTTGTTCCCTACCAACTCCTCTATATCCAAAACCATCCAACACAACCTTATTGGCTTCTCCTCCTTCTTTCTTTGATGTTGATGAGGCTCGATATCGGTGATCTCCCAGATCAGGACACGTGGCAGATAACGTGTCCCAGAGCATGCAAGAAAGGACTTACAGTGGCCGACCAGACCACGCCTATGCTCTTCCTACCGAGCAAATGCTGGCTCGCCTCTGAGCCCCCTGCACAACTGGCCTCCTCGGCCTCACAACTCGTCTCCGAGCTGCCACAGAACCAAGATATCTCGGCTCTCCCGCTTGTCCGCGAGATCTCCCGCCAAGGTCATCTTCCTCGGTCCTATCAACCGACCAACAGCACCGCTTACAGGCGTAACCGCCATCCCGCGAATCTCACCACGCGCGAGATCTCCGCCGGACACATCCCACGTTCCACGCCACCACGATCCCCCATTAACGAGCCTGTCTCGCTATTAATGGGAGGTCACGCTCATCATGCGGGCGTGACGTCGGGAGTGTAACGGCCGGCGTGATTCTCGCGCCTGCCCCGCCTGCTGCTACCGCTATATAAACCCCTCTCTCAGACGATCGAGGTAAGCCATTATTACTCCACTAAGCCGTTACTCTGCTCGGATCTCCAGACTAACTTGATCGTCGGAGGGTCCTCGGTGGTACAACCACCCCGGGACTTCCTTGCAGGTAACTAGGTAACTCGGCAACCACAACCTCAAACCCATTGAGATCCACAGGCTTCAGGAGTGACAGCCTCCAGATCCAATCTCAGCCAACCATCGCCGCCATCAGTAGATTAACGGGAAGCAACATCTGAAGGAGATCCTACCCTCCATCAGCTGGCGCCGTCTGTGGGAATCTAGATTCCACAAAAACAAAAGTTCCCCTTCCGATCACATTCCAATGGCAAGAGATCATCACGACGATCCAAGCACCAACCGCCGCCTCCCTCTCAACGGAGGCGCGGATGAACCCCCTCCGCCGAATGCCATCAATGCCCTCGCCGGCCGGATAGATCGACTCGTATCCTTCGGGGAAGCACTCGTCCGCATCCAAACGGCGGGGCAAAATCCCCAGGTTGCCGCTCCCTCGCCTCGGGACCAGGACCCCTACACGGGGAGAGAAGACTCAGCCAGCGTCAGCATGACCAACCACCGCCTCGCTGCCTCCCACGGCCGCGGATCCCCCGGGCCAATACGTTCTGCGACCCACTGGGTGTCCAATAGCTCGACACTGAGGTCCGTCGCTAAAGCGCCCCGCCCTGAGGTCTTTCGCGCACCTGTCCCTCCTGAGGAAATGTCGGTCAGCTTGCCTGTCTCTAGGCATGACCGACACACCCTCCCCGGACGGGGCCGCGCAGACGGGGCTCGTCAAGGCAGCTCAAGGGCCACCTCACTCGGGGATTTGAGGAACCTCATTGAGAGAAACCGCGGCCGAGGCCAGGCGCATGCCTCCAACAGCAGGGGCCTGGGATCAGAATGCGCCGAGTCGTCGGAGTACCATGGCCGACTCGACGCCCTTGAGAAGAAGATCGAGAGTCTGCATCGGGAAGGTCACCGTTCGAGCGACGGAGCTAAGTATGCCGCTGACTCGCTCACAAAACCATTCACCGAGGAGCAGCTCATCGTCCACTTCTCCTCCCGCAACAAGCCCCCAAAGGTCTCCCTCTTCGACGGCAAATCCGACTCGAAGGACCACTTGGATGCATTCACCGCGGGAATGAACTTCCAAGACCACTCCGATGCCGTATAGTGCCGAGCTTTCCTGGCCACTCTCATCCGCTCCGGGCGAGACTAGTTCCGAGGATTCGAGCCGTGCTCGATCTTAACCTTTGACGAGCTGGCCGCACAATTCCTCGGCCACTTTGTCGGGAACAGGTGGCAGAAGCGCACGGTCGACCACCTCTTCGATCAAGAGCAGAGACAGTGAGACGTTCAAGGCCTACGTGACCCGCTTCTACAACGCCCTTCTTGAGGTCCCAGAGCACCAGGACGAAACGGTCATCACGGCTCTGCGGTCTGGTCTTAAGCACAAGGAGTGGTTATGCTCTTTTGCACTGGCGCAGCCTAAGACCATGGCCGAGGTAAAGACCTGGACCGAGCGCGAGGTCCAGCTCGAATCCGAAATGAACGTAAGCCTCCCCCGAGTAGAGCAAGCTGACCAGAAGAAGAGGGCAAGGGACGAGAGAAGGGGACCGGAACGGCAAAGGCCCTATCCCCCAAAGTTCCAGGAGTACACGCCTCTTAATGTCTCCCAGATATTGCTACTTGAGGAGGCCAAGAGCAAAGGGTTCTTCAAGTTCCCCCCGATCCCACGTGCGGCCTCAAAGCGAACCCAGGGCCCCTACTGCGGTTTCCACAGGTCTCTAGGCCACTCCACGGAGAGCTGCAAGCAATTCCGGGACTATATTGAAGAGCTCATCCGTTTGGGGCACCTCGTAGCGTACCTGAGGGACAAGCGGCAAGCTGACCGCGAGCAGGAGCAGCGTCCCCCTCCCGTCGAGCTGACCATTGGCCAGATCATGGTAGTGTCGGCAGAGGATACATCTGGTACCCCTGAAGCTCGGTACCCTATGCCGAGCATAGATACCAACGGACGTATGGGGGGCTCAAGCTGCATGAATAAAAGCATCTACTAGCATGTATTTTCTTTTCAAAGCAATGTACCATCTTCTTGAGATCTTTTGTTTATATAATAAAGGGATCAATAGAGCATTGTAAAAAAGAAAAAGAATTTTATTCATTCAAGGGGTACTGTAGGCTCCTCAGCCGTACAAAAAAAAATTACAACATCGTGGGAATGGGGTGCAGAGAGCACTGCTTATGGTACTCTGAGCATATCTCCTCCAACCGAGCCCTCGCAGCGTCTAACCTCTGCCTTCGATCCCCCCGTGAGCTTTGATGTCGAGCCTCAACTGGTAGCACTCACGGACGAGCGCTTCCGAGCGGTCTAGCCGACTCACAGAGATTAGGCCGAAGCGCCTCAGAGACCTTAGCTTGCCAATGGCCTCTTCTTTGTCAGCTCGAATAAGGGGTTGTAGAGCCCCGGCGATACACTCCAGATGGAGTACATCAGCAGCTGAAGTAGGGAGGAGCGTCGGGGGAGCAATCGGCCGAAATGATCCTCGATCCGGCCTATCACCAACTGCACCATGTCATCAGTGCAGTACGGGTCGTAGAGGTATACATCCTCGAAAGTTATGATGTCGGAGATGGTGAAAGGGAAATCCTCCATTATGGCGTTTCGGTTGTAAGGAAAAGAGTAATCAACAATCCCTCTATTTTATAGCCAACGACGCCTAGGAGTCCAACAGTCGCCTATTTCACCCGCAATGCAGGTGCCACGCAGCAAGCATCGCGCCTCCCCATGCGAAACCGAAATGACGCGACTCCAGCACTTCGCCTTCACCGCGCCCTTACGACACGTGTCCCCGTAACTGTCCCACTCCTCGGTGCTCACCTTGGGAAGGCTGGACAGAGCCTCAACAAGAGGCAACCGAGCAGCTACACTGCTTAGTCCTTTCTCATGGAGCTAAGCCCTCAATAAGAGGAAGCCCTGCAACTACCCTGCTCGGCTATCCCTGGCCGGTAGCTTCCCCACCCACAATGCCAAGGATCTAGGCCCTCGAAAGAGGTAGCCGAGCGGCTACTCTGCTCGGCTATCCATGGCTAGTAGCCACCCTACCAACGCCAGGGATTTAAGCCCTCAACATGAAGCAGCCCTGCAGCTACCCTGCTCGGCTATCCCTGGCTGGTAGCTTCCCTACCCTACAACGCCAGGGATCAAAGCCCTCACGAAGAGGCAACTTTGCAACTACCCTGCTCGGCTATCCCTGGCTGGTAGCTTCCCTACCCCATAACTCCAGGGATCAAAACCCTCACGAAGAGGCAGCCTGCAGCTACCCTGCTCAGCTATCCCTGGCCGGTAGCTACCTACCCCCCAATCCCAGGGATCAAAGCCCTCGACAAGAGGCGGTCGGGAAGCAACCCTGCTCGGCCATCCTTAAGGACCCAAAAGCCCTCGCAAGAGGCAACAGCTTAGCACGAACCGTGCTCGGTTATCCCTGACAACACACCAGGGATCAAAGCCCTTGCCAAGAGGCACCGGGCGGCAACCCCGCCCGGGCATCCTTAGTAGGCCAATCACGGCCCCTCCCGTGCTAAGGATGAAAAGCCATCGCAAGAGGCAACCGCATAGCACGACCCATGCTCGGTTATCCCTAGCAGAACGCTAGAGATCGAAGCCCTCGTCAAGAGGCACCGGACGGCAACCCCGCTCGAACATCCTTAAGGATCAAAGCCCTCGCCAAGAAGCACCGAGCAGCTACCCTGCTCGGCCATCCTTAGCATGCCTCTCACGGCTCCTCCAACGCTAAGGATCAAAGCCCTCGCAAAGAGGCATCGAGCAGCTACCCTGCTCGGCACCATCCTTAGTTGGCTAATTACGGCCCCTCCAAC
Organism: Agapanthus africanus; assembly: GCA_030015575.1. NCBI lineage: Eukaryota > Viridiplantae > Streptophyta > Magnoliopsida > Asparagales > Amaryllidaceae > Agapanthus > Agapanthus africanus. Next base: position 871,231,986 of record JASDDO010000024.1, on the reverse strand, counting down.
AACTTAAGGATCTAAGCCCTCGCCAAGAGGCACCGAGCAGCTACCCAGTGCCAACCTTAGTAGGCCAATCATGGCCCCTCCGACAACTAAGGAACATAAACTCAACAAGAGGCATCCAGTCTACCAACGTCTTAGCGATCTCCACTTCAACTTCAGGGCCATGGAGATACCGTCTTCCCGCCGGTCCTCGCACACTCGGCAAATGATCAGAGTCAAGTCGATGAGTAATCGCTAGACGAGGAACATGCCGACCATAAAAGCAGTACTGTACGGATACAAGTGTCTACCGACAAAAGGAAGTACAAGAACAAACACTGCTGCAAAAACAAAAATCTTATTTCAAAAATTCAAAGCTTTTACAAGGGTACTGTGGGATCCCCAGCCTTACAAAAATGCCCGAAGGCCTACAAAATACCCGATGCGACAAAAGAAAAGACAAAAAGAAGGCGAGGGGTTTCAGGCCACAGGGTCAGGCGCGATGTCAACGAGCTCGATGTCCACCACGACTGGGGATGCGTCAGTCGCAGGAGCCTCGGCGTCGCCCTCACCGAGAGTCCCTTCCCCGGCAGTGCTCCCGGGGGCATCCCCCTTCTCGTCATCCCTGCGGGGATATTCTGCACGGCACTCTTCATCAGCAAACTCTGGTACCCGGGCCTTGACGATGTCGAGAGCCTCATGCCAGATGAGGGTAGTGTCCGAGGCTTGGACGGTGTAGAACTGTTCCAACTTTTGGAAGTTCTCCACCGCCTGCACCTCCCTGAGGTCGGCTCTCTTCGCTGCCTCTACCGCAGCCCCGAACTCCTTTCAGAGGGTGCTCACTGACTTCTTCATGGTGCCGACGAGCACCTCAGAGCCCTAAATCTTGGCCTCGGCAGCTTGGGAGGCCTCGCGGAGCCTGGCCACCTCCTGCTTCGCGGCCACCGCCTCCTGCTTCGCGGCCGCCGCCTCCTGCCTCCCGGCAGCCACCTCACCCTCAAGGGCGGCGACCCTCGCCATCGCCGCCTCCAGCTCCCGCTTTAAGCTCTCCCCAGTGAGGAGAACTCACCCGCGGCTCGCATTGCCGGGGTTATCTTCTCCTCCTCTATCCGGGCGACGATGGCGACGTGCTGGAGGACCTGAAGAAATCGAAGGGAGGGTCAAAAAGAAAAAAGGGCACCAAATCTCGTAAATAATGAGACGATGTACGAGCGCTAACCTGCAGGGCCTCTTGGGCAATGGACGCTATTTGTGCCTTCAGCGACCCGGCCCCCGTCCGACCTCTCCATGTCATGCAGCAAGCTGTCAGCGACAGAAAGCCTCGAGGGCACCTCAAAGCAGAGCTCCCCCTTGTCCACCAAGATCGGAGAGGCCGGGGTCCGAGGAACGGTTTGTGGGAACCTCTTGAGAAACGACGGCAGAGAGCTCGTCTCCACCTCCGAAACTCGGGCGTCCTCTCCCCGAACCCTTTTTCTGCTCGGCACCTGGTTGGGCCCCGGGACACGATCGACACTCGAGCGCTGGGGCGGGACGGCTGCTGGGGAAGCTGAGACCGGCGTTTGATGGGAAGAGCTGGCCCCTCCAGCCTTCGACCCCTTCTTCGGCTTGCGCATAACTGCTCGGAGGAGGTCCGCATCCATGGTCTCTAAACAAGACAAGATATAGTGGAATCAGCGACACAAACCGAGTAAAAACAAATACAAGCTCCTAACTTACCGACGAACTGGGCGGGGCTGAGCCCGGCCCAACTGAGGGCCCGCTCAGAAAGCAGCAAATCAGCCCGAGGAATAGGCTCCCACGCCGCCACTCTCGCCGCGTCGGGGTCATTGGACGGATTTCCCTGCCAGCACCTATCCCTAGACTACTGGACGGGCACGGGCCAGTCCTCACCCTCTGGCGGCCCGACGAAGAAAAGCTTTTTCTTCCAATCATGGATGGAAGAAGGCAGGATGACAACTCCTGATCCGACTACGCTCCCCCGCTGCTTCCTAAAGGAGAGGTAAACCCACCTCGGGTCGCCCGCGCGAGTTCCAGGGTGACTTTTGTAAATAAGGGAGGAGGCAAAGATGGACAGACTAAAGGGGATCGCCTGCAACTTCAACCGGACCAGGAACCCAAGGAGAATCCCCTAGGAGTTCGGCACCAGCTGGCCCAGGGCTAACCCAAAGTACTTTAACGTAGCTACAACCTCGGGAGAGAAAGGCAGGCACATTCCGGCCCAAAGGGCTTCCAGGTACAAGGCGATCTCTCTACCTCTCACCTGATCTGCCCTCTCTCCTTCCTCGGCCAATCGTAGCGTGTTAGCCGGAGGGAATATGGAAATGAGCTCAAGTGGTGGCAAGCTCGTCTTCATATCTTACTAAAGACGATGCACCAAGGGTGTCCGCCGCCACCGCTCCAGGAACCGCCCCAGACGTACGACCCCGGGAAGAGGATCTGACCCCAACTTCCTGAAGTGGCTCTAACCCGAGGGAAGAATCCCTAGGATCTACCCCTACAACATCTACAAACTCCTCAAAACAAGACATCTAACATGATGGGAGGAAATCCTCAAGAAGAGAAAACGCAAGATCCGGCCTAAAGGGAGAGCGCCGAGCAAATAAAACTCAGAATGAGAAAAATGTGAAGAGAGAGGGATCCTGAATCTGGCCTCCCCTCAATTTATACAGGCAACATCCCCATCCAACGGTGACGGTCAACTCCCCCCAAAACGGTTCAGTGTGCTCGACGGCCACGATCGCTCCACCTGTCGCAAGCACACTGGCAGCATCCCATCGGACACCAGAAGTCTGCGGCACATCACATCAGCCAACCAACACCCGACACATGGCCTATCACTCGACCAAAGTGCACACGATCTGGCGCACCCTCTTTAATGCAAGGGATCTCACCCTGATTCACTGGCCTCATCCAGAAAAGACAACCAATTGACCAGAGACATGCCCGACGATATCTTCGGAAAGGAGCTCACCTCAGGTGATCCGGCAAACCACTCTCGACCCGACCTGTCAGCTGGCCGGGATAAGAGTGGGGGGCTAATGATGAGGCTCGATATCGGTGATCTCCTAGATCAGGACACGTAGCAGATGATGTGTCCCAGAGCATGCAAGAAAGGACTTACAGTGGCCGACCCGACCACGCCTACGCTCGTCCTACCGAGAAAATGCTGGCTTGCCTTCGAGCCCCCTGCACAACTGGCCTTCTCGGCCTCACAACTCGTCTTCGAGCTATCACAGAACCAAGATACCTCGGCTCTCCCGCTTGTCTGCGAGCTCTCCCGCCAAGGTCATCTTCCTTGGTTCCATCGACCGACCAACAGCACCGCTTGCAGGCGTAACCGCAGTCCCACGAATCTTGCCACGCGCCAGATCTCCGTCGGCCACATCCCACGTTCTACGCTACCACGATCCCCCATTAAAAAGCCTGTCTCGCCATTAATGGGAGGTCCCACTCATCACGCGGGCGTGACATCGGGAGCGTAACGGCCGGCGTGATTCTCACGCCTGCCCCGCCTGCTGCCACCGCTATATAAACCCCTCTCTCAGACGATCGAGGTAAGCCATATTTACTCCACTAAACCGTTACTCTGCTCGGATCTCTAGAATAACTTGATCATCGGAGGGTCCTCGCTGGTACAACCACCCCGGGACTTCCTTGCAGGTAACTCGGCAACCACAACCTCAAACCCATTGAGATCCATACGCTTCAGGAACGACAGCCTCCAGATCCAATCTCAGCTATCCATTGCCGCCATCAGCAGATCAACGGGAAGCAACATCTGAAGGGGATCCTACCCTCCATCAGATGTGCTTCTCTTCTTCCAGAACCAGCTCGCTATTGATTTTTATGGATGTGAAGAAAGTGAGGTTGGCTTGTGATTTCTTGTGAGTTTTGAGTTCTCTTTTGAGGGGGGTTGGGTTCTGGATTTTTCTTGAGTCTTTTTTAAAAGCTTTTTCAGGGGGTGAGTCATGAGTGTGTGTCTGTGGAGGGATTGGGGGGATAAAGAAAGAAAAGAAGAGAGGGCATTAGATTAATATAGGGGTTGGAGACTCTGGGGGAAGAGCATCTAGGAGATGCGCTTGGCACACGGAATGAGTTGAAGATTACTGCGAATCCTTACATTTCCGGTAATATAATGGCATGGCATCTAATGCCAAGGTCTTTCATATTACCGTGCTTGTTATATTTTTAATCATCCCCAGTAATATATGTATGTGTGACGATCGACTGTCAGCGGGTGGCCAAACGGCGGCCGGTGGCAGGAGGCCTACCGACGGGCAGCAACCGACGGCGGACGACCATGGCCTGCCATTCGTCAGCTGCCGGCATGGTGGCGAACGGTCAGGACTCGGAACATATCTTATGTTAGATGGGAATATTTCGTGGTAATCTGGGGAAAATGATTTCCATGAAATGGAGACATCTTCTTACTATGGTAATTCTATATTCCTGATGATGCTCAATAACGGTAATTCCTTATATCATGACACGCAGCGGATGACGTGTCACATGCATAATCCAGTTAGGCCCCTGAAGGCCATGGAGGGCGAACCAGTGTGCTACAGTGGGGGCTTCCCTCAAACCCTGTCTCCGAGGTTGCACCCCACTCCTTGCCCCCGAGCACTTCAACAGCCAAGCCAACTGTCCCTTTGCTCTACTCCGAGCTATCACAGGTCCGAGCTTCCTCGGCCATCCAACTCGCTTCCGAGCTACCACAGAACCAAGATGCCTCGGCCCCTCGCTCGTTCCCGAGCCTCCCGCCGAGCTCATCTTCCTCGGTCTCATCCAGACCGACCGACAACACCGATCACTGGCGCCTCCTCCATGGCTCCGCGAATCTCGCCATGCGCGAGATATCCGCCGCCCATGATCCCGCGTTCTATGCCATCACGATCCCCCATTAACGAGCATGTCTCTTCATTAATGCGGGATCCCGCCTATCATGCGGGCGTGACGTCGGGGGCGTGACGGCCGGCGTGATTCTCGCGCCCGCCTGTCCTTTGCTGCCGCTATATAAACCCCTCCCTCAGACGATCGAGGGACGCAATTCTTTCCACTAAGCCGCTACTCTGCACAACTTGCACCACTAACTTGATCATCGGAGGGTCCTCGGTGGTACAACCATCCCGGGACTTCCTTGCAGGTAGCTCGGCTTCACTTCAAATCCAAGCCCATTGAGATCCACAAGCTAAAGGAGACAACCTCCAGGTCAAATCTCAGCCGTCCGTCGACACACGAAGAGATCAACGGAAGATAACATCTGAAGGAGATCCAGACCTCATCAGTTGGCGCCGTCTGTAGGAAAATAGTTCCACACAACCAAAAGCTCATCTTATGATCTCGACTACATGGCAAGTGGTCACCGCGACGACCCAAGCACTAGTCGACGCCCCACTCACAATAGGGACACGGACGGATCACCTCCTCCCCCGAATGCTATTCATGCCATGTCTGTACGGATGTTCACACCATAATATTGCATTATTATATTCCCCATTCTTATACATTTAAGAATAAAAACAGGTGCTTTTGACCCATGTCTGCTACATGTTACAGGTTACAGGTTCTTGGCGCGAAAACAGTGAAAAACACAAAAGACGACACAAAAGAAAGATTTTTGACCAACAAATAGGAAGATCTTAGTAAAGCTCAGCAGAAGAACGGTTCACCATCAACAAGGCGACGCAAGATCCAAATTGTCATGGCAAACGGTTAAGGGATCGGTACAAGTGTTCACTGAAGTTCTGGAGTCACTGCAGAAGCCCAAATGGAAAAATAAATAAAGAAACAAGAAGCCCAGAAGAACCAAACCAAGCCCAAGAAAAATCACATGATGATCCCATCATTGGGCCGCAGATCCGCGGCCCAAGCGCGCCCATGCCGCGGATCCGCGGCCGTCCTGTGCCCGTGCGCAAATAAAATTTTACCAAATTTCTGTGGCGGCTCTGAAAAGATTTTCTAGGGGTATATTTGTAACTTTAGACATGCGGTGCAATTGTAAACCTAGGGTTTCTATGTCCTATAAATAGAACCCAAAAGCTTTGTATTTTCTTATGCCTCCCTATGCCTCCTTTTAATAATAAATTTTAGAATTCTTTTGGAGAGCATCGGTGTTTCTTTTCAATTCATGAATTCAGATCTGACAACCCTGTGTTGATGATTGGAGAGATGCATCTGTAAGTAGATTTAATTCCTTGCTCTAGTTTAGATTTCAATTCTTGCCCTAGGTAATTTTTATTCTCTGCCCTAGATAGATGTTTTTAAATTCCTCAATGAGCGAGTAGTTTCCTCGCTTGTTAGGGTTAGGAATAGGGAAGGATTTGAGAGATGAGGATCTCTCATCTCTTTTCTTTGCCAATCTTTTATGAAAATTAGGACTCCATGCATACCTTCTTATTCCGCTCCCTACGGCACCCTATCCCTCGAGGTAGCGGTGATACCGTAGTATAAAGGCCCGGATTTTAAGGTTTTCCATGGAGGTTAGGGTAAAGATTAAGAAAGGAAGGACAAGTATCTAGAGGAAGAATCAATCTTCCCAATCATTCTAATCCCCTTTGTTAAGATTTACCATAACACTAATATGATATCTTTAATTAAAGGCAATGGAAAGAGATGTAGATCTTTGTTTACCAAATTTTCCCTAAACCTAATCCTAGCAAGTTTCTAATCCTAGTATCATACAACTTCAATTTTTAGATTTAATAATCAATCCGAACACCCTTCGGAATTAACTCGTTAGCGCGATTAGGAAATTCACAACATCCCTGTGGACCGACCCGTACTCACCGGCTAGCTTCAAGCGACGCCGTTCTTGATTGCGGTTACAAATATTTTTGATCTATCTTTTAGAAAACGCAAGCACGCAAAATCAATCAATCAAATGGCGCCGTTGCCGGGGATGGCGTAGAACTTTCCTTTTCGCAATTTCGGGTTAATCATAAATTTAAAAAAAAAATCATAAAAATCTGAAAAAATAAAAAAAATATATAAAAATATATCAATTGTTATTTTTGGAAAGGGTACTGTGTTGTTTGAATCTTGCAGGATCTACACAAAGACGGATCTGGAAATTTCCAGAAGGCAAATCAGAAAAGGGTACATCAGAACAGAGGGAGAGTACCACCAGAAATCAGAAGATCGAAACAGAAGGGGAATTAAATAACAGAACAGTGCAATTTTTCTGCAGACCTAATTCCACCACCAAGCCGCGTTTCCGCGGCCAAAACCCACCTTAGGCCGCGGAAACGCGGCCGTTTTGTCGAATCATCGCACAAAAAAAATTTTGGGGATCTGAGCCATCAAGAAGACCGCGGAACCGCGGTGTTAGAGCTAAATTGCCGCGGAAAGGCGACGATCTGGTGGCATTTTCTTCTGAAAAATTTTCTGTAAGATTTTCTGTTCCTCCTCTACAATTTTTGAAATATATTTTCTGGAAATTCCTGTAAGATTCTGTGAGCTATAAAATATATTGCCTTCCATATAACAATTTTGTGCAGGATTTTTGGGCCCCGCTTGAAATGAAATTAGATTGCAAGTAATATTTTGCTGTTGCATATCTTTTCTATAAAATATTTTGCTGTTGTATATCTTTTCTCTAAAATCTTTTTGCAACAATTTTTTCCAAATAAAGATTCTTGTGATATACTTCAAATAATAACCAATTGCAAGTAATATTTTGCTGTTGCATATCTTTTCTATAAAATATTTTGCTGTTGCATATCTTTTCTCTAAAATCTTTTTGCAACAAAAATTTTTCCAAATAAAGAGAAAGAAAAAAAAGATCAATGAAAAATGAAAATAAAAAGGACAAATATTTTATAGAACTTGCAAAATTTTTTAGCCCCAAATAAATCCTTGCACCACCCAACCTTCCTTCTTGTCACCTTTCTTTTTCTAACATGGGTACCCCACACAATAAATCACTTGCCGAACTTTGGTATCCTGAACCTAATTTTGCGTCATATGTCAATGTGTTCGGTCAATTTAAAGACGATCCTTCCATGCCTAAAAAATCTTTGAAAGATCACATAGAGGAGTCTAGGAGAAACAGTTTGACTGTTCAACCCACTTTGTGTCAACCAAGTCAACCTTCACCATTTCCATATGTTGATACCACTCTTTCGAGTCCTTCTGACACTGCTAGGCCGATGTCCATTGCTGAGCACATTGCTCAATCTCGCAGCCGATCTTTCACCCCTCTCCACACATCTAGTTCTAGGGATCCACAAGATTATTCACATTTTTATCCACGTGTAGACCCTACCCCTGTCCTACCACCCACTTCCTACCAGTCCTACCCGACCTTACCACCTTCACTAGACATTGATTCTACACAGCCTGTTGGGAGTTTTGCATATCCACACAATTTCGAATCTTTTCCCGAAACCCCCTTACCACCAAAGTCTAGTTTGGAAGAGGCGCTGGAGGCGTATATCGCAGCAACAAACAAAATGGTTAGGAATGTGGAAGCGTCCGTGGCCGCCCTTATGCAATCTGCTGAACCGGTAGCTAGTTTCCCGCTAGCACCAAATTTTTCAATGTATGAAGAGGTGGTTGGACAGAATGAGAATGAGAGAGGATTTCCAAATCACACCTACCCTTACCCAATTGAAGCCCACAACTCCAGTTTTCCATCGAATGTCCTAAATGATTCACAAGTTCAAAATAAAAACGAGTTGTACGACTTTGTAGTGTTTGATTTGCCAAATTGTGAGGAACCCCCTTCGAGTGAAACAACACCTAATCCGTTTGACCTTTACACTTCCACTCTAGAACCAACATTGATAAACATCCATGCTTTTGAGGAGGTGTCTAAAGATATTGACTTTCACTTGATTGAGGATATAGACGCCGGGAATATTTCGGATGATGAACCTGTCGATTTAATTGAAATTTTATGTTCAAATCATCATCCCGAGTTATTAAATGTTTCTCTCGAATCTCATATGCGTCTTAATTTTGATGATAATGGCATGGATGAGTTGAATATTGAGGAGAATTATGAGTTGAATATTGAGGAGAATAGTGAGGATCATATTAAGGTTGAACCATTTTTCTTTGATGTGTCGGATTTTCCAATTCATCCTCTTGAACCTTTAACTAAATCACCCTCCCTCCTTTCCATCGTTCCGACCACGCCTCATTTCACGCTTGACGACTGTGAGCTTGAAAACTTTTCCTTTGAATCTGATACAGTTCTCACAGCCGATGACACTTACGAGTGTTTCACTTTTTCGGACGATGTTGAAGTCTCACCGCCCGAGTTTGAGTCCTTTGCATTTTCAGATGAGTTAGTTAATCCATCAGACTCGGTTGCTTACAGTTGTTTCGAACCATTGATGGAATCTTTCCAGTTCGACACAGTTTACTACGGCGAGAATGAGACCATCCCTAATTCACTCCCTTTCGTCCTTCCTATTGTTCCGACCGTGCAAATGACCGTTACGCTTTCATCTCCTATACCAAGTTCGGCGTACCCATGTTTTCTTGCGAATCTTGAGGGATTTGACCCCATTTCCCGACGGGTTGATAGGTTAGCGCAATCGCTTATAATATATCGGTCATCACATATTGCGCTAATTTATTCATTCAATTTACACGCTCAAGATCGTACTCCACTTTCTTCTTCTTTTCGCCATTCTTCCCCCCCACCGAGACCATATTCTACCATTCTTCTTTCCACACGGTCTCGCGTGCTTCTCATTTTCTTGCACCAACTATACCATTTCCACGATAAGATTTTTGAATGGTTGGTGCTAACTTTTGGCTTGTGCAAGGCCAAGCTTAAGTTTGGGGGGGGGACCTTTGTATATATGTATATATATTTTTGTTTTTTTTTCTATAAAAAAATAAAAAAAAATTTCAAAACATTAAAAGAATAAAAAAAAATTTATAAATAAATAAACAGGGGAGTACCGGTATTTTTGACCCTCTTGGTTTAGCATGACAGTGAGGACACTGTCAAGTTTAAGTTTGGGGGTATACTCGGTACGTCTTCTTCCTTCGCATTCATTTGTACATATTTTTGCATTTGCATACTTATTTGAAAACCCATAAAAATTTCAAAAATTTCAAAAATTATAAAAATAAATGTATTCAATTTTGGCTAATTGACTTGAGTTTGACAAATAGGTCAACTAGCTAGGAACAACTAGATCTTAGACTTAGTAAGTTAAAAACCCTAAAGATAACCTTCCTTAAAGTTTAACGGTAGAAAATATATGTCTTTGTAGTTTATTTAGAAATAGGCAAATTTTGGGTTCACTTCTTGGGCTAAGTCGAAACGAAGGAAAAGTATTAAAACTTTTATTAGAATATAAGTTTGAAAAATAGTTCTTAACTTAAGTCTAGATTCTGAAAATGTATACCCTACAACTTGCACAATCACGCATCTTGAAACTTGGAATAGTAGAAGAGACCTTGAAATGCTCTTGTCTAAAGTCCTTAGTATGAAGAAAATAAAAGAAAAAAAAGTGAATAAAGAATAAAAAAATGGACACTGGTTTTTGTGATTACTTAAGGCTGTAAAAATAGAAAAATATTTAGCGAGGGTGCTTCATCACCCAGTGCCTTAGACCAACTGGTTTGGGAGTCACTGCTAAAATTCTTGGGTGTTGCAAAACTAGGAAGTACGCTTTAAAGTGCTAACGCATCTTGTAATCGGTTGTTGGTACCTCAAGAAGTATTAACGGTCGCATGAAGGATGTGTAAGCAAAATTTCATTTAAAAATTCACAAATTAATAAGTGCTTTGGACAATGGACGAGAGTATGATTGCTTGATTTGAATTTCCAACTGTAGGGGTGATATTTACACATACGTGGGGGTATGTGATTGGAGTTTAGATAAGAGAAAGGAGTGAAGAATAAAACTTGTATCTTTAATAGAGTTGATAGAAATTCCTAAGTGGAGATGGAAACCTAGAAGGAAAACTTAAGAGATACCGAAAGCTAAGTAGGTCTACATAACATATATAATCTTAAGTTAAATAATGAGGAAGTGTGAAGAATATGGGTGGATAATTTGCGAGTCAAAAGATAAGAGAATTCCTTGTTAGAAAACCTTATTGGAGAACAAAAGTCAATGGGCCGAGTTGATAGGATTTTATGGGTGTAATCCGCTGAAAACCCTCAGGAGACAACACTCCTCCTACTAGGGACACCTAGAGGTTTAACGGCTTGTTGCACGTGCTCAGTGCAATAGCGTTTCCCTGCGAAAGTACGGCTAGGTTAGATTTTTATTGAGAATAAAAAATAAGTTTGCTCGAGGACGAGCAAAAGATAAGTTTGGGGGTATTTGTTCACACCATAATATTGCATTATTATATTCCCCATTCTTATGCATTTAAGAATAAAAACAGGTGCTTTTGATCCATGTCTGCTACATGTTACAGGTTACAGGTTCTTGGCGCGAAAACAGTGAAAAACACAAAAGACGACACAAAAGAAGGATTTTTGACCAACAAATAGGAAGATCTTAGTAAAGCTCAGCAGAAGAACGGTTCACCATCAACAAGGTGACGCAAGATCCAAATTGTCATGGCAAACTGTTAAGGGATCGGTACAAGTGTTCACTGAAGTTCTGGAGTCACTGCAGAAGCCCAAATGGAAAAATAAATAAAGAAACAAGTAGCCCAGAAGAACCAAACCAAGCCCAAGAAAAATCACATGATGATCCTATCATTGGGCCGCGGATCCGCGGCCCAAGAGCGCCCATGCCGCGGATCCGCGGCCGTCCTGTGCCCGTGCGCAAATAAAATTTTACCAAATTTCTGTGGCGGCTCTGAAAAGATTTTCTAGGGGTATATTTGTAACTTTAGACATGCGGTGCAATTGTAAACCTAGGGTTTCTATGTCCTATAAATAGAACCCAAAAGCTTTGTATTTTCTTATGCCTCCCTATGCCTCCTTTTAATAATAAATTTTAGAATTCTTTTGGAGAGCATCGGTATTTCTTTTCAATTCATGAATTCAGATCTGACAACCCTGTATTGATGATTGGAGAGATGCATCTGTAAGTAAATTTAATTCCTTGCTCTAGTTTAGATTTCAATTCTTGCCCTAGGTAATTTTTATACTCTGCCCTAGATAGATGTTTTTAAATTCCTCAATGAGCGAGTAGTTTCCTCGCTTGTTAGGGTTAGGAATAGGGAAGGATTTGAGAGATGAGGATCTCTCATCTCTTTTCTTTGCCAATCTTTTATGAAAATTAGGACTCCATGCATACCTTCTTATTCCGCTCCCTACGGCACCCTATCCCTCGAGGTAGCGGTGATACCGTAGTATAAAGGCCCGGATTTTAAGGTTTTCCATGGAGGTTAGGATAAAGATTAAGAAAGGAAGGACAAGTATCTAGAGGAAGAATCAATCTTCCCAATCATTCTAATCCCCTTTGTTAAGATTTACCATAACACTAATATGATATCTTTAATTAAAGGCAATGGAAAGAGATGTAGATCTTTGTTTACCAAATTTTCCCTAAACCTAATCCTAGCAAGTTTCTAATCCTAGTATCATACAACTTCAATTTTTAGATTTAATAATCAATCCGAACACCCTTCGGAATTAACTCGTTAGCGCGATTAGGAAATTCACAACATCCCTGTGGACCGACCCGTACTCACCGGCTAGCTTCAAGCGACGCCGTTCTTGATTGCGGTTAGAAATATTTTTGATCTATCTTTTAGAAAACGCAAGCACGCTAAATCTATCAATCAACGGATCGATAGGCTCGCGCCCGTCATGGACACCTTTATCCATGTCCAAACGGTTAGGCGAACCCCCCAGGTCGTCGCTCCCCGATCTTGGGATTAGGGCCCCTACAGGGGTCGAGAAGACACCACCCATGCCGGCACGACTGAGCACCGCCTTGCTATCTCCGGCAGCCATAGATCCCCCATGGCGACCAACTCAATGACTTGCCGGGTACCCCCACAGTCTCACACTGAGGTCCCATGCTTGAGCACCTCGCCCCGAGGCCCATTGCACTCCTTTCCCTCCCGAGGAGGTGTCGGTCAGCTCACCTGCTCCTAGGCATGACCGGCGCCCCTCCCTCGATAAGGTCGCGCGGACGGGGCTCACCACGGTAGCTCGAAGATGACCTCACCAGGGGACCTAAGGAACCTCATTGAACGAAACTACAACCGCGGCAAAGCGCAGGTAGCCAGCAGCAGGGGCCGTGGCGTCCGAGTGAGCCGAGTCCTCGGATTACCATAAACGACTCGATGCCCTCGAAAGGAAGATCGATGGCATACATCGAGAGAATCGCCCATCGAGCGACGGGGCTAAATATGCCGCCAACTTTTTCACGAAGCTCTTTACCGAAGCGCTGCTCGCTGTCCACGTCTCCTCCCGGAACAAGCCTCTATAGGTTTCCCTATTTGATAGGAAGTCAGACCCAAAAGACCATCTGGATGCGTTCACTATCGGGACTCCCGCGCTAAGACCTAAAAGCCCTTGCCAAGAGGCAACCGAGCAGCTACCCTGCTCGGTCATCCATGGCTGGTAGTTCAATACCCACTGACGCCAAGGATCAAAGCCCTCACCAAGAGGCGACCGAGCAGCTACCCTGCTTGGTCATCCCTGGCTGGTAGTTTACTACCCACTGACGCCAAGGATCAAAGCCCTCACCAAGAGGCGACCAAGCAGCTATCCTGCTCGGTCATCCCTGGCTGGTAGTTCACTACCCACCGACACCAAGGATTAAAGCCCTCGCCAAGCGGCACCGAGCAGCAACCCTGCTCGGCCTGTCCCTAGCAGGCCTCTTACGGCTGTTCTCCGCCGATAGACGCGATTGGGACGTTGGGACGTCCGGTCTGAATTTCGAGGGCAGATGCTATTTGGTGCTATCCATCCACCTCTCCGAAAATGCCAAGTTTATTTATGACACCATGTATCGAAGGTTTAAACGGATACAGCCGATGTAGCAGACTTCGTCAGATTCCCCTTTGTTGAGGGGTTTTTGATTGTGGGGATGCTCTTCTCTACAGGCGTAAGCTCCTGCAGTTAATTACGCTACTGCATCGCGGTGACCACTTTCTCCTTCTCCAGATGGTCACTTCGTTTCGTGTGTGTTTGTTTTGTTTTTGGTTGCCCGTGGATTGTATACGGAGACTAATTTATGTTGTCACCCGTAGATTGTGGATTAGTCCAAATCCGTATTTTCTTCGATTTGGGTTTGGGTTGGGTTTAAGAATGCGTTAGTCTCATTTGAGACTAAGATCAACTTAAACGTTTGTTAAGAATACGTTGGTCTAATTTTAGACTAAGATCAACTTAACGGGATCGTTTAGATCCAACAAAAGAGCATTTGAGCTCTATTGTTTTAGTTTAGGGACTTTGCGGTCCATAAGTTTAAAGACAACATAGTCCATGAGTTTAAGGACCCCACAGTCGGTAGTTTAAAGACGTCATAGTCTGTAAAATTTAAGGACATCATAGTCCATGAGTTTAAGGACCTCACAGTCTATGGAATGTTTGGTTGTCGGGACCCGTCACCTCTCTAGAGACGTTGAAGGATTACAACGACAAATATCATAGGAGTGAAGAGATGTACCCTCGAACCAATATTGGTTGGGATCTGTAGTCCAATTTGGGACTAAGATCAGAGATGTATGAGCATATGGGCTCAATTAATCTGAGGTAGGGTTCTGTGGCCCACTTGGGCTCGGTCCATTCAGCTAAAATGTTAAACATTTAACAATGCTGAGCATTGGTTTGAGTTCTGACAATCTTTTTGTCTTTTATGGAATGTTGAGCATTCATTATGGCTCTGGGCTTTATTTATAGAACAATTTATGTTCTTTTAGCGCGCACGTGAGGAGCACGTGGCTCGCTTGGCGCTATACGCCAGACAATGAGCGCAATGTGCTTATTGTGAAGTAGAGCACACGTGAGGAGCACGTGGCGCGCTTGGCGGGGAGCGCCAGTCAAAGAGCGCAAAGCGCTTATATGAAGTAGCGCACACGTGGGGAGCACGTGGCGCGCTTGGCGGTGAGTGCCAGTTTAAAGAGCGCAAAGCGCTTCTGTTAAGTAGCACACACGTGGGGAGCACATGGCATGCTTGGCGGTGAGCGCCAGTTCAAAGAGCGCAAAGCGCTTCTGTTTAAGTAGTGCACACGTGGGGAGCACGTGGCGCGCTTGGCGGTGTGCGCCAGTTCAAAGAGCGCAAAGTGCTTCTGTTTAAGTAGCGCACATGTGGGGAGGACGAGGCACGCTTGGCAGTGAGCGCCAGTTCAAAGAGAATTGAATTATTCTCTCTCCCTTTTTATAATGAGATATTATGATCTCTGAAAGACAATTTGTCTTATAGATCTATGATCCAAAGAAAATTATGTTCTTCCCCTTATTTTTTATGATGAGATACTTTGATCTCTTTTGTGAAAGACCTTGGTCTTATAGATCTATGATCTTAGAAAAGAAGTAAATTTTTTTTTTATATTCGATGATTTCATTTCTCAGTTCTTTTTTTTTACCTTGAAGAAAATCTTCTTCTTATGAGAGCTTGCTCTTTGTCTTTGAAATTTTTCAAAGTTTATAGGGTGGTTCCACTATCTGAGGCTCGAAGTCTTGGGGGCTTTATATAGTGAAGGCTGATTTGTTCAATCGGTTAAGGAAATCTTTTCTCCAATTGATTTGGAGATTTCCCCACCGTTGGAAAAGATTTTATTATGTATTTTATTACAGAAGACAATCTTCTTGTTTTTAACAAGATTGGGAAATCTTTTCCCATACAGAATTTATTATGTATTTTGGTGATTTTAATCACCATTGGATCATTGATCCTACGGTGCTCTGATTTTCAGAGCAAAATCTTTCTTGTTTGGAAAGATTCTGAAGAATGTTTTCTTAACAGAATTTTATTCTGGTCAATTGATGATTTTTAATCATGTTCGTTGGATCTTTGATCCAAGGGCCGAGAACATTTTGTTCTATCGCTAGCTCTTACGTGCTTTGCACGTAGTGCGCTGCTTAGAGTGCAGCGCTCTTAGCACTAGCACTTACGTGCTTTGCACGTGGTGCGCTGCTTAGAGTGCAGCGCTCTTAGTGCCAACACTTTCATGCTTTGCACGTGGTGCGCTGCTTAGAGTGCAGCGCTCTTAGCGCCAGTGCTAACGTGCTTTGCACGTGGTGCGCTGCTTAGAATGCAGCGCTCACATGCTTTGCACGTGGTGCGCTACTTAGAGTACAGCGCACTTGACGCTGCTATGAAACGTTGCTTCATTTCAAATTTTGAACAGAGCTTTTCTTTGATTGGGGGAAACAAATGCCCCCACCG
Organism: Agapanthus africanus; assembly: GCA_030015575.1. Classification (NCBI taxonomy): domain Eukaryota; kingdom Viridiplantae; phylum Streptophyta; class Magnoliopsida; order Asparagales; family Amaryllidaceae; genus Agapanthus; species Agapanthus africanus. The sequence goes on along the minus strand of JASDDO010000024.1, from coordinate 871,215,736 downwards.
TTGCGCTCACGTGGCCCACACGTGAGTGCAGCGGTGGCAGCATCTGCGCTCTTATATCAACTTAAAAGTTGAAACGGCTCTTAGTGCCTATAAATAGGATCCTTGGCCCTTGAGATGACCTCCGTTCATCTCCTTCCTTGTTTTCTGAGAATTAATTCTCCTTCAGAGCATAGCTCTTTCCCTTAAAAACTCTTAAGAGTCAAAACTTTGTCCAATTTTTTGGTAAGATTTGAACTTATTAATAGAGCTTTGCTCTTCTGAGATCATAGATCTAAAAATATTTTTAGGGTTTTACCCATTAACAGAGCCACGCTCATCTTTAGATCATAGATCTTAAAATATTTTTAGGGGTTTACCCATTAATAGAGCCATTCTCATCTTTAGATCATAGATCTTAAAAGTATAATCTTTTTTAGGGCGATTTTAACCCATGAACTGGAATACCGTTCATCTTCCATGAGGAACTCTAGAGTTTGTTAATAGATCTTGAAGATCTCGGAATTTTTAATTCATTAAAAGCTTTGCTTTTAGGGTTTCTTGATGGATTGTTTCATCTTCCTAGCAGAGTATGGCTGTTAGAATTCGCAGGGAATTTTTTATTCCACTCATAATTGATTTTGACAGGTGTCACTCCTGTCTGCTGAGCGTTGCTCTCGAGGAGTTTAACTTCTTAACCCGAGGAGTCTCTTATTAAATAAGATTTTTTTTTAGGATTTCTCCTTTATTTGCACAAATTTGAATTTGTTGTGTCTGTTAATCAGAACTTATTTTCTCCATGAGAATATCAAGAGTTGTTTAAATCCCCGTGTCTATTTCAATAAGATTTTTCTTAATCAGTCTGCCCACTAAACTCTCACTGATTTTCCTTTTCAGACGTTATGGCCGCTCATCTGTATGATCTCAATGAGATTATTTCTTACGGAGACATTCGCGCACTGGGTCGCAGCCAGAACTAGGAGTTTACAAACGTTCAGTGCGCCGAAATCATGTGTCGCTTTGATGAATACAATGGTCGACTGCTTCCTCGTCGTTTCTCTCTTTTGAAGCTCATTATGAGAGCGATCTGGGAAGCACTTCCTTTATTCTATGACGGCATGCCGCTTAAAACATTGGATGACGCCGAAGATAAGGTACATACAGTGTATCTGATGGACCTACTCTCAAAGAAAAGGCGAGACAATCTTGTCGATATTCTACATCAAACTTTCCAACTGGGGACGATAATCGCTGCCTATCGAAGGGCGGAGGACATCAGTGAGGACCCTGATGCTTGTGATCATGAGAGAAAGCATACGAGAATGGTCCGAGAGCCCGAAACATTTTAGATGGCCTAACTTTTGAATTTCTCAATGTTGGAGATAGTGCCCTCAGAGTCAATTATTGGATCACAGGCACGTGATTGCAATGATTGAGGGGAGGACCTGTCCCAGTAGAACAGTCTTACTCGAGATGATAGTATGCTATCTGGTTTATCTTTATCATCGTGTACTGCTTTAGGTGACCTTACGAGTCGCTATTACACGTTGATAGAGCCCCTAGGATTCTTACTTGACTACCAGCAGTATGATGGCGATCATATAAGTGAGAGCTGGAGTCTATAAGCACATCCTTAAAAGGTCCCTAGTCGTAGGAGTTTCGAGACAGGGCATCGATACTCCGGAGTAGACTAGTGTATACAGTCGAGACCCCGACGAGGGGCGGTGGCCGGTCTCACAAGCTACTGGTGTCAGTTGGTTCACCTAAGATGTATACAGGTGCTCATTGTGTTATGAGTACACCGGACAGGACTCGCCGGAAACCTGCTAGTTGGGATTATACCTCATGTCAGATAGCAGTTCCCTGGTGACATGTGTACAGGTTAGTTCATCGACCTGAGATCGTCATCTGTTTCGTGTGAGTTCCCACTGTGCTTTGATTACTACCCTACCACGGCTCAAAGGAGTCGTGCAAACAGGTTTTAGTTGGGTACAGTCCCGAGCCACATGGAGGCAGTGAGCAGATCTGCAGGGGTTCGTCTCTCTCGGTATTGGGGGTGAGGTCGCGCTGTGTCTAGGAGAGCCAGAACATGAAAAGTCCTTGGCCAAGGCAGGAGATTTGCCGGTAGGTATTCCAGTAGTATCTCAGGGTGTTCTGGGCTGCACTCCGACACGACTTGTACCGCTATTGGGGGTCTGACCTTTACCAACCCCCTAAGCCTACCATGCGATGCTCATAGACGAACGGACCGGACTGTATGGATATTATCACTGACGGGCTCAGTAGGGTGTCAGGATGAGTGTGCTCATCGACGTCCCTTTTGGTCAATACCTGGTAGCCCGTCACGTATTGGTTTATACCTCTGACGTGCTAGTGATTAAATCTACAGCCAAAGTATTGACGAGTCTTTAGAGTCCACCACACATACAGTTACTCAAGTTTCGGGCGAAATGCTGTAGAGGCCGTATGGAGATATGGCAGGGTTCGATCAGATACGTGCGGTATTGCACGGATCGTGATCGGACGGATTTTACTAGCCGGCTTTGGCTTAAACTGGATTCCAGTATTAGATAGTGTAGTTTTGTCTCTTTGTATTTGTGTTCAGTGGGAATACAAATGCGGGCATGTATTTGCAGTAGTGGGGTTTTTCTGTAATTTATTACAGGATCAGTTTTCTGAAGTTGTCAGTTTGCATTCCGTTCCGGCCGGTTTTCCTTTGTTCCTTCGCGGTCGGACTTTATCGATGGAGGGGGTTATTTGCAAGTGTGCAAATAACATTTTGTGGAGGGATTATCTTGCATTATATGGCATCATGATGAGTTATTTTTCCATCCATTCTTTGCTTTATTTGAGATTGGAAATGAGATGAAAGTTGATTTGATTTGGTTATCATTTCTTTTTGGATGTGGTCGCCCATTGCTTTTACTACCATCACCTCCCTTCATGGTTTTGGAATTTTGATTCCCTCTACCATTCTCATGAGAGAGGGGCTGGCCACATTAGAGTGAGGGAGAATGAGAGGTTCATATTGGTGTAGTATATTTCCTCATCTCATTCCTTACAAGAAAAAGATATAGATTCAATTTTCCAAAAGCTCTTTTTCTTTCTTTACTTCCTCCATCCATGGCAACTTCACTACCCCAAAGAGACATGTTTTCTACACTACTCTACAGCAAATCTTGGACGCGTCGGCTAGCCAACTTCACGCCCGAGTTGCCTCGGTCAAGAGGTGGGAGCCCGTAAAAGATTCCGGCTACGTGGTGCCCTTTCCGACGAGGAGGTGATGGACGGAGTTTCCGCAGGAGATCGGAGTGGAGACGAAGACCGAAGGACACGGATCGCTTGGTATAACTCTTCACCCATCTTGTAGTGTGCTAGTTGCTAGGTTAATGGCCCGATCCGGGTGAAAAGTGCGCGGTGGTGCCGGTTCAATAGTTTTTGAAAGTTTTCGTTTCCGCGTTTCCGGCGTCGGATCGACGGCCGAGGCGCCGCCGCGGGCTTACAATGGTATCAGAGCCACGCCATTAACTATGCCTAGCTTGCTCTTGTATGTTTAGAACTCGATCGAACAAAAATCCCCAAAAACCGTATTTTCACATGCTCAGTTTCTGTCGAATTTTTTTTAGCTCCAAAAATTTTTCAGGTTGTTTCAGAATACTGTGCATGAAAATCTAAGAACTGTGAGAAAATTTGGACTCGTGATCACTCCATACAGCCGCGGAACGGCGGACAAACCCATGCTTGGGCCGCGGTTCCGCCGCGTGTTTGAATGATCGGCTCACCAAATTTTTCCAGATTGTCTTAGACTTGGAATTAGGGGTTTTGGGATATTATTTTTGGGCCCAGATTTTCTGTAAGTGCTACAGTACTGCTTGGGGCCCACTTTGATAAATTTGTTCGATCGGATATTTTAAACATGCCAGTTCACAGTATTTACATTATATCTGCGACCGTGAATGTCACTCGATCGGTAAATCCTGTCTAACTGCTATAGCCCGGTTAGACGGATTTGCGAACGTGACATTCACGTTGATGTTCTGTGTTGTGCTGTGTTGTTGCGGATCGGTCGTGGGGATAGCCTGGTTGCAGTGATAGTACAGTTTTTTTTTATATGTACTTTTGATATTGCGGGGCGAGCGTCCGACATGTGGACTGCCGTCACTGCCTGATTGTATTATTATTTTCGGGCACGACCAGGTTGCGGTCGATGTTCCCATTGTTTGTATATTTTACTTTCTGTACTAGGATTACCCCGTGGAGGGGTGCATGGATAGCCGGGTTCTAGAGGGCAACGGGCCCACATCTCATGGCTTTGAGACGGAGGGGGCTTTACTCTAGAATTGGCGGCCTGTTTGCCGCACTCGTAGGGGGTATAGGTTGACCCAGGAGGGATGCCCAAGTTACCGGATTCCATGAAGTGCTGGGTGGTCCATTCACGTTGCTGAAGGGGGCTGCCTCGCTTCAGGTTTTGGCGGGTAACTTGCCGCGCCCGTAGGGGTCTAGGATCTCCTTGCACAGGCTATCCATACGACCAGGGGAACGTCGGGTTTTCAGTAGCGGCTCTATGAAACCCGGGGATCCCAGATATCTGTATTGTTCTGTGATACTGTACATTTCTGTGATGTTGCATTTTATCACACCTTGAGCGAAATATAATATATTGGTATATATATTAGTAGATGTTGTATATGTTTTGCATCCGCGCTAGTCCAGTCCCCGCTCTGTCGTTAGTTAGCTAACCTAACGGGTGATGATGGGACCCAGTGGTGAATGCGGATGGCATATACGTACGTCAGTATATTTTCGTTCTTTATGGTGTGATCAATTGATGGGACTGCGTTGATTCGGATCAATGCAAGATAAACAAACCTATTCTGATGTTGTTGGAACACTTTTTCAAAAAGCTGTTATTGCAAGGGCGTTCACTTTTGTTTTGCATCGTGGTATTCAGTTGGAATATCCTGCTCCTCAGTCGACGAGGCAAGGGCCGAGATCCCTTCACCGGGAGTGACCCCTTGGAAAGAAGTTTGCGTCAGGGCAATAACTTCACTATAGCCGTTTACTTTTGCTTTGCACAGTGGTATTCTGTTGGAATATCCTGCGCCTCATTCTACGGGGTAAGAGCCGAGATCCCTTCACCGGGAGTGACCTCTTTAGCAAAGGTTTTCGTCACTATATTTTTATAAAGCTATCAGTTCCTTCAACGATATCAAGTTCATTACGTTAAAGGTTTTCGCCAGAAACCATTCGTAGCCCTCCGTCATTTTATATGGATAGTCAATAGTATTCAAGCTGTGTATGTTGGCCAAAGTCAAGGCACAGTGTTTGGTAGCTGTTGGGTATTCATATGCTGCATAGATAGATGCGTTGGTTTGGGACAGTCGTACTGCCATTTTGGCCAAAGTCAAGGGTATGTACGGGTGGGTTCAAATTAACCTGGATAATGACGGGTAGAACTTGACATGTGACTTATGATATGTTGGCCAAAGTCAAGGTCATAAGAGCATGGGGTAAAAATCCACATCGGGGGTTTCAAAAGAACTGAAACTTGCCAGATATGCGCATACCTTCTGGAGTGTGATAGCGTGAGCGGATTCCGTCACGTTATCATGCGATGATAGTTGGATCCCGATTCCCACTGATGAGTTGGTTTACTCCTCGGGTGATCCCGGCTAATTCTTCTTTCAGGTTTGGGGAAGAATTTGACGTTACAGTGGGAGGTTTCCAGATTAGATATAGTGATAACCATTCTGATCTAGGTTAGAGTGCACGCTGAGTGTTTCTTTTCTCTCTCTCTTTGGCAGCGACCATTACCCGACCCTAGACTATGACTCAGTGACCAAGTTGACCGAACCTTCTTAACACTGGCTTTTGGATTGTCAGAGTTGCAGACCTCATTGCCACTCCTACTTTTATCCTTTTCTCCAGAACACCCCGTATTACTACGACGTCCACTTCCATTGGACAAAACCATCGTATGGTTATATACGAACTCGAAGGAATTTATTCGAGGATGGTTTCTGGTTCTGGAGAAAACGAATATGACTATTCAGTTGTCTTTTCCTTTTACCTTCTCTCAGGTTGCGAGTACTCCTTGATTTAGGAGATAATACACCTATTGCGCAAATTGGATAGTCTTCTTCCAGACCTTAGGCTGGTGCCAACCGGTAGGGAATGAAGAAAACCAATTAGCCTAAACGGTGTACAGAAGGTATTAAGTTCAGACAAAGCAAGGGATTAGTAAGAGGGCAAAGTAAATTGCGACTGATATTCACGACCAAACCAAGTATTTCTTCGCTAATCCTAAATCACCTTTGTATTTCTCCAGGACACTCCGTATCACTACGAAGATCCCAGTTTATTGGATAATCCATCGTATGGTTATATACGAACTCGAAAGGAACTTGTTCCAGTTCGGGGATGGATCCCAGTTCAGGAGAAATAGGAATTAAGTTCATTCGGTTGTCTTTTATCCTCACCTTCTCTCGCATTGCGAGTGCTCCTAGGATTAGCACAGTACATCCATTATGCTTATTGGATAGTCTTCTTCCAAACCATAGGCTGCTGCCGAACGGTAGGGAAGGAAGAAAACCATTTGGCCTAAAGGGGTATACAAAAGGTAATGACTAAAGACATATAAAGGGATTTGGAGAGGTGGCAAAGAATTATACGGTTACAGTCGTGAATCTCGATGATGGAAGAGGCATTACTAGGAGTACCAGGATACCCCATCGAAACATTTCAATGTTTCAGTTTCACTGTGTATTGTTAAAAGAAAACTGATTTCCCAATTAGACACTTGCTCCAGGGTATGTATTTACCAGGTTGGATTCTCACATCAGTATGGTTTTACAGATGTTGAGTGGGAGTAAGTTATTGGGAATTAGGTGACCATCCTGATTATATCGGGATTCGTTGTAATTGGTGATATTTGAGGAAGTCACCTGGGTTGTTTGCCGGACGGCAAATATTTGGTTTTGAATATCTGTTGTTATGCACCAATTTCAAATTGATATATCTGTACGTCTATTTTTATAGAGTGAGACATACCTTTTTAAAATTATGTCTATGACATTTACCTATATCAGTGGATGGTTAGGTAAGGAGCATTGAACAACGGTGTAATTCTTCATAACCATAGTACAGTTTTCAACCTACGACACACAGTGAATGAGTTGTTAGACTCAGCGGACTTATACAGAGTATTGTATGTTGTCCAGTGTCCATTAGGACAGAGGGGTTGGTCCTCATACTATATTCTGTTTACTTTTAACTTCTCTAGTTCTTAGACATGTGTTTCGTAGAAACACAGGGTCTAAGTTTTGAGGAGTTATAGGTATAAGAGTAAAGTAGAGAACCATGTATTGCAAGTATCGGGATTCTTCAAGGTGATCGAAGATGTAGATACTTGTGAATGGTATTCAGTTGATAGTAATGATTAAGAGAACTAGCTTCTCTTTCAGGTTTCTCATAATTGGAAGTACTCCTAAGTTGAGTAACGCTGATCGGCCTCCTTCCATTTAGTTGACATGCACTGGAGACAGCTGCATGATATGAATCTGGTTCAATTAAATCAGTGTCTCTGTTTCTTGGATATAGAACAGTTCATATCTTGACATTGTTAAGATACGGGGAGTTGTCCGGCTTATGCTTAAAACCAGACTCTGGACAACTCAAGGCACGTTTCTGTAATGGCTGTTTGTGGGTTGACCCGGGCTATGACGAGGGTTGACTTTCTACCATCTGGAAGATCAATAGCGATATTGTTCTTGACTCGCCACGGTTTTTATTAAAAATGGACTTTTTTCAGAAAACAGTAGTGGGAGTATGGTAGAACTGGAAGTGATTCCAGAACCGCAAACGATTACTGAAGATTTGATGAGAACCTAAAGATTCAATCTGGTTTGACATTCCATTGGCCACTCCGCAGATATAGTGGGTAATCTCAGGCACCCGAGAGGTACTTCAGTATGCTCAAGGACGGTGGCAGGGAGGTTCTTGTTTACCCAGACTTGCCATTGCTATTGTTCCAGACTATGGGATCCGGCAGGAGGATGAGTATAGCGTCGTTCTAAACTAGCTTTAGAAGTGCACGTGTATATGACTCTGCCAGAGGGTTTTCGTAGTCAGTGGGAGCAGCGGAAGCATTGGTGGACATCAGGCTTATGTCTATTTATAGACTAAAGCAGATATAGCGGAGATAGATCATCTATTTCTGATATGACAGTCATAGGTTTGACTTCATCAGAATAGGGGATGGATCTGTTAAGAAGGTAGTAGGGTGTGATGTCCTGGTATTTGATGACATACACAGAGTACGAAGTGATATTCCTATACTACAGTCGGTTATACTTTGGTTGTCACACAGTGGTTTCTCCACACAGGACTTGGATCTTATATCGTACATTCTGGTTACTAGATCTATGGTGTTAGATCTAGATTTGGGTGGTTTCCCAATTTGTGTACTTTGACCGCATTCTAAGAGTATTTAGAATGGACGACTCCTGGCATGGTAATATACCTGCAGGTGATGGAGATACCCTCTCTAAAGGTGTCTTACAGACTAAAGGGGAGAGGGATGCGCATGATTGGCAGATCATTTGCTTAGGCAATTGAGTCAATCATGAGATGTCAAGTACCACACCAGATGTTGTTCTTGCAGTAGGTGCAATAAGTTGATATTGATCCAATCCTGGAGAAACAGTCGGAAGCAGTTCTAAAACATAAGTTGATGTTCTAGGGAATTGATAATGGCAGCCTCCTTTAGGAGACGGTTATCATCCCACGCTTCCAAGGTGACCTGGATGGCAGAGTAGCTGTCAGAGTTATAGTTTTCCTTCTGACGAAGGGCAGTATTTTGGACGGATGTTCCAAGTGGATACTGAAGGATGGCATGGCGCAGGACACTGATTAAGTTCAGTTGTCGATACAGTCTAAGAAGTTTGGATTTGGAGTTCATTTATGAGCTAGGTCCCATTAGACATCTAGACACATTCTAAGACAGGTATTGCTCATTTCGGGAGATGGCTTTCTCCGCGAACATGGGATATAGAGAGACATAGAAAGAAACACCATAGCGGATCCACTCACTGAGGCTATTCCTCGAACGTAATAGTTTCGCAAACGAGCTTTGTGAGACTGACTAGTAGAGGAGTTGGGTGTTCGGTATCACACGGGCTGTGAGTATGCGACATCGCAATAATTAACCTTGAGTGCAAGTGGGAGATTGTTGGAGATAGTGCCCTCAGAGTCAATTATTGGATCACAGGCACGTGATTGCAATGATTGAGGGGAGGACCTGTCCCAGTAGGACAGTCTTACTCGAGATGATAGTATGCTATCTGGTTTATCTTTATCATCGTGTACTGCTTTAGGTGACCTTACGAGTCGCTATTACACGTTGATAGAGCCCCTAGGATTCTTGCTTGACTACCAGCAGTATGAGGGCGATCATATAAGTAAGAGCTGGAGTCTATAAGCACATCTTAAAAGGTCCCTAGTCGTGGGAGTTTCGAGACAGGGCATCGATAATCCGGAGTAGACTAATGTATACAGTCGAGACCCCGACGAGGGGCGGTGGCCGGTCTCACAAGCCACTGGTGTCAGTTGGTTCACCTAAGATGTATACAGGTGCTCATTGGGTTATGAGTACACCGGATAGAACTCGCCGGGAACCTGCTAGTTGGGATTATACCTCATGTCAGATAGCAGTTCCCTGGTGACATGTGTACAGGTTAGTTCATCGACCTGAGATCGTCATCTGTCTCGTGTGAGTTCCCACTGTGCTTTGATTACTACCCTACCACGGCTCAAAGGAGTCATGCAAATAGGTTTTAGTTGGGTACAGTCCCGAGCCACATGGAGGCAGTGAGCAGATCTGCAGGGGTTCGTCTCTCTCGGTATTGGGGGTGAGGTCGCGCTGTGTCTAGGAGAGCCAGAACATGAAAAGTCCTTGGCCAAGGCAGGAGATTTGCTGGTAGGTATTCCAGTAGTATCTCAGGGTGTTCTGGGCTGCACTCCGACACGACTTGTACCGCTATTGGTGGTCTGACTTTTACCAACCCACTAGACCCGCCATGCGATGCTCATAGACGAACGGACCAGACTGTATGGATATTGTCACTGACAGGCTCAGTAGGGTGTCAGGATGAGTACGCTCATCGACGTCCCTTTTGGTCAATACCTGGTAGCCCGTCACGTATTGGCTTATACCTCTGACGTGATAGTGGTTAAATCTACAGCCAAAGTATTGACGAGTCTTTAGAGTCCACTACACATACAGTTACTCAAGTTTCGGGTGAAACGCTGTAGAGGCCGTATGGAGATATGGCAGGGTTCGATCAGATACGTGCGGTATTGCACGGATCGTGATCGGACGGATTTTACTAGCCGGCTTTGGCTTAAGCCGGATTCCAGTATTAGATAGTGTAGTTTTGTCTCTTTGTATTTGTGTTCAGTGGGAATACAAATGTGGGCATGTATTTGCAGTAGTGGGGTTTTTCTGTAATTTATTACAGGATCAGTTTTCTGAAGTTGCCAGTTTGCATTCCGTTCAGGCCGGTTTTCCTTTGTTCCTTCGCGGCAGGACTTTATCGATGGAGGGGGTTATTTGCAAGTGTGCAAATAACATTTTGTGGAGGGATTATCTTGCATTATATGGTATCATGATGAGATTCTTTTTCCATCCATTCTTTGCTTTATTTGAGATTGGAAATGAGATGAAAGTTGATTTGATTTGGTTATCATTTCTTTTTGGATGTGGTCACCCATTGCTTTTACTACCATCACCTCCCTTCATGGTTTTGGAATTTTGATTCCCTCCACCATTCTCATGAGAGAGGGGCCGGCCACATAAGAGTGAGGGAGAATGAGAGGTTCATATTGGTGTAGTATATTTCCTCATCTCATTCCTTGCAAGAAAAAGATATAGCTTCATTTTTCCAAAAGCTCTTTTTCTTTCTCCACTTCCTCCATCCATGGCAACTTCACTACCCCAAAGAGACATGTTTTCTACACTAGTCTACAGCAAATCTTGGACGTGTCGGCTAGCCAACTTCGCGCCCGAGTTGCCTCGGTCAAGAGGTGGGAGCCCGTAAAAGATTCCGGCTACGTGGTGCCCTTTCCGACGAGGAGGTGATGGACGGAGTTTCCGCGGGAGATCGGAGTGGAATCGAAGACCGAAGGACACGGATCGCTTGGTATAACTCTTCACCCATCTTGTAGTTTGCTAGTTGCTAGGTTAATGGCCCGATCCGGGTGAAAAGTGCGCGGTGGTGCCGGTTCAATAGTTTTTGAAAGTTTTCGTTTCCGCGTTTTCGGTGTCGGATCGACGGCCGGGGCGCCGCCGCGGGCTTACACTCAACCCCTGTCTCGGATTTGATGTCTTGACATTGTAAACATTTTCATGATGTTTTTGTTTACTATTTTCATCAATGTAAGAACTTTTCTGCGGTATGAATAACAAATTTTTCCTTTCCATGCGTTTATTTTAACCTTTTCGCACATACATGAGTGGGTACGCTTCGGACGCTCAATTGGATGTAAATCAAATGTTCTCCTTATTGCCTTGCATAATAGGTGATTGACGTCTGTAGGTTACACCTTTCCATTTCGACTTGATGCAGAGCAGTTTACGCACTCTTGAGTAGCAGCTCAATTTCTCTAGCATGTAATTTTGGTAAATGTAGTTTGTAAATAATGGGCAGCTGTCCATCTTGGACTCTTTGCAGGATAGTGATGGCTTAGGAAACAGGTTCAGATCTGCTGCCTAAGGCTTTTCAACTTTATGAGCCGCGAGGGTCTCATAAAAACTTTTCTCTCTACGAGTCGACAGGATCTCGTAGGCGTATTTTCTCTTTAGGAATCGTGAAGATTTCTAAGTGTGTTTTTCTCTTGAGAGTCGTAAGGATCCCACAAGAGAATTTTCTTCCTTACAAGTCGAGAGGACTTATAAGTGATTGATGAGTTGAGCTACTTCCGAATTAAAGCGTTGCTTTGACGGGGAGGTCGAGGGTTGACTTTGGCCATATGGGCTCAGGATTGACTTTTGCCATACGGGGTCAGGGGTTGACTTTAGCCATATGGAGTCAGGATTGACTTTAGCCATACGGGATCAGGGGTTGACTTTAGCCATATGGGGTCAGGATTGACTTTAGCCATACGGGGCAGGGGTTGACTTTAGCCATATAGGGTCAGGATTGACTTTAGCCATACGGGGTCAGGGGTTGACTTTAGCCATATGGGGTCAGGATTGACTTTAGCCATACGGGGTCAGGGGTTGACTTTAGCTATACGGGGTTAGGATTGATTTTAGCCATACAGGGTCAAGGGTTGACTTTAGTCATATGGGGTCAGGATTGACTTTAGCCATACGGGGTCAGGGGTTGACTTTATCCATATGGGGTCAGGATTGACTTTAGCCATACGGGGTTAGGGGTTGACTTTACCCATATGGGGTCAGGATTGACCTTAGCCATACGGGGTCAGGATTGACTTTGGGTTGTCTGTGCACCACCGAGTCATAGAACTGGGAACTTTGCTGCGGCTCAGCTTTGCTGACGTTACATCTGCTGTAATGAGACGAATGTCGAGGTGGTCTCGAGGTTGTCTGTGAACTGTCGAGATTTAGAACTAAGGACTTTGCCATGGCTCCGAGATTGATTGTCGCGTCCGGGTCCTGCTGGAATGAGGAAGAATGCTGTTGTGGGTCTCCAGGCTATAGATGTGGCCGTCGAGACTTGGAAATAGGGACTTTGCCATGGCTCCAAGATTGATTGTCGCATTCGAATCCTGCTGGAATGAGGAGGAACACTGTTGTGGGTCTCCAGGTTATAGATGTGACCGTCGAGACTTGGAACTAGGGACTCTGCCGTGGCTCCGAGATTGATTATCGCATTCGAATCCTGCTAGAATGAGGAGGAACGCTGTTGTTGTTCGTCTGAGATGCAGATGTTGCTGTCAAGATCTGACTCTCCCTTTGACAAGGTCTGGTGGGGAAATGTGGTCCCTTTTTGTTTATGCCTCTGGATTGTATACATGGATCGATGTGATCTCACCTGTAGGGCAAAAGTTTCATTTCTTATGTATATTTTTTGTTTTCTTTCCGCGATGCTCTATCATTTCAGCTTTTGTATCGCGATTGTCCAATCATTTCGGCTATTTTTTGCGGTGCTCAATCATTTCGGCTATTTTTCTTTTTACTCGATGCTTTTTATTGCGAGTTTCCCAATCATTTCGGCTGTTTTTGTATGCATATATTTTTCTTTCTACTCGCTGCTTTTTATTGCGAGTTTCCCAATCATTTCGGCAGTTTTTGTATGCATATATTTTTACTTGATGATTTTGTTTTAAGTTGCCCCATCATTTCAGCTATTTCATATGCATTTTTGGCTCACTGATTTTTTTCTCGCGAGTATGGGATTTAGGATCTGATTTAGGCATCGGTATCGCTACAACTGGGATATTTCCAGGAGCAAATCATCATTTGCCTCTATCGATGTTGAACAAAGGTGGCTTAGCAAACAGGGTTAGGATCATGTTGACTAAGGCTTTTTGACTTTACGAGCCGTAAGGGTCTCATAAAGGTATTTCTCCCTACGAGTCGTGAGGATCTCGTAGGTGCGTTTTCTCCTTAAGAATCGTGAGGAGTCTTAAGTGTATGGTCTCTTATAAGTCGTAAGGATCTTACAAGAGTGTTTTCTCCTTATAAGTCGAGAGGACATACAAGGGTCGTTCACCGTGTGAGCATATCCCTAGTCGCGGGTGGGACTTTGTTAGGGAAATGTTTGTTCGTGCCCGTGGATTGTATACAAGGGTCGGTATTGAACAACTTGTAGGGCAATTTGGGGATTGTGATGGCTTAAGAACAGATTCAGATCTCTGTAGCTTAAGGCTTTTGAATCTTATGAGCCGTGAGGGTCTCATAAGAGGGTTCTCCTTACGAGTCGTAAGGATCTCGTAAGTGTAATTTCTCCTTAGGAATCGTGGGGATCCCTAAGTGTGTCTCTCCTTTGTGAGTCGTAAGGATCTCATGCAGGTAGTTTTCTCCCTACAAGGTCGAGAGAACCTTGCAAGTGTCTTTTAACAAGATTGCACCCTTTCGGGTTTTCACAAACTCCCCGGTTAGTCCTGCTGTTTTTACTCACGGAGCCCTTTCGGGTTTTCATCCGTGCCCATCTCGCTTATGGACATACCATTATTTTTTACCACGTCAGCCTGGGGACGCCGCGTGTTTGTAGTAGTTTAACGATGTTTCAGTCAATTGCTCGTGGGTCTAGGATTTTCTTCGGGCAACGTACGATTACGCAGCTAGATGTCCTCGCAAGTCTTCGTATCTTTTGTGTCAGAGGTGGATCCTTGAAGAGAGGGCTGAGGGCGATTTCTTTGTCAGAGTCGCTTCCAAAGGTGATAACTTGCGATCCCTTGGTGTAAACTATGTGATAGTTGCTGGCAGTTCTCTTGCGCTCATCTGTCGTGCTTCTCTATTCCCGACGAGCCTTGCACTTCACTCGTTGAACGTGTTGTCGGTGGGCAACATATTCCTGCCACCAGTTTTTAAAGGCTATGCACTCTTCCGTAGGGTGTGCAATTCTCTGATGGTATAAGCAGAAGTGAGGATGTACGTCTACTTCGTTAAGGTGTATCCTATCTGGAGTGTTTCCTTCGGAGGGTGACAGCTTCATTCCCATCGATTTGGCTTTGGCAAACCTTTTCCTTTTCTTGAACCTGCTTTTATTTGTGGCGGATGTGCTTTGATCTGGTGAGAGTATTTTAACCCTTTCGTCCAGTCGCCGGCGTTTGACTTTTTCAAATATGGCCATTTCGCGCTTTCGATCAGCTTTGTTTTTCAGAAGAGCTTCATTCAGGAATACGTCAATCATCTCGTCTGACGGTCCTAAGAGTTCCAGTTCGGGATCTGCCCCCAGTTTCTTTGCATCAGGGGCTTCTTCACCATCTATCAGCGAGTGAGAGATCACGTGACAGCTTGCCACATAATCCTCAGGTTCTTCTGACTAGTCTTCTCCATCGTCTTCATCGCCATCTCTATCTTCAAGGATGTGGCTAAGAAAATCTTGGAGCGTGACCAGGGTTCGCGCCTTCTGGTTATATTCCTCCAGCGCGTCAATATGTTTTTGCAGGTCCGTGCGCTTGTTACCATGCTTCACGGGCTTTTTGGTCTTCTTCTTCTTTCTGGAAGATTTTGATGGCTGGGCCTGAGCGTTTTGATTATCGCTACCAATTCTTGGTGTTGGGCGCGGCTTCAGCATTCTTTCAATGACCTCGGGTTCCAGCAGACTTTTCCACCTGATCGCCGGGCATGTTTGAAGATCTTTCAGCATTCTTTTAGTTTTTGCCGAAAGAACGACTTCCTATGGAGCTTCCTCTATAAATGAGCATGATGCCCCGGCGTGTCTATCCTTTTAGGGGTATGCTGTTGTGGTGGATTTACCTTCCAGTTTTCGGACAGCGTGAACTTTCCCTGTTGATACTGGTCATCAACCCAATTTTTGAAGACGTAGCAGTTTTTGATCGGATGGCCCAATACTCGGTGGTAAGGGCAGTAATTGAGATCGTTGACATCGTTTGGTTGTAGTGAGTGTCTCATCTCCGGTAGAGTAATAAGCCCGTTGCACACCGCTAGTTCGAACAGTCTCCTTGTTTTATCCCGGGGAAACAAGTAAGGACGTCTCAACTTCTCATCGAGGGATTGCCGCTTGTTGCTTTGGCGAACAACCGGTCTCGAGCCACTCGATTGTTGTTGAGCGTTGGCGACGAAAGTTGCTTCCCCTTTCCCCTTCTCATTCCGAGGATCCGTCTTTGAGGAGGACGGTCTATAGCCCATCTGGTCTATTTGGACCAGCTTGTCGATCAAGGCCTGGAAAGTGGTCGGCTTGAAGAACATCATGAATTATGAAATGGTCACCTGAGGTTCGAGGGTCCCTACGAACATGCCTACCGCGGGAGCTTCTTCGATGCGTTGTTCGCACTTCGACCATAGATTCCGCCACCGCATCGCATACTGAACCCATGTTTCACCTGGCTTCACCCTGGCATTGATGAATGTCGTGATCGGGGTGCGTTCACTAGCGCTTGCGAAACGCTGGGTGAATAACAACTCCATTTCTGCAAAGGTCTTGACAGAGTCGTTCGGGAGCTCGGAGTACCATTCGAATGTTGTCTCCGACAGACTGCCAACAAACTGGCGAAGCAACAGTTTGTCGTCACCCCTAGTATTACCACACAGAGCCCTGAATTGAGCAACTTGCTAGTGTGGATTCCCCATCCCCTTATATACATAGAATTTAGGGATCGTATATCCCGGTGGGTACTTGATTTGATCATACCAATCTAGATAGGGTCGTCCGGTCTTAACAATTTGGCCGGCTGCTTCGCTCGCCTGATGAGCTCGTATTTGCTGAGCGATATAGTCATCCAGGGCGGCTTTGGAAATGGTCTCCTTCTTAGCTGCTGAACAAGCCAGAAGAGGGTTCGATGTCTCTCCCCTATCGTCTTCAAGGATAATCGGTGGGTTTTCAGCTGGAGGATCCAGCTGTAACATCATCCCGACCATGTCTTGGAATAAGAACGCCATTCGTTTTATATTAGCAGCTTGTTCCGCTGCCTCTTTGTCCTTCTTCTCGAGAATTCTGCGGAGGAACTCAGCATCGGTTTCTTTTTCATAACGCTGCTCTGATGACGCCTTAGGGCTTTCTTTTGGCCCAGTGAGTGCGGCCATCTGTGTTAACATCTCCTGGAGCTTCTGTTGTTGCTCCTGGGCCTTTGTCACTGATCGGGTAAGCGATCGGTGACCCGTAGAAGCACGGCTATCCTCTTTCCCGGATGCCATATAAACAGTGTGCACCACCATGCCCCCAGACTTAGGGCATTTAGATTCAGTGCCCTTGAGATTCGTTGCGAACACAGGGATTTTCTCCGGCTTTCCCCTTTTGTGAGCGGTCGAAGTTAAGAAAGCCGTTGCAGCGGGAACCCGAATAAATGACATCTCCCATGGCATGATAGGTCGGTCCTTCTCTTGCCGAACCCTCATCTTCTTTTATCAGCTGGAGTAGTCTTGGTTGATCACCGAGTCTTGAACCTGTCGCCAAACTTTATAAATTTTAGAGGACAGCCGCTGAGGGGGCTGCTGTAGCTTCACCTTTGTAGCGTTCTCCATAGGTGGAGGAGATCTTTTTACACAGCAGTCGGAGAGTTCTTACGCACCCTCTTGAGTTGTTCAAAGCTGTTCCCAGTTCAAACAGTAGCATCAATTTCCACCATCGGAGCTGGTGGAGTCAATCCAGAGGGGGAACTGCCCCCAGCTTTTCTCACCCGTCGCCAGTGGTGATGTCGAGCGTGTCGAGCGGCTAGGATCACCTCCTCTGTTGGATGAGCTTCCTCAAGCCCCCTTCTTTGAGGAGAGACTGTTATTGGCGCTAGCCTGTCGAAGACTGACGTCCGTTGAGAATGGATAGTCAGTCTTGCGAAGGCCGACTTTCAAACAGGGGAAGCAGCCTTCGTGATTTCGCGTGGAGTAGGAGCTGAAACGGCCAGTCTTGTGAAGACCGACCCCTTAGCAGGAGAAGCCGCCTTGGTGACTTCGGGAGTAGGAATGGCTATCCGTTTCGAGATAACCCCTTCAGGAATTGTGGGATTCTTCATGGGCCCATCTGAGCTTCAGCCCAGTTTGTTGAAAACCGAGGCACCGGATTTAGGCGACCCGTTGAGAGGGGCCGCAGTAGTTGCAAGCCGATTAAAGACCGACTTCTTCGGAGCTTCTTGCGATGGTATAGGAGTGCTGAAGCTCATTGGTGGGAGCATGGTCCCGAAGAACAGTCCAGTGGTGGCCTGAGTCACTTGTTCCACTGGCATGGTGAAGATGGAGGCCGCTTGGGGCCCGTAAGACACTCCTCCGGACAGGACGGCGTGAGAGTTACAGTTGCAGTTAGTACAGTTTGAAGCCATTTTCTCTGCACGAGGGCAAGACACCAAATCTTAGTATCTCGAATCCAGGGGCAACCACATTAAACTGCGATTCATTCGCGAACATGACACACGAAGTGTGGAGTGGAAAGACGAAAAGGTCCCACCGGGCGTGCCAGAATCTATTCTCCGCCGAAAGACAAGACTGGGACGTTGGGACGTCCGGTCTGAATTTCGATGGTAGATGATATTTAGTGCTATCCGTCCGCCTCTCCGAAGATACCAAGTTGATTTATGACACCATGTATCGAAAGTTTAAACGGATGCGGCCGATGTAGCAGACTTCGTCAGATTCTCCTTCGTTTGCGAGGGGTTTTTGATTGTGGGGACGCTCTTCCCTGCAGGCGCAAGCTCCTGCAGTTAATTACGCTACCGTATCGTGGTAACCACTTTCTCCTGCTCCAGATGGTCACTCCGTGTCGTGTGTGTTTGTTTTATTTTTGGTTGCCTATGGATTGTATACGGAGACTAATTTATATTGTCGTCCGTAGGGCGTGGATTAGTCCAAATCCGTATCTTCTTAGATTTGGGTTTTGGGGTTGGGTTTAAGGATGCGTTAGTCTCATTTGAGACTAAGATCAATTTAAACGTTTGTTAAGGATACGTTAGTCTAATTTTAGACTAAGATCAACTTAACAGGATCGTTTAGATCCAACAAAAGAGCATTTGGGCTCTATTGTTTTAGTTTAGGGACTTTGCGGTCCATAAGTTTAAGGACATCATAGCCTATGAGTTTAAGGACCCCATAGTCCGTAGTTTAAAGACGTCATAGTCTGTAAAGTTTAAGGACATCATAGTCCATGAGTTTAAGGACCCCATAGTCCGTAGTTTAAAAACGTCATTGTCTGTAAAGTTTATGGACATCATAGTCCATGAGTTTATGGACCCCACAGTCCATGGAATGTTTGGTTGTCGGGACCCGTCATCTCTCTGAAGTCGTTGAAGGATTACAACGACAAATATCAGAGGAATGAAGAGATGTACCCTGGAACCAATATTGGTTGAGATCTGTAGTCCAATTTGGGATTAAGATCAGAGATGTATGAGCATATGGGCTCAATTAATCTGAGGTAGGGTTCTGTGGCCCACTTGGGCTCGGCCCATTCAGTTAAAATGTTAAACATTTAACAATGCTGAGCATTGGTTTGAGTTCTGACAATCTTTTTATCTTTTATAGAATGTTGAGCATTCATTATGGCTCTGGGCATTATTTATAAAACAATTTATCTTCTTTTAGCGCACACGTGAGGAGCACATGGCGCGCTTGGCGCTATGCGCCAGACAATGAGCGCAATGCGCTTATTGTGAAGTAGCGCACACGTAAGGAGGACGTGACGCGCTTGGCGGGGAGCGCCAGTCAAATAGCGCAAAGCACTTATGTGAAGTAGTGCATACGTGGGGAGCACGTGGCGCGCTTGGCGGTGAGCACCAGTTCAAAGAGCGCAAAGCGCTTCTGTTTAAGTAGAGCACACGTGGGGAGCACGTGGCGCGCTTTGCGGTGAGCGCCAGTTCAAAGAGCGCAATAGCGCACACGTGAAGAGTACGTGGCGCGCTTGGCGTTGAGCGTCAGTTCAAAGAGCGCAGTGTGCTTCTGTTTAAAGTTGGAGCGCTAAGGCTTTGCAGCGCTGTGCGCTAGAGTTGGAGCGCTGAGGCGCTCTTCTTTAATTGGAGCACTAAAGCTCTTATTAGGCAGTTTTGCGCTTTGAGAATTGAATTTTTTTTCTTATAAAAGACTTTGTCTCATGGATCTAAAAACAAAGTTCTTATTTTTTATAGGAGATGTTTTAATCTCTTATGTTTTTGGTGAAAGGCTCTGCTTTTATGGATCTATGATCCTAAGAGAATTGAATTATTCTCCCTCTCTTTTTTTAATAAGATATTATGATCTCTGAAAACAATTTGTCTTATAAATCTATGATCTAAAGAAGATTAAGTTCTTCCCCTTATTTTTTATGATGAGATACTTTGATTTCTTTTATGAAAGACCTTGGTCTTATAAATCTATGATCTTAGAAAAGAAGTAAATTCTTCTTTTTATATGAGATGATTTCATCTCTCTGTTCTTTTTTTTTTACCTTGATGAAAATCTTCTTCTTCTGAGAGCTTGCTCATTGTCTTTGAAATTTTTCAAAGTTTATGGGGGGGTCCTCTATCTGAGACTCGAAATCTTGGGGCCTTTATATAGTGTAGGCTGATTTGTTCAATCGGTTAAGGAGATCTTTTCTCCAATTGATTTGGGGATTTCCCCACCGTTGGATCTTTGATCCAAGGGTTTCGGTTTTACAAAAGGCAATCTTCTTGTTTTTAACAAGATTGGGAAATCTTTTCCTATACAGAATTTATTCTATATTTTGGTGATTTTAATCACATCATTGATCCTACGGTGCTCTGATTTTTAGAGCATAATCTTTCCTGTTTGGAAAGATTCTGAAGAATATTTTCTTAACAGAATTTTATTCTAGTCAATTGATGATTTTTAATCATGTTCGTTGGATCTTTGATCTAAGGGCCGAGAACATTTTGTTCTATCGCTAGCGCTCACGTGCTTTGCACGTGGTGCGCTGCTTAGAGTGCAGCGCTCTTAGCGTTAGCGCTTACGTGCTTTGCACGTGGTGCGCTGCTTAGAGTGCAGCGCCCTTCGCGCCGGTGCTCACGTGCTTTGCATGTGGTGCGCTGCTTAGAGTGCAGCGCTCTTAGCGCCGGCGCTCACGTGCTTTGCACGTGGTGCGCTACTTAGAGTGCAGCCCACTTGGCGCTGCTATGAAGCGCTGCTTCATTTCAAATTTTGAAATTTTGAACAGAGCTTTGCTCTGATTGGGGGAAACAACGGCCCCTCCCGTGCTAAGGATCAAAGCCCTCACCAAGAGGCGACCGAGCAGCTACCCTGCTCGGTCATCCATGGCTGGTAGTTCACTACTCACTGACGCCAAGGATCAAAGCCCTCACCAAGAGGCGACTGAGCAGCTACCCTGCTCGGTCATCCCTGGCTGATAGTCCACTACCCACCGACGCCAAGGATCAAAGCCCTCACCAAGAGGCACCGGGCAGTAATCCTACTCGGCCCGTCCTTAGCAGGCCTTTTACGGCCCCTTCTAAGTTAAGGATCAAAGCTCTCACCAAGAGACGACCGAGCAGCTACCCTGTTCGGTCATCCATGGCTGGTAGTTCACTACCTACCGACGCCAAGGATCAAAGCCCTCGCCAAGAGGCACCGGGAGCAACCCTGCTCGGCCAGTCCTTAGCAGGCCCCTTATGGCCTCTTCCGCGCTAAGGATCAAAGCCCTCGCCAAGAAGCACCGGGCAGCAACCTTGCTCGGCCCGTCCTTAGCAGGCCCCTTACGGCCCCTCCCGCACTAAGGATCAAAGCCCTCGCCAAGAGGCACCGGGCAGCAACCCTGCTCGGCCCTTCCTTAGCAGGCCCCTTACGGCCCTTCCCGTGCTAAGGATCAAAGCCCTCGCCAAGAGGCACCGGGCAGCAACCCTGCTCGGCCCATCCTTAGCAGGCCCCTTACGGCACCTCCCGCGCTAAGGATCAAAGCCCTCGCCAAGAGGCATCGGGCAGCAACCCTGCCCGGGCCGTCCTTAGCAGGAGGACCCTTACGGCCCCTCCCGCCTAAGGATCAAAGCCCTCGCCAAGAGGCGACCGAGCAGCTACCCTGCTCGGTCATCCATAGCTAGTAGTTCACTACCCACCGACGCCAAGGATCGAAGCCCTCGTGTAACAACTCCATTTTTAGTGTACATAAATTTGCTTTAAATTTAAAGTATACTTTGAGTATTTAATGTTGCTGTTACCACTTTAAGTATCTATTTCACTCCATAATTACAAGAAGGAGCTTGTAGCTCATTAGTAATACCTTGCATTGCTGAACCAAGCCACCAGAGTTCAAATCCCATGCCCCATATTATTTTTAATATTTATTTGTTTTAAATTTTATAGAAGCCCAACAGTCCACACGAGATAACTCCAAAATTTCCCACTACCCATGAAAAACTAAATACACCAGAGCCTACACCAGGAGACCCCCCACCTACCCAGCCATTGACTCAGCCCGACTCGGCCGACTTGGGCCGGCGCCGCCGGCCAGACTCGGCCGGACGGCTGAGTCCCTTGAAGATGAAATATGCCTTTCCATCTTCTGAAACCTCTTGCATGCTTCATTTACAGAGATCGCTTCCAGAGAGCCCATTAAACCTCATTTACTACATTTAAAATACATTTTTACATTTAAAAATAAAAATGAAACCCTACATCTACCCTAACCCTAGCCTAACCCTATAAATACACCCCTACCCTCTACCCTCTCACTCCAAAACTCTGAGCCAACTCTCTAAAATTTCCAAGAAACTTGTGTACTTTGAAAACGAGCACAAAGCGAAGCTACGGCGAAATTCCCGGTGAATTTCCGGCGATCGTTCTAGGAGCTCTCGGCGATGAAGCGACGCACCGTCATCTCACTCCCGTTATTTTCCAAAACCCGTAAGTCCCCAAAATTCTACCTCTCTTTTCTTTTCTAAAATACGGATTTACAAAAGCCGACGAAATCGGAACAAATCCGATGTCCGATTCGGTTTCTTCATAAAACTTCACTTCTCGTTAATACAATTATGCTTAAACTCTCTCATGTTGACTATTAAACACTAATCAACCAAATTGATCAAGTTTCATATCACAAAATAATTGCTAGTTCCTTTTACCATATTTTTTCATTTAAATACCACATAGTTCCTTTTGTGACATTTAAACCATTAAACTTGTTATACCTTTAAGTAGATCACGAGGTAACGACCTACATCCTCACACACTCATATGCAACATAGAATACGGGAAATCGACATATTTACAAATAAATAACCTTTGAGCCAATAAAAAAATATCTAGACTCAGCCAATTAAGAACTGTCGCGCTCATTAGGACAGAGGAAGATTGTGGGCATTCAGTCGTTTATCTAAACCTGATTTTGTTGTGCCTAGGCTAGACAAGTGAGAAAGGTAATTTTAAAAAGCCTGTCTTACGGTGATTCATGAGCGGATCTCTCCTTTTTTCACTTGTACTTACCTGGCCAAATTGGCGGTGAAGAGGCGATTTGAGGGATATCTCACAACTTGTCGCTTTGGACCAGTTAGGAGCAGTCTAGTTGACTTAGAAGACCCTAGAACATAGAAAATCGACATCTTTACAAATAAATACCATAACTAATAAAACCGTTTTTCCTTAATGATTAATATTTATACAAATCTTTGCAAAGCGCCGCTACAACCCATTTGAGGAACCCGTTCGGGATGGTGCGGATTATCGCACATCTTCGGGCTTAGTAGTACGAGATGCAGACCTCCGCAAGGAGCAGTCGGTCTCGAAAGATTTAAAATACGACATCTTAAGAAAAACGAGATTTCTAGAATATTATATATATACTAAAATTATTTTCATATAAATATATGTATATGTAAAATAAAAATATCTATTTTGAATTATTACAAATATTCCACTTTTTCTAAAAATGTCACAAGAATTATTTTACACTAAATACCATGAATTCCATACAAAACTAATATTACCAATAAATACCATTTATTATGAAAATAGGATATTTTCAATAGAAATATTACAATATAAAATTTACATTCATTACAACTCTAAAGACGATTAATAAATACTTGGGGTGTACTTTGAAAAGTATATAAAAATTATTTTTACATAAAACCCCCTCAAGTTCTATAAATTACCCTAAGGACCTAGTAAATATAGGTTTAAGCGGGACCAGTCTCTTGAGCCTCAGGGAGCCGGAGAAGTGGGTGCTTGCCTATTTAGGATAGACAATTTAACAACGGTGTTATCAACACGGTAATCGTCTTTGAAAAAGACACAAATCCTGCCGTCCAATGTGCAGCGGTTGCCGATAACGTCAAAATAATCAGGACTTCAATTTCTTTTCTAAATTGTTTGACTCAGAGTGAGTCTCATTATAATCTGATTTGAATATGATTCAAGTACAATCTACAATCTACAATCTACAATCTACAATCTTCAATATTACAATTCAACATGAATTCATTATACAACTTGACTTAACCGAACCATGGATATACATTCTATTTACATGATTCTACGGATACTTCCGTTTACTGATATCATGGTTTCGGTCAGTCAATCAATTATACAATCAATATAATTTACAAAACAAACAATACAAACAAGACATCTCGGGGTTTAAGGGGTAGATTGGTACGGAAGGTGTTAGAAGTGGCACGAGACAGTAAGACTTAATACACCTAACATGAATCTAGTTGCTGTTGTACCGTGGTATAAACGGTTCCTTGTACTATACTTGCCTCTAGTCTCTGGCATATAGAGACTCCTCTCGTATACACTGGCATTCTTCTGTACTAAGTTACAAACAACAGCGTTAATACAACATTACAACAATATAATACAACTTTAAAATATACCTTCTTATTCTGTTTATTTTGCTTTCCTCTTATCTTTGGGACTTACCGAGCAACATGTTCGTTGACGACATTCTATTTCTTTCTTCTTTAAATATCGTCAGGTGATTTGGACCCGTCAAAGATCGAGCCCACTGCTAAAGACTTGGACCAGTTCAGTGAAGACCCCGAGCTCTAGTCATTGTACACTTTCCATTCAGTACTTTCTTTTCTGTTATGCCATTGTTTAGGCATCGCTTTTTATTTCAGTTGTATTTACTTTCCATGCATTGTACAGAAAGAATATGAATAAATAAAGTTGTTGTTTTTATTATATCTTGTCTCTTGTGTATATTTCTTTTATATTGCTTAGATACGCTTAACGTATTTACTTCACAGTAAATACATAGCGGTCTCGTCCCGTCCCCTTCACTGTATACCGGGAAGCGGG
The DNA here is from genome assembly GCA_030015575.1 of Agapanthus africanus. Lineage (NCBI taxonomy): Eukaryota > Viridiplantae > Streptophyta > Magnoliopsida > Asparagales > Amaryllidaceae > Agapanthus > Agapanthus africanus. The sequence goes on along the minus strand of JASDDO010000024.1, from coordinate 871,190,904 downwards.
GTGTGACAGGTTTTATTAGTGGCCCATCACTATAAAGAATAAGTATCCACTCCCACGCATCGACGATTTATTCGATCAGCTAAGTGGATCTTGTGTTTTCTCTAAATTGGATCTTTGTTGAGGTTATCATCAAGTGAAGGTCAAGGAAACTGATATTCACAAAACAGCTTTCAAAACTCGCTATGGACATTACGAATTTCTAGTGATGCCATTTGGAGTGACCAACGCACCAGCAATATTCATGAACCTAATGAATCAAGTTTTTCGGGAGTACTTAGACAAGTTTGTTGTCATTTTCATCGACGACATCATGGTGTATTCTAAGAGTCGAAAAGAACATGCCTAACACCTACGAATTGTCCTGGAAACTCTGCGACAACACCAGCTCTATGCCAAGTACAACAAGTGCGAGTTTTGGCTAAAGCAAGTTGGTTTTCTTGGACATATCGTATCAGGTGATGGAATCTCTGTGGATCTAGCGAAAGTTTCAGCAGTTAGCGAATGGCCTACACCAAAGTCAGTGAAAGACATTCAAAGTTTCTTGGGTTTAGCTGGATATTACAGAAGGTTCGTTGAAGGCTTTTCGAAGATAGCAACACCCCTGACCAAGCTCACACGTAAAGATGAAGAATTTGTGTGGTCAAAAGCATGCGAATAAGATTTCGTAGAACTCAAGTCAAGGTTGACATCAACACCTATTCTTGTCATACTGGATCAATCTGGAGGATTCGAAGTGCATTGTGATGCATCCGGTAAGGGATTATGATGTGTTCAATATCAGCATGGGAAGGTTATGGCTTATGCTTCAAGACAGCTGAAGATTCATGAGCGCAATTATCCGACGCATGATCTGGAGTTGGCAGCCGTCATCTTTGCTCTTAAGATTTGGCGCCATTATCTACTTGGTGAACGAGTGAACATCTACACAGATCATAAGAGTCGGAAGTACGTGTTTACTCATAAGGAGTTGAATATGCGGCAGAGAAGATGGTTAGAACTCATGGCGGACTTTGACATCAACTTGCAATATCGCCCAAGGAGGGTGAATGTGGTTCCTAATGCTCTTAGTCCTCAGCCTTTATCAATGAATCTCACCGCTTAGTGGAAGCTTCAACAAGATTTGCATCAGATGGAGATTGAAGTAGTCATGCCAGGTAATGCTTCAAGTATGGTGAATTTACAAGTTCAATCAACCATTGTCAATCAGATCAAAGCAGCTCAAGCAAATGATGCTAAGTTGCAAAAGATCAAAGAACAAGTGGAGAATGAACTCAGAACAGACTTCATCATTCATGAAGACGGATCTTTGAGATACGGCAGCAGATTGTGTGTACCAAAAGGTCCTGTTCGGGAAGAGTTAATGAAAGAAGCTCACTGCTCTCCCTACTCAGTACACCCTGGAGGTACCAAAATATACAAAGATGTACGTCAGAATTATTGGTGGCATGGAATGAAGCGTGAAGTAGCCAGAAGCATCGCAAAATGTTTGGTGCGTCAGCAAGTAAAGGCTAAACATCACAGGACATGTGGACTACTTCAACCGTTACCAATCCCAGAATGTAAGTGGCAACACATCACGATGGATTTTATGACTGCTCTTCCTCGCAGCAAAAAGGGTAACGATGCCGTATGGGTCATCATAGATCGACTCATAAAGTCGGCTCACTTCATTCCATTTCGAGTTGGCCAATCTACTGAGACACTAACAAAGAAGTACATGGAGGAAATTGTGAGACTTCATGGAGTACCGGTCTGCATTGTCTCCGATCGTGACACCAGGTTTCGATCGCAATTTTGGCAGAGTCTGCAAGCAAGTTTGGGAACAAGTCTGAACTTCAGCACGGCTTATCATCCACAAACAGATGGTCAGTCTGAGCGAAGTATTCAGATCTTAGAGGATATGCTCAGAGCGTGTATGTTAGACTTCAAAGGATCGTGGGAAGATGATTAGTTCGAAAGAGTGTTTTTGTAGTTAACCGCAATCAGAACGGTGTCGCGCGTAGCTAGACCGAGATGAGTACGGGTCGTCCTCTGGGAAACGTGGAACCTTTTAATCTTACTTTAGATGTGTTGATAAAGAGAGGAGGGATAAAGAATTTTATAGGATGGTTTCTAAATCTACGTTAAACAAGAATGTAAAATATAGATCTAGATTATTTTAAAGATGTAGTTAATATAATAAGGAGGCTTGTAGGGTTCGTTAGGATTTAGTAGTTATGGATGATTAATTAAAAGTTACCCTTTTTATCCATTAGTAGATTTAAAACTAGAACGACGGTGATGCGTGTAGATTAGGGTTTCTGGAGGGAAAAGGAATCCCACTCTTAACCCTTATCTCGACACGGAACTCCGTTCATATCTAGCCTTTACCAAAACAATCATTAATCTAATCTCTAATCGCGGTCGGAACTAGCAAAGAATTGCTAGCGCGCCCGATTAGGATGTTAATGATTCTTTTGATAAAGTTCCTAAACTTTATAGGACTTAAAAAGGGTTTAGGGATTTTTATCTTCCATTAGCCTACCCTAATCCTACGAACCCTAACAAGCGGAGAATTACTCACGCATGTTGAGAAAAGAAGATGAAAAGAAAGAGAGGGAAAACATAATGTAAAATGCAAAAGAATTAAATAAAATAACTACCTTTATTAATCAACTTGAACAATCTACACTTTAATCCGTAGAAAATGATTATAAACTAGTTGCTTCTCGATCTTTCCTAAGGAGGTAGTCGAACAGTCGATGATTAGCCTGGATGCGTGAGCGTCTGGAGTTTCGTGATCTCTTCGGCTTGATAGCTTTTCCAAGAGGCTCTCGGTGCTCTTTTATAGTGCAAAGCCAGAATCTTTTAGTTGGAAATTTGGTAAAATTCACCAAAGATTGATACCCAAAAATCTTGCCTTCTAACTCCATAATATTGCGGCGGATCTGCGGCAAATGGGGGCTAAGGCCGCGGATCCGAGGCCAACGGGTGAGATCTCTTGATCAAAATTCTTGTGCTTTCTTCTTGTGACAAGTGTCAATCCTAGGCACCTTCATAATTCAGAAATCTTCTCTCGGTTGCTTCCAGACTTGGTCTCCAAGTTTTACTTCTTAATTTGGCAAGTTTTCTTCAACAAATTAATTTGTTTGATAAATTCTTCATAACAACTTGGAAATATTCTGCACAACAACTCAAATAAGATTTTAGTAGACTTTGTTCTACTAGGATTAGATCAATAATATTATTTACATACATTTTCCTACCAAATGATAATTAACATATATTAACACATGGAAAATAATGTTTTTACACATAAACCCTCATATGTATAATATATTATAATAAAGTCCTCTTTTAATATGAAAATGGTAGGAAAAATGTAATACAAATGTGCAGTTTTATCAACTGAACAAATACCCCCAAACTTATCTTTGATCGTCCCGAGCAAACTAGTTTATTTAAGAAGAGAAAAAGAAAGGAGAAAACTAAGCACACTTTCGTAGGCAGACACGATTGCACTGAGCACGTGCAACAAGCCGTTAAACCTCTAGGTGTCCCTAGTAGGAGGAGTGTTGTCTCCTGAGGGTTTTCAGCGGATTACACCCACAAAATCCAATAACAAAAGAAAGATGGTGAAACTTACATATAAAGATAAGAACCATAAAAGAAAGGCCTTGAAAAGAAGAGTTTCCAACTATACTAGCTTTTCAGTTGTCATGAGCCCTATCTTAATAGTCATGAAAAAATGTTAGAAATCATATCATCCCTCAATAAAACATCGTCTTTATTCTTCATTCCTACCTTTCATCCAAACATTGATCATATAACCCCACGTGTGTGTAAAGAACATCCCTACACTTGGAGAATTCAATTCAAGCTATCATACTCTTGTCCATCTACCTCAGTACTTTTTAATTTTATGAATACTTAGGTTTGCTCATCCCTTTTCATGCGACCGTTAATACTTCTTGAGGTACTAACCGACCGATTACTCATTTGCTTGTAGATTCGGTGATAATATTTTCCTCGTCTTGCAACACCTAAGGCTTAGTAGTGACTCCCAGACCAGTTGGCCTTAGGGCACTAGGTGAAGAGGCACTCTCGCTATATTTTTTTATTGCTGCCTTGGCGATAACAAAACCAGTGTTCATTTTTTTCTTTTCACCATTTTCATATTTTCTTCATTTTTTTTCATTTCCTTCATACTTTGGCTTTTAGACAAGAGCATTTCAAGGTATCCTCTACTATCCCAAGTTTCAAGACGTGTGTAAGTGCAAATAGTAGGATATCAACATTCAAATGTTTGGCTTCCAGAATAGAAACTATTTTTCAGACTTTTTTTTTATCCTCAGATTAGTGACTTCCTTCATCTTACTAACCCTTGGGACAACAGCTCATAACTACTTATTACCAGTTCGTTTAAGAAAACTTCTAATTTTCTTGGTTTTCTTAAACTATTCCTATCTTTTGGATGTAATTAATTTTTCACTTTCTATTCTTTTGTTATAATTTTTTTTTTTAAATTTTTGAAAATGTTGTGCTTATGCAAAGTATGATGCAAATTGATGCGTAAATAAGCACAAACCTCCCCCAAACTTGTTTTCAACAGTGTCCTCACTGTTGCTATCTGCTAGATCACAAAAACCTGTAAGCTTGGAAGGACATTATTAATGGGGGCAAAAATATATGAAAGTGAAAATCCTCCCCCAAACTTATTTTTGGCTCACAAATTTGAGGGCAAAAGTTATGTTCAAGAGCCAAAAATATACCCCCCCTCAAACATGAGTTAGACAATACGAAGCATTTTAAGAGGGGGTGAGTCATTTGGTCAAAGTAAGACTTTACAAAGACCAAAAGTTAACACCAACCATTCAAAGATTTTATCAGTATATCGTATAGGTTGGTGGAAGAATGTGTTGTATCGAGTCAAGAAAAAGTGGGGAAGGGATAAGGGGTGGTCTGGAAAGGGTTTGAAATTAGAGAAAAGAAAGAATGAGGATGAATGTGAATGATTAGGAAGAAGGAATGGTGACGGTTCAACCTCTATAGGTGGAGATTGATCAATCACAAAATCCGTATTGTTTAAAAATTCAAGTTCATCAGCAAAAAGTTCTTCAAAACTTTTATCAATGGTGTGATTGAACATTTTGCTGTCAAAGAGTTTTATGCCAGAATTTATTCTATTTGATTCATAAAAAATCACTGAGGTAGAGGACTTGAAAAACTCATCTACCTCTTTTTCAAAAATATCCAAATCAAGTTGAATTTCTGGTATTATTGAACTTGAATTAACGGATTGTGATTTATCAAAACTCACTGAAACTATAGGAACAGAAGAAGAACCGGAGGAAGTAGAAGGTGAAATGGGTAAACAAATTGGTGTGTCGAGTGTTGCAGAACCAGATGTGGAAGATGGAGGCTGTATTTCTTCGGTCTGATCTTCGGGTATACCATTATCATCAACTTCAAGACATATTTGGGGTTCGGGAAGAATTAAAGGCTCAAGATGATGACCACAAGGAAGTGAAAGGATTTGATGAATTGGTGGGACAAAATCATCCAAAATTTCGGGTTCATCAATCAATATATCCCCAACGTCAATCACCTCATTCAAGTGAAGGGTAAAATTCTCAAACTCCTCATCAAAAGTATGGTTTTCAATCAGTATTGGTTCAAGAGTGGAGGTGTAGAGATCACAAGGGTTGTGTATGGTTTCACTTGAAAGGGACCCTTCACAGTTGGGTAAATCAAACACTACAAAGTCACACAACTCATCAGACATTGTACTTGATGAATCTATGAAACTGGAGTTGTGGAGTTCAGTTTGGAATGGGGAGGTTTGATTAGGAAGGGTGTACAGTTCTGTCTTACTACTCAAATCCTTCATAATTTGATTCGTCAGTTCCATATATTTTTCTAATGTCTGCTCCAGACTAGTCTTGGGTTGATAAGGGGTTTCAGTATACGATTTAAATTCCTGTGGATAATTAAAACTCCCAAATGACTGATTAGAAGAACTGTCTAGAGTAGGTGGAAAAGTCGGATTGGATTGATAGGAACAGAATGGTTGCTGAACTTGGGTAGGAGTAGGATCAATATTATGATAAGAAGAATATTGATATCGGTTGGTTGGTTTACTATATACAAACCGTATATCAAACTCTTCTCCGGACAGTGGTGGTGATGGTTGATATTGGTCCGTGTTGAAACTTTGGCCTCTAGACCTAGCTATGTGCTCAGCAATGGACATTCGTCTAGGGGCTTCCTCACTCTGGGTATGAACTGAAACAGGTGTAGGATTAGGATACGGTTGATAAGACCTAGACTGAGGAGGCCAACTGTTTCTTCCTGCTTGTTCTATATGATCTCTTAAGGACATGGAAGAGCCGGACGGTATACTGAAGGGATTTCGAAAACAAGAGATATCTGGTTGTGGACAGCAAAGCTCGGCAAGTGTTCTTCTGTTTAGGTCACCCATTATAAGAAGAGAAGAAGGGGGAAGGGGTAAAAAGGAGAGAAAGTAATTGGTTTGTTTTAAAAAAAAGACGGATTTAGACAAATCACAAAAATGCACAACCCTAGAACTATGGTTACCTAGGTCCAGTCTCTAGACCGCTCCTAGACTTCCAAAGGACAAGCCGCGGGATCAATCCTCTACCGCCTCTGTACTACCCTTGTAGCCAGGTAAGTGCCAGGTAAGTAGGAAGGAACCACAGTAGTGGGCCTAATTAAAAACCACTAGCCTTTGACACACTTGCCTAGGCACCACAAAAGTAATGCGGATAAGCGATAGATTACCCACGACCTTCCTCTGTCCTTATTCAGCGCGACAGTCCTTAGAGTCTGGTCTAGATATTTTTTAAATTAATGAAGGGTTGATCTATATGCTCGGTTTATGATTTGTGGGGCTTAGGAAGGGTGATGAAATCCCCACCTAATCTTGATTTGGTCTTTGCCCCTTAAAGTCCGTATTAAATATGCAAAACAAAACCAATCACAAAACTTTTGCAAAAAGATTTTTGAGCGGCGCGATTTTGCAAAGAATTCTGCAGAAGATAGATTTTATTGGATTTGAGAAGAGAGAGAAAGAGTTAAGAAAGATACCAGAGAAGTGTGAAACCCTAGGTCTCCTATTTTCTCAAGTCCGTGACTCCAGATTCCCTCGCAAAATTCATACAAATCGTTAAATATGCAATTTGCAATTTTGTTTTAATAATGATATGGCTCGTCTAAGAATTCAACACAAATAGTAAGAATAAAAAATTACGTACGTATCCCTGGCAACGGCGCCATTTGATTAGTTTGAAAGAGTGTTTTTGTAGTTAACCGCAATCAGAACGGTGTCGCGCGTAGCTAGACCGAGATGAGTACGGGTCGTCCTCTGGGAAACGTAGAACCTTTTAATCTTACTTTAGATGTGTTGATAAAGAGAGGAGGGATAAAGAATTTTATAGAATGGTTTCTAGATCTACGTTAAACAAGAATGTAAAATATAGATCTAGATTATTTTAAAGATGTAGTTAATATAATAAGGGGGCTTGTAAGGTTCGTTAGGATTTAGTAGTTATGGATGATTAATTAAAAGTTACCCTTTTTATCCATTAATAGATTTAAAACTAGAACGACGGTGATGCGTGTAGATTAGGGTTTCTGGAGGGAAAAGGAATCCCACTCTTAACCCTTATCTCGACACGGAACTCCGTTCATATCTAGCCTTTACCAAAACAATCATTAATCTAATCTCTAATCGCGGTCGGAACTAGCAAAGAATTGCTAGCGCGCCCGATTAGGATGTTAATGATTCTTTTGATAAAGTTCCTAAACTTTATAGGACTTAAAAAGGGTTTAGGGATTTTTATCATCCATTAGCCTACCCTAATCCTACGAACCCTAACAAGCGGAGAATTACTCGTGCATGTTGGGAAAAGAAGATGAAAAGAAAGAGAGGGAAAACATAATGTAAAATGCAAAAGAATTAAATAAAATAACTACCTTTATTAATCAACTTGAACAATCTACACTTTAATCCGTAGAAAATGATTACAAACTAGTTACTTTTCGATCTTTCCTAAGGAGGTAGTCGAACAGTCGATGATCAGCCTGGATGCGTGAGCGTCTGGAGCTTCGTGATCTCTTCGGCTTGATAGCTTTTCCAAGAGGCTCTCGGTGCTCTTTTATAGTGCGAAGCCAGAATCTTTTAGTTGGAAACTTGGTAAAATTCACCAAAGATTAATACCCAAAAATATTGCCTTCTAACTCCATAATATTGCGGCGGATCCGCGGCAAATAGGGGCTAAGGCCGCGAATCCGCGGCCAACGGGTGGGATCTCTTGATCAAAATTCTTGTGCTTTCTTCTTGTGACAAGTGTCAATCCTAGGCACCTTCATAATTCAGAAATCTTCTCTCGGTTGCTTCCAGACTTGGTCTCCAAGTTTTGCTTCTTAATTTGGCAAGTTTTCTTCAACAAATTGATTTGTTTGATAAATTCTTCATAACAACTTGGAAATATTCTGCACAACAACTCAAATAAGATTTTAGTAGACTTTGTTCTACTAGGATTAGATCAATAATATTATTTACATACATTTTCCTACCAAATGATAATTAACATATATTAACACATGGAAAATAATGTTTTTACACATAAACCCTCATATGTATAATATATTATAATAAAGTCCTTTTTTAATATGAAAATGGTAGGAAAAATATAATACAAATGTGCAGTTTTATCAACTGAACAGAAGATCACCTGCATCTCGTGGAGTTCTCGTACAACAACAGCTATCAAGCAAGCATAGGAATGGCACCTTTTGCAGTATTGTATGGAAGGAAGTGTCGATCACCATTAAGTTGGGACGACATCGGAGCTAGGGAACTTCTTGGGCCAGAGATGATAGTAGCGACTGTTGATATGGTTCGTACTATCAGGGAAAGGATGCGCATAGCCCAAGATTGACAGAAGCACTGGGCTGATGCAAAGAGACGACACTTGGAGTTCCAGCCAGGAGATCATGTATTCTTGAAGATATCTCCGAACCGCGGAGTGATCCGATTTGGAAGACGGGGTAAATTAAGTCCGAGATACATTGGACCGTTCGACATACTCGAACGAGTTGGTGAAGTGGCATACCGCTTAGCGCTTGCACCCTCATTGGAAGGAGTGCATAATGTGTTCCACATATCCCAACTCAGAAAGTATGTGAGTGACCCCAGCCATGTTCTTAATCATTCAGAGCTTACTATACAGCCCGACTTGTCTTGTGAGCAACAGCCTGTGGAGATCCAGGACAGGAAAGTGAAGACATTTCGGAACAAGGAAGTTAACTTGGTCCGAGTGATGTGGAGGAAAGACACTCCAGGAGAGTCCACTTGGGAAAGGGAAAATGAAATGCGTGCAAGATATCCTCACCTCTTTGTAAACTAGTCGTCAAATAAAAGTTGTAAATTTCGAGGACGAAATTTTTGTAAGGAGGGTAGACTGTAAGAACTCCATTTTTAGTGTACATAAATTTGCTTTAAATTTAAAGTATACTTGAAGTATTTAATGTTGTTGTTACCACTTTACGTATCTATTTCACTTCATAATTACAAGAATGGACTTATAGTTCATTGGTAATACCTTCCATTGCTGAACCAAGCCACTAGAGTTCAAATCCCATGCCCCACATTATTTTTAATATTTATTTGTTTTAAATTTTATAGAAGCTCAACAGTCCACACGAGATAACTCCAAAATTTTCTACTACCCATTAAAAACTAAATGCACCAGAGCTTACACCAGGAGACCCCCCCTACCCAGCCCCTGACTCGGCCCGACTCGGCCGGACAGCCGAGTCCCCTGAAGATGAAATGTGCCTTTCCATCTTCTGAGACCCCCTGCATGCTTCATTTACAGAGATCGGTTCCAGAGAGCCCATTAAACCTCATTTACTACATTTTTAATACATTTTTACATTTTAAAAAAAATATTAAAACCCAACATCTATCCTAACCCTATAAATACACCCCTACCCTCTACCCTCTCACCCCAAAACTCTGAGCCAACTCTCTAAAATTTCCAAGAAACTTGTGTACTTTGAAAACGAGCACGAAGCGAAGGTACGGCGAAATTCCCGGCGAACTTCCGGCGATCGTTCTAGGAGCTCTCAGTGACGAAGCGACGCACCGGTGATTCCTCTCCTTCCATCTCACTCTAGTTATTGTCCAAAACCCATAAGTCCCCAAAATTCTACCTCTCTTTTCTTTTCTAAAATACGGATTTACAAAACCCGACGGAATCGGAACAAATCCGATGTCCGATTCGGTTTCTTCATAAAACTTCACTTCTCGTTAATACAATCATGCTTAAACTCTCTCATGTTGACTATTAAACACTAATCAACCAAATTGATCAAGTTTCATATCACAAAATAATTGCTAGTTCCTTTTACCGTATTTTTTCATTTAAATACTACATAGTTCCTTTTGCGACATTTAAACCATTAAACTTGTTATACCTTTAAGTAGTAACGACCTACCTTCTCACACACTCATATGCAACATAGAATACGGGAAATCGATATGTTTACAAATAAATAACTTTTGAGCTAATAAAAAAATATCTAGACTCAGCCAATTAAGGACTGTCGCGCTCATTAGGACAGAGGAAGGTTGTGGGCATTTAGTCGTTTATCTAAACCTGACTTTATGGTGTTTAGGCTAGACAAGTGAGAAAGGTAAGTTTAAAAGGCCCGTCTCATGGTGATTCGTGAGCGGATCCCTCCTTTGTTCACTTATACTTACTTGGCCACAATAGGCGGTGAAGAGGCGATTTGAGGGATATCTCACAACTTGTCGTTTTAGACCAGTTAGGAGCAGTCTAGTTAACTTAGGAGACCCTAGAACATAAAATACGGGAAATCGACGTCTTTAAAAATAAATACCATAACTAATAAAACCGTTTTTCCTTAATGATTAGTATTTATATAAATCTTTGCAAAGCGCCGCTACAACCCATTTGGGAAACCCGTTCGGGATGGTGCGGATTATCGCACATCTTCGGGCTTAGTAGTGTGAGATGCAGACCTCCGCAAGGAGCATTCGGCCTCGAAAGATTTAAAATACGACATCTTAAGAAAACGAGATTTCTAGAATATTATATATATACTAAAATTATTTTCATATAAATATATGTATATGTAACATAAAAATATCTATTTTGAATTATTACAAATATTCCACTTTTTCTAAAAATGTCACAAGAATCATTTTACACCAAATACCATGAATTCCATACAAAACCAATATTACCAATAAATACCATTTATTATGAAAATAAGATATTTTCAATAGAAATATTACAATATAAAATCTACATTCATTACAACTCTAAAACTGATTAATAAATACTTGAGGTGTACTTTGAAAAGTATATAAAAATTATTTTTACATTAAACCCCCTCAAGTTCTATAAATTACCCTAAGGACCCTAGTAAATATAGGTTTAAGCGGGACCAATCTCTTGAGCCTCAGGGAGCCGGAGAAGTGGATGATTGCCTATTTAAGATAGACAATTTAACAACGGTGTTATTAATACGATAATCGTCTTTGAAAAAGACACAAATCCTGCCGTCCATGTGCAGCGGTTATCGATAACATCAAAACAATCAGGACTTCAATTTCTTTTCTAAATTGTCTGACTCAGAGTGAGTCTCATTATAATCTGACTTGAATATGATTCAAGTACAATCTACAATCTACAATCTACAAACTACAATCTTCAATATTACAATTCAATATGAATCCATGAATCTATTATACAACTTGACTTAACCGAATCATGGATATACATTCTATTTACATGATTCTACGGATACTTCCGTTTACTGATATCATGGTTTCGGTCAGTCAATCAATTATACAATCAATACAATTTACAAAAAAAACAATACAAACAAGACATCTCGGGATTTAAGGGGTAGATTGGTACGGAAGGTGTTAGAAGTGGCACGAGACAGTAAGACTTAATACACCTAATATGAATCCAGTTGCTGTTGTACCGTGGCATAAACGGTTCCTTGTACTATACTTGCCTCCAGTCTCTGGCATATAGAGACTCCTCTCGTCTACACGGGCATTCTTCTGTACTAAGCTACAAACAACAGCGTTAATAAAACATTACAATAATATAATACAACTTTAAAAGATACCTTCTTATTCTGTCTATTCTACTTTCCTCTTATCTTTAGGACTTACCGAGCGACTTATTCGCTGACGACATTCTATTTCTTTCTTCTTTGAATGTCGTCAGGTGATTTGGACCCGTCAGAGATCGAGCCCACTGCTGAAGATTTGGACCAGTTCAGTGAAGACCCCGAGCTCTAGTCATTGTACACTTTCCATTCAGTACTTTCTTTTCTGTTATGCCATTGTTTAGGCATCGTTTTTTATTTCAGTTGTATTTACTTTCCATGCATTGTACAGAAAGAATGTGAATAAATAAAGTTGTTGTTTTTATTATATCTTGTCTCTGGTGTATATTTCTTTTATATTGCTTAGATACGCTTAGCGTATTTACTTCACAGTAAATATGTAGCGGCCTCGTCCCGTCCCCTTCGCCGTATACCGGGAAGCGGGGTGTGACACATCGCCAAGAGGTCACCGAGCAACTACCCTGCTCGGCCAAATCCTTAGCGAGTAACTTCTTACCCATCAACGCGGTGGGTCTGAAGCCCTCCTCACGAGGCCGCCGAGTTTCTTCGTGCTCGGCGCATCCCCAGCGGGCAGCCTCCTGCCTATCAGACGCTGAGGATCTGAAGCCCTCCTCATGAGGCCACCGAGTTTTTTCCTGCTCGGCGCATCCCCAGCGGGCAGCCTCCTGACCATCAGACACTGAGGATCCGAAGCCCTCCTCACGAGGCTGCCGAGTTTCTTCCTGCTCGGCGCATCTCCAGCGGACAGCCTCCTACCCATCAGATGCTGAGGATCTGAAGCCCTCCTCGTGAGGCCGCCGAGTTTCTTCCTGCTCGGCGCATCCCCAGCGGGCAGCCTCCTGCCCATCAGACCTTGAGGATCTGAAGCCCTCCTCGCGAGGCCGCCAAGTTTCTTTCTGCTCGGCGCATCCCCAATGGGCAGCCTCCTACCCATCAGATGCTGAGGATCCGAAGCCCTCCTCGTGAAGCCGCCGAGTTTCTTTCTGCTCAGCGCATCCCCAGTGGGCAGCCTCCTGCCCATCAGACGCTGAGGATCTGAAGCCCTCCTCCCGAGGCCGCCGAGTTTCTTCCTGCTCGGCGCATCCCCAATGGGCAGCCTCCTGCCCATCAGACGCTGAGAATCTAAAGTCTTCCTCGCGAGACCACCGAGTTTCTTCCTGCTCGGCGCATCCCAGCGGGCAACCTCCTGCCCATCAGATGCTGAGGATTTGAAGCCCTCCTCACGAGGCCGCTGAGTTTCTTCCTGCTCGGCACATCCCCAGCGGGCATCCTCCTGCCCATCAATGCGGTGGTTCTGAAGCCCTCCTCGTAAGGCCGCTGAGTAGATTCCTACTTGGCGCATCCACAGCGGGTATCTTCCTACCTTACAAAGATACGGATCTAAGACCCACCAAATAAACTCATACTCAACACGCGATCAGCGCCTCAGCTCCGGCAAAGGGAGGATACCGACCTTCCCACACTCGTCCTTCGTTCGACTCATGCTTGATGCCCGACAACAAGAACGCCGTGTTGTCCCCGAACAATCCACCATGAGGAATTACCAGCACCAAGCCGCACAAAAAGAACCAAGCAGTCCACTCTCAACCCGACTCACAAACAGATCGGAACGAGAGTGGGGCTAATGATGATGCTCAATAACGGTAATTCCATATATCATGACACATGGCGGATGACGTGTCACATGCGTAAACCAGTTAGTCCCCTGAGGGCCACAAAGGGGGAACCGGTGTGCTACAGTGGGGGCTTCCCTCAAACCCTGTCTACGAGGTTGCACCTCACTCCTTGCCCCCGAGCACTTCAGCAGCCAAGCCAACTGTCCCTTGCTCTACTCTGAGCTATCACAGGCCCGAGCTTCCTCGACCATCCGGCTCGCCTCCGAGCTACCACAGAACCAAGATGCCTCAGCCCCCCGCTCATTCCCGAGCCTCCCGCCGAGCTCATCTTCCTCGGTCTCATCCAGACCGACCAACAGCAGTGATCACAGGCGCCTCCGCCACGGCTCTGCGAATCTCGCCATGCGCGAGATATCCGCCACCCACGATCCCGCGTTCCACGCCATCACGATCCCCCATTAACGAGCATGTCTCGTCATTAATGCGGGATCCCGTCTATCATGCGGGCATGACGTCGGGGGCGTGACGGCCGGCATGATTCCCGCGCCCGCCTGTCCTTTACTGCCGCTATATAAACCCCTCCTTCAGACGATCGAGGGACGCAATTCTTTCCACTAAGCCGCTACTCTGCCCAACTTGCACCACTAACTTGATCGTCTGAGGGTCCTCGGTGGTACAACCATCCTGGGACTTCCTTGCAGGTAGCTCGGCTTTACCTCAAATCCAAGCTCATTGAGATCCACACGCTAAAGAAGACAACCTCCAAGTCAAATCTCAGTCGTCCGTCAACACGCAAAGAGATCAACGGAAGACAACATCTGAAGGAGATCTTGACCTCCATCAATTCCTGAAAATAATTTTTACACCAAAACAAGCATGGTAATTTTTTATGGAAATCTAGAATTACTACCTAAATTATCTCCTACCAAGAGCATCCTTTCTAGAGTTTACAAGATTGAGCTGTATGAGGTTGCGGTTTAGTTGCTCTGGCCAAAGGGGAAGAAAAACAAGAGGGTGGGCCTTCTGAGTTACGTTCAGACGGAAATTGGATCATGACCGCAGCCATGGGGATTGTGATCGATCCCAGCCTCAATTATTTCTTTTAAGATTGCAGTGTTTGTTATTATACGTGGATTTCTATTTAGATTAGTTGCACATACCACTTGAACCACAGGGGTTGAGCACTTTGCTTCTTATGAAAAATAAAACATTTTTGCACTTCTTACATTGTTTTTTCATCTTCAATCATTTATAGTCCTAACCTAAGAAGTCAAGTGAGAAGAGATATTCTTGCAAAATCAACCAATAAGAGTGAAACACAATGCATTAATAAACTAGAAAAATATTGATCTCGAGACCTTTTTCTTTTCTATTTTTAAAATTTCCCCTTTTTCTTTTTGGGTGTGGGGAGGAGGGTCGGATAAGTTATGGATGTTTAAAACGATATGGGAGGTAAAAAAAATTTGATATGTTTGGTAATCATCCAATAAATGAGCTTTCGTTTCAGCAATAAACAAGTCCAGCAATTATTTTATGATTATATGTTATTTTATGATGATTTAGTTTAATTTTGTTTTTGATAATTTATTGTTGCTGATATATGTTCCCTTAGAAAGATGATGTTAAGACCAAAATCACTTGGACTAATGCAAGTAAACTCGCTTTGGTGTTCTATTAAATTTTGTAATCATATTAGTCAAACGTCATAGAAAGAATGGACAAAAATAAATGTATCTTTAAAACTTAGCATGAATAATAATAGCATACAACTCAACAATATGAAGATGAGAGTGCACTCAAATATCACTTAAAATCATGCTATAAGTATTTCACATCATAGATGTCATGTGATAAAGTTCTCTATATGTTGATTGTCTCTCTACCATTTGGTTAACTTTCCTTTTTTGTCCTGCTAAACTAAAATTTGGAACAACAAAGTAAAAATTTTAAATAAGATGGTGGAGGAGAATCAAATATACCTTTCACCACTCAATTAATCATCCAAGATGAAATTTGATATTATATATTAGTGTGGTTAAAGCATATGGTTAAGTAAATAGTTTATTGATCATTGGCTAATTGATTTGAATAATAAAAACAAAATAACATTTAGGTTTTTTGGGAGAGTGTTTGGTTAATTGATTTGAATAATAAAAACAATATAACATTTAGTTTTTTTTAGGGAGTGTTTTATGAGTTGATGTTCTATGTGTACTAACATGTATCAAGAGAGAACAAGAATTACTTGGAGATATATATTCATGACAGACTGTATCTATGGTCAAAGATAGAACTATTTGGAGATGGTCTAAAGTTGGCTCCTTCTCGGTTAGATCTCTTTTACACATTATTAACACCGGAGTTCAACAGTATTTAGTCCAATTTTCAAATGGAGGGTTGCATCTCCTCTAAAGGTTAAAGACTTCACGGGCCAGCTTTTAAGAGTGCTTTCTACACTGAGACAATCTCTCAAAGAAAAAATGGCGCCAAGGCCCTAGATTGTTGTATATGTTAATAGGGTTCTTAAGGGATACAGGAGGGCATTGGATATTGTTAGTATGGCGATTTTATGGACTATATGGTTGGAACGTGATAACATTTTTTAGATTTATTAATAAAAAATCCATTATTAGTCTTAACTGCTAAGATATACTCTAGTGTTTCTAATTGATGATCTTTTCCTCAGTTAACACCAGACGCAAGCTTTGCCCAGATTATACTCGAGGTCATTCATGACTCGCAGAGAGACACTCAAGAAGAGGACGATGAAGAGTATGACAAAGAGTATGGTTGTTATACGCGCAAGAAAGTAGTTGATCCTCTATTTGTGGCTCATCGTTGGGAGTTCAGCATTTTGCATTCTAGAGAATTTGGTTTTCTCTTTTATTTCAGTTTGGAATTGTGATTATTATGACGATTCCCGAATTATTTTTGCTTTTTGTATGACTTAAGTGTTTTGGTGTTGCTGATATATAGATTGCTGCTTAGCATTCTATTTTAGCATCTTGGTTTGTTATTTCCTGATTTAAAACTTTTTAATGAATTCTAGGGGCTAATACCCATTTTTTTCAAACAAAAAATATGAGGGGAATTACTTTGACTGATAAAAACAAAATAGGCTAAATAACAAGTTTGGTTTTATTAGATTGAAATCTATTTCACATTGGCATACATCATTCCTGTCATAATAATGAGTAAAACAACCAATTTTCATGATGAAATTTATTTTCTTAAAAATATCTATATTACAATAGTGTCAAATTAATGTCAAGGGAAGAGGTTGTAAACTGAGCCACCAATTTTATACCACATAAGATTTGCTTATATGTCAAAATATTATTCAGCTGACACATTAAATGTTAAAAAAAGAATAAATACCTTATAACTAAATTCTATATTATAGAAACTTCCTCCATCTTTTCTGGACAACTATCTTTATCTCTAAAACTAATTATATCCTTTTAAATTAAAAAACTTTTACTGCTTAATTATTTTGAAACTGTCTTTCACACGCATTTTAATTTTCATGATGGCATGTTTGGCAAAAAAAAGTGATGGAAAGTAAGAATAGTATGCAAACCAAAAGAAAGTATTGTCCATGCATGGCAAATACTTTTTTTTCACTTTCTACATGAAAAAATATGTTTGTTTGAATATAAAAGTACAAAGAAAGTTGAGATGAATAATGACGTGGTATATATTTATTAATTAATAATAAAAATTAGCCAGAGACAAAAAATAGTACAAATATCAAAATGATTTTGTTTTTAACTTTCCATTGACTTTCCACCCTCTTGGATGGTGAGAAAAAATGGATCACGAGTGACGTTCTAAACGCTATGTGTTAATAAAGTGGGTTCACTTTCCATTTTTTAATTTCCAATTGCCAAACACCAAAAATAGTGGAAAGTGAATCACTTTCTTTTACTTATCCACTTTCCACCGTACTTTCTCATTACCAAACATTCTCATAGTACCATTTATTTTATTGGATAAAATGTAGAAACCTCGCTCACTTTTGCATGAAAAGCAAGAAGCCTTCCTAAACTCAAAAAACAAGCGTTTTATCCCAAAAGCCCTAATGATGTTAATTTTTCCATCCAGAAGATTTTTAATGCCAAAAATACCCCTCTAATAAATTTAATTGATTGAACCAACATTTTCTTTTCTTTTTCTTCATCTTTTTCAAATCCATAATTTTTTGAATCCATGCTCATTTTTTGGAGGAAATGAAAGAGGATAAGTAATGGCTTAAATTAGAGATGTTAAGAAAAAAATGAGAAATACAAGTTTTGAGAGAAAAAAGGAAAAAAAAATAGAGAAGAGAAGGGAAATTTGGAGAAGAAAGACTTGAGCGGTATTTTGGGAAGCATACACAAAAAATTGACGGTGTTAAATTTTTGGGATAAAGCGTGCATGTTTTCTGAGTTTACGGGGGATTCCTGTTTTTTATGCAAATGTTAGGGAGGTTTCTCACATTTTGTCCTATTTTATTTTCGAACTATGTGCATCACACGTGCAAAATTACTAGTTATATTAGTTAGAAAATAGATCCTAAGATTGTTGGCCGTTATTATATCAACACCGTCGACAATCTATGGACAATGTTGATTCTTTGTAAAAATTTGTAATCCTTTCTTTTTAGTATTATTATGGTAATGTTAAGAGCGATTTCATAAAAAAAATATAGATTATAACAATGCTTGCAATTTCACATTGCACCTATTGTGAAATTTAGGAAAAGAGAGTGAATGGCTGATTCTAACTGAATGGATAAGCATTATTTTAAAGGATGTTTTGCCAAAAAAAAAAGTGGTTAAGAGAAAAGTTGGCGATAGGTCATAAATTGAATACAAAGATACTTTGGCCACTTTCTATGCGATATATGTCAATATATAGTTAATTTAAAGTGTGTGATTATGGTCATAATTTGATACACTTATCATTCTTTAATCGGTTATTGATAAAGTTCTTCAATGTTGAAATAACTCGCAACGAAAAGTCGTTATTTTGTATTATATAGCATAACTCATCTTATTTGTTACGTAACTAAACAAAATGACTTAAATTAATTATTTGTTACTGTAATTGCTAATAGGACTTGCATTATTTTCATAAATTTTTTAGGAAAATTAAAATGTAAACCTATTTTATATTTTTAAAACTAATTTTCTTATATTTATGATTTAGTATGAATAAATATAGTTACTAAAATTAATTAATTAACAATTCATGTGATTTGGCCAGGCTCTTTGTTTTTCAGCAAAGGAGCATTGCGCCTTACGCTATCGTTTTTTCAACATTGAAGTTCTTATGTATATTGTGGTAGCACATACATTTTCTTGTCCAAGTATAAACTACCTTGAGTTGATCGACTTCTACACACTAGCTACGTTGGGGCGTGAGACAAGCTTCGTAGGACCATCAAGGGTCAGGCCAGTTCCGAAAGTAAAGACAATAGAAAATAGTCAAAACTCAAAGAAGAAGAAGACTATAGGGCAGCAATACCAAAATAGGCGCATGCATTGGATCACCATTGCGGAGACGGAAATCATGGCTCCAGCATCAAAGCCTAAATCTATTCTCCTTGAGCTTTTTTGGTGCATATCTTCTTTGTTCGAGCGCATGAGGAGCAAATTAAATAAACTAGTATTTATGCACGCGCCATACACATATAGACATTAGTAGTGGCGGATGTTGAACTTTTTGTTCCGTGAGGCAAAAATTATACTCTAAATGTTTTGAATTTACAAATATTACTAAATTTGTGAAAAAACAAAAAGACCAAGGAAACATTTAGGTTAAATTGCATGCAAATAACTTAGCTTTCACGTGTTTGACAGATAAACACCTAAGTTTTTGTGAGTTTCATAGAAATACTTATTTTTGACACTAACAGTTTGATGACTAACGTGTTAACGAAAAATTATAGCGTTAATTCCCCCCACTCAAATAACCCTAACCCTCTTCCCATCTTCTTCTTTCTTGGCTCGCTGCCGTCAACTTCAACCTCGCCGTTGTCGACTCGTCTCCCCCTTCTGTCCTTGTCCCTTCTCTAAAGAATCCTCTTCTCCACAACTCTCAAAGTAACGTGGGGTTGAAACACGAGCTACCTACGAGCCGAGAGTGCCCGCCCCACCTTAATCCATTCTCAAGTAGGCGACTTTTTCCAGAACGCAGTCCTGATACATTAACTTCATGAATCTCCATTGTTTTTGTGAATCATGCAGTGGACTTGTATGGAAACTCGAAGCCTATCGAACCACAATCTTCAAGCTGACTCCAAGCCAATTTCATAATTTATATAGTTTAGTTTAGTTTTAGGTTAATTTCATTGAATATTTAAGAACCTTGAAGAATCTTCATTAATTAGGTTAGGGTTATCAATTTATATCTGTTTGGATATAATTATAACTTATTTGAGAAGGAGAAGAAGAAAAAGAAGAGAGGAAGAGGGCTAGAGTTAGGGTTCAATAGAAGAAGAATAAGAATAAAATGAGGGCTAAAGGGCTAAGGTTCATGTTCAATTTGAAAAGAAAAAGGAAAAGAGTGGAAAGAGGGCTAGAATTAGGATTCAATAGGAGAAGAAAATTAGAAGAGAAAGAGAGCAATGGGTTTGAGTTCAATTTGAGAATAGGTGGAGGGGCAAAATGGTCAAGAAATATCACGGGCAATGCATGTGGGAATAAAATAAAGAATATTATGACGGTTGGCTAACGCTGGATAACTAAGTGCTAACGGAGCAAAACGTTGGATATTTATGTGCTACTAAAAAAACATATATATTTATACGTCGAAGACTGAAACCTTAAATATTTATCTACAATTTACCCAAAGCTTTTATCATCCAACTGAAAATATAACTTATAAGTGCCATTAATCAGAAAACATTGTCCATTTTACTATCATAGAATAATGAGGTAAGTTAAGCGGCCATCTTTTTCAATTTGAAATTGCAATTATTAGATAAGAAGTTCGAAGCAAAATATCAATGCGCGGAAGTTATCTGAAACTATTAAAGAGGATATGAGGAGCTATCTGCAAATATAGAAATGAAATAGTTTAGAAAGCATAACAAATAAAAGGAGTTCAAGATTGGAACCGGCACCTCTAGCGTTTTAGCCTAAAAAGAAAACCATTATGACCCGCTTGATAACATTTAGAATGTAGCTCTTATTTTATTTGATAACTACTTTTACCTATAGATGTACACGGCACTCCAAAACTCAAGTGATGCGCCGGCCTACCCTAAACCCTACAGGATCCGTCCGTGGGCATTAGAAAGATATTTAAATTCCATGAAAAAACAGAAGAAGGAAAAAACACAATACGCATTCTATTGATATTATTCGAGCATTAGATACAGATAGAATATTTTCTTCGAGGAAAAAACAAAAAGCTATATGAATGCTTAGGATAGAACGTGATTAAAAAAAAAAGAGAAAATAGGTTGAAATGAACAAAATAATAGAAACAAAAAGAAAATAGTGGAATTTTTTTTTGTTGATTATGCTTTCCTTCTAGTTATTTTCCCTTTCTTTATCATCACTTATGGATTCTTTCAAAAAAAAATTATAGCTGATATGGTTGAATACTTTATTTGAAAGGTGCATAAAACTAGTCACTTGATGGTGAATGGAGATTTGCCTCTTTTTTTAATTCTATTTTGAATTTGAATTTTGAATTTTGTAACTAGTAAGGGATATATAGTCTTTTCCTTTAATTATCTTTTACAATGATGACATGGCATGCTATCGCTTGAATAAATAAAAAGTGCAACATTTTCCCTCTTATTTTCTTGTATTTTCTTAAAGTTTGGATATCTTTAATGAGCTATAAATTAATTGGACTAATTATTTAATGGGTTGTCATTAGAATAGTGCGGATTGACTTATATATAGCTTTTAATGGGGCTGGGATCGACCCTAACCATGACCCAGCCCTGGGGGGTGAGGCCTTCCAACTTAAGGCAACCCCCCGCCATATTTGAGGCTATTCTGGGGCTGTCAGCAACAAGGCTTGGAGCGATTACAGACCCTGTTTACTCTTAAATAAATGTGTGGAAGAATGAAATAAAGACCTTAAATATTGCTTCAGGCCTGTCTAAAAGTCACGGGACTGTTTGAAACACCAAAGTGCAAACTCCAAAAGAGGTGAACAAGGTTAATTATAAATCTTACTCATTGCAAGACCAAAATCATTTACAGCTGCAATATTAACAATTAGCAAATAGAAACATATGCAATCGACAAGGATTTCAAATGTTTCAGCTCCCCAACCCTACTCCACAATCTAAAGACCCCGTCTATAGAATTTTCCAAAAAAATTCGCTATTTTCTTTTTGGCTCGGTGGGAAAAATCTTACTACCTTAGGCTTTCCGAAGTAGCTACAAAGATGGGTTGATGAACTCTCTAATAGTTGAGAGAAAATTTGGCTCAAGCTTCTTACTCACGAATAAAATCGCAGAATAAAGTAGCATAACTTTATAGTTCAAGCTACAAAGTTCTTCTTAATGAGCAATGCATGTGCCATAAAACTAGTTTAAAGTTAAAAAGGTAAATTACAGTTGCTAATCTTAACCAAAAAGTTATAATTTGGCCTCTTGACTGTAACACGGTCTCTTTCATCATCATTATCTATAGTGCAAATGGATCTTTTTTGTCTGACCAAAACGAAGGCGAGGCTGTTCCCACCAAAACTGACGCTATGAAAGAAGCTTAAGCCTATGCTCTGGCAAAAAAGATTAAGTTCTGAAATTTGGGGCCAAAAATTGGGTGCTCACACAAGAAGCGCAAACTCTATAAAATCGCAAGCGTAATGTGCACAGGCACGAACGCCGATCACATATGCGCAGCGCCAACTGTGCAACGCACGGGCGCAAACGCCAAAGGCACGGAAACACACGTGGCCCCAGCATCAATCATATATGTACAGCCAACCATGCAACGCACGTGCGCAAGCGCCAAAGGTGTGAAGACGCTTGCAACGCACGTGGCGCTAGCGCCAATCATACGAATGCAACACCAATCGTGCAATGCACGGGCGCAAGCACAATGCGCAAAGGCACTAGCGCACTTAATGTTTGCGCCGGCGCCAAACGTGCAATGCACGTGGCGCAAACACATCCTTAATGAAGCGAACGCTTCAAGAAAGAGCCTAAGGCTCTAGTTAGAAAGAAAATCTTTCTCTGTGATCTTTCTAAATAGAAAGATTCTAGGATCAAAGATCCAACGATGCCTAGGTATTCTGAATTGATAAAACATCAATTTAGATCAAATTAAGTCTCTCAATGAAAGATTTACCCTAACTACTCCCCTCCTATAAATAGGAGAGGGGAGACTCCAAAAAAAGGGTAGGATTTCTGATACAAAGACTCCAAAAAAAAAAGAGACCGGGCCCCAAAAGAAAAGGGGATGAATATGGAGAAACCCTCGTAAAGGGAGATCGCAGCCTCCAAAAAGCTCGAAGAAGAATTCTTCAAATCCCCAACCGACTAAGTAAAGAAAAAGAGGAAATCTTTTCTTTCTTCTTCCTCTCGAAACCCAGACTTCATAAGAACTTATGTTGTTTGGATGAGATCAAAAGATCTCCAGAGCGTAGTTTAGGGTACATTTCTCCACACCTTCGATACACGGTGCTGTAATCCTTCAGCGTTTTCGAAGAGGTGGTTGGATCTCTACAGCCAACAATTCTTCGTCCTTCCACTTCTCTTTGAAGCCTAGGCTTCATAGAATTTAAGTTCCCATCAAGAACATGGACAAAGAAGAAAACAGAAGCATATGCTTCATTGAAAACTTCTGCTTTCTGAAAATTACAAACTTTCTGAATGGGACGCACCTCATACAAGTGCGTCAACGCCAAAGGCGCAAATACCAAAAGCACTCTCTGCAAGAATCGCGCAAGTGCGTCACGTGCAATACACGTGCGCCAGCGCCAAAGGAAAACTACGTTGCGCCACATGCAATGTACGTGCACCAGTGCCAATGGAGCTCTCTCTTCAAAAGCACACATATGTGCAAGCACCAACTATAGCACCAAGCACGCCACATGCAATGCATGAGCGCAAATGCAAATGATTCCCAAGTGCGCCACATGCCATGCACAGGAAAGCACACAATGTTCCCAAGCGTGCCGCGTGCAATGCACAGGCGCAAGCGCATACGCAAAGTGCCAACGCCAAACGCACATGAGCGCTGAACCAAAATACTAAACATAGCAAATTGACTAGGTGTTGAACCTTAAGCTCCCCCAATGATCTTATGATCAGCAAAGAGCAAAACTCTAAACATTCAACCAAGATATCTAGGTTGACCTAGTTCTCAAATAAGACTAAGTTTCCCTAGGTGAAGCTTATACTTCCTCAATGATCTAAAGATCAAACAAAGAATAAAATTCTCAACACTAGATAGACTTAGTTCTCAAATGAGACTAAGTGTCCTTAGGCAAAACTTCTACTCCCTAATGGGGAACCAAGTCAAAAGAGTTAGCTTAGACTTCAGTTCCCAATCCCAATAAAAGCTTATACTTTCACAATAAGAAGGGCTTATGGATCTCACAATGTGAGAATTGAACCATAAGTTCATCCTCATTGGCAAACCAAGACATCAATGTAGGCACAAGCAAGCAATACTTGACCAAAACGTGAGGTGGCTAACCAAGATATCAACAGAGCCTTTGGAACTCACTGTTCCCAAGGTGGTCTCTCCTCTTATAAATGAGGCATAGTTTAGGGTACATCCCTCCACACCTCCAATATACGGCACTGTAATCCCTCAGCATTTTCGGAGAGATGGTTGGGTGCTCACAAGCAACAATCCCCCATCCTCTTCCAGTCCAATCCTAATCAAAATTAGCAAAGCTCAAACATTCACATTGAGCAATGCTCAAACATCCATCTCTCGGCTTCTCAAATCAAGAACTCAAGAATTTCGTTTCATGACAAAGAATAATAATCTTATATCATTCACATTTCAAATATCTGTGTTATCAACAACATTGACTTAATATCTGATCAACGATCACTTCCGTTTGATAGCCAATCAATGATCTCTACTATCCAAAATATATGTCTTTTCAACAATATTGATCTAACTTCCGACCAATGGTCTCCACGAAACAAATTCACACATGTTGGCTAACCAAGATACCAACGTAGACCCCAAGAGCAATGCGCTCATCACATCATGAACCCCTTATTGGTAAACCAAGAGTCCAACATGAAACCATCTCTTCAAGTTTAAACTAAACAATACTTAGTCTACCGCGCAAAGCGCATATCTGCAATCCACATTGGCAAACCAAGCTACCAACATGGTCCATTTTATGAATTGAGTGCAAGCTCACCTCCTGTGAAAACAAAGCTTTCATCCACGTTGGCAAACCAAGCTACCAACGTGGGCCCTCTTCAAGTAGAGCAACATTCCCACCAACAAAACATATGCAAGTCTCTCATGAATTGTGATTTAGGTGAATGGTAGATGATGACGTCTATGTCCTCTCTCTATCTTCTCAGATCAAAACTCCAAAAGACAGGCAATACTTTGTCAACAAGCCCCCACTCATTAGCAAGTAATGCCTCGCAATGAGTCAATTCCCATGGAACAATGTCTCCACAAAACAAAATCCTAAAGCAATGCTTCTCCCAAAGACCAAAAAAGCGAAAGTAATGATTTCCGTGCCCTACGGTCTGGATCATACAACCATATACAATCCACGGAAGCGAAAAATACAAAGTTGTTAATCATATCAACAGCCAGACACATGAACACATGAAGAAACAACCTGGAATGTAAAAAGTTGTTATCGTTCGCGATATCGTAATTAAATACAGGGGTTTGTGCCTGTAGGAAGAATGTGTCCCTACAATCAATAAACCTCTCAGGTTGAGAGGGAATCTAAAGTTAAGTTATATCGGTCCCATCTATTCAAACCTTCGATATACGGCACTACAATCTCTTAGTGTTTTCGGAGAGGTGAATGGATCAACCCATTCATCTGCCTCCAAATTCAGGCAAGACGTTTTACTCCTATCCGTCTCCAGTTTTCGGCGGTAAACAGAGGCTCCCGTGTTTTATTAAATGAAAATTTTAACGAAACTTACAAAATAAAGTCATTCAAAAGAAAAAGGTAAAATAGAAACGGTGAGAGCAAAATAAAAAGAAAATAGAAAAACAACTCCAACATTCACCTAAAGAAATTTCTCGTTGATACTTAGTAAAGCCTCCTTCCCAACTCCGAAGACCCGTGCAACACCATTAGCCCCTCATTCCATCTGTTCCCGATCCTCTGCTAAAATAGGTAAGCCCTGAACTCGATGCCCAGCATTTGCTCCCTCTTCCGCTGTTGTTACTTTTGATTTATTCTTTCCCCTCGCAGATGCAATATGTGACCAAAATGAAATGTTCGATTCAATTCTCTTAATCACATGCAAAGAAAAATTTCAAACATATTTTAAAAACTCTTGTTATTCCTTTCACACGCAATACCTGACCCAAATACCCAGCAAATTGCATCCCACCATTTCTCCACTAACTCTGCATCAACAAAGGTACCAAAGTACACTCTACTCCCGACTATATTCACAAACTTATCCTAGATCTTCCTAGCAACTGTACAATTTAAAAATAAATGATTCACTGATTCTATTTCCGCCGTAGACAATCCACAAGTCCCAGGTCCTACCCATTTCCTCTTTCAAAGGTTGTCTTGCATTGTTGTAAGCCAGCCACATAAAAACCTTCACTTTGAGGGGGATAGAAAACGTCCATATAGAATACTCATCTGGTAACTTTATTCTCTATAATTTAAAATCGAATAAAAAGATTTTACTAAAAAGTTTTTGATTGCATTCCACTTCCAAGACGCCTTATCCTCTCTCTCCCTTCCACCGGCTTCCAATCCTTAAGGTATTAAATCAACATATACGTTCTTTTCTCTCGTGATAAGATAATACCTACGAGAATCGTGACCACCATTTAGTTCCTCTCCACTGGCTCAACACCGATGTCCCCTTATTCTTTACCAAAATGAATAACTTACGAAACTTTTCTTATAAAGCTTAATCCCCACAGAAATAATCTTGCTTGAAATTAATCGGCGCTCCATCACCCATTGTATAAGATATCTCTCTGAAGAAAAGCCTCCATTACGGATATATTTCCAAAAACCAAAAGCCAACGATATTCTTATATAGCGTATTTGATTGATGAAATTTTATGCATATTTTTTATCCATATTTATCTTCATTATGTCACATTTAATGCTACACGTAAGTATATTTTATGAAATTTGCAGTTGACAAGGACTAAAGTGCAAAAGAGAATAAGAGTGACTAACACGTGCGTTTTACGTGCAAAATAAGTTCATATAGAGCAGAAGCACAAAAGATATCAAATTATACAAAATATATTTGAATGGAGTAAAAATAATATAAAAAATCCAAGCTCAATTCAGCATAAAGGCCCGATATCATAGCAAACTTATAGTGATCATATCTCGAAGACCGTAACTTCGATTTCAAAGTTCTTGTTTTGGAAAGCTCTCGACGAGACAAATCATCACACAAAATTTGAGGCCGAAATTCAACAAAAGTTCGGCCAATATTGGCAGTATGACAAATTCGGCCGAAATTTTTTACAATCAGGAGACAGAATTTTTTGGGGAAAATTTGATTTCTCTGTTTATCTTGTAAAGTTTGTTCCAATTATCTAGAAGTACTATAAAAAATCTCTGTATAGTCTAAGATTTAGATATCTCTTCCATAAGCTTCAAATTTAGGGTTTTTTAAGGAGAAAAGGTCGAGTAGTTTGTAAGTTTTTTTTATGAATTTTAATAAAGATTTAGTTTTTTATTATATCATGAGCAACTAATCTTCTTCTGGGTTTTTATTTGAAATTCTTTTTATGCTTGGATAATTTCTTATGTTTTCTTTTCTATATTTATAACATCAATGTCTTATGATTAATTTTATTATCTTAATAGTTTTCATCAAATAAACTAATCTAATAATGAAAAATGACAGCTAGAATTGGATTAGGGAATGGTGATACCACATATAATTTAATTAAGTTGATAATAGTTGACACCTAGAAATTTAATTAGGGAAGGTAAGAAATTAAGAGAATAATTTAAATATAGGATATTCAATCTAGCACTACTACATACAGTCAATATTAGAGACCGTATGGAACGGTCTCCAAAAATTAATAAACGGCCCCTAATGTCTATGTTCCCTTATGGGAACTGAATAAAACATATGAATAAAGCAACAAGAAAAGCCCCCAAGTGGAGCATCACGTGTCCACACGTGATCGGGCCTCACGTGCAGACACGTGACTTTTTATAGATAAAGTCTAGGCGCTGAATGAAATAAACAATTGGAGATGCTTAATTGGTGAGGTCACGTGCCAACACGTGATGGGTTCATGAACCCTCTGAGCTAATAGAATTAAATTCTAATTAGAAACTTTATGCTTAATTGATGAGGACACGTGCCAACACGTGATGGGCTCCTGAACCCTCTGACTAATAGAATTAAATTCTAATTAAGAAACTTTATGCTTAATTGGTGAGGTCACATGCCAACACGTGATGGGCTCCTAAGCCCTCTGAACTAATAGAATTAAATTCTAATTAAAATGAATCAAAAGCCCTAATTAGAAAAATATTTCCCTAGATCTTTCCAAACAAGAAAGATTGCGCTCTATAAAACAGAACGCCGTTGGATTAACAATCCAATGGTGATTAAAAGATCACCAATTTACAGAAAAATTCTGTACAGGAAAATATCTTCCTAATCTTGTTAAGAACAACAAACAAGATATTTTCTGTAAAAAAGAAGTCTTTGGATTAAAAATCCAACGGTGAATAAAATTCACCGAATGATCTAAAAGATCATGTTGGTTATAAAATCAATCAAAATCTCTCAATGAGAGATTGGCTGAACAAACTGATTCTTTTCTTTCTCCTATAAACAAGAGCCAAGAAGAAAAGAAGAAGAAGGAGAGACAAAAGGAAGGAGAGAGAAGAACCCCCTTGAAAGCCAAAAAAAAGAGAGAAAAGAGAATTTAATTCTCCAGAGAGAAGAAGGTCTCTTCAAAGAAGAAAGAAACTTTAGGTAAGAAAAGGAAAGAGATCACCCCATAAGCTCCCACAAAACAAAAGAGAATTTAATTCTCAAACCAAGAGTTTAACTCTTTTGAAAAGAACTTAGTTCTTCCTCTAGTTGAGATCTGCAGAAGCAGATCTCCCCACAAGTTGAGAATTTAATTCTCATCGGAGAGATTCTGTTATGTAAATTCAAACCCAGGGGAAAGAACTAATTTCAAAGAATTTAATTCTTATCAGAACATATATGAATTTAATTCCTCTAATAAAATTAGTGTTTCACCCTATAGAAGAATTTAATTCTTATAAAACAAAAGGGGCTCGAACGTTTCAAAACTCAAGATCCCCATGCACGTAAGGAAAAGATTAGTGCTTGAACAAAAAGAGAACAAACTGAGACCGGCTCACGCGATCCCATGTGACCCCCTAAGCAGTGCTTAGCTTTCATAAAGCAGAAAAGGAATAGATCAAAGGCAATAGCGCCAAATTCAAGCACCTCACGTGACCCGACGTGAGCGCCTCAAATCCTTAGTGTTTAACACTACTTCAAGCGCCTCACGTGACCTCACGTGAGCGCCTCAAATTCTTAGTGTTTAACATTATTTCAAGCGTCTTACACGACCCCACGTGAGCGCCTTAAATCCTTAGTATTTAACACTACTTCAAGCGCCTCACGTGACCCCACGTGAGCGCCTTAAATTCTTAGTGTTTAACACTACTTCAAGCACCTCACGTGACCTCACATGAGCGCCTTAGACTCTCAGCGTTTAATGCTACTTCAAGCACCTCGCGTGACCCTACGTGAGCACTCCAGATCTTCAGTATTTAAACAATACTTTAAGACCTCACGTGGGAGCAAGTGAGCGCCGAACATATACTAGTGTTTTAGGCTAACCTTAGCCCAAGTTAGCTAAGTCTCCCAAAGCCAAAAATCTTTTTCAACCAAGCCTCAATTATACTCAGGTCTTTCAAAATTGATCTCAGATGGCATTCAAAGTAATGTTATCCCATTCCTTCTCAATCTGACATTTGGTCAAGGGTACATCTCTCCACACCTTTGATACATGTCGTTGTAATTATTCAACGTCTTCAGAGAAGTGGCGGGTCCCGACAACCAACAACTTTTTTGGTACAACCCATGGATACAACCCATTAGACCGTAACGTCTTTAAACTAACTATGGACCGCAACGTCCCTAAACTAAACTCTAAGGACTATGAAGTCCTTAAGTTCATGGACTATGATGTCCTCAAACTTATGGACCGCAACGTCCCTAAACTAAACCCTACAGACTATGATGTCTCTAAACTAGACTATGATATCTCTAAACTATGGACTATGATGTCCTTAAACTCCACGGACTATGATGTCCTTAAACTTATGGACCGTAACGTCCTTAAACTAAAACGATGGAGCCCAAATGCTCTTTCGCTGGATCTAAATGATCCTAAAACCCTGTTAAGTAGATCTTAATCCAAAATTAGACTAACATATTCTTAACAACCATTTAAGTTGATCTTAATCTCAAACGAGATTAACGATCCTTAAATCAATCCAACTACAGATCCCTTAACTGATATTGGTTCAAGGGTACATCTCCTCACACCTCTGAAATATGTCGTTGTAACTCTTCAACGTCTTCAGGGAGGTGGCGGGTCCCGACAATCAATAAGCCCAATGGATTGCAATGTCCCTAAACTAAAACAATAGAGTCCAAATGCTCTTTTGTTGGATCAAAATGATCCTGTTAAGTAGATCTTAGTCTAAAATTAGACTAACGTATCCTTAACAAACGTTTAAGTTGACCTTAGTCTCAAATGAGATTAACGATCCTTAAACCCAACCCAAAACCAAATCTAAGAAAATACCGATTTGGACTAATCCACGCCCTACGGGCGACAACATAAATTAGTCTCCGTATACAATCCATGGGCAACCAAAAATAAAACAAACACACACGACACGAAGTGATCATCTGGTGAAGGAGAAAGTTGTTGCCGTGATGCGGTAGCGTAATTAACTGCAGGGGATTGAGCCTGCAGGGAAGAGCTTCCCCGCAATCAAAAACCCCTCAAACGAGAGGGAATCTGACGAAGTCTGCTACAACGGCCGCATCCGTCTAAACCTCCGATATACGGTGTCATAAATCAACTTGGTATCTTCGGAGAGGTGGACGGATAAAACCAAATAGCATATGCCCCTAAATTCAGGCAAGACGAACCTACGCGGTTTTCTTCTCCCATATTTCGGCGGAAAACAGATTCTGGCACGCCCTGTGGAACCTTTTCCTCTTTCCACTCCACACTTCGTGTGTCGTGTTTCGCGAACGAATCGCGGTTTGCTATGGTTGCCCTTGGATTCGAGGTACTAAGATTTTGTGTCTTGCTCCGTGCAGAAAACGGAAGATCAATGGTTTTCAACTGCAACAACTCCCACTCTGTCTTTGCTGGAGGAGTGACTTATGGGCCTCAAGCGGCCTCCGTTTTTACGATGCCAGTGGAACAGGTGACTCAGGCCACCACTGGACTATTCTTTGGGACCGTGCTCCTACCAATGAGCTTCAACGCCCCACTGCCACCGCAAGAAGTTCCGAAGAAGTCGGTTTTTGATCGGCTCACCACTATCGTGGCCCCTCTCAATGGGTCATCCAAGTCTAATACTTCAGTCTTCGACAGGCTGAGCCTAAGCTCAAAGGGGCCCACGAAGAGGCTCGCAATACCAGAGAAGGTTATCCCAGCTCCTGCTACAGCTGAAGCCATCCAAACTGCTTCCCCTACTCGAATGTCGGCCTTCGATAGGTTGAATATTCCTTCCCAGCGGATATCGGTCTTTAACAAGCTGGTGCCAATAACAGCCTCTCCTCAAAGCAGGGAGCAAGACGAAACTACTCCGACGATAAAGGTGATCTCGGCTACACGACATGCTCGACGTCGCCACTAGCGCCGAGTGAGGAAAGCTGGGGGCAGTCCCCCTTCTGGCGCCAGCTCCAACGATGGAAGTTGATGCTGCTGTTCCAACTGGGAACAGCTTTGAACCACTTAACAGGGTTCGCAAGAACTCTCCAACCGTCGTGCTGAAAAGATCTCCTCTACCTGTGGAGAATGCTATAAAGACAAAGCCAGAGCAGCCCCTTCAGCGGCTGTCCTCCGAAATCCATAAGGTCTGGCGATAGGTCCAAGACTCGGTGATCAACCAAGACTACTCCCGCCGACCGAAGAAGATGAAAGTTCGGCAAGAGAAGGACTACCCTTTCGTACAACATACGGTGTTGTCTACTTGGGCGCCCGCAACAATGGCTCTCTCAACTTTGGCCACTCACAAAAGGAGAAGGCCGGAGAAGATCCCTGTGCCTGTGACGAATCGCACAGGCACTGAATCAAAACGCCCAAAGTCTGGGGGCATGATCGTGCATACTGTTTATATTGCTTCCGGAAAATAGGAAAGCCGTGCTTCTACGAGTCACCGAACGCTCACCCGATCAGTATAAAGGCTCAGAAGCAACAACAGCAAAAGCTCCAGGAGATGCTGACAACTATGGCTGCACTCACTGGGCCAAAAGAAAATCCGGAAACATCGTCGGAGCAGCGTCATGAACAAGAAACTGATGCTGAGTTCCTCCGCAGAATCCTCGAAAAGAAAGACAGAGAGGCCGCAGAACAAGCGGCCAACATAAAATAAATGGCGCTTTTATTCCAAGATATAGTCGGGATGATGATACAGCCGGATTCTCCAGCTGAAGACCCTCCGATTATCCTTGAAGACGACCGAGGGGAGACGTCAAACCCTCTTCCATCTTGTTCAGCAGCCAAGGAGGAGACCATCTCTAAAGCTGCCCTGGATGACTATATCGCTCAGCAGATACGAGCTCATCAGGCAAGCGAAGCAGCCGGGCAAATTGTTAAGACTGGACGACCCTATCCGGGTTAGTATGGCCAAATAAAGTACCCGCCAGGATATACGATCCCTAAATTCCATGTATATAAGGGGATGGGGAATCCACATCAGCATGTTGCTCAATTCAGAGCCTTGTGCGGTAATACTGGGGGTGACGACAAACTGCTGCTTCGCCAGTTTGTTGGCAGCTTGTCGGAGACAGCGTGACTCCTTTAAGAAATTTGCAGAAATGGAGATACTGTTTACACAAAGATTCGCAAGCGCTAGAGAGCGCACTCCAATCACGGTATTAATTAACGCCAGGGTGAAGCCAGGAGAAACATGGGTCCAATACATGATACGGTGGTGAAATCTATGGTCGAAGTGCGAACGGTGCATCGAAGAAGCGCCTGTAGTAGGCATGTTCGTAGGTACTCTGGATCCGCAGACGACCATATCCCAGTTCATGATGTTTTTCAAGCCGACTACCTTTCAGACCTTGATTGATAAGCTGACTCAAATGGACCAGATGGGTCATAAGCTTTCCTTTTCAAAGATAGAACCGCGGAATGAAAAGGGCAAAGGGAAAGCAACCTTTGTTGCCAATGCTCAACAACAGCCGAGCAACTTAAAACCGGTTGTTCTCCAAAGCAACGTGTGTCCACACCAATCTCTCGAGGAGAGACTAGGACGTCCTTACTCGTTTCCCCGGGATAAAACAAGGAGACTGTTCGAGCTGGCAGTGCGCAACAGGCTCATCAATCTGCCAGATCCATGATTTCCGCTACAGCCAGGCGATGCCAACAATCCTAATTACTGCCCTTACCACCGAGCAGTAGGCTATCCAATCGAAGATTGCTTCGTTTTCAAAGGCTGGATTGAGGACCAATACCAGCAGGGCAGATTCGCGCTGTCTGAGAATTGGAAAGTAAGCCCGCCACAACCACACGCTCCTAAAAAGGTGGACACACCGGGGGCATCGTGCTCTTTTATAGAAGAATCTCCATGGGAGGTCGCTCTTTCAGCCAAGACGAAAAGAATGCTGAAGGATCTTCACACATGCCTGGCAATCAGGTGGAAAAGTCCGCTAGAGCCCGAGGTCATTGAAGGAATGCTGAAGCCGTGCCCAACGCCAAGAGTTAGTAGAGATAATCAAAACGCTCAGGCCCAGTCGTCAAAGTCTTTGAAGAAGAAGAAGAAGACCAAAAAGCCCGTCCAACCCGAAGACAGCCATACAGGTCTGCAGAAATACATCTATGCACTGGAAGAATATAACCAGAAGGCATGGACCCCAATCACGTTGGACGAATTCTTTAAGCATATTCTTGAGAATGAAGACGATGATGCTGATGAAGGAGATGATTCTTTAGAAGGGCCTGAAGACTATGTGGCTAGCTGCCACATGATTTCTCACTCGATAAATGGCAAAGAAGTTCCTGATGCAAAAAAACCGGGGGCAGATCCCGAATCGGAACTCCTAGAACCGTCAGACGAGATGATTGACATGCTGCTAAATGAAGCCTGTCAAAAGAGAAAAGCTGATCGAGAGTGCGAAATGGCCATATTTGAAAAAGCCAAACACCGGCGACTGGACGAAGGGTTAAAACACTCTCACCAGATCAAAGCACATCCACCGCAGACAAAAGCAGGAGTAAAACGAGAAAACAATTCGCTAAAGCCCTATCAATAGGGATGAAGCTGCCAGCCTCCAAAGGAAACACTCCTGAATGGATACACTTTGACGAAACGGATGTACATCCTAGTTACTGCTTATACCATCAAAGGATTGCACATCCTACCGAAAAATGCAATGCCTTTAAAAACTAGTGGCATGGATATATTGCCCACCGGCAGCATTTCAAGCGGATGAGGCGCAACACGCGTCGAGAGCAGAAGAGCACGACAAATAAGCGCAAAAGAACTACCAGAAACTGTCACATGGTTGATAGTAAGGGATCGCAAGTTCTCACCTTCGGGAGCGATTCAGATGAAGAAATAGCCCTCGGCCCTCTCTTCAAAGAATCCATGTCTAAAACAGAAGAGACGAAGACCTACGAGAATATTCAGCTACATAATCGTACGCTACCCGAAAAGAATCCCGGACCCGCAAACAGGGGATCAGATAGAAAAGATAAGGGGAAGGAAAAAGTCCCTGAGGATATCACCCTCGATGATCGAGTCATCGAAGAGTTGGCAGCCAAGGACCCGCCCAAGAAAAACAAAGTGGATTACAACGTTCTGGCACACCTGAGGAAAATACCTTCGCAGCCAAGCATTCTCGATGCCCTTCTGCTATCCAAAGAGGCGAGAAATTCTCTGATCAAGGCACTACAAGAGCCCGAGCAATTTCAAGCTTTCCTTGCCGAAGAAAAGATGAAGGAAGAGCTTGAAGAGGTACACACTGCTGACATCACTTTCGGCGATGAAGATCTCCTTCTCGGAATATGCGAGCACAACCGTCCCCTGTATGTCACCGGATACTGCCATGACATCAAGATAGGGAAGATCTTAGTTGATAACGGGTCCTCTGTCAACCTTCTCAACGTGAGAGTGCTAAAAGAAATCTGCATGAGCGTTCAACACCTCGCTCGGGATAAAATCGCTATCTCCGGGTTCGACTTTCAGTCATCACGGACGCTCGGGTCTGTGATACTGACATTACGCTTTGGGTTGCTCGTCACTGACATCAAATTTCATGTCGTTGACACCAAGACTTGCTACAACGGTTTGCTCGGTAGGCCTTTGTTACACGAATACAACATCATCCCTTCTACACAACATCAGTGTATGACGTATTTCAAGGATGGTCTTGAGTACACCGTAACGGGGGAGCTAAACCCATTCTCCATGAATGAACTATGAGGACACAAAGTACTTTCTGCCAGACTTTGAAGACACGGAAAGATGCCATAAACCGGAGAATAAGCAAAAATCTACCACCACTATTCCGGTCTTTGGGAGAGATACCGAAGAGGAAGAAGATACAGTCTATTCGAGGTCTCCCCAATGCAACAAGCCGGGACCATCTACCCCTATTCTGGTTTTTGGCAGTGACTCTGTAGACGAAGTTAACGCAGTGTTCTCGTTCCGACCATCAATGCAAGCCTTCACTAGAGAGGATCAGAGTTTGCAAATTGCCATGGTTCCGCGACAGCACTACAGAGAACTTGATGAGCTTGAAACATATAGCGTGCAAGAGCTACAGACATTCTACATCCCTCCCAGGCGAAAAGATGAAAAGGCGATCCTCTTTTATCGATCCGCGGAAACCAAAGTGGAGAAAGAAATCTGGCATGGTGTCGATTCTACACTTGACAGGCTCCAGCCCATCCGTCTGCCCAGATACTACACAGAAGGATTAAAAAGGCTGTTAAGGTGCCAAGGCGTACCCTTTAAGCAGACCGCACGACAAGCTCAGTTCTACAACAAGATCTGGAACGTTCCCGGTACTCAGCGAAAATTGCCCAACGGAAAGATGGAAGCGATCGGACTTGGATATATCCGATCCAAGAAACGGGAGCGATTCTATAGCTGCTACCTCATACATGACTTCGATGAAGAAGGAGAGGCTCTGTTAGAAGACGCTAACCCTAAACCAAAATGAGGTCCCACCATGAAAGTGCCAAGTCCGTCGTTCGAAGAACAGATGGACAAGCTAATAAGGGAAGCCTGTCAAAAGGTCCGGGATGACCATAGCCGCGAAATGGCCATTTACGAGAAAGCCAGGACGTAGCACCTCCTTCAACAGGCTACCGAGAATGACGATGCTCTTCGTCGCCAACCCGTAGTACAAAAGACCCGACGCAAAAGCAAAAACAAGTTGAAGAACGGAAAAAACATTCGACAACAGAAAAGCGGGTCCAAGAAGCCACGCGATCAAGAATTGGGCGGCCGGAATCCACTGCTGATAAAGAAGATGGGTCGAGCATATTCTTTTCCCTAAGACAAGACAAGGAAGATATTTGATCTTGTCATAAGATATCAAATGATTACACTCCCGGAGTCCAAACACCCCGATCAAGGAAACGAGGTTCATCACCCAGATTATTGCTCCTATCACCGAGCGATAGGACATCCTCTCGAAGAATACTTCACCTTCA
This sequence comes from Agapanthus africanus, assembly GCA_030015575.1. Lineage (NCBI taxonomy): Eukaryota > Viridiplantae > Streptophyta > Magnoliopsida > Asparagales > Amaryllidaceae > Agapanthus > Agapanthus africanus. The sequence goes on along the minus strand of JASDDO010000024.1, from coordinate 871,154,032 downwards.
AAAACTTGGTCGAAGACCAGTATCAACTCGGCAGGTTCGCTTTATCCAGCAGTTGGAGGGTAACCCCGCCACAGAAGCATGAACCGAAAACCACGTATGCAGCGAGAGTAGAACCAGATCAACATCGGTCTTGGAAACGATCTCGCACCTGTCACGTAATAACGCTGACAAAAGAAGGAGTGCCCGAGAATATGGATGACCTCTCCTGGTGCTTTGAAAACGATGATGACGAAGTGATCTCAGAGTTTCCACCGGCACCAAAAGAGCTGGAAGATGGGATACATACTATTGCAGATAACCTTAGAAAAATCGACTTAGGGATGGCAAACGACCCACGGCCGACGTTCGTCAGTGAGCTGTTGTCTGAAGAAAAGGTGGCTACGCTTAAAGACATGCTCATGCAGTATAAAGACTGTTTCGCATGGAACTATTCCGAAATGCCGGGACTAGATCCGGAAGTAGTTGTGCACAAATTGGCGGTATCTCCGGACATCAAGCCAATCAAACAAGCACCAAGAAGAATGCGTCTCAAACTTGAAATGAGCATCAACGCCGAAGTCAAGAAGCTAATTGACTCTGGATTCATCCAAGAAGTTCAATACCCCGATTGGATTGCCAACATCGTCCCAGTGATGAAGAAGAATGGGACGGTGCGCATCTGCGTGGACTTTCGTGACCTCAACAAAGCTTGTCCGAAAGATGACTTCCCCGTACCGGTTACTGGGCTGATGATAGATAACACGTCCACTCACGAAGTTTTCTCCTTCATGGACGGCTCATCAGGGTACAATCAAATAAAGATACATCCCGAAGACCAGAGGCATACCGCTTTCCGGACCCCTTTAGGCATATTCTGCTACAAAGTGATGCCTTTCTGTCTGAAGAACGCTGGCGCCACCTATCAGAGGGCCATGACAAAGATTTTCGATGACCTCATACACGAAATCGTCGAGTGCTATATTGATGACCTCGTGGTAAAAAGCAAATCGCACGAGGAGCATTAGGAGCATCTGAAGATAGTGTTCCAACGTCTTCGGAAATACAACCTCAAGATGAACCTTCTCAAATGCACATGCGGAGTTTCCTCGGGCAAATTTCTAGGGTTTATCATACGACACCGGGGCATCGAAATAGACCCGTCAAAGATCAAGGCGATTATGGAAATGCCTCCGCCAAGGACTCTGAAACAACTGCGGTCTCTCCAAGGAAAGCTCGCGTATATCCGACGGTTCATACCCAACCTCTCCGGCAAGTGTCGCCCCTACAGTCATCTAATGAAGAAAGGGACTCCGTTTGTATGGGATCGCAAATGCCAAAGCGCACTAGACGAAATCAAGCAATACCTGTAGAACCCGCCAGTACCGACCACCCCATTCAAGGGAAAGCCTCTCATCCTGTACACAACAGCCCTTGAAGGTTCTTTAGGCGCGCTATGGGCACAGGAGAATGACCAAGGGAAGGAAAGAGCCCTCTACTATTTGAGTCGAGTTCTCCTGGGGGAAGAAAACAATTACTCTCCCATTGAAAAACACTGCCTGGCGTTAATCTTCGCGATAACGAAGCTCAGACACTACGCATTGGCGCATGAGGTCCACCTCATATCAAAAGTGGATCCTCTAAAATATTTGATGACAAGAGCCATACTAACGGGACGACTCGCTAAATGGGCCCTCCTCTTAACATACCGTCCTCTCAAAGCAGTGAAAGGACATGCCATCGCCGACTTCCTTGCTGAACAGCCGATACCTGCCGATTCACCTTTAATTTGCGAATTGCCAGACGAGCGCGCGTTTGACACGGTCGATAAGGAAAAAGAAGGGAGTGATACCCGATGGGAACTCTACTTCGATGGAGCATCTTCCATGAAGAAGCGAAAGCACAACTCCCTCATAATCAAATCTGGGGTAGGCCTCATCTTCGTGACTCTACAAAGAGGGATAATACGCTTCGCCTTTTCATTAACAGAGCCGAGGATGAACAATGAAGCTGAATATGAAGCTTTGATAGCAGGTCTTGAGATCACTGTCGACATGGGAATCGAAGACCTCCTCATATACGGAGACTCCCAACTGGTCATTAGCCAAGTAAACAACGACAATCAAACGTGCAAACCAGAGTTGGTAAGGTACGGTGAGAGAGTGCAACAATTGCTGACTTAAATTCCCTCCTACGACCTGGAAAGCATACCACATGCATAAAATAGCAAAGCGGATACGTTAGCCAAACTCGCTAAAGAACTGACTGACGAAAACCTCGATGACGTGAGGATCGTTGTTCAAAGCCGTCGGGTTCTTGCACAGGCAAGAATATCCCCAGAGCCGTCCGAAGAAAAGGGAGCGACCAAGCAGACGACCCTACAAATAAAAGACCAGGAAAAGGATAAGGATTGGAGAGAAGTCTTTATAGACTACTTCAAATCCCGTCGAACACCTGGAGATGCGTCTTCAAGACATCAGCTCATGAAACGAACTCTGTCCTTCGCCTTTGTCAATGACACTCTGTATAAGAGATCGTTTGACTCCATGTGGCTAAGATGCCTGAAACCGGAAGAAGCGAGGAAAGTTGTCCAAGAAACTCACGACGGACTCTGCAGATCTCATTAAGCCAGCCCAAAGATGAAGCTGAAGATCAAAAGAATGGGCTACTATTGGCCCACGATGATTCAAGACTGCCTCAAATACGCGAAGCAGTGCCACTCGTGCCAGATTCACGAGGATTTCATCCACCAGCATCCGAATCCGCTACACCCAACGGTGGCTAGCTGGCCATTCGAAATGTGGGGAACTGACATAATCGGGCCCATTGAACCAGCATCCTCTAGAGGACATCGGTTCATATTGGCGACAACCGATTACTTTTCTAAGTGGGCAGAAGCCATACCGCTAAGAAAAGTTAAGACGAAGAATGTTCTCCTTTTCTTCAAGACGCACGGCATCTATCGGTTCGGCACTCCGCGACGGATTATCTCTGATAACGGGCCAGCCTATAGAAACCACAAAATCAGCCGCTTCGCACAACAGCATAACATAGACTGGAGATACTCTTGGGTCTATAATCCCCGAGCTAACGGTCTGGCTAAGGCTTTCAACAAGACCTTGACGAAGATCATAAAGAAGACGGTGTCCAAAAATAAAAAGGACTGGCATGAGAGACCGCATGAAGCTCTCTGGGCGTATCAGACCACGTTCAAAATGGCCATGAATACAACGTCGTATGCATTGGTATTCATGACAGAAGCAGTACTCCCCTTGGAGATAGAGCTACCATCTTTACGAGTGGTGGTTCATTACGAGCTAACAGAAGAAGAGAATGCTCATCTTCGGCTAGAGGAGCTCGACGCCCTTGACGAAACCCTGCTCATGGCGCAGCAAAACCTGGAGGCTTACAAAGCAAGGATGACGCACTCGTACGAAAGATTGACTAGGCCGAGAACATTCCACTAAGGTGAACTCGTGCTAGTCATAAAGAGACCTATAATCCCTAATCATGCTAAACGGGGGAAATTCGAGCCAAGCTATGAGGGCCCGTATATCATAGACAAGGTCTACCAAGGTGGGGCTTACTTGCTCATGGATATGCATGGCAAAAGACCCTTTAGACCAATAAACAGTCGGTTCTTAAAAAAATACTACGCTTGACCGAAACGTCTATAAACTACTATGAAATGCAGCATCCTAAATCTGACAAAAAAAGGTACGTACATAAGCAAAATGGGCATGGATGAAAACCCGAAAGGGCTCCGTGAGTAAAAACAGCAAGGCTACCGGCGAGTTTGTGAAAACCCGAAAGGGCTCCGTGAGTAAAAACAGCAGGGCTACCGGCGAGTTTGTGAAAACCCGAAAAGGCCCAGACTCGTAAAAAATTCATGCACACTTGCAAGGTACTCTCGACCCTGTAAAGAGAAAATACCTGCGTGAGATCCTTACGACTCACAAAGGAACAACACACTTAGGGATCCCCATGATTCCTAAGGAGAAATTACACTTACGAGATCCTTACGACTCGTAAAGAGAATTCCCCTATCAGACCCTCATGGCTCATAGGATTCTAAAGCCTTAAGCTACAGGGATCTGAACCTGTTCTTAAACCATCACAATCCACAGATTGCCCTACAAGCGATTCAATATTGACCCTTGTATACAATCCATAGGCGAAAATAATCATTTCCCCACCAAGTTCCACCGATGACGTGAAATGTCCCCATTTGGTGAATGACACTTGTAAGTCCTTTCGATTTACAAGGAGAAAACACTCTTGTAAGATCCTTACGACTTATAAGAGAACATACACTTAGGAATCCTCACGATTCTTAAGGAGAAAACGCACCTATAAGATCCTCACAACTTGTAGGGAGAAATATCTTTATGAGACCCTTACAGCTCATGAAGTCAAAAGCCTTAGTTGACAGGATCTTAACCCGGTCTACTAAGCTATCTTTGTTCAAACCGACAAAGGCAAATGATGATTCGCTCCTAGCAATATCCCAGTTGTAGTGGTGCTGATGCCTAAATCGGTATCAGATCCCAAGTCTCATACTCGCGGCAAGAAATCGGTGAGCCATAAATGTATATGAAATAGCCGAAATTATAGGGCAACTTGCAACAAAATCAGCAAGTAAAATATATGCATACAAAAATAGCCGAAATGATTGGGCAACTCGCAATAAAAAGCAGCGAGTAAAAAGAAAAAAATAGCCGAAACGATTGGGCACCGCGAAAAATAGCCGAAAAGATTGGGCAATCGCGACTTTCGCGATACGAAAAGCTGAAATGATAGAGCATCGCGAAAAGAAATAAAAAAGGGAATGAAACATTTGCCCTGCAGGTAAGTCCATATTGACCCCTGTATACAATCCATGGGCATAAACGAAAAGGGAATTATATGTCCCAAACGAACTCTGTCAAAGGGAAAGTCAGATCTCAACAGCAACATCTATAGCCTAGAGATCAACAACGGCGTTCTTCCTCCAGCAGGATGCAGACGCGACATCAACAAATGGAGCCACGGCATACCCCTAGCTCCAAATCTCAATGGTTCATAGACAACCTAGAGACTACCTTGGAGCCATGGCAGAGTCCCTAGTTCCAAGTCTCGACGGCAACATCTACAGCCTAGAGATCACCAACAGCGTTCTTCCTCCAGCAGGATGCAGACGCAACATCAACAAATGGAGCCACGGCATACCCCTAGCTCCAAATCTCGAAGGTTCACAGACAACCTAGAGACTACCTCGGAGCCATGGCAGAGTCCCTAGTTCTAAGTCTTGACGACAACATCTACAGCCTAGAGATCGCCAACAGCGTTCTTCCTCCAGCAGGATGCAGATGCGATATCAACAAATGGAGCCACGGCAAAGTCCACTAGTTCCAAATCTCGACGGTTCACAGGCAACCTAGAGATCAACAGCGGCGTTCCTTCTCAACTCCAGCAGGATTCAGATGCAATGTCAACAACTGACCCCAGGGTCAAAACAACGGAGCCATGGCAAAATCCCTAGTTCCAAGCCTCGACGGTTCACACGCAACCTAGAGACAACCGCGACATTCGTCTCGTTACAGTAGACGCAATGCCAGCAAACAAAGCAAAGTAAAATCCCTAGCTTCAGGGTCTTGACAACAACTCAAATAAAACCTGAAAGATTATCGGAGATCATCCCACACCAGCGCGGAGTGGTTATGACTCATCGGGGCTCCCAAACTGAGTCTAACCTCAAGTAAAAAGCGACATGGAATATCCATTACGCTTGCACTTTCGACGGTAATACTACCTGGAAGATTTCTTGAAGACGTCTTATCCAGCCCCCGAAGGGATCAGAGACACGACAGCCGCGAGGCTACTCGAACAGCAAGATTGCCTATCGAGGAATACATCAACCAACACGACGGTACGACGGACAAAACCCTAGTACCACAGACCTTAATGGACCTCTGTTATAAAGAGCAGAGGTTAACTGTGACGTTAGGACATTCTTGCGAGAACTTCTCGATTCGTCTCGACTCGTGAGGAAATTAGCGTCCTTGCAAGAACTTCTCGATTCGTCTTGACTCTTAGGGAAAAGCCTTAGGCGGTGGGGATTAAAAAAACTGTTTCCTAAGCACTGGGGCCCTGCAAGTCAGTCTAAGATGGGCGCTTGCATACTATTCATGGGCCACACTCTCCGAAGCCGAACATCAACAAGGAGGGAAACAACCACTTACGAGTCCTCTCGACTTGTAAGCGGGAAAATTCTCTAGTGAGATCCTTACGACTCTCAAGAGAAAGCACACTTAGGAACCCTCACGATTCCTAAGGAGAAAATACACCTACGAGATCCTCTCGACTCGTAGGGAGAAAAATCTTTATGAGACCCTCACGGCTCATAAAGTTGGAAAGACTTAGGTGGCAGACCTGAACCTGTTTCTTAAGCCATCACTACCCTACAAAGAGGTCAAGACGAACTATTTACAGACCACATTTGCCAAAATTACATGCTAGAGAAATGGAGGTGCTATTCAAGAGTGCGTAAACTGCTCTGCATCAAATCGAAATGAAAAGGCGTAACCTACGGATGTCAACCACATACTATGAATGATAGTAAGAAGAAAATTTGATTCGCATCCAGTTAAGAGTTTGAAGCATACCTATTTATGCATGTGCGGACAAGGTTTAGTGCATAAAATAAACACGCGGAAACAAAAATTGTCTATTCATACTTTAGAAAATTCTTACAGTGATGAAAACGGTAAACAAAAACATCATTAAAATTTTTACAATTGCAAGACATCAAATTCAGGACATGGATTGAGAAATTCAAAAGTTAGGCCATCTAAAATGTTTCGGGCCTCTCGGACCATTCTCGTATGCTTCCTCTCATGATCATAAGCGTCAGGGTCCTCACTGATGTCCTCCGCCCTTCGATAGGCAGCAATTATCGTCGCCTGTTAAAAAGTTTGATGCAGAATATCAACAAGATTGTCTTGCCTTTTCTTTGAGATTAGGCCCATCAGATACACTGAGTGTACCTTATCTTCGGCTTCATCCAATACTTTAAGCGGCATGCCATCATAGAATAAAGGAAGTGCTTCCCAGATCGCTCTCACAACGAGCTTCAAAAGAGCGAACGACAAGGAAGCGGTCGACCATTGTATTCATCAAAGCGACGCATGATTTCGGCGCACCGAGCGTTTGTAAACGCCTGGTTCTGGCAGCGGCCTAGTGCGCGAATGTCTCCATAAGAAATAATCTCGTCTAGATCATACAGATGAGCGGCCATAACTGTAGGGTGTTTTTCGTCACCCCATTGAGATGGGAATACGCGCGCGCTTGTCAGGCGCATTACAGATTCCACCTGCCTAGGGTAGGCTGGGGTTTATTGATTGTGGGGATCCGAATCTCCGGCAGCCACGGACTAAGCTGCCGTTAATTACCCCTCGCATTTGGAGCGTGAGAACCTCCGATTGACGGGTTAAACTGGTCATGCGAACTTAATATGCAATGTTGTGTTTTGAAGGGGTTTTGGATATAGCGGGGGCCCCGTAGAGTTTTTACAGGGGCCCCGCTACCCGGATAGCGGGCGAGGGGTCAAGGGGGCTAGCAGTCCCCTTACGGGGTGTGGGGCAGCGCCCCGTCAGAAATTTTTTTCTAACGGGGGACAGTGTTGTAGAGTATGTGTGTGTGTGTATGTATACATACATATATACATACATATACATAGCGCCCAAAGCGCAAGCGCCCTGGCGCTTTCTCCCACGGATCGTTTGGATGCCCTTTCCCTTTTTATACACACACACACACACACACACACACACACAGATATATATATATATGTGTGTGTGTGTGTGTGTGTGTGTGTGTGTGTGTGTGTGTAAAAAGGGAAAGGGCATCCAAACGATCCGTGGGAGAAAGCGCCAGGGCGCTTGCGCTTTGGGCGCTAGGGCGCTTTGGGCGCTAGGGCGCTAGCGCTTTGGGCGTTAGCGCCTAACGTGCGAGGCACGTGGGCGCTCGGGCGCCAATTCTTTGGGCGCTTAGGCGCTAGCGCCTCACGTGCCAAGCACGTGGGCGCTCGGGCCTTGGACGCCTGGGCGCTAGCGCTTTGGGCGCTAGCGCCACACATGCCAGGCATGCGGGCGCTCGGGCGCTAGCGCTTTGGGCACTAGCACCACACGTGCCAGGCACGCGGGCGCTCGGGCGCTGGTGCTTTGGGCACGACGCCACACGTGCCAGGCACGTGGGCGCGAGGGGGCTGGCGCTTTGGGCGCGAGGGGGCCTCACGTGCCAGGCACGCGAGCGCTCGGACGCTCGCGCTTTGGGTGCTTGGGCGGCAATAGGGACTTGATCCCTGCGCTGGGAGTTGTACTCCCAGAAAGAAATACTTATTATTTTGTGTGTGTGTGTGTGTGTGTGTGTGTGTGTGTGTGAAGAGTGTGTGTGTGAAGAGTTAAACTCCTAGGATATTTTGAAGCTGATGAAGGGGCTTCTCCCCTTGAGCCCTGGATCTTTCCCAAAGTAGGGTCTTTGGAGATAGGTCTCCTTCTTCTTCCTCTTGATCAGCTGGATCTTGAAGAAAAGGGGGTGAGACTTAAAAGTCTCCCCTTTTTGAGATCTAATGGAAGATCTGAGCTCCCCTTTGTGGGTTTTGTGGTGAAAAACTATTTAATTTTTTAAAAGGAAGAGTAAAACTCTTGATTTAATTCAAAAAAAAAGGAGAAGGTTTAGAACCTTGAGGAAGGAGAAGGAGGCACAGGAACCCAAGTTTTTGGGGAGAATGAAAAAGTCTTTTTTTTATTTTCATTATCTTTTCCTTTATAGACTATACACTTTACATATAGCCCCTTGAGCTTTACAAAATGGCATTTTGCCCATCCCATGCCTCATGTGCTATTTCTTTTTGCACATAAGCCATGGGCTTTACAAAAATTTGGCTTTATGCCCATTTTGCTTACATTCATACATAAAAAAAATTACATCAAAATTATTTGTTACATGATTTTTTATTTTGGCATGGGGAGGTCGGCCGCGGGGCTCGACTTGGGCATGGGCCCACTTGTTTGGGCCGGGGCCCGCTTACTCAGGGTTGACCTTGACTTTGACACGGTCAACTAGGGTGCAAATTTTGACCCCAACAAAATGCCCCCATCAATAAATGCACACCGCGCATATGAGTTGTGTGCATGAAATTGATGGATCTTAAAGCTGGACTTCGAAGTGGAACATCATTCCGGGGCGGAGCATCCCTCGGGGAGCATGATTCCCAGGGATCGGAGTATCATTCCGATTTGCGGAGCAAAATTCCAGGGTCGGAGCATCATTCCGAAGAGTCGGAGCATAATTCCGAGGATCAGAGCATCATTCCGAAGAGCGTAGCATGATTCCAGGGATCGGAGCATCATTCCGATGAACATAACTTTGGGGATTGGAGCATAATTCCGATGATCGGAGCATCATTCCGAAGAGCGGAGCATGATTCCAGGGGTCGGAGCATAATTTCGAAGAGCGGCAGACATTCTGACCGAAGCATAACATAATTTCGATGCAGAGGTTGATTCCCAGGCAAAGCATAATTCCAACAGGGAAGGCAGATTCTCCGAGGCGAAGCATGATTTCGACACGGGGTACATTCTGAGACAAAGTATGATTCCGGCGTAGAGCTTGTTGGCCGACTTGATTCCGAGATGAAACATAATTCCGACAGGGAAGGAAGATACGCCGATGCGAAGCATGATTTCAACACGGGATACACTCTGAGACGAAGCATGATTCCGGCGTAGAGCTTGTTGGTTGACTTGATTCTGAGGCGGAGCTTAATTCCGACGAGGATGTCGCTGGTTGATTCTGAGCCGAAGCATAATTCCGACAGGGAAGGTGGATACATCGAGGCGAAGCATGATTTCAACACGGGGTACACTCTGAGACGAAGCATGATTCCGGCGCAAAGCTTGTTGGTCGACTTGATTCCGAGGCGGAGCTTAATTCCGACGAGGAGGTCGCTGTTTGATTCCGAGCCGAAGCATAATTCCGACAGGGAAGGTGGATACGCCGAGGCAAAGAATGATTTCGACACGGGGTACACTCTGAGACGAAGCATGATTCCGGCATAGAGCTTGTTGATTTGATTTGATTTGGGTTGACATTAGTATCGCTATGCTGGAATATGGTACTAGAAGCGAATTATCATTTTCTATGAGAGGATTTAGGGATTTTGGTTTTGGTCGGCATCTGCATTGCTACACTGGAATAATTCCAGGAGCAACTCATCATTTTCCCCGGTAAGATTTGGGAATTGGCTTTTTGGATCAGCATCTGCATTGCTGCACTGGAATAATGCCAGGAGCAACTCATCATTTGCTCCGGGAGGACTTGGGAAGTGATGGTTTAGGAGACATGTTTAGATCTCTATCACCTAAGGCTTTTCAATTTTATGAGCCGTAAGGGTCTCACAAAGCATTTTCTCCCTACGAGTCGTAAGGATCCCGTAGGTGTATTTTCTCCTTATGAGTCGTGGGGACTCCTAAGTGTGTTGCTCCTTTGTGAGTTGTAAGGATCTCACGCGGGAATTTTCTCCTCACAAAGTCGAGAGGATTTTGCGAGTGCATTTCATCTCTTTTTCACGAGTTTGCGCCCTTTCGGGTTTTCACAAACTCGCCGGCAGTCCTGCTGTTTTACTCACGGAGCCCTTTCGGGTTTTCATCCGTGCCCATTTTGCTTGTGGACATACCCTTTTTTTTGAATCTTCATCGCCGGTGGGACTTTGAATATGGTCTCGCCGGTAGGACTTAGGAAAGATTGGGATGATTTTACGCCCATGGATTGTATATGGTTTTGCAAGATGTATGATCCAGACCGTAGGGCCAGAAAAATTTCGGGACTTTGTTGACGTCTGCATCGCTGCACTGGAATATGACACCAGGAGCGACTCATCATTTGCTGTTATGGTATGGGATTTGAAATTTGGTTGACATCTGCATCGCTGCACTGGAATATGGTACCAGGAGCGACTCATCATTCGTCGTTTGGGATTTGGAATTTGGTTGGCGTCTGCATCGCTACACTGGAATATGGTACCAGGAGCGACTCATCATTCGCTATTTGGGATTTGAGTTTGGAATTTGGTTGGCGTCTGTATCGCTGCACTGGAATATGGTACCAGGAATGACTCATCATTCGCTATTGGGATTTTGAATTTGGAATTTGGTTGGCGTCTGCATCGCTGCACTGGAATATGGTACCAGGAGCAACTCATCATTCACCATTGGGATTTTTTTTACCGCGATTGCTCTATCATTTCAGCTTTTCTTATCGCAAAGGTCGCGATTGCCCTATCATTTCGGCTATTTATTCGCGGTTGCTCTATCATTTCGGCTTTATTTTTCATCTTTATTTTACTCGCTGATTTTTATTGCGAGTTGCCCCATCACTTCGGTTTTTCTTTTTATTTATTTATTTACACATTACCTTTTTTTATTTACACATTTTTTTACATTCCCAGTTTAACGACTTAGAGGTCGACTGTTCCCAGTTTAATGACGTGGTGGTCAATTGTTTTCAGAGAAAGGCAGATGTCTGAGATAATCAGTTTCACGAAGAACTTCGGTCTCCGTTTGTATGAAACTGGCGGTCGCAGCTGGATTGTTTGTTAACACGCCTTTAGACAGGTCTATCTCTCCTGCCTTGTATTGCTTTTCGACTCAATCTTTGAAGGCGAACCAGTCCTCAATGGCATGACCTATCACTCTGTGATAGGGGCAGTATTTGGGGTCGTCGGTCATATTCGCTTCCTGCGGTCTTTTTGACTCTGGCAGTTGTAGACCGTTCCTCAGAGCGTCTTTGAATATTTTACGGATTTTGTCCTTTCTGAAGAAATAGACCTTATCCAGCTTCTCTTTTAGTGGAGATTCTCCTCCCTCTCCGAACACTGGCTTCCGTGGCTGGTTGATATTAGGCCCGCTCAACTCTTGCTTATTTCGGTTAGCCGGGGCATTGAAAGATTCAGAATCGTCGGAATTTCCGCCTTTACGATTTTCATCTTTTCGGTTTCTCCAGGACCTATTGTTATTTAGGGAATCCGAGGAGGACTCCTGCTTTGAGTGCTCCAGCATCTGAACTTTCCTGGTCAGCTCTTGGAATGTTTTGAGACCCGTGGTGCATAGAAACGGGGCCATCCAATTGTTGAGATTTCCGACGAGGAGGCTGACAGATTGGTCCTGCTCTATCGGCGGTTCACATTTGACAGAGAGATTGCGCCATCGGGTTATAAAATCCGTGCCGCTTTCGTTGTTCATTGGCTTGGTCCTTATGAGGTCGGCGATGGTGATCTTATCGCTGACACTCATGAACTTTTGTCAAAACAAAGATTCCATTTGGACGAATGTAGTGACGGAGCCATCCGGTATGCTCGCATACCAGTCGAAAGCAACATCGGTCAAGCTATTAACGAACTGGCGGAGGAGAAGCGCATCATTGCCCCCAGTATTCCCGCATGAGGCTTTAAAGTGGGCGATGTGCTGATTCGCATTTCCCGTCCCATCGAATCTTCCGAATTTAGGGATGACATAGCCGCTAGGAAATTCTACCAGATCATACTGAGCAGGATATGGTCTCCCACTGCTGCTGATATCTTTTTGCGCTTCGGCTTCGGCTACCAATGTTTTGACTTTGTTGGCAACCAAATCCATGATTTGATCTTGAGTTAGCGGGCTACTGTCATCGGTAGCCAAGACATTTCCTGAGATAGGATGCGACTAGCTTTCGTGCGGTCCGCCCACCTTTGAATTTAAGGGAATAGGCGTCGGCTGTCTCGGGACACCATTTCCCGGTTTATGAACAAAGCCCTGCGCTTGATTGGGAGGCTGAGAGGCAAGTCGGGCCGTGATCTGCAAGACGACATTCGTCAAGTCATCAATTTTGGAGTAAAGTTTGACCATCTCCTTATCTTTACTTCTGAGCTGTTTTCGAAGCTCTTGGAGAAGTTGCTGCTCTGCGTTCTTGGGATGGAAGATTGGCTCATCTTCGCTTTCCGAGCCCGACTCCTCATGAACTGAGGACTCTCCCTGCTTACCAGCCTCACTGGAAGGGTCTTCATTACCTTCCAGAGGAGGCCGGTCTTGGAATGTGGCAGCCATATTCACACCAGATTGGATTTGAGATATGGTGGCCCCATCCTTGCTTTTGCTACGAAGGTTGTCGCTGGGACGCGTGCCCACTATGTAGACGGTGTGGATAACACATTCAGCCATCCTTTCATCACTGGCAGCTAGTTTCGCGGAGCGGTACGGGCTTTGGAAATTCATAAATTTTAACATGGCTAGAGACCTAGCCCTTTTGTTGGCTCTGTATCTGAGCCGCTTCTGCCTCAGCTTCTCTGCCTTGAGCACTTGGCAGGCTTCTGCTCTTCGTAAAGCCGCCATAGGCTGAGTCATGAGGAGGCTTGAGAAGACATCCGCCCGCGTTTCCGTCGAAGGTATCGCCTGGGCTTGCCCACGACGTCTGGCAATTTCTTTTGTTCTGACGGCTTTGCCCCTAGCTGGGGCCATGGAGAGCCGTTTGAACACCGACTCGCGTTTAGGTTGGGGCGCCCTCGAGATCAACACATTTGGCATTTTGCCTTTCGAGGATGGTTTGACGGTTACCGGAGCTTGAGGTGCAGGGATAGCATTAGCCGAGACAAACAGAATAGACCCAAATTGTAGCAGCGGTTCTTCCCACTGTCGTCCAAGACTTGCCGGGAGGATCGTCCTGAAGTCCATCTTCATCGTATATGAGATGGGAGCTGGGTCCATCTTTGGAGACATTGTTGAGAAGTGGTTGCTTGAAAACCTGCATGAAAGTGCATTATTTTAGTATAAATATAGATATGTATATTGATTGAGTTCGCATGAATGTTTGACCCGAAATATGGGAGGAGAGATTGGTCCCACAGGGCGTGCCAGAATCTGTATGGTGTTTTTCGTCACCCCATTGAGATGGAAATACACGCGCGCTTGTCAGGCGCATTACAGATTCCCCCTGCCTAGGTTAGTCTGGGGTTTATTGATTGTGGGGATCCGAATTTCCGGCAGCCGCGGACTAAGCTGTCGTTAATTACCCCTCGCATTTGGAGCGAGAGAACCTCCGATTGACGGGTTAAACTGGTAATGCGAACTCAATATGCAGTGTTTTGTTTTGAAGGGGTTTTGGATATATCGGGGGGCCCGCAGAGTTTTTAGGGAGGTCCCGCTATCCGGATAGCGGGCTGGGGGTCAAGGGGGCTAGCAGCCCCCCTTGTGGGGTGCGGGGCAGCGCCCCGTTAGAAATTTTTTCTAACGGGGGACAGTGTTGTAGAGTATGTGTGTGTGTGTATGTATCTATACATACATACACACATACATACATACATACATATATATAAAGGGAAAGGGCATCCAAAGGATGCGTGGGAGAAAGCGCCAGGGCGCTTGCGCTTTGGGCGCCAGGGCGCCAGCGCTTTGGGTGCTCGGGCGCCAGCGCTTTGGGCGCTCACGCCACATGTACCAGGAACGCGGACGCTATCACCACACGTGCTAGGCACGCGGGCACTCGGGCGCTAGCGCCTCACGTGCCAGGCACGCGGGTGCTCGGACGCTCACGCTTTGGGCGCTTGGGCGGAAAAAGGGACTTGGTCCCTACGCTGGGAGTTGTACTCCCAGAAAGAAATACTTATTATTTTGTGTGTGTGTGTGTATGTGTGTGTGTCTATAAGGAGTTAAAATACTAGGATATTTTGAATCTGATGAAGGGGCTTCTCCCCTTGAGCCCTGAATCTTCCCCAAAGTGGGGTCTTTAGAGATAGGTCTACTTCTTCTTCCTCTTGATCGGCAGGATCTTGGAGAAAAGGGGGTGAGACTTAAAAATCTTTCCTTTTTGAGAACTAATGGAAGATCCGAGCTCCCCTTTGTGGGTTTTGTGGTGACAAACTATTTAGATTTTGAAAAGGAAGAGTTAAACTCTTGATTTAATTCAAAAGAAAGAAAAAGGTTTAGAACCTTGAGGAAGGAGAAAGAAGCACAAGAACCCTAGTTTTTGGGGAGAATGAAAAAGTCTTTTTTTTTCATTTTCATTATCTTTTCCTTTATAGGCTATACACTTTACTTATAGCCCCTTAGGCTTTACAAAATGCCATTTTTCCCATCACATGCCTCATGTGCTATTTCTTTTTGCACATAAGCCATGGGCTTTATAAAAATTTGGATTTATTCCCATTTTGCTTACATTCATGCATAAAAAAAATTACATCAAAATTATTTGTTACATGATTTTTTATTTTGGCATGGGGAGGCAGGCCGCGGGGCTCGACTTGGGCATGGGCCCCCTTGTTTGGGCTGGGCCCCGCTTACTCGGGGTTGACCTTGACTTTGACCCGGTCAACTGGGGTGCAAATTTTGACCCCAACAAAATTCCCCCCATCAATAAATACACACCGCGCATATGAGTTGTGTGCATGAAATTGATGGATCTTAAAGCTGGACTTCGAAGTGGAACATCATTCCGGGGGCGGAGCATCCCTCGGGGAGCATGATTCCCGGGGATCGGAGTATCATTCCGATTTGCGGAGCATAATTCCAGGATCGGAGCATCATTCCGAAGATTCGGAGCATAATTCTGAGGATCGGAGCATCATTCCGAAGAGCGGAGCATGATTCCAGGGATCGAAGCATCATTCCGATGAGCATAACTTCGGGGATCGGAGCATAATTCCGAGGATCGGAGCATCATTCCGAAGAGCAAGGCATGATTCCAAGGATCGGAGCATCATTCCGAAGAGCGGAGCATGATTCCAGAGGTCGGAGCATAATTCCGAAGAGCGGCAGACATTCTGACCGAAGCATAACATAATTTCGATGCAGAGGTTGATTCCCAGGCGAAGCATAATTCTAACAGGGAAGGCAGATACTCCGAGACGAAGCATGATTTCTACACGGGGTACATTCTGAGACGAAGCATGATTCCGGCGCACAGCTTGTTGGCTGACTTGATTCCGAGATGAAGCATAATTCTGACAGGGAAAGCAGACACGCCGAGGTGAAGTATGATTTCGACACGGGATACACTCTTAGACGAAGCATAATTCCGGCGCAGAGCTTGTTGGTCGACTTGATTCTGAGGCGGGGGTTAATTCCGACGAGGAGGCCGCTTGTTGATTCCGAGCCGAAGCATAATTCCGACAGGGAAGATGGATACGCCGAGGAGAAGCATGATTTCGACACGGGGTACACTCTGAGACGAACCATGATTCTGGGGCAGAGCTTGTTGGTCGACTTGATTCCGAGGCGGAGCTTAATTCCGACGAGCAGGTCACTGGTTGATTCCGAGCCGAAGCATAATTCCGACAGGGAAGGTGGATACACCGAGGCAAAGAATGATTTCAACACGGGGTACACTCTGAGACGAAGCACGATTCCGGTGTAGAGCTTGTTGATTTGATTTGATTTGGGTTGACATTAGTATCGCTATGCTGGAATTTGGTACTAGATGCGAATCATCATTTGGTATGAGAGGATTTGGGGATTTTGGTTTTGGTTGTCATCTGCATTGCTGCGCTGGAATAATGCCAGGAGCAACTCATCATTTGCCCCGGTAGGATTTGGGAATTGGCTTTTTGGATCAGCATCTGCATTGCTGCACTGGAATAATGCCAGGAGCAACTCATCATTTGCCCTGGGAGGGCTTGGGAAGCGATTGTTTAGGAGACAGGTTTAGATCTCTATCACCTAAGGCTTTTCAATTTTATGAGCCGTAAGGGTCTCTTCAAAGAAGAAAGAAACTTTAGGTAAGAGAAGGAAAGAGATCACCCCATAAGCTCCCACAAAACAAAAGAGAATTTAATTCTCAAACCAAGAGTTTAACTCTTCTGAAAAGAACTTAGTTCTTCCTCTGGTTGAGATCTGTAGAAGCAGATCTCCCCATAAGGTGAGAATTTAATTCTCATCGGGGAGATTCTGTTATGTAGATTCAAACCCAGGGGAAAGAACTAAGTTCAAAGAATTTAATTCTTATCAGAACATATAGGAAATTAATTCCTCTAATAAAATTAGAGTTTAACCCTATAGAAGAATTTAATTCTTATAAAACAAAAAGGGCTCGAACGTCTCAAAACTCAAGATCTCCATGCACGTAAGGAAAAAATTAGTGCTTGAATAAAAAGAGAACAAACTGAGATCGGCTCACGCAATCCACGTGACCCCCTAAGAAGTGCTTAGCTTTCATAAAGCAGAAAGGGAATAGATCAAAGGCAATAGCGCCAAATTCAAGCACCTCACATGACCCCACGTGAGCGCCTCAAATCCTTAGTGTTTAACACTACTTCAAGCGCCTCACATGAACCCACGTGAGCGCCTCAAATTCTTAGTATTTAACACTATTTCAAGCGCCTCACATGACCCTACGTGAGCGCCACAAATCCTTAGTATTTAACACTACTTCAAGCGCCTCACGTGACCTCATGTGAGCGCCTTAAATTCTTAGTATTTAACACTACTTCAAGCACCTCACGTGACCTCACGTGAACGCCTCAGACTCTCAGCGTTTAATGCTACTTCAAGCGCCTCACGTAACCCCACGTGAACGCTCCAGATCTTCAGTATTTAAACAATACTTTAAGATCTCATGTGGGAGCACGTGAGCGCCGAACATATGCTAGTGTTTTAGGCCAACCTTAGCCCAAGTTAGCTAAGTCTTCCAAAGCCAAAACTCTTTTTCAACCGAGCCTCAATTATACTCAGGTCTTTCAAAATTGATCTCAGATGGTATTCAAAGTAATGTTATCCCATTCCTTCTCAATCTGACATTTAGTTTAAGGGTACATCTCTCCACACCTTTGATACATGTCGTTGTAATTATTCAACGTCTTCAGAGAGATGGCAGGTCCCGACAACCAACTTTTTTTGGTACATTTCGAAACCCATGGATACACCCCATTAGACCGTAACGTCTTTAAACTAACTACGGATCACAATGTCCCTAAACTAAACTCTATGGACTATGAGGTCCTTAAGCTCATGGACTATGATGTCCTTAAACTTATGGACCGCAACGTCCCTAAACTAAACCCTACAGATTATGATGTCTCTAAACTAGACTATGATGTCTCTAAACTATGAACTATGATGTTCTTAAACTGCACGGACTATGATGTCCTTAAACTTATGGATGTAACGTCCTTAAACTAAAACGATAGAGCCCAAATGCTCTTTCGCTCAATCTAAATGATCCTAAAACCCTGTTAAGTAGATCTTAGTCCAAAATTAGACTAACGTATCCTTAACAACCATTTAAGTTGATCTTAATCTCAAACGAGATTAACGATCCTTAAAGCAATCCAACTACAGATCCCTCAACTAACATTGGTTCAAAGGTACATCTCTTCACACCTCTGATATGTGTGGTTGTAACTCTTCAATGTCTTCAGGGAGGTGGCGGGTCCCGACAATCAATAAACTCAATGGACCTCAATGTCCCTAAACTAAAAAAATAGAGTATAAATGCTCTTTTGTTGGATCTAAATGATCCTGTTAAGTAGATCTTAGTCTAAAATTAGACTAACGTATCCTTAACAAACATTTAAGTTTATCTTAGTCTCAAATGAGACTAACGATCCTTAAACCCAACCCAAAACCAAATTTAAGAAAATACGGATTTGGACTAATCCACGCCCTACGGGCGACAATATAAATTAGTCTCCGTATACAATCTACGGGCAACCAAAAATAAAACAAACACACATGACACGAAATGACCATCTGGAGAAGGAGAAAGTTGTTGCCGCGATACGGTAGCATAATTAACTGCAGGGGCTTGCGCCTGCAAGAAAGAGCGTCCCCATAATCAAAAACCCCTCAAACGAGGGGGGATCTGACGAAGTCTGCTACAACGGCCGCATCCGTCTAAACCATCGATATACGGTGTCATAAATCAACTTGGCATCTTCGAAGAGGTGGACGGATAAAACCAAATAGCATCCGTCCCCAAATTCAGGTAAGACGAACCTACGCGGTTTTCGTCTCCCATATTTCGGCGGAGAACATTCTATTAGCGACCGTTCATATTTTAAACGTCGCTAATACACGGTCGCTGATTGGGTGGTCGCTGATACATATATTAGAGACCGTTCATGAACGGTCTCTAATATGAACAGTCACTAATATAGGTATCAGAGACCGTTCGTTCCGATCGCGAATAAGGCGACACATGGACTTCCCAACGAATTTAACCGTTTACTAATATCAGCGAACGGTCACCGATAAGGTATAATCGACCATTCCTGTAACTAGAACGATCACTAATGCCTATTTTTTCTGGAAAAAAATTACAGAAAATCATATGTTTAATACAATAATACACAAAATCACAATATATTACGCCACAATAGTGTTTCACATGAAAATCAATATATATATATAATCCACAATATATCCAAAAATATCAACAACTCAAACGAACACATACGCATACAAACCAACATATAAACACTATCCACGATATATCCACCAATATCAACAACTCAATCAAACACATATGAACTAAAATCTTAATAAACAAGCATACATAAACGAAATTGTTTTGAATATAAACAACACAATACATACGCTATATATATGTCCAACAATACGAAAAAATCTCCAAATCACGCGCAATCGCAGCTCACTCAACTCTGTGAATCGAAACAAATAAATAAATACATGAACTCAAATCATAATCTTCGAAACAACGTTAGATATACTAACTAACACACATATATATGGATACCTCACTAACTCCCGCCACTTCCATCTCCAAAACATAATCCTTTCGCCGTTAACTTATAAGAACCTTACGAATATACAATATGAATTTTAAACATCAAAACCCAACACGGTTTAATTGTATGCTCAAATTTCTGTAAATAATAACTATACGTACCTCACTAACCTCACCGCTGCCATCGCCACCAGAACCTCGTCTTGAATAGTATCGATTCACATCGTCGAAATCCTCCTGCGAAAAAAGTTACCTAATAACCCTTACTGTGGGGTCAGCTGATCAGGGTTATACGGTTCCTATGGCGGAGGATGGGGGTAATAAGGATCTTGTGGCGGAGGCGGAGGCCGAGAGTAGTATCCTCCTTGTGATTGCGAATGCGGAGGATAGGGGTAGTACAACGTTCCCTGTGATGGAGGAGAGTAATCGCTGCGTCGAAAGAGGGTAATATGCTGACTGCGATGGCCATGGACCTTGTGCCGACTACGGTTGTGGAGGCCGAACGTATTGTTACGAGAATTGTTTCCATCGCGTCTCCATTTGAGCTCTCCAACCCGCTTCATCTTTCGCCCTCTTTTTATCTGCTTCATCCCTCCTCTTGAGCTGCTCCTCTAGCTTGTAGATCTGTTGTACCTCAGCCGATTGTTGGTTGGAGCGAGTGGTCGATGAACTTGAAGTTCTTCTGGAACTGGACCGCGAAAGACTGAAGGGACCACCGTATAGGAGAATACGACCATGTCCTCTCAACTGAGGGGAAAGCTGTTCTATGATAGATACCTCGGCCTCCATAGGAAGAGGATCGTCGACCGAATATTCGGGATTTGATTCCCGATAGCTCCTCTCCGCCTTTTCGAAATCTTCCTTCGATATATAAAAAAATAATTAATTTTCTTTACGAAGTTAACAAGTGTAATTAATTTACTTAGAAGAAATGAAAAATGCAAGCTTACAACATGCTGAGTGGCTATATCCATCCTTTCTTCTGGCTTGCCCTCTCTCATATGTAATGCCTCCCATGTCTCAGGGAGGCTCAGCTTTTTCCCAGCTTTCTCCTGTAATGGATATTTGATTTATTTATACGTAAAAATTTGTAACGATGAAATTAAAAAATGGATCATTTATGTAATTAAAGATAAGCTAACCAAAGTAGCTATATACTGATCAACAAGAACCGATCCACCATAATAGTGATTTATGGATTTCCCTCAATTCTGCTTATTCCTTTTTGATACTTTCTGATTATTCAGTAGATAATATCTCTCGATGTAATTTAAACTAAATTCGGTATTCAAATCATTTAAGTATATTTTTAATTACTTTTGCCTCGGGTGTATCCCAATGTAATAGGAGAAACACAAACTGATCTTTAGGGATAATGGAGGGAAGAGCGGCAAAACGTTACCAATCATCCGTAAATTTCTCCGACTGTTTGAATTTTTTCATCAATTTTTGACGATGTGTCTTAAATATTTGTGACATCTCATACCGTATATGCGTCCAATGTCCGTCTATATCGTCTTCTAAGACGAAATGTTTCTGTAATACTGATTAATAAATATATTATTTAATAAATTTATAACATATAACACGTATGCATGTAATGTTGAAATATGGTTGAGTTGTGTATTACCAAGAGTGAGCGCCAAGTCCATATGTATATTTCCCAAGGGTTATCTGCAAACGTGAAGCCCGCGTTCCAGAAGCCGGTGTTGCGGACGAGAATACCAATATAACCGCGGAAATGTGTAGCCCACATACCCGAACCTACGGGCTTCCCACCTGCCCATTACAGAATTGCCATTTTTCCACGCATATCGTATTTCGTAATTTCGTTTGCAACACATCTTCCGTGGTGTTCAAACCGGGTCAGATTATCCTCCGCAGCCCATGCCTCATCAATACTCGTGTCTGTTGCTTTTATCATCATATCGATTTGAGGTTGAACAACAGCCCACCTCTCCAGTGACTTCGCATTATCCTTATCTCGATACGGTTTTTCATTTTGTAAATCGCGAGGCAGATGCAATGCATGAATCCACTCATCGGTGACAAGATCCGAGAACGCCCCAGGTTCTCTACTCAAGTCCGTGCACTGCTAGTCTAGGTGTGCATATGGATCACGCTGCACTGATGGACCTGCATCCTCCTGATCAGATGTACCTACACATTTTAATTTATTATAATCAATGCAATAGTTATTTGAATAAAAATTTGAACACGATTATTTAAAAATCGTAATATATACCTCTACTTTCAGGGAGAGGCTGTGTCGAGGAAGAAGTATCTCAATCTCTTTTCTTTGAAGAAAATGCTTTGGCAAATTTTTCGAATATGCCTTTTCACCCCATCTGTTTCATACAAGAGTAATGACAATACAAAATATATAATATGCATAAATCATTAAACTAACAAATCAATACATTACAAGTGATTAGAACTGCAGAGTTTTTCATGTATCATTTACATGCAAGCGATTAGAAGTTTTTACAACTGCAAAGTTTATAACATATATCAATTGATTACAAGTGTTTACAACTGCAAAGTTTAAAACATATATGTATATATGTATATATATATATATATATATATATATATATATAAATTATTACAACCGCAAAGTTTTTCATATGTCAACCGGATCTGCTTCATCGAGGTTAGCCTCGTCGGTAGAACTATCGAATTAGGATTTAGGAGATGCCAGCAATGCAATCCAACCTTCTTCATGATTAGGATTTTTGATATAGAAACACTGCTCAGCTTGTGAAGCAAACATTAACTTATCATCTCGATAAATTTCTTTATTGAGATTAACAAGCAGAAAACCGTACTCATTTATCTAGATGCAAGTATACCAACGAACTTTGAACATAAGAAACTTTTCTTACTCATTACTCCCGTAAAATGGCTCTATTATGTCATCCAGCTGACTGTAGTATTCTTTTTTTCTCCCTGCGGTCTTTGATCACGGGAACTTGAGAAGCACGTTTGTTCAAACAGACAATAAATCCTATTATTTTGGGTAGTCAATTTCTCGGTTGTAAGAAATTTTAGATTATTAATACAATATGAGCCGTATCGATTCACTTTTACACCAAGACCTTTAAATAGTCGCACGATTACATCCGGGAATTGCATCCCTTTTGCTATGTTATCTTCAATCTACAATACATTTACACGTAAAATGTATAATCCATGTGTGACATATGCATGTTAAACGAGAAATATACAAGACATATGTACGTGTTTACGGAACCACCGTGGAAATTGTTTCTTATACTCTTGATTAACCTTCCAATTAGCGCCCTTTCCGGAAATTGCATTCGTATGTTCTTCAATATGTCGGCTAAAAGAATAACAATATTAATTATTTAAGCCTATCTGTTGGATATACTGCCATTAAGGCAATTATTATGATTACAAGTAGGTGATTATTATGATTACAAGTAGGCGATTATGATAATTGAGGGAGGACCTATACAGGTATAGCAGTCTTACTCGAGATGATAGTATGGTATTTGGTTTATCTTCATCATTGATGAAGCCTTTAGGATTGTTGTTTGATGACCAGTATTATGATGGCGATCATATATGTAGGAGCTGGATTGTCCATAAGCACATCCTTAAATATCTCTAGTCATAAGAGTATCGAGACTGGGCATCGATATTCCGGAGTAGACTAGTGTATACTTTTCTAAACCCCGACGAGGGGCGGTGGCCGGTCTCACAAGCCATTGGTGTTGTGTCGCCTAAGATAGTATACAGGTGCTCACTGGAAGTGAGTACGCCGGACGGACTCGCCAAGAACTTCTAGATGGTATTATATCTATCGTCAGATGGAAGTTCTTAGGTGACATGAGTACAAGTTAGTCCTTAGACCTGAAACCGTCATTTTTCTCATGTGAGTTCTCACCGTACCTTGATTACTACCCTACCATGGCTCAAAGGAGTCGTGAGAATAGGTTTTAGTTGGGCACAGTCCTGAACCATATGGAGGCCGTGGTCGATTGCCAGAGATTCGTCTCTCCTAGTATTAGGAGTTGATATCACGCTGTGTTCAGTCGGCTATCACTGGAAATCTGTGGCCACGGTGGATGAGATTTACTGATAGTAGATTAGTAGTATCTCTGTTGGTGATGAGCTTGACTCAGACACGACTTATCGGGTTAGTAGGGGTCTGACGTTATCCACCCCTAGACCCGATATACGATACTCTTTGACAAAGACAGGATTGTACGGAGATTGTCACATTCAGGCTCAGCAGGGTAAGTGTGCACTTAATTGTCGACCCCCCTTTCGGCAAGTACCTGGATAGTCGTTACGTACAGCTAGTGCCGCTAACGAGCTTGTGGTTAAACCTACTGCCAGCGTATTGTCGAGTCTGTAGAGTCCCACACAGAGGGTTTTCCCAGTTTTGGAGATAGATGTAGGAGCCGTACGTTGGTACGTGTAGGGGTCCGATTAAATACTTGTACGGGATATACGGACTTTAATCGGGCGGTTGATAATACTATCCGGCTTAGGATTAAACCGGATTATTAAATCAGATTTTGATTTAATAATTTATATATATATATATATATATATATATATTAGTATTATTGTTCACTATTCATTTTCTCTCTTTGGTGCTATCCGTATTTTTATACAGATATGCATATATGTAGCGACACATATACCAGGTGAAGTATACCATATTTATACGAAAATGGTTCTAGAAGAAGAACACCTCATATTTGTTTCTCTTTTAGAAAAGAAAATGGAAAATGAGGTTGAAATGAGGTGGCATGAAGCATGGCTAGATAAATAAAGACGTATGGCTTGGATTGTGATCATTTATTGGGTTCATTATTTGAACCATGGTTGTAAAAAGGTGTAGCCATGATTCTTTTTTACACTTGATGATTTTCTTGACTTGAGTTCATGCTTCACATGAGAAGTTTCATGCTTCATAGTTGCAAGTATTAGCAACTATCTTCCTCACCTCTCTTCTCCTTCTTTTTCTTGCTCTTTCTTAAGCATGGATATGAGAGAAAATTTTTAGTGGAAAGATTCCTACATCACCGATCAACCACACCTAGCAAGTTTAGATCATCGGTTAGAGCCTCTTCTGCTTTCTCTCGGGTGGATCTTCTTCGGCGAGGGTGGTCGACTTTCAAGAGCGATCCCGGCGGTTACGAGCTTGGAGGGGTCTTCCACAATTGGGCGGACATGCGTCGAAACTTGTAGTTTCTGCACCCTTACATTTCTAGTTTGCTAGTTTAAGGTTTCGGATCGATTTCTTGGGTTACGGGTGTTTGGTGCTCGCAAAAAGTTTTTGTTTTCACTTCCGCCTCTGCCGCGGCTTCCACGGCGTGTGCACCGAACCCCAACATAGTATCAGAGCCACTCTATAAACCTTAATTAGTTAGTTTGCACTTATTTAGAGTTTCGATCGACGGATTTTCCCAAATCGCATTTCCAAATACATGCCCGATGTTCGAATTTTAAAGTTGTTCAAAAAATTGTTCAGGTTGCATTAAAATTATATGCAGGCAAATATAGAGTCTAGATAGAAATTTGGGAACATAAGCCCAAAATTAGACCGCAGAACCGCCGCCTAACATGCCATTTGGCCGCGGTTCCGCGGTCAAAATTTAGCCGTTGAGCCCCAAAATTTTCTGGTGCTCTAGATTATGAAAATGTGATTTTTGGTATATTTGGTTTTGGCCCAGATTTGTTTGAGTACTGGTTTGTAGTTTGGGCCAATGCGGAAAGTTTTAATCGACCAAAATTTTGAATTCGTGGTTTATAGTGCATTTGTTAGTTTTTGCGACCGTGAATATCATAGCGCGGTATAATCCGAATGGCTGCTATATGTACAATCAGACGGGTTTACGAACATGATATTTGCGTTGATGTTCTGTGTTGCACTGATATTATGGATGGATCGTCATAATGGATAGCATTGTGTGCAATGTTAGATGTATAGTTCAGATTCATTTGTATATTCATTATTGCAGGGCGAACGTCCGACATGTGGACTGCAGTTTCTACCGGTTTGTATATTCTTTTATTGGGGCACAACCTGGTTGAGATCGATGTCACCATTGTATATATATTTTTCTTTTCTGTACTAGGACACCTCACGGAGGAGTGCTCGAATAGCCGGGTTCTAGAGGGCAACGGGCCCGCATATCATGTCGTTGAGACCGGGGGAGTCTTTACTCTAGAATTGGCAGGCTATTCGCCGCACTCGTAGAGGGTATAGGTTGACCCACAGAGGGCTGCTCGAGTTACCGAATTCTGTGAACTGCTAGGTAGTCTATTCACTTTGTTGATTGGGGTTGCCTCACTTCCGGGATTGGGAGGTAACTTATCACACTCGTAGGGGTCTAGGTTCTTCATTGCATTGGCTATCCACACGACCGGGGAACGTTGCATCTCATTTATGGCTCAAATGAAATGCAGGGCTCCTAGTTTATCCGATATTCCATATTGTTATTCGCATGCCTGTGATGATTTTTATCTGCCTGTGATGACTATTATCTTCCTGCAATGTTAATATATATATATATATATATATATATATTATATATATTTAGTAGATGTTCTATATGTTTTGCATCCGCGCTAGTCCTGCCCCCGCTCTGCAGTTAGTTAAGTACCTAACGGTGCATAACGGGGCCCCGTGGTGAATGCGGATACCATATAAAAAGCATGCTATGTTGGTTGTTTCTTTTGTGGTTTGGAAACTTAAAATGACAGGAACGCATTATCTGAATAATGCAAGGAAAAATAAACCCAAATGATGTTATCGGAACCAATTTTTAAAACTACTCAGTTTTCTTCAAAACTCATAGTCGAATTCTTTTCCTTTGCATAGAGGTATTCGGTTTGGAATATCCCGCACCTCATTCTATGAGGGAAGAGCCTCGATCCTTTCACTTGGAGTTCGCACTTAAGCAAAAGTTTATGTTACTAGTTTTAAAAAGCGGAGCTTAAACCACTCCATTTCAAAGCCACCCGAGTTCTTTCAACGATATCAAGTTCATCACGTTAAAGGTTTTTCGCCAAAAACCAGTCGTAACCCTCGTCATTTCAAATTAGTGTTGCTTAGTATTCGTGCTACGTTTGTCGTTGCCATTCGCCAAGGCGTAATAAACGGTAACTCTGTAATACTTTTCTGGTGCATGGATATGCGATTATCTAGGACAGCCGCATAGTCACATTGGTCTCTATTAAGGTCTTCTACGGGTAGGTCGAGATCAATCTTGGATAATGACAGGTTGAACTTGAATAGCGAATTATGGCACATTGGTCTCTATCAAGGCCATGAAGTCGTTAGGGGAAAAAACCATATCAGGAGTTTCAAACATATGTGAAACTTGCCAGGCATGCGCATACCTTCTGGAGTGTGGTGACTTGAGTAGATTCCGTCAGGTTGTCACATGATGATAGTTGAGTCCCGATTCCCACTGATGAGTATGTATTACTCCTTAGGAGATTTTTCACTTCACAATTAGCTAACCTATTAGGTGTCTAGAAAGTGTTAACGAGATTACGCCTCTGTAGAAATGGGGTTATTAATTGGGTCCATGTGAAAGCAAGGGGGCCTCCCTCGGAGTACCAACACTGGCCTGGCTGAATAGTTAGTGAACTTGTAAAGTGTAAATGATCCCGACTAGTTCTCCTTTTAGGGTTTGAAGGAGAATTCAAGGAAACAGTGGGAGCTATACTGATTAGATAAAATGATAACCAATCTAATCTTGATAGAGTGCACGCTGCGTGTTTCTTTTCTCTCTCTCTCTGGTACAACAACCCATGACTTACCTTAAAAACTCATGAGCCCAGTTGACCGAACCTTTTAATAGACTTTGGTTCTAGTCTTGATTTGCGACAAAGTCGCATATGTCCTTGCTACTCCTACTTTTCCCTTTGCATTTCTTCAGAACACTTCGTATCACTACGATAATCTATATTGCTTGGAACGACCATCGTATAGTTACATACGAACTCGAAGAAGTTACTTCAGTCGAGGATGGCCACATGTTCTGGAGAAATTGAATAGGATTATTCGGTTGTCTCTTCCCTTTACCTTCTCTCGGGTTGCGAGAGCTCCTTGTATTAGGAGAGTACACATATTACGCTTATTGGATAGTCTTCTTCCAAACCTTAAGCTGGTGCCGAAAGGTAGGAAAGGAAGAAAATCAATTAGCCGAAAGACGGTGTGTAGAATGTAAAATATAGAGATATATAAAAAGGATTGAAGCGATGGAAAAAGAAATTGCGACTACTATTGTTCCCTTAATATTTAAATATAATAAAAGAGCTAAGCTCTGTTAAATTATAATGAGTCAACGCCTCACGTGCTCCCCATGAGGGCGCCATCACCAGCGCCAACCTTATAGGATTAAATCCTATGGTGGCGTCGCACATGAAGCTCACGTGGGCAGAGCCCAGCGCCTTACATGAAAAACACGTAAGCGCTCAACAAAGTAAAATGAGACAGCACTGCATGTGCTCCTCACGTGGGCGCCGTATAAAAAGTGCTTAGCACTATATATATATATATATATATTCAGTCAAATGGACTGAGTGCTTAGCACTGATTGGATAACATCTATAACTGAAGGCTTCACGTGATACCCATGTGAGCGCCAAAGCTTCAAATAAGTGCTTAGCACTTTTGCATAAAAAAAGGGGGGGCAGAACAAACAGAGCCCAAATAAGTGCTTAGCACTTTTGAACAAAAAAGAAAGAAAACTGAGCAGGTTAAGCCTAAATTGGCTAAGTCACTTGCAGCTGAGCCCAAATGTCTGTTGTTGGATTTTAATAAAATTTAATGATAATGAAATATTGTTAAGTTGATCTTAGTCTCGAATAAGACTAGCATCTCATTAGTTAAAATAAATTGGGCCCAAATGCTCATATGTTTAAATTGATCTTAATCTCAAACTAGATCAACGGTCCTTAAACCAAACAAAATATTTTCGAACTATAGGAAAATATAACTTAAGTTCAAAATCCCAAATTTAAAATATACGGATTTGGACTGATCCGCGCCTTACGGGCAAGGACATAAACTAGTCTCCGTATACAATCCACGGGCAACCTTAACAAACAAAATAACGCACGACACAAAGTGAACTGCTAGAGCAGGAGAAAGCGGTTATCGCAACATGATAACGTAATTAACTGCGAGGGCTTGCGCCTGCAGGGAAGAGCATCCCATAATAAAAAAAACCCTCACAAATGAGGGGGAATCTAATAAAATCTGTTACAACGGTCGCATCTATCCAAACCTCCAATATATGGTGCCATAAATCAACTTAGTATCTTCGGAGAGGTGGAAAGATATACCCAAATAGCATCTGCCCCCAAATTCAGGCTAAACGTCCCAACGTCTCAGTCCGGTCTTTCGGCAGTAAACAGATTCTGGCACATCCAGTGGGACCTTTTCCTCTTTCCATTCCACACTTCATGTGTCGTATTTCGCGAACAAAATCGCGGTTCGCTATGGTTGCCCTTGGATGCGAGGTACTAAAACTTGGTGTCTTGCTCCTGTGCAGAAAATCAATAGCTTCTCACTGCACCGCATGGAACAGCAACTCTCGCTCCACCCCAACTAAAGGAGTGACCTATGGGCCCAACGCGGCCTCTATTTTCTCAATGCCAGTGGGGCGAAGCACACAAACCACTACTAGATTGTTCTTTGGGACCATGCTCCCACCTGCAAGTTTCGGTGCCTCAGCATCGCAAGAAGAAGCCCCTAAAAGGTCAGTCTTTGATCAACTGGAAACCACAACGGCCCTTCTCAACAGGCCGTCCAAATCCGGCATCTCAGTCTTCAATAGGCTGAGCAAAAGTATAAACAGGCATGTAAAGAAGCTTATGATACCTGAAAAGGCTACCCCAAAATGGATAGCCCTCCCAACTCCTCTTATAGGCGAAGCTGTTAAAAGCGCTTCCTTTATTAGACGGTCGGTTTTCGAAAGGCTGACTACTTCTCTTCAAATTTTAACAATGACGTCGGTCTTTAACAGGCTAACACCGATTGAAGATCCTCAGTAAAACCTGATGAAACCGCTTCCAAAATTGAGGCGGTCCCTTCTGCGAGGCACGCTCGACGTCTCCACTGGAGCTAAGTTAGAAGAGCCGAGGCAACTCCCCCTCTGGACTTACCCCATCGGCTATAATGGTGGAAGCTGACGCTGCTGTTCTAACCGGGAACAGCTTTGATCCGCTCAGGAAGGTATGTAAGAACTCCCTGATGGCGGTGTTGAAGAAATCACATCTCCCGGTAGATGTCCCTATGCAAGCAAAGCCGGAGCGGCCTCATCAGCGGCTCTCCTTGCAAATTCATAGGGTCTAGCGGAAAGTCCAAGACTCTGTGATTGACAAAAATCACTCTCGTCGACCTGAGAAATCCAAGGGCCGGCAGTAAAAAGACCACTCCTCCGCCATACAACGGGGGACTTCTCCTAAACAGGTGCCTGTCACAACGGCTCTTTCAACTCCAATCTCTCATAAAAGAACGGGGCTAAAGAAAGATCTACCGCCAGCGGCAAACTCTAAAGGCGATAAACCTAAATGCCCCAAGGCCGGGGGCATAAAAATACATACGGTCTACATGGCTTCGGGAAAAGAAGAAAGTCGTGCTTCGGTGAGTCACCGACCACAAACTCTAAGGCTCGGGAGCAACAGCAAAAGCTCCAGGAAATGTTGACCAAAATGACACCATATACCGGACAGAAAGAAAGTCCGGATAAAGAAGTTGAACAATGCCAAGGAGACCAATACAGAGTTTCTGCGAAGGGTGCTCGAGAGAAAGGACAAAGAGGCCACTAAGCAAGCTGCTAACATAAAGCAGATGACTCTCTTGTTCCAAGACATGGTTGGAATGATAATCCATCCAGAACCCTCGGCCGAAGATCCGCCGATAACCATCGAGGATGGCAGAAGGGAAATATCAAACCCTCCTCTGGCTTTATCAGTGGCCAAAGAAGAAACGATCTTTAAGGCTGCCCTTAATGCTTACATTGCTTAACAAATAAGAGCTCATCAAGATAATGAAGCCGCAGGATAAATCGTCAGAACTGGACGACCATACCCAGGCCGGTATGATCAAATAAGGTACCCACTGGGATATACGATCCCCAAGTTCCATGTATACAAAGGGATAGGAAACACTCACCAGCACGTCGCGCAATTCAAAGCTCTGTACGGCAACACTAGAGGCGATGACAAATTGTTGCTTCGCCGGTTCGTTGGCAGCCGTTAGAAACAACCTTCGAATGGTACTCGGAGCTCCCAAATGACTCCGTGAAAACATTTACAGAGATGGAATTGCTGTTCACACAACGTTTCACCAGCGCGACCGAACGTACTCTAATCACGGCAATAATCAATGCCAAGGTAAAGCCGAGAGAAACCTAGGTCCAATACGCTATCCGGTGGCAGGATCTGTGGTTTAAATGCCAACAGCGCATTGAAGAATCCCCTGCCGTGGGCATGTTCATCGGGACCCTTGATTCTCAAACGACTGTATCCCAGTTCATGACATTCTTCAAACCAACCACCTTCCAGGCTCTCATAGATAAACTAGCCTAAATAGACCAGATAGGCCATAAGCCTTCCTCCTCAAATAAGGACCCTCGAAATAACAAGGGTAAAGGGAAAGTGGCCTTTGTTGCCAATACTCAACAACAACCGAGTGGCCCAAAACTTGCTACTCACCAAAACAACGTGCGTCCGCGCCCATCCTTGGAGGAAAGACTAGGACACGCTTATTCGCTTCCCCGTGACAAGACGATGAGACTGTTTTAATTGGCAATGCATAATAAACTCATCACATTGCCAGACCCATGGCGTCCACCACAACCTGATGACATCAATAACCCTAACTACTGCTCCTATCACAAAATGGTGAGCCACCTAATTGAAGATTACTACATCTTCAAAAACTGGATCGAGAACCAATATCAACAGGGGAAATTCACGCTGTCTGATAACTAGAAGGTAAACCCACCCCAAGAAGCAGACTCCTAAAAAGGTGGACGCGCAGGGGGCATCATGCTCACTCGTGGAAGAAACTCTATGGGAAGTTGTTCTTTTAGCAAAAACCAAAAGAATGCTGAAGGATCTATAAGCATGTTCGGAAGTCAGGTGGAAAAGCCTACTTGAACCCGAAATTATCGAAGGGATACTGAAACCACGTCCCGCAACAAAAATTGTTAACGAGGGGAAAAACCCCTAAGTCAAGCCTTCAAAGTCTTCGAAGAAAAAAATGAAGACCAAGAATCCTGTGCATCCTACGAGTATGACAACAAGCACACAGATCTACAAAAATATATTGACGCGTTGGAGGAGTACAATCAGAAGGTGCTGACACCGATCACGTTAGAAGAATTCCTCAAGCATATTCTTCAGGACGAAGACAGTGACAATGATGAGGAAAATGACTCGTCAGAAGACACCGAAGACCGTGTATCAAGTTGCTACATGGACTCCCATTCATCATTATATGACGAAGATACTCCCTTAGCGTCAGAAAACAACGCGGAATTGGGGGCAGAATCGGCGCTAAAATCCCCGGAACTGCCAGAAGACCCGATCGAGAGGTTGTTTAACGAAACCTTTCAAAAAAGCAAAGCCGATCGTGAACGCGAGACAGCCATATATGAAAGGGCTAAGCATCAGCGTTGGGATAAAGAAGCTACGACACGGACGGGTCGTAAAGTACTCCAACCAAACCAAATCACACCTGCTACAAATAAGAGCAGTATCAAAACAGAGAAGCAGTTCGCCAAAGCCCTATCAATAGAGATGAAGCTGCCACCTCTCATGAGGAACACTCCCGAGATCATATGCCTCGATGGAGAAGAAACACATCCAGACTACTTCCTATATCATCAAAGGGTCACCCACCCAACCAAGGAATTCATAGCCTTCAAGAAGTGGTAGCAAGGATACGTTGTCCATTAAAAACACTTCAAGAGGATGAAGCGCGAAGCTCGTGCTTGTCGATGGAAAAATAGTGAGATGAACACACATGGAGAAATGACTGGTAACTGTCATATGGTTTGTATCAGTTCGGAAGGGGAAAACCCCCAAGTTCTTACCTTCGGAAGCAATTCTAAGGATGAAACGTCTCTCAGCCCTCTCTTCAAAGACTCCCCCTCCGAAAAAGAAAAGGAGGAGAAGAACTATGAGAATATTCGGCTGTGTAACCGCACGGTGCCTGAGAGAAATCTCGGACCTACAAACAAAGATTCGAACAAAAAGGACAAAGGGAAAGGAAAAATCCCCGATGAGATCGCCCTCGATGAAGAAGCAGTCAAAGAGCTTGTGGCAAAAGATCCATCTAAGAAAAACAAGGTGGATTACAATGTCTTGGCACATCTAAGGAAAATACCCTCGCAACTGAGTATATTGGATGCTCTCCTCCTATCCAAAGGGGCACGAGATTCCCTTCTCAAGGCATTACAAGAGCCCAATCAGTTCCAAGCTTTCTTCGCAGAAGAAAAGATGAAGGATGAGTTGGCGGAGGTCTACACGGCTGACATTACATTTAGTGATGAAGATCTCCTCCTCGATACGTGTGAGCATAATTGCCCGTTATACGTCACCAGGTACTGCCACGACATCAAGATAGGGAAAATCCTTGTCGACAACGAATCCTCCGTTAACATTCTCAACGTAAGAGTGCTGAAGAAGATTTGCATGAACGTTCAGCACCTTG
Source organism: Agapanthus africanus (assembly GCA_030015575.1). NCBI lineage: Eukaryota > Viridiplantae > Streptophyta > Magnoliopsida > Asparagales > Amaryllidaceae > Agapanthus > Agapanthus africanus. The sequence goes on along the minus strand of JASDDO010000024.1, from coordinate 871,120,587 downwards.
CCCGAGATAAAATTACTAATCTCTGGGTTCGACTCACGGTCATCACGGACACTTGGGTCCATAATACTGACGCTATGCTTCGGGTTGCTCGTCACTGACATCAAATTTCATGTCATTGACGCCAAGACTTGCTACAACGCTTTACTCGGCAGGCCTTGGTTACACGAGCACAAGGTCATCCGTTCTACACAACATCAGTGTATGAAGTATTTTAAGGATGGCTCGGAGTACACCATCACGGGAGAGCTAAACCCATTCTCCGTAAACGAAGTCCGGAAATACGAAGGCGCAAAGTACTTCCTACCAGACTTCGAGGATACTGAAAGGTGCCACAAGCCGGAGAATAAACAGAAGTCCGTCGCCACTATCCCAATCTTTGGGAAAGATACCGAGGAAAATGAAGAAATAGTCTACTCGGGGCAGCCTAAAAAAGAAAACAATAAGCCTAGACCATCTACTCCAATCTTGGTATTTGGCAGCGACTCTAAGGACGAGACCAATGCAGTGTTCTCCGTCCGCCCGTCAATGCAAACTTTTGCCAGAATAGATCAGAGTATACAAATTACAATAGCTCCGCCTCGGCATTACAAGAAACTTGATGCACTCCATACACACATCATACAAGAACTGCAAACTTTCTACGTACCTCCCAGGCGAAGAGGTGAAAAAGCGATCCTTTTCTACCAATCTACGGGAAAAAAGTAGAAAAAGAAGTCTGGTATGGTGCCGATTTTGCACTCGACAAGCTTCAACCAATCCGTCTGCCAAGATACTATGGGAAGAGATTGAAATGGCTGTTAAGATACCAAGGTGTACCCCTCGAACAAAATGTTCGACAAGCCCAATTCTACAAAAAGATTTGGGATATTCCCGAGACTCAGCGAAAGATGTCCAACGGGAAGATGGAGACAACCGGGCTCGGATACGTTCGGTCTAAGAAACGGGAGCAGATCCACAGTTTTCGCGTTATAAACAGCTCCAGTAAAGCGGAAGACGCTCTTCCAAATAGCCGTGATGTCAAATCGGAGGTTCATAGCCAAGAACCCTCAAACAGTTGTGATCTCTTCAAGGAAAGATCGCGTATATCCAGAGGTTTATAGCCAACCTCTTCGGAAAATACCGTATCTACAGTCATTTGATGAAGAAGGGGACCCCGTTCATCTAGGATCAAAAGTGACAAAATGCACTAGACGAAATTAAACAATACCTGCAAAATCCGCCGGTATTGACCGCTCTGGTTAAAAGAAAATCTCTTATCCTATATACAACAGCCCTTGAGGGTTCTCTGGGCGTATTGTGGGCATAGAGAATGATCAAGGAAAGGAGATTGCTCTGTACTATTTGAGTCGGGTTCTCTTGGGGCAAAAAACAACTATTCCCCCATCGAAAAGCATTGTCTGGTACTAATCTTCGCAATAACGAAGCTCAGACATTACCCCTTGTCATATGAGGTCCATCTCATATTGAAGGTGGATCCTCTCAAATATCTAATGTCAAGAACCATACTAACAGAAAGGCTTGCCAAATGTGTTAGTTATATGTATGCCCTAGAGGCCATTACTATACATTGGATGTATATTGTAGTGGATGCTGGGACATATATAGGGAGGACTTTCTTGCTCGACATGATAGTATGCTATCTGGTTGACCTTTACCTTAACGTGTACACTGATTGTCTCTCTGTTACATGTTGGTAAAGCCCTTAGGATGTGTACTTGACTACCTGGACTGTGATGCGGATCATACTAGTGGGGACATGGTAGTCTATAAGTACATCCTTCAAAGTCCCTAGTTGTGGGTGTATCGAGATGGGGCATCGATATACCAGAGTAGACTAGCGTGTACCTTCTCGACCCATACAGATAGGCGATGGATGATCCCATATCCATTGGTGTTTGACATCGGAGATGATATACGGGTGCTCAGTAGAGACTGGGTACACTGGACGGACTCGCCGAGAACTCCCAGATGGTATTATACCTCACGTCAGATGGCAGTTCTCTGGTGACACTGGTACAGAGTAGTCTGTTGACCCGAGATCGTCATAGAGTCTTGTGTGGTTCCCACTGTGCTTTGATTTCCATCTTACCACGTCCAAGAGGGCGTGCAAAACGGTGGTTTTTGGGTACAGTCCCGAGTCACATGGAGACAATGAGCGATAGGAGGGGATTCGTCTCTCCCGGTATAGGGAGTTGATGTTGCGCTGTGTTCGATTGGCTATAACAGGAAATCCCTGGCCAGGGTTGCTGAGATTTACTGGTAAGTGTTACCAGTAGTTTCTCGAATTGTTATAGACCTCATATTGACACGACTTATCGAGCTATTGGGGTCTGACGTTTACCACCCCTAGGTGAGATATGCGACATATCAGACAATCAGACTGGACTGTACGGTAGTGTTACTGGTTGGATTCACAGGAGTGTGAGCGGGCTTGCTCGTCGATCTTCTGATCGCTCAATACCCGGGTGGCCGTTACGTTTAGCAGACCGCTTGCGACTTGTGGGTGTTTGATATGATCATCATCTGCTGCCGGCGTATTGACGAGTCTTTAGAGTCCTACACAGAGGTTTCCTGGCTCAAGCGAAACGAAATAGGAGCGCATATGAGATATGTGCGGGACCGAGAATAATGCGTGTATGTGATACCGTATTCTATTCTCGCGATGAATGTATCGAATGGTTGTATGCGATATAACCTAGTTATCGATTCAAGCGTTGATTCGATAAGCCGATATATTGTATACTAATCGGTTGTGTGCGACATGACCGGATCATTGAATCAAATGTTGATTTAATGATTTAATGTATAATTATATATTTGATATATTACTTTGCATTAACTAGTATTGGTTCACTTTAAATGGATTTTCTCACTTGAAGTTCACAAGTTGTATATGTGATATACTTTTGTGCACTTGATTGTATCATGTTTGATGATACATGCTTTTTGGTTAAGTGTAAGGAATTAAACCAAGATTAAGTTGTTGATTAGGGTTTTACTTATTCACTTATCTTATTTATTTATTCATTATGAATAAATTGAAAGATAAATGAATGGTGGCTTCATTTGTTTTTAGTTGAAGCTTCATGAAGCTTTGACTTGATGACTTTTTTGTTCTCATCCTTAACCCTAACCATTCAACCCAACCTTAGTCAATTCTCTACAGTTAACTAAGGTTAAGATTATGATAAGTATTCTTTTATTTTATCTTTTCTATTAACTTATCATAATATATCATCATCTTCTTCTTCATTTCTTCAAGTGAAGAAAGCTTGCCTCCATCAATGGCAAGTGATGAAAAAGAGTGAGAAATCCAAATCTAAAGTCTACCCACTTCCTATTTCTTCATCCTCTACCTCTTGCCAAGTAGTAGAGTGTGTTTTCTTCACAAGTTTCATGACTTGGTGAAGTGAGAGCTTGATCTAGTGATGCTTCGACGTAGATCATCTTCGGCACGTCGTCGACGACCTAGCCCGTCCATTCTCCGATGAAGCCGACGCTAGAGCCCGGGAATTCACTAGGACAGTGAGGGGACTTCGTTGCGGAGCTATAGAGGTGGAGCACCGGATCTACAAAGGTTGTATTTCCGTTTAACTTATAGTTAAGTGTTAACTAGATTTCATTTTCGCCTAGACATCTAGCCAACGATCCGTAGTTTAGGGTTTCTCGGCACCGTAAATTTTTAAATTGGCATGGTTGATGCCTTGTGAGACCTCATTAGGGTGCCTAGGAACCCTACAGTGGTATCAGAGCGACCGTGGAATCCGTGTTTTATACTTGGATTAGGGTATTCGTACGGCGTTGTTTGGCATTCGTCAAGGGTCGTGCGGGTGGGTTTAATTCGATCAAGTAATGTACGGGTTGAACTTGACTAGTGGACTATGGGTTGTTTGGCATTCGTCAAGGTCATAGAACACTAGGGGTAAAATATTATCGGAATTTCAAGTGTTGAAATTTGCAATGAGATTGCATACCTTCTATGAGATAGTTGGATCCCGATACCCGCTGCGAGTAAGAGTTACTCCTGGGAGAGTTTTATACATTACAATTAGCCGATCAAGTAGGTGTCTAGAAAGGTGTCAACGGGGTTACGCCTCTGGAAAAACAAGGTTTACATTAATTAGGTTCGTGCGAAAGCACGGGGGACCTCCCTCAAAGTACCGACACTGGCCTGGCTGAAAGATTGGCGAACTTGTAGTGTGTAATTAATCCCGGCTAGTCTTTTCTTTTAGGGTTTGAAGGAAGATTTGATAAAAAGCAGTGGGAGCCATCCTGATTAGATAAAATAATAACCAATCTATTCTTGCAAGAGCGCACGCTGAGTGTTTTCTTCTCTCTCTCTCTCCAGGTAGCGACCATATCACGCCTTAATCAAGATAATAAAACGGATTATTGACCGAACCCGCTTGTTATACTGAGCTGGGGAACGTTGGTCCCGCTCCTACTTATAATTGTTATAAGACAGAGCAGGAAATGGGGGAATACCAGATCTCCCGTGCCGCCCAAACGAAGAGAGTGCATGTTGATGCATCATCTTCGGGTGTGTTCATTATACAGAACTGTTTCTCAGTATCCTCCGAATCCTGGGTATATGATACCGGATCAGGATCCCAGATATGTAATCTGTTACATAGGGCTACAAAAGGGTAGAAAAACTCAGAACGGGTGATAAGTTTCATGAGACAGAAAACGGGGCAAGAGTTGCAGCCAAGTCTGTCGGTCACTGTCACCCTGTATTACCAATACATTGATTCTGAACGAATGTTATTAGATATCGAACCTGATATACCAAATCATATCACTCTCTTTGTTAGAAAAGAAAGGATATAATTTTGTATTGATGGATAATGTTTTGAACATTTCCTATATCAAAAGTTGATCGGTTCAGGCACGTTATCTAAAAGCATTGATGTTCTAAATCAAACTACAGTTCTTAGTATATGGAACACACACAAGAGGAAGAGTTCAGAAATGAACGAATCCTTCTTGAGGTATTGTAGACTAGGTCAGATCAATGCAACCCGACTGACTAGAGTTACATAAAGATGCATATTTAAATTAGTTTGAACTTACATCTTGTGAAACTCGCCAGTCATGTCACAAAGATAAGATGACCATAGCTCCGTTTACTGGAAACAGAGAAAGAGTTAGTGAACTCTTGGGATGATACATGTTGATGTATATAGGTCCCCAGTCTACACAAGCCAAGACCGGTTCTTTTTACTTCATTACATTCTCTGATAATCTCTCGAGATTCAGACATATGTTCCTGTTGAAACACAAGTCCGAACATTTTGAGATATTCACAGAATATAAGTTAGAAGTAGAGAACCAATACGGGTATAAGTATTATGTCCTATGATGAGATCAAGGAGGAGAATACTTGTGCACGGAAATCCTGGATTATTCTAAAGGAGAATGAGATTCTCTCTCAGTATTACTCCTCCGTATACACCATAGCACGATGGTATATCGGGGCAGAGCAATCACACCCTATATGATAAGGTGTGCTCTATGATGAGTACTACTGAGTTACCTTTTTCCTTAAGGGAGTTGTGCACTTAAGAAGTTGCATACCTATTGAATAGGGTTCGAATCAAATCAGATGCCTACCACTTCATATGTGATATGGAAAGGGTGGAGCCAATGTCTTAAGCTAGTTAAGATTTGGAGTTGTCCGGCCTATGTCTAAAAGCAAAATCCGGACAAGCTCGAGGCAAGGTCTGTTATGTAGAACTGGAAATGTTCCAGCTATACAAACTACAGCAGATGATTTGATAGAGCCAAAGGATTCAGCAGATTCCAACGAACCTCAGCCTCTCCGCCGATCTAGTAGGGTTCCTCACCCACCTGAGAGATACTTTGGTTTCTCTATGACAGTGGGAGCGAAGATTGCATCATGAGATGATGACCCAACTAGCTTCGAGCTGGCCATCAGGAGTAAGACTCTGTAAGAATGGCTGGATGCTTAGTGATCTGAGATGGAATCCATGTACACCAACAAAGTATGGACTTTGGTTGCTATATCTGAAGGGTTAAATCCCCATCAGGAGCAAGTATATCTTGAGAAGATTACTTGGTGTACATCAAAAAGTTGAGACTTTCAAAGCTAGACTTGTTAAAGATTTTCTTCATTGACCAGGCATAGATAATGATGAAACCTTTTCCCGTACCTATGCTTAAGTCCATCCAGATCCTACTTGTCACTGCTACATACTATGACTACGATATCTGGTGGTTGGGTGTCATGACTGCTTTTCTAAATGATGTTTTAGAAGAGTGTGTCTATAAGTACACAGCCAGAGGGCCTCGTAGACAGTGGGAGCAGCGGAAACGTGTGCAAGATGCTTTATAAGATTAAAGCAGGCATCGCAGAGTTGGAACATCTGTTTTGATGGATTAGTCAAAGAGTTTGACATCATTAAAATGGTAGATGAACCTTGTGTAAACAAAAAGGTAGTAGGGAGTATGGTGGTGATCCTCGTAGAGTACGTGGATGACATACTCTTGATAAGAAAGGAGTTTCTTATGCTACGCTCGATCGATCTCCGTTTATCACAAAGATTCTCCGTGTAGGATCAAAATGATACCTCCTAAATCCTGAGTTTTGGATCTATGTGAAAGGTTCCTAGGCACCCTAAAGAGGTCTCATAAGGCATCGAACATGCCAATTTCAAAAAAAAATGGTGCCGAGAAACCCTAGACTACGGATCGTCGCTAGAATTCTAGGCAAAATATAAATCTAGTTAACAAATTAACTAAAGGTCGGAAACTACAACCTTTGTAGATCCAGATTTCTACCTCCACGGCTCCACAACGAAGTCTTCTCGCTGTACATCATGAATCCTAGACTCCTCCGTCGGCTTCATCGGGAAAACGTGCGGAATAGGTCATCGGCTTCGTGTCAAAGACGATCTACGTCGAGGTTGCACAAATTCAAGCTCCGACTTCACAAACTTGTGAAACTTGTGAAGTAAACACCCAAAACAACTTGGCAAGAGGTAGAGGGTGAAGAAATAGGAGATGGGTTCACTTTAGATTTGGAATTTTCTCACTAAAACTCAAGTTGCCATTGATGTAGCAAGCTTGAAGAAGAAGAAGAAGATGAGCTCAAGAAAAGAATATGATAAGTCTTATGATAAAAATAAATTTTAAATCAAATACTTATCATAACTTGAACTAGGGTTAAGTGTAGAGAATTAACCATGGTCACTTGGATGGGTTAGGGTTAAGCATGAAGATAAGGATGGTTGCTAAAGTCAAAGCTTCATGAAGCTTCAACAAATGACAAAGAAAGCCACCATTCTCATCTTATTCTTTTCCAAATAAATAAATAAACAAATAAATAAATAAATGAATATGCAAAACCCTAATTATCAAATTAACCATGGATTAATTCTATACACTTAACTAAATGATCAAGTATCATCAAACATGATACAAAAATGTGCACTAAAGCATATCACATATACAATGTGCATCAAGTGAGAAAAAACCGTTTAAAGTGAACCAATACTAGTTAATGCAATGCAATATATCAAATATTTAATTATGCATTAAATCATTAAATCAACATTTGATTCAATGATCCGGTCATGTCGCACATGACCGACTAGAATGTAATGTATCGATTTATCGAATCAATGATTCGATAACTAGGTCATATCGAATATAACCAATCGAAACATATATCGCGAGAATGAAATGCGGTATCACATACACGCATTATTCTCGGTCCTGCACATATCTCATATGCGCTCCTATTTCGTTTCGCTTGAACCAGGAAACCTCTGTGTAGGACTCTAAAGACTCGTCAATACGCCGGTAGCAGATGATGATCATATCAAGCACCCACAAGCCGCAAGCGGTCTGCTAAACGTAACGGCCACCCGGGTATTGAGCGATCAGAAGATCGACGAGCTAGCCCGCTCACACTCCTGCGAATCCGATCAGTAACACTTACCATACAGTCCGGTCTCTTCGTCTGATATGTCGCATATCAAGTCTAGGGGTGGTATACGTCAGACCCCAATAACCCGATAAGTCGTGCTGATGTGAGGCTCATAACGGGTCGAGAAACTACTGGTAACACTTACCAGCAAATCTCTGATCAGCCTTGGCCAGGGACTTCCCTGTTACGGCCAATCGAGCACAGCGCAACATCAACTCCCAATACCGGGAGAGACGAAACCCCTCCTATCGCTCATTGCCTCCATGTGACTCGGGACTGTACCCAAAGACCACCATTTTGCACGCCCTCATGGACGTGGTAAGGTGGAGATCAAAGCACTGTGGGAATCACACAAGACTCTATGACGATCTCGGGTCTACAGACTAACCTGTACAAGTGTCACCTGAGAACTGCCATCTGACGTGAGGTATAATACCATCTGGGAGTTCTCGGCGAGTCCGTCCAGTGTACTCAGTCTCCACTGAGCACCCGTATACCATCTCTGATGTCAAACACCAATGGATATGGGATCATCCATCGCCCATCACATGGGTCGAGAAGCGTATACGCTAGTCTACTCTGGTATATCGATGCCCCGTCTCGATACACCCACGACTAGGGACCTTGAAGGATGTACTTATGGACTACCATGTTCCCACTAGTATGATCTGCATCATAGTCCAGGTAGTCAAGTACAAATCCTAAGGGCTTTACCAACATGTAACTATAAGACAGTATAAAGAGACTAGTGTACATGTTAAGATAAATAGCAACCAGATAGCATACTATCATGTCGAGCAAGAAAGTCATCTCTATATATGTCCAAGCATCTAATATAATATACATAATCTGTACAATACTGGCCTCTAGGGCATACATACAACTAACAATCTCCCACTTGCACTAGGGCCAGCTGCTGTAGTATCTCATACCGAGCATCCCGAAGAGTCTCTCAAACTGTATCTGGGGAATGGCCTTCGTGAGTGGATCCGCCGTGTTGTTCTTCGTGTCAACTCTCCTGACCTCGATCTCCCGGCGATCAACTATCTCCCGGATCAGGTGATACCGCCTCAGAATATGCCTGGACCGCTGATGGGACCTGGGTTCCTTGGTCAAAGCCACCGCTCCATTGTTATCGCAATACAAAGGTATTGGATGCTCAATGGATGGAACCACTCCAAGTTCAGAAATGAACTTCTTGATCCAGACAGCTTCTTTAGCAGCATCGTTGGCAGCGATGTATTCAGCCTCCATCGTCGAGTCTGCCACGGTTTCCTGCTTGGAACTCTTCCAGCTAACCGCCCCTCCGTAAAGGGTAAAGACAAAGCCCGACCGCGACTTAGAGTCGTCCTTATCACTCTGGAAGCTCGAATCGGTAAAGGACTCCACTTGGAGTTCTCCGTTACCATACACCAAGAACATATCTCTAGTCCTTCGCAAGTACTTGAGAATGCTCTTCACAGCTGTCCAGTGACTCTCTCCAGGATCAGCTTGATACCTGCTCACTATACTTAGTGAGTATGCTACATCGGGTCTGGTACATAGCATCGCATACATGATAGAGCCTACTGCCGAAGCATAGGGTATCCTTTGCATGCGAGCTCTCTCCAAATCAGTCTTGGGAGACATCTCTTTGGAGAGAGTGACTCCAGAGATCGTGGGTAAGTTCTCACGCTTGGACTCTTCCATACTAAACCTCTTTAGTATGGTGTCAATGTACCTGGATTGGGACAATCCCAAAATCCGTTTGGATCTATCTCTATAGATCCTAATTCCCAATATGCAGGAGGCATCACCAAGATCTTTCATTGAGAATCTTTGTGATAAGAAGAGCTTGACCGATTGCAGCATAGGAATGTCATTTCCTATCAAGAGTATGTCGTCCACGTACAATACGAGGAAGACAACCTTACTCTCTGCCACCTTCTTGTAGATACAAGGTTCATCTGGATTTTTGACGAAATCAAACTCTTTGATAACGACGTCAAAGCAGATGTTCCAACTCCGCGATGCTTGCTTTAATCCATAAATGGATTTAAGCAGCTTGCACACCTTCCCGCTGCTCCCACTGTCTACGAAGCCCTCTGGCTGAGTCATGTACACGCACTCTTCTAAATCACCATTTAGAAAGGCGGTCTTAACATCCATTTGCCAGATTTCGTAGTCATGAAAGGCAGCAATGGCAAGCATGATTCGGATGGATTTAAGCATAGCCACTGGAGAAAAAGTTTCGTCATAGTCCACACCTGGTCTTTGACGAAAACCCTTTGCTACAAGTCTAGCTTTGAAAGTCTCCACTTTCCCATCTACACCAAGTTTCTTCTTGAAGATCCACTTGCTCCCAATGGGTTTTACCCCTTCAGGAGCAACTTCCAAAGTCCATACTTTGTTGGTGTACATGGATTCCATCTCGGACGGCATAGCATCCAGCCATTTCACTGAGTCCCTACTCGTGATGGCCTGCTCGAAGCTAGTTGGGTCATCATCATCCATGATGCAATCCTCGCTTCCACCATCAATGAGAAAACCGTAGTATCTCTCAGGTGGACGAAAAACCCTACTAGATCGGCGGAGAGGCTGAGGTACATTGGGAACTACTGAATCCTCTGGTTCCACTAAATCTTCAGTTACTGTTTATGTAACTGGAACCTCTTCCAGCTCTATCACTTTACCACTAATTTCTTTTTCAAGAAATTCCTTTTCTAAAAAGGTGGCATATTGAGAAACAAACACTTTTTGTTCCTCAGCATGGTAGAAAAAATATCCTTGAGAATTCTTAGGATATCCCACAAACTTGCAAAGAACTGATCGTGCCTCGAGTTTGTCTGGATTTTGCCTTTTGACATAGGCCGGACAACCCCATATTTTAACTCGTTTAAAATATGGTCTCTTCCCACTCCATATCTCATATGGTGTGGTAGGTACAGATTTAGATGGAACTTGATTCAATAGGTATGCTGCTGTCTCCAGCGCATATCCCCAGAAGGAAATAGGTAACTCAGCTGTGCTCATCATAGAGCGCACCATATCTAATAGGGTGCGGTTCCTCCGTTCTGATACACCGTTGTGCTGTGGTGTATATGGAGGAGTCAGCTGAGAGAGAATCCCATTCTCTTTTAGGAAGTCCAGGAATTCATTGCTCAAGTATTCACCTCCTCGATCAGATCGAAGGATTTTAATACTTTTTCCGGTTTGGTTCTCAACTTCTTGTTTATATTCCCTAAATTTCTCAAAAGCTTCTGATTTGTGTTTCATCAGGAACACATACCCGAACCTAGAGAGATCGTCAGTGAATGTAATGAAGTATGAAGAACCATCCCTGGCATGTGTAGACATGGGACCGCATACATCACTATGTATAAGTCCCAAGAGTTCGGTAACTCTTTCTCCGTGTCCCGTAAACGGAGTTTTGGTCATCTTGCCTTTGAGACATGACTGGCAAGTGTCATAAGATGAAAATTCGAAAGGTTTCAAATATCCATCCTTATGCAACTTAGCCAGTCGTGTCACATTGATGTGACCCAGTCTATAATGCCACAAGAAGGATTCGTTGAGTTCAGAACTCTTCCTCTTGTGTGTGTTTGTTATGCTCAGAACTGTTGATTGATTTAGAACATAAATGCCATTGCATAACGTGCCTGATCCAACCAACTTTTGGTTACGGAAAATGTTCATAACATTGTCCTGTAATACAAAATTATATCCTTCTTTGCTTAATAAAGAAACCGATATAATGTTGCATATCAGGTTCGGCATGTAATAGCATTCGTTCAGAACCAATGTATTACCAGTTGGTAATACAAGGTGATATTCCCCGACAGTCTTAGCTGCAACAATTGCACCATTTCCAACTCTAATGTCTTTATCACCTTCTCCAAGTTCTCTACCTTTCTTGAGCCCATGTAACTGATTACATATATGGGATCCTGACCCGGTATCTAATACCCAGGACGTAGAGCAAATGGAGAAACAGTTCTCTGTAACGAACACACCCGAAGAAAATGCATCAATATGTACTTTCTTCATTCGGGTGGCATGGGAATCCTGGTATTCCCCTATATCCTGTTCATTCCTATAACTCTTATAAGAAAGAATGGAACCAACGTTCCCCAGCACAGTATAACATGCGGGTTCGGTCAATACATCCATATTATTATCTTGATTAAGGCATGAACTGGTCGCTACCTGGAGAGAGAGAGAAGAAAACACTTTAGCGTATGCTCGTGCAAGATCAGATTGGTTATTATCTTATCTAATCAGGATGGCTCCCACTGCTTTTTATCAAATCTTCCTCCAAACCCTAAAAGGAAAGACTAGCCGGGATTAATTACACACTACAGGTTCGCCAATCTTTCAGCCAGGCCAGTGTCGGTACTTTGAGGGAGGTCCCCCGTGCTTTCGCACGAACCTAATTACTGTAAACCTCGTTTTCCCAGAGGCGTAACCCCGTTGACACCTTTCTAGACACCTACTTGATCGGCTAATTGCAATGTGTAAAACTCTCCCAGGAGTAACTCTTACTAGCAGTGGGTATCGGGATCCAACTATCTCATAGAAGGTATGCAATCTCATTGCAAATTTCAACACTTGAAACTCCCGATAATGCTTTTGCCCCTAGCAGCTATATGACCTTAACATAGTCAACAAATCATAAGTGCTAGTCAAGTTCAACCCGTCATTTCCTGATTGAATTAAACCCACCCGCACGACCCTTAACATAGTCAACAAAGTCGCACGACTACCCTAATCCAATCGCATCATATGCTAATACAGATAAGTACTAATTAGCTACCGCACACTACGCCTTAACATAGTCAACAAACGTAGCACGAATACTAACTAGTACTTATCTGAAATGACGGAGGGCTACGCAGGTTTTTCATAAAAACCATGAGCGTAATGAACTTGATATCGTTGTAGAATCAAATGGAGTTTTGAAATGGAGTGATTTTGAGGCTTTTCCAGTTTTGCTAAAGGGGTCACTCCCGGTGAAGGGATCGTCGGCCCTTTCCTCGTCGAATAAGGTGCGGGATATATCATATATATCACTGTGCAAAGCAAAAACTCTTAAAAGCAATCAAAGCCAAACCGAGTGTGTAGCATCTGCCAGTTACTGCTAAAGGAGTCACTCCCGGTGAAGGGATCTCGGTCCTTTCCTCATCGAATAAGGTGCAGGGTATATCATATATACCGCTATGCAAAGCAAGAACTGTAGCTACCTGTTTTGTTTAAAATCTGATTCTACAACATCTTAGGTTTCTTTCCTTTCATTAATCACATTAATGAAGTCCCATCATTTAAATACCTAAACATCACAGATAGATATGACGTACACTTATGCCATCCGCATTCGCCTCGATGTCCCCTCGTGCACCGTTAGGTTAGGTAACTAACGACAGAGCAGGGCAGGGCTAGCGCAGGTGTAAAACATAAGTAACGTCTATATAATATATCATATATACTATATACTATATCCATTACAGAATCTCAACACAGATATCGCAGCAGAATAAACATATGAAATATTGGATATACTAGGACGTCCGTGTTTTCAATACGAGCCAGTATAAAACACGGATTTCACGGTCGTGATGAATAGCCAATCCCACACCCCTAGACCCCTACGAGAGCGGCAAGCAACCCTGCCAATTCTAGGGTTAGGAGACCCGGACTCGACTCCTCGAGTTGGTCTCCCACTGGACCCCAGAACCCGGTTACTTGTGCTCCCCTCCTTGGGTCTATCCTAATGCGGAAAAGTAAATAATATACAACGGGTGACAACTTCCGCTACCTGGAAGCGCCCCAAATAAAAGAATATTACATACAAGTTTTTACATGAATGAAAATGAAAAACACTCATCTCACATAAAAACCCCCGGCTATTCGAATACGACGATCCAATATAACATATCCAGCAACACATAACATCACATGTCATCAACGTAAGTAAGTATGCATACCCCAATTGTCGTTGACGTATAGCAACGAAACCGGCAATATGAACATACTACACTTACGGTCACAGAAAAGAAAGTGTAAAACTACAACAATTGGAATCCGCAATCTCTTTAGACATCGCATGCCTAACAGATATAAATCCCGCATTTTAGTCTCATTATCGAAAACACTTTTCAATATAAAGTGAAACTAAACCGCTAGATTTATAACATTCATTCAGTTATCACATAACTGTTTGTGAATTCCAATTATTGTATCACATTCCAGATAAACAGATAATGTTAAACTTTCCGATCGAACAGTCGAATACCCAAGTTTTCCCGATACAGTCCAACACATGAAATAAGTCTAACAACATTCGGTTCGTACCTCAGTACCAACGGTCCAGCCGTAGAAGGGTCAAGCCAACGCCTCACATGTGGCACGCCGTACTGCCCCAAAACCCGAAGGTTCAAAGGGCAGTTCAAGACGGTCACATAATCGAGTTAAGGTTTGTTGTCTTCTAGAGGGACCATCGAGTTACTTGCACTACTTAGAACGTCGTTAAACTACGGAAAAATCTAACACTTGGAAATTTCCCGACAGGGGAAAAATTGGGTATTTATATCCGGTCGAACTTTTTAACATATTCTAAAATTTATCCGGAAAAGCCACAAAGACGAAATTTGATACCCCGATCGAAACAAAGAATCCCCAAAGCATCCCAGAAAATTCAACTCTTGAATAATTATTAAAAATTCCCAGAAGACTCAGCACTACACTACATGAATTACTGTGCAAGCCACGTTCTGTAAATCATTAAACTGGCCGCGGATCCGCCGCTATTGCTATGGTGGGGGCCGCGGATCCGCGCCTGTATTATCGATTTATAAACACGTGTTTCACAGTAACTTATTAAATTACCTGCTGAATTTTTTGGGAATTTTTAATCTTGAAAAATCCCAGAAATTGGAAAAAGGACAGAGAGCATAATAGATTTGGGGTTTCGGGTTCGTTCGGACTTCAAATCGCGTCTAGACTTCGCCTAAGGCTCTAGCTAGGCTCTGATACCAGTGAAAGGTTCCTAGGCACCCTAAAAAGGTCTCATAAGGCATCGAACATGCCAATTTCAAAAAAAAATGGTGCCGAGAAACCCTAGACTACGGATCGTCGCTAGAATTCTAGGCGAAATATAAATCTAGTTAACAAATTAACTAAAGGTCGGAAACTACAACCTTTGTAGATCCGGATTTCCACCTCCACAGCTCCGCAACGAAGTCTTCTCACTGTACATCATGAATCCTAGACTCCTCCGTCGGCTTCATCGGGAAAACGTGCGGAATAGGTCGTCGGCTTCGTGTCAAAGACGATCTACGTCGAGGTTGCACAAATTCAAGCTCCGACTTCACAAACTTGTGAAACTTGTGAAGTAGACACCCAAAACAACTTGGAAAGAGGTAGAGGGTGAAGAAATAGGAGATGGGTTCACTTTAGATTTGGAATTTTCTCACTAAAACTCAAGTTGCCATTGATGTAGCAAGCTTGAAGAAGAAAAAGAAGATGAGCTCAAGAAAAGAATATGATAAGTCTTATGATAAAAATAAATTTTAAATCAAATACTTATCATAACTTGAACTAGGGTTAAGTGTAGAGAATTAACCATGGTCACTTGGATGGGTTAGGGTTAAGCATGAAGATAAGGATGGTTGCTAAAGTCAAAGCTTCATGAAGCTTCAACAAATGACAAAGAAAGCCACCATTCTCATCTTATTCTTTTCCAAATAAATAAATAAACAAATAAATAAATAAATGAATATGCAAAACCCTAATTATCAAATTAACCATGAATTAATTCTATACACTTAACTAAATGATCAAGTATCATCAAACATGATACAAAAATGTGCACTAAAGCATATCACATATACAATGTGCATCAAGTGAGAAAAAACCGTTTAAAGTGAACCAATACTAGTTAATGCAATGCAATATATCAAATATATAATTATGCATTAAATCATTAAATCAACATTTGATTCAATGATCCGGTCATGTCGCACATGACCGACTAGAATGTAATGTATAGATTTATCGAATCAATGATTCGATAACTAGGTCATATCGAATATAACCAATCGAAACATATATCGCGAGAATGAAATGCGGTATCACATACACGCATTATTCTCGGTCCTGCACATATCTCATATGCGCTCCTATTTCGTTTCGCTTGAACCAGGAAACCTCTGTGTAGGACTCTAAAGACTCGTCAATACGCCGGTAGCAGATGATGATCATATCAAGCACCCACAAGCCGCAAGCGGTCTGCTAAACGTAACGGCCACCCGGGTATTGAGCGATCAGAAGATCGACGAGCTAGCCCGCTCACACTCCTGCGAATCCGACCAGTAACACTTACCATACAGTCCGGTCTCTTCGTCTGATATGTCGCATATCAAGTCTAGGGGTGGTATACGTCAGACCCCAATAACCCGATAAATCGTGCTGATGTGAGGCTCATAACGGGTCGAGAAACTACTGGTAACACTTACCAGCAAATCTCTGATCAGCCCTGACCAGGGACTTCCCTGTTACGGCCAATCGAGCACAGCGCAACATCAACTCCCAATACCGGGAGAGACGAAACCCTTCCTATCGCTCATTGCCTCCATGTGACTCGGGACTGTACCCAAAGACCACCGTTTTGCATGCCCTCATGGACGTGGTAAGGTGGAGATCAAAGCACAGTGGGAATCACACAAGACTCTATGACGATCTCGGATCTACAGACTAACCTGTACAAGTGTCACCTGAGAACTGCCATCTGACGTGAGGTATAATACCATCTGGGAGTTCTCGGCGAGTCCGTCCAGTGTACTCAGTCTCCACTGAGCACCCGTATACCATCTCTGATGTCAAACACCAATGGATATGGGATCATCCATCGCCCATCACATGGGTCGAGAAGCGTATACGCTAGTCTACTCTGGTATATCGATGCCCCGTCTCGATACACCCACGACTAGGGACCTTGAAGGATGTACTTATGGACTACCATGTCCCCACTAGTATGATCTGCATCATAGTCCAGGTAGTCAAGTACAAATCCTAAGGGCTTTACCAACATGTAACTATAAGACAGTATAAAGAGACTAGTGTACATGTTAAGATAAATAGCAACCAGATAGCATACTATCATGTCGAGCAAGAAAGTCATCTCTATATATGTCCAAGCATCCAATATAATATACATAATCTGTACAATACTGGCCTCTAGGGCATACATACAACTAACACTATGAGATAGATCTAAATGGATGTTAGGCTACTCACTAGCTGTAGTAAGATGGTATCAATCGATCTTGGGGAGAATCACTGGAAGTGTTCCAGGGTGATAAAGACGACTGAATGTCAGTCGCAGGCATTGTCTTTACCCTCAGTAGAGGGACGGTATGTTAGAAGAGTTCCAAGCTAGATACCGTGACATACTAGACGATAAAGGCAGCATACATCGCTACTTAAGATGCTACCAAAGAGGCTGTTTGGGTGTATATTGGTTCATGAGATGAACTAGGTTCCTTCCATTGTGTGACAATGGAGTTGTGGCTTATGCCAGGAACCCCGGTCCCATCAGTGACCCAGACGTATTCTAAGGCAGTATCACCTGATCATGGAGATGGTTGATCTCCAGGGTGATCGAGGTTAGGAGAGTAGACTCAGAGGACAACACGGCGGATCCACTCACGAAGGCCTTTTCCCAGAGAGAGACTTTTATGGGATGGTTGAGTATGAGATACTACAACCACTGCTACAGATGGCCCTAGTGCAAGTGTGAGATTGTTAGTTATATGTATGCCCTAGAGGCCATTACTGTACATTGGATGTATATTGTAGTGGATGCTGGGACATATATAGGGAGGACTTTCTTGCTCGACATGATAGTATGCTATCTGGTTGACCTTTACCTTAACGTGTACACTGATTGTCTCTCTGTTACATGTTGGTAAAGCCCTTAGGATGTGTACTTGACTACCTGGACTGTGATGCGGATCATACTAGTGGGGACATGGCAGTCCATAAGTACATCCTTCAAAGTCCCTAGTCGTGGGTGTATCGAGATGGGGCATCGATATACCAGAGTAGACTAGCGTGTACCTTCTCGACCCATACAGATGGGCGATGGATGATCCCATATCCATTGGTGTTTAACATCGGAGATGATATACGGGTGCTCAGTAGAGACTGGGTACACTGGACGGACTCGCCGAGAACTCCTAGATGGTATTATACCTCACGTCAGATGGAAGTTCTCTGGTGACACTGGTACAGAGTAGTCTGTTGACCCGAGATCGTCATAGAGTCTTGTGTGGTTCCCACTGTGCTTTGATTTCCATCTTACCACGTCCAAGAGGGCGTGCAAAATGGTGGTTTTTGGGTACAGTCCCGAGTCACATGGAGACAATGAGCGATAGGAGGGGATTCGTCTCTCCCGGTATAGGGAGTTGATGTTGCGCTGTGTTCGATTGGCTATAACAGGAAATCCCTGACCAGGGTTGCTGAGATTTACTGGTAAGTGTTACCAGTAGTTTCTCAAATTGTTATAGACCTCATATCGACACGACTTATCGAGCTATTGGGGTCTGACGTTTACCACCCCTAGGTGAGATATGCGACATATCAGACAATCAGACTGGACTGTACGGTAGTGTTACCGGTTGGATTCACAGGAGTGTGAGCTGGCTTGCTCGTCGATCTTCTGATCGCTCAATACCCGGGTGGCCGTTACGTTTAGCAGAAAGTCGATTTGCCTTTGAAAAGTCGGCTTGTGGGTGTTTGATATGATCATCAGCTGCTGCCGGCGTATTGACGAGTCTTTAGAGTCCTACACAGAGGTTTCCTGGCTCAAGCGAAACGAAATAGGAGCGCATATGAGATATGTGCGGGACCGAGAATAATGCGTGTATGTGATACCGTATTCTATTCTCGCGATGAATGTATCGAATGGTTGTATGCGATATAACCTAGTTATCGATTCAAGCGTTGATTCGATAAGCCGATACATTGTATACTAGTCGGTTGTGTGCGACATGACCGGATCATTGAATCAAATGTTGATTTAATGATTTAATGTATAATTATATATTTGATATATTACTTTGCATTAACTAGTATTGGTTCACTTTAAATGGATTTTCTCACTTGAAGTTCACAAGTTGTATATGTGATATACTTTTGTGCACTTGATTGTATCATGTTTGATGATACATGCTTTTTGGTTAAGTGTAAGGAATTAAACCAAGATTAAGTTGTTGATTAGGGTTTTACTTATTCACTTATCTTATTTATTTATTCATTATGAATAAATTGAAAGATAAATGAATGGTGCCTTTATTTGTTTTTAGTTGAAGCTTCATGAAGCTTTGACTTGATGGCTTTTTTGTTCTCATCCTTAACCCTAACCATTCAACCCAACCTTAGTCAATTCTCTACACTTAACTAAGGTTAAGATTATGATAAGTATTCTTTTATTTTATCTTTTCGATTAACTTATCATAATATATCATCATCTTCTTCTTCATTTCTTCAAGTGAAGAAAGCTTGCCTCCATCAATGGCAAGTGATGAAAAAGAGTGAGAAATCCAAATCTAAAGTCTACCCACTTCCTATTTCTTCATCCTCTACCTCTTGCAAAGTAGTAGAGTGTGTTTTCTTCACAAGTTTCATGACTTGGTGAAGTGAGAGCTTGATCTAGTGATGCTTCGACGTAGATCATCTTCGGCACGTCGTCGACGACCTAGCCCGTCCATTCTCCGATGAAGCCGACGCGAGAGCCCGGGAATTCACTAGGACAGCGAGGGGACTTCGTTGCGGAGCTATGGAGGTGGAGCACCGGATCTACAAAGGTTGTATTTCCGTTTAACTTATAGTTAAGTGTTAACTAGATTTCATTTTCGCCTAGACATCTAGCCAACGATCCGTAGTTTAGGGTTTCTCGGCACCGTAAATTTTTAAATTGGCATGGTTGATGCCTTGTGAGACCTCATTAGGGTGCCTAGGAACCCTACAAAATGGGTCTTCCTCCTGATAGTGTTCTCGATAATGTATCGTCCCCTCAAAGCAGTGAAAGGGCATGCCATTGCCGACTTTCTTGCGGAGCATCCGATACCAGCCGACTCCTTCTTAAATTGCGAGTTGCTGGATGAACATGAATTCGACGTAATCGAAGAAGAGAAAGAAGAAAATGATTCCCAATCGGAATTCTACTTCGAAGGAGCATCTTCCGTGAAAAGGCGAAAGCAAAACATCCCTATAATCAAAGCTGGGGTCGGCCGTATTTTCGTGACTCTGTAAGGAGGGATATTGTATTATGACCTCTTCTTAACAAAGCCAAGGACTAATAATGAAGTTGAATATGAAGCTTTGATAGCAGGTCTCAAGATCGTTATCGACATGGGCTCCTTATATATGGAGACTCCCAGCTGATCGTCAGCCAAGTAAATGGCGACTACCAGACATGCAAGCCAGAGCTGATAAAGTATAGTGAAAGTGTACAGCAACTGCTGACACAAATCCCTTCCTATATCCTGGAGAATATACCGCGAGCGGAAAACAGCAAGGCAGATGCATTGGCTAAATTGGCTAAGGAACTGGCCGATGAAGATCTCGATGAAGTAAAAATCATTGTTAAGATTTAGACATAGAATGGTTACATATCTTAAGTATGTTAAGATATGAAGTTATCCAGTTTCTATTTAAAAACAAAATCCAGACAAACTCAAGGCATGCTTCGGTAATGGCAGTTTATAGATTATCCCAAGCATTCGCTAGGATTTTGTATTCTACCTGTTTCAAGATCAATAGTTACAGTGTTCTTGACTTGCCACCTTTTTATAAAAGAATTTTTTTTGCAAAAGAAACTAGTGGGGGTATGGTAGAATTGGAAGGATTTCAGAACCACAAACGGTTACCGAAAATTTAGTGGGACCTATGAATTCAATTGGATTTAACAAACTATTAGCCACTCCGCAGATTTTAGTAGGTGACCTCAGACACCCGAGAGATACTTCGGTTTCCTCATAGTTGATGAGAGGGAGGTCAGCATCATGGTGATGATGGCCCTACTAGTTATCAGTAGGTCATAGGAAGTGATAACTTCTAGGTGACCAGGTGTTTCATATCCAAGATGGACTCCACACACTTCAGCAAATCATGGATTTTGGACTTTGCTGGGTGCTCCTGAAAGGGTAAAACCCATTAGGAGAGTAGATCTTTCGAGATCTGTGCAGGTGGAAAGGTACTAACCTAATAAGGCTAGACATGTTGTAAAGAGTTTTCATTAAATACTCATTATGGATTGTGATGAGACTTTTACTTCAGTGTCTATGCTGAAGCCCATATGGATATGACTTGACACTGATGTTCCCCCCACTAGTTATCAGTAGGTAATAGGAAGTGGTAACTTTCAGGTTGCCAGATATTTCATACCCAAGATGGACTCCACACACTTTAGAAAATCATGGATTTTAGACTTTGCTCGGTGCTCCTGAATGGGTAAAACCCATTAGGAGCAAGTATATCTTTCAGGATCTGTGCAGGTGGAAAGGTACTAACCTAATAAGGCTAGACTTGTTATAAAGAGTTTTCATCAAATACCTATTGTGGATTGTGTTGGATATATGTATGCCCTAGAGGCCATTATATGATAGTGGATGTATCTATACATGTATATATATATATTCAGTATGCATTCTTGCTCGACATGATAGTATGCTATCGGGTTATTCTTTATCAGACATGTTGATTTGATCATGCTTTAATTCATTCATACGTGTTGATAAAGCCCTGAGGATATCAGCTTGACTGCTCTGATTATGATGGAGATCATACTAGTGGGACATCTGTAGTCTATGAGCATATCCTAGAAAGTCCCTAGTCGTAGGTATATCGAGACGGGGCATTGATATACCAGAGTAGACTAGCGTATATGATACTAGACCCATATGATGGGCGATGGATGTTCCCACATTCATCGATGTTTGACATCAAGATCATATACGGGTGCTCAGTGGTGACTGGGTACACTGGACGGACTCACCGAGAACTCCTATATGGGATTATATCTATCGTCGGATAGCAGTTCTCAGGTGACACTGGTACAGGTTAGTCTGTAGACCCGAGATCGTCATAGAGTCTTGTGTGTTCTCCCACTGTACTTTGATTGCCACCCTACCACGGCTCTACTGAGTCGTGCAAACAGGTGGCCGTTGGGTACAGTCCCGAGACACACGAAGGCAATGAACGATAGGAGGGGTTTCGTCTCTCCCGATATTGGGAGTTGATGCTGTGCTGTGCCCGACTGGTTATATCAGTAAGTCCCTGGCCAGGGCTGCTGAGATTTGCTGATAAGTGTTATCAGTAGTTTCTCGATCTGTTATAGACCATTCACCGGCACGACTTATTGAGTTATTAGGGTCGACGTGACCATCCCTAGGCTCGATATGCAGCATATCTGACGAAGAGACCGGGCTGTACGGTAGTGTTGCCGGATGGCTCGACGGGAGTTGTAGCAGGTTCGCTTGTTTTCTTCTGATCGCTCAATACCCGGGTGGCCGTTACGTTTAGCTGACCGCTTGCGGCTTGAGGGTACCTGATATGATCATCACCCTCTGCCGGCGTATTGACGAGTCTTAGAGTCCCACAGAGGAGTTACCCAGTCCACTATGCGATATGCGCTTGCACCCGATTGAAATGTGCGTATATGATACCGAACATTGATCGGGTGGCCTACTTTTGGTGGGGTCGTATGAGATATGACCGAATTGATAAATTAAGTGTTGATTTATCATCTAACCATTAGTTATCTCACTTGAAACCTTTCTAGGGTTTGATGGATGTATGCATGCATGCATGTGTTTCTTTATTTTCATTCTAGTTTCATGCACATGTGGATGTGCATACATGCATACATACATACACCCATCCATCATAGTTGTTAGCATATGGAAATGGTGGCAATGCAAGACTCACACCATGGATTAAATAATGGATAATTATTTAATTTTGGTTTTAAAGTTAAATGAAAAAGGAAAGGATAATCATGTTAGTTTCCACACTCTTCTTCTAACCTAACCTAGCTCAACTACCACTAACCTATGGTTATCCTTCTCTTTATCATTCTAAACCCAAGTTAAATTAACTATCTATCATTTAATCATGGTTGAAGTCAAGAAGGAATTAAATATATATAGTGATATATATTTCTTTCTCTTGTTTTTTAACTCAAGGTTATCTTTTTACCTCTTGCAAAGAAAGGCCACCATCTTCATCTTCCTTCATCTTTTCCTCTCTAGGTTTTTCTAGTGAGTTAAATACAATCAAAGAAAGGTTTTTGAAGTGAGATCCAAAGCCACAACACCATTCTACTCAAGTCTAACCAACTTGATTAGAGTGTTTCCTTCGGTTTTACAAAGTAGCGAGCTTGGACGGAGATCTCCGCGGTGGATCGTCGTGGACACAAGGGGAGTTCAAGAGGACCTCGATTCAACACCCAAGACACCAAGGAGTCTTGCAAAGGGGAGCTACAAAGGTTGTAGCCTTCAAACCCTAGTCTTTACTAGCTTAAAGTTTTGATAACCCTAATTTTCTAGGATCTATCCTTTGCATGTTAGCTTAGCATCTTAAAAAATACAAACTTTGAGACATGTGATGCTTCAAAACTCTTCATAGGGTGCTAGACTAACCTTACATTGGTATCAGAGCCGACCTAGAACATTAGGCGACCTTTTTACGAAGTCAAAACTCCGATCGAACCGAAATACGGCTTTTTAGGGGGCTCTCTAGAAATTTTCTAAAAATTGACATTTTGCAGAATTAAAAATATGTAAAAATCATAGCAGGAAAATATAAGGATTACGGCAGAAAAATAATCACATGAACAGTTAGAACCGCCGCGGAAACGCGGCCTAAGCTTGCTTAGGCCGCGGTTCCGCGGCCATATATATAAATTGATGGATCATTTTTCTTCTGTAATTCATTAATCTGCTTGTACATATTTTTGGATATTTTTGATCTGTATTTAGTTTAGAAAAATTTTGGAGATAATTTTGGACCCGTCGATTTGATCGGAATTTTGTTTTCGTAGCTTTTCCGGGTAAATTAGGAAGTATTGAAGTGTTTGAACGAATGTCATTTGCTCACTATTCACGGGGTTTGAATACTTTGGAAATACATGCAAGTCTTTTTGTGGTGGTCCGTCTAGAAGACAACAAACCTTAACTCGATTATGTGACCGTCTTGAAGTGCCCTTTGAACCTTAGGGTTTGGGGCAGTACGGCGTGCCACATGTGAGGCGTTGGCTTGACCCTTCTACGGCTGGACCGCTACTACTGTGTCACACTCCAGGTGTTTGAATCCTGCTCAAGTGTTGGGCTTTAGTGAATCCTGGGTATATGATAGTTCGTTCGAAAAATCCAATACTGTCTGTTTATCCGGAATGTGATACTATTTTACACTTTCTTTTCTGTGACCGTAAGTGTAGTATGTAGTGGTATTGCCGATTACCGTTGCTATATGTCGACGACAATCGGTGTATGCATACTTACTTACGTTGATGATATGAGATATTATGTGTTGCTGAGATATGATGTGCAGGATTGTCGCGATTGAATAGCCGGGGGGTTTTATGTGAGATGAGAGTTTTATATTTTCATTCATGTAAATTCAAATGTAATGTAATATTCTTTTATTTGGGGCACTTCCGGGTTGAGGTTGCTGCCACCTGTGTTGTATATTATTTACTTTTCCGCATTAGGATGGACCCAAGGAGGGGAGCACAAGTGACCGGGTTCTGGGGTTCAGTGGGAGGCCATCTCGAGGAGTCGAGACCGGGTCTCCTAAACTCCAGGATTGGTAGGGTCACTTGCCGCTCTCGTAGGGGTCCAGGGTGTGGGCTTGGCTATTCATCGCGACTGTGGAATCCGTATTTTCTATTCTGGCTAAATACTAAATACGGACGTCCTAGAATATCCCACGTTATATCTATATTTCTGCTGCCTGTGTTCTGTGATATCTGAGACGAATGACATATTATATATATGATATATAGTAGACGTTGCTTATGTTTTACACCCGCGCTAGTCCCGTCCCGGTATGCCGTTAGTTAAGTAACCTAACGGTGCATAACGGAACATTGCGGCGAATGCGGATGGCATAAGCGTACGCGTTATTTTCGTTTCTTTTCTGTGATTGGCTTAAGGACTTAAATGATGGGATTACATTAATGTGATTAATGTAAAGAAAATAAACCTAAAAAGATGTTGTAGAATCAAATTTGAAAACCACTCGGCTATTTATGAAAAAGCTATATTTCAAAAACTGCGGAGCTTAAGCCACTCCTTTTTTAAAACCATTTCGATTCTACAACGATATCAAGCTCAAAGCGTTAAAGATTTTCTTAAAAATCATCCGCAACCCTCCGTCATTTTAGGAAGTAGAGTACTTAGTATTCGTGCTACGTTTGTTGACTATAGTTAAGGCGTAGTGTACGGTAGCTAAGTGATGTCTTCCTACAATGCATATGATGCAGATCAATTAGGACATTCTTAGGACTTTGTTGACTATAGTTAAGGGTCATATGAGTGGGTCTAATTAATCAAGAAATGACGGGTAGAGCTTGACTGGTACTTATGATTTGTTGACCTTAGTTAAGGTCATAAGTACTAGGGGTAAAAACCACATCGGGAATTTCAAGAGTTGAAATTTGCAATGAGATTGCATACCTTCCATGTGATGGTTGGATCCCGATCCCACTGTAGGCAATAGTTGCTCCTAGGAGAGTTTTACAGTTTGCAATTAGCTAACTCATTAGGTGTCTAGAAAGGTGTTAACGGGGCTCCGCCTCTAGGAAAATGAGGTTTGCTCTAATTAGGTCCGTGCGAAAGCACGGGGAACCTCCCTCAAGTACCGACACTGGCCTGGCTGAACGGTTAGCAAAGTTGTAGACTGTAATTAATCCTGGCTAGTTTTTCTTTTTAAGGTTTGAAAGAAAAACTCGATTAAAGCAGTGGGAAACATCGATTAGACAAGATAATAACAAATCTGATCTATGCAAGAGCTTTCGCTGAGTGTGTTCTTTTCTCTCTCTTAATGGCAGATACCCATGACAGGACTCAAGCTTTTATTAGATAAAAACAAACTGAATGGGACCAACTATAAAGACTGGCTGAGGAATCTGAAAATCGCCTTGACTTATGATAAAGTATCATATGTCCTCACGGCTTCAGCCCCGCCCGTCCCTGGTCCAAAATCCTCAGTTGCGGACATTGAAGTCCGCAAGACATGGGACGCTGACTGTGCCACGGCCAAATGCCTCGCGCTTGCATCGATGGACAATACACATCAAAAGCAGCACGAGGACATGGATATTCACGGTATATTGCTCCATACAGAGGAGTTGTATGGGGAGCAATCCCGCGTATTACGATACGAAGTATCAAGGAAACTGTTTCAAATGCGAATGGCCCCTGGCACACCAGTAGGAGACCATGTATTGAAGATGATAGCTCTTATAGAAGAGCTTGAGGACCTAGGATGGACAATGGACAATGAACAATATATAGATATTATTCTGCAGTCCCTCCCCTCCACCTTTGCTTAGTTCATAGTGAACTTCAACATGCACGGCATGGAGAAGGATCTCCCTGAACTCCTTAACATGTTAAGGAGTGCAGAGAGCACTGTGAAGTCAATTCGAACTCCCGTTATGACTATTGGACAGTCTTCTTCTTCTCGCCCGAAAGCTAAAGCCAAGGGAAAGAAAAAGAAGAAACCCACTAATCCTAAAGACGGAGTTCAAAAGGTGAAGGGAAAGGGAAAGTCCAAGGCTGGAGACTCGGGGAAGGGCGAATGTTTTCATTGCCACAAGACAGGACATTAGAAGCGCAATTGCACAGAGTACTTAAGTCTCAAGAAGAAGCATGGTGATGCTTCTACTTCAGGTGCGTTTGTGGCTGAAAACTGTTTTTCTATAAACTCTGCTTCCTGGGTATTGGATACCGGTTCAGGTTCTCATATTTGCAATTCTATGCAGGGGCTGAGAAATAGCAAGGTTTTGAGGACAGGTGACCATACTCTCCGCGTTGGAAATGGTTCCAATGTACATACAGTCGCAGTGGGAGAGTATCACTTGGGGTTACCTTCTGGATGTATTTTGGTTTTAAATCCATGTTATTTTGTACCAACTATGCTATGTAATATAATATCCGTTTCTTTGTTGGACAATGAAGGATATAATTTTGTATTGCAAAACAATGTTATGAACATTCACCTAAATCAAATGTTGGTTGGGTATGGTACGCTAAATAACGGAATATATGTTCTAAATCAACACACAGTTTTCAGTATACAACACACTAATAAAAGAAAACCTTCAGAATTAAATGAAGCTTTTCTTTGGCACTGTAGACTTGGTCATATTAACGAAACAAGACTAAACAAGTTACACAAAGATGGATATTTAAATTCTTTTGAATATAAATCTTATGCGACTTGCCAGTCTTGTATCAAGGGTAAAATGACCAAAACTCCGTTTACCGGACACGGAGAAAGAGCTACTGAGCTCTTAGGCCTCATACATAGTGATGTATGTGGGCCAATGTCTACACAGGCTAGAGGCGGTTTTTCATACTTCATTACATTCACTGACGACTTCTCAAGATTCGGTCATGTATTTTTATTAAAGCACAAGTCCGAAGCTTTCGAGAAATTCATTGAATATAAACAAGAAGTAGAAAAACAAACCGGCTTGAGTATCAAGATGCTTCGATCAGATCGAGGTGGTGAGTATCTCAGTACAAAATTTGCAAACTTCCTAAAAGAGAATGGGATTCTCTCTCAGCTCACTCCTCCTTACACACCACAGCACAACGGTGTGTCAGAATGACGGAATAGGACCCTATTAGATATGGTCCGGTCCATGATGAGTGACGCTGAGTTACCAGTCTCATTTTGGGGGCATGCATTGGAGACTGCAGCGTTTCTGCTAAACAGGGTTCCAACCAAAGCCGTGTCTACCACGCCATATGAGATATGGCATGGGAAGAGACCATCTCTTAAGAGAATTAAGATTTGGGGTTGCCCGGCCTATGTTAAAAAGCAGAATCCGGACAAACTCGAGACACGGTCAGTCATGTGTAACTTTGTGGGGTATCCAAAGAATTCTTATGGATATCTATTCTACCACAAAGAGGAACAAAAAGTGTTTGTTTCTCAGTATGCCACATTCATGGAAAAAAGGTTTTTCACAGATAAAGATGATGGCAAGATGGTGGATCTAGAAGAGGTTCTAGAGACACAAACTACAAATGACGATATGGTTGAACCGGCTGTTGCAACAGAAACTGAAGAACCTCGGCCACTCCGTAGGTCTGGTAGGACTTCTCGCCCACCGGATAGGTACTACGGTTTTCTCATTGATGGTAACGGAGAAGATTGCATCATGGATGATGATGATCCTACCAGTTTTCAGCAAGCTATCACGAGTAAAGACTCTGTGAAGTGGCTGGATGCCATGAGATCCGAAATGGAGTCTATGTACACCAACAAAGTATGGACTTTGGACGTTGTACCCCCTGGGGTAAAACCTGTGGGGTGCAAATGGATCTTTAAAAGAAAGATTGGTGTAGATGGGCAGGTGGAGACCTATAAGGCAAGACTTGTGGCGAAGGGTTTTCGTCAAAGACCAGGTTTGGACTATGACGAGACTTTTTCTCCCGTAGCCATGCTTAAATCCATTCGGATCCTACTTGCTATTGCTGCTCACTACGACTATGAAATCTGGCAAATGGACGTTAAAACCGCATTTCTAAATGGAAATTTAGAAGAATGCGTTTATATGGATCAGCCAGAGGGCTTCATTGACAGTGGGAGCAGCGGAAAAGCATGTAAATTGCTTAAATCCATATATGGGTTAAAGCAGGCATCACGGAGTTGGAACATCTGTTTCGATGATGTTATCAAAGAGTTTGATTTCATCAAAAATCCAGATGAACCTTGTGTTTATAAGAAGGCTGTAGGGAGAGCTGTCACATTCCTCGTATTGTACGTGGACGACATTCTTCTGATAGGAAATGATATTCCTATGCTACAGTCGGTCAAATCTTTCTTATCACTAAGGTTCTCCATGAAGGACCTGGATGATGCAACGTACATTCTGGGCATAAGGATCTATAGGGATAGATCCAAAAGGTTATTGGGATTGTCCCAAATCAGGTACATTGACACCATACTAAAAAGGTTTAGTATGGAAGACTCCAAGCGGGGTGCCTTACCCGCTTGCCATGGGGTCACTCTCTCCAAGGATTCTTGTCCAAAGACCGATGAAGAGAGTGCTCACATGAGTATTATACCCTATGCTTCGGCAGTAGGATCTATAATGTATGCGATGTTATGTTCACGCCCAGATGTAGCTTACGCACTTAATGTTGTAAGCAGGTATCAATCCAACCCAGGGGAGAATCACTGGACAGCTGTGAAGAACATTCTTAAGTACTTGCGAATGACTAAAGAATTGTTCTTGGTGTATGGTAATGGAGATCTCCAAATGGAGGCCTTTACCGATTCGAGCTTCCAGAGCGATAAGGACGACAGCAAATCTATCTCTGGGTTTGTATTTACCCTCAATGGAGGGGCGGTGAGTTGGAAGAGTTCCAAACAAGATACCGTTGCAGACTCTACGATGAAAGCTGAGTACATTGCTGCAAATGATGCCGCCAAGGAAGCCGTCTGGATGAAGAAGTTTGTCTCGGAGCTAGGAGTAGTTCCAACCATTATTGATCCAATACCTTTGTATTGCGACAATAATGGGGCTATGGCGTTAGCCAAGGAGCCCAGATCCCATCAGCGGTCCAGACACATCCTGAGGCGTTTTCATTTGATCCGGGAGATTGTTGATCGCCGCGAGATCGAGATTAAGAGAGTAGACACAAAGAATAACGCCGCGGATCCATTCACCAAGGCCCTCCCTCAGCCGCAGCATGAGCGACTTTTTGAGATGTTAGGTATGAGATACGCCAATAATTGGCCTTAGTGCAAGTAGGAGATTGTTGGATATATGTATGCCCTAGAGGCCATTATATGATAGTGGATGTATCTATACATGTATATATATATATTCAGTATGCATTCTTGCTCGACATGATTGTATGCTATCGGGTTATTCTTTATCAGACATGTTGATTTGATCATGCTTTTATTCATTCATACGTGTTGATAAAGCCCTGAGGATATCAGCTTGACTGCTCTGATTATGATGGAGATCATACTAGTGAGACATCTGTAGTCTATAAGCATATCCTAGAAAGTCCCTAGTCGTAGGTATATCGAGACGGGGCATTGATATACCAGAGTAGACTAGCGTATATGATACTAGACCCATATGATGGGCGATGGATGTTCCCACATTCATCGATGTTTGACATCAAGATCATATACGGGTGCTCAGTGGTGACTGGGTACACTGGACGGACTCACCAAGAACTCCTATATGGGATTATATCTATCGTCGGATAGCAGTTCTCAGGTGACACTGGTACAGGTTAGTCTGTAGACCCGAGATCGTCATAGAGTCTTGTGTGTTCTCCCACTGTACTTTGATTGCCACCCTACCACGGCTCTACTGAGTCGTGCAAACAGGTGGCCGTTGGGTACAGTCCCGAGACACACGAAGGCAATGAACGATAGGAGGGGTTTCGTCTCTCCCGATATTAGGAGTTGATGCTGTGCTGTGCCCGACTGGTTATATCAGTAAGTCCCTGGCCAGGGCTGCTGAGATTTGCTGATAAGTGTTATCAGTAGTTTCTCGATCTGTTATAGACCATTCACCGGCACAACTTATTGAGTTATTAGGGTCAACGTGACCATCCCTAGGCTCGATATGCAGCATATCTGACGAAGAGACCGGATTGTACGGTAGTATTGCCGGATGGCTCGACGGGAGTTGTAGCAGGTTCGCTTGTTTTCTTCTGATCGCTCAATACCCGGGTGGCCGTTATGTTTAGTTGACCGCTTGCGGCTTGAGGGTACCTGATATGATCATCACCCTCTGCCGGCGTATTGACGAGTCTTAGAGTCCCACAGAGGAGTTACCCAGTCCAGTATGCGATATGCGCTTGCACCCGATTGAAATGTGCGTATATGATACCGAACATTAATCGGGTGGCCTACTTTTGGTGGGGTCGTATGAGATATGACCGAATTGATAAATTAAGTGTTGATTTATCATCTAACCATTAGTTATCTCACTTGAAACCTTTCTAGGGTTTGATGGATGTATGCATGCATGCATGTGTTTCTTTATTTTCATTCTAGTTTCATGCACATGTGGATGTGCATACATGCATACATACATACACCCATCCATCATGGTTGTTAGCATATGGAAATGGTGGCAATGCAAGACTCACACCATGGATTAAATAATGGATAATTATTTAATTTTGGTTTTAAAGTTAAATGAAAAAGGAAAGGATAATCATGTTAGTTTCCACACTCTTCTTCTAACCTAACCTAGCTCAACTACCACTAACCTATGGTTATCCTTCTCTTTATCATTCTAAACCCAAGTTAAATTAACTATCCATCATTTAATCATGGTTGAAGTCAAGAAGGAATTAAATATATATAGTGATATATATTTCTTTCTCTTGTTTTTTAACTCAAGGTTATCTTTTTACCTCTTGCAAAGAAAGGCCACCATCTCCATCTTCCTTCATCTTTTCCTCTCTAGGTTTTTCTAGTGAGTTAAATACAATCAAAGAAAGGTTTTTGAAGTGAGATCCAAAGCCACAACACCATTCTACTCAAGTCTAGCCAACTTGATTAGAGTGTTTCCTTCGGTTTTACAAAGTAGCGAGCTTGGACGGAGATCTCCGCGGTGGATCGTCGTGGACACAAGGGGAGTTCAAGAGGACCTCGATTCAACACCCAAGACACCAAGGAGTCTTGCAAAGGGGAGCTACAAAGGTTGTAGCCTTCAAACCCTAGTTTTTCTAGTGAGTTAAATACAATCAAAGAAAGGTTTTTGAAGTGAGATCCAAAGCCACAACACCATTCTACTCAAGTCTAGCCAACTTGATTAGAGTGTTTCCTTCGGTTTTACAAAGTAGCGAGCTTGGACGGAGATCTCCGCGGTGGATCGTCGTGGACACAAGGGGAGTTCAAGAGGACCTCGATTCAACACCCAAGACACCAAGGAGTCTTGCAAAGGGGAGCTACAAAGGTTGTAGCCTTCAAACCCTAGTCTTTACTAGCTTAAAGTTTTGATAACCCTAATTTTCTAGGATCTATCCTTTGCATGTTAGCTTAGCACCTTAAAAAATACAAACTTTGAGACATGTGATGCTTCAAAACTCTTCATAGGGTGCTAGACTAACCTTACAGATTGTGATGCGACTTTTACTTCAGTGTCTACGCTGAAGTCCATATGGATATGATTTGGTGCTGAAGCAGTTCATGGTTATGATATCTGACAGGTGGGTGACTATAATGTCTTTCTAAATAGGAATTTGGAAGTGCATGTGTATATGACTCTGCCAGAGGATTATCGTAGTCAGTGGGAGCAGCGGAAGGTGTGTAAGTTGTTTATGTCTATTTGTAGACTGAAGCATGGATAGCGGAGACGGATCATCTATTTTGATGTGATAGTCAAGGTGATTGACTTCATCAAAACATAGATGAACCTAGTAAGAAGGATGTAGGGATTACTATCCTGGGATATGGATGGCATACTCTAGATAGAAAGTGATGTTCATATACTACAATCGGTCAAAATTTTGTTATCACATAGTGTTTTCTCCACGCTAGATATGGATAATATATTAGGAATTCTGGTGACTAGATCTAGATTTGGGAAGTTTCCCAAATGGGGTACTTAGACAACATTCTAAACGTATTTTAGAATGGACGACTCTTGGCGTGGTGGTGTACCCGCGGGTGTTGGAGTCACCCTCTCTAAAGAGATGTCTTCAAGACTGATGAGGAAAGGGACTGGCATGAATAACGTATCATTTGTTTACGCAATTGAGTCAATCATGCAATATCTTGTACAAAACCAGTTAGATAATTCTGATTCTAGATCTAGATTTGGGTTGTTTCCCAATCGAGTACTTTGACAGCATTCTAAAAGTATTTTAGAATGGACGAATCCTGGCGTGGTGGTGTACCCGCAAGTGATGGAGCCACCCTCTCTGAAAGAGACGTATAGACTGATGAGGAGAGGGACTGGCATGAATGACATATCATTTGCTTAGGCAATTGAATCAATCATGCAATATATTGTACAACACCAGATATTGCTTATACACTTCCTGTAGCAAGTAGATATTAATTCAATCCTGGAGAAACATTAGGAAGCAGTAAAGAACATATGGGCATGTTCTTTGTATAAGATAACGGCAGCTTCCTCTGGGAGGAGGTTATCGGTTCAGGCTTCCAAGGTGACCTTAATGACAGAGATGCTGTCAAAGTTTTAAGTTTAGCCTCTTCTGAGAATCAGTGTATTGGATAGTGTTCCAATACAGATACTGGGGTAATTATGGTGTAGGATGCTAGTTATGACTCAACAGAGGATACATCCTAAGAAGTTTGTTGGATAAGAGTTGTCCATTAATGAACTTGGTCCCATCAAGTATCCAGAAAAATTCTTGAGACGGGGTATCGCTCAGTTTAGGAGATTGTTGATCTCCGCAAAGTTGAGATATAGATAGATGAAGTTGGAACATTATAGTAGATCCACTCACTGAGGCTGTTTCTCAAACAAATTAAGTTTCATAAATATAGTTTGTGAAACTGATTAGTAGAGAAGTTGGGTATTCGGTAGCACACGAGCTATGGGTATGCGATACCGCAACAATTGGCCTTAAGTGTAAGTGGGAGATTGTTAGATATAGTGCCCTAAAGGCAATTATTATGATTGCAAGTGGGCGATTATGATAATTGAGAGAGGATCTATACAGGTATAACATTCTTACTCGAGATGATAGTATGCTATTTGGTTTATCTTCATCATTAATGAAACCCATAGGGTTGTTGCTTGACGACCAGCATTATGATGGCGATCATATATGTGGGAGCTGGGTTGTCTATAAGCACATCCTTAAATGTCCCTAGTCGTGCGAGTATCGAGACTGGGCATCGATATTCCGGAGTAGATTAGTGTATACGTTTCTAGACCCCGACGAGGGGTGGTGGCCGGTCTCACAAGCCATTGGTGTTGTGTCACCTAAGATAGTATACATGTGCTTATTGGAGGTGAATACACTGGACGGACTCACCGAGAACTTCTAGATGGTATTATATCTATCGTTAAATGGAAGTTCTCAGGTGACATGAGTACAGGTTAGTCTTTTGACCTGAAATAGTCATTTTTCTTGTGTGAGTTTCCACTGTACTTTGATTACTACCCTACCACGGCTCAAAGGAGTCATGTAAACAGGTTTTAGTTGGGTACAGTCCCGAGCCACATGGAGGCAGTGGTCAATTGTTAGGGATTCGTCTCTCATGGTATTAGGAGTCGATGTCGCACTATGTTCAGTCGGCTATCACTGGAAATCCGTGGCCATGGTGGATGAGATTTACTGATAGTTGATCAGTAGTATCTCTGTTGGTGATGAGCTTGACTCAGACACGACTTATCGAGTTAGTAGGGGTCTGACGCTATCCACCCCTAGACCCGATATGTGATACTCTTTGACGAAGAGACCAGACTATATGGAGATTCATATTCAGGCTCAGTAGGGTAAGGACGTACTTAATTATCGACACCCCTTTTGGCAAGTACCTGGGTAGCCATTACGTACAGCTAGTGCCGCTGACGAGCTTATGGTTAAACCCACTGCCAGCGTATTGTCGGGTCTTTAGAGTCCCACATAAAGGGTTTTTCCGGTTCTGGCGATAAATGTAGGAGCCGTACATTGGTACGTACAGAAGTCCGATTAAATACGTGTATGGGATACACGGATTTTAATCGGACGGTTGATAATAGTAACCGGTTTAGGATTAATCCGGATTATTAAATCGGGTTTTGATTTAATAATTTATATACATATATATTGATATATATATTGTTTGCTATTCATTTTCTCTTTTTGGTGCTATCCGTATTTTTATACGGATACGCGTATATGTAGCGATACATATACCATGTGATGTATTCCGTATTTTTATACGGATACGCGTATATGTAGCGACACATATGCTTCCACAAAAAGGATACCTCATATTTGTTTTTCTTTTAGAAAAACAAATGGAAAATGAGGTGGAAATGAGGTGGCATGAAGCATGGCTAGATAAATAAAGAGGTATGGCTTGGATTGTGATCATTTATTGGGTTCACTATTTGAACCATGGCTGTAAAAAGGTGTAGCCATGATTCTTTTTACACTTGATGATTTTCTTGACTTGAGTTCATGCTTCACATGAGAAGCTTCATGCTTCATGGTTGCAAGTATTAGCAACTATCTTCCTCACCTCTCTTCTCCTTCTTTTTCTTGCTCTTTCTCGAGCAAGGATATGTGTTCATCTTATAATTTTGCATTATTATATTCCCCATTCTTAATCATTTTATAAATAAATAGGTGCTTTTGATCCATATCTGTTGAATAGTTGCAGGTTACAGGTTCTCGGAACAATACAGTGAAAATGATAAAAAGACGCTACAAAAGTGAGACTACGACCAACAAATAGAAGAATCTTTATCATGCCGCCTACGGTTTGAGGAACAAACGAAGATCAGCAAACAGTTCGATTTCACAAAACACGAAGGAAGCACAAGATTCAAGACTTCAACACGAAGCAAACGGTAAAAGTCCACAACATTTCTGCACTGTGGAAATCTAGAAGAAACTAGAAGACATTCTGAGAAACCAAGTGAAGAAGACAGAAGAAAAAGGCAACAAGAAGCAACCCTGAAGAATCTAGCAAGAGAGCCCACAAGATGGCCGCGGAACCGCGGCCAAACATGCCTTCTTGCCGCGGTTCCGCGATCATATAGTGCACGTGCAGTGCACGTGCCGGTGCACGTGTGTCGGTGGGTGTCGGTGCTTTGACTCGGTCTTTGGGGTTATTTTTGTAATTCTAGATATAGATCAGATGTAAACCCTAGGGTTTCTATTATCTATAAATAGGAACCCTACAACTCTTTTTGGAGCGTACCTCTTTTTGGGTGCCTTTTTTGAGATGCCTCTTTTAATTTCTAGATCTTAGATTTTCAATTCCATGTAATCTGTCAAAGAGTGCATCAATAAAGAAGTAAGTTTTTTTATCTTGAATTTCTTTTCTGCCGTAGTTATAAATTTCTTATCTGCCGTAGTTATAAATTTCTTTTATCTGCCGTAGTTATAAATTTCTTTATCTGCCATAGTTATTAAATTAAAACCATAAAAAATGAACTCTTTTATCAATTCTCTAATGAGTGAGTAGTTCTTCACTTGTTAGGGTTAGATTTAGGGAATGTTTGAGAGATGAAAATCTCTCATCCCTTTCTTTCCCGTTCAACATTTTACAGTATGACTCTATGCATACAAACACACACCGCTCACTACGGCACCATATCCCACGAAGTAGCGGTGATACCATAGTTAAAGACCGGTTGTGATTGTTTTCCATGGAGGTTAGGGATAAGAGTTAAGAAAGGACGGACAAGGACCAAAGGGAAGAAACCTAGTTTCTTCCCGATCGTACTAATCCCCTTTGTTAACTATTATCTTAATATCTAAAAGTTCTTAATTAGGGCAAAGAAAGCGGTGAGAATAATTGATTTTCCAAACTAACCTAATCTTAACCATAGCAAGCTTTTTATAAACTTTTATCTCATTCTTAGATCTTAAAATAAAAACAAAAATCTTTTTGATTTAACTCGTTAAAACATAAAGAAAAGGAATTCATCTCCCTGTGGACCAATCCGTACTCAACCGGCTAGCTACCAAGCGACACCGTTATTGATTGCGGTTAATTCTTTGATTTTAAAAGCGCGTAAGCATTAAAGTCCACTACAATCAATATGAGAGAAAAATTTTAGTGGAAAGATTCCTACATCACCGAACATCCACACCTAGCAAGTTTGGATCATCGGTTAGAGCCCCTTCCGGTTTCCCCCGGGTGGATCTTCTTCAGTAGGGGTGGTCGACTTTCAAGCGTGATCCCAACGCTACGAGCTTGGAGGTGTCTTCCACAATTGGGTGGACACGCGTCGAAGGTTGTAGTTTCTGCACCTTTGCATTTCTAGTTTGCTAGTTTAAGCTTTTGGATCGATTTCTTGGGTTACGGGTGTTTTGTGCTCACAAAAAGTTTTTATTTTTGCTTCCGCCTCGGCCGCGGCTTCCACAGCGCGAGCACTGAACCCCAACAATATCTAGATATAGACACTCAAAATATTGACGCGATTAAAAGTTTTAATTTATATACATTCTGTGATCAGTAGTAATTTCACGGTTATTAAGGATATATGAATGTGCTTGATCGAGTCACTCCCTCCGGTAGGATTGATCCTACCATAGTTGATGGGATAGCTAGTCATCGTTAATTCAAGAAGGACGGTTTAATCTTGTTTCAACTCCACGCAAGTAACGAGAAGTGAAGTTAAGGCGTT
Organism: Agapanthus africanus; assembly: GCA_030015575.1. Lineage (NCBI taxonomy): Eukaryota > Viridiplantae > Streptophyta > Magnoliopsida > Asparagales > Amaryllidaceae > Agapanthus > Agapanthus africanus. The sequence continues at coordinate 871,083,058 of JASDDO010000024.1, read as the reverse complement.
CGTTGGCGTAATAACTCTCAGCTATTGATCCTTCCGGTTGCGCACTTGCCGTTTCAAGAATCCCAAGTATCTAAAACATTAACGAATACTTTAGACAAATATGAATATTATAATGAATTAAATAACACAATTGACTTAAAAAATATATTACCTTTCTACTGGACACATGCACCTATATAAGACTGGTCCAGCAACCATTTCCTCTGTAGCTACATGCACAGAAAGATGAACCATGACGATGAATAAAGATAGTGGAAATATCACCTCGAACTTATAAATGGTTTCAACAATAATCTTTTGCAACTCCTTGAATTTAGCTACATCTATCACTTTAGAACAAAGTTTATTGAAAATTTCGCAAATCTCTATCAAATCCTTGGTGACATTGGATGGCAAATTATGTCGAAAGCCACTGGAAGCAATCGATGCAGAAAAATATAACAATCGTGAGTTTTAAGATTCAGGAGTTGTGGTGGCTCGACTTGCACATTCTTCGCTATATTATAGGAGTAGCTATCTGGGGTTTTGATGCTCTTTAGCACCTCACAAAATCTTTTCATAGGCAATTTCGACATTGTGTGGTTTGAAACTGGTAATTCATAGACATCATCATCATGAAGTATCGGATGCAATTCCTATCGGATTCCAAGTTCCTCCAAGCAATCACGAGCACTCAACTTATCCTTGGACTTAGAATCGTCCTGTAACAATGTGCTAGCAATATTATCAAACACATTCTTCTCTGCATGTATGACATCAATACTGTGTCGAATCAACAAATATTTTCAGTAAGGAAGATTCCATAATATACTTTTCTTCTTCCACACACTCAACAATTCGTTATCTTCGGTACGCTTCCGTTTTTTCTGTTTATTGAAGGAACCATCTAAGTTAAAACGATTAGAACCTTGCTGAAATTAACACGATGAAATAAGCTCAAAAATTCCAATCCTTGACAATTGTTTTGGTGCTTCACCTTTTTCCAATTTTCCATCAAACTTATTTGTCATCTTTCTGTATGGATGATTCACCGATAACCTCCTATGATGAAACTAGTAACAAAACTTTCCACGTGTCTTAAGCTGTATGGCACTGTAATCAAGACTACATGATGGACTGTCACGACCCAATTTAGGAACATGACCGGCACTTAAACCACGTGACGTCATCAGGCGTAACGCAATTCAAGTAGGCCGAAAACCCAGAAATCTAAACCAAGAGAAGAAGTAAAGTAATAACAGATTTGGAAATCCCAAGTTAAAATCTCAGACTTAAATCGTTTTCTTAAAAATTTTGGCAGCGCCTCCTTTATAAAACTTGCTCTAAAACGGGTACAAACACAGAATATAAATAAAGCATCCCCAAACGGGAGCAAATCATACCCAAAGGCGGATCACAACCACCAAAAGCATATATACGACGCCGTAGCGAAGAAATAGGCAATAAAAATGAGAACAACATAAAAGAGGTAAAGCAATATAAGAAAAGCCGGCTCATACGAGCACGACACCTAGAGTCACATAATATACAATATCGATCCTCACAAACTCGTCTTTAAGTCAATACATGAAAGTGGTAGATGGAGAGTACTAGATTCAATAAGATATACAATAATGTGTTCTGATAACCGCAAACCCACCTACACCAAAAAGGCCTCACAGCCAACCGTAGCGGTATCCGCAGAAATAGATACAATAAGGAGCCCTGCCGCGACTACTCCGAGGGTCAACCCTGAAAAACACTGTGGCACAACGGGGGTGGGTTTCCAACTCGTTAATAGTAAATAGCATCATACAGATAATCTCAAGTATGCACGAACAACGATAATCTATCACATGCAGCCTGATAGCCTAAGTATGGCAATATGGATATGCAACTAATCATGATCAAGGTACACCTTCAGGGTACTATAACTACATGAAACAATGCATATCAAATAATCCTGAGTAGGGGATAAAACATAATCATCATCAATGAATCATCATCGTGGAGAAGCCCGGTGTCTATCAAAGACACCCCAAATCCCAATATCTCAGGCGCCGTCACTCTGATCGGCCCTCATAGCCGTAAATCTCATGGAACCTGAGTGCCCAACATCGACACTCGAAACATCATGAAAACCCTTGTCCAGCATCGATACATAAATCCACATAACTCGGGCTCTGTCGGTCCGGATTGACCCATATCCATCTCACGACTCCGGTCGGTATCCTCCGGATAGTCGCCGGGTCCAAACTATCACGGATAGGTAGTAGTCCCTCTGCCAGGCTCATCGTGTACTGCACAACAAACCTTTCTTGCCCCGGGGTACCATACCGGGTCCACCATAAACCCACAAACGGATCGTCCATCTTCTCGAATCGGGTTTCGAAAACCAATCTCAGAACCGAGAAAACTCATGGTGGACGCATCGAAATATCATATCAAGAGAAACCGGGTTTTCAAAACAATGCATACTCTCTTTGAAATATAACCATGGTTCTCAAATCCATAAATCACATGAAATCAGTATCTCAATACGTAAACCCATGAAATACAATGTATGCAACATAGAACAGTAATATGAGCATATCAAGGAAAAAATGCTCTTTTAAACGAATCAAGTTTTTAAAGATATCATGCGGTTCCCAAATTTTCCGAAGTCAAATGCAACAGCATATAAAGGTGTATATGTAGCTATAGCAAGGTATGTGTGTATGCATGTATGTATGTATGCATGATGCAATTCATATGCACAATAGAACAAGAATCAACGTCTAACTATTGATAATAATGAAAGCTGTACAATACACATTCCCTTAGTAAAGTGGTACAAGAACAACTGCTTCAATGTCAATAACAAATGTAGTACCTATATGTATATGTTGTATGTGTCATGGAAATTACCAACGGTGTGTGTGCCATACAATTCAGTGCTCGTGCAACATGAACCGTCGGTAATGGTGCAGTGTCTAATAGGTACTAAGTCAAGATACAACAAGTAATGGTATACAAATGATACTCATGCACAATCAACGTATATGCATATAAACATGTGTGTCACGCCCCGCTTCTCAGTATACGGGCAGAGGGTGCGACGAGGCCGCTACGTATTTACTCTATAGTAAATACGCTAAGCGTATCTAAGCAATATAAAAGAAATGTACACAAGAGACAAATGAGTGAAACAACAACTTTATTTATTAACATTCTCTTGTACAATGCATGGAAAAGTAAATACATCTGGATGAAAGAAATACCTAAACAGTGGCATAACAGAAAGGAAAAGTACTGAAATAAAATGTGTACAATGAAGCTAGAGCTCTGGGTCGTAGGCAAGCTGATCTAAGTCCTCGCTGGTAGGCTCGATCTCCTGAGTGTCGAGATCACCAGACAGCATTCCAAGGAAGAAAGAGAAGGAATGTCATCAGCGAACAATCGCTCGGTAAGTCCCAAAGATAAGGGAGAAATAGAATAGACAGAGAGAGAAAGTAGAGAGAGTGTAGCTTTTAAAGTTGTAATTAGTGTTAACGCTATTGTTTGTAGCTTGGTACAGAAGAATGCCAGTGTATACGAGAGGAGTATCTATATACCAGAGACTAATGCAAATGGAAGTACAAGGCTCCGTCGATAATACCACGGAACAACGACATGGATGTAATTATGTCTTATGGTTGCTGTCTCGTGCCACTTCTAACACCTTCCGTACCAATCTACCCCTTAAACCTCGCGATATCTTATTTGTATTGTTTGTATTGCAACTTGTATTGTCTTGTAATATAGAATGTATAATTGGATGACTTGCCGAAACCATGATATTAATAAATGGATGTAACTGGAGAATCATGGATGTAACTGGAGAATCATGTAAATGGAAGTATATCCATGGTTCGGTTCGGTCAATATAGATCGAATAGTTTGATCCGATTGATTATATGGATTCATGGATTCATATTGAATTGTAGTATTGTAGATTGTACTTGAATCATATTCAAGTCAGATTATTATAATGAGACTCAGTCTGAGTCAGAACAATTAGAAAAGAAATTGAACTCCTGAATTAGGTTTTGATATTATCGGTAGCCGTTGCACATGGGTGGCAGGATTTGTGTCTTTTTCAAAGACAAATACCGTGTTGATAACACCGTTGTTAAGTTTTCTACCTTAAATAGGCAAGCACCCACTTCTCCGGCTCCCTGAGGCTCAAGAGATTGGTCCCGCTTAAACCTATATTTACTAGGGTCCTTAGGGTAATTTATAGAACTTGAGGGGGTTTTATGTAAAAATAATTTTGTATAATTTTCAAAATATACCTCAAGTATTTAATTATCGTCTTTGGAATTTTCATAGTTATGGATTTTATATTTGTGACATTTCTAGTGAATAAATCTATTTTTCATAATATAGGGTTTTTAATTGTAATATTGAACTTGTATGGAATTTCACGGTATTTTCATGTAAAGTGATACTTTTGATTTAGAAAAACTGGAATATTTATATTATATCAAAAATAGGTATTTTGATAATATATATATATATAATTTTATTATTTTCTAGAAATCTCATTTTCGTAAAATATTTGTATTTCAAATCATTCGAGACCGAATGCTCCTTGCGGAGGTCTGCATCTCGTACTACTAAGCCCAGAGATGTGCGATAATCCGCACCATCCCATTCGGGTTCCCCAAAATGGGTTGTAGCAGCGCTGTTCATATCAGAAAATTGCATTCTAATACCGCTCATTCATTATATATTTGTTGTATTTATCGGTACTATTAACCAGTATCGCTCAGTAATACAGATTACAGGTATCCGTGACAAAATACTGGAAATACATTCAAAAGCATGGATATGTCATTTGAGAGCCGACACTGCAACCAGAACCGCAAACCGACCGATACTTCATGAGTTTCTTTTTGCAACAAGTTTGTGTACACACTTTTTATCTAAATGGTCCAACACAAATAAGTGTGTACACAAGACTTTTAGGCACATGTGGATATGAAGTAATGTGCATTCAATGCTAAAGATTATGTGTTGATTTAAAGATTCAAAATTCCCTCCAATAATAAGTGCAAAACAAAATCAAATAGACAAATCAACATGGACCATAATGGGGGCAGCCATGAATCAAGTCACAAATGGACATGAAGTAATGAGCATTCAATGCTAAAGATTGTGTTTTGATTTAGTGATTCAAATTTTGCTCCAAGCATCGGGTGCAAACTAGGTCAAAACAGAGAAAAAAAACTGGACCAAAGTGATGTGGAGCACCTAACAAGTCAACATACAAAGCACGAGACCCTGCCCTCGGAATTGGGCCGAGCACTTTAGCTCTCTGATCGAGCTGGCCGGCCCCCTGCCTCCTGTGGGCCCCAGTCTCTCTCAGTCCATCCCCTGCTACCACGTAGTCATATTTTTATTGTTTATTTTCTTTTCTTTTGTGCTTATATATAGCAGGCAGTGGACACGGGTTCAAGGGTCTAATTTTGTCCAATTTTGCCGCTCTTTTGTCTTAGATTGTCCAAGTTTTCTTTTCTTTTTTCTTGTAAATATCTTAGTCCCCTTGAGTTCTTAACCTTCTCTTGATCTTTCAACCTCTTCATTAAGCTTGAAAGTTTAAGGGTTGGTTATTGATCTCAAGGGCTGTATTATTCTTCAAGATTAATAAAGTTTTCTTTTTGTGCTTTCATTGACCATGAGTTCTTTGCCATCACTTGATCTTGCAACCTCTTAATTGAGCTTGCAAGTTTAAGTGTAGGTCCATGTCTTGTATTTTGATCTTTGGTTCCTAGTATTATATTCTTGCAATTTACATTCTTGCTTTACCTACTTGCATTTTCATTCATGCAATTTACTTACTTGTATTGTTTTCTTTTCTTCTCTTTTCTTTTGCTCTTTTTGGTTTGTTTTTGAGATGGTTGTGAATATGTGTTTGTTGGGGTAAAAATTTACACCCCGGTTGACCAGGTCAAAATCAAAGTCAACCCTAAGCCAGGTGGGCCCAAGCCCAGGTCAAGCGGGCCCATGCCCAAGTCGAGCCCGCGGCCAGCCTCTCCGTGCCAATACCAAAATCATGTAATAAATAATTTTTATGTAAATGTTTATGCATGAATGGGCATAAAGCCAATATTTTGTAAGCCCGTGGCTTATGTGCAAAAATGAAATGGCACATGAGCCATGGGATGACTAAAACGCCATTTTTGTAAAGCCCAAGGGGCTATATGCAAATATGTAAGCCTATAAAAGGCAACATGATGATGAATAAAATAACACTTTTCATTCCCCAAAAACTAGGGTTCTTTGTGCCTCCTGCTCCTTCTCCAAGGTTCCAAAAACCTTCCTCTTTCTTTTGAATTAAATCAAGAGTTTAACTCTTCTTTCTCCCAAAATAAATAGTTTTTCACCACAAAACCTACAAAGGGGAACTTGGATCTGTCATCAGATCTTAAAAAGAAGAGATTTTGAGATTTCACATCTCTTGATCTTCAAGATCTAGCAAGCAACAGGAGGAAGAAGAAGAACCACTTTCATTAAACCCAGAACACATTCAGGAGCCCGACTCCTCTCTGATTTCTCTTTGAGAAATCTTTTTTCAGGCTAAAAGCCTCTTGTCCTCTCCAGCGTGCAGCGCAAGTGCGCAAAGCGCCCGCGTGCCGACACGTGGCGCGCGCGCTTGCGCACCTGCGCGCTTGCGCAAGTGCGCAAAGCGCCCGCGTGCCGACACGTGGCGCGCGCGCTTGCTTGCGCACCTGCGCGCAACGCGCATTGCGCAAAGCGCCCGCGTGCCGAAACGTGGCGCGCGCGCTTGCGCACCTGCGCGCAGCGCTCTTGCACAAAGCGCCCACATGCCGACACGTGGCGCGCGCGCTTGCGCTCCTGCGCGCAGCGCTCTTGCGCAAAGCGCCCACGTGTCGACACGTGGCGCGCTCGCGCCTGAGCGCACAGCACCTAAGCGCACAGCGCCCAAGGTGCTGCCCCACACATCCTTTGGATGCCTTTCCCCCTCTTTCTTTTATATATATACATATATACATATATACATATATATATACATATGTATACATATTTGCCTACACACGTGCTCCACGACACTGTCCCTGTTAGAAAAAAATTTCTAACGGGGCGCTGCCCCGCATCCCGCAAGGGGGCTGCTAGCCCCCTTGACCCCCAGCCCTCTATCCGGGTAGCGGGACCCCCGTAAAAAAAACTCTGCGTGGCTCCCGATATATCCAAACCCCTCTTTCAAAACACAACACACGTACACTGCACATTGAGTTCGCATGACCAGTTTAACCCGTTAATCGGAGGTTCCCTCGCCCTAAAGGCGAGGGGTAATTAACGGCAGCTTAGTCCACGGCTGCCGGAGATTCGGATCCGCACAATCAATAAACCCCGGCCTACCCTAGGCAGGGGGAATCTGTAGTACGCCTGACAAGAGCGCGCGTATTCCCATCTCAATGGGGTGACGAAAAACACCCTACAGTGTTGTTAGGATAGAAACCGATATTGTAAGTTAAGGTTTCTTGGCGCATTTCCTTTTCCCGTATTTTTCATTGAACTCCGTCCAAACGTTACGCAAGCGCTCCGTTAGGCACCCTATCCTACCAAGGTAACGGTGATTCCTAGCCGCGACCGGTTGCATTCGGTTTGACCGGAGGCGAAAGAAAGAGACAAGAACGGACGGACAAGGGTCAATAAACCGGATTTCTAATACCGTTCTTAAATACCCTAATCCACGTTGTTGCCGATTGCTCTAGCTTCAATCGTTAAGTTCGACTCAAAGGTTTTAGTGCGGATTTCCTTAGCTTACACTATTGTATCTTTTCCTAACAAGATTTACACTTTTTATATAACACATAGGTTAGATAAGAACAATTCCACCCACGTGCATTAACTCGTTACGATATGAAACATAAACGCTCCGTCTCCCTGCGGACGACCCGTGCTCATCGCGGCTAGCTGCAAAGCGACACCGTCCTGATCACGGTTAAACTCTAGAATTCTTAAAACTCGACATGCCAAAAAGCAAGCGATCAAATAGCGCCGTTGCCGTGGATACGGTAACGTTTTAATTCTTTTTGTTTCGGGTTAATCTCTGTACATTTCATCTATACAACTAACCCTATTTTCAATAACAAACTAAAAATTCAAAATTTCAAAACCAAACAAAAAACTAACAAAACCAATTTTTCTCTCTGGATTTCTGGCCTGCTACCACTCTGGATCTATACTAAAAATCAAACAATATCAGTGAGACTCTAGTGGAACACAGTGAACACAGAAGAAGTTTGGAGCCCATCTGCCACAACTTGGCCGGCGACACACCCACAAAGTCCGAGCTCGCCGGCCTCTTCTGCTCCTTCTGCCTCCAATTTTTCCTCTGTGCTCTACTGTTCTGTTTCTGTCCCATTTTTATTGTTTGTATTTTATAATTTTTAGTGTATAGGTATTTGGGCATTCATATCGTTTTTTTGCACTAATATCCATTTTTTCTGACATTTATAGATTTTTGCGGAGTTGCGAACTACGATTGTGTGGAGCTAAGTGTACATTCCAAGCTAAGGTGATTACGAAGTACAGTGCCAAAGATCTGGGTAGTTAGACCCGCGCAAGCGAACATTCCAAGCTATTCGGATTTAATTTCAACGAGAGTTTTTTAACCCGAAAATTTATCGGTACGTACTTTACTAACACCTTCTTCTCAAATCTGACGCATTCACTATTCTATCTTTGCAGGATTCTTTGCAAGTTCGCTACCAAACGCCAAAATTGACTAACCCTATTTGTTGCAGTGCCATGCTTAAACTAAAAAACGATTGTTTGATTCTTTGAATAAATTTTTTTCATTGAATTGCGCATTGCATACATTAATACGGACTTAAGGGAAAGCAAACCCCACAACATACGATAAAGGATTTCATCGCCTTTTCCGTGGCCCACAAATCACGAAACTGTGCATAAACGTTTACCCACACAAATTTTAAAAGAAACTAGACTTTAAGCCTTTAAGGACTTTGCGCTCACCAGGAGAAATTAACTGTGTTTAGAACACCGCTTAATGGTATATCGTTCACGGGGTGTCTAGGAAAGTGTTCACGGCGAAACCGCCAAAAGAGAAAGAGTTATTTAATTAAGGACCTTCGCAAAAGCATCGGAAAACCTCCCCTTATCTCTGCACTTACCTGGCCTCGTGATCAGTATATCTTGAGCCCGTTTCTCGATACAGTTTTACTTCGACAATCAAGTTCTGGAGCAGGTCTAGTTGACCTAGGTAAACCCTAGACCGATTAGATGTGTGGTATTTTTGTGTCGTGATTGTTTTTGTCCAGATTCTTTTTTTGTGTATATTTCATTCTTTTGTTAATAACTAACTAAAAAACTAAAAAAAAACCACATTCTTTTTCCTCTCTTCTTCTTCTCTTCATATCATGGGTACCCCACCTCGCAAAACTCTAGCCGAACTTTGGTACCCACAACCAGACATAACTTCCTACGGTTCTTGCTTTGGCCGAACGTCGAACGATCCATCCATACCAAAAATTTCTTTGAAAGATCGGATAGACGCGTCTAGGACAACCAATTGGACTCCGCGATCTACCTTGTATCAACCATTTCAACATTCACCACTTTCTTACGTTCATATCCCTTTTGAGAGTCCAGTTGTAACTCTAAAACCTATGTCTATTGCAGAACAAATCGAACAATCCCGTAGCCGGTCTTTCGCTCCTTTCACCACTGCGAATTCTTTAGATCAAAAATTCCATTCACCTTCTTATCCGTATGTTGATCCTGCCCATGTCCAACCATTCAATTCCTATCTATCCTACCCAACTTTTGCACCATCCCTAGACATTGCTTCTGAAAAGCCTTTTGGGAGTTTCCAGTATCCAAACAACTTCGAATCTTTTACTGAAACCCCGTCACAACCTATGTCTAGTCTGGAACAGTCGTTGGAAGACTTTAGGGTAGCGTCATGCCAACAGTTGATGGATTTGAATGCATCAATGGCCGCCCTCATACAACCTAGTGACCCGGTAGCTAGTTTCCAACTAGATCTAAATTTTCCAATGTATGATGAGGCGGTAGGACAGGTTGAGAATTTGAGTGGAGAGAGTGAGCTGTACACCCTTCCAAATCAAACCTACCCACAATTGAATCCCACAACTCCTGTTTTGAAAGTCTATCTAGTGTCCCAAATGATTTATCAATTGAACATAGAATGATGAATGAGTTGTGCGACTTTATTGTGTTTGATTTACCCGATTGTGAAGGGTCCATTCCAAGTGAAACCAATCCCAAACCTTTTGACTTCTACACCTCCATCCTAAAACCTGAATTGACTAATATCCATGCTTTTGATGAGGTGTCTGAGAAAATTAATTTTCACTTGATTGAAGATATTGACGCTGGGAATATTTTGGATGATGAACCCGCAGTTTTGGATGAGTTTTTCTCCCCAATTCATCATCCCGAGTCATTAACTATTTTTCCCGAACTTCATATGCGTCTGGATTTTGATGATAAATGCATGGATGAGCTTAACTTTGAGGAAAATTTTGAGTATATTTTTGAGGATGAACCTGTTTTTCTTGATGAGTCGGATTTTCCAATTCATCCTATCCCCATCATTGACTGTGTACACCCTCCGGAACCTTTAACCGATAACCTTTCTCGACCACTTCCCTCCATCCTTTCCATCATTCCGACCTTGTAAGACACCGTATCAATTTCACTTCTTGTGTCTAGTTTACTAAGTTCGAATTATCCATGGTTTCTTACGAATCTTGAGGGATTTGACCCAATTTCTCGCCATATTGATAGATTAATATCCATCTTTTCACATCGATCATTACAGATTGTATTAATTTATTCAACCCATTTCCACCCTCAAGTTCATATTCCACTTCTTTCTCACTTCCGCCATTCTTCTCCTCCACCGAGACCAGATGCCGCTTCTATCCCCACACAGTCTCGCGTGTTTCTCATTTCTTTTCTCTACACTCCATTCTTTCACCAACCTCCGTTTTATAACGATAAAAATTTTGAATGGTTGGTGCTCACTTTTGGCCTTTGTAAGGCCTTGTATAGCTTGATACTGTTCTTTTCCTCCTAAACTCTGAACTTCACCGCTTAAACAGTGGAAATACTGTTTCACTTAAGTTTGGGGGGAACCTTTTTATGTATATATTTTTTTTGGTTTTCTTTCTGTTTTGTATATAATTTGTTTTTGGGGAGCGCCGACAATTTTGACCCTCTTGATGTAGCCTGACAGTGAGGGCACTGTCAAGTTTAAGTTTGGGGGTGTGCTCGGTAAGCTTTCTACATTCGCATTCATTTGTATATTCTGCATTTTGCATACTTATTAAAACACATAAAAATCAGAAAATTTTCTAAAAACATAAAAACTTTGTCGTCAAGTTAGCTAGTGGGAGAACTTAGATTCAATATTTCAATGATTTTGTTTGATAAGATAAGAACAACTAAATTCTATTTTTAGATTTTGAAAACCTAAAAGATAACCCTCCTTTGAAGTTAACTATAGCTAATATACGTCTTTATATCACACTACACGTGTCGTGAGCTTTTGAAAATTAGATGACAAGTCATTTATGTCTGAAAACTTTTTAATTGATAAATTATTTTCTGAGGATCAAATAGGTTTGTTCTGAAATAAGTAATATCAAGAATAGTTTATGAAGTGAAGCGGATATGAAGGGATGTTATTGATACCTTAATTGGAACTAACTCTAAAGAATAACCCATCTGAAACTTGATTGGAGTGATTACACACCTGACCCACTAAACACGTCTTTTATCCAAAAAAATAAAAAAAATAAAAAAAATAATTGAACTACCGGTTATATCTCCGTTCGCATTAAATCATTATGATTTTCACGCTAAAATTGGTCTTTTGTTTTAGGGCCTAGGTAACTTGAGTAATTAAGTCCGCTGGGGTGTCTCTACACCCAATGTCCTAAAACCAACTAGTTTGGGAGTATTGACCCAAAGCTCGCTAAGAAGCCTAGAAAGTCCAAATTAAAACAAAGTCAAGCAAGTGTTCTCTCCGAATTAAAATTCCTAACGGTTCTTCGTGTGAGAATAATCTTGACAAAAGAAAGGTTTTTATAAAATATTTCTAGCGGAGATATGAAGGTTTTATCCTATGATGAAGACTATTGTACGTTCACAAGGGTGTGTATGAAACGAAAACAAGAAAAAGGTGGAGTGAAAAATAAGACCTAATTTCCTGTTAAGGAAGATAGAAATTCTGAATTTGAAACCTAATTGGAAAACGAAACTTGAGAAGTACTTAACTCTTTATAAAACTTGTGTGATCCTTTTTAAGTTTTTATCTGGGCTTTATTTTGTGACATGATGACTCTAATCGATCCTTTTGAAATTTAACGACACTATTTACATTGCACGTAAAGACATATAGAATTTTAAGTTAAATAAGAAGCGAGGTGTGAAAAATAAAGGTTCGATTGTTCTAAATTTAGGATAATAGAATTGCTAGCTTTAAAACAAAACCTTAGGGTTAGAATCATAGTTATTTCGCAAAAGTAGCTTGACGGGATTTTGTGGGTGAAATCCGCTGAAAACCCTCAGGAGACAACACTCCTCCTACTAGGAACACCTAGAGATTTAACGGCTTATTGCACGAGCTCAGTGCAATCGTGTTCCCTGTGAAAGTGAGGTCAGGATTCTTTTTGTTTTGCTCGGGACAAGCAAAAGATAAGCTTGGGGGTATTTGTTCATATCAGAAAACTACATTCTAATACCGCTCATTCATTATCTATTTGTTGTATTTATCAGTACTATTAACCAGTGTCTGCTCAGTAATACAGATTACAGGTATCCGTGACAAAATACTGGAAATACATTCAAAAGCACGGATATATCATTTGAGAGCCGGCACTGCAACCAGAACCACAAACCGACCGATACTTCATGAGCTTCTTTTTGCAACAAGTTTGTGTACACACTTTTTATCTAAATAGTCCAACACAAACAAGTATGTACACAAGACTTTTAGGCACTTGTGGATATGAAGTAATGTGCATTCAATGCTAAAGATTATGTGTTGATTTAAAGATTCAAAATTCCCTCCAATAATAAGTGCAAAACAAAATCAAATAGACAAATCAACATGGACCATAATGGGGGCAGCCATGAATCAAGTCACAAATAGACATGAAGTAATGAGCATTCAATGCTAAAGATTGTGTGTTGATTTAATGATTCAAATTTTCCTCCAAGCACTGGGTGCAAACCAGGTCAAAACAGAGAAAATAAACTGGACCAAAGTGATGTGGAGCACCTAACAAGTCAACACACAAAGCACGAGACCCTGCCCTTGGAATTGGGCCGAGCACTTTAGCTCTCTGGCCGAGCTAGCCAGCCCCCCCGCCTCCTGTGGGCCCCAGTCTCTCTCAGTCTATCCCCTGCTGCCACGTAGCCCTATTTTTATTGTTTATTTTCTTTTCTTTTGTGCCTATATATAGCAGGCAGTGGGCAAGGGTTCAAGGGTCTAACTTTGTCTAATTTTGACGCTCTTTTGTCTTAGATTGTCCAAGTTTTCTTTTCTCTTTTCTTGTAAATATCTTAGTCCCCTTGAGTTCTTAACCTTCTCTTGATCTTTCAACCTCTTCATTGAGCTTGAAAGTTTATGGGTTGATTATTGATCTCAAGGGCTGTATCATTCTTCAAGATTAATAAAGTTTTCTTTTTGTGCCTTCATTGACCATGAGTTCTTTGCCATCACTTGATCTTGCAACCTCTTAATTGAGCTTGCAAGTTTAAGTGTAGGTTATTGAGTCCATGTCTTGTATTTTGATCTTTGGTTCCTAGTATTATATTCTTGCAATTTACATTCTTGCTTTACCTACTTGCATTTTCATTCCATGCAATTTACTTACTTGTATTGTTGTCTTTTCTTTTCTTTTCTTCTCTTTTCTTTTGCTCTTTTTGGTTTGTTTTTGAGATGGTTGTGAATATGTGTTGTTAGGATAGAAACCGATATTGTAAGTTAAGGTTGCTTTGCTCATTTCCTTTTCCCGTATTTTCCATTGAACTCCGTCCAAACGTTACGCAAGCGCTCCGTTAGGCACCCTACCCTACCAAGGTAATGGTGATTCCTAACCGCGACCGGTTGCGTTCGGTTTGACCGGAGGCGAAAGCAAGAGACAAGAACGGACGGACAAGGGTCAATAAGCCGGATTTCTAATACCGTGCTTAAATACCCTAATCCACGTTGTTGCCGATTGCTCTAGCTTCAATCGTTAAGTTCGACTCAAAGGTTTTAGTGCGGATTTTCTTAGCTTACACTGTATCTTTTCCTAACAAGCTTTACACTTTTCATATAACACATAGGTTAGATAAGAACAATTCCACCCACACGCATTAACTCGTTACGATATGAAACATAAATGCTCCATCTCCTTGCGGACGACCCGTGCCCATCGCGGCTAGCTACAAAGCGACACCGTCCTGATCGCGGTTAAACTCTAGAACTCTTAAAACTCGACACGCCAAAAAGCGTCCGATCAGGCGCTTTGCAAAGATTTATAAAAATACGTAATCTTGTAGAAAACGGTTTTAAATAGCTAGTGGTATTTATATGTAAAGTTTCGTTTTACCGTATTCTATGTTCCCGAAAGGTATCGTTCTATGTTGCATATAAGTGTTGTGAGGAGGTGGGTTATTACCTCGTGATCTAATTAAAGGTATAGCAAGATTAATGATGTTTTAAAGTAGAAAGTAAACTACATGGTATTTTAGTGAAAAAGAGCGGTAAAAGTTACAAAATGATATATATTGCCATGAAACTTGTTCAACATATTTGTTAATGGTTAATAGTCAACATGTAAGGGTTTGGTATGATTGTATTTAAGAAAGGTGAGGTTTTTAAGAAGAACCGAATCGGACATCGGATTAACCCCGATTCCGTCGGGTTTTAGAAATACATGTTTTTAGAAAAGAATAGAGAAGAAGGAGGTGGTACTTATGGGTTTAGAGGTTAGGGATGAGGAATAGGAAGCGGTAGGAGGCGCCGGTGCGTCGTTTCGTCGTCGGGAGCTCCTAAGGTCGTCGTCGGAAGATCGCCGAAGTTTCGCCCTTTACTAACTTCAATTGCACATTAAAATTTCTTGAGAGTTTGGACAGAATTGTGAGTGAGGGGGTGTGTCTAGGGGTGGTATTTATAGGGTAAAGCTAGGGTTGGGGTTAGGTGAAGGGGTGTATTGAAAATTGTATTAATTTGTAATAAAAATAGGGTTTAATGGGATTTTAAAGTGCTCTGGAACCAATCCAAAGAATTTGAGTATCAGGAGTGATGGGGAGGTGAAAAGGCACGACTTTTGCGTTGACGACTCGGCGGTCCGGCCGAGTCCGGCCGGCGGTGGTGGCCGAGTCCGGCCGGCGGTAGTGGCCGAGTCGGCCGAGTCGCCGGCCGGACTCGGCCGGACCGCCGAGGCCGAGTCAGGCCGGGGTCGGTCACCATGGGTCCGTCGTCGCTTGGTCTTCCCCCTGATCCAGTTTGTTTTATATGTGTAGTGGGGTTTTTACGAGTTATGCACGTGTAGAGCCTTGGACTTCTAAAAATTCAAAACAAAACAATATTAAAAATAATGTGGGGATTGGATTGAACTCCGTTGCTTTGGTTCAGCAGTGCAAGGTCTTACCAATGAGCTACAAGCTCTTGCTTGCTATTAAAAAGCAAAACAAATTTATAACTTGTGCTCAGGAAAAAATACCCCTTTCTGTATTTTTGAAATTTTTTTTACAGAAAGTTGTATAGAAAGTTTAGGGTTGTTAAATTCTACCCTCCTTATAAAAATTTTGTCCTCGAAATTTGTAAAAGGAAAGTATAATAGATTCAAGGAAAGTTTGGTGACTGAAGTTCTGATTATGTATGAAAAATAACAAAGTGATACAAGGGTTTTAAAAATGTGAAAGAGACTTACTAATGTTACCTTGGTCAACTGTCTCGGCTTCTACGGCTGCTAAGGTGTAAGCCTATCGCCGTGGCACATTCCTCCTAGCTGGAGGCACATTCTGTCCTTGAGGCATGTTTCTCTGCCCTCTAGGCATGTTCCTCATTGCCTGATGGAATTGGTGATTTGGCTGTGCAGGAGGTCCACGTGGAGGTGGTGCTGGGAGTGCATAACGAGTTGCAGGAGCCTGGATAGCTGGCCGCTGCGGGTAGTTGGTGTGTGTGTGAGCTGAGTTGCGTCTATAAGGACAGTTTCCAATGTCGTGATTGGATGCGCCACAAACCAAGCATAGGCCTTTTACGCGCCTACAGTCCTTCCAATGAAAACAAAAATCGGGACTTGGCTGATCATTGGCTTCCTCCAGTCTTCTGAGTTCAACAGCTGGCCTTGAAGAGGCTCCTCCTGCCATCTGGTTGGCAGGGCGCTTCACTCCGGCAGTTTGAGGTCTGCCCTTCTTCTTTACCACTGCCTCGTATCTTCGGGCAGCTCTCAGAGTCGATTCATGAGTCGGAAAATATCCTGTGGCCAGTGCAGCCTGGATCTCCGAATCCAAACCTTGTTGAAATCGACGGGCTCTGATCTCGTCCGTCGGTATCAGGTGTGCCGCATATCTGTTAAAATATTATGTTAGCTGTGTAGTATGTGATATATAGAAAAATTCGAATTATTGAGACATATCTTACCGACTGAGCATGGTGAACCCAGCGTCATATTCATCTATTAACTTGGTCCACATCGAACCTTATTGTAGATGGATGAACTATTGTTCCATGTCGAACCTGGCAGTCTCAGGGAAGTACTTAGCGTCGAACTATTCATATCAGAATTTTGCATTATTATATTCCCCATTCTTAATCATATTGCAAATAAATAGGTGCTTTTGATCCATGTCTGCTAAATAGTTGCAGGTTACAGGTTCTCAGAACATTACAGTGAAATTCAGGAAAAGACGCTACAAATGTGAGACTACGACCAACAAATAGATGAATCTGTATGATGCCGCCTACCAGTTTAAGAAACAAACAATGATCAATGAACAGTTCAATATACAAAGCACGAGGGCAGCACAAGATTCAAGACTTCAACGCGAAGCTTACGGTAAAAGTCCACAAATTCTGCACTGTTCGAAATCTGGAAGAAAGTAGAAAAGATTCTGAAGAACCAAGTGAAGAAAACAGAAGAAAAAGGCAACATGAAGCAACCCTGAAGAAATGAGCCAGAGATCTCACCAAACATGGGATTCTGCCGCGGATCCACGGCCGTGCTGTGCAAGAGTCGGTGCACGTGCCGGTAGGTGTCGGTGCTTTGACCCGGCTTTCTTAGGGTAGTCTTGTAATTTCAAGTATGGATCAGATATAAAACCTAGGGTTTCTCCTGTCTATAAATAGGAAAGCTTACAGTCTCTTTTGGGGCATGCCTCTTTTAATTTCTAGATCTAAATTTTATTTTCATTGTAATCGTCAAGAGGTGTCAATAAAAATAAGTTTTTTTTATCTTGCATTTTTCATTCGAATTTAATTTCTGCAATTTTAGTATCTGTCTTTTATTATCTACACGTTAATTAGTTAATTAAAAAGAAATATATAAAAATGAATCTCATCATAATTTGCCTAATGAGTGAGTAATTCCTCACTTGTTAGGGTTAGGATTGGGTAAGTTTGAGAGATGGACATCTCTCACTCCTTTCTTGCCCTTATTGTTGGATATATGTATGCCCTAGAGGCCATTATGTAATAGTGGATGTATTTATACATGTGTATATATATATATATATATATATATATATATTCAGTGTACATTCTTGCTCGACATGATAGTATGCTATTTGGTTCTACTTTATCTGACATGTTGATTTGATCATGCTTTTATTCATTCATACATGCTGATAAAGCCCTGAGGATATCGGATTGACTGCAGTGATTATGATAGAGATCATACTAGTGGGACATCTGTAGTTTATAAGCATATCCTGAAATGTCCCTAGTCGGAGGTGTATCGAGACGGGGCATCAATATACCAGAGTAGACTAGCGTATATGATACTAGACCCATGTGATGGGCGATGGATGTTCCCACTTTCATCGATGTTTGACATCAAGATCGTATACGGGTGCTCAGTGGTGACTGGGTACACTGGACGGACTCACCGAGAACTCCTATATAGAATTATATCTATCGTCGGATAGGAGTTCTCAGGTGACACTGGTACAGATTAGTCTGTAGACCCGAGATCATCATAGAGTCTTATGTTTTCTCCTACTGTACTTTGATTGCCACCCTACCACGGCTCTACTGAGTTGTGCAAACAGGTGGCCGTTGGGTACAGTCCCGAGACACACGAAGGCAATGAGCGATAGGAGGGGTTTCTTCTCTCCCGGTATTGGGAGTTGATGCTGTGCTGTGCCCGACTGGTTATATCAGCAAGTCCCTGGCCAGGGCTGCTGAGATTTGCTGATAAGTGTTATCAGTAGTTTCTCGATCTGTTATAGACCATTCACCGGCATGACTTATTAAGTTATTGAGGTCGACGTGACCACCTAGGCTCGATATGCAGCATATCTGACGAAGAGACCGGACTGTACGGTAGTGTTGCCGGTTGGCTCGACGGGAGTTATAGCAGGTTCGCTTATTTTCTTCTGATCGCTCAATACCCGGGTGGCCGTTACGTTTAGCTGACCGCTTGCGGCTTGGGGGTGCTTGTTATGATCATCACCCACTACCGGCGTATTGACGAGTCTTAGAGTCCCACAAAGGAGTTACCTAGTCCAGACGAAACGTTGTGGTGCGCGTATGCGATATGCGCATGGACCCGATTAAAATGCGCGTATGGGATACCGTATAGAGATCGGGTGGCTTGCTTTTGGTGGGGTCATATGTGATATGGCTGGATTGATAAATCAAGTGTTGATTTATCATTTAACCATTAGTTTTCTCACTTGAAATCCTTTCTTGTACATGATGGATGTATGCATGCATGTATGCTTTCTTTGTTTTAGTTTCATGCACATATGGATGTGCATACACACATACATACATGCATCATCCTTCATGGTTGCTTATACATGGAATATGATGGCAATATAAGACTCACACCTTGGTTAAATATATGAATTATTATTTAATTTTTGTTTAAAACAAAATGGAAAAGGAAAGGATAATTCTTGACTAGTTTCTACATCCTTCTTTAACCTAACCATCCTCACCTACCCTTAACCATGGATTAAACTTTCCTTCTATGTTTTAAACTCTAATTAAATAATAACTCAAACATTTGACCATGGTTTGAGATGAGAAGAAATAAATATATATAGATATATTTTCATTTCTTTTCTATAGTTAATCTTTTCTCTTCTTCTAAAAGAAAAGCCATCATCTTCTTCCTCCTCCTTCCTTTGCTCTCTAGTTTTTTATAGTGAGAAAAACACACATCAAGAAAGGTTTTTTAAGTGAGAAAAGCCACCACAATATCATTCTACACAAGTTTAGCCCACTTGTTTAGAGTGTTCTCTTCATTTCTTCTCTTGAAAAGTGAAGTTACAAGTTTGGACTAGGAGCTTCGGATGGATCGTCGTGGACACTAGAAGACTTCAAGAGAACCTTTCTCCAACTCTCAACTGGCCAAAGAGTCTAGAAAAAGGGAGCTACAAAGGTTGTACTCTCAAAACCCTAGTCTTTGCTACTTGTTATGTATAGAAACCCTAATATTCTAGGATAGATCCTTTGTATCCTTATATAGCACCATAAAAATTTGAACTTTATGACATGTGATGCTTCCAAACTCTACATAAGGTGCTAGGTAAACCTAACATTGGTATCAGAGTCGACCTAGAACATTAGGCGACACTTTTACGAAGTAAAAATCCCGATCGGATCAAAATACGACGTTTCGAGACCTTCTCTGGACAAATTTTAAAATCTGACATTTTTCAGAATTAAAAATACTTAAAAAATAGAGCAGGAAAATATAAGAAATTCTGTGAAAAACGAACCGATGATCCGTACAATCCGCCGCGGAACCGCGGCCAATCCTTGCTTAGGCCGCGGTTCCGCGGCCGTACAGAGTCTTCATGGCTTCATTTTTCTACAGTATTTCCTAAAACTGCTTGTATATTGGTTTTAGGTATGTTTAATCTGAATCCTGTACTGTAAATTCTGGAGATGGTTTTGGACTCGACAATTCGATCGGAATTTTCATTTCGTTTCTTTTCCGGGTAAACTAGAAAGTATTGAAGTGTTCGAACGACTATCATTTGCTCACTATTCACGTGGTTTAAATATTTTGGAGATACGTGCAAGTTTTTTTTGTGGTGGACCCTCTAGAAGAAAACAAACCTTAACTCGATTATGTGACCGTTTTGAACTGCCCTTTGAACCTTAGGGTTTGGGGCAGTACGGCGTGCCACATGTGAGGCGTTGGTTTGACCCTTCTACGGCTGGACCGCTACTACTGTATCATACTCCGGGTTTTTTGAACTCCGCTCAAGTGTTGAGCTTTAGGGAATCTTGGGTATTTGATCGTTCGTTCGAAAACTTTAATACTGTCTGTTTATCTGGAATGTGATACAATATGTGGAATTCATATAGTTTAGGCATGAAATACGAAGTATGTGATATTTCGCATTTATGATGTCTAAAGTGTATGTGGATTCCAAATATTGTAGTTTTACATTTTCTTTTCTGTGACCGTAAGTGTAGTATGTTCGATATCGCCGGTTTCGTTGCTATACATCAACGACAATTGGGGTACGCATACTTAGTTACGTTGATGATATGTGATATTATGTGTTGCTGAGATATGATGTGCAGGATTGTCACGATCGAATAGCCGGGGTTTTTTATGTGAGATGAGAGTTTTATATTTTCATTCATGTAAATTCAAATGTAATGTAATATTCTTTTATTTGGGGCACTTCCGGGTTGAGGTTGTGTCACCAGTGTTGTATATTATTTTCTTTTCCGCATTAGGATAGACCCAAGGAGGGGAGCACAAGTGACCGGGTTCTGGGGTTCAGTGGGAGGCCATCTCGAGGAGTCGAGACCGGGTCTCCTAAACTCCAGGATCGGTAGGGTCGCTTGCCGCTCTCGTAGGGGTCTAGGGGTGTGGGCTTGGCTATTCATCGCGACTGTGGAATCCGTATTTTCTATTGTTGGCTAAATACTAAATACGGACGTACTAGTATATCCCACATTATATATATGTTTCTGCTGCCTGTGTTCTGAGATATCTGAGACGAATGACATATTATATATATGATATATAGTAGACGTTGCTTATGTTTTACACCCGTGCTAGTCCCGTCCCGGTATGCCGTTAGTTAAGTAACCTAACGGTGCATAACGGAACATTGCGGCGAATGCGGATAGCATAAGCGTACGTATTATTTTCGTTTCTTTTCTGTGATTGGCTTAAGGACTTAAATGATGGGATTACATTAATGTGATTAATGTAAAGAAAATAAACCTAAAAAGATGTTGTAGAATCGGATTTGAAAACCACTCGGCTATTTGTGAAAAAGCTACATTTCAAAACTGCGGAGCTTAAGCCACTCCTTTTGAAAACCATTTGATTCTACAACGATATCAAGTTCAAAGCGTTAAAGATTTTCTTAAAAATCATCCGCAACCTTCCGTCATTTTAGGAAGTAGAGTACTTAGTATTCGTGCTACGTTTGTTGACTTTAGTTAAGGCGTAGTGTACGGTAGCTAAGTGACGTCTTCCTACACTGCATATGATGCAGATTAATTAGGACATTCATGCAACTTTGTTGACCATAGTTAAGGGTCATATGGGTGGGTCTAATTGATCAAGAAATGACGGGTAGAACTTGACTGGTACTTATGATTTGTTGACCATAGTTAAGGTCATAAGTACTAGGGGTAAAAATCACATCGGGAATTTCAAGTGTTGAGATTTGCAATGAGATTGCATACCTTCCATATGATGGTTGGATCCCGATCCCACTGTGAGCAATAGTTGCTCCTAGGAGAGTTTTGCAGTTTACAATTAGCTAACTCATTAGGTGTCTAGAAAGGTGTTAACGGGGCTACGCCTCTGGGAAAACGATGTTTACTTTAATTAGGTCCGTGCGAAAGCACGGGGAACCTCCCTCAAGTACCGACACTGGCCTGGCTGAACGGTTAGCGAAGTTGTAGACTGTAATTAATCCTGGCTAGTTTTCTTTTTAAGGTTTGAAAGAAAAACTTGATTAAAGCAGTGGGAGACATCGATTAGACAAGATAATAACCAATCTGATCTATGCAAGAGCTTTCGCTGAGTGTATTCTTTTCTCTCTCTTAATGGCAGATACCAATGACTGGACTCAAGCTTCTACTAGATAAAAACAAACTGAATGGGACCAATTATAAAGACTGGCTGAGGAATCTGAAAATAGCCTTGACTTATGATAAAGTATCATATGTCCTCACGGCTTCAGCCCCGCCCACCCCAGGTCCAAAATCCTCAGTTGCGGACATTGAAGTCCGCAAGACATGGGACGCTGACTGTGCCACGGCCAAATGCCTCGCGCTTGCATCGATGGACAATACACATCAAAAACAACACGAGAATATGGACATTCAAACCATATTCCTCCAAACAAAGGAGTTGTATGGAAAGCAATCCCGTGTATTACGATACGAAGTATCAAAGAAATTGTTTCAGATGCGAATGGCCCCTGGCACACCAGTAGGAGACCATGTTCTGAAGATGATAGCTCTTATAGAAGAGCTTGAGGACCTAGGATGGACAATGGACAATGAACAATATACATATATTATTCTGCAGTCCCTCCCCTCCACCTTTGCTCAGTTCATAGTTAACTTCAACATGCACGACATGGAGAAGGAGCTACCTGAACTCCTTAATATGTTAAGGAGTGCAGAGAGCACTATGAAATCAATGAAAACTCCCGTTATGACTATTGGGCAATCTTCTTCTTCTCGCCCAAAAGCTAAGGCCAAAGGAAAGAAAAAAAAGAAGCCTACCAATCCTAAGGGTGGAGTTAAAAAGGTGAAGGGAAAGGAAAAGTCCAAAGCTGGAGACCCGGGGAAAGGCGAATGTTTTCATTGCCACAAGACAGGACATTGGAAGCGCAACTGTACAGAGTACTTGAACCTCAAGAAGAAGCATGGGGATGCTTCCGCTTCAGGTGTGTTTGTGACAGAAAACTGTTTTTCAATAAACTCTGCTTCCTGGGTATTAGATACCGGTTCAGGTTCTCACATTTGCAATTCTATGCAGGGACTGAGAAATAGCAAAGTTTTGAAGACAGGTGACCATACTCTCCACGTTGGAAATGGTTCCAATATACATACAGTCGCGGTGGGAGAGTATCACTTGGGGTTGCCATCTGGATGTATTTTGGTTTTGAACCCATGTTATTTTGTACCAAGTATGCTATGTAATATAATATCAGTTTCTTTGTTAGACAATGAAGGATATAACTTTATATTGCAGAACAATGTTATGAACATTCACCTGAATCAAATGTTGGTTGGGTATGGTCCACTTAATAACGGGATATACGTCCTAAATCAACACATAGTTTTCAGTATACAACACACTAATAAAAGAAAACTTTCATAATTAAATGAAGCTTTTCTTTGGAACTGTAGACTTGGTCATATTAACGAAACAAGACTAAACAAGTTACACAAAGATGGATATTTAAACTCTTTTGAATATAAATCTTATGAGACTTGCCAGTCTTGTATCAAGGGTAAAATGACCAAAACTCCGTTTACCGGACACGGAGAAAGAGCTACTGAGCTCCTAGGCCTCATACATAGTGATGTATGCGAGCCAATGTCTGCACAGACTAGAGGCGGTTTTTCTTACTTCATTACGTTCACTGACGATTTCTCAAGATTCGGTTATGTATTTTTGTTAAAGCACAAGTCCGAAGCTTTCGAGAAATTCATTGAATATAAACAAGAAGTAGAAAAACAAACCGGCTTGAGTATCAAGATGCTTCGATTAGATCGAGGTGGGGAATACCTTAGTACAGAATTTGCAAACTTCCTAAATGAGAATGGGATTCTCTCTCAGCTCACTCCTCCTTACACACCACAGCACAACGGTGTGTCTGAACGATGGAATAGGACCCTATTAGATATGGTCTGATCCATGATGAGTAATGCTGAGTTACCCGTCTCATTTTGGGGGCATGCATTGGAGACTGCAGCGTTTCTACTGAACAGGGTTCCAACCAAAACCGTGTATACCACGCCATATGAGATATGGCATAGGAAGAGACCATCTCTTAAGAGAATAAAGATTTGGGGTTTCCCGGCCTATGTTAAAAAGCAGAATCCGGACAAACTCGAGACACGGTCAGTCATGTGTAATTTTGTGGGGTATCCAAAGAATTCTTATGGATATCTATTCTACCACAAAGAGGAACAAAAGGTGTTTGTTTCTCAGTATGCCACATTCTTGGAAAAAGAGTTTTTCACAGATAAAGATGATGGCAAAGTGGTGGATCTAGAAGAGGTTCTAGAGACACAAACTACAAATGACGATTTGGTTGAACCGGCTGTTGCAATAGAAACTGAGGAACCTTGGCCACTCCGAAGGTCTGGTAAGACTTCTCGCCCACCGGAGAGGTACTACGGTTTCCTCATTGATGGTGACGGAGAAGATTGCATCATGGATGATGATGATCCTACCAGTTTTCAGCAAGCTATCACGAGTGGTGACTCTGTGAAGTGGCTGGATGCCATGAGATCCGAAATGGAGTCTATGTACACCAACAAAGTATGGACTTTAGACATTGTACCCCCTGGGGTAAAACCTGTGGGATGAAAATGGATCTTTAAAAGAAAGATTGGTGTAGATGGGCAGGTAGAGACCTATAAGGCAAGACTTGTGGCGAAAGGTTTTCGTCAAAGACCAGGTTTGGACTATGACGAAACTTTTTCGCCCGTAGCCATACTTAAATCCATTCGGATCCTACTTGCTATTGCTGCTCACAACGACTATGAAATCTGGCAGATGGACGTTAAAACAGCATTTCTAAATGGAGATTTAGAAGAATGCGTTTATATGGATCAGCCAGAGAGCTTAATTGACAGTGGGAGCAGCGGGAAAGCATGTAGACCGCTTAAATCCATATATGGGTTAAAGCAGGCATCTCGGAGTTGGAACATCTGTTTCGATGATGTTATCAAAGAGTTTGAATTCATCAAAAATCCAGATGAACCTTGTGTTTATAAGAAGGCTGTAGGAAGAGCTGTCACATTCCTCGTATTATACGTGGATGACATTCTTCTGATAGGAAATGATATTCCTATGCTACAATCGGTCAAATCATTCTTATCACTAAGGTTCTCCATGAAGGACCTGGGTGATGCCACATACATCCCGGGCATAAGGATATATAGGGATAGATCCAAAAAGTTATTGGAATTGTCCCAAACCAGGTACATCAACACCATCCTAAAAAGGTTTAGTATGTAAGATTCCAAGCAGGGAGCCTTACCCGCTTGCCATGGAGTCACTCTCTCCAAGGGTTCTTGTCCAAAGACCGATGAAGAGAGAGCTCGCATGAGAATTATACCCTATGCTTCGGCAGTAGGATCTATAATGTATGCGATGTTATGTACACGCCCAGATGTAGCTTATGCACTTAGTATTGTAAGCAAGTATCAATCCAACCTAGGGGAGAACCACTGGAAAACTGTGAAGAACATTCTTAAGTACTTACGAAGGACTAAAGAATTGTTCTTGGTGTATGGTAATACAGATCTCCAAATGGAGGCCTTTACCGATTCGAGCTTCCAGAGCGATAAGGATGACAGCAAATCTATCTCAGGGTTTGTATTTACCCTCAATGGAGGGGCGGTAAGTTGGAAAAGTTCCAAACAGGATACCGTTGCAGACTCTACGATGGAGGCTGAGTACATTGCTGCAAATGATGCCGCCAAGGAAGCTGTCTGGATGAAAAAGTTCGTCTCGGAGCTAGGAGTAGTTCCAACCATTATTGATCCAATACCCTTGTATTGTGATAATAATGGGGCTATGGCGTTAGCCAAGGAGCCCAGGTCCCATCAGCGGTCCAGACACATCCCGAGGCGCTTTCATTTGATCCGGGAGATTGTAGATCGCCGCGAGATCGAGATTAAGAGAGCAGACACAAAGAATAACGCCACGGATCCACTCACCAAGGCCCTCCTTCAGCCGCAGCATGAGCGACTTTTTGAGATGTTGGGTATGAGATACGCCAATAACTGGCCTTAGTACAAGTGGGAGATTATTGGATATATGTATGCCCTAGAGGCCATTATGTGATAGTGGATGTATTTATACATGTGTGTGTGTGTGTGTGTGTGTGTGTGTGTGTGTGTGTGTATATATTCAGTGTACATTCTTGCTCGACATGATAGTATGCTATCTAGTTCTACTTTATCGGACATGTTGATTTGATCATGCTTTTATTCATTCATACATGCTGATAAAGCCCTGAGGATATCGGCTTGACTACAGTGATTATGATAGAGATCATACTAGTGGGACATCTGTAGTTTATAAGCATATCCTGAAATGTCCCTAGTCGGAGGTGTATCGAAACGGGGCATCGATATACCAGAGTAGACTAGCGTATATGATACTAGACCCATGTGATGGGCGATGGATGTTCCCACATTCATCGATGTTTGACATCAAGATCGTATACGGGTGCTCAGTGGTGACTGGGTACACTGGACGGACTCACCGAGAACTCCTATATGGAATTATATCTATCGTCGGATAGCAGTTCTCAGATGACACTGGTACAGGTTAGTTTGTAGACCCGAGATCGTCATAGAGTCTCGTGTGTTCTCCCACTGTACTTTGATTGCCACCCTACCACGGCTCTACTGAGTTATGCAAACAGGTGGCCGTTGGGTACAGTCCCAAGACACACGAAGGCAATGAGCGATAGGAGGGGTTTCGTCTCTCCCGGTATTGGGAGTTGATGTTGTGCTGTGCCCGACTGGTTATATCAGCAAGTCCCTGGCCAGGGCTGCTGAGATTTGCTGATAAGTGTTATCAGTAGTTTCTCGATCTGTTATAGACCATTCACCGGCACGACTTATTGAGTTATTGGGGTCGACGTGACCATCCCTAGGCTCGATATGCAGCATATCTGTAGAAGAGACCGGACTGTACGGTAGTGTTGCCAGTTGGCTCGACGGGAGTTGTAGCAGGTTCGCTTGTTTTCTTCTGATCGCTCAATACCCGGGTGGCCGTTACGTTTAGCTGACCGCTTGCGGCTTGGGGATGCTTGATATGATCATCACCCACTGCCGGCGTATTGACGAGTCTTAGAGTCCCACAAAGAAGTTACCTAGTCCAGGCGAAACGTTGTGGTGCGCGTATGCGATATGCGCATGGGCCCGATTAAAATGAGTGTATGGGATACCGTATAGGGATCGGGCGGCTTGATTTTGGTGGGGTCATATGTGATATGGCCGGATTGATAAATCAAGTGTTGATTTATCATTTAACCATTAGTTTTCTCACTTGAAATCCTTTCTTGTACATGATGGATGTATGCATGCATGTATGCTTTCTTTCTTTTAGTTTCATGCACATATGGATGTGCATACACACATACATACATGCATCATCCTTCATGGTTGCTTATACATGGAATATGATGGCAATATAAGACTCACACCTTGGTTAAATATATGAATTATTATTTAATTTTTGTTTAAAACAAAATGGAAAAGGAAAGGATAATTCTTGACTAGTTTCTACATCCTTCTTTAACCTAACCATCCTCACCTACCCTTAACCATGGATTAAACTTTCCTTCTATGTTTTAAACTCTAATTAAATAATAACTCAAACATTTGACCATGGTTTGAGATGAGAAGAAATAAATATATATAGATATATTTTCATTTCTTTTCTAGAGTTAATCTTTTCTCTTCTTCTAAAAGAAAAGCCATCATCTTCTTCCTCCTTCTTCCTTTGGTCTCTTGTTTTTTATAGTGAGAAAAACACACATCAAGAAATGTTTTTGAAGTGAGAAAAGCCACCACAACATCATTCTACACAAGTTTAGCCCACTTGTTTAGAGTGTTCTCTTCATTTCTTCTCTTGAAAAGTGAAGTTACAAGCATGGACTAGGAGCTTCGGGTGGATCGCCCTGGACACTAGAAGACTTCAAGAGAACCTTCCTCCAACTCTCAAGTGGACAAGGAGTCTAGCAAAAGGGAGCTACAAAGGTTGTGACATGTGATGCTTCCAAAACCCTAGTCTTTGCTACTTGTTATGTATAGAAACCCTAATATTCTAGGATAGATCCTTTGTATGCTTACATAGCACCATAAAATTTTGAACTTTGTGACATGTGATGCTTCCAAACTCTACATAGGGTGCTAGGTAAACCTAACACTTATAACATTTTAAATTAGGACTCTATGTGAATCAAACACACACCGCTCACTATGGCACCCTATCCTATGAGATAGCGGTGATTCCCTAGTTAGACCGATTGTGGTTGATTCACATAGAGGTTAGGGCTAAGAGTTAAGAAAGGATGAACAAGGACCAAAAGGAAGAAACTACGTTTCTTCCTAGTCGTGCTAATCCCCTTTGTTGACTATTACCCTAACACCTATGTACTTAATTAGGGCAAAGGAAGCAATGGGTAGAGTCATTTTTTCAAACTAACCTAATCCTAACCCCAGCAAGGTTTTAATTCAAATTAAATTCAATCTTAGTTTTTATAAAAAATCAAAACCTACCAAAAATAGGATTTAACTCGTTAGAACAATAAGAAAAGAACACGTTTTCGCTGTGGAACGACCCGTACTCAACCGGCTAGCTACCAAGCGACACCGTTATTGATTGCGGTATATTTTTAACCTTGATTTTAAAACGCTCGCATACGCAAAAGATCAACCAACCAAATGGCGTCGTTGACAGGGATACGGTAGTTATTTTCTTTTTGTAATTTCGGGTTAATTGAAATTGAAAAATTATAAAAACTGAAAAAATAAAAACATAAAAAAAAATATCATCCTGTTATTTTTTGAAGGGTTTTGTGTGAATTGTGCAGGAAAAGAAGACGGATTGATTCAAATCTGGAGCAAGCTCAGTGAACAAATCCAGAAACGGAAAATCTGAACAGACCGAGGAGAATCAAAACAGCACAGGACAATTTTTTTTGGGATCCGAACCAACCATTACACCGGGGAACCGCGGCGGGAAGAGGTGTTTGACCGCGGATCAACGCTCAATTGCTAACATCAGCAAACCAAATTCCTCTGTGAGTATTTCTTGTCTTCTCTGTAACCCTCTGAGCTCCACTGAAAAATTTTCCTGCAGGGTTCTTTGCGCAAAACTTCTTCTCCCTCCCCAATAAATCAATTTTGTGTAGGATTCTTTGCGCCGCAAATAAAAAAAAAATTTGGCAAGTGTTTTAGATTTTTGTGTGATTATTGCTTTGCATATTTAAAACGGAAATTAAGGGGCTATAACACCAATCCAGATTGGGTAGGGATTTCATTATCCTTCCTAAGACCCCAGAAATCACATAAAGCATATGCATCACCCTCGAGTTAATTAAAAAATATTTAGACTCGGCCAATTAAGGACTGTCGCGCTGATTAGGATAGAGGACGGTTGTGGGCAATCGGTCGTTAATCTAAACCTGACTTTGTGGTGCCTAGGCTAAACAAGTGAGAAAGGTAATTTTAAAAGGCCCGTCTCACGGTGATTCGTGAGCGGATCCCTCCTTTCTTTACTTGTGCTTACCTGGCCACAATTGGCGGTGAAAAGACGATTTGAGGGATATCTCACAACTTATCCATTGGACCAGTTAGGAGCAATCTAGTTGACTTAGGAGACCCTAGCTCTAGGCTTTATTGTGCATGCTTAAATTTTGATTGCTTGAAAGTGTGTCTTAGTTCCTTATAAAAATCTTTTGCAAAAACTCTAAAAGTAAAAAAAATTAAAAAACCATAAAATTTTTACAAAAACTTGCCATTTGTCGCACGGCAAGTCCCAAAAATTTAAAAAACCAAAAATTTTTTTAAAAAACTTGCCATTTTTACAAAACTTGCCATTTTTACAATAAATTTTTACAAAACCAGTGTACGGGAAGAGGGCACGATGAGGCCGCTACGTATTTACTCTGTAGTAAATACGCTAAGCGTATCAAAGCAGTATAAAAGAAATGTACACAAGAGACAAATGTAGTGAAACAACAAATTTATTTATTAACATTCTTTTGTACAATGCACGGAAAAGTAAATACATCTGGATGAAAGCAATGCCTAAACAGTGGCATAACAGAAAAGAAAAGTACTGAAATAAAATGTGTACAATGAAGCTAGAGCTCTGGGTCGTAGGCAAGCTGATCCAAGTCCTCGCTGGTAGGCTCGATCTCCTGAGTGTCCAGATCACCCGACAACATTCCAAGGAAGAAAGAGAAGGAATGTCGTCAGCGAACAATCGCTCGGTAAGTCCCAAAGATAAGGGAGAAATAGAATAGACAGAGAGAGAGAAAGTCGAGAGAGTGTAGCTTTTAAAGTTGTAATTAGTGTTAACGTTGTTGTTTGTAGCTTGGTACAGAAGGATACCAGTGTATACGAGAGAAGTCTCTATATGCCAGAGACTAATGCAAATAGATGTACAAGGCTCCGTCGATAATACAACGGAACAACGGTATGGATGTAATTACGTCTTATGGTTGCTGTCTCATGCCACTTCTAACACCTTCCGTACCAATCTACCCCTTAAATCCCGCGATATATGTATTGTTTGTATTGCAACTTGTATTGTCTTGTAATATAGATTGTATAATTGGATGACTTGCCGAAACCATGATATCAATAAATGGATGTAACTGGAGAATCATGTAAATGGAAGTATATCTATGGTTCGGTTCGGTTCGGTCAATATAGATCGAATAGTTTGATCTGATTGATTATATGGATTCATGGATTCATACTGAATTGTATGTAGATTGTACTTGAATCATATTCAAGTCGGATTATTATAATGAGACTCGGTCTGAATCAGAACAATTAGAAAAGAATAAATGGAAGTATATCCATGGTTAAGTTCGGTCAATATAGATAGAATAGTTTGATCTGATTGATTATATGGATTCATGGATTCATATTGAATTGTAGTATTGTAGATTTTACTTGAATCATATTCAAGTCAGATTATTATAATGAGACTCGGTCTGAGTCAGAACAATTAGAAAAGAAATTGAACTCCTGAATTAGGTTTTGATATTATCGGTAACCGCTGCACATGGGCGGCAGGATTTATGTCTTTTTCAAAGACGATTACCGTGTTAATAACACCGTTGTTAAGTTGTCTACCTTAAATAGGCAAGCACCCACTTCTCCGGCTCCCTGAGGCTCAAGAGATTGGTCCCGCTTAAACCTATATTTACTAGGGTCCTTAGGGTAATTTATAGAACTTGAGGGGTTTTTATATAAAAATAATTTTGTATAATTTTCAAAATATATCTCAAGTATTTAATTATCGTCTTTAGAGTTTTCATAGTTGTGGATTTTATATTTGTGAAATTTCTAGTGAATAAACCTATTTTTCATAATATAGGGTTTTTAATTGTAATATTGAACTTGTATGGAATTTCATGGTATTTTCATGTAAAGTGATCCTTTTGATTTAGAAAAGTTGGAATATTTATATTATATCAAAAATAGGTTTTTGATAATATATATATATATATATATATATATATATATATAAAAATAATTTTATTATTTTCTAGAAATCTCATTTTCGTAAGATATTTGTATTTCAAATCTTTCGAGACCGAATGCTCCTTGCGGAGGTCTGCATCTCGCACTACTAAGCCCAGGGATGTGCGATAATCCACACCATCCCAGTCGGGTTCCCCAAAATGGGTTGTAGCGGCGCTTTGCAAAGATTTATAAAAATATGTAATCTTGTAGAAAACGGTTTTAAATAGCTAGTGGTATTTATATGTAAAGTTTCGTTTTCCCGTATTCTATGTTCACGAAAGGTATTGTGCTATGTTGCATATGGGTGTTGTGAGGAGGTAGGTCATTACCTCATGATCTAATTAAAGGTATAGCAAGATTAATGATGTTTTAAAGTAGAAAGTAAACTATATAGTATTTTAGTGAAAAAGAGTGGTAAAAGTTACAAAATGAAATATATTGCAATGAAACTTGTTCAACATGTTTGTTAATGATTAATAGTCAACATATAAGGGTTTGGTATGATTGTATTTAAGAAAAGTGAGGTTTTTAGGAAGAACCGAATCGGACATCAGATTAACCCTGATTCCGTCGGGTTTTAGAAATACATGTTTTTAGAAAAGAATATAGAAGAGAGAGGTGGGACTTATAGGTTTAGAGATTCGGGATGAGTAAGAGGAAACGGTAGGAGGCACCGGTGCGTCGTTTCGTCGCCGGAAGCTCCTAGGGTCGTCATCGGAAGATCGCTGAAGTTTCGCCTTTTGCTAACTTCAATTGCACACTAAAATTTCTAGAGGAATTTCTTGAGAGTTTGGACAGAATTATGAGTGAGGGGGGGTGTCTAGGGGTGGTATTTATAGGGTAATGCTAGGGTTAGGGTTAGGTGAAGGGGTGTATTGAAAATTGTATTAATTTGTAATAAAAATAGGGTTTAATGGGATTTTAAAGAGCTCTGGAACCGATCCAAAGAATTTAAGTATCAGGAGTGATGGGGAGGTGAAAAGGCACGACTTTTCCGTTGACGACTCGGCGGTCCGGCCGAGTCCGTCCGGCGGCGGCGGTCGAGTCCGCCGAGGCGCCGGCCGATCCGGGCCGAGTCAGGCCGGGGTCGGTCGCCGTGGGCCCGTCGTCGCTTGGTCTTCCCCCTAGTCCAGTTTGTTTTACATATGTAGTGGGGTTTTTACGAGTTATGCACGTGTAGACCCTTGGACTTATAAAAATTCAAAACAAAACAATATTAAAAATAATGTGGGGGATTGGATTGAACTCTGGTGCTTTGGTTCAGCAGTGCAAGGTCTTACCAATGAGCTATAAGCTCTTGCTTGCTTTTAAAAAGCAAAACAAATTTATAACTTATGCTCAGGAAAAAATACCCCTTTCTGTATTTTTGAAAAAAAAATTACAGAAAGTTGTACAGAAAGTTTAGGGTTGTTACATTGTGGCTATAACACCGAATCTAGCCCTCGACGCTTAACGCCATACGGGCGATTCCCCCGTAGATGTTAAATCTACTCACCGATGATCTCGAGCTAGGTAAATCCAACCACTTGTTTTCCCCTCCTCGCAGCGTCCGAAGTCCCCGCCTGCGATCCTATTATCACAAAACACAATAGCGCGTGGATTTAGCAAACTACCCAATAATATACGAACACAACGCCAATTAACGAATCGGTTTCTCTCAAGCTACAAATGGTTCGCTTAGCGGCTAAACGCGTACAACGGCATCTCCAAATAAGTCCACATCTGCAAGCTACCAGTAACAATTAAACTAAGTCGGATTAATCGTATCGCACGTTGCTAAAACACTAAAAATTAGCTAAGTGGTCCCAGATTTTCCCACACGAGGAATTAGTGAAAGTTTCAAGTTCCATGAGACTACAAACAACCCCAGAGACCCCACGACCAAGACACGAGACCCCATTCACCAATCTGGCCGCAATTTGCGGCCAGAACCTATTTATTTGCGGAAAAGTATGAAGTGGGAGGGCTCAGGTTTTTAAGGTAGCTTCTAGGTCTCTAAACTAAGTCTCTGTGATGGCAACTTCTCAAACAAAAATCTGGTTTGATAGCAGATTCACCCAAGACACAAAACCTTACCAAAATACGATATTTGCATAAAAACTATAATTTTTGTGTTCTAAACAGTAACTAATAAGCAACACAATATCTTAAAGCCTAGATAACAGTTAGAGATCACAACCTCACCAAGCTTGCTTGAAAACCCTAGCTTTCTAAGCTCCAAGTCATCTCAAGAGGCTTAACTTGATTTGTGTGAGGGTTTTAATGAAGTTTAGTGAAGATTAGGCATGGGCTTGTAATGAAAAGGTATAGGTTTCTGTTGAAAAAGGGAAGGAGAAGGAGAAATAATTGAGAATGAGAGAGTGAGATGAGAAGGAGGGAATGTATGAGTGAAGGATGAGGGAAGATGAAGGAAAATGAGGATGTGAGGTTAGAAATGAGCCATGCCCTTTCTTTCTCCTCATTAATGCTCCCATGCTTGCCCCATGCCTCCTCAACCTTCATTGTCAACTCTCTCTCTCTCTCTCTCTCAATAAAAGATAAACTCTTTACTAAAAATAAGTGAAATGAGTTAACATGGCTTAAAATTAGTTTAGGGTGCCATGGCTAGTTAAGCATGGTTAACTACTCCATAACCCCAAAGTTAACATGCACAAGTGTGTGCAAGCTTAAACAAATAATAATAAAATATTAATTAATTTTTATAAAATATGTGAAAACTATTTTAGTTAATTTTTTATTAAAAACTCGTATTATCGTTAATTAACACTAATCGCATTCTAAGCTGTTACAATCTTCC
The DNA here is from genome assembly GCA_030015575.1 of Agapanthus africanus. Lineage (NCBI taxonomy): Eukaryota > Viridiplantae > Streptophyta > Magnoliopsida > Asparagales > Amaryllidaceae > Agapanthus > Agapanthus africanus. The sequence continues at coordinate 871,048,562 of JASDDO010000024.1, read as the reverse complement.
CCCTTAAAGAAATTCGGTCCCCGAATTTAAAAATCTTACACGCGTACCTTCGAAGAGATGAGGGAATTTCTTCCGCGTCTCGCTCTCGGCTTCCCATGTAACTTCTTCGCTATTCGGGCCACGCCAAAGAACCTTCACAGATGGCAAGATGTTCAGTTGATAAAACTGCACATTTAATATGACATTTTTCCTACTATTTCTATATAATAAAAGGTGTTTATTATAAATATGACACATATGAAGGTTTATCTGCAAAAATACTATTTTCATATGTTTATATATTATAATTAACATTATGTAGGAAAAAGTAAGCATATAATATACATGTAACATTTGGCCCATTTAAATATGCTTAGCTTATTAAATACCTTTAACCAATTCTTAAAACTAAAATATCATAGCGAATGGTCAAAGATAATATCTCAATAAAAAAAATCTACTAACATCATTTATTTAGATAATTATGCAGGAATTATATTATGACTAAAATCAAGGAAATCTGAGTTGGTAAGATCAAATCTGCCGAAGATATTTAAGTAAATTGAAGAAACTAATTCTGGCAGAAATGTAGAAAATATTTTCAAAGTCTAGATACTCAAAAGATTACTACGTGTTACAGATATGAAGCTACAAAAATTAGAGGCCATGATCTCACCAAAAGGGGGTGGATCCGCGGCCAAACATATCCAATGGCCGCGGTTCCTCCGCGGATTTGAGGAGTTGAGATATGGGATTTTGGTGGTTAGGATCCTAACAACTAGTTTCCATATTAGGAAACTAGGGTTCTGGCTCTGTGACTATAAATAAGGACCGAAAGCCTCTTGGAAAAATCATCAAGCTGAAGAGATCACGAAGTCCACGACAGGCTCACACATCCAGGCTGATCATCAACTGTTCATCTACCTCCTTAGAAGAGATCGAGAAGCAAACTAGTATTTTGTAATCATTTTCTAAGAGAACAAAATCTAAATGATTTTTGTTGATTAATAAAGATAGTAGTTTTCTTATTCTATATCTTTGTAGTTTTTAATATGATTTCTCTCTCCATCTCTTCTTCTCCCAATATGCGCGAGTAATTCTTTGCTTGTTAGGGTTCATGGGATTAGGGTAGGTTAATGGATGATGAAGATCCTTAAACTCTTTTTAAGTCCTATAAAGTTTATAAATTTTATCAAAAGAATAGTTAAAATCCTAATTGGGCGCGCTATCAATTCATTGATAATCGTGACCACGATTAGAGATTAGATTAACTATTGTTTTGGTAAAGGCTAGATATGAACGGAGTTCTAATTAGAGATAGGGGTTAAGAGTGGGAACCCTTTTTCCCTCCAGAAACCTTAATTTACATGCATCACTGTCGTTCTAGTTTTAAATCTATTAAAGGATAAAAAGAGTAATCTTTAATTAATCATCCATAACTACTAAATCCCAGTGAGCCCTACAAACCCCCTTTTAATATTAAACTTACATCCGTAATTAATCTATATCTATATTTTGCATCCGTGTTTAACGTAGATCTAGAAACTATTTCCACTATTCTTTATTCTTCCTCTTTCCCTTCTCAACACGCCTAAAGTAAGATTAAAAGATTTAACGTTTCCCTGAGGACGGCCCGTACTCATCTCGGTCTAGCTACGCGCGACACCGTTCTGATTGCGGTTACTACAAACACAACTCTAAAATACACATCAATCACAAGAACTTTCACTGAAGTTTCTTCACCTTCCGATCCAATATAACTACCGGCTTCTCGGTGAACGAAAGATCGAGCTCCAGCTGAACGGTCTGGTGCTGAATCATGTGAGAAGGGTCATGAAGCTACTTGCGAAGCATCGATCATGGAATACGGGGTGAACATTCGTAAAACTGTGCGGAAGTGCCAAACGATAGGCAACGGTACTAACTCGCTCAAGGATCTCAAAAGGACCCATAAACCTGGGACTAAGCTTCCCTTTCTTCCTAAATCTCATCACGCCCTTCATCGGAGAAATCCATAAGAATACATGATCCCCTACTGCGAACTCAAGCCTACGACAACGACGGTCGGCATAAGACTTCTGTCTGCACTGGGCTGCTCTCATCCTATCCTGAATCAACTGGATCCTCTCTGCAGTCTCTTGAACTAGCTGGAGTCCCAAAATCCTGCTCTCGCTGAGTTCGGTCCAACAGATAGGCGATCGACACTTTCTACCATACAAAGCCTCAAAAGGTGCTATCTGAATCGTCTCCTGATAACTGTTATTGTAGGAGAACTCTATCAACGTCAAGTGACGATCCTAACTGCCACTAGAATCAAGCACTCACGCACGAAGCATATCCTCCAGAGTCTATATAGTCCGCTCTGACTGACCATCGGTCTGCGGATGGAAAGCGGTGCTAAAACTCAATCAGGTACCCAAAGCTTCCTGACGTTTCTGCCAAAGATGGCTGGTAAACTGGGTGCCTCTGTCGGATACGATGAATGTGGGAACGCCGTGCAAACGCACAATCTTATCAATGTACAACTTAGCATACTACGCATAACCGAAAGTGGTATTCACTGGAAGGAAGTGAGCCACTTTCGTCAACCGGTCAACAATCACCCAAATGGAGTCATACCCTCGACTGGATCTGGGTAGACCCACAACGAAATCTATGGAGATACGTTCCCATTTCCACTCCAGAACGAGTAAAGGCTGCAACTCTCCTTCCGGTCTCAGATGCTCAGCCTTGACTTGCTGACAAGTCAGGCACCTCGAAACGAAATCCGAAACATCACTTTTCATCCCTGCCCACCAGTAGATATCTCTCAAGTCACGATACATCTTGGTGGAACCTGGGCGAACACTATAAGATGACTGATGTGACTGCTTTAGGATCTTGCGTCTTAACCTATCGGTATTAGGTACACATATACGAGTCCCAAAACATAGCACACCCTGGTCATCAATCTCAAACTCCGAATCTCTACCCTGCCGAACATGCTCAAGAATCTCAGACAAACGAGCATCGTCGGGCTGTGCCTCACGAATACGATCAAGTAGAAATAGACGGACGCGGACATGAGCAAGCTGTGCCCCAGTGGAAGTGAACTCAAACTATACTCTACTGTCGCACAAGATCTGCCAATCTGCAGAAGACTGTCTTTGAACTGCGCTCAGCTGGGAAAAGCTACCCCTGGGCCTATGACTCAAAGCATCAGCTACCATATTCTCCTTTCCCGGATGATAAAGGATCTCACAATCATAATCCTTCATGAGCTCCATCCAACGGTGCTGTTTCAAATTCAGATCCTGCTGCTGGAAGATGTACTTTAAGCTCTGGTGGTCTGTGAAAATCTGACACGACTCCCCATATAAGTAGTGTCTCCAAATCTTAACCACAAAGACCACCGCGGCCATCTCAAGATCATGAGTGGGATAATTCTGCTCGTTCTTCTTCAGCTGCTGAGAAGCATAAGTAATAACTCCATCATGCTGCATCAATACACAACCGAGCCCCACTCGAGAAGCATCACAGTAAACGACAAAGATGCCCGATCTAAAAGGCAACAATAAAACTAGTGCAGTCGTCAACCAAGTCTTCAACTACTGAAAACTCTGCTCGCATGTCTCAGTCCAAAGAAAAGGATGGAGTGTATGAGTGAAGGATGAGGGAAAATGAGAGTGTGAGGTTAGAAATGAGCCATGCCCTTTCTCTCTCCTCGTTAATGCTCCCATGCTTGCCCCATGCCTCCTCAACCTTCGTTATCAACTCTCTCTCTCTCTCTCTCTCAATAAAAGATAAACTCTTTACTAAAAATAAGTGAAATGAGTTAACATGGCTTAAAATTAGTTTAGGATGCCATGGCTAATTAAGCATGGTTAACTCCTCCATAACCCCAAAGTTAACAGGCACAAGTGTGTGCAAGTTTAAACAAATAATAATAAAATATTAATTAATTTTTATAAAATATATGAAAACTATTTTGGTTGACTTTTTATTAAAAACCTGCATTATCGTTAATTAACATTAATCGCATTCTAAGGTGTTACATGGACATGAATGCTTCGCATAGGTAGACCATCCGGATAACATGATGTATGCTAGAAAATCGTTGATTGTCCAAATAGCAGCCGCTCACATTCTGAACTTCTCCTCGGCGTATGCATCATGTCTCTACTTTATATTCCTAGACTCTATCAGCTCTTCAATTAAAGGATCCATATAGACGTCAATGTTCTGACCAGGTGAATATTTTTCAGGAATTAATAAAGAAAGAATCATATACGGTTGCTTCATACACATTCAGAGAGGAAGATTGTAAGGCATAAGCAATATCGGCCACGTGGACTATTCATACCAGAATATTGCATTTTATACCGCCCATTCTTACGCTCGTTTGTTTATAGACTGGTGCTTTTAATCAGTGTTTGCTAAATAATTGCAGGATACTGGTCTCAGCTCTAAACAGTGAATATCATGGAAAAGTACGACAAATTCTGGATTACTGCCAACAACAGATAAAACACGGGTCTCCGCTCTCTATCCGTGTGTTGCCACATACCAGTGTAAGGGACAAAATGGCAAATCGATTGTCATTTTCATGCACAAAGCTCAATGTCAACACAAGATCCAAGAAATCTACGCGGAGCTCGAGGAAATCATGGCAAAAGATCCACATCACATCACCTTTTTTTCTACTGAAATTCTGGAAGAATTGTGAAGAGATTCTGAGAAAAGTCATATACCACACTAAAGAGTACAGACAACCAGGGCATACGACAAAAGATGAAGGCCCAAGCCCTCTTTATGGCCGCGGTTCCTCGGCATAAGCACGCTTAGGCCACGAAACCGCGGCCGTATAGGCTCTTCAGTGTACAAAATTTCAGGGGCTGTTTGGTAATTGCATTTAGTGCCAGAATGTTGCCCTAAGTTTTCAGTTTACTGCCTATAAATATCCCAGAACTTGCCAAGCTTGGTGAGTTCATTCTTATGCCTCTTTTTTGTTAGTTTTTAGTCTTCTTCTTCTTCTTCTTCATTCTTTCCTCCATGAAAATGTAGTGAGAGCATTAAGTGGATGTTAAATGAAAAGGAGGGTTTTTGTATCATTCTTTTTTGCTTAGCTTCCCCCTTTGAGCTCTCTACCTTAACTTGATCTTACAACCTCTTAAGTGAGCTTGCAAGTTTAAGCTTTGGTCATTGATCTCAAAGGGGTTGTATCATTTTGTTCTCTCTTTTGTGCTTCATTTCACATGAGTTCTTTACCCTTCTCTTGATCTTGCAACTTCTTGATTAAGCTTGCAAGTTTAAGGGTTGGCTATTGATCCCATGGCTTGTCTTGAGTTCTATGGTTCTTAGTGTTACTTTCTTGCTTATCTCTTTCTTGCATTTTTCATTCTTGTCTTTTATTACTTGCAATTTATTACCATGCACTTTAATTACTTGCTTGTAATCTTTTCTTTTCTTTGTTTATCTTTTTGTTCTCTCTTTTTGGTTCGTTTTGTGAATGGTTATAATTATTGTTGTTAAGAATAAATACGATATTGTAAGTTAATGTTTCTTTGCTCATTTCCTTTTCCCGTTATTTTCCATTGAACTCCGCCCAAACGATACGCAAGCTCTCCGTTAGGCACCCTACCCTACCAAGGTAACGGTGATTCCTAACCGCGACCGGTTGCGTTCGGTTTGGCCGGAGGCGAAAGCAAGAGACAAGAACAGAAGGACAAGGGTAAATAAGCCGGATTCCACGAATACCGTGCTTAAATCCCCTAATCCACGTTGTTGCCAATTGCTCTAGCTTCAATTGGTCAAGACTCGGCTCAAAGGTTTTATGTACAGATTTCCTTAGCTTACACTCTCGTATCTTTTTCTTAACAACTTTATACTTGCAAATAAAACACATAGGTTAGACTTGAACAAACATATACTCATTCTTTATTGACTCGTCTAAAACTCGAACGGATATACAACCATCTCCCTGTGGATCGACTCGTGCTCAACCGGCTAGCTGCATAGCGACACCGTCCTGATCACGGTAAACTTTAGAACTTTGAATATCCGACACGCCAAAAGCGTGCGATCAAATAGCGCCGTTGCCGGGGAGACGGTAGCGTATTTTCTTTCTTGTTATTCGGGTTAATATTCTTTTTGTATATATTTATAAAAAAAAACTTTTTGTTTTTTTAAATAATTTTTGTGAGCAAGTCTGCAGATTTTTGCGGATTTGCGAACTGTGATTGTGGAGAGCAAAGTGTATGTTCAAGGCTAAGGTGATTGCAAGGTACAGTGCCAAAGATCCGGGTAGTTTGACCCGCGCAAGCGAACTTTTCAAGCTTACCGGATTTGATTCAACGGTGGTTTCCTAACCCAAAAACTTAACGGTACGTACTTTACTAACGCCTTCTTCTCAAATCCGACGCATCCAATATACTATTCTTTGCAGGATTCTTTGCAAGTTCGCTAGCAAACGCTAAAAATTGACTAACCCGTATTTGCTGCAGTGCCGTGCTTAAACTAAAAAACGATTGTTTGATTCTTTATAGAATTTTTATTGAATTGCGCATTGCATACATTAATACGGACATAAGGGCAGGCGAACCCCACAACATACGGTAAAGGATTTCATCACCTTTTCCGTGGCCCACAAATCACGAACTTGAGCATAACGTTTACCCGCACAAATTTTAAAAGAAATTAGACTTTAAGTCTTAAGGACTTCATGCTCATTAGGAGAAGTTAACCGTGTTTAGAACCTCGCTTAACGGTACATTGTTTACGGGGTGTTTAGGAAAGTGTTAACGGCGAAACCGCCAAAAGAGAAAGGGTTATTTAATTAAGGAACTTCGCGAAAGCGTTGGAAAACCTTCCCTTATCTCTGCACTTACCTGGCCTCGTGATCAGTGTATCTTAAGCCCGTTTCTCGACACAGCTTTACTTCGACAATCAAGTTCTGGAGCAGGTCTAGTTGACCTAGGTGAACCCTAGAACGATTAGGTGTGTAGTATTTTTGTGTCGTGATTGTTTTTGGCCCAGATTCTTTTTGTGTGTATATTTCATTCTTTTGTTAATATCTAAAAAAAATCACATTCTTTTTCCCCTCCTTTTCTCTTCCTTTCTTTCTTTCTTCTTTTCATATCATGGGTACTCCACCTAGAAAAACTCTTGCCGAACTTTGGTACCCACAACCAGACATTACTTCTTACGGTTCTTGCTTTGGCCGAACGTCGAACGATCCCTCCATGCCCAAAATCTCTTTGAAAGATCGGATAGAAGCGTCTAGGACAAACACTTGCACTCCGCATTCCACTTTGTATCAACCTTTTCAACCTCCCGCACCCGCTTATGTTGATACCCCTTTTGCAAGTCGTCCTTTGTCCATCGCTGAACATATTGAACAATCTCATAGCCGATCTTTCACTCCTTTCACCACTTCAAATTCTTGGGATCAACAATTCCATTCACCTTCGTATCCAAGTGTTGGTCCTACCACAGTCCAGCCATTCAATTCCTACCAGTCCTACCCTACTCTTGCACCTTCCCTAGACATTGCTTCTGAACCGCCATTTAGGAGTTTTCAGTATCCAAACAACTTTGAATCTTTTACTGAAACCCCGTCACAACCCATGTCTAGTCTGGAACAGTCGTTGGAAGACTTTAGGGTAGCGTCATGCCAACAGATGATGGATTTGAATGCGTCCATGGCCACCCTCATACAACCTACTGACCCGGTAGCTAGTTTCCATCTAGCTCCTAATTTTCCAATGTATGATGAGGCGGTTGGACAAATTGAGAATTTGAGTGGAGAGAGTGAGCTGTACCCCCTTCCAAATCAAACCTACCGGTTTCAAATTGAATCCCACAACTCCTGTGTTGAAAGGCTATCAAGTGTCCCAACTAAATTATCAATTGAAGATAGAATGTTTGATGAGTTGTGCGACTTTGCAGTGTTTGATTTACCCGATTGTGAAGGGACCTTGCCAAGTGAAACCACACCCAATCCTTTTGACCTCTACACCTCCATCTTAGAACCAGAATCGATTGAAATCCATGCTTTTGATGAGGTGTCTGAGAAAATTGACTTTCACTTGATTGAGGATATTGACGCTGGGAATATTTTGGATGATGAACCCGCAGATTTGGATGGGTTTTTCTCTCCAAGTCATCATCCCGAGTCATTAAATGTTTTTCCCAAACTTCATATGCGTCTTGATATTGATGATAAATGCATGGATGAGCTAAATTTTGAGGAGAATATTGAGGATAGTTTTGAGGATGAACCAGTTTTAATTGATGAGTCGGATTTTCCCATTCATCCTGTCCCTTTCATTGACTGTGTACATCCTCCTGAACCTTTAACCAATAACCTTCCTCAACCACTTACCTCCATCCTTCCCATCGTTCCGACCTGGCAAGACATCGTATCATTTTCACTTCCTGTGTCTGGTTTACCGAGTTCGGCTTACCCATGGTTTCTCACGAATCTTGAGGGATTTGACCCCATTTCTCTCCATATTGATAGATTAGTACAATCCATCTTTTCACATCGATCATCGCAGATTGTACTAATTTATTCAATCCATTTCCACCCTCAAGTTCGTATTCCACTTCTTTCTCCCTTCCGCCATTCTTTTTCTCATATACCGAGACCGTATGCCGCTTCTATCTCAATACGGTCTCGCGTATTCTCCATTTCTTACCTCTCCGTGTTCTTTCACCAACCAGCATATGATATAGATAAAATCTTTGAATGGTTGGTGCTCACTTTTGGCCTGTGTAAGGCCTTGTATAGTTTGAAACTATTTTCTTTCCCCCTAATCCTGAACGTCACCGCTTAAACAGTGGAAACACTGTTTCACTTAAGTTTGGGGGGAACCCTTTTTTTGTATATATCTTTTTTGGTTTTCTTTTTGTTTTTTATAAAATTTTCTTTTGAAGAGCGCCGACAATTTTGACCCTCTTGGTGTAGCCTGATAGTGAGGGCGCTGTCAAGTTTAAGTTTGGGGGTGTGCTCGGTAAGCTTTCTTCCTTCGCATTCATTTGTATATTTTGTATTTACATACCTTATTAAAAACCCACAAAAATCGAAAATTTTCCAAAAATATAAAAACTTTGTCAAGTTAGCTAGTGGGAGAACTCAGATTCAACATTTCGACGGTTTTGTTTGATAAGATAAGAATAACTAAATCTTATTTTTAGATTTTGAAAACCTGAAAGATAACTCTCATTTGAAGTTAACTATAGCTGATATACGTCTTTACATCACACTACACGTGTCGTGAGTTTTGGAAATTAGATGACAAGTCTTTTATGTCTAAAAACTTTTAAAGGGATAAATGATTTTCTGATAATCAAATAGGTTTGTTCTGAAATAAGTAATATCAAGAGTAGTTTATGAAGTGAAGTGAATATGAAGGGATATTATTGATGCCTTAATTGGAACTAATTCTGAAAAATAACCCATATGGAACTTGATTGGAATGATTACATACCGAACCCACTAAACACGTCTTTTATCCCAAAAAATAATTGAACTGCCGGTTATATCTCCGTTCGTATTGAATCATCATGATTTTCACGCCAAATTGTCTTTTGTTTTTGGACCTAGGTAACTTGAGTAATTAAGTCCGCTGGGGTGTTTCTACACCTAATGCCCTAAAACCAACTGGTTTGGGTGCATTGGCCCAAAGCTCGTTAAGAAGCCTAGAAAGTCCAGTTTAAAACAAAGTCAAGCAAGTGTTCTCTCCGAGTTAAAATTCCTAACAGTTCTTTGTATGAGAATAATCTTGACAAAAGACAGGTTTTATAAAAAATATTTCTAGCGGAGATATGAAGGTTTTATTCTATGATAAAGACTATTGTACGTTCACAGAGGTGTGTATGAAATGAAAACAAAAAAAGGGTGGAGTGAAAAATAAGACCTAGTTTCCTGTTAAGGAAGATAGAAATTCTGAAGTTGAAACCTTACTGGAAAACGAAACTTGAAAAATGCTTAACTCTTTATAAAACTTATGTGATCCTTTTAAAAAAAATTATCTGGGCTTTATTGTATGACATGATGACTTTATTCGACCCTTCTGGAACTTAACGACACTATTTGCACTGCACGTAAAGACATATAAAATCTTAAGTTAAATAAGAAGCGAGATGTGAAAAATAAAGGTTTGATAGTCTAGACTTAGGATAATAGAATTTTTATTTTCTGAAACAAAACTTTAGGGTTTGAATCATAGTAATTTTGCAAAACTAGCTTGACCGGATTTTGTGGGTAGTATCCGCTGAAAACCCTCAGGAGATAACACTCCTCCTACTAGGGACACCTAGAGGTTTAACGGCTTGCTGCACGTGCTCAGTGAAATCGCGTTCCCTGCGAAAGTGCGGTTAGTACTTTTTTGTGAATAATTGGTTTTGCTCGGGACGAGCAAAAGTTAAGTTTGGGGGTATTTGTTCATACCAGAATATTGCATTTTATACCGTCCATTCTTACGCTCGTTTGTTTATAGGCTGGTGCTTTTAATCAGTGTTTGCTAAATAATTGCAGGATACTGGTCTCAGCTCTAAACAGTGAATATCATGGAAAAGTACGACAAATTCTGGATTACTGCCAACAACAGATAAAACACGGGTCTCCGCTCTCTATCCGTGTGTTGCCACATACCAGTGTAAGGGACAAAATGGCAAATCGATTGTCATTTTCATGCACAAAGCTCAATGTCAACACAAGATCCAAGAAATCTACGCGGAGCTCGAGGAAATCATGGCAAAAGATCCACATCACATCACCTTTTTTTCTACTGAAATTCTGGAAGAATTGTGAAGAGATTCTGAGAAAAGCCATATACCACACTAAAGAGTACAGACAACCAGGGCATACGACAAAAGATGAAGGCCCAAGCCCTCTTTATGGCCGCGGTTCCTCGGCATAAGCACGCTTAGGCCACGAAACCGCGGCCGTATAGGCTCTTCAGTGTACAAAATTTCAGGGGCTGTTTGGTAATTGCATTTAGTGCCAGAATGTTGCCCTAGGTTTTCAGTTTACTGCCTATAAATATCCCAGAACTTGCCAAGCTTGGTGAGTTCATTCTTATGCCTCTTTTTTGTTAGTTTTTAGTCTTCTTCTTCTTCTTCTTCATTCTTTCCTCCATGAAAATGTAGTGAGAGCATTAAGTGGATGTTAAATGAAAAGGAGGGTTTTTGTATCATTCTTTTTTGCTTAGCTTCCCCCTTTGAGCTCTCTACCTTAACTTGATCTTACAACCTCTTAAGTGAGCTTGCAAGTTTAAGCTTTGGTCATTGATCTCAAAGGGGTTGTATCATTTTGTTCTCTCTTTTGTGCTTCATTTCACATGAGTTCTTTACCCTTCTCTTGATCTTGCAACTTCTTGATTAAGCTTGCAAGTTTAAGGGTTGGCTATTGATCCCATGGCTTGTCTTGAGTTCTATGGTTCTTAGTGTTACTTTCTTGCTTATCTCTTTCTTGCATTTTTCATTCTTGTCTTTTATTAGTTGCAATTTATTACCATGCACTTTAATTACTTGCTTGTAATCTTTTCTTTTCTTTGTTTATCTTTTTGTTCTCTCTTTTTGGTTCGTTTTGTGAATGGTTATAATTATTGTTGTTAAGAATAAATACGATATTGTAAGTTAATGTTTCTTTGCTCATTTCCTTTTCCCGTTATTTTCCATTGAACTCCGCCCAAACGATACGCAAGCGCTCCGTTAGGCATCCTACCCTACCAAGGTAACGATGATTCCTAACCGCGACCGGTTGCGTTCGGTTTGGCCGGAGGCGAAAGCAAGAGACAAGAACAGAAGGACAAGGGTAAATAAGCTGGATTCCATGAATACCGTGCTTAAATCCCCTAATCCACGTTGTTGCCAATTGCTCTAGCTTCAATTGGTTAAGACTCGGCTCAAAGGTTTTGAGTACAGATTTCCTTAGCTTACACTCTCGTATCTTTTTCTTAACAACTTTATACTTGCAAATAAAACACATAGGTTAGACTTTAACAAACATATTGTTAGTGTATATGCCCTAGAGGCCATTAACGTATCATACTAGTTTGTATATTACTTGATGGAAGCTTGGGATATTCACAGTTGTATATACAATCTTGCTCGAAATGGTAGTATGCTACTTGGTTTGTCTCTACTTCAATATGTGCATGTGTTTCTTTTAGCATATCGCTGATATACATATTAGTAGAGCCCTTAGGATCTTTGCTTGATTACCAGCGTTGTGATAGCGCTCGCACTCGTGGGAGCTGGGTAATCTACAAGCACATCCTTATACAGGTCCCTGGTCGTTGGACTATCGAGACAGGGCATCGATACTCCGGAGTAGACTAGCGTATGCGCTTCTCATCCCAGTGTGGGAGACGGTCTGTCCCACAGCCGTCAGTACGTCATATTGAGATAGTATACGAGTGCTCGTTAGGTTACGAGTACACTGGACAGGACTCGTCGGGAACTGTTGGTTGGTATTATACCTATCATCAGTTATCAGTTCCCAAGTGACATGAGAACAGCTTAGTCCGCTGACTTGACACTGTCACTTCGCCTCGAGTGTGTTCCCACTGCACTTTGATTGCTACCCTACCACGGCTCAAAGGAGTCGTGCAAACAGGTAGTTTTTGGGTGCAGTCCCGAAGCACTTGGAGGCAGTGACGGTTAGACAGGATTCCTCTCTCCCGGTATTGGGGGTTGACATCGCACTGTGTCTAGGAGAGCCATTACACAAGTAGTCCCTGGCCAGGGCAAGCGAGATATACTGGTAGGTTTCCAGTGTTATCTCAGGGTGTTCTGGGCTACACTCCGACACGACTTGTACCGCTATTAGGGGACTGACGTTCACCGCCCCTAGCCCCGCCATGCGATGTATCAGACGAACAGACCGGATTGTACGGAGACTGTCACATACAGGCTCAGTAGGAGTTCAGATGGGGTTCACCTCGTCAGTCTTCTTATCTACCTAGGGACCGTTACGTACAGCTAGTGCCGCTTGCGGTCTGTGGTTAAACCCACTGCCAGCGTAGTGTCGAGTCTTTAGAGTCCCACACAGAGAGCTATTCGCCTTTAGGCAAAATGAGTAGAGGTCGCATGGTTTTGCGACATGGTTCGTTCATATCCGCGCACTTGTGCACATTTGCTGTCCGGACAGCTTATACTAGCGGGCTTTGGTTTAAGCCAGATCCTAGTATATGAATTGGGATTGGTTTTTCTCATTGTATTCGTGTTCCTCGGATCGCGAATACGGGTGCGTATGCACAGTTGCTTGAGACAGAGGGAGAGAACTTTGATTAGGATTAATGACTATTGTCATTTTATTAACCCTAATGCTTATGTGTTTATTATGGTTAATTGATATTAGTTTTATAATTGTGCATGGTTATGGTTGTTGACCATTTGACCTTCTTGACTTGTTGACCTTGGTTGACACTTTGACCATCATCATTTCATTTGGAAGATGCTTTTTGATCCTTGCAATTTGCATTTAAAATGAAATGATAATGGTCATGTCTTGATTAAGCCATGACAATTATCTCACTAATTTTCTAATTACAATAATTCACATATATGAGAGAATGCTTCATATTATTCTCTCATTCTATCATTCACATTCTCTCTCTTGTTCTTCCTCTCCCTCAAGCTCTCCCCTCTCATGTGTTGAGAAACACTTGAGCTTGAGAAAAACCCTTTCTTGATAATCTCTACTCTCATCTAGGGTTCAAGGATTAGCACTTCTTGCACCCTAGTTACTTCTTGCTTGGAGTTGAAGCCAAAGGTTAAGGCTTTCGGGTGGATCCTTCTTCGACGAGAGAAGACGACCAAGGTGACCATTTTCCACTACTCCAAGGAGCAAGGAGAGAAGGACATAAAGCCCTAGGTATAACCTTTCTAACACTTAGCTAGTTACTAGTTAGCTTTAGCTTGTTTTTGTTTAGCAAAGATCCTTCTTTGTCTAGTCCATGTTGCCTAAGTTGATAAAAATTTGATTTTTATTCCATTTTCCGCCTCCCCGTAAGTACCGGGGTGGGCAACGTGGACTTACACATATACTCATTCTTTATTGACTCGTTTAAAACTCGAACGGACATACAACCATCTCCCTGTGGATCGACCCGTGCTCAACCGGCTAGCTGCATAGCGACACCGTCCTGATCGCGGTAAACTTTAGAATTTTGAACATCCGACACGCCAAAAGTGTGCGATCATGGACCAATTAGAGCTCATGAGTCCGTAAGCCATAAAACTGTCGGTTGCTAAACCTAGACGTACATTCCTCGGTTTATCCCCAAAATGATCAACACTGCCTAAATGCTTCCATACTTCTGCATCAACCGAATACCTCAGCTTCCCGTCTTTAATCCGACGATCGGAATGCCATTGCATAGTCTTTGCTATGTCTTTTGAAATAAATAAATTTTGAAACCTCTTAGCCAGGGGGAAATAGCGAAGGACTTTGGCTGAAGTTTTCTTACTCTTTTTGCTGATATCGGACATTTCTGTGATTGAATTTCGCTTAACATTTTTTCACCTAGACAAGTTGCAAGTGGGATGATTAGTCAAAAATATTGCACATTTGTATGAACATTTTTCCTACTATTATTAGTTACTAAAATGTGTTAATTGTAAATAAAGAACACATTTGGGTTTATTTGTAAAAAGATTATTATCATATATTTCTTCATTTATAATTAATATAATTAGAGAAAATATATGCATATCATATTTAAATGAAATATTAGTAATTAAAATACGCATATCATATCAAATATTCCTAATCAATATTCTTAAGACATCATATCATATAAATGGTTAGAATAATATCTCAAAAATATTAAATGCTACTAACAATTTGATTTGAGATATTGTGCAGGTATTAGCTCAGGATTGAAATCTAAGTAGAAGATCCAAGTCAAATCGGAAAATCAAACTGAATCTGCCAAATATTAGAAGCAAATCGGAGTATCTAGTAACGACAGAGACTAAGAGCAATATTTTCAGAATCTATATCAAGAGCATCTCCAAATATCAAGAGAAAATGCCAGAAAAAATCCCAAGTCCCAATCCCACCAAAGGGCGGCGGATCCGCGATCAAACGTGGGCAAGGGCGGCGAAACCGCGGTCTGTTGTGGGCTGTTGGATGTGGAATTCTGGAGGCATGATCGTAATATCACCTACTCCCATATGGCATCTACGGTTTCTAGTTTCAGAGAGTATATAAAGGATCGAGAGCTGTGCATTCAAAAATGATCATCGAATCATATATTCATCTATCCATCGATCTAGAAAGAAATCTAGCGAGCAACTAAGTTTTTGTGATTTAGTTTTTTAGCGAGCAAGTTGTAATGCAATAGTTGATCAATAAAGGTAGTCTTTTGTTTTATTTTCCGCATTACTTTTCTGCATTACATCCAGCATTACTTTATGATTTCAAATATGGTTTTATTCATCTTCCATCTCTCTTTTACTAAGCTAATAACCATGAGCGAGTAATTTCTTGCTTGCTAGGCTTTCTACGATATGCTAGAATAAGTGATGAAAAATCCCTTAATTTCTTTTGATATTTTAATGTTTATAAACTTTAGCAAAATAAGTGTTAACCCTCTTATCGGGCGTGCTATCAATTAATGATAGTCATGACCACGATTTGAGATTAGTTAATACTGTTTTGTTAAGGGCATGAGATAAATAGAGATCAATGGATAGACAAGGGGCAGTAGTGGGAAACCCTAATTCCCTCCAAGAACCTTAATCTACATTCATCGCTATCTCTCTAGTTTTAAACAATTAAAACATAAAAAAAATCATTTCTAAACCTTCATACATTAAGTACTAAGTCCTATAAACCCTACAAGCCTTTCTATTATAAAATTTTCTACCCATCTTAATTTAAAACGACAACAATCCATCCTTTTTTTATCAACTCGTCTAAAAAAAGAAAAGAAATTCACGTTTCCCTGCAAACGACCCATACTCATCGCGGCTAGCTATTTGCGGCACCGTCTTGATTGCGGTTATTTACAGCACACACATACAACATTTTTTCGCATCCAATCGAATGGCGTAGTTGCCAGGGAAATGGTCGTAAATTATTTATCTTGTTATTCGGATTGATTTGTTATAAAAACCAGAGATATAAAATAAAAGAGAACCAAAACCGCATCTTGTGTTTTTAACGATTATTGTACGAGTTTTTAAAGAAATCTGGAGTAATTGGAGCAAGCCAATAGAGATTCAGACACTTTCAACTTGGACCAGAGGAGTAGTGGTGTGTCCTGAAAAAGTTTGAAGGGAAGAACACTTCAAACGGCGGTAGAACCGCGGCCCTTGGGTGATTTTGGCGGCGGAAGCGCGGCCAACTTAAGGAATTGAGTCTCCAAACTTCTCTGGTATTCTCCTATCGTTTCCCTCTCTCCTTTAAAGCTCCAATAAATTGTTTTTACCTGCAAGATTCTTTACAAACAGCGCCGCTAAAAAAAATCTTTTTGTATGTTTTGATTTCGGTTTGTTTTGCATACTTAAAACAGACATTAAGTGGCAATAAACCCAAATTCAGATTAGGTGAGGATTTCATCAACCTTCCTAGAACCCACAAATCACAAACAAGCATAATATCACCCTACATTAATAAAAATATCTAGACCAAGCCTCTGAGGACTGTTACGCTCAATTAGGACAGAGAAAGGTTGTGGGTAATCTATTGCTTATCCGCATTTCTCTTGTAGTGTCAGGCAAGTGTGACTAAGAGAAGTGGTTACTTAATTAGGCCCGCTATTTCGGTGATTCGTATAGCGGATACCTCCCACTTACCTGGACGCAAGATTGATAAGGAGGTGGTAGAGAATTGATCCTACGTCTTGTCCTTTAGAAATCTAGGAGCGGTCTAGTGACTTGACCTAGGTGACCCTAGCCCTAGAGATTGATTGTGCATTTTGTGATTGGTTGAGTCAAGCCTCACGTCCGACATTTTTTCAAAACAAGCCTTCTTAAAAATTGTTCTCACACGTATCCCACGCTGCCACGTGCACTAAACCCGCTTAATGCATGATCGGCTGGATACGGGATTCTAGTTCCCGTCTAGTCCGCGTTTTTGTTGTCGACTACGGAGTCGATACTTCTTCATCTTCTATTTCTCCTTCACCTACCACATCTCCCAAGATGAACGGATCTCCATCAGGTTTTAACAATACCACCTTGCCACCACCCGTAGATGCGCAAATTCAAAATCCACCATGCATCACTTTTCAAGACCGATGCTATCCTGTACGCGGACCCCTTCCTACGTGTCTGTCTTTTCCACCCGCCAATGGGGATAATTTCGAAATTAAACCCCACTTTATCAACTTGTTGCCTAAATTTCACGGGCTTGAATCTAAAAATATATACGTTTTTATAACCAAATTCGAAAACGTATGTGCAATGATGAGCACCACCCAACTTTCAGGGGATACTCTGCGATTACGTCTTCTCCCTTTTACCTTGTGCGATCTCGCAGAAAAGTGGCATTATATCACTGCCGCACATTCTATCGCTAAATGGGATGAATTCGTTAAAGCATTTCTTAAGAAATTTTATCCTCGTCACAAGACCGCCCATATTCGGAGCGAGATTAACCAATTTGCCCAACTTCCCAATTAACCCTTTTGGAAATGCTTTGAATGATTTAAAGATCTCATTGTCTAATGCCCTCATCACGGAATCGACAGATGGCAACTTTATCGAATTATGTATGAGGGTATCAATCCAGCTACAAAACAAATTCTAGAAACCATTTGTCAATGTCATTTCATGTCAAAAGACGATGGCGAACCGTGGCAAATTTTGGAAGATCTCGCCGAACAGACATTACAATGGGAGAGCACTAGACCAACTACATCGTCTTCATCTACGTCAGTTATCCATCAACTCGACATTTCCATCACAGTGAAAACCGAAATGGCTGCGATGCAAAAGAAACTCGAAGGTATGGAAAGAAAATTCTCTTCGGCCTCCCTAAACCAGGTTACGCTGCCCAAAACCGCGTGTGATTGCTATTTTGACTCATCACATTTAACGGAAGAATGTCATTTGAATTCTTCGTCTCAAGGTCAAGAACAAATTAATGTTGCTTTTCAACAACGACCTAGAAACGATCCTTATTCCACAACATATAATCAGGGATGGAAGAATCATCCTAATTTTGCTTGGAACTAAAACCAAACTCAAAATCAAAATCAGTTCCCAAGCCAAAATAACTATCAACGGTTTTCCCCACAGCAACAATAGCCACCAAAACAAATTCAACAGCCTTTTCAACCGCAATCTTTCCTAAATCTGGCAAACAACTTTGCCCCTTATAATAATCCTTCCCAACCATAGACCAGTATTCCAACGGCCGGGACAGATAAAATCTCTGCACTCGAAAGATTCATAGAAATTTTATTTAAAAATCCGCACAAATGTTGGCCAATTTAACATCTTCTATCTAAACGCTGGTGCAACACACTGCTTCACACAGTGAAAGCATAAAATCTATTAAAGCACAAATTGCGCAGTTAAATGCTACGATGAGTGAGAGAGAGAAAAAGAAACTTCCATCTCAACCTTGTAGGATGTAGTTGTTAGTGTATATGCCCTAGAGGCCATTACTGTATCATACTAACTTGTATATTACTTAATGGAAGCTTGGGATATTCACAGTTGTATAGACAATCTTGCTCAAAATGGTAGTATGCTACTTGGTTTGTTTCTACTTCAATATGTGCATGTGTTTCTTTTAGCATATGCTTATACATATTAGTAGAGCCCTTAGGATCTTTGCTTGATTACCAGCGTTGTGATAGCAATCACACTCGTGGGGGCTGGGTAATCTATAAGCACATCCTTATACAGGTCCCTAGTCGTAGGACTATCGAGACAGGGCATCGATACTCCGGAGTAGACTAGCGTATGCACTTCTCATCCCAGCAGGGGAGATGGTCTGTCCCACAGCCATCAGTACGTCGTACTGGAGATAGTATGCGGGTGCTCGTTGGGTTACGAGTATACTGGACAGGACTCGTCGGGAACTGTTGGTTGGTATTATACCTATCGTAAGTTATCAGTTCCCAGGTGACATGAGTACAGCTTAGTCCGTTGACTTGACACTGTCACTTCGCCTCGAGTGTGTTCCCACTGTACTTAGATTACTACCCTACCACGACTCAAAGGAGTCGTGCAAACAGGTAGTAGTTGGGTGCAGTCCCGAAGCACTTGGAGGCAGTGACGGTTAGACAGGATTCGTCTCTCCCGGTATTGGGGGTTGACATCGCGCTGTGTCTAGGAGAGCCATTACACGAGTAGTCCCTGGCCAGGGCAAGCGAGATATACTGGTAGGTTTCCAGTGTTATCTCAGGGTGTTCTGGGCTACACTCCGACACGACTTGTACCGCTAGTAGGGGACTGACGTTTTACCGCCCCCTAGGCCCGCCATGCGATGTATCAGACGAACAGACCGGACTGTACGGAGATTGTCGCATACAGGCTCAGTAGGAGTTCGGATGGGTTTACCTCATCGGCCTTCTTATCGACATCTACCTGGGGACCGTTATGTACAGCTAGTGCCGCTTGCGGTCTGTGCTTAAACCCACTGCCAACGTAGTGTCGAGTCTTTAGAGTCCCACACAGAGAGTTTCCCTGCATTGAGCGAAACGTGTAGAGGCCGTATGGTTTTACGGCAGGGCTGCGATCACTTACGTGCACTTGTGTGCGTATGCTGTTCGGGCAGGCAATACTAGTGGGATTTGGTTTAAGCCGGATCCTAGTATTGCACAGATGGTTTTGTTTTGTCTGCTGTGCATTCGCATTCTACGGAATGCGGATGCGGGTATGTATGCACAGTAGTGAGGAGCAAAGGAGGAGGAGGTGCCACATTAGGGTTTTGGCAGTTGGTTCGGCCAAGACCGTTATGTGGCAGGCTCATTAGGGTTTTGGCAATTCATTCGGTCAAAACCATTATGAGCCGCGGACATTACTTACTAATCTTTTCAGTGATAATTTTATGGTGGATAATTGCTTTGACCATTTGACCACCTTGACCACTCTTGACTTTGTTAACCCGTTGACCAAAGTTGACCTTGACCTTCATGAAAGGTCTACACTCTTCTTTGGTTTTCTTTTTCTTTTTGGATTATGAAAATGGTCATGTCAATGTAGCCATCAACTTTATCATGATAGGATTTTTAATGATGATGTTTAGTATTATTGAACCATGGTTCATTTTCTTTGTTGATTATTCTTTTCTCATTCTCTCTCTTGTGAGAAGAAAAGAAAATGAGCTCTCATGGTTGCTAGTGCTCCTTCTTCTTCCTCCTCTTGATTCTTTCTTTTGATCTCATGTGTTGAGAGAAAAAGAATCCACATAGACAAACACTTCCATCAACCTCCTCTACATAACCTAGGACTTCAAGACTAGCGATCTTGTTGCCCTAGTTGCCTCGGCTCGAGGTGGAGCTCGGTGTACATCTCTCGGGTGGATCGTCTTCGACTCAAGAAGGCCGCGAAGGTGACCAAGATCCGGATCGACCCTCGGAGCGTGGATGGATGAGCCGGACAGCGGAGAGAAGACCCGAAGGACCGGTTTCGTGAGGTATAATTTCTACGGCATAGTAGTTAACGCCTCTAGTAGTTTGCTAGTTTCTAGTTTAGAAAAGATCCGGCTTTTAGTCTATGTTGCCTTTGCGCTAAATAATTGTTTTTCGCCGTTTCCGCCTCCCCGTAAGAACCGGGATGAGCAACGTGGACTTACAGTGGTATCAGAGCCTAGCTAAACATAAACTAGCAAGTTAGCAAAGTATTTAGAATATCGATCGGAAAAAAGTCGCAAAACACATCCGGAAAAAACCAACTTTCTGTCGATTTTTTATACTGTTCAAAAAATTATTTGACATACATGAAAAATCGTCTCAGGGTTTTTATAGAACACACAACAAAAATGAGCCGCTGACTCGGCCAACTCATCGCGGAACCGCGGCCAAACCATGCGTTTGGCCGCGGATCCGCGGCCGAGTTGACTCGGCTGCGACTCCGTTTTGCTACAGTGTTCCTACTGTGTTGTTTTGGGATTTTTGATATAGTTTGTTTCTGCCCAGATTTTCCAGAGAACAAATTGATTTTTGGGGTGGTTACAAATCCGTATTTTGATCAATATTCCATAGACTTTGGCTAATGGATATTATCTGTGATGTGATATATGTATTGAACATCTGCTAATCGCTATACGTCGATTATACATATCTGTGATCTGTAATATTTATGGTTTGTGTATATGAATTCGTTGGATTATCGCGGATGAATAGCCGGGGGGTTGTGAGATGAGAGTTTTCTTATTCTTTCAATTCTTGTAATATGTAAATTGATGTAATATTATTTGTTTGGCCGCACAACCGGGTCGGTGTTGTAGCCGTCATTGTATAATTTCTTTTTACTGTTTTTTCTCCTAGGATAGACCCAAGGTGGGGTGCACAAACTACCGGGTATCTCGAAGTACCGAGTGGCCTACTCACGGTGTTGAGGGAGGTTGCTTCGCTTCGGGTACTTGGCGGGTAGTTTGCCGCACCCGTAGAGGTCTAGGGTGGGGTTTGGCTATTCATCGCGACCGCGTAATCCGTTCTTCGTTACAGGCTCGTACGAATTGCGGATTCCTAGTATATCCAATGTATTCATCTGTGATCTGGAATGGCTATCATTGCATGTGACGAATGTTTATATATATCTATATGATATCTATTTAGGCGTTGCTTATGTTTTGCATCCGCGCTAGTCCAGCCCCCGCTCTGTCGTTAGTTAAGTAACCTAACGGGTGATGACGGGACCCCGTGGCGAATGTGGATGGCATAAGCGTACGTCATATTTTCGTTGTTTTCTGCAATGGTAGGATTAAATGATGGGACGCATTGGAATTAATGCAAGAAAATAAACCAAGTAAAAGTCGTTGGAACACTTTCAAAACCACTCGGTTCTTTTCAAAAGCCAGCTTTTAAACGCGGAGCTTGAACCACTCCATTTAAAAGCTATCAGGTTCCTTAGATTATATCAAGTTCACTACGTTCACGGTTTCGCCAAAACCATTCGTAGCCCTCCGTCATTTCAGTTAAATAGTCAGTAGTATTCAAGCTATGTATTTTGACCTTCGCCAAGGCATGGTGATTGGTAGCTGCTGAATATTTATCTGTAGCATAGATAGATGCGTTGGTTTGGGACAGTCGTACTACTATTTTGGCCTTCGTTAAGGGTATGTACGGGTGGGTTCAAATTAACCTGGACAATGACGGGTAGAACTTGATATGTGACTTATGATATGTTGGCCTTCGTCAAGGTCATAAGAGCATGGGGCAAAAATCCACATCGGGAGTTTCAAAAGAACTGAAACTTGCTAGCGCTGCATACCATTTGGAGTGTGATGATTCTGGTAGGATTCCTTCAGTTTTGTCACGCGATGATATTTGGATCTCGATCCTACTGTGAGTATATGCTACTCCTCCGGAAATTTCTCACTTAACGATCAATGCTATAAACCAAGTAGGTGTCTAGAAAGGTGTTAGCGGGGCTACGCCCACAAGGAAAAGAGGTTATTTAATTAAGGAACTTCGCGAAAGCGTTGGAAAACCTCCCTCGAAGTACCGACACCAGCCTGGCTGAACGGTTAAGCAAGTATTGTATGGTGAGATTGATCCCGACTAATTCTTCCTTTATGGTTTGAGGAGGGATTCGAGAGACAGTGGGAGCCATCCTGTTTAGATAAATTAAAAACCGATCTAAACTTGCAAGAGCATCATGGTAAAGTGTTTTCTTCTCTCTCTCTTAATTGCAGCGACCCAGTGACCAGACACAGGTTACATCTAGATAATAATATGACGGAATCTGACTGTTATGACTGGCAAAGGTCTGTCCAGATGTCCATTTCCCATGACAAGCTGGGACACCTCTTGACTAATCCAACCCCTGCCGTCTCAGGTCCAGTTTCCCCTGTCACGGATATTCATATCCGCAAGACATCGGAAAAGAACTGTGCGAAAGCCAAGTGCCCCGTGTTAGCCTCAGTTGATGGTGCATACCAGAGGCAGCACGAGAAGATGGACTTAGTCTCTATCTTCCTCCATAACAAAGATTTATATGGAGAGCAATCTCGTATCGCAAGATATGAGACCTCGAAAGAATTGCTTCAAGCGAGGTTGGCTATCGGGTCATCTGTAGGGGGCAACATCATTACAAAGACCAGCTCTTTTGAGCTATCGGACTTGAAGACCACGTTGAAGAACGGGTCAGATGCTGACTTAGTTCAACAGTCTCTACCTACTACCCTGAAGGAAACCAGGTAAGTAGAAAGAAAGGGAAGGGCAGAAGTTTCGGGACTGGATGTAGTAAAAGAAGGATGTTCCTATTGTTACAGGAATAAACATTGGCAGAAGGATTCCAGGGCTTGTATAGCCAGTAGCCAGAATTCGAAGCATGTTGTGGCTTCGGCTTCGGGTGTGTTTGTAATAGAGAACTGTATGTCAGTTAACCCTACTTCCTGGGTATTGGATACCGGATCAGGATCTCATATCTTTAATTCGTTACAGGCTCTGAGAAACCGTAGGGTTATCAGGAAAGGTGATATGACTCTCAGGGTTGCTAACGGAATGAGCATGTATGCTGAATCCGTAGGGGAATATCATCTAGGACTGACAATTGGGCAGATATTGATTCTGCGTGACTGTTTTTATGTACTAGGTGCGACTTGTAATATCATATTTGTATCCTTACTTTCTAAGGAAGGATATGATTTTACTTTTGTAAGCGATGTAGTCAACATCCACCTAAATCAAGTTCTGATTGGGTCAGGTACATTACAAAACGGGATATACGTATTGAATTAAGCTCAGATCTTCAGTGTCCAGAACACACTTAAAAGAAAGTCTCTGGAATTAAATCAGGCTTTCTTATGGCATTATAGACTGGGTCACATTAATGAGACACGGTTGACAAAATTACATAAAGAAGGATACTTGGATCCGTTCGAGTACCAGTCGTATGCCACTTGTGAATCTTGTCTCATGGGAAAGATGACAAAGACTCCGTTCACTGGACACGGAGAAAAAGCAAGTGAGCTCTTGGGACTCATACACAGTGATGTGTGTGGTCCAATGTCTACACATGCGCGAAGTGGTTATTCATACTTCATTACTTTCACAGATGATTTCTCTAGGTATGGGCATATCTTCTTGATGAAGCACAAATCCGAGGCCTTTGAGAAATTTTGGGAATACAAGAATGAAGTTGAAAAACAAACAGGCAAAAGTATCAAGACACTGAGATCTGATCGAGGTGGTGAATACTTGAGTGCCGAGTTTCTGGGCTACTTAAAAGAGAATGGAATTCTCTCTCAGCTTACTCCTCTATACACACCACAACACAACGGTGTATCGGAGAGGAGGAATCGAACCCTATTGGATATGGTTCGTTCCATGATGAGTAAGGCTGAGTTGCCGCGATCCTTCTGGGGCTATGCACTAGAATCAGCTGCATATCTCTTGAACAAGGTTCCCTCCAAGACTGTGCCTACCACACCATATCAGATGTGGTGTGGGAAGAAACCCCATCTTCAATATCTGAAGATATGGGGATGTCCAGCTTTTGTAAAAAAGCAGCATGTGGACAAGCTCGAGGCACGCTCAGTACTGTGTAAGTTTGTGGGATACCCAAAGAACTCCAGGGGGTATTTTTTCTATTACGCAGAGGAACAAAAGGTTTTTGTTTCTCATCATGCCCACTTTCTGGAACATCAGTTTTTAGAGAAAGGTGAAAGTGGGAGCGTAGTAGAACTGGAAGAAATTCCAGAACCACAAGCTATTACTGAAAGCTTGGAAGAACCAGAAGGTTCGGGAGAACCGGACATCCCAGCGCCACTCCGCAGGAGTAGTAGGCAGTCTCATCCGTCTGGGAGATACTACGGTTTTCTCATAGACGGGAATAGAGAAGATTGCACCATTGACTATGGTGAGCCTACTAGCTTCCAGCAAGCCATTCAGAGTGGTGACTCGGTAAAATGGCTGGATGCAATGCGGACCGAGATGGAGTCCATGTACACCAACAAAGTTTGGACTTTGGACTTTGCTCCAGAAGGGGTAAAACCCGTAGGCTGCAAATGGATCTTCAGAAAGAAGATTGGTGTAGATGGGCAGGTTGAAACCTATAAAGCTAGACTTGTAGCAAAAGGTTTTCGTTAAAGACCTGGTTTGGACTATGATGAGACCTTTTCTCCAGTGGCTATGCTCAAATCCATTCGGATCCTTCTTGCCATTGCTGCCTTCCACGATTATGAGATCTGGCAGATGGACGTAAAGACGGCTTTCCTAAATGGAAATTTGGAAGAGTGTGTCTTTATGGATCAGCCGGAGGGATTCATTTAGAGTGGGAGCAGCGGTAAAGTGTGCAAGTTGCTCAAGTCCATCTATGGACTGAAGCAGGCATCGCGGAGTTGGAACATCTGCTTCGATGATACTGTCAAAGAATTCGACTTTATCAAAAACCCAGATGAACCGTGCATTTACAGTAAGATAGTAAGGAGAACTGTAGTATTCCTCGTCTTGTACGTGGATGACATTCTCCTAATAGGAAATGATATTCCTATACTACAGTCAGTCAAAGGATTCTTGTCACAGAGGTTCTCCATGAAGGACCTGGGCGATGCCAACTACATTCTGGGGATCCAGATCTATCATGATAGATCTAAGAGGATGATGGGACTTTCATAGTCGAGGTACATAGACACCATACTAAAACGATTTAGTATGGAAGATTCCAAGCGCAGTAATCTACCGGCTTGTCACGGAATCACCCTCTCCAAAGAGATGTCTCCCAAGACTGATTTGGAAAGGGCTCGCATGTCATCTATACCCTACGCATCTGCGGTAGGCTCTATAATGTATGCGATCTTATGCACCAGACCAGATGTAGCATACGCATTGAAGGTTGTAAGCCGGTATCAGTCGGACCCAGGGGAGAAACACTGGATAGCGGTAAAGAACATTCTCAAGTACCTGAGAAGGACTAAGGAGATGTCCTTGGTGTATGGCGGAAAAGACCTCCAGATCGAGGCCTTTGCTGACTCCAGCTTCCAGGGTGACAAGGATGACTCCAAGTCCATGTCGGGTTATGTCTTTACCCTCAATGGAGGGGCGGTTTGCTGGAAGAGCTCCAAGCAGGAAACCGTTGCTGACTCAACTATGGAAGCGGAGTACATAGCTGCTTACGATGCCGCAAAGGAAGCTGTCTGGATGAAGAAGTTCCTCACGGAGCTTCAGGTGGTTCCTACCAGTGTTATTCCAATACCGCTGTATTGTGACAACAACGGCGCTATAGCTTTAGCGAAGGAACCCAGGTCCCATCAGAAGTCTAGGCACATTTTGAGGTGGTACCACCTGATCAGGGAGATCGTAGATCGCTGAGAGATCGAGGTGAAGAGAGTAAATACGAAAGATAACACTGCTGATCCACTCACAAAGTCCTTACCCCAGACTCAGTTCGAGCGGGTGATCGAGATGATAGGTCTTCGATACTGTAGGGTGTTTTTCGTCACCCCATTGAGATAGGAATACGCGCGCGCTTGTCAAGCGTATACTATAGATTCCCCCTGCCTAGGGTAGGCCGGGGTTTAATGATTGTGGGCATCCGAATCTCCGGCAGCCGCGAACTAAGCTGCCGTTAATTACCCCTTGCCTTTGGAGCGAGAGAACCTCCGATTGACGGGTTAAACTGGTCATGCGAACTCAATATGCATTGTGCATGTGATGTGTTTTGAAGGGGTTTTGGATATATCGGGGGGGCCCGCAGAGTTTTCACGGGGGTCCCGCTACCCGGATAGCGGGCTGGGGGTCAAGGGGGCTAGTAGCCCCCTTGCGGGGTATGGGGCAGCGCCCCGTTAGAAATTTTTTTCTAACATGGACAGTGTCGTGGAGTATGTGTGTATGTACATATGTATAGATATACATGTATATATATATATAAGGGGAAAAGACATCCAAAGGATGCGTGGGGCAGCACCTTGGGCGTTGTGCGCCTAGGTGCTGTGCGCTCAGGCGCTAGAGTGCCACGTGTCGGCACATGGGCGCTCTACGCTTGAGCGATGGGCGCTTGAGCGTAAGTGCGCCACGTGTCGGCACGGGGGCGATTTGCGCTCGAGCGCTGAGCGCTTGAGCGCAAGCGCGCCACGTGTCGGCACGCGGGCGCTCTGCGCTTGAGCGCCGGCGAGAAAAAGAGGCTTTTAGCCTAAAAAAGATTTCTCGAAAGAGAAATCAGAGAGGAGTTGGACTCCTGAGTGTGTTTTTGGGGTTAATGGAAGGGGTTCTTCTTCTTCCTCCTCTGTTAGCTGGATCTTGAAGATCAAGAGATGTGAGATCTCAAAATCTCTCCTTTTTGAGATCTGATGACAGATCCAAGTTCCTCTTTGTGGGTTTCGTGGTGAAAAACTATTTTGTTTTTGAAAAGGAAGAGTAAAACTCGTGATTTAATTCAAAAGAAAGAAGAAGGTTTGAGACCTTCAGAAAAGGGAAAGAGAAACAAACCCTAGGTTTTTTTGTAAGAATGAAAAGTGTATTCTTTATTTATCATCATGTTGCCTTATATAGGCTTATATATCTGCATATAGCCCCTTGGGCTTTACAAAATGGCAATTTGCCTATCCCATGGCTCATGTGGCATTTCATTTTTGCGCACAAGCCATGGGCTTACAAAATATTAGCTTTATGCCCATTTTACATACATTCATGTATAAAAAATTACATAATAATTATTTATTACATGATTTTTTCGTTGCCATGGGGAGGCTGGCCGTGGGCTTGACTTAGGCATGGGTCCGCTTGACCTGGGCTTGGGCCCACCTAGCTTGGGGTTTGACCTTGACTTTGACTCGGTCAACCGGGGTGTAAATTTTTACCCCAACAGATACGCCAATACATGGCCTTAGTGCAAGTGGGAGATTGTTAGTGTATATGCCCTAGAGGCCATTATTGTATCATACTAGCTTGTATATTACTTAATAGAAGCTTGGGATATTCACAGTTGTATAGACAATCTTGCTCAAAATGGTAGTATGCTACTTGGTTTGTTTCTACTTCAATATGTGCATGTGTTTCTTTTAGCATATCGCTTATACATATTAGTAGAGCCCTTAGGATCTTTGCTTGATTACCAGCATTGTGATGGCAATCACACTCGTGGGGGCTGGGTAATCTATAAGCACATCCTTATACAGGTCCCTAGTCGTAGGACTATCGAGACAGGGCATCGATACTCCGGAGTAGACTAGCGTATGCGCATCTTATCCCAGCAGGGGAGATGGTCTGTCCCACAGCCATCAGTACGCCGTACTGGAGATAGTATGCGGGTGCTCGTTGGGTTACGAGTACACTGGACAGGACTCGTCGGGAACTGTTGGTTGGTATTATACCTATCGTCAGTTATCAGTTCCCAGGTGACATGAGTACAGCTTAGTCCGTTGACTTGACACTGTCACTTCGCCTCGAGTGTGTTCCTACTGTACTTAGATTACTACCCTACCACGGCTCAAAGGAGTCGTGCAAACAGGTAGTAGTTGGATGCAGTCCCGAAGCACTTGGAGGCAGTGACGGTTAGACAGGATTCGTCTCTCCCGGTATTGGGGGTTGACATCGCGTTGTATCTAGGAGAGCCATTACACGAGTAGTCCCTGGCCAGGGCAAGCGAGATATACTGGTAGGTTTCCAGTGTTATCTCAGGGTGTTCTGGGCTACACTCCGACACGACTTGTACCGCTAGTAGGGGACTGACGTTTTACCGCCCCCTAGGCCCACCACGCGATGTATCAGACGAACAGACAGGACTGTACGGAGATTGTCGCATACAGGCTCAGTAGGAGTTCGGATGGGTTTACCTCATCGGCCTTCTTATCGACATCTACCTGGGGACCGTTACGTACAGCTAATGCCGCTTGCGGTCTGTGGTTAAACCCACTGCCAGCGTAGTGTCGAGTCTTTAGAGTCCCATACAGAGAGTTTTCCTGCATTGAGCGAAACGTGTAGAGGCCGTATGGTTTTACGGCAGGGCTGCGATCACTTACGTGCACTTGTGTGCGTATGCTGTTCGGGCAGGCAATACTAGTGGGCTTTGGTTTAAGCGGATCCTAGTATTGCACAGATGGTTTTGTTTTGTCTGCTATGCATTCGCATTCTACGGAATGCGGATGCGGGTGTGTATGCACAGTTGTGAGGAGCAAAGGAGGAGGAGGTGCCACATTAGGGTTTTGGCAGTTGGTTCGGCCAAGACCGTTGTGTGGCAGGCTCATTAGGGTTTTGGCAATTCGTTCGATCAAAACCATTATGAGCCGCGGACATTACTTACTAATCTTTTCAGTGATAATTTTATGATGGCTAATTGCTTTGACCATTTAACCACCTTGACCACTCTTGACTTTGTTGACCCGTTGACCAAAGTTGACCTTGACCTTCATGAAAGGTCTACACTCTTCTTTGGTTTTCTTTTTCTTTTTGGATTATGAAAATGGTCATGTCAATTTAGCCATCAACTTTATCATGATAGGATTTGTAATGATGATGTTTAGTATTATTGAACCATGGTTCATTTTCTTTGTTGATTATTCTTTTCTCATTCTCTCTCTTATGAGAAGAAAAGAAAATGAGCTCTCATGGTTGCTAGTGCTCCTTCTTCTTCCTCCTCTTGATTCTTTCTTTTGATCTCATGTGTTGAGAGAAAAAGAATCCACATAGACAAACACTTCCATCAACCTCCTCTACATAACCTAGGACTTCAAGACTAGCGATCTTGTTGCCCTAGTTGCCTCGGCTCGAGGTGGAGCTCGGTGTACATCTCTCGGGTGGATCGTCTTCGACTCAAGAAGGCCGCGGAGGTGACCAAGATCCGGATCGACCCTTGGAGCATGGATGGATGAGCCAGACAGCGGAGAGAAGACCCGAAGGACCGGTTTCGTGAGGTATAATTTCCATGGCATAGTAGTTAACGCCTCTAGTAGTTTGCTAGTTTCTAGTTTAGCAAAGATCCGGCTTTTAGTCCATGTTTCCTTTGCGCTAAATAATTGTTTTTCGCCGTTTCTGCCTCCCCGTAAGAACCGGGGTGAGCAACGTGGACTTACAGTAGTGCCCTCAAAGTTAATAATTGGATCGCAGGCATGTGATTGCAATGATTGAGGGGGACCTATACCGGTAGGACATCTTACTCGAGATGATAGTATGCTATCTGGTTTGCCTTTATCATCGTGTACAGCTTTAGGTGACATGATCACTATTACACGTTGATAGAGCCCTTAGGATTCTTGCTTGACTACCGGCAGTATGATGGCGATCATATACGTGAGAGTTGGGTAGTCCATAAGCACATCCTTAAAAGTGGTCCCTAGTCGTGGGAGTTTCGAGACAGGGCATCGATACTCCGGAGTAGACTAGTGTATACAGTCGAGACCCCAACGAGGGGCGGTGGCCGGTCTTAAAAGCCATTGGTGTTAGTTGGTTCACCGAAGATGTATACAGGTGCTCATTGGGTCATGGGTGCACCGGACAGGACTCGCCGGGAACCTGCTAGTTGGTATTATACCCAGCGTCAGATAGCAGTTCCCTGGTGACATGTGTACAGGTTAGTTCATCGACCTGAGGTCGTCATTTGTCTCGTGTGAGTTCCCACTGTGCTTAGATTACTACCCTACCACAGCTCAAAGGAGTCGTGCAAACAGGTTTTAGTTGGGTACAGTCCCGAGCCACATAGAGGCAGTGAGCGGATCGGCAGGGGATTCGTCTCTCCCGGTATTGAGGGTGAGATCGCGCTGTGTCTAGGAGAGCCATTATACCAAGTCCTTAGCCAAGGCAGGTGAGAATTACTGGTAGGTATTCCAGTAGTTTCTCAGGGTGTTCAGGACTGCCCTTCGACACGACTTATACAGCTATTGGGGGTCTGACGTTACCAGCCCCCTAGGCCCGATATGCGATGCTCATAGACGAACGGACCGTACTGTACGGATATTGTCACTGATAGACTCAGTAGGGTTCCAGGATGAGTTCGCTCATCGGCTTCCCTTTCGGTCAATACATGAACAGCCGTTACGTACAGCTAGTACCACTGACGGCTTGTGGTTAAACCCACTGCCAGCGTATTGACGAGTCTTTAGAGTCCCCCACAGATAGTTTCCCAAGTTCGGGCGAAACGTTGTAGAGGCCGTATGGTTTAATGGCAGGGTTCGAACATGCGCGTGCACTTGTGCACGTGTCATGGTTCGGACAGATAATACTAGTGGGCTTTGGTTTAAGCCGGATTCTAGTATTATATTGTGTAGGAGTATTTTTTGTCTCATTGCATTTTGTATTCGGTCGGAATACAAATGCGGGTATGTATATACAGTTGTGGGGTAATCCTGTAATTTGTTACGGGATTGCTTTTTGAAGTTGTCATTTTTTCTCCGTTCGATTAAACATTAGTTTTAATGTTTAATTATTGGTTGATGTTGATATATCATTTTTTGGCCAAAAATCCATTCACCATTTGTTGTGGTCGAAATCGTTATCTAGTGAGGATTGGGATTTTGTTTTGTGGGTGAGTCATTGGGTGTGTCATGGAATTGTTTCTAGATTGAGGCAAGGTGGCTTCAATGGATAAACTTTCATTTAATTCCTTTTGCCTTAAGCTTTGGATATTTGTAGTTGTGATAAGGTTTATGATTGTGGTCACCTCTTTTCTTTATGCTCACCTCCCCCTTCCCCCTCACTCAATGGCCGACCCCACCCATTTCAGCCCCGCCCCCCCATTTTGGCCGAGCACTTTTTTGAGTGAAAAATGATTCATTTTCTAAAACCTTAAGCTCGTTCCTTCACCCTAAAAAGGCAAATTCAATTTACCTTCAACCAATGGCTTAGGTTCCTTGAGACAAACTATTCTACACACTCTCTACATCAATCTTGGACATGTCGGCTAGCAAACTTCATGTCCGAGTTGCCTCGGTTTAGAGGCGGGAGTCCGTATAAAAATCCATTGACATAGAGCCACCTCGACGAGGGAACCGGAGATCGAGCGAGATCGCAGATGCCGCGATGAGCGTGGGATGATGGCTAAAGACCGAAGGACATGGATCGATCGGTATAGCCATTCTATCATTTTGTAGTTTGCTAGTTTATGTTAATGGCACGATCTGGGTTAAAGTCTGCGCTAGCGCCAGTTATAAAAGTTTTTGTTCCACGTTTGGCCTCGGATTGACGGCCGGGGCACTACCGTAGACTTACATGGTATCAGAACCACGCCATTAACCTTTACAAGCTTGGTCTAACATGTTTAAAATATCGATTGAACGAAATTTCCAAAACTGCAATTCCAAATTTAAAGTTTCTGACGAAAATTTTTTGTCGTCTAAAAATTATTTTGAGTATGTCAGAAAATCGAGCAGGCTTTTCTAAGACAGCAAAAGAAATTTGGTAGACTGATCCTACAAAACCGCCGTGGAACCGCCGCAGAACCCATGGGTGTGCCGCGGTTCCGCCGCCGTTTTGGGGCTTCAGTGCACCATTTTTCTTCTGGGTATCTTTCATGTGGAATTGTGGTTTCTGGAATATTTTGTTTGGGCCCAGATTTGTTTGAGTACTGGATTTGTACTTGGGGCCCACTTTGGGAAGTTTTGTCGATTGGAATTTTAAATGTGTTAGTTTACAGTACTTACATTATATCTGCGACCGTGAATGTCATTACAGTGGTATAATTCTTCTAATTACTATAGTCCTTTTAGACGGGTTTGCGAACGTGACGTTCACGTTGATGTTCTGTGTTGTGCTGTGATGTTGCGGATTTGTCGTGGTGGATAGGTTGCATGCAATGTTAGTGCAGTTTGGATTTATTTGTACATTTGATATTGCAGGGCGAGCATCCAACATGTAGACTGCCGTCACTGCCTGTTTGTATATTATTCTTTTGGGGCACGACCGGGTTGAGGTCGATGTACCCATTGTACATATTTTCATTTCTGTACTAGGTTTTCCCCGCGACGGAGTGCACGGGTAGCCAGGTTCTATAGGGCAACGGGTCTGCATCTCATGGCTTTGAGGGGCAGGGGGACTCACTCTAGAATTGGCAGGCTATTCGCCGCACTCGTAGGGGGTACAGGTTGACCTAAGGTGGGGTGCTCAAGTTACCGGATTCCGTGAAGTGCCGGGTGGTTCATTCACTTTGCTGAAGGGGACTTCCTCGCTTCAGGTTTTGGCGGGTAACTTGCCGCACTCGTAGGGGTCTAGGTTTCATTGCACAGGCTATCCACACGACCAGGGGAACGTCGGGTTTCAGTAGCGGCTCTGTGAAACCCGGGGATCCCAGATTATCTGTATTATTCTGTGATGCTTATTACTTTTCTGTAATGTTGCATTTATCACACCTGGAGCGATTATTGTATATTGGTATATATACTAGTAGATGTTGTGTCAACGAGATTGTTCCCGACAGCTGCGAATTTAAGGAGTTTTACGATAATGATCTCGACGCCGCTAGTGCGTTATTTTTTGACCCAGCTATTTATTATACGAGTGAGGAACCTTCTGTCGACAAGTCCACCCCTAAGTCCGAATCCTTTGACTTGTCACATAAGTTAGCTGAGCTATCCGAGTCAACCTCTTACGCTAGCTATAAACCATTTTTGGAAACCGAGTACATTCCCTTACCCTACCTTCTATCGTCTTTCCGCTGACATTTGATCTCAAGCCGCTGCCATCTCATCTTAAATATGCATATTTAGGTGAGAATGAGTCTTTGCCCGTTATCATATCAGCTTCTCTAGTTTTAGAGCAAGAGAGAACTCTTTTGTCGATCTTGAAATCAAATCGGCAAGCTTTTGGTTGGACAATGGTGAACATCAAAGGGATTAGTCCTTTGATTGTTGAACATCATATACATTTAATGGATGAAGCCAAACCAGCCCAAGACCTACAAAGACGGTTGAATCCCGTCATGAAGGAGGCGGTGAAAAAAGAAATTGTCAAATGCCTAGATAATGGTATAATTTAACCAATATCTGATAGCCGATGGGTAAGTCCTATTCATGTGGTCCCTAAAAAGTATGGCATCACGGTCATAACTAATGAGGCTAATGAGTTGATCCAAATACGCACCCAAACTGGTTAGCAGGTGTGTATTGATTATAGAAAACTCAATACCGCGACGAGGAAAGATCACTTCCCTCTACCTTTCATTGACAAGATGTTGGAACGTTTAGCCAGGCATGAGTACTACTGTTTTTAGATGGGTACTCAGACTATAACCAGATTTCCATCGCCGAAAAGGATCAAGATAAGACAACTTTTACTTGTTCTTTCGGTACTTTTTCTTATAGACGCATGCCCTTTGGGTTATGCAATGCTCCCGCTACATTTCAGCGGTGTATGATGGGGATATTCTCGAACATGGTCGAGAATTTTCTGGAGATATTAATGGAAGATTTCTCCATATTTGGGGGACTCCTTTGAGGAATGCTTAAGTCATCTTGACGATGTTCTTACCCGCTATAAGGATAAGAATTTAACTTTGAATTGGGAAAAAGTCATTTCATGGTTCAAGAAGATACTGTCTCAGGGCATATCATTTCACGAAAAGGTATTGAAGTAGACAAAACTAAAATAGATGTCATTTCCAACCTTTCTCCTTCCAAACGCATCAAAGATATACGATCCTTTCTTGGTCATGCCAGATTTTATAGACGATTTATTAAGGACTTTAGCAAAATTGCTAGACCCTTAACTCTTCTCTTGGCCAAGGATACACCATTTTACTTCAACTTGGATTGCGTGGTTGCTTTTGATTTGCTTAAACGTTCCCTCACTACAGCCCCCATTCTATCATTTCGAGATTGGAATCACCCTTTTGAGCTTATGTATGATGTATCCAATTTTGCTATTGGTGCAGTCTTAGAACAGCACGTTGATAAGATACCACATGTAATTTACTATGCAAGTAGGACCTTGAACGATGCCCAAATGAATTATACAACACCGAGAAAGAACTCTTGGCAATTGTATTTGCATTAGAAAAATTCAAGCCCTACTTAATTGGCTCTCCAGTTGTAGTTTACACCAATCATTCCGCCTTAAGACATCTTTTATCAAAGAAAGATGCTAAGTCTGGGCTAATACGTTGGATCCTTTTGCTACAAGAATTTGATCTTGTAATTCGAGACAAGAGTGGATGTGAAAACGTCATAACCGACCATCGTTCACGACTTTCTTCTTTGCCAACGTTGACCTTGCCAATAAACGATTTCTTTCCGGATGAACAGCTCTTGACCATATCTAGCGAACCTTGATTCACGGATATTGTGAATTATTTAGCAATGAGACTTCTACCCGGCGAATGGTCAAAACAAAAAAATCATAGATTTCTATCCCAAGTAAAACACTTTTACTGGGACGAATCCTATTTTTTAAGTATTGTCCCGATCAGATCATTCACCGATGTGTCCCTAATAATGAGTTCAAGAGTGTATTGTCTTTCTGCCATGATCAGGCATGTGGCGGTCATTTTGGTCTAAGGAAAACGGCGGAGAAAGTTTTGCAATGTGGGTTTTATTGGCTAACGTTATTTAAAGATGCATATGATTATTGCAAAACCTGTTCACGGAGTCAACACATGGGTCGGATTGCATGGAGAAATGAGATGCCACTCCAACCTATGTTGGTTGTGGAGATATTTGATGTTTGGGGAATTGATTTTATGGGCCCGTTTCCAAACTCTTTTGGAAATTTATACATTTTATTAGCAGTTGATTATATCTCCAAATGGGTGGAAGCGATACCATGTCGTACTAATGACAACAAGGTTGTTGTTAAGTTTCTTAAAGAAAATATCTTTTCACGGTCGGGCACCCTCACGCTATAATTAGCGACAAAGGGACGCATTTCTGTAATCGGTCTTTCGAGCCTTTGATGCGGAAATATTCGATCAACTACAAGCTTTCTACGCCCTATCATCCCCAAATGAGTGGGCAAGTTGAGATCTCCAATAGACAGATCAAACAAATTTTGGAGAAAACGGTTTATAAGAACCGTAAAAATTGGTCCACCAAATTGGCGAATGCTCTTTGGGCATTTTGTACTGAATATAAGACCGATCTTAGTATGTCTCCATACCGACTAGTGTTTGGAAATGTTTTCCACCTTCCTGTCAAGATCGAACATAAAAGCAATGTGGGCTATTAAAGAGCTTAATTGTGATTTTGATCAAACCAGCAGTTATAGGAAACTGCAATTAAATGAGCTAAGCGAACTTCGCGGTGAAGCCTATAATAATGCGGTTATAGTAAAGAACTGGATAAAGGTGTTCCACGACAAAAACTTTTTGAGAAAAACTTTTACACCGGGACAACAAATCCTTCTTTACGATTCCCGTCTCCATCTTCATCTGGGTAAGCTAAGATCTCATTGGAAATGACCTTTTGTAGTGCAGTATGTGTACCCGCACGGTGCAGTGGATGTAGAAAATGTTAAAAATAATTTTATTTTCAAAGTAAATGGGCATAGATTAAAACCGTATTTTTCCGCTGACCCATTGGAGGAGCTCATGTTCTTGCAGGAGCCGCTTTATCATGACTTATTTTCTTCCGCCTAACCTCCATGTTTCGGTAACACTATTTCATTTAAGAATGGAGGTGTGTTAAAAAAAAGATAAATATCTGTACGTGCCAAAGAATAAGTTTGGGGGTAGTTTTTCATTTGACTATCTTTTGCCCATATTATTCTCCATCCAAGTCTACAGATTTATACGCTCAAAGAACATCAGTGAGGACTCTGCTGCAAACAAGTTTGGGGGGAGGTTTGTATTTACTGAAATATCATTTGGCATATGTCACTATATAAAAAAAATAACAATATTTTGAAAATAAAAGTTAGAAAGTAAAAAAAATACATATGAAAGATAGGGGCAAAAATTTAAGAAATGCAAGAAAATTAAATATTTTAAAACGAAACTAGTAATACGTAGTCATGAACTGTTATCCCAAGGGTTAGTAAGATAAAGGAATCACTAATCTACGGATAGAAATAAGTCTGAAAAATAGTTTCTATTTTTGAGTCCAAATCTCTGAACGTTTATACCCTACTATATGCACTTGCACACATCTTGAAACTTAGGATAACAGATGATACCTTGAAATATTCTTGTCTAAAAGCCTTAGTATGAAGGAAAAAATATATAAATCAACAAAATATAAAGGACACATAAAATATAAATGGTGAAGAAAAATGAACACTAGTTTTGTAATTACTTAAGACAGCATACAAAAATATAGTAAAGTTGCCTTATCACCTAGTGCTTTAGACCAACTGGATTGGGAATTATTGCTAAGCCTTAGGTACTGCAAGACTAAGATATTTCTAATTACGCCTTAATAAGTGAGCACATTCGATAATCGGTTGGTTAGTACCTCAAAATGTATTAACGGTCATAAGAAAAATGTGTGAGCAAATCTATCTAAAACATTCACCGACTAAAAAGTACTAAGGTATATGGTTAAAGGGTATGATAGCTTGAATTGAATTCTCCAAGTGTAGGGATGTTTTTTACACATACGTAAGGGTATATGATCGATATTTAGAGGAGAGATAGGGAGAAGCACTAAAGACGATATCTTATTGAGAGATGATGTGATTTCTGACATCTTTTCAAGACCATTAAGATAGGGCTCATGACAACCAAAAGCTAGTATAGTTTGAGCACTTATTTTCAAGTTCTTTATTTTATATATTTCTTACCTTACATGTAATTTTTATCTTCTTTCTTTTATTTTGGGATTTTGTGGGTGTAATCCGTTAAAAACCCTCAGGAGACAACACTCCTCCTACTAGGGACACCTATAAGTTTAAAGGCTTGTTGCACGAACTAAGTGCAATCGTGTTGCCTATGAAAATGTGCTAGGTTTTTTATTTTTTTTAATAAATAGTTTGCTCGGGACAATCAAAGATAAGTTTGGGGGTATTTAATTATCAAAAATACTGCACATATGTATGAATATTTTTCCTACTATTATTAGTTACTAAAAGGTTTTAATTGTAAATAAAGAACACATATGGATTTATTTGTAAAAAATTATTATCATATATTTCTTCATTTATAATTAATATAATTAGGGAAAATATATGCATATCATTTTAAATGAAATATTAGTAATTAAAATATGCATATCATGTCAAATATTCATAATCAATATTCTTAAGATATCATATCATATAAATGGTTAGAATAATATCTCAAAAATATTAAATGCTACTAACAATTTGATTTGAGATATTGTGCAGGTATTAGCTCGGGTTTGAAATCTAAGTAGGAGATCCAAGTCAAATCGGAATATCAAACTGAATCTGTCAAATATTAGAAGCAAATCGGAGTATCTAACAATGGCAGAGACTAAGAACAATATTTTCAGAATCTATATATCAAGAGGATCTCCAAATATCGAGAGAAAAAGCCAGAAAAAATCCCAAGTCCCAATCACATCAAAGTGCGGCGGATCCTCGGTCAAACATGGACAAGGGAGGCGGAACCGCGGTCTATTGTGGGCCGTTGGATGTGGAATTTTGGGGGCATGATCATAATATCACCTACTCTCATATGGCATCTAGGGTTTCTAGTTTCAGAGACTATATAAAGGACCGAGAGCTGTGCATTCAAAAATGATCATCAAATCATCTATTCATCTATCCATTGATCTAGAAAAAGATCTAGCGAGCAACTAGGTTTTTGTAATTTAGTTTTTCAGAGTAAGTAGTAATGCAATAGTTAATCAATAAAAGTAGTGTTTTATTTTAATTCTTTTCGCATTTACTTTACGCGTTATTTTCCGCATTACTTTTTTGCATTACATTCAGCATTACTTTATGATTTCATTCATCTTCCATCTTTCTTTTACTACGCTAATAATCGTGAGCGGGTAATTTCTTGCTTGCTAGGGTTTGTAGGATAGGGTAGAATAATGGATGAAATATCTCTTAACTTCTTTTGGCATTTTAATGTTTATAAATTTTAGCAAAATAAATGTTAACCCTCTTATCGGTCGCGCTATCAATTAATGATAGTCATGACCATGATTTGAGATTAGTTAATACTTGTTTTGTTAAGGACATGAGATAAATAGAGATCAATGGAAGGATAAGGGACAGTAGTGGGAAACCCTAATTCTCTCTAAAAAACATAATCCACATTCATCGCTATCTCTCTAGTTTTAAACAATTAAAAGATAAAAAGAATAATTTTTAAACTTTCATCCATTAACTACTAAGTCCTATAAACCCTACAAGCCTTTCTGTTATAAAATTTTCTACCCATCTTAATTTAAAACGACAACAATCCCTCCTCTCTTTTATCAACTCGTCTAAAACAAGAAAAGAAATTCACGTTTTCCTGCGGACGACCCGTACTCATCGCGGCTAGCTATTTACGACACCGTCTTGATTGTGGTTATTTACAGCGCACACACTTACAACATTTTTTCATATCCAATCATAGGACACTCATCGAGAGACGCGAAATCCTTGTAATACAGCACACGGTCGTTGGGACATGCATCGATCTTCTCATACAAGAAACCAAGTGTCTTAACAATCTTTTTTGCCTGGTAATGATTCTTTGGAATGGTTTCCTTTCCTTTAGAAATTACCTTGCGTAGGAGATCAAGAAGCACGTCAAAGTGCTCATTAGCCATCCAGCTAATCATCTTCAGATGGAGGAGCCTTATTACAAATGATGGCCTACTAAATTTCGTACAGCCTTCGTACAGATCTTGTTCGTTTTTCTTCAAAAGTTTCTACAATTCCTCTATTTCACTGGTGCATTCCGACGGTTTAACATCATTCATTTCTTCTCTAGCAAATAAATCTTCCAACATCTCATGCGTGTCAACTATCCTGTCATTTGTCGGAAATTCAGCTTACGAAGCTGTGGTCTCATTATCCATTCTCGTTTCCTCGTCACGTATTCCCTCACCATGGTAATTCCAATGTACGTAGTTCGATTCAAAACCCTCTGCAAACACGTGTTCTTCTATCACTTCACATCAAAAACGGACTCTATTCTTACATTTCTTACAAGGACAGAACAAGAGTCCGTCTCGGCTACGCTTTGGGTTCATCTCTGCGTAATTTAAAAAAGGCTTTAAGCCCATCTTTAAATCGGCTGTCTCTCAAATTATACTTATCTTTTACCCCATGTGCATAAATGATTTATCCGGAAGAATTCTCATCTGTTATCACACAGATAATAATATGATTTTAACATATCTTATGAGTTTATTACAAGCTCAACAATAAATAAATTTTCAAGTATTAAATTAGATTTCATGATGTGGACGCATCAAAGCATCTGAAGTCATTTAAGATTGGCGTAAGTACTCAGGGCAAAAGGTCGGGACAAATAATTAGTTTCACGGTTGTTATGGATAAAGGTCCTAATTCCCATTACGAATGCAACACTCTCATTTCACATCCTTTTTTTTCTTCCATTTCGAGAAAATTTCGGCATCACTTTTCCCCTGTTTCCCGTGTTCGTACATAAACCTGTACACGGAGAACAAGTGGAAAGCACCGTCAAAACTTCTCGAAATGGGCGAAAATACACGAGGGTGTGAGATGTGAGTCTTGTTGCATTCGTAACATGTCCAAACTGGACAAATCCGATAATTATTGTATGTCAAATCCCCTCGTTGAATACCACACATACGTTTAAAAAAATTGAACATGACGCTCAACTCTCACAAATATATAATATGATCCTATCAATTCGACGGGAAAAAGATTTGACATACACCAATTGTCAGACGGGAAACTATAGGCCGATCCTAAACAAGTTTAAGACCTTTCGATCTTAAACTTACTAATTAAATAAAAATATAAAACCCTAGTTAAGTTTCTAATCAAAATTTTATGATGTCCCTTAACTTTCTATTTAATCGTTTTTTAATCAGGGTCTCGGTTCACTATTATCTGGTCTTAATTAAGATTTCTTAATTAGTGTAATTAATGTTATAGGTTAATTAGTGTTAATTTTTCTTAATCGGTTTGATTTTATTTTTTATTTATGCATCTAGTATAGTTTAATTGGTATTAAAGGATTTGATTTTTATTTTGATTTGGTTTATAAATTATACTACAATTAAAAAATCTAAGCAATAAATTATAAGCAACAAGATATCGAATTATTAAATTTACAAAATAAAGGATATCAAATCATTAAATTTACAAAATATAACCAAGAAGTTAGGATGAATATATTTTTGAAATATTTCATATACGGGCGCGCGCGCGCGCACATATACACTCTCACACACTCACATATACGCACGCGCACTCAAACACTCATACATACACTTGCTTACACACTCGCTCACATACGTACGTGCAGACACACACTTACACATACTCACAAACACACATGTACGTGCGTGCACTCACTCACACACCCTCACTTAACTGTAATACATTTTACCCTAAATTCATATAACATAATCCTATAATCTATCTTACCCTAAATTAATCTAACAAGTAAATTCATCGATTACCTATAATCCTTATATCTTCAACTCTAACCCTGAATTACCAAATTTATATTTCAATTTTTCATCTATTTTCAATTCTAAAACCCATCTAAAAGAATTTTCTTCAATTATATTTTAATGCTAAAACCTATCAACCCCCAAAATCATAATAAATTTCAAACCTATCATTCTAAAACCGATTCAATTCCTTATTATCGATATTTAATATATCAAAACCAACACAAATCACAGATTATAATCACCTAATTTCAAATTTTAATAATCTAATTGAAAAAATTAGGGCTAGTAGGAGAAAACACTAATCTTGGCTCGAATTTGAAAAAGAAAAAAACGATTACAAGCTCTTACACCACCAACTGCAACAATAACACCTACACAAATTTTTTTTTGTTAAATATGATATTTTTTTCAAAAATTTTTAGGAAAAAGGGATGGGAAATTACCTCTCGTGGGATGAAATTGGGGAATGAGGAGGAGGAAGGGCCTTCACGACTCTTATCTGATCGATTTATTAGCGACCGTTTAGAACAGTCGCTAATATTATGTGAACGGTCGCAAATACATTGGTGACCATTCATTAGAGACCGTATAATATATGCGTTCGCTAATAATTTATTAGGGACCGTATATATTTATACAGTCCCTCATAAACGGTCTCTAATGCGTACAGTTTCTACTAGTGTAGGTAGTTACAAAACATTTAGATTAATTGATAAAATAATAATTGTAGATCACCTACAAATATTTTGGAAGCTTAAAACTTGGTGGCTTTTAATTAACTAGAACTAGGGTTTTAATATGAATCTAGATGATGTTATAAGCTTGATAGGCTATATTTAACAACACTTAATTAAAATTAATTAAGCACGCATCTTTTTGGGAACGATCCTCAAATACTACTGCGATATAACTGTATACTTGCGGTTTTATTTAGAGACTAATAAAATCCTCAATCAAGTTTTTGGTGCCATTGCCGGGAAGGCGTAGTATTTTAGTTAGTTTTAATTTAAGTTTCAGTTTTTAATTTAGTTTAATTTAGATTTCTCTTAGTTCATTTGATTATGTAAATTCTCTGTTTAATTTCAGGAATCGAGACAAACATTCAGGGAGAGAAGATCATGACGAACAAATGGAAAATTTCCGCAGGACCCACATCTAAAAAATTTCGGCCGAAATCCCTAACCAGAACATTTTGGTCGAAAATTTTCGGTATATTGGATTAGGGTTTGTTGCAGTTTGGAACACTTCTCGAGTACATTCTAGAATTTTGTTTCATTGTTGATGAAGTGTCAAAATTGTAATATAAACAAGGCAAATTCCTAGACTTTAGGTACGATTTCATTCTTCCATAATCTTTTGTTTCCAACTCACAGTTTTTGCACATTTCTTTACGCCGCTAAAAAAATATAAAAAATAAAAAATATTTTTTTGCTTGTTTTAGATTTTGTGTGATTTTATTTTGCATATTTAAAAAGATCTTAAGGGGCAACAACCCAAATTAAGATTAGGTAGGAATCTTATCGCCCTTCCTAAGAAACAAATCGCAACCGAGCATTAGCATTCACCCTTATTAATTAAAAAAATATCTAGACTTAGCCCCCTAAGGACATTTGTGCTCGCATAGGACAAGAGAAGGTTGTGGATAATTTACTGTTTATCCGCATCTTTCTTATGGTGTCTAAGGCAAGTGTGTTTACGGCAAGTGGTTTACTTAATTATACCCGCTATTTTGGTAATTCATATAGCGGATACCTTCCACTTATCTGGTACTAACCTGGTCGCAAAATTAATAAAGAGACGGTAGAGGATCTATCCTACAACTTATCTCTTGGAAGCCTAGGGGCGGATCTAGTTAACTTAGGTGACCCTAGTTTTAGGGTTTGCTTGCGCATTTTTTTTGGATTGTAGTTTGTTAAGTATTCCTTATCTCCTTTCTTTTGGTGCATGCACATGTGGGGTCGAGACGGAATACATAGATTAACTCGTCTTGATTTATTAGATCCTATGGCTGAGATCATCCCTGATACACATACGCTACAAGATCGATGTTATCATGTGCATACTTCTTTACCATCTTGCATAGTCTTACTGCATGCTGCCGGTGACTATGAAATTAAACTCGCTTCCCAAATTCCACGGTCTTCAGTCAGAAGACAGTTATGTCTTTATAAAGGAATTTGAGAATTTGTGCCAATTGTTCAAATTGAAGCAATTAAATCATGATGTAAAACTTAGACTAATACCATTTGCACTCACTCATAAAACTAAGCATTGGCTTTACAGCATGCTAACCAACACTATTCACACATGGGAGGAGTTTCATAAAACTTTCCTTAAAAAATTCTACCCGTATTTTAAAACCGCTAAATTTAGAAATAAAATTAGGACATTTTCACAAAAACCAGGGGAATCTTTTTGGAAATATTTTGAACGTTTTAAAGACCTCATCATTAAATGCCCACATCACAATATAACTAAGTGGGAATTATGCCAGATAGTGTATGATGGTATGGATTCTAAACTTATGATAGAGTCGGCGTGTCAAGGCAATTTTATGATGGAAAAGAAAGATAACTCATGGAACTTTCTAAAAGAATTATCTGATAAAACCAAGCACTGGGTGTAACATCTTGAAAATATATTAGGGTTAATTATAATCTATTTAGCGATATAACAAGTGCTATTAAGTAAATGATAGTTACTAATTAGGGTTTTTATAATTTTCTATATATAATATACACACACACACACTTATATACTTATTAACCTAGAACTAGTAAAATGTTAGACTAAACACCAATTAAGTTGTCATGACAATAAACTCTAGATTAACTTTCCTAACCATTTAGCTAAATTAATTTTTTTTTTAAGTATCTTAGCATGAGGGACAATGAGGTATGGCTCAAGCATAGAGAGAAAAAAAATGGGAATGGTTGTGGAGAGAGGGGAATAAATGGCTAAGACCTTAGCCATTTCTTCTCCCCATTCTCCTCTCCCTCCTCCTCCTCCTCCTCTTCACCCTAACATAAAACCTCCTCACTACACACCCTAATACATTAAGAAAATCCTAAGCAAAATCTTAATCTATCTACACAAAGCCAAGCTCCTCTTCTAATATTTCAAGTTTAGCAACTCAAAAGCAACCTAGTAGCCTCCAACAAGCATGGAAAACTTCCTTTCTCACCCAAGTTAAGGTAAAAATCCAACCTTTATCAAGTTTTTAGCTTATTTAAATTGAAAGATTAGAATTACATTGGGTTTTTAAGGTTCAAATGAAATCTGGAGTGAATCGGATTTTCCAGAAATTTTTTAATAAATTCCAAGGGATTAGATATAAGATTATGGATGCGTGCACAGAATACGAGGCAGAACCTTAGGGTTCTGGCCGCTACTTGCGGCTTTGTGTCGGCCCCATTGTGGA
Source organism: Agapanthus africanus (assembly GCA_030015575.1). Lineage (NCBI taxonomy): Eukaryota > Viridiplantae > Streptophyta > Magnoliopsida > Asparagales > Amaryllidaceae > Agapanthus > Agapanthus africanus. The sequence goes on along the minus strand of JASDDO010000024.1, from coordinate 871,003,611 downwards.
ATTAGGGGTTGAGTTTTCATGTAGGGTTCCAATACTTGATATTTAGGCCACTAGAATATGCTAAATTTTTCCCGAATTCCTAAATCAAAATCTGGAACTATTCTACGTTGAAATTGGTCGATGTTTTAAAACTTTTCAATTTGTATATGATATTCAAGATCCGCGACTCGATGTTTTCGTGTTAGAACGTCAATAACAGGGGTAGTTGTACTCAAGTGACACACGAATAGCACGCGTGGCTTTAGTTTCTAACTGGTGAGCGTTTAATTCATTATTATTCGTTTTAGGCTTAGATTCTTATATGATTATTGCTATTTCGATGTTAGGATCAGTCGCGGGGACTTCGGAAGCGGCGAGAAATAAGAAGGAAGTGATTGGATTCGAGTAGATCAAGACTCGTTCCGGTGAGTAGACTAAACATCTATCAGGGGATATTATATGGATGGCGTATAGCGTCCGAAACCTGAAACTTCCGTTAAACGGTTTCGATTCATTTCATTCGTATACATATACTTAGATTCGCATTGCATTCATTTATCCATTGTAACACTGTTGCCAACACTTGCTAGGACACTCGTATCATTACCGATGATTTCATGTTGCACTTGTACATACACGTATGCTACACCTATACCCATCGGTAATTAACATGCCACATACACATATAGAACTTTCCATGTCACTGATTCGTATGTCAAAAACTATTTCTATAACCGCAATCAAGAACAGCGTCGCATGAAGCTAGCCGGTGAGTACGGGTCAGTCCACAGGGATGTTGTGAATCTCCTAGTCGCGCTAACGAGTTAATTCCGAAGGGTGTTCGGATTGGTTATTAAATCTAAAAACCTAATTATTCTATCTACGATTATCTAGATCTATTCTTGCTAGGGTTAGGTTTAGGGATGGTTTGGAAATGCAAGCAAATCTCAACGCTTTCTATACCCGAATGAAGATCTATGAGGAGTTATGGTAATTATCAATAAAGGGGATTAGATCCATTCGGGAAGGTGTTCCTTCCTCTAGGTTCTTGTCCTTCCTTTATAGATCCTTACCCTAACCTCCATGGAAAACGCACGCAACCGAGCTTTTACACTACGGTATCACCGCTACCTCGAGGGATAGGGTGCCGTAGGGCGCGGTGTGTGCGTGTATGCATGGAGTCCTATTGTAAATATATTATGGGTAAGAAAGGGATGAGAGATCTCATCTCTCAAAATCCTTCCCCAAAGCTAACTCTAAACAATTTATCTACGGCGAGGAAATAAATCTACCTAGGGCAAAGAATTAAAATCTAAACTAGGGCAATGAATTAAATCTACTTACAGATGCATTTCTCCAATCATCAACGCAGGGTTGTCAGATCTGAATTTCTGAATTGAAGAGAGGCACCGATGCTCTCCATAAAGAATTCTGAATTTATTATTAAAATGAGGCATAAGGTTTACAATCTTTAGAGTTCCTATTTATAGAGAATAGAAAATCCTAGGTTACATCTGAATCGCATGTCTACAATTACAAAAATACCCCCAGGAAATCTTTTCAGAGCCGCAAAAACATTATGGTAAAATTTAATCTGTGTACGGGCATAGGACGGCCGCGGAACCGCGGCAATGGCGGGCTTAGGCCGCGGTTCCGCGGCCCTTTGACAAGATTGGTTGATCAATTTTTTATGGGCTTCTTCAGGGTTCTTTGGGCTTCTGGTTCTTAAGTTTATTTTATCAATTGAGCTTCTACATTAGTTCCAGATCTTCAGTGAACATTTTGCAATGGATTTTTTAACCGTTTTGTTTTGACATTTTGGACCTTGCGTTGCCTTGTTGATTGTGAACTGTCTTTCGATGTAGGCTTGACTAAGATTCTCCTATTTGTTGGTCAAAAGTCCATATTTTCATCGTCTTTACATCGTTTTCACTGTTTCCTGTCCAAGAACCTGTAACCTGTAACATGTAGCAGACATGCGTCAAAAGCACCTGTTTATTTATAAAAAGAATAAGAATGGGGAATATAATAATGCAATATTATGGTGTGAACAGTCACTTGCATCACACCGTATCCTGTTAGTACTGTAGATTACTGCTTATCACCCAGCATTATGTACTGTTCTGTATATTATACCTTATTTCCATTTTTACCACGTCTTTTCTGCGATATTGTTTTATGAGATTTCTGTTAATACGGGATTTGAGATACTGCATGATACATTTTATAAGACTTGACTGCGTTTCCAAAATTTACGGTTTCTCTTGATATATGATGATACGTCCACCATGAGCTTAATGTTTTTTTGATTTGATTTTATTCCGAACCAAGTGGGGGAGATATACGGTTGCAGATTGTTGCATTATCCGGACTGAGTGGGGGAGTACACATTCGGATACATGGTGGACCCAGTCGAGGCCGCGGGGAAAAAAAGCCGCATATAAGGCGAGGAGCCTAGCAAGGACGCTCAATTCCGGAGATAGATTGGGAAACACGGCGGATATCTGGAGGATACCGACCAGTGTTGTTGGATGTCATGACTGTTCAGAGAAACGGTGCCTACGATATTTGAAGGTTTTGTGTCGATATTTGACACCGGATTTGATGATGGTTTTATGGATATGCTCGAGATATTGGGATATTTTAATGAGATTTCCGTTTTTCTTTTATACGGACACTGTTGTGACATGCTCGTGTTTCACATGTATCATACACATGCTATTAAACATTACGATTACATTGTGCATAGGTTTAGTTGCTATTTCTTTTATGCATGCAATTTCCACTTTATGATGTTCGTTTTATTAACTGAGTTAGCAACTCATCCCCATTTTGCCTTAGCTTCTTGCAGGACCGAGCGTTTGGATACTTAGCTGCGACACATGTGTATCTATCTTTCGAATTGCTTACTTTTGCTAAGGTGGGTTGCAAGCTTACCTTGTACTTGCTCTCATTGTACATGTATTTTGTATCTAGCATATGTATATTTGACTTGGAGACAAGACTAAAAGATTTGTATTATATTGACTCTGGGTGTCGTACTCGTGTGAGCCGACTTGTTGTAGTTATACTTTCAGTATTGCTTTCTTTTCTTTCTTTGCTTTATTCTTTGCCAGAGGCATCGTATATTTAACCGCGTGGTTGAATTTTTGCCAATTGGGCATTGAGATAGCTCCCGGGTGGGGATGTTTATATATATATTGTGTATGTATCGATTTTGTCAAAATATTCAAAGGAGGTGTTGCCGAAAATTTTCAAAGGAAGTGCTGCCGAAAATTTTAACGATAAATCTTTGTCAAAACATTTTCAATCCAAACTTCTTTACGTTTAAGGTAACATTTTTCTAAAAAATTTACCTCCTAAATTCTTTTAAAATGGTTTAGATTCTGGGCTTTGACTTACTTGAATTGTGTTACGCCTTTAGACATCACGTGATTTAAGTGTCGGCCATGTTCCTTATTCGGGTCTTAACAAAGTTGGTATTAGAGCGCTAGATTTAACCCTTGTTGAGTTTAGGTTCGATTATATGGAGTCTAGGGTATGATGGTTGAGGATCTAGGCTTAACCTTACGGAACTTAGACTTGACCTTGGGAGTATTAGACCCGAACTTTCATTACGTTGGTTGACCATGGTATGTTATGCGGCATATTTACGATATGATACTCCGTCTAAGTGACCTTAGGATTAATGTCTTGATTGATTCTTTCTTTAACTCTCCGCATCCTTTTGTTCCCGTTGTTACACCTTATCAACTCTTGTTTTCGTGTTCCAGTTGCCATGGCTACGCGATCCAAGAGAGCCGCAGCTCGGGATGCAGCGAGGGCAGGTCCACCAGGTATGAGGACTGGCCCTAAGGGCATTCTGATGGCACAGGGACCAGTTGATCCTCCTCCCCACAGGATGACCAGGCTAAAGGAGGGCATGTAGGGTCTGCAGCAGATGTTCAGACAATTAGTTAAGACCAGCCGGACTCCGACACCCGATATGGTTACACATACTCCGGAATCCGTCGTGCAGCCCGTTACTCAAGCAGCCACACCAGTTGTCACAGGGATCATGGAGGTATCGATTCCAGAGTTTATGAGCTTGAGACCTCCGGTGCTCACGAGGATGGATGCGATAGAGGATCTTTAGTCGTTCCTTGACAGGATGGCCGGGATCGGTCGTTCTTTGAGGTGCTCGGATGAGAGATCGATCGAGTTGACTAGCTTTTGCTTGGAGGGGCTTGCCCATACTTGATGCGGGTCAATTGAAAGAGGACGAGCAGAGGGTCTTCCTTTGATGACTTGGGCAGAGTTCTTTACAGCTTTCCTAACATGATTCCTTCCACATAGCGTGAAAGACGCCAAGGCTCGTAGTTTTAAGGCATTGCAGAAACCTGTGAGTATGACTGTGGCTGACTTCGACTTGCAGTTCACCCAATTGTCGCACTATGCTCCATATTTAGTTCCCACTGAGCAGCTCAGAGCGAAGAGGTTTGAAAGGAGCCTTGATACGCAGTTGTTTCTTGCCATTGGCTCCCAGCATTTTGATACTTATGCACAGGCTATGGACGCGGCTATTCGAGTGGAGGAGCGTCTGAATGAGACAGCAGTTGTTCCAGAATCTAAGTGAGCCTAACCCGGTGGATCAGTTGCCGGATAGTTAGGTAGAGGCCGTCGCGGATTTGTTCCAGGACGCGGTAGCGGTTGAAGTTGAACTCAGAGCCAGATGTATAGCACGTACCCTAAGGGACAGAGGCCGTTGTCGACATGTTTCACTTGCGGGAGCCTATGACACTTTGCTAGAGATTGTAGATGTCAGGACGGGACCACAGTTCCACATGCCACTTTACCCCTCCATCTCCTCCTCCGATGACATTGCTTCATCCATCAGCCGCTATTTCACGCCAGGTAGTTGCGCCAAGAGGACGTGGTTTTGCTGGACGTGCTCAGAGGGGACGAGGGATCCGACGCAGAGGTCACCAGGATACATGTAGGGGGTCAGTCTAGGGTTTTCGCTTTGACTCCTTAGGATGCCTAAGCATCCAATGCAGTGGTTACAGGCACTCTTCCCGTTTTCTCCTTCAATCCGCACATTTTGTTCGACCCCAGTTCTACACACTTGTATGTATCCACACACTTCACATAGAGATTGGGTATGGGTTCGGCATTTCTAAATCTATCGTTGGTTGTAGTTACTCCTGCAGGAGAGTTTTTCATCTCCCGACACGTGTTTAAATCATGTTGTGTACGGGTCGGTGATAGAGACTCATTGGTCGAGTTGATTCTTCTATATATGTTAGATTTCGACGTCCTTCTCAGCATGGATTGGTTGACCACTTTTCATGCGTGTGTTAATTGCTGCGAGAAGGCGGTCAGATTCAAATTTCCCGGTGAGCTTGTTTTGGTTGTGCAGGGGGACCATAGTGCTGCCCATGGCAACCTGATTTCTACTCTTTGTGCTAGTCGGCTTTTGAGGAAAGGATGTCGGGGATTCTTAACTCATATTCGAGATGCTGGAGCCGTGGAGGTCCCGTGGGTCTAGGTTCTGATTGTGCGAGAGTTCCCCGGTGTGTTTCCTGATGAGTTACCAGAGTTGCCGCCAAAGCACAATATGAGTCCTGCATCGACTTGATCCCCGGCACGGCGCCTATTTCTATACCACCCTATCGGATGGCCCCGGCGGAACACAACAAGCTCAAGAATCAATTGCAAGATTTTCTTGATAAGGTACTTGTACGACCGAGTGTGTCGCCTTGGGGAACTCCTGTTCTATTCATTAAGAATAAGGACGGCAGCATGAGATTGTGTATCGATTATTGTCAGCTGAACCGAGTTATGGTGCGGAATAGGTATCCTTTACCTCGCATTGACGATTTGTTCGATCAACTCCTGGGAGCAGGATACTTTTCGAAAATTGATTTGCGGTTGGGTTACCATCAGTTGCGAGTCCAGAATGATGACATTTCTAATACTACTTTCGGACGCACTATGGGCATTATGAGTTCTTAGTGATGTCGTTCAGGCTCACCAACACCCTGGAAGTGTTCATAGATCTGATAAACTGGATCTTCAAGCCGTTCCTCGACCGGTTTATCATTGTATTCATGGACGATATCTTGGTCTACTCCAGGAGTCGAAAGGAGTACGAGCAGCCCTTAAGAATTGCATTGCAGACCTTGAGAAAGCGTCGGTTGTTTGCCAAATTCTCAAAGTCCACTTTCTGGCTTGATAGTGTGGACTTATTGGGTCATATTGTTACGAGAGATGGTATGCGAGTGGATCCGAAAAAGATCGAGGAAGTACAGCATTGGCCCAGACCCATTTCAATGACGAGGTTTGCAGTTTCTTAGGCTTGGCTGGTTTTTACCGTCGTTTCGTCCAGTATTTCTCCCGTATCACTGCACCAATGACCGGGCTAACCCAGAAGAGGGTTCTGTTTCTGTGGACTGAGACATGTGAGCAGAGTTTTCAGCAGTTGAAGACTCATTTGACGACTGCACCAATTCTATCTTTGCCTGCAGGCTAAGGCGGTTTCGCTGTTTATTACGATACTTCTCGAGTTGGTCTTGGTTGCGTGTTGATGCAGCAGAGCAGAGTTATCGCTTATGGTTCTCTACAGTTGAAGAAACACGAGCAGAACTACCCCACTCATGATATAGAGATGGCCGTGGTGGTCTTTGCGCTCAAGATTTGGAGGCATTACTTGTACGACAAGTCGTGCCAGATCTTTACGGACTATAAGAGCCTGAAGTACATCTTTCAGCAGCGGGATCTAAACTTGCGGCAGCACCGTTGGATGGAGCTCATTAAGGACTATGATTATGAGATCCTTTATCATCCGGGCAAGGCAAATGCTGTGGCCGATGCTTTGAGTCGGAAGCCCGGAGGCAGCTTGTCTCATTTGAGCACGGTTCAGAGGCAGTCGACTGCGGATTGGTAGATTTTATGCGACACTGGTATACAGTTTGAGTTCACATCCGCGGGAAGACAACTTGCTCATATCCGCGCCCGTCCGCTTTTTCTTGATCGCTTCAGGGAGACACAATCTGATGATGCCCGATTATCTGAGATTATAGAGCAGGTTTGGCGGGGGAGAGATCTTAAGTTTGGGATCAATAGCGAGGGAGTGTTACGGTTTGGGACTCGTCTGTGTGACTTTGAGGGGTTGAGACGCGAGATCTTAGAGTTAACACATCAATCAACGTACAACGTCCATCCGGGTTCCACCAAAATGTGTATCATGATATAAGAGATGTTTACTGGTGGGAGGGGATGAAGAGGGATATTTTTGATTTCGTTTTGAGATGCATGATTTGTCAGCAAGTCAAGTCCGAGTATCAGAGGCCGGCAGGAGAGTTGCAGCCCTTGCCCATTCCAGAGTGGAAATGGGAATAGATCTCCATGGACTTCATTATGGGTCTATCTAGGTCCAGCAGAGGGTATGACTCCATCTAGGTAATTGTGGATCGGTTGACGAAAGCGGCTCACTTCCTCCCAATGAAAACCACTTTCGGATATGCACAATATGCTCAGCTCTACATTGATGGGATTGTGTGGTTGCACGGCGTTCTGACTTTTATAGTTTCCGACAGAAGCACTCAGTTTATCAGCCATCTCTGGCAAAAACTTCAGGATGCTTTGAGTACCCGCTTGAGTTTCAGTACCGCCTTCCACTCACAGACCGATGGTCAGTCAGAGTGGACTATTCAGACTCTTGAGGATATGATCCGAGCTTATGCGCTAGATTTGGGTGGCAGTTAGGATCGTCACTTGTCTTTGATCGAGTTCTCCTACAATAATAGTTTTCAGGAGACGATTCAGATGGCACCATTCGAGGCCTTATATGTAAGGAAGTGTCGATCGTCGGTTTGTTGGACCGAGCTCAGCATGAGCAGTATTTTAGGACCATGGTTAGTCCAAGAGACTACAGAAAAGATCCAGTTGATCCGGGATAGGGTGAGAGCAGCCTAGAGCAGGTAAAAGTCGTATACCGATCGTCACCGCCGCAGACTTGAGTTCGCAGTGGAAGACCATGTTTTCCTCCGAGTCTCTCCGATGAAGGGTACAATGAGATTTGGGAAGAAATGGAAGCTCGGTCCCAAATATGTAGGTTCTTTCGAGATTCTTGAGCGAGTCGATGTTGTTGCATATCGTCTAGCATTTCCGCCCAGTTTTTCGGATGTACACCCTATGTTTCACGTGTCTATGCTTCACAAGTACCTTCATGACCCATCTCACGCGTTTCAGCATCAGAGGATTTAGCTAGAGCATGATTTATCTTATATCGAGCAGCCGATAGTCATCCTAGACCGGCAGGTGAAGAAATTGCGGTGAAAGGTATTGTCACCGGTGAAATTTTTATGGCATGGCCTGAATAGCGAAGAGGTCACATGGGAAGCCGAGAGTGAGATGCGGAAAAAAATTCGCCATCTCTTCGAAGATACGCGAAGTTAGATTTTAAATTCGGGGAGGAATTTTTCTCAAGGGGATATTATAACATCTGGAAATTTTATTAGGGTTAATTATAATCTAGTTAGCGATATAACAAGTGCTATTAAGTAAATGATAGTTACTAATTAGGGTTTTTATAATTTTCTATATATAATATACACACACATACTTATATACTTATTAACCTAGAACTAATAAAATGTTAGTTTAAGCTAAACATCAATTAAGTTTCCATGACAATAAACTCTAGGTTAACTTTCTTAACTATTTATCTAAATTAATTTGTTTTTATTTGAAAAATATCTTGGCATGAGGGACAATGAGGTATGGCTCAAGCATGGAGAGAAAAAAACGGGAATGGTTCTGGAGAGAGGGGGTAAATGGCTAAAACCTTAGCCATTTCTTCTCCCCTTTCTCATCTCCCTCTTCTTCTTCTTCTTCACCCTAACATAAAACCTCCTCACTACACATCCTAATACATCAAGAAAATCCTAAGCAAAATCTTAATCGATCTACACAAAGCCAAGCTCCTCTTCTAATATTTCAAGTTTAGTAGCTCAAAAACAACCTAGTGGCCTCCTACAAGCATGGAAAACTTCCTTTCCCACCCAAGTTAAGCTAAAGATCCACCATTTATTAAGTTTTAAACTTGTTTAAAATGAAATATTAGGATTTCATTATGTTTTTAAGGTTTAAATAAAATCTGGAGTGAATCAGAGTTTCTACAAGAAATTTAGTAGATTCCACGGGATTAGATATAAGATTTTGGATGCATGCACGGAATACGAGGCAAAACCTTGGGGTTTTGACCTCTACTTGTGGCTTTGTGTCGGCCCCACTTTGGAATTAGGGGTTGGGTTTTCTTGTAGGGTTCCTATAGTTGATATTTATGCCACTGGAATATGCTAAATTTTTCCCGAATTCCTAAATCAAAATCTAGAACTATTCTACGTTGAAATCGATCGATGTTTTAAAACTTTTCAATTTGTATATGATATTCTAGATCCGCAACTCGATGTTTTCGTGTTATAACGTCAATAACAGGGGTAGTTGTACGCATGTGACACACGAATAGCATGCGTGGCCTTAGTTTCTAACCGATGAACGTTTAGTTCGTTATTATTCATTATCGGCTTAAATTCTTATACGATAATTGCTATTTCGATGTTAGGATCGGTAGCGAGGACTTCGGAAGCGTCAAGAAAGGGGAAAGAAGTGATTGGATTCGAGTAGATCGAGACCCGTTCCGGTGAGTAGACTAAACATCTACCAGGGGATATTGTATAGATGGCGTATAGCGTCCGAAACCTGAAATTTCCGATAAACGGTTTCAATTCATTTCATTCGTATACATATACTTAGATTCACATTGCATGTATTTCTCTATTGTAACACTATTGCTAACACTTGCTAGGACACTCGCACCATTACTGATGATTTCATGCTGCACTTGCACATACCCGCATGCTGCACCTATACCTCATCGGTAATTGACATGCCACATACACATATAGAACCTGCCATGTCACTTGCATCACACTGTATCCTGTTAGTATTGTAAATTACTGCTTATCACCCAACATCATGTATTGTTCTGTATATTATACCTTATTTCCATTGTTACCACGTATTTTTTGCTATGTTGTTTTATGAGATTTCTGTTGCTATGGGATTTGAGATACTGTATGATACATTTTATAAGACTTGACTGTGTTTCCAAAATTTACAGTTTCTCTTCATATATGATGATACGTCCACCATGAACTTGATGTTTTTTTATTTGATTTTATGCTGAACCGGGTGGGGAAGATATACGGTTGCGGATTATTATGTTATCCTGACTGAGTAGAGGAGTACACAATCGGATACATGGTGGACCCGATCGAGGCCGCAGGACAGAAAGGCCGTATGTGAGGCGAGGAGCCTAGCAAGGACAATCGATTCCGGAGATAGATTGGGAAACACGGAGGATATCTGGAAAATACCGACCGGTGTTGTTGGATGTCAGGACCGTTCGGAGAAACGGTGCCTACGATATTTGAAGGTTTTGTGTCGATATTTGACACCGGATTTAATGATGGTTTTATGGATATGCTCGAGATATTAGGATATTTTGATGAGATTTCCGTTTTTCTTTTATACAGACATAGTTGTTACATGTCTGTGTTTCACATGTATCATATGCATGCTATTATACATTACGATTACATTGTGCATAGGTTTAGTCGCTATTTCGTTTATGCATGCAATTTCCACTTTATGATGTTAGTTTCATTCATTGAGTTGGCAACTCATCCTGTTATTCCGTAGTTTCTTGCAGGACCGACCGCTTGGATACTTAGCAGCGACACTTGTGTATCTATCTTTCGAATTGCTTGCTTTTGCTGAGGTGGGTTGCGAGGTTACCTTGTACTTGCTCTCCTTGTACATGTATTTTATATCTAGTAGAAACTCCATCTACCATACGTATATTTGACTTAGAGAGGAGCCTGAGAGATTTGTATTATATTGACTCTGGGTGTCATGCTCGTGTGAGCCGACTTGTTGTAGTTATGCTTTTAGTATTGCTTCATTTTCTTTCTTTGCTTTATTCTTCACCAGAGGCATCGTATATTTAACTGCGTGGTTATGTTTCCGCGAAGTGGGCGTTGAGATAGCTCCCGAATGGGGATAATTATATATATATATATTGTGTATGTATCGGTTATGTCAGAATTTTCAAAGGAGGTGCTGCCGAAAATTTTAACGATAACTTTTTTCAAAACATTTTCAATCCAAACTCCTTTACGTTTAAGGTAACATTTTTCTAAAAACTTTACGTCCTAAATTCTTTTAAAATGGTTTAGATTATGGGCTTCGATTTACTTGAATTGTGTTACGCCCTTGGACGTCACGTGATTTGAGTGCCGGTCATGTTCCTTGTTCGGGTCTTGACACTGAGAAAGTACTAGTGAGAGAAGTTCGACCACATCTAGAGGAGGGTTACACGTAGTTGAAGCTACTATAGGGATACAAGCCAAGCTGGCAGTAATAAGAAAATCAATAGAAAAGTTATCAACTACAACCGTCTCCGTCCAACAAGTTAGCAAACCCTCTCCTTGCCTAAACTATCAGAACTCTTTCCACCTTTCTGAAGAATATCCCCTTGTTGGCGGCCTCAAGGGAAAGTGAACGCCAATGCTGTATATCAAAATAATAGTAATAATCCATATTCTTAAATCTACAATCAAGGATGGAGGAACCACCTTAATTTACAATGGAATCAAGGCAACCCTAACCAACAATTTCAAAACCAAAGACAAGATCCTCCACCTAACCCTACCCAACCTAACACACAATACACATGTAATAGAGTTGAGAATGAGAATACATACTTTGATAATGATGAGCAGCTGGCCACATTTTTTCAAAATGAAATTACACCATTTAAATAGTGCATAGCTAATATCGAAAAGCAGATCGGTCAGCTCCCTGCGGCATTGGGAGGACGAGAGATTGGCACCTTATCTAGCTAACATGTAACAAATACAAAAGATACATGTATAAATCCCACTCAAATAAATGCTATAACCACTTTGAGGTCGGGAAAATAGGTTGATAACCATGTTAGGATGCCCGATAATTCTGAAGAGATCCCATTTGATGAGGAGCAGCAGACTCCTAATCCACTTGCGCAGCTGGCATCAATTTCCATACCCGATTCTGCATACCAACAATCTTATAGCAATAACCCTCTTAAGCCTAGAGCACCATATCCAAAGCGTTTAAAGGCTAATAAGTATGATGCTAAAGTAGCGAAGTTGATGGAGACGTTTAAATAAGTCAAGGTCAATATCTCTCTACTAGATACAATTGACCAAATTCCATCCTGTGCTAAATTTCTTAAAGACCTTGCACTAAAAAGAGGCAAATACATACGCCTAAGAAGGTTTTTCTAGCCGGCAATGTTGGTGACGTCTTACATAATGCATTACCCATAAAGTATAAGGACCCTGGTTGTCCTACAATTTCATGCATTATCGGAGATAAGGTCATTAATAGAGCTTTACTTGAACTAGACGCTATTGTGAACCTTCTTTCTTTTTCGGTCTATGAACAGATAGGGATGGGTGAGTTTGAATCCATAAAAATCACTTTACATTTGGCAGATCGTTCCATTAAGAAGCCAAAGCGAGAGATTAAGAATGTGTTAATCAAAGTAGACGTTTCCCTATAGATTTCATTGTTTTAGAAACACAACATGTCTCTAACCCTAAAAATAAAATTCCGGTAATCTTAGGACGACCATTCCTAGTTACCTCTAACGATTTGATTAACTATCGCAATAGTTTAATGAAAATTTTATTCGGAAACTTGACAGTTGATCTAAATATTTTTAATCTAGGAAGCCAAACTAGTGCTCCTTATAACTTACCTTATGACATCAGCTCTTTATTTGAATTGTCTAATGAGAAAACAAATGACAATAATGAGTGTTTATTTAATTTTAAAGAATGTGATTCTTTATTTGATGGTACACATGATCAACTTATTGATACTTCTCCTAATCTTCATGATGAACTTAATATGGTAAGATTTCGAAATAATTTTCTTGAAAATCAAAATTTGTTATTAGAAAAGGAGAAAAAAGAATTGATTTCTTTTAATGAATTTTTGAAAAGCGAAAAAGAGAAATTTGATTTTATCTTGCAATTCTTTGAGAGAAGAATTTAATAGTTTGATTAAAAATTTTACTAGTGAAATGGACATTTTAAAATCTTCTGGTAGTTCATAAGAAGTTTTGAGAAATGAGATTTTGATTGATAGATTAGAAAAAGAGAAAACTGATTTTCTTGCACAAATCGATAAATTAGATAAAAAGAAAATTGAGATTTTTTCAAAAATTGATATTCAATAAAAAAACTATTGATACTTTAAAAATCGAAAATGTAAATTTGATTTTGTCATGTGATATTTTGAGGAATGATCATTTGATTTCATTTTTTAAAATAAAATTGATTTTTTGAAATTATCCTATATTTCTCAAGAAACGTTGATAGAAGAAATTGCTTCTCTAAAGAAACAAAATAATAATCTAACTGTTTATTTTGCTAAGTTTTCAAAAATAAAGGAAAAGATTGATCCTTCACCAAGCAAAGGGAAGAACTTTTTAAGTAAAGGAAACGTTGATTTTAAAACTTCAAATTTTCAAAAATTCTCTTCATTTAAATTTTTCAACCGCTATTCTAAATATAAATCTAGTTCTATGGGTATATTTAATCACACTTGTCATTATTGTGGTGCACATGGTCATTTTGCATATTTTTGTGAGTTGCAAAAAAATATTTTTATATACCAATTTGAAATGGGATCCTACAACTAACCCCCATAAACCCAAGTTAGTTTGGGTACCAAAATGCACGCCGGCATTTTCTTTTGTAGGTATTGAGAATTTGAAACCAGGAAGATTTCAACAAAGGTATGCACAATTATGCGGGTGTAATAAGGTATGTACTTTTACACAATAAGGACATTGTTTGGTTTAAGTGTGGGTGCGGTTTGGTTTGGTTTTGTACAAAAAATTTCTTTTATCTTTAGGTTTTTTTTTGAAAAACGAAGAAGAAAAGTTTGAAAGGGGAAATTAGAGTGTCACGCCCTGCTTCCCAGAGTGCGCTAAGATCGACACGTGATAGAGCCAACCATGCTACCTGTGGTTAGGAAACATCCCTCCACGGTCACATTATGGCTGTCTATAAGATATCAAGAACAGTAAAATAAAATAAACTATTTAGTACATGTCCATATGCCAGAATAAACGAGTCAAGAAATATAAATGTGTGGAAGTAATAAATCTGTAGGGTGTTTTTCGTCACCCCATTGAGATGGGAATACGCGCGCGCTTGTCAGGCGTACTACAGATTCCCCCTACCTAGGGTAGGCGGAGGTTTATTGATTGTGGGGATCCGAATCTCCGGCAGCCGCGGACTAAGCTGTCGTTAATTACCCCTCGCCTTTGGGGCGAGAGAACCTCCGATTAACGGGTTAAACTGGTCATGCGAACTCAATATGCAGTGTACGTCTGTGTTGTTTTGTAGGGGGTTTGGATATGTCGGGAGCCACGCAGAGTTTTTACGGGGTTCCTGCTACTCGGATAGCGGGCTGGGGGTCAAGCGGGCTAGCAGCCCCCTTGTGGGGTGCGGGGCAGCGCCCCGGCCCAAAAATTTTTTTGAGGGGGACAATGTTGTGGAGTGTGTGTGTATCTATACATATATATACATGTATACATATATAAAAAAAAGGAAAAAGCGCCCAAAGGACGCGTAGGGTCAGCGCCTTGAGCGCTGTGCGCTTAGGTGTTGTGCGCTTAGGCGCTAGCACGCCACGTATCGGCATGTGGGCACTTTGCGCTTGAGCGCTGGGCCCTTGAGGGCAAGCGTGCCACGTGTCGGCACGTGGGCGCTTTGCACTTGAGCGCAGGGCGCTGGAGCGCAAGCGCGCCACGTGTCGGCACGTGGGCGCTTTGCGCTTGAGCGCTGGACGCTTGAGCTCTGGCGCGCCACGTGTCGGCATGTGGGCATTTTGCGCTTGAGCGTCGGGCGCTTGAGCGCAAGCGCGCAAGTGTCGGCATGTGGGCACTTTACGCTTAAACGCCGGGCGCTTGAGCGCAAGCATGCCACGTTTCGGCACGTGGGCACTTTGCACTTGAGCGCTGGGCACTGGAGCGCAAGCGCGCCACGTGTCGGCACGTGGGCGCTTTGCGCTTGAGCGCTTGTGCGCCGGTGAGAAAAAGAGGCTTTTAGCCCCAGAAATTCTCGAAAGAGAAATCAGGGTGGAGTTAAACTCCTAATATGATTTGGGGTTGATAAAAGGGGTTCTTCTTCTTTCTCCTCTAGTTGCTGGATCTTGAAGATCAAGAGATATGAGATTTTTAAAATCTCTTCTTTTTGAGATCTAATGGAAGATCTGAGTTCCCCTTTATGGGTTTTGTGGTGAAAAACTATTTAGTTTTATAGAATGAAGAGTAAAACTCTTGATTTAATTCAAAAGAAAGAAGAAGGTTTTGGAACCTTGAAGAAGGAGAAAAGATCTCAGATCTAAAAAAAAATTTGGAGAAAGAAAAAAGTTGTTGAGATATTTCATTATCTTTGCCTTTATAGGCTATACACTTTACACATAGCCCCTTGGGCTTCACAAAATGACAATTTGCATATCCCATGGCTTATGTGCCATTTCTTTTTGCACATAAGCCATGGGCTTTACAAAAATTTGGCTTTATGCCTATTTTTCTTACATTTATCCATAAAATAAAATAAAAGAAATACAACAAAATTATTTATTACAAAATTTTTATCTTGGCATGGGGGGAGGCCAGCCGCTTCATGTTTGGGCTCGACCCGGGCATGGGCCCACTTGGCTTGGGGTTGACTTTGATTTTGACAAGGTCAACCGGGGTGTAAATTTTTACCCCAACAAATTGCCCCTCATCAATAAATGCACACCACATATGTGGGTCGTGTGCATGAAATTGATGGATCTTCTTTTACTTAGAGGCGACCTGATTTGGTTCCCGCTTTTTGGGAAGCTGGCACTGCCCTTTTTACGACATGGACAGTCATTGCTTGACATGTCTCCGAAATGGAGTGTCCGTGATAGAAGTTTCCCTGGCCCGGAGTGATCTGGTTCCCGCTTTGTAGGAATCCTGCGCTGCCCTTTTTACGACATGGACGGTCAATGCTGCCCTTTTAGCGACGTGGACGGTCGATGCTGCCCTTTTAGCGACTTGGACGGTCGATGATGCCCTTTTTGCGACTTGGACGGTCGGTGCTGCCCTTTTAGCGACGTGGACGGTCGGTGCTGCCCTTTTGCGACTTGGACGGTCGGTGCTGCCATTTTAGCGACGTGGACGGTCGATTATGCCCTTTTTGCGACTTGGACGGTCGTTGCTGCCCTTTTAGCGACGTGGACAGTCGATGCTGCCATTTTAGCGATGTGGACAGTCGGTGCTGCCATTTTAGCGATGTGGACGGTCGGTGCAGCCATTTTTGCGACTTGGACGGTCGGTTCTGCCCTTTTTGCGACTTGGACGGTAGTTGTTGCCCTTTAGTGACGTGGACGGTCGGTGCTGCCGTTTTAGCGACGTGGACTGTCGGTGCTGCCATTTTAACGACTTGGACGGTCGGTGCTACCCTTTTTGTGACTTGGATGGTCGGTTCCGCCCTTTTTGCGACTTGGACGGTCGTTGCTGCCCATTTAGCGACGTGGACGGTCGGTGCTGCCAGTTTACCGACGTGGACGGTCGATTCTGGATTTGACTTGCCCCGCTTCTTGCGGCGTCAGGGATGAAGTTGACTTGTTTCCGAGGTGGAATTTGATTCTGCCAGGGAGGTCATTGGTTGTTTTGCTGACTTGATGTGATTTGGGTTGACATCAGCATCGCTACGCTGGAATATGGTACCAGGAGCGAATCATCATTTGTCATGACAGGATTTGGGGATTTTGGTTTTGGTTTGGCATCAACATCGCTGCACTGGAATATGGTACCAGGAGCGAATCATCATCTGCCATGAGGAGATTTCCCTCGTTCCCAGTTTAACGATTTAGGGGTCATATGTTCCCAGTTTAACGACTTAGGGGTCTACTGGATTGGAGTTTGGGATTTTAGGGTTAGGGTAGGCATCAGTGTTGCTAACACTGAAGCACATGTGCCAGGAGAAATTCATCATTTGCTTATTCCTGTTAGGGGAGCGATGGCTTAGGAGACAGGTTTAGGTCCCTATCACCTAAGGCTTTTCAATTTTATAGGCCGTGAGGGTCCCATAAAAGCATTTTCTCTCTACGAGTCGTAAGGATCCCGCATGTGTATTTTCTCCTTAGGAGTCGTGAGGACTCCTAAGTGTGTTTTTCCTTTATGAGTCGTAAGGATCCCACAAAGGTTTGTTCTCCTCATGTATCGTGAGGACACATGAGTGGGTCTTCTCAATGGAGCATAATTCCAAAGGCGGAGACCAGCCGCGTAACTGGTGATTGTGGTGGGGCATGGGTATGACTAGAATTATTTGAGCCCGTGGATTGTATACGGCAGTCAATTTGGGGACTGGCCGTAGGGCTGGAGAATTTTGAGAAACTGGATTTTGGTTGGCGTCTGCATCGCTACACTGGAATATGGTACTAGGAGCGACATCATTCGCCGTTTGGGGACTTGGAATTTGGATCTTGTTTGGCATCAGCATTGCTGCACTGGAATAATGCTAGGAGCAACTCATCATTTGCCTTGGGAGGACTTGGGATTTGGGTTTTTGGTCGGCATCAGCACCACTAACACTGAAGCGAAATGCCAGGAGCGACTCATCATTTGTCGTTGCCCGTTGGGGAACGATGGCTTAGGAGACAGGTTTGGGTCCCTATCACCTAAGACTTTTCAATTTTATGAGCCGTGAGGGTCTTAAAAAAGCATTTTCTCCCTACGAGTCGAGAGGATCTCGCAGGTGTATGTTCTCCTTAGGAATCGTGAGGATTCCTAAGTGTGTTGCTCCTTTGTGAGTCGTAAGGATCTCACGCAGGGGTTTTCTCCTCACAAGGTCAAGAGAACTTTGCGAGTGTATTTCATCTCTTTTCACGAGTTTGCGCCCTTTCGGGTTTTCACAAACGCGCCGGTAGTCCTGCTGTTTTTACTCACGGAGCCCTTTCGGGTTTTCATCCGTGCCCGTTTTGCTTGTGGACATACCTTTTCTTTCTTTCTTTTTTCTTCTTTTTTTTTATTCTTTTTTTTTTTGCGGTGGGACTTTAAAAGTAGTCTCACCGGTAGGATTTGGGAGAGATAGGGGTCATTTACGCCCGTGGATTGCATACGGTTTTGCAGGATGTATGATCCAGACCGTAGGACTAATGTACTCAATTCGCCTGCGACTTGGAGCATTCACGTGTAGTATTTCTTGAGATATCGGCCATTGATGGGTGGCATGGGCCTTTCTCCCTCGGCACTTATTAGTTGGTAGGATCCTCCGTCGAACACTTTCTCGATGACGTATGGTCATTCCCAGTTTGGCTCGAATTTTCCCTTGGCATGTCGATTGGGGATGATCGGTCTTTTGAGGACCAACACCAATTCACCTTTCTTGAAAGCGCGGAGACGGGTTATCTTGTCATAGGCCCGTGACATTTGGGCTCGGTATAGCTCTAGATTTTGCTGCACCGCGATCCTCTTTTCTTCGAGGGCATCGAGCTCTTCAAGTCGAAGGAGCATGTTTTCCTCCTCCGTCAACTCGTGCTGAACGGCCATTCTTAAGTTTGGAACTTTGACTTCGAGGGGGAGGACCGCCTCCACTCCGAAGAGCAATGAGTATGGAGTGGACTGAGTTGGAGTACGGTGCGTGGTACGATATGCCCACAACGCCTCGTGAAGTTTGAGATTCCAGTCCCTCTTGTTGGCTGAAGCATTTTTCCTCAGGAGCTTGCATAGAGTCTTATTGAAGGCTTCGGCTAGCCCGTTGGCTCTTGGATTATAGATGGAGGAATATCTCCAGTCTATCTTGTACTGAGTAGCGAACCTTGAGACATTGAAGCTCTTGAAAGAAGGCCCGTTGTCAGAAATGATTCTTCTTGGTGTACCGAAGCGGTATAGAATATTATGCTGGAAGAATGTCAGAATATCTTTTGTCTTGACTTCTTTTAGCGGAACAGCTTCAGCCCATCTGGAGAAGTAGTCTGTCGCGGCCAGTATGAACCGGTGGCCTTTGGATGACGGAGGATCAATTGGGCCAACAATGTCGGTGCCCCAGACTTCGAAGGGCCACGACGCCACCGTAGGATGCAATGGATTGGGATGCTTGTGAATAAAATCACCGTGAATTTGGCAGATATAACATTTCCTTGCATGCTCTCCGCAATCCCGTATCATGGTGGACCAGTAATACCCAAGCCGTTTAATTTGTAGTCGCATCTTGGGTCCAGATTGGTGAGCACCGCAAACGCCTGAGTGAACTTCTTTCATGACTTTTTGGGCTTCGGCCGATGACAGGCACCTGAGCCAGAGTTGTTCATATGACCTGCGGTATAGCGTGTCATTTACAAACATGTATCGGAGAGCTCTCTTCTTCAGCTGAACCCTCGCAGACCTTCCTTCGGGCAGCTTGTCGTATCGGAAGTACTCTATGAAGTGTTCTCTCCAATCGGGCTCGTCTTGAACGATCGAAGCTTCTTCGGCGGGACTGCTATTCTGTTCCGCGCTTTCCTCTTCTCGTAGAGAGACAGGGGGTAGAATTTTCCGGCTCCTGACTGTGATCAGAATTTCGTCCATGTCAGGATCAGCCAGCTCCTTGGCTAAGCGAGCAAGTACGTCAGCCTTTCCGTTCAACGCTCTAGGGACTCTCGTTAGTTCAATGTGAGTGAACCGTTTCATGAGTTCCACCACCCGGCTTCTGTACCGAGCTAACTCGGGTTTGTATATCTTATAGTCGCCGCTTACTTGGTTGATGACAAGCTGGGAGTCACCGTAGACCCATAGCCGAAGGATTTCCATTTCTATGGCGAGCTCCAGACCAGCTATCAGAGCTTCATACTTGGCCTCGTTGTTTGTGCGAGGCTCGGTGAGAGCAAAAGAACGCCGTAGGGTTCCCATTGATGGCGTGATGAACACCAATCCTATCCCTGCTTTTATCTCCGGGACGCTTAATTTACTGGAGGTCCTTATCGATGAGGCCCCATCGAAGTAGAGCTCCCAACATGGATCGCTATTCTCGAGGTGCAGTACTTGTTCGTCGGGTAACTCGCAATTGAGTAGTGACCCTTCTGGTATGGGATGAGCAGCGAGAAATTCTGAAAGAGCTTGCCCTTTTACTACTTTCTGGGGAGTATAAACTATGTCAAACTCCAGTAACATGACAGCCCATCTTGACATTCTGCCGGCTAGGCTTGCTTTGGTCATCAAGTGTTTGAGCAGGTCGATCTTGGAGATCAGCATAACCCGATGAGCGAGCAGATAGTGTCTCAGCTTCTTCGCAGCAAATATCAGAGCCAGGCATTGCTTTTCGATTGGAGAATAGTTGTGTTCCGCCCCAACTAAAGTTCGACTGAGGTAGTAGGGGGCATTTTCTTTTCCTTCCTCGTTATTCTGGGCAAGGAGCGCGCCGAGTAACTCATCTAGCGCGGCAGTGTAGAGAATCAGCGGTTTATTTAGAATGGGGGCGGCCAGCACTGGAGGGTGCAACAAGTATTGTTTGATGCTTTCGAAAGCTGCTTGACATTCGGCATCCCAGATAAAAGGAGCTCCTTTCTTCATGAGCTTTGAGAAGGGCCTACATCTTTCCGATAAATTTGAGATAAACCTCCGTATATAAGCAAGCTTGCCTTGAAAAGATCTTAGCTGCGTCAGACTCTTCGGAGGGGGCATCTCCATGATGGCCTTTATCTTTGATGGGTCAACTTCGATCTCTCGATGTCGGACTATGAAACCTAGGAATTTTCCCGATGACATGCCAAAAGCGCACTTCAGAGGATTCATTTTCAGATCGTACTCCCTCAGTCTGGTGAGAACGGTCCTAAGATCTTGGATGTGATCGGCCTTGGCTTTAGTCTTGACGACTAGATCATCAACATAACATTCGACGACCTTGTTGGATATAGTGCCCTCAAAGTCAATTATTGGAAATTTTTCTCGTGTGAGTTCCCACTGTGCTTTGATTTCTACCCTACCACGGCTCAAAGGAGTCGTGCAAACAGGTAGTTTTTGGGTACAGTCCAGAGCCACATTGTCACGCCCCGCTTCCCAGTATACGGCGAAGGAGACGCGACGATGCCCGCTACGTATATACTCAGAAGTACATACGCTAAGCGTAACTAAGCAATATAAAGTAAATCACAAGAGACGAATAATATAGAAATAACAGCAACTTTTATTAATAACATTCTTTTTACAATGCAGGAAAAGAAAATACAACTGGAATGAAAAAGCAATGCCTAAACAGTGGCATAACAGGAAATGAAATAAACTGGAAAGAATAAGGTACAATTATCTAGAGCTCTGGGTCTGCCTGGAACTGCTCCAAATCTTCACCGGTGGGCTCGATCTCAGCTTGGTCCAACGCACCTGACGACATTCAAAGAAGAAAGAAATAGAATGTCATCAGCGAACAGGTCGATCGGTAAGTCCCAAAGAATAGAAGAATGAGAATGACAGAGTAACAGTATTTTCTAAAGTATTATATTGTTGAATATTATGGAACATTGTGTAACGCTGTTGTTTGTAGCTTGGTACAGAAGAATGCCAGTGTATACGAGGGGGATCTCTATATGCTAGAGATCAGGGCAAAAGGAAAGTACAAGGAACCGTTATGCCACGGTACAACACCAATAGGATTCAGGTTATGTGTCTTAATCTGACCACCTCGTGCCACTTTTAACATCTTCCGTACCAATCTACCCCTTAAACCCCGTAGTGTTTTAACAGTATTGTAGTATTGGAATATGTAAGTTGGATGACTGACCAAAACCATGATATCAGTAAACATGTTGCAATTGTATAATCAGGTAAATGGAATATCAGGATGATGGATGAATATCCATGGTTTGATTCAGTCAAAAGAATATATTGTTAACTAGATTCAGGGTTTCATGTATTCAAATCGTATTGGAATATAAAAAGAATAAAGATTGACTTGAATCATATTCGAGTCAGGAATAGTCAGACTCTAACCCGAGTCAGACTAAAAGAAAGATAATTTGAAGTTCAATATTAGCTAGGGGCCTTATTGTAATTTGTAAAACTTGAGGGGGTTTTATGAAAAAGTACTTTTGTATAGTTTTCAAAATACACCTCAAGTATTTAATAATCGTCTTTATTGTTATAATGAATATGAATTTTATTTGTGTTATTCTAGTGAATATATCCTAATAAAAGTATTAATTGTTTTATCTGAAATTCATGGTATTTTAGTGTAATTTTTAATCTTGTAATTTTTAGAAAAATGTGGAAACTTTATATTATGATAAAATAGGTGTTTAAATGATAATTATATATATATAACACATGAATAATTTTTAAATGAATATTTTATTTTCAGAAATCTCATTTTCCTTAAATATCGTATTTTAAACCTTCCGAGACCGAATGCTCCTTGCGGAGGTCTGAATCTCGCACTACTAGCCTGCGGGTGCACGACAAACCGTACTATCCCTAACAGGTTCCCCAAAAGTGGGTTGTAGCGGCGCTTTGCTTAGGTTTAACAAATACTTTTCATTTAGGAAAACGGTTTTATAAATTTGGGGTATTTATTTGCAAAAGAGTACAGTTTTCCGTATTTTAGTTATTAGGGTTTCCTAAACCAACTAGCCTACTTCTAAGTCTAAACGATGAGTCATTAGAAGTCTCAAATCCCCTCTTCACTGTCAATTGCGGCCAGATAAGTGCCAGGTAAGTGGGAAGGAACCACAGTCGTGGGCCTAATTAAAAACCACTAGCCTTAGACACACTTGCCTAGGCACCACAAGACAGTTTAGATAAACGATCGATGTCCATGACCAATCGTGTTTTCATTTTATTAAAAGATTTTATCTAGAAATGTTTACAACTTAAAGCTTTCAATAAAGGTTATAAAGATTAGGGTATTTTAGTGAAAAGTCCTGTAATTTCGTATTCTGTATTTTGATATTTATCAATTAGGGTTATATTGAGTGTGTGTAGGGGTAGGTCATTACCCCGTGACTTATATTAAGTTTTGGTGAAATTTAAAGGTAAAACATGCTATGTAAAACTCAAAGGTATTATAGCGCAAGAATACGGTATTCGAAAACGTTATCATTTTATGTGTGAAATTTCATTCAAATTGGGTTCTACAAGTTTAGTGATCAAGATAAACCTATTTAGGAGTGAGGGAATTAATTAAACTAAGAAAAATAAACTTCATGGTATTTTTATGAAAAGAATACGGTTTTGCAAAGAAGTTATCATTTTATGTGAAAAAGTTTGATTAAATTGGTTTATGGGTGATTAATAGTCAACAAGCATATGGGTAGATAATATGTATTAGGTGACAAGTGGAAATTTAGAGAAAAACCGAATCGGAAATCGGTTTGTCCGATTTCCGTCGGGTTCCAAAAAGTCGTATTTTTTATACTTATAGAAAAGAGAGATAGAGGGGATGGGACTTACAGTTTGGACAAGCTAAGGAAGCTAAGGGATGTGGTGGTTGTCGATTCGTCGAAAACATCGCGAAGGTTCTGATCCGGTCGCCGGAATCCGTCGTCGATTTCGGCAGCGCTTCGCTTCTCGCTCTTCGTATCGAGTTCTCGAGAATTTGAGAGAGTGGACTTAGAGTTGTGAGGGGAAAAGGTAGAGGATAGGGGTCTTTATATAGGTCTAGGCTAGGGTTAGGGTTTGGATTAAAAAATATTAAAAAATATATTAAAAAAACATTAAAAAATCATTAAAAATCATTAAACCTAGGAGTAAAAGGGATTTATTGGCCAAATCAAAACCGATCCAGGTATAATAAGTGTGCAAGAGGGTTGACCAAGTCAAGAGCCAACTTTTCTCAGTTGGTGACTCGGCCGTCCGGCCAAGTCCGGCAGGCGGCGCCGGACCAAGTCGGCCGAGTCGCCGGGCGACGGCGCCGAGTCGGGCCGAGTCGGGGGTCCATTGGCCGGGGAATTTCCTGAGGAACAACTTGGTATTTTTACTTTTTGTTGTCCAGTACATATTTTGGGAGTTATGGCCTTTTTACCGTTGACTTCCAAAAAAAATAAAACAAAATAAATACAAAAATAATGTGGGGCATGGGATTTGAACTCCGGTGGCTTGGTTCAGCAGTGCAAGGTATTACCAATGAGCTACAAGCTCCTTCTTGTAATTATTGTGTTATTTAATTACTTAAAATGATAGCAGCAAGAATAAATACTCCTAGTATACATTAAATTTAAAGTAATTTCTTGTACACTAAAAATGGAGTTATTTCATTCTTGTAGCTTGTAATTAAAAACAAAAATAATTACCTAAATCTTGTGCTCAGGCTAAAATACCCCTTTGTGGATTTTAAAAATATTTTGAAAAAAAAATTTATATAGAAAAAAGTGTATAAGAAAATTAGGGTTGTTACACACATGGAGGCACGTGAGCGGATCGGCAGGGGATTCGTCTCTCCCGGTATTAGGAGTGGAAGTCGCGCTGTGTCTAGGAAAGCCATTACACCAATTCCTTGGCCAAGGTAGGTGAGAATTACTGGTAGGTACTCCGGTAGTTTCTCAGGGTGTTCAGGGCTTGTCTCCGACACGACTTATACCGCTATTGAGGGTCTGACGTTACTAGCCCCCTAGGCAGAATATGTGATACTCATAGACGAACGGACTGGACTGTATATACATTATCACTGTTAGGCTCAGTAGGGTTTCTGGATGAGTTCGCTCATCAGGCTCCCTTGAGGTCAGTGCATGGGCAGCCGTTACGCACAGCTAGTGCCGCTGACGGCTTGTGGTTAAACCCACTGCCAGGGTACTGACGAGTCATTAGAGTCCCCCACAAATAGTTTCCCAAGTTCGGGGGAAACGTTGTAGAGGCCGTATGGTTTTATAGCAGGGTTCAGAAAATGCACGTGTGTTTACGCACGTGTCATATTTCGGGCAGATAATACTGGTGGGCTTTGGTTTAAGCCGGATCCGAGTATTATACTTAGTAGATATAATATCTTTGTCTCAGTTGCATTTGTATTCAATCGTAATACAAATGCGAGTATATTTATACAGTTACGGGGTTATCCTAAAATTCGTTTCGGGATCACTTTTGGAAGTTGCCAGTTTCCAGTTTTCTATTACCCGTATTTAACAGTCGGTTAAATGCGGATTTATCTTTTCTTCTCTTGGGTGAGTCATGAGGTGAGTCGTGTTTCTAGAAGGTTCTAGATTTGGTGGCTTGATTTTGGTTCATTGTATGCATTAATGAATGGTGACTAGCTTTAGATGAGTCATTCATTGCATTAATGCATTTTGTTTATGCTAAAGATATTTCTTCATGATCTTTATCCTTGTGGTCACCCCCTTTCCTCCTACACTCACCCCCCACATCTATAAGTGGCCGGCCCCCTCTTGGATGCCCACTAGAAGAATTCACTCTCACTTGATTGGAAAAAGATGATAGATTTGTGTATGGAAATTTCATAGCTCCTATTATTCCATCACCCGACTCAAATGGCAACTTCATTAACCGTTCGTCCATGGCTTTGGAAGAAGCGAGACAAAGTGTTCTACTCATTCTCTACATCAATCTTGGTCATCTCTTTTAGCAAACTTGATGACCGAGTTGCCTCGGGTCAGAAGTGGGAGCCCGTTTAAAGAACCGTTGACGTGTTGCCACCTGGACGAGGAGATCGGAGACCGACGAGATCAGAGCAGCCGCAACGGAGCGTAGGATGATGGTTAAAGAACGAAGGACTCGGATCGTTCGGTATAACCTTTCTACCCTCTTTGTAGTTTGTTAGTTTAGCGTTAATGGCAGATCCGGGTTATAGTATGCGATAGCGCCAATTATAAAAGTTTTTGTTCCGCATTTGGCGTCAGATTGACGGCCGGGGCGCTACCGTAGATTACAATGGTATCAGAGCCTCACCATTAAGCTTTACTAATTTGTGCTAACGCGTTTAAAACATCGATCGGACCGAATATCAAAAACTACATTTTTTCTGTTCAATGTTTTTGTCGATTTTAAATCTGGTTTAAAAATTATTTTGATGATCCCAGAAAATTGAGCAGGGTTTTCTAAGCATACTCTAAATATCCAGTCACGTGATCGTACTATACCGCCGTGGATCCGCGGTCAAACCTAGGGTTTGACTGTGCATCCGCGGCCAGTATATAAGAACAGTGCTCCATATTTCTTCAGTGTGCTTGACTTGGTAAATTGTGGTTTTTGGTAATGTTGTTTTGGGCCCAGATTTTGTTACTGTACAGCAGATGTACGTGGGGCCCACTTCGTGAATTTTAGTCGATCGAAATTTAAACACGTTAGTTTACAGTACTTACATTATATCTCCGATCGTGAATGTCATTCGAGCGGTAAATTGCGTCTAATTGCTATAGTCCTTTTAGACGGATTTGCGAACGTGACATTCGCGTTGATATTCTGTGTTGTGATGTGATGTTGCGGATTTGTCGTGGTGGATAGCAGTGTGCAATGGTAGTGCAGTTTGGATTTATTTGTACATTTGATATTGCGAGGCGAGCGTCCAACATGTGGACTGCCGTCACTGCCTATTTGTATAATATTCTTTTAGGGCACGACCGGGCTGAGGTCGATGTACCCGTTGTACATATTTTTCATTTATGTACTAGGTTTTGCCCCGCGACGGAGTGCACGGATAGCCGGGTTCTGGAGGGCAACGGGTCCGCATCTCATGGCTTTGAGAGGCAGAGGGGCCTCACTCTAGAATTTGCAGACTATTCGCCGCACTCGTAGGGGGTACAGGTTGACCCAAGGAGGGGTGCTCAAGTTACCGGATTCCGTGAAGTGCAGGGTGATCCATTCACTTTGCTGTAGGGGGCTGCCTCGCTTCAGGTTTTGGCGGGTAACTTGCCGCACCCGTAGGGGTCTAGGTTTTATTGCATAGGCTATCCACACGACAAGGGGAACGTCGGGTTTCAGTAGCGGCTCTGTGAAACCCGGGGATCCTAGATTATCTGTATTATTCTGCGATGCTTATTACTTTTCTGTAATGTTGCATATTATCACGCCTGGAGCGATTATTGTATATTAGTATATATACTAGTAGATGTTGTATATGTTTTTGTCACGCCCCGCTTCCCAGAGTACGCTAAAAGGGGCACGTGACATAGCCAACCATGCTACCTGTGGGTAAGAAGTATCCATCCACAGTCACATTACGGCTGTAGAGATATCAAGAGCAAAATAAAGCTATCTAAAACATGTCCATAATCCAAGATAACATGAGTCAATAATAAATAAATGCGGAAGCGAAAGATCCAATACAAAATAACTGGAATGTATGTCCCATAATGCGGGATCACATCAGGAAATAAATGCAGGAAAGAAAACTAAGTACTGCTGACACTCACAGCTCAGCCTGTCGGCTGAAGTACTCCTGCTCGGACTGTGACAGCGGTACAGAATCTGGGCCATGCAAAACCCAGACGTCAACGCGTCAAGTCATTAAGTAATATAATAAACAGGAAGTGCGAGTATAAACATGAATAAAGAAAGGGTAACAATAATATGAATCAGAGCAGTGCAGGGTAAAGTGCAGTAGGTAAACTGGACTATTCTATCAGGTTCTCTATTCTAAAGTCTTTGAAATCAAATTGATGAGTCATCGATGTAACTCAATAGTATCCCGTGCATGCCCGGGACCACGGTCTAAGACTCTCGGGCTGAAACCGAGACGTGCCGCTAGGCACTAACAGTGAAAGGATAAAGACCAACGATGTCAGCAGCATCGTCACGAGGCGGGCCTGGCCTCTAAAACTGATCAGTACAAGTAGTGAACTGTTGAGTTACAAGTCAGGTTTCACCTTTGATTTCCCCATACCCCCAAGTTATATGTGTAAGTCAAGTCAGGTATCCCGAAATCAAGAAACTAATGCCAACACAGGATCAAGTAAACAGGTTTGTCTGGATAGACAACAGGAACGGTCCATGAGGACTACATGTCAGGTTTGTTGGCATTAGACATAAGATCAGGTAACGGATCAGGTCATGGTACATCAGGTCAAGTCAAGCAGTATACGGTACCATGTCGGGTAGATCAATATATATGTAGCAAGTCAGGTCAAGATGTAAACAATATCATGGGTGTGCTCACAATCGGTTATACAATCAAGCATGGTTATCATCAACAAGATATAAGCAATGAATTAAGCAATTGGCAGATTCATTCAATTTGCAGTACCGTTAATAGTTGTGTCACAGAGATGATTTCAATGTTATGCGAATGCAGTATGACAATTATGGCCTTTTAATCATGTTAACAAGTTTAAGAACTTGAGAGGTGCAATGATTTATATAAAGGTTCAATACAGCTATTACAGGTTAAAATGCACACGAGTGTCCAAATGGAACAAAACTATAGAGATAAATGCCATAAGCTATGTCAATATTAAAAATGTGATTAAACGGTAAATGTGGTTATTAGGTTCAATTGCAAACTGTAAGTTCCAAGTTTAAAGATAAAAAGATATATAACAATATTGTACATGAAAATGAGAAATGATCGTACCAAAGTTAAATTTACAGTTTTAGGGTGTCATAATATATATGTAAATATTGTATAGCATGTAGCAAGAGGTACTTGCCTCAACGGGTCGCGAACCGAGAAAAACGGAACGTAAAACGTCGGCGGAGAAACTCGCGACGGGCGCACGGTTCACGGAATGAACCCAAACGACGAACAATGGAACCACGCGGGTCGGGGTACCTCGCTGGAACGTCGGGTCACGTCGTCGGCATCGTCGGATTCCGGCCGAGGAATGAACAGTGAATGTCAAAAGTTGCACAAATAAAAGAACGGAAAAATAAAGAAGAAAGGGAAGGAGGATGGAGAGGGAAGGCTTACAATGGTCGGTGGAACGGGTGGTGACGGTCGACGTTCGTCGACGAACTCCGGCGGTCGGCAAACAGCGACCGCGAAAACTGCAGATCACCAAATGATTATAGAAAAGAAGGAAGGAGGAAGGAGGAAGAAGACGGGTAAGTAAGGCTTACAGGGGTCGTACGAAGGCCGGGGCACGGAGGCGAGGCCGTCGGCGGTGACAGATCCGGCGGTGCAACGCGCGCAGGGGGTGTGCAGGTGGCCGCGGTGATGGTGTAAGGTGCACGGGAATGTGGGGAAAGGAGGAAGGATGAGACGAGGTTGAGGAGGCGAGGATGGTGGTGATGTTCGCGTCGGCGTTGGTGTTGCGACGGCGAGGGCACACGGCTGGGGTTCTCATGGGGGTTGGGTTCACGTAAAAGAAATGAAGAAGAGGGAAAATATATTAGAGGAGAGAGAGAAGGATAGGAAGAGAGAGGGGGAGAGAGACGGGGGAGAGAGAGAGAGAGATATGAGGGCGACGGGAGAGAGAGAGGAGAGAGAAGTTGGGGCCCACGTGAGAATAGAAGGACCGTGATTGGTTGAAGGGAAAAGGAGGTTAAGAAAATTACAGAATAAGATTTATAAGATTTAAATTGAACAGTAAAAAATTTATATAGTTAGGAAAAATATTCGATGGTTTAAATATATTAAAAATTAGGATTTTGGCGCATCGTAAAACATTTCCAAATCACGCCCGGGTCGGGTCCAAAAATTTGAAATTGAAATAATAGAATTTTAAGCGAGATCTAAAATTTAAAATGAAGTGTTTTATGATCAAAAAGCATACCCCCAAAACGGACACACGTACGTGCACGTAGCCGTCCAAAGTCGCCCGTTTCACTGAACGGGACGAGAATACGACGCACGGACGCTACAACGGGGTTAAGGGTGTCAAACAGGCCAAGATGAATATTTTTAATTTTATTTTAGATGCCAAAATTTGTTATATGCAGAAATGAATTTGCCGGGTAAAAATTTACAGTAAGTAATAATCAAGCAAGATAAAGGAAATAAGTGCCACACTACGTTCAAACGGTAACAGAAATTAGTAGCATTGGGCTCGGGTGTTACATTATACCCAACTACAAAAAGAATTACGTCCTCGAAATTCCAAGAATACAAAGATAAACAAACAACTACAAGAAAAGATGAGGAAACTTCTGCCGGATTTCATCTTCTCGTTCCCAAGTGGACTCTCCATGCGAGCGATTACCCCAAGAAACAAGCACAAGAGGGATCACCTTGTTCTTAAGAACCTTTTCCCTTCGATCCACGATTTCAATTGGTCGTTCCTCAAAAGTCAAGTCTTCTCGTACTGTTAGCTCCGAATGATCCAATACGTGCGTTTCATCTCGAACATACCTTCGTAGTTGAGATACGTGAAACACATCGTGCACATTCGCCAAGGACTGCGGTAACGCCAAACGATACGCTACCTCACCAACACGCTCCAAGATCTCAAAGGGTCCAACGAATCGAGGACTAAGCTTTCCTCGACTTCCAAAACGAATCACCCCTCTAGTCGGTGATATCTTCAAGAATACCAAATCGCCCACGGTGAACTCTAGAGGTCTTCTTGACGTGTCTACCTAACTCTTCTGTCGGTCTTGTGCTGCCTTCATATGATTTCTGATAGTGTTAACCTTCTCAACTGTCTGCACAACCAAATCGGGTCCCAGTAATCTTCGTTCACTGACATCATCCCAACAAACAGGTGAACGGCATTTACGACCATACAAAGCTTCAAATGGAGTGATCTGGATAGTTTCCTGAAAACTGTTGTTGTAAGAAAACTCCACCAAATGTAGATGATCCTCCCAAGAACCCTTGAAGTCCAACGTGCATGCTCTCAACATATCCTCAAGAGTTTGGATCGTTCTCTCCGACTGACCATCAGTTTGAGGATGATAGACTGTGCTAAACTTCAATCGAGTCCCCAAACTTTCCTGTAAACTCCGCCAAAAGTGTGATAAGAACCGAGTGTCCTGATCGGACACGATGCTCACCGGTACTCCATGCAGTCTTACAATCTCCTGCATGTACCACTCTGCCAAAGTGTCAGTTGATTGACCGACCCGAAAAGGAATAAAGTGAGCCGCCTTGGTCAATCGATCAACAATCACCCATACAGCATTGTTGCCCTTTGGACTCCGCGGTAAAGCCGTCACGAAATCCATGGTTATATGTTTCCACTTCCACTGAGGAATCGGAAGTGGTTGCAATAAACCAGCAACCCTTTGATGTTCAGCCTTAACTTGCTGACACACCAAGCACTTTGCCACAAAGCGAGCAATCTCCCACTTCATGCCTTCCCACCAGAAATGCTGTCGAATATCTCGGTACATCTTTGTGCCTCCTGGATGTACAGAATAAGCTGAACTGTGTGCCTCCTTCATAAGCTCTTCGCGAATGTCTCCCTTTGGCACACACAAACGGCTACCATACCTCAACGAACCATCTTCGTGGATCAATAAATCTGTTCGTAGTCCAGCTTCAACCTGTCCTCGAAACTTTTGCAGTCTAGGGTCCTGCGATTGTGCTGCTTTAATATTCTCGATCAAAGATGACTGTACTTGTAGCTGCATCAACTGTCCCGAAGAATGCGGTAGCACAATCTCCAAGTCAAATCTTCGAAAATCTGCAACGATCTCCTTCTGCGTAGTTAACACCCGAATTGCTGGTAACCGACTAAGTGCATCCGGCACGACGTTAACCTTCCCTGGATGGTACTTAAGATCAAGATTGTAGTCAGCCATCAGCTCCAACCATCTACGCTGCCTCATATTAAGCTCCTTCTATGTGAACACATACTTCAAGCTCTTATGATCAGTAAAAACTTCGACCCTTTCGCCCAAAAGGTAGTGTATCCAAATCTTCAAAGCGAAAATCACAGCCGCAAGCTCCAAGTCATGAGTTGGGTAATTCTTCTCATGGGTCTTCGATTGTCTCGATGCGTACGCTACAACCTTCCCATACTGCATCAAAACACATCCCAATCCTTTCCCAGATGCGTCGCTGTGAATCACCAATCCTCCGGAATTGTCTGGCACGGTCAGAATAGGGGCGGTTATCAACTTCTGCTTCAACGTCTCGAAAGCTAACGCACATTTGTCCGACCATACAAAAGGTACCTCCTTGCGCATAAGCTTGGTCAACGGCTCTGCCAGACGAGCAAAGTTCTCCAAAAATCTCCTGTAATATCCGGCGAGTCCAAGAAAACTTCTTATCTCCGCAATATTCTTTGGAATCGGCCAATCTCGAACTGCTGCAATCTTTTCTGGATCGACGGCAATTCCATTGCCAGACACAACATGCCCCAAAAACTTTACTTCTTCCAGCCAAAACTCGCACTTACTCATCTTCGCATATAACTTCTCTTGTCTCAACGTTTGCAGTGCGATCTTCAAATGCTCAGCATGCTCTTCAAAACTCTTCGAGTAAACCATAATATCGTCAATGAATACCACAATAAATTGATCCAAGAATGGTGAAAAGATTCGGTTCATCAAGTCCATGAATACTGCCGGCGCATTTGTTACTCCGAAGGGCATCACTAAGTATTCGTAATGTCCATACCGAGTTCGGAACACCGTCATGCAAATATCTTCTGCTTTCACTCGAACCTGATGATATCCGGATCGCAAATCCAGCTTCGAGAATACCCTCGCGCCACTAAGCTGCTCGAAAAGTTTGTCAATGCGAGGGATCGGGTACTTGTTCTTAATATTCACCCGGTTTAATTCTCGATAGTCGATGCACATCCTCCTTGTGCCATCCTTCTTCTTTACTAGAAGAACCGGAGCTCCCCAAGGCGAGTTACTGCTTCGAATCCAACCATTTTCAAGCAATTCAGCAACCTGTTTCTTGACTTCTTCCAACTCTACTGGTGCCATTAGATAATACGCTTCGGATACTGGCGCTGCACCAGGAATAAGATCAATTGCGAACTCCACGTCTCGCTTCGGTGTTAATCCCGATATATCTTCAAATACGTCCATAAAATCATGAACAACAGCTGGCTCTTCGTCTTTATCAACCTCCATTGATGCAAGAATATCATTTGTCGGCCTAGCCCTAAACTCGACTGGCCCGACAGAACTGCTTCCTCCAGTGAAGGTAAACTCGGGGTGTCCGGGAATCTGGAAAATTACTTTCTTTGCCCTACAATCAATGTGATCGTGGAAAGTGCCAAGAAAATCCATTCCCAAGACAACTTCGTAGCTGCCCGTATCAATCACCAAGAAATCTGCAAAAAGCTCCCGTCCGCACACAACAACTGTACAATCTTTACATTCCCTACTAGCTATGATTTTCCCATTCCCAGTGTGTATGTCCCAGAAACTAGACAGGGTCGTGTAGTCAATCGAGTGTGTAGTTATAAACTCGGATGACATAAAACAATGGGATGCACCAGAATCAAATAACGCTAATGCGGGAAAACCATGAACGAGTAGAGTACCTGAAACAACCTCTCCTGACGCCTTAGCTTCTTCTGCTGTCAAGGTAAAAGCTCTAGCCCGGTTAGGTCCTTGAGTCAGCTGTTTCTGTCCCTGAAACGGTTTCTGCGGAGGCTTCTGAATATCATCCCTTGTACGAAGCTTCGACGGACATGAGTTAATAGTGTGATCTGCCGCTCCACAAACTAAACAAAGTCCTTGCATCCTGCGACACTCCCTTTGCAAATGTCCAGGTAAGTGGCAATAGCTACAGACCACGCGCTTCCTCTGATCAACGACAGTAGGCTTCTTCATCGGTGTTACGCCTCGACGGTCCACGAGAATACCTCTGCGACTATGAGCTCGATTGGGTACAAATGCCGGGTTCCTTACCGCAACTGCTCTCTGCTGTGAACTCCCAGTTTTTCCCGATAGGCTCTGCTGTTCTCGAGCTGCCATAAGAACCTGTGAGAAAGTGGTCAAACCCAGGGAGACAATCTGCCTCTGGATGTCTACGTCCAAGCTGCGCATGAACCTCCGTGCCCTGTCTGCATCGTTGGCAACTAAAGGTCCAGCGAATCTGCTGAGTCTTGTCCATTCTACTGCATGCACATCTACGGGTGCTCCATTCTGCTTTAGCCCGATGAATTTCTCTTCCATTTCCTCCCGTGCAGTCCGCGGGAAGAACTTCTCCAGGAAACTCTTAGAAAAATCTGCCCACTTGATCGGCTTGGGCAAACGGTTCTCTTCCACAAGCTACCATTCTCGGGCGTAATCCACTAACTGAATGCGTACCACATCAACTCTTTTCTCATCCGGAATCTGTGCCACAATAAGCAAATTCTCTGTGTCAACTAGCCACTGCTCCGCTGGCAACGGCTCTTCCAAACCAGTAAATGTAGACGGACCCAAACGCCTGAAATCTGCTACGGTCCCTACTCGGTCAACTGGTTTAGCTCCAACATTGTTCACAGACCGCTGAACAATCTGCAAACCTTCCTGAAACGATTCCGCTTGCTGCTGGATCAGCTCGGTCTGTCTCTTTTGATTCTCTAGCATTCCTCTTATCACTCCAAGCATGCCGGCTTCGTCCACACGCCTTTGGTGCGTCTTCAAATTCTTATCTGCCATAATTCTGAAATCAAAACACCCAACATTAGCATGATGATAGATTCAATATATAGATCAATGCTAGAACTCCAAGATACTTAAATAGAGTGCCGCGTTGTAACTATGCCGCGGTATCATAGCTACAATTACATAACTCCACCCAAGTCGCCTAAGTACTAGAGATAGCAAGGAATCATGTTTTTGAGTCGATATGCAAAGGAAGTTTGCACATCGTAAAAGATATAATCAGGAAGAATGTGATTCAAGAATGGTAAAACGGCAAGGTGGCAGGACATGTTTCCTAAATACGGGTATTCTGACTCGTGTATTGGGTACAATACCCAACTAGAAAAGAATCAACCCGACTAGCCTATGGCTCTGATACCAAAAGAACCATGTCACGCCCCGCTTCCCAGAGTACGCTAAAAGCGGCACGTGACATAGCCAACCATGCTACCTGGGTAGGAAGTATCCATCCACAGTCACATTACGGCTGTAGAGATATCAAGAACAAAATAAAGCTATCTAAAACATGTCCATAATCCAAGATAACATGAGTCAATAATAAATAAATGCGGAAGCGAAAGATCCAATACAAAATAACTGGAATGTATGTCCCATAATGCGGGATAACATCAGGAAATAAATGCAGGAAAGAAAACTAACTACTGCTGACACTCACAGCTCAGCCTGTCGGCTGAAGTACTCCTGCTCGGACTGCTACAGCGGTACAGAATCTGGGCCATGCAAAACCCAGACGTCGGCGCGTCAAGTCATTAAGTAATATAATAAACAGGCAATGCGAGTATAAACATGAATAAAGCAAGGGTAACAATAATATGAATCAGAGCAGTGCAGGGTAAAGTGCAGTAGGTAAACTGGACTATTCTATCAGGTTCTGTGTTCTAAAGTCTTTGAAATCAAATTGATGAATCATCGATGTAACTCAATAGTATCCCGTGCATGCCCGGGACCACGGTCTAAGACTCTCGGGCTGAAACCGAGACGTGCCGCTAGGCACTAACAGGGAAAGGATAAAGACCAACGATGTCAGCAGCATCGTCACGAGGCGGGCCTGGCCTCTAAAACTGATCAGTACAAGTAGTGAACTGTTGAGTTACAAGTCAGGTTTCACCTTTGATTTCCCCATACCCCCAAGTTATATGTGTAAGTCAAGTAAGGTATCCCGAAATCAAGAAACTAATGCCAACACAGGATCAAGTAAACAGGTTTGTCTGGATAGACAACAGGAATGGTCCATGAGGACTACATGTCAGGTTTGTTGGCATTAGACACAAGATCAGGTAACGGATCAGGTCATGGTACATCAGGTCAAGTCAAGCAGTATACGGTACCATGTCGGGTAGATCAATATATATATAGCAAGTCAGGTCAAAATGTAAACAATATCATGGGTGTGCTCACAATCAGTTATACAATCAAGCATGGTTATCATCAACATGATATAAGCAATGAATTAAGCAATAGGCAGATTCATTCAATTAGCAGTACCGTTAACAGTTGTGTCACAGAGATGATTTCAATGTTATGCGAATGCAGTATGACAATTATGGCCTTTTAATAATGTTAACAAGTTTAAGAACTTGAGAGGTGCAATGATTTATATAAAGGTTCAATACAACTATTACAGGTTAAAATGCACACGAGTGTCCAAATGGAACAAAAATATAGAGATAAATGCCATAAGCTATGTCAATATTAAAAATGTGATTAAACGGTAAATGTGGTTATTAGGTTCAATTGCAAACTGCAGGTTCCAAGTTTAAAGATAAAATGATATATAACAATATTGTACATGAAAATGAGAAATGATCGTACCAAAGTTAAATTTACAGTTTTAAGGTGTCATAATATATATGTAAATATTGTATAGCATATAGCAAGGGGTACTTGCCTCAACGGGTCGCGAACCGGGAAAAACGGAACGTAAAACGTCGGCGGGGAAACTCGCAACGGGCGCATGGTTCACGGAATGAACCCAAACGACGAACAATGGAACCACGCGGGTCGGGGTACCTCACTGGAATGTCGGGTCACGTCGTCGGTATCGTCGGATTCTGGCCGAGGAATGAAAAGTGAATGTCAAAAGTTGCACAAATAAAAGAACGGAAAAATAAAGAAGAAAGGGAAGGATGATGGAGAGGGAAGGCTTACAATGGTCGGTGGGACGGGTGGTGACGGTCGACGTTCGTCGACGAACTCCGGCGGTCGGCAAACAGCGACTGCGAAAACTGCAGATCACCAAATGATTATAGAAAAGAAGGAAGGAGGAAGGAGGAAGAAGACGGGTAGGTAAGGCTTACAGGGTCGTACGAAGGCCGGGGCACGGAGGCGAGGCTGTCGGCGGCGACAGATCCGGCGGTGCAACGCGCGCAGGGGGTGTGCAGGTGGCCGCGGCGATGGTGTAGGGTGCACGAGAACATGGGGAAAGGAGGAAGGATGAGACGAGGTTGAGGAGGTGAGGATGGTGGTGATGTTCGCGTCGGCGTTGGTGTTGCGGCGGCGAGGGCACGTGGCTGGGGTTCTCGTGGGGGTTGGGTTCACGTAAAAGAAATGAAGAAGAGGGAAAATATATTAGAGGAGAGAGAGAAGGATAGGAAGAGAGGGGGGGAGAGACGGGGGAGATATATATATATATATATATGAGGGCGACGGGAGAGAGAGAGGAGAGAGAAGTTGGACCCCACGTGAGAATAGAAGGACCGTGATTGGTTGAGGGGAAAAGGAGGTTAAGAAAATTTCAGAATAAGATTTATAAGATTTAAATTGAACAGTAAAAAATTTATATAGTTAAGAAAAATATTCGATGGTTGAAATATATTAAAAATTGGGATTTTGGAGCAAAGTAAAACATTTCCAAATCGCGCCCGGGTCGGGTCCAAAAATTTGAAATTGAAATAATAGAATTTTAAGCGGGATCCAAAATTTAAAATGAAGTGTTTTATGATCAAAAAGCATACCCCCAAAACGGACACACGTACGTGCACGTAGCCGTCCAAACTCGCCCGTTTCACTGAACGGGATGAGAATACGACGCACGGACGCTACAACGGGGTTAGGGGTGTCAAGCAGGCCAAGATGAATATTTTTAATTTTATTTTAGATGCCAAAATTTGTTATATGCAGAAATGAATTTGCCGGGTAAAAATTTACAGTA
Source organism: Agapanthus africanus (assembly GCA_030015575.1). Classification (NCBI taxonomy): domain Eukaryota; kingdom Viridiplantae; phylum Streptophyta; class Magnoliopsida; order Asparagales; family Amaryllidaceae; genus Agapanthus; species Agapanthus africanus. Next base: position 870,965,929 of record JASDDO010000024.1, on the reverse strand, counting down.
AGTAACAATCAAGCAAGATAAAGGAAATAAGTGCTACACTACGTTCAAACGGTAACAGAAATTAGTAGCATTAGGCTCGGGTGTTACAGTTTTGCACCCGCGCTAGTCCAGTCCCCGCTCTGTCATTAGTTAAGTAACCTAACGGGCAATGACAGGACCCAGTAGCGAATGCGGATGGCATATACGTACATTTTATTTTCGTTCTTTTCTGGTATGATTAATTGATGGGACTGCGTTGATTCTAATCAATGCAAAGGAAAACAAACATGTTTGGATGTTGTTGGAACAGTTTTAAAAAGTATTATTACAAAGATGTTTTCTTTTGTTTTGCATAGTGGTATTCAGTTGGAATATCCTGCACCTCATTCGACGAGGCAAGGGCCGAGATCCCTTCACCGGGAGTGACCCCTTGGGCAGAAGTTTACATCAGGGTAATAACTTCACTATAGTCAATTACAAGTTGCTTTGCATCGCGGTATTCAGTTGGAATATCCCGCACCTCATTCCACGAGGAAAGAGCCGAGATCCCTTCACCGGGAGTGGCCTCTTTAGCGAAGGTTTTCGCCACTATATTTTATAAAAAGCTATCAGGTTCCTTCAACGAGATCAAGTTCATTACATTAAAGGTTTTTCTCCAAAAACCAACCGTAGCCCTCCGTCATTTCATATGAATGGTCAATAGTATTCAAGCTATGTTGGTCTGGCCCTTAGCCAGGACATAGTGATTGGTAGCTGCTGGGGTGTTCACATGTTGCATAGATAGATGCGTTGGTTTGGGACAGTCGTACAGCCTTGTTGGCCCTTAGTCAAGGGCGAGTACAGTTGGGTTCAAAGTAACAAGATAATGACGAGTAGAACTTGGCATGTAACTTATGATGGGTTGGCCCTTAGTCACGATCATAAGAGCATGGGGCAAAAAATCATATCGGGAGTTTCTAAAGAAACTGAAACTTGTCAGGCATGTGCATACCTTCTGGAGTGTGATAACGTGAGTGGATTCCGTCACGTTATCATGCGATGAAAGTTGGATCCCGATTCCCACTGATGAGTTGGTTTACTCTACGGGTGATCCCGATTGATTCTTCTTTCAGTTTTGGAGGAGAATTTGACAGTACAGTGGGAGGTTTCCTGATTAGATAAAGTGATAACCATTCTAATCTAGGTTAAAGTGCATGCAGAGTGTTTCTTTTCTCTCTCTCTTTGGCAGCGATCTTTGACCGACCCTAGACTATGACTCAGTGACCAAGTTGACCGAACCTTCTTAAAATACTGGCTTTTGGATTGTCTAAGTTGCATAAATAATTGCCACTCCTTTTTCTACCATTTGAATTTCTCATAACACCCCGTATTACTACGGACATCCACTTCCATTGGATAGATCCATCGTATAGTTATATACGAACTCAAAGGGACTTCTTCGAGGATGGATCCAGGTTCAGGAGAAATAGAATTGGTTTATTCAGTTGTCTTTTATTATCACCTTCTCTCAGGTTGCGAGGGCTCCTTGGTTTAGGAGAGTACACCTATTACGCTTATTGGATAGTCTTCTTCTAAACCATAGGCAGGCGCCGAAAGGTAGGGAATGAAGAAAACCAATTAGCCTAAGTAGGGTGTACAGAAGGTAATATGTAAAGACAAAATAAAGAGATTAGAAAGAGGGCAAAGTAAATTGCGACTGTTATCATTCACGACCAAAACGCGTACTTCATCGCCACTCCTATTTCACCTTTAAAAGAATAAGGTATTATTCAGTTGTCTTTTATCATCACCTTCTCTCAGGTTACGAGTACTCCTTGCTTTAGGAGGATACACCTATTATGCTTACTGGATAGTCTTCTTCCAAACCATAGGCTGGTGCTGAACGGTAGGGAAGGAAGAAAACCATTTAGCCTAACGGTGGTGTACAGAAGGTAACGACTAAAGACAAATAAAGGGATTTGGAGAGATGACAAAGAAATATACGGTTACAGTCATGAATTGGATTATGGAATAGGCATTACTATGAATACCAGGATACCCCTACGAAACATTTTCATGTTTCAGTGCATTGTTAATGGAAAACTGTTTTTTTGATTAGATACTTACTCCAGGGTATGTATTTACCAGGTTTCATTCTCACATCTGTATGGTTTTACAGATGATGAGTAGGAGGAAGTTATTGGGAATTAGGGGATCATCCTCATTATATCGAAATTCGTTGAAATTGGTGATATTTAAGGAAATCGCCTGGGTACAGTTTTCAACCTACGATGCACAGGTTTTGAGTTATTCAACTCAGCGGACTTATACAGAGTATTGTATGTTGTCCAGTGTCCATCAGGACAAAGGGGTAGGTCCTCGTACTATGTTCTGTTTACTTATGACTTCTCTAGTTTTTAGACAAGTGTTTCGTAGAAATACAAGGTCTAAGTTTTGAGAAGTTGTGGGTATAAGAATAAAGTAGAGAACCAGATGTCGCAAGTATCGGGATTCTTCAAAGAGATCGAAGATGTAGATACTTGTGATTGATATTCAGATGATAGTAATGGTTTTGAGAAACTTGTTTCTCTTTCGGGTTACTCATAATTGGATGGATTTCTAAGTTGAGTAATGCCGATTAGCCTCTCTCCATTAAGTTAATATGCACTGGAGACAGCTGCATGATTAGAATCTGGTTCCAATTAAATAAAGTGCCAAAGTTTCTATATTGGATATAGAATGGTTCATATCTTAACGATGTTAAGGTACAGGGAGTTGTCCGGCTTATGCTTAAAACCAGACTCTGGATAACTCAGGGCACGTTTCTGTAATGGCAGTTTGTGGGTTGGCCCGGGCTATGTCGAGGGTTAACTTTCTACCATCTGGAAGATCAATAGTGATATTGTTCTTGACTCTCCACAGTTTCAGTAAAATGGATTTTTTCAGAAAACAGTAGTGGGAGTATGGTAGAACTGGAAGTGATTCCAAAACCGCAAACGATTACGGAAAATTTAAAAGGACCTAAAGATTCGATCAGGTTTGACATTCCAATAGCCACTCCGCAGATATGGTGGGTAACCTCAGACACCCGAGAGGTACTCCGGTAGCCTCAAGGACGGTGACAGAGAGGATCGTGTTTACCCAGACTTGACACTACTGTTGTTCCAGACTATGAGACCCGGCAGGAGGTTAAGTATAGCGTCGTTCTAAACTAACTTTAGAAGTGCACGTATATATTATTCTGCCAGAGGGTTGTTGTGGTCAGTGGGAGCAGCGGAAGCTTAGTGGGCAAGTAGCTTATGTCTATTTATAGACTTGAGCAGTTACAGCGGAGATAGATCATCTAATTTTGATGTGACAGTCATGAGTTTGACTTCATCAGAATAGGGATGGATCTGTTAAGAAGGTAGTAGGGTGTGATGTCCCAGTATTATGGATGTCATACACAAAGTAGGAAGTAAAATTCCTATACTACGATCGGTTGTACTGTGGTCGCCACACAGTTGTTTCTCCAGACAAGATATGGATATAATATCAGACATTCTGGTTTCTAGATCTATGGTTTTAGATCTGGATTTGGGTAGTTTCCCAATGTTGGTACTTTGACAGTATTCTAATGGTTTTTAGAATAGATGACTCCTGGCATGGTGGTGTACCTGCAGGTGATAGAGTCACCCCCTCTAAAGGTGTCTTACAGACTAAAGGGGAGAGGGATGTGCATGATTGGCATATCACTTGCTTAGGCAATTGAGTCAATCGTGAGATGTCAAGTACCACACCAGATGTTTTTGCACTAGATGCGATAAGTTTGTATTAATCCAATCCTGGAGAAACATAAGGAAGCAGTTTTAGAACATAAGTGCATGTTTTACGGATTTGATGACGGCAGCCTCCTTAAGGAGACGGTTATCATTCCAGGCTTCAAAGGTGACTTGGATGACAGAGAGATTGTCAGAGTTATAGTTTTCCCTCTGACGAAGGACAGTATTATGGACAGGTGGTCCAAGAGGATACTGTAGGAGGCATGGTGCAGGATACTGATTAGGTTCAGTTATCGATACAGTCTAAGAAGTTTGGATTTGGAGTTCATTTATGAACTAGGTCCCATCAGATATCCAGACATATTCTAAGACAGGTATTACTCAATTCGGGAGATGGCTTTCTCCGTGAACTTGAGATTAAGAGAGACATAGAAAGAATCATCATGGCAGATCCACTCACTGAGGCTATTTCTCGAACACAATAGTTTTACGAACGGGCTTTATGAAACTGATTAGTAGAGGAGTTGGATGTTCGATATCACACGGGCTGTGAGTATGCGACATCGCAATAATTAGCCTTAAGTGCAAGTGGGAGATTGTTGGATATAGTGCCCTCAAAGTCAATTATTGGATCGCAGGCACATGATTGCAATGATTGAGGATTACCTATGCCGGTAGGACGATCTTACTCGAGATGATAGTATGCTATCTGGTTTGCCTTTATCGGTCATGTACATGTTCAGGTGACTGATTACATGTTACACGTTGATAGAGCCCTTAGGATCTTTCTTGACTACCAACAGTATGAGGGTGATCATATACGTGAGAGTTGGGTAGTCCATAAGCACATCCTTAATAGTGGTCCCTAGTCGTGGGAGTTTCGAGACAGGGCATCGATACTCCGGAGTAGACTAGTGTATACAGTCGAGACCCCGACGAGGGGCGTGGCCGGTCTCACAAGCCACTGGTGTCAGTTGGATCACCTAAGATGTATACAGGTTCTCATTGGGTTATGAGTACACCAGACAGGACTCGCCGGGAACCTGCTAATTGGTATTATACATATCGTCAGATAGCAGTTCCCTGGTGACATGTGTACAGGTTAATTCATCGACCTGAGGTCGTCATTTGTCTCGTGTGAGTTCCCACTGTGCTTTGATTTCTACCCTACCACGGCTCAAAGGATTCGTGCAAACAGGTAGTTTTGGGGTACAGTCCCGAGCCACATGGAGGCACGTGAGCGGATCGGCAGGGGATTCGTCTCTCCCGGTATTGGGGGTGGAGGTCGTGATGTGTCTAGGAAAGCCATTACACCAAGTCCTTGGCCAAGGCAGGTAAGAATTACTGGTAGGTACTCCGGTAGTTTCTCAGGGTGTTCAGGGCTTGTCTCCGACACGACTTATACCGCTATTGGGGGTCTGACGTTACTAGCCCCCTAGGCAGGATATGCGATAATCATAGATGAACGGACCGGACTGTATATACATTATCACTGTTAGGCTCAGTAGGGTTTCTGGATGAGTTCGCTCATCAGCCTCCCTTGAGGTCAGTGCATGGGCAGCCGTTACGCACAGCTAGTGCCGTTGACGGCTTGTGGTTAAACCCACTGCCAGGGTACTGACGAGTCATTAGAGTCCCCCACAGATAGTTTCCCAAGTTCGGGCGAAACGTTGTAGAGGCCGTATGGTTTTATGGCAGGGTTCGGAAAATGCACGTGCGTTTACACACGTGTCATATTTCGGGCAGATAATACTGGTGGGCTTTGGTTTAAGCCGGATCCGAGTATTATACTTAGTAGATATAATATCTTTGTCTCAGTTGCATTTGTATTCAGTCGTAATACAAATGTGGGTATATTTATACAGTTACGGGGTTATCCTGAAATTCGTTTCGGGATCACTTTTGGAAGTTGCCAGATTCCAGTTTTCTATCACCCGTATTTAACAGTCGTTAAATGCGGATTTATCTTTTCTTCTCTTGGGTGAGTCATGAGGTGAGTCGTGTTTCTAGAAGGTTCTAGATATGGTGACTTGATTTTGGTTCATTGTATGCATTAATGAATGGTGACTATGTTTAGATGAGTCATTCATTGCAATAATGCATTTTGTTTGTGCTAAAGATATTTCTTCATGATCTTTATCCTTGTGGTCACCCCCTTTCCTCCTACACTCATCCCCACCTCTATAAGTAGTCGGCCCCCTCTTGGATCCCCACTAGAGGAATTCACTCTCACTTGATTGGAAAAAGATGATAGATTTGTGTATGGAAATTTCATAGCTCCTATTATTCCATCACCCGACTCAAATGGCAACTTCATTAACCGTTCGTCCATGCTTTGGACGAAGTGAGACAAAGTGTTCTACTCATTCTCTAAATCAATCTTGGTCATCTATTTTAGCAAACTTGATGATCGAGTTGCCTCGGGTCAGAGGCGGGAGCCCGTTTAAAGAACCGTTGACGTGGTGCCACCTGGACGAGAAGATCGGAGACCGACGAGATCGGAGCAGCCGCAACGGAGCGTAGGATGATGGTTAAAGAACGAAAGACTCGGATCGTTCGGTATAACCTTTCTACCCTCTTTGTAGTTTGTTGGTTTAGCGTTAATGGCAGATCCGGGTTATAGTATGCGATAGCGCCAATTATAAAAATTTTTGTTCCGCATTTGGCGTCAGATTGACGGCCGGGGCGCTACCGTAGACTTACAGACCTTATGAATTAGGTCATCAAAGATTTTGGTCATTGCCCTTTGATATGTAGCACCTGCGTTCTTCAGTCCGAACGGCATCACTTTGTAGCAGTATATTCCGATCGGGGTTCGAAATGTTGTGTGCTTCTCATCCTCAGGCGACATCTTAATTTGATTATACCCAGACGAGCCATCCATAAAGGTGAAAAGCTCGTAATTTAAGGTATCATCGACCATCATTTCCATGACTGGTAGCGAGAAGTCGTCTTTAGGACAAGCCTTATTGAGGCCCCTGAAATCGACACAAACTCGGATCTGCCCATTTTTCTTCTTCACTGGGACTATGCATGCGAACCAGTCCGCATATTTCTCTTCCCTGATGAAGCCGACATCGATGAGCTTCTTAGTTTCCTCGATGACCTTTTCTTCTAGCTCCCTTCTCATTCTTCGAGGAGCTTGTTTGACTGGCTTAGCATTAGGAGATATACCCATCTTATGCACGACCACTTTAGGGGAAAGGCCAGGCATTTCTTTGTACGTCCACGCGAAGCGGTCGATGAACTCGTGCAGCAGGGCGATTATCTGCGCTTTCATTTCCTCTGATAAGAGCGAGCTGATGTAGGTCGGCCTTGGATTATCGGGTGTTCCTAAGTCAATCTCGGTTAGCTCGTCAAAGGTTGCTTGTCTGCCATCTTCGAGTTCTTGAGGAGCTTCTTCTGGTTCGACTATCTCGTCGTCGTCATTTGATCTTTCACTGGCTTCACCAACATGGATCATGTAGCACGCTTTGGAATCAGGTTGAATGAAGCATATGCTCTGTCTATCTGTAATTCGTCCATCGATGAGTGTTCAGACCTGGGGCGGATGCCATAGCCCTTCGTAAAACTTTGCTTCGGACTCCGTTTGATATAACCGGCATCCGCAGTTTTTAAAGTATTCCCGCATCTCGGACGCATAGTATCTGGGATTGAGGACGGACCTTATGCCTCTCTCATAGGGAAGGCATGCGACAGACAAATCGTCCAGGTGCACAACAGGGTTTGACCCATAAAACAGGATGCCCTTCTGTCCATTCTTCCTTCCGGGAATGTAGAAAGTTTTCAGCTGGCCAACGGTGGAGACTGACAATGCATCGAGCCCTTTGCACATCTGCTCCGGCACCCTTGTGACAGCTACGGGCCCTTCTGCAATTTCGAAGGTCTCTCGTAGTTTCGCTTGTTGCATGGGGGTCCAATCTGCGCAGCTATTGCAAGGCAGGTCCTCTTCTTCCGACTCTTCAGTGTCGCTGCCAAGATGAGGGCGGATTTTGCTGCTTGATGGGCCTTCAGCATCAGATTCTTCCGTATCGCTACCGAAATGAGGGCGAGTTTTATGGAAGGACAGACTTCCGGCGTCGGACTCGTCAGTGTCGCTACAGAAACGCGGGCGCACTTTGGCGTTTTTGCTTTTGAAAGTGACAGCCGGCGCAGATTTGCTTTTGAGTCTTGGGGCCGGTCTATCCTCAGTCAGTTGTGGTTTAGCATTTTGGTGGTTCATGAAGTACCGAGAATCTTCATATCGGACTTCATGCATACCGAACGGCTAGATGTCTCCGTCAATACGTCTTTCTTCACCATTTTTAGTATATTTCATGCATTGATGGTGAGTTGACGGAATGATGCCATAATTGTGGAGCCACGGCCGTCCCAAGAGAATCTTATAAGATGTGTCAGCATCGATCACGTATATCTTAGCTTCGGTCTGCAGATCCCCAAATTTGATTGGCAAAGCTATAGACCCCAGAACTTGCTGGCAATTTTAGTTGAAGCCTTGAATGACAATCCTTTCCCTTGACAGGTGTCGGACGTCCATTGACAAACTCTTCAGTGTTTGCAAGTTCATGATGTTCATTGAGGACCCCGGATCAATCAATATGCGATTAATCCGATCTCTGTCGCTGTACCCGGTCACGTAAAGCGGTCGATTATGCTCAGCTGTTCCCAGTAGCAAGTCTTCATCCTTAAACGTGACTGCAGCGGCTTGCAAAGTGTACTGAGCTTCTTTCATATTAATTTCCACAAAGCGAGCCTGATACCGCTCAGGGTTTTGTAGAGCGTGAATGAGGACATCTCTAAGCTCCTTAGATAGGACCAAGGCATCGTAGATGCTCAGGAGAGACGGAAGCTTCCGGAGATGAGCCAAGACATTATAGTCCACTGAGGAAGGACTTGAGTTTTCATCAGCCAGCTCTCTGCCATCTTCCTCATTAGCCACCTGTTTTTCCTTCCCTTTTGGGGCGTTGCCCTGATTTGGCGGTAGAGCTCTGCCGCTTCTGACCTGGATTTGATTGGCCTTTGTGGCGAGCTCCTCGTCCTCTTCGGGAAAACAGAGCTCCTCCTCGGAGTCGCTGCCAGGATGGATGGCGTAGCAGGTCACTACCGGGATCTCTTCATTGGAGTCTTCTTCTGACTCCTCCAGAATTTCAGCCGCACGTACAGGGAGGAACTCCTTCAATTGAATCAGAGTTCTTTCCTTCTGTTCATATTCTTCGAGGGAATCGATATATTTTTGAATGGTCGATCTCCCTGCAGACTCCTTTTCACGCCGAGCTGCACTTTTCTTCTTCTTGAGCTTTATGGATTTTGAGCCTGATGGAGCCGCATTGGCAGCTGGAATGGTAGGCTTCTTCTGCCCTTCCCATTCCGTCCTAGGCTCTTTCCGAAGTAGCTTCATCATCTTCTTCGTCTTATTAGATATATGCGTACTCCACGGAGGCTGCGGTGGGTCCGTTTCATCTCTCAGGGTAGCAGGTTCGGCTGTCTACTCCCAGAAGGCTTCAGTTTTTGTCTGTATAAAGTCGGTGGTTGCAACTTGATTGTTCACCAACACACTTTTGGATAGCTCGATCTCTCCAACCTTGTACTGCTTCTCGACCCAGTCTTTGAAGATATAGCAATCCTCGATTGCATGGCTCACTACTCGGTGGTACGGGCAATACAGGGGATTGTCAGTCATTTTTGCTTCTTAGGGTCTTTTCAACTCCGGCAATTGTAGGCCGTTGTTCAAGGCATCCTTAAATATCTTGCGGACCTTGACCCTTCTGAAAGAGTAAACCTTGTTCTTTTTCTCCTCTAGGGAAGGCCCATCTCCTCCCAGCAATGGCTTTCGAGACCGGTTGGTTTTAGATTCGCCTACCCTTCGCTTTTCTTCATTGTGAGACGCATTGAAGACATTGGTACTGCTGGAACTCCCGCTTCTACGGTTGTCGTCCCGCTTTCTTTTCCAAGTCTTGTCTCTCTGAGTGTCCAGCGGGGACTCTTGCTTCCAGCGTTCCAGCATTTGGACTTTCTTGGTTAGCTCCTGAAATGTCTTGAGGCCCACCGTACACAAGAATGGGACCATCCAATTGCTGAGATTCCCAATGAGAAGGCTGACGGACTGGTCCTGCTCCAGCGGCGGTTCGCACTTGACCGTGAGATTACGCCATCGGACAATAAAGTCGGTGTTGTTTTCATTCTTCCCCGGCTTGGTCCTCACAAGGTCGGCAATGGAGATTTTATCACTGACACTCATGAACCTTTGCCGAAACAGAGACTCCATTTGGGCAAAGGTAATGACGGACCCGTCTGGTATGCTCGCGTACCAGTCGAAGGCGACACCGGTCAGGCTGTTGACAAACTGACGAAGAAGGAGCGCGTCATTGCCCCCTGTATTTCCGCACGAGGCTTTGAAGTGGGCGATGTGCTGATTTGCATTTCCCGTCCCGTCAAATCTTCCGAACTTTGGAATGACGTAGCCGCTCGGGAACTCGATCAGATCGTACTGGGCGGGATATAGCCGCCTACTACTGCCGATTTCTTTCTGAGCTTCAGCTTCGGCCACCAATGTTTTAACTTTGCTGGTGACCAAATCCATTATCCGATCTTGTGTTAGTGGGATAGTGCTATCTGAGGCCAAGGCATCCCCAGAAGCGGAATGTGGCCGGCTTTCGTGCGGCTCGACCAGTCTTGGGCCCAAAGGAACAGGCATTGGCAGCTTCGGATTGTCATCACCCGGCTGATTAGTAGCTACTTGTGCTTGATTGGGAGGCGCTCGAGCAATTTGAGCCGTAAGCTGCATCACAACGTTCGTTAAGTCATCAATCTTCGCATAGAGCTTTGCCATCTTTTTATTTGCTCCTGAGCTGTTTACGAAGCTCCTGAAGCAGCTCTTGCTCCGCGGTCCTGGGGCGGAAAGTTGGCTCTTCCTCGCTGTCCGAGCTCGACTCTGTATGGACCGAGGGGTCTTTCTGCCTATCTTCCTCCTCGAGAGGGTTTTCATCATCCGGCGGGGGCGGCTGTTCTTGGGAAGCGGCAACCACATTCAAGCCAGATTGGACTTGGGATGTGGTGGACCCATCCTTGCTTTTACTGCGAAGGTTGTCGCTGGGGCGCCCGCCCGCCATATAGACCGTGTGGATAATATATCCAGCCCTCTTTTTATTGTCGGCAGTTGATTTCACAGATCGCTGTCTTAACCCCCCTGTTTCAGTAGCGGGCAGTCGATTAAAAGTGGATGGCCCGGCCAGATTCTTGAATGGTGCTGGCGCTTCTTTTCTGGATTTTCCCCGCTGATTTCGTGCGGTACAGAGCGCCTGATAGACTCTTGAAGAGACAGTGTCATACTTTTTCTGTTGGGGCCGAGACACGTCTCTTTGTAGCATTGTTCGGACCGCTATCTTCTTGATTCTGGCGGTCATGGCATTTTTCTAAACCCACTTTAGAGGCTCGAAGGAATTGCTGATTCTCACGTCCGTCTCAGCCGTCATCGCGGGGCGATGATTTGAATGATTTAGCGTGCTCGCGCTTTCTAAAAGATAGATCAAAAATATTTGTAACCGCAATCAAGAACGGCGTCGCTTTGCAGCTAGCCGGTGAGTACGGGTCGGTCCACAGGGATGTTGTGAATTTTCTAATCGCGCTAACGAGTTAATTCCGAAGGGTGTTCGAATTGATTATTAAATCTAAAAATTGAAGTTGTATGATACTAGGATTAGAAACTTGCTAGGATTAGGTTTAGGGAAAATTTGGTAAACAAAAATCTACATCTCTTTCCATTGCCTTTAATTAAAGATATCATATTAGTGTTATGGTAAATCTTAACAAAGGGGATTAGGATGATTGGGAAGATTGATTCTTCCTCTAGATCCTTGTCCTTACTTTCTTAATCTTTACCCTAACCTCCATGGAAAACCTTAAAATCCGGGCCTTTAGACTACGGAATCACCGTTACCTCGAGGGTAGAGTGCCGTAGGGAGCGGAATAAGAAGGTATGCATGAAGTTCTAATTTTCATAAAAGATTGGCAAAGAAAAGAGATGAGAGATCTTCGTCTCTCAAATCCTTCTCCATTCCTAACCCTAACAAGCGAGGAAACTACTCACTCATTAGGGAATTGAAGAACATTTATCTAGGGCAGAGAATAAAAATTACCTAGGGCAAGAATTGAAATCTAAACTAGAGCAAGGAATTAAATCTACTTACAGATGCATCTCACCAATCATCAACGCAGGGTTGTCAGATCTGAATTCATGAATTGAAGAGAAACACCGATGCTCTCCATAAAGAATTCTCGATTTATTATTAAAAGGAGGCATAAGAAATTACAATGAGTAGAGTTCCTATTTATAGAGAATAGGAAACCCTAGGTTACAATTGATTTGCATGTCTACATTTACCAAAATATCCTTAGGAAGACCTAGTCAAAGTAGACTTCAACCTTTGGTAAAATTTTATGTCTCTGTCTCTTTAAAAGAAGGTATTGGGCCTTGGATCTTTGGGCTTCCTTATTATTTGGTTCTTTATTAAAATAGCTTCTATGTTTCTTCCAGATCTCCAGTGAATAATTGCAGTGGACTTTTAACCGTTCGCTTTGTAATCTTGGACCTTGCATTGCCTTATACTTTGTGAATTTTATCTTTGATGTAGGCTTGATCAAGAGTCTTCTATTTGTTGGTCAAAGTCCACTTTTGCATCGTCTTTTCATCGTTTTCACTGTTTTCTGTCCAAAAACCTGTAACCTGTAATATGTAGCAGACATGCGTCAAAAGCACATGTTTATTTATAAAAAGAATAAGAATGGGGAATATAATAATACAATATTATGGTGTGAACAAATACCCCAAACTTATCTTTTGCTCGTCCTCGAGCAAACTTATTTTTATTCACTAAAATCCTAACCACACTTTCGCAGGGAAACGCGATTGCACTGAGACGTGCAACAAGCCGTTAAACCTCTAGGTGTCCCTAGTAGGAGGAGTGTTGTCTCCTGAGGGTTTTCAGCGGATACTACCCACAAAATCCTATCAATTCGGCCCATTAAATTTTGTTCTCCAATTAGGTTTTCTAACAAGGAATTCTATTATCGTCGACTCATAAATTATCCACCCATATTCTTCACACTTCCTCATCATCTAACTTAAGATTATATATGTTCTGCAGACCTACTTAGCTTTCGGCATCTCTTAAGTTTTCCTTCTAGGGTTCCATCTCCACTTAGGAATTTTTATCAACTCTACTAAAGATACAAGTTCTATTCTTCATTCCTTTCTCTCATCTAAACTCCAATCACATATCCCCACGTGTGTGTAAATATCACCCCTACACTTGGAAATTCAAATCAAGCAATCATACTCTTGTCCGTTGTCCAAAGTACTTATTAGTAGGTGAATTTTTAATTGAATTTTGCTTACACATCCTTCATGCGACCGTTAATACTTCTTGAGGTACCAACAACCGATTACTAGATGCGTTAGCACTTTAAAACGTACTTCCTAGTTTTGCAACACCCAAGGCTTTAGCAGTGACTCCCAAACCAGTTGGTCTAAGGCACTAGGTGATGAAGCACCCTCGCTAAATATTTTTCTATTTTTGCAGCCTTAAGTAATCACAAAAACCAGTGTCCATTTTTTTATTCTTCATTCACATTTTTTTTTATTTTCATCGTACTAAGGACTTTAGACAAGAGCATTTCAAGGTCTCCTCTACTATTCCAAGTTTCAAGGTGCGTGATTGTGCAAATTGTAGGGTATACGTTTTCAGAATCTAGACTTAAGCTAGGAACTATTTTTCAAACTTATACTCTAATAAGAATATCAATACTTTTCCTTTGTTTCGACTTAGCCCAAGAAGTGAACCCAAAATTTGTCTATTTCTAAATAAACTACAAGGCATATACTTTCTACCGTTAAACTTTAAGGAAGGTTATCTTTAGGGTTTTTAACTTACTAAGTCTAAGATCTAGTTGTTTCTAGCTAGTTGATCTATTTGTCAAACTCAAGTCAATTAGCCAAAATTGAATACAATAATTTTTATAATTTTTGAAAATTTTCAATTTTTATGGGTTTTCAAATAAGTATGCAAATGCAAAAAAAATATGTACAAATGAATGCGAAGGAAGAAGACGTACCGAGGATACCCCCAAACTTGAACTTGATAGTGTCCCCACTGTCATGCTAAACCAAGAGGGTCAAAATGCCGGTGCTCCCCTGTTTATTTATTTATAATAAATTTTTTTTTTAAATTTTTTTTTATTTTTTTATAGAAAAAGAAAACAAAAAAATATATACATATATACAAAGGTTCCCCCCAAACTTAAGCTTGGCCTTACACAAGCCAAAGGTTAACACCAACCAGTCAAAAATCTTATCGTGGTAATGGTCAAGTTGGTGGAAGAATGGGGTGTAGAAGAAAGAAATGAGAAACACGCGAGACCGTGTGGAAAGAAGAGAATACGGTATCGGTGGGGGAGAAGAATGGCGGAAAGAAGAAAGAAGGGTCGCGCGATCTTGAGGGTGTAAATCGAGTGAAAAAATTAGCGCAATTTGTGATGACCGATGTGTTAAAAGCGATTGCGCTAACCTATCAACTCGTCGAGAAATGGGATCAAATCCCTCAAGATTCGCAAGAGAACATGGGTACACCGAACTTGGTATTTGAGATGAAAGTGTCACGGTCACTTGCACGATCGGAACAATAGGAAGGACGAAAGGAAGTGAATTAGGGATAGTATCATTCTTACCGTAGTAAACTGTGTCGAACTGGAAAGATTCCATCAATGGTTCGAAACGACTGTAAGCAACCGAGTCTGAAGGATTAACTAACTCATCTGAAAATGCAAAGGACTCAAACTCGGGCGGTGAGACTTCAACATCGTCCGAAAAAGTGAAATACTCGTAAGTGTCATCGGCTGTGGGAACTGTGTCAGATTCAAATGAAAGGTTTTCAAGCTCACAGTCGTCAAGCATGAAATGAAGTATGGTCGGAACGATGGAAAAGAGGGAGGGTGATTTAGGTAAAGGTTCAAGAGGATGAATTGGAAAATCCGACACATCAAAGAAAAATGGTTCAACCTCAATATGATCATCACCACTCTCCTCAATATTATCCTTATAATTCTCCTCAATATTCAACTCATCCATGCCATTATCATCAAAATCAAGACGCATATGAGATTCGGGAGAAACATTTAATAACTCGGGATGATGATTTGAACATAAAATTTCAATTAAATTGACAGGTTCATCATCCGAAATATTCCCGGCGTCTATATCCTCAATCAAGTGAAAGTCAATTTCTTTAGACACCTCCTCAAAAGCATGGATGTTTATCAATGTAGGTTCTAGAGTGGAAGTGTAAAGGTCAAACGGATTAGGTGTTGTTTCACTCGAAGGGGGTTCCTCACAATTTGGCAAATCAAACACTACAAAGTCGCACAACTCGTTTTTATTTTGAACTTGTGAATCATTTAGGACATTCGATGGAAAACTGGAGTTGTGGGCTTCAATTGGGTAAGGGTAGGTTTGATTTGGAAATCCTCTCACATTCTCATTCTGTCCAACCGCCTCCTCATACATTGAAAAATTTGGGGCTAGCGGGAAACTAGCTACCGGTTCAGCAGGTTGCATAAGGGCGGCCACGGATGCTTCCACATTCCTAACCATTTTGTTTGTTGCTGCGATATATGCCTCCAACGCCTCTTCCAAACTAGACTTTGGTGGTAAAGGGGTTTCGGCAAAAGATTCAAAATTGTTTGGATATGTGAAACTCCCAAAAGGCTGTGTAGAAGCAGTGTCTAGTGAGGGTGGGAAGGTCGGGTAGGACTGGTAGGAAGTGGGTGATTGGACAGGAGTAGGGTCAACATATGAATAAAAAGGTGAATAATCGTGCGGATCCCTAGAACTACCTGAGTGGAGAGGGGTGAAAGATCGGCTGCGAGATTGAGCAATATGCTCAGCAATGGACATCGGCTTAGGAGTGACAGAAGGACTTGAAAAAGTGGTATCAACATATGTAGGTGGTAAAGATTGACTTGGTTGACACAAAGTGGGTTGAAAAGTCAAATTGTTTCTCCTAGACGCCTCTATTTGATCTTTCAAAGATATTTTAGGCATGGAAGGATCGTCTTTAAATTGATCGAACAAATTGCCGAACGACGCAAAATTAGGCTCGGGATACCAAAGTTCGGCAAGTGATTTATTATGTGGGGTACCCATGATAGAAGAAAGAGAAGATGAAGAAGGTAGGTGGTGCAAGGATTTCTTAGCGACAAAAGTTGCAAGTCCTTTTTTTTTTTTTAAATTCCTCTTATTATTCTTTTTTATTTGTTTTGCAAAAATTTTCGATAAAGGGCTAAGACACAAATGCAAATAACCAGAAATGCACAATCAGTCCTAGATCTAGGGTCAGCTAGACAGCTCCTAACTGTTCCAAAGGGCTAGAAATAGTGTCTCAAACCGTCTCTTCACCGCCAATTGCGGCCAGGTAAGTGGGAAGGAACCACAATAGTGGGCCTAATTAATAACCACTAGCCTAGACACTGTAAAGTCAGTTAGGATAAACGGCCGATACCTATACTAGTCCTTTGTCCTATTGAGCTCGAAGTCCTTAGGGCCGAGTCTAGTATTTTTTAATTAAAGATTGGTCAATGCAAATGTTTTATGTGATTTCTGGGGTCCTGGGAAGGGTGATGAAATCCCCACCCAATCTGAATTGGTCAAAAGCCCCTTAAAATCCGATTAAAGATATGCAAAACAGTAAATCACTTGCAATCAAATCTTTTTTTTCCCTATGAATTTCAAAGTTTGTAAGTTTTCTAATTACAATTTTCCTTTTTTCTCTTGCTCTTTATTTGGAAAGATATTTTTAGCAAAAAGATTAAGGATATGCAAATCAGAAAAGATCACTTGCAATCAATTATTATTTTAAGAATATCACAAAGAATCTTTATTTGGAAAAAAAATTGTTGCAAAATGATATTCGAGAAAAGATATGAAACAAAAAAAGATTACTTGTAATCAATTTCTATTTTAAACGAGGCACAAAAATCCTGCACAAGATTGTTATTTGGAAAGAGAAAGATTTTTAAAGCGCAAAGAATCCTGCAGGAGATTTTTCAGAAGATATATCGGAGATTTGCAGAGGAGGAAATCAGAAGACTTACAGATTTTTTTTTTGAACCGACCAGGCCGCGGCGGTTCCGCGGCCAGAAGTGGTGTATCGCGGCGGTTCGGCGGCCGGAAAGAGCCGGCGCTTTTTTTTTTTTTTGCACCAGATCGCGCGGTTGACTTGTTGACTCGGTCCTCTAAATTTTTTTTCTGTTCCTCTGTTGTTGCAATCTTCTGTTGATAGGATCGTTTATTTGCTGTTTCGCTTTCTGTAGATTTCCAGATCCGAATTTGTGCGTAGATCCTGCAAAATTCACACAAAGATACCCTTTCCAAAAATAACAGATGATATATTTTTATATTTTTTTGGATTTTTCAGATTTTTATGATTATTTAAATTTTATGATTAACCCGAAATTGCGAAAAGGAAAGTTCTACGCCATCCCCGGCAACGGCGCCATTTGATTTGAATGATTTAGCATGCTCGCGCTTTCTAAAAGATAGATCAAAAATATTTGTAACTGCAATCAAGAACGGCATCGCTTTGCAGCTAGCCGGTGAGTACGGGTCGGTCCACAGGGATGTTGTGAATTTTCTAATCGCGCTAACGAGTTAATTCCGAAGGGTGTTCGGATTGATTATTAAATCTAAAAATTGAAGTTGTATGATACTAGGATTAGAAACTTGCTAGGATTAGGTTTAGGGAAAATTTGGTAAACAAAGATCTACATCTCTTTCCATTGCCTTTAATTAAAGATATCATATTAGTGTTATGGTAAATCTTAACAAAGGGGATTAGGATGATTGGGAAGATTGATTCTTCCTCTAGATCCTTGTCCTTACTTTCTTAATGTTTACCCTAACCTCCATGGAAAACCTTAAAATCCGGGCCTTTAGACTACGGAATCACCGTTACCTCGAGGGTAGAGTGCCGTAGGGAGCGGAATAAGAAGGTATGCATGAAGTTCTAATTTTCATAAAAGATTGGCAAAGAAAAGAGATGAGAGATCTTCGTCTCTCAAATCCTTCCCCATTCCTAACTCTAACAAGCGAGGAAACTACTCACTCATTAGGGAATTGAAGAACATTTATCTAGGGCAGAGAATAAAAATTACCTAGGGCAAGAATTGAAATCTAAACTAGAGCAAGGAATTAAATCTACTTACAGATGCATCTCTCCAATCATCAACGCAGGGTTGTCAGATCTGAATTCATGAATTGAAGAGAAACACCGATGCTCTCCATAAAGAATTCTCGATTTATTATTAAAAGGAGGCATAAGAAATTACAATGAGTAGAGTTCGTATTTATAGAGAATAGGAAACCCTAGGTTACAATTGATTTGCATGTCTACATTTACCAAAATATCCTTAGGAAGACCTAGTCAAAGTAGACTTCAACCTTTGGTAAAATTTTATGTCTCTGTCTCTTTAAAAGAAGGTATTGGGCCTTGGATCTTTGGGCTTCCTTATTATTTGGTTCTTTATTAAAATAGCTTCTATGTTTCTTCCAGATCTCCAGTGAATAATTGCAGTGGACTTTTAACCGTTCGCTTTGTAATCTTGGACCTTGCATTGCCTTATACTTTATGAATTTTATCTTTGATGTAGGCTTGATCAAGAGTCTTCTGTTTGTTGGTCAAAGTCCACTTTTGCATCGTCTTTTCATCGTTTTCACTGTTTTCTGTCCAAGAACCTGTAACCTGTAATATGTAGCAGACATGCGTCAAAAGCACCTGTTTATTTATAAAAAAAATAAGAATGGGGAATATAATAATACAATATTATGGTGTGAACAAATTATGGTGTGAACAGGCGACCCTGCACTTGGAACTTCACAAGATTCCATTTGGCCGAAGCCCTAGCCCTCTTGTTGGCTAGATACCTGAGCCGCTTCTGCCTTAACTTTTCTGTTCTAAGCACCTGGCAGACTTCGGCTCTTTGGGAAGACGCCGCAGACTGGACGATGGAGGATTTTGTAGATATGCTCGATTGTGCATTTGTTGGAGTCATCGCCTGAGCTTGTCCGCAACATTTGATGTTGCCCTTTGTACCGGAGTTCTTGCCCCCCGCTGGAGCACCAGAGAATCGTTCAGACACCGTCTTATGTTTCGGTTGTGGTGCCTTGGCGACCACGACATTTGGCCTCTTACCCCTTGAGACCGGCTTGGCCGCCTGTTTCGCCGGGATTTCTGCCAGATGAGCGCTTCCGGTAGGGTAGATGATGATGGAGGCAAACTGGCGGAGCAGTTCCTCCTACTGTCGACTGAGGCTTGCGGGGAGAACCACACGAGCATTGACCTTGACCACGCATGGGATCGGGGTCGCGTTGGAAGCTGAATTCGTCTTAGGAGACATTGTCGTCGAAAGTTGATTACTGCACGGAAATAAAACATAATTTCAGTATAGACAATCGATATGTATATTGATTGAGTTCGCATGAACGTTTAACCCGAAATATGGGAGGAGAGAAAGGTCCCACCGGGCATGCCAGAATCTGTAGGGTGTTTTTCGTCACCCCATTGAGATGGGAATACACGCACGCTTGTCAGGCGCACTACAGATTCCCCCTGTCTAGGGTAGGCGGGGGTTTATTGATTGTGGGGATCCGAATCTCCGACAGCCGCGGACTAAACCGCCGTTAATTGCCCCTCGCCTTTGGGGCGAGGGAACCTCCGATTAACGGGTTAAACTGGTCATGCGAACTCAATGTGCAGTGTACGTGTGTGTTGTTTTGGATGGGGTTTGGATATGTCGGGAGCCACGCAGAGTTTTTATGGGGTTCCCGCTACCCGGATAGCGGGCTGGGGGTCAAGGGAGCTAGCAGCCCACTTGCGGGGTGTGGGGCAGCGCCACGGCCCAAAATTTTTTTGTGGGGGACAGTGTTGTGGAGTGTGTGTGTATCTGTACATATATATACATGTATACATATATAAAAAAAAAGGAAAAAGCGCCCAAAGGACGCATGGGGTCAGCGCCTTGAGCGCTGTGCGCTTAGGTGTTGTGCGCTTAGGCGCTAATGCGTCACGTGTCGGCATGTGGGCGCTTTGCGCTTGAGCGCAAGCGCGCCACGTGTCGGCACGTGGGCGCTTTGCGCTTGAGCGCAAGCGCGCCACGTGTCGGCACGTCGGCGCTTTGCACTTGAGCGCAGGGCGCTGGATCGCAAGCGCGCCACGTGTCGGCACATGGGCGCTTTGCGCTTGAGCGCAAGCGCGCCACGTATCGGCATGTGGGCGCTTTGCGCTTGAGCACCGGGCGCTTGAGCGCAAGCGCGCCACGTGTCGGCACGTGGACGCTTTGCGCTTGAGCGCAGGGCGCTGGAGCGCAAGCACGCCACGTGTCGGCATGTGGGAGCTTTGCGCTCGAGAGCTAGCGCGCCATGTGTCGGCACGTGGGCGCTTGGCGCTTGAGCGCTTGGGTGCCGGTGAGAAAAAGAGGCTTTTAGCCCCAGAAATTCTCGAAAGAGAAATCATTATGGAGTTAAACTCCTAATATGTTTTGGGGTTGATAAAAGGGGTTCTTCTTCTTTCTCCTCTAGTTGCTGGATCTTGAAGATCAAGAGATATGAGATTTTTAAAATATCTTCTTTTTGAGATCTAATGGAAGATCTGAGTTCCCCTTTATGGGTTTTGTGGTGAAAAACTATTTAGTTTTATAGAATGAAGAGTAAAACTCTTGATTTAATTCAAAAGAAAGAAGAAGGCTTTGGAACCTTGAAGAAGGAGAAAAGATCTCAGATCTAAAAAAATTTTTGGAGAGAGAAAAAAGTTGTTGAGATGTTTCATTATCTTTGCCTTTATAGGCTATACACTTTACACATAGCCCCTTGGGCTTCACAAAATGGCATTTTTCTTATTCCATGGCTCATGTGTCATTTCTTTTTGCACATAAGCCATGAGCTTTACAAAAATTTGGCTTTATGCCTATTTTTCTTACATTTATCTATAAAATAAAATAAAAGAAATACAACAAAATTATTTATTACAAAATTTTTATCTTGGCATAGGGGGAGGCCGGCCGGTTCATGTTTGGGCTCGACCCGGGCATGGACCCACTGGATCTGGGCTTAGGCCCACTTGGCTTGAGGTTGACTTTGATTTTGACTTGGTCAACCGGGGTGTAAATTTTTACCCCAACAAAATCCAATAAGCAATAACATCTGGAAAATACGTCCCAAATATGGGCTTACATCAGGAAATGAAAGTACGGAAATAAAACTAAACTAAACTAACAAGATCCTCACTGCTCGGCCTGACGGCGAAAATACTCCTGATCAGCATGAGAAAGAGACAGAGGATCTGGCCTATACAAAACCCAGATGTCAGTGCGTCATAATATCAACAATAATAAGTAAATAGGATACACGAGATTTGCAGGCATGAGTATAAACAATAACAAGAATATAACCAGCAAACACGGATATGGAACGGTGAAGTGTATACGTGCAGGTAAAGTGCAGCGAATAATCTAAACTATACTACTGGGTTATCTATTCTAAAGTTTTTGAAATCAATTAATGTAATCCTCATCGTAACCCATCAGTCTATGCCCCGTTCATTCCCCACTGGACCACGATAACAGAATCATTCCGTAACGCCCGGAAAAACGGCAAACAATATATTCGGTAACACCCGGAAAATCGGCAAACAATATATTCTGTAACGCCCTAAAAAACGGCAAGCAATGTAATAGCCTTTTGAGTTACGTTAGGTTACATTCTTGATTTCCCCTTATTCCCAAGGTTATATGTTCAAGTCAGGTATTGCCAATCAAAATCTAATGCCAACACAGGATCAAGCAGGTACTGGTTTTGTCTGTGCAGACAACAGTAATGTCCATCGGGACAACGAGTCAGGATTTTTGGCATTAGTAGCAAGATCGGGTATCAAGTCAAGCAGGGGTGTAACAAGTCATGTCAGATGGTGCACAGTGTATCAAATGGATGCCCAACAGTAAAATGTAACAAGTATCGAAACCCGGTAAAAGCACGGATCCACGAATATAAATTAGCGATAACATATAATGAGTCCATGAGTCGTATGATGCATACTAGCAAGCATGGTATAAGAATCCAGCAGTAACATGAAGAAATCAGGTTCCGACATGCAACTAATTACGTAATATACAGTACGGATATGAACAGGTATCGTAAAATAATAAAACGGTAACATAGGATGCACAATGCAATGAACATGTAATATTATTATTAATATGGATGCAAATGTAATAACATAGCATGTAGCAAGATAAACTTGCATGCGACTAGATATGCGATAAACTGTAAATTGCGAACGGGTATTGTAAAACTGTAAAACTGTAACATAGGATGCACAATGCAGTAAATGTTAGTGTATATGCCCTAGAGGCCATTACTGTATCATACTAGTTTGTATATTACTTAATGGAAGCTTGGGATATTCACAGTTGTATAGACAATCTTGCTCAAAATAGTAGTATGCTACTTGGTTTGTTTCTACTTTCATGTGTGCATGTGTTTCTTTTAGCATATCGCCTTTACACATTAGTGGAGCCCTTAGGATCTTTGCTTGATTACCAGCATTGTGATAGCAGTCACACTAGTGGAGGCTGGGTAATCTACAAGCACATCCTTATACAGGTCCCTAGTCGTAGGATTATCGAGACGGGGCATCGATACTCCGGAGTAGACTAGCGTATGCGCTTCTCATCACGGGGAGATGGTCTGTCCCACAGCCATTAGTACGTCGTACTTGAGATAGTATGCGGGTGCTCGTCAGGTTACGAGTACACTGGACAGGACTCGTCGGGAACTGTTGGTTGGTACTATACCTATCGTCAGTTATCAGTTCCCAGGTGACATGAGTATAGCTTAGTCCGTTGACTTGACACTGTCACTTCGCCTCGAGTGTGTTTCCACTGTTCTTAGATTGCTACCCTACCACGGCTCAAATGAGTCGTGCAAACAGGTAACAGTTGGGTGCAGTCCCGAAGCACTTGGAGGCAGTGATGGTTAGACAGGATTCGTCTCTCCCGGTATTGGTGGTTGATATCGCGTTGTGTCTAGGAGAGCCATTACACAAAGTCCCTGGCCAGGGCAAGCGAGATATACTGGCAGCGTTTCCAGTGTTATCTCAGGGTGTTCTGGGCTACACTCCGACACGACTTGTACCGCTATTAGGGGACTGACGTTTATCACCCCCTAGGACCGCTATGCGATACTTTTAGACGAACAGATCGGACTGTACGGAGATTGTCACATTCAGGCTCAGTAGGAGTTCGGATGGGTTCACCTCATCGGTCTTCTTATCGGCATCTACCTGGGGACCGTTACGTACAGCTAGTACCGCTTGCGGCCTGTGGTTAAACCCACTGCCAGCGTAGTGACAAGTCTTTAGAGTCCCACACAGAGGGTTATTCGCCTTTGGGCAAAACAGAGTAGAGGTCACATGGTTTTGCGACGGGGTTCGTTCACATCCGTGCACTTGTGCACATTTGGTGTCCGTGCAGTTATTACTAGCGGGCTTTGGTTTAAGCCAGATCCTAGTATTTGTTTTGGGATTGGTTTTATCTCATTGTATTCGTGTTCCTTGGAACATGGATGCGGGTGTGTATGCACGGTTAACAGAGGCAGAGGATTCTCATTAGGGTTGTTAACCGTTGTCTTTTTCCAAACCCTAATGAAAATGGGAATTATGATTAATGATATTAATTAAAGATAATTGTTCCATGGTTAGGGATGTTGACCATTTGACTATGGTTGACTTGTTGACCATCATCATTTCACATGAAAGATGCTCTTTGATTCTTGCAAAATTCATTTAATGTGAAATGATAATGGTCATTTCAATTGAACCATCACAATTTCTTTGATTAATATTATTTTTCCATAATTCACTTATATGAGAGTATGGTTGATAATTATCCTCATTCTCTCTTGTTCTTTCTCTCTCATAGGTTAAGCTCATCCTCTTCCTCTCTCTCTCTCAAAGCTCTCATCTCTCATGTGTTGAGAACCATTTGCTTTTGAGATAAAACCACCAAAACTCCTCTCTACTCATTCTAGGGTTCTAGGTTTAGCAAGCCAAGCACTTTAGTTACCTCTAGGTTGACGTAGGAGCTCAAGGTAGAGGCCTTCGGGTGGATCTTTCTTCGGCAAGAGAAGGCGACGAGGATGAGCCGTTCAAACCACTTCAAGGAGCAAGAAGAGAAGGAGTTCAAGACCTATGTATAACCTTCTAACCGAGTAGCTAAATCTTTTAGCTTGGTTGTTTGTTTTTGTTTAGCAAAGATCCTCCATTTCTAGTCCATGTTACCTTGAGTTAAAAAACATTTTTTACCTATTCCGCCTCCCCATAAGCACCGGGATGGGTAACGTGGACTTACAGTGGTATCAGAGCCTAGCTAAACAACAACTAGCATGTTAGCAAAGTATTTAGAATTTCGATCCGAGAAAAAATCGCAAAACACGTCAAAATCCTCAAGTTTCTGCCGATTTTTAAAACTGCTCTAAAAATAATTCCACACATCTTAAAAATCCGTGCAGGGTTTTCTGGGAACACACAAGAAAAACGAGTCCACAATTCGGCCAGACCGCCGCGGCTCCGCGGCCGAGTCAACTCGGTCGTGACTCAGGTTTGTTGCAGTGTTCTTATTTTGACGTTTTGTGATTTTTAAAGTATTTTGTTTCTGCCCAGAATTTCCAGAGCACAAAGTTATGTTTGGGGTAGTTACAAATCCGTATTTTTGATCGAAGTTCTGTAGACTTTATCTAATTGGTTATATCTGTGATGTGATATATGCACTGAACGTCAACTAATCGCTATACGTCGATTAGTGGGGGTTGTGCATATCTGTGATTTGTAATGTTGTTGGATTGTGTATATGAACTCATTGGATTGTCGCGAATGAATAGCCGGGGTTTTGTGAGATGAGAGTTTTCTTTATCTTTTATTTGATGTAATATGTAAATTGATGTAATATTATTTTATGGCCGCACATCCGAGATGAGGTTGTAGCCGCCATTGTATATTATTTCTTTTACTGTTTTTGCACCTAGGATAGACCCAAGGTTGGGTGCACAAACTACCGAGTACTTTGAAGTGCCGAGTGGCCTACTCACGTTGTTGAGGGAGGTTGCTTCACTTCGGGTACTTGGCGGGTAGTTTGCCGCACCCGTAGGGGTCTAGGGTGGGGTTTGGCTATTCATGCGACCGTGTAATCCGTCTTTCGTTGCAGGCTCGAACGAAACGCGGATTCCTAGTATATCCAATGTGTTCATCTGTGATCTGGAAAGGCTATCATTGCATCTGACGAATGTATATATCTATATATGATATCTAGTAGGCGTTGCTTATGTTTTGCATCCGCGCTAGTCCAGCCCCCGCTCTGTCGTTAGTTAAGTAACCTAACGGGTGATGACGGGGCCCCGTGGCGAATGCGGATGGCATAAGCGTATGTCATATTTTCGTTGTTTTCTGCAATGGTAGGATTAATTGATGGGACGCATTAAATTAATGCAAGAAAATAAACCAAAGTTAAAGTCGTTGGAACAATTTCAAAACCACTCGGTTTCTTTTCAAAACAGAAAACTTTTAAAACGCGGAGCTTGAACCACTCCTTTTTTTAAAAGCTATCACGTTCCTTCGATTATATCAAGTTCACTACGTTCACGGTTTCGCTAAAACCATTCGTAGCCCTCCGTAATTTCATATGGATAGTTGATAGTATTCAAGCTGTGTGTGTTGGCCAAAGTCAAGGCATAGTGATTGGTAGCTATTGGATATTCATATGTAGCATAGATAGATGCGTTGGTTTGGGACAGTCGTACTGCCTTGTTGGCCAAAGTCAAGGGTAGATACGGGTGGGTTCAAATTAACCTGGAAAATGACGGGTAGAACTTGACATGTGACTTATGATTTGTTGGCCAAAGTCAAGGTCATAAGACCATGGGGCAAAAATCCACATCGGGAGTTTCTAAAGAAACTGAAACTTGCTAGTGCTGCATACCATTTGAAGTGTGATGATTCTGGTAGGATTCCTTCAGTTTTATCACACGATGATATTTGGATCCCGATCCTACTGTGAGTATATGCTACTCCTCGGGAACTTTCTCACTTAACGATCAATGCTATAAACCAAGTAGGTGTCTAGAAAAGTGCTAGCGGGGCTACGCCCATAGGGAAAAGAGGTTATTTAATTAAAGAACTTCGCGAAAGCGTTGGAAAACCTCCCTCGAAGCACCAACACTGGCCTGGCTGAACGGTTAAGCAAGTATTGTACGGTGAGATTGATCCCAACTAATTCTTCCTTTTTGGTTTGAGGAATGATTCGAGAAACAGTGGGAGCCATCTGTTCACACCAGAATATTGTATTATTATATTCCTCATTCTTATTCTTTTTATAAATAAACAGGTACTTTTGACGCATGTCTGCTACATGTTACAGGTTACAGGTTCTTGGACAGGAAACAGTGAAAACGATGTAAAGACGATGAAAAAGTGGACTTTGACCAACAAATAGAAGACTCTTGATCAAGCCTACATCAAAGATAAAATTCACAAAGTACAAGGCAATACAAGGTCCAAGATTACAAGGCGAACGGTTAAAAGTCCACCGCAATTATTCACTGGAGATATGGAAGAAACATAAAAGCTATTTTAATAAAGAACCAAATAATAAGGAAGCCCAAAAATCCAAGGCCCAATACTTTCTTTAAAGAGACAGAGACATAAAATTTTACCAAAGCTTGAAGTCTACTTTGACTAGGTCTTTCTAAGGATATTTTGGTAAATGTAGACATGCAAATCAATTGTAACCTAGGGTTTCCTATTCTCTATAAATAGAAACTCTACTCATTGTAATTTCTTATGCCTCCTTTTAATAATAAATTGAGAATTCTTTATGGAGAGCATCGGTGTTTCTTTTCAATTCATGAATTCAGATCTGACAACCCTGCGTTGATGATTGGAGAGATGCATCTGTAAGTAGATTTAATTCCTTGCTCTAGTTTAGATTTCAATTCTTGCCCTCGGTAATTTTTATTCTCTGCCCTAGATAAATGTTCTTCAATTCCCTAATGAGTGAGTAGTTTCTTCGCTTGTTAGGGTTAGGAATGGGGAAGGATTTGAGAGACGAAGATCTCTCATCTCTTTTCTTTGCCAATCTTTTATGAAAATTAGAACTCCATGCATACCTTCTTATTCCGCTCCCTACGACACTCTACCCTCGAGGTAATGGTGATTCCGTAGTCTAAAGGCCCGGATTTTAAGGTTTTCCATGGATGTTAGAGTAAAGGTTAAGAAAGGAAGGACAAGGATCTAGAGGAAGAATCAATCTTCCCAATCATCATAATCCCCTTTGTTAAGATTTACCATAACACTAATATGATATCTTTAATTAAAGGCAATGGAAAGAGATGTAGATATTTGTTTACCAAATTTTCCCTAAACCTAATCCTAGCAAGTTTCTAATCTTAGTATCATACAACTTCAATTTTTAGATTTAATAATCAATCCGAACACCCTTCGGAATTAACTCGTTAGCGCGATTAGGAAATTCACAATATCCCTGTGGACCGACCCGTACTCACCGGCTAGCTGCAAAGCGACGCTGTTCTTGATTGCGGTTACAAATATTTTTGATTTATCTTTTAGAAAGCGCAAACACGCTAAATCAATAAAGCAAATGGCGCCGTTGCCGGGGATGGCGTAGAATTTTCTTTTCGCAATTTCGGGTTAATCATAAAATTTAAAATCATAAAAATCTGAAAAAATCAAAAAAATATAAAAATATATATCATTTGTTATTTTTGGAAGGGATACTTTGTGGTTGAATTTTTGCAGGATATACAAATTCGGATCTGGAGATTTTCAGAAAGCAAAACAGGAAATAAAATATCGGAACAGAAGAGATTTTGAACAACAGAACAGTGCAAATTTTTTGGAGCAGTGAACCCCCCATATCGCTGCGATTCCGCGGCCAAAACCCACCTTAGGCCGCGGAACCGCGGCCGTCTAGTCGAATCAAAGCACCAAAAATTTTCTGGGGCAGTGTTCAGTCAATTTGACCGCGAAATCGCGGTGGGAGACACGTTTTGTCGCGGAAGGGCGGTGGAATAGTCACGTCATCTGACCAACTTTGCACTGTAAGTTCCTTTGTTATTTCTCTTCTGTAATTTTTAATAAATTTTTTGAAAATTGCCTGCAGGATTTTGTGCACATTAAAAATATATTCCCTTCCAAATAACGATCTTGTGCAGGATTTTTGGGCCCCGCTTGAACTAAATTGATTGCAAGAAATATTTTGTTGTTGCATATCTTTTCTCGAATATCTATTTGCAACAATTCTTTCCAAATAAAGATTCTTGTGATATGCTTAAAATAATAATTGATTGCAAGTAATATTTTGCTGTTGCATATCTTTTCTATAAAATATTTTGCTGTTGCATATCTTTTCTCTAAAATCTTTTTGCAACAAAAATTTTTCCAAATAAAGAGAAAGAAAAAAATCAATGAAAAATGAAAATAAAAAGAACAAATATTTTATAGAGCTTGCAAAATTTTTTTAGCCTCAAATAAATCCTTGCACAACAAACTTTCTTTCCTTTTCCCCTTCTTTTAACATGGGTACCCCACACAATAAATCATTAGCCGAACTTTGGTATCCCGAACCTAATTTTGCGTCGTACGTTAATTTGTTCGGTCAATTTAAAAACGATCCTTCCTTGCCAAAACTTTCGTTGAAAGATCACATAGAGGCGTCTAGGAGAAACAGTTTGACTTTTCAACCCACTTTGTGTCAACCTAGTCAACCTTTACCACCTACATATGTTGACACCACTTTTCCTAGTCCTGCTGTAACTCCTAGGCCGATGTCCATTGCTGAGCATATTGCTCAATCTCACAGTCGATCTTTCACCCCTCTCCACTCATCTAGTTCTAGGGATCCGCACGACTATTCATCTTTTTATCCATATGTTGACCCTACCCCTGCCCAACCACCCACTTTCTACCAGTCATACCCAACCTTCCCACCTTCACTAGACACTGTTTCGACACAGCCATTAGGGAGTTTCACATATCCAACCAATTTTGAATCTTTTACTGAAACTCCCTCACCACCCAAGTCTAGTTTGGAAGAGTCGTTGGAGGCATATATTGCTGCAACAAATAAAATGATGAGGAATGTGGAAGCGTCCATGGCCGCCCTTATGCAACCTAGTGAACCGGTAGCTAGTGTCCCGCTAGCTCCAAATTTTTCAATGTATGAGGCGGCAGTTGGACAGAGTGAGAATGTGAGAGGATTTTCAAATCAAACCTACCCTTACCCAATTGAAGCCCACAACTCCTGTTTTCCATCGATTACCCTAAATAGTTCACCTGTTGAAAATAAAGATGAGTTGAGCGAATTTGTAGTGTTTGATTTGCCAGATTGTGATGAACCCCTTTCGAGTGAAACCGCACCTAATCCTTTCGATCTTTACACCTCCACTCTAGAACCTAAATCAATAGATATCCATGCTTCTGATGAGGTGTCTAAAGAAATTGATTTTCACTTGATTAAGGATATAGACGCCAGGAATATTTCGGATGATGAACCTGTCGATTTGCTTGAAATTTTATTTTCAAATCATCATCCTGAGTTATTAAATGTTTCTCCCGAATCTCATATGCGTCTAGATTTTGATGATAATGGCATGGATGAGTTGAATATTGAGGATAGTATTGAAGAGAGTCTTGAGAATAATATTGAGGTAGAATCATTTTTATTTGATGTGTCTGATTTTCCAATTCATCCTCCTGAACCTTTGACTGTTATATCACCCTCCCTCCGTTCCATCGTTCCGACCACGCTTGAAAACTGTGAGCTTGAAAAATTTTCTTTTGAATCTGACACAGTTCTCACAGATGATAACACTTACGAGTGTTTCACTTTTTCGGACGATGTTGATGACTCACCGCCCGAGTTTGAGTCCTTTACAATTTCAGATGAGCCATCAGACTCGGTTGATTATAGTAGTTTCGAACCATTAATGGAATCTTTCAAGTTCGAAACAGTTTACTACGGTGAGAAAGATACTATCCCTAATTCACTCTCTTTCGTCTTTCCCATTGTTCCGACCGTACAAGAGTCCGTTACGCCTTCATCTCCTATACCAAGTTCGGCGTACCCATGTTTTCTTACGAATCTTGAGGGATTTGACCCCATTTCTCGACGGGTTGATAGGTTAGCGCAATCGCTTTTAACACATCGGTCATCACAAATTGCGCTAATTTATTCACTCAATTTACACCCTCAAGATCGTACTCCACTTCTTTCTTCTTTTCGCCATTCTTCTCCTCCATCGAGACTATATTCTACCATTCTTCTTTCCACACGGTCTCGCGTGCTTCTCATTTTCTTGCACCAACTATACCATTTCCACGATAAGATTTTTGAATGGTTGGTGCTAACCTTTGGCTTGTGTAAGGCCAAGCTTAAGTTTGGGGGAATCTTTGTATATATGTATATATTTTTTGTTTTCTTTTTCTATAAAAAAAAATTCAAAACATTAAAAATATTTAAAAAAATATAAATAAATAAACAGGGGAGTACCGGCATTTTGACCCTCTTGGTGTAGCATGTCAGTGAGGACACTGTCAAGTTCAAGTTTGGGGGTATGCTCGGTATGTCTTCTTCCTTCGCATTCATTTGTACATATTTTTGCATTTGCATAGTTATTTGAAAACCCATAAAAATTGAAAAATTTCAAAAATTATAAAAATTAATGTATTCAATTTTGGTTAATTGACTTGAGTTTGATAAATAGGTCAACTGGCTAGGAAAAACTAAATCTTAGACTTAGTAAATTAAAAACCCTAAAAATAACCTTCCTTAAAGTTTAACGGTAGAAAGTATATGTCTTTATAGTTTATTTAGAAATAGGCAAATTTTGAGTTCACTTCTTGGGCTAAATCGAAACGAAGGAAAAATATTGAAGCTTTTATTAGAGTATAAGTTTGAAAAATAATTCCTAGCTTAAGTCTAGACTCTAAAAACGTATACCCTACAAATTGCACAATCACGCACCTTGAAACTTGGAATAGTAGAAGAGACCTTGAAATGCTCTTGTCTAAAGTCCTTAGTACAATGAAAATAAAAGAAAAAAAAGTGAATAAAGGAAAAAATGGACACTGGTTTTTGTGATTACTTAAGGCTGTAAAAATAGAAAAATCTTTAGCGAGGGTGCTTCATCACCTAGTGCCATAGACCAACTGGTTTGGGAGTCACTGCCAAAAGCCTTGGGTGTTGCAAAACTAGGAAGTATGCTTTAAAGTGCTAACGCATCTTGTAATCGGTCGTTGGTACCTCAAGAAGTATTAACGGTCGCATGAAGGATGTGTAAGCAAAATTCAATTAAAAATTCACCAATTAAGAAGTGCTTTGGACAACGGACGAGAATATGATTGCTTGATTTGAATTTCCAAATGTAGGGGTAACTTATACACACACGTGGGGATATGTGATTGGAGTTTAGATAAGAGATAGGAGTGAAGAATAGAACTTGTATCTTTAGTAAAAGTTGATAGAAATTCCTAAGTGGGGATGGAACTTTAGAAGGAAAACTTAAGAAATGCCGAAAGCTAGGTAACTCTATAGAACATATAATCTTAAGTTAAATGATGAGGAAGTGTGAAGAATGTGGGTGGATAATTTACAAGACAACGATAATAGAATTCCTTGTTAGAAAACCTAATTGGAGAATTAAAGTCAATAAGCCAAATTGATAGGATTTTGTGGGTGTAATCCGCTGAAAACCCTCAGGAGACAACACTCCTCCTACTAGGGACACCTAGAGGTTTAACGGCTTGTTGCACGTGCTCAGTGCAATCGCGTTTCCCTACGAAAGTGTGGTTAGGATTTTAGCGAATAAAAATAAGTTTGCTCGAGGACGAGCAAAAGATAAGTTTGGGGGTATTTGTTCACACCAGAATATTGTATTATTATATTCCCCATTCTTATTCTTTTTATAAATAAACAGGTACTTTTGACGCATGTCTGCTACATGTTACAGGTTACAGGTTCTTAGACAGGAAACAGTGAAAACGATGTAAAGACGATGAAAAAGTGGACTTTGACCAACAAATAGAAGACTCTTGATCAAGCCTACATCAAAGATAAAATTCACAAAGTACAAGGCAATACAAGGTCCAAGATTACAAGGCGAACGGTTAAAAGTCCACCACAATTATTCACTAGAGATATGGAAGAAACATAAAAGCTATTTTAATAAAGAACCAAATAATAAGGAAGCCCAAAGATCCAAGGCCCAATACTTTCTTTAAAGAGACAGAGACATAAAATTTTACCAAAGCTTGAAGTCTACTTTGACTAGGTCTTTCTAAGGATATTTTGGTAAATGTAGACATGCAAATCAATTGTAACCTAGGGTTTCCTATTCTCTATAAATAGAAACTCTACTCATTGTAATTTCTTATGCCTCCTTTTAATAATAAATTGAGAATTCTTTATGGAGAGCATCGGTGTTTCTTTTCAATTCATGAATTCAGATCTGACAACCCTGCGTTGATGATTGGAGAGATGCATCTGTAAGTAGATTTAATTCCTTGCTCTAGTTTAGATTTCAATTCTTGCCCTCGGTAATTTTTATTCTCTGCCCTAGATAAATGTTCTTCAATTCCCTAATGAGTGAGTAGTTTCCTCGCTTGTTAGGGTTAGGAATGGGGAAGGATTTGAGAGACGAAGATCTCTCATCTCTTTTCTTTGCCAATCTTTTATGAAAATTAGAACTCCATGCATACCTTCTTATTCCGCTCCCTACGGCACTCTACCCTCGAGGTAACGGTGATTCCGTAGTCTAAAGGCCCGGATTTTAAGGTTTTCCATGGATGTTAGAGTAAAGATTAAGAAAGGAAGGACAAGGATCTAGAGGAAGAATCAATCTTCCCAATCATCATAATCCCCTTTGTTAAGATTTACCATAACACTAATATGATATCTTTAATTAAAGGCAATGGAAAGAGATGTAGATATTTGTTTACCAAATTTTCCCTAAACCTAATCCTAGCAAGTTTCTAATCTTAGTATCATACAACTTCAATTTTTAGATTTAATAATCAATCCGAACACCCTTCGGAATTAACTCATTAGCGCGATTAGGAAATTCACAATATCCCTGTGGACCGACCCGTACTCACCGGCTAGCTGCAAAGCGACGCCGTTCTTAATTGCGGTTACAAATATTTTTGATCTATCTTTTAGAAAGCGCAAGCACGCTAAATCAATAAAGCACCATCTTGTTTAGACAAATTAAAAACCACTTTAAACTTGCAAGAGCATCATGCTAAAGTGTTTCTTCTCTCTCTCCTAATTGCAGCGACCAAGCATCATGACCGGCCTTAAGTTACTACTAGATAAAAAATATACTGACATGGCCAAACTAAAAAGATTGGCTCGGGAATGTCAAAATGGCAATCATGACAAGTTGGGGCATCTCCTTACCACCAAAGCTCCCCCTGTCCTAGGTCCCAAATCCAGCGTCGCAGATAAGGAAATCTGTAAGACCTGGGAGATTGACTGCGCGAAGGCCAAGTGCCTCGTGCTTGCCTCTATGGACAATGAACATCAGAGGAGGCACAAGAATATGGACCTTGAATCCATATTTCTCCATACTAAGGAACTATATGGAGAGCAATCCCGTATCGCCAGATACGAAGTCTCGAAAAAGTTGTTTTCGGCGAGATTGGCCATCGGATCATCGGTAGCGGAACACGTGCTTAAGATGATTGGCTACATTGAAGAGCTCACGGACCTCGGGACCACGTTAGAGAACGAGCTCTACACTGACTTGATTCTCCAGTCCCTTCCTTCCACTTACGCCCAGTTTATCCTGAACTTCAACATGCAAGGAAAAGAAGTTGAACTTCCGGAACTCCTCAACATGTTGAGGAGTGAATAGGGCACCCTACAGAAAGGTAGGGAAACATCCACTTTGTTTGTTAGAGGAGCTTCCTCTTCTAGGTCCAAGGCGAAAGCCAGAGGAAAGAAGAAGAAGGCCCCCACCAAACCAAGGGGCGGTGTTAGTAAAGTGGAAGCCAAGGGAAAGGCAAAAGTAGCAAAGGTAGCGGGAAAGCTCGTGGGAAAGGAAGAGTACTTATACTGTCATAAGAATGGACACTAGAAGAAAGATTGCAGGGCTTGGAAGGCCAGAAACCAGGACCCGAAGCAAATTGTGGCTTCGGCTTCAGGTGTGATGTTATTGAAAACTGTCTATCAATAAACTCTACTTTCTGGGTATTGGATACCGGATCAGGATCTTATATCTGTAATTCTTTGCAGGCACTGAGAAAGCGTAGGGTTTTGAAGGCAGGTGATATGACCCTCGGAGTTGCAAACGAAGCTAGCATGGATGCTGAGTCCGTGGGGGACTATCACTTGGGATTGTCAGATGGACATGTTTTGGTTTTGCGTGATTGTTATTTTGTACCCAGTTCGACTTGTAATATCATATCTGTATCTTTAATGTCTAAAGAAGGTTATGATTTTGCATTTGTAAGCAATGTTGTAAACATTCACCTTAATCATGTTCTGATTGGGTCGGGTACATTAAGCAACGGTATTTACGTATTGAACCAACCACAGATTTTCAATGTCCAGAATACACACAAAAGAAAGTCTCCAGAAATAAATCATGCTTTCTAATGGCATTGTAGACTGGGTCACATAAATGAGACAAGGTTAACTAAGTTGCATAAAGAAGGATATTTGGACCCGTTCAAATATCAATCATATGCAACTTGTCAATCATGTCTCAAAGGAAAGATGACAAAGACTCCGTTCACTGGACGCGGAGTAAGAGCGAGCGAGCTCTTAGGACTCGTACACAGCGATGTATGTGGTCTAATGTTTACACATGCGCAAAGTGGCTATTCTTACTTCATTACTTTTACGGATGATTTTTTAAGGTACGGATATGTCTTCTTAATGAAGCATAAATCAGAAGCCTTTGAAAAATTCCAGGAATACAAGAATGAAGTAGAAAAACAAACAGGAAAAAGTATCAAGACACTGAGATCTGATCGAGGTGGTGAATACTTGAGTGCCGAGTTCCTGGGTTACTTAAAAGAGAATGGAATTCTCTCTCAACTTACTCCTCCACACACCCCACAACATAATAGTGTATCGGAGAGAAGGAACCGAACCCTATTGGATATGGTACGTTCCATGATGAGTAATGCTGAGTTGCCGCGATCATTCTGGGGATATGCACTAGAATCAGATGCATATCTTTTGAACCGAGTTCCAACTAAGATAGTGCCTACCACACCATATCAGATGTGGAGTGGGAAGAAACCCTATCTTAAGCATATTAAGACATGGGGATGTCCAGCTTTTGTCAAAAAGCAGCATACGGACAAACTCGAGGCACGCTCAGTACAGTGTAAGTTTGTGAGATATCTAAAGAACTCCAAGGGATATTTCTTCTATTACGCAGAGGAACAAAAGGTTTTTGTTTCTCGTCATGCCTGCTTCTTGGAAACTGAATTTTTGGAAAATCAGATAAGTGGGAGCGCAATAGAACTAAAAGAAATTCCAGAACCACAAGCTATTACTGAAAGCTTAGTAGAACCAGAAGGTTCGAAAGAACAAGACATTCCTGCGCCGCTCCGCAGAAGTAGTAGGCAGTCTCATCCGCCCGAGAGATACTACGGTTTTCTCATAGACGGGGATAGAGAGGATTGGATCATTGATAATGATGAGCCGACTAGCTTCCAGCAGGCCATTCAGAGCTCTGACTCGGTAAAATGGCTGGATGCAATGCGGACCGAAATGGAGTCCATGTACACCAACAAAGTATGGACTTTGGACGTTGCTCCAGAAG
Organism: Agapanthus africanus; assembly: GCA_030015575.1. NCBI lineage: Eukaryota > Viridiplantae > Streptophyta > Magnoliopsida > Asparagales > Amaryllidaceae > Agapanthus > Agapanthus africanus. The sequence continues at coordinate 870,930,265 of JASDDO010000024.1, read as the reverse complement.
GGATAAAACCCGTAGGCTGCAAATGGATCTTCAAAAGGAAGATTGGTGTAGATGGACAGATTGAGACCTATAAGGCTAGACTTGTTGCAAAGGGTTTCCGTTAAAGACCTGGTTTGGACTATGACGAAACCTTTTCTCCAGTGTCTATGCTCAAATCCATTCAGATCCTTCTTGCCATTGCTGCCTTCTACGATTATGAGATTTGGCAGATGGACGTAAAAACCGCTTTTCTAAATGGTAATTTAGAGGAGTGTGTCTATATGGACCAGCCAGTGGTTTCATTCAGAGTGGGAGCAGCGGGAAGGTGTGCAAGTTGCTTAAGTCCATTTATGGACTGAAGCAGGCATCGCGGAGTTGGAACATCTGTTTTGATGAGACGGTCAAAAAATTTGGCTTTATCAAAAATCCAGATGAACCATGCATCTATAGTAAAATTGTAGCACGAATTGTCATATTCCTCGTTTTATACGTGGATGACATTCTCTTGATAGGAAATGACATTCCTATGCTACAATCTGTCAAAGGGTTCTTGTCACACAGGTTCTCCATGAAAGACCTGGATGATACCTTTTACATTCTGGGGATCCGGATCCATCGTGATAGGTCCAAGAGGATATTAGGACTTTCACAGTCCAGGTACATCGACACCATACTGAAAAGATTCAGTATGGAAGATTCCAAGGGTGGTAATTTACCGGCTTGTCACGGGATCACCCTCTCCAAAGAGATGTCTCCCAAGACTGATTTGGAAAGGGATCGCATGTCTATTATACCCTACGCTTCTGCAGTAGGCTCTATAATGTATGCGATGTTGTGTACCAGACCAAATGTAGCTTATACACTGAGTGTGGTAATCCGGTATTAGTCAAACCCTAGGGAGAAGCACTGGATAGCGGTAAAGAACATTCTTAAGTACCTGAGAAGGACTAAGGAGATGTTCTTGGTGTATGGCGGAAAAGACCTCCAGATCGAGGCCTTTGCTGACTACAGCTTCCAGAGTGACAAGGATGACTCCAAATCCATGTCGGGTTATGTCTTTATCCTCAATGGAGGGCGGTGTGTTGGAAGAGTTCCAAACAGGAAACCTTTGCTGACTCGACGATGGAAGCGGAATATATCGCTGCATCTGATGCCGCAAAAGAAGCCGTCTGGATGAGGAAGTTCTTGGCAGAACTTCAGGTGGTTCCATCCATTGTTGATCCAATACCTCTGTATTGTGACAACAACGGGGCTATAGCTTTAGCGAAGGAACCCAGGTCCCATCAGAAGTCCAGACACATCTTGAGGCGGTATCACCTGATCAGGGAGATCGTAGATCGCCGGGAGATCGAGGTTCGGAGGGTTGCTACAGAAGATAACACTGCATATCCATTCACGAAGGCTATACCCCAGACTCAGTTCGAGCGGCTGATCGAGATGATAGGTCTTCGATACGCCAGTACATGGCCTTAGTGCAAGTGGGAGATTGTTAGTGTATATGCCCTAGATGCCATTACTGTATCATACTAGTTTGTATATTACTTAATGGAAGCTTGGGATATTCACAGTTGTATAGACAATCTTGCTCAAAATACTAGTATGCTACTTGGTTTGTTTCTACTTTAATGTGTGCATGTGTTTCTTTTAGCATATCGCCTTTACACATTAGTGTAGCCCTTAGGATCTTTGCTTGATTACCAGCGTTGTGATGGCAGTCACACTAGTGGAGGCTGGGTAATCTACAAGCACATCCTTATACAGGTCCCTAGCCGTAGGATTATCGAGACGGGGCATCGATACTCCGGAGTAGACTAGCGTATGAGCTTCTCATCCCAGCAGGGGAGATGGTCTGTCCCACAGCCATTAGTATGTCTTACTTAAGATAGTATGCGGGTGCTCGTTAGGTTACGAGTACACTGGACAGGACTCGTCGGGAACTGTTGGTTGGTACTATACCTATCGTCAGTTATCAGTTCCCAGGTGACATGAGTACAGCTTAGTCCGTTGACTTGACACTGTCACTTCGCCTCGAGTGTGTTCCCACTGTTCTTAGATTGCTACCCTACCACAGCTCAAATGATTCGTTCAAACATGTAGCAGTTGGGTGCAGTCCCGAAGCACTTGGAGGCAGTGACGGTTAGACAGGATTCGTCTCTCCCGGTATTGGGGGTTGATATCGCGCTGTGTCTAGGAGAGCCATTACACAAAGTCCCTGGCAAGGGCAAGCGAGATATACTGGTAGCGTTTCCAGTGTTATCTCAGGGTGTTCTGGGCTACACTCCGACATGACTTATACCACCATTAGGGGACTGACGTTTACCGCTCCCTAGGCCCGCCATGCGATACTCTTAGACGAACAGACCGGACTGTACGGAGATTGTCACATTCAGGCTCAGTAGGAGTTCGGATGGGTTCACCTCATCAGTCTTCTTATCGGCATCTACATGGGGACCGTTACGCACAGCTAGTACCGCTTGCGGCCTGTGGTTAAACCCGCTGCCAGCGTAGTGTCAAGTCTTTAGAGTCCGCCTTTGGGCAAAACAGAGTAGAGGTCGCATGGTTTTGCGACGGGGTTCGTTCACATCCGTGCACTTGTGCACATTTGGTGTCCGGGCAGTTATTACTAGTGGACTTTGGTTTAAGCCAGATCCCAGTATTTGTTTTTGGATTGGTTTTATCTCATTGTATTCGTGTTCCTTGGAACATGGATGCGGGTGTGTATGCACAGTTGACAGAGGCAGAGGATTCTTATTAGGGTTGTTGACCGCTGTCTTTTTCCAAACCCTAATGAAAATGGGAATTATGATTAATGATATTAATTAAAGATAATTGTGCCATAGTTAGGGATGTTGACCATTTGACTATGGTTGACTTGTTGACCTATGTTGACATATTGACCATCATCATTTCACATGAAAGATGCTCTTTGATTCTTGCAAAATTCATTTAATGTGAAATGATAATGGTCATTTCAAATGAACCATCACAATTTCTTTGATTAATATTATTTTTCCATAATTCACTTATATGAGAGTATGGTTGATAATTATCCTCATTCTCTCTTGTTCTTTCTCTCTCATAGGTTAAGCTCATCCTCTTCCTCTCTCTCAAAGCTCTCATCTCTCATGTGTTGAGAACCATTTGCTTTTGAGATAAAACCACCAAAACTCCTCTCTACTCATTCTAGGGTTCTAGGTTTAGCAAGCCAAGCACTTTAGTTACCTCTAGGTTGAGGTAGGAGCTCAAGGTAGAGGCCTTCGAATGGATCTTTCTTCGGCAAGAGAAGGCGACGAGGAGGAGCCGTTCAAACCACTTTAAGGAGCAAGAAGAGAAGGAGTTCAAGACCTAGGTATAACCTTCTAACCGAGTAGCTAAATTTTTTAGCTTGGTTGTTAGTTTTTGTTTAGCAAAGATCCTCCATTTCTAGTCCATGTTACCTTGTGTTAAAAAACCGTTTTTTACCTATTTCGCCTCCCCGTAAGCACCGGGGTGGGTAACGTGGACTTTCAGTAAACATGTGATATTATTATTAATATGGATGCAAATATAATAACATAGTATATAACAAGATAAACTTGCCTGATTGGATCTAACGACAGGGTGCGTACGCAGCATCCAACGTCCGGTAAACGTCGCAATGCACATGCACGCGTACAGAACAGGACCAGGCAAAGCAAGAACACGAACACGCTGGCTGGAAACGTCTACTGGGTCGCCTGGATCGTCGGTGACGGTCAAGGCTCCGGCAATCACCGAAAACATGAGAAACTAGAAAGAGAAAGAGAAGAAGAAGAAGAAGAAGGAAGAGAAGGGGTGCGCTCTCTAGGTTCGTGCTCTGGGGTCAGAGGAGGTGGCAAGAGGACGACGACGGCGAGTCGTGGGTTTTCTGGCGAGGGGAGTGGGCTGTGGTTCTTGAATTCGGGTGAGGATGTTTGTGCAGGGAAAAAGGTTGGGAAAGAAGAAGGGGTGAGCGGAGGTAGTGTAGTGATGAGGACGATGGGGTACGGTCGTCAACGAGGTCTCCGATGAGGTTGCGGGCGAGGTCGGGTGAGTGCAGGGATATGAGTTGAAGGTGGCGTCTGGGGTTGCTTGGGTTAGAGGAGAATGAAACGAGGGTGGTTGTTTCCGTGTTGGAGAGGAGGCGAGGTCGAAGACGACGAGGGCGTCGGGGTGAGGCGACGACGAGCGATGGGTTCGGGTGCACGATGAAGTGGCTTGTCGGGGAGCAAGGGGAGAGAGGTGAGGTCGAGATGAAAGGAGAGGGAGAGGTGAAGTGAGCGGAACAGCGACGACGAGGTCGGCGACGGCTTGGGGCGACAGCGACAGAGGCGATGGGGTCGGCGTGAGTTGCAGGGATTCGTCGGATCTGGGGCTCGGGTTTTGGGGAGAAGGTGGTGAGGTGAGGAAGTCGAGGGGGATGAGAGGAGAGGGTCGAGATGGGTGGTGGTGGTGTCGACAGCGACGAGCGAAAGCGAGGGCAGAGGCGTGGGTTCGCGCTCGTGGAGGCAGGAAGCGAAGAAAGAAGGGGGATGTGAGAATAGCGAGAGGGGGGTGATCCGATCCCTTAGAAGAAATAGAAATTGCTATACATATACCTGTAGAGGGAGATCTGTTATGATTATATAGTTTAAGTATATATATAAAGAATATAGGGGGGAGAGAGAGAGCAGCTGTAGGATAGATAGGATTTGGATGTATAGAAAATATATTTGTTTGTTATAAAATTTTATATAAACGTTATATATATATAATGTAATATTAGTTAAATTTGAGATTTTAGTTAATACAAAATTACTCCAAAACATGCCCATGTCGGGTCAAAAATTATGGTTTAAAAATACGAATAATATACGTGTCAACCAAAACCAAAATAGAATATCCGGGTAACGAAAATGCATAACGCCAAGAATGGATACACGTAGCGTATACGTAGCTATCCAAACGGGTCCGTTTCACTGAACGGGACGAGAACACGATATACAAATGCCACCACAGGGTTAGGGGTATGATGCAGGGCATGCTAGATATTTTTAAAATATTTTATTTGATTTTACTTGTTTTATTAAAAAAAAATGCAGATGCTGGATATAGTGCAGATGAACAGGATATACAACATGAAAGTGCACGGATCCTCATAACTAACAGGGATAAATCATAAACAGGAATCAAGACAGATTTCCAGTATGCGAGTCGGGTCGGATGCAAACACGGATACAATTACACTATTCATACCCAAAACACAATAAATCAAGAAATAGCCATAAATAAAGCAATACCAAAAAATAGAACTGGTATAAATGAACTAGGGTGTTACAGAGAGTGAAAAATGTATATAAAAAAGAAGAAGAGATTTAAGAAGAACACCAAAATTGGATGTTTTTGGATAAAGATAGTAATAGATGGTCATGAACTGGATTCTCAAGGGTTGAGTGAGATGAAGGAGCTACTGAATCTGTGGATAGAAATAAGTTTGAAAAATAGTCTATATCCTTGAGTCCAACTTCTGAACATTGATAGCCTACAAATTGCACATTCACACTTCTTGAAACTTAAGATAGTATAGGATATCTTGAAATAAAACCCTTAGTATAAAATAAAAAACGGTATTTAAACTTAACTACAGGAAAAAAATACACCGCCGAAAAAATTTATATATGGGTTTGGGTTGTAACTTACTTAGGGCTATAAAGAAAAAAATTAAAAAATATATATATATATACAGGGAGCGTGTTTTATCACCCAGTCTTAGACCAACTGGTCTAGGAGTCACTGCTGAGCCCGAGATAGTTATAAGGCCAGGCATATATATAAAATTATTAATTACGTCTTAAGCTCACACATTCGGTAATCGGTTGATTAGTGCCTAAACAGGCATTGGTGGTCGTATGAAAAGTGTGTGAGCAAATCCATCTATCTTTAATAAAAAGAAGTAGTACTAAGGTATTATGCCAAGGGTACTATAGCTTAAATTGAATTCTCCGCGTGTAGGGATGATTTTATACAAACGCAGGGGGTATATGATCAATATTTGGAAGAGAGGTAGGGATGAAAATTAGGACGACATTTTATTGAGGGAAGACGTGATTTCCGAATTAGATCAAGACTATTAAGATGGGGTTCATGAAAACTGAAAAGATAGTGTATTTTGAAATTCTTATTTTTCAAAACTTTTCTTTATCTATTCTTATTTTTGTATGTGGTTTTCACTTTCCTATTTTTGTTTCCTTTGTTTTCTTTTATCCTTTATGAGATTTTGTGGGTAATATCCGCTGAAAACCTTCAAGAGAAATAACTTCTCCTATTACGGACACCTAGAGGTTGAAAGGTTTGTTGCATGCGCTCAATGCAATTGCCCGCCCGCGAAAGGTGCATATGAGTAGGAGTAGAATTTAATTAGATAAAAGTTTATTTTTTGTTTTTAGTTTAAAGTTTGAAATCCTAGATTTGCTCGAGTACTGGCAAATGATAAGTGTGGGGATATTTAATTGGTATATTTTAATGCATGTTTTTTTTTATCCATATTTATCTTTATTATGTTACATTCAATACTGCACGTAGGTACGCTTTATGATATCTGCAGGTGACAGGGACTAAAGTGCAAAAGAGAAGAAGAGTGACTAACATGTGTATTTTACGTGCAAAACAAGTTCATATGGAGTAGAAGCGCAAAAGATATCAAATTATACAAAATATATTTGAATGAAGTCAAAATAATATAGAAAATTCAAGCCCAATTCAGCATAAAGGCCCGATATCAGAGAAAACTTAACATATCTCGAAGACCGTAACTCTGATTTCAAAGTTCTTGGATGTTTTGGAAATCTCTCGACAAGACGAATCATCACGCAAAATTTGAGGCCTAAATTTCACAAAAGTTCAGCCAACGTTGGCAGTATGACATATTCGGCCGAAATTTTTTAGAATCAGGAGACGTGATTGTTTGGGAAAATTTTGATTTTTTTGTTTATCTTGTAAAGTGGGTTCCAGTTATCTAGAAGCACTATAAAAATCTCTGTATAGTCTAGGGTTTAGATATCTCTTTCATAAGCTTCAAATTTAAGGTTTTTCAAGGAGAAGAGATCGAGTAGATTTTAAGTTTTCTTATGAATTTTTTAAAAAATTAGTTTTTTTATTATATCATGAGTAACTAATGTTCTTCTAGGTTGTTTATTTGCGGTTCATTTTATGCTTGGATAATTTTTTATGTCTTCTTTTCTATATTTATAACATGAATGTCTTGTGTTTGATTTTATTATCTTGATAATTTTCATCAAATAAACTAATCTAATAATGAAAGATGACATCTAGAATTGGATTAGAGAATGGTGATAATACACATAATTTAATTAAGTTGATGACACCTAGAAACCTGATTAGAAAGATAAGAAATTAAGAGAATAATTTAAACATTGGATATTCAACCTAGCTAGTTATAAGAGATCTAGATTAAACGATAAGATAATAATTGTAGGTCGTCTATAAGTATTTTGGAAGATTAAAACTAAGTTGCTTTTAATTAAGTAGAACTAGGGTTTTAATATGAATCTAGATGATGTTATATGCTTGATAGGATATGTTAACAATTTAATATAACTTATGGTTTCATATAATTAATGGTAACATATTAAAACTAGATTAGAAAAAAAGATAATCATTTAAACCAACCATAAAAAGAAGGCAAATAAAACTCTGCATCCTTCTCTCTGTTGAAAACAAACATTTTATTTTGAATTTGCGTTTTGAAATTTTCTTAGACTTTAAAACCAACAACTTTTTGAAACTTAATTAAAATTAAATGAGCGCGCCTCTTCGTGGGAACGATCTTCAAGTACTACTGCGATATAGCTGTATACTTGCGGTTTAATTTGGAGACTAATAAAATCCTCAATCGGTATTAACCGCCCCTGCCTCATTACCATAGGGCCGCAGGCTGCATTTATACTGACTACCCGTCCTTTTTATCTGCAGTCACCCGCGGCCGCATCCACTTACCCAATAGCACAAATAGATCTTGATTAACAATTACCAATTTTCTTTTTGCAAAAATCGTAAATTTTATAAAGCACCATCGATTTTTCAAGATTTTTGAGATAGCACCAATGAATTTGAATTTAGCATAAACACCTTTGAGTTGTATTTTTGTCAAGGTATTTTAGTTAAAAAAATTCGCCATATCCAATTCATTTGGGGGTTTCAGTCCATGCACATTCTCATCTGAAGTTACTCAATCCACTCGTGCTTTATACCTGCCATCAAAACTAACATTTTCATACAACATTAACAATTCAAGAAGGGTTTATGGCATTTTTAAAGCTTGATGATGCTATCTAAAGAACCTTGAAAATTAGACGGTGTTTTATAAAATTTACCAAAAAAAATCATATATATTTGTCTCATGGAAAAGGATTGGTCTGATAAAAGCAAGTAATTGAAGGAAACTCAAACAAGGGCGACAAAATTATAACATTAAAAAAAAGCTAAATTGTAAAAAAAAAATGGCAAGTTTTGCCGGTGCCAAAAAGTATAGCCCCGAAACGGTTGTCAAAAACCTTTTGCAAAATTTTCTTGCAGTATATGTGTAGATACATGTTATATTTAATTAGGTCATACATATGGCAGATAACTGCAACTACTTACATACCGAAAGCAACGACTTACATATCTTATAAAAATTAGATACAGCATGCAATTATATAAATACCGCGGACATGGTTTTTTTGACAACCGAAAACTTTTGCAAGGGATTTTTGACAACCGCTTCAGGACCATGGGTTTTTTTTCAGCGGGAAAACTTCTTGGTTTTCTTTTGATAATTTACCCATAAATATCAGTGTCTAACTTTGAGAAACCAATTTTTCACCCTTGGGTCCGCAGGTGAGGGTCACGTGAGAGAAGGCGGGGGAGTCCTTATATTCGAAACTTACCGCGTGTTGCTCTCTTCCCTCGCTTTGCTTGACCTAATTATTAATAAAACCCCCCAAATTTTCTTCCGCTTCGCATCTCCGTCCTTTTCTTTTTGCCTCCAAAATCCCCCAAATCCCCCAAAATTTCCTCGATTATTCCAATCCACAAGCCCTAGCTCAATTCTCCCCTAAATTTCTCCCTCTTTCTCATCAAAACCCTAACCCCCTCTAATTCTCTCACCCCCTCTCTCCTCTCCGATCATGGCGAGCTCCGGTGGATCGCATCCTCCCCGGCGACCGCCGATCAGCAACAGCCTCCCTCAGATCCACCGCCCCTCCATCAACCGCCACTTCCCGTTGCCGTACCCCACCGACAAGCCTATGCTCCCTGATTCCCCAGTAAGCTACTGATTTTCTTGGATTTTTTCTTGGATTTTCGCAAATTGATGATTAGATTCTAAAGTTTGGAACTTTATGTGAGTTGTTTGCTGTTATAAAGATCCTGCGATCTAATTTTGATTTTTTTACGGTTTTCTTAGTGATGATCTGTACTGCGTTGATACTTTTTAGGGGCGAAATTTGATTTGATTAGTACCAAGGATTAGTAAATTGCAATACGTACCTCAACCTATTTATGTTTGTGCGCAGAATTTACTGTTTATGGTGAAAGCTCGTGATATTCATTTGCAAATCATTAGGTGTCACTGTATTTATTGAAATTCAGCCCTTTTTTAAAATCGTGTGTTTGATTAATGTGCGACAAAAAAAGGAAGTATTTAGATTGAATATCAGTTCATACATTATTCTCCGTAAAGATGCCTGTGACTCCTGTCACCATAAATTTCTATCTGCTTGAAGTGGAAAGAATATTGTCTGCGGTACCATTAAAGATTCAAAGATTATGTGCATATGTATATGCTGTGGTCTATGTTGTATTCTACTTTAGGCAATATTTAATATTGTTGGACTATATCCTATGTTGTATGTATATACATGTGACCCATAACATATGTACATGCACGCGACCATGCTTGTTTTTATATAAAAAAATTATTTGCCCCACAAAAATGAACTTTTATACAGCTTTGATGCGGCATGAGTCGCGTGGCAATGTTCCGTGTCCGTATTTGAATCCTAGCATGTGTGTGTGTGTTTGTGTGTGTAGGAAAATGTATCTACATTCGGATGTAGAGAACTTCTCTACATCTCAAGGCCAAATCACATGGGAAACAATGCGGGTCCAATGCACATACGGTGGGGACCACACGTTTTTTCATGTGATTTGTACTAGAGCCATAAAGAATTCTCTATGGCTAGATGTAGATATATTTTTCTCATATAATAATAATAATAATAATAATAATAATAATAATAATAATAGGCCCTATAAGGGTTTTTCGTTAGGCAGCATAAAAAATCTATATTCTCCATCATTTATTTTGACGATCGGCATCCATCATCATCATCATTTTTGTCATGTAAGATGTGGATACACCAAATTTTATGTGATTTCACCATCTTTTCACTGTTGAATCAGCAATGTAAAAAGTTCTATTGTCGATAAACCGTTAATTTTGAACCCACTAAATCAACGGTGAAAAAATGCTGGAATTACATGAAATTTGGTGTATCTACATCTTGCCCGATACAGATGATGATGATAGGTGCCGATCGTCGAAAAAACCTATAGAGAATATATTTTTTCGACGCCATAAGAGGAAATTCCCTTTTATGGAACCTTTCCTTCATTATCCTCTCTCTCTCTCTCTACACACACACACTGCAGTTTCTTTATAGAGTTTTAAGTCATAGGTAGTACAATTCCTATGTACCAAATGCATAGTGAGTCAGTGACCCATTTTAGTACAATTCCTGTGTTCCATTTGTTTACATACTTACAAGAAGTCGTCTTAAAAATGCTTGTTCTTAGGAAAACTTCTCAATTTGGACCAATCGATACTGCAATTCCCTGAATTGTATGACATTATGTTATAAGCTTCTTTCTTTTCTGTATTTTGTTTTACCATCTACAATTCTGATCCAGCTTCATTTGTTCTTCCATCTTTAAATTTATATACTCTCTGTGATAAACTAATTTCCTTTTTTCTTCTTTCTATTTTGATGCATTTAACTCTATCTTGTCATTTGTTAGTACTAAATGTATACTTAACCTTTTCACAGTTAAAACCATTAGTGAACTCTGAAGTTCATGGAGTTGACAGTGTCAAAGGAACAACTGAGCAAGATTGGAAGAATCAGAAGAAGGAAAAATCAAAACATAACATACTTATGCCAGAAGCGCTTGGATCAATTGACGGTAAAGTATACTAAAATGGATATGAAGTTCTTTATTTATGATGTGGTCACTTACAACACAATGGTATCGTTCGTTCGATTCAACTTGAATGTACAGGTAAACTTGGGACTTCTCTATGCGTTGAATCAAATTAAAAATAATGCTTGCTATTTTATTTGTTTTCAGGTGTTGCAGATGCTTCCTATGGATGTCGTTACGACAGTTCTCTAAGTAAGCTGATATGTAAATATGGCAAGGCATGAATTCTGTAGGTTATCTTCCATGTATTTTCTCTGATCATAATATGTCATGGCAGGCTTGTTGACAAGGAAATTTGTTACACTTCTGCATCAACAAGAGGATAGGTCTCTGGATTTGAATAGAGCAGCAGATATTTTAAAAGTATGATTATCTACATAAATGATGTTTATTGCTTTACATTTCTGTAAATCTGGTTACTGCCTTGTTTCTTTTAGCCTATTTCAACTTGTATATTTTGTCAGGTTCAAAAGAGGAGGATATATGATATAACAAATGTTCTTGAAGGTGTGGGACTGCTAGAAAAATGTCAGAAGAACAGAATTCGTTGGAAGTAATTTCTATATGTTGCTTTCTTATTTTATATTAATCAAATTTCAAAATTATAAACTGACTGAGGAATTTATATATAAAGGGGAGATGATACATTCGGGCCGATAGAGCTTGACAAGCAAATTGCTGCATTGGAGGTATGAACTGCAACAGCAAATCCTATACTTGCCTGCTCTACTGCTCATTTTATCTTCATTTTATTGCCATCATCTTTATGTTCGGTAGCTTGCTTTGTAACTGTGTTCTGTAGGATGCATTATTGGGGGTAGGAGTATTTCTATGTTGTTATATCTGAATTACATAAAGCTGTAACAAGAGCTGGTTAAATATGTATCTGATTATTTCCTTCACTCCACCACGCATTACGTTCTATGTGTCTTATTTACTATGTTAGTATCTAGCTGTACTTCCTATAAACCTTGCAGCCTTTGTATATAGTGCATGAGATTTCTACTTGCATTTTCAAGAAGTTGAGAAATGTATATTGAAGTGTTAACAGAGATGCATATATCAATATGAACCCAAGCATTATGTATAGTATTCTTGGTTGTTATGTAGGCATACCCATTCATCAAAACTTTGCTCATTCTTCCAAGTAGTTTCCTGATGTAAACTATTAAGTATCCTACCTTGAATCTTTGTGGAATTACCAAGTGGTTTTTTTTATATATGAATATGATCATGATTTAGAATAGATTATTTTGGCATCATACCTAGAATTTATTCCAATGTGAACTTCAACTATGTTTTCCCACCTGGTCGAGTGTTCGGACCTTGAAAAGCAATTCTAGAAGCTTTTTTTCTTAATCAAAAGGAAATTATTCCGTACTAATTCTTTAAAAAATATGTTTACGAAACTAAGAATCTCATGGGGCTCATAGCTCAACACTCCTATACTTCAAGCATCTCTCATGCCTTAAAAATCACAGTGAAATCCAAATGCAAGTACATAAAGAAGTAAAACAAACATGAATAGGAAATCCTTTCAAATAGCTAGAATGTGAAACAAGTAAGACCTCTTTCTATTTGCAAGCACATGTTGATCATAGTGGTATGGTGTCAAAGAGAATATAAACATAAAATTGTTGTGAGCTTAGTTACCTTATATCCTTCCCTATAAATCCTTAAGCATTTCATGTTTATTAAACCCGTACATGCTCACTTGATAGCCATCACACAAATCCACATTACCCAGCCTCTATTCCCCCTTTTTTCTTTTTTCTTCCTCTTCCTCTAACTGTTTGCAGGATTTTAACCGAGAAATAAAAGCAGGCGATACTGAAAACCAAATCACAACCTTCTTAACCGCACACCTCCCCCTTTTATTAGAGTTTTAAGTTGTTGACACGTATCGGAGTTGACACTTGCAACACTTGTCTGACATGTGGTAGACATGCCATATACATGTTTGAATACACCATATATATGTCATGCGTGTGCCGTAGGCGTGTTGTGTTCAAGGCATGCACATGTCTCTAGTAAAATAAAAATTTAAATTATGTGTTATATGATTCATTGATTAATATGAACGTCTAGGTGGTGTTTCTTACTTTGTTCATATAGTTGATAACTTGCTAGATTGAATTATTATATATCGCATAACTTTTTAGTACTTTTATGATGTGTTTAACTCTCTTTATGGACATTAGTCTTTCTTGCCTTGAACATATTCATTGGTTCATTCTATTAAATGCATTTTTTTAATCTTATATGAGGCATATGTATCGCTTAGCTGTCCTTCAATTTTATTTTTTAGTTTCTACTTGTTCATTGTCATAAATGAGCGTGGTTATGGTATTACTATCATGTTGATATTCTGTTTTGTTTTACAAAATATTATATACACAGAATTTTCATGTTGTTGTGTCCTTGTGTCCTAGTTATAAGAGTGATGTTGCACCATTTTGTGTCGTATCTTTGTCCCATGTCTATCTCCATGCTTTCTAGGACTTTGCCAAACAATCTTTGATTTCAACTTAAATGGGTGCACTTGTTAAATAAGCTTCAAATCTTGGACCCCAACAAAAAAATAGAAACACACTTACGCTCACACATGCACATAGATACTTGAATGTCTACCCAGCCATCGAAGAAGCTTTAGTTCTACACCACTACCGATCAGATTTCTTATATCTCTATGATGCTCCAAGAAATATCCTTTCCTCATGCTCCAAGAAATATCCTTTCCTCTATCAAATCCACCATGCCCATTTCCCCTCTTTGTTAGTAATTTTAATGCACCAGCTCTGACCCACTTTCGTGGGAGACTACAATTCTAAATGCATGAAATATACAGTTTCTTAAAATTATTTAATTTCTGATATTATATGCTTTACTGGACCCTACCTCGGATATACTGTTGTTATTCAATATCTTTATTGTGGTTGTATGGTATGCCTCCAAATTGATCTGTTGATAAACATGCTAATCCTCTCTTTTTTCCTATTGCTAAACCAATATGATGTGCGTAAAACCTGGGAACGTCAAGTTTCTAATATTTATAAGCTTTCCCAGTCATTTCTAGTTTTCCTTTTATTCTATCTATAGATAGCATCTCTTGGAGAGCAAAAAGGATTTCTCATCCTTTGAAAAATATGCTTCTGTATCATTTATTTCTTACAAGCTTAATGATGAAAAACTTGCAGCTTTGCATAAAATCTCGTGATATTATCTGATGTATTCATTATTATGCAAAAGGAAATAGTTTATTTTATCTATCAGGACTTTTTTTTATGAAATATATACTAAGTTCTCTAATGATTAGGATTAGTTGGACTTAGCTGCAAAGTTCACATGGGTATTTGTGTCAAGATATTTTAAAGCAATACATTAGGGAGTTGAGAATATCCCATTTCTTTTTGTGGAAATTGAAAATTGAGAGTTGAAATATTTGGCAACTTATCAGCCTCTTTCTTTATTATTGCGAGAGTTAAGGGCCCAAGCTGAATGATGCCCCTTTTTTCATTATCATCATGAGAATCTAATTATCTTTTAATGATACTTAAATCATCATTTGGTATTTATATTAGCAATTATAGGTGAAGAAGAAAGATGGGAAGTTAGAGATAGATTGATGGATTTTTGTGGTATAGTGATTAAAGTTTTATCTCAGGCATACATATATTGACCAATTTGAACAATTTGTTAGTATTTTCTCATGCTCAGTAAATACAGTTTATAATGTTAACTTGCTGTTCAATGTCTTCAGGGTGAAAATGTGACCCTGTCTATGGAGGAGAGCATAATTGATAGAAGGATAAGGTGAGTTCCGAAAATTTCCCTTGGGGGGTTGGTCAATTAGGACTAATGAGTGGAATTGGAACATATTGAGATAATAAAACTAATGGTGTTAGTTAATTGGAACTGAAACTAAAAGTTCCATTTTTTGGTTAGTCATATGTGGAACTAGAACTGGGCATGGATTAAAAGTTCAAATTTTTGTTCAACTATATAAAGACTCTTCAATTTCACCCCTTAAAATTATCCCAACTATTTTTGTTGAACTTGATCATCAAATCAGAACTTTCTCTTCTTCCTCTCTCTTCACACGTTATTTTCTTTTTCTTTTTCTAGGGTCTCCCTCTCCCTTCCTCCCTCTCTCTCTCTGATTTCTCTTTTTCTCTTCTTTAAGTCAAAGAATATCACAACAAAGGCAAACCCTAAAAATTAAAAAATATATCTTTTCATAATTTTTTTTGTTTTTTTACATCATGAGATATATTCCTACAACTTATATGGATTAAATATTTTTATATGTTTATTGAATAGGTAATTCAATTTTTTGTATAATTTCTTTTTTCAATATGATAAACCCTAATTTTGAAAAAGTTTATTTAAAAAGGTAAACCTAACATTCAACTTATATAATCGAAAATCATAAAAGTTATGGAAAATCGTACACCTTATTTTTATTGTACTCTATTTACTTTGTAATCCGAGGCACAATTTTTTTTTATGCCTAATCAATTTGTATTTCCAAGAATATGATACCAATATAATTTATATTGCTAATTATATATTTAAACTATTTATAAACTAATAAACATAAATATTAATTAATTAAGTTTACTAGAAAATAGTGTAAATAAATATAGCAGGATGTCACATAAAAAATGAAATAGGATGCATGCATAAAAATTTAATACTTTATGACATATATAAAATAAAATGAAGGATGATGCATAAGTAAAAAGTTACATCAAAGTTCTAGGTTTCAATTCTAGTTTTCGGTTCTAGTTGTTCCAGAATCCTAAAAAAAGTCTCGGTTTCAATGAAAGTAAAAAAAAAGTCCATGTTTTCAAAGTATCAGTTCTATATAAAGGTTCCAATTGAATAACAGGACCTTAGCTTTCCCAGGCCTTGAACTAACATTGATCACTTTTACAGTGAAATGCAAGATTATCTAAGGGTCTTGAAACAAGAAAGCGAGAATAAGTAAGTCATATCTAAAACGCTTTTCATCGCCTTAAACTGTACACAAAGATCGCGCGTGTGTGTGTTATTACACTAACAGTCATTAATTGCTTTGTTAGTCTGATATACATTACCAAGGAAGACATCAATAGTCTCCCATGCTTTCAGGTATGACTTACTGTGATTTCTTATGCTTCGACTTCTTTGCCAGTTAATATTTTGGAAATTTTCTCTAATCGCTACTCTCTCTCTCTCTCTCTCTCTCTTATAGAACTCCACACTTATAGCAATAAAAGCTCCTCATGGAACTAGTATTGAAGTTCCAGATCCTGATGAGGTGTGTATTAAGAAATGGAAAAAGTAGAGATTATTTGAATTGAGTAAGTATATATAATTGATCGATTGGTTTATTTTATGTGTAGGGCCTTGATAATTCACAGAGACAGTACCGGATCCTTGTCAGAAGCTTCACCGGACCCATTAATAGTTTCCTCGTCAGGTATCTTTTCTATTGCTGTTCTGCACAAAATATTTAGATCTATTGGCAAACAGTATTGTGAAGCACACCTCAAGTTAATAATTTTAGTCTGATATGTATTTCATTCATCATTGTCATTTGAAAATACATTCATCTTGCTCAGTTTTTAATATCTCTAAGAACAACGTGGTGTCTGACACAGCGGACGCCAAATGTATACATTTGTACTTAACGGTGACAAATGTGTTTACCTTTGTTAGTAAAAAATACATATAATATGGAGTGCATCATTGACTTGCATAAGGAAAAACTGACTTTGATTCAATAATTTTACTGGTTTTGGTTATTATAATTCGTAATTGGGAATCAGGGGGTCTGCAGTGACACAGTATGTTGTGAAGTCTATAGTGGTGTTGATGTGACCTAACAGTATCATAATGGGTATTATCTATATTTTAATTCTATGGAACCAACACATTTCTGTTGAATAAGTAATTCATTTTATGTCAGCAAATTATATAATAGGAAGCGCCAAAGCGGCCTTGTTGTATTTGCTGGACTTTGTTTCCTCTATATTATAACAACCAAATGCATATGTTAACCTTGTGTATAATATATGCATATTCAGAACGACACACGTGTATGGCTATGTCCTTGTGTTTAAATCTTGAAAATCACTATCCTTGATATCCTATATCCGTGTACAAATAATAACTTAATATTTACAGCTTACCACTTAAGCATTTTGTTAAACATTTTTTTCTTGGAAGTTATTTGTTGTGCAAAACTTTAATTACTTGAGCCGTGCAATTACTTAACAGCAATTGCGAAGAGAGACTTGAGTCTTCAAATGAGAGCGAGCATCGAACGTCCATGGATTTATCTACTGATGGCAGTTGCAATAACGGAGATGGTGTATCAAGCTCGCATTCAGATGACCAAGGCACCGATAAAACGTCGAGCCTGTTACAAGAGAGAGATGCTCAAAATCTTTCTTTGGATCCTATGATTTCAGATGAATGTGGGGTTGGCATAATGAAGATTGTTCCACCCGATGTTGATGTAAGTATTGAATACAGGTTGAGATTTCTCCAACTTAAAAGCATAAGTAGTTTTGTTCATTGCTTAGCCTATATTTGGTGATTTGCAGGTTGATGATGATTATTGGTTCAAATCAGATGTAAAATGCGTCACAGACATGTGGAATTAATGTATCCTTTTTTTTAACAAAAAGAACATTACCTTTCATGCTGAGAAGAATTGGTTTTCAACAATGCAAAAAAAATATATGATCTTTTCATTCTATCTTTTTATATTGAAAACGGCCTTTTCTTACAAATCTGATCTTTTTCATTGATATTATCTTTACCATATTATCTTGATGAGTATGAACTTTTACATTTGAATTTTTTCATTGGAAAAAAAGAATGTATGTGTAAATGCTATTTATCTAAAATTGAATAATTAGATTTATCTTTTCTGTCAGGAAAAATATGAATGCTTTTGAATTTAGTAGTTTGAAAGAAAAAATTATGATTTTTTTCTTGTGGGAAAAGTGATCATTTTCTCTGAGAACATCAGCTTAAAGTTGCAAGAGATTATTCGAGTTGTATATATAGATATCTTTATTTTTACAGATGCCAAATTAATGCTGCAAATTCCTTTACTCATGAAATGCAGAGCACCAAATATGATTACTCTTTTTTCTTTTTTAGGATATGCACCCTCAATGGAGAGTTGCCTGCAGCTTTTAAGGCTCAAAAAGGAGATGCCAACCCCTCTAGGTGTAGAATATAGACAGTTGCACCAAATCAGGTAATTAGGCTTAGGGCTTAGGACTTAGGACTAGCTGGGTTTGGATACTTTACATTCCCTTCCCACCTTTAGATTTATATGTAAATCTGTAAATATTGATGGTATTTCTCATATTATTTAGTTGGTTATTTTGAACTATGATTTTCTACATAGTCGCAATTCAAGGCAATCTTTCTGCCGGTATGTAGCTTTTCTTTTCCATGGTTTGCCCATTGTAATCAATTTCCCTCCTTAAAAGTAATTTCATAAAAGAATTTTTCCGCCGTTATGAATCTTTATCACCTATATGTTTTCTCTTTAGCGGGATTGATTGTAACATTACTCTTTCCTGTTACTATCTGGAATGCAGTATGGAACTTTCTTTATACATGGTTTCTTCCTTAAAATGCAAATTTTGTGTGTGCGTGCCTGTGTATTGAAGCTGTTTCATACAAGACTTGTCATTTTGTGCTTTATGAGGAGTGACATGCTGTTAGGACCTAGCATGGTTCCTAATTTTTCTCCTTAAAAGTGCTAGAGATGTGCTTTGTTACTCTTGTTCTTCCTTTATTTTGTGTATTGGAACTATTTTACACTGGACATGCCATTTTGTGCTTTTGTGTACTCCCAACATGCGCCCCCCCCCCCCACCTTTTCTTGGGAGAGTGTAATTTTGAAGATGATTTATCATATTTTGTGTGGTATATTATTTTGCCTCGCATGGGAGCATTGCAAAATTTTCTATATCATATTTATTGTCTGGAGTTTGAATTTCTTAGAAGATCATCCATTATAATACAATGCTTAACTAAAGATTTCTTTGCATGATGTTGTGATCTGTTTATTTTTTTTGAATCCTTTTCTTTTGGATATGACCCTTTCTGGAATGCAACCGTCGAACCTCTCATTTAGGAGTGAAAATTATTATTTTTGCACATTTGCTGAAACTGTTTTATACCAGATATCCGTCTTTATAAGGTCAAATCCTTACCTTGTTGTGATGGTGCAAAGGAGGATTCTATCATTAAAGGCAGGTAAAATAAAATGTGTTTTGCCTTAATAGTTAGGGTTTAACACTGGCGCTTTACTCTTCCAAGTTGTTGAGTGCTATTCTGCGTTCGGTCTTTCGTTGAGTTGACTTTCCTTTCAAGTATGAATATCCAAAATGTCAACCAAAATGCACGCCATTACTCGAGTAATTGGACTGAACATGGTCATGCCTCAGTGAAGCTCTACAAAATTCATTTTGTTAGTGGAGCAGCATGATGATGAGCTTTGCTCCAAATAATTGAGCTTTTTAAACTTGTCTTGGACAAATATAACTCGCAAAAATAGAAGGTAGAAAGGCCAAATTGGCTTCGTATTAACTATTGTCATAAGAATTCCAACTATTATCACTAGGCTGTGGCAAGTGTGTGATGCATGTGAAATTAATTTTAAGAATTGTCATAAAGGAACGAATCTAAATTCTAATTAGGCTTCGATTTTGCTAAAAATCTCTATATGATTTAAATAGATGTTCATTTATTTATCTATTTGTTAGCTTAATTATTGGTTATAAGGCAAATGAAATTTAAATAACAAAGAAAGCAAGAGTTAAATAAGAATAAGTTTAGATGAATAAATAATATATATAAATAACAAAAATTACAGGGGTCATGTGTAAACTTTTACAAGGGAGAGAAAGCAAGGGTGAGAGAGAGAGGAGAATGACCTGTACACTTGCATGTGAAGTATAAATTAAAGAAATTTTTATAATCTTTTGACTTCTCTTTGAATAAGGAGAAGTTGCCCACTCATAGACCTTAGACATGAGACATCTTTATTGTTAGAATTTATGCACGTGAAAGATCAAAGAAAAATCTGTGATAAAAATGAGTTTGCATAAATTAATATATATTGAAAGGTGTATATGTGGTTTTTCTCCTTAAGTTCCAAGATGCATGAATGTCTTTTTGGAGAGATGAGAGAGAGAGAGAGAGTGAGTGAGTGAGTGACGTGGAAAATCTAAAATTTAGAAATAAATGTATAAATTTTAAGTTTTTTTTGAATTTTCCTTGAAAAATGACAAAATGCCATATGGCAATCCTTGAATTCTAATTATAATAATAGAGATTATAACTAGAAGTCTCTTGGATGAGGTTATTAATTTGAAAATAAAAATGTCTTATTTACTCAAAACACCATTTGGGTCAGAATAACAAAACTCATATCATCTTTAAAACCATCAATAAACTATCATTGCTTCGGTCAACGTATTGTTCTGTAAAATGACTATTTTGCCCTTTCAAAATATAATAACTCAATTATAAATTATATTTAAAATAATTTTATTAATTACTAAATATTAATTAACTAATTAATTTCTTTTTGGTAGCCGGATGTGGAGCCGTCGGGAGGAGGGGAGCCGAAGTGATGGGCCGACAGGGGCGGCGCCCGCGGGAGGTGGGGAGGTGATCGAGAAGAAGAAGAACAAGTCAGTGATGCCGATGTTGTTGTTGTTGTTGATGATGATGATGACGGCGATGATAATGAAGATGATGATTTTTTTTTTGTTTGGTTTAGGGGGCAGAGGGTGGAGGGGAGGCGCCGGTGAGGAGGTCAGCGGGAAAAAGGAAGAGGAAAAGGAGGACGAAAAAGAAGAAGAAGAAGGAGAAGATGATGATGAAGAGATGATGACGCTGATGTTGATGATGCCGATGTTGGTGTTGAATAATTATGATGATGATGAAGTTGCTGATGGTTTGGGAGAGGGCTGAGGATGGAGGGGCGGTGCCGGCGATGAGAAGGGCCGGCGAAGAGAAGAACGAGAAGAAAATGAAGATGCTGACGTTGATTGTAACGACTCCACCGTGATTTCATTCTTGAATACTGTCCCTTTAAATTCTTTCTTGTTCTCCCCGACGATCATGTCTCAGACACAGATGAAACGGAAGTGTGAACTTTTCATACCCGTCTCAATCTTCTTGTAACTTTCTTATTTCTTTCAAATCATAATTAGTTTTCTTTGTTTGTATCTATTAACCAATCTTTTCATGCATTTCTAAACGGTCATTATTAGCTTAAGTACTATCTTAGCAGTTCTTGTTCCGACTTTTCGAACTTTCCGATTCGGAAGCATCTCCTATTTACCCGTCTTCCTAATTCGATGTGTCGCGATCTACACCATCGTTGATTGTCGTCAAATGAGGGTAGTGTTCGAGACCCTCGATCCTCTGACATTCGTAATCTGAAGTCTTTTACGCTTCTAGTAAAATTAACTTCTTGCTTGCATTCTTTGAACCATTTTTCTTGCATCTCTAACCTAGCTATACGATGCTAGTAGTCCCGATGGTCGAGTCTTGACGCAAGGGAGCCAGAGTACAGCTTTCATCTTCATTTTAATAATCTTTGCAACCCATCTTCTTGGATTCCTTAAATCCCCATTGGTTTCTTCTTACTTGTACCTTCTAAATTATCTCTTGAATAAGTTCTTGAAACTATTCTTGTTTACTCCAATATCATCTGGACCGATCTTTGAACTTCCCGTCTTTCTCTTTGTCTTATTACGATTTACTCCAGTCGCACACCTTCATATCGAATAAAGTACCGACAGATAGAACGCGACTGTGTTATCCTGACATTTTTCCTTACTCTGTTGCAACATCCTTCTTAAAAAATTTCGAAGAAGAAATTATTTTTAAGAAGGGTAGAATGCAACGACCCTAAATTTCTTATACTTTCATATTACTCCCTTTAATAAAATACTGTTTTCCTTTCAAAATCTGGCATATATTTAATACTTGTTGAATATATACAAGAAGCAACTTGTTAACTATTGGTTAAGTCATTACACTGTTGTTTTGTTGGCTACATGTTCGAAACTCCAGTCTTATAACTATTTTTATCAATTTTTAAATCTTTTCATAACCTATAAATGTCCTTTCATTTTCTCCTCCTTTTAATTTCCAAAAATTATTAATAATAAATTAGACTGCAGGGTGTTTTTTGTCACCCCATTGAGATAGGAATACGTGTCGCTTGTCAGGCGCATACAGATTCCCCCCTGCCTAGGATAGGCCGGGGTTTATTGATTGTGGGGATCCGAATCTCCGTCGGCCGCGGACTAAGCTGCCGTTAATTACCCATCGCTTTTGAAGCAAAAAAACCTCCGATTGACTGGTCAACTAGTCTTGTAAACTCAATGTGCAGTGTGCGTATGTATGTCTTGAGGGGTTTTGGGTATATCGGGGGCCTCGCAGAGTTTACGGGGGTCCTGCTACCGTGATAGCGGGCTGGGAGTCAAGGGGGCTAGCAGCCCCTTGCGGGGTTGGGGTGTGGGGGAGTGTCCCGTTAGAAATTTTTCCTAACGGGGGACGTGTTTTGAATGTGGAGTGTATGGGAAACGAGGGGTGAGTAGCGTCCTAAGGATGCGTGGACGCCAGCGTCTCACTCGTCCGGCACGTGGACGCTGGGCGCCTGCAGAAAGAATAGGCTTAGTCCCGGAATTAGGAGTTAAACTCCCGAGGGTCTTTGGAAACTCCCAGAAAAGGGAAGGATTTTTATCTTTATGGAGTTAAACTCCCAAAAGGATTTTGAGTAGAGTTAAACTTCCAAAAGGACTTTATTTATAGAGTTAAACTCCAAAATTTTTTGAATGGGGTTAAACTCTTAAAAGTACTTTATTTATGGAGTTAAACTCCAAAAGATTTTGATAAATGGAGTTGAACTCCCAGAAATCTTTGGAGATGATCAAAGGTGACCCCGTTTTTTCCCTTAAGGCCTGGATCTTCTTTTGAGCTTTGGATCTTCCCAAAATGAGGTTTTTGGAGATGGATCTCCTTCCTCCTCTTTTCTATTGGCTGGATTTTAGAGAAAAAGGGGTGTGACTTAAAAAAACTCCCCTTTTGGGGATTTGATGGAAGATCCGAGCTCACCTTCAAGAGTTTTATGGTGAAAAACTGTTTTTTTTTTTTTTTTGGAAAAAGAAGAGTTAAACTCTTGATTTAATTCAAAAAAGAAAGAAGCTTTAGAATCTTGAGGAATGAGAAGGAGGCACAGAACCCTAATTTTGGAGAGAATGAAAAGTTGTTCTTGATTTTTTCATCATGTTTGCCTTTATAGACTACACACTTTACATATAGCCTCTTGGGCTTTGCCAAATGCCATTTGTGCCACCGCATGCCTTATCTGCTTATTTCTTTTTGCACATAAGCCATAGGGTATACAAAATTTTGGTTTTCTGCCCATTTTCATACATTTATTTTAAAAAAATTGCATTAAACTACTTTATTGTTTCGTTCTTGGCATGGAGCCGGCCTCTTCCGTACTTGGTCCTGACTTGGGCTTGGGTCCACTTGCCTTGGGGGTTGATTGACTTTGACTTGGTCGATCGGGCTGTAACTTTTGACCCCGACATAGACTATTAGGAAGAATTATGGTGAACATAAATCTCTCTTTATATATTTATTTTCTTCCTCCTTCCTCCTCAATCCTCCACACAAATTCAGAAAATCAATGGCTAAAACTCATAGCTTCTTTTTCTTATACTTCGTCTCTTTTGGGTCTCATAACCGCTAGAGTTGCTTCTCACCGTTAGGATATAGAAAACGGTGAGCCGGTTGTTATAACGACTCACACCGCGATTAAGTCCCCCGTCTCTTTCTTTCTTATTAAATCTCGCTTTCCTTGTCATGCCTTTATTGATGCCGATATTTGTTTCTGCTCCGATTAGTCTCATGATATAGTAATTTTTGTTAAGTTAAAATGTTTGATATAAAGAATCTATATTTAGTTTAAATTTTTGCATACAATAGTTGATTACATGTTAAGTAATATTGTTTTTTAACTCATATTATTTGCCGCTGAAATTTTAATTAATTATATTTAATTTTGCATAAAAGAAAACAAATAAAAATAAATACCATGGTTCGATCTTTCTCAAAATACAACTATAATAACACCTTTATCTTTGAATTAATTTGTAGAAATAAATCATGACATCTGTAAATCCATAGAAATTTATTAAGGCCTTAAACACATTTTTAGAAGCGTTGTAAAAATTTCAGATCAAACCGAATAATGGTTTAGGAATTACGTCGTTTTAACTCTCTGTTTTTAAAATCAGAAAACTGTTTTTACCAGCCACCTTCGAAGACACATAACTCGGTCTAATGATATCCAATTTGAGTAAACTTAAGTGTTTTAGACATTTAAATCGAAAATTCTATATTTTCTCAGTTATACCAATTTTATGAAAATCGACATAAATTATAGAAAACCGTGTTACCAAATTAAATGACAAATCTGGATAGAAACTACCCTTATTCACACATTGTTTTAAAATACGACATAAGTTGAGCTTCCGATGTCGGTTCGGGACAAACTTTTGATGTAAATATGCACAATCGACAGACCTGTAGTTTTACTATATACTTGGTAACCCGGAAATGCATAGAATGACCTGATATATGCCCGGCAATACACACCATAGTTGCTGTCCAGAAATCAGAATTTCTGTTTTAAACCCTGATTTAAAAATGACCATAACTAGAGTTTCAGGAATCTAAATTACACGAAATTTAGTTGTTTGGATAAGTACACCGAAAGACCTATAAGTTTCTAATAATCTTTGAAACCTGGAAATCGACGAAAATTAACTCAAACTGTGTTTTAAAAATGTGTGACAACACTGGTCTGTGTGACGATACGAAAACGGGTATATCTCCCAAATTAGCAGTCGTGTTTAGGTGCCACTGAAATTCACGTGTGCATAACACTTAGGGCTATATTTTTTGTTTATATTCTGAATCCAATTGACTTGAGTAATTAGTCGTACCTAACACTTCTTTATAGTATTGTTTCTGATCGTTAGTTGAACATTATACTTGTCTCATCTCATACTATATGACTTCTCATTTTGTTGTATCTACTTGAACTGTGTGAACAATCTATTGCATGCTTGATATAACTTGACTCGAACCATGAATACGTAATGACTTGACATGAACTCGAGTTGAATTTAACATGAACTCGACTTGAACTTGTACCTCTTATGTATTCATGGATTCGGTTAGGACATGTGTTATTATCTATAATTTAAAATACGCGGTGATAAGGGGTAGTTTGGTAAAGAATGTATGTCGTAGCATGAGAGTCTACTAAAAATCACTTAACTTTGAATTTCGTATGCCGTTGTTTCGTGGGTTTGACGGGGCTTTGAACTCAACATGCTATTGGTCCGTGGGTTTGATGAACTACTCTTGTATACACACATAACTTCACTATCGAACTACAACAAATACATTATAATAGAATTGCCATGCTTATATACATTGCCATTCTTATGATACCTTGTCATACTCATATAGTTGCCATGTTTAATTGACACTCATATTTGTCCGCTACTACTTGAGATTTCATGTTCTACTTGCATGCATATCATTTATCTTGTTTTTATTCATATCCTTATTGAGAACTTATTGATCGCAAGTTCGCTGGCAGATATTCCACCATGTTTTCTTTCTTTCCTTGAAATGTTCGTCAAGTGACTTCCGGACGGAGCAACTTGAACTGACTGGGGAGGACTGCTTTCAACTAGCGTCATAGGCCGACTACTAGATTTCAATTCAGCTTTTCTTTTTAGTATGCCTCTTGTTAAGGCTTATCATGTTATCGTATTTTGTATTCAGATATTTTATCAACTGTTGAACCCTGTTGAACTTTGAATGTAATAAGTTAATTGTTGGATTCTTAATCACTTGTTTATTCTTGTTATATTTATGTTGCTTATAAACTCTTAGCATATTTGTTGTGAGAAAGAACTTTCTCGAAATAAATACGTCGCGGGCCTTGTCACGTACCTGTTACCGTTCTTTTGAGAAGCGGGGAATGATATTGATATTGATGAATTTGAAGATGATGTGGGGGGGAGGGCAGAGGGTGGGGGTGGTGTCGTGGAGGCACCGGCGTGCTATGTGGTAACGACCGGAGGATAAAAAAGGTTGGTTTTTTTTATTTTAGGCTTATTTCTTATAAACATTCTTATGGTTTGGTCTAATTCTTGAAAACCTATTTAAGTTTTCTTTATTACCCAATACCCCCTTACTTATTAAACCCACCGTCGTAAAATCCCAGCCAAAAGATATATCCCCCCCTCCCCCCACCATGAAAAAAATATGTTTTTTATATAGAAGTTTTGGAGCAATTATAGGTTGTCCCAATTTCAGAACTAGGGCACTCGTTTTCAATTCGAGTAACGACATCCATCCCCAATCTCTCAAAGTTCTCGATAGGTGTTGGATGTTTCAGACCTATAAACACAAACAAAGCTCACATCTCAATTTATACAAGCATTTTATCAAATATTTAATTCCTTACCGGCCGAATGAACGAACCTATGCTGAGAAGTTGCTATCACTTTAGTCATCCTACAACAGAAAACACTAAAGAAGAAGAATTAGGACTAGCTGCAAAGTTTTAATTTAGGGAACAAGGATGGGCAACTTTAACGGGGGTATAGAGGGCAATATTGTAAGGAAAAAAGAAAATAGGATATACGGGCGTTATACGTGATTCATTTCCCATTGTTTTTTTTACAAACTTAACGGAATAAAAATACAAGGGGTTATGAGGTAACAGAAATAACGTACATAGGGATATTGGGTAACAGAGAAAGCTCATGTAGGTTCTCAAGAATTAGACCAAAACACGAGCGTGCTTAATAGAAATAAAACCTTATTTTATATAGAAATTAGATTTGGAGTTAGAAGAGGGGTAATTTAGGAATTTTTTAGAAAAAATTTGCCGACGAGATGACTTGGTTGATGTGGCGCTAAGGTGGCACTGACGGTGCTGGCGTGACATCGTTAAGTTCGGTAATTTCTTGATAGTTTTAAAGGAAATACGAGTTTGTGATTCTGGTCCAAAACTGTTGGGAGATTTAGGTAAATAAGCCATAAAAAATAGAAAAAATGTCAAAATTCCTATAGCCAAAATTAAGAAGAGAAGATGTCCACCTCATCACCACAAAAGACAAAAATTGGAGAATGAAAGGTCAACAATTATCTCTCTCTCTCATATTCACTGCACATTCTCTCTCATACTCAAAAGCCCAAAAAATGACATGCCTCACAAATTTATAGATAAACCCTTATATTTTTATTATTTTGTATAACTCATAAATTTCTCAATTCTATATTTACCACTAACCACGTTTATTTAATTTAAATTTAGAAAATCTATAGATATCTGTAGAAATTTTTATGTAATGTCCATGATAAAAAATTGTACACTGCACGCTTTCAGTATATATGTTGTTAAAAATACACACATGTATCGCACGTGCAAAACTCTGATAACAGTAAAGGTAAGAGGCAATGTATATTTCTACATGATAGAACGCTTTGAGTCTCTCTATTCAAATTATGAAATGGATGAATCCTATATCCCTTCATATTTTCTATTAGAAATAAATAAATGGGCTAACAAAAGCGTTTTCTATCATAGGCATAAATAACTTTAAAAGGCAAAACCTCGCTTTTTTTCTTCTTCCAATTAGCATGAAATTGCCATCTTTTCTAAACCTAGACTTCACCGGTTCACCCCCTAGCTCTTAACTCTGGCGACATTATTATTCTCATTAAAAGCAAACTATTTCCAAAATACCTATCATTTTCTATTGGTTAATGGCTGTTACTGAATATTTTTGAATATATAAGAAATAAAAAATTGACAGATGCAGAAAAATTGGTCGCAAAAATAGACAACATATTCTTTACTTCTCTCTTAAAAAAGACATTAGTCTATGCTTCATAAAACACGGAGGATGTATGTTTAGGCTAATTATCCTACCTTTCCCTCAAAAGAAAAAGATATTACTAAAAGTGAGGGGGTTTCATGCAATTTAGCGGGAAATAAAGAAAAAGGCCTTTTGTGGTATTTAACCAACTTCTTAGCTATGAGCAGCTTTGAATGAAAATGAAAGAATCAGAATTTTTGGATGCTTATGCTAATATATTTTGTGAGCAGGGGGTTTCAGTCATATTTTTTGCATATTTTTTCGGTCATTTTTCCATCTATTATTAATTACGAAATGATGTTATTTATAATTTAAAAATATAAGTGGGTTTATTTGTAAAAAAAATTTGTCATATGTTTCTTAATTTATAATTAATACAATTGGGGGAATATATGCATCTCATATTTAAATAAAATATGCATGAGATTCTTAATTAAGAAAATATGCATATCATGGCATATCAAATATTCTTAACCATTATTATTAAGATATTATATCCATTAAGTAATTTAATTAAAATTGGTTGGAATATTATCTCAAATAAACCAAATGGTACTGATGATTTGATTTGAGATATTATGCGGGTATTAAAATAATAAATAAGTTCAGAGCTACAAATATAAGTAGAAGATCCACAACAAATCGAGTTAGCAAACCAAATCTGCCGAATTTTAGGAACAAATTTGTAACGACTTTGAAATTCCTGTACATAAATTTCTTGTTATTGTACAGAAAATGTTATTTTAGCTATGTGAGAGTTAAAAGTTATTTTTGTTAAATAAAATCAAGAAGTAACTTGTAGCTCACTAGTAAAACCTCTGCACTGCTGTGACATAGCCTGTATGTTCGATTTACATCAGACCCAATTATTTTTAGGATTTTTTTTCTTTTTAATTTTTCGGAAGCCCAAGAGTTGCACGTACAATACACGGAGAAACGAAAAGTTTCAGAAAAATCAAACATGCGCAATGAGGTGTACACACCCAACTTGACATGTGGCACGAATCTTGTGTTAAGGCCTCAAGATTCGACCGCCCGTTTTTCCCCCTGGGCCGGCGCCGGCGATTGGGATAGCTCTAATTCCCTCCATGCTTTGCACACACATCTCTTCAACCCCCCTCAATTCCTCCGCACTGTTTGATTTTCCTGCAATCAAACAGAGACTTTTCAATTCACCATTTAACACCATTTAAATTCTTTTAATCCACATTTTTAATTCCCAAACCCTAATTCTTCAGTATAAATACTACCCCATGCCCTAGCTTTTCCCCGTTTTGAAATTTCTAGCAAAAATTCTCTTAAACTCCTTAAGTACCAAGTTGAGTTAAGCCTCCCAAGTGGAGTAGCAAGCAAAACTCGACGACCGGAGCATCTCCGACGAAACCACGACACCCGAAGGCTTCTTCTCTCTCTCTCGTTAACCATCTAATTTTGTAAGTCCCTCATCTCTCTTCTCCTTTCATCTCAAAACCATCTTCTAAAATCTTATCGGAAAAGTGGAGTTAACTCTGATAGGTGTAGTTTTAACCTTAGTACTCCCCTTCCTTAAGCAATATAGGTCAAAATAACTTTCTCACACGACTTGAAACTTGGTTTACAATCATTTAGCTTTGAGTTTAACCAAAACTTTCATGTGAAACTATTATAAAACGAACTTTTCATTAAAATACCATGAACTTTTGTATAACCCCTTTTCAATAATTGTTAAAAAGATACCTTTAGGAAAACTTCACGAGGTAACGACCTATCCCACACGCACACTATGGTTTCATAGCACGGTACTCTAAACATATAGTGAAGTTAATGCTGGGTTCCGTAACACCGCCACAAGGTTTCGGGAGGCACCAACCATGCAGTTTTCAAAAATTTGGCATGCTAAGGAACCCTAACCTAGAATCTTAATTAGAGAATTAGACGAAACTAAGCATGTAAACATTTTTACATCTAAGTGAACAAGAAATACAACCTTTGTAGACCGGTGCTTCACTTCAAAAGCTCCGTGTAGTAGTCCTTCGCTCCAAGTAGTGATCTCCCAGACTCTAGTAAAGCTCCACAAGGTGAAATGAACAAGCTTGCTTGAAGTCTTCGAGGTCGAAGATGATTTATGTCGAGGGGACACTAACTCAAGCTACCTCTTCACTAATTAGGAATTAGTGAAGCAAACAATCTAAACTAAATGGCTAATCTAGTGTAGGTTGATGAAGTAGGATTTTTGCTCATTTTAGAAATATTTTTCTCACTAATTTTCTTCACCTCCTTGAAACCTAGAGAGCTCTTAGAGATGAAGAAGAAGATGAAGTAGAGAATGTCATGAATGAATTCATGAGTGAGAATAGCAACCAGGGGTGAGATAATATCTTATACTAACTCATGTAGAGACTTAACCATGGCTTAAGGTAATGGTTGTGTTAATAAATATCTCAAATAAAACAAAATTAGTGGACTAAGTCAATGGTTCTACAAGCTTCCACTAAGCTTAAATCATGTGACTAATTTCCAACTAATTTTGATTTACTTTAAATAAATAAAACCCTTCATTATGATAAGTATGGTGTGAGTCTCATACACCCATGTAGCATGTAGCAATAAGCATGACACTATAATATATATCACATATATATTAAGTGTACAAAAGTGAGTAAAAGAAATGCTTAAGTGAGCTAATATTAGTTAATGTAAATTAATATATCAAACATATAATTATACATTAAATTATTAAATCAACACTTGATTTAATAATCCGGCTATATCATATATAACTGACTAATATCATTTGTATCAACTTATCAAATAAACACTTGATTCGATAACTCGGCTATATCATATATAACCGACCGATATCACGAGATTAGAATACGGTATCACATACGCATATTAATCTCGGTCCCGCACATATCACATATGTACTCCTACTTCGTTTCGCCTGAGCCAGGAAACCTCTGTGTAGGACTCTAAAGACTCGTCAATACGCCGGCAGTAGGTGATGATCATATCAGTCACCCACAAGCCGTCAGCGGTACTAGCTGGACGTAACGGCTACCCGGGTATTGAGCGATCAGAAGATCAACAAGCAAGCCTGCTCATATTCATGCGAATCCAATAAGTAACACTACCGTACAGTCCGGTCTCTTCGTCTGATATGTCGCATATCTCGCCTGGGGGTGGTAAACGTCAGACCCCAATAGTTTGATAAGTCATGCCGATGTGAGGCTCATAACGGTTCGAGAAACTACTGATAAAACTTACCAGTAAATCTCAGCAACCCTGGCCAGGGATTTCTTGTTATGGCCAATCGAGCACAGCGCGACATCAACCCCAAATATCGGGAGAGACAAAATCCCCTCCTATCGCTCATTGCCTCCATGTGACTCGGGACTGTACCCAAAAACCGCCGTTTTGCACGTTCTCTTGAACGTGGTAAGGTGGAAATCAAAACACAGTGGGAATCACACAAGACTCTATGACGATCTCGGGTCTACAGACTAACCTGTACCAGTGTCACCAGAGAACTGCTATCTGACATGAGGTATAATACCATATAGGAGTTCTTGGCGAGTCCTGTTCAGTGTACCCAGTCTCCACTGAGCACCCATATACAATCTTTGACGTCAAACACCAATAGATGTGGGATCATCCATCGCCCATCATATAGGTCAAGAAACGTATACGCTGATCTACTCTGGAATATCGATGCCCCGTTTCGATACTCTCACGACTAGGAACTATTGAAAGATGTACTTACGGACTACCCTGGCCCTACTAGTATGATCCGCATCATAATCCTGGTAGTCAAGTACTCATCCTAAGGGCTTTATCAACATATAACAGAGAGACAATAAGTGTACATGTTAAGATAAAGTGCAACCAGATAGCATACTATCATGTCCAGCAAGAAAGTCCTCCCTATATATGTCCAAGCATCCACTATAATATATATCATATGTACAATAATGACCTCTAGGGCATATATACAACTAACAATCTCCCACTTGCACTAAGACCATTTGTTGTAGTATCTCATACTCAACGTTCGATAAAAGTCTCTCTAGAGAAAGACCTTTGTGAGTGGATCCGCCGTGTTATGCTTCGCGTCAACTCTTCTTACCTCGATCCTTTGGAGATCAACCATCTCCCTGATCAGGTGATACTGCCTCAGAATATGTCTGGATTGCTGATGGGGCCGGGATTCCTAGGCCAAAGTCACAACTCCATTGTTGTCACAATAACAGTTATTGGACGCTCAATGGTAGGAACCATGTTCATCTTATGAACAATAAATATCCAGACATCCACTTTGGCAGCATCGTTGGCAGCGATGTATTCAGCCTTTATCGTCTAGTTTGCCACGGTATCTAGTTTGGAACCCTTCCAACATACCGTCCCTCCTCTGAGAGTAAAGACAAATCCTGAGACTGACTTTCAGTCATCCTTATCACTTTAGAAGCTTGAATTGGTAAAGGACTCCCACTGGAGTTCACTGTTACCAAAAACCAAGAACATTTCTTCAGTGCTTCTCAAGTACTTAAGAATGTCCTTCATAGCTGTCCAGTGATTCTCCCAAGATCCGATTGATTCATGATCACTACTCCTAGTGAGTCAGCTACATTTGGTCTAGTACATAACATCGCCTACATGATAGAGCCTACTGCCGAATCATAGGGTATCCCTTGCACGCGAGCTCTCTCCAAATTAGTCTCGAGAGACATCTTTTTGGAGAGAGTGATTCATGAGTAAGTGGGCGAACCACTATGCTTAGAATCCTCCATACTAAACCCCTTTAGAATGGTGTTAATGTACCTGGATTTGGGACACTCCCAACATCCACTTAGATCTATCACTATAGATCATAATCCACAAGATGTAGTAGATATTATCCAGATCTTCCATGGAGAATTTTCGTGATAAGAGGAGCTTGACCGAGTGTAGCATAGGAAACCATTTTCTATCAAGAGTATGTCATCTACGTACAATACGTGGAAGAAAACCTTACTCTTTACAACCTTCTTGTATATACAAGGTTCGTCTACCTTTTTGATGAAGTTAAACACTTTGACTGCCACATCAAAATAGATGTTCTAACTCCGCGATGCGTGCTCTAATCCTGATGGACTTAAGCATAGCCACTGAAGAAAAGGTTTCATCATAATCCACACCTGGTTATTGACGAAAACCTTTTACTACAAGTCTAGCTTCGAAAGTCTCAATTTTTCCATCTACACCTAGAATCTTCTCAAGATCCACTTGCTCCCTATGGGTTTTACCTTTTTAGGTGCAACTTTCAAAGTCATACTTTGTTGGTGTACATGAATTCCATCTCAGATCGCATAGCATCCAGCCATTTCATAGAGTCCCCACTTGTGATAACCTGCTTGAACCTGGTTGGGTCATCATCTACCATGATGCAATCCTCGCTCCCACCGTCACTGAAGAAACCGTAGTATCTCTCAGGTGGATGAGGAACCCTACCAGATTCGCGGAGAGGCTGAGATTTGTTGGGAACTATTGAATTCTCCGGTTTCACCAAATCATCAGCTGTTAGTTTGTCCAGCTGGAACTCCTTCCAGTTCTATCTCATGACCACTAATTTCTTCCATAAGAAATTCCTTTTCTAAAAAGGTGGTATGCTGAGAAACAAAATACCTTTCGCTCCTCAGTGTGTTAGAAGATATACTCTCGCGAATGTTCGGGATATCCAACAAACTTATACATAACTGACCTTGCCTCGAGCTTGTCCAGATTTTGCTTTTCAATATAGGCCGGACAACCCCATATCTTAACTCGTTTAAGACATGGCCTCTTCCTATTCCACATCTCATATGGAGTGGTAGGCACAGATTTGGATGGAACCCCATTCAATATGTATGCAGCTTCTCAAGTGCATAACTCCAAAAGGAAACATGCAACTCAACAATACTCATCATAGAGCGCACCATATCTAATAGGGTGTGATACCTCCGCCCCAATACACCGTTGTGCTGTGGTGTACTTGGAGGAGTAAGCTGAGAGAGAATCCTATTCTCTTTTAAATAATCCAGGAACTCCATGCTCAAGTATTCTCCTCTCCGATCACATCGAAGGACTTAATACTTCTACCCGTTTGGTTATCTACTTCTTGAATTTCTTAAAAGCTTCAGACTCGTGTTTCAATAGGAATACATGTCCGAATCTTGAGAGATCATCGATGAATGTAATGAAGTATAAAGAACCAACCCTGGCATGTGTAGACATAGGTCTATATACATCACTATGTATCATTCTCAAGAGTTCAGTAACTCTTTCTCCGTTTCCAGTAAACGGAGTATTGGTCATTTTACTTTTGAGACAAGACTGGAAAGTATCATAAGATGAAAATTCGAACGGATTCAAATATCTATCCTTATGTAACTTAGCTAGTCGTGTTGCATTGATATGGCCTAGTCTAGCCACAAGAAGGATTCGTTCATTTCTGAACTACTCCTCTTGTGCGTTGAGAACTGTAGTTTGATTTAGAACGTATATGCCATTATATAATGTGCCTAATCCAATAAACTCTTGATTAACGAAAATGTTTACAGCATTATCCAGCACTATAAAATTATATCCTTCTTTAACTTAATAAAGAAACTGATATAATGTTGTATATCAGGTTCGGTATGTAATAACATTTGTTCAGAATCAATGTATTTACAACTTGGTAATACAATATGATATTCTCTAATTGCTTTGGCTGCAACATTTATACCATTCCCTACTCTAGAGAATGATCACCTTTTCTCAGTTGTCTACCTTCCTTTAGCCCACGCAACATCTTACATATATGGGATCCTATTCCGGTATCTCATACCCAAGACGTGGAGTGTACTGAGAAACAGTTCTCGGTAACAAACACACCAAAAGAAGATGCATCAACATGCACATTCCTCGTTTGGGTCGCGTAGGAATCCGGATATTCCCCTATTTCCTGTTCGGACTTATAATAATTGTAAGATAGAGCAGAACCAACGTTCCCTAGCTCAGCATAATAAGCAGGTTCGGTCAATACGTCCATATTATTACCTTGATTAAGGCATGACATGGTCGCTACCAGAAGAGAGAAGAAAACACTCTGCGTATTCTCTTGCAAGATCAGATTGGTTATTATTTTATCTAATCAGGATGGCTCCCACTTGTTCGCCGCCGAAAGACGCGACCGGGACGTTAAGACGTCTGGCCTGAATTTTGGGGGCAGATGCTATTTGGTTTTATCCGTCCACCTCTCCGAAGATTCCAAGTTGATTTATGGCACCGTGTATCGTAGGTTTAGACGGATGCGGCCGTTGTAGCAGACTTCGTCAGATTCCCCCTCATTGTGAGGGGTTTTTGATTGTGGGGACGCTCTTCCGTGCAGGCGCAAGCCCCTGCAGTTAATTACGTTACCGTATCGCGGTAACCACTTTCTCCTTCTCCAGATGGTCACTTCGTGTCGTGTGTGTTTATTTTTGGTTGCCCGTGGATTGTATACTGGCACTAATTTATGTTGTCGCCCGTAGGGCGTGGATTAGTCCAAATCCGTATTTTCTTAGATTTGGGTTTGGGTTGGGTTTAAGAATCGTTAATCTCATTTGAGACTAAGATCAACTTAAACATTTGTTAATGATACGTTAGTCTAATTTTAGACTAAGATCTACTTAACAGGATCATTTAGATCCAATAAAAAAGCATTTGGACTCTATTGTTTTAGTTTAGGGACGTTGCGGTCCAATGGGTTTAAGGACATCATAGTCCATGTCAGTTTAGAGACATCATAGTCTGTATAGTTTAAAGACATCATAGTCTATGAGTTTGAGGACCTCACAGTCCATAAAGTTTAAGGACATCATAGTCTATGAGTTTAAGGACCCCACAGTCCGTAAAGTTTAAGGACATCATAGTCCAGTTTAAAGACGTCATAGTCTGTGTGGTTTTGATTCAACCGTTTGGGGATGCACCAAAAGTTATTGGTTATTGGGACCCTCCATCTTTCTGAAGACATTGAGGAATTACAACGACATATATCAAAGGTATGAAGAGATGTACCCTTAAACCAATGTTGATTGGGAGATCTGTAGTCAAGTTTGGGACTGAGATCAGTTAAAAAGATTTATGAGCATATAGGATAAATTAATCTGAATTAGGGATCTGTGGACAACTTGGGCTCGACCCACTCAGTTAAAATGTTGAACATTTAATTAGGCTCAGTCCTTTTTTATTTAACATGCTGAGCATTGGTTTGGATTTTGACAACTTTTTTATCTTTTATTGAGTGTTGAGCACTCATTATGGCTCTGGGGCTTTATTTAAAGAACAGTTTATGTTCCCTCAGTGCACACGTGAGGAGCACGTGGCACGCTTGGCGCTGAGTGCCAGATTTAGAGCACTGAGGCGCTTCCTGTGAGATAGTGCACACGTGAGGAGCACGTGGCGTGCTTGGCGCTGAGCGCCAATCAATGAGTGCAGAGCGCTCTTTATTAAGTAGCGCCCACGTGAGGATCACGTGGCGCGCTTGGCACTGAGCACCAGCCAATGGTGCAGAGCGCTCCTTGTGAAATAGCGCACACGTGAGGAGCATGTGGCGCGCTTGGCGCTGAGCGCCAGCCAATGAGTGCAAAGCGCTCTTTGTGAAATAGTGCACACGTGAGGAGCATGTGGCGGGCTTGGCATAGAGCGCCAGCTAATGAGTGCAGAGCGCTCTTGATCAATTTTGTGCTCTGAGAATTAAGTTCTCGTTTATAAGAGATTTTGTCTCGTGGCTCTAAGAACAAGGTTCTTATTTTTATAGGAGATGTTACAATCTCTTCTGTTTTTGTGAAAGACTTTGTCTTTTTGGATTTGTGATCTGAAGATAATTAAGTTATTCTCCCCCTTTTTATGATGAGATGCTATGATCTCTTTTTGTGAAAGAACTTTGTCTTATAGATCTATAATCTAGAAAAAAAACTAAGTTCTTCTTCTTTGATGAGATGCTTTGATCTCTTTGTTTTATTTACCTTGAAGAAGTTCTTATTTTCAGAGCTTGCTCTTCTTTTTGAAATTTCTCAAAGTTTGTGTGTGTGTGTGGGGGGGGGGGGGAGGGGGTTCCTCTCTACAAGACTTGAAGTCTTCGGTCCTTTATATAGGAGAGGCTGATTTGTTGAATCAGTTAAGGAAATCTTTTCTCTGATTGATTTTGGGGATGTTTCCCACCGTTGGATCTTTGATCCAAGCGCTTCTGTTTTACAGAAGGCAATCTTCTTGTTTTTAACAAGATTGGGAAAATATTTTCCCATACAGAGCTTATTCTGTATCTTGGTGATTTTTCACCATTGGATCTTTCATCCAACAGTGCTTTAATTTTTAGAGGTAATTTGATTATTTTCAGTCATCTTTGTTGGATTTTTGATCCAAGTGTAGGGAACATTTAGTTCCAGCGCTAGCGCTCTCGTACTTTGCACATGAGCGCTGCATCAGAGTCTTTGACTCTTGGTGCTAGCGCGCTTAGCGCTAGCGCTTTTGTGCTTTGCACGTGAGCGCTGCATCAGAGTCTTTGACTCTTAGCACCGGCGCTGCTAGTGCTGGCGCTCTCGTAC
This sequence comes from Agapanthus africanus, assembly GCA_030015575.1. Lineage (NCBI taxonomy): Eukaryota > Viridiplantae > Streptophyta > Magnoliopsida > Asparagales > Amaryllidaceae > Agapanthus > Agapanthus africanus. The sequence continues at coordinate 870,892,470 of JASDDO010000024.1, read as the reverse complement.
TTTGCATGTGAGCGCTGCATCAGAGTCTTTGACTCTTAGTGCTGGCGCTACTAGTGCTAGCGCTCTCGTGCTTTGCACGCGAGCGCTGCATCAGTTTTTGACTCTTAGCGCTGGCGCATTTAGCGCAGCGCTTTTATAAAGCACTGCTTCATTTCAAATTTCAAACTTTGAACAGAACTTTGCTTTGATTGGGGGAAACAAATGCTCCCCCACCGTTGCGCTCACGTGGTTTACACGTGAGTGCAGCGGTGGCAGCATATCCGCCATTGGATCAACTTGGAAGTTGAACCAACTTCCAGCGTCTATAAATAGGGCCTTTGGCCCTTGAGATTACCTCTGTTCATCTTCTTGTTTTCTCTTGAGAATTAATTCTCCTTCAGAGCCAAACTCTTTGTCTTAAGAACTCTCTTAGAGTCAGAACCCTGTCAAAAATCTAGGTAAAGATCAAATCTTTGAAGGGATTATTTCATAATCTAGGGTTTCACCCATTAACAGAGCTTTGCTCTTCTTAAATCATATAGATTTTTAGGGTTTTTCAATAGAGTTTTGCTCTTCATAAATCTAAAGAGATCTTTCTTAGGGTTTCTTAACCTATTAATAGACCTTTGCTCTTTTCAAATCATATAGATTTGTTAATCTTTCATGAAGAACTCTTAGAGTTTGTTCATGGATCTTGAAGATCTCGGAATTTTTAATTCATTAAAAGTTTTGCTTTTAGGGTTTCTGATGGGTTACTCCATCATCTTCACAGAGTATAGCTCTTCAGAATTTTTTTTGGGGAATTTTTATTCCCTTCATCATTAGAGTTGACAGACGTCACTCTGTTGTAGAGCGCTCTTCTCAAGCGAGATTAACTCCTTGGTTCGAGGGGGCCCCTCATTAAATAAGAATCCTTTTAGGATTTTCTATTTAATGAATGTCCGTCTCATCAATGATGAGACTGACTCATCATTGATGAGCCGCCATCTAGATTTTGTGGGTCCCTTTTGGTCTCCTCGCAGTGCGGTACAAATTTAAAGTACCTGTACCAAAAATTGAACTGTAGCATTGATGACTAATTCTTGTTCTTTTTTGCGCAGGTACTATGTCTTTCGACACTTCTTTCCCATTCGTCCGTTTAGAAAGCGGATTCTCTGAAGCGCCTGTGGACAGGGAAGTCTTCGCGTTGATCAAGGATCATGACCCAGAGCAAAAGAACCTTCATTTATGGAGGACGTGGTACAATCAAATCATCCGGGGCCGACGCAGCTTTTCTTGTGCGACGCCTTCAGAACCAATCTCCGCTGTTCATTATGCCGACTCACCCTAGGTTAACTGTGCCATAGAGGAGGTCCACTGGAACTCAGAGGGTCGCCTTTAGCCCTCTATGGCCGCGATACCTATGCAGCCGCCGATGGCTTTAGATATTCTTGGGCGGCGTATATGTCAGGGCGAGTCACGCCCATGGGGACAGGTGTATATGATTGGCTTGACTCCTCGTCATTCGGCCGGATACCTGCAGTGGGCTCGATACATCTTATCGGCAAAAAAGTCGGCGTTATTGAAGCTCGGGCTGTACCCTGCTATCTATGCATCGCTTTTCCAGTATCCGGCGCCTCCGGTGTAGTGGATTAAAGCTTTCTTAGAGTAATGGAACATCCCAACACACACTTTTCTCTTACCGGATCGGGAGGTTTCAATCTCCCTAGAGGAGTTTGCGGAGATCTCAGGCCTACCTGTCAGAGGGGAACATTACGAGGAAATACTTCCCCCTGAAGAATACGTTTTTGCGACCCGATCAGTAGTGATGGGTCTGACTCCGGAAAATGCCATTCAACACCGATTCCAAAGCTTAATCAAGGTGTTGAATATTTATGAGTGCCAGTTCTTGGAATCTGGGAGGCACGGCATCAGCTTCACAGATTTTATTGCCTGCTTTCTTCGCCCCGAATTCATTTCAAAGGAAGCTGCGAAATTTGCCAAGCTCGCCGATCCCTTCGGCTTTGGTTTGGACAAACAGCCTGCAGCGGAAGCGGATCAGAGGAATTTCTTTCTCCCGGACATCCCGGTCGCCCCCTTCGCAGATCTTGCAGCTTCAGATGTCGACGAAGAGACGTTATTTTTGGGGTTTCTCGGCCTATGGCTAAGTTGGTTCGTACTTCCTATGCACCCTCGTCATATGAGGCCGTCTGTTTTCTACTCGGCTCACCGGATGGTTGAAGGAACGCGGGTTGCCGTCGGGATTGCCGGGCTGGCTCATTTGTATCACGGCTTGAGCTTAGCGGCGGACACTACTCAGCCGGGTTTAGAGCCCGTAAATCTCCTGCTGCACTATTTTACTTCGTGGATCGAGCTGCACGTGCTTGGAGCCTTTGGAATCTACAAACGTCCCCATTTCTATGATAGCTACAATTTTCCCCGGGTGATGTCTATAATCGACGCCGTTGCTTCAGACCCGTCATCGCGAGAAGCTCGGGGGGTGATCCTCCGCCCGCGCATGGTTGGGGACAGCATGACCTTCGTTGATAGGGTCATGACTATCGGCAAGGAGTCAACTAAGGAGGTGCAGCCGCTGCGTGACTCCTTCAAGGACGGGGTTTCCACGTTGAAGGCTCGGGAGATCCTGCATTTGTACTCGATCAGGCCGGGCTTCTTAGTATTCCGGCAGAACGAGTCGGCATTGTTTATGAGGTACAACCCGCATCGCTTTGCCCAATAGTCGGGTTACAACCAGGGTGTTCCCCTCGAAGCTTTTCTGACTGAACCGACTGCCACTGAAGAGGGCATTCGCACTACGCTGCACCATTTCATGTGCCTGAATACCGGGTCCATCTTCCTTATTAGCGAGCCGAGCTACGTCCCGAACGCCTCGAATGCATATGTGGCGTGGTAACAGCACGTGACGGGTGCCGTGATTAGGGAAGAACGACGGCTGTTGCTTGATTGCAAGGGTGCAGTCCCTGCCGGAAACTTGTCCGTCCCTTTAAAACGACGAATTTCCGTTCGTCCTTCATTAAGGGAGACTAATACAGTTGGTCCCTCACACCTTTACTTCAAAGCTACAGCCCAGCATTCCTAAAACGGTAGCTATAGCATCTCCGGACTCTAGAGTTGGCACGGAGATTGGGACATGTCGCCCAAAAATGCCCGTGAAGCGTAAGCTCCTATCGTCGGCCGCCGGGGCTCGTTCGCAGAAGAAGAAGAAGTCGATGTTTTCTGTCGACGTCGTACTCGGCTAGGAGCCCCAAGCTCCCTATAGCGAAGGTTTGAGTGAGTACGGGACCAACGAGGGTCTATTTATCGAGCCTGCGGATGATACTGATCTTCAAGCCGTCCTTATGGCTTCCGAGCGACAGGCTCGCACAGAGGTGGCGTTGCTATCGCTTGCGGAGACGGGTATGCTCTAGTCATGTCGTTTGAGCTTTTTCCTTCTATTTTATTATGCATTTATTAATACATCCTTCTTTGTCAGGCATCTCCGCTGAAGAGGGTCTGGCGGCTTCCCTTCGGACTTTTGAGGAGAAAGAGAGGCTTCACGCTTCTTGTAGCTTGGGTATAACTTATTTCGCTTGATTACGCCCTCATGCTTTATACTTGTGCTCTGACGCTTTATTTCACCTTGTTACAGGGACTACTTCGGCTCTAGTTGTTCCAGGTGTAGCGCCGATCCCAAGCGATGGTGCAGTAGTCTTGTCAGAGCCGGCCATCACGGCTACGGTTATCCCCAATCCAGCGCAAGAGTCTTCTCTAAAACAGCTGATGATGGACTCCCTAGCGGTGTCGGAGGCAGAACTAGGGTCAGATGACGGCGAAGGCATCCCCTTGTCCGAAGTCTTGAGGAGGTCGGTCCTCACTGCTCAAACTGAAAAGAAGCGTAGGAAGCGCGCAGCGAGGGAGCATGATGCTACCTTGGCTGCGGGTGCAGGCTCATGCAACATTCCTTCTGTCGCTATTACTTCAGAGGGTACCCCAGCTGCCTTGTCAACTGCCCATAGACAGGTTGCGCGGGCGGTTCGGGAGGCAACTGAGGATCCATCACAAGGTAATGCAATGCCTATTTTTTTATTAGAACTCAGTCTGCAAATTCTTATATATCATATCCTGCAGGGCCAATTCTTGGCGGTGAGATGGTAGGAGAGGCGACGGCGACCATGGAGCCCGAAGTAGCTACTCTCTCCAGGGAGTCTGGGACTGCCCAAACCGCTGCTCTCTCCCCTAGTGGCTCTCTAGCGTCGGCAGGCATCACGAGTGTCACGACAGCCCTTTTCGAATCAGGGGACGAAGCCATGGGCACCGAGACCGTCCCACTGAAGGAGAGCGAAGAAGTCACTAGGCCTAGTGATGCTTCTGTTGCTGAAATTGTGCCCTCTGAAGCACCTCGGGTCGCCGCAATGACGGCTGTTGTTCCCTCGCCTACTCCCATGTCTTCTGAAATGTTGGAAGGTACAGGTTTATGATTCATCGGCTTCATTGTGGGTATCACTCTCCTTGTACAGTATGTCTTCATAACTTTCCAGGAGTCCTTTTTGATCACCTGTATCAGGTGCTGAACCCGCATTTCTCATTCCAGCCAGAGATTGCCCTATCTGCTGATGTCGGTGGGTATAGTCTATAACCGATGTCTTTTCTTTTATCTTACGGATAGCCATGTTGCTAACTATTCTTCATATTGGATATAGCGCCACGGGTCAAGAGAATAACCGAGCTCCATGCACTCCCCGTCCTACCGCCTTTTATAGCCGGTATGATAGGCTTTACCCTTTATGCGTTTTCTTTATTTCCTGAGTTGGCATTTAACCGTGACTCATTCTGTAGCAATCGCATCGACTCCAACTCCCTTCGAGTCTCGCATTCCGATGCCGGCAGGGCCTCTTGTTAAACTCACATCTTCTCGAAGCGCCGTGAAAAGCCGACGAATGTTGAGCGAGTTCTTCGAGGATCTTGATGTTGAGGCCTTCACCCCCGCTGCAAATTTTGCTATGTAGGTTAATCCAATGCTGGCGACACTCGTGAACTTCCATGATGAGGACGTCGTCGGGTCTTGGGTTGACTATTGCAGGAAGATTGAGGCCTGTCTGTATGAGATTGAGCTCAGGCGTCCTGCTCCGGAGGTGTTGGCTTCAAACTCCCAGCGGGCTGCATGGGTTGAGCAGAGCGTTCCTTTCCTTCGCTATTTCAAACAAGAGGCGACCCTTAAGCGAAAGGAACGTGAGGCGACTTCTGCCGAGTCTGTCCAACTGCGTGCCGAGCTTACAGCGAACGCTGCACAGCTGAACTCCATCTTTGAAAACCTTCAATGATATATTTCTGACGGGCTGGTGCTGAGGAAGAAGGTTGATTTTACTGAGCAGGTTGCGCAGAGTCAGGAGCCTGTTCAACAGGAAATTGATGAGAAAATTTCATCCTATCTGCAGCAACGGGCCCAAGTCGAAGCGGAGCTGGCCGTGGTGGCTGATCGCGAAAAGGAGTTGAGAGGAGTGCGCGAGCGACTTTCTGATTTGCTAAAATCGCCTCCTTCTCAATAGCTACTTCTGTATCGATTAAACATTTGTAACTTATGAATAACATGTATTCATTTCATTCATTTTTTATTCTATTCATTTTCATATGATGTAACTTGTATCCAATTGAATTCATGAATAAAGGACACATTCCTTTTCTATCTTGCAGTATCGCCTTCTTTTCTTTGCTGTGTTGTTGTCATGTGATTTTAGTAAATTTGGCCTGTAGATGATAGATAATAGTTCATCTTGAACTCTTTGTATGGTAGTGATGGCTTAGGAAACAGGTTCAGATCTGCCGCCTAAGACTTTTCAATTTTATGAGCCATGAGGGTCTCATAAAGACTTTTTCTCCCCACGAGTCGTGGGGATCTCATAGGTGTATTTTCTCCTTAGGAATTGTGAGGATTCCTAAGTCCGTTTTCTCTTAAGAGTCGTAAGGATCTCGCAAGAGAATTTTCATCCTTACAAGTCGAAATGACTCGTAAGTGGTTGATGAGTTGACTTGTTCCCGAGTCGAAGCGTTGCTTCGACTCGGAGGTCGAGGGTTGACTTTCGCGGCGTCGGGGTTGACTTTCGCCGTTTTCTACATTGTCAGGGTTGACTTTCGCCGCTACGACGTCAGGGTTGACTTTCGCCGCTACGACGTCAGGGTTGACTTTCGCCGCTGCGGCGTCTTGTGAACCGCAAAGTCTCAGAACTGGGGACTTTGCCGTGGCTCCAATTAGTAGTGCCACGTCCGTATCCTGCTGGAATGAGGAGTAACGCCGTTGTTGATCTCCAGGCTGTAGATGTTGCCGTCGAGATTTGGAACTAGGGACTTTGCCATGGCTCCGCTTCGGTCGGTTGTTGAAGTCACGTCTGCATTCGGTTGGAGTGAGAGGAGACGTCGTTGTTGATCTTTAGGCTGTAGATGTTGCCGTCGAGATCTGACTCTCCCTTTGACAGAGTCCAGTGTGGAAATGTGGTTCCCTTTTCGTTCATGCCCATGGATTGTATACAGGGATCAGTATGGACTTACCTGCAGGGCAAAAGTTTCATTTTATACGTATTTTGTTTTCTTTCCACGATACTCTATCATTTCAGCTTTTTATATCGCGAAAGTTGCTATTGCCCAATCATTTCGGCTATTTTTCGCGGTGCCCAATCATTTCGGCTATTTTTTCTTTTTACTCGCTGCTTTTTATTGCGAGTTGCCCAACCATTTCGGCTATTTTGTATGCATATATTTTACTTGATGATTTTGTTGCAAGTTGCCCCATCATTTCGGCTATTTCATATGCATTTTTAGCTCGCTGATTTTTTATCGCGAGTATGGAACTTGGAATCTGGTGCCAGTCTTAGCATCAACATCGCTGCGACTGGAATATTGCCAGGAGCGAATCATCATTTGCCGTGAAAGGACTTGGAATTTGATTCCGATTCAGGCATCAGCATCGCTACCACTGGTACATTGCCAGGAGCGAATCATCATCTTTCTTTGTCGGTTTGAACAAAGATGGCTTAGCAAAGGTGTTTCTCTCTACGAGTTGTGAGGATCTCGTAGGTGTCTTTTCTCCTTAGGAATCGTGAGGATTCCTAAGTGTATGTTCTCCAGTAAGTCGTAAGGATCTTGCAAGAGTGTTTTCTCCTTGTAAATCGAGAGAACCTACAAGTGTTTGTTCATCAAATGAGAGCATTCCTCGTCGTTGGTGGGACTCGGCAAGGAAATGATTATTTATGCCCGTGGATTGTATACAAGGGTCAGTATTGAACCGCTTGTAGGGCAATCTGGTAAAGGTGATGGCTTAAGAACAGGTTCAGATTCCTGTAGCTTAAGGCTTTTGAATCTTATGAGCCGTGAGGGTCTCATAAGAGGGTTCTCCTTACGAGTCGTGAGGATCTCATAAGTGTAATTTCTCCTTAGGAATTGTGGGGATCCCTAAGTGTATTGCTTCTTTGTGAGTCGTAAGAATCTCACGTAGGTAATTTTCTCCTTACAAAGTCGAGGGACCTTGCAAGTGTCTTTTAACGAGATTGCGCCCTTTCCGGGTTTTCACAAACTCGCCGGTAGCCCTGCTGTTTTTACTCACAGAGCCCTTTCGGGTTTTCATCCGTGCCATTTTGCTTGTGGACGTACCCTTTTTTTAACGAGTCTGCGCGCTTTTGGGTTTTCACAAACTCGCCGGTAGCCCTGCTGTTTTTATTCACGAAGCCCTTTCGGGTTTTCATCCGTGCCCATTTTGTTTATGGACGTACCGTTTTTTTTGCGTCAGTCCAAGGATGCTGCGGGTTTGTAGTAGTTTAAAAATGTTTCGGTCAGTAGTTAGTTTTAGGACATTTCTGTCTTTTGTTAGTTTTAAGACATCTCGGTCCGCTATTAGTTTAGGGACGTTTCAGTCCATCGCACGTTTTCGAGGCGATGTTTCGCCGGGTACTACTTATAGAGTTTGAGCTTGAGAAGATAGCGAGTGGACATAGGCGTCGTCATCTATCGTTGACCTAGGCTGTGACTCGTCAGGCGTAGTATTTTTTCAAGAACCGGTCGTTTATTGGCCTAAAGGGTCTTTCACCATGCATATTCACGAGCAAGTAAGCCCCACCTTGGTAGACCTTGTCTATGATATACGGACCCTCATAATTCGGCTCGAACTTCCCCCGTTTGGCACGATTGGGGATCATAGGTCTCTTGACCACTAGCACGAGTTCGCCTTGGCGAAATGTCCTTGGTCTAGTTAATCTTTCGTAAGAGCGCGTCATCTTTGCTTTGTAAGCTTCTAGGTTTTGTTGCGCCATGAGACGAGTTTCATCGAGGGCGTCGAGCTCCTCAAGGCGAAGATGAGTATTCTCCTCGTATGTTATCTCGTAGTGAACCGCCACTCATAAGGAGGGTAGTTCTATCTCCAAAGGGATTACTACTTCTGTGTCGAATACCAACGCATATGGCATTGTGTTCATGGCCGTTTTGAACGTAGTCCGATACGCCCAGAGAGCTTCATGCAGTCTCTCGTGCCAGTCCTTCTTATTTCGGGACACCGTCTTCTTTATGATCTTTGTCAAGGTCTTGTTGAAAGCCTCAGCTAGATCATTATCTCGGGGATTATAGACCGAAGAGTATCTCCAGTCTATATTATGCTGCTGTGCGAAGCGGCTGATTTTGTGATTCCTGTAGGTTGGTCCATTATCGGAGATAATTCATCGTGGAGTGCCGAACCGATAGATGACGCGTGTCTTGAAGAAATGGAGAATATTCTCCGTCTTCGCCACTCTTAGCGGTACTGCTTCTGCCCACTCAAAGAAATAATCGGTTATCGTCAATATGAACCGATGTTCTCTGGATGACGCTGGTTCGATGGTCCCGATTATATCGATTCCCCATATTTCGAACAGCCAGCTGGCTACTGTTAGGTGTAGCGGGTTTGAATGCTGATGGATGAAGTCCCCGTGAATCTGGCACGAGTGGCATTGTTTCGCGTATTCGAGACAATCCTGAATCATCATGGGCCAATAGTAGCCCATTCTTTTGATCTTCATTTTCATCTTTGGTCCGGCTTGATGAGAACCGCAAAGTCCATCGTGAGTTTCTTGGACAACTCTCTTTGCTTCTTCTGGTCCCAGGCTTCTCAGCCACAGAGAGTCAAACGATCTCTTATACAACGTGTCATTGATGAAGGCAAAAGACAGAGCTCGTTTCATGAGCTGATGTCTCGAAGATGCATCTTCAGGTGTTCGACGGGATTTGAAGTAGTCTATAACGACTTCTCTCCAATCCTTGGCCTTTTCCTGGTCCTCTATTTGTAGGGCCGCTTCCTTTTCTTCAGACAATTTTGGAGATATTTCCGCTGGTGCAAGAACCCGACGGCTTTGTACAACGATCTTTACATCATCGAGATTTTCGTCAGCCAGTTCTTTAGCAAGTTTGGCTAACGCCTCCGCTTTGCTATTTTCCGCACGCGGTATGCTTTCCAGGGCGTAGACAGGGATTTGAGTCAGCAATTGTTGTACTCTCTCGCCGTACTACACCAACTCTGGTTTGCAAGTTTGATAGTTGTCATTTACTTGACTAACGACCAGCTGGGAGTCTCTGTATATGAGGAGGTTTTCGATTCCCATGTCGACAGCAATCTCAAGACCTGCTATCAAAGCCTCATATTCTGCTTCATTATTTGTCCTCGGTTCTTTTAAGGGAAAGGCAAAGCGCATTATCCCTCCTTGTGGAGTCACGAAGATAAGGCCTACCTCAGATTTGATTATAAGGGAACTGTGCTTTCGCTTCTTCATGGAAGATGCTCCATCGAAGTAGAGTTCCCATCGGGTATCATTCCCTCTTCTCTCCCTGCTGATTGCGTCTAACGCGTGTTCGTCCAGAAATTCGCAGTTTAAGGGAGAGTCGGCAGGTATCGGGTGTTCAGCGAGGAAGTCGGCGATAGTCTGGCCTTTCACCGCCTTGAGGAGTCGATAGACTATCGAAAACTCCATCAAGAGGAGGGCCCATTTAGCGAGTCGTCCTGTCAATATGGCTCTTGACATCAATATTTGAGAGGATCCACTTTTGATATGAGGTGAACCTCATGCGCCAACGCATAGTGTCTGAGCCTCGTTATGGCGAAGATTAACGTCAGGCAGTGTTTTTATATGGGGGAGTAGTTATTTTCTGTCCCCAGGAGAACTCGACTCAAATACTATAGGGCTCTCTCTTTCCCTTGATCATTCTCCTGTGCCCATAGCGCGCCTAAGGAACCTTCAAGGGCGGTTGTGTACAGGATGAGGGGCTATCCCTTGACCGGGGCGGTTAGCACCGGCGGATTCTGCAGGTATTGCTTGATTTCGTCCAGTGTGCTTTGGCATTTACGATCCCAGATGTACGGGGTTCCCTTCTTCATTAGATGACTGTATGGGCGACATTTGTCGGAAAGATTGGTTATGAACCGCCAGATATACGCGAGCTTCCCCTGGAGAGATCACAGTTGCTTCAAAGTTCTTGGAGAAGGCATTTCCATGACCGCCTTGATCTTCGACGGGTCTATTTCGATGTCTCGGTGTCGTATGATGAATCCTAAGAATTTACCTGAGGAGACTCCGAACGCGCATTTGAGAGGGTTCATCTTCAGGTTGTATTTCCGAAGGCGCTGGAAAACTATCTTCAGATGCTCCTAATGCTCTTCGTGCGATTTGCTTTTCACCATGAGGTCATCGATATAACATTCAACTATTTCATATATGAGGTCATCGAAAATCTTTGTCATGGCCCTCTGATAGGTAGCGCCGGCGTTCTTCAGACCGAAAGGCATCACTTTGTAGCAGAATATGCCCAGAGGAGTCCGGAAAGCGGTATGCTTCTGGTCTTCAGGATGCATCTTTATTTGATTATACCCTGACGAGCCGTCCATGAAGAAGAAGACTTTGTGAGTGGATGTGTTGTCTATCATCAGCTCGGTAACCGGCACGGGAAAGTCATCCTTCGGACATGCTCTGTTGAGGTCCCGAAAGTCTACGCAGATGCGCACCGTCCCATTTTTCTTCATCACCGGGACGATGTTGGCGATCCAGTCAGGGTATTGAACTTCTTGGATGAAGCCGGAGTCAATTAGCTTCTTGATTTCGGCATTGATGCTCATTTCAAGTTCGAGCCGCATTCTTCTTGGTGCTTGCTTGACTGGCTTGACGTCCGGAGATATCGCCAATTTATGCACACCTATCTCTGGATCTAGTCCCGGCATCTCGGAGTAGTTCCATGCGAAGCACTCTTTATACTGCAAAAGCACGTGTCTTAGCATAGCTACCTGTTCTTCGGACAGCAGCTTACTGATGAACATAGGCCTCGGGTCATTTGCGATCCCCAAGTCGATTTTCCTTAGGTTGTCCGCAGTAGTATGTATCCCATCTTCCAGCTCTTTTGGCGCCGGCGGAAGTTCTGAGATCAACTCATCTTCATCCTCATTTTCGAAGCACCAGGAGAGGTCATCCATATCCTCGCGTACTCCTTCTTCTGATAGCGTTATCGCGTGACAGGTACGAGATCGTTTCCAAGACCGATATTGATCTGGTTCTACTCTCGCTATGTACGTTGCTCTTGGAACATGCTTCTGTGGTGGGGTTACCCTCTAACTGCTGAATAGAGCAAACCTGCCTTACTGATACTGGTCTTCTACCCGGTTTTTGAATATGAAGCAGTCTTCGAGAGGATATCCTATTGCTCGGTGATAGGAGCAATAATCCGGATGAGAGACCTCGTCTGCTTGTTCGGGGTGTTTGGACTCCGGGAGCGTAATCATTTGATGTTTCATGACAAGATCGAATATCTTTCTTGTCTTGTCTTAGGGAAAAGAATATGCTCGACCCATCTTTTTTATAAGAGACGGATCCCGGCTGCTTAATTCTCGATCGCGTGCCTTCTTGGACCCGCTTTGCCGCTGTCGAACGCTTTTTCCGTTCTTTAGTTTGTTTTTGCCTCCGCGTCGGGTCTTCTGTATGACGGGCTGGCAACGAATGGCATCGTTATTCTCCGTAGCCTGCTGAAGGAGGCGCTGCGTCCTGGCTTTCTAGTAAATGGCCATTTCACGGTTGTGGTCATCCCGGACCCTTTGACCCGCTTCCCTTATTAGGTTGTTCATCTGTTCTTCAAACGATAGACTTGGCATTTTTACAGCGGGGCCTCGTTTTGGTTCAATTGCAGTGTCTTTTAACAGAGCATCTCCTTCTTCATCGAAATCATGTATAACGTAGCAGCCATAGAATCGCTCCCGTTTTTTGGATTGAACATATCCAAGCCCGATCGTTTCCATTCTCCCGTTGGGCAATCTTCGCTGAGTTCCGGGGACGTTCCAGATCCTGTTGTAGAACTGAGCGTGTCGAGCAGTCTGTTTGAAGGGTATACCTTGCCGCCTCAACAGCCTTTTTAATTCTTCTCTGTAGAATCTGGGCAGACGGATGGGCTGGAGCCTGTCAAGCGTAGAATCGGCACCCTGCCATATTTCTTTCTCCACTTTGGTTTCCGCGGATCGATAAAAGAGGATCGCCTTTTCATCTTTTCGCCTGAGAGGGACACAGAACGTCTTCAGTTCTTGCACACTATAGGTATCAAGCGCATCAAGCTCCCTGTAGTGCTGCCGCGGAACCATAGCGATCTGCAAACTCTGATCATCTCCAGTGAGGGCCTGAACCGATGGACGACCGAGAACACTGTATTGACTTCGTCTTCAGAGTCACTACCGAAGACCAGAATAAGGATAGATGGTCCCGGCTTGCTGCATTGGGGCAGTCCTGAATAGACTATCTCTTCCTCCTCCTCGGTATCGCTCCCAAAGATCGGAATAGTGGTGATAGTTTTTTGCTTATTCTCTGGTTTATGGAATCTTTCCGTGTCTTCAAAGTCTGGCAAAAAGTACTTTGCGTCTTCATACTTGCGGACTTCATTTACGGAGAATGGGTTCAGTTCCCCTGTCACGGTATATTCGAGACCATCTTTGAATTACTTCATACACTGATGCTGTGTAGAAGGGATGATGTTATACTCGTGTAACCAAGGCATGTCGAGCAAAGCGTTGTAGCAAGTCTTGGCATCAATGACGTAGAACTTGATGTCAGTGACGAGCAGCCCAAAGCGTAACATCAGTATCACAGACCCGAGCATCCGTGATGAGTGGGAGTCGAACCCGGAGATAGTGATTTTATCCCGAGCGAGGTGTTGAACGCTCATGCAGATTTCTTTTAGAACCCTCACATTTAGGAGATTGACAGAGGACCCGTTGTCAACTAAGATCTTCCCTATCTTGATGTCATGGCAATATCCGGTGACATACAAGGGACGGTTGTGCTCGCATGTTCCGAGGAGGAGATCTTCATCGCTAAAAGTGATGTCAGCTGTGTGCACTTCTTCCAGCTCGTCCTTCATCTTTTCTTCTGCAAGGAAGGCTTGAAATTGCTTGGGCTCTTGTAGTGCCTTGATCAACGAATCTCTCGCCTCTTTAGATAGCATAAGGGCATCGAGAATGCTTAGCTGCGAGGGTATCTTCCTCAGGTGTGCCAGAACGTTGTAATCCACCTTGTTTTTCTGTGGCAGGTTCTTGGCTGCCAGCTCTTCGACGCCTCGGTCATTGAGGGCGATATCTTCAAGGACTTTTTCTTTCCCTTTATCTTTTTTGTTCGCTCCTTTGCTTGTGGGTCCGAGATTCTTTTCGGGTAACGTGCGATTACGCAGCTGAATGTTCTCACAGGTCTTCACCGCTTCTGTTTCGAAGATGGATTCCTTGAAGAGAGGGCCAATGGTTATTTCTTCATCAGAATCGCTCCCGAAGGTGAGGACTTGCGAGTCCTTGGAATTAATCATGTGACAATCGCCGGCAGTTCTTTTGCGCTCCTCTGTCGTGCTTCTCTGCTCTTGACGAGTTTTGCGCTTCATCCGCTTGAAATGCTGTCGATGAGCAATGTATCCCTGCCACCAGTTTTTAAAGGCGTTGCACTCTTCAGTAGGGTGCGCAATCCTCTGATGATATAAGTAGTAATTTGGATGTACATCCTCTTCGTCAAGATGTATCCCACCAGGAGTTTTTCCTTCGGAGGGTGGCAGCTTCATTCCCATTGACATGGCTTTGGCGAACCGTTTCCTCGTCTTAAGTTTGCTTTTGTTTACGGCGGATGTGCTTTGATCTGGTGGGAGTGTTTTAACCCTTTCATCCAGTCGCCAGCGTTTGGCTTTTTCTAATATGGCCATTTCGCGCTCTCGATCGGCTTTGCTTTTCTGACGGGCTGCATTCAGCAGCAGATCGATCATCTCGTTAGACGGTTCCAAGGGTTTCAGTTCGGGATCTGCCCCTAAATTTCTCTGCATCAGGAGCTTCTTCACCATCTATTGACGAGTGAGAGATCATGTGGCAGCTCGCCACATAATCCTCAGGTTCATCTGACGAGTATTCTCCCTCATCTTTGTTGCCATCTTTGTCTTCAAGGATGTGGTTGAGAAACTCTTGGAGTGTGACTGGGGTTCGCGCCTTTTGGTTATATTCCTCCAACGCGTCAATGCGTTTTTGTAGGTCTGTGCGCTTGTCATCCGGCTTCACGAGCTTTTCGGTCTTCTTCTTCTTCTTTAAAGACTTTGATGGCTGGGCATGGGCGTTTTGATTATCGCTACCAATTCTTGGCGTTGGGCGCGGTTTTAGCATTCCCTCAGTGATCTCGGGTTCCAGCGGACTTTTCCACCTGATCACAGGGCATGTTTGGAGATCTTTCAGCCTTCTTTTCGTGTTAGTTGAAATAGTAACCTCACATGGAGCTTCTTCTATAAAAGAGCGTGTCCACCTTTTTAGAAGCGTGTGGCTGTGGTGGGTTTACCCTCCAGTTTTCAGACAACGCGAATTTGCCTTGCTGGTACTGGTCCTTAATCCAGTTTTTGAAGATAAAGCAGTCTTCAATTGGATGGCCCATTATTCGATGGTAGGGGCAGTAGTTGGGACTGTTGACGTCACCGGGCTGCAGTGTGCCTTTCGGATCCGGTAGGGTGATGAGCCTGTTGCGCACCGCCAACTCGAATAGTCTTCCCGTTTTATCCCGAGGAAACGAATAAGGGCGTTTTAACCTCTCGTTGAAGAGTCGCTGTCTATCACTTTGGCGATCAGCTGGTTTTGGACCACTAGGCTGTTGTTGAGCATTGGCGACGAAGGTCACTTTCCCCTTCCCCTTTTCATTTTGAGGCTCCATTTTTGAGGAAGAAGGTCTATGGCCCATCTGATCCAATTGGGCCAGTTTGTCAATCAAGGCCTGGAAGGTAGTCGGCTTGAAAAACATCATGAACTGGGATATGGTCGCCTGCGAATCGAGGGTACCCACGAATAGGCCTACTGCAGGAGCCTCTTCTATGAGCCGTTCGCACTTCGACCATAGATTCCGCCACCGTATTGCGTACTGAACCCATGTTTCGCCTAGCTTCACCCTGGCGTTAATTAGTGCGGTGATCGGGGTGCGCTCGCTAGCGCTTGCGAATCTATGTGTAAACAGTAGTTCTATTTCTGCAAATGTCTTAACAGAGTCATTCGGGAGTTCGGAATACCACTCGAATACTGTCTCCGACAAGCTGCCAACGAATTGGCGAAGCAGTAGCTTATCGTCACATCCGGTGTTGCCGCACAGAGCCCTGAATTGAGCAACGTGCAGGTGTGGATTCCCCGTCCCCTTATATACATGGAATTTAGGGATTGTATACCCCGGTGAGTACATTATTTGGTCGTACCAACCCGGATAGGGTCGTCCAGTCTTAACAATTTGGCCGGCCGCTTCGCTCGACAGATGAGCTCATATCTGTTGAGCGATATAGTCATCCACGGCGGCTTTGGAGACGGTCTCCTCTTTGGCTGCTGATAGAGCCGGAAGAGGGTTCGATGTCTCCCCTCTGTCGTCTTCAAGGATAATCGGGGGGTCTTCAGCTGGAGGATCCGGCTATATCATCATCCCGACCATATCTTAGAATAAAAGCGCCATTTCTTTTATTTTGGCCGCTTGTTCCGCGGCCTCTTTGTCTTTCCTCTCGAGCATTCTTCGGAGGAATTCGGCATCAGTTTCCTGTTCTTGGCGCTGCTCCGACGATGTCTCCAGGATTGCTTTTGGTCCGGTGAGCGCGGCCATCTTCGCTAGCATTTCCTGGAGCTTTTGCTGTTGCTCCTGGGCTTTTGTCACAGATCGGGTGAGTGGTCGCTGGCCCATGGAGATACGGCTATCCTTTTTCCCGGATACCATATAAATAGTGTGCACCACCATGCCCCCAGACTTGGGGCGTTTAGGTTCAGTGCCCTTGAGATTCGTCACAGACACGGGGATTTTCTCCGGCCTTCTCCTCTTGTGGGTGGTCGAAGTTGAGGGAGCCGTTGCAGCGGGCACCCAAGTAGACGACACCTTCTGTGGTACGACAGGGTGGTCCTTCTCTTGCCAAACTTTCATCTTCTTCGGTCTTCGGGAGTAGTCTTGGTCGATCACCGAGTCTTGGACCTGTTGCCGGACCTTGTGAATTTTAGAGGACAACCGCTGATGGGTTGCTCTAGCTTCGCCTTTGTGACGTTCTCCATAGGTGGAGGAGATCTTTTTAACACGGTCGTCGAAGAGTTTTTGCGCACCCTCCTAAGTGGTTCGAAGTTGTTCCCAGTTGGAACAGCGACATCAATTTCCACCGTTGGACCTGGCGGAGTAAGTCCAGAAGGGGAACTGCTCCCAGTCTTCCTCACTCAGCGCCAGTGGCGACATCGTCGTGCGGATGGTATTGGTTCAGCTATGGGGTGGCTTCATCATGCCTCTTGCTCTGGTGGAGGGTTGCCGTTGGTGCCAGCCTATTGAAATCTGACGTCCGTTATATGGGGATGGCCAACCTGTCGAAGACAGACTCTTGGGCAGGGGAAGCAGCTTTGGTGACTTCGCCTGAAGCGGGAATTGGAACTGATGGTCTTGTGAAGACTGATCCTTTAGCAGGAGAAGCCCCTTTTACGACTTCGTTCGTGTGAAGACCGGCTTCTTTGGAGCCTCCTGCATCGGCATCGGAGCATTGAATTTCATTGAGTATGGTCCCGAAGAACAACCCAGTGGTGGCCTGCATCACCTGTTCTACTGGCATTGCGTAAATGGAGGCTTCTTGGGGCCTGTAAGTTACTCCACCTAATAGGACGGAGTGGGAGTTGTTGCTGCAGTTGGTGCAGTTGGAAGTTATTGACGTCATCTTCTCTTCTGCATGGAGCAAGACACCAAATTTTAGTACCTCGAATCCAGGGGAAACCATATTAAACCGCAATTCGTTCGCGAACACGACACACGAAGTGTGGAGTGGAAAGAGGAAAAGGTCCCACCGGGTGTGCCAGAATCTGGCCGCCGCCGAAAGATGCGACCGGGATGTTAGGACGTCTGGCCTGAATTTTAGGGGCAGATGCTATTTGGTTTTATCCGTCCACCTCTCCGAAGATGACAAGTTGATTTATGGCACCGTGTATCGGAGGTTTAGACGGATGCGGCCGTTGTAGCAGACTTCGTCAGATTCCCCCTCATTGTGAGGGGTTTTTGATTGTGGGACATTCTTTCCTGCAGGCACAAGCCCCTGCAGTTAATTATGCTACCGCATCGCGGTAACCACTTTCTCCTTCTCCAGATGGTCACTTCGTGTCGTGTGTGTTTGTTTTGTTTTTGGTTGCCCGTGGATTGTATACGGGAACTAATTTATGTTTGTTGGGGTCGAAAATTGCACTCCGGTTGACCAAGTCAAAGTCAAGGTCAACCCCCAAGCCAAGTGGGCCCAAGCCCGAATCAAGTGGGCCCATGCCCAGGTCGAGTATGAACATGAAGCGCCTGATTGATTTCAAAAAAACTATCTATAATCGCAATCAAGAACGGCGTCGTATGTAGCTAGCCGGTGAGTAGGGTCGGTTCACAGGGATGTTGTGAATTTCCTAATCGCGCTAACGAGTTAATTCCGAACGGTGTGAATGGATTAATTAAATCTAAAAACTAAATTAATCAAGGGCAATTGAATTAAAGATCTAACTATCTAACTAGGGCAAGGAATTAAATTTATACTAGGACAGAGAATGAAAAATTACCTAGGGCAAGAATTAAAATTACCTACTTACTTTACAGATGGCTCTCTCCAAACATCAACACAAGATTTGTCAGATCTGAATTTCTGAAATGAAAAGAGGCATCGATGCTCTCCAAAAGAAATCTAAATTTTATTGATAAAAAGAGGCATAGGGAGGCATAAGGTTTACAATGATTTAGAGTCCCTATTTATAGAAGATAGGAAACTCTAGGGTTACAATGACTCGCATGTCTACATTTACAAAAATAGCCCTAGGTTGACCAGTCAAAGACGCACCCACGTTTTGGTAAAAAAATATTTTCCTCTGGGCTTCTTCTGGCCGTGGAACCGCGGCATTGGTGGGCTTGGGCCGTGGTAACGCGGCCCTTTGACAAGCTTGGGTTCTGAAAATTTTGGGTTATGTTCTGGATCTTTTTGGGCTTCTGGTTCTTTGGTTCTTTTGTCAATTGGGCTTCTACATTGGTTCCAGATCTTCAGTGAACAATTTGCAATGGATTTTTAACCGTTCGCTTTGTATTCTTGGACCTTGCGTTGCTTTGTTCATTGTGAACTTTACCTTTGATGTAGGCTTGATCAAGAGTCTTCTGTTTATTGGTCAAAGTCCACTTTTGCATCGTCTTTTCATCATTTTCACTGTTTTCTGTCCAAGAACCTGTAACCTGTAATATATAGCAGACATGCGTCAAAAGCACCTGTTTATTTATAAAAAGAATAAGAATGGGGAATATAATAATACAATATTATGGTGTGAACAAATACCCCCAAACTTATCTTTTGCTCGTCCTCGAGCAAACTTATTTTTATTCACTAAAATCGTAACCACACTTTCGCAGGGAAACACGATTGCACTGAGCTCGTGCAACAAGCCGTTAAACCTCTAGGTGTCCCTAGTAGGAGGAGTGTTGTCTCCTGAGGGTTTTCAGCGCATACCACCCACAAAATCCTATCAATTTGGCTTTTCGAGTTTAATTCTCCAATTAGGTTTTCTAACAAGGAATTCTATTATCTTCGACTTGCAAATTATCCACCCATATTCTTCACACTTCCTCATCATTTAATTTAAGATTATATATGTTCTATAGACTTACTTAGCTTTCGGCATCTTTTAAGTTTTCCTTCTAGGGTTCCATCTCCACTTAGGAATTTCTATCAACTCTATTAAAGATACAAGTTCTATTCTTCATTCCTCTCTCTCATCTAAACTCTAATCACATATCCCTACGTGTGTGTATAGATCACCCCTACACTTAGAAATTCAAATCAAGCAATCATACTTTCGTCCGTTGTCCAAAGCACTTCTTAATTGGTGAATTTTTAAATGAATTTTGCTTACACATCCTTCATGCGACCGTTAATACTTCTTGAGGTACCAACAACCGATTACAAGATGTGTTTGCATATTAAAGTGTAGTTCCTAATCTTGCAACACCCAAGGCTTTAGCAGTGACTCCCAAACCAGTTGGTCTAAAGCACTAGGTGATGAAGCACCCTCGCTAAATATTTTTCTATTTTTGCAGCCTTAAGTAATCACAAAAACCAGTGTTCATTTTTTTCTTCTTTATTCACTCTTTTTTTTCCTTTTATTTTCATTGTACTAAGGATTTTAGACAAGAGCATTTCAAGGTCTCTTCTACTATTCCAAGTTTCAAGGTGCGTGATTGTGCAAATTGTAGGGTATACATTTTCAGAATCTAGACTTAAGGTAGGAGCTATTTTTCAAACTCATACTCTAATAAAAATATCAATACTTTTTCTTCGTTTCGACTTACCCCAAGAAGTGAACTCAAAATTTGCCTATTTCTAAATAAACTACAAAGACATATACTTTCTACCGTTAAACTTTAAGGAAGGTTATTTTTAGGGTTTTTATTTTACTATGTCTAAGATCTAGTTGTTCCTAATCAGTTAACCTATCTGTCAAACTCTAGTCAAATAAGCCAGAATTGAATACAATAATTTTTATAATTTTTGAAAATTTTCAATTTTTATGAGTTTTCAAATAAGTATGCAAATGCAAAAATATGTACAAATGAATGCGAAGGAAAAAGACGTACCGAGCATACCCCCAAACTTGAACTTGACAGTGTCCTCATTGTTATGCTAAACCAAGAGGGTCAAAAATGCCGGTACTCCCCTGTTTATTTATTTACAAAATTTTTTTTATATTTTTTTTAATGTTTTGAATTTTTTTTATTTTTTATAGAAAAAGAAAACAAAAATATATACATATATACAACAAGGTTCCCCCCAAACTTAAGCTTGGCCTTACATAAGCCAAAGGTTAGCACCAACCATTCAAAGATCTTATCGTGGTAATGGTATAGTTGGTGTAAGAATGGGGTGGAAAGAAAAGAAATGAGAAGCACACGAGACCGTATGGGAAGAAGAGTGGAATATGGTCTCGGTGGAGGAGAAGAATGGCGGAAAGAAGAAAGAAGTGGAGTACGATCTTGAGGGTGTAAATCGAGTGAATAAATTAGCGCAATTTGTGATGACCGATGTGTTAAAAGCGATTGCGCTAACCTATCAACCCGTCGTGAAATGGGGTCAAATCCCTCAAGATTTGCAAGGAAACATGGGTACGCCGAACTTGGTTTTGGAGATGAAAGCGTAACGGTCTCATGGATGGTCGGAACAATGGGAAGGACGAAAGGGAGTGAATTAGGGATAGTATCATTCTCACCGTAGTAAACTGTCTCGAACTTGAAAGATTCCATTAATGGTTCGAAACTACTGTAAGCAACCAAGTCTGATGGTTCAACTAACTCATCTGAAAATGTAAAGGACTCAAACTCGGGCGGTGAGTCATCAACATCGTCCGAAAAAGTGAAACACTCATAATTGTTATCGGCTGTGAGAACTGTGTCAGATTCAAAGGAAAATTTTTCAAGCTCACAGTCTTCATGCGTGGTCGGAACGATGGAAAGGAGGGAGGGTGATATAACAGTTAAAGGTTCAGGAGGATGAATTGGAAAATCATACACATCAAACAAAAATGATTCAACCTCAATATTATCCTCAAAACTCTCCTCAATACTTTCCTTATAATTCTCCTCAAAATTCAACTCATCCATGCCATTATCATCAACATCAAGACGCATATGAAGTTCGGGAGAAACATCTAATGACTCGGGATGATGAGTTGAACATAAAATTTCAATCAAATCGACAGGTTCATCATCCGAAATATTCCCGGCGTCTATATCCTTAATCAAGTGAAAATCAATTTATTTAGACACCTCATCAAAATCATGGATATTTATCAATTTAGGTTCTAGAGTGGAGGTGTAAAGGTCAAACGGATTAGGTGTGGTTTCACTCGAAAGGGTTTCTTCACAATTTAGCAAATCAAGCACTACAAACTCATACAACTCGTTTTTATTTTCAACTTGTGAGTCAGTTAGGACAATCGATGGAAAACCGAAGTTGTGGGCTTCAATTGGGTATGGGTAGATTTGATTTGTAAATCCTCTCACATTCTCACTCTGTCCAACCGCCTTCTTATACATTGAAAAATTTGAAGCTAGTGGGAAACTAGCTACCGGTTCACTAGGTTGCATAAGGGCGGCCACGGACGCTTCCACATTCCTAGTCATTTTGTTTGTTGCTAAGATATAAGCCTCCAACGAATCTTCCAAACTAGACTTGGGTGGTAAGGGGGTTTCGGTAAAAGATTCGAAATTGTTTGGATATGTAAAACTCCCTAATGGCTGTGTAGAAACAGGGTCTAGTGAAGGTGGAAAAGTCGGGTAGGACTGGTAGGAAGTGGTTGGTTGGGCAGGGGTAGGATCAACATGTGGATATAAAGGTGAATAATCGTGCGGATCTCTAGAACTAGATGAGTGGAGAGGGATGAAAGATCGGCTGCGAGATTGAGCAATATGCTTAGCAATGGACATCGGTTTAGGAGTTACAGCAGGACTTGAAAAAGTGGTATCAACATATGGAGGTGGTAAAGGTTGACTCGGTTGACACAAAGTGGGTTGAAAAGTCAAACTGTTTCTCATAGACGCCTCTATTTGATCTTTCAAAGATTTTTTAGACAAGGAAGGATCGTTTTTAAATTGACCGAACAGATTGACGTACGACGCAAAATTAGGTTCGGGATACCAAAGTTCGGCAAGTGATTTATTATGTGGGGTACCCATGTTGTAAGAAGAAAGGGTGAAAGAAAGAAAGATTGGTTGGTTGGTGCAAGAATTTATTTGCGGCCAAAAATTTGCATGTTTCTAAAAAGATTTGTCCTTTTTCCTTTTTCTTTTTATTTGGAATTTTTTGCAAAAAGATTTTGATAACAGATATGCAACAGAAAAATACTACTTGCAATTTATTTCTAATTTAAGCGGGGCACAAAAATCCTGCACAAAATTGTTATTTGGAAGCGGATATATTTTTAAAGTGCACAAAATCTTGCAGGAATTTCCAGAAAAGATATATGGGGATTTGCAGAGGGGAGAATTAGAAATCAAACCGTGCAAAAATTTTGCGATGAACAGTCAAAAAGGCCGTGGTTCCGCGGTTTTAGGCGTGTCATGGCCGCGTTTCCGCGGTTGTTCTGCTGGATCGGGTCCTGAAAAAAATTGTACGGCTCTGTGGTGGCAATCTACCTCTGTTCTGATGTACCCTTTTCTGATTTGCCTTCTGGAAATCTACGGATCCGTCTTTTTGTAGATTCTGCAAGATTCAAACAACAAAGTACCCTTTCCAAAAATAACAATTGATATACTTTTATAATTTTTGTGTTTTTTCAGATTTTTATGATTTTTTTTAAATTTTGATTAACCCGAAATTGCGAAAAGGAAATAACACGCCATCCCAGGCAACGGTGCCAATTGATTGATCTCAAAAAAACTATCTATAACCGCAATCAAGAACGGCGTCGCATGTAACTAGCCGGTGAGTACGGGTCGGTCCACAGGGATGTTGTGAATTTCCTAATCGCGCTAACGAGTTAATTCCGAATGGTGTGAATGGATTAATTAAATCTAAAAACTAAATTAATCTAGGGCAATTGAATTAAAGATCTAACTATCTAACTAGGGCAATGAATTAAATTTATACGAGGGCAGAGAATGAAAAATTACCTAGGGCAAGAATTGAAATTACCTACTTACTTTACAGATGGCTCTCTCCAAACATCAACACAAGATTTGTCAGATCTGAATTTCTGAAATGAAAAAAGGCATCGATGCTCTCCAAAAGAAATCTAAATTTTATTGATAAAAAGAGGCATAGGGAGGCATAAGGTTTACAATGATTTAGAGTCCCTATTTATAGAAGATAGGAAACCCTAGGGTTACAATGACTCGCATGTCTACATTTACAAAAATAGCCCTAGGTTGACCAGTCAAAGACGCACCCACATTTTGGTAAAAAAATATTTTCCTCTGGGCTTCTTCTGGCCGTGGAACCGCGGCATTGGTGGGCTTGGGCCGTGGTTCCGCGGCCCTTTGACAAGCTTGGGTTCTGAAAATTTTGGGTTATGTTCTGGATCTTTTTGGGCTTCTGGTTCTTTTTCTTTAGTCAATTGGGCTTCTACATTGGTTCCAGATCTTCAGAGAACAATTTGCAATGGATTTTTAACCGTTCGCTTTGTATTCTTGGACCTTGCGTTGCCTTGTTCATTGTGAACTTTACCTTTGATGTAGGCTTGATCAAGAGTCTTCTGTTTGTTGGTCAAAGTCCACTTTTTCATCGTCTTTTCATCATTTTCACTGTTTTCTGTCCAAGAACCTGTAACCTGTAATATGTAGCAGACATGCGTCAAAAGCACCTGTTTATTTATAAAAAGAATAAGAATGGGGAATGTAATAATACAATATTATGGTGTGAACATCGCCCCCCCATGCCAACAATAAAATCATGTAATAAATAATTTTTATGTAATTTTTTTTATGCATGAATGGGTATAAAGCCAAATTTTTGTAAAGTCCATGGCTTATGTGCAAAAAGAAATGGCACATGAGCCATGGGATGGGAAAAATGCCATTTTTGTAAAGCCCAAGGGGCTATATGTAAAGTGTATAGCCTATAAAGGCCAAGATAATGAAAATATCTCAACAACTTTTTCTCTCTCCAAAAAAGAATCCAGATCTCTGATCTTCTCCTTTCTCAAGGTTCTAAAACCTTCTTCTTTCTTTTGAATTAAATCAAGAGTTTTACTCTTCCTTTTATAAAACTAAATAGTTTTTCATCACAAAACTCACAAAGGGGAACTCAGATCTTCCATTACATCTCAAAAAGGGGAGATCTTTAAATCTCACCCCTTTCTCCAAGATCCGGCCAAACGACAGGAAGAAGAAGGAGATCCATCTCCAGAAACCCCACTTTGGGGAAGATCTAGGGCTCAAGGGGAGAAGCCCCCTTCATCAGCTTCAAAATATCCTTAGAGTTTAACTCCTCATATATACACACACACACACATACACACACACACAAAATAATAAGTGTTCCTTTCTGGGAGTACAACTCCCATTGCAGGGACTAAGTCCCTTTTGCCGCCTAAAGCGCTAGCGCCCGCTAGTGCCCTTGCGCTCAAAGCGCTAGTGCCCTTGCGCTCAGAGCGGTAGCGCCCAAAGCGCCTACGCCCGAGCGCCCACGTGTCTAGCACGTAGGGCGCTAGCACTCAAAGCGCTAGTGCTCTTGCGCTCAGAGCTTTAGCGCCCAAAGCGCTAGCATCCGAGCGCCCAAGTGCCTGGCACGTGGGGCGCTAGCGCCCTTGCGCTCAAAGCGCTAGCGTCCGAGTGCCCACGTGCCTGGCATGTGGGGCGCTAGCGCCCGAGCGCCCATGTGCTTGGCACGTGAGGCGCTAGCGCCCAAAGAGCTCAAAGCGCTAGCGCCCTAGCGCCTAAAGCGCTAGCGCCCACGCATCCTTTGGATGCCTTTTTCCCTTATGTATATATATACATATATATATGTATATATACATATACAAACACACACACATACTCCACGACACTGTCCCTGTTAGAAAAAATTTCTAACGGGGCGCTGCCCCGCATCCCGCACCCCGCACCCCGCAAGGGAGCTGCTAGCCCCCTTGACCCCCAGCTCGCTATCCGGGTAGCGAGACCCCCGCAAAAACTCTGCGGGGCTTCCGATATATCAAAAACTCCTTTCAAAACACAACACACGTACACTGCACATTGAGTTCACATGACCTGTTTGACCCGTTAATCGGAGGTTCTCTTGCTCCAAAGGCGAGGGGTAATTAACGGCAGCTTAGTCCGCAGCTGCCGGAGATTTGGATCCCCGCAATCAATGAACCTCATCCTACCCTAGGCAGGGGGAATCTGTAATGCGCCTGACAAGCGCGCGCGTATTCCCATCTCAATGGGGTGACGAAAAACACCTTACAGATTTTGGCACGCCCGGTGGGACCAATCTCTCCTCCCATATTTTGAGTTAAACGTTCATGCGAACTCAATCAATATACATATCTATATTTATACTAAAATAATGCTCATTCATTCAGGTTTTCAAGCAATCACTTCTCAACAATGTTTCCAAAGATGAACTCAGCTCCCATCTCATAGACGATGAAGATGGATTCTACGACGGTCCTCCCGGCAAGTCTCGGATGACAGTGGGAAGAACCGCTGCTACAATTTGGGTCTATTCTGTTTGTCTCGGCTAATGCCATCCCTGCACCTCAAGCCCCGGTGACAGACAAATCGGTATTGAAAAGCAAGAGGCCAAATGTGGTGGTCCCGAAGACGCCCAAACTCAAACGCAAGTCGGTGTTTGAACGACTCTCCTTGGCCCCTGCTGGGGGTAAGGCCATCAACACCAACAAAGCAATAAGGCCTCTCGAGCAAGCTCCAGCGGTGCCCCAGACAACTTCTCGATCGGGTGTCTTCTCTAAGCTCCTCGCTAATCGACTCACGGTGGCTTCCCTGGAAATGGATGCCCGCCAAGCCCTTAAAATTGAGAAGCTAAGGCAGAAAAGGCTCAGATATAGAGCCAACGAAAGGGCTAGGGCTCCTGCTAGGCTGAACCTCATGAGGTTCGAAGAACAGGGATACCCCGCCAAAGATGAGGAAATGGCTGGATATGTGGTCCATACTGTTTACATGGTGGGCACGCGCAGCAAGAGCAAGGACGGGGCCACCACATCTCAAATCCAATCTGGCTTGAATATGGTTGCCGTTTCCTAAGAATAGTAGCCTATGCTGGGTGATGAAAACCCTCTCGATGAGGATGATAGGCAGAAAGACCCCTCAGTCTATGTAGAGTCAAGCTCGGAAAGCGAAGATGAGCCAACTTTCCATCCTAAGACCGCAGAGCAGCAACTTCTCCAAGAGCTCCGAAAGCAGCTCAAAAACAAAGACAAGGAGATGGCCAAGCTCTACTAAAAAATTGACGACTTGACAAACGTCGTCTTACAGCTCACGACCTAACTTACCTCTCAGCCGCCCAATCAAGCGCATGGTTCTACTCAGGGACCGGGAAACGGTGTCCCGAGACAGCCGACGCCTATTCCCTCAAATCCAAAGGTGGGCGGACCGCATGAAGGCCAGTCGCATCCTATCTCGGAAAATGTCTTGGCGGCCGATGACAGCAACCCGCTAACTCAAAATCAAATCATGGATTTGGTTGCCAACAAAGTCAAAACATTGGTAGCCGAAGCCGGAGAGCAAAAAGATGCCAGCAGTAGCGGGAGACCATATCTTGCTCGGTACGATCTTGTGGAGTTTCCCACTGGCTATGTCGTCCCCAAATTTGAAAGGTTCGATGGGACGGGAAATGCGAACCGACACATTGCCCAATTTAAAGCATCATGCGCAAATATTGGGGGCAATGATGCGCTCCTTCTCCATCAGTTTGTTAATAGCTTGACGGATGTTGCTTTTGATTGCTATGCAAGCATACTAGATGACTCAATCACGACGTTCGCTCAAATAGAATCCATGTTCAAGCAAAGGTTCATAAGTGTCAGCGATAAAATTACCATTGCCGACCTCGTAAGGATAGAGCCAAAGAACAACGAAAGCAACATGGATTTTATAGTCCGATGGAGCAATCTCTCTGTCAAATGTGAACCTGTAACGTGTTAAAAATGATTAAATAAATAATTAAATGAATAAAAGTGTTTAAGTGAATTTTAGGATTTTCGGTAAAGTAAAATGTATTTTTCGTAAAACCAAACCGTGATTGTTTTCATTATAATTTTTAAAATATCTATTTTAATTATGAAATTACTAGTAAATGGTGTTTATTTAGCCACTTATAAATTTTTAGTTTAATAAAATATTTTTCCTAAATTAATTATTTTAAATATTAACATAAGCTTTATTTTTACACTAAATTAGTGTAAATTATAAATTTAAATGGTTTTAATTTATAAAAATGAACCATGGCATGTTAGAAATTAGTGTGTATCATGCAAAAATTATTTGCAAATTTTTCCTATTTTCTAGAGTTTTCTTGAGTTGCTATAGTAAATAAATAAATAAATAATTAATTAAAGCATGAAAAGACTTTATGTGATGTTTCTTCTCTTGAAAGTTCTACACAACATCACACCCTCTTCTTTCTCTCCCTCACCTCCCACTAGTGGCCGGCCTCACCCATGGCAGCCCCCCCATTTCCCACTTCATTTTATTTCAAAATTCATCAAAAATACTTCAAAAATCCAATTAAAATTCCACAAAATCCTAATTATTTCATACCCTTTATTCTCTACTCTTCTTTACATGGATTTTGGAGTGGGAAAGCATGTATTTTTGAGGCTCATTTTCAAGTTTGGTCATGAGGTTGTGGAGGTATAAATCTTTCTCTTTTGTTTTATTTCCATTAGATGTTTCTTTTAAAGCATAATTAGATTAATTAGATTAATTCTAGTTGCAATTTTAAAAATTCAAGTTAGGGTTTGCAAATTCAAGAGGTGGTTTTTATTAATTAATTAGGGTTATAATAGCTAGTTTAACATCTTTTAGAGTGGAAAATTCTTGCATGGTGGTGGTATAATAAATTGTTTATCGAAATTGTTTTAATTAAACTATTTAGCTAACTAGATTTTTCTAAAATGTGTTTGTGGGTAAAATAAAATTCTTATTAAGGTTGTTATCATTAGATGGTAGTTTTAATGAGAATATTAGCATATTAATTGAATGAAAAACTTAATTGATCACTAGATTACTTTGATAATTGGAAAAATAGTAATAAAATGCTATTATTTTGTAAACTAGATTTTGGAAATTTCTAAATAAAAAGGGATTTAAATTATAATTATGGTTTCATTATATCATTATCATCATGAATTGTAATTTAAGACATTAATTCATGCAAAATCATGTTTTGTGGTGGAATTGTGGTGTTTTGCTTGAAAAATGTTGAAAATTGTTAAATGTTGCAAACTAGAAATTTCAAATCAATATAAATTTGTGTAATAAAAATATAGTAACGGTTTGTATAGTCTAGTTATGCTATATAATGAGTTTTATAACTATTGGTTTCATTTAAATGTCAAGTTTTGATGAAAAACGGTAAATTGGCAATTTCGGTTTTTACGAAATTGGACGGTCTGATGGATTTTAGGGTTTCGATGGATTTAATCATGTTTTATAATACAAGTAATGTGTTTTAAAACTACGAGTTATTTGTTAATGTTTATCTCGATCCATCGGAGTTTGTACGCCGATATCGAGCGATATTTGGTTCTTTTGCGTGGACGGGACATAGGCTTTAACCTATGCTGGTTCATTGCGTCGTTTTGACTTTTGTATATGATTCAGTTTACGATGCTATTTATATATTTGCGTTTAGGTACCCCTCACGTAGACTGCGAGCGATGAAGAGGAGGATGGCGACACCGTCTTCGGCAGACATGGACCAGGTGAGTAGATGTATATCTACGGGAGGAAGTCGGATGGATGGCGTTTAGCACCCCCGCAACGTAGAATAGGAATAGTACTTTTTGACATTAGGAAAACCCGATGTGACCCTAGATTCTTACTGAGCAGGACCCTAGTAATGACCCTAGACGGGACTAGACTGATTTAGGAAAACCATACCTGAGGATGAATACTTTGGGAGAGGTTCGTAGGTTTCTGATAGAAACACATACGCACACACTAAAACTTGACATGGCGTATACGTATATGTGTGTATATATATAAAACTAGGTATAGGTGTATATATATACACAACACGTATATGGGATTCATTGATGTGATATGATATCTGAGGTATGATGAAACAGTATAACTGGGCTTGATGCCGTGATTCTTGACTATACAGTCGTATTAAAGTGTTAGCGGATCATTAGAGAATGAGATAATGAACATGAATATATAAATTATAAAGAGTGGTGGTGATATTGATGTACATGGGATGCTAGAATAGTACCCGGACTGTAACTTGTGACTGATCACGATATGATATATGTATAACTTGATTACGACATTATATTGGTGTGACCTGATGCCGATATCATATAAGTATGACTTAATCACAATATGATACATATGACATGATATTTCTTAGGATAAACTAATGATGCTTATCATGATGGCAATGATATATGATTGATGTATGCGATCACAGTTTAGCACCTTGATCATGAGATGTGTTGATGATGACATTATACGAATGAGGAGACACCTAGGAGATACTTGACCGTACCCCGATATTGGGATGCCGTACGATGGATTTTACCGTACGAGGCTTAGATTTGATGATTGATCCGCACTCTTGATTCGAGGAAGCCGTACTACGTACGTGACGCTATTGAGGCGGGATCGCCGACTATTAGAGATATTGATTCAGACCTTAGGTAGATTCTAGTTTCTTACTGACTAGTCTATTAGGTTTAGTTCCTTAGGATGTTAGATGGACACTGGTTTAGGTTCGACTCACATAGTGGTAGTTGTACTCGTATCTTGCAGAGGAGTGGATAATGCACATCTGTGTTTACATTCATACTGTAATTATCATGGTGCATGTTCTTTTATATGTTGCTATAATTAGTATAAACTTTAACTGTTAGGATACCAGCACTATTACCGATGATGCGCATATTCCACGCACACTTATTTGCCGGCTCACACACATCATCATCGGTAATTGCTATGTCACGTACACTTTAGATCATACTGACTTTTATGGATAGAATCAGTTAACAACTAGACCGCTATAATATTGTGATTATTCTCTGACATTAGTACAGACATGATATTTATTGCTTAGACATTCATGCATTCATATTTTCATGTTATCATGCAGTATTATGGGCATATGCCGACACTTATCATATACTTACTCATGATTTTGAGATTTGGATTTCTATGAGATTTTCTGGATTTTTGGGGAAAACCGCAAAAATATATAAAAACTTCTCTCTCTCTCCTCTTCTCTTTTTAAAATAAGATGCGGTTTTCTCGTGATGTATGTGTCGTCCACCATGAGATTTCATGTTTTCTGTTGGATTTCGAGACCCGATTCGAGGAGTGGATGAACCGTCTCGGGTACATGGTGGGCCCGGTATGGTACCCCGGGACAAGAAGATCGAGTTGTAGACGATGAGCCTGGCAGGGGAAGACTACCTACCGGTGATGTCTGGCGCGGCGGATATCTGGAGGATACCGACCGTTGTCGTGAGATTTGATGATATGGGCCGATCCGGACTGACGGAGCCCGACATTTTGAGACTTGAGATTACATGTGTTGTGTCGATGCTTGACACGGATTTCCATGGATTTCATTGTTGAGATTTCAGATGCTTATACACACTTTACTATGATAACAACTAAAGATTTCTTATACAGATATACCTGGATTTTAGGATTTGTTTATTTTATATTCGTGGTGCATGCATATCCATTCATATGACATAGTACTATATGAGGCACTGACACGACACGGAGTATTTGCACTTACACGTAGTATTACCCTGCTATTACTAGATGTTTGGGATATAGTAGTGTATTATTATGACCTAGGATAGCGTCGTGCATTCGATTTCTTTTCGTAGATGTCTTCTACTCACGAGTTGGCAACTCACCCCCGTTGTGCAAAATTCTTTACAGGTTCGATGTACAGGTTTCCCGGGCAGCTTGCTGGCACATCTTTTATTTCAGGGTGATTTGCACGGTAGGTTGGTTCACTTGTATCTGAACCACCATTGTATTTTATTCATTCGTTTGTATCTAGTAAGCTCCATCAACCATACTTGTATTACTTGATAAGTTTATTGGACCAGACTTTTATTTCGACCTTAGAGTCGCGCATGTATTATTCTGATCTGGTGGTTTTGTTTTCTTTTGAGTTTTGAGCCTCGCCCTTTGGCGTTGTATATTATTGTGCTTGTTGTGGTTATTTCCGCCTATTGGCGTTGATGCTAGCTCCCGTTTGGGAATGCTTTTTAGTGTTTATGTATATTATACTTGTTGTACCCGTTTGGGGGCCAGTTTTTACAGAGGAGACTCTGCCGAAATTTTTGGTAAAATTTGCTGATGTTTTTATACTTGTTTTCCTTTACTGCTTCTTCTTCTTTTTCATGGTTTAGATTTCTGGGCTTCGGCTTACTTAGGTTACGTGGCGCCTCTAGACGCTTCGTAATCTAAGTGCCGGTCACGTTTCGTACTTTCGGGTCGTGACAGAACCGCCGTTGGAGTAAGACCAATCCGTCAGTCTTCTTATAGAAAATCTGAAGGACTGGATGAAACCTTTCCTATACACCGCAGGCCTTAAAACGTTCCAAGAGCTGACCAAAAAGGTCCAAACGTTGGAGCGCTCAAAGCCCGAGTCCGCTCAGGATCTTCCGTTCACAAACAGACCGAAACCTTGGAGGGACGACAACCGAAAAGGCGAAAGTTCTAACAGCACTGATTCTCTAAATAAGCAGAGAGCGGGGGGAGCAAAAACTAACAAATCTCGAGAGCCAAATTTGGAGGAAAGAAGAAATAAGGTCTACTCATTCCGAAGGGACAAGGTCCACAAAATTTTTAATGATGCCCTGAAGAATGGCCTGCGGCTACCAGAACCAAAAATGCTAAGTGAAGCGAACACGACTGATCAACTTTTGCCCATACCACCGAGTGCCAGGACACACTATTGAAGACTGTTGCATCTTCAAGGATTAGGTCAAGAAACAATACAAGGCGGGAGAAATATCATTGTCCCCTGGCGTGTTAACGAACAATCAAGCTGCGACCGCTAATTTCATACAAATGGAGACCGAATTCCTTCAGGGACCTGATTCTCTCAGACATCTGCCTTTCTCTAAAAAGAGCGGACCAAGGCAACAAGCTAAGAGCCAAGCGAGCAACATTGCTAATGAAGAAGCAATAGACGGGTACACAACCCATACGGTCTATATGATGGAGCTCAGAGGAACAAGTCCTCTTACACCTTATAACCATGACAATGACACGGTTGTTGCCATCCAACATCGGCTTCATCCAAATGATAAAGAGCTCGCTTAGGCCATTGAGCCAAAGGAACCCGTGGTTCATGCTGAATCAAGTTTAGGCGGTAGGGATGACCCCGTTGTCATACCCGGAACTATAGAACAAGCATTATTCCAATGGTTTCAAAGGCAACTTCAGGACAGGGATGAGAAGATAGCCAAGGTCCATTCTAAAGTCGACGAGCTGGCAAATGTCGTGGCGGATCTCACGACCCAAGTCTCCTGATTGCAATTACAGCAAAATCAAATTTTGGTTCGTGAGCTGGGGATTGATATCCAGAAGCAGCCGATCGATGCTCCCTCCATCCCGAGAGCGGAACACCTTTGTGAAAAACGGACGCGATTAGCCTCCAGTCCCTCCGATATGTACACTGAACGTGGTAAGCGGACAGTAGGCGAACCAAAGACTGATCGTCCTTAGGGTCCAGCATCAGTAAGGACACCTACTCTAATGGAGAGAAAGAAGAAAGTATACTCCTTCAGGAGGGATAAAGTCCGCGAAATATTCATGGACGCCTTGAACAGCGGTCTTCAACTGCCTATTCCAAAGAGGTGAGATGAACATGACCGGAAATCCCATATACTGCCCATATCATAGAATGGTGAGTCATACCATTGAAGACTGTTATGTTTTTAAATATTGGGTGGAGAACCAATACAAACTCGGGAAAGCCTCACAGTCGTCAGATGTACCGACAAGCCACAGAGCTACGGTCATCAACACAGCCCCGCCAAGATCAAAGTTCGAGGAGCTGGGATAAGCAAACCACTGACCACCACATCGTTAAACTGGGAACGATCGACCACCACGTCGTTAAACTGGGAACAATTGACCTCTAAGTCGTTAAACTGGGAATGTAAAAAAATGTGTAAATAAAAAAAAGGAATGTGTAAATAAATAAATAAAAAGAAAGGCCGAAATGATGCGGCAACTCGCAATAAAAATCAGCGAGTAAAATAAAGATGAAAAATAAATCCGAAATGATAGGGCAACCGCGAATAAAAGCCGAAATGATAGGGCAATCGCGACCTTCGCGATAAGAAAAGCTGAAATGATAGAGCAATCGCGGTGAAACAAAAACGAAAACAAAAACAAAAAAACAAAAAAAAGGCGAATGATGAGTCGCTCCTGGTACCATATTCCGGTGCAGCGATGCGGACGCCAACCAAAATCCAATTTCCCAAAATTCTCCCAGCCCTACGGGTGGTCCCCCAAATTGACTACCGTATACAATCCACGGGCTCAAATAATTCTCGTCATACCCATGCCCTACCGCAACCACCATTTACGCGGCTGGTCTCTGCCCTTGGAATTATAGTCCATTGGAAAGACCCACTCATGTGTCCTCACGATACATGAGGAGAACAAACCTTCGTGGGATCCTTACGACTCACGAAGGAAAAACACACTTGGGAGTCCCCACGACTCCTGAGGAGAAAGTACACCTACGAGATCCTTACGACTCGCAGGGAGAAAATGCTTTTATGGGACCCTTACGGCCTATAAAATTGAAAAGCCTTACGTGATAGGGATCTAAACCTGTCTCCTAAGCCATCGCTTCCCAATAGGCAATGGCGAATGATGAGTCGCTCCTGGTACCATATTCCAGTGCAGTGATGCAGACGTCGGCCAAAATCCTATACCCCAATGGCGAA
This sequence comes from Agapanthus africanus, assembly GCA_030015575.1. Classification (NCBI taxonomy): domain Eukaryota; kingdom Viridiplantae; phylum Streptophyta; class Magnoliopsida; order Asparagales; family Amaryllidaceae; genus Agapanthus; species Agapanthus africanus. Next base: position 870,858,380 of record JASDDO010000024.1, on the reverse strand, counting down.
TGATGAGTCGCTCCTGGTACCATATTCAGCGATGCAGGCGCCAACCAAATTCCAAATCCTATACCCCAACGGCAAATGATGAGTCTCTCCTGGTACCATGTTCCAGTACAGCGATACAGACGCCAACAAAGTCCCGAAATTTTTCCGGCCCTACGGTCTGGATCATACATCCTGCAAAACCGAATACAATCCACGGGCATAAAACGATCCCAATCTCTTCCTAGACCTACCGGTGAGACTACTTTTAAAGTCCCACCAGCGCGGAAAAAAAAACAAAAAAAAAACGGTATGTCCATAAGCAAAACGGGCACGGATGAAAATCCGAAAGGGCTCCGTGAGTAAAAACAGCAGGACTGCCGGCGAGTTTGTGAAAACCCGAAAGGGCACAAACTCGTGAAAAAGAGATGAAATGCACTCGCAAAGTCCTCTCGACTTTGTGAGGAGAAAATTCCCGCGTGAGATCCTTACGACTCACAAAGGAGAAACACACTTAGGAGTCCCCACGACTCCTAAGGAGAAAATACACCTACGAGATCCTTTCGACTCGTAGGGTGAAAATGCTTTTATAGACCCTTACGGCCCATAAAATTGAAAAGCCTTAGGTGATAGGGATCTAAACCTGCCTCCTAAACCATCAATTCCCAAATCCTCTCGGGGCAAATGATGAGTTGTTCCTGGTATTATTCCAGTGCAGCAATGCAGATGCCAAACAAAAAAAACCAATCCCCAAACCCTCTCAAAGAAAGATGATGTTTCGCTCATGGTACCATATTCCAGTGTAGCGATGCTGATGCCAACTCAAATCAAACAAATCAAACCAACCAATTCCAACATCGACCTCTGCGTCAAGCCGACACTCCGCCTCGGGGAAACGTCGACCAGCGACACTCCGTCTCGGGGAAATGTCCAACACAGACACTCCATGCCGGGGACATGTCGACCAGCGACACTCCGTAACGAGGAAACGTCAAGCAGACACTACATCTCGAGGATAGGTCAACCAGCCGACACTCCGCCTAGGGGAAACGTCGATCAGTGACACTACGTACCGGGGAAACGTCCAACAACGACACTCTGTAACGGGGAAACGTCAAGCAGACACTCAGTGCCGGGGACACGTCAACCAGCGACACTCCGTCTCGGGGAAACGTCCAACACAGACACTCCGTGCGGGGACACGTCGACCAGCGACACTCTATAATGGGAAAACGTCAAGCAGACACTCTATCTCGGGGATACGTCAACCAGCCGACACTCCTCCTCGGGGAAACGTCGACCAAGGACACTCCGTACCGGGGAAATGTCCAACAGTGACACTCTGTAACGGGGAAACATCAAGCAGACACTCCGTGCCGGGGATACGTCGACCATCGACACTCCGTAACGGGGAAACGTCAAGCAGACACTCCGTGCCGGGGACACGTCAACCAGCGACACTCCGTCTCGGGGAAACTTCCAACACAGACACTTCGTGCCGGGGACACGTCGACCAGCGGCACTCAGTAACGGGGAAACATCAAGCAGACACTCCATCTCGGGGATACGTCAACCAGCCGACACTCTGCCTTGGGGAAACGTCAACCAGCGACACTCCGTCTCGGGGAAACGTCCAACACAGACACTCCATGACGAGGAAACATTGACCAGCGAAACTCCGTGCCGGGGAGACGTCCAACACAGACACTCCATGCTGGGGGCACGTCGACTACAGACACTCCGCCTCGGGGAAACGTCGAACAGCGACACTCCGTGCCGAGGGCACGTCTACTAAATCACTCCACGCCAGGGAAATGTCTACCACGAACACTCCGTCTCGGAGACGCGTTAAGCGTCGACCGTCCATTTTGTAAAAAGGGCAGTGCATCCCAAAAAGTGGGAACCAAAGCAAGTCGCCTCCACGCTAAAGAAGATCCATCAATTTCATGCACACGACCCACATATGTGGTGTGCATTTATTGATGGGGCACTTTGTTGTGGTCGAAAATTGCACCCCGGTTGACCAAGTCAAAGTCAAGGTCAACCCCCAAGCCAAGTGGGCTCAAGCCCGGATCAAGTAGGCCTATGCCCAGGTCGAGTCCGAACATGAAGCGGCCGGCCCCTCCCCCATGCCAACAATAAAATCATGTAATAAATAATTTTTATGTAATTTTTTTTATACATGAATGGGCATAAAACCAAATTTTTGTAAAGCCCATGGCTTATGTGCAAAAAGAAATGGCACATGAGCCATGGGATGGGCAAAATGCCATTTTTGTAAAACCCAAAGGGCTATATGTAAAGTGTATAGCCTATAAAGGCCAAGATAATGAAAATATTTCAACAACTTTTTCTCTCTCCAAAAAAGAATCCAGATCTCTGATCTTCTCTTTCCTCAAGGTTCTAAAACCTTCTTTTTTCTTTTGAATTAAATCAAGAGTTTTACTCTTCCTTTTATAAAACTAAATAGTTTTTCATCACAAAACCCACAAAGGGGAACTCAGATCTTCCATTAGATCTCAAAAAGGGGAGATATTTAAATCTCACCCCCTTTCTCCAAGATCCGGCTAAACGACAGGAAGAAGAAGGAGATCCATCTCCAGAAACCCCACTTTGGGGAAGATCTAGGGCTCAAGGGGAGAAGCCCCCTTCATCAGCTTCAAAATATCCTAAGAGTTTAACTCCTCATATATATATATATATATATATATATATACACACACAAAATAATTAGTGTTCCTTTCTGGGAGCACAACTTCCATTGCAGGGACTAAGTCCTTTTTGCCTCCCAAAGCGCTAGCGCCCCTGCGCTCAAAGTGCTAGCGTGCCTGGCAAGTGGGGCGCTAGCGCTCTTGTGCTCAAAGCGCTAGCGCCCCAAGCGCTAGCGCCCGAGTGCCCATGTGCCTGGCACATGAGGCGCTAGTGCCCTTGCGCTCAAAGCGCTAGCGCCCGTGCGCCCGAGCGCCCACGTGCTTAGCACGTGAGGCGCTAGCGCCCAAAGCGCTGGCACCCTATTACTTAAAGCGCTAGCGCCCAAAGTTCTAGCGCTACCACCCTAGCGCTCAAAGCGCTAGCGCCCGAGCATCCTTTGAATGCCCTTTTCCCTTATGTATACACACACACACACACACACACACACACACACACACATACACATATACAAACACACACATATACTCCACGACACTGTCCCTGTTAGAAAAAATTTCTAACGGGGCGCTGCCCCGTACCCCAAAAGGGGGCTGCTAGCCCCCTTAACCCTCAGCCCGCTATCCGGGTAGCGGGACCCCCGTAAAAACTCTGCGGGGCTCCCGATATATCAAAAACCCCTTTCAAAACACAACACACGTACACTGCACATTGAGTTCGCATGACCTGTTTGACCCATTAATCGGAGGTTCTCTTGCTCCAAAGGCGAGGGGTAATTAACGACAGCTTAGTCCGTGGCTGCCGGAGATTTGGATCCCCGTAATCAATAATCCCAGTCTACCCTAGGCAGGGGGAATCTGTAATGCGTCTGACAAGCGCGCGCGTATTCCCATCTCAATAGGGTGACGAAAAACACCCTACAATGTTGTCGCCCGTAGGGCGTGGATTAGTCCAAATCTGTATTTTCTTAGATTTGGGTTTGGGTTGGGTTTAAGGATCGTTAATCTCATTTGAGACTAAGATCAACTTAAACGTTTGTTAAGGATACGTTAATCTAATTTTAGACTAAGATCTACTTAACAGGATCATTTAGATCTAACAAAAGAGTATTTGGACTCTATTGTTTTAGTTTAGGGACGTTGCGGTCCAATGGGTTTAAGGACATCACAGTCCATGTCAGTTTAGAGACATCATAGTCTGTAAAGTTTAAAGATATCATAGTCTATGAGTTCAAGGACCCCACAGTCCATAAAGTTTAAGGACATCATAGTCCATGAGTTAAGGACCCCACAGTCCGTAAAGTTTAAGGACATAATAGTCCGGTTTAAATACGTCATAGTCTGTGTGGTTTTGGTTCAACCATTTGGGGATGCACCAAAAGTTATTGGTTATTGGGACCCTCCATCTCTCTGAAGACATTGAGGAATTACAACGACATATATTAGAGTTATGAAGAGATGTACCTTTGAACCAATGTTGGTTGGGAGATCTGTAGTCAAGTTTGGGACTAAGATCGGTTAAAAAGATTTATGAGCGTATGAGCTCAATTAATTTGAATTAGGGATCTGTGGCTAACTTGGGCTCGGCCTACTCAGTTAAAATGTTGAACATTTAATTAGGCTCAGTCATTTTTTATTTAACAATGCTGAGCATTGGTTTGGGTTCTGACAACTTTTTTGTCTTTTATTGAGTGTTGAGCACTCATTATGGCTCTGGGGTTTTATTTAAAGAACAATTTACGTTCCCTCAGCGCACACGTGAGGATCACGTGGCGCGCTTGGCGCTGAGCGCCAGACTTAGAGCGCTAAGGCGCTTCCTGTGAGATAGCGCACACGTGAGGAGCATGTGGCGCGCTTGGCGCTGAGCGCCAGTCAATGAGTGCAGAGCGCTCTTTATTAAGTAGCGCCTACGTAAGGAGCATGTGGCGCGCTTGGCGCTGAGTGTCAGCCAATGAGTGTAGAGCGCTCCTTGTGAAATAGCGCACACGTGAGGAGCACGTGGCGCGCTTGGCGCTGAGCGCCAGCCAATGAGTGCAGAGCGCTCTTTGTGAAATAATGCAAACGTGAGGAGCACGTGGCGCGCTTGGCGCAGAGCGCCATCCAATGAGTGCAGAGCGCTCTTGATCAATTTTGTGCTCTGAGAATTAAGTTCTCGTTTATAAGAGACTTTGTCTCGTGGCTCTAAGAACAAGGTTCTTATTTTTATAGGAGATGTTACAATCTCTTCTATTTTTGTGAAAGACTTTGTCTTTGTGGATCTGTGATCTGAAGAGAATTAAGTTCTTCTCCCCCCTCTTTATGATGAGTTATTATGATATCTTTTTGTGAAAAACCTCTGTCTTATAGATTTATGATCTAGAAAAAGAACTAAGTTCTTCTTCTTTGATGAGATGCTTTGATCTCTCTGTTTTATTTACCTTGATGAAGTTCTTCTTTTCAGAGCTTGCTCTTCTTTTTGAAATTTCTCAAAGTTTGTAGGGGGGTTCCTCTCTACAAGACTTGAAGTCTTCAGTCCTTTATATAGGGGAGGCTGATTTGTTGAATCAGTTAAGGAAATCTTTCCTCTGATTGATTTTGGGGATGTTTCCCAACCATTGGATCTTTGATCCAAGGGCTTTTATTTTACAGAAGGCAATCTTCTTGTTTTTTATAAGATTGGAAAAATATTTTTCCATACAGAGCTTATTCTGTATCTTGGTGATTTTTCACCATTGGATCTTTGATCCAACGGTGCTCTAATTTTCAGAGATAATTTGGTGATTTTTAATCATCTTTGTTGGATTTTTGATCCAAGGATGGGGAACATTTAGTTCCAGTGCTAGCGCTCTCGTGCTTTGCACATGAGCGCTGCATCAGAGTCTTTAACTCTTGGTGCTAGCGCGCTTAGCGCTAGCGTTCTCATGCTTTGCACGTGAGCACTGCATCAGAGTCTTTGACTCTTAGCGCTGGCGCTGCTAGCGCCGGCGCTCTCGTGCTTTACACGTGAGTGTTGCATCAGAGTCTTTGACTCTTAGCGCTAGCGCTGCTAGTGCTAGTGCTCTCGTGCTTTGCACGCGAGCGCTGCATCAGAGTCTTTGACTCTTAGCACTGGCGCATTTAGCGCGAGCGCTTTTATAAAGCGCTGCTTCATTTTAAATTTTAAAATTTGAATAGAGGTTTGCTCTGATTGGGGGAAATATCACTGTTTTTATCAAATCTTCCTTCAAACCCTAAAAAGTAAGATTAGTCGGGATTAATTACACCCTACAAGTTCGCCAATCTTTCGGTCAGGCCAGTGTCGGTATTTTGAGGGAGGTTCCCCGTGCTTTCGCACGGACCTAATTAAAATAAACTTCGTTTCTCAGGGGCGTAACTCCATTAACACCTTTCTAGACACTTACTTTGATCGGCTAATTGTAATGTGTAAAACTCTCCCAGAAGTAACTCTTACTCGTAGTGGGTATCGGGATCCAACTATCTCATAGAAGGTATATAATCTCATTGCAAATTTCAACACTTGAAATTCCCGATAATATTCTGCCCCTGGCAACTTATGACCTTAACATGGTCAACAAATCATACGCGCTAGCCAAGTTCAACCCGTACATTTCATGATTGAATTAAACCCATCCGCACGACCCTTAACAAGGTCAACAAAGTCGTACGACTGCCCTAATCCAATTGCATCACATGCTTAAGCAGATAAGCACTAATAAGCAACCGCACACTACGCCTTAACATGGTCAGCAAATGTAGCACGAATACTAAGTTGCACTTATCTGAAATAACGGAGGGCTACGACAGGTTTTTTTAAGAAAACCTTTTGCGTAATAAACTTGATATCGTTGTAGAATCGAGTGATTTTGAAAAGGTGTGTTTTTAGGCTTTTACTAGTTTTTCTACAGAGGTCACTCTCGGTGAAGGGATCCCAGCTCTTTACTCATCGAATGAGGTGCTGGATATTCTACAAGGAATACCACTATGCAAAGGAAGAACTAGAGAAGCAATCAAAAACAAAACCGAGTGGGTTGTAGCATCTGCCATTTTCGCTAAAGAGGTCACTCCCGGTGAAGGGATCTTGGCTCTTTCCTTATCGAATAAGGTGCTGGATATTCTACAAAGAATACAACTATGCAAAGCAAGAACTAGAGCTACCCTTTTTGAAAATTTGATTCCACAACATCTTTAGGTTTCTTTCTTTTCATTAATCTCATTAATGAAGTCCCATCATCTATGCTTCCTAAGCATCACAGATAAAAAAACGAAAGTAAAACGTACGCTTATGCCATCCGCATTCGCCATAGTGTCCCGTTATGCACCGTTAGGTTACTTAACTAACGGCATAATGGGGCGGGACTAGCGCGGGTGCAAAACATAAGCAACGTTTATTATATATCATATATATAATAACAACATTCGTCTCATCATATAAAGTGATCACATCATAGAATATCAGCAGTAGAAGTCCACATATGAAATATTGGATATAGTAGAAGTTCCGCGTTTTAAATTAAGCCAGTAAAAATACGGATTCCGCGGTCGTGATGAATAGCTAAACCCATATCCCTAGACCCCTACGAGAGCGGCAAGCAACCCTACCAATTCTAGAGTTAGGAGACCCGGTCCCGACTCCTCGAGATGACCTCCAACTCCACCCTAGAACCCGGTTACTTGTGCTCCCCTCCTTAGGTCTATCATAATGCGGAAAAGTAAATAATATACATCAAATGGTGACATCATCCTCAACTCGGAAGTGCCCCAATAAAAGAATATTACATACAAGTTTTTACATGAATGAAAATGAAAAACTCTCATCTCACGCAAAAAAACCCCGGCTATTCAAACATGACGATCCAATATAACATATCATAGCAACACATAACATCATATGTCATCAACGTAAGTAAATATGCGTATTCCAATTGTCGTTGTCGTATAGCAACGAAACCGACGATAAGCCATATATTACACTTACGGTCACAGAAAAGAAAATGAAAAACTACAACAATTGGAATCCGCAACCACCTTAGACATCATACACCCAATGTATCACATACTTTGGATTTCATGCCTAATCAAATGAATTCCTTAGACATTATAAACCTGGAATATCACATATTCCGAATTTCATGCCTAACAATTATAAACCCCACATTTTAGTCTCGTTATTGAAAACACTTGCCAATAACAAGTCGGGCAATTCAACAAGATTCCCGATATCCTGATCGAGTGCTCGTCGGAAACTTTAGTAGACGGCCACACCCTCGATGCCGTCGATGAATTGCACTTAAGCGGAACACCGCGACCACGAGCACCCGGACGGATGCTTTTGGCAACGGGGTTATCCTACAGTCACTTAGTCGGGGCTATGGGGTATGGCTATCTAGTAACGTTACCCGACGAGTATCCGCGTACACTACGTAATTGCGACGGAATTTTGATCTACATCAAAATCCCGTGGCAACCGATCAAATGAGACTAAATTGCTAGATTTATAAAATTCAAACTAGTTTTCACAAAACTATTTTTTGTGGATTCTAAATATCGTATCACAATCACAGATAGCTATATGATGTTAAACATTTCGATCGAATCAACAAACACCCAAAATTTCCCAAAGAGCTCAACACTTGAGCGGTGTTAAAAAAATACCCAAAACATGCCACAGTACCTGCGGACCAACCGAACAAGGACCGACCCATGCCTCACTCATAGCGCCGCGGAACTGCCGCAAACCCTAGGGTTTGGCCTCGGTTCCGCGGTCAAAGAGTCGAGTTTGAGTATCATTCTTCTAGAGGGTCCATAGAATTACTTGCATGATTTTCTGAAGATTTTAAATATGGAAAAATCCAACTTTTGGAAAATTTCCAGTGAGAGAGAAAAATGGGTATTTGACATTCGTTCGAATTTTTTAACGTCGTCAAGATTACCTGAAACGATATTAAAGTTACGACTACGAAACACTTCAAATTGCCTTTACAAAAAGATAACATCACATGCAATCTTAGTAAAACAAGCAACACTTGAAACACTAAAACCCAGAGACCGGAACACCAGACAAATATGAAGCCCAAACACTTGATCAAGACTGGCCAGGCCGGTTTTTTAGCTTATTTCGTCGGGTCAAATCCGGCGAAAAGGGTTTGTATTTGTCTCGTGTTCATGTTACATCTCATATAACATTCTGTACTTGCTTAAAAAAATTTTAGACACTCTGAAAATTCAACAGAAACTAGGCTGATGATTCGATGTTTCGGAGTTGTTTCGGTTTCGTAATCCTACAATTATCGTCTAATTCTCTAGCTTGGTTTTGATACCATTGCTGGGTTCCATAGCACTGCCACAAGGTTTCGGGAGGCATCGACCATGCCGTTTTCAAAAATTTTGTATGCTAAAGAACCCTAACCTAGAATCTTAATAAGAGAATTAGACGAAACCAAGCATGCAAACATATTTACATCTAAATGAACAAGGAATACAACTTTTATAGACCGGTCCTTCACTTCAAAAGCTCCGTGTACTAGTCCCTTCTCTCCAAGTAGTGATCTCCCGGACTCTAGTAAGGCTCCACAAGGTGAAATGAACAAGTTTGCTTGAAGTCTTCGAGACCGAAGATGATCTACGTCGAGGAGACACTAACTCAAGCTACCTCTTCACTAATTAAGAATTAGTGAAGCAAACAAGCTAAACTAAATGACTAATCTAGTGTAGGTTGATGAAGTAGGATTTTTGCTCACTTTAGAAATATTTTCCTCACTAATTTTCTTCACCTCCTTGAAACCTAGAGAGCTCTTGGAGATGAAGAAGAAGATGAAGTGGAGAATGCCATGAATGAATTCATGAGTGAGAATAGAAACCATGAGTGAGATAATATCTCATACTAACTCATGTAGAGATTTAACCATGGCTTAAGATAATGGTTGGGTTAATAAATATCTCAAATAAAACAAAATTAGTGGACTAAGTCAATGGTTCTACAAGCTTCCATTAAGTTTAAACCATGTGACTAATTTCCAACTAATTTTGATTTACTTTAAATAAATAAAACCCTTCATTATGATAAACATGGTGTGAGTCTCATACACCCATGTAGCATGTAGCAACAAGCATAACACTATAATATATATCACATATATATTAAGTGTACACAAGTGAGAAAAAGAAATCCTTAAGTGAGCTAATATTAGTTAATATAAATTAATATATCAAATATATAATTATACATTAAATTATTAAATCAACACTTGATTTAATAATCCGGCTATATCATATAACCGACTAATATCATTTGTATCAACTTATTGAATCAACACTTGATTCGATAACCCGGCTATATCACATATAACCGACCGATATCGCATATCGCGAGATTAGAATACGGTATCACATACGCATATTAACCTCGGTCCCGCACATATCACATATGTGCTCCTACTTCGTTTTGCTTGAGCCGGGAAACCTCTGTGTAGGACTCTAAAGACTCGTCAATACGCCGGCAGTAGGTGATGATCATATCAGTCACCCACAAGCCGTCAGCGGTACTAGCTGGACGTAACGGCTATCCGGGTATTGAGCGATCAGAAGATCAACAAGTAAGCCTGCTCATATTTCTGCGAATCCAATAAGTACAGTCCGGTCTTTTCGTTTGATATGTCGCATATCTCGGCCCAACCTGGGGTGGTAAACGTTAGACCCCAATAGCTTGATAAGTCATGCCGATGTGAGTCCCATAACGGTTCGAGAAACTACTGATAATACTTACCAGTAAATCTCAGCAACCCTGGCTAGGGATTTCTTGTTATGGCTAATCGAGCATAGTGATTTATGTAGATTTTGTGATCAGAAGATGAATCAAAGAATTTTTACCGCAATCAAGAACGGCATCGCTTGGTAGCTAGCCGGTGAGTACGGGTCGGTCCACAGGGATTTTGTGTATTTTCTATTTGTTCTTATGAGTTAATTTCAATTGTGGTGGATTGGATTATCACTAAAAACTAAGGTTGATCTAAATAAGGATTAAAACCTTGCTAGGGTTAGCTTTAGGTTAAGTTTGGAAAGTCACTATTCCTCACCGCTTTCTATGCCCTAATTAAGATCTATTTAGGTGTTATGGTAATAATTAATAAAGGGGATTAACACGATCGGGAAGTGATTGGTAAGGATTCTGCGTGTTCAAGTTTAGTTAATTACCGCAATCAAAACGGTTTCGCTTGTAGCTAGCCGGTTAAGTACGGGTCGTCCGCAGGGAGATGGGAATCTTTTTCTATGTGCTTTAACGAGTTAAGTCCAATTTTCCAGATTTGGTTGTGATTATCTAAGTGTTAAAATGATATGTAAAGAGAGCTTGTTAGGGTTAGGATTAGGTTAGTTTGAGTTAGGAGTCGCTCACTTCTTTCGTTGCCACTCTTAATATCGGTGTTACGGTAATCGGCAACAACGGGGATTAGCACGACTAGGAAGGAACTTGCGAGTATAAGCTAGGCTTTCCAACGCTTAAGTTCTTCCTTTTGGTGCTTGTCCGTCCGTTCTTGGCTCTTAGCCATAACCTCCGGTTAATTCAACCACAACCGGTCTCACTACGGAATCACCGCTATAATGTAGGATAGGGTTCCGTAGTGAGCGGATTGTGGTTAAATTAACGGGAGTCGATTTAAGATGTTGGGCAAGGAAAGAGTGTAAGAGATTTCCTTCTCTCAAACTTCCCTTATCCTATCCTAACAAGTATGGAACTACTCACTCATCATAACGAAAAGAAAACAAAACAAAAGAGGAAGATAGAAAGAAGGAGATTAGAAGATAACAACTAGCTATTTGCGACCTCACCTTGGCAAGGATCAAGCGTAAGCGTCATGGTTGTTTAAGGATAAAGGAAAAGAGAAAAGAAAGAAACAACAAGAAATAACAACAACTAAGTTAACAAATGAAAATTACAAGCAATAATAATTTAACTAAAGAACAAGACAAGATATAATAACAAAAGGAACTTCTTTATTCATCATTCTTCACTCACAAAAGCTCACTACAAGTTTTTCAATGGAGAAGAGATGAGAAGAGGAAGAAGAAACAAGTATTCTAAACCTAGAAAAATACAAGATTATGCACCCTTGGCTTCACAAGGTTCTGGGCTATTTATAGGCAGGGAACTGGAAATCTAGGGCAAAATTCTGCCTCTACATGAAAAGACCAAAATACCCCTGAAACTTCGTCAACTGAAGAGGCCGTACGGCCGCGGTTCCGCGGCCTAAGCATGCTAATGCCGCGGAACCGCGGCGCTTTAGAGGAGTTGGCTCCTCGGAATTTTTGTGTTTCTTAGTGTTGATGTTTGGCTCAGTTTGGTACACTTGTTTTCTCAGAATATCTCCACATTTTCTCCAGAATTTCAGCAAATCAAAAGGTGATTGGATGTGGATCTTTTTATTATGATTTTCTCGAGCTCCGCGTAGATTTCTTGGATCTTGTGCTGCCATTGAGCCTTGTGCATGAAAATGACATTTGATTTGCCATTTTGTCTCCTAAACTGGTGTGTGGCAACAGACGGATAAAGAGCGGAGATCCGTGTTTTATCTGTGGTTGGCAGGAACCCGGATTTTGTCGTGCTTTTCCATGAATTTCACCGTTCAGAGCCGAGAACCTGTATCCTGCAATTGACTAGCAAACACGGCTCAAGAGTACCTACCGATATGCAATGTGATAAAAATTGGGCGGTATAAAAATGCAAAAATCTGATATGAACAAATACCCCCAAACTTGTCATTTGCTCGTCCCGAGCAAAGCCAATTTATTCACAAAAAAGTTCCTAACCTCACTTTCGCAGGGAACGCGATTGCACTGAGCATGTGCAACAAGCCGTTAAACCTCTAGGTGTCCCTAGTAGGAGGAGTGTTGTCTCCTGAGGGTTTTCAGCGGATACTACCCACAAAATCCGGTCAAGCTAGTTTGTAAAATAACTAAGATTCAAACCCTAAAGTTTTGTTTCAGAAAATAACAATTCTATTATCCTAAGTCTAGACTATCGAACCTTTATTTTTCACACCTCGCTTCTTATTTAACTATAGATTTTATATGTCTTTACGTGCAGTGCAAATAGTGTCGTTAAGTTCACAGAAGGATCGATTTAAAGTCATTATGTCACACAATAAAGCCCAGATAAATTTTTTTAAAAGGATCACATAAGTTTTATAAAGAGTTAAGCATTTTCAAGTTTCGTTTTCCAGTAAAGTTTCAACTTCAGAATTTCTATCTTCCTTAACAGGAAACTAGGTCTTATATTTCACTCCACCTTTTTCTTGTTTTTCATTTCATACACACCTCTGTGAACGTGCAATAGTCTTTATCATATCTCCGCTAAATTTTTTTTTTATAAAAGCCTGTCTTTTATCAAGATTATTCTCACACAAAGAACCGTTAGGAATTTTAACTCGGAGAGAACACTTGCTTGACTTTGTTTTAATTTGGACTTTCTAGGCTTCTTAGCGAGCTTTGGGCCAATGCACCCAAATCAGTTGGCTTTAGGGCATTAGGTGTAGAAACACCCCAGCGGACTTAATTACTCAAGTTACCTAGGTCCAAAAACAAAAGACAGTTTGGCGTGAAAATCATGATGATTTAATACGAACGGAGATATAACCGGCAGTTCAATTATTTTTTGGATAAAAGACGTGTTTAGTGGGTTTTGGTGTGTAATCATTCCAATCAAGTTTAAGATGGGTTATTTTTCAGACTTAGTTCCAATTAAGGCATCAATAACATTCCTTCATATTCACTTCACTTCATAAACTATTCTTGACATTACTTATTTCAGGACAAACCTATTTGATCCTCAGAAAATCATTTATCCATTTAAAAGTTTTTAGACAGAAAAGACTTATCATCTAATTTCCAAAACTCACGACACGTGTAGTGTGATGTAAAGACGTATATCAGCTATAGTTAACTTCAAAGGAGAGTTATCTTTCAGGTTTTCAAAATCTAAAAATAAGATTTAGTTATTTCTATTTTATCAAACAAAACCGTCGAAATGTTGAATCAGAGTCCTCCCACTAGCTAACTTGACAAAAAAGTTTTTATGTTTTTAGAAAATTTTCAGATTTTTATGGATTTTATGGATTTTAATATGCAGATGCAAAATATACATATGAATGCGAAGGTAAGAAATGCGTACCGAGCGTTCCCCCTAACTTAAACTGGACAGTGTCCTCACTGTCAGTGCATGAAGAGATCAGTTGAAGGGTCAAAATTGTCGGTTAAATATACACAAAGTGTTTTATTTTTTTTGTGTTTTTGGTTTTTTAAAAAAAAAAGAAAAAGAAAAAGAATATCCACAAAAATGTACAAAATGGTAGGCAGAGGAAGATTATGCAGGGTAAACCGGCTCCTGTAAGAACAGGAGCTCCTCTGTTGGTTCGGCGCTAAGGTACGGTTTGAGTCGGTGTCCATTTACTTTGAAAAATGAACCGTCCTTTGGATTCTCCAAATCCACAGCGCCATGCGGATACACATTCCGCACAACATACGGCCCTTTCCAGCGAGATCTGAGCTTTCCTGGATGGAAGTGTAGTCTGGTGTCGTAAAGCAGTACCTGTTGACCAGGTACGAAAGTTTTGCGCAAAAGGTGTTTATCGTGAAACACCTTCGTTCGATTCTTAACGACAACCGCGTTATCGTAAGCCTCATCCCTAAGCTCGCTCAATTCGTTCAACTGCAGCTTCCGATGGCTGCCCGCATCTTCGAGAGACAGATTCAGCTTCTTTATCGCCCAAAATGCGCGATGCTTTATTTCGACAGGTAGGTGGCAAGCTTTTCCGTACACAAGCCGATAGGGAGACATGCCAAGATCGGTCTTATAAGCGGTTCGAAATGCCCAAAGGGCATCAGTGAGTTTCAGCGACCAATCCGTACGGTTTTTGGAAACTGTCTTCTCCAGAATCTGCTTGATTTGCCGATTTGAAATTTCGGCCTGCCCGCAGGTTTGGGGGTGGTAGGGCGTAGAGAGCTTATGATTAATGGAATATTTCCGCATCAAGGCCTCGAAAGTTTTGTTGCAGAAATGACTTCCATTGTCGCTAATGATCGCTCGGGGGTGCCCAAAACGGGAGAAAACGTTTTCTTTAAGAAACCCAACGACAACCTTGTTGTCGTTAGTCCGGCTGGGCACAGCCTCGACCCATTTAGAGACGTAATCAACAGCGAGAAGGATGTAAAAGTTCCCAAAAGAGCTGGGAAACGGCCCCATGAAATCTATCCCCCAAACATCGAAAATCTCCACAACCAAGATCGGTTGGAGCGGCATCTCGTTCCTCCGGGATATCCGGCCCAAGTGTTGGCATCGGGAGCAAGTCTTGCAATAGTCATGAGCGTCTTTGAAGAGTTGTGGCCAGTAGAAACCACATTGCAAGATCTTCTCAGCTGTCTTTCTGGGGCCAAAATGCCCGCCACACGCTTGATCATGGCAAAATGACCGCACACTCTTGAATTCCTCATCAGGGACACACCGACGAATAATCTGGTCGGGACAGTTTTTGAACAGATAGGGTTAGTCCCAGTAAAAGTGTTTTACTTGGGATAAGAAGCGAAGTCTGTCCTGACTTGACCATTCAGTCGGTAGTAATCCCGTGGCCAAATAGTTCACAATATCTGCGAACCAGGGTTCGCAAGATACTGTCAAGAGCTGTTCATCCGGGAAAACGTCGTTGATCGAAATTGGAAGCGAAGGCGAAGAAGGAAGTCGTGAGAGATGGTCGGCAACTACGTTTTCACATCCTCGTTTGTCCTTAATGACAAGGTCAAACTCTTGAAGCAAGAGGATCCAACGTATTAACCGAGATTTTGCATCTTTCTTCGCAAAAAGATGGCGCAGAGCAGAATGGTCTGTGCAGACAATGACCGGAGAGCCGATGAGGTAGGGCCTGAAATTTTCTAAAGCAAATACAACAGCTAAGAATTCCTTCTCGGTTGTTGTATAATTGAGTTGGGCGTCGTTCAGGGTTCGGCTCGCATAATAGATTACGTGCGGCATCTTGTTGATGTGTTGTCCAAGGACAGCACCAATGGCAAAGTCGGATGCATCGCACATAATCTCAAATGGGTGCGTCCAGTCAGGTGAGGAAAGAACGGGAGCAGAAGTGAGTGAACGTTTCAATGACTCGAATGCAGTCACACAGCTCGAGTTGAAATCGAATGGCGTATCCTTGGCCAGTAAAAGAGTCAAGGGCCTAGCAATCTTGCTAAAGTCCTTGATGAACCGTCTATAGAAACCGGCATGGCCAAGGAAGGCTCGGATATCTCTGACGCATCGGGGAGGAGGTAGATTAGAAATGACCTCAATCTTTGCTTTGTCAACCTCTATGCCATTTTGCGAGATGATATGTCCTAAGACAATACCTTCGCGCACCATGAAGTGGCACTTCTCCCAATTCAAAGTGAGATTCTTGTCCTTACATCGGGTAAGGACAGCGTCAAGATGCAGCAAACACTCGTTGAAGGAATCGCCGAAGATGGAGAAATCATCCATGAAAATCTCCAGAAATTTTTCCACCATGTCTGAGAAGATTCCCATCATACACCGCTGGAAGGTAGCGGGCGCATTGCATAACCCAAAGGGCATGCGTCGATATGCAAACGTGCTGAAAGGACAAGTGAAAGTGGTTTTGTCCTGGTCTTTTTCGGCGATGGGAATTTGATTATAGCCGGAGTAGCCATCAAGAAAGCAGTAGTACTCGTGTCCGGCCAATCGTTCAAGCATTTGGTCAATGAAAGGTAGCGGAAAGTGGTCTTTCCACGTTGCGGCGTTGAGTTTTCTGTAATCAATGCATACTCGCCACCCAGTTTGGATGCGAGCAGGGATTAACTCGTTCGCCTCGTTGGTTATGACCGTTATACCTGATTTCTTGGGGACAACGTGAATGGGGCTAACCCACTGGCTATCAGAGATAGGGTAAATGATACCACTATCTAGACATTTTACGATCTCCTTCTTCACAGCCTCTTTCATGACTGGATTGAGACGTCTTTGTGGATCCCGGGCTGGTTTGGCATCATCCATCAGATGAATGTGATGCTCAACGATCAGGGGACTAATCCCCTTGATGTCCGCCATGGACCGGCCAAAAGCTTGCCTGTTGCTGTGCAAGACCGTGAGAAGGGCTTTCTCTTGCTTTGGAGCTAGAGAAGCCGAAATGATGACAGGGAGGGTCTCGTTGTCACCTAAGTAAGCGTACTTAAGGTGAGACGGCAAAGGCTTGAGTTCGAGCGTCGGAGGTGAAACGATTGAAGGCAAGATTGGTGCAGAGGTCTCGAACTCAAAGGACTCCAGCAAAGGTTCAAAACGAGTGTAAGCGACCAAGTCGGATGGTTCAGGTAACTCATCCGGAAATTTGAAAGATTCAAACTCGGGTTGTGCGCGGCTAAGATCGTTCGAGAACGTAAAACACTCGTAGCCGTTGTCGGGCGCAGAAACAGCAGCAGGTTCGAGGAGGAACGCACTAGTGGCGTCAAGATTATCGTGATCAAACAGAAACTCCTCGAATTCACATTCTTCTGGGGTGATCTCCTGGATCGAGCAGACGTCCAGTATATGAGCATTAGGTTCGGCGGGCTAATTCCCCAACCTAAAAATGTTGAGTTCAATCGTCATGTTTCCAAAAGAGAGGTTCATCGAACCATTGCGACAATTGATCACAGCATTTGAGGTTGCAAGGAATGGGCGACCGAGTATCACTGGAATTTGATTCCGGGGGTTAGCTACAGGCTGTGTGTCTAATACAATGAAGTCAACGGGGAATATGAAGTCCCCGACTTTTATTAACACATCCTCTAGCTCACCCCTAGGATGGGTGATGGGTGATCGATCGGTAGGCCATTTGGAGAGTGCAGTGTGTGGGTTTCAGCTCTCCGACGCCTAATTGCTTGTATACTGAGTACGGAAGCAGGTTAACACTGGCACCAAGATCTAATAGTGCGCGGTTGATGTTCTTATCCCCAATGGTAATAGAAATCGTAGGACAGTCAGGGTCTTTCCGTTTTTGTGGTAAAGATTGGGTAAGGGCATCACTCACAGCACTAGCTAAGAAAACTTTCTTGGGTACCTGAGACTTCCTCTTTTTCGTGCACAAGTCCTTTAAGATTTTCGCGTAGGATGGGACTTGTTGGACGTCATCTAAAAGAGGAATGTTAATGTTAACCTGCTTAAATAACTCCAGAATCTTCTCCATTTGAGGATTTTGTTTATTAGACCTCAACCGGTTTGGAAATGGGACGTTTTTAAAATTGGTTGAGTCTAATGCTTGTGGAGGAGATTGTGGAGTAGGAACGGATCCCAGAACAGGTGTTTTCGTGGAGTGAGAAGTGGGTCCATTCAAAGCAGAAGAAGAGGAAGGAGAGCCTTGTGAAGAACGGAGAATAGGCTCAGAAGACGAAGAAGCAGGAGACGAAGAAGAAGAAGAAGTAGAAGAAGAAGCGGCCGGGGTGTCATCATTGATCCGTGTGCCGATGTTGTTTTGCAGCATCCTTCCCGATCTCAATGTGGTCACGGCACTCACATTATGATTCTGTTGTTCAAGAGCAACATGTACATTCTGTGGGTGACCGGGATTTGGGAGTGGTTGGGACGGGAGCTTCCCCTTCTCTCGCTCGCTTAAGGCCGCATTCAGTTGTGCAATCTGGGCCTAGATGGTTTTGATGCTTTGCCCGTGAACGGCAGTGTGTTGCACTAAGGACTGAATGGAAGACTGGATGTTTGTGGTGGATTGAGTCGATTGTTTGACGAACGCCTCCAGACTTCGTTCAAGCGAGGAAACCTTATTGTTGTTTGACGGAACAAAGTTGTTTTGGGGAAAAGAATTGTTGGGTGCAAAGTTGTTCGTCTGATTTTGAAAAGGTTGGGGTTGGAAGGGCTGCTGAAATTGAGTTTGTTGTTGCGCTTGTTGTTGCGGCGGAGGGGGCCTTTGGAAATTGTTGCCTTGGAATTGATTCTGATTCTGATTCCAGGCGAAATTGGGGTGGTTCCTCCAACCGGGATTGTAGGTGGAAGAGTATGGATCATTCCTCGGTCTTTGCTGAAATGCAGCATTAACCTGATCCTGTCCTTGCGATGGTGGATTGTAAGGACACTCTTCGGTTAAGTGAGAAGGATCGGAACAACAAGCGCAAACGGTGCGAAGGGGGAGAACAGGGGTAGGAGCAGGAGAAGAAAATTTGCTCTCTATCGCTTCAAGCTTTCTCGTTACCGCAGCCATTTCAGCTTTCATCGCAATAGAGATGTCAAGTTGGTGAATTCCTACCCTAGACTGACCGGTAGACATAGAGGTAGAAGAAGAAGAAGTCGGTCTGGTGCTCTCCCATTGTAGCGTTTGCTCCGCAAGGTCGTCAAAGAATTGCCACGCTTCCTCGTCAGATTTCGATAGGAACTGGCCCTGACAGATGGTTTCCAACAACTGCTTCGTTGCTGGGTTCAGGCCCTCGTATAAGGTTTGGCAAAGTTGCCATTTTTTTATACCGTGGTGAGGACACTGAACAAGAAGGTCTTTGTACCGGTCAAAGCACTTTCAGAAGGGTTCAGATGGAAGCTGAGAGAATTGGTTGATTTCATTGCGAATCCTTGCGGTTTTATGATTCGGATAAAATTTCTTTAGAAACGCTTTTACAAACTCGTCCCAACTGGTTATGGAATGGGAAGCGTGCTATACAGCCATTTTTCAGCAAGATCGCATAAAGTGAACGGAATGACCCGTAGACGTATAGCATCGTCCGACAGTTGGGTAGTTTTCATCATGGCACAAACGTTTTGAAATTTATTGATGAAGATATAGGCATCTTCAGATTCAAGCCCATGAAATCGTGGAAGCATGTTGATGAAGTGGGGCTTAATTTCAAAATTATCCCCATTGGCCGGTGGAAGAGAAAGGCAGGTGGGAAGTGCAGAACGGGTGGGATAGAAACGATCCTGGAGCGCGATTCACTGCGGCGCTACAACAGGCGGTGGTGGTGGGTTATTGGTCTCCATAGGAGGTGGAGCCAATCCAGGGGTAGTCAAAGAGATGTTCGGATTAAATCCTGACATCGCGGAAGAAGAGGTTGGTGATGGTGAAGGTGAAGATGTATGAACAGAATTCCGGTCAACGTCGGAGTTGGCCGGCAAAGGTAAAGGTGAAAGAGGAGTGGACGGAGTTTCGACGTCTGAGTCGATCGCGTAGTCGGTAGTGACTAACGTAACGCGGACTAGACGGGCGCTAGTGTCCTGAGTCCAAGCGGATATACACTAAACGAGTTTAGTATAGTCATAGCGGAGAAGGTGAGGGTAAGAAAACGTCAATGGAGAAAGGCGATGGGTGGTGGATGAAAAATGGATTTTGGCGACAAAGGGAAAGTTTTTATAAAAGTTTTTGATTTTTTTTCCTTTTTTTTTTATTTTTAGAAAGAGCTTTACAGAAATATGTACGGACTTACGGCTTTAAGCAATCACAAACAAGATATGCACAATCTCACCTAGATCTAGGGTCACCTAGATCTGCTAGACAGCTCCTAACTGTTCCAGAGGGCTAGAAATAGAACCTCAAACCGCCTCTTCTCCGTCTAATGCGGCCAGATAAGTGCCAGGTAAGTGGGAGGTTGTCCAACACTTTCGCGAAGTTCCTTAATTAAATAACCACTTGCCTTCGTAACACTTGCCTAGGCACCGCAAAAGTCGGATAGGATAAACGGCTGATGCCTATAACTAGTCCTCTGTCCTATTGAGCACGAAGTCCTTAGGGCTGAGTCTAGTATTTTTTAATTTTAACAATGGTCAATGCATATGCTTTTTGTGATTTCTGGGGTCCTGGGAAGGGTGATGAAATCCCCACCCAATCTGAATTGGTTTCAAGCCTCTTAAGTCCGTATTAATGAGTGCAAAGCGGTAACAAATCAACTGCAAACAATTTTTATTTTTAGCGCGGCGCAAAGAATCCTGCACAAGAACAGTTTATTGGAAGGGGGAAGAGAATTTGCGCAAAGAATGCTGCAGAAAACACAGTTTATTGGAGTCCAGAGGAGTGGGAGAGAGAAGAGAGACACTTACAGAGAATTTGGCACCCTGAGGCCACCAAACGGCAGCGGTTCCGCGGCCTAAGCTAGCTTATGCCGCGGTTCCGCGGCAATATGGTGAGATTGGGCCTTCATTTTTCTGGGTTGTGCTCTGTTGGGTTTCCTCTGCTTGTCTGGATTTGCTGAATTTTGACTTGCTTACTGTATCTGCTCCAGATTTATACAGTAGACCGTTTGATTCGTTTTGATCCGTCGCGGTGTAGCTGCGAAATGTGGGTCTATCTTCCCACGTCTTTGGCACTGAACTCGAACCCCGTATTATCCTGCACACTTGCACAAAAACTAATCAAAAATAACAAAATGATTTTTTACAATGTATATATATATATTTTTTGGTTATATTTATATTCACAAGTTAACCCGAAATTACACAAGGAAATAAACTACCGTCTCCCCGGCAACGGCGCCATTTGATTGGTAAGGATTCTGCGTGTTCAAGTTTAGTTAATTACCGCAATCAAAACGGTTTCGCTTGTAGCTAGCCAGTTGAGTACGGGTCGTCCGCAGGGAGATGGGAATCTTTTTCTATGTGCTTTAACGAGTTAAGTCCAATTTTCCAGATTTGGTTGTGATTATCTAAGTGTTAAAATGATATGTAAAGAGAGCTTGTTAGGGTTAGGATTAGGTTAGTTTGAGTTAGGAGTCGCTCACTTCTTTCGTTGCCACTCTTAATATCGGTGTTACGGTAATCGGCAACAACGGGGATTAGCACGACTAGGAAGGAACTTGCGAGTATAAGCTAGGCTTTCCAACGCTTAAGTTCTTCCTTTTGGTGCTTGTCCGTCCGTTCTTGGCTTTTAGCCATAACCTCCGGTTAATTCAACCACAACCGGTCTCACTACGGAATCACCGCTATCATGTAGGATAGGGTGCCGTAGGGAGCGGATTGTGATTCAATTAATGGGAGTCGATTTAAGATGTTGGCCAAGGAAAGAGTGAGAGAGATTTCCTTCTCTCAAACTTCCCTTATCCTATCCTAACAAGTATGGAACTACTCACTCATCATAACGAAAAGAAAACAAAACAAAAGAGGAAGATAGAAAGAAGGAGATTAGAAGATAACAACTAGTTATTTGCGACCTCACCTTGACAAGGATCAAGCGTAAGCGTCATGGTTGTTTAAGGATAAAGGAAAAGAGAAAAGAAAGAAACAACAAGAAATAACAACAACTAAGTTAACAAATGAAAATTACAAGCAATAATAATTTAACTAAAGAACAAGACAAGATATAATAACAAAAGGAACTTCTTTATTCATCATTCTTCACTCACAAAAGCTCACTACAAGTTTTTCAATGGAGAGGAGATGAGAAGAGGAAGAAGAAACAAGTATTCTAAACCTAGAAAAATACAAGATTATGCACCCTTAGCTTCATAAGGTTCTGGGCTATTTATAGGCAGGGAACTGGAAATCTAGGGCAAAATTCTACCTCTACATGAAAAGACCAAAATACCCCTGAAACTTCGTCAACTGAAGAGGCCGTACGGCCGCGGTTCCGCGGCCTAAGCATGCTAATGCCGCGGAACCGCGGCGCTTTAGAGGAGTTGGCTCCTCGGAATTTTTGTGCTTCTTAGTGTTGATGTTTGGCTCAGGTTGGTACACTTGTTTTCTCAGAATATCTCCACATTTTCTCCAGAATTTCAGCAAATCAAAAGGTGATTGGATGTGGATCTTTTTGTCATGATTTCCTCGAGCTCCGCGTAGATTTCTTGGATCTTGTGCTGCCATTGAGCCTTGTGCATGAAAATGACATTTGATTTGCCATTTTGTCTCCTAAACTGGTGTGTGGCAACAGACGGATAAAGAGTGGAGATCCTTGTTTTATCTGTGGTTGGCAGGAACCCGGATTTTGTCGTGCTTTTCCATGAATTTCACCGTTTAGAGCCGAGAACCTGTATCCTGCAATTGACTAGCAAACACGGCTCAAGAGTACCTACCGATATGCAATGTGATAAAAATTGGGCGGTATAAAAATGCAAAAATCTGATATGAACAGGAAGAAACTATGTTTCTTTCTCTAGGTCCTTGTCCGTCCTTTCTTAATTCTTACCCTAACCTCCATGGAAAACATACACAACCGGACTTTTAAACTACGGTATCACCGCTACCTCGTGGGATAGGGTGTCGTAGTGAGCGGTGTGTGTATGTATGCATGGAGTCCTATAAAAAATATGCGATGGGCAAGAAAGGGGTGAGAGATTTTCTTCTCTCAAACCTTTCCTATTCCTAACCCTAATAAGTGAGGAACTACTCATTCATTAGGGAATTGATAAAAAGAGATATTTTTATGATTTTAGTTCAATAACCTAATTAACTAAACTACGGCAGATAATTAAAAGTGCTATCTAATTAACTATGGCAGATAAATAAAATCTATACTAGGGCAGAAAAGATAATTAGACTAGGGAAAGAAAAGAAAGACTTACTTTATCTTTTATTTGATGCACTCTTCAAACATTTACAACAATTAAAATTCTGAATTTAGATGAATAAAATGAGGCACAAGAAGAGGCATGCTCCAAAAAGAGCATTAGGGTTTCTATTTATAGATTATAGAAACCCTAGGGTTACATCTGATCCCTATCTGCATTTACAAATTTACCACCCTAAGAAGCCTAGTCAACGCACCGCCACACCGTCAAAGTTTGCACCGATACGTGCCTAGCATGACCGCGGATCCGCGGCCATAAGACATGTTTGGCTGCGGATCCGTGGCCATTTGGTGGGCTTGTTGGCTGAATTCTTCTGGTGTTCTTTTTGTTGCTTTTTCCTTGGATTTTCTTCACTTGGTTCTTCAGAATGTCTTCTAGTCTCTTCTAGATTTCAACAGTGCATAATGTCGTGGACTTTTACCCTTTGCTTCGTGTCGAAGTCTTGAACCTTGCGCTGCCTTTGTACTTTGTGAACTTGTTCATTGATCTTCATTTATCCCTCAAACTGTAGGCATGATCAAGATTCTTCCATTTGTTGGTCGTAATCTCATTTTTGTATTGTCTTTTCATCATTTTCACTGTTTTGTTCCGAGAACCTGTAACCTGCAACTATGTAGCAGACATGGATCAAAAGTACCTATTTTTTTGTAAAATGAATAAGAATGGGGAATATAATAATGCAAAATTATGATATGAACACATAGCGCAACATCAACCCCCAATACCGGGAGAGACAAAATCCCCTCCTATAGCTTATTGCCTCCATGTGACTCGGGACTGTACCCAAAAACCGCCGTTTTGCACGTTCTTTTGAACGTGGTAAGGTGGAAATCAAAGCACAGTGGGAATCAGACAAGACTCTATGACGATCTCGGGTCTACAGACTAACCTGTACCGGTGTCACCAGAGAACTGCTATCTGACGTGAGGTATAATACCATCTAGGAGTTCTCGGCGAGTCCTGTTCAGTGTACCCAGTCTCTACTGAGCACACATATACAATCTTTGATGTCAAACACCAATGGATGTGGGATCATCCATCGCCCATCATATGGGGTCAAGAAACGTATACGCTAGTCTACTCTGCAATATCGATGCCCCGTCTCGATACTCCCACGACTAGGAACTATTGAAGGATGTACTTACGGACTACCCTGGCCCTACTAGTATGATCTGCATCATAATCCTGGTAGTCAAGTACTCATCCTAAGGGCTTTATCAACATGTAACAGAGAGACAATAAGTGTACATGTTAAGATAAAGTGCAACCAGATAGCATACTATCATGTCAAGCAAGAAAGTACTCCCTATATATGTCCAAGCATCCACTATAATATACATCATATGTACAATAATGGCCTCTAGGGCATACATACAACTAACAGTTAAAGAATAACTTTACATTAAAATACCACACCTTTTCAAAACGGGTTTCTTTTAATCGGTATTTTGAAATCCTTGGCAATTACGCCTCTACAACTCTCATTAGAGGACCCGCTAATAGATGGTGTGGATTATAGCACATCCTTGAGATAGTAGAGCGAGATGCAGAACTCCTCACGGGGTATTTGGTCTCAAAAGAAAATAAAAATACGGTTTTTAAGAAATGCGACTTTTCTAAACAAAACTAATTTTTGAAAAATTGTATAAAAATTATAAATCCTTATTTTCAATAAAAACATATTATGAAATTATAGTCTTTAAAATGAAAAGTTAGAATTTTTTATAAAATACTACCAAGTTTCCGTTCGCCGCCGAAAAACGTGACCGGGACGTTGGGACGTCCGGCCTGAATTTTGGGGGGCAGATGCTATTTGGTTTTATTCATCCACCTCTCTGAAGATGCCAAGTTGATTTATGGCACCGTATATCGGAGGTTTAGACGGATGCGGCCGTTGTAGCAAACTTCATCAGATTCCCTCTTGTTTACGAGGGGTTTTTGATTGTGGGGACGCTCTTCCCTGCAGGCACAAGCCTCTGTAGTTAATTACGCTACCGCATAGCGGTAACTACTTTCTCTTTCTCCAGATGGTCACTTCGTGTCGTGTGTGTTTGTTTTATTTTTGGTTGTCCGTGGATTGTATACGAAGACTAATTTATATTGTCGCCCGTAGGGCGTGGTTTACTCCAAATTCGTATTTTCTTAGATTTGGGTTTAGGTTGGTTTAAGGACCGTTAGTCTTATTTTAGACTAAGGTCAACTCAAACGTTTGTTGAGGATACGTTAGTCTAATTTTAGATTAAGATCTACTCAACAGGATTTTGGGATCATTTAGATCCAACGAAAAAGTATTTGGACTCTATCGTTTTAGTTTAGGGACGTTGTGGTCCATTAATTTTAAGGACATCGTAGTCCATGGAGTTTAAGGACTTCATAGTTCATGTTTAAAGACATCGTAGTCTGTAGGGTTTAAAGACATCATAGTTTGTAGGGTTTAAAGACGTCATAGACTATGGGGTTCTGGTTTAGCCAATTTTGGGATGCACCAAAAGTTATTGGTTATTGGGACCCTCCACCTCTCTGAAGACGTTGAAGAATTACAACGACACGTATCAGAGGTTTGAAGAGATGCACCCTTGAACCAATGAATATTCATCAAAGATTTGATAATCTTGTTTGGGACTGAGTCCAATAAAGAGCGCATGGGC
The DNA here is from genome assembly GCA_030015575.1 of Agapanthus africanus. Lineage (NCBI taxonomy): Eukaryota > Viridiplantae > Streptophyta > Magnoliopsida > Asparagales > Amaryllidaceae > Agapanthus > Agapanthus africanus. The sequence continues at coordinate 870,832,618 of JASDDO010000024.1, read as the reverse complement.
TTAGTTGATTATAAGTTTTGCCAACTTGGGATGAGCCCACTGAGTCTCTGTCATTTCTTTTTTTATAAAGCGTTAGACACTTGTTAGGACATAGTCCTTTTTCTGTGCATGTACCGCTAAACATTTATTGGGGTACTGACACCTACTTTCTTTTTTTTGTTTTTTTATTGAGTGTTGAATACTCTTTATAGCGCTTGGGGCTTTATTTACAGAGCGCTTTGTAATTCCTTAGCGCCCACGTGAGGAGCACGTGGAGCGATTGGTGCTGAGCGCCAGACTGAGAGCGCTACGGCACTTCTTATATAAGGACGCCCACGTGAGGAGCACGTGGAGTGCTTGGCGTTGAGCGCCAGACTTGGAGCGCTAAGGCGCTTCTTATAAAACAGCGCCCACATGAGGAGCACATGGTGCGCTTGGCGCTGAGCGCCAGACTTGGAGCGGTAAGGCGCTTCTTATAAAATAGTGCCCACGTAAGGAGCAAGTGGTGCACTTGGCGCTGAGCGCCAGACTTGGAGCACTAAGGCGCTTCTTCTGAGATAGCGCCCACATGAGAAGCACGTGGAGCGCTTGACGCTGAGTGCCAGGTTTGGAGCATTGGAGCACTAAAGCGCTTCCTTTAGAATAGCACCCACGTGAGGAACACGTGGCGCACTTGGCGCTGAGCGCTAGGCTTGCAGCGCTGAAGCGCTTCTTTTTAAATTGGAGCGGTAAGGCTCTTCTTTAGCAGCTCTGATCAGTTCTGTACTCTGAGAATTAAATTCTCGGTTTATAAGAGACTTTGTCTCATGGATCCAAGAACTGAGTTCTTTATTTTTTATAAGGAGATACTATGATCTCTTTGTTTTTGTGAAAGGCTCTGTCTTATGGATCTGTGATCTAAAAAAAAAAGAACTCAGTTCTTATGATGGGACAGTTAAACTCTAAAAAATGCAGAAGTTTATGATCTCACTTCTTCTTATTTACCTTGAAGAAAATTTCTTCTTCTTAGAGCCTGCTCTTCTCTTTTTCTTTTTTTGAGAGCTTCAAACTTATGGGAGGGTAGGTTCTTCTGTGCTAATGATCTCAATCCTCTCATGCCCCAGACTTGAAGTCTTGGGTCCTTTATATAGTGGAGGCAAGTATGTTAATTTGGTTAAAGAGATCTTTCATTGAAAGATCTCTGATTGATTTGGGGATTTTATCCCCCGTTGGATCTTTGATCCTATGGCTTTTGTTTTACAAAAGATTTTTCTCTTGTTATTAACAAGATTGGAAAATATTTTCCCAAACAGAGATTATTCTATAATCTTGGTGATTTTATTAATCACCATTGGATCTTTGATCGAATGGTGCGCTGTTTTACAGAGGGCAATCTTTCCAGGAAGATTCGAGAAATATTTTCTCAACAGAATTTGATTCTGAATTTTGATGATTTATTATCTTCGTTGGATCTTTGATCCAATGGTGGAGAACATTTAGTTCTGGCGCTAGCGCTCTCGTGCTTTGCACGTGATGCGTTGTCACAGAGTCTTTGACTTTTAGCGCTTGGCGCTCTCGTGCTTTGCACGTGATGCGCTGCCTCAGAGCCTTTGACTCTTTAGCGCCGATGCTTTCAGCGCTCTCATACTTTGCACGTGAGGCGCTGCATCAGAGTTTTTAACTCTTTAGTGTTGGCGCTCAGCGCTCTCGTGCTTTGCACGTGAGGCGCTGCCTCAGATTCTTTGACTCTTTAGCGCTCAGCGCTCTCGTGTTTTGCACGTGAGGTGCTGTCTCAGAGTCTTTGACTCTTTAGCGCTGGTGCTCAGCGCTCTCGTGCTTTGCACGTGATGCGTTGCCTCAGAGTCTTTGACTCTTTAGCGCTGGCGCTCTTGGCGCTCAGCGCTCTCATGCTTTGCACGTGAGGCGCTGCCTCAGTTCAAATTTTGAATTTTGAATAGATCTTTACTCTCAATTGGGGAAACAAATGTCCCCCCACCGTTGCGCTCACGTGGCTTACATGTGAGTGCAGCAGTGGCACCTTTACCACCGTCAGATCAACTTGGAAGTTGGATCGACTTCCAACGCCTACAAATAAGGCCTTTGTCCCTTGAGACGATTTCTGTTCATCTTCTTCCCTTCTTGTTTTTCTGAGAATTTAATTCTCCTTCAAATCACAGCTCTCTGCCCAAAGGAAATTCCTTAAGAGTTAAAACTCTGTCCAAAAATTTGGTAAGATTTGAACCCATTAACAGAGCTTTGCTCTACTTTAGATCATAGATCTTCTTTAGGGTTTCTTAACCCGTTAATTAAAAACCAGAGCTTTGCTCTTCCTAGATCATGGATCAGAAGAAGAAATCCTTTTTAGGGTTTCTTAACCCATTAATGAAGAACTCTCAAAGTTCGCTTTACAGATCTTAAAGATCTTAAAGTTTTTTAACTTTAGGGTTTTGATGAGTTACTCCATCGTTTTCACAGAGCGCAGCTCTTAAGATTTTAAGGGAATTCTATTCCTCTCATGATTAGAGTTGACAGATGTCACTCTTGTCTGCAGAGCGTTGCTCTCGAGAGAGATTAACTCCTTGGCCCGAGGGGCCTCTCATTAAATGAGAATCCTTTTAGGATTTTCTATTTAATGAATGACTGTCTCATCAATGATGAGACTGTCTTATCAATGATGAGCCGTCATCTTGATTGTGTGGGTCCCCTTTGGTCCCTTTCCACTGCATTGCAGTGCGGTACGAATTTAAAGTACCAAGTGCCAAAACTTAAACTGTAGTATTGACGGCTAACTCTTGTTCTTTTTTCGCGCAGGTACTATGTCTTTCGACACTTCTTTCCCGTTTGTTCATCCGGAAAGCGCATTTCCTGACGCACCCATGGATAGGGAAGTCTTTGTGCTGATCAAAGATCATGACCCTGAGCAAAAGTCTCTTCATTTATGGGGGTCGTGGTACAATCAAATCATCCGGGGTCGACGCAGCTTCTCTTGTGCGGCGCCTTCAGAACCAATCTCCGCTGTTCACTATGCCGACTTACCCCAGGTTAACTATGCCGTAGAGGAGGTCCACTGGACCTCAGAGGGTCTCCTTCAGCCTTCTATGGCCACGATACCTATGCAGCCGCTGATGGCTAGATATTCTGGGGCGGCGTATATGTCACGGCGAGTCGCGCCCATGGGGATAGGAGTATATGATTGGCCTGACTCCTCGTCATTCGGCCGGATACCTGCAGTGGGCCCGGTACATTTTATCGGCAAAAAAGTCGGCGTTATTGAAGCTCAGGCTGTACCCTGCTATCTGTGCATCGTTTTTCCAGTATCCGGCGCCTTCGGTATGGTGGATTAAGGCTTTCTTAAAGTAATGGAACATCCCGACACACACCTTTCTCCTATCGGATCGGGAGGTTTCAATCTCCCTGGAGGAGTTTGCGGAGATCTCAGACCTACCTGCCAAAGGGGAACTGTCATGCCCCGCTTCCCAGAGTACGCTAAGGTAGGCACGTGACATAGCCAACCATGCTACCTGTGGATAGGAAATATCCTTCCACAGTCACATAACGGCTGTAGAGATATCAAGAATAATAATAAACTATCTAACACATGTCCATAAGCCAGAATAAAACGAGTCAAGAATAAAATAATGCGGAAGCAAAAGATCCAATACAAGAATAAACTAGAATGTACGTCCCATAATGCGGGCTCACAACAGGAATGAGAAAAAATACCGAAAGTAAAATGAGCTAACTACTAGCAAGTCCTCACTGCTCAGCCTGCTGACTGAAATACTCCTTCTCGGACTGCAGCAAAGGTAAGGAATCTTGGCCATGCAAAACCCAGACATCAGTGCGTCATAATATCAAGCAATACTATAAATAGGGATAGCAATACATGCAGATATGAGTATAAATGGTAAAACAGGTATAACAGTGATATAAGTAAGGACAATGGGGTAATGTGTAGTGAGTAATCTAAACTGGTCTATTGGGTTAACTACTCTCAAGTCTTTGAAATCAATTTGATGAATCATCGATGTAACTCAATAGTATCCCGTGCGTGCCCGGGATCACGGTGAAGATTCTCGGGCTGAAGCCGAGACATGCCGCTAGGCACTAAAAGGAAAAGGGGTAATGATGAATGATGTTAACAGCATCATCCCAAGGCTGGCATGGCCTCTAAAACTGATCAGTAAAGGTATCGAACTGTCGAGTTACAAGTCAAGTTTCATCATTGATTTCCCCATACCCCCAGGTTATGTGTTCAAGTCAGATATTGATAAATCTGGAGCTAATGCCAACACAGGATCAGCAGGTAAAGGTTCGTCTGGATAGACAACAGGAAATGTTCGTAGGGACAACATGTCAAGCTGTTGGCATTAGTAACAAGATTAGGTAACAGAGAAAGCCATGGTACCTCAAGTCAAGTCAGGTAATATATAGGTATCATGTCATGTCAAGAAATGCACGGTACCAAGTCAGGTCAAGTAGTAGGTGTATCAAGTCATGTCAGGGGTGCACAAAATGTCACCCGGGTGCTCATAATCAAGCTATAATAAGCATGGGTACACAAAAACAAGTATGGGGTACCAATGTAACAATAAAATGGAATAGTGTGATGTGGTATGCAAATAGGTATAAATTTAAACACATGGATGCACAGTTATCGATTAGGGTCAAGATTATAGTTCCAATGTTAATTAGGATACACTTTATCGAATATGGAATGTTAAAGTCTCACTAATATGTATTAAATAATCTAGAGATGCAATTGAATATATATTAGGCTAGATGTATGCAAACGGTTGCCCGATAGGGTATAAACTATTAAAAGGGTACTATGGGCTATGCAAATAATTATTATGTGATTTAAATATAGACGTGGGTACCACGTATGGTAAACTGAAATGCAACATGGTATGTTTCAAGTTCTAAATCTAAAATGATATAAATGGACATCGAAATGTAAAATGAAACATGTGGCATTAGATTTAATCTACATGTTCAATATGCAATTAAATACGTATAAAATAATATGAATAGCATGTAGCAAGTTTTACTTGCCTATACGGATCAAGAAACGGGTATACGGAACGTCTCACGTCAGCGGAAAACGTCGCGACGCACGCACGGTACGTGGAACGGATCCAAACAACGCACAAGGTGATCACACGGGTCAGATACGCTCGCTGGGTCGTCGGGATCGTTGACGGCACGCCCGGTTTCCGGCGAACTACAAAGACAGAAAACATAAAGAAAAGAACACAAAGGAAAGAAAGAAGAAAGAGAGGAAAGGGAAAGAGGAGAATGAGATTGGGAAGAAGAGAACTGCTCACTGGGTGCACTGGAGTCGGGAGACGAGAACGAGACCGACGGCGGCGATCAACTCCGGTGATGTAGAGGTGTGCAGGGGCTCGGTTTGGGTTCTGGTGTGTGTGTGCGCGCGCGAGATTCTTGGTGGCTGGGGTTGTTAGCAGAGGAGGAGAGGAAAGGAAGAGGGAGAAGATGGTTGTGGAGACAACGACGAGGTCGTCGGAGCTCCGGCGGCGATGGTGCAGCGAGGGTGCAGGGTTGAGTTTGGGTGCAGGGAAGGTGCGCGAGGGTAGGCTAGAATAGTGGTGGCGGCGTTGGGAGTTGAGAGAGAGGTGAGTGGACAGAAGGGAATGTTGGAGATAGTGCCCTCAGAGTCAATTATTAGGTCACAGGTACGTGATTGTAATGATTGAGCGAGGACCTATCCCGGTAGGACAGTCTTACTCGAGATGATAGTATGCTATCTGGTTTACCTTTATCATCGTGTACTGTTTTAGGTGACCTGACACGTCGCTATTACACGTTGATAGAGCCCCTAGGATTCTTGCTTGACCACCAGCAGTATGAGGGCGATCATATAAGTGGGAGCTGGGGGTCTACAAGCATATCCTTAAAAGGTCCCTAGTCGTGGGAGTTTCGAGACCGGGCATCGATACTCCATTAGTAGACTAGTGTATACAGTCGAGACCCCGACGAGGGGCGGTGGCCGGTCTCACAAGCCACTGGTGTCAGTTGGATCACCTAAGATGTATACAGGTGCTCATTGGGTTATGAGTACACCGGACAGGACTCGCCGGGAACATGCTAGTTGGTCATATACCAGACGTCAGATGGCAGTTCCCTGGTGACATGTGTGCAGGTTAGTTCATCGACCTGGGGATCGTCATTTGTCTCGTGTGAGTTCCCACTGTACTTTGATTACTACCCTACCACGGCTCAAAGGAGTCGTGCAAACAGGTTTTAGTTGGGTACAGTCCCGAGCCACATGGAGGCAGTGAGCGTATCTTCAGGGGTTCGTCTCTCCCGGTATTGGGGGTGAGGTCGTGCTGTGTCTAGGAGAGCCATTACACAAAGTCCTTGGCCAAGGCAAGGAGATTTACTGGTAGGTATTCCAGTAGTATCTCAGGGTGTTCTGGGCTACACTCCGACACGACTTGTACCGCTTTTGGGGGTCTGACTTTTACCAACCCCCTAGGCCCGCCATGCGATACTCATAGACGAACGGACCGGACTGCACGGATATTGTCACTGACAGGCTCAGTTGGGTGTCGGGGTGAGCTTCCTCATCGACGTCCCTTTTGGTCAATAGCTGGTGGCCCGTCACGTATTGGCTAATACCTCTGACGTGCTAGTGGTTAAATCCACAGCCATAGTATTGACGAGTCTTTAGAGTCCACCACACTTTCAGTTACTCAGCTTTCGGGCGAAACGCTGTAGAGGCCGTATGGAGATATGGCAGGGTCCGATCAGATACGTGCGGTATTGCACGGATCAGGATCGGACGTTTTGTACTAGTAGCCGTATAGGTATATGGCAGGGTTCGATCAGATACGTGCGGTATTGCACGGATCAGGATCGAACGGATATTACTAGCCGGCTTTGGTTTAAGCCGGTCCTAGTTTAGTACAGTGTAGATTTTGTCTCATTGCATTTGTATCCGGTCGGAATACAGATGCGGGTGTGTATGCACAGTATCGGGGTTTTTCCTGTAATTTATTACGGGACCAGTTTTCTGGAGTTGCCATTTTGCATTCCGTTCCGGCCGGTTTTCCTTTGTTGTTTCCCGGCCGGACTTTTCCGATGGAGGGGGTAATTTGCAGTTTTGCAAATTACAATTGTGGAGGGGTTTTCTTGTAAAAGATTGATATGATAGCTTTCATATTTTTTTTCCACCATGCTTTTGCATTTATTGTGATAAAGTGTGAGTATGGTGTGATTGGAAATGAAGTATGGTGTATGTTTCTTTGACCTTGGATATGGTCACCATTTTTTGATCCTACACTCACCTCCCTTGTTTTTTTCCTCCCACCAATTTCCTACTTGATATGTTGGCCGGCCACTTGAGGTGGGATGAGAAAAATTGCTTCTCTTTTGAGTGGAGAAAAATATGATACATTCATTCTTTGCATGATACATTTTTCCTTCACCTCTCTCCAAGTTCTTCTTCCTCCACAAAATGGCAAAGCTCCAAAAACCCCAATGAGACTTCTTCTCTTGATATCCTACAGCATATCTTGGGCACGTCGAGTAGCCGGCTTCGTGCCCGAGTTGCCTCGGCATTGAGGTGGGAGCCCGTAAACAAAGAAGGCGATGTGGTGCACTTCCGGCGACGAGGAGGAGACGGACGGAGATCCCGCGAGGAAATCGGAGTGGAGATGAAGACCGGAGGACTCGGATCAGTCGGTATACATCTCTTCCCTTTCTTTTTGTAGCGTAGACTTGTTAATGGTTACGATCCGGAGTTTAGTGCGCGGTGGTGCCGGTTTGCAAAGTCCGCAAAATTTAAGTTCATCACCGTTTCCGCATTCCGGCGTCGGATTGACGGCCGGGGCGCCGCCGTGCACTTACAGGGAACACGATGACAAGGTCGTCGGTGATGGGCGGCGACGAGGTCGGTGAGGGAAAAATGGTGAAGCGATGGGTCAGTTCTTGGAAGAGGAGGTGGTCGAAGAAGGAGAGGGTGGCTGCGAGGGTTGAGATGATAATAGAGGTCGAGAGGGGGGTCGGCGACGGTGAACGAGGGGGAGGAAGCGGTGGTAGGATTTGGGTTTCGTGGGTCTTTAAAAGAAAGAGAGGAAGAAGAAGGAATATATATTATATAGGGAGAGAGAGAGGAGAGAGAGAGAATACGCGAGAGGAGAGAGAGAGATTCTGAGAGAGATCGAGATGAGAGAGAGGGGGGGAGAGAAAGAGGTAGAGAGAGATCGAGATGAGAGAGAGAGAGAGATGTGAACAGTAAGGAGATATAAACTTGTATTTTTGTGAGGGGAGAGAGAAAGAGATAGCGCGGGTGAGAGAGAGAAGAGTGGGACCCAGGGAAAGGAAAGAGAGAGAGGGAGTTGGTAAATGGTTTTGATTTTAATTTTATAAAAGATTTATTTGCTAAAAAAAATATTATCAGTTAACGAGATTTTAAATGTAGAAATTTAAAATAAATATTGAATAGATTTGAATTTAGGAGGGATACAAAATATTCCAAAACGCGCCCGGGCCGGGTCTAAAAATTCAGATTTAAAATATGAAAAATATAAGCGACTTCCAAATTTCAAAATGAATGCTCTGGTAACAAAAATGCATACCCCCAAGAACGGATGCATGTACGTGCGCGTAGCCATCCAAACACGTCCGTTTCACTGAACGGGACGAGAACAAGATTCGCGTATGCTACCACGGGGTTAGGGGTATCATGCAGGCTATGAAATGCAATTTTAATTTATTTTACGTGATCTAAAATGTTACATGATAAAATGTGCGATGCTAAGTAAAAATCAATATGTAGTCCACATTAAATGCACGTGTCTAATTAACAAGCCAGGGTAGTCTATAAATATGAATCAACTAGTTCAAGCAAGCGGGTTGGGTCGAATGCAATGTAAAAGGAAACTACCATTCGCATCCAAACATGATAAATCAATAAAATACTACAGACAAACAAATACGGAAACAGAAATTGGTATAACTGAACTCGGTTATTACAGGAACACTATGAGAAAATACTTCCCCCTGACGAATACGTCTTTGCGACCCGATCAGTAGTGATGGGTCTGACTCCGGAAAATGCCATTCAACACCGCTTCCCAAGCTTAATCAAGGTGTTGAATATTTATGAGTGCCTGTTCTTGGAATCTGGGGGGCACGGCGTCAGCTTCACAGATTTTATTGCCTGCTTTCTCCGCTCCGAATTCCTTTCAAAGGAAGCTGCGAAATTTTCCAAGCTCGCCGATCCCTTCGGCTTTGGTTTGGACAAACAGCCGGCAGCGGAAGCGGATCAGAGGAATTTCTTTCTCCCGAACACCTCGGTCGTCCTCTTCGCAGAGCTTGTAGCTTCATTCGTCGACGAAGAGATGTTCTTTTTGGGGTTTCTTGGCTTATGGCTAAGTTGGTTCGTACTTCCCATGCACCCTCGTCATATGTGGCCGTTCGTTTTCTACCCGGATCACCGGATGGTTGAAGGAACGCGGGTTGCCGTCGGGATTGCCGGGCTGGCTCATTTGTATCACGGCTTAAGCTTAGCGATGGACACTACTCAGCCGGGTCTAGAGCCCGTACATCTCCTACTGCACTATTTTACTTCGTGGATTGAGCTGCACGTGTTTGGAGCCTTTAGAATCTACAAACGTCCCCGTTTCTATGATAGCTGCAATTTCCCCCGGTGATGTCTCTAATCGACGCCTCTGCGTCAGACCCATCGTCACGAGAAGCTCGGGGAGTGATCCTCCGCCCGCGCATGGTTGGGGATAGCATGATCTTCATTGATAGGGTCATGACTATCGGCAAGGAGTCAACTAAGGCGGTGCAGCCGCTGCGTTGAAGGCTCGGGAGATCCTGCATTTGTACTCGATCAGGCCAGGCTTCTTAGTGAGTCGGCGTTGTTTATGAGGTACAACCCGCACCGCTTTGCCCAACAGTCGGGTTACAACCAGGGTGTTCCCCTCGAAGCTTTTCTGGTTGAACCGACTGCCACTGAAGAGGGCATTCACACTATGTTGCACCACTTCATGCGCCTGATTACCGGGTCCATCTTCCTTATCAGCGAGCCGAGCTACGTCCCGAACGCCTTAAACGCATATGTGGCGTGGTACCAGCACGCGACGGGTGCCGTGATTAGGGAAGGACGACGGTGCTGCTTGATCGCAAGGGTGCAGTCCCTACCGGTAACCCGTCCGTCCCTTTAAAATGACGAATTGTCGTTCGTCATTCATTAAGGGAGACTAATACGGTTGTGGTCCCTCACACCTTTACATCAAAGCCATAACCCAGTGTTCCTAAAATGGTAGCTATAGCGTCTCCGGACTCTGGAGTTGGCACGAAGATTGGGACCTGTCGTCCAAAATTGCCCGTGAAGCGTAAGCTCCTATCGTCGGCCGCCGGGGCTCGTTCGCAGAAGAAGAATAAGTCGATGTTTTCTGTCGACGTCGTACTCGGCCAGGAGCCCCATGCTCCCTATAGTGAGGGCTTGAGTGAGTACGGGATCAACGAGGGTCTATTTATCGAGCCTGTGGATGATACTGATCTTCAAGCCGCCCTTGTGGCTTTCGAGCGACAGGCTCGCATAGAGGCGGCGTTGCTATCGCTTGCGGAGACGGGTATGCTCTAGTCATGTCGTTTTGAGCTTTTTCCTTCTCTCTTATTATGCATTTATTAATACACCCTTCTTTATCAGGCATCTCCGCTGAAGACGCTCTGGCGGCTTCCCTCCGGACTTTTGAGGAGGAAGAGAGGCTTCGCGCTTCTTGTGGCTTGGGTATAACCTATTTCGTTTGATTACGCCCTCATGCTCTATACCTGTGCTCTGACGCTTTATTTCACCTTGTTACAGGGACTACTTCGGATCTAATTGTTCCAGGTGTAGCGCCGATCCCAAGTGATGGTGCAGTAGTCTTGTCATAGCCGACCATCACGGCTACGTCTATCCCCAAGCCAGCTCGAGAGTCTTCGCTGAAACAGCCGATGATGGACGCCGTATCGGCGCCGGAGGCAGAACTAGGGTCAGATGACGGCGAAGGCATCCCCTTGTCTGATGTCTTGAGAGGTCAGTCCTCACTGCTCAAACTGAAAAGAAGCGCAGGAAGTGCGCAGCGAGGGAGCGTGATGCTACCTTGGCTGCGGGTGCAAGCTCAAGCACCATCCTTTCTGACGCTATTACTTCATAGGGTACCCCAGCTGCCTTGTCTACCGCCCATAGGCAGCTTGCGCGCGCGGCTCGGGAGGCAACTAAGGATCCATCACAAGGTAACGCAATGCCCATTCTTTTTTTTATTAGAACTTGGTCTGCAAATTCTTATATATCATATCCTGCAGGGCCAAGTCTTGGCAGTGAGATGGTAGGCGAGGTGACGGCGACCCCGGAGCCCGAAGTAGCTACTCTCTCCAGGGAGTCTGGGACTGCCCAAACCGCTGCTCTTTCCCCTTGTGGCTCTCTGGTGTCGGCAGGCATCGCGAGTGTCACGATGGCCTTTGTCTAATCTGGGGACGATGCCATAGGCGCCGAGACCGTCCCACTGAAGGAGAGCGAAGAAGTCACTAGGCCTAGTGATGCTTCCGTTGCTGAAATTGTGCCCTCTGAAGCACCGCAGGTTGCCGCAATGATGGTTGTTGTTCCTTAGCCTTCTCCCATGTCTTCTGAAATGCTGGAAGGTATAGGTTTGTGATTCATCGGCTTCATTGTGGGTATCACTGTGCTTGCACTGATACTAAGTCGTCATAACTTTGCAGGAGTCCTTTTTGATCACCTGTATCAGGTGCTGAACCCGCATTTCTCATTCCAGCCAGAGATTGCCCTACTTGCTGATGTCAGTGAGTATAGTCTATAACCGACGTCTTTTCCTTTCTCTTACGGATAGCCATGTTGCTAACTCTTCTTCATATAGGATATAGAGTCGTGGGTTGAGAGAATAACCGAGCTCCCTGCACTCCCCGTCCTATCGCCTGTTATAGCCGGTATGATAGGCTTTACCCTTTATGAATTTTCTTTATTTCCTGAGTTGGCATTTAACCGTGACTCATTCTGCAGCAATCGCACTGGCTCCAGCTCCCTTCGAGTCTCGCATTATGATGCCGGCAGGACCTCTTGTTAAACTCACATCTTCCTGAGGCGCCGTGAACAGCTGACGAATGTTGAGCGAGTTCGTCGAGGATCTTGATGTTGAAGCCCTCACCTCCGCTGCAAATTTTGCTATGTAGGTTAATCCAATGCTGGCGACACTCGTGAACTTCCATGATGAGGACGTCTTCGGGTCTTGGGTTGACTTCTGCAGACAGATCAAGGCTTGCTTGCACGAGATCGAGCTCAAGCGTATTGCTCCTGAGGTGTTAGCTTCAACTTCCCAGCTGGTTGTGTGGATGGAGCAGAGTGTTCCTTTCCTTCGCCATTTTGAACAAGAGGTGACCCTGCGACAGAAGGAACGTGAGGCGGCTTCTAACGAGTCTGTCCAGTTGCGTGCCCAGGTCGACGCGAACACTGCACAACTGAAGGCTATTTTCGACAGTCTCCAATGGTGTATCTCAGACGGGTTGGCGCTACGGCAGAAGCTTGACTCCACCGAGCGGGTTGCGCAAAGTTGCGAAGCTGCTAAGCATGAAATTGATACGAAGCTTTCATCCTGCTTGCAGCAACGGGCTCGAATTGAAGCGGAGCTGGCAGCGGTGGCTGACTGTGAGAAGGAGCTGAAAGGAGTGCACGAGCGACTTGCCGACTTGTTGAAGTGGCCTCCTTCTTAGTACCTGTCTTTGTAATTTTTTTTTTGTATTGATGGAAATTTGTAATTCATGAATAACATGTATTCATTCATTTTTTTAATTCTTTTATATGATGTATCTTGTATTCAATTGAACTCATGAATAAAGGACATGTTTTATCTTATATCGCTTTCTTTTCTTTGCTGTGTTGTTATCATGTTACTTTAGTAAGTGTATCCTGTAGATAACAACTCATCTTGAACTCTTCGTAGGGTAGCGATGGCTTAGGAAACAGGTTCGGGTCTGCTGCCTAAGACTTTCCAACTTTATGAGCCGTGAGGGTCTTATAAAGATTTTTCTCCCTGCGAGTCGAGAGGATCTCGTTGGTGTATTTTCTCCTTAGGAATCGTGAGGATTCCTAAGTGTGCTTTCTCTTGAGAGTCGTAAGGATCTCACAAGAGAATTTTCCCCCTTACAAGTCGAGAGGACTCGTAAGTGGTTGATGAGTTCACTTGTTCTCGAGTTGAAGCATTGATTCGATGAGGAGGTTGTTGGTTGACGTATTTCCGAGGCGGGGTCATTGACTGACGTATTTCCGCAACGGGGTCATATTTCCGCAACGGGGTCATTTGATGACATATTTCCGCGACGGGGTTATTTGATGACGTGTTTCCATGACGGGGCCACTTGCTGACGTGCTTCCGCGACGGGGTCATTTGATGACGTATTTCCTCGACGGGGTCATTTGATGACGTATTTCCGAGACGAGGTCATTGGATGACGTGTTTCCGCAACGGGGTCATTTGCTGACGTGTTTCCGCGACGGGGTCATTGGCTGACGTATTTCCGCGACGGGGTCATTTGATGATGTGTTTCCGCGACGGGGTCATTTGATGACGTATTTATGAGATGGGGTCATTGGATGACGTGTTTCCGCAACGGGGTCATTTGCTGACGTGTTTCCGCGATGGGGTCATTGGCTGACGTATTTCCGTGATGGGGTCATTTGATGACGTGTTTCCACTACGGGGTCACTTGCTGACGTGTTTCCGCAACGGGGTCATTGGCTGACGTATTTCCGCGATGGGGTCATTTGATGACGTATTTCCACGACGGGGTCATTTGATGACGTGTTTTCTCAACAGGGTCATTTGCTGACGTGTTTCCGCGACGGGGTCTGTTCCCTGATAAAATATCAGGAAATACCCCAATGGGGTATCACATGCTCACACGTGACCAAGGTCACATGCTGACACGTGATGGTTTCTTGGGACTCTGTTATTATAGAAGTAAAATTCTAATCAAGCAAGCAATTAGGAGAGTCACGTGCCCACACGTGATGAGCCTTTAAAGAAACCACTGAAGGAATTAAAAGGCATGATAAAACGGCAAAGAAAGATCACGATGAGGCATCGCGTGTCTACACGTGACCAAGGGTCACGTGACGACACGTGATGATTCCTTAACTCTTTAAAACAACAGAATTTAATTCTGTTTAAAGTGTTAATCAAGGGGGCCACGTGTCAACACGTGATGGAATTCTAAGCTCTTTGATTAATAGAATTAAATTCTAATCAAACAATCAATTAATGGAGTCACGTGCCTACACATGATGGACCTTTAAACCCACTGAAAAGGATTAATAAATTATAATAAGACACTAAGGAAAAACCCCAATAGGGCATCACGTGCTCACACGTGACCAAGGGTCACATGCTGACACATGATGATTCCTTAGTTCTGCTAAAAGGCAGAATCAAATTCTGAATAAAATGTTTAATCAAGAGGGTCACGTGCCAACACGTGACAGGTCCCTTAACTCTTTAGCTGGTAGAATTAAATTTTATTTCAATAATCAAACATTGGGATCACGTGCCAACACGTGATGGGCTTTAAAAGCCTTCTGAGGTAAATAGAATTAAATTCTAATTAAGGGAAATCAAAGACCCTAACTGAGAAAATATTTCTTTAAATCTTTCCAAAAACAAAAAATGGTGCTCTGTAAAACAGAGCACCGTTGGATTAAAAATCCAATGGTGATTAAGAATCACCAATTTATGGAAAGATTTTATACAAGGAAAGATTCCCCTAAAATTCACCAAGAATAACAGAAAGAATATCTTCTGGATTAAAAATCCAATGGTGAATAAAATTCACTAAGTGATCTAAAAGATCATGTTAGTTACAAAGACAACCAAAATCTTTCAATGAAAGATTCACTAAACAAATTGATTCTTTTCCTTCTCCTATAAATAGGAGCCAAGAAGAGAAGAGGAGGAGGATTTTTTTTGGGATCTTGAAATTTTCTGAAGAAAAAACAATAGCAGAGAGAAAAGAAAGGAGAATTTAATTCTCAAGAAAAGAAACTCTAGGTGAGAAAGGGGAAAGAGATCAAATCTCCATAAAACGAAAAGAGAATTTAATTCTCAGTCTAAGAGTTTAACTCTTCTGCAAAAGAACTTAGTTCTTCCTCTGGTTGAAGATCTGCAGAAGCAAATCTCTCCACAGGTTGAGAATTTAATTCTCATCGGGGAGATTCTGCCATGCAGATCCGAAACTTAGAGGGAGAATTGAGTTTAGAGAATTTAATTCTCCCAAATTTCATAGGAATTTAATTCTTCCAAATGAAATTAGGGTTTAACCCTATATGAGAATTTAATTCTCCCAAATTCATAGGAATTTAATTCCTCCAAATGAAATTAGGGTTTAACCCTATATGAGAATTTAATTCTCCCAAATTCATAGGAATTTAATTCCTCCAAATGAAACTAGGGTTTAACCCTATATAAGAATTTAATTCTTCCGAATACACAGGAATTTAATTCCTCTAAACAGAACTAGGGTTTAACCCTAAAAAAGAATTTAATTCTTAAAACAAAGAGACTTGAAAGCTCTCCATGCATGTAAAGAACTTGATCACGTGGTAACACGTGACCCCCATTCTCAATGAGCAGAAAAGAAAAAACAGAACTTGGTCACGTGGTGACACGTGACCCCCATCCTCAATGATCAGAAAAGAAAGAACAAAACTAGGTCACGTATTCCCACGTGACCCTTAAACAGATTCCCCAAAATGAGAAGAAAAAAGCTTGGAGGCAATGCCTCACGTGCTCACACGTGACCCTCATAAATGAAGAGAACAAAGCCAAAGGCAGTACTGATTTTGGGCTCCCTCACGTGACCCCTTAATAAGCACTTTAATAATCAATACGTGGCTACCCATCACGTGCCAACACGTGATTGCCTGAAGACTAAAAGTGTTTAACACTTATTTGAATATTCTGATAATAAAATAAAGGAGGTCTGGCCACATCTTCAGGCGCCTCACGTGACCCCACGTGACCCCTTCCTTTCTAGTGTTTAACACTCTTTTGAGCATTTTGTCTCCAGTGTTTAACACTGTTTTAAATACATCACGTGAGGACACGTGACCGCCAGATGTCCTCTAGTGTTTAACATTACTTTAAAACCGGCCTAACCTAAATTGGCTAAGTTTTCCAGAGGCAAATCTCCTCTTCAAACAAGCCTTAAAATCCAGAGCTATAATGTTTAATGCTCAGCCAAAGACAAAGTGTTTTCAGAGCCCTCAAAATCTTGTTTAGCATTGCTAAATAATGAGGGGCTGAACCCAGACATATGTCCTATAGCCTAACAAAGGGTCAACATTTCAAACTTAATTGGACTTAGCCTAATTTGGCAATAAGTCCTCAATTCAGATTTAACTGAGCCAATGTGCTCATAATCTAATTAATTGATCTTAGTTCCAAATTGGATTATAGATCTTCCAATCAACTTTGGTTCAAGGGTACATCACTGAACCCCTCTGATATTTGTCGTTGTAATCCTTCAACGTCTTCAGAGAGGTGACGGGTCCCGACAACCATACATTTCATAGACTATGCCGTCTAAACTGGACTGTGGGGTCCTTAAACCCATGGACTATGATGTCCTTAACCTTGACTGTGAGGTCTTTAAACTCACGGACTATGATGTCCTTAAACTTGACTGTGAGGTCTTTAAACTCACGGACTATGATGTCCTTAATCTCGGACTTTGGGGTCCCTTAAAACCCATGGACTATGATGTCCTTAACCTTGGACCGAGATGTCCTTAAACTAACATTGGACCGCAATGTCCTTAAAACTAATTATGGATCGCAATGTCCCTAAACTAAACAATAGAGTCTAAATGCTCTTTTGTCGGATCTAAACGATTCCATTAAGTTGATCTTAGTCTAAAAATTAGACAAAGTATCCTTAACAAACGTTTAAGTTGATCTTAGTCTCAAAAGAGACTAATGTATCCTTAAACCCAACCCTCAAACCCAAATCTAAGAAAATACGGATTTGGACTAGTCCACGCCCTATGGGCGACAACATAAATTAGTCTCCGTATACAATCCACGGGTAACCAAAAACAAAACAACCACCCACGACACGAAGTGACCATCTGGAGAAGGAGAAAGTGGTTACCGCGATGCGGTAGCGTAATTAACTGCAGGGGCTTGCGCCTGTAGGGAAGAGCGTCCCCACAATAAAAAACCTCTCAATGAGGGGGAATCTGACGAAGTCTGCTATATCAGCCGCATCCGTTTAAATCTTCGATACGTGGTGCCATAAATCAACTTGGCATCTTCGGAGAGATAGACGGATAGCATCAATTAGCATCTGCCCCCAAATTCAGGCAAGACTTTTGTCTTTCCCGGCTTTCGGCGGAGAAACAGATTCTGGCACGCCCGGTGGGACCTTTTTCTCTTTCCACTCCACACTTCATGTGTTGTGTTCGCGAACGAATCGCGGTTTGCTATGGTTGCCCTTGGGTTTGAGGTACAAAGATTTGGTGTCTTGGTCGGTGCAGAAAACGAAAGATCAATGGCTTCTACCTGCACAAAATGCTCCAGCTGCAATTGCAACTCTCGCTCCTCCCCGTCCGGAGGAGTGACTTACGGGCCGGACTCCATCTTTGCTATGCCGGTGGAACAGGTCACTCAGACCACCACTGGATTGTTCTTCGGGACCATGCTCCCACTAGTGAGCGTTAATATTTCGCTCCCATAAGAAGCGCAGAAGAAGTCGATCTTTGATCGGCTCACTACCACCACGACTCATCTCAACGGGTCATTCAATGACAAGCCGACAACGTCAGTCTTCGATAGGCTGAGCCTGAGCTCCAATGGGCCCGTCAAGAAGCCCAAGATACCTGAAGCGGCCATCCCAAGACGGATAGCCATTCCTCCTCTCGAGGTCACTAAAGAAGCTTCTCCCATCAAAGAATCAGTCTTTACAAGGCTGGCCACTCCTGCTCCCGTTCCTGCCCAAAGGTCTGTTTTTGACCGATTGGATACTGCTACTCAACGAACGTCAGTCTTCAAGAGGCTGGTACCAGCAGCGCCTGACCAAAACAGGAGGCATGACAAAGTCATCCCCATAGCTGAACCAACACCATCCGCGCGACATGCTCGCCGTCATCACTGGCGCCGAGTAAAGAAGTCTGGAGGCAGCTCCCCGTCTGGATTTACTCCACCAGCCCCAACGGTGGAAGTCAATGCTGCTATTCTAACCGGGAACAGCTTCGAGCTGCTTAACAGGGTGTGCAGGAATTCACCCACCGTCGTGCTGAAAAGATCTCCTCCACCCATGGAGAATGTTACAGAAACGAAGCCGGAGCAGCCCCCTCAACGGCTTTCTTCCAAAATTTACAAAATCTGGCGACAGGTCCAGGAATCGGTGGTTGACCAGGACTACTCTCGCCGGCCAAAGAAGCTTAAAGCTCAGCAAGAAAAGAGCCATCCCATGGTAACATAGAAGATGTCATCCATCTGGGTGCCCGCTGCAACGGCTCCCTCCACTCCAACTGCTCACAAGAGAAGGAAGCCAGAGAAAGCCCCCGTGAATGCGGCAAGCCGCAAGGATGTCGAATCTAAATGCCCCAAGTCTGGGGCATGATGGTGCATACTATTTATATGGATTCCGGAAAAGAGGAAAGCCGTGCTTCTACGGGTCATCGACCGCTTACCCGATCGATAACGAAGGCTCAGGAACAACAGCAGCAGAAACTTCAGGAGATGCTAACTGCAATGGCCGCACTCACTGGGCCAAAAGACAATCCGGAGACCTCGGAGCAACGTCGGGAGCAAGAAACTGATACCAAGTTCCTCCGAAGAATGCTCGAGAGGAAAGAAAAAAAGGCTGCAGAGCAGGCCGCCAATATAAAACGAATGGCTCTTTTGTTCCAAGACATGGCTGGGATGATGTTACAGCCAGAACCTCCAGCTGAAGACCCCCCAATCATCATTGAAGACGACAAAGGGGAGACATCGAACCCTCCTCCGACTCTTTCAGCAGCCAAAGAGGAAATCATCTCGAAGGCCACTCTGGATGACTACATTGCTCAGCAAATACGAGCTCACCAGGCGAATGAAGCAGCCGACCAAATTGTTAAAACTGGGCGACCATATCCAGGATGGTATGACCAAATAAAGTACTTGCCGGGATATACGATCCCTAAATTTCATGTATATAAAGGGATGGGAAATCCGCACCAGCATGTCGCCCAGTTCAGGGCTCTATGTGGTAACACCGGAGGCGATGATAAACTGCTACTTCGCCAGTTTGTCGGCAGCTTGTCAGAGACGGCATTCGAGTGGTATTCTGAACTTCCAAACGACTCTGTCAAGACATTTACGGAGATGGAACTATTATTCACCCAGCATTTCACGAGCGCTAGCAAGCGTACCCCGATTACCGCATTAATTAACGTCATGGTGAAGCCATGCGAAACTTGGGTACAATACGCAATACGGTGGCGAAATTTATGGTCAAAATATGAGCAGCGCATCGAGGAAGCACCGGCAGTGGGCATGTTCGTGGGCACTCTGGACCCTCAGGCAACTATTTCCCAATTCATGATATTCTTCAAGCCGACCACGTTCCAGGCCTTGATCGACAAACTGGCCCAAATGGACCAGATGGGTCATAGACCGTCTCCTCCAAAGCCGGAGCCGCGGAACGAAAAGGGTAAAAGGAAGGCGACATTCGTTGCGAATACTCAACAGCAGCCCAATGCCCCAAAACTAACGGATCAACTAGAAGAGAGACGGCGATACTATAATGAGAAAATGAAGCATCCTTATTCGTTCCCTCGGGACAAAATGAAGAGACTGTTCGAACTGGTGGTGCACAACAGGCTCATCAATCTGCCGAATCTAAAATGACCATTGCAACCCGGCGAGGCTAATAGTCCCAGTTATTGCCCTTACCATCAAACGGTAAGCCATCCAATTGAAGACTGTTTCGTCTTTAAGGGATGGATCGATGACCAATACCAACAAGGCATGTTTGCGCTGTCTGAGAATTCGAAGGTGAACCCACCACAGCTACACGCTCCCAAAAAGACAGACACACCGGGGGCATCATGCTCTTTCATAGAAGAAGCTCCATGGGAGGTCGCTCTTTCAACCAAAACTAAAAGAATGCTGAACGATCTCCAAACATGACCGGCGATCAGATGGAAGAATCCGCTGGAACTCGAGATTATCAAGGGAATGCTGAAACCGCGTCCAACTCCAAAAATTGGTGGTGATATCCAAAGCGCTCACACCCAGCCGTTAAAGTCTTCGAAGAAGAAAAAGAAGACCAAAAATCTCGTGAAGCCTGGTGACAGGCGCACGGACCTGCAAAAGCAGATTGACGCGCTGGAAGAGTATAACCAGAAGGCGTGGACTCCAATTACACTCTAAGAATTTCTCAACCACGTCGGAGACGGAGACGATGACACGGGAGAAGACTCGTCGGATGAATCTGAAGATTATGTGGCAAGTTGCCATGTGATATCTCACTTATTGATAGACGATGAAGAAGCTCCTTACGCAAGGAAACTGGGGGCAGATCCTGAGCCGGAACTTCTAGGACCATCAAACGAAATGATTGATGCATTCCTGAACGAAGCTCTTCTTAAAAGCAAAGCCGCTCGAGATCGTGAGATGGCCATATTTGAAAAGGCCAAATGCCAGCGACTGGACGAAAGGGTTGAAACACCCCCGCCAGATCAAAGTACATCCGCCGCAAATAAAAGTAGGTTCAAGAAGAGGAAGAGGTTCGCCAAAGCCATATCGATGGGAATGAAGCTGCCACCCTCCGAAGGGAACGCCCTTGGCGAAGCGGAAACACATCCTAGCTACTGCTTATATCATCGGAAGATTGCGCACCCCATCGTGGAGTGCAACGCCTTTAAAAGATGGCGGCAAGGGTATGTCGCTCACCAACAACATTTCAAGCGGACGAAACGCAAAATTCGTCGGGAGCAAAGAAACACGACCAAGGAGCACAAAAGAACTACCGGCAGCTGTCATATGGTCGATGCTGGGGGACCGCAAGTTCTCACCTTCGGGACAGACTCTGACGAAGAAATGACTCTTGGCCCTCTCTTTAAAGAGTCCACCTCGGGAAAAGGGGAAGAACCGAAGACCTGTGAAAATATTCAGCTGCGCAATCGTACACTGCCCGAAAAGAATCTCGGGCTCGCAAATAGAAGAGATAAGGGGAAAGAAAAGGTCCCTAGGGATATCATCCTTGATGACCAAGCCGTCGAAGAGCTAACAGCCAAGGACCCGCCAAAGAAAAGTAAGGTGGACTACAACGTTCTGGCACACTTGAGAAAGCTACCTTCGCAGCTAAGCATTCTCGACGCCCTTCTGCTATCCAAAGAGGCGAGAGATTCTTTGATCAAGGCACTGCAGGAGCCCGAGCAATTCCAAGCTTTCCTCGCCGAAGAAAAGATGAAGGACGAGCTGAAAGAAGTGCACACAGCGGATATCACCTTCGGCGATGAAGATCTCCTCCTCGGGACGTGCGAGCATAACCGTCCCCTTTATGTCTCCGGATACTGTCATGATATCAAGATAGGCAAAATCCTGGTCGACAATGGATCCTCCGTCAATCTCCTCAATGTGAGAGTGTTGAAGGAAATTTGCATGAGCGTTCAGCACCTTGCACGTGATAAAATCACAGTCTCCGGGTTTGACTCTCAGTCATCACGAACGCTTGGGTCTGTAATATTGACACTATGCTTTGGGCTGCTTGTCACGGACATTAAGTTTCATGTCATTGATGCCAAGACATGCTACAATGCTTTGCTCGGCAGGCCTTGGCTATACGAGTACAACATTATCCCTTCTACACAACATCGGTGTATGAAGTATTTCAAGGATGGTCTCGAGTATACCGTAACAGGGGAGATGAACCCATTCTCCGTGAATGAAGTCCAAAAGTACGAAGATGCAAAATACTTCTTACCAGATTTCGAGGACACGGAAAGATGTCACAAACCTAAGAACAAAGCTATCACCACTATTCCGGTCTTCGGGAGTGATACCGAGGGGGAAGAAGAGATAGTTTATTCAAGGCCGCCTCAATTCAACAAGCCGGAACCGTTCACTCCTATGTTAATCTTCGGCAGCGACTCAGAAGATGAGGTCAATACCATATTCTCTGCCCGGCCATCAATACAAGCCTTCGCTGATGAAGATCAAAGTTTGCGATTTGCCATGGTTCCGCGGGAGCATTACAAAGATCTCGACGCACTTGAAATCTACAGTGTGCAGGAACTGCAAACATTCTACGTCCCTCCTAGGCGAAGAGATGAAAAAGCGATCCTATTCTACCGATCCGGGGAAACCAAAGTGGAGAAAGAAATCTGGCATGGCGCCGATTCTACGCTCGACAGGCTCCAACCCATCCGTCTGCCTAAATATTACACGGAAGGCTTGAAAAGGCTATTGAAGCGCCAAGGGGTACCCTTCAGACAGAGTACTCGACAAGCTCGATTCTACAACAGGATTTGGGATGTCCCCGAAACTTAGCGAAAGTTGCCCAACGGGAGAATGGAAATGGTCGGGCTTGGATATGTCCAATCCAAGAAACGGGAACGAGTCCATGGTATCTACGTCATACATGACTTCGATGAAGAAGGAGACGCCCTGTTAGAAGACGCTGACCCTGAACCAAAATGAGATCCTACCATCAAAATGCCGAGTCCGTCGTTTGAAGAATGGATGAACAAGCTAATAAGGGAAGCGGGGCAAAAGGTCTGGGATGACCATAACCGTGAAATGGCCATTTACGAGAAAACCAGGACGTAGCGCCTCCTTCAGCAGGCCGTGAAGAATGACAATGCTCCTTGTCGCCAGCCTGTCATACAAAAGACCCGGCGCAGAGGCAAAAATAAACCAAAGAACGGAAAAAACGTTCGACAGCAGCCCAACGAGTCTAAGAAGCTACGCGAGCAAGGGTCGAGCAGCCGGGATCCGTCCCTTATAAAGAAAATGGGTCGGGAATATTCTTTTCCCCAAGATAAGACAAAGAAGATATTCAATCTTGTCGTAAAGCATCAGATGATGACACTCCCAGAGTTCAAGCACCCCGAGCAAGCGAACGAGGTCTCTCACCCAGACTATTGCTCCTATCACCGGGCAATAGGGCATCCTCTCGAAGACTGCTTCACCTTCAAGAACTGGGTCGAAGACCAATATCAACAAGGCAGGTTCGCTCTATCCAGCAGCTGGAAGGTAAGCCCGCTACAGAGGCATGAACCAAAAGCGACGTGTATAACGAGAGTAGAACCAAATCAACATCGATCTTGGAAACGATCTCGTACCTGCCACGCAATAACACTGTTATAAGAAGAGCCCAAGAATATGGATGACCTCCCGTGGTGCTTCGAAAACGACGATGACTAGGTAATCTCAGAGTTTCCACCAGCGCCAAAATAGCTGGAAGATGAAATACATACTACTGCAGATAACCTCAAGAAAATTGATTTGGGGACGGCAAGTGACCTGCTGCCGACGTTCGTCAGTAAGCTGTTGTCTGAAGAAAGGGTGGCTATGCTAAAGGACGTGCTCACACAGCATAAGATTGCTTTGCATAGAACTATTCAGAGATGCCGGGACTCGATCCAGAGATCGCTGTGCACAAATTGGCGATATCTCCGGACATCAATCCGATCAAACAAGCACCGAGAAGAATGCAATTCGAGCTTGAGATGAGCATCAACGCCGAGGTCAAGAAGCTAATTGACTCCGGCTTCATCCAAGAGGTTCAGTACGCCGACTGGATCGCCAACATTGTTCCAGTAATGAAGAAAAATAGGACGGTGCGCATATGTGTGGACTTTCGGGATCTCAACAGAGCTTGTCCAAAAGACGACTTTCCAGTACCAGTCACCGAGCTGATGATAGATAACACATCCACTCACGAAGTCTTCTTCTTCATGGACGGCTCATCAGGATACAATTATATAAAGATGCATCCTGAGGACCAGAAGTATACTGCTTTTCGGACCCCTTTGGGTATATTTTGCTACAAGGTGATGCCTTTCGGTCTAAAGAACGCCAGTGCCACCTATCAGAGGGCCATGACGAAGATTTTCGATGACCTCATACATGAAATCGTCGAATGTTATATCGACGACCTCGTAGTTAAAAGTAAATCATACGAAGAACATCTAGAACATCTGAAGATCGTATTTCAACGCCTTCGACAATACAACTTGAAGATGAACCCTCTCAAATGCGCATTCGGAGTTTCCTCGGGAAAATTCCTAGGATTCATCATCCGACACCGAGGCATCGAGATAGATCCGTCAAAGATCAAGGCGATTATGGAAATGCCTTCGCCAAAGACTCTCAAGCAACTGCGGTCTCTCCAAGGAAAGCTCGCGTATATCCGGCGATTCATAGCCAATCTCTCCGGCAAGTGCCGTCCTTATAGTCACCTAATGAAAAAAGGGACCCCTTTCGTTTGGGATCGCAAATGCCGAAGCGCACTGGAGGACATCAAGCAATACTTGCAGAATCCGCCAGTACCGGTCGCTCCCGTTAAAGGAAAACCTCTCGTCCTGTACACAACAGCCCTCGAAGGTTCTTTAGGTGCGCTGTGGGCACAAGAAAACGACCAAGGGAAAGAGAGAGCCCTTTATTATCTGAGTCGAGTTCTCCTGAGGGCAGAAAGCAATTACTCTCCCATTGAAAAACACTGCCTGACGTTGATCTTCGCAATAACAAAGCTCAGACACTATGCGTTGGCACATGAGGTCCATCTCATATCAAAGGTGGATCCTCTCAAATATTTGATGTCAAAGGCTATATTAATGGGGCGGCTCGCTAAATGGTCCTTGCTCTTGATGGAGTTCTCGATAACTTATCGGCCTCTTAAGGCAGTGAAAGGCCAGGCCATCGCCGACTTCCTCGCTGAGCATCCGATACCTGCCGACTCCCCTTTGAACTATGAATTGCCAGGCGAGCACGGTTTAACACGATCGACGGGGAGAGAAGAAAGAATGATACTCAGTGGGAACTCTATTTTGACGGAGCATCTTCCATGAAGAAGCGCAAACAAGGCACCCCCATAATCAAATAAGGGGTAGGCCTCATCTTCGTGACTCCACAAGGAGGGATAATGCGCTTTGCCTTCTCCTTAACGGAACCGAGGACAAACAATGAAACCGAATATGAAGCTTTGATAGCAGGTCTCGAGATCGCTATCAACATAGGAATTGAAAATCTTCTCATATACGGAGACTCCCAACTGGTCGTTGGTCAAGTAAACGGCGACTATCAAACGTGCAAGCCAGAGTTGGTGAAGTATGGCGAGAGAGTATATCAGTTGCTAATTCAAATTCCTTCCTACACCTTGGAAAGCATACAGCGTGCGGAAAATAACAAGGCGGATGCATTAGCCAAGCTCGCTAAAGAACTGGCTGACGAGAGCCTCGATGACGTGAGAATCATTGTGCAGAGCCATCGGGTTCTTGCACCAGCAGAAATATCTTTGGAGTCGTCTGAAGAGAAAGAAGCGACCAAAGAGATAGCTCTACAAATAAAAGACCAGGAAAAGGCTGAGGATTGGAGAGAAGTCTTTATAGACTACTTCAAATCCCATCGAACACCTGAAGATGCGTCCTTAAAATATCAGCTCATGAAACGAGCTCTTTCTTTTGCATTCGTCAATGATACTCTGTATAAGAGATCGTTTGACTCTCTGTGGTTAAGATGCCTGGGAACTGAAGAAGCAAAAAGAGTCGTCCAAGAAACTCACGACGGACTCCGCAGTTCTCACCAAGCCGGGCCGAAGATGAAGCTGAGGATCAAAAGGATGGGCTACTATTGGCCCACGATGATCCAGGACTGCCTCGAATACGGGAAGCAATGCCACTCGTGCCAGATTCACGGGGACTTTATCCATCGGCATCCAAATCCACTATATCCAACGGTGGCCAGCTGGCCGTTCGAAATGTGGGGAACTGACATAATCGGGCCCATCGAACCAGCATCGTCCAGGGGACATCGATTCATTTTGGCGACAGCTGATTACTTCTCCAAATGGACAGAAGTAGTACCGCTGAGGGAAATGAAGACGGAGAATATCCTCCATTTCTTTAAGACACATGTCATTTATCGGTTTGGAACTCCGCGACGGTTCATCTCCGATAACGGACCAGCCTACAGAAGCCACAAGATCAGCCGCTTCACACAACAGCATAATATAGACTGGAGATACTCTTCGGTGTATAATCCCCGAGCTAATGGTCTAGCTGAGGCTTTCAACATGATCTTGACGAAGATCGTGAAAAAGACGGTGTCTTGAAATAAGAAGGACTGGCACGAGAGATTGCATGAAGCTCTTTGGGCGTATCGAACTGCGTTCAAAACGACCACGAACACAACGCCATATGCATTGGTATTTGGCACAGAAGTGGTACTCTCCCTCGAGATAGAGTTACCCTTTCTACGAGTGGAAGTTCACTACGAGCTAACAGACGAAGAAATGCTCACGTTCGCCTTGAGGAGCTCGACTCCCTTGATGAAACCCGGCTCATGGCACAGCAAAATCTGGAGGCCTATAAAGCAAAGATGACACGCTCATATGAAAAATTGACTAGGCCGAGAACGTTCCACGAAGGCGAACTCGTGCTAGTAGTTAAAAGACTTATGATCCCCAATCATGCCAAGCAGGGGAAATTCGAGCCGAACTATGAATGCCCGTATATCATAGACAAAGTCTACCGGGGTGGAGCATATCTACTCATAGACATGCATAGTGAAAGACCTTTCAGGCCAATAAACGGTCGCTTCCTAAAAAAATACTACGCCTGATGAGTCACGGCCTAGGTGAACGATAGATGACGACGCCTATGTCCGCTCGCTATCTTCCTAAGCCTAAACTCTATAAGTAATAACCAACGATGGACCGAAACGTCCTTAAACTAACCATGGAACGAAACGTCCTTAAACAAACGACGGACCGAAACGTCCTTAAACTAACAATAGACCACTCTGTTCTAAAACTAGCTGTTGACCGAGATGTCGATAAATGACTGTGGATTGCAGCATCCCAAGGCTGATACAAAAATAAAAGAAAAGAAGAATAAAAAAAGAAGAAAAAGAAAACGGTATGTCCATAAGCAAAATGGGCACGGATGAAAACCCGAAAGGGCTCCGTGAGTAAAAACAGCAGGGCTACCGGCGAGTTTTGTGAAAACCCGAAAGGGCGCAATCTCGTTAAAAGACACTTGCAGGGTCCTCTCGACCTTCTGAGGAGAAACCACCTGCGTGAGATCCTTACGACTCACAAGGGAGCAACACACTTAGGGATCCCACGATTCCTAAGGAGAAATTACACTTGCGAGATCCTCACGACTAGTAAGGAGAACCCTCTTATGAGACCCTCACGGCTCATAAGATTCAAAAGTCTTAAGCTACAGGGATCTGAACCTGTTCTTAAGCGGCCACCACAACCTCTAATACTGCCCTACAAGCGGTTCAATTTTGACCCTTGTATACAATCCACGGGCGCGAATAAACATTTCCCTAATAAAGTCCTACTCGCGACTAGGGATATGTCTACACGGTGAACAACCCTTGTAAGTCCTCTTGACTTATAAGGAGAAAACACTCTTTTGAGATCCTTACAACTTACAAGAAGCCATACACTTGGGAATCCCCACGATTCTTAAAGAGAAAGCGCACCTACGAGATCCTCACGACTTGTAGGGAGAAATACCTTTATGAGACCCTTACGGCTCATGAAGTCAAAAGCCTTAGTCGACGGGATTTTAACCCTGTTTGCTAAGCCACCTTTGTTCAACGTCGACAGAGGAAAATGATGATTCGCTCCTGGCAATATTCCAGTTGTAGCGGTGCTGATGCCGAAATCGGGGTCCAATCCCAAGCTTGCAGCAACAAACCAGCAAGCCACACATGGATACGAAATAGCCGAAATGATGGGGCAACTTGCAAACAAAATCAGCAAGTAAAAATATATGCATGCAAAATAGCCGAAATGATTGGGCAACTTGCAATAAAAAGCAGCGAGTAAAAATAAAACAAATAGCCAAAATGATTGGGCACCGCGAAAAATAGCCGAAATGATTGGGCACCGCGAAAAATAGCCAAAATGATTAGGCAATCGCGACCTTCGCGATATAAAAGCTGAAATGATAGAGCATCGCGGAAAGAAATAAAAAAAAGAATGAAATTTTATGCCCTACAGGTGATATCACATCAATCCCTGTATACAATCCAGGGGCGCAAACAAAGAGGGAATCACACCTTTCCTCCGCAGGCTTCATCAGAAGAAGGAGCCAAATCTCAACGATTCACAGATAGCCTGGAAATCATCTCAACATTCGTCTTATTACAACAAACACAACATCAAGCAAAGCGGAACCGCGGCAACTCCCAGTTCCATGACTCGACGGTGAACAGATGACCGAGAGTCAAACCCCGACTCTGTGAAATGCGGATAAAGTCAACCCTTCCTGATTACGTGGAACACGGCTTATGTCAATCCTGACCCCGTGGGAAACGTCCGGAGTGGAGTTTGGTCCTCGCAGAACACGGCTATGACCGCGTGGGAAGCATCCAGAGCAAATTCCTGGTCACGTGGAACACGGCTTATGTTAATCCTGACCCCATGGAAAACGTCCAGAGCGGATCCTGGTCCTCGCAGAACACGGATATGACCCCGTGGGAAGCATCCAGAGCGGAGCTTGGTCCTCGCAGAACACGACTATGACCCCGTGGGAAACATCCAGAGCAAATTCCTGGTCACGTGGAACACGGCTTATGTCAATCCTGACCCCGTAGGAACATCCAGAGTGGATCCTGGTCCTCGCAGAACAGGGCTATGACCCCGTGGGAAGCATCTTGAGCAGAGCCTGGTCCTCGCAGAACACGGCTATGACCCCATGGGAAGCATCCAGAGCAAATTCCTGGTCACGTGGAACAAGGCTTATGTCAATCCTGACCCCGTGGGAAACATCCAGAGCGGATCCTGATCCTCACAGAACACGGCTGTTCCCTTCAAAATTTTCTGCGTAAAAAAGCCCAAGGTATCAAATGGAAGTGATACGCTTATGAAAATGCGAACCAGTATTTTCCGGGCTTTTTTTTGACAAACTCCATATTAAGAAATAGCTAAATTCTAATGATATTAGAAGCATCTCGAAAAACCCTTCGATTTGATATATTATGAGCTCCATAATTCATCCGGGATCAAAAGTTATGAGCAAATATGCTATGCACTGTTCCCTGATTAAAAATCAGGAATTACCTCAATGAGGTATCACGTGCTCACACGTGATCAATGGTCACGTGTTGACACGTGATAGTTAAAATATAAATAAAAACAAACGGCTGAAGATAACTCAATTGGGGGTCACGTGCTCACATGTGACCAAGGGTCACGTGCCAGCACGTGACAGACTTTGAAAGCCTTACAGCTTAATAGAATTTAATTCTAAAAATCAGGAAAATACCTCAACGAGGTGTCACGTGCTCACACGTGACCATTGGTCACGTGTTAACACGTGATGGTTAAAATAGCAACATAAACAAGCGGCTGTTAAAAGGACTCTATTGGGGGTCACGTGCTCACACGTGACTAAGGATCACGTGCCAGCACGTGACAGGCTTTGAAAGCCTTACAGTTTAATGGAATTAAAATTCTAAATTTCTCTAAATCTTTCCAAATGGAAAAAGATTATGGGGACCGTTGGATTAAAAATCCAATGGTGATTAAAGATCACCAATTTATGGAAAGATTTGATACAAGGAAAGATTTCCCCTAAATCTCACCAAAAATAACAAACAGAATATCTTTGGATTTAAAATCCAACGGTGAATAAAATTCACTGAATGATCTAAAAGATCATATTAAATATGAAAACAAATCAAATCCTTCAATGAAAGATTTGCTAAACAAATTGATTCTTTTCTTCCTCCTATAAATAGGAGCCAAGAGAAGAGAAGGGGAGATAGAAGGGGGAGAGAGAAAACTTTGGAGAGAATTTCTGGGATCTTGAAATTGCAGAGAGAAAAAAAGGAGAATTTAATTCTCAACAAAGAAAACCCTAGGTGAGAAAAGGGAAAAAGATCAACTTCAAAAAGAGAATTTAATTCTCAAAATCTAAGAGTTTAACTCTTCTGCAAATAAAGAACTTAGTTTTTCTTCTGGTTGAAGATCTGTACAGAGCACATCTCCCCATAGGATGAGAATTTAATTCTCATCGGGTTGAGATCCTGCCATACAGATCCAAAACTTAGAGGGGGAATTGAGTTTAGAGAATTTAATTCTCCCAAAACAGCACTAGGGTTTAACCCTAATTGAGAATTTAATTCTCTCAAATTCACAGGAATTTAATTCCTCTTAAAAAATGAAATTAGGGTTTCACCCTATACAAGAATTTAATTCTTTTACATATACGGGAATTCAATTCCATTAAAAAGAAATTAGGGTTTAACCCTACATAAGAATTTAATTCTTAATCCTACAGAGAATTTAATTCTTAAAATAAAGAGACTTGAAAGATCTCCATGCACATAAAGAACATTGGTCATGTGATGACACGTGACCCCCAATCCGCAATGATCAGAAAAGAAGGAATAGAACTGAGGTCACGTGTCCCCACGTGACCCCTAAAAAGATCCCCAAAAACAAAAAGGAAACAGCTTTGGGGCAATGCCTCACGTGCTCCCACGTGACTCATAAAACACAGAAAGAGAAAGCGAAGGAAATCTAAGCTTTGGGCGCTCTCACGTGATACCATGTGACCCCTCAGCAAATGCTTTCACAATTGGCGCACAAATCTCCATCACGTGCCAGCACGTGATGCTCGAAAATAAAATAAAAAGTGTTTAACACTTAATTGCGGAACGAAGATAAGGGATCTGGTCCCACTTTTGGGCGCTCTCACGTGTCCACACGTGACCCCTCTTTCTTTAGTGTTTAACATTAATTTGGGGATTATATTTCCAGTGTTTAACACTGACTGTTTCTAGTGTTTAACACTAAATTGAAGATTATATTTCCAGTGTTTAACACTGATTGTCTTTTAGTGTTTAACATTAATTTAAGAGTTCTACCTCCAGTGTTTAACACTGTTGTTCTCTAGTGTTTAACACTATTTTTAGCCAAATTGGCTAATTTTCCAGAGGCAAAAGGCCCTCCTCCAAATGAATCTCAAAATTGAGGAAATCAAAGACAAAATGTTTTCAGAGCCCCCAAACCTCTGTTTAGCACTGCTGAATGATGAGGGGCTGAACCTGGACAAATGTCTAACGGTCCAAAGGGCCAATATTTCAAACATAACTGGACTTAACCCAATTCTGGCCATAAGTCCTCAAATTAAATTGAATCGAGCACAACTACTCTCCCAAATCAATTTACATCCAGTTCGAGGGTACATCTCTGAACTCCTCTGGTATTTGTCGTTGTAATCCTTCAACGTCGTCAGAGAGGTAAAGGGTCCCGACAACCATACATAATACGGACTGTGGGGTCCTTAAACTCATGGACTAATGCGTCCTTAAACCAACATGCATCCTCAAAATGGGAAATGGACCACCATGTCCCTAAACTGGCAATGGACCACCCCTAAACTGGCAATGGACCACTATGTCCCTAAACTAGAACAATAGAGCCCCCAAATGCTCTTTTGTCGGATCTAAACGATCCCGTTTAAGTTGATCTTAGTCTCAAATATGGCTAACGTATCCTTAAACCTTCAAACAGACTTTAGTCCCAAATTGGACTATAGACCCCACAATCAACTTTGGTTCAAGGGTACATCTCTGAACTCTTCTGACATCTGTCGTTGTAATCCTTCAACGTCGTCAGAGAGGTGATGGGTCCCGACGGCCATATATTCAATAGACTACTATGTCCCTAAACTGGAACAATAGAGCCCAAATGCTCTTTTGTCGGATCTAAACGATCCCGTTAAGTTGATCTTAGTCTCAAATTGGACTAACGTATCCTTAACAAATGTTTAAGTTGATCTTAGCCTCAAATATGGCTAACGTATCCTTAAACCAAACCCTAAACCCAAATCTAAGAAGATACGGATTTGGACTAATCCATGTCCTACGGGCGACAACATAACTTAGTCTCCGTATACAATCCACGGGCAACCAAACACAAAACAAACACCCATGACACGAAGTGAAATTCTGGAGAAGGAGAAAGTTGTTACCGCAATGCGGTAGCGTAATTAACTGCAGGGGCTTGCGCCTGCAGGGAAGAGCGTCCCCACAATCAAAAACCCTTTAAGCGAGGGGGAATCTGACGAGATCTGCTGCATCGGTCGCATTCGTCTAAACCTCGGATACACGGTGCCATAAATCAACTTGGCATCTTCGGAGAGGTGGACGGATAAAACCAAATAGCATCTTCCCCGAATCACAGGCAAGACGTCCATGTCTGTGCCGTCTTTCGGAGGGGAACAACGGCTATGACCGCGTGGGAAGCATCCATAGCGGAGCCTGGTCCTCACAGAACACGGCTATGACCCCGTGGGAAGCATCCAGAGCAAATTTCTGGTCACGTGGAACACGGCTTATGTCAATCCTGACCCTATGGGAAACTTCCAGAGCGGAGCCTGGTCCTCGCAGAACACGGCTATGACCCCGTGGGAAGCATCTAGAGAAAATTCCTGGTTACATGGAACACGGCTTATGTCAATCCTGACTCCGTGGGAAACATTCAGAGCGGATCCTGGTCCTCGCAGAACACGGCTATGACCACGTGGGAAGAATCCAGAGTGGAGCCTGGTCCTCGCAGAATAAGGCTATGACCCCGTGGAAAGCATCCAGAGCAAATTCCTGGTTACGTGGAACGTGGCTTATGTCAATCCTGACCCCGTAGGAAATGTCCAGAGCGGATCCTGGTCCTCACAAAACACGGCTATGACCCCGTGGGAAGCATTCAGAGCAGAGCCTGGTCCTCGCAGAACACGGCTATGACCCCGTGGGAAGCATCCAGAGAAAAATTCTTGGTCACGTGGAACGCGGCTTATGTCAATCCTAACCCCGTGGGAAACGTCCAGAGTGGATCCTGGTCCTCGCAGAACACGGCTGTGACCCCGTAGGAAGCATCCAGAGTGGAGCCTGGTCCTCGCAGAACACGGCTATGACCCCGTGGGAAGCATCCAGAGCAAAATTCCTGGTCACGTGGAACGCGGCTTATGTCAATCCTGACCCCATAGGAAATGTCCAGAGCGGATCCTGGTCCTCGCAGAACACGGCTATGACCCTGTGGAAAGCATCCAGAGTAGAGCCTGGTCCTCGCAGAACATAGCTATGACTCCGTGGGAAGCATCCAGAGCAAAATTCCTGGTCACGTGGAACGCGGCTTATGTCAATCCTAACCCCGTGGGAAACGTCCAGAGCGGAGCCTGGTCCTCGCAGAACACGGCTATGACCCCATGGGAAGCATCCAGAGCAAATTCCTGGTCATGTGGAACGCAGCTTATGTTAATCCTGACCCCGTGAGAAACGTCCAGAGCGGAGCCTGGTCCTCGCAGA
The DNA here is from genome assembly GCA_030015575.1 of Agapanthus africanus. Classification (NCBI taxonomy): domain Eukaryota; kingdom Viridiplantae; phylum Streptophyta; class Magnoliopsida; order Asparagales; family Amaryllidaceae; genus Agapanthus; species Agapanthus africanus. The sequence goes on along the minus strand of JASDDO010000024.1, from coordinate 870,799,098 downwards.
ACACGGTTATGACCCCGTGGGAAGCATCCAGAGAAAAATTCCTGGTCACGTGGAACGCGGCTTATGTCAATCCTGACCCCATGGGAAACGTCCAGAGCGGAGCCTGGTCCTCGCAGAACACGGCTATGTCAACCCGACCCCGTGGGAAGCATCCAGAGCGGAGCCTGGTCCTCGCAGAACACGGCTATGACCCCGTAAGAAGCATCCAGAGCAACTCCTGACTCCGTGAAATGCGGATAATGGTAACCTCACCCATCACTTACGGGTCCTCACGACTCGTAAGGGAGCAAACTCTCTTGTGAGATCCTTACGACTTTCAAGAGAAAACACACTTAGGAATCCTCATGATTCTTAAGGAGAAATAACACCTACGAGATCCTCTCGACTTGCAGGGAGAAAATTCTTTATGAGATCCTCATGGCTCATAAAGTTGAAAAGTCTTAGGAGCCAGATCTTAACCCTGAATCCTAAGCCATCGTTGTCCTACAAAGAAATCGAAATAGACTATCCACAGAATACGCTTACTAAAAGGGACACACCATCATGAAGAAAAATATGTATTTTATTCATGAATCAAAATGAATACAAAGTACAATTTACGAAAGAACAAAAAAAATATATACTCTCATTCAGGAGTATGTACAAAAGAAGAATAAAAATATATATATACAATTCTTCAAGTCGGCGGGCGATTTAGTAGATTTGCCAGTTCACCCTTTTTTCGCTGGGCCTCGGCTTCATGATTCATTATCGTCAAAAGACGGGCCTCCGCTTGAGCCAGTTGAGCCTGGTATAAGGCAAGCCGACTTTCAAGCTCTTTTTCGGTAACCTTATGAGCTTCGACCATTTCGCGAGTGAAAATGACGACCTTATCAATGGCTACCACCTCCTTGATAGCCTCTTGAAGCCCTCGCCAAAGATCATACACCCGAGTAATCTTGGCCTTAAGATTAGCTTGAAGTTCCCCCAGCGCAGTTGAAGCCAGCTTCCTTTCTGAAAATTTTCGGCCGAGCCTCTTCTCATATGACAGCATATTTGCGGCGCACCGTTCGATCAACCTCAGAGGGAAGGCGTGTGCACTCAAGATCATGTAAACAGATCTCCACTCGACACCAATCCTTGATCCAAAACACGCACAAGCAATTTTCTCTTTCTAGCAACAAGGAAAGTTCTCACGTTCGTACTTAAAGAAAATTCCCAGGGGGTCAAGTATGAAGCTCATGTACATAGATGGGATACACGTACGAATACACATCAAGCAGAAAAGCCAACAGAGAACATTTAACGATTAATGATAAGAGAAAATACATTGATATTATTCTAAAGGAAAGAGATCACCAAACAAGGGATCGGAAATGCAAGGGTTAACAAAGCAAAACACAAAATTTTCCAGCTCCCTCTCCGCCTTCTCCAGCATGTCAAAACGACGGTTTTCGCGAGGAGTCGCTCCCCATCAGTTGGCGCCGTGCTCATCAGTGAAAGCGGACATGACGGCTCGTCGGGCCCTTATCTGACTCAGTATATGAACTGAATGATCCTTCAGAGCTTGAGGATTAGACAAGCTTTATGAAAGCACTCGAGCTTTTCCTCCGCCGCGTCAAGGATCGCCGAAGTCATCTCCGCAGGATGAGGGGGTATATCGGCAAGCACAGACAGAAAGATCATCCGAAGCCAAATGGAGCCCATGGGAAGAGGAGAGCCCCGACGAGTCAGAAGCTCATACATCACCGAGTCACATTGAGCGTCGGTGAGGTAGGGATCTGCCAGCCGCGCAGCGAAGCGAGGGGTTATCTCCTCAATGGGCACCTCCCATGGTTGCCGACAGGCATGGGGACGATTGCAAGCCATAGAGATTGATCGGTTTCTCAAAGAAAGGCATGGTTTTAGGTATAAATGGGTTTCTCTGTGAGGAAAGGAAGAAAGGCATGGTTTTAGGTTATAAAGGGAAGCATTTAATGCTTTGCACAAAAAATGTTATGCATGGTGGGACTATTCTCAAAGTCCGAAAAAATGGGGAGAGCGTTGGAAATTAAATCCAATGACGCATTGGAATCAAATCAGGGAAATGAAACGCCCCCATCCAGCAGAGCCCCGTATGCGCAACACGTGAGCACAAGCCTTGATTGGAAGATAAAGCAGGCATTGCACATACATGACAGAGAACTAAGCTCTGGAAAAGAGAATTAAATTCTCAGAGGAAAAAGCAAGTAAGGAAGAAGATGAACAAAGTGGAGGCGCTTCTGAAGGGACTCTTGCAATTATAGGATGTGATGGGAAATGGTTCATCTCCCCTATTCTCTAGACAGATCCAACGGTCACAAAGGTGAAAGCGTTTCACTCAGGTGCAGACACGTAAGAAAAACGTTGTGGGGGCATTTGTTCCCTGATAAAATATCAGGAAATACCCCAATGGGGTATCACATGCTCACACGTGACCAAGGGTCACGTGCTGACACGTGATAGTTTCCTGAGACTCTGTTATTATAGAAGTAAAATTCTAATCAAGCAAGCAATTAGGGGAGTCACGTGCCCACACATGATGAGCCTTTAAAGAAACCACTGAAGGAATTAAAAGGCATGATAAAATGGCAAAGAAAGATCCCAATGAGGCATCACGTGTTTACACGTGACCAAGGGTCACGTGACGACACATGATGATTCCTTAACTCTTTAAAACAGCAGAATTTAATTCTGTTTAAAGTGTTAATCAAGAGGGTCACGTGTCAACACGTGATGGGATTCTAAACTCTTTGATTAATAGAATTAAATTCTAATCAAACAATCAATTAATGGAGTCGCGTGCCCACACGTGATGGATTTGTAAACCCACTGAAAAGGATTAATAAAGTATAATAAGACGGTCCATGCGCGTCAATATGATCGGGATTCGCGCCTTTTGGTTGTATTTCTACAGCGCGTCAATATGTTTTTGCAGGTCCATGCGCTTGTCATCAGGTTTCACGGGCTTTTTGGTCTTCTTCTTCTTCTTCGAAGACTTTGACGGTTGGGCCTGAGTGTTTTGACCATTACTACCAATTCTTTGCTTCAGGCGCAGTTTCAGCATTCCCTCAATGATCTCAGGTTCCAGCGGGCTTCTCCATCTAATCGCCGGGCATGTTTGGAGATCCTTCAGCATTCGTTTTGTTTTGGCTGAAAGAGCGACCTCCCATGGAGCTTCTTCTGTGAAAGAGCATGATTCCCCTAGCGTGTCTATCTTTTTAGGAGCGTGTGGCTGGGGTAGGCTTACTTTCCAATTCTCAGACAGTGCGAATTTTCCCTGTTGGTATTGGTCCTCAATCCAGCCTTTGAAGACGAAGCAATCTTCGATTGGATGGCCTACTTCTCAGTGATAGGGGCAGTAATTGGGACTTTTGATGTCACTGGGCTGCATTGGATGTCTCGGATTTGACAGATTGATGACCCTACTGCGTATCGCCAGTTCGAACAGTCTCTTTGTTTTCTCCCGCGGAAACGAGTAAGGACGTCTTAACTTTTCGTTGAGGAATCGCTGACTATCGTTTTGGCGATCAGCTGGTTTTGGACCTTTCGGCTGTTGCTGAAAATTAGCGACGAAGGTCGCTTTCCCTTTTCCCTTTTCATTCTGTGGCTCCGACTTTGAAGAGGAAGGCCTATGGCCCATCTGGTCCATTTAGGCTAGCTTGTCAATTAAGGCCTGGAAGGTGGTCGTCTTGAAGAACATCATTAATTGAGATATGGTCGCCTGCGGATAGAGGGTTCCCACAAACATACCCACTGCAGGAGCCTCTTCTATGCATTGTTCGCACTTCGACCATAGGTTCCGCCACCGTATCGCATACTAAACCCATGTTTCGCCTGGCTTCACCCTGGCATTGATCAATGCCGTGATTGGGGTGCGTTCGCTAGCACTTGCGAAATGTTGGGTGAATAGTAATTCCATCTCCGTAAAAGTTTTGACGGAGTCGTTGGGAAGCTCTGAATACCATTCGAACGCCGTCTCCGCCAAGCTGCCGACGAATTGGCGAAGCAGTAGCTTATCATCGCCTCTAGTGTTGCCACACAGAGCCCTGAACTGAGCGACATGTTGATGGGGATTGCCTATCCTTTTGTATACGTGGAACTTAGGAATCGTGTATCCTGGCGGGTACTTAATCTGATCGTACCAGCTTGGTTATGGTCGCCCAGTTCTGACGACTTGGCCAGTGGCTTCGTTCGCTTGATGAGCTCGTATCTGTTGAGCTATATAATCATCAAGCTCAGCTTTCGAGATTGTTTCCTCCTTTGCAGCTGAAAAGGCCGGAGAGGGTTTGATGTCTCCCCTCTATCGTCTTCAATTATTACTGGAGGATCTTCGGCTGGAGGATCTGGCTGGATCATCATGCCCACCATATCTTGGAACAAAAGCGCCATTTGTTTTATGTTGGCCGCTTGTTCCGCGGCCTCTTTGTCTTTCTTCTCGAGGATTCTGCGGAGGAATTCGGTATCGGTTTCCTGTTCCTGACGCTGCTCCGACGATATTTCCGGGCTATCTTTTGGACTAGCGAGTGCGGCCATCTTCGTTAGCATCTCTTGGAGCTTTTGTTGTTGTTGTTCCTGAGCCTTTGTCACAGACCGTGTGAATGGCCGATGACCCGTGGAGATACGGCTATCCTCTTTTCCGGACACCATGTAAATGGTGTGCACTATCATGCCCCCAGGCTTGGGGTGTTTGGATTCAATGCCCTTGAGATTTGTCGCAGACACAGGGATCTTCTCCGGCCTTCTCCTTTTATGGGCGGTCGAAGTTGAGAGGGCCGTTGCAGTGAGCACCCACGTAGACGATACCTTCTGTGGCATGGCGGCGAGATGGTCCCCCTCCTTTCGACCCTTCATTTTCTTCTGTCGGCGGGAGTAGTCTTGGTTAATTATAGAGTCTTGGACTCTTCGCCAGACCCTGTGGATTTTGGAGGATAGCTGCTGAGGGGGCTGTTCCGGCTTAGCCTTTGTAACGTTCTCCATAGGTGGAGGAGATCTTTTTAGTACGGCGGTCGGAAAGTTATTGCGCACCCTCTTGAGTGGTTCAAAGCTGTTCCCAGTTGGAACAGCAGTATCAACTTCCACCGTTGGAGCTAGTGGAGTTAGTCCGGAGGGAGAGCTGGCCCCAGTTTTCCTCACTCGGCGCCAGTGGCGATGTCCAACATGTCTTGCAGATGGTACTGGCTCAGTTACAGGGGTGTCTCCATAATGCCCCCTGCTTTGAGGAGAGGCTGTTGTAGGTACCAGCCTGTCAAAGACTGACGTCCGTTGAGAAGAAACGTCCAGCCTGTCGAAGACTACCTTTTGGGTAGGGGAAGCATTTTGGATGACTCCACCTACAGCGAGAGTTGGAACGGCCAGTCTTGCGAAGACCGACCCCTTAGCAGGAGAAACCCCTCTGATGACTTCGTTTACCGGAGCAGGAATGGCTATCCGCTTCGGGATAACTCTTTCAGGTATTGCAGGCTTCTTTACGGGCCCGCTGGAGCTCTGGCCTAGTCTGTTAAAGACTGAGATGTTGGACTTGGACGACCCGTTGAGAGGGGCCATGGTGGTGGTAAGCCGATCAAAGACCGACTTCTTTGGAGCCTCCTGCGTCAGCATTGGAGCATTGAATCTCATTGGCGGGAGCATGGTCCCAAAGAATAACCCAGTGGTGGCTTGTGTCACCTGTTCTACTGGCATTGCGAAAATGGAGGCCGTTTGGGGCCCGTAGGTTAGGAGGAGCGGGAGTTGTTGTTGCAGTTGGTGCAGTTAGAAGCCATTATCTCTGCACGGGAGCAAGACACCAAATCTTAGTACCTCGAATCCAAGGGCAACCATATTAAACCGTGATTTGTTCGCGAACACGACACACGAAGTGCGGAGTGGAAAGAGGAAAAGGTCCGACCGGGCGTGCCCAAATCTGTTCGCCGCCGAAAGACACAACCGGGACGTTGGGACGTCTGGCCTGAATTTTGGGGGGCAGATGCTATTTGGTTTTATCCATCCACCTCTCCGAAGATACCAAGTTGATTTATGACACCGTGTATCGAAGGTTTAGACGGATGCGGCCGTTGTAGCAGACTTCGTCAGATTCCCCCTCGTTTACGAGCGGTTTTTGATTGTGGGGACGCTCTTCCCTGCAGGCGCAAGCCCCTGCAGTTAATTACGCTACCGCATAGCAGTAACCACTTTCTCTTTCTTCATATGGTCACTTCGTGTCGTGTGTGTTTGTTTTATTTTCGGTTGCCCATGGATTGTATACGGAGACTAATTTATGTTGTCACCCGTAGGGCGTAGTTTAGTCCAAATCCGTATTTTCTTAGATTTAGGTTTGGGTTGGTTTAAGGACCGTTAGTCTTATTTTAGATTAAGGTCAACTCAAACGTTTGTTGAGGATACGTTAGTCTAATTTTAGACTAAGATCTACTCAACAGGATTTTGGGATCATTTAGATCCAACGAAAAAGTATTTGGACTCTATCGTTTTAGTTTAGGAGCATTGCGGTCTATTAGTTTTAAGGACATCGTAGTCCATGGAGTTTAAGGACTTCATAGTCCATGTTTAAAAATATCGTAGTCTGTACGGTTTAAAGACATTATAGTCTGTAGGGTTTAAAGACGTCATAGTCTGTGGGGTTCTGGTTTAGCCAATTTTGGGATGCATCAAAAGTTATTGGTTATTGGGACCCTCCACCTCTCTGAAGACGTTGAAATATTACAACGACGCGTATCAGAGGTGTGGAGAGATGTGCCCTTGAACCAATGAATATTCATCAAAAAATTGATAATCTTGTTTGGGACTGAGTCCAATAAAGAGCGCACGGGCTCAGTTGATTATGAGTTTGGCCAACTTGGGCTGAGCCCACTGAGTCTCTGTCATTTCTTTTTTTTTATAAAGTGTTAGACACTTGTTAGGACATAGTCTTTTCTCTGTGCATGTACCGCTAAACATTTACTGGGGTACTAACACCCACTTTCTTTTTTTGTTATTTTTTATTGAGTGTTGAACACTCTTTATAGCGCCGGGGCTTTATTTACAGAGCGCTTTGTAATTCCTTAGCGCCCACGTGAGGAGCAAGTGGAGCATTTGGCGCTGAGCACCAGACTGGGAGCGCTACGGCGCTTCTTATAAAAGGGCGCCCACGTGAGGAGCAAGTAGAGCGTTTGGCGCTGAGCACCAGACTGGGAGCGCTACGGCGCTTCTTATAAAAGGGCGCCCACGTGAGAAGCAAGTGGAGCGTTTGGTATTGAGCGCCAGACTTGGAGCGCTAAGGCGTTTCTTATAAAATAACACTCACGTGAGGAGCACGTAGTGCGCTTGGCGTTGAGTGCCAGACTTGGAGCACTAAGGCGCTTCTTATAAAATAGCGCCCACATGAGGAGCACGTGGTGCGCTTGGCGCCGAGCGCCAGACTTAGAGCGCTAAGGCGCTTCTTCTGAGATAGCGCCCACATGAGAAGCACATGGAGCGCTTGGCGCTGAGTGCCAGGTTTGGAGCGTTGGAGAACTAAAGCGCTTCCTTTAGAATAGCACCCACGTGAGGAGCACGTAACGCTGAGCGCCAGGCTTGGAGCGCTGAAGCGCTTCTTTTTAAATTGGAGCGCTAAGACCCTTCTTTAGCAGCTCTGATCAGTTCTGTGCTCTGAGAATTAAATTCTCGTTTTATAAGAGACTTTGTCTCGTGGATCCAAGAACTGAGTTCTTTCTTTTTTATAAGGAGATGCTATGATCTCTTTGTTTTTGTGAAAGACTTTGTCTTATGGATCTGTGATCTAAAAAAAAAGAACTTAGTTCTTATGATGGGAGAGTTAAACTCTCAAAAATGCAGAAGTTTATGATCTCACTTCTTCTTATTTACCTTGAAGAAAATTTCTTCTTCTTAGAGCTTGCTCTTCTCTTTTTCTTTTTTTGAGAACTTCAAACATATGGGGGGTTCTTCTGTGCTAATGATCTCGATCCTCTCATGCCCCAGACTTGAAGTCTTGGGTCTTTTATATAGTGGAGGCAAGTTTGTTAATTTGGTTAAAGAGATCTTTCATTGAAGGATCTCTGATTGATTTGGGGATTTTATCTCCCTTTGGATCTTTGATCCTATGGCTTCTATTTTACAGAAACTTTTTCTCTTGTTATTGACAAGATTGGAAAATATTTTCCTAAACAGAGATAATTTTGTAATCTTGGTGATTTTATTAATCACCGTTGGATCTTTTGATCGAACGGTGCGCTGTTTTACAGATGGGAATCTTTCCTGTTTAGGAAGATTCGAGGAATATTTCCTCGGCAGAATTTGATTCTGAATTTTGATGATTTATCATCTTCGTTGGATCTTTGATCCAACGGTGGAGAACATTTAGTTCTGGCGCTAGCGCTCTCGTGCTTTGCACGTGATGCGTTGTCACAGAGTCTTTGACTCTTAGCGCTTGGCACTCAGCGCTCTCGTGCTTTGCACGTGATGCGCTGCCTCGGAGTTTTTGACTCTTTAGCGCCGGCACTCTTAGCGCTCTCGTGCTTTGCACATGAGGCGCTGCCTCAGTGTCTTTGACTCTTTAGCGCCGGCGCTCAGCGTTCTCGTGCTTTGCACGTGAGAAGCTGCCTCAGAGTCTTTGACTCTTTAGCGCCGGCGCTCTCAGCGCTCTCGTGCTTTGCACGTGAGGCACTGCCTCAGAGTCTTTGACTCTTTAGCGCTGGCGCTCAGCGCTCTCGTGCTTTGCATGTGATGCGCTGCCTCAGAGTCTTTGACTCTTTAGCGCTGGCCCTCTTGGTGCTCAGTGCTCTCATGCTTTTCACGTGAGGCGCTGCTTCAGTTCAAATTTTGAATTTTGAATAGAACTTTGCTCTCAATTGGGGAAACAGTTTCCAAAAGCAGTAGTTTTCATAAAAGTACCATAAACTTTAAAAAAAGCTAGGTTTTATCACCAAAACACCACAACAATTAAAATACATGTTCATGAAAACCCTAAATATTATAAATCACCCTTATTTTTAAACAATGTTAATATATATTTTTCATAAAACCCCCTCAAGATATGCAAACATTATTTTAAGAACTCTAGAATTCATATAGGCTTAAGAGGCATCATTTCTCTTGAGCCTCAGGGAGCTGGAGAAAGTGAGTGCTTGCCTATTCAGGTTAGACAACTTAACAGAGTTATCAATGGCAATTGTCTTAGAAAAAAACACAAATCCTGCAGTCCATGTGCAGCAGTTGCCGATTTCTTCCGAACATAAGATTTTTAACAGTTTAAATTAATTCCTATGAAAAAGATATGAATTCGAATCCAATCTTGAATCTAAACTTGAACTCGAACTTGAACACAAACTCGAACTCTAACCTAACTCGAATATGAACTCGAACCCAAACTACTCGAACCAACTTGACTCGAACCAAGATTGCAATTGTCATGACTCGCATACTACTCGACTCACTCGAATACATTCTACACCTTTTGCAATCTATGGTTTTGATCAAGACATGTTAATCAATCAATCAAATCACTTAAGTATATTAACCAGTTATAAAATATTATACTCGAGGTGTTTGGGATAGTTTCTTGTGTGAATCCAACGGAGCTTCAAGAGTCCTGTATTAACCACTTTTTTATTTTACTCGAATATCAATCGGGTTGACTCATCCACAGCCTACAGCCCCGATGCTAACACATGAAATAGGCCCGTGTTTTCTTACTCCTGGGGCCCCACTCTTGAGCTCGTGAATACTTCTACAGCTGCGTTGATATTCATACTTGGAATTTAACGTTAACATAGTGACTATATAGAGACCTATAAAATATATTTACCCATGATCATATACTCTTAGTTATCTTTGGGACTTACCGAGTGCTGGTTTGCTGACGGGCATTCCACCCACTTTTCTTCTCTTGGAATGTTCGTCAGATACGTCGAGATGGAGAAAGCGGAAGCCACAGAGGAGGACTACAACCAGATCGCTACTCAGGGCTTACTCAGCTTCATTTTTCTTCAGTTTATGTATGCACTTATTTAGGCATTTTCCTTATTGTATTTACTTTCCAGCATAAACTCATGTATTTGTAAATATTTGAAGTTGAATGTAAATAAAGATGTTTGTTGAAAAATTTTACAGTCTTCATTTATTTTTGTATTATGTATTATTATTTCAATACGCTTAGTATATTTATTTAGAAAATGACATTCTCTGGATAAATATGTCGTGGGCTTGCCATGTTACTGTTTCCATCTGCGGGGAAGTGGGGTGTGACAGGTTTTTGTTGGTGGCCCATGCAGGTCAGTTCTGCATGAATTCGTAAACAATATACCATAAGAATTAATGAGTTCAACAAACATTTACATTCCTTATATTTCAAAATTTCTTGAATCTATCCTAACCTATCTTTTATATCAAGGTGATGGAATCTCCAAACAATACTAGCACAAACGTCAACGGTAATACTCCACTGCCTACACCACCACCACTACCTACCGTTGCAGCTCCTATCAATAAGCAAACGGTACTGCTTGAGACTATCAAGAGCCTATTAGAGGGTCAGCAGCAACAGACTGCTATCCTTATGCACCGTCCCGAGGTGGAAGCACCAGGAGTCAAACAGTTTCGGGCCTTACACCCAAAGAACTTCTCAGGTAAAGTGTCCGTTTGAAGCAGAAGAATGGGCTCAAGCGATCGAGGATGATCTGGCAGCAGCTCAACTGCCAGATATAGCCTGGGTGAGAGTTGCTAAGTTGCAACTGATCGATAACGCCGGGGTATGGTGGAAGGCTGAGGAGAGTCGTCTCGCGCAACCGATAGAATGGAGAACATTCCTAGACTTGTTCAATGCCAAGTACTTTCCTGAGACTGCCTGCTTTGACATGGAGCAGCAATTCATCCATTTACAAAAAGGCTCGATGTGGGTCAAGTCGGTGGGTGAATATGATGCTGACCTTTCCATGCTCAGCAGGTAATACATTGTCTCAAATTCAATTTTCTGATCTCACTCACCATACTGCTAACACAAGGTCGTAACAGGTTTGCTGCACGCCTTATTCCCACTGCTGAAATCCGGGCACGGCGATTTCAACAAGGGTTGGACCCTGAAATCCAAGCGGCACTCGCTACAGGGGATTTCCCAACCCATGAGCTTGATTTGAAGGCTGCCCGACGCTATGAGGTAGTTGTGAAGAAGAAGGCAGGCCACAGACTGCCAGTATGAAACGCCATGTGCACTAGATCACAGGAGGGGCCTTTTCTAGGCCAGCTTTTAACGGACCATCTCGAAGGCCAGTAGGTTCGTTCGCCAATAGCAGGCCAAAGTTTTGCATCTACTACAAAAGAACATGGCATCTTGTGAAGAACTGTCGCAGGGTGAACAACTTGTGCCTGATCTGTGGGTCTTCTACTCATGCCATTGGAGCATGCCCCTAGAACTGAGGACCCAATAATCCTCCAGCTAGACCAACGATCCAAGCTCCTCCTACCCGGTTAGCTCTACCATCTCTAACTCCCCACACCCAGACCACTCAACCCAATGCCGAGTGTTTAACCAGGCACAGAGGAAAGTGCCGCGATGCCAATCATTCACTATATCGGTCGAAGAGGCCGAAGCTACGGGTCAGGTTATCACTGGTAAATCTCTTCCTTATTCTCTTTCAAGACCTTTCAATTCATAGCCATCTTATATTTGTTATATCTAAACCTACCCCACGCGACTTAGGAACAATCTTAGTAGCCTCCCTACCTACACTCACGCTCATTATATTGCTTTATGTCGCAACGGTTCGTCCGAACTCATGTGATCCCAGTTAAACTGCTTTTATCCAGCTGGAATGTTAGTTCAGGGAACGGTGTTCTAAAAGCAATTTTGGGATACGATCTGTGTCCAGTGGTCGTCTGCAGTCGAGAATTTTATGCGGACTTTAAAGTGTTGGACATACCAAATTTCGACGTAGTCTTGGGAATGGACTGGCTGGGAACTTTCTTCGCTACCATCGACGGTCGCAAAAGGAGGGTAGCGTTTGAAATACCAGATCATCTAGTGTTCTACTTCAAAAGTGGAGACCGAACCTTAGAACCCAGCATCTACTGAGAAAAACCAAAGAAGGCAGAAATTGCAGCGTTGCAAGCGGAAGAATCGAAGCCAGAGGTAGTTCGAGAGTTTGAGGATGTATTCCCGGAAGATATATCAGGTTTGCCTCCTGATCGAGATCTTAAGTTCTGTATAGATTTACAACCCAACACACAGCCAGTAATAAAAGCTCCCTACTGATTAAGTCCGGAGGGATTGAAGGAGATCCGCATTCAGTTGGATGAACTCCTGAAGAAATGTTGGATTCGTCCCGGTACTTCAAGCTGGGGATCTCCGGTGCTAATGGTGAAGAAGGAAGGTTCCTACAGGATGTGTGTGGATTATCGAGCTCTGAACGAAATGACAATTAAAAACAAGCATCCACTACCGCACATCGATGACCTTTCGATCAGCTAAGTGGATCTTGTGTCTTTTCAAAATTAGATCTTCGTTCAGGATGTCATCAGGTGAAGGTCAAGGAGTCCGACATTTCGAAGACGGCGTTTAGGACTCGTTATGACCATTATGAATATCTCGTAATACCATTTGGAGTGACCAATGCACCTGCCATCTTTATGAACCTGATGAACCAAGTTTTCTGAGATTACTTAGATAGATTTGTTGTTATATTCATCGACGACATCCTAATGTATTCAAAGAATCGGAAAGAACACGCCGAGCATTTACGGATTGTCCTAGAGACATTAAGACAACATCAACTCTACGCCAAGTACAGCAAGTGTGAGTTTTGGATAGATTAAGTCAGATTTCTCGGACATATCGTTTCAGGCAAAGGAATCTTTGTGAATCCAGCTAAGGTGTCAGCGTCTGTAAGTGGCCGACACCAAAGACGGTAAAAGATATAAGAAGTTTCTTGGGCTTAGCAGAATACTACAGATGATTCATTGAAGTATTCTCAAAAATCGTAGCACCCCTGACCAAGCTCACACGTAAAGACGAAGCATTCGTATGGTCAGAAGCATGTGAAAAGGCTTCTGTAAAACTTAAGTCGAGGTTAATCTCTGCACCAATTCTTATAATACCGGATCAATCTGGTGGATTCGTTGTGCATTGTGATGCGTCCGGTAAAAGATTAGGATGTGTTCTACACCGGCATGGAAAAGTTGTGGCTTTTGCATCAAGATAGTTAAAGGTACATGATTGTTCGTGTGAAGGTGTGTATATATGCTGTAAATAACCACAATCAAAACGGTGTCATAAATAGCTAACCACGATGAGTACGGGTCGTCCACAGGGAATCGTGAATTTCTTTTCTTGCTTTAGACGAGTTGATAAAAGAGAGGATGGTTTGTTGTCGTTTTATTTTAATATGGATATAAAATTTATAATAGAAGGACTTGTAGGGTTTATAGGACTTGGTAGTTAATGGATTAATGTTTAGAAATGACTCTTTTTATCTTTTAATAGTTTAAAACTAAAGAGATAGCGATGAATGTGGATTAGGGTTCTCGGAGAGATTAGGGTTTCCCACTACTAACCTTTGTCCTTCCATTAATCTCTATTTATCTCAAGCTCTTAACAAAACAAGTGTTTAACTAATCTCAAATCGTGGTCGTGACTATCAATGATTTGATAGTGCACCCGATAAGAAGGTTAACATTTATTTTACTAAAATTTATAAATATTAAAATGTCAAAAAAAATTAAAAGATATTTCATCCATTATTCTACCCTATCTTACAAACCCTAACAAGCAAGAAATTACTCACTCATGGTTAGTAGCGATTCAGAAGAAAGGTTGAAGATAAATGAAACCATAATTAAAGGTGCAGAAAAGTAATGCGGAAAATTAATGCGGAAAAATAATGCATAAAGTAAATGTGGAAAAGTAAATGCAAAAAAAATTAAAACAAAAACTACCTTTATTAATCATCTATTGCATTATAACTTTTCTCCTTAGAAAGTAGATTACAAGAACCCTAGTTTAGCTCGTAGATCTCTCTCTATATGGAGGTAGATGATGAGATGTGGAATTGTTGGATGATTATGTGATTATTTTGATTGCATGGCTCTCGGTCCTTTATATAGTCTCTGAAACCAGAAACCCTAGATGCCATGTTAGAGCAAGTGAGATTACGATCATGTCCTCCAAATCCCAAATCCAATGGCCACCATCAGACCGCGGAACCACCGCCTTTGCCTCTTGTTGACCGCGGTTCCACCGCCACTCGGTGGGATTGTGTTTTGGGATTTTTTTTGGCTCTTCTTCTTGATATTTGGAGGTCCTCTTGATATATAGATTCTGAAAATATTGCTCTGAGTCTCTGTCGTTGCTAGATTTCTCGATTTGCTTCTAAAATTTGGCAGATTCGATTTCGATACCCCGATTTGATTTGGATCTCTTACTTGGATTTCAGGACCTGGGCTAATACCTGCACAATATCTCAAATCAAAGTGTTGGTAGCATTTGGTATTTTTGAAATATTATTCCAACCATTTATACGATATAATATCTTAAGAATATTGATTAGGAATATCTGATATGCATATTTTAATTACTAATATTTCATTTAAATATTATATGTATATATTTCCCTAATTACATTAATTATAAATATAGAAACATATGATAATAAACTTTTACAAATAAATCCACATATGTTCTTTATTTACAATTAACATCTTTTAGCAGTTAATAGTAGGGAAAATGTTCGTAAAAATGTGCAATATTTTTGACTAATCAAATACCCCCAAACTTATCTTTGATCGTCCCGAGCAAACTATTTATTAAAGAGAAAGAAAAAACCTAGCACGCTTTTGTAGGCAACATGATTGCACTTAGCACGTGCAACAAGCCTTTAAACCTCCGGGTGTCCCTAGTAGAAGGAATGTTGTCTCTTGAGGGTTTTCAGCGGATTACACCCACAAAATCCTATAATAAAATAATGAAGATGAAATTTACATATAAAGATAAGGAACATATAAAAAAAAGAACTTGAAAATAAGAGTTTCAAACCACACAAGCTTTTTAGTTGTCATGAGCCCAATCTTAATTGTCATAAAAAGATGTCAGAAATCACATCATCCCTCAATAAAACATCGTCTTTAATCTTCCTCCCTATCTCTATTCCAAATATCGATCATATACCCCTAAATGTGTGTAAAAAACATCCCTACACTTAGAGAATTTAATTCAAGCTATCATACCCTTGTCCATCTTCCTTAGTACTTTTTAGTTGGTGAATATTTTTAGATGGAATCACTCACACATTATTCATGCGACCGTTAATATTTCTTGAGGTACTAACCAACCGATTACCAGACATGCTCACTCATTAAGGCGCAATTAGAAATATCCTAGTCTTGCAACACCTAAGGCTTAGCAGTGACTCTCAAACCAATTGGTTTAAGGCACTAGGTGATAAGACACCTTCGCTATATTTTTTTATGCTGCCTTAAGTAATTACAAAACCAGTGTTCATTTTTCTTCACCGTTTATATTTTATATGTCATTTATATTTTGTTGATTTATATTTTTTTTCTTCATACTAAGGCTTTTAGACAAGAGCATTTCAAAGTATCATCTACTATCCCAAGTTTCAAGATGTGTGCAAGTGTGTATAGTAAAGTATCAACGTTCAGATATTTGGACTCAAGAATAGAGACTATTTTTCAGACTTATTTTTATCCGTAGATTAGTGATTCCCTTCATCTTACTAACCCTTGTGACAACAGCTCATAACTACCTATTACTAGCTTCGTTTTAAAATATCTGATTTTCTTACATTTCTTAAATTTCTTCTTATCTTTCATATGTATTTTTCACTTTCTAACTTTTATTTTCAAATTTTTTTTGCAATGAAATATTTACATATGATGTATAAATATATACAAACCATCCATACAAACCATCCCCCAAACTTGTTTGCAACAGTGTCCTCACTGATACTATCCTGTAAGCTCAAAACCTAAAGACTAGGAGGAATAATTCAATAAGATGGTAAAAAGAAGAGGTCAAGAGTGAATGACCGTGAAATCCTCTCCCAAACTTGTTTTTAACTCATAATCGTGTAAAAATTTCTTTTCTTTCGAGAGCCATTTTCAAAATATTTTTCTTCCCCCCAAACTTGAGTAATACAGTGTTTTCATTATTAAGGATTAAAATTTAATATAAGAGAGGGGAAATAAATATTATTGGTCTACATAAAACTTTACAAAGACCAAAAGTCAACACCAACCATTGAAATATTTTATCCAGGTAACATCGTGGTTGGTAGAAAATCATGTTACAGATAGACGTGAAGAACTGGAGAAAAGATAAGAGGTGTAATCGAAAGGATTTATGACTCGGTTGGTAGAGAAGAAAAAGTGATGGTGAGTGAAAACGAGAATGTGTAAGATAAGGAATGGGTGGAATAGTCTCATTTTCGTACGTGACTAGAAGAAGGGGCGGTGGTTCAACTTTTTCAGGTGGAGGTTGACTCATCACAAAATCCATGTCTTTAAGGAACTCGACTTCTTCAGCGAAAATGTCTTCGAAACTTTCATCGATATTCCGAATGATAATCTCGTCGGAAAGAGAAGTAAGATACTCGGACTCTATAAGAGATTCATATCTAGTGTAAGAGACTGACTTGGATAGCTCGACTAAGTCGTTTGAAAAGTCAAAGGATTCGGACTCGGGGGTAGACTTGTCGTCAAAAGGGTCATCACTCGTATAATAAATAGCTGGCTCAAACAATAACGCACTAGTGGCGTCAAGATCATTATCGGAAAGCAAGAGCTCCTTAAATTCGCAACTGTCGGAAGCTATCTTGTCGACGGAATATATATCAATTATATGACCAGAAGGTTCGGAGCGTTAACTTTCTACCCTGTAAATATTAAGCTCAATTGTCATCTTCCCAAAGGACAGGTTCATGGAACCGTTACGACGATTGATTATCGCGTTGGGAGTTGATAGAAAAGTTTGACCTAGAATCACCGGAATTTGGTTCCGTGGGTTTGCCATAGGCTATGAATCTAAAATTATAAATTTCACGGGGAATATAAATTCCCCGACTTTGATCAACACGTACTCTAGATCACCCCTAGGGTGGGTGATCGATCGATCGGCCAACTGGAAAGTGCAGTGCGCAGGTTTCAACTCTCCTATGCTTAATTGCTCATAAACAGAATACGGGAGTGTTCCCTTATAAAAAAAGAGAAAGAAAAAAAACAATGAAAAAATTCCCCTGGTGGAGCATTACGTGCCCATACGTGATGCGGCTATAAACAAAATTCATAGGCATTGTGCTTAACAATTAAGGCTGAAATCGAGCCTCACGTGCAAGCACGTGAGCATCTACATACAAAGTATATACTCTCCTTTTTAAAACAAATAACAGGCCAGTGAAGCTCATGTGTCAACGCGCGATGCCTTTTTTGGGCTGTTGCACATAAGCAAATGAGTTTAACTCTGTAGGGTCGCGTGTTGCACGTGAGTGGTCTCAAATGCCTTATGAGCCGATAGAATTAAATTCTAAGTAAATAGATCAAAACCCTATTTGGAAAATATTTCCTTGAATCTTTCTAAACAAGAAAGATTGCTCTCTGTAATACAGAGCACCGTTGGATTAAAAATCCAGTGGTGATTAAAAATCACCAAGCTACAGAATAAGCTCTGTATGGGAAAATATTTCCCCAATCTTGTTAAAAACAAGAAAAATATCTTTTGTAAAACAGAAGTTCTTGGATTAAAAATCCAACGGTGGATAAAATCCCCAAATCAATTAAGATCCCTCAATGAGAGATTTCTTTAACTAAATCAACAAACTTGCCTCTACTATATAATGGACCTAAGACTTCAAGTCTTGTACAGAGGAACCCCCCCCATAAGATTTGAGAAAACAAAAAAAAGAATAGGAGTTCTCTTTTAAGAAAAGAAACCCTATGTAAGAAGAAAGACCTAGAGATCATTGTATCTCTTTTTCACCACTCCAAGAGTTTAACTTGTTTTTAAAAAAAAGAACTTAGTTCTCCCTCTGGTTGAGGTCTGCAGAAGCAGATCTCCCCACAAGTTAAGAATTTAATTCTCATCGGGAAGATTCTGTCATGCATACTCAAAACATAGAGGAAAGAACTAAGTTTAAAGAATTTAATTCTTCCCAAAGATATAGGAATTTAATTCCTCTGATAAACCTAGGGTTTAACCCTGCATAAGAATTTAATTCTTATAAAATAAGTGACCTGAAACTCTCAAAACTAAGATTAAGATCCCCATGCACATAAAGGAAACGATTAGCGTACAACGCTATGGCAACAGATCATGTGTTCCCACGTGAGCACCTCTAACACCTCTGAGGAACAAAAGGAACAACTGACATCGAGTCATGTGATCTCACGTGACCCCCCTAATGGTGCTTAGCACTTATGAAAGAAAAGGGGGAATAAATCAAAGGCAGTTCCCATTTTATGGCGCCTCACGTAATCCCATGTAACCCCCTGATGGTGCTTAGCACTTATGAAAGAAAAAAGGGAATAAATTAAAGCCAGTTCCCATTTTTGGGGCGCCTCACATGATCCCACGTGACCCCCAGTAATGCTTAACACTTATAAAAGAAAGAGGGAATAAATCCTAAGAAGCAGTGCCCAATTCTGGGGCGCCTCACGTGCCACACGTGAGCGCTCCAAATTTTAGTGTTTAACACTGCTCTAGAGCCTCACGTGGGAGCACGTAAGCGCCGAGCAATTTTTAGTATTTAACACTATGATAGGCCAAGCTTAACCTAAACTAGACAAGTCTCCCGAGGCCAAACTCTTTTGATCACCAATTAACCGAGCCTTCCTATGCTCAGGCCTCCCTAAATCGATCTCAGTTCCAAAGATGACTAATGATCCCCTAACAAATGGTATCTAAAATGGTGTTCATTCCACCATGATCTCTCCCTTCAATCCGGAGTTTGGTTCAAGGGTACATCCCTCCATACCTCTGATACATGTCGTTGTAATTCTTCAACGTCTTCAGAGAGGTGGAGGGTCCCGACAACCAACAGCTCTTTGGTGCACTCCCAAACCCATGAGCACATCCCAATGGACCGAGATGTCCCTAAACTAACAACAGACCGCAAAGTCCTTAAACTACAATGGACCGCAATGTCCTTAAACCAGTTATGGACCGTAACGTCCTTAAACTAAACCCTCACCCTAAAAAAATGGTGATCTATGGACCGTAACGTCCCTAAACTAAAACGCTAGAGCCCAAATGCTCTTTTGTTGGATCAAAAATGATCCTGAACCCCCATTAAGTAGATCTTAGTCCAATATCGGATTAACGTATCCTTAACAAATATTTAAGTTTATCTTAATCTCGAACGAGATTAACGATCCTTAAATCAAACCAAACCAAAATCTAAGAATATACAGATTTGGACTAATCCACGCCCTACGGGCGACAACATAAATTAGTCTCCGTATACAATCCACAGGCAACCAAAAATAAAACAAACACACACGACACGGAGTGACCTTCTGGAGCAGGAGAAAGTGGTTACCGCGATGCGGTAGCGTAATTAACTGCTGGAGCTTGCGCTTGCAGGGAAGAGCGTCCCCACAATCAAAACCCCTTGCAAACGAAGGGGAATCTGACGAAGTCTGCTACAACGGCCGCATCCGTCCAAACCTTCGATGCACGGTGCCATAAATCAATTTTGCATCTTCGAAGAGGTGGACGGATAAACCCAAATAGCATCTGCCCCCAAATTCAGGCATGACGTTTGTCTTCCCAGTTTTCGGCGGTGAACAGGGAGTAAGTTAATACTAGCACCTAAATTGAGTAGAGCGCGATTGATGTTTTTACCCCCAATAGCAATAGATATTGTAGGACAACCGGGGTCCTTATGTTTCTTGGGCACATGTTGGGTAAGAGCATTGCTCGTATTACTTGCTAGAAAAATATTTTTAGGCACTTGAGTTTTCCTTTTCCTAGTGCACAAGTTTTTAAGAATTTTCCTATAGGACGGAACTTGTTGGATATCTGTTCAGACCATAATATTGCATTTATCATTCCCCTATTCTTATCCTTTTTATAAATAAACAGGTACTCTTGACGCACGTTTGTTGCATATTACAGGATACAGGTTTCTGGAGCAAATACAGTGAAAAAGACACAAAACAACAGAAAAAGGGACTTTTGACCAACAAGTAGACGGATCCTAGTCAAGCCTAGTCGAAGAACGGTGCAAGGTCCAAAAAGTCAAGTGAACGGTTAAAAGATCGCTACAAGTGTTCACTGAAACATCTGGAGAAGAACCAGAAGCCCAAAAGAGAAAATAAGTGAAGAAACAGAAGCCCAAAGAGCCACTGAACCAAGCCCAAAACGTACAGAGCCCAATTCCCTAGTTTGGCCGCGGATCCGCGGCCAAACCCAGCCTGGCGCCGCGGATCCGCGACCATACAAGGCCCGTGTCGGTGCATATTTTATAAGTCGGCGCGTCGGTGCAGATGTTAAGATTTTACGTGGGCAAATCTGTAATTTTGCAGGTGCGAGAGTCTGTAGCCCTAGGTTTCCTATTTTCCTATAAATTGTAAATTTAGATCTGTAAAATGCTATGCCTCTTTTCAATAAATAAAATTCAGAATTTCTGGAAGTGACATTCAGATCTATTCTGTCTTCTACTTGGAGGGAGCCATCAAATCTGTAGGTAATTTATTTCCTTGCTTTTATTTTCTAGTATAATTTATCATCCCCTAATGAGCGAGTAGTCTCCTCGCTTGTTAGGGTTAGCCTTAGCGAAAGGGTTGAGAGATGAGATCTTTCACCCCTTTCAATGCCATCTTCACTTTAGAGTTAGAACTCCATGCATACGCACGCATCCGCTCCCTACGGCACCCTACCCCTCGAGGTAACGGTGAACCGTAGTATAAAGGGCCGGTTGCGCGCGTTTTCCATGGGGGTTAGGGTAATTATCAACAAAGGAAGGATACGAATTTAGAGGAAGAAACATCTTCCCAAAAGATTCGTATCCACTTTATTGATAATTAACTTAACACCTAATAGATCTAAAAAAAAGAAGGCATTGAAAGCGGTGAAGGAAACATTAATCTCCAAAACTTCCCCTAAGCCTAACCCTAGCAAGACTTTTAATTAGATTAATTAGATCTAGTTTTAAATAGATTTTTATAAAATCAACCAAAACCACAAATAGAATCAACTCGTTAAAACACATAAAAGGAATTTACCCGTCTCTGTGGATCGACCCGCACTCACCGGCTAGCTGCAAAGCGACGCCGTTTCTGATTGCGGTAAACTTACAATTTTTGACATCAATCAAATGGCGCCGTTGCCGGGGACGGCGTAATCTTTCTTTTTGTGAATTTTCGGGTTGATATAAATTTTAAAAATTATAAAAATCTGAAAATATAAAAAATAAAAAAAAATTATCAAATTTGATCTGTTTGAAGGGTGTATATTTTTGAATCTTGCAGGAACAGCGTCGAATCGCGGATCTGGAATTTTACAGAGGGCAAATAAAAATTTGGTACATAAGAACAGAGAGGAATTGAAAGTACAGAACCACAGAAATTTTTCCAGAGCACGATCTCTATTCTCAGCCGCTCTTCCGCCGCATTAAGAGGCATTCCGCCGCGGTTCCGCGCTTGCATTGCCACGTCAGCCCTAAAAATTTGTGTGGTTTGTTTTCTCTCCCTCTCCTCTGCAACCTCCATATCTCTGTCTGTGAAAATTTTCTGCATGAATTCTTTGCGTAAAGAGTCTTTCTCCCCCTTCTAAATAACAGATTTTCTGCAGGTTTCTTTGCGCCGCGCTAAAAAATTTTTGATTGCAAGTGAAATTTTATTTGTTTTGCATAATTTAACCGGACTCTAAGGGGCTATTTGACCAAACTCAGATTGGGTGGGGATTTCATCACCCTTCTCAGGACCCCAGAAAAACACCTAAAGCATTTTGCATCGACCACCTTTAATTAAAAAAGATTAGACTCAGACCTAAGGACAGCGAGCTCAATAGGAAAAGGACTAGGGTAGGTATCGGCTGTTTATCCTAACCGACATTGCGGTGTCTAGGCTAGTGGTTATTAATTAGGCCCACTGTAGTGGTGGTTCCTTCCCACTTACCTGGCCGTATTTGTCCGTGAAGAGGCGGTTTGAGGTCTATTTCTAGCCCTAGTTAGGAGCTGTCTAGCAGACCTAGGCGACCCTAGATCTAGGCCTGATTGTGCATGTGTGGTTGACACATTGGTGTCACGAGTCCCTTTTCTAAAAACCTCTTTGCAAAACCTTCACATAAATAAAAGAAAAAGAAAAAGAAAAATCTTTTAAAAAAACTTGCAACTTGCCGCTGAAGAAAACTTGCAAACTCACTTCCACCACTTCTTCTCACTGACGTTATCTTACCCCCACATTCTGTTTTTCTCTTTTTTTTCTGACTGCACTACCCTTTAGTGTATGTCATCTTGGACTAGGGATACTAACGCCCGATTAGTCCGTGTTTCGTTGGTACCGACCGATGAACCCTTCGACGAACCCTTCGTCGAAATTCCCTCCATTTCCTTACCTCCACCTTTAAATTCTTCTTTCGAAGGTATGTCGGGATTCAACCCCAACGATACCTTACCGACGGGAATGATTCCACCTCCGCCAGGTGCGAATAACCCGAATCTTCCGCCTGTTGTACCGCCCGCACGAGTCGCGCTCCAGGATCTCTTCTACCCCGTCCGCACTTCTTTACCTACATGTCTTTCACCCCCACCGGTGAATGGGGATAATTTTGAAATAAAACCACACTTCATCAATATGCTGCCTAAGTTTCATGGTTTGGAATCCGAAGATGCATATATTTTCATTAATAAATTCCAAAACGTTTGCGCCATGATGAAGACAACCCAATTAAGTGATGACGCAATAAGGCTAAGGGTCATTCCTTTTACCTTATATGACCTAGCCGAGAAGTGGCTATACAGCACCGCATCACATTCCATTAGGAATTGGGACGAGTTTGTGAGAGCTTTTCTGAAAAAGTTCTATCCTCATCACAAAACTGCTAGAATCCGAAACGAGATTATACAATTTTCACAGCTTCCTTCCGAACCATTTTGGAAGTGCTTCGAGAGATTTAAAGACCTACTTGTTCAATGCCCTCATCATGGGATAGAAAATTGGCAACTTTGCCAAACATTATACGAGGGATTGAACGCAGCAACGAAGCAGTTTCTAGAAACAATATGTCAAGGTCATTTTCTCTCCAAGTCTAGCGACGAAGCTTGGCAGTTTCTTGAGGACCTAAGTGAGCAAACAGTTCAGTGGGAAAGTACCAAGACCACATCATCTTCTTCAGTTGGTCAATCTAGGGCAGGCATACATCAAATAGATATGTCGATAGCTATGAAGGCCGAGATGGCCTCACTTATGAAAAAGCTAGAAGCCATTGAGACCAAAATCTCACCGTCTTCTCCTGCCCCTACTCTACCCACACGAACTGTTTGTGCTTGTTGTTCGAACCCGTCGCACCTAACCGAAGAGTGTCCTTATAATGCACCCATTCAAGGACAGGATCAAGTCAATGCTGCATTTCAGCAACGACAAAAAAATGATCCGTACTCTTCGGCATACAACCAGGGGTGGAGGAGTCACCCGAATTTCGCTTGGAACCAAAATCAACAAGTCCAAGGGAACAATAATTTTCAAAGACCTCCTCCACAAAAATAACAAGCACCCTTACAAACTCAAAACCAGCAACCTTTCCAACAACAACCTTATACAAATCAAACGAACAATTTAGTTCAACCAAATGATGATAAGGTTACCTCGCTTGAAAAAAGTCTAGATGCATTTCTTAAGCAAACTACAGAATCCGCAGCAAGATTTGAAAGTTATGTGCAATCTTTAATGAATAACAATGCCTCACACGATCAAAGTATTAAATCTATTGAGGCACAAATTGCACAATTAACTGCTGCGTTGAGCGAGAGAGAAAAGGGAAAGCTTCCATCTCAACCATTGCCCAATCCCGGTCACACACAAAACGCATATCACAATCACAATGTAAATGCGGTGACCACGTTGAGATCCGGAAGAGAGTTGCAAAATAATGTGGAAACTAGTGATGACATTCCCGCCGGTGGTTCTTCTTCCCCTTCTTCATTTTCTTCACTTCCTTCTTCACCTTTTTCTTTAGAGCCTATTCTCCACCCTTCACACGGCTCTACTTCTTCTAGCTCTAATGGACCCATTTCTCACAACACGAACATATCTACACCGGGATCCGTTCCTACTCCACATTCTACTCCACAAACATTTGACTCAACTAATTTTCAAAATGCACCATTTCCAAACAGGTTGAGTCCTAATAAACCAAATACACAAGTGGAGAAGATTGTGGAGATATTTAAGCAGGTTAGCATAAATATACCTCTCTTGGATGCTATCCAACAAGTCCCTTCATACGCGAAAATCTTAAAGGGATTATGCACTTCAAAGAGAAAAGTATCTCAAGTACCCAAGAAAGTGCTAGTGGCTAGTGCAGTGAGCAATGCTATTAACCACCATCAAACCTTACCCCAAAAACGAAAGGACCCCGGCTGTCCTACGATATCAATTACAATTGGGGATAAGAAAATTAATCGAGCACTTTTAGATCTTGGGTCTAGTGTTAATCTGATTCCCTACTCCGTGTACGAACAATTAGGGGTTGGAGAGTTGAAACCCACTCGTTGCACTCTCCAAATGGCTGATCGATCAATCACCTATCCAAGGGATCAACTAGAGGATGTGTTGATCAAAGTCGGGGAGTTCATATTCCCCGTTGATTTTATCGTTATGGATACACAACCTGTTGCTAACCCAAGAAACCAAATTCCGGTGATTCTCGGTCGACCATTTTTGGCCACTTCCAATGCCGTAATAAACTGTCGCAATGGCTCCATAACTCTATCCTTCGGGAAGAGGTCTAGTGAGTTCAATATTTATAAGATGGGAAGTCTGCCCCCCGTGCCAAAAACTAGTACACGAGAAGTTTGCTCTGTTCACGAAATCATGCAGGAGGACTGCGAGCTTGAAAGATTTCTATTTGATGAAAACAGTTTTGACGCCACTAGTGCGTCCCTCCTTGAGCCTACTACCGTTGACACAACCGAAGTTGATTATGAATGTTTCACTTTTTCGGATGACGACGACTCACAGCCCGAATATGAGTCTTTTGAATTTTTGGATGAGTTAGTCGAACCATCCGAATCGGTTGTTTGCAGTGATTTCGAACCTGTGTTGGAGTCCTTTGAGTTCGAGGTAGATTCCGAAATGATTCTTTCGCCTCCGAAACTCGAACTCACGCCCTTGCCGTCTCACCTTAGATATGCTTACATAGGTGAGAATGAGACCTTTCCCATTATCATATCGGCCTCTCTAGCCCTCGAGCAAGAGAACGCCCTCTTAACGGTCTTACAAGATAGGCGGCAAGTTTTCGGTTGGACTATGGCGGACATCGAGGAGATAAGTTCCCTCATAAGTGAATATCATACACAATTGATGGATGATGCCATGCCAATAGAGGACCCACAGGAATATCTTGGGGGTATTGTGGTGAGTCAACCTCCTCCCTTAGAAGTTGAAATACCCCCATTTCTTTTAATAAGGTACGAGAATGCCAACACTCCACTGATTGCTGATCATTTACATTCTCGTTTCGATGCATCACCATCACCTGTATATTTACCTCCACACCTCCCATGCCACTACTTCTATCTTCCCCAATTCTTTGCGGACCCCCACAACTTATTTTTCCACCACCCAATATTCTTTACTGATAAATTTTTCAACTGGTTGGTGTTGACGTTTGGTCTAGGCAAAGTTTGGCAGTAATGTCTAACATAGTTTAAATGAAGTTTGGGGGAGGGCCTTTTTGTATATATTTTTATTTTTCTTAACAATAAAAAATTATAAATAAACAGGGAAGTGCCGGTATTTTAACCCTCTTGGTTTAGCATGACAGTGAGGACACTGTCAAGTTCAAGTTTGGGGGTATGCTCGGTACGTCTTCTTCCTTCGCATTCATTTGTACATATTTTTGCATTTGCATACTTATTTGAAAACCCATAAAAATTTGAAAAAATTTCAAAAATTATAAAAATTATTGTATTCAATTTTGGCTAATTGACTTGAGTTTGACAAATAGGTTAACTGGCTAGGAACAACTAGATCTTAGACTTAGTGAATTAAAAACCCTAAAGATAACATTCCTTAAAGTTTAACGGTAGAAAGTATATACCTTGTAGTTTATTTAGAAATAGGCAAATTTTGGGTTCACTTCTTGGGCTAGGTCGAAACAAGGGAAGAGTATTGATGTTCTTATTAGAGTATGAATTTGAAAAATAGTTCCTAGCTTAAGTCTAGATTCTGAAAATGTATACCCTACAAAATTGCACAATCACACACCTTGAAACTTGGAATAGTAGAGGAGACCTTGAAATACTCTTGTCTAAAGTCCTGAGTACGAAGAAAATAAAAGAAAAAGTGTGAATAAAGAATAAAAAAAAATGGACACTGGTTTTTGTGATTACTTAAGGCTGCAAAAATAGAAAAATATTTAGCGAGGGTGCTTCATCACCTAGTGCCTTAGACCAACTGGTTTGGGAGTCACTGCTAAAAGCCTTGGGTGTTGCAAAGACTAGGAAGTACGCTTTAAAGTGCAAACGCATTTTGTAATCGGTCGTTGGTACCTCAAGAAGTATTAACGGTTGCATGAAGGATGTGTAAGCAAAAATTCAATTAAAAATTCACGTATTAATAAGTACTTTGGACAATGGACAAGGGCATGATTGCTTGAATTGAATTTCCAAGTGTAGGGGTGATCTATACACACGTAGGGGTATGTGATTGGAATTTAGATAAGAGAGAGGAATGAAAGATAAAATTTGTATCTTTAATGGAGTTGATAGAAAATTCCTAAGTAGAGATCAAACCCTAGAAGGAAGACGTAAGAGATGCCGAAAGTTAAGTAGGTCTACATAACATATATAATCCTAAGTTAAATAATGAGGAAGTGTGAAGAATATGGGTGGATAATTTGCGAGTCAAAAGGTAATAGAATTCCTTGTTAGAAAACCTAATTGGAAAACAAAAGTCAATGGGCCAAGTTGATAGGATTTTGTGGGTGTAATCCGCTGAAAACCCTCAGGAGACAACACTCCTCCTACTAGGGACACCTAGAGGTTTAACGGCTTGTTGCACGTGCTCAGTGCAATCGCGTTTCCCTGCGAAAGTGCGGTTAGGATTTTAGAGAATAAAATAATAAGTTTGCTCGAGGACGAGCAAAAGGTAAGTTTGGGGGTATTTGTTCAGACCATAATATTGCATTTATCATTCCCCTATTCTTATCCTTTTTATAAATAAACAGGTACTCTTGACGCACGTTTGTTGCATATTACAGGATACAGGTTTCTGGAGCAAATACAGTGAAAAAGACACAAAACAACAGAAAAATGGACTTTTGACCAACAAGTAGACGGATCCTAGTCAAGCCTAGTCGAAGAACAGTGCAAGGTCCAAAAAGTCAAGTGAACGGTTAAAAGATCGCTACAAGTGTTCACTGAAACATCTGGAGAAGAACCAGAAGCCCAAAAGAGAAAATAAGTGAAGAAACAGAAGCCCAAAGAGCCACTGAACCAAGCCCAAAACGTACAGAGCCCAATTCCCTAGTTTGGCCGCGGATCCGCGGCCAAACCCAGCCTGGCGCCGCGGATCCGCGACCATACAAGGCCCGTGTCGGTGCATATTTTATAAGTCGGCGCGTCGGTGCAGATGTTAGGATTTTACGTGGGCAAATCTGTAATTTTGCAGGTGCGAGAGTCTGTAGCCCTAGGTTTCCTATTTTCCTATAAATTGTAAATTTAGATCTGTAAAATGCTATGCCTCTTTTCAATAAATAAAATTCAGAATTTCTGGAAGTGACATTCAGATCTATTATGTCTTCTACTTGGAGGGAGCCATCAAATCTGTAGGTAATTTATTTCCTTGCTTTTATTTTCTAGTATAATTTATCATCCCCTAATGAGCGAGTAGTCTCCTCGCTTGTTAGGGTTAGCCTTAGCGAAAGGGTTGAGAGATGAGATCTTTCACCCCTTTCAATGCCATCTTCACTTTAGAGTTAGAACTCCATGCATACGCACACATCCGCTCCCTACGGCACCCTACCCCTCGAGGTAACGGTGAACCGTAGTATAAAGGGCCGGTTGCGCGCGTTTTCCATGGGGGTTAGGGTAATTATCAACAAAGGAAGGATACGAATTTAGAGGAAGAAACATCTTCCCAAAAGATTCGTATCCACTTTATTGATAATTAACTTAACACCTAATAGATCTAAAAAAAAGAAGGCATTGAAAGCGGTGAAGGAAACATTAATCTCCAAAACTTCCCCTATGCCTAACTCTAGCAAGACTTTTAATTAGATTAATTAGATCTAGTTTTAAATAGATTTTTATAAAATCAACCAAAACCACAAATAGAATCAACTCGTTAAAACACATAAAAGGAATTTACCCGTCTCTGTGGATCGACCCGCACTCACCGGCTAGCTGCAAAGCGACGCCGTTTCTGATTGCGGTAAACTTACAATTTTTGACATCAATCAATATCATCTAAGAGAAAAATATTTATGTTTACTTACTTAAAAATTTCCATAATCTTCTCCATTTGTGGACTTGGTCTGTTGGGCCTCAACCGGTTTAGAAAAGAAGCTTTATTAATAGGGGTTGGGTCCAACAGTTGAGGAGAAGGTTGTGGGGATGCAATGGATCCCAAAATTGGATTTGGGATGGTCATAGATGGCAATTCATTCAAGAAAATGGGCTGAGGGTTTGAGCCTAGTGGAAAACAGAGAATAGGCTCAGAAGAACATGTTAGATTAGACGAAATAGGAGTAGAAGTATTAGCTAGGGTATCATCTGAATCATCAACTTGTTCACCAATCTGGTTATTCAGCACTCTTTCCGATCTTAACATAGTTACGGCACACACGTTATGATTTTGTGGGTGAAGGACAATATTTGCACTTTGTGAGCAGCCGGGATTTGGTAAAGGTTGATATGGAAGTTTCCCTTTCTCTCTCTCTCATTCATTGCGGCATTCAATTGTGCAATTTGTGCTTCGATCAATTTTATGCTTTCACCATGGGAAGTAGTGTGTTGCATCAGCATTTGGATAGAAGACGTTAAATTAGCCGTTTGTGTGGATTGTTTAATAAACGTTTCTAAGATTGTTTCGTGTGCAGAGATTTTTTCGGTACCGGCCGTTGGAATACTAGTTTGTGGTTGGAAAGAATTATTATAAGGGGTAAAATTGTTGGCCAGATTGTGGAAAGATTAAGGTTGAAAGGGCTGCTGAATTTTTTGTGGTGGCTGTTGTTGCTGTGGGGGAAACCTTTGATAGTTATTTTGGCTTGGGAACTGATTTTGAGTTTGAAATTGATTTTGGTTCCAAGCAAAATTAGGATGATTCCTCCATCTTTGATTATATATGGATGAATAAGGATCATTCGTAGGTCGTTACTGAAAAGCAGCATTGGTTTGTTCATGATCTTGAGACGGAGGATTCAAAGGACATTATTTCGTTAAATGTGATGGGTCAAAACAGCAACCACACACGATTTTGGGGAGCGTAACTTGGTTTAGGGAGGCTGAAGAGAATTTGCTTTTCATAGCTTCGAGTTTCTTTTGCATCACAGTCATTTTGGATTTCATTACGATGGAAGTATCGAGCTGATAGATACCTGCCCTAAATGAATACGATATTGATCTAGTGCTCTCCCACTGTAATGTTTGTTCGGCGAGATCTTCCAGAAATTACTATACTTCATGGTCATCTTTTGACATGAAATGACTTTGACAAATGTTTTTTAGCATTTGTTTTGTAACTAGATTAATACCCTCATATATAATTTGGCAAATATGCCATCTGTCAATTCTGTGATGAGGGCATTAGACAAGAAGATCATTAAACCGTTCAAAGCATTTCCAAAAGGGTTCGTTAGGAAGTTAGGCAAAATGGTTAATCTCACTCCGAATACGGGCAGTCTTGTGATGAGAATAAAATTTCTTCAGGAATACTTTGATGAATTCATCCCATTTAGCGATAGAATGTGCAGCGGTGCTATAAAGCCATTTTTCTACGAGATCGCACAAGGTAAAAAGGAGAAGACGTAATCGCAGAGCATCCTCTGAAAGTTGGGTCGTGCTCATCACTGCACATACGTTTTCGAATTTGGTTATAAAAATATATGCAACTTCGTATTCAAGCCCGTGAAATTTGGGCAACAAGTTGATGAAGTGGAGTTTAATTTCAAAACCATCCCCATCGGCTGGTGGAAGAGACAGACACATAGGAAGGGGTCCGCGTATGGGGTAGCATCTGTCTTGCAGAGTGATGCGTGGTGGATTTTGCGCGCCTACAGATGGTAGCAAGGTGGTGTTGTCAAAACCCAATGGAGATCTGTCCATCTCGGCAGATGTGGTAGGTGGAGGAGAAATAGAGGATGAAGAAGTATCGACTTCGGAGCCGACAGCAAAAACACGAAATAGACGAATACTAGAATCCCGTGTCCAGACGATCATGCACTAAGCGAGTTTAGTGCACGTGGCAGCGTGTGATATGTGCGAGAACGATTTTTTAGAAGGCTTGTTTTGAAAGAAAAAAAAATCGGACGCGAGGCTTGACACAACCTATAACAAAATGCACAATCAATCTCTAGAGCTAGGGTCACCTAGGTCAAGTCACTAGACCGCTCTTAGACTTCCAAAGGACGGTCGTAGGATCAATCCTCTACTACTTACTTATCAATATTGCAGCCAGGTAAGTGGGAGGTATCCGCTATACGAATCACCGAAATAGTGGGCCTAATTAAGTAACCACTTTCTTTAGTCACACTTGTCTAGACACCACTAGAGAAATGCGAATAAGCAATAGATTTCCCACGACCTTCCTCTGTCCTATTTGAGCGCGACAGTCCTTAGAGGCTTGGTATAGATATTTTGTTTTATTAAAGTAGGGTGATAGTATGCTCGTTTGAGATTTGTGGGGCCTGGGAAGGGTGATGAAATCCCTACCTAATATGAGTTTGGGTTTTTTGCCCCTTATAGTCCGTTTTAAGTATGCAAAACAAAGCGAAATCAAAACACGCAAAAAGATTTTTGAGCGGCGATATTTGCACCGAATCCTGCAGGTAAAAACAATTTATTGGAGTTTTAGAGGAGAGAGAAAGATAATAAGAGAGTACCAGAGGATTTTGGGGCCCAATTCTTCCAAGAGACCGCGGTTCCGCCGCCGAATGTACCCAAAGGCCACGGTTCCGCCGCCTATTGAAGTGTTCTTCCCTTCAAAATTCTTCAGAGTACTCCAATGCTCCTCCGGTCCAAGTTGAAAGTCTCTGAATCTCTCTTTGCCTACTCTAATTACTCCAGATTCTCTTGCAAAACTCGCATAATAATCGTTAAAAACACAAGATATGGTTTGGTTCTCTTTTATGTTTATGTTTCTCTGGTTTTTTATAAGAAATCAACCCGAATAACAAGAAAATTAATTACGACCGTTTCCCCGGTAACGGCGCCATTTGATTGATCGTGCGAAGGTGTGTATATATATTGTAAATAACCGTAATCAAAACGGTGTCGCAAATAGCCAGCCGCGGTGAGTACGGGTTATCCGCAGGGAAACATGAACTTCTTTTCTTGTTTTAGACAAGTTGATAAAAGAGAGGATGGTCTGTTGTCGTTTTATTTTAATATGGATATAAAATTTATAATAGAAGGGCTTGTAGGGTTTATAGGACTAAGTAGTTAATGGATGAATGTTTAGAAATGACTCTTTTTATCTTTTAATAGTTTAAAACTAGAGAGATAGCGATGAATGTGGATTAGGGTTTTCAGAAGGATTAGGGTTTCCAACTACTAACCCTTGTCCTTCCATTGATCTCTATTTATCTCAAACTCTTAACAAAATAAGTGTTTAACTAATCTCAAATCGTGTTCGTGACTATCAATGATTTGATAGTGCGTTCGATAAGAAAGTTAACATTTATTTTGCTAAAATTTATAAATATTAAAATGTCAAAAGAGGTTAAAAGACATTTCATCCATTATTCTGCCCTAACCTACAAACCCTAGCAAGTAAGAAATTACTCGCTCATGGTTAGTAACGATTCAGAAGAAAGGTTGAAGATGAATGAAACCATAATTAAAGGTGCAGAAAAATAATGCATAAAATTAATGCGGAAAAGTAATGCGTAAAGTAAATGCGGAAAAGTAATGCGTAAAGTAAATGCGGAAAAGTAAATGCAAAAAGAATTAAAATAAAAACTACCTTTATTAATCAGCTATTACATTACAACTTTTCTCCTTAAAAAGTAGATTACAAGAACCCTGATTTAGCTCGTAGATCTCTCTCTATATGTTGGTAGATAATGAGACGTGGAATTGTTGGATGATTATGTGATTATTTTGATTGCACAGCTCTCGGTCCTTTATATAGTCTCTGAAACCTGAAACCCTTGATGACATGATAGAGAAAGTGAGATTACGATCATGCTCTCAAAATCCCAAATCCAATGGCCACCATCAAACCGCCGAACCGCCGCCCTTGCCTCTTGTTGACCGCGGTTCCGCCGCCACTTGGTGGGATTGGGTGTTGGGATTTTTTCTGGCTCTTCTTCTTAATATTTGGAGATCCTCTTGATATATAGATTCTAAAAATATTGCTCCGAGTCTCTTCCGTTGCTAGATTTCTCGATTTACTTCTAAAATTTGGCAGATTCGATTTCGATATCCCGATTTGACTTGGATCTCTTACTTGGATTTCACACCTTAGCTAATACCCAAACAATATCTCAAATCAAAGTGTTAGTAGCATTTGGTATTTTTGAGATATTATTCCAGCCATTTATATGATATAATATGTTGAGAATAATGATTAGGAATATTTAATATGCATATTTTAATTACTAATATTTCATTTAAATATTATATGTATATATTTTCCCTAATTATATTAATTATAAATTTAGAAACATATGATAATAAACTTTTACAAATAAACCCACAGATGTTCTTTATTTACAATTAACGGTTTTTAGCAGTTAATAATAGTAGGGAAAATGTTCATCCAAATGTGCAATATTTTTGACTAATCAGTACATGAGCGTAACTATCCAACACATGATCAAGAATTGGCAGCCGTTATCTTCGCACTCATGATTTGGCGCCACTATCTTTTGGGAGAACGAGTGGATATATAAACAGACCACAAAAGTCTGAAGTATATATTTACTTAGAAGGAACTCAATGTGCGGCAGAGAAAATGGCTAGAACTCATGACGGATTTCGACATCAACCTACAGTATCATCCTAGGAAGGTGAACGTAGTTCCTGATGCTCTCAGTCGCCAACCATTAGAAATGAACCTCACTGCTCAGTGGAGACTACAACAAGAATTGAATGGATTGGAAATAGAAGTAGTTGTGCTAGGTAACGCTTCATATTTGATGAACTTACAAGTCCAGTCCACTCTTGTAAATCAGATCAAGGCAGCTCAAGAAAATGATGCCAAGCTACATAGGATCTGAAAAAAAGTAGAAAGTGGACTTCAAAATGACTTCATCATCCACGAAGATGGATCCTTGCGGTATGGGAGCCGTTTATGCGTGCCAATCGGAACTATTCGAGAAGAGTTGATGAAAGAAACTCACAGCTCTCCATATTCGGTACACCCCAGTGATACAAAGATGTACAAGGATCTATGACAACATTACTGGTGGTATGGAATAAAACGAGAAGTAGTAAGGAGAACAGCCAAGTGTTTGGTGTGTCAGCAAGTGAAGGCTGAACATCATAGAACTGCTGGTCTATTTCAGTCGTTACCAATGCCAGAATGGAAATGTCAGTACATTACCATGGACTTCGTGACTGCTCTCCCTCGCAGCATGAAGGGTAACGATGCAATTTGGTTATTGTGGATCGACTCACCATGTCGGCTTACTTTATTCCATTCAGAGTTAGCCAGTCAACTAAGATGTTGGCAAGGAAGTACATGGAGATGAGTAAAAAAAATCTAAAGTAAGATTTAAAACCTTCAAGATGTACCATACTTGATACCCATAAACTCATGTAGGAGATTGTGAGATTACATGGAGTACCTGTTTGCATCGTTTTCGATCGTGATACAAAATTCCGATCACAGTTCTGGCAGAGTCTGCAAGTTATCCTGGGAACGAGTCTGAATTTCAGCATAAACCATCCATAAACAGAAGGACAGTCCGAACGAACAATTCAGATATTAGAAGATATGCTAAGAGCCTGTTTGTTAGATTTCGGAGGTTCATGGGAAGATCACCTACACCTTGTGGAGTTTCCATACAACAACAGCTATCAGGCAAGTATTGGGATGGCACTATCCGCAGCACTCTACGGACGAAAGTGTCTTTCCCCGCTGAGTTGGGACGATGTTGGAGATCGTGAACTCCTTGGGCCAGAGATGATCGTGGCAACTGTAGATGTGATTCGCACGATCAGGAAAAGGATGCGCATAGCCCAGGATCGACAGAAGCATTGGGCAGATACAAAGCGTCGACACTTGGAGTTTCAACCCGGAGAACATGTATTCTTGAAGATCTTACCAAACAGAGGAGTGATACGTTTTGGCAAAATGGGTAAGCTAAGTCCAAGATATAGAGGACCGTTCGACATACTCGAACGAGTTGGAGAAGTGGCGTACCGTTTAGCACTACCACCCTCGTTGGAATGAGTGCACAACGTGTTCTACATATCCCAACTATGATGATATGTGAGTGACCCCAGCCATATACTTGATCACTCAGAGCTCACGGTACAGACTGACCTAACCTGCGAGCAACAACCAGTTGAGATCCGGACCGAAAGGTGAAAACATTACGGAACAAGGAGGTAAATTTGGTCCGAGTGATGTGGAGAAAGGATTCGCCAAGAGAATCAACTTGGGAAAGAGAAGAAGATATGCGTACACAATACCCTTACCTTTTTAAAAATTAGTCTCTATGTAATTGTAAATTTCGAGAACGAAATTTTTATAAGGAGGGTAGAATGTAACGACTCTGAAATTCCTGTACATAAATTTCTTGTTATTATACAGAAAAGGGTATTACGGCCTGTGTAAAAGTTAAAAGTTATTTTTGTTAAATAAAAGCAAGAAGCAACTTATAGCTCACTGGTGAAACCTCTGCACTGCTGTGACATAGCCCGTGTGTTCGATTCTCATCAGACCTAAATATTTTTAGGATTTTTTTTCTTTTTAATTTTTCGGAAGCCTAAGAGTTGCACATGCAATACACGGAGAAATGAAAAGTTTCAGAAAAATCAAACAGGCGCAATGAGGTGTACACACCCAACTTGACACGTGATACGAATCTCGAGGTATGGCCTCAAGATCCGACCGCCAGTTTTGCCCCTTGGGCCGGCACCGGCGGTTGGGATAGCTCCAATTCCCTTTATGCTTTGTACACACACCTCTTCAACTCCCCTCAACTCCTCCGCACTGTTTGATTTTCCTACAATCAAACAGAGACTTTTCAA
The DNA here is from genome assembly GCA_030015575.1 of Agapanthus africanus. Taxonomy (NCBI): domain Eukaryota; kingdom Viridiplantae; phylum Streptophyta; class Magnoliopsida; order Asparagales; family Amaryllidaceae; genus Agapanthus; species Agapanthus africanus. The sequence goes on along the minus strand of JASDDO010000024.1, from coordinate 870,763,543 downwards.
TTCACCATTTAACACCATTTAAATTCTTTTAATCCACATTTTTAATTCCCAAACCCAAATTCTTCACTATAAATATCACCCCATACCCTAACTCTTCCCCATTCTGAAATTTCTAGCAAAAATTCTCTTAAACTCCCTAAGTACCAAGTGGAGTTAAGCCCCCAAGTGAAGTAGCAAGCCAAACTCGACGATCGGAGCATCTCTGATGAAACCACGACACCCGAAACCTTCTTCTCTCTCTTGTTAACCATTTAATCTTGTAAGTCCCTCTTCTCTCTCTCCTTTCATCTCAAAACCATCTTCTAAAAACTTATCGGAAAAGTGGAGTTAACTCGGATAGGTGTAGTTTTAACCTTTGTCCCCTTCCTTAAGCAACATAGGTCAAAATAACTTTCTCACACCACTTGTAACTTGGTTCACGATCATTTCCCTTTGAGTTTAACAAAAACTTTCATGTAAAACTATCATAAAACGAACTTTTAATTAAAATACCATAAACTTTAGTATAACCCCTTTTCAATAATTGTTAAAAAGATACCTTTAGGAAAACTTCATGGGGTAACGACCTACCCCACACGCACACTATGGTTTCATAGCACGATACTCTAAATATATAGCGAATTTAAAGAATAACGTTTACATTAAAATACCACACCTTTTTAAAATGGGTTTCTTTTAATCGGTATTTTGAAATCCTTGGCAATTACGCCTCTACAACCCTCATTAGGAGACCCGCTAACGGATGGTGCGGATTATCGCACATCCTTGGGATAGTAGAGCGAGATGCAGAACTCCTCACGGAGTATTCGGTCTCGAAAGAATATAAAAATACGGTTTTTAAGAAATGTGACTTTTCTAAACAAAACTAATTTTTGAAAAATTATATAAAAATTATAAATCCGTATTTTCAATAAAAATATATTATGAAACTATATTCTTTAAAATGAAAAGTTAGAATTTTTTACAAAATACCACCAAGTTTCCAAAAGTAGTAGTTTTCACAAAAATACCATAAACATTCAAAAAGCTAGGTTTTATCACCAAAACACCACAACAATTAAAATACATGTTCATGAAAACCCTAAATATTATAAATCACCCTCGAGGTTATTTTTAAACAATATTAATATATATTTTTCATAAAACCCCCTCGAGATATGCAAACACTATTTTAAGGACTCTAGAATTAATATAGGTTTAAGCGGTATCATTTCTCTTGAGCCTCAGTGAGCTAGAGAAATTGAGTGCTTGCCTATTCAGGTTAAACAACTTAACGAAGTTATCAATGGCAATTGTCTTGGAAAAAAACACAAATCTTGTCGTCCATGTGCAGCAGTTGCCGATTTCTCCCGAACACATGATTTTTAACAGTTTAAATCAATTCCTATGAAAAAGACATGAACTCAAATCCAATCTCGAATCTAAATTTGAACTTGAACACAAACTCGAACTCTAACTTAACTCGAATATGAATTCGAACCAACTTGACTCGAACCAAGATTGCAATTGTCATGACTCGCATATTACTCGACTCACTCGAATACATTCTACACCTTTTGCAATCTATGATTTCGATCAAGACATGTTAATCAATCAATCAAATCAATTAAGTATATTAACCGGTTATAATATTTTATACTCGGGGTGCTTGGGATAGTTTCTAATGTGAATCAAACGGAGCTTCAGGAGTCATGTATTAACCTTTTTTTTTATTTTACTCGAATATCAGTCGGGTTGACTCATCCACAGCCTAGAGCCCGTAACATATGAAATGGGCTCGTGTTTTCTTGCTCCTAGGGCCCCACTCTTAAGCTCGTGAATACTTCTACGGCTGCGTTGATATTTATACTTGGAACTTAACGTTAACATACTGATCATATAGAGACCTATAGAATATATTTACCCATGATCATATACTCTTAGTTATCTTTGGAACTTACCGAGCGCTAGTTCGCTGACGGGTATTCCACCCACTTTTCTTCTCTTGGAATGTCGTCAGATACAGTCGAGACGGAGGAAATGGAAGCCACAGAGGAGGACTACAACCAGATCGCTACTCAGGGCTTACTCGGCTTTATTTTTCTTCAGTTTATGTATGCCATTTGTATAGGCATTTTTCTTATTGTATTTACTTTCCAGCATAAACTTATGTATTTGTAAATATTGGAAGTTGAATGTAAATAAAGATATTTGTTGAAAAGTTTTACAGTCATCATTTATTCTTGTATTATGTATTATTGTTTTAATACGCTCAGTATATTTATTTAAGGAATGATCTTCTCTGGATAAATATGCCGCGGGCTTGCCACGTTATCGTTTCCGTCTACTAGGAAACGGGGCGTGACAAAATTGAAAATTCTCGCAACTGCAGAGAGAAAGAAATATTTTCAAATTATATTCATCAGAAAAATCTCCTAAAATCGAGAAAAGAAAACATAAAAAATCGGGAGACGTGATCACACTAACAAGCGGCTGATCCGCGGTCGAATGGGGCTTTAGGCGGCGGAACTGCAGTTCTATTATAGCCCTTGGATGTGAATTTTCAGGGATATGATCGTCTTTTCACATATTTTAAGATGACGTCTAGGATTTCAAGTTCCACAGCCTATATAAAGGACCGAGAGCAATCTAGGGTCATCTATCAATTCATCGATCGATCTAGATCTATCGAGCAAACTAGGGTTTCTAGTTTTTTTAGTTTTTTTCAGCAATAAAATTCTATAATGCAAAAGTTTCAATTAAAGGTAGTTTCTTTCTTTTAATTTTTTCTCATTACTTTCCGCATTTATTTTCCGCGCCTTTTTTTTGTTTATCTTATGGGTGTAGGGTGTTTTTCGTCACCCCATTGAGATGGGAATGCACGTGCTTGTTAGGCATGTATAGATTCCCCCTGCTTAGGGTAGGCCGGGGTTTATTGATTATGGGAATCCGAATCTCTGGCAGTGGCGGAGTAAGCCGTCGTTAATTACACCTCGCTTTAGAAGCGAGGGAACCTCCGATTGATAGGTTAAATTGGTCATGCGAACTTAATGTGTCGTGTGCATGTGTTGTATTTTGAAGGGTACTTGGACGTATCGGGGGTCAAGCAGAGTTTATGGGGGTCCCTCTACCCGGATAGCGGGCTGGAGGTTAAGAGGGCTAGCAGCCCCCTTGCGGGGTGGGGAGCACCGCCCCGTTAGAAATTTTTTCTAATGGGAGACGTGTTTTGAGTGTGGAGCATAAGGAAAAAAGTGGGGTGAGGAGCGTTCTAAGGACGCGTAAGTGGCGCGTAGGCGCTGGGCATCAATGGGTCGCGCTCCCCGCACGCGGGCATCGGGCGTCAGAGGATCACGCACCCCGCACTCATGCACTGGACGCTAGAGGGTCATGCGCCCCGCACGCGGGCGCTGGACGCCAGCGGTTCACGTGCCTGGCGCGTGGGCGCTGGGTGTCAGAGGGTCACGCGTCCCGCATGCGGACGCTGAGCGCCAGCGGGTCACGTGCACGGCGCGTAGGCGCTGGGCGCCAACGGATCACGCGCCCTACACATGGGCGCTGGGCGCCCACGGAAAAAGGGGGTTAGCCCCTGAACTGGGAGTTGTACTCCTGATTGATTTTTGGAATTAAGCTTCTAAAAAAAGAATAGGGGATTAGCCCCTGCCCAGGGAGTTGTACTTCCCAGCTGACTTTTGGAGTAAAACTCCTAAAAATGGGGAAGAAGGGCTTAGCCCCTGCACGATGAGTTGTACTTTCCGGTTGACTTTTGGAGTTAAACTCCTAAAAAAAGAGATTTATTATTTTTTTCTGGAGTTAAACTCCTACGAGATTTTCGGAGATGATGAAAAGGGGCCCCTTTCTTCTCCCTTGAGCCCTAAATTTTCTTTTGAGCCAGGATCTTACCAAAGTTGGATTTTTGAAGATGGGTCTCCTTCTTCTTCCTCTCTATTGGCTGGATCTTGGAGAAAAGTGGGTGTGAGACTTAAAAATCTCTCCTTTTAGAGATCTGATGGGAGATCTGAGCTTCTTCTTTGTGGGTTTCACGGTGAAAAACTATTCCTTTTTAGGAAAAGAAGAGTGCAACTTTTGATTTAATTTAAGAAAAAAGAAGAAGATTTAGAATCTTGAGGAAGGAGAAGGATGCACAGAACCCTACATTTTTTTGAGAGAATGAAATAATTGTTCTTGATTTTTTTCATCATGTTTGCATTTATAGGCTACACACTTTATATATAGCCTCTTGGGCTTTGCCAAATGGCACTTGTGCCACCTCATGCCTTATGTGCTTATTTCTTCTTGCACAAAAGCCATGGGGTTTACAAAATTTTGGCTTTCTGCCCATTTTTCATACATTTATTTCTACAAATTTGCATTAAACTAATTTATTGCTTTATTCTTGGCATGGAGCCGGTCTCTTCCATACTTGGTCCTGACTTGGGCTTGGCCCACTTGGCTTGGGGTTGATTGACTTTGACTTGGTCGATCAGGGTGTAACTTTTGACTCTAACAATGGGTTCTTTATTTTTCTACCTTTTATCGTTTTTCCCAATAAGCAAGTAAATTCTCATTTGTTAGGGTTTGTAGGATAGGGTAGTATAATGGATGGAAGAAAATCCCTTAACTTCTTCTTATATTTTAATTTTTATAAACTTTAGCAAATCGAGCCTTAACCCTCTTATTCGGCCATGCTACCAATTCATGATAGTAACGAGCTCGATTTGAGATTCGTTAATACTTGCTTTGTTGAGGACTTGAGATTAACAGGGATCAATAGAAGGACAAGGGTCAGTAGAGGGAAATACTAATCCCTCCAAGCATTCTAATCCACATTCATCGCTATTTCTCTAATATTAAATAATTAAAAGATAAAATGAATTATTTTTAAAACTCCATCTTTTAACTATTAAATCCGAAAAACCATACAAGCCCTTCTCTTATAAAATTTTCAAATCTCTTTAATATAAAACGATAAAAATCCAATCTTTCCTTTATTAACTCTTCTAAAATAAGAAAGATAGTTTACAATTTCCCTATGGACGATCCGTACTCACTATCGGCTAGTTATTGCAACACCGTTATTGATTGCGGTAACTAGCAAACACAAAAACTCAATTTTTCACACCAATCAAATAGCGTCGTTGCTGGGAAAATGATAGTATTATTTTTCTTGTTATTCAGGTTGATTTCTAAAAAACAAAAAATACAAATACAAATAGAAATAAAAACAACATCTTGTGTTTTTTTTAATGATTCTTGAGCGAGTTTTGCGAGAAATCTGGACTTAGAGCAAACCAAAAGTGATTCAGAGATTGTCAAATAAGAGCAGTGAAGTATTGAAGTGTGGTGCAAAAATTTGAAGAAGAGATTCCACTAGAAGGTGGTAGAACCACGGCCATTTGGTGTATTTAGCGGCTGAACCGCGGCCAACTAGTGGAGTTAGGCTCCCAAATTTTTCTATTATTATTTTATCGTCTTCCTCTCTCCTCTGAACCTCCAATAAACTGTTTTTATCTTCAGCATTATTTGCAAACAGCGCCACTAAAAATAAATCTTTTTGCGTGTTTTAGATTTTAGTTTATTTTGCATATTTAAAACGGACATTAAGGGGCAAGAAATCCAAATTCAAATTAGGTGGGGATTTTATCACCCTTTCTAGGCCCCATAAATCACAAACAAGTATACGCATTACCCTATATTAATAAAAAATATCTAGACCAAGCCATTAAGGACAATCGCGCTCAATTAGGATAAAGAAGGATCATGAATAATTTATTGCTTATCCGCATTTTTCTTGTGGTGTTTAAGGCAAGTGTGACTAAGAAAAGTGGTTTACTTAATTAGCCCCACTATTTCGTTGATTCATATAGCGGATATATCCCACTTAAGTGGCACTTACCCGGTTGCAAGATTGATAAGGAGGTGATAGAGAATTTATCCTATGTCTTGTCCTTTAGAAGTCCAAGAGCGGTCTAGTGATTTAACCTAGGTGATCCTTACTCTAGGGATTGTTTGTGCACGTTTGTGTTTGGTTGAGTCGAGTCTCTCTTTCCAAGCAAAACAATTTCAAAAAAGAAGAAAAAGAAGAAAAAGAAAAAAGGCTTAAAAAATTATTACCATTTCACCCTCTTTTCTTTTCATTCGCTTATGATGGGTAACCCAAACCGGCCAACTCTTGGCGAGTTTTGCTACACACAACCAGATATTTTTTTATATCGTTATTGATTTGGTAGAACTTCCGATCCCACCATTTCTTTAAGGGATAGGATAGAACATTATAGAAATAACAGTTGGACACCCCATTCAAGTTCCTATCAACCGTGTCAAAATTCAACATCTTCTTATATTGATAATCCTTTTAAGACTAGCGAAGCAAGTTCTAAACCCATGTCCATTGCTGAACATAATTTGAAAGCCCATAACCAAAGTTTCATACTTTTCACTACTCCAAAAATCTTAGGACAACAATTACAATCATTTCCATATGAAAATGTTGATACTCTTTTTGAGGTGATATGACAACTTTTACACCCATGACCATTGCTCAGCAAATTGCAAAAGCCAGTCGCTAACAATTCAACCAATCTCAATCTTCTTCATATCACAATATTGATCCTAATCCTATTTATGAAAATTTGACACACCCTTCTAACTCTTATCAACAGTACCAAACTTTCACACCCTCTCATGTTGATACTTCTCTTGAGACTAATGTGGTAATTAGTAAACCCATTTTTATTGCGGAACACATTGAAATTGCTCGTAGCCAACAATTAAACACATTCCAACCATACTCAACTTTTGCACTTTATCTAGACTGAAAATCAATTAGGAAGTTCTATGGTTCAAAAAGAATCCTTCATTAAAACTTCTTCACAAACCATGTCTAGTCTTGAAATAGAGTTGGAATCGAGTAGTGAGAAAGAACCAGAGATCCCTCCAAATCAAAGCAGAACCAATTCATTTGATCTCAACACCTTCCATCCTGAAATCCAATCGAATATATTTGATGATCAACCGCTTAATAATCTAATTGACTAGGTGTCCGAGAATAACATGTTTGACTTTTCCAATCATGAGTGTAAAAAAGAGCCTTACACCATTCCAAACCAAACCGATCCTTATTCGACTAAACTTGACGTTTCAAACCTTCCAATTCCATCAAGTGAACCCAGTGATCCATTGATTGAGGATAATATAATTGATGGGTTTTTAAAAAACTATTCGTTTGGTTTGACTGACAGTGCTAGTGAGATCAGTGTTGAGAATATGTTTGAAGATGGACTCGCTATGTTGGATGAGTTGGATTCCTCGACTCATCATGTCCCTTTCATTAAATGTGAACATCTTCATGTACCTTTAACCGATCCTATTCTTACCACCAACCTATCCGATAAGCAAAACGATATTCAAATTTCATCTCCCATATCTGGTTTAACAATGCTCGACACCCAAGTTCGTTTACCCATTTCATTACACACTTTCTTTGGTTCTTCTCATCTTCTTTCAATTCTACCAAGTTTTGATGAAGCACATTCTGATATTTCGAGTTCTATGATTCATGAAAAACTGCTTGATTTATACTCTTTTGAGAATGAGGGAGATGATCTTTTCGAGTCTCCCACCCCCATAATTTCTGACGAATCGAGTGTTTTGAATCCTGGTACGCAACACATTGACCTTAAAACTTTTAACCTTCCTAGTGAATCTGCCTGTAATACCCAGACCCTTTTCTACGCCAATACCGGTATTTAAATAAAATGTTTTAACCATTTTAAATTTTTGATTGTAATATAATTATTTTGTTTCCTACCAACCTAACCCAAGGCCCAAACCCATTAGCCCAAACCCTCCATTTTTCCCCAACAATTTCTTTCAACCTTTTCAAATATAAAATTTATTCTCATTTAAAACCCAAATCATACCCCCATCAATTTCAAATATATTCCATTAAAAACCTATTAATTATATATATTAAATTCCATTTTACACACTCTCTCTCTTCTTTATATTTTTCAATAATTATTTTAAAAACCCCAGTACACCACGTTCTCTCTTTCTCTCACCATGTTCTCTCTCTCTCCTCTCGATCACGTCCTCTCTCTCTCTCCTCTCGATCGCTCTCTCTTTCTCCCCTCTCTCACTTCTCCCCCGCACGTTTTCCCTTTCCTTCTTCCCCGAGCTCGAGCCCCTCCCTTCACCCTCGCCTGCCCCAACCTCCCCTTACCTTCGCATCTGACGACCATCACCAGGCCCCCTTCTCCTTCGCCACGTCCCTTCCTTCACCGCCACTGCACCTTGACGTCACCATCTCCATAGTTCCCACCATCGGCTGCTCTGCACCCCAACCGCCCCCACGACCTCCTCACACCACCGTGACCCGCCCCAAGCCCCGTCGGCTCATCTCAACGACGCCCGAGCCATCGTTGCCGGCCACCTCCTTCCCGGAGCACCCTCACCTGCACACCCCCTCACCGAGCTCCCCACCTCGTCGGAACCGTCACTACACCCGAGCTCCACTCCCAAGACGAGTCGTAGTGCCATCATCGAGTCCCCTAGCCGAGCTCGACCCCTGCACCCTAGCCCCCGACGAACCCATCACCGAACCCCTATGCACCCACCTCCTTTGTTACCGTCGCCTCACGCTGACGACCTTGCCAATGGCACACCGTGCTCAGCATCATCGCCACCGTCGCATCATCCGACCCTAGTCATTGCTGAACCGTCGAACCCAAGTTCGAGCCGAGATCGAGTTTGCCGTGTCGTGCCTAGTCACGCTTGCGTCGTGATCGCGCCGTGCTATTGACGTTGCCGTTGCCGTAGATCACCGTTGTTGTCACGTCGCTGTCGTATCGTCATCGATACATTGTCAGGCAAGTTTAAATACTTGCTACATGCTATAGTATATTCATTTCGGCTGCGAATCAAATGTTCATATAGGTGCTCGAAGCAAACCATAAGCTAAAACCCCTCTTAAAATGATGGAAATTTAGTGTAACGGATTACCCTAGTGATAATGAATACTGTGTTAAGAGTTGGCTCGAAAATACGGACCCTCACACCGTGAAATGTCATCCCCCTTTTGATCCGTTAAGTCTGAAAATTTCCGTACCTAAATTTTGTAAAAATCATAGTAAATTGGTTACACTCCAGAATATTGTGTTTGAGGTCTCGTATCGAAGATGACTCAACAACCTAGAACCCCATATAATTTATAATCTGTTTCCATTTCATAACGGTGGCAGAAACTATTCGGGGGTGCGGCTCTGGACTGCAGTCTAGAGCAGCACTGCTTTCCAACACTTGATTAGAAATGCTTTTACATCTCTGTGTGAAAATTGCATTATGTGGAACCCTATACCGTTGCGAATTTTAATCTGTTAGATAACCAGTGAATGTGGTTTCATTCATTTTTATCGTCGTTTGCTATTTTAATTATATTTTAAATCATCAGTACGTGCTGCAATCCCAAGCAGGGACAGAACGTATATCCCAACCTTAAACAATGCATAACTCCAAGCAAACAGAGGATATTAACAATCCGTCTGGTGCATTGGAAACATAGCTGATAAACCTAAATATTATCCAACTGTAGCGCCGCCTAATTTTGATCTCAACAGGGTGAAAACTGTGTTACGAAATGGACTTCCATTTCAGGAACTGAATTTCCAGCAGAGAACGCTTAAAAAAATGACTGTAGTTCGCGAACCCGAGACCCAATCGACTTAAAACTAATTTCGTTGAACTGCTGATTAAGTTTTATTTTTACCGCTTTTGTATCATTTTACTTAATTCTGAATATACGATTTAATGCAATTTTTCTAAATTCATAAGACACGTAATGACTAGTATTGCATATTATTGTTTAACGGCATAATTCACATATTTACCCTACTGCAATACCTCTAGCGATAGTAAACGTCCTTATTAATTTTCAGTGTATAATAGATTATCGAACATGAATGGTATCGGTTTAGTTGTGTCGAGTACGCCAATAAAAGTGAATGATTCGTGATAGTGAACAATACAGTGAATAGTGAATAAAACAGTGTTTTTGATGCGTACTTGTACACAACTAGCTCATACTCATAGATAGTGAAACCTGGGGAAAAGGGGGGAAATCAAAGTGGAAAGTAACTTGTATTTAGCGAGGTCGGTGATTTATAGGATGATCATTCGAACAGCGACTCTTATATATTAGGTTTGGACCTAGCGGTCCGGCTGACAGGGTTATGTCCTGGGCAACAGTGGGTCGTAGTCTCGGGTACGTACGGGATCCTCATTAAACATGATCACTCATTTCCACAACTCGATTTCAAAAATAACTTAGAGATCTATAGGGACACAGATCATACATTGTATCGTTTATTGACGTATTGATTGCGTGCATTTATTATCTCCACCGTTATTACTTTTTATTTTCTTGCCTCATTAATACTATTATAATATTGCTATTGCGTCGCCCTGACGACCTGAGTATGCATGCTCAATGATAGAAGTAGATCCGTCTGATCTCAAGGAGACCGCGAAGATCCAGACCAGTGAACTGGTTGTATCTTCCCTGGTTAGTTACTATCTTGTTTACTTCCATTGCGCTCAGTTTTCTGTATATCCGAAGTTCCAGTGACTGCATTCTCATTACCCGTATTGTATTTTTACTGATTACCATATAATGTTAGAAGCCGAAATGTGACTATGGCAGGATTTTTCCTTGATCGTAGGAGTATGGCTAGCCTAATTACCCTCGTATTCCGCATTTTAGTAAGTGGGGCGTGACATAGTTTTGTTGGTATCAGAGCGCCGGGTTTAGAATAAGATTGCAGTTCAATTTAGAGATCCCTTGAATTATACTTTGTTTCCTTGCTCTCACTTCCATATACTACTTGTGCATCACCACTCAAGTTCATGATTTTGAATCTTATCTACCTTACCGTTTCCTCATGTTCTGCATTATTTGTTGTGATTTTCCTTCGTGTTCCACTATCTGATCATGACCTTTACTTTTCAGGCCATGGCCAAGCATGGGGCAGCACCGCTTATCGATGAGGACACTTGGTCCTGCATATCTTTCGACTGTATATTAGTGAGTTCAGACGACGAACTCGATGGCCCAGAGGTTATTTTTCGACAACAGCGAATCCGAAGACGAGGGAGTCGATGTAGCAGCTCCAGAGATCAATATGATTAATGATTCTGACGATGAAGAGGAAGACCCAGAAGAAGACCCTAAAGAGGAGGATCCTGAAGAAGACCCGATAGAAAGGGATCTACAGGAAAATGCAGTGGAAGGAGATCCAGAAGAAGACCCTAAAGAGGAGGATCCCGAAGAAGAACCGATAGAAGAGGATCTACAGGAAAATGCAGTAGAGGAGGATCCAGATGAGGATACTGAAGAGGAGAATCCTGAGGAAGACCTTATGGAAGATGATCTAGAAAGGGATCCGGAATAGGCAGAGCATATGGAGGAGGATTCCGATGAGAAAGCTCCCGCCGAAGAGGAAGAGCCAGGAGAAGAAACCCTATAGGGGAGGAATCTGAAGACAAAGCACCAGCCCAGGAGGAGTCGGAAGATGAAACCTTGAATGAAGAGGAACTCGAGGCTGAAGAACTTCAAGCAGATATCCAGGCAAGACACTATGGGAATGGACACCCCCATCTTAGCGCGAGAACTTATCACTACTTATTGAACTTGCACAACCGCGACTGACGCGACTTATTTTCTTTTCTTAGGACCAAATAAAAACGATGTATAGTTTAGGGCTACGTTTATCTCTCAATTGTACTCTGTCAAGATTTCCTGAATAATAAAGTTTTGGTTCGATCAAATTTTTCCTAGAGTATTGTATCTTTAAAACCCGCTTGATGCATTAATTGATCCTTCTTACAAAATTTATTTCCCTTATGCAAGTAATTACTTTATCCCATCCCTGAACCTTGTAATCACCTGACCCCCAATTTAGCTGACAAGGAAGGAATTGCCTTACGTATGGACAGAGGAATGTACTCAGGCTTTTGAGATACTGAAACAAAAGTTGACCACGGACCCTATTCTTACAGTGCCAGATAATTCAGGTGGTTTAGTAATACACAGCGATGCTTCAGGGAAAGGTTTAGGCTGCGTTCTGATGCAGCACGGTCGGGTAGTTGCTTATGCCTCACGGCAGCTGAAGAATCACGAGAGGAACTACCCAACACACGACTTGGAGTTAGCCGCAGTGGTTTTCGTATTGAAGATCTGGAGGCATTACTTATTAGGCTAAAATGTAGAAGTGTACACGGATCATAAGAGTCTGAAATACGTGTTCACTCAGAGAGAATTGAATATGAGACAATGCTGATGGTTAGGACTAATGGCGGACTACGACTTGGACTTACAGTACCATCCGAGGGAAGTAAATGGCATACCCGACGCTCTTAGTCGCAAGCCAGTAGTCATGATGTTGACCAGTCAGAGGAGCATCATTGAGGACTTTCAGAAGCTAGAACTAGAGGTTGTTACACCGAGTGCAATCAGGAAGTTTTGGCAGTTACAGGTGCAGTCTTCACTTGTAGATCGCATTAAAACTGTACAAGCTGATGATCCTCGATTGCAGAAATTCAGAGAGCGGGTAGAAGCCGGACTAACGACAGACTTACTCATATATCGAGAAGGTTCTTTGAGATTCGGTAGCTGACTCTACATTCCCAAGGGGGATGTTCGAGAAGAAGTACTAGCTGAGGCTCATAGTTCAGCTTACTCTGTGCATCCGGGAGGCACAAAAATGTATCGAGATCTGAGGCAACACTATTGGTGGAACAGGGTGAAGTGAGAAATTGCGCGGTTTGTATCCAAGTGCTTAGTATGCCAGCAAGTAAAGGCTGAACACCAGTAAACAGCTGGACTGTTGCAACCGCTTCCGATACCCGAATGGAAATGAGAGCACATCACTATGGATTTTATGACTGCTTTACCGCGGAGTCCAAGAGGAAACAACGCCGTTTGGGTTATCGTCGACTGTCTTACGAAAGCAGCACACTTTATACCCTTCCGAGTGAGACAGACGACAGAGTCGCTTGCGGAGAAATACATGCGAGAGGTAGTGGGACTTCACAATGTTCTGGTCAGTATAGTGTCAGATCGAGACACCATATTTGTTTCACACTTTTGGAAGAGCTTACAAAAGAGTCTGGGTACACGACTTAAGTTCGACAATGCTTACCATCCACAGACAGACGGATAGTCCGAGCGCACTATTCAGACGCTCGAGGACATGTTGAGGACGTGTATGCTAGACTTTCAAGGTTCTTGGAAGGATTACATCCACCTAGTGGATTTTCTTATAACAACAGTTTCCAAGTTAGCATCCAGATGGCTCCATTCGAAGCACTTTATGGATGAAAATTTCGATCCCCTGTTTGTTGGGATGATGTGGGTGAGCGAAGATTACTGGGCTCCGAACTTATAGTTCAGACAGTAGATAATGTCCAGATGATCAGACAGCGTATTAAGACGGCTCAGGATCGTCAGAAGAGTTGGGCGGATGCCAGCAGGAGAGCGCTAGAATTCAAGGTCGATGATCATGTGTTTCTGAAGATTTCACCTACCCATGGTGTTATCAGGTTCGGAAGTCACGGGAAACTCAGTCCCCGATTCATCGGACCATTCGAGGTATTGAAGCGAGTAGGATAAGTGGCTTATCGTCTTGCCTTACCCCCATCGTTAGCGGGCGTACACAACACATTTCTTGTGTCACAGTTGCGGCGCTACGTTCGAGACGACAGTCATGTTCTCAATCATTCATAATTGACTTTGGGTACCGATTTAACTTATGTGGAGCAGCCTACTACTATACTCGATCGTAGAGAGAAGGTACTGAAGAATAAAGTCATTCCGTTAGTCCAAGTGTCTTGGGGCAGTCGTTCTTTTGGGGAATCTACCTGAGAATGTGAGGAGGATATATGTTCGCAGTTCCCACATCTTTTCGAGTAGCCATTTCTATTGCCGCTTTCTTTTTCGTTCTTTTAATTTCGAGGACGAAATTTTTGTAAGGGTGGTATGATATAATACCCAGTCCCTTTTCTACGCCAATACCGGTATTTAATAAAATGTTTTAACCATTTTAATTTTTTTTATTATAATCTAATTATTTTGTTTCCTACCAACCTAACCCAAGGCCCAAGCCCATTAGCTCAAACCCTCCATTTTTCCATAACAATTTCTTTCAACCTCTTCAAATTTAAAATTTATTCTCATTTAAAACCCAAATTATACTCCCGTCAATTTCAAATATATTCCATTAAAAACCTATTAATTATATATATTAAATTCCCTTTTACACTCTCTCTTCTTTATATTTTTCAATAATTATTTTTAAAAAACCAGTACGCCACGTTTTCTCTCTCTCACCACGTTCTCTCCCCCCTTCTCGATCGCGTCCTCTCTCTCCTCTCGATCACATCCTCTCTCTCTCTCTCCTCCCTCTCTCTCCTCTCTATGTTTTTCCCCGCACGTTTTCCCTTTCCTTCTTCCCCGAGCTCGAGCCCCACCTTTCACCCTTGCCTGCCCCGAGCTCCCCTCGCCTTCACCTCCGACGACCATCACCAGGCCCCTTTCTCCTTCGCCACGTCCCCTCCTTCGCCGCCACTGCACCTTGACGTCACCATCTCTATAGTTCCCACCATCAGCTGCTCCGCACCCTAACCGCCCCCACGACCTCCTCACACCACCGCGATTCGCCTCAAGCTCCGTCGGCTCATCTCAATGCTGCCCGAGCCATCAATGCCGGCCACCTCCTTCCCGGAGCACCCTCGCTTGCATACTCCCTCGCCGAGCTCCCCACCTCGTCGGAACCGTCGCTGCACCTGAGCTCCACGCCCAAGACGAGCCGCAGTACCATCATCATGTCCTCTAGCCGAGTCGACCCCTGCACCCCAGCCCCCGACGAACCCATCACCGAACCACCACACACCCACCTCCTCTATCGCCATCGCCCCAGGCTGATGACCTTTCCAATGGCACACCGTGCTCAGCATCACCGCCACCGTCGCATCACCTGACCACTAGTCGTTGCCGAGCCGTCGAACCCAAGTTCGAGCCGAGGTCGAGTTTGCCGTGTCATGCCTAGCCGTGTTTGCATCGTGATCGTGTCATGCCGTTGACGTTGCCATTGCCATAGATCACCACTGTTGCTGCGTCTCTGCCGTATCGTCATCGATACATCGTCAGGAAAGTTCAAATACTTGCTACATGCTATAGTATATTCATTTCGGTTGCGAATCAAATGTTCATATAGGTGCTCGATACAAACCATAAGCTAAAAACCCTCTTAAAATGACGGAACTTCAGTGTAACGGATTACCCTAGTGATAATGAATACTGTGTTAAGAGTTGGCTTGAAAATATGGACCCTAACACAATGAAATGTCATCCCTTTTTGATCCGTCAAGTCTAAAAATTTCCGTACCTAAATTTTGTGAAAATCATAGTAAATTGGTTACACTTTAGAATATTGTGTTTGAGGACTCGTATCGAAGCCGACTTGACAAGATAGAACCCCATATATCTTATAATCTGTTTCTATTTCATAATGGTGACGGAAACTATTCGGGAGTGAAGGTCTGGACTGCAGTCCAGAGCAGCACTGCTTTCCAACACTTGATTAGAAATGCTTTTACATCTCAATGTGAAAATTGTATTATGCTGAACCCTATACCGTTGTGAAGATAAATCTGTTAGATAACCATTGAATATGGTTTCATTCATTTTTACAGTCTTTTGCTATTTTAATTATATTTTAAATCATCGGTACGTACTGCAGTCCCAAGCAGGGATAGAACGTATATCCTGTCCTTAAACAATACATAACTCCCAGAACACAGAGGATATTATCAATCCGTCTAGTGATTTGGAAACCTAACTGATAAACCTAAATATTATCCAACTGTATAGTCGCCTAATTTTGATTCCAAAAGGGTTAAAACTGCGTTACGAAATGGACTTTCAGTTCAGGAACCGAATTTCCAGCAGAGAACACTTTAAAAAATGACTGTAATTCGCGAACCCAAGAGCCGATCGACTTGAAACCAATTTCGTTAAACTTCTGATTAAGTTTTCTTTTTACTGCTTTTGTATCATTTTACTTAATTCTTAATGTACGATTTAATGCAATTTTTCTAAGTTCATAAGACGCGTAATGACTAGTATTGCATATGATTGTTTAGCGGAATAATTCACCTATTTACCCGACTGCAATACCTCTAGTATTAGTTGTATGTATTCCCTAGAGGCCATTATTGTACATGATTATATATTATAGTGGATACTTGGACATATATAGAGAGGACTTTCTTGCTCGACATGATAGTATGCTATCTGGTTGCTCTTTATCTTAACATGTAGACTTGTATTGTGATACTGTCTTGCTCTTACATGTTGGTAAAGCCCTTAGGATGTACTTGACTACCAGGATTATGATGCAGATCATACTAGTGGGGTTAGGGTAGTCCACAAGTACATCCTTTAATTGTTCCTAATCGAGAGTATATTGAGACGAGGCATCGATATTCCAGAGTAGACTAGCATATACGCTTCTTGACCAATTTGATGGGAGATGGATGATCTCATATCCATTGGTGTTTGACATCAAAGATGGTATACGGGTGCTCAGTGGATACTGGGTACACTAAACAGGACTTGCCGAGAACTCCTAGATGGTATCATACCTAACGTCAGATAGCAGTTCTCTGATGACACTGGTACATGTTAGTCTGTAGACCCGAGATCGCCATAGAGTCTTGTGTGATTCCCACTATGCTTTAATTTCCACCTTACCACGTTCAAGAGAGTGTGCAAAACGGTGGTTTTTGGGTACAGTCCCGAGTCACATGGAGGCAATGAGCGATAGGAGGGGATTCCTCTCTCCCGGTATTAGGGGTTGATGTTGCGCTATGCTCGATTGGCCATAACAGGAAGTCCCTGGCCAGGGCTGATTATGAGATTTATTGGTAAGTGTTATCAATAGTTTTTTGACCCATTATGAGCCTCATATCGGCATGACTTATCAAGTTATTGGGGTCTGACATTTACCACCCCCGGACTAGATATGCGACATATCAGACGAAGAGACCGGACTGTACAGTAGTGTTACTTATTGGATTCACAGGAGTATAAGCAGGCTTGCTTGTTGATTTTCTGATCGCTCAATACCAGGGTAGCCGTTACGTCCAGCTAGAACCACTGACGGCTTATGGGTAACTGATATGATCATTACCTACTGCCGGCGTATCGATGAGTCTTTAGAGTCCTGCATAGAGGTTTCCTGGCTCAAGAGAAACGAATTAGGGTACATATGTGATATGTGCGGGACCGAGATTAATACGTGTATGTGATACCGTATTCTTATCTCGCGATATGTGATATCGGTCGGTTATATGTGATATAGCCGGGTTATCGAATCAAGTGTTGATTCGATAAGTTGATATAAATGATATTAGTCGGTTATATGTGATATAGCCGGATTATTAAATCAAGTGTTGATTTGATAATTTAATGTATGGTTATATATTTGATATATTAATATACATTAACTAATATTAGCTCACTGAAGAATTTCTTTTTCTCACTTTTACATTTAATATATATGTGATATATATTATTGTGTTATTTTTTTGTGTCATGCTTGATGATACATTGTACATGGGTGTATGAGACTCATACCATAACCTAGATAATTAAGGGTAATTATTTATTTAGGGATAAACAAAATTAAGTAGAATTTTTCATGGTTTGTGAAGTTTTGAGAAGCTTGTGGAAACCATTGACTTAGTCCACTAATTCTGTCTTACTTTAGATATTTATTAACCTAACCATTATCTTTAGTCTTGGTTAAGTCTCTACATGAGTTATATATGATATTTTCTCACTCATGGTTGACATTCTATTCTTGACTTCATCTTCTTTGAGCTTACTAGATTTTCTTGAGGTGAAGAAAAAGTGAGAGAGAAATAATTCTAAAGTGAGCAAAATTCCTACTTCATCAATCTAAACTAGATTAGCCATTAAGTATAGATTGTTTGCTTCACTAATTCTCAATTAGAAAAGAGATAGCTTGAGTTGGAGATTTCTCGACATAGATGATCTTCGGCCTCAAAGTTCTTCAAGCAAGCTTATTTCTTTCGCCTAGTGGAGCCTAACGAGAGTTCGGGAGACCACTACTTAGTGCAAAGGGACTACTACACAGAGCTTTAGAAGTGAAGGACCGGTCTACAAAGGTTGTATTCCTTGTTCACTTAGAGTAAAGTTGTTTACTTGCTTATGTAAACCCTAATTATCTAGTTAGATCCTTGGTTTAGGTTGCTTAGCACTCTAGATTTTTTTAAATTGCATGCTTGATACCTTAGAAAACATGGTAAGGATGCTAAGAAACCCAACAGTGGTATCAGAACCAAGCTAGAGAATTAGACGATGTTAGTTGAACTACGAAACCGAAATAACTCCGAAACAGTCGAAACAAAACCCCAGTTTCCGTCAAATTTTTCTGAGCCTCTGAATTTTTTTTTAAATAGTTGCAGAGTGCTCTTTATTATGTAACTAGAACACCAGAAAAATTAGAGGTCTAAACACCCTAATTTGGCCGGCGAGAATATTGTTTTGACGGGCATTGCCGGTTTTTGTTAGGGAATTTGGTCTCAAAATTTTTGTGGTGTTCAGTCTCTGAGGTTTGGTGTTCTTGGTACTGTTTGATTTCGCTAAGTATTGCATGTGATGTTATCTTTCTGTTACGGCAATTCAGAGTGTTTCATATTCGTAATTTTAATATCGTTTCGGGTTTGATATTGATATGTGATACAATATTTGGAATCCACAATAATTAGTTTTGTGAAAACTAGTTTGAATTTTGTAAACCTAGCAATTTAGTCTCATTTGATCGGTTGCTATGGGGTTTTGATATGGATCAAAACTCTGTCGCAATCACATAGTGTACACGGATACTCACCGGGTAACATTACTATATAGCCACGTCTCATAGCCCCGACCAAGAGACTGTAGGAGAACCCCGTTGCCAAAAGCATCCCTCCGGGTGCTCACGGCCGCGGTGTTCCGCCTAAGTGCACTTCGTCGACGGCATCGGTGGTGCGGCTGTCTACTAAAGTTTCCGACGAGCATTCGATCAGGATGTCGGGAATCTTGTTGAATTGCCCGACTGGTTATTGAAAAGTGTTTTCAATATTGAGACTAAAATGCAGGATTTATAAGGTTAGGCATGAAATTCGGAATATGAGATATTTCGGGTTTATGATGTCTAAGGAATTCATATGGTTAGGCATGAAATCCGAAGTATGTAATATTTCGGGTTTATGATGTCTAAGGTGGTTGCGGATTCCAATTGTTGTAGTTTTCACTTTCTTTTCTGCGGCCGTAAGTGTAATATGTGGTGTATCGCCGGTTTCGTTGCTATATGTCAACGACAATTGGGATACGCATATTTACTTACGTTGATGACATGTGATGTTATGTGTTGCTGTTATATGTTATATTGGATCGTCGTGTTTGAATAGCCGGGGTTTTTTGCGTGAGATGAGAGTTTTTCATTTTTATTCATATAAAAACTTGTATGTAATATTATTTTATTGGGACACTTCCGGGTTGAGGATGATGTCACCATTGATATATATTATTTACTTTTCCGCATTAGGATAGACCCAAGGCGGGGAGCACAAGTAACCGGGTTCTAGAGTCCAGGAGACCATCTCGAGGAGTCGAGACCGAGTCTCCAAACTCTAGAATTGGTAAGGTTACTTACCGCTCTCTAGGGGTCTAGGGATGTGGGTTTGGCTATTCATCGCGACCGTGGAATCCGTGTTTTTTAGTAGCTTAATTTAAAACATGGACCTCCTAATATATCAAATATTTCATATGTTGACTTCTGCTGCAATGTTCTGTGATGAGATCATATAACTGCCCGGGGTGAATGCTTTATATTATATATATGATATATAACAAACGTTGCTTATGTTTTGCATCCGCGCTAGTCCTGCCCCCGCTCTGCCGTTAGTTACCTAAGCTAACGGTAAATGACGGGACCCCGTGGCGAATGCGGATGGCATAAGCGTACGTTGTATAAGTATTTTCGTTTTTTATCTGTGATGTTTAGAAAGCATAAATGATGGGACTTCATTAATGAGATTAATGAAAGGAAAGAAACCTAAAGATGTAAAATCCATTTTCAAAACTGGTAGCTCTAGTTCTTGCTTTGCATAGTGGTGTTCCTTGATGAACATCATGCACCTCATTCGATGAGGAAAGAGCCTAGATCCCTTCACTGGGAGTGGCCTCTTTAACAAAAGCTAGCAAATGCTACACCCACTCGGTTTATTTTGAAAAAATTGATTTTAAAAGCGGAGCTTAAACCACTCCTTTTCAAATCACTCAATTCTACAATGATATCAAGTTCATTACGCAAAAGATTTTCTTAAAAACCTGTCATAGCCCTCCGTCATTTCAGATAAGTACTATTTAGTATTCGTGCTACGTTTGTTAGCCTTCGTCAAGGAGTAGTTGTAGGGTGTTTTTCGTCACCCCATTGAGATGGGAATACGCGCGTGCTTGTCAGGCGCAGTACAGATTCCCCCTGCCTAGGATAGGCAGGGGTTTATTGATTGTGGGGATCCGAATCTCCGGCAGCCGCGGACTAAGCTGCCGTTAATTACCCCTCGCCTTTAGAGTGGGGGAACCTCCGATTAACGGGTTAAACTAGTCATGCGAACTCAATGTGCTGTGTGCGTGGGTTGTGTTTTAAAAGGGGTTTTGGATATATCGGGGGCCCCGCAGAGTTTTTACGGAGGTCCCGCTACCCGGATAGTAGGCTGGGGGTCAAGGGGGCTAGGAGCCCCCTTGCGGGGTGCGGGGCAGCACCCCGTTAGAAATTTTTTTCTAACTAGGGAGATGTTTTTAGTGTGGAGTATGTGTGTGTATGTATATATACATATATATAAAAAAAAAAGGGAAAAGGCATCCAAAGGATGCGTGGGAAAAAAGCGCCAGCGCTTTGGGTGCTAGCGCTTTGAGCGCAAGGGCACTAGCGCTTTGGGCGCTAGCGCCCCACGTGCCAGACACATGGGCGCTCGGACGCTGGCGCTTTGGGCGCGAGCGCTTTGAGCGCGAGAGCGCTAGCGTTTCGAGCGCTGGCGCCCCACATGCCAGGCACGTGGACGCTCGGGCGCTAGCGCCTTGGACGCTAGTGCTCTGAGCGCAAGAGCGCTAACGCCCCACATGCCAGGCACGTGGGCTCTCGAGCACTAGCGCTCTAAGCGCAAGAGCGCTAGCGCTTTGAGCGCTTGCGCCCTACGTGCCAGGAACGTAGGCGCTCGGGCGTTAGCTCTTTGGGCGCTAGCGCCTCACGTGCCAGGCACGTGGGCGCTCGGGAGGCAAAAGGGACTTGGTCCCTGCAATGGGAGTTGTACTCCCAGAAAAGGAACACTTATTATTTTGTATATGTGTGTGTGTGTGTGCGTGTGTGTGTGTGTGTGTGTGAGGAGTTAAACTCCTAGGATATTTTGAAGCTGATGAAGGGGCTTCTCCCCTTGAGCCCTAGATCTTCCCCAACGTAGGGTTTCTGGAGATGGGTCTCCTTCTTCTTCCTGCGTTTGGCCGGATCTTGGAGAAAGGGGGTGAGACTTAAGAATCTCCCCTTTTTGAGATCTAATGGTAGATCCAAGTTCCCCTTTGTGGGTTTTGTGGTGAAAAACTATTTAGTTTTGGAAAAGAAAGAGTAAAACTCTTGATTTAATTCAAAAGAAGGAAGAAGCTTTTAGAACCTTGAGGAAGGAGAAAAAGGCACAAACCCTAGATTTTTGAGGAAATGAAAAGTATATCCTTTATTCATCATCATGTTGCCTTATATAGGCTTACATATTTACATATAGCACCTTGGGCTTTACAAAATGGCATTTTGCCCATCTCATATCTCATGTGCCATTTCTTTCTGCACTTAAGCTATGGGCTTACAAAAATTTGGCTTTATGCCCATTTTGTTTACATTCATGCATAAAAAAAATTACATAAAAATTATTTATTACATGATTTCATTTTGTTATGGGGGAGAGCCGGCCGCTTCATGTTTGGACTCGACCTGGGCATAGGCCCACTTGGCTTAGGGTTGACTTTGACTTTGACTTGGTCAACCGGAGTGCAATTTTCGACTTCAACAGTAGTATGCGGTAGCTAATTAGTGTTGATCTGCTGCATATGATGCGATTGGATTAGGGTAGCTGTACGACTTTGTTGGCCTTCATCAAGGATCGTGCGAGTGGGTTTAATTCAATCACAAAATGTACGAGTTGAACTTGACTAGCGGCCTATGGTTTGTTGGCCTTCGTCAAGGTCATAGAATGTTAGGGGCAAAACATTATCGGGAATTTCAAGTGTTTAAATTTGCAAAGAGATTGCATACCTTCTATGAGATAGTTGGATCCCGATACCCACTGTGAGTAAGAGTTACTCCTGAGAGAGTTTTGCACTTTACAATAAGCCGATCAAGTAGGTGACTAGAAAGGTGTCAATGGGGTTATGCCTCTGGGAAAACAAGGTTTATTTTAATTAGGTCCGCACGAAAGCACGGGGAACCTCCCTCAAAGTACCGACAATGGCCTGGCGGAACAATTGGCGAACTTGTAGAGTGTAATTAATCCCGGCTAGTCTTACCTTTTAGGGTTTGAAGAAAGATTTGATAAAAACAGTGGGAGCCATCCTGATTAGATAAGATAATAACCAATCTAATCTTGCAAGAGCATACGCTAAGTGTTTTTCTTCTCTCTCTCTCTCTCTCTCCAGGTAGCGACCATGTCACGCCTTAATCAAGATAATAATATGGATGTATTGACCAAACCCGTTTGTTATACTGCGGTGGGGAACGTTGGTTCCGTTCCATCTTATAATTGTTATAAGTCCGAGCAGGAAATAGGGAAATGTCCAAATTCCCACGCTACCCAAACGAGGAATGAGCATGCCGATGCATCTTCTTCGGGTGTGTTAGTTACCATGAACTGTTTCTCAGTACACTCTACGTCCTGGGTATTAGATACCGGATCGGGATCCCACATGTGTAATATGTTACATGGGCTAAAGAAAGGTAGAGAACTGGGAATAAGTGATCATTCTGTAAGAGTAGGGAATGGTACAAATGTTGCAGCCAAAGCAGTTAGCGAATATCACCTAGTATTACCAAATGGTAATACATTGATTCTGAACGAATGTTATTACATACCGAACCTGATATGCAATATTATATCAGTTTCTTTATTAAGTAAGAAGGATATAATTTTGTATTGCAGGATAATGTTATGAACATTTTTCTGAATCAAAAATTGATTGGATCAGGCTCGTTAAGTAATCGCATATACGTTCTAAATCAAACCACAGTTCTTAACGTAGAGAACACACACAAGAGGAAAAGTTCATAAATGAACGATTCCTTATTGTGGCATTGTAGACTATGTCAATGCGACACGACTAGCTAATTTGTATAAGGATGGATATTTTAATCCGTTCGAATTTATATCTTATGAAACTTGCCAGTCATGTCTCAAAGGCAAGATGACCAAAACTCCGTTTACTGGATACGGAGAAAGAGCTACTGAACTCTTGGGACTAATACATAGTGATGTATGCGGTCCCATGTCTACACATGCCAGGAATGGTTCCTCGTACTTCATTATATTCACTGATGATCTCTCTAGATACGGACATGTGTTCCTTTTGAAACACAAGTCTGAAGCTTTTGAGAAATTAAAATAATATAAGTGCGAAGTCGAGAACCAAATGGGTAAAAGAATTAAAATCCTACGATCTGATCGTGGAGGAGAACACTTGAGCACGGAATTCCGTGACTATTTAAAAGAGAATGGGATTCTCTCTCAGCTTACTCCTCCGTATACACCACAGCACAACGGTGTATCGGAGCGGAGGAATCGCACCCTATTAGATATGGTGCGCTCTATGATGAGTACTGCTGAGTTGCCTATTTCCATTTGGGGTTATGCACTTGAAACATCCATACACCTATTGAATATAGTCCCTACCAAATCTGTGCCTACCACTCCATACGAGATATGGAAGGGGAAAAGACCATGTCTTAATTATAGTAAGATATGGGGTTGTCCGGCTTATGTTAAAATGCAAAATCCGGACAAACTCGAAGCAAGGTCAGTTCTGTGCAAGTTTGTAGGATATCCAAAAAACTCACGTGGGTATATCTTCTACCACACCGAGGAACAAAAGGTGTTTGTTTCTCGCAATGCCACCTTTTTAGAAAAGGAATTTCTTGAAAAAGAAATTAGTAGCAAAGAAGTAGAACTGGAAGAAGTTCCAGCTACACAAACTATAACTGAAGATTTAGTGGAACTAGAGGATTTGATTCTCCCTGACGAACCTCAGCCTCTCCTCTGATCTAGTAGGGTTCCTCATCTACCTGAGAGATACTACAGTTTTCTCATTGATGGTGGGAGCGAGGATTGCATCATGGAAGATGATGACCCAACTAGCTTCGAGCAGGCCATCACGAGTGGGAACTCTGTGAAATGGCTAGATGCAATGCGGTCTGAGATGGAATCCATGTACACCAACAAAGTATTGACTTTGGAAGTTGCTCCCGAAAGGGTAAAACCCATTGGGAGCAAGTGAATCTTTAAAAAGAAATTTGGTGTAGATGGAAAAATTGAGACTTTCAAAACTAGACTTGTTGCAAAAGGTTTTCATCAACGACCAGGTGTTGATTATGAACCTTTTCTCCAGTGGCTATACTTAAGTCCATCCGGATCCTACTTGCCATCGCTGCATACCATGACTACAAAATCTGGCAGATGGACGTCAAGACCGCTTTTCTAAATGGTGATTTAGAAGAGAGCGTGTACATGACACAGCCAGAGGGTTTCGTGGATAGTGAGAGCAGCGGAAAGGTGTGCAAACTGCTTAAATCAATCTATGGGCTAAAGCAAGCATCGCGGAGTTGGAACATCTGTTTTGATGTGGCAGTCAAAGAGTTTGATTTCATCAAAAACGTCGATGAACCTTGTGTATACAAGAAGGTTGCAAAGAGTAAGGTCGTCTTCCTCGTATTGGATGTGGATGATATACTCTTGATAGGAAATGATGTTCCTATGCTGCACTCGGTCAAACTCTTCTTATCACAAAAATTCTCAACGAAAGATCTAGGTGATGCCTCCTACATATTGGGAATTAAGATTTATAGAGATAGATCTAAATAGATGTTGGGATTGTCCCAATCCAGGTACATTGACACTATACTAAAGAGGTTTAGTATGGAAGATTCCAAGCGTGGGAATTTACCCACGATCTAAGGAATCACTCTCTCTAAAGAGATGTCTCCCAAGACTGATTTGGAGAGGCCTCGCATGCAAGGGATACCCTATAATTCGGCAGTAGCCTCTATCATGTATGCGATGTTGTGTACCAGACCCGATGTAGCATACTCACTAGGTGTAGTGAGTAGGTATGAAGCAGATCCTGGAGAGAATCACTGAACACTGTGAAGAACATTTTTAAGTACTTGAGAAGGATTAAAGAAATGTTCTTGGTGTACGGTAACGGTGAACTCCAAATGGAGTCCTTTACCGATTCGAGCTTCCAGAGTTATAAGGACAACTCTAAGTCGGTCTCGAGTTTTGTCTTCACCCTTAATGGAGGAGCGGAATGTTGGAAGAGTTCCAAGAAAGATACCGTGGCAGACTCGACAATAGAGGTTGAATATATCGCTGCCAAAGAGGCTGTCTGGATGAAGAAGTTCATAACTGAACTTGGAGTGGTTCCATCCATTGAGCATCCAATACCTTTGTATTGTGATAAAAATGGAACTATGGCTTTGGCTAAGGAACCCAGGTCCCATCAGTGATCCAGGCATATTATGAGGCGGTATCACCTGATCCGGAAGATAGTCGATCGCCGGGAGATCGAGGTCAGGAGAGTTGATACGAAGAATAACACGGTGGATCCACTCACGAAGGCCATACCCCAGATATAATTTGAGAGACTCTTCAGGATGTTGGGTATGAGATACTTCAATAGCTGGCCTTAGTGCAAATGGGAGATTGTTAGTTGTATGTATGCTCTAGAGGCCATTATTGTACATGATTGTATATTATAGTGGATGCTTAGACATATATAGAGAGGACTTTCTTGCTCGACATGATAGTATGCTATCTGGTTGCTCTTTATCTTAATATATAGACTTATATTGTGGTACTGTCTTGCTCTCACATGTTGGTAAAGCCCTTAGGATGTACTTGACTACCAGGATTATAATGCAGATCATAGTAGTGGGGCCAGGGTAGTCCACAAGTATATCCTTTAATTGTTCCTAGTCGAGGGTATATCGAGACGGGGCATCGATATTCCAGTGTAAACTAGCGTATACGCTTATTGACCCATTTGATGAGCGATGGATGATCCCACATCCATTAGTGTTTGACATCAAAGATGGTATACGGGTGCTCAGTGGAGACCGGGTACACTGAACAGGACTCGCCGAGAACCTAGATGGTATTATACCTAACGTCAGATAGCAGTTCTCTGGTGACACTGGTACATGTTAGTCTGTAGACCCGAGATCGTCATAGAGTCTTTTGTGATTCCCACTGTGCTTTGATTTCCTCCTTACCACGTTCAAGAGAGCGTGCAAAACGGTGGTTTTTGGGTACAGTCCCGAGTCACATGGAGGCAATAAGCGATAGGAGGGGATTTGTCTCTCTCGGTATTGGGGATTGATGTTGCGCTGTACTCGATTGGCCATAACAGGAAGTCCCCAGGGTTGATACAGAGATTTACTGGTAAGTGTTATCAGTAGTTTCTCGACCCATTATGAGCCTCATATCGGCATGACTTATTAAGTTATTGGGGTTTGACGTTTACCACCCCAGACTAGATATGCGACATATCAGACGAAGAGACCGGACTGTACGGTAGTGTTACTTATTGGATTCACGGGAGTATGAGCAGGCTTACTTGTTGATCTTCTGATCGCTCAATACCCGGGTAGCCGTTACGTCCAGATAGTACCGCTGACGGCTTGTGGGTAATTGATATGATCATTATCTGCTGCCGGCGTATTGGCGGGTCTTTAGAGTCCTGCATAGAGGTTTCCTGGCTTAAGTGAAACGAACTAGGGTATATATATGATATGTGCTGGACCGAGATTAATACGTGTATGTGATACCGTATTCTTATCTCGCGATATGTGATATCGGTCGGTTATATGTGATATAGCCGGGTTATCGAATCAAGTGTTGATTCGATAAGTTGATATAAATGATATTAGTCGGTTATATGTGATATAGCCGGATTATTAAATCAAGTGTTGATTTGATAATTTAATGTATGATTATATATTTGATATATTAATATACATTAACTAATATTAGCTCACTGAAGAATTTCTTTTTCTCACTTGTACATTTAATATATGCGTGATATATATTATTGTGTTATTTCTTTGTGTCATGCTTGATGATATATTGTACATGGGTGTATGAGACTCATACCATAACCTGGATAATTAAGGGTAATTATTTATTTAGGGATAAACAAAATTAAGTGGAATTTGTCATAGTTTGTGAAGCTTTGAGAAACTTGTAGAAACCATTGACTTAGTCCACTAATTTTGTCTTACCTTAGATATTTTGTAACACCCGAGCCCAATAATACTATTTCTTTTGCTAGTTGAGTGTTATACATTGCTCATTCCAATTATCCTGATTGTTTGGTGTTTATTGCTAGATTTTAACCGGTTAAGTCATTTTGGCACATAACAAAATTTAACACCTAAAATGAAATTTAAAATATCCATGTTGGCCTACTCGTCGCCACTAGTCGCGTAGTAGCGTCCGCGTGTCGAGATTTCTTCACGTTCGGATAAACGGGCAAGTTTGGACGGCTACGCGCGCGTGCAAGTGTCCGACTTGGGGGCATGCATTTTAATCATTAAACACCCCTTTTCAAAATTTGGAACCCGCTTAAAATCCTATAATTTGAATTTGGAACATTTGGGCGCAATCCGGGCGCGATTTGGAAATATTTCATTTAGCGCCAAAAATGCCCATTTAATTAAATATTATAAAACTAAAATATATACGATAATATAATTCTGTTACTGTTTAAACGTTTAAAATCTTGTTAAAATCTTTTAAAATTTTTCCCTTTCAAAACTTTACAGCCAATCACGAAGGATTTAAATCCCTCGTGGGCCCCCTATCCTATTTAAATCCCTCGTGGGCCCCCTATCCTCTCTCTCTCTCCGCCTCTCTCTATCTCTCTCCAACAATCTCTCTCTATCTAATCTTTCTCTCTCTCTTCTTTAACAATCCCTCTCTCTCTCTACCTATTATATACGCACGCCTCGTCCTCAACCTCACCACGAGAAATCACGAGAACCCCGAACCCTAACCCTAGCCACCACGAGCCGTCGCCGCCGATCTCCCCGCGACAACACCACCACCACCGTCTTCATCGCCTCCTCGGCCTCAACAGCATCCTTTCCTCCTCCTTTTCCTCCTTCAGCGCCTGCGACCCAACCCCCGACGCCACCACCAGCAGGCAGTGGCCGCCGTCGCCGCCGCCTCCCATTGCAGACGACGCCAAGGCCTTCCTCCCTTCATCCTCGTCCCGACCTCGTCGTCTTCTTCTCCTCCCCTAGCCGGACCACCACCAACCCGAGCCCAACCCATCACCTAACCCTCTGGATCGCCGGGAAACTTGCCGTCGATCCTCACCGTCGTTGCCAGAGTCACCTCCGACCACCTCCGTCTCCCCTTAATCACCAGAGCAGACCACCACCCTCCTCTACTCGTCGCACCACCCTCTCCAGCGAACCCAGAAGCTGTCCAGCCTTCGCTGCTCGCCGTCGCTGCCTCGCCGGCCTCCCATCGCCGTCGAGCCGTCGTGGTTGCCCTGGTGCTTCCCTGTAAGCATCTCTTTAACTTTCCATTAATGTAAAACCCCCTCGCTGGTCTTTGTTTACGTATATCGTATGGTTGCTAACTTGTCGTCGTTTTGACTTTTCGCTGGATTCCGGCCGTGCCGACGTCTGGACCCAACTCACCAGCGAGGTACTCTGGTCCGTGTGGTCCCGCTGTTCGCTGTTTGGACTCGATCCGTGGCCCGTGCATCCGTCTCGTGTTTTCCGCCAACATCGCATCCGTGCTTTCCGGTTTGCGAAACCGTCGAGGCAAGTATCCGAATACTTGCTCTAACATGCTAGTATACAAGATCAAGTCTTGCTATACATTTAATTATCACATTACTTAAATTAATCACACAGTTGATGGTAATATCGGTATTTGGTATAACTTAGAATTGACGGTTGCAATTATCCTTAACATTAAATCAGTATAGTAGTTTCTTGTAATTAATCGGTCTGCTATCAACTAACTAAACCAATTAGACCGTCCTTGCTTCATTTGTTAAATCATCCATGAGACAATTATTTATGCTTTAGTTTAAATTTATGTAGCTTCATTACTTTATGTTGTTGATATTGTTTCACCTTGTGACTATTGCACCCCAAGGGTGCTTGAACCTGTTAATAAAGATAATACAAAGCACCATTGTGATTAAGTGACTATTAGTGCTGTTTACTTTAAATTCTTGCTGCTGTATACCTGTTGAGAGCACACACTCGATCACAGTACATATTGACTCGACCCCACTACACCTGACACATATACTGATACACCGGACATGACACCCTGTACATACTGACTCAACCTTTTGTACTACGACCTGACTTATTACATGATCTCATGCCTAATGCCAACAAACCTGACTTGGGGTCCTCATGGACCATTCCTGCTGTCTATCCAGACAGACCTGCTTTTACCTGATTCTGTGTTGGCATTAGTCCTTGACTACTGAATACCTGACCTGACATACATAACTTGGGGGTATGGGGAAATCAAAGATGAACCTGACTTGTAACTCGACAGTTCACTACCTGTTCGAGTGTACACATTCCTGTTTTGTGCCTAGCGGCATGTCTCGGTTTCGGCCGAGAATATTGTGGCCGTGATCCCGGGTATGTACGGGGTACTACCGAGTGTACACTTTCCTGTTTTGTGCCTAGCGGCATGTCTCGGTTTCGGCCGAGAATATTGTGGCCGTAATCCCGGGTATGTACGGGATACTATTGAGTTACATCGACGATTCATCAATTGATTTCAAAGACTATAGAGTAGAAACCTGATAGGACAGTTTAGTTACCACTGCACATTACCCTGCACTGTTATTTCTTAGTACTGCTTTATTCATGTTCATACCTGCATTGCTTATTACCATGTTTATATTATATTATTTGGTTGACATGACGCGCTGACGTCTGGGTTTTGCATGGCCCAGATTCCTTACCCCTGTCGACGACCGAGCAGGAGTACTTCAGCCAGCAGGCTGAACTGTGAGTTCCTTAGGGTTTAGTTTATTTATTTCATTTCATTTTCAGATGTGAGCCCGCATTATGGGACGTACTGTTTATTTATTGTATTGGATCATTTGCTTCCGCACTATTGTTTATTGACTCTTGTTATTATGGATTTGGACATGTGTTAGATTAGTTTATTTATATTGTTCTTGATATCTCTACAACCGTAATGTGACTGTGGATGGATACTTCCTACCCACAGGTAGCATGGTTGGCTATGTTACGTGCCCAATCTTGCGTACCCTGGGAAGCGGGGCGTGACATATTTATTAACCTAACCATTATTTTTAGCCTTGATTAAGTCTCTACATGAGTTATATATGATATTTTCTCACCCATGGTTTCCATTCTATTCTTGACTTCATCTTCTTCTTCATCTTCTTTGAGCTTACTAGATTTTCTTGAGGTGAAGAAAAAGTGAGAGAGAAATAATTCTAAAGTGAGCAAAATTCCTACTTTATCAATCTACACTAGACTAGCCATTTAGTATAGGTTTTTTGCTTCACTAATTCTCAATTAGTGAAGAGGTAGCTTGAGTTGGAGATTTCTCGACGTAGATCATTTTCGGTCTCGAAGTTCTTCAAGCAAGCTTGTTCCTTTCATCTAGTGGAGCCTAACGAGAGTTCGGGAGACCACTGCTACACAGAGCTTTAGAAGTGAATGACCGGTCTATAAAGGTTGTATTCCTTGTTCACTCAGAGTAAAGTTGTTTACTTACTTATGTAAACCCTAATTATCTAGCTAGATCCTTAGTTTGGGTTGCTTAACGCTCTAAATTTTTTAAAATTGCATGCTTGATGCCTTAGAAAACATAGTGAGGATGCTAAGGAACCCAGCATCTAGCGATAGTGAGCGTCCTTATTAATTTTCAGTGTATAATGCATTATCGAACGTGAATGGTATCGGTTTAGTTGTGTCGAGTACGCCAGTAAAGGTGAATGATTCGTGATAGTGAACAATACAGTGAATAGTGAATAAAGCAGTGTTATTGATGCGTACTTATACACAACTAGCCCATACTCATAGATAGTGAAACCTAGGGAAAAGGGAGAAATCGAAGTGGAATGGAACTTGTATTTAGAGAGGTCAGTGATTTAGAGGATGATCATTCGAACAGCGACTCTTATATATTAGGTTTAGACCTATCGGTCTGGCTGACAGGGTTATGTCCCGAGCAACAGTGGGCCGTAATCTCGGGTATGTATGAGACCCTCGTTAAACATAATCACTCATTTCCACAACTCTATTTCGAAAGTAACTTAGAGACCGATAGGGACACAGATCATACATTGCATCGTTTATTGACGTATTGATTGCGTGCATTTATTATCTCCACCGTTATTACTTTTTATTTTCTTACCTCATTGATATTATTATAATATTGCTATTGCGTCACCCTGACGACCTGAGTATGCATGCTCAGTGATAGAAGTGGATCCGTCTGATCTCAAGGAGACCGTGAAGATCCAGACCAGTGAACCAGTTGTATCTTTCCTTTGATATCCCTGGTTAGTTGCCCTCTTGTTTACTTCCATTGCGCTCAGTTTTCTTTATATCCGATAGTTCCAGTGACTGCATTCTCTTTATCCGTGTTGTATTTTTACTGATTACCATATAATGCTAGAAGCCGAAATGTGACTACGGCAGAATTTTTCGTTGATCGTTGGAGCATAGCCGGCCTAGTCACCTTGTATTCCGCATTTTGGGAAGCGAGGCATGACACTGCCTATTCCACTGATATGGATATTGATTCCTTTCTTTCCGATGAGATCATCAATTGGAATAACGATGAAAGTTTCAAAAGTATTTTTACCGAAGAACCCGCGTTCCTTGAAGACCTGGATGCTGTGATGAATCAACCTTCACCGGAAATTCATGCGCCTCCTTTTAAGGCCAAAGAAATTGAACAACCACCCCTTCTTCTAATCACATACAAGAATATGACTATTCCACCCATTCTTTATTTTTCACATTCTCGTTTTCATTCACACTCACTTTTTCGTCTCTACCAACCGAGACGTAAAACCGTTCGATTACACCTCTTATCTTCCCCCCACATCATCTCTTATCGTTACTCTTATTTCTGTTTTTTCTACTCGAGACATAATACAACCTCCATTCTTATACAGTCTCGAGTCTTCTTCACGACTATCCGTTACACTATCTTTCACCAACCATGGTGTTACCTTGATAAAATATATGAATGGTTGGTTTTAACTTTTGGTCTTTATAAAGATTTGTGTAGACCGATAATATTTCTTCCACCCCCCTCTTATGTTGAATTTCAATATTTAGTACTGAAAACACTGTTTTACTCAAGTTTAGGGGGGAGAAGAAAAATATTTTTTAAATGGCTCTTGAAAGAACGGAAATTTTTGCACGATTGTGAGCCAAGAACAAGTTTGGGGGAGGATCTCACTGTCATTCACTCTTGACCCCTTCTTTATACCATGTTCTTGAATTGTTCCTCCTAGTCATCAGGTTTTGAGCTTACAGGATGAAATCAGTGAGGACATTGCTGCAAATAAGTTTGGGGGGGAAGGTTTGTATGGATGGTTTGTATGTATCCATGCATCATATGTAAATTTTGCATTGCATAAAAAAACTAAAAGATTTTGAAAATGAAAGTTAGAAAGTGAAAAATACATATAAAAGAAAGGAAGAGACTTAAGAAATGAAAGAAAATTAGATATTTTAAAACGAAGCTAATAATACGTGGTCATGAGCTGTTGTCCCAAGGGTTAGTAAGATGAAGGAATCACTAATCTGTGGATAGAAATAAGTCTGAAAAATAGTCTCTATTCTTGAGTCCAAATTTTTGAATGTTGATACCCTACTAAACGCAATTTCACACATCTTAAAACTTGGAATAGTAGATGATACCTTGAAATACTCTTGCCTGAAAACCATAATATGAAAAAAAATCAACAAAATATATATGACAAATAAAATAAAATTTAAAAGAAAAATGAACATTGGTTTTGTAATTACTTATGGCGGCATATATAAAAAATATAGCGAGATTTCCTTATTACCTAGTGCCTTAGACCAACTGTATCACGCCCCACTTCCCGATATACGGGAAGGCGACGCGGCGAGGCCCGCTACGTATTTACTCAGAAGTAAACACGCTAAGCGTAACTAAGCAATATAAAGTAAAGTACACAAGAGACAGGAATGTAAATGGACAGCAACTTTATTTATTAAACATTCTTTACAGGTACAACTGAAATGAAAATACATGAATAGAAGGCGATGCCTAAACAATGGCATAACTGAAATGAAATAAATATATACAAGTGTTTAAAGCTCTGGGTGGAAAGCTAACTGCTCCACATCTTCAGTGTTGGGCTCGATCTCTAATGAGTCCAAATCACCTGATAACATTCCAAAGAAAGAAGAAAGGAATGTCGTCAGCGAACAATCGTTCGGTAAGTTCCAAAAATGAGTAGAGATAGAATAGATAGAAAGAAATTAAGACTAGTAATGTTTTATTATATTGTTAACGCAGTTGTTTGTATCTTGGTACAGAATATGCCAGTGTATACCAGAGGAGTCCCACTATTCCCGAGACTAAGGTATACGGAGTATAAGGAACCGTTCAGCCACGGTACAACGGCAATGGATATTCAGGTTAGGTGTATTAAGGTTACAGTCTCGTGCCTCTTCTAACACATTCCATACCAATCTACCCCTTATAAACCCCGCGATATCTTTTGTATTGATTGTATTGTTTGTTATATAGATGGATGACTTGCCGAAACCATGATATCAGTAAACAGAATGGATATAAATGGAGAGTCGTGTAGACAGAGTATATCCATGGTTCGGTTCGGTCAATATAGATTGAATAGACGGATTCATGGATTCATGTTGTATTATAGTTTATACTTGAATAATATTCAATTCAGATTGATTAGATTGAGATTCAGTCTGAGTCGGACACTTTGAAAAGAACTTGAAATTCTGAATTAGTTTTGATGTTATCGGTAATTGTTGCACATGGACGGCAGGATTTTGTCTTTTTCCAAGACA
Organism: Agapanthus africanus; assembly: GCA_030015575.1. Classification (NCBI taxonomy): domain Eukaryota; kingdom Viridiplantae; phylum Streptophyta; class Magnoliopsida; order Asparagales; family Amaryllidaceae; genus Agapanthus; species Agapanthus africanus. Next base: position 870,729,077 of record JASDDO010000024.1, on the reverse strand, counting down.
ATTACCGTGTTGATAACACCGTTTGTTAGATTGTCTACCTTAGATAGGCAAGCACCCACATTCTCCGACTCCCTGAGGCTCAAGAGAATTGGTCCCGCTTAAACCTATGTTTACTAGGGTCCTTATTGTAATTTAGCATAACTTGAGGGGGTTTTATGTAAAAATAATTTTGATATAATTTTTAAAATACTCCTCAAGCATTTAATTATCTACTTTAGGGTTTTCATAAATGTATATTTTATAAATGTGAAATTTCTATTGAGTAGAACCTAGTTTTCATAGTATATGGTATTTTCTTGAAATATTGGAATTGTTTTGTATTTGGATGGTATTTTCATGTAGTGGTGATTCCTTTGATTTAGAAAACTTGGAATATTTATATAATATAATTAAAATAGATATTTTGATAATAGTTATATATATATATATATATATATATATAATAAAATAAATTTTATTTATTTTTGTAAAAATCTCATTTTCTAAAGAAAATGCATTAAAAATTCCATCGAGATTGAATGCTTCTTTCGGAGGTCTGCAACTCGCTCTACTAGGTCTGAGAATGTGAGATAATCCGCACCATCCCGAACGGAGTCCCCAAAAGTGGGTTGTAGAAGTGCAACTGCAAGGAATTGTTTAACACACTTTTTAAAGAAATTCTTTTGCAAGTTAATGGTATTTATTTGTAATGTCGTATTATCCCATGAATATATTCCCAAATTCTCACCGTTCTATGTCAAAGATGTGTGTTGTGATGAGTTAGGTCATTACCTCGTAAGTTATCTAAAGGTAATATAAGTATTATGTTGATTTATGTCGAAACTAAAGTATGCGGTATTTTACCGTAAAAATACGATAAAGATTGCAATAAAGAGTCTTTTGATATGAAACTTGCTTTAATATGTTTGATAATGTTTGTTAAACAATATATAAGAGTATGGTATTTTCTTATTTAAGAAAAAATGGAGTTTTTAAAGAAAACCGAATCGAAAGCCGGATTAACTCCGCTTCCGTCGGGTTTTAAAAATGAAAGTTTTTAAAGTAGAAGAAGAGAGGGGGAGAGGGCACTTACTGGCTAGAGAACAAGAAAAGAGAGAGGGGAAACTAAGGAAGGTGCCGGGGTGTCGTTTCGTCGATGGAATCTCCTTGGAACTTCGCCGAAACTTTACCCTTTGCTAACTCCACTTGCACATTATAAGGACTTGAGAATTTTTTAGAGTTTTGGCAGGGAATTTCTGAGTGAGGATGGATGAAATGGAGTGTGGTATTTATAGAAAAAATTATGGTTTAAAGGGTTAAATAATGCATTAAATTTTGCATTAAAAATTGGATTAAAGGGCATTTTATTGTTCTCTGTATGAATACAGAGTAAACAAACAATATGGGGGTAGTGGGGTAGGCCAAGTGGTGTTCGGGTGAAAATATGGGGAGCATCCCCTACAGACGGCCCGGTGGTACCGGTCCCCAATGCAAGCATCACCGGTCCAAAACCGGTGATGGACGGTGGGATTTGTTCCACGTGTTGGGGTCGCTTGGTTTTTCTCAGTGCATGTGTTTGTCTATTCTGTAACTTATCATATTACGTGTAGTGCACGTGCAAACCCTTGGACTTCTAAAAGATTAAAAGAAAATTTAATAAAATGATAATGTAGCTGGAGGGATTCGATCACAGGGGCTATGTCACAGCAGTTCAAGGCTTTACCAATATGCTACAAATACTTTCTTGCTGTTCAAAAGTAAAACAAATACTTATAGTATACACAGGATTGCAAATACCCCAATTGTATATTAACTTTTAAACAATTTTTTGTATATTGAAATTGGAGTTGTTACAAACTAGTTTGGGGGTCACTGCTAAGCTTTAGGTGTTGCAAGATTAGGATATTGCTAAGTACGTCTTAATAAATGAGAATATTCGGTAATCGGTTGGTTAGTATCTCAAAAAATATTAATGGTCGCATGAAGAATGTGTGAGCAAATCCATCTAAAACATCACCGACTAAAAAGTATTAAGGAATTGTAACAACTCCAATTCCTGTGTACATAAAACTGATTTAAACTTAATGTATACTTGGGGTATTTACATTTCTTGTGAGTACTATAAGTATTTAATTTACTTTTGAACAGCAAGAAAGAGCTTGTAGCTCACTGGTAAGACCTTGCACTGCTGAACCAAAGCATCAGGGTTCAAATCATATTAGCCACATTAATTTTTTATTAGTTTTCTTTTAAATTTTTAGAATCCCAAGTCTACACGTGTATAACTCGTAAAAATCAAAAGTCGCATATAAAACAAACGAGTTCAGGAGGTAGACCAATCAACGAGGGACACGTGGCGACGAGTCCCGGCCCGACTCGGGCCGGCGACTCCGCCGGCGGCGCCGGTTCAGGTGAGTTGGATCGACAATTTTCTTCACTCCTATGAGACCTTTGGACTACCCCATAACTCCTGTACTATTCATTTTCCCTGCACAATTACAGAGAATTTAAAACACCCTTTTTAAATTTTTAATGCAAAATTTAATACAATTTTCTCACACCTTTTCATCTACCCTAAACCATAATTTTTCCTATAAATACCATACCTAAAATCGCCCCTTCTCACTTCCAAAACACTGTCTAAACTCTCAAGAAAAATCCCAAGAACTTTTGTGTACAAGTGGAGTTAGCGAAGGACGAAGCTCCAACGAACTTCCGACGACGACCCTAGGAGCTTCCGGAGACGAAACGATACACCGGCACCTCCTACCACTCTCTATTCCTCTTCTCTAATCTAAAATCCTGTAAGTCCCTCCTCTCTCTTTTCTTTTCTAATCTAAAAACTTGTATTTCTAAAACCCGACGGAAGCGGAGTTAATCCGACTTCCAATTCGGTTTTCTGTAAAAAGTTCCAATTTTCTTAAATACAACAATACCAAACCATCACATCATGATCATTAAACATTAACAAAATATCTTGACAAGTTTCATATCAAAATAATTCATATTTCAATTTTTATAGCACTTTTACAGAAAAATACCATATAGTTTAGTTTCGACATAAACATCATTACCCTTGCTATACCTTTAGATAGTTCACGAGGTAATGACCTACCTCCTCACAACACTCATATGTAATATAGCACAATGATCTTTGGGAACATACTTTTGAGAAAATACGATTTTACACAAAACTACTTCAAACTTAGAAAAAAAAAACTTTTTCTACAAGATTATGTATTTTAAATAAATCTTTGCAAAGCGCCGCTACAACCCATTTTGGGGAACCCGTTTGAGATGGTGCAGATTATCGCACATCCTCGGGCTTAGTAGTACGAGATGCAGACCTCCGCAAGGAGCATACGGTCTCGAAAGATTTAAAAAAATAGTTTTGTTTAGAAATATAATTTCTACTATAAATAAACTTATATTTTTAATAAATATATATATATATATATAATTAATATCAAAATATCTATTTTTAATATTTATAATATTCCACATTTCCAAAATTCAAGAAAAACATCTCATTTTAAGAAAATACCATACAAATTCCAATATTACAAATAAATACCATATATTATGAAAAATAGGTTTATTCACTAGAAATGTCACAATGATAAAATATATATCAATGAAAACTTTAAAAATGATAATAAAATACTTGAGGTGTATTTTGAAAATTATACAAAATTACTTTTACATAAAACCCTCTCAAGTTTTATAAATTACAATAAGGACCCTAGTAAATATAGGTTTAAGCGGGACCGGTCTCTTGAGCCTCAGGGAGCCGGAGATATGGGTGCTTGCCTATTTAAGCTAGACAACTTAACAAATGGTGTTATCAACACGGTAATCGTCTTTGAAAAAGACACAAATCCTGCCGTCCATGTACAGCGGTTACCGATAACACCAAAACATAATTCAGAATTCAATTTCTTTTCTAATTGTCTGACTCAGACTGGGTCTCAATATATATACAATCTGACTTGAATGAGATTCAAGTATAAAGCTACATTATAATATGAATCAATGAATCCATATATTCAATCTGTTCAATCTATCAATATATACAACTTGACTGAACCGAACCATAGATATACATCCATCTACATGATTCTCCAGTTACATCCATTTACTGATATCATGGTTTCGACAAGTCATCTATCTATACAATCTATAATATAAGACAATACAATTTACAATACAATATAAACAATACAATCAAGATATCGCGGGGTTTAAGGGGTAGATTGGTACGGAAGGTGTTAGAAGTGGCACGAGACTGCAACCATTAAGACACCTAATCTGAATTCAATTGCCGTTGTACCGTGGCTTTAGGGTTCCTTGTATTCCGTTCACCGTAGTCTCTGGTCTAACGAGACTCCTCTCGTATACACTGGTCTCTTCTGTACCAAGGTACAAACAACAATTTTAACACTAAATACAACATTATAACAATATAATACAACTTTAAAAGTTACGCACACACTCTCTCTCTATTCTATTTCTCACTCATTCTTTAGGACTTACCGAGCGATTGTTCGCTGACGACATTCCTTCTCTTTCTTCTTTGGAATGTTGTTAGGTGATTCAGACCTTCAGGAGATCGGGCTCACCAGTGAGGACTTGGATCAGCTAACCTTCGACCCGGAGCTCTAGTTCCTTGTACACATTTACATTCTATATTTTCCATTTCTTTTATACCACTGTTTAGGCATTGCTTTCTATTCAATGTATTTACTTTTCAGATGTATTGTAAAAAGAATGTTAATAAATAAAGTTGTTGTTCAATTATATCTATTGTTTTTGTCTCTTGTGCATTTTACTTATATTGCTTAGATACGCTCAGCGTGTTTACTTCAGAGTAAATACGTAGCGGTCTCGTCGCGTCCTCTGCCCGTATACTAGGAAGCGGGGCGTGACAGGAATATGGATAAAGGGTATGATAGCTTGAATTGAATTATCTAAGTGTAGGGACAGTTTTTACACACACGTAGGGGTATATGATCGATGTTTGTAGCAGAGGTAAGGAGGAAAACTAAATATAATATTTTATTGAGAGAGTATATGATTTCTAATATCTTTTCAAAACCATTAAGATAAGGTTCATGACAACTAAAAAATTATTGTAGTTTGAAACTCTTATTTTCAAGTTTTTTTATATGTTCTTATTTTTGCATGTAGTTTTCGTCTTCTTTTCTTTATTTTTTAAATTTTGGGATTTTGTGGGTGTAGTCCGCTGAAAACCCTCAGGAGACAATACTCCTCCTTTTAGGGACACCTAGAGTTTTAAAGGCTTGTTGCACGAGTTAAGTGCAACGGTGTTGCCTACGAAAGCGTGCTATGTTTTTTTTCTTTGAAAAATAAAACAATTTGCTCGGGACGATCAAAAGATAGGTTTGGAAGTATTTGATCGGTCATATTTATTGCACATTTTTACGGTCATTTTCCCTACTATTATTAATTACTAAATGGTGTTATTAAAAATTTAAAAACATATGTGGGTTTATTTGTAAAAAGATTTTGTCATATATTTCTTAATTTATAATTAATACAATTGAGAGAATATATACATATCATATTTAAATAAAAATATCCATGAGATTCTTAATTAATAAAATATGCATATCATATCATATCAAATATTCTTAATCGTTATTATTAAGATATCATATCCATTAAATAATTTAATTAAAATTGATAGGAATATTATCTCAAATAAACCAAATATTACTAATAATTTGATTTGAGATATTGTGCAGGTATTAAAATAACACATCAGTTCATGCCTACAAATATAAGTAGGAGATCCACATCTAATCGAGTTAGTAAACCAAATCTGCCAAATTTTAGGAGCAAATTGAAGATTCTCGCAACTGCAGAGAGAGAAATATTTTCAAATTATATTCATCGGAAAAATCTCCTAAAATCGAGAAAAAAAGCATAAAAAATCGGGAGACGAGATCACACTAACAGGCGATGGATCTGCGGTGGAATGGGGCTTTAGGCAGCGGAACCGCGGTTCTATCATAGTAGTTGGATGTGAATTTTCAGGGGCATGATCGTCTTTTCACATACTTTAAGATGACGTTTAGGATTTCAAGTTCCAGAGCCTATATAAAGGACCGAGAGCAATTTAGGATCATCTATCAATCCATCGATCGATTTAGATCTATCGAGCAAATTAGGGTTTTTAGTTCTTTTAGTTTTTTGTTCAGCAATCAAATTCTGTAATGCAAAAGTTTCAATAAAGAGTAGTGTATTTCATTTAATTTTGTCTCATTACTTTCCGTATTTGTTTTCTGCATTTATTTTCCGCACTTTTAATTTTTTTGTTTTTCTTATTGGTTCTTTATTCTTCTATTTTTCGTCGTTTTCCCCAATGAGCGAGTAAAATCTCGTTTATTAGGATTTGTAGGATAGGCTGGTATAACGGATGAAAAAAATCTCTTATCTTCTTCTTATATTTTAATTTTTATAAATTTTAGTAAAAGGAGCCTTAACTTTCTTATTCGGGTGTGCTACCAATTCATGATAGTTACGAGCTCGATTTGAGATTGTTAATACTTGATTTGTTGAGAGTTTGAGATAAATCTATCTATATATAATGCAAATACCCTTGGTTAGAGATCCACTCTTCTATTTTTTTCTAGAAAAATAGGAAAAACGAGATAAATTCTCACCTCTCAAGCCCTCCACATCATCTCTCTCACCTCTCAAGCCCTCCACATCATCTCTCTCTCTCTCTCTTCTAAAAAACAATTAATTATTTATCTAGAACCTTCCATATCATCTTTCTAAATATATATATTTATCTCTTCTATACATATCTAGAGCCTTCCATATCATCCCTCTCTCTCTCTCTCTCTCTCTCTCTCTATATATATATATATATATATATATATATATATATATATATATATAATGCAAATACCCTTAGTTAGAGGTCCAACAACCTTCTTCTTTTTTCTAGAAAAATAAAAAAACGAGAAAAATCCTCATCTCTCAAGCCCTCCACACCATCTCTCTCTCTCTTCTAAAAAACAATTAATTATTTATCTAGAACTTTCCATATCATCTCTCCAAATATATATATTTATCTTTTCTGTATATATCTAGTGCCTTCCATATCATCTTCACACACACACACACACACACACACACACACACACACACGGTTAGAGATCCACCCTTCTCCTTTTTTAAAGAAAAAAATGAAAAATTTCCTCACCTTTCAAGCATTCCACATCATCTCCCTCACCTCTTAAACCCTCCACGTTATCTCCCTCACCTCTTAAGCCCTCCACATCATCTTTCTCTCTCTCTCCTCCCAAAAAACAATTAATTGTTTATCTAGAACCCTCTACATCATCAATCCCTTTTAAAGATAAATAAATAAATAAAACTCTAGAACCCTTCACATCTCTTTCCCCCTCTCCCCCTTCTCAAATTTTTTTAAACCAACACATGCAACGCATATGCATAAATTCTATTTGGGATTAATGGAAGGACAAGGGTTAGTAGAGGGAAACCCTAATCCCTCCAAGTATCCTAATACACATTCATCGCTATTTCTCTAGTGTTAAATAATTAAAAGATAAAAAGAATTATTTTTAAAACTCTATCCTTTAATTACTAAATCCGAAAAACCCTACAAGCCATTCTGTTATAAAATTTTCAAATTACTTTAGTATAAAACGATAAAAATCCAACCTTACTCTATTTAACTCACCTAAAACAAAAAAGATAGTTTACCATTTTTCTGTGAACAATCCGTACTCACTATTGACTAGTTATTGTGACACCGTTATTGATCGCGGTAAGTAATAAGCATAAAAACTCAAATTTTCACACTTATCTGTTTCCCTACTTTTTTATTTCAAAAAAGATGAAGAATAATTTTAGGATGCAAGCAGGGCAAATATAAGCTTTTTAATGGCAGATCGAATTTTCGTACCAATCACATCCCCATTTGTGGGCCCCTGAACAAACCCAATTATCGAGTTAAGGTCCTACAAGCTCTTGTCGTCTTCAATTATTCATGATCCAAATACTTGAAAAAGGAAAAAAGTGTAAAATAAATTAAACAATGAAAAGTTTTTCTTTTTGTCGTTTTTAGTTGAGGGAAAATATAAAGGGTTATTTTTAAATCTACTGTTGTATCCAGAACTCTTGATGGCACGACCTCTTAACAACAGCGCCACAACAGCATTAAGAGAAAACAAATGCATATATTTCTATAACACATAATTACAAGCGAGCAATTGGATTGATGAATTTCCCAGGTTTCAATCAAGGAGGACCTGCAAGGCATTTAATTGCTGCTGACTATGGTTTCAACTCAGTGTAGTGTGGATACTTTGGCAACAACTTTTGTTTGGTTGTGTTGCCTTGAAACACTATTTTTTTGTTTTTTTGGCTGTATGGCTGGGGGATTGTGTTAGGTTTTTCAGATCTTAGGGATCAAACGTCTTGTGCCTGGAGTAAATGTGAGGAATGACGATCAGGTCTGCTCTTCCTCCACTTACTCTTGCACAAAAAGTTTAATCACCTTTAACTCTCTTTTGTGCCCTCATAGAGCATCTGATACTCGACGGTTTGTACATACTCTTTTAATGCTTTTATTTTATCTTATTGAGTAGGGTTTCTCATCCTACTTTAACGTCAAAAAAGAATAAAAGTGCACCTACTTCATTGGTTTTGACTATAGGTTTATCTCTATTTTTTACCAAAATCAGGATAAATTTTAAAACAAATTAACTATCTCCATCATGACTAAAAATCTAAATGAAACAAAGCTTATGTATAAAACAAGTAAGACACGATAAAATAAACAAAAACAATTAAGGGTGTTCTTTTTGTGATATTAATAAATATGTATAATATTTACGATTTCAAGAACATTTTTATTTGTGTTGCATGTATATGATACAAATTACTTATAATCTTACAGAATTATACACTCAGATTTTTTATCCATAAAAAAACATATCAAGGCCGGCAGTGTCTGACATGGTAATAAGTCAGGTACATGGTACTTATATTGAAATATTTTACTCAAACAATGTGATTACCAATCGTTGTTTTTTAAGGATAGTTGCTCTTGTGATAGATAACATGTTCTATAGTGATTAAATAAAACAAGCATAAAGGGTTATTTTTAAGATACTAGTTAACCTTACAAAACTATATGCAAATAATACCAATTCAGGCGTGTTGTGGGTGCTATATTAAAAAACTTAAGATAAAAAAGATGAAGGCCAGGAGACTTTGACATTAGAACCAAATAAAATGCTTGACAATAAGAATAAAATACTTCTAGTCCACTAATTGATACTTAATCCGGCTTAACCACATGGGCATAAAGATTTGTTAAAAAAAAAAAGCTAAGCCTTCTCTTAACAAGGATTAACAATGAGCAGTAGGTTGGTATGTGGACTTTCCTTCTTGGGGAGAGTGCGGGATTTGAACCCAGGAGGAAAAGTGGCCATAAATTAAGGCTTTTAGGGCAAATTTGTGGGTCCCCTGGGTCCGTGTGTGGGTTGTGTGCTTGTGCGTGAGTGTCTTGTGTGCTTGGGTTTAGGGTTTACGGGCCTGTGCCAAAAATAAAACAAGGATTAACAAATATCATTAACTTGTGACCGTTTGATTAATTATGAGATGATGACCGTTATCTCTTTAACCAAACGGGGAAGCTCGCAGGTGTGCGGATATGGAAGGAATATAACGGCGCCGTCAACAGTTTTTCTTTGCCGTTTTTACATTTTAAACCCCATTGCAATTTTATTGCATCACAGTGCGCCCCATGAATGCAGTTTAGCTGAGCCACCGGCACAATCAATGGGTTCGATGTTTTTGCAAAAACACCCTTGTAGATATCGCTTCTAGTATTTCTACAAGCTACATTTTGATATTTTAGAATCTAACTTAAACTACATTTTGATAGACTTTGACCCTCCACATTTCTCGAATCTAATACATGTTCTAGTTTTACGGGAGCTGATGATGCTCACAAGTAGGAATTTCTCAGATTACGACACGTGGCGGATGATTTGTCCCAGGAGCTACGGAGGCGGAATAAATAAGATGCATTGGGGATGTTCCTCGGGACTTCTTCTCCGAGGATGCATCCAACCTTTCGGAGACCTTTCTGAGTACCTTCCATATTCACCTAGCAAATACCATCAGTTCACCTTCGAGCAATGCTACAACTGAGCTTTCTCGGCATCCCTGCTCGTCTCCAAGCTGTTGTAAGGCCTGAGCTTCCTCGGCCTCCCGGCTCGTCTCCGAGCCTCCTGACAGGCCGAGCTTCCACAACTTCCCCGATCAACCAAGAGCGTGGAGCCCAAGCGCCCCCGCAACAGCTCCGCGTATCTCGCTAAGGCGAGATATCTGCCGATCCACGTCCCATGCTGGCGTGTCCCCCCATTAATGGGCGTATCCCGCCATTAATGCGGGGATAACGCAGGGGCGTAACTGACGGCGAGGATCTCGCGCTGGCTCGCTCCACGCGACCACTATATAAACCCTTCTTTCAGACGACTCAGATAACTCCAACTCATTCCAATAGGCCGCTACTCTGCTCTAATTCCCCGGTACTAACTTGATCGCCGGAGGGTCCTACGGTAGTTTCCCACCCCGGAACTTTCCTTGCAGGTAGCTCGGCCTCAGCAACATCCAACGCCCATTGAGATCCACATGCTCGACAACCCCCAAAACAAATCTCAACCGCTCAAAACCGCTCGCTACCAGATCGATGGAGGACAACATCTTAGGGAGATCACCACTTCCATTAGTTGGCGCCGTCTGTGGGAACGTTTCAGAAGCTTCTCCATCCATAAAGTTGATCTTCCGCCCTTGACCCGATGGCGAGTGACAACCGCAACGATCCAAATACGAGCCGCCACACCCCCCACAACGGAGGCAGGAGCGGCTCATCTCCCCCTCCTAACGCCATCAACGCCTTATCTGCTCGGATCGACAGGCTCACATCGATGATGGATACACTCGTCCGCGTTTAAGCAGCGGGCCCTACCCACCAGACCGCAATTCCCCCTTCCCGGGATAACAACGTCTGCCGAAGGATGGATGGGCTCGCTCAGGCCCTCGATCTCGCTCATGCTCGCCTAGGCGTCACTGAGCGCCGGCGTGCCGACTCCGGCAACCATGACCCGCATGCGGTGAATGATTCCATGACCCGCTGGGCGCCGGACAGCTACACGCCCCGATCTCAGGGAAGACTAGGCCATCGCTCCGATGCCCGCCGCACGCTCACACCCCCTGAGGAGGTGTCGGTCAGTTTGCCTGCTTCCAGGCATGACCGACGCCCCCACTCCCGCCGAGGCCGTACGAACAGCGAACGACGGGACTACTCAAGAAGGGCTTCGCCCGAGGATTTATGAAATTTGATAGAGCGAAATCGAAGTCGCACCATCGTGCAGACCCGGAGCGAAGGTAGCCACCATTCCTACTGTGCAGAATCCTCGGGGTACCACCACCGGCTTGAAGCCCTCGAAAAAAAATCGAAGGCATACAGCGAGATAGCCATATGTCCGGCGAAAGGGCCCGATATTCCGCCGATTCACTCACAAAGCCCTTTACAGAAGAGCTGCTGGCCGAGCATGTCTCGTCTAGGAACAAGCCGCCCAAAGTGTCCCTTTTCGATGGGAAGTCCGACCCGAAGGATCACTTGGACGCATTTACGGCTGGCATGAGCTTCCAAGGTAACTCGAACGTGGCTCAATGCCGAGCTTTCCCCACTATCCTAATCCGAGCTAGCCGGGACTGGTTCCGAGGGCTTGCGCCATGCTCCATCTCGACCTTCGACGAGATGGCTACCCAATTCCTCGGTCATTTCGTCGGAAACTGACGTCAAAAAAGGACGGTCGACTACCCATTCACTGTCAAGAGAGAGACAAGGAATCCTTCAAAAGGTATGTCACTCGCTTCTACAATGCCCTCCTGGAGGTTCCCGAGCACCGCGATGAAACAGTTATCACCATGCTGAGGTCGGGTCTTAGGCACAAAGAGTGGCTCCGCTCTTTTGCATTAGCGCAACCTAAGACCATGGCCGAAGTGAAAACCTGGAGCGAGCGAGAAATCCAGCTCGAGTCAGAGGCGAACTCAAACCTGCCCCAAGCCGACCAAATGGACCGAAAGAAAAGGGACAGGGAGGAGAAAAAGAAAGCCGACCAAATGGACCGAAAGAAAATGGACCGAAAGTTGACCGAACTGTTGGAGGAAGCTAAGGGCGAGAGGTTTTTCAAGCTCCCGCCGGCTACCCAAAGCACGGGCAAACGGCTCCGAGGCCCGTATTGTGCCTATCATCGGACGTAAGGACATCAGACCGAGGATTGTAAACAGCTGCGTGATTACATCGAAGAGCTAATCCGCTCCGGTCACTTGGAAAAATACCTGCGAGACAAACGTCAACCAGATAGGGGGCAAGCTGACCAAATTAAAGCCGGAAAGCTGACGATCAGGCAGATCATGGTCGTCGCCGACTGACCCAAGTCCGAGCAACAAAGACACCCACCGAATCCGTTCTTTTAATACAAGAGAGTTTAAACTGAATCATTGAATCTGTATTTTTTTTAATCATAAAGATTCTTGCTTCCCTACAATCTGAACTACTTCTCTTTGTTTCCATGATAAAACTCCCTGCAGGGCCGACAGGTAGCTTCCTGCTCGTCACATCCACACCGGGTAGCTTCCTGCCCTACAACGCTGTGGATCCAAAGCCCTCATCACGAGGCCACCGGGTAGATTCTTGCTCGGTCCATCCACAGTGGGTAGCTTCCTGCCCAACAATGCTGTTGATCCAAAGCCCTCATCATGAGGCCACCGAGTATATTCATGCTCGGTCCATCCACATCGGGTAGCTTCCTGTCCAACAACGCTGTGGATCCAAAGCCTTCACCGCGAGGCAGCCGGGTAGCTTCCTGCTTGTCTCATCCACAAGGGATAAATTCCTGCCCTATAAAGAAGTGGACCTAAAACTCTCCTCACGAGACCGCCGAGCAGATTCCTGCTCGGCCCATCCGCAGCGGATAGCTTTCTGCCCAACAAACGCTATGGAACCAAAGCCCTCACCGCGAGGCGACCGAGTAGCTTCTTGCTCGGCTAATCCACAAGAGGTAGATTCTTGCCCTACAAAGAAGTGGATCTAAAGCCCTCATTACGAGACCACCGGGTAAATTCCTGCTCGGTCCATCCACAACGGGTAGCTTCCTGCCCAACTACGCTATGGATCTAAAGCCCTCATCACGAGGCCACCGGGTAGATTCCTGCTCGGTCTATCCACAGCGGCAGCTTCCTGCCCAACAATGCTGTGGATCCAAAACCCTTACCGTGTGGCGGCCGGGTAGCTTCCTGCTCGGCTCATCCACAAGGGGTAGATTCCTGCCCTACAAAGAAGTGGATCTAAAGCTCTCCTCATGAGGCCGCCAAGCAGATTCCTGCTCAGCCCATCCGCAGCGTGTAGCTTCCTACCCAACAAACGCTGTTGATCTAAAGCCCTCATCATGGGAGGACCGGGTAGCTTCCTGCTTGGTTCATCCACAAGCGGGTAGCTTCCTGTCCAACAAACGTTGTGGATACAAAGCCCTCATCACGAGGCGACCGAGTAGCTTCCTGCTCGGTTCATCCACAACCGGGTAGATTCCTGCCCTACAACGAAATGGATCCAAAGCCTTCCTTACGACGCCGTCGAGCAGATTCCTGCTCGGCCTATCCATAGCGGGTAGCTTCCTACCCAACAAATGCTGTGGATCTAAAGCCCTCATCACGAGGCGACCGGGTAACTTCCTGCTCGGTTCATCCACAAGCGGGTAGATTCCTGCCCTACAACAAAGTGAATCTAAAGCCCTCTCACGAGGCCGCCGAACAGATTCCTGCTCGGCCCATCCATAGCGGGTAGCTTCCTGTCCAACAACTTCCGTGGATCCAAAACCCTCATCGCGAGGCGACCGGGTAGAATTGTGGCCCCGGCCTATTCAAACTTGGCAATCGTTCAATTCATACTTGATGTGCGATCGCTATCCCGACTCCGGGGAAATGGAGGATACCGACCTTCCTACACTTGGCTATCGTTCGATTCATACACGGTGCGCGATCGCCGTCTCGACTCCGGGGAAAGGGAGGATACCGACCATCCTACACTTGGCTATCGTTCGACTCATACACCTGTTGGGGTCAAAAATTACACCCCGGTTGACCAAGTCAAAATCAAAGTCAACCCCAACCCAGGCGGGCCCATGCCCAAGTCGAGCCCCGCGGCCGGCCTCCTCCATGCCAAAATGAAATCATATAATACATAATTTTGATGTAATTTTTTTATGCATGAATGAGCATAAAACCAAATTTTTGTAAAGTCCATGCCCCATGTGCAAAATAAATGAGCACATGAGGCATGAGATGGGCAAAATACCATTTTGTAAAGCCCAAGGGGCTATATGTAAGTTTGTAAGCCTATATAAAGTAACATGATGATGAAATAAAAAATACTTTCATTCTCTAAAAATAATCTAGGGTTTTTATGCCTCCTTCTCCTTCCTCAAAGTTCTAAACCTTCTTCTTTTTTTGAATTAAATCAAGAGTTTTACTCTTCCTTTTCCAAAAATAAATAGTTTTCACCACAAAACCCACAAAGGGAAACTCAGATCTTCCATCCAATTTCCGAAAGGGGAGATTTTTTAAATCTCACCCCCTTTCATCCAAGATCCGGCCAACAGAGGGGAAGAAGAAGGAAACCCATCTCCAAAAATCCTACTTTGGGGAAGATCCAAGGCTCAGGGAGAAGCCCCTTTCATCAGCTCCAAAAATATCTTAGAAGTTTAACTCCTTATATATATATATATATATATATATATATATATATATATATATATATATATATATATATCACACACACACACAAAATAATAAATCTTTCTTTTGGGGAGTACAACTCCCAGTGCAGGGACTAAGGCCACTCTCTGTCAGGAGTTCAACTCCATAAGTCAAATCGGGAGCACGGCTCCCAGTAGAGAGACCAAGTCCCTTTTCCTGCTGACGCCGAGCGCCCGCGTGCCAAGCACGTGGGGCGCCGGCGCCGAGTGCCCGGGTGCTAAGCACGTGCGGCGTCCGGCACCCGCGTGCCACGCACGTGAGGCGCTGGCACTCACGCGTCCTTTGGACACCATTTCCCCCCCTCATTTTATATACACTCCACACTAAAAATATCTCCCCCGTTAGAAAAAATTTCTAACGGGGCGCTGTCCCGCACCCTGCAAGGGGCTGCTCGTCCCTTGACCCCCAGCCCGCTATCCGGGTAGCGGGATCCCCGTAAAACTCTACGGGGCCCCCAATATATCCAAAACCCCTTCAAAACACAACACTGCACATTGAGTTCGCATGACCTGTTTGACCCGTCCATCGGAGGTTCCCTCGCTCCAAAGGCGAAGGGTAATTAACGGCAGCTTAGTCCGCGGCTACCGGAGATTCGGATCCCCACAATCAATAAACCCCAGCCTACCCTAGGCAGGAAGAATCTGTAGTACGCCTGACAAGCGCGCGTGTATTCCTATCTTAATGGGGTGACGAAAAACACCCTACAACACGGTGCGCGATCGCCACCTCGACTCCGGGGAAAGGGAGGATATCGACCTTCCAACACTTGGCTATCATTTGACTCATACTCAATGAATGATCGTCACCTAGAAAGGGTGGACGCCGGCCTAACACTAGCAAGATAAAGAGACCTGCGAGCTAAAAATACTTGCAGAATGAAGATTTGAAAAATGAAAAGTATACGAGCTAAAGTACTTGCAGGATGATCAGACATTTGAGCAAAGGAAAATGTATACTTTATTCATGATCAAAATTATATATAAGGTATTGTAGTCTCCTTAGCCTTACAAAAATTCCCGGAGGCTTACAAAATTTTTATAAAAAAGGAGAAAAATCCGTGGAGGGAGGATAGCTTAGACCGCCCACTCGGTTAGGATCTCACCCTGCTCGACGCCACCATCAGGGACCAAAATGGTGACCTCAGGGTCGGCACTTTCGCCGAGGGCCTCGCCTCCTGCAATCAGCTCGGCGCCTCCCCCTGCAGCGCTTCCTCCGCAAGGGGAAATTAGCGCGGAGCTCGCCGTCGACGAACTCCGGCATAGATTCCTTGACAGCGTCGAGGGCATTGTGCCACCCGACGGCCGTGGATTCTGCGAGATCAAGATAAAACTGATCGGACGCCTTGTATTCCTCCATGGCCTTCGCCACTCGGTTCTCAGCAAGCTTCGCCGCGTCTAAGGTAGCCCAAGCATCCTTTTTGATGGCGTCCTTCGACCTTTTCATGGCATTGTAAAGGTTGTTCATCTCCTGTAATGACCCTGAACTTTCTGTACAGATTTTTTTTTTCAAAATACAGAAAAGAGCACTTAAGCTTGAGCACAAGTTATAAATTTAATTTGCTTTAGAACAGCAAGAAAGTACTTGTAGCTCATTGGTAAAGCCTTGCTTGCTGTGACGTAGCCCCTGTGTTCAAATCCCCCAGCCACATATTATTTTTATTGATTTTTCTTTTAAAATTTTAGAAGCTCAAAAGTTTACATGTGCACTACACGTAAAATGAAAAGCCACCGAAAAATCAAACATGTGCAAAATACTATTCATACAAACCCTAACACGTGGTAGCAATCCAAGCACCCCCACCTCTAAGATGACCGGCAAGATTAGGCTTGGGGCCAGCGTCGCCCCCTCCCCCCCTGCCTAATGCTCCAATATTTTAACCTTACAACCCTTGGACTCCCCCCACTAACCCTAGTTTGTTTGATTTCCATGCACATTTTCAAAGAATTAAAATGAGACATTAATCCAAATTTTAATGCATATTTTTAATTCATTCTTCATTACACTAAACCCTAATTTCTTCTATAAATACCATGCTACACCATAGCGTCCTCATTCAGAATTTCATTACCAAAACTCTCTAAAATTCCTAAGCCTAAGAAGTTGTACAAGTGGAGCTAGCTCAAGGCAAAGTTTCGACGATGTTTCGGGACAAATCCAGCGACGAAACGACTCTACGACGCTTTCGAAAGTTCCTTCTACCTCTGCCCTCTTCTATCAATCAGTAAGTCCCCTCTTCCCTCTCCTCTCCCAATTAAAAAGAATCCTATTTTCAAAACTCGTCGGAAGAGGAGTTAATCCGACTTCCGGTTCTCATTTCTTTAAAAACTAAATTTTTATTAAATAAAAAATTAACCTTTTAATTATATTTTATTTAGTAACCTTTAAACATGGACAAAGTTTCAATTCAAAATATTATGTTAAACAAATTCTATTTCACTTTTACTTTAAAATACCCTTAAGTTTGTATACGACATTATCTTATCTTTTTGCTCGTATTATCTTTAAAAAAACTCATGAGGTAACAACCTATCTCATCACAACACTCATTCTTGATATAGCACGATGGCTTTTGGAACTTGTGGGATAAAATACGAAATTGCATTTAAATACCATAAACTTTCAAAAACCGTTTTTGTAGGGTGTTTTTCGTCGCCCCATTGAGATGGGAATGCACGCGCACTTGTCAGGCACATTATAGATTCCCCCTGCCTAGGGTAGGCTGGGGTTTATTGATTGCGGAGATCCAAATCTCCGGCAGCCGCGGACTAAGCTGCCGTTAATTACCCTTAGCCTTTGGAGCGAGAGAACCTCCGATTAACGAGTCAAACAGGTCATGCGAACTCAATGTGCAGTGTACGTGTGTTGTGTTTTGAAAGGGGTTTTTGGATATATCGGGGGCTCCGCAGAGTTTTTACGGGGGTCCCGCTACCCGGATAGCAGACTGGGGTCAAGGGGGCTAGCAGCCCCCTTACGGGGTGCGGGCAGCGCCCCGTTAGAAACTTTTTCTAACGAGGGACAGTGTTGTAGAGTATGTGTGTGTGTGTGTATATACATATATATATATATATACATATATATATATATATACATATATATATATATACATATATATATATAAAAGACAAAAGGGCATCCAAAGGATGCATGGGAGAAAGCGCCAGCGCCTCACGTGCACGGCACGCGGGCGCTCGAGCGCTCGGGCGCTGGCACTATTGCCTTGGACGCCAGCGCCAGGGCGCCAGCGTCTCACGTGCCAGGCGCGTGGGCGCTCGGGCTCTAGCGCCTTGGGCACCAGGGCGCTTGGGTGCTAGCGCTTTGGGCGCCAGGGCCTCACGTGCTAGGAACATGGGCGCTCGGGCGCTAGCGCTTTGGGCGCTAGCGCCTCAAGTGCCAAGCATGTGGGCGCTCGGACGCTAGCGCTTTGGGCGCTAGTGCTAGCGCTTTTGACGCTCGGGCTCCGGGTAGCAAAAGGGAGTTAATCCCTGCACTGGGAGTTGTACTCCCAGAAAGAAATACTTATTATTTTGGATGTGTGTATATATATATATGTGTGTGTGTGTGTGTGTGTGTGTGTGTGTGAGGGATTAAACTCCTAGGATATTTTGAAGCTGATGAAGGGGCTTTTCCCCTTGATCCCTGAATCTTCCCCAAAGTGGGGTCTTTGGAGATGGGTCTCTTTCTTCCTCCCTTGGTCGGCTAGCTCTTGGATAACAAGAGGAGTGAGGTTTTAAAAATCTCTCCTTTTTAAGATCCGATGGAAGATCCAAGCTCCCCTTTGTGGGTTTTGTGATGAAAAACTATTTAGTTTTGGAAAAGGAAGAGTAAAACTCTTGATTTAATTCAAAAGAAAGAAGAAGGTTTTAGAACCTTGAGGAAGGAGAAGATCACAGATCTTGATGCTCTTTGGGAGAGAGAAAAAGTTATGAGATATTTTCATTATCTTTGCCTTTATAGGCTATACACTTTATGTATAACTCCTTGGGCTTTACAAAAATAGCATTTTGCCCACCCCATGCCTCATGTGCTATTTCTTTTTGCACATAAGCCATGGGCTTTACAAAAATTTAGTTTTATGCACATTTTCTTACATTTATTCATAAAATAAAATACAAGAAATACAACAAAAATATTTATTACAAAATTTTTATTTTGGCATGGGGGGAGGCCGGCCGCTTCATGTTCGGGCTCGCTCCGGGCATTGGCCCACTTGACCTGGGCTTGGACCCACCTAGCTTGGGGTTGACTTTGATTTTGACTTGGTCAACCGGGGTGTAAATTTTTACCCCAACAAATTGCCCCCCATCAATAAATGCACACAGCATATGTGGGTCGTGTGCATGAAATTGATGGATCTTCTTTCACATGGAGGCGACTTGATTCGGTTCCCGCTTTTTGGGAAGCCGGCACTGCCCTTTTTACGACATGGACGGTCGATGCTTGACGTGTCTCCGAGATGGAGTGTCTGGTTGACTTGATTCCGAGGCGGAGCATAATTCCGATGAGGAGGTCGTTGCTGCCCTTTTCGCAACGTGGACGGTCGGTGCTGCCCTTTTAGCGACGTGGACGGTCGGTGCTGCCCTTTTAGCGACTTGGACGGTCGGTTCTTCCCTTTTTTCGACTTGGACGGTCGATACTGCCCTTTTAACGACGTGGACAGTCAGTGCTGCCCTTTTTGCAACGTGGACGGTCGGTGCTGCCCTTTTTGCGACGTGGGCGGTCGATGCTGCCCTTTTTGCGACGTGGACGGTCGATGTTGCCCTTTTAGCGGCTTGGGCGGTCGATGCTGCCCTTTTTGCGACGTGGACGGTCGGTGATGCCATTTTAGCGACGTGGACGGTCGATTCTGCCCTTTTTGCGACTTGGACGGTCGATACTGCCCTTTTAGCGACGTGGACGGTCGGTGCTGCCCTTTTTCCGACGTGGACGGTCGGTGCTTCCCTTTTTGCGACGTGGACGGTCGATGCTGCCCTTTTAGCGACTTGGACAGTCGATTATGCCCTTTTAGCGACTTGGACGGTCGGTGCTGCCCTTTTTGCGACGTGGACGGTCGATGCTGCCCTTTCAGCGACTTGGATGGTCGATGCTGCCTTTTTAGCGACTTGGACGGTCGATACTGCCATTTTAGCGACGTGGACGGTCGGTTCTGCCCTTTTTGCGACTTAGACGGTCGATACTGCCCTTTTATCGACGTGGACGGTCGGTGCTGCTCTTTTTGCGACGTGGACGGTCGGTGCTGCCCCTTTTAGCGACTTGGACGGTAGATTCTGCCCTTTTAGCGACTTGGACGGTCGAATGTTCTGATTTGACTTGCTCCGCTTTCTGCGGTGTCGGGGTTTGACTTGTTTCCGAGGTGGAGCATGATTCCGCCAGGGAGGTTGTTGGTTGTCTTGCTGACTTGATATGATTTGGGTTGACATCAGCATCGCTATACTGGAATATGGTACCAGGAGTGAATTATCACCTGCCATGATCGGATTTAGGGATTTTGGTTTTGGTTTGGCATCAGCACCGCTACACTGGAATATGGTACCATGAGAGAACCATCATATGCCGTGAGGGAATTTCCCTCGTTCCCAGTTTAACGACTTAGGGGTCATCTGTTCCCAGTTTAAAGACTTAGGGGTCTATTGGATTGGAGTTTGGAGTTTTGGGGTTAGAGTAGGCATCAGCGTTGCTAACACTGAAGCACATGTGTCAGGAGCAATTCATCATTTGCCTTTTCCTGTTGGGAAGCGGTGGCTTAAGAGACAGGTTCAGGTCCCTATCACCTAAGGCTTTTCAATTTTATGAGCTGTAAGGGTCCCATAAAAGCATTTTCTCCCTACGAGTCAAAAGGATCCCGTAGGTGCACTTTCTCCTTAGGAGTCGTGAGGACTCCCAAGTGTGTTTTTCCTTTGTGAGTTGTAAGGATCCCACGAAGGTTTGTTCTCCTCATGTATGATGAAGACACATGAGTGGGTCTTCCGAGATGGAGCATAATTCCGAGGGCGGGGACCAGCTGTGTAACTGGTGATTGCGGTGGGGTATGGGTATGCTGAGAATTATTTGAGCCCGTGGATTGTATACGGCAGTCAATTTGGGGACTAACCGTAGGGTCGGGAGAATTTTGAGAAATTGGATTTTAGTTGGCGTCTGCATCGCTGCACTGAAATGTGATATCAAGAGCGACTCATCATTCGCCGTTTGGAGACTTGGAATTTGGATCTTGTTTGGCATCAGTATTGCTGCACTAGAACAATGTCAGGAGCAACTGATCATTTGCCTCGGGAGGACTTGGGATTTGGGATTTGGGTTTTGGTCGGCATCAGCACCGCTAACACTAAAGTGAAATACCAGGAGTGACTCATCATTTGCCGTTGCCCGTTGGGGAGCGATGGCTCAGGAGACAGGTTTGGATCCCTATCACCTAAGGATTTTCAATTTTATGAGCCGTAAGGGTCTCATAAAAGCATTTTCTCCCTACGAGTCGAGAGGATCTCGCAGGTGTATGTTCTTCTTGGAATAGTGAGGATTCCTAAGTGTATTACTCCTTTGTGAGTCGTAAGGATCTCACGCAGGGATTTTCTCCTCACAAGGTCGAGAAGACTTTGTGAGTGTATTTTATCTCTTTTCACGAGTTTGCGCCCTTTCAGGTTTTCACAAACTCGCCGGCAGTCCTGCTGTTTTTACTCACGGAGCCCTTTCGAGTTTTCATCCGTGCCCGTTTTGCTCGTGGACATACCCTTTTTTGTGGGACTTTGAAAGTAGTCTCACCGGCAGTACTTGGGAGAGATAGGGGTTGTTTATGCCCATAGATTATATACAGTTTTAGAGGATGTATGATCTAGACCGTTGGGCTAGTGTGCTCAATTCGCCTGCGACTTGGAGCATTCACGTGTAGTATTTCTTGAGATATCGGCCATTGATGGGTGGCATGGGCCTTTCTCCCTCGGCACTTATTAGTTGGTAGGATCCTCCGTCAAACACTTTCTCGATGACGTATAGTCCTTCCCAGTTTGGCTCGAATTT
The DNA here is from genome assembly GCA_030015575.1 of Agapanthus africanus. Taxonomy (NCBI): domain Eukaryota; kingdom Viridiplantae; phylum Streptophyta; class Magnoliopsida; order Asparagales; family Amaryllidaceae; genus Agapanthus; species Agapanthus africanus. Next base: position 870,707,198 of record JASDDO010000024.1, on the reverse strand, counting down.
TCCCTTGGCATGTCGATTGGGTATGATCGGTCTTTTGAGGACCAACACCAATTCGCCTTTCCTGAAAGCGCGGAGACGAGTCATCTTGTCGTAGGCCCATGACATTTGGGCTCGGTACAGCTCCAGATTTTGCTGTACCGCGAGCTTTTTTTCTTCGAGGGTGTCGAGCTCTTTAAGAAAAAGGAGCACGTTTTCCTCCTCCGTCAACTCATGTTGAACGGCCATTCTTAAGCTTGGAACTTCGACTTCGAGGAGGAGGACCGCCTCCACTCCAAAAAGCAATGAGCATGGAGTGGACTGAGTTGGAGTACGGTGTGTGGTACAATATGCCCACAACGCCTCGTGAAGTTTGAGATTCCAGTCTCTCTTGTTGGCTGAAGCATTTTTCCTCAGGAGCTTGCATAGAGTCTTATTGAAGTCGTCGGCTAGTACATTGGCTCTTGGATTATAGATGGAGGAATATCTCCAGTCTATTTTGTGCTGAGTAGCGAACTTTGAGACTTTGAAGCTCTTGAAAGAAGGCCCGTTGTCAGAAATGATTCTTCTTGGTGTACCGATGCGGTATAGAATATTATGCTGGAAGAACGTCGGAATATTTTCTGTCTTGACTTCTTTTAGCCGGATGGCTTCAGCCCATTTGGAGAAATAGTCAGTTGCAGCCAATATGAACCGGTGGCCTCTGGATGACGGAGGATCAATTGGGCCAACTATGTCGGTCCCCCAGACTTCGAAGGGCCACGGTGCCACCGTAGGAAGCAACGGATTGGGATGCATGTGGATGAAATCACCATGAATTTGGCAGATATGACATTTCTTTGCATGCTCTCCGCAATCCTGTATCATGGTGGGCCAGTAATACCCAAGCCGTTTAATTTGAAGTCACATCTTGGGGCCAGATTGGTGAGCACCGCAAACGCCTGAGTGAACTTCTTTCATGACCTTTTGGGCTTCGGCCAATGACAGACACCTGAGCCAGTGTTGGTCGTATGACCTGCGGTATAGCATGCCATTGTGTCGGAGAGCTCTCATCTTCAGCTGAATCCTCACAGATTTTCCTTCGGGCAGCTTGTCGTATCGAAAGTACTTTATGAAGGGTTTTCTCCAATCGGACTCGTCTTGGATGATCGAAGCTTCTTCGGCGGGATTGTTCTCTTATTCTACGCCTTCTTCTTCACACAAAGAGGCTGGAGGCAGAATTTGCCGGCTTCTGACTGTGATTAGAATTTCATCCATATCAGGATCAGCTAGCTCTTTAGCTAGGCGAGCGAGTATGTCGGCTTTTCCATTCAACGCTCTAGGGACTCTCATTAGTTCAATGTGAGTGAACCATTTCATGAGTTCCACCACTCGGCCTCCGTACCGAGCTAACTCGGGTTTGTATATCTTATAGTCGCCACTTACCTGGTTGACGACAAGCTGGGAATCACCGTAGATGTTGCGCCACGGCAGCGCCCCGGCCGTCTTGCTCGAGGCCAAAATGCGGAATCAAAAATTTCCTAACTCGGAAACCGGCGCTACCGCGGACAATTACCCGGATCGTTTACCATTAACCTAATGCTAGCAAACAAGAGATAGGGTGAGAAGTATACCGAGTGATCCGAGTCCTCCGGTCTTCTCTTCATCGTCCCGATCTCCCGCGGAAAGTCTTGCCTCCACATCGTCGCCTCCTCGCCGGAAAGGGCACCACATCGCCTTCGTCTTTTACGGGCTCCCGCCTCAATACCGAGGCAACTCGAGCATGAAGCCGGCAACTCGACATGCTCAAGATGTGCTGTAGGAAGTGTAGTGTAGAATCATAGTCTCACTTTGGGGTTTGTTGCCTTTGGATGGAGGAATGAGAACAAGGAAAATATATGGTGCTTTCATTTTTCCTTGCATGAAGATATGAGATGATGAAATTTGTGTCATGCCAAAAATGAAATTTTCTCTCTTCTCCTCACAAGAGTGGCCGGCCAATCCTTTTATGGAAATGGTGAAGGGAAAATCTAATACAAAGGAGGTGATGGTAGGAACAAAGAAAAGGTGACCACATCCAAGGTCAACAAAACATCAACCATACTCACATCCAATCAAACCCATACCCTTTCAATCACACAAAGCAAGCATGGTTGAAAGATATCATAATAAATACTTTTGCAAGAAACCCCCCCACAAAGTGTTATTTGCAAAACTGCAAATAACCCCCTCCATCGGAAAAGTCCGGCCGGGAAAGAACAAAGGAAAATCGGCCGGAACGGAATGCAAACTGGCAACTCCAGAAAACTGGTCCCGTAATAAATTACAGGAAAACCCCGACACTGTGCATACACACCCGCATCTGTATTCCGACCGGATACAAATGCAATGAGACAAAATCTACACTGTACTAGACTAGTACCGGCTTAAACCAAAGCCGGCTAGTAAAATCCGTTCGATCCTGATCCGTGCAATACCGCACGTATCTGATCGAACCCTGCCATATAACTATACGGGCCACTAGTACAAAACTGTCCGATCCTGATCCGTACAATACCGCACGTGTCTGATCGGACCCTGCCATATCTCCATACGGCCTCTACAGCGTTTCGCCCGAAAGCTGAGTAACAGAAAGTGTGGTGGACTCTAAAGACTCGTCAATACTATGGCTGTGGATTTAACCACTGGCACGTCAGAGGTATAAGCCAATACATGACGGGCCACCAGCTATTGACTAAAAGGGATGTCGATGAGCGAACTCATCCTGACACCCTACTGAGCCTGTCAGTGACAATATCCGTACAGTCCGGTCCGTTCGTCTATGATCATCGCATGGCGGGCCTAGGGGGTTGGTAAAAGTCAGACCCCCAAAAGCGGTACAAGTCGTGTCGGAGCGTAGCCCAGAACGCCCTGAGATACTACTGGAATACCTACCAGTAAATCTCCTGCCTCGGCCGAGGGCTTTGCGTAATGGCTCTCCTAGACACAGCGCGACCTCACCCCCAATACCGGGAGAGACGAACCCCTGCAGATCCGCTCACTGCCTCCATGTGGCTCGGGACTGTACCCAACTAAAACCTGTTTGCACGACTCATTTGAGCCGTGGTAGGGTAGTAATCAAAGCACAGTGGGAACTCACACGAGACAAATGACGATCTCAGGTCGATGAACTAACCTGTACACATGTCACCTGGGAACTGCTATCTGACGTCTGGTATAAGACCAACTAGCAGGTTCCCGGCGAGTCCTGTCCGGTGTACTCATAACCCAATGAGCACCTGTATACATCTTAGGTGAACCAACTGACACCAGTGGCTTGTGAGACCGGCCACCGCCCCTCGCCGGGGTCTCGACTGTATACACTAGTCTACTAATGGAGTATCGATGCCCAGTCTCGAAACTCCCACGACTAGGGACCTTTTAAGGATGTGCTTATAGACCTCAGCTCCCACGTATATGATCGCCATCATACTGCTGGTCGTCAAGCAAGAATCCTAGGGGCTCTATCAACGTGTAATAGCGACGTGTCAGGTCACCTAAAGCAGTACACGATGATAAAGATAAACCAGATAGCATACTATCATCTCGAGTAAGACTGTCCTACCGGGATAGGTCCTCCCTCAATCATTGCAATCACGTGCCTGTGATCCAATAATTGACTCTGAGGGCACTAACTCCAACAATCTCCCACTTGCACTCAAGGTTAATTATTGCGATGTCGCGTACTCACAGCCCGTGTGATACCGAACACCCAACTCCTCTACTAGTCAGTCTCACAAAGCTCGTTTGCGAAACTATTGCGTTCGAGGAATAGCCTCAGTGAGTGGATCCGCAGTGATGTTTCTTTCTATGTCTCTCTATATCTCAAGTTCGCGGAGAAAGCCATCTCCCGAAATGAGCAATACCTGTCTTAGAATGTCTGGATGTCTGATGGGACCTAGCTCATAAATGAACTCCAAATCCAAACTTCTTAGACTGTATTGTCAACTGAACTTAATCAGTATCCTGCGCCATGCCTCCCTCAGTATTGCCTTGTACCACCTGTCCAAAATACTGCCCCTCGTCAGAGGGAGAACTATAACTCTGACAACTTCCTTGTCGTCCATGTCACCTTGGAAGCCTGGAGTGATAACCGTCTCCTAAAGGAGGCAGCTGTTATCATATCCCTAGAACATTCACTTATGTTCTAAAACTGCTTCCGACTGTTTTTCCAGGATTGGATTAATATCAACTTATTGCACTTACTGCAAGAACAACATCTGGTGTGGTACTTGACATCTCATGATTGACTCAATTGCCTAAGCAAGTGATCTGTCAATCATGCGTATCCCTCTCCCCCTTAGTCTGTAAGACACCTTTAGAGAGGGTGACTCCATTACCTGCAGGCACACTACCATGCCAGGAGTCGTCCATTCTAAATACTCATAGAATGCTGTCAAGGTACCCTGATTGGGAAACCACCCAAATCTAGATCTAAAACCATAGGTCTAGTAACCAGTATGTCTGATATAATATCCAAGTCCCATGTGGAGAAAACACTGTGTGACGACCAAAGTATAACCGATCGTAGTATAGGAATATCACTTCCTACTACCTTCTCAACAGATCCATCCCCTATTCTGATGACGTCAAACCCATGACTGTCACATCAGAAACAGATGATCTAACTCCGATATATCTGCTTTAGTCTATAAATAGACATAAGCCTGATGTCCACCAATGCTTCCGCTGCTCCCACTGACTACGATAACCCTCTGGCAGAGTCATATAGACGTGCACTTCTAAAGCTAGTTTAGAACGACGCTATACTCATCCTCCTGCCGGGTCTCGCAGCCTGGAACAACAACAATGGCAAGTGTGGGTAAACAAGAACTTCCCTGTCACCGTCCTTGAGGCTACCGGAGTACCTCTCGGGTGCCTGAAGTTACCCACCTTATCTGCGGAGTGGCCAATGGAATGTCAAATCAGATTGAATCTTTAGGTTCCTTATTAAATCTTCAGTAATCGTTTGCGGTTCTGGAATCACTTCCAGTTCTACCATACTCCCACTGCTGTTTTTTGAAAAATCCATTTCTTTTTAAAAATGTGGCGAGTCAAGAACAATATTTCTATTGATCTGCCAGATGGTAGAAAATCAACCCTCGTCATAGCCTGGGTCAACCCACAAACAGCCATTACAGAAACGTGCCTTGAGTTATCCGGAGTCTGGTTTTAAGCATAAGCCGGACAACTCCCCGTACCTTAACAATGTCAAGATATGAACTGTTCTATATCCAATATAGAACCAGAGGCACTGATTTAATTGAACCAGATTCAAATCATGCAGCTGTCTCCAGTGCATGTCAACTAAATGGAAGGAGGCCGATCAGCGTTACTCAACTTAGGAATGCTTCCAATTATGAGTAACCTGAAAGAGAATCAATTTCTCTTTATCATTACTATCAACTGAATACCATGCACAAGTATCTACATCTTCGATCACTTTGAAGAATCCCGATACTTGCTACACCTGGTTCTCTACTCTATTCAAATACCTATAACTCCTCAAAACTTAGACCCCGTGTTTCCACGAAACAGCTGTCTAAAATCTAGAGAAGTCATAAGTAAACCGAATATAGTACGAGGACCAACCCCTCTGTCCTGATGGACACTGGACAACATACAATACTCTGTATAAGTCCGCTGAGTCTAACAACTCTTTCACTGTGTGTCGTAGGTTGAAAACTGTACTTATGGTTAAGAAGAATTACACCGCTGTTTAATGCTCCTTACCTAACCATCCACTGATATAGGTAAATGTCATCGACATAATATCAAAAGGTATATCTCACTCTATGAAAATAGACGTACAGAAATATCAATTTGAAATTGGTGTATAACAGCGGATATTCAAAACCAAATATTTGCCGACCGGCAAACAACCCAGGTGACTTCCTCAAATATCACCGATTACAACGAATCCCGATATAATGAGGATGACCACCTAATTCCCAATAACTTACTCCCACTCATCATCTGTAAAACCATACAGATGTGAGAATCATACCTGGTAAATACATACCCTGGAGTAAGTGTCTAATCGGGAAATCAGTTTTCTTTTAACATTACACAGTGAAACTGAAACATTGAAATGTTTCTGTGGGGAATCCTGGTATTCCTAGTAATGCCTCTACCATTATCCAGATTCACAACTATAACCGCATAATTCTTTGCCACCTCTCCAAATCCCTTTATATGTCTTTAGTCATTACCTTCTGCACACCCCTTTAGGCCAATTGGTTTTCTTCCTTCCCTACCGTTCGGCACCAGCCTATGGTTTGGAAGAAGACTGTCCAATAAGCATAAAAGGTGTACTGTCCTAATCCTAGGAGCACTCGCAACGCGAGAGAAGGTGAAGATAAAAGACACCTGAATGTACTTTATTCTTATTTCTCCTGAACCAGAATCCATCCCCGAACTGGAACTAGTTCCTTTCGAGTTCGTATATAACCATACGATGGAGTATCCAATAAAATGGGATCTTCGTAGTGATACGGAGTGTCCTGGAGAAATACAAAGGTGATTTAGGATTGGCGAAGAAATACTTGGTTTGGTCGTGAATATCAGTTGCAATTTACTTTGCCCTCTTACTAATCCCTTGCTTTGTCTGAACTTAATACCTTCTGTACACCGTTTTAGGCTAACTGGTTTTCTTCATTCCCTACCGGTCGGCACCAGCCTATGGTTTGGAAGAAGACTATCCAATTTGCGTAATAGGTGTACTACTCCTAAACCAAGGAGTACTCGTAACCTGAGAGAAGGTGAAAAGAAAAGACAACTGAATAATCCTATCCGTTTTCTCCAGAACCAGAAACCATCCTCGAACTCCTTCGAGTTCGTATATAACCATACGATGGTTTTGTCCAATGGAAGTGGACGTTCGTAGTAATACGGGGTGTCCTGGAGAAAAGGGTAAAAGTAGGAGTGGCAATGAGGTCTGCAACTCTGACAATCCAAAAGCCAGTGTTAAGAAGGTTCGGTCAACTTGGTCACTGAGTCATAGTCCAGGGTCGGGTCAATGGTCGCTGCCAGAGAGAGAGAAAAGAAACACTCAGCGTGCACTCTAACCTAGATCAGAATGGTTATCACTTTATCTAATCTGGAAACCTCCCACTGTACCTCAAATTCTCCTCCAAACCTGAAAGAAGAATTAGTCGGGATCACCCGAGGAGTAAACCAACTCATCAGTGGGAATCGGGATCCAACTCTCATCGCATGATAACGTGACGGAATCCACTCACGTCACCACACTCCAGAAGGTATGCGCATGCTTGGCAAGTTTCAGTTCTTTTGAAACTCCGATATTTGTTTTTACCCCTAGGACCCAAGTGACCTTGACAATGCCAACAAATCAAAGAGTCCTAGTCAAGTTCTACCCGTCATTATCTTGATTGCATTAAACCCACCCGTATGAGTCCTTGACAATGCCAACAAGACCGCACGACTGTCCTAACCAATCCACTTATCCATGTGACAGAAAAGCATTACATAGCTACCGAACACTACGCCACGGCAATGCACGACAAACGCAGCACGAATACTAAGTAATACTAATCTGAAATGACGGAGGGCTACGACTGGTTTTTGGCGAAAAACCTTTAACGTAATGAACTTGATATCGTTGAAGGAACTGGATAACCTTTTAGAAAATATAGTGACGAAAACCTTTACTAAAGAGGTCACTCCCGGTGAAGGGATCTCGGCTCTTTCCCCGTAGAATGAGGTGCAGGATATTCCAACTGAATACCACGATGCAAAGCAAAAGTAATCGGCTATAGTGAAGTTAATGCCCTGACGCAAACTTCTGTCCAAGGGGTCACTCCCGGTGAAGGGATCTCGGCCCTTGCCTCGTCGACTGAGGAGCAGGATATTCCAAATGAATACCACGATGCAAAACAAAAGTGAACGTCCTTGCAATAACAGCTTTTTGAAAAATGTTCCAACAACATCAGAATAGGTTTGTTTAAACTTGCATTGATCCGAATCAATGCAGTCCCATCAATTGATCACACCACAAAGAACGAAAATATACTGACGTACGTATATGCCATCCGCATTCGCCACTGGGTCCCGTCATCACCCGTTAGGTTAGCTAACTAACGGCAGAGCGGGGACTGGACTAGCGCGGATGAAAAACATATACAACATCTACTAATATATATACCAATATATAGTATTTCGCTCAAGGCGTGAATAAAAGGCAACATCACAGAAATGTACAGCATCACAGAACAATACAGATATCTGGAAGCCCCGGGTTTCACAGAGCCGCTGCTGAAACCCGACGTTCCCCTGGTCGTGTGGATAGCCTGTGCAATGAAATCCTAGACCCCTACGGGCGCGGCAAGTCACCCGCCAAAACCTGAAGCGAGGCAGCCCCCTTCAGCACCGTGAATGGACCACCCAGCACTTCACGGAATCCGGTAACTTGGGCACCCCTCCTGGGTCAACCTGTACCCCTTACGAGTGCGGCGAATAGCCCGCCAATCCTGGACTGAAGCCCCCTCCGTCTCAATGCCCTGAGATGCGGGCCCGTTGCCCTCCAGAACCCGGCTATCCGTGCACCCCACCGCGGGGCAAACCTAATACAGAATGTAAAATATACATACACGGGGTACATCGACCGCAACCAGGTCGTGCCCCAAAAGAATAATACAAACAGGCAGTGACGGCAGTCCACATGTCGGACGCTCGCCCCGCAATATCAAATGTACAAAATACAACAAAACTGTACTAGCATTGCATCCAGGCTATCCCCCACGACCGATCCGCAACATCACAGCATAAACATAGAACATCAACGTGAAAGTCACGTTCGCAAATCCGCCTAACCGAGCTATAGCAGTTAGACTGGATTTACCGATCGAGTGACATTCACGGTCGCAGATATAATGTAAATACTGTGAAATAATGTGTTTAAAATTTTCCGATTGACCAAAAATTAACAAGTGGGCCCCCAAACAAAACTGTAGCACTCACAGAAAACCTGGGCCCAATTTTAATATCCCAGAAACCACATTTCTCACTGAGGAACATACTGAAAAATTTTGAGGGGGTGAACTGTTCACATAGCCGCGGAAGCGCGGCACCAGCAAGCTTTTGGCCGCCCTTCCGCGGTCGTATGAACAGTTCAGGGTACAAAATTTTTTCATTATGCTTATATTTCCCTGCATATCATTCTGCAACCACCTGAAAAAATTTTGGACTTCAAAAAATTTCGACAGAAACTGATGTGCAATAAAAATACGGTTTTTGGAAATTTCGGTCGATCGGAAACGCAAACACATCAAACGAAGCTAGGTAAGGTTAATAGCGTGGCTCTGATACCATGTTGCGCCACGGCAGCGCCCCGGCCGTCTTGCTCGAGGCCAAAATGCGGAATCAAAAATTTCCTAACTCGGAAACCGGCGCTACCGCGGACAATTACCCGGATCGTTTACCATTAACCTAATGCTAGCAAACAAGAGATAGGGTGAGAAGTATACCGAGTGATCCGAGTCCTCCGGTCTTCTCTTCATCGTCCCGATCTCCCGCGGAAAGTCTTGCCTCCACATCGTCGCCTCCTCACCGGAAAGGGCACCACATCGCCTTCGTCTTTTACGGGCTCCCGCCTCAATACCGAGGCAACTCGAGCATGAAGCCGGCAACTCGACATGCTCAAGATGTGCTGTAGGAAGTGTAGTGTAGAATCATAGTCTCACTTTGGGGTTTGTTGCCTTTGGATGGAGGAATGAGAACAAGGAAAATATATGGTGCTTTCATTTTTCCTTGCATGAAGATATGAGATGATGAAATTTGTGTCATGCCAAAAATGAAATTTTCTCTCTTCTCCTCACAAGAGTGGCCGGCCAATCCTTTTATGGAAATGGTGAAGGGAAAATCTAATACAAGGGAGGTGATGGTAGGAACAAAGAAAAGGTGACCACATCCAAGGTCAACAAAACATCAACCATACTCACATCCAATCAAACCCATACCCTTTCAATCACACAAAGCAAGCATGGTTGAAAGATATCATAATAAATACTTTTGCAAGAAACCCCCCCACAAAGTGTTATTTGCAAAACTGCAAATAACCCCCTCCATCGGAAAAGTCCGGCCGGGAAAGAACAAAGGAAAACCGGCCGGAACGGAATGCAAACTGGCAACTCCAGAAAACTGGTCCCGTAATAAATTACAGGAAAACCCCGACACTGTGCATACACACCCGCATCTGTATTCCGACCGGATACAAATGCAATGAGACAAAATCTACACTGTACTAGACTAGTACCGGCTTAAACCAAAGCCGGCTAGTAAAATCCGTTCGATCCTGATCCGTGCAATACCGCACGTATCTGATCGAACCCTGCCATATAACTATACGGCCACTAGTACAAAACTGTCCGATCCTGATCCGTGCAATACCGCACGTGTCTGATCGGACCCTGCCATATCTCCATACGGCCTCTACAGCGTTTCGCCCGAAAGCTGAGTAACAGAAAGTGTGGTGGACTCTAAAGACTCGTCAATACTATGGCTGTGGATTTAACCACTGGCACGTCAGAGGTATAAGCCAATACGTGACGGGCCACCAGCTATTGACTAAAAGGGATGTCGATGAGCGAACTCATCCTGACACCCTACTGAGCCTGTCAGTGACAATATCCGTACAGTCCGGTCCGTTCGTCTATGATCATCGCATGGCGGGCCTAGGGGGTTGGTAAAAGTCAGACCCCCAAAAGCGGTACAAGTCGTGTCGGAGCGTAGCCCAGAACGCCCTGAGATACTACTGGAATACCTACCAGTAAATCTCCTGCCTCGGCCGAGGGCTTTGCGTAATGGCTCTCCTAGACACAGCGCGACCTCACCCCCAATACCGGGAGAGACGAACCCCTGCAGATCCGCTCACTGCCTCCATGTGGCTCGGGACTGTACCCAACTAAAACCTGTTTGCACGACTCATTTGAGCCGTGGTAGGGTAGTAATCAAAGCACAGTGGGAACTCACACGAGACAAATGACGATCTCAGGTCGATGAACTAACCTGTACACATGTCACCTGGGAACTGCTATCTGACGTCTGGTATAAGACCAACTAGCAGGTTCCCGGCGAGTCCTGTCCGGTGTACTCATAACCCAATGAGCACCTGTATACATCTTAGGTGAACCAACTGACACCAGTGGCTTGTGAGACCGGCCACCGCCCCTCGTCGGGGTCTCGACTATATACACTAGTCTACTAATGGAGTATCGATGCCCAGTCTCGAAACTCCCACGACTAGGGACCTTTTAAGGATGTGCTTATAGACCTCAGCTCCCACGTATATGATCGCCATCATACTGCTGGTCGTCAAGCAAGAATCCTAGGGGCTCTATCGACGTGTAATAGCGACGTGTCAGGTCACCTAAAGCAGTACACGATGATAAAGATAAACCAGATAGCATACTATCATCTCGAGTAAGACTGTCCTACCGGGATAGGTCCTCCCTCAATCATTGCAATCACGTGCCTGTGATCCAATAATTGACTCTGAGGGCACTAACTCCAACAGTAGACTCGTAGCCGAAGGATTTCCATTTCTATAGCGAGCTCCAGACCAGCTATCAGAGCCCCGTACTCAGCCTCGTTGTTTGTGCGAGGCTCGGTGAGAGAAAAAGAACGTCATAGGGTTCCCATCGATGGCGTGATGAACACCAATCATATCCCTGCTTTTATCTGCAGGATGCTTGATTTGCCAGAGGTCCTTATTGATGAGGCTCCATCGAAGTAGAGCTCCCAACATGGCTCATCTTCCTCGAGGTGCAGCACTTGTTCATCGGGTAACTCGCAATTGAGCGGTGACCCCTCTGATACGGGATGAGCAGCAAGGAAGTCTGCAAGAGCTTGCCCTTTTACTGCTTTCTGAGAAGTATAAACTATGTCAAACTCAAGCAGCATGACAGCCCATCTTGACATTCTACCGGCTAGACTTGCTTTGGTCATTAAGTGTTTGAGCGGGTCGACCTTGGAGATCAGCATAACCCGATGAGCAAACAGATAGTGCCTCAGCCTCTTCACAGCGAATATCAGAGCCAGGCATTGCTTTTCAATCGAGGAATAGTTGTGTTCCGCCCCAACTAAAGTTCGACTGAAGTAGTAGAGGGCATTTTCTTTTCCCTCCTCATTGTTCTGGGCAAGGAGCACACCGAGTGATTCATCTAGCGCGACAACCAACACCCATTTATAACACCTGGCAGTGGAATTCGATGTTAACAAATTATAGCACCCATTCTGAAGAGTGTAGAGAATCAGCGGTTTATTTGGAATGGGAGCGGCCAGCACTGGAGGGTGCAACAAGTACTGTTTGATGCTTTCGAACGCTTCTTGACATTCAACATCCCAGACAAAAGGAGCTCCTTTTTTCATGAGCTTTGAGAAGGGCCTACATCTCCCCGATAAATTTGAGATAAACCTTCGTATATAAGCAAGCTTGCCTTGAAAAGATCTTAGCTGCGTCAGATTCTTCGGAGGGGGCATCTCCATGATGGCATTTATCTTGGATGAGTCAACTTCAATCCCTCGATGTCGGACTATGAAGCCCAGGAATTTTCCCGATGACACGCCAAAAGCGCACTTCAGAGGATTCATTTTCAGACCGTACTCCCTTAGTCTAGTGAGAACGGTCCTAAGATCTTGGATGTGATCGGCCTTGGCTTTAGTCTTGACGACCAGATAATCAACATAACATTCGACGACCTTATGAATTAGGTCATCAAAGATATTGGTCATTGCCTTTTGATATGTAGCACCTGCATTTTTCAGTCCGAACGGCATCACTTTGTAGCAGTATATTCCGATCAGGGTTCGAAATGCTGTGTGTTTCTCATCCTCAGGCGACATCTTGATCTAATTATACCCAGACGAGCCATCCATAAAGGTGAACAGCTCGTAATTTGAGACGTCGTCGACCATCATTTACATGACCGGTAGCGGGAAGTCGTCTTTAGGACATGCCTTGTTGAGGTCCCTAAAATCGACACAAACTCGGATCTGCCCATTTTTCTTCTTCACTGGGACTATGCATGCGATCCGGTCCGCATATTTCTCTTCCCTGATGAAGCCGGCATCGATGAGCTTCTTGGTTTCCTCCATGACCTTTTCTTCTAGTTCCCTTCTCATTCTTCGAGGAGCTTGTTTGACTGGCTTAGCATCAGGAGATATAGCCAGTTTATGCACGGCCACTTCAGGGGAAAGGCCTGTCATTTCTTTGTATGTCCACGCGAAACAGTCGACGAACTCATGCAGCAGGGCAATTATCTGCTCTTTCATTTCCTCTGACAAGAGTAAGCTGATGTAGGTCGGCCTTGGATTATCGGGCGTTCCTAAGTCAATCTCGGTTAGCTCGTCAAAGGTTGCTTGTCCCCCATCTTCGAGCTCTTAAGGAGCTTCTTCTGGCTCGGCTATCTCGTCATCATCATTTGATCTTTCGCTAGCTTCACCAACATGGATCATGTAGCATGCTTTGGAATCAGGTTGAATGAAGCCTATGCCCCATCTATTTGGAATTCGTCCATCGATGAGTGCTCGGACCTGGGGTGGATGCCATAGCCCTTCATAAAACTTTGCTTCGGACTTCGTTTGATATAACCGGCATCCGCACCTTTTGAAATATTCCCGCATCTCGGGTGCATAGTATCTGGGATTGAGGACGGCTCTTATGCCTCTCTCATAGGGAAGGCACGCGACAGACAAATCGTCCGGATGCACAACGGGATTTGACCCATAAAACAGAATGCCCTTCTGTCCATTTTCCTCCCGGGAACGTAGAAAGTTTCTAGCTGGTCCACAGTAGAGACTGACAATGCATCGAGCTCTTTGCACATCTGCTACGGCACCCTTGTGACAACTAGGGACCCTTCTGCAATTTCGAAGGTCTCTCAAAGTTTCGCTTGCTGCATGAGGGTCCAATCTGCACATCTGTTGCACGGCAGGTCGTTGTTACCGCCGAAAGACGCGACCGAGGACGTTGGGACGTCTGGCCTGAATTTTGGGAGCAGATGCTATTTGGATTTATCCGTCCACCTCTCCGAAGATGCCAAATTGATTTATGGCACCGTGCATCGGAGGTTTAGACATATGCGGCCGATGTAGCAGACTTCGTTAGATTCCCCCTTGTTGTGAGCAGTTTTTGATTGTGGGGACGCTCTTCCCTGCAGGCGCAACCCCCTGTAGTTAATTACACTACCGCATCGCGGTAACAACTTTCTCCTTCTCCAGATGGTCTCTTCATGTCGTGTGTGTTTGTTTTATTTTTGATTGCCCGTAGATTGTATACGGAGACTAATTTATGTTGTCGCCCGTAGGGCGTGGATTACTCCAAATCCGTATTTTCTTAGATTTGGGTTTTGGGTTGGGTTTAAGGATCATTAATCTCATTTGAGACTAAGATCAACTTAAACATTTGTTAAGGATACGTTAGTCTAATTTTAGACTAAGATCAACTTAACAGGATCATTTAGATCCAATAAAAGAGTATTTAGACTCTATTGTTTTAGTTTAGGGACTTTGCAGTCCATTGTTAGATTAAGGACATTACGGTCCAATGTTAGTTTAAGGACATCTCGGTCCAGTTTAAAGACATCATAGTCTGTAAAGGTTAAGGACATCATAGTCCATGAGCTTAAGGACCCCACAGTCCAGTTTAGAGACATCATAGTCTGTAGGTTTTAGTTTAGGGACATCACGGTCCATAAGGTTAAGGACATCACGGTCCATGAGTTTAAGGACCTCACAGTCCAGTTTAGAGACATCATAGTCTGTAAGATTTGCTGGTTGTCAGGACCCGTCACCTCTCTGAAGACGTTGAAGAATTACAACGACACATATCAGAGGAATGAAGAGAGATACCCTTGAACCGATGTGGGTTGGGAGATCTGTAGTCTAATTTGGGACTAAAATCAATTAATTAGATTATGAGCATATGGGCTCAGTTGAATCTGAATTGAGGACTTATGGCCGACTTGGACTAAGTCCAATTAGGTTTAAAATGTTGGACATTTGTATAGGCTGCTGAACATTTGTCTAGGCTCAGCCCCCCTTTATTTAGCAATGCTAAGCATGGGTCTGGGTTCTGACAATATTTTTGTCTTTTATTGAATACCGAGCACTCGTATGCCATATGAGATGATCAATTTTGGAATACAAGAGTGTATTTGAGGTTCAGTCAAAGGGGAGTCTTGCCTCTGGAAGACTTAGCTAATTTAGGTTAAGACTGGTTTGAATATAGTGTTTAAACACTAGCACATATTTGGCGACCACGTGTTCCTACATGATGCATTTAAAATAGTGTTGAACACTAGGGATGAAATTCTTAAAATAGTGTTAAACACTAAAAAAATGAAGCGCTTACGTGAGGACACGTGAGGCGTCCTGGGATTGGGCCAAGCTTCCTTTATTTTATTCTCAGAATATTCAAATAAGTGTTAAACACTTAATCTTCATACCATCACGTGTGGACACATGATGGTGCCCACGCATTGGGTATTAACTCCTCAGTTTTACCTCGTTTTTCACTTTTTTTTAAAAAGAGGTGTTTGTCAGGGGTCACGTGAGGACACGTGAGGCGCCCAAAATCTGTTCTAACTTGGCTTTGTTCTCTTTATTTTGAGGAATTTATCAAAGGGTCATGTGGGAGCACGTGACCTCATCTCATTCATTCTTTTTTGACCATTGAGGGGAAGGTCACGTGTTGCCACATGATCATGTTGGGTACTTGATCTTTTTACGTGCATGAAAAGTCTAAGTCCCTTATTTAAGAATTTATTTCTTTTATAGGGCTAAACCCTAATTTTATTTAGAGGAATTAAATTCCTGTGTATTTGGAAGAATTAAATTCTTTAAACCGAATTCTCCCTCTAAGTTTTGGATCTACATGGCAGAATCTCCTTAAATTCTCAACTTATGGGGAGACCTGCTTCTGCAGATCTTCAACCAGAGGAAGAACTAAGTTCTTATATTAAGAGTTAAACCCTATTTTTGTTGGAGGAATTAAATTCCTATATACTTTGTGAGAGAATATAATTCTCTGAAGTTAGGTCTTCTCTTAGGTTTTAGATCTGCATGACAGAATCTCCCCGATGAGAATTAAATTCTCAACTTATGGAGAGATCTGCTTCCACAGACCTTCAACCAAAGGAAGAACTAAGTTCTTATTCAGAAGAGTTAAACTCTTAGTTTGAGAATTAAATTCTTTTTTTATTTTGTGGGAGCTTATAGGATGATCTCTTTCCCTCTCTTACCTAGGGTTTCTTTCCTTTCTGAAGAGATCTTCTTCTTTTTTGGAGAATTAAATTCTCTTCTTTTTTTTCTTTTCTGTCTTCTCTCTCTGTTGTTCTCTATTTGTTGTTCTTTTTTCCTTTCTTTTTGGCTCCTATTTATAGAAGAAAGAAAAGAATCAATTTGTTTAATCAATTTTTCATTGAAAGATTTTGATTGATTTTGTAACCAACATGATCTTTTAGGTTACTCGGTGAATTTTATCCACCATTGGATTTTTAATCCAAAAGATATTTTATTTGTTATTCCCGGTAGATTTTAGGAAAATATTTTCTTGTATATAATCTTTCTATAAGTTGGTGATTTTTAATCACCATTGGATTTTTAATCTAACAGTGCTTCCTTTACAGAGTGCAATCTTTTTGTTTGGAAAGATTTAGGGAAATATTAGGGTTTTTTATTTCCCTTAATTAGAATTTAATTCCGTTTCAAAGAGCCAAGCTCTGAAGATTTTCTTGGAATTTAATTCCTCTGTTGAAAAGGAATTTAATTTCTTCAGAGAACTTAGTTCTCAAAAAACACTTCTTGAGATTTTCATCTTCAGTTGTTCTTGATGAACAAAATTTTAGGAGAGATTTTGCTTGATTTGCACAGAGTTCATAATGGGTTTCTTAATCAGCACTTATTTTCTCCATGTGGATATTAATGGTTGTTCAGATTCCAACATCTGGATCAGTCTGTCCACTAAACCTTCACTGATTTTCATTTTCAGGTGCTATGGCCGCTCATCTGTATGACCTTAACGAAATTATTTCATATGGAGACATTCGCGCATTAGGCCGCTGCCAAAATCAGGAGTTCACAAACGCTCAGTGCGGCGAAATCATGCGTCTTTTTGATGAATACAATGGTCGACTGCTTGCTCGTCGTTCCGCTCTTTTGAAACTCATTGTGAGAACGATCTGGGAAGCACTTCCTTTATTCTATGCAGGCATGCCGCTCAAGGCATTGGATGATGCCGAAGATAAGGTACACTCAGTGTATCTGATGGGCCTAATCTCAAAGAAAAGGCGAGACAATCTTGTTGATATTCTGCATCAAACTTTCCAACAGGCGACGATAATCGCTGCCTATCGAAGGACGGAGGACATCAGTGAAGATCCTGACGCTTGCGAGCGTGAGAGGATGCATACGAGAATGGTCCGAGAGGCCCGAAACACTTTAGATGGCCTTACTTTTGAATTTCTCAATCTCTGTCATGGATTTGATGTCTTACCATTGTAAACATTTTCTTGTATTTTTGTATGAATTTTCGGAGCATGAATGACAAAACTCTTCCTTCCCTTTTCTGTGTTTACATGTGTTCTGTATGAAATTTTGTCATACCGTTATTGGTGTTTGTTCCCCGCCGAAAGACGCGGCAGAGACGCGATGGACGTCTTGCCTGAATTTCGGGGCAGATGCTAATTGGTGCTATCCGTCTACCTCTCCGAAGATGCCAAGTTGATTTTTGGCACCGTGTATCGGAGGTTTAGACGGATGCGGCCGATGTAGCAGACTTCGTCAGATCCCCCCTCGCTTGAGGGGTTTTTGATTGTGGGGACGCTCTTCCCTGCAGGCGCAAGCCCCTGCAGTTAATTACGCTACCGCATCGCGGTAACAACTTTCTCTTTCTCCAGCTGGTCACTTCGTGTCGTGGGTGTTTGTTTTGTTTGTGGTTGCCTGTGGATTGTATACGGAGACCAATTTATGTCGTCGCCTGTAGGACGTGGATTAGTCCAAATCCGTGTTTTCTTATATTTGGGTTTGGGGTTTTGGTTTGAGGATACGTTAGCCATATTTGAGGCTAAGATCAACTCAAACGTTTGTTAAGGATACGTTAGTCCAGTTTGAGACTAAGATCAACTTAACGGGATCGTTTAGATCCGACAAAAGAGCAATTGGCTCTAATGTTCCAGTTTAGGGACATTGTGGTCCATTAAATTTATGGCCGTCGGGACCCATCACCTCTCTGACGACGTTGAAGGATTACAACAACAGATGTCAGAGGAGTTCAGAGATGTACCCTTAAGCCAAAGTTGATTGGGGGATCTAGAGTCCAATTTGGGACTAAAGTCTGTTTGAAGGTTTAAGGACACGTTAGCCATATTTGAGGCTAAGATCAACTTAAACGGGATCGTTTAGATCCGACAAAAGAGCATTTGGGCTCTATTGTTCCAGTTTAGGGACATGGTGGTCCATTGCCAGTTTAGGGACCTGGTGGTCCAAGTTCCAGTTTAGGGACGTGGTGGTCCAATACCAGTTTAGGGACATGGTGGTCCATTGCCAGTTTAGGGACATGGTGGTCCAACATTCCCATTTTGGGGACGGATGTTAGTTTAAGGACACGTTAGCCATATTTGAGGCTAAGATCAACTTAAACGTTTGTTAAGGATACGTTAGCCTAATTGCCAGACTAAGATCAACTTAACAGGATCGTTTAGATCCAACAAAAGAGCATTTGGGGGCTCTATTGTTCCAGTTTAGGGACATGGTGGTCCATTCCAGTTTAGGGACGTGGTGGTCCAATTCCAGTTTAGGGACGTGGTGGTCCATTGCCAGTTTAGGGACATGATGGTCCATCTCCAGTTTAGGGACATGGTGGTCCATGTTCCAGTTTAGGGACGTGGTGGTCCATTGCATGTATGACCGTCGGGACCCGTCACCTCTCTGACGACGTTGAAGGATTACAACGACAGATGTCAGAGGAGTTCAGAGATGTACCCTTGAACCAAAGTTGATTTAGGGATTTATAGTCCAATTTGGGACTAAAGTCTGTTTGAAGGTTTAAGGATACGTTAGCCATATTTGAGGCTAAGATCAACTTAAACGGTTGTTAAGGATACGTTAGTCCAGTTTGGGACTAAGATCGACTTAACGGGATCATTTAGATCTGACAAAAGAGCATTTGGGCTCTATTGTTCCAGTTTAGGGACATGGTGATCCATTGCCAGTTTAGGGACATGATGGTCCATCTCCAGTTTAGGGACATGGTGGTCCATGTTCCAGTTTAGGGACGTGGTGGTCCATTGAATGTATGGTTGTCGGGACCCATCACCTCTCTGAAGACGTTGAAGGATTACAACGACAAATATCAGAGGAGCTCAGAGATGTACCCTTGAACCAATAAGTTAGTTGAAAGAGCAGATGTGCTCAGTTCAAGATGATTTGAGGACTTATGGCCAATTTGGGCTAAGTCCAATTGTGTTTGAAATATTGGCTCTCTGTTGGTCCATTGAAGGAGAGGCTTTGCCTCTAGAAACTTAGCCAATTGGGCTAAAGCTAGTGTTAAACACTAGAGGTCAACAGTGTTGAACACTGGGAATAAGATTAACAAGTTAGTGTTAAATACTAAAAGATAATCAGTGTTAAACACTAGCAACAGGGCTTTCAAATTAGTGTTAAACACTAAAGCAAATCAGTGTTAAACACTGGTAATCAGAGATTTCAAATTAGTGTTTAACACTAAAGCAAATCAGTGTTAAACACTGGGAACAAAGTCTTCAGATTAGTGTTAAATACTAAGGAGAGAGGGGTCACGTGTGGACACGCGAGAGCGCCCTGATTTCCCTTATTTTATTTTGTAGATCAGTATTTAACTCTTTTAATTCTGACGGCCATCACGTGTGAGCACGTGATGGAGGCCCCCGCTCTGGTGTGAGGGCGCCCTAAATGTGGAGCTAGATCTCCTTTGTTTTATCCTCAAATCTGCGAATAAGTGTTAACACTTAACACTTTTATTTTTATTTTAGAGCATCACATGTTGGCACGTGATGGGGATCTGTGCACCAATTGTTAAAGCATTTGCTGAGGGGTCACGTGATAACACGTGAGAGCACCCAAAGCTTTCATTTCCTTTGCTTTTTTCTTTCTGCGTTTTGGAAGTCACGTGGAGCACGTGATGACATCAAAAAGTGGGGCCAGATCCCCTTTATTTTGTTCTGCAAACAAGTGTTAAACACTTTTAATTTTCATAGCCATCACGTGTGGGCACGTGACGTATACTCATGCCCTGATTTATTAGAACATTTATTAGGGGTCACGTGGTGTCACGTGAGAGCGCCCAGAATTGTTTCTGCCTTTGCTTTTGTTCCATATATAATGAGGGTCACGTGGGAGCACGTGAGGTACTGCCTCAAAGCTTTCCTCTTCTCATTTTGGGGGATCTGTTCAGGGGTCACGTGGGGCACGTGACCCTAATTCTTTTAATGAACAGAGATCCTTTAAGTCTCCTTATCTTTAAGAATTAAATTCTTATTTAGGGTAAAACCCCAATTTTGATTCTGGAGGAATTAAATTCCTATTGTGAAATAATTAAATTCTTATTTAGGGTAAAACCCTAATTTTATCCCAAAGGAATTAAATTCCTATAATTTTGTGACCATTGAATTCTCAAAACTTAATTCCTCTTCTATGTTTTGGATCTGCATAGCAGGATCTCAACCCAATGAGAATTAAATTCTCAATTCATGGGGAGATGTGCACTTTGCAGATCCTCCACCAGAGAAAGAACTAAGTTCTTTTCTTTATATAAGAGTTAAACTCTTTTGAGAATTAAATTCTCTTTTTAAGCCTCTCTTTTCTTACCTAGGGTTTTTCTTTTGCAGAGAATTAAATTCTCCTCCCTCTGTTTCTTCTCTCCCTCAAAAAGTAGATCCCTTCTCTTCTCTTCTTGGCTCCTATTTATAGGAGAAGGAAAAGAATCAATTTGTTTAGCAAATCTCTCATTGAAAGATTTGATTTGATTGTTGAGAGATTTGATTTATATTTATCATTAATTCTGGGCCTTTAGATCATTCAGTGAATTTTATTCACCGTGGATTTTAAATCCAAAAGATATTCTATTTGTTATCTCGGTTAGATTTAGGGGGAATCTTTCCTTATTTAAGATTTTTCCATAAATTGGTGATTTTTAATCACCCTTGGATCTTTAATCCAACGGTTCCTATAATTCTTTTTCATTTGGAAAGATTTAGAGAAATTTAGAATTTTAATTCTATTTCGAAAGATTTTAGAGAAATTTAGAATTTTAATTCTATTAAACTGTAAGGCTTTCAAAGCCTGTCACGTGGTGGCACGTGACCCTTGGTCACGTGTGAGCACGTGACCCCCAAATTGGTCCCTTTAACAGCCGCTCGTTTATATTGTTGTTTTAACCATCACGTGTCAACACATGACCATTGGTCACGTGTGAGCACGTGATACCTCATTGAGGTAACTTCTGAGTTTTAATCAGGGAACACATTTTAGAATTTAATTCTATTCATTATTTTAGAGGCCTTAAGAGCCCATCACGTGTCTGCACGTGGCCCATGATCACGTGTGAGCACGTGATGTCCCATTGGGGTCTTTTCTAAGTTTTTATTATATCTTTTAACTCCTCCAGCGGGTATTTAAAGGTCCATCACGTGCGGACACGTAATGCCTCATAACTTTTGATCCCGGATGAATTATGGGGCCCATTATATATCAAATTGAAGGGCTTTTCGAGACGTTTTTGATACCATCAGAATTTATCTGTTTCTCATTCGGGAGTTTGTCAAAAAACAGCCCGGAAGATACTGGTTCCCATTTTCTTAAGCGTATCGCTGCCATTTGATACCTTGGACTCTTTTGCGCAGAAATTTTTGGCGGGAACAAATGCCCCCCACTACTTTGCCCACGTAAGTATATACGTGGGTGAAGTAGTGCAGAGTAATGCATAGCGTATGACCAGTTTCGGGTTGGTATATAACTTTCAGAATCTTGATCTGAGAAGATAACGAGCGGACACAAGCGTCGTCATTTATCATTGACTCAAATCTTGACTCTTAAGAGATATAGTTCCAAACCCTTAAATCCATGAGCCGCACCCTTCTATCTCTTTATGTCTTACTCTGGCGGGAAGTAGTTTATATGCTCATGAGCTTCTCCATTTCAGTGGCATGTAGCTTTGGCAAGTGTGGCTCATAGATGGTCCATCTTGACCTCTTTGCAGGGCAGTGATGGCTTGAGAGACAGGGGTAGGATCTGCCACCTAAGACTTTTCAACTTTACGAGCCGTGAGGGTCTCATAAAGACTTTTCTCCCTACGAGTCGTGAGGATCTCGTAGGTGTATTTTCTCCTTAGGAGTCGTGAGGATTCCTAAGTGTGTTTTCTCTTATAAGTCGTAAGGATCCTATAAGAGAGTTTTCCCTCTTACGAGTCGAGAGGACCCGTAAGCTGTTGTTTCCCTCCTTGTCGAGATTCGACTTTGGAGAGTGTGACCCATGGATAGTATGCAAGAGACCGTTTTGGGCCGACTTGCAGGGTCCCAGTGCTTAGGAAACAGGTTTTTTTAATCCCTATTGCCTAAGGCTTTATCTCACGAGTCGAGACGAATCGAGAAGTTCTCGCAAAGACATCAATTTCCTCACGAGTCGAAACGGATCGAGCAGATCTCGCAAGAATATCCTAACATCACAGTTAACCTCTGCTCTTTAAGACAGAAGTCCGTTAGGGTCTGTGGTACTTAGGGTTTTGGCCGTCGTACCGTCGCATGAGCTGATATATTCCTCGATGGGCAATCATGCTGTTCGAGTAGCCCTGCGACTGCCGTGTCTCTGATCCCTTCGGGGGCTGGACAAGACGTCTTCAAGCAATCCTCCTTGGCAGTTTGACCGTAGGAAGAGCAAGCGTTAGGAATTTGCCATGCCGCTTTTTACTTGAGGTTAGGCTCATTTTGGAGAGCCTCGATGAGTCATAACCACTCCGCGCTGGTGTGGGATGATCTTCAATAGTCTTTTAGGCTTTATATGACTTGCCGTTAAGACCCTGAAGCTAGGAATTTGGCCTTTGCTTCGTTTGCTGGCATCGCGTCTGCTGTATCGAGACAAATGTCGCGGTTGTCTCTAGGTTGCTGGTGAACCGTCGAGGTTTGGAACCAGGGATTTTGCCGTGACTCTTTTTGGTGATGTTGCGTCTGCCGTGTCGAGATGAACGTCGAGGTGGTGACCACTCTGTATTGATGTGGGATGATCTCCGATTGTCTTTCAGGCTTTATATGACTTGCCGTCAAGACCCTGAAGCTAGGAATTTGGCTTTTTGCTTCATTTGCTTTGGCGCGTCCGGATCCTGTTGGAGGAAGGATGCCGTAGTGACATCTCGTCTGCTGTATCGAGACGAACGTCGAGGTGGTGATCACTCTGTGCTGGTGCGAGATGATCTCCGATTGTCTTTCAGGCTTTATATGACTGGCCGTCAAGACCTTCAAGCTAGGAATTTAGCCTTTTGCTTCATTTGCTTTGGCATGTTCGGATCCTGTTGGAGGAAGAATGCCGTAGTGACATCTCGTCTGCTGTATCGAGACGAACGTCGAGATGGTGATCACTCTGTGCTGGTGCGAGATGATCTCCGATTGTCTCTCCGGCTTTATATGACTTGCCGTTAAGATGCTGAAGCTAGGAATTTGGCCTTTTGCTTCATTTGCTTTGGCGTGTTCGGATCCTGTTGGAGGAAGGATGCCGTAGTGACATCTTGTCTGCTGTATCGAGACGAACGTCGAGGTGGTGATCACTCTGTGCTGGTGCGAGATGATCTCCGATTGTCTTTCAGGCTTTATATGACTGGCCGTCAAGACCTTAAAGCTAGGAATTTGGCCTTTTGCTTCATTTGCTTTGGCGCGTCCGAATCCTGTTGGAGGAAGGATGCCGTAGTGACATCTCGTCTGCTGTATCGAGACGAACGTCGAGGTGGTGATCACTCTATGCTGGTGCGAAATGATCTCCGATTGTCTTTCAGGTTTTATATGACTTGCCGTCAAGACCTTGAAGCTAGGAATTTGGCCTTTTGCTTCATTTGCTTTGGCGTGTCCGGATCCTGTTGGAGGAAGGATGCCGTAGTGACATCTCGTCTGCTGTATCGAGACGAACGTCGAGGTGGTGATCACTCTGTGCTGGTGCGAGATGATCTCCGATTGTCTTTCAGGCTTTATATGGGTTGCCGTCAAGACCTTGAAGCTAGGAATTTAGCCTTTGCTTCATTTGCTTTGTCATGTTCGAAGCCTGTTGGAGGAAGAACGTTATTGTTGACATTGCGTCTACTGTATCGAGGCGAATGTCACGGTTGTCTCTAGATTGTTGCTGAACCGTCGAGATCTGGAACCAGGGATTTTGCCGTGACTCCTTTTGGTGATGTCGCGTCTGCTGTATCGAGACGAACGTCGAGATGGTGACCACTCCACACTGGTGCGAGATGATCTCCGATTGTCTTTCCGGTTTTATATGACTTGCCGTTAAGACCCTGAAGCTAGGAATTTAGCCTTTGCTTCGTTTGCTGGCATTGCGTCCTCTGTATCGAGACGAATGTCGTGGTTGTCTCTAGGTTGCTGGTGAACCGTCGAGGTTTGGAACCCGGGATTTTGCCGTGGCTCCTTTTGGTGATGTTATGTCTGCTGTATCGAGACGAACGTCGAGGTGGTGACCACTTCGCCTTGGTGCGAGATGATCTCCGATTGTCTTTCAGGCTTTATATGACTTGCCGTTAAGACGTTGAAGCTAGGAATTTGGCCTTCGCTTCGTTTTCTGGCATTGCGTCCTCTGTATCGAGACGAATGTCGTGGTGGTGATCACTCCATGTTGATGCGAGGACCAGGATCCGCTCTGGACGTTTCCCACGTGGTCGAATAGTGACGTTATCTGCGTTCCACGTGACCAAGAATTTTGCTCTAGATGCTTCACACGGGTTCACTGCCGAGTTAGGCGAGGACTAGGCTCCACTCTGGATGGTTCGCGTGGGTTCACTGCCGTGCTCTGCGAGGACCAGGATCCGCTCTGGACGTTTTTCACGGGGTCAAAGAGTGACGTTATCCGCGTTCCACGTAACCAGGAATTTTGCTCTAGATGCTTCACACGGGTTCACTGCCGCGTTAGGAGAGGACTAGGCTCCGCTCTGGATGCTTCACACGAGTTCACTGCCGTGCTCTGTGAGGACCAGGATCCGCACTGGACGTTTTCCATGGGGTCAAAGAGTGACGTTATCCGCGTTCCACGTGATCAGGAATTTTGCACTAGATGCTTCACACGGGTTCACTACCGCGTTAGGCGAGGACTAGGCTCCACTATGGATGCTTCGCACGGGTTTACTGCCGTGCTCTGCGAGGACCAGGATCCGCTCTGGACGTTTTCCACGGGGTCAAAGATTGACGTTATCCGCGTTCCACGTGACCAGGAATTTTGCACTAGATGCTTCACACGGGTTCACTGCCGTGCTCAGCGAGGACTAGGCTCCGCTCTGGATGCTTCACACGGATTCAATGCCGTGCTTTGCGAGGACCAGGATCCGCTCTGGACGTTTTCCACGGGGTCAAAGAGTGACGTTATCCGCGTTCCACGTAACCAGGAATTTTGCACTAGATGCTTCACACGGGTTCACTGCCGTGCTCGGCGAGGACTAGGCTCCGCTCTGTATGCTTCACAGGGGTTCACTGCCGTACTCTGCGAGGACCAGGATCCGCTCTGGACGTTTTCCACGGGGTCAAAGAGTGACGTTATCCGCGTTCCACGTAACCAGGAATTTTGCACTAGATGCTTCACACGGGTTCACTGCCGTGCTCGGCGAGGACTAGGCTCCGCTCTGGATGCTTCACACGGGTTCACTGCCGTGCTCTGCGAGGACCAGGATCCGCTCTGGACGTTTTCCACGGGATCAAAGAGTGACGTTATTCGCGTTCCACGTAACCAGGAATTTTGCTGATTGTATCCGGATTTCACGGGATGGAGGTTTGACTGTTGGCGATATGTATACCACCGAGCCATAGAACTGGGAGTTGCCGCTGTTCCGCTTAGCTTAGCGTTGTGTCCGTTGTTACGAGACGAGTGTTGAAACGATCTCCAGGTCTCCTTTGGCCCGTCGAGACTTGGCTTCCTCTCCTGATGAAACCTGGGGGAGAAGTATGATCTCTTTTTTGTTTACGCCCTTGGATTGTGTACAGGGTGTGATGAAACATCACCTGTAGGGCAAAAATTTTCATTCTTTCCTCATTCATTTTTTTTATTCTTTCCGCGACGCTCTATCATTTCAGCTTTTTATATCGCGAAGATCGCGATTGCCCAATCATTTCGGCTATTTTTCGCGGTGCCCAATCATTTCGGCTATTTATTTTATTTTTACTCACTGCTTTTTATTGCGAGTTGCCCAATCATTTCGGCTGTTTTTTTTATATTTTACTCGCTACTTTTTATTGCGAGTTGCCCAATCATTTCGGCTATTTTTGTATGCATACATTTTTACTTGCTGATTTCGTTGCAAGTTGCCCCATCATTTCGGCTATTTCATATGCATTTTTGGCTCACTGTTTTTTTTATCGCGGGTGTGGAACTTGGAATCTGATGCCAATCTCAGCATCAGCATCGCTACAACTGGAATATTGCCACGAGAGAATCATCATTTGCCATGAACGGACTTGGAATTTGATACCGGTTTAGGCATCAACATCGCCACAACTGGGACATTGCCAGGAGGAATCATCATTTTCCTCTGTCGATGTTGAACAAAGGTGGCTTAGCGAACAGGGTTAGGATCCCGTCGACTAAGGCTTGAGCCGTAAGGGTCTCACAAAGATATTTCTCCCTACAAGTCGTGAGGATCTCGTAGGTGTGTTTTCTCCTTAGGGATCGTGAGGATTCCTAAGTGTATGTTCCCCTGTAAGTCGTAAGGATCTTACAAAAGGGTTTTCTCCTTACAAGTCGAGAGGACTTATAAGGGTTGTTCACCGTATGGACATATCCCCGGTCACGGGTGGGACTTAGTTAGGGAAATGTTTATTCGTGCCCGTGGATTGTATACAATGGTCAGTATTGAGCCACTTGTAGGGCAATATCGAAGGTTGTGGGGGTTTCTTAAGAACAGGTTCAGGTCTCTGTAACTTAAGACTTTCAAATCTTATGAGCCGTGAGGGTCCCATAAGAGAGTTCTCCTTACGAGTCGTGAGGATCTCGCAAGTGTAATTTCTCCTTAGGAATCGTGAGGATCCCTAAGTGTATTGCTCCCTTGTGAGTCGTAATGATCTCACGCGGGTGGTTTCTCCTTACAAGGTCGAGATGACCTTATAAGTGTCTTTTAACGAGGTTGCGTCCTTTCGGGTTTTCACAAACACTCGCCGGTAGCCCTGCTGTTTTTACTCACGGAGCCCTTTCGGGTTTTCATCCGTGCCCATTTTGCTTGTGGACATACCGTTTTTTTTATTCTTCTTTTTTTTTATTCTTCTTTTTTTTTCCTTTCTTTTTTTTTCTTTCTTTTTTTTTTAAACGAGGTCGCGCCCTTTCGGGTTTTCACGAACACTCGCCGGTAGCCCTGCTGTTTTTACTCACGGAGCGCTTTCGGGTTTTCATCCGTGCCCATTTTGCTTGTGGACGTACCGTTTTTTTTTTGTTTTTTTTTTGGCACGTCAGCCTGAAGATGCTGCGGGTTGGGAGTAGTTTAACGACGTTTCGGTCATTTGCAAGTTTTAGGACATTGCAGCCCGCCGTTAGTTTAAGGACGTTTCGGTCCGCCGTCGCCGTATTTGAGACGCATCTCTAGTTTACTGATTTTTCGGTCTATGGGTCTTTCCCTGAGCATGATGCCCCCGGCATATCCACCTTTGTCGGAGCATGTTGTTGTGGCGGGTTTACTTTCTACTTTTCGGGCAGCGCGAACTTGCCCTGTTAATATTGGTCTTCAACCCAGTTTTTGAAGACGTAGCAATTTTCGAGTGGGTGACCCATTACTCTGTGGTAGGGACAATAGTTAGGATTGTTAACGTCACCTGGTTGCAATGGACGTTTTGGATCTGGCAGAGTGATGAGCCCGCTGCGCACTGCTAGCTCGAACAATCTCTTTGTTTTATCTTTGGAAAACGAGTAAGGACGTTTCAACTTCTCATTGAGATATCGCGGCTTGTTGTTTTGACGACAAAATGGTCTCGGCTTACTCGGCTGTTGTTGAGTGTTGGCAACAAAGGCCGTTTTTTCCTTTTCCTTTCTCATTTCGTTTGCTCCGTCGTTTGCGGGTCCGAGATTCTTTTCGGGTAGCGTGAGATTGTACGGCTGGACGTTCTCGCAACTCTCCAATTCTTTTGTTTTAGAAATGAATTCGTCGAAGAGAGGGTTGAGGGCGGCTTCTTCGTCAGAATCGCTTCCAAAGGTGAGAACTCGTGATCCCCCGGGCTCGTCCCTATGACAATTGCCGGCAACTCTTTTATGCTCATCTGTCATGTTCTTTTGCTGTCTACGAGCTTCCCGCTTTATTCTATTGACGTGTTGTCTATGAGCGACATATCCTTGCCACCAACACTTAAAGGAGTTACAGTCTTCAGTAGGATGTGCGATCCTCTGATGATATAAGCACAAGTTGGGGTGTACGTCCGTTTCATCAAAATGTATACCACCAGGAAAATTTTCTCTGAAAGAGGGCGGCCTCATCCCCATTGATATGGCTTTGGCGAATCGTTTCCTTGTCTTGATCCTGCTTTCATTTGCGGCGGATGTACTTTGATCTGGTGGGAGTGTTTCGACCGTTTTGTCCTGTCGCCGGCGTTTGGCCTTTTCAAATATGGCCATCTCACGCTTCCAGTCGGCTTTACTTTTCAGATGAATCTTATTCAGGAAGGCATCGATCATCTCGTCTGACGGCCACAGAAGTTCTGGTTCAGGATCCGCCCCGGTTTCTCAGTGCAAAGAGCCTCTTTATCATCTATCAAAGAGTGAGGATCACATGACAACTTGCTACGTAGTCCTCAGATTCATCTGATGAGTCATCTCCATCATTTTCGTCCTCGAGGACGTGGCTGAGAAACTCTTGGAGCGTGATTGGAATCCGCGCCTTCTGGTTATACTCTTCCAGCGCGTCAATCTGTTTCTGCAAATCCGTGCGCTTGTCGCCAGGCTTCACGGGCTTCTTGGATTTCTCCTTCTTTTTCGAAGATTTCGACGGCTGGGTGTGAATGCTTTGGCTATCACCCCGATATTTGGAATTGGGCGCGGCTTCAGCATCCCCTTGATGATCTCAGGTTCCAACGGGTTCTTCCATCTAATCGCCGGGCACGTCTGAAGATCATTTAGCATCCTTTTGGTCTTGGCCGAAAGAGCCACCTCCCATGGAGCTTCCTCAACAAAAGAGCACGTTGCCCCCAGTGTGTTTGTCTTCTTAGGAGTGTGAGGCTGTGGCGGGTTCACCTTCCAGTTTTCGGATAACGCGAACTTTCCTTGTTGGTACTGATCTTCGATCCATCCCTTAAAGACGAAGCAATCTTCGATTGGATGGCTTACCGCTTGGTGGTAAGGGCAGTAATTAAGATCGTTGACATCGCCTGGCTGCAACGGACGTTTTGGATTCGGCAGATGGATGAGCCTGTTGCGCACTGCCAGCTCGAACAGTCTCCTTGTTTTATCCTGAGGAAACGAATAAGGACGTCCCAGTCTCTCCTCGAGGGACGGGCGTGGTCGCACATTGTTTTGGCGAACAACCGGCTTTGAATTGCTCGGCCGTTGTTGAGTATTGGCGACGACGATCGCTTTCCCTTTTCCTTTCTCATTTCGAGAGTCTGGCTTTGGAAGAGACGGTTTATGTCCCATCTGATCCATTTGGGCTAACTTGTCGATCAAGGCCTGGAAAGTAGTTGGCTTGAAGAACATCATGAACTGCAAGATGGTCGCTTGCGGATCGAGAGTGCCCACGAACATGCTTACCGCAGGTGCTTCTTCGATCCGTTGTTCGCATTTCGACCACAGATTCCGCCATCGTGTTGCGTATTGAACCCACGTTTCGCCTGGCCTTATCTTAGCGTTCATTAGTGCTGTTATCGGTGTGCGCTCGCTGGCGCCTGCAAATCTTTGTGTAAACAGTAGCTCCATCTCCGCAAATATTTTGACAGAGTCGTTAGGTAGCTCCGAATACCATTCAAAGGTCGTTTCTGCTAAGCTACCGACGAATTGGCGAAGCAACAGTTTGTCATCGCCTCCAGTATAGCTGGATAAGGCCCTGAACTGGGCGACATGCTGATGTGGATTCCCTGTCCCTTTATATACGTGGAACTTAGGGATCGTATATCCCGGCGGATATTTTATCTGATCATACCACCCTGGATACGGTCGCCCAGTTCTAACAACTTGTTCAGCCGCTTCGTTTGCCTGGTGAACTCGTATCTGCTGAGCTATATAGTCATCCAGGGCAGCTTTAGAGATTGTATCCTCTTTGGTTGTTGATAAGGCCGGTGGAGGATTCGACGTTTCTCCCTTTTCATCTTCGAGGACGATCGGAGGATCTTCAGCAGGAGGATCTTGTTGGATCATCATACCTACCATATCCTGAAACAAAAGGTCCATTCGCTTTGTATTGGCTGCTTGTTCCGCAGCCTCTTTATCCTTCTTTTCCAGTATCCTGCGAAGGAATTCAGCGTCAGTTTCCTGTTCCTGACGTTGATCCGAGGATGCTTCGGGGCTTTCTTTTGGCCCGGTGAGTGCGGCATCGCATTCATCATTTCTTGGAGCTTCTGCTGCTGCTCTTGAACCTTAGTCACTGATCGCGTAAGCGGTCGATGACCTGTGGATATGCGGCTATCCTCTTTCCCGGACGCCATGTAGACGGTATGTACCACCATGCCCGGACTCAGGGCGTTTAGGCTCATCGCCTTTGACATTTTCCGCAGGCGTGGAGACTTTCTCCGGCCTTCTTCTCTTGTGGGCCATCGAAGTTGAGGGAGCCGTTGCAGCAGGCACCCAAGTGGTTGTCGTCCTTTGTGATTTGACAGGACGGTTCTTTCCTTCCGGACCTTCAACTTCTTTTGCTGGGGGGAGAAATTTCGATCAATCACCGAGTCTTGGACATGGTGCCAGACCTTGTAGATTATAAAGGACAGCCGCTGAGAGGACTGTTCTGGCTTGGTTTCCGCAACATTTCCCACAGGAGGAGGGGATCTTTTTAGTACGGCGGTAGGAGAGTTTCTGCGCACCGTGTTCAGCAATTCAAAGCTGTTCCCAGTTGGAACAGCAGCATCGATCCCCACCGTTGGAGCTGGTGGAGTTATCTCAGAGGGGGAGTTTCCCCCAGCCTTCCTCACTCGGCGCCAGTGGTGACGTCGAGCATGTCGTGCGGATGAGATCACCTCCGTTGTTGGATAAGCTT
This sequence comes from Agapanthus africanus, assembly GCA_030015575.1. Lineage (NCBI taxonomy): Eukaryota > Viridiplantae > Streptophyta > Magnoliopsida > Asparagales > Amaryllidaceae > Agapanthus > Agapanthus africanus. The sequence goes on along the minus strand of JASDDO010000024.1, from coordinate 870,675,808 downwards.
CTTCATGCCTCCTGCTTTGAGGAGAGACTGTTATTGGTGCTAGCCTATCGAAGACTGACGCTCGTTGAGAGGCAATGTCTAATCTGTCAAAGACAGACCTCTGAGCAGGGGAAGCAGCTTTGAGGATCTCGCCTGGAGCAGCAACCGGAATGGCCAGCCTTGTAAAAACTAACTTCTTGGAAGGAGGAGTCTTTCCAATGATTTCTTCCGCTTGAGCCGGGATAGCTATCCGCTTTGGGATGGCAGCTTCGGGTATCGCGGGTTTGCAGACATTCTGGCCCAGTCTGTTGAAAACTGAGGTATTGAAGCCGGGCGACCCGTTGAGAGGGGTCGCGGCAGTGGTAAGCCGATCCAAGACCGACTTCTTTGGGGCTTCTTGCAACGTCATTGTGGCATTGAAGCTCAACGGTGGGAGCATGGTCCCGAAGAATAATCCAGTGGTGGCCTGAGTTACCTGCTCCACTGGCATCTTGAAAAGGGAGGCCGCTTGGGGCCCATAAGTCACTCCTCCAGCAAGGACCGAGCGAGAGTTGCAGTTGCAGGCAGTGCAGTTTGAAACTATTGATCTTCTGTTTTCTGCACGGAGCAAGACACCAAATCTTAGTACCTCAAATCCAAAGGCAACCACAGCAAACCGCGATTCGTTCGCGAACACGACACACGAAGTGTGGAGTGGAAATAGGAAGAGGTCCCACCGGGCGTGCCAGAATCTGTTCCCCGTCGAAAGAAGCGGCAGAGACGCGATGGACGTCTTGCCTGAATTTCGGGGCAGATGCTAATTGGTGCTATCCGTCTACCTCTCTGAAGATGCCAAGTTGATTTTTGGCACCGTGTATCGGAGGTTTAGACGGATGCGGCCGATGTAGCAGACTTCGTCAGATTCCCCCTTGCTTGAGGGGTTTTTGATTGTGGGGACGCTCTTCCCTGCAGGCGCAAGCCCCTACAGTTAATTACGCTACCGCATCGCGGTAACAACTTTCTCCTTCTCCAGCTGGTCACTTCGTGTCGTGGGTGTTTGTTTTGTTTGTGGTTGCCCGTAGATTGTATACGGAGACCAATTTATGTCGTCGCCCGTAGGACGTGGATTAGTCCAAATCCGTGTTTTCTTAGATTTGGGTTTGGGGTTTTGGTTTAAGGATACGTTAGCCATATTTGAAGCTAAGATCAACTCAAACGTTTGTTAAGGATACGTTAGTCCAGTTTGAGACTAAGATCAACTTAACGGGATCGTTTAGATCCGACAAAAGAGCAATTGGTTCTAATGTTCCAGTTTAGGGACATAGTGGTCCATTAAATTTATGGTCGTCGGGACCCATCACCTCTCTGAAGACGTTGAAGGATTACAACGACAGATATCAGAGGAGTTCAGAGATGTACCCTTAAGCCAAAGTTGATTGGGGGATCTAGAGTCCAATTTGGGACTAAAGTCTGTTTGAAGGTTTAAAGACACGTTAGCCATATTTGAGGCTAAGATCAACTTAAACGGGATCGTTTAGATCCGACAAAAGAGCATTTGGGCTCTATTGTTCCAGTTTAGGGACATGGTGGTCCATTGCCAGTTTAGGGACGTGGTGGTCCAAGTTCCAGTTTAGGGACGTGGTGGTCCAATACCAGTTTAGGGACGTGGTGGTCCATTGCCAGTTTAGGGACATGGTGGTCCAACATTCCTATTTTGGTGACGGATGTTAGTTTAAGGACACGTTAGCCATATTTGAGGCTAAGATCAACTTAAACATTTGTTAAGGATACGTTAGCCTAATTGCCAGACTAAGATCAACTTAACAGTATCGTTTAGATCTAACAAAAGAGCATTTGGGGGCTCTATTGTTCCAGTCTAGGGACATGGTGGTCCATTCCAGTTTAGGGACGTGGTGGTCCAATACCAGTTTAGGGACATGATGGTCCATCTCCAGTTTAGGGACATGGTGGTCCATGTTCCAGTTTAGGGACGTGGTGGTCTATTGCATGTATAGCCGTCGGGACCCGTCACCTCTCTGACGACGTTGAAGGATTATAACGACAGATGTCAGAGGAATTCAGAGATGTACTCTTGAACCAAAGTTGATTTAGGGATTTATAGTCCAATTTGGGACTAAAGTCTGTTTGAAGGTTTAAAAATACGTTAGCCATATTTGAGGCTAAGATCAACTTAAACGGTTGTTAAGGATACGTTAGTCCAATTTGGGACTAAGATCGACTTAACGGGATCATTTAGATCCGACAAAAGAGCATTTGGGCTCTATTGTTCCAGTTTAGGGACATGGTGGTCCATTGCCAGTTTAGGGACATGATGGTCTATCTCCAGTTTAGGGACAGGGTGGTCCATGTTCCAGTTTAGGGACGTGGTGGTCCATTGAATGTATGGTTGTCGGGACCCATCACCTCTCTGAAGACGTTGAAAGATTACAACGACAAATATCAGAGGAGCTCAGAGATGTACCCTTGAACCAATGAGTTAGTTGAAAGAGCAGATTTGCTCAGTTCAAGATGATTTGAGGACTTATGGCCAATTTGGGCTAAGTCCAATTGTGTTTGAAATATTGGCTCTCTGTTGGTCCATTGAAGGAGAGGCTTTGCCTCTAGAAACTTAGCCAATTGGGCTAAAGCTAGTGTTAAACACTAGAGGTCAACAGTGTTGAACACTGGGAATAAGATTAACAAGTTAGTGTTAAACACTAAAAGATAATCAGTGTTAAACACTAGCAACAGGGCTTTCAAATTAGTGTTAAATACTAAAGCAAATCAGTGTTAAACACTGGTAATCAGAGATTTCAAATTAGTGTTTAACACTAAAGCAAATCAGTGTTAAACACTGGGAACAAAGTCTTCAGATTAGTGTTAAATACTAAGGAGAGAGGGGTCACGTGTGGACACGCAAGAGCGCCCTGATTTTCCTTATTTTATTCTGTAGATCAGTGTTTAACTCTTATAATTCTGACGGCCATCACGTGTGAGCACGTGATGGAGGCCCCCGCTCTGGTCTGTTAGAATGCTCATTAGGGGTCACGTGGTGACACGTGAGGGCGCCCTAAATGTGGAGCCAGATCTCCTTTGTTTTATCCTTAAATCTGCGAATAAGTGTTAACACTTAACACTTTTATTTTTATTTTAAAGCATCACATGTTGGCACGTGATGGGGATCTGTGCGCCAATTGTTAAAGCATTTGCTGAGGGGTCACGTGATAACACGTGAGAGCGCCCAAAACTTTCATTTCCTTTGCTTTTTTCTTTCTGCGTTTTGGAAGTCACGTGGAGCACGTGATGACATCAAAAAGTGGGGCCAGATCCCCTTTATTTTGTTCTGCAAACAAGTGTTAAACACTTTTAATTTTCATAGCCATCACGTGTGGGCACGTGACGTATACTCATGCCCTGATTTATTAGAACATTTATTAGGGGTCACGTGGTGTCACGTGAGAGCGCCCAGAATTGTTTCTGCCTTTGCTTTTGTTCCATATATAATGAGGGTCACGTGGGAGCACGTGAGGTATTGCCTCAAAGCTTTCCTCTTCTCATTTTGGGGATCTGTTCAGGGGTCACGTGGGGCACGTGACCATAATTCTTTTCATGAACAGAGATCCTTTAAGTCTCCCTATCTTTAAGAATTAAATTCTTATTTAGGGTAAAACCCCAATTTTGATTCTGGAGGAATTAAATTCCTATTGTGAAATAATTAAATTCTTATTTAGGGTAAAACCCTAATTTTATCCCAAAGGAATTAAATTCCTATAATTTTGTGACCATTGAATTCTCAAAACTTAATTCCTCTTCTATGTTTTGGATCTGCATGGCAGGATCTCAACCCAATGAGAATTAAATTCTCAATTCATGGGGAGATGTGCATTTTGCAGATCCTCCACCAGAGAAAGAACTAAGTTCTTTTCTTTATATAAGAGTTAAACTCTTTTAAGAATTAAATTCTCTTTTTAAGCCTCTCTTTTCTTACCTAGGGTTTTTCTTTTGCAGAGAATTAAATTCTCCTCCCTCTGTTTCTTCTCTCCCTCAGAAAGTAGATCCCTTCTCTTCTCTTCTTGGCTCCTATTTATAGGAGAAGGAAAAGAATCAATTTGTTTAGCAAATCTCTCATTGAAAGATTTGATTTGATTGTTGAGAGATTTGATTTATATTTATCATTAATTCTGGACCTTTAGATCATTCAGTGAATTTTATTCACCGTGGATTTTAAATCCAAAAGATATTCTATTTGTTATCTCGGTTAAATTTAGGGGGAATCTTTCCTTATTTAAGATTTTTTCATAAATTGATGATTTTTAATCACCCTTGGATCTTTAATCCAACGGTTCCTATAATTCTTTTTCATTTGGAAAGATTTAGAGAAATTTAGAATTTTAATTCTATTTCGAAAGATTTTAGAGAAATTTAGAATTTTAATTCTATTAAACTGTAAGGCTTTCAAACCCTGTCACGTGCTGGCACGTGACCCTTGGTCACGTGTGAGCACGTGACCCCCAAATTGGTCCCTTTAACAGCCACTCGTTTATATTGTTGTTTTAACCATCACGTGTCAACACGTGACCATTGGTCACGTGTGAGCACGTGATACCTCATTGAGGTAACTTCTGAGTTTTAATCAGGGAACAGATTTTAGAATTTAATTCTATTCATTATTTTAGAGGCCTTAAGAGCCCATCACGTGTCTGCACGTGGTCCATGATCACGTGTGAGCACGTGATGTCCCATTGGGGTCTTTTCTAAGTTTTTATTATATCTTTTAACTCCTCCAGCGGGTTTTTAAAGGTCCATCACGTGCGGACACGTAATGCCTCATAACTTTTGATCCCGGATGAATTATGAGGCCCATTATATATCAAATCGAAGGGTTTTTCGAGACGTTTTCGATACCATCAGAATTTATCTATTTCTCATTCAGGAGTTTGTCAAAAAACAGCCCGGAAGATACTGGTTCCCATTTTCTTAAGCGTATCGCTGACATTCGATACCTTGGACTCTTTTGCGCAGAAATTTTTGGCGGGAACAGTGTTCATGCGTTTGGCACGTGAGTCACTGTTGGGGATTTCAATCTCTCATTGGCTCCTGCTCATGTGTTATGCATGTGCAGCGATGTTTTAATTTCCAATAAAGGTCCAGGCCGTTGCTCATGTGCTTTGCACGTGGGGCTCTGTTGATGGGGTCGCTTCGTTTCCTTACACCGATTCCAACGAATCATCTCTTTTATTTCCCATGCTCTCCCCTTTTTCTGGGCCTTGGGAATAGTTTCATCATGCACCATATTTTCTGTGCATAGCATTGAATCCTCCTCTTTATAACCCGAAGCTATGCATTCCTTTCTCTCTTCACAGAAAAACCTGGTGATTATCTTGAGAAATCAACTAAGTGCCATGGCTTGCAACTGCCTCAATGCTCGTCGACAACCATGGGAGGTGCCCGTTGAGAAGATGATTCCTCGCTTTGCTGCGCGGCTGGTGGATCCTCTTCTCACGGATGCCGAATGCGACACGGTGACGTATGAACTCCTAGTTCGTAGGGAATTTCCCCTTCCTATGAGTTCCATTTGGCTACGGATGGTCTTTTCATCCATGCTTGCGGACATCCCTCCCCATCCGACAGAGATGACTTCGGCGATGCTTGATGCGGCGGAGGACAAAATTGAGTGTTTCTATGAGGCATGCTTGCTTACCCGGGCTCTGAAGGATCGTTCGATTCATCTTCTAGGTCAGATAAGAACCCGGAGGGCTGTCATGTCCGCTTTTGCTGATGGGCTTGGCGCTAATCGGTAGGGAGCAACCCCTCGTGAAAACCATCGCTTTGACGTGTTGGAGAAGGCATAGAGGGAGCTGGAGAACTTTGTTTTTTGTTTTGTTAACCCTAGTATCACTGATCCCATGTTTGGCGATCTTTTCCCCATAGAGTAGTATGCTTTAACTCGATGTACTCCTCTTATTATTGGTTGTTGCATGCTTTTTATTAAATCCTTTCCGTTCATCATATATTCGTACATGCGTCCCTACTATATACATGAGCTTTATACTTTAACCCTAGGAATTTCCTTTAAATGTGAGCGCTACTGTTGCGTTGTCAGCACGTTTTAGATACCGTCTCTATTTAAGCTGGCATATGGTCGCAAATGCGCGCTTGATGGGGCACATATAAAGGATCCTTCTTATTGCCTTACATAGCACACGGTTTGTGCATGTTTTGGTTCGGATACCGTCGTCGAGTGGGGGCTTGTTTGCATAGTCTTGAATGTATGCGCCTTCCGTCAGAGGTTGTGGCTACAAAGGCGAGCTTATGGGGGCTGATTGAACGGTGCGCCGCAAATATGCTGTCATGCGAGAAGAGGCTCAGCCGAAAATTTTCAGAGAGGAAGCTGGCTTCAAATGCGCTAGGGGAACTTCAAGCTGAACTTACGGCCAAGACCACTCATGCGTATGAACTCTGGCGGGTGCTTCAAGAAGCTATTAGGGAGGTGGTAGCTATTGATAAAGCCGTCATTTTTATCCGCGAGATGGTTGAAGCCCACAAAGTCACCGAACAAGAGCTTGAGAGTCGGCTCGCCTCATACCAGGCCCAACAGTCTCAAGCGGAGGCCCGTCTCGTAGCGATAACAAATTATGAAGCCGAGGCCCAGCAGAAAAAGGATGAACTGACAAATCTGTTAAATCGTCCGCCGGCTTGAAAATTTGTATATTTTTCCTTTTATTCTTCTTTTGTACATACTCCTTAATGAGAGTATTTTTTTTATAGATTGTAATTTGTATTCATTTTGATTAATGAATAAAAGACATATTTTTCTTGTCTCCCTCTGTCATTTTTTCTCTTTGCTGTATTTTCGTTATGTTACTCTAGCAAGCGTAGAGAATATTTCGTCCTAGCCTTCTTGTAGGGTATCGATGGCTTAGGAAGAAAGTTCAGGTCTGTTGCCTAAGACTTTCCAACTTTATGAATCGTGAGGATCTCAAAAAGATTTTTCTCCCTACGAGTCGAGAGGATCTCGTAGGTGTATTTTCTCCTTAGGAATCGTGAGGATTCCTAAGTGCGTTTTCTCTTGAGAGTCGTAAGGATCTTACAAGAGAATTTTCCCGCCTACAAGTCGAGAGGACCCGTAAGTGGTTGTTTCCCTCTTTGTTGATGTTTGACTTCGGAAAGTGTGACCCGTGAATAGTATGCAGGAGTCCATCTTGGACCGACTTGCAGGGACCCCAGTGCTTAGGAAACAGGTTTTTTAATCCCCATTGCCTAAGGCTTTGCCTTACGAGTCGAGATGAATCGAGAAGTTCTCGCAAGGATGTCCTAACGTCACAGTTAACCTCTGCTCTATACGACAGAGGTCCGTTAGGATCTGTGGTACTAAGGTTGTGTCTGTCGTACCATCGCGTTGGCTGATGTATTTCTCGATAGGCAATTTTGCTATTCGAGTAGCCTTGCGACTGTCATGTCTCTAATCCCTTCAGGGGCTGGACAAGACGTCTTTAAGCAATCTTCCAGGTAGTATTACCGTCGAAAGAACAAGCGTTAGGGATATTCCATGTCGCTTTTTACTTGAGGTTAAGCTCAGTTTGGGAGCCCCGATGAGTCATGACCACTCCGCGCTGGTGTGGGATGATCTCCGATAGTCTTTCAGGTTTTATATGAGTTGCCGTCAAAACCCTGAAGCTAGGAATATTGCCTTCGCATCGTTTGCTGGCATTGCGTCTGCTGTATTGAGATGAATGTCGCGGTGGTGATTACTCCGCGCTGGTGTGGGATGATCTCCGATAGTCTTTCAGGTTTTATATGGGTTGCCGTCAAGACCCGGAAGCTAGGAATATTGCCTTTGCTTCGTTTGCTGGCATTGCGTATGCTGTATCGAGACGAATGTCGCGGTGGTGATCACTCCACGCTGGTGTGGGATGATCTTCGATAGTCTTTCAGGTTTTATATGAGTTGTCATCAAGACCCTGAAGCTAGGAATATTTCCTTCGCTTCGTTGTTTTGGCGCGTCCAGATCCTGTTGGAGGAAGAACGTTGTGGTGACATCTCGTCTGCTGTATCGAGACGAACGTCGAGGTAGTGACCACTCCGTGCTGGTGTGGGATGATCTTCGATAGTCTTTCAGGTTTTATATGAGTTGCCGTCAAGACCCTGAAGATAGGAATATTGCCTTTGCTTCGTTGTTTTAGCACGTACGAATCCTGTTGGAGGAAGAACGCTATGGTGACATCACGTATGCTGTGTCAAGACGAATGTCGAGGTGGTCCCTAGATTGCTGATGAACCGTCGAGGCTTGGAACTAGGGACTTTGCCGTGGCTTTATTGTTTTGACCCTGGGGTCGATTGTTGACGTTGCGTCTGCATCCTGCTGGAGTTGAGAAGGAACGCCGTTGTGAGTCTTCAGGCTGTAGATGTTGCCATCGAGATTTGGCTCTCTTTCCGATGGAGCATGGTGGGATGATATGGTTGCCTCTTTGTTTATACCCCTGAATTGTATACAGGGATCGATGTGATCTCATCTGTAGGGCAAAAATTTCATTTCATATGTATTTTTGTTTTCTTTCCGCGATGCTCTATCATTTCAGCTATTTATATCGCGAAAGTCGCGATTGCCCAATCATTTCGGCTATTTTTCGCGGTGCCCAATCATTTCGGCCATTTTGTATGCATATCTTTTACTTACTGATTTTGCTGCAAGTTGCCCCATCATTTCGGCTATTTCATATGCATTTCTTTTACATGCTGATTTTTATCACGAGTATTGAGTTTGGAATCTGATGTCAATCTCAGCATCAGCATCGCTACGACTGGAATATTGCCAGGAGCGAATCATCATTTTTCGTGAAAGGACTTAAAATTTTATACCGATGTAGGCATCAGTATTGCTACAACCGAGATATTTCCAGGAGAGAATCATCATTTGCCGTTGTTGACTTAAACAAAGATGGCTTAGCAAACAGGGTTAGGATACTGTCGACTAAGGCTTTTGACTTCATGAGCCGTAAGGGTCTCATAAAAGTATTTCTCCGTACGAGTCGTGAGGATCTCGTAGGTGCGTTTTCTCCTTAAAAATCGTGAGGATTCTTAAGCGTATATTCTCTTATAAGTCGTAAGGATCTTACAAGAGTGTTTTCTCCTTATAAATCGAGAGGACTTATAAGGGTCGTTCACCGTGTGAGCATATCCCTGGTCGCTGGTGGGACTCTGTTAGGGAAATGTTTATTCGTTCCTGTGGATTGTATACAAGGGTCAATGTTGAAACGCTTATAGGGCAGTCTGTGGGTTGTGATGGCTTAAGAATAGGTTCAGATCCCTGTAACTTAAGGCTCTTGAATCCTATGAGCCGTGAGGGTCTCAAAGAGGAATTCTCCTTATGATTCGTGAGGATCTCCTAAGTGTGCTTTCTCCTTAGGAATCGTGGGGATTCCTAAGTATGTTACTTCCTTGTGAGTCGTAAGGATCTCACGCAGGTATTTTCTCCTTACAGGGTCAAGAGGACCTTGCAAGTGTCTTTTAACGAGATTGTGCCCTTTCTCGGGTTTTCACAAACTCGCCGGTAGCCCTGCTGTTTTTACTCATGGAGTCCTTTCGGGTTTTCATTCGTGCCCATCTTGCTTATGGACGTACCGTTTTTTTCCGCCAGTCTTGGGGTGCTGCGGTCCATAGTAGTTTATCGACGTCTCGGTCAATCGCTAGTTTAGGAACGTTTCAGTCTATTGTTAGTTTTAGGACATCACGGTCCGTAGTTGCAACGGTTTCGTTGGCTACCACTTATAAAGTTTGGGCTTGGGAAGATAACGAGCGGACTTAGGCATCGTTATCTATCATTAACCTAGGCCGTAACTTATCAGGCGTAGTATTTCTTTAGGAACCGGCCGTTTATTGGCCTGAAGGTCTTTCGCCATGCATATCCATGAGCAAGTAAGCTCCACCTTGGTAGACTTTGTCTATGATGTACGGGCCTTCGTAGTTCGGCTCGAACTTCCCTTGTTTGGCATGATTAGGGATCATGGGTCTCTTGACCACTAGCACGAGTTCGCCTTGGCAAAATGTTCTCGGCCTAGTCAATCTCTCATATGAGCGTGTCATCCTCACTTTTTAAGCCTCTAGGTTTTGCTGTGCCATGAGCCGGGCTCCATCAAGGGCGTCGAGCTCTTCAAGTTGAAGGTGAGCATTCTCTTCGTCCGTTAGCTCGTAATGAATCGCCACTCGCAGATAGGGTAGCTCAATCTCCAATGGGAGTACTGCTTCAGCACCGAATACCAATGCATACGGCGTTGTGTTTGTGGCCGTTTTGAACGTGGTTCGATACGCCCAGAGAGCTTCATGCAGTCTCTCGTGCCAGTCCCTCTTATTTCTGGACACCGTCTTCTTCACGATCTTGGTCAAGGTCTTGTTGAAAGCCTCAGCCAGACCGTTAGCTCGAGGATTGTAGACTGAAGAGTATCTCCAGTTTATATTATGTTGCTGCGCGAAGCGGCTGATTTTATGGCTTCTGTAGGCCGACCCGTTATCGAAGATAATCCGTCGTGGAGTGCCGAACCGATAGATGACATGTGTCTTAAAAAATGGAGAATATTCTCCGTCTTCACTTCCCTCAGTGGTACTGCTTCTGCCCATTTGGAGAAGTAATCAGTTGTCGCCAAAATGAATCGATGTCCTCTGGACGATACTGGTTCGATGGGCCCGATTATGTCAGTCCCCCACATTTCGAACGGTCAGCTAGCCATTGTTGAATGTAGCGGATTTGGATGCTGGTGGATAAAGTCCCCGTGAATTTGGCACGAGTGGAACTGCTTCGCGTATTCAAGACAGTCCTGGATCATCGTGCGCCAATAGTAGCCTATCCTTTTGATCTTCAGCATCATCTTTGGCCCGGCTTGATGATAACCGCAGAGTCCATCGTGAGTTTCTTGAATGACTCTCCTTACTTCTTCCAGTCCCAGGTATCTTAGCCCTAGAGAGTCGAATGATCTCTTATATAAAGTATCGTTGACGAAAGCGAGAGACAGAGCTCGTTTCATGAGCTGATGTCTTAAGGACGCATCTTCAGGTGTTCGACGAGATTTGAAGTAGTCTACAAAGACTTCTCTTCAATCCTTAGCCTTTTCTTGGTCTTTTATTTATAGGGTCGTTTGCTCGGTCACTTCTTTTTCTTTGGACGACTCCAGAGACATATCTGCCGGTGCGAGAACCCGACGGGTTTGCACAACGATCCTCACATCATCGAGGTTTTCGTCATCCAGTTCTTTAGCGAGTTTGGCTAACGCATCCGCCTTGCTATTTTCCGCGCGTGGTATGCTTTCCAGGGCGTAGGAAGGGATTTGAGTCAGCAGTTGTTGCACCCTTTCACCGTACCTTACCAACTCTGGTTTGCACGTTTGATAGTTGCCGTTTACTTGACTAACGACCAGTTGGAAGTCTCCATATATGAGGAGGTTTTCGATTCCTATGTCGACAGCGATCTCAAGACCTGTTATTAAAGATTCGTATTCGGCTTCGTTGTTTGTCCTCAACTCTGTTAAGGAAAAGGCGAAGTGCATTATCCCTCTTTGTGGAGTCACGAAGATGAGGCCTACCCCAGATTTGATTATGGGGGAGCTAGCTTTCGCTTCTTCATCGAAGACGCTCCATCGAAGTAGAGTTCCCATCGGGTATCGCTCTTTCCTCTCTCCTTGTCGATTGTGTCAAACGCGTGCTCGTCTGTCAATTCGCAATTTAAAGGTGATTCGGCGGGTATCGGATGCTCAGCGAGGAAGTCGGCGATGGCCTGGCCTTTCACTGCCTTGAGAGGACGATATGTTATCGAGAACTCCATCAAGAGGAGGGCCCATTTAGCGAGCCGCCCTGTTAGAATGGCTCTCGACATCAAATACTTGAGAGGACCTACTTTTGATATGAGATGGACCTCATGCGCTAACGCATAGTGCCTGAGCTTCGTTATCGCGAAGATCAACGCCAAGCGGTGTTTTTCAATGGGGGGTAATTGTTTTCTGCCCCCAGGAAAACTCGACTCAAATAGTAAAGGGCTCTCTCCTTCCCTTGGTCGTTTTCTTGTGCCCATAGCGCGCCTAAGGAACCTTCAAGGGCAGTTGTATACAGAATGAGGGGCTTTCCCTTGACTGGAGCGGTCAGCACCGGAGGATTCTGTAGGTATTACTTGATTTCATCCAGTGTGCTTTGGCATTTGCGATCCCAGACGAACGGGGTTCCCTTCTTCATCAAGTGACTGTAGGGGCGGCATTTTCCGGAGAGGTTAGCTATGAACCGCCGGATATACGCGAGTTTCCCTTGGAGAGACTGCAGTTGTTTCAAAGTTCGTGGGGAGGGCATTTCTATAATCGCCTTGATCTTTGACGGGTCGATTTCGATGCCTCGATGTCATACAATGAATCCTAGAAATTTACCTGAGGAGACTCCGAATGCGCATTTCAGAGGGTTCATCTTCAAGTTGTATTTCCGAAGACGTTGGAACACTATTTTTAGATGCTCCCAATGCTCTTCGTGCGATTTGCTTTTTACCACGAGGTCGTCGATATAACATTCGATAATCTCATGTATAAGGTCATCAAAGATCTTCGTCATGACCCTCTGATAGGTGGCGCCTGCGTTCTTTACACCGAAAGGCATCACTTTGTAGCAGAATATGCCCAGAGGAGTCCGGAAAGTGGTATGCTTCTGGTCTTCAGATGCATCTTTATTTGATTGTACCCTGATGATCCGTCCATGAAGGAGAAGATTTCGTGAGTGGACGTGTTGTCTATCATCAGCTCGGTGACCGGTACGGGAAAGTCATCCTTAGGACAAGCTTTGTTGAGATCCCGAAAGTCTACACAGACGCGCACCCATTCTTCTTCATGACTGGGACAATGTTGGCGATCCAATCGGGGTACTGAACCTCTTGGATGAAGCCGGAATCGATTAGTTTCTTGACCTCAGCGTTAATGCTCATTTCAAGTTCGAGCCGCATCCTTCTTGGTGCTTGTTTGATTGGCTTGATGTCCGGAGGTATCGCCAATTTGTGCACAGCTACCTTTGGATCTAGTCCCGGCATTTCGGAGTGGTTCCATCCGAAACAGTCTTTATATTGCATGAGCACATCTTTTAGCATAGCCACCTTTTCTTCAGACAGCAACTCGCTGACGAACGTAGGCCACGGGTCGTTTGTCGTCCCCAAGTCAATTTTTCTGAGGTTATCTGCAGTAGTATGTATCTTATCTTCCAGCTCTTTTGGCGTCGGTGGAAACTCTGAGATCATTTAGTTATCATCGTTTTCGAAGCACTAGGATGGGTCATCCATACTCTCGAGCACTCCTTCTTCTGTCAGCGTTATTACGTGACAGGTATGAGATTGTTTCCAAGACCGATGTTGATCTGGTTCTACTCTCATCGCATAAGTGGCTTTTGATTCATGCTTCCGTGGTGGGCTTACTCTCCAACTGTTAGATAGAGCGAATCTGCCGAATTGATATTGGTCTTCAACCCAGTCTTTGAAGGTGAAGCATTCTTTAATAGGATGTTCTGTCGCTCGGTGATAGGAGCAATAGTCTGAGTGATGAACCTCATTTGTTCGATCGGGGTGCTTAGACTCCGGGAGCGTAATCATCTGATGTTCCATGACGAGGTCAAAGATTTTCTTCTTCTTTTCTTAGGGAAAAGAATATGCTCGACTCATCTTCTTTATAAGAGACGGATCTCGGCTGCTCGATTTTCGATCGCGTGACTTCTTGGATCCTCTTCGTTGCTGTCGAACGTTTTTTTCGTTCTTCAGTTTGTTTTTGTTTTTGCGTCGGGTCTTCTGTATGACAGACTAGCAACGAAGGGCATCATCATTCTCTGTAGCCTGTTGAAGGAGGCATTGCGTCCTGGCTTTCTTGTAGATGGCCATTTCGCGGTTATGATCATCCCGGACCTTTTGACCCGCTTCCTTTATTAGCTTGTCCATCTGTTCTTCAAATGACGGACTTGGCATTTTCATGGCGGGACCTCATTTTGGTTCAGGGTTAGCGTCTTTTAACAGAACATCTCTTTCTTCATCAAAGTCATGTATGACGTAGCAGCCATGAACTCGCTCCCGTTTCTTGGATCGAATGTATCCAAGCTCGATCGTTTCCATTCTCCCGGTAGGCAATTTCCGCTGAGTTCCGGGGACGTTCCAGATCCTATTGTACTGAGCTTGTCGAGCAGTCTGTTTAAAGGATACGCCTTGACGTCTTAATAGCCTTTTTAATCCTTCTGTGTAGTATCTAGGCAGACGGATGGGCTGGAGCATGTCAAGTGTAGAATCGACACCATGCCAGACTTCTTTCTCCACTTTGGTTTCCGTGGATTGAGAAAAGAGGATCGCCTTTTCATCGCTTTGCTTGGGAGGGACGTAGAATGTTTGGAGCTCTTGTACACTATAAGTTTCAAGTGCATTGAGCTCTTTGTAATGCTCTTGCGAAACCATGGCAACTTGCAAGGTTTGATCTTCTCTAGTGGAGGCTTGTATTGATGGCCGAGCAGAGAATACTGCATTGATTTCGTCTCCAGAGTCACTGCCGAAGACCAACATAGGGGTGGACGGTCCCGACTTAGTGTATTGGGGCAGCCCTGAAAAGACTATCTCTTCGTCCTCCTCGGTATCGCTCCCAAAGACTAGAATGGTGGTGATAGCTTTTTGTTTATTCTCCGACTTATGGCACCTTTCCGTGTCTTCGAAGTCTGGCAGGAAGTATTTTGCATCCTCATATTTGCGAACTTCGTTCACGGAAAATGGGATCAGTTCCCCTGTCACAGTGTATTCAAGTCCATCTTTGAAATACTTCATACACTGATATTGTGTAGAAGGGATAATGTTGTACTCGTGTAACCAAGGTCTGCCGAGCAAAGCGTTGTAACAAGTCTTCGCGTCAATGACGCGGAACTTGATGTCGGTGACTAGCAACCCAAAGAGTAACGTCAAAATCACAGACCCGAGCGTCCGTGACGACTGAGAGTCGAACCCGGAGATAGTGATCTTATCCCAAGCAAGGTGTTGAACGCTCATGCAGATCTCCTTCAACACTCTTACATTGAGAAGGTTAACGGAGGATCCATTGTCGACTAGGATTTTGCCTATCTTGATGTCATGACAGTACCCGGCGACATATAGCGAACAGTTATGCTCGCACGTCCCGAGGAGGAGGTCCTCATCGCCGAAAGTGATGTCAACAGTGTGCACTTCCTCCAACTCGTCCTTCATCTTTTCTTCGGCGAAAAAAGCTTGAAACTATCCGGGGTCTTGTAACGCTTTGAGTAGTGAGTCTCGCGCCTCTTTAGATAGCAGAAGGGCATCGAGAATGCTTAACTGTGAAGGAATCTTTCTCAGGTGTGCTAGAACGTTATAATCCACCTTGCTTTTCTTGGGCGGGTCCTTGGCTGCCAGCTCTTCGACGACTCGATCGTCGAGGGCAATATCCTCAGGGACTTTTTCCTTCCCTATATATTTTTTATTCGATCCCTTGTTTGCAGGTCCGAGATTCTTTTCGGGTAGCGTGCGATTACGCAGCTGAATGTTCTCGCAGGTCTTCATTTCTTCTGCCTCGGAGGTAGATTCCTTGAAGAGAGGGCCAAGGGGTATTTCTTCATCAGAATTGCTCCCGAAGGTAGGAACTTGCGATCCCTTGCTATCAACCATGTGACAATTGCCGGCAGTTCTTCTGCGCTCATCTGTCGTGCTCCTTTGTTCTCGACGCGTCTTGCGCTTCATTCGCTTGAAATGCTGCCGGTGGGCAACATATCCTTGCCACCAGTTTTTAAAGGCGTTGCACTCTTCAGTAGGGTGTGTAGTCCTCTGATAGTACAAGCAGTAGTTTGGATGTGCATCCCCTTCGTCAAGGTGTATCCCATCAGGAGTGTTTCCTTCAGAGGGTGGCAGCTTCATTCCCATCGATATGTCTTTGGCGAACCGTTTCTTCGTCTTGAACCTGCTTTTGCTGGTGACAGAAGTGCTTTGATCTGTTTGGGGTATTTCATGACCCATAACTTCTTTAAATTGACGCCGACTCCTGGCCTTTTCGAATATAGCCATTTCGCGTTCTCGATCATCCTTGCTTTTCAGAAGAGCTTCGTTTAGGAATGCATCAATTATCTCGTCTGACGGTCCTAGGAGCTCCGATTCAGGATCTGCGCCCAGTTTCTCTGCATCAGGAGCTTCTTCACCGTCTATCGACGAGTGAGAGATCACATGGCAGCTTGCCACATAATCCTCAGGTTCATCCGATGAGTCTTCTCCTTCATCATTTCCGTCCTCAAAGATGTGGTTGAGAAACTCTTGGAGTGTGACCGGGGTCCGCGCTTTCTGGTTATATTCTTCCAGCGCGTCAATATGTTTCTGCAGGTCTGTGTGCTTGTCACCAAGCTTCACGGGATTTCTGGCCTTCTTCTTCTTCTTTGAAGACTTTGACGGCTGGGTATGAGCGTTTTGACCATCCACACCAATTTTTGGCGTCGGGTGCGGCTTCAGCATTCCCTTGATGACTTCGGGTTCCAGCGGACTTTTCCATTTGATCGCCGGGCATGTATGGAGATCCTTCTGCATTCTTTTCGTTTTGGCTGAAAGAGCGACCTCCCATGGAGCTTCTTCAACAAAAGAGCATGATGCCCCCGGCATGTCCTCCCTTTTAAGAGCGTGCGGTCGAGGCGGGTTTACTTTCCAGTTCTCGGACAGTGCAAATTTGCCCTGTTGGTATTGATCTTCAATCCAGCCTTTAAAGACGAAGCAATCTTCAATTGGATGGCTTACTGCTCAGTGGTAAGGGCGGTAATTGGTATTGTTAACATCGTCGGGCTGCAGCGGACGTCTTGGATCTGGCAGATTGATGAGCCTGTTGCGCACTACCAGCTCGAACAGTCTCTTTGTTTTCTTCCGGGGAAACGAGTAGGGACGTCCCAGTCTCTCCTCGAAGGATTGGCGTGGAGGCATGTTGCTTTGGCGAACAACCGGTTTTAAGTTGCTCGGCTGCTGTTGAGTATTGGCGACAAAGGTCGCTTTCCCTTTGCCCTTTTTCATTCCGCGGCCGTGTCTTTAAAAAGGAAGGCTTATGACCCATTTGGTCTATTTGGGCCAGCTTATCAATCAAAGTCTAAAAGGTGGTTGGCTTAAAGAACATTATGAATTGGGATATGGTCGCCTGTGGATCGAGAGTTCCCACAAACATGCCCACTGCAGGAGCCTCTTCGATGCGCTGTTCTCACTTCGACCATAAATTCCGCCACCGTATCACGTACTGGACCCAAGTTTCTCCCTGTTTCACCCTGGCATTGATCAGCGCTGTGATTAGGGTACGTTCGGTAGCGCTCGCAAATTGGGTGAATAGCAGCTCCATCTCAGCAAATGTCTTGATAGAGTCATTCGGAAGTTCCGAATACCACTCGAATGGTGTCTCCGACAAGCTGCCAACAAACTGGCGGAGTAGTAGCTTATCGTCACCTCCGGTGTTGCCACACAGAGCCCTGAATTGAGCCACATGTTGGTGCGGGTTCCCCGTCCCCTTATATACATGGAATTTAGGGATCGTATATCCCGGCGGGTACTTTATTTAGTTGTACCAACCCGGATAGGGTCGTCCAGTCTTAACAACCTGACCGGCCACTTCATTCACCTGGTGAGCTCGTATCTGTTGAGCGATGTAGTCATCCAGGGTGGCTTTGGAGATGGTTTCCTCTTTGGCTGCTGAACAAGCCGGAAGAGGGTTCGATGTCTCCCCTCTGTCATCTTCGAGGACAATCGGAGGGTCTTCAGCCGGAGGATCCGGCTGTATCATCATCCCGACCATATCTTGGAAGAGAAGCGCCTTTCGTTTTATATTGACCGCTTGTTCCGCTGCTTCTTTTTTCTTCTTTTGGAGGATTCTGCGGAGGAAGTCAGTATCGGTTTCCTGTTTCTGACTCTGCTCTGATAACGCCTCCGGGCTTTCTTTTGGCCCTGTGAGTGCGGCCATTTGCGTTAGCATTTCCTGAAGCTTCTGCTGTTGCTCCTGGGCCTTTGTTACGGATCTGGTGAGTGGTCGATAGCCCATAGAGATATGGCTATCCTCTTTCCCGGATGCCATATAGATAGTATGTACCACCATGCCCCCAGACTTGGGGCGTTTGGGTTCAGTGGTCTTGCTATTCGTCGCAGACTCAAAGATTTTCTCCGGCCTTCTCTTCTTGTGGGCGGTCGAAGTTGAGGGGGCCGTTGCAGTGGGCACCCAAGTAGCTGTCGCCTTCTGTGGCTTTACAGGATGGTCCTCTTCTTGCCGAACCTTCATCTTTTTCTGTCGGCGGGGATAGTCTTGATCTATCACGGAGTCCTGGACCTGTCGCCAAACTTTATAAATTTTAGAGGACAGCCGCTGAGGGGGTTATTCTAGCTTCGCCTTTGTAGCGCTCTCCATAGGTGGAGGAGATCTTTTCAGT
The DNA here is from genome assembly GCA_030015575.1 of Agapanthus africanus. Lineage (NCBI taxonomy): Eukaryota > Viridiplantae > Streptophyta > Magnoliopsida > Asparagales > Amaryllidaceae > Agapanthus > Agapanthus africanus. The sequence goes on along the minus strand of JASDDO010000024.1, from coordinate 870,657,433 downwards.
ACAGCATTCGGAGAGTTTTTGTGTACCCTCCTAAGTAGTTCAAAGTTGTTCCCAGTTGGAACAGCAGCATCAATTTCCACCGTTGGAGCCGGCGGTGTCAATCCAGAAGGGGAATTGCCCCCGGCCTTCCTTACTCGGCGCCAGTGGCGACATCGAGCGTGTCGAGCCGATGGTACTGGCTCAGCTATAGGGGTAGCTCGATCGTGCCTCCTGTTCTAGTCAGGTGCTGTTATTGGCGCCAGCCTATTGAAAACGGACGTCCGGTGAGCGGGGATAGACAATCTGTCGAAGGCAGACTTTCAAGCAGGAGGAGCAGTCTTGGTGACTTCGTTTGGAGCGGGAGCCGAAACAGTCAGTCTTGCAAAGACCGACTCCTTAGCAGGGGAAGCCGCTTTGGCGACTTCAGGAGCAGGAATGGCTATCCTCTTCGGGATAACCCCTTCCGGTATCGCGGGCTTCTTCACAGGCCCAATGGAGCTTCAGCCCAATCTGTTAAATACTGAGGCGCTTGGTTTGGGCGACCCGTTAAGAGGGGCCGCAGTAGTTGTGAGCCAATCAAAGACCGACTTCTTCTTAGCTTCTTGTGATGGCAATGGTGTGTTGAAGCTTATAGGTAGGAGCATGGTCCATAAAAATAGCCCTGTGGTGGCTTGCGTCATCTGTTCTACCAGCATTGTGAAGGGGGAGGCCGCTTGGGGCCCGTAGGTTACTCCTCCAGATGAGGTGGAGCGGGAGTTGTTATTACAACTGGAACAGTTAGAGGCCATTGATGTTCTTTTTCTGCACAGGAGCACAACCAAATCTTAATACCTCGAACCCAAGGCCAACCATATCAAACCGCGATTCGTTCGCGAACACGACGCATGGAGTGTGGAGTAGAAAGAGGAAAAGAGTCTCACCGGGCGTGCCAGAATCTGTTTACCGCCGAAAGATGCGACCGAGGACGTTGGGACGTCTGGCCTGAATTTTGGGAGCAGATGCTATTTGGATCTATCCATCCACCTCTCCGAAAATGCCGAGTTGATTTATGGCACCGTGTATCGGAGGTTTAGACATATGCAGCCAATGTAGCAGACTTCGTCAAATTCCCCCTCGTTGTGAGGGGGTTTTGATTGTGGGGACGCTCTTCCCTGCAGGCATAAGCCTCTGCAGTTAATTACACTACCGTATCGCGGTAACAACTTTCTCCTTCTCCAGATGGTCACTTCGTGTTATGGTGTTTGTTTTATTTTTGGTTGCCCATGGATTGTATACAGAGACTAATTTATGTTGTCGCCCGTAGGGCGTGGATTAGTCCAAATCCGTATTTTCTTAGATTTGGGTTTTGGGTTGGGTTTAAAGATCGTTAATCTCATTTGAGACTAAAATCAACTTAAACATTTGTTAAGGATACGCTAGTCTAATTTTAGACTAAGATCAACTTAACAGGATCATTTAGATCCAACAAAAGAGCATTTAGACTCTATTGTTTTAGTTTAGGGACTTTGCGGTCCATTGTTAGTTTAAGAACATTACGGTCCAATGTTAGTTTAAGGACATCTCGGTCCATTTTAAAGACATCATGGTCTGTAAAGGTTAAGGACATCATAGTCCATGAGCTTAAGGACCTCACAGTCCAGTTTAGAGACATCATAGTCCATCCACCTCTCCGAAGATACCAAGTTGATTTATGGCACCGTGTATCGAAGGTTTAGAAGGATGCGGCCGTTGTAGCAGACTTCGTCAGATTCCCCCTCGTTGAGGGATTTTTGATTGTGGGGACGCTCTTTCCTACAGGCGCAAGCCCCTGCAGTTAATTACGCTACCGCATCGCGGTAACCACTTTCTTCTTCTCTAGATAGTCACTTCGTGTCGTGGGTGTTTGTTTTGTTTTTGGTTGCCCGTAGATTGTATATGGGGACTAATTTATGTTGTCGCCCGCAGGGCGTGAATTAGTCCAAATCCGTATTTTCTTAGATTTGGGTTTGGGGTTGGGTTTAAGAATGCGTTAGTCTCATTTGAGACTAAGATCAACTTAAACATTTATTAAGGATGCGTTGGTCTAATTTTAGACTAAGATCAACTTAACGGGATCATTTAGATCCAACAAAAGAGCATTTGGACTCTATTGTTTTAATTTAGGGACTTTGCGGTCCAATCGGTTTAAGAACATCATAGTCCATGTCAGTTTAGAGACATCATAGTCTGTAAAGTTTAAAGACATCATAGTCTATGAGTTTAAGGACCTCACAGCCCATAAAGTTTAAGGACATCATAGCCCATGAGTTTAAGGACCCCACAGTCCGTAAAGTTTAAGGACCTCACAGTCTAGTTTAAAGACGTCATAGTCTGTAAGATTTGCTGGTTGTCGGGACCCGTCACCTCTCTGAAGACATTGAAGAATTACAACGACACATATAAGAGGAATGAAGAGATGTACCCTTAAATCGATGTGGGTTGGGAGATCTGTAGCCCAATTTGGGACTAAGATCAATTAATTAGATTATGAGCATATGGGCTCAGTTGAATCTGAATTGAGGACTTATGGCCAACTTGGGCTAAGTCCAATTAGGTTTAAAATGTTGGACATTTGTATGGGCTGCTAAACATTTGTCTGGGCTCAGCCTCCCTTTATTTAGCAATGCTAAGCATGGGTCTAGATTCTGACAATATTTTTGTCTTTTATTGAGTGTTGAGCACTCGTATGCCATATAAGATGATCAATTTTGGAAGACAACAGTGTATTTGAGGTTCAATCAAAGGGAAGTCTTGCCTCTGGAAGACTTAGCTAATTTAGGCTAAGACTGGTTTGAATATAGTGTTTAAACACTAGCACATATTTGGCGATCACGTGTTCCTACGTGATGCATTTAAAATAGTGTTGAACACTAGGGATGAATTTCTTAAAATAGTGTTAAACACTAAAAAAATGAAGCGCTCACGTGAGGACACGTGAGGCGCCCTAGGATTGGGCCAAGCTCCCTTTATTTTATTCTCAGAATATTCAAATAAGTGTTAAACACTTAATCTTCATGACCATCACGTGTGGACACGTGATGGTGCCCATGCATTGGGTGTTAACTCCTCAGTTTTACCTCGTTTTCTCTTTTTTTTAAGAGGTGTTTGTCAGGGGTCACGTGGGGACACGTGAGGCGCCCAAAATCTGTTCTGACTTGGCTTTGTTCTCTTTATTTTGAGGAATTTATCCAAGGGTCACGTGGGAGCACGTGACCCTATCTCATTCATTCTTTTTTTACCATTGAGGGGAAGGTCACGTGTTGCCACATGATCATATTGGGTACTTGATCTTTTTACGTGCATGAAAAGTCTAAGTCCCTTGTTTAAGAATTAAATTCTTTTATAGGGTTAAACCTAAGTTTTATTTAGAGAAATTAAATTCCTATATATTTGGAAGAATTAAATTCTTTACACCCAATTCTCCCTCTAAGTTTTGGATCTGCATGGCAGAATCTCCCCGATGAGAATTAAATTCTCAACTTATGGGGAGGTCTGCTTCTGCAGATCTTCAACCAGAGGAAGAACTAAGTTCTTATATTAAGAGTTTAACCCTATTTTTGTTAGAGGAATTAAATTCCTATATGCTTTTTTGGAGAATATAATTCTCTGAACTTAAGTCTTCCCTTAGGTTTTAGATCTGCATGGCAGAATCTCCCCGATGAGAATTAAATTCTCAACTTATAGGAAGATCTGCTTCCGCAGGCCTTCAACCAAAGGAAGAACTAAGTTCTTATTCAGAAGAGTTAAACTCTTAGTTTGAAAATTAAATTCTCTTTTTATTTTGTGGGAGCTTATAGGATGATCTCTTTCCCTCTCTTACCTAGGGTTTCTTTCCTTTTTGAAGAGATCTTCTTCTTTTTTGGAGAATTAAATTCTCTTCTCTTTTTTCTTTTCTGTCTTCTCTCTCTGTTGTTCTCTCTTTGTTGTTCTTTTTTTTCTTTCTTTTTGGCTCCTATTTATAGGAGAAAGAAAAGAATCAATTTGTTTAATCAATCTTTCATTGAAAGATTTTGATTGATTTTGTAACCAACATGATCTTTTAGATTACTCGGTGAATTTTATCCACCATTGGATTTTTAATCCAAAAGATATTTTATTTGTTATTCCCGGCAGATTTTAGGAAAATATTTCCTTGTATAGAATCTTTCTATAAGTTGGTGATTTTTAATCAACATTGGATTTTTAATCCAACGGTGCTCCCTTTACAGAGTGCAATCTTTTTGTTTGGAAATATTAGGGTTTTTGATTTCCCTTAATTAGAATTTAATTCTATTAGTTCAGCAGGTTTAAGAGCCTGTCACGTGTTGGCACGTGACCCTACTGATTAACCATTTAATTAGAATTTAATTCTATTAGTTCAGAGAGCTTAGGAACCCATCACGTGTTGGCACCTGACCCCCAGTCACGTGTGGGCACGTGATGCCCCATTGAGGTTTTTTCTTGCTGTTTTATTATACCTTTTAATTCCTTTCAGTGGGTTTAAAGGCCCATTACGTGTGGACACGTGACCCCATTTGATTAGGATTCAATTCTTATTATTTCAGAGTCCTCAGGAGGCCATCACGTGCGGGCACGTGACCCTAAATTACGTGCGGGCACTTGACCCCAGATCACGTGCGGGCACGTGATGCCCCATTGGGGTTTTTTCCTTGTATTTTATGAGGGAACAGTCCTCTTCCTCCGACCCTTCAGTGTCGCTGCTAAGGTGAGGGCGAACTTTGCTGCTAGATGGGCTTTCAGTATCGGATTCATCCGTATCGCTACCGAAACGAGGGCAATTTTTACGGAAGGACGAACTTCCTGCGTCGGACTCATCAGTGTCGCTACCGAAACGCGGGCGCACTTGGGCGTTTTTGCTTTTGAAAGTGACAGCCGGCTCAGATTTGCTTTTGAGTCTTAGGGCCGCTCTGTCCTCAGTAAGTTGTGGTTTAGCATTTTGGTGGTTCATGAAATATCGAGAATCTTCATATCGGACTTCATGCATACCGAACGGCTGGATGTCTCCGTCAATGCGTCTTTCTTTGCCATTTTTAGTATACTTCATGCATTAATGGAGAGTTGACGGAATGATGCTGTAATCGTGGAGCCACGGCCGTCGACGTGTCAGCGTCGATCACGTATATCTTAGCTTCAGTTTGCAGATCCCCAAATTTGATTGGCAAAGCTATAGACCTCAGAACTTGCTGGCAGTTTTGATTGAAGCCTTGAATGACAATCTTTTCCCTTGACAGATGTCGGACGTCCATTGACAAACTCTTCAGAGTCCGCAAGTTCATGATGTTCACAGAGGATCCCAGATCAATCAATATACGATTAATCCGATCTCCATCGCTGTACCCAGTCACGTAAAGCGGCCGATTATGCTCAGCCGTTCCCGGTAGTAAGTCTTCATCCTTAAACGTGACTGCGGCGGCATACAGAGCGTACTGGGCTTCTTTCATATTAATTTCTGCAAAGCGAGCTTGATGCCGCTCGGGGTTTTGTAGAGCGTGAATGAGAACATCTTTAAGCTCTTTAGATAGAACCAAGGCATCGTAGATGCTCAGGAGAGACGGAAGCTTCCGGAGATGAGCCAAGACATTATAGTCCACCAAGGAAGGACTTGAGTTTTCATTAGCCGGTTCTCTGCCATCTTTCTCATTAGCCACATGTTTTTCCTTTCCTTTTGGGGCGTTGCCCTGATTTGGCGGCAGAGCCCTGCCGCTTCTGAGCTGGATTTGGTTGGCCCTTATGACGAGCTCCTCGTCCTCTTCGGGAAAACAGAGCTCCTCCTCAGAGTCCCTGCCAAGATGGATAGCGTAGCAGGTCACTATAGGGATCTCTTCATTGGAGTCTTCCTCTAACTCCTCCAGAATTTCAGACGCTTCTATAGGGAGGAACTCTTTCAATTGAATCAGAGTTCTTTCCTTCTGTTCATAGTCTTCAAGGGAATTGATATATTTTTGAATGGTCGATCTCCCTGCAGACTCTTTTTTGCTCCGAGCTGCACTTTTCTTCTTCTTGAACTTTTTGGATTTTGAGCCTGATGGAGCCGCGTTGGCAGCTGGAATGGTAGGCTTCTTCTGCCCTTCCCATTCCGTCCTGGGCTCTTTCCGAAGTAGCTTTATCATCTTCTTCATCTTATTAGATATGTGCGTACTCCACGGAGGCCGCGGTGAGTCCGTTTCATTTCTCAGGGCAGCGGGTTCAGCTGTCTGCTCCCAGAAGGCTTCAGCTTCTGTCTGTATAAAGTTGGTGGTTGCAACTTAATTGTTCACCAACACACTTTTGGACAGCTCGATCTCTCCAGCCTTGTACTGCTTCTCGACCCAGTCTTTGAAGATATAGCAATCCTCGATCGCATGGCTCACTACTCGGTGGTACGGGTAATACAGGGGATTGTCGGTCATTTTTGCTTCTTGAGATCTTTTCGACTCCGGCAATTGTAGACCGTTGTTTAAGGCATCTTTAAATATCTTGCAGACCTTGTCCCTTCTGAAAGAGTAAACCTTGTTCTTTTTCTCCTCTAGGGAAGGCCCATCTCCTTCCAGCAATGGTTTTCGAGACCGGTTGGTTTTTGAATCGCTTGCCCTTCGCTTGTCTTCATTGTTGGACGCATTGAAAACATTGGTACTGCTGGAACTCCCACTTCTACGGTTGTCGTCCCGCTTGCTTTTCCAAGTCTTGTCTCTCTGAGAGTCCTAGGTAGACTCTTGCTTCGAGCGTTCCAGCATTTGTACTTTCTTGGTTAGCTCTTGAAACGTCTTGAGGCCTGTTGTACACAAGAATGGGACCATCCAATTGCTGAGGTTCCCAATGAGAAGGTTGACAGACTGGTCCTGCTCCAGCGGCGGTTCGCACTTGACTGTGAGATTACACCATCGGGCGATAAAGTCGGTGTTGCTTTCATTCTTCCCCGGCTTGGTCCTCACAAGGTCAGCAATGGAGATTTTATCACTGACACTCATGAACTTTTGCCGAAACAGAGACTCCATTTGGGCAAAGGTAATAACAGACCCGTCTGGTATACTCGCGTACCAGTCGAAAGTGACACCGGTCAGGCTGTTGACAAACTGATGAAGAAGGAGCGCATCATTGCCCCCTGTATTTCCGCACGATGCTTTAAAGTGGGCGACGTGCTGATTTGCATTTCCCGTCCCGTCAAATCTTCAGAACTTAGGAATGACGTAGCCGCTCGGGAACTCGATCAGATCGTACTGTGCGGGATATGGCCGCCCACTACTGCCAATTTCATTCTGAGCTTCAGCTTCGGCCACCAATGTTTTAACCTTGCTAGTGACCAAATCCATTATCCAGTCTCGTGTTAGCGGGATAGTGTTATCTGGGGCCAAGGCGTCCCCAGAAGCGAAATGTGGCCGGCTTTCGTGCGGCTCGACCAATCTTGGACCCAAAGGTACAGGCACGGCCGCTTCGGATTGTCATCATCCGGCTCATGAGTAGTGACTTGTGCTTGATTGGGAGGCGCTCGAGCAATTTGAGCCGTAAACTGCATCACAACGTTTGTGAGGTCGTCAATTTTCGAATAGAGCTTGGCCATCTCTTTATCTTTGCTCCTGAGCTGTTTTCGAAGCTCTTGAAGCAGCTCTTACTCCGCGGTCCTGGGATAGAAAGTCCGCTCTTCCTCGCTGTTCGAGCTTGACTCTGCATGGACTGAGGGGTCTTTCTGCCTATCATCCTCATCGAGAGGGTTTTCATCATCCAGCGGGGGCGGCTGTTCTTGGGAAGCGACAACCACATTCAAGCAAGATTGGACTTGGGATGTGGTGGCCCCGTCCTTGCTTTTGCTGCGAAGGTTGTCGCTGGGACGCCCACCCGCCATATAGACCGTATGGATAACATATCCAGCCGTCTTTTTTATTATCGGCGGCTGATTTCACGGATCACTGTCTTGACTCTCCTGTTTTGGTAACGGGCAGTCGACTGAAGGCAGCTGGCCTGGTGATTTGTGCTAACTTTTTGTGATCAAAAATATTTTTTTACCGCAATCAAGAACGGCGTCGCTTGGTAGCTAGCCGGTGAATACGGGTCGGTCCACAGGGATGTTGTATATTTCCTAATTGTTCTAACGAGTTAATTCCAAACGATGTGGGATGTCTATCACTAAAAGCTAAGTTGATTTAGACTAGGATTTAGAATCTTGCTAGAGTTAGGTTTAGGTTAAGTTTGGAAAATTAAAGATTTCCCACCGCTTTCAATGCCCTAAATTAGATCTCTTTAGGTGTTAAGGTAATTATTAATAAAGGGGATTAGGACGATTGGGAAGAAACGATATTTCTTCCTCTAGGTCCTTGTCCGTCCTTTCTTAATCCTTACCCTAACCTCCATGGAAAACATGCACATCCGGTCTTTTATACTACGGTATCACCATTACCTCGTGGGTAGGGTGCCGTTGGGAGCGGTATGTGTATGTATGCATGGAGTCCTAATAATTAATATGTTATGGGCAAGAAAGGGGTGAGAGATTTGCATCTCTCAAACCTTCCCTATTCCTAATCCTAACAAGCGAGGATTTACTCGCTCATTAAGGGATCGATAAAAGACATGATTTTTATGAGTTTTCAATTTAAGAGATTAACTATCGAAACTACGGCAGATTAAAAAAAAGTTCTAATCTAATTTAAACTAGGGCAGAGAATAAATTTAAACTAGGGCAGAAATAAAAATTAAGAACTAGGGCAAAAATAAAAGAACCTACTTACTTTATTGATGCTCTCTCAACTTTACAAAAGATTTCTGAATTTTTTTCAATGAAAAGAGGCATACCTCAAAGAGAGGTTTAGGGCTTCTATTTATAGATCATAGAAACCCTAGGGTTACAATCGATTCATGTCTGCATTTACAATTTTACACCTAAGAAAAACCTAGTCAACGCACCGCCAGCCGCCACACATTTTTCCACCAATACGGGCTTAGCACGGCGGCGGAACCGTGGCCGAAAGCCAGGTTTGGCCGCGGTTCCGCGGCCATGTAGGGGCATCTTGGTCTGAAATTTTCTGGTCCTCTTCTGGTTGACTTTTTCTTCTTGTTTGTTCAGTTGGTTCTTCAGAATTTCTTCTAATTCTCTTTCAGATCTCCACAGTGAATAATGCAGTGGACTTTTACCGTTGCTTCGTGTCGAAGTCTTGAACCTTGCGCCGCCTTTGTGCTTTGTGAACTTGTTCATTGATCTTCATTGTCCCTCAAAATGTAGGCACGATCAAGATTCCATCATTTATCGGTCGTAGTCTCACTTTTGTATCGTCTTTTCATCAATTTCACTGTTTTTATTCTGAGAACCTGTAACCTGCAACTATGTAGCAGACATGAGTCAAAAGCACCTGTTTATTTGTAAAATGTATAAGAATGGGGAATATAATAATGCAAAATTATGATATGAATACCTGGCCGGATTCTTGAATGGTGCTGACGCTTCCTTTTTGGTTTTGCCCCGCTGTTTTCGCGCGGCACAGAGCGCCTGATAGACTCTTTAAGAGATGGTGTCATACTTTTTCTGTTGGAGCCGGGACACGTCTCTTTGCAGCAACGTACGGACCGCTGTCTTCTTGATTCTGGTGGTCATGGCATTTTTTTGAACCTACTTCAGAGGTTCGAAAGAATTGCTGACTTTTACGGTCAACTCAGCCGTCGTCGCAGGATGACCCTGTTCTTGGAATCTCATAAGATTCCACTTGGCCGGAGTCCTGACCCTCTTGTTGGCTCGATACCTGAGCCGCTTTTGTCTCAGCCTTTCTATTTTGAGCACTTGGCTGGTTACGGCTCTTCGGGAAGCCGTCGTAGACCGGGCGATGAAGGGCTTTGGAGATACGCCTGATTGTGCATTTGTTGGAGTCATCGCTTGAGCTCGTCCGCAACGTTCGATGTTGCCCTTTGTACTGGAAGTCTTGCCCCCAGCTGGAGCACCAGAGAGTCATTCAGACACCGTTTTAAGTTTCGGTTGTGGTGCCTTAACGATCACATCATTCGGCCTCTTGCCCCTTAAGACCGGCTTGGCCACATGTTTTGCCGGGATTTCTGCCAGATGAGCGCTTCCGGCAGGGTAGATGACGATGGAACCAAACTGGCGAGGCAGTTCCTCCCATTTTCGACTGAGACTTGCGGGGAGAACCACATGAGTATTGATCTTGACCACGTACGAGATCGAGGTCGCATTGGAAGCTGAATTCTTCTTGGGAGACATTGTCGTTGAAAGTTGATTGCTTGAAAACCTGCATGAAAGAGCATGATTTTAGTATAAATATAGACATGTATATTGATTGAGTTCGCATGAACGTTTAACCCGAAATATGGGAGAAGAGATTGGTCCCACCGGGTGTGCCAGAATATGTAGGGTGTTTTTCGTCACCCCATTGAGATGGGAATGCGCGCGTGCTTGTCAGGCGCATTACAGATTCCCCCTGTCTAGGGTAGGCTGGAGTTTATTGATTGCGGGGATCCAAATCTCCGGCAGCCACGGACTAAGCTGCCGTTAATTACCCCTCGCCTTTGGAGCGAGAGAACCTCCGATTAACGGGTCAAACAGGTCATGCGAACTCAATGTGCAGTGTACATGTGTTATGTTTTGAAAGGGGGTTTTGGATATATCGGGGGCCCCACGGAGTTTTTACGGGGGTCCCGCTACCCGGATAGCGGGCTGGGGTCAAAAGGGCTAGCAGCCCCCTTACGGGGTGCGGGGCAGCGCCCCGTTAGAAATTTTTTCTAACAGGGGACAATGTTGTAGAGTGTGTGTGTGTGTATAAGGGAAAAGGGCATATTTCTTGACTCGTTTATTCTGGCTCATGGACATGTACTAAATGTTTATTTACTTTCCTGTTCTTGATATCTCTACAGCTGTAATGTGACTGTGGAGGGATTTTTCCTATCCACAGGTAACATGGTTGGCTCTGTCACGTGCTTATCTTAGCGCACTCTGGGAAGCGGGGCGTGACAGCATCCAAAGGATGTGTGGGAGAAAGCGCCAGTGCATCACGTGCACGGTACGCAGGCGCTTGAGCGCGGGCGCTAGCGCTTTGAGCGCTAGCGTCTCACGTGCCAGGCATGTGGGCGCTCGGACGCTAGCGCCTCACATGCCAGGCATGTGGGCGCTAGCGCTTTGGGCGCCAGGGCGCTAGCGCTTTGGGCGTTCGAGCGCTAGCACTTTGGGCGCTAGCGCCTCAAGTGCCAAACACGTGGACGCTCGAGCGCTAGCGCTTTGGGCGCTTGGGCGCTAGCGCTTTTGGCGCTCGGGCGTCGGGCAGCAAAAGGGAGTTGATCCCTGCACTGCGAGTTGTACTCCCAGAAAGAAATACTTATTATTTTGTATGTGTGTGTGTGTGTGTATGTGTGTGTGTGAGGAGTTAAACTCCTAGGATATTTTGAAGCTGATGAAGAGGCTTCTCCCCTTGAGCCCTGAATCTTCCCCAAAGTGGGGTCTTTGGAGATGGGTCTCCTTCTTCCTCCCTTAGTCGGCTGGCTCTTGGATAACAAGAGGGGTGGGATTTTAAAAATCTCTCCTTTTTAAAATCTGATGGAAGATCCAAGCTCCCCTTTGTGGGTTTTGTGGTGAAAAACTATTTAGTTTTGGAAAAGGAAGAGTAAAACTCTTGCTTTAATTCAAAAGAAAGAAAAAGGTTTTAGAACCTTGAGGAAGAAGAAGATCACAGATCTTGATGTTGTTTGGGAGAGAGAAAAAGTTGTGAGATATTTTCATTATCTTTGCCTTTATAGGCTATACACTTTACATATAGCCCTTTGGGCTTTACAAAAATGGTATTTTGCCCACCCCATACCTCATGTGCTATTTCTTTTTGCACATAAGCCATGAGCTTTACAAAAAAATGGTTTTATGCCAATTTTCTTACATTTATTCATAAAATAAAATACAACAAATACAACAAAATTATTTATTACAAAATTTTTATTTTGGCATAGGGGGAGGTCGGCCGCTTCATGTTCGGGCTCGCTCTGGGCATTGGCCCACTTGACTGGGCTTGGGCCCATCTGGCTTGGGGTTGACTTTGATTTTGACTTGGTCAACCGGGGTGTAAATTTTTACCCCAACAGTTTTGTTTAAAAGTATGTTAAATAATTCCTTGCAAATAAGCCTTTACAACCCATTTTGGGGAACCCGATTGGGATGGTGCGGGTTATCGCACATTCTCAGGCCTAGTAGAGCGAGATGCAGACCTCCTCACGGAGTATCCGATCTCGATGGAATTCTTATTACAATTTTTAAGAAAAACTTGATTTCTATTTAATAAATAAATTCTATTTTTATAATTATATATATATATATATATTTTATCAAAATATCTATTTTAAATATATAATATATTCCATGTTTTCTAATCAAAAGAAAAGAATCACAAAATATCATGAAAATAGCATCACATTTCAATATAAGTCAAATTACACTATAATACCATATACTATTTAAGTTAGATTTATATCCACTAGAATATTTTATTTTATAAAAACTACATGTATGAAAACCCTAAAGATGGTAAATAAATACTTGAGGTTTATTTTGAAAATATATCAAAACTGTTTTTCATAAACCCCCCTCAAGTTATATTAATTTACAATAAAGACCCTAGTAATATAGGTTTAAGTGGGACCAGTTCTTTTGAGCTTCAGGGAGCCGGAGAATATGGGTGCTTGCCTATGTAAGGTAGACAACCTAAAAACGGTATTATCAATACGGTAATTATCTTGGAAAAAGACACAAATCCTGCCGTCCATGTGCAGCAGTTACCGATAATATCAAAAACTAATTCAGGACTTCAATTCGTTTTAAGGTGTCTGACTCAGACAGAGTCTCAATCTAATCTGAATCAATCAATCTATTCTTGAATATGATTCAAGTATAACCCCATTTCAACATGAATCCATTTATACCAGAATTCAATCTATATCAACATGAACATGACTTGAATGAACCGAACCATGGATATACTCTATTTACATAACTATCCATCTATATCCCTTCCGTTTACATGAATTACTGATATCATAGTTTCGGCAAGTCGTAATCTATTAAACAAAACAATACAAATCAATACAAATACATTACGGGGTTTTAAAGGGGCAGACTAGTACGGAATGTGTTAAAGGTGGCACGGGATGGTCATTAAAAGACGTATCTATACATCTATTGCCGTTGTTCCGTGGTTTTATCGACGGAGCTTTGTACTACGGGTTACCAAAGTCCACGGTGTAAGTTGGACTCCTCTCATATACATTGGCATATTCTGTACCAAGCTACAAACGACTGCGTTAACACAACAATCAAACAGTATACAGTTATATTCTTTCTGTCTATTTTATTTCTATCTTTCTTTGGGACTTACCGAGCGATTGTTCGCTGACGACATTCCTATTTCTCTTCTTTTTTTAGAATGTTGTTAGGAGGATTTGACGCTGAGGAGTTCTTGACCAGTCGGGAGCACTTGGAGCATACCACTGAGCAGTACGACCATTAGGCTTTACTTGTACATACTTTTATTTTCGGTACATGCCATTGTTTAGGCATTGCTTTCCATTCTTGTATTCATATTTTCAGTTGTATTGTAAAGAAATGTTCAATAAATAAAAGTTGTTGTTCATTTACATCTCTTGTCATTTTCTTGTGTACTGCTTAGTTACACTTAGCGTGTTTACTTCAGAGTAAATACATTGCGGGTATCGTCGCGTCTCCGTACCCGTAAACTGGGAAGCGAGGCGTGACATCTCCTCCATCTTGGTTTGGATAGCCCGGTTGGATTCGTTTAAAAGACGATGGGACTCCTTCAGCTTGGAGACCGTCAGCCCCTGTAACAACCCCAAATTTCCGATACAAATTTTTCAAAATATTTTTTTTCAAAAATTCATAAAGGGGTATTTATTGCCTGAGCACATGACTTAAGTAATTAATTAGCAATTTAATTACAAGAAAGAGCTTGTAGCTCATTGGTAATACATTTCATTGCTGAACCAAGCCACCAGAGTTCAAATCCCATGCCCCACATTATTTTTAATATTATTTTGTTTTAAATCTTTTGGAAGCCCAACAGTCCACAAACCATGACTCCCAAAACTTGAACTGAACTTTAAAATCTAAATATACCAGTGCTTACCCCACGAGACCCCCCACCCCCCGGCACCCCGACTCGGCCGAGTCGGCCGGCGGACTAGCCGACATGGGCCAGCGCCGCCGGCCGGACTCGGCCGGACGGCCGAGTCCCCAACATGAAAGTTGGGGCTCTTCGCCTTCCTAACCCCCCTGTACACTTTAAATTCCCAGATCGGTTCCAGAATGCCCATTAACACCTAATTACTCTAATTTTTAATGAATTTTCTATATTTTTACATTTTTTTTATTAAAAACCCTTCACCTACCCTATCCCTAGCCTACCCTATAAATACACCCCTTACCCTCTACCCTCTCATCCCAAAACCCTAATCTCACTCTCTCAAAAATTTCCAAGAGTTGTGTACTTTGAAAACAAGTTCGCGGCGAAGCTCCGGCGAAATTCCAACGGAAATTCCGGTGACGTTTTGAGGAACAACCGGCGATGAAGCAATGCCTCGACAACCCCTTTAGTCCCCCCTCACTCCCTTGCTTAATCGAAACCCGTAAGTCCCATTCTATCTCTCTTTCTTATTCTCTAAAATACGAAATTGCAAAACTCGACGGAATCAGAACAAATCCGATTTCCGATTCGGTTTTCTATAAAATTTCACTTCTCACCAATTCATTCATGCTTAAACATCTTATTGTTGACTATTAAACATTTAACAAATAATTCGAACAAGTTTCATCACATGAAATGATAGTCTTTTCAATTTACCGTTTTTTCACTTAAATACCACAACGTTTCGATTTCACATTTAACCCCTTAACCTTTCTATACATTTAAAGTAGAGCACGAGATAATGACCTACCTCCACACACACGCATATACAACCTAAAACGATATTATTATCAAAAACTTAGAATACGATAAAACAATACTTTCATTTAAATAACATATTCTTAATAAAATAATTTCTAAAAGTTTTAGCTTTGATACACTTTTAAATAAATATCTCTTATTAGGAAAATACGATAAGCTGTGGACATCGGTCGTTTATCTAAACCTGGC
This sequence comes from Agapanthus africanus, assembly GCA_030015575.1. Taxonomy (NCBI): domain Eukaryota; kingdom Viridiplantae; phylum Streptophyta; class Magnoliopsida; order Asparagales; family Amaryllidaceae; genus Agapanthus; species Agapanthus africanus. The sequence goes on along the minus strand of JASDDO010000024.1, from coordinate 870,642,338 downwards.
TTTGTGGTGTCTAGGCTGGGCAAGTGAGAAAGGTAACTTTAAAAGGCCCGACTCACGGTGATTCGTGAGCGGATCCCTCCTTTCCTCATTCGTACTTATCTGGCCACAATTGGCGGTGAAGAGGCGATTTGAGGCATCTAACAACTTGTCGTTTAGACCATTTAGAAATAGGCTAGTTGACTTAGGAAACCCTAGAATCTAAAATACGGAAAATTGACATTTTTACAAATAAATACCTTTTACTTTATAAAACCGTTTTCTAAAGGATTTAGTATTTTACAATCTTTGCAAAGCGCCGCTACAACCCATTTTTGGGGAATCCGTTCGGGATGGTGCGGATTATCGCACATCCTCGGGCTTAGTAGTGCGAGATTTAGACCTCCGCAATGAGCATTCGGTCTTGAAAGGTTTAAAATACGACATCTTAAGAAAATGAGATTTTTGGAATATAAAATATTTATTAAATTTATATTTGTATAAATATATGTATTTTTATCGTTTAAATATCTATTTTATTATAATATAAATATTTCACCTTTTTCTAAAAATCACAAGAATAAATTTTACACTAAAATACCATGAACTTCAAATAAATCAATATTATAGATAAATACCTTTATTTATAAAAACTAGGATATTTTCACTAGAAATGTTACAATATAAAATCCACCTTCATTACAACTCTAAAGACGAGTAATGAATACTTGAGGTGTATTTTGAAAAGTATATAAAAGTATTTTTATATAAAACCCCCTCAAGTTTTATAAATTACCCTGAGGACCCTAGCAACTATAAGACTTCGATTTACATTCCTGATTGTCTGACTCGGGTTTGAGTCTGATTAATCTGACTTGAATATGATTCAGGTCAATCTACAATCTACAATATTCCAATTCAATATGAACACATGAATCCATGAATTCAATTATCAATTCATACAACTTGACCGAACCGAACCATGGATATATATATTCCTTTTACATGATTCTCAGTTATCCATTTACATGATTCTACGGTTACATCCGTTTACTGATATTATGGTTTCGGTCAGTCAATCAATTATACAATCAATATAAATTACAAGACAAATAATACAATCAAAACACTGCGGGGTTTAAGGGGTATACTGGTACGGAATATGTTAAAGGTGGCACGAGGTGGTCACTTAAGACGTAATTACATCCATACCGTTGTTTCGTGGTATTATCGACGGAGCCTTGAACTACAGGTTACCAAGGTCCCCGGTGTAAGTGGGACTTCCCTCGTATACACTGGCATCTTCTGTACCAGGCTACAAACAACAGCGTTAATACAACATTAAAAGCTACTCTCTCTCTCTCTCTCTTACTCTCTGTCTATTTCTCCCTTATCTTTGGAACTTACTGAGCAACCTGTTTGCTGATGACATTCTATTTCTTTTTTCTTTGAATGTTGTCGGGTGGGTTGGACCCGGCGGAGATCGAGCCATCTGCAGAAGACTTGGAGCAGTTTGCCGAAAATCCAGCACTTTAGTTTCATTGTACACTTTTCCATTCAGTACTTTTCATTTCCTGTTATGCCACTGTTTAGGCATTCTTTTATTTCAGTTGTATTTCCTTTTCATGCATTGTACAAAAGAATGTTAATAAATAAAAGTTGCTGTTTTATTATCCCTTGTCTCTTGTGTATTTATTTTATATTGCTTAGATACGCTCAGCGTATGTACTACTGAGTATATACGTAGCGGGCCTCGTCGCGTCCCCTTCACCGTACACTGGGAAGCGGGGCATGACAGGTTTTGTTGGTGGCCCATGCAGGTTAGAGCTGTATGAATCCCTATCATGCAGTTCTGTTCTGCGTGAACAACCTAAGCAATATAACACAAGAACCGGCAACTAAAACATTCTTTACAATTCATGTTTCTTGAATCTTATCAATTTCATATTCCTTGAATCATATATATTGAATCTGTCCTAACTTAAATTTTTTCATTCTAGGTTATGGATTCACCAAACAATACCAGCACCAATGTCAACAACACACCTCCACCACTACCACTCACACCTGCCGTTCCTATTCCACTCAACGAGCAAACGGTTCTGCTTGAGACAATCCGCAGCCTCCTAGAGGGACAACAGCAACTCTTAAACCGTCCCGAGGATGAAGCACCTGGGGTGAAGCAATTCAGAGCTTTACATCCCAAACAGTTCTCAGGAAAGGTGAGCCCACTGGAAGCTGAGGAATGGGCACAAAGCATAGAAGATGATCTGGCAGCAGCACAAGTGCCAGACATAGCTTGGGTCCGTGTGGCGAAACTACAGCTCATGGACAATGCTCGCAACTGGTGGAAGGCGGAAGAAAGCCGTCTTGTACAGCCTATTGAATGGAAGACTTTTCGCGAGAAGTTCGACGCGAAGTACTTCCCTGTGACTGCCAGGTTTGCCATGGAGCAGCAGTTCATTCATCTACAACAGGGTTCGATGTGGGACAAATTAGTAAATGAGTACGAAGCTGAATTCACCATGCTAAGCCGGTAAGATATGTCACAACGGTTCAATTTTTAAATATCACATACTACACAGCTAACACAATCCTTGAACAGATTCGCGGCACACTTGATACCGACGGACGAGATCAGAGCCCATCGCTTTCAACAAGGTCTGGACACGGAAATTCAGGCTGCTCTATCTACAGGAAAATTTCTGACCCATGAGGATGCTCTGGAAGCTGCCCGCAGTTATGAGGCAGTGATAAAGGCAAGGGGCAGACCTCAATCTGCAGGAGTGAAACGCCCTGCCACTCAAATGGCAGGAGGGGCCTCTTCAAGGCCAGCAGTTGAACTCAGAAGACTGGAAGAAGTCAAGGATCGGCCAAGACCCGATTTTTGCTTTTATTGCAAGAGAGAAGGAAACTTGTGGAAGGACTGTAGGCGCGCAAAAGGCCTATGCTTGGTTTGTGGCGCGTCCAATCACGGAATTGGAAACTGTCCTTATAGACGCAACCCAGCACACACACCCATCAACTACCAGCAGCAACCAGCTATCCAGGCTCCTGCAACTCGTCCTGCACTCCCAGCACCACCTCCACGTGGATCCCCTGCTCAGCCAAATCGCCAATTCGATCAGGCACTGAGAAACATGCCTCGAGTACAGGAGAATATGCCTCCAGCTAGGAGGAACGTGCCGAGACTCCAGGCTTACAATTTGGCGGCCGTAGAAGCTGATACGGTTGGTCAGGATAACCCTGGTTTTTCTCTTCAACCTTTTTCACACCCTTGCATCACTTTGTCATTCTTCACACACTCTCACCAAACTTTCCTTGAATCTGTTACACTTTCCTTTTACAAATTTCGAGAACGAAATTTTTATAAGGAGGGTAGAATGTAACAACCCCAAATTTCCGATACAAATTTTTCAAAATATTTTTTTTCAAAAATTCATAAAGGGGTATTTATTGCCTGAGCATATGACTTAAGTAATTAATTTGCAATTTAATTACAAGAAAGAGCTTGTAGCTCATTGGTAATACCTTTCATTGCTGAACCAAGCCACCAGAGTTCAAATCTCATGCCCCACATTATTTTTAATATTATTTTGTTTTAAATCCTTTGGAAGCCCAACAGTCCACACACCATAACTCCCAAAACTTGAACTGAACTTTAAAATCTAAATATACCAGTGCTTACCCCACGAGACCCCCCACCCCCCGGCACCCCGACTCGGCCGAGTCGGCCGGCGGACCGGCCGACTCGGGCCGGCGCCGCCTGCCGGACGGCCGAGTCCCCAACATGAAAGTTGGGGCTCTTCGCCTTCCTAACCCCCTGCACACTTTAAATTTCCAGATCGGTTCCAGAATGCCCATTAACACCTGATTACTCCAATTTTTAATGAATTTTCTATATTTTTACATTTTTTTATTAAAAACCTTTCACCTACCCTATCCCTATCCTACCCTATAAATACACCCCTTACCCTCTACCCTCTCATCCCAAAACCCTAAGCTCACTCTCTCAAAAAATTTTCAAGAGTTGTATACTTTGAAAACAAGTTCGCGGCGAAGCTCCGGCGAAATTCCGGCAGAAATTTCGGCGACGTTTTGAGGAACAACCGGCGACGAAGCAACGCCTCGACAACCCCTTTAGTCCCCCCTCACTCCCTTGCTTAATCGAAACCCGTAAGTCCCATTCTATCTCTCTTTCTTATTCTCTAAAATACGAAATTGCAAAACCCGACGGAATCGAAACAAATCCGATTTCCGATTCGGTTTTCTATAAAATTTCACTTCTCACCAATTCAATCATGCTTAAACATCTTATTGTTGACTATTAAACATGTAACAAATAATTTGAACAAATTTCATCACATGAAATGATAGCCTTTTCAATTTATCGTTTTTTTCACTTAAATACCATAACGTTTCGATTTCACATTTAACCCCTTAACCTTGCTATACATTTAAAGTAGAGCACGAGGTAATGACCTACCTCCACACACACGCATATACAACCTAAAACGATATTATCATCAAAAACTTAGAATACGATAAAACAATACTTTCATTTAAATACCATATTCTTAATAAAACAATTTCTAAAAGTTTTAGCTTTGATATACTTTTAAATAAATACCTCTTATTAGAAAAATACGATAAGTTGTGGATATCGGTCGTTTATCTAAACCTGACTTTGTGGTGTCTAGGCTAGGCAAGTGAGAAAGGTAACTTTAAAAGGCCCGACTCACGGTGATTCGTGAGCGGATCCCTCCTTTCCTCACTTGTACTTATTTCGCCACAATTGGCGGTGAAGAGGCGATTTGAGGTATCTAACAATTTATCGTTTAGACCATTTAGAAATAGGCTAGTTGACTTAGGAAACCCTAGAATCTAAAATACGGAAAATTGACATTTTTACAAATAAATACCTTTTACTTTATAAAACCGTTTTCTAAAGGATTTAGTATTTTACAATCTTTGCAAAGCGCCGCTACAACCCATTTTTGGGGAACCCGTTCGGGATGTTGCGGATTATCGCACATCCTCGGGCTTAGTAGTGCGAGATTCAGACCTCCGCAATGAGCATTCGGTCTCGAAAGGTTTAAAATACGACATCTTAAGAAAATGAGATTTTTGGAATATAAAATATTTATTAAATTTATCTTTGTTTAAATATATGTATTTTTATCATTTAAATATCTATTTTATTATGATATAAATATTTCACCCTTTTCTAAAAATCACAAGAATAAATTTTACACTAAAATACCATGAATTTCAAATAAATCAATATTATAGATAAATACCTTTATTTATAAAAACTAGGATATTTTCACTAGAAATGTCACAATATAAAATCCACCTTCATTACAACTCTAAAGACGAGTAATGAATACTTGAGGTGTATTTTGAAAAGTATATAAAAGTATTTTTATATAAAACCCCCTCAAGTTTTATAAATTACCCTAAGGACCCTAGCAACTATAAGACTTCGATTTACATTCCTGATTATCTGACTCGGATTTGAGTCTGATTAATCTGACTTGAATATGATTCAGGTCAATCTACAATCTACAATATTCCAATTCAATATGAACACATGAATCCATGAATTCAATTATCAATTCATACAACTTGACCGAACCGAACCATGGATATATATATATTCCTTTTACATGATTCTCAGTTATTCCATTTACATGATTCTACGGTTACATCCGTTTACTGATATCATAGTTTCGGTCAGTCAATCAATTATACAATCAATACAAATTACAAGATAAACAATACAATCAAAACACTGCGGGGTTTAAGGGGTATACTGGTACGAAATATGTTAAAGGTGGCACGAGGTGGTCACTTAAGACGTAATTATATCCATGCCGTTGTTTCGTGGTATTATCGACGGAGCCTTGAACTACAGGTTACCAAGGTCCCCGGTGTAAGAGGGACTCCCCTCGTATACACTGGCATCTTCTGTACCAGGCTACAAACAACAGCGTTAATATAACATTACAATATTATAATACAACATTAAAAACTACTCTCTCTCTCTCTCTCTCTGTCTATTTCTCACTTATCTTTGGAACTTATCGAGCGACCTGTTCGCTGACGACATTCTATTTCTTTCTTCTTTGAATGTCGTCAGGTGGTTTGGACCCGGCGGAGATCGAGCCATCTGCAGAAGACTTGGAGCAGTTTGCCGAAGATCCAACACTTTAGTTTCATTGTACACTTTTCCATTCAGTACTTTTCATTTCCTGTTATGCCACCGTTTAGGCATCTTTTATTTCAGTTGCATTTTCTTTCATGCATTGTACAAAAAGAATGTTAATAAATAAAAGTTGCTATTTTATTATCTCTTGTCTCTTGTGTATTTATTTTATATTGCTTAGATACGCTCAGCGTATGTACTACTGAGTATATACGTAGCGGGCCTCGTCGTGTCCCCTTCGCCGTACACTGGGAAGCGTGGCGTGACAGCCCCTCGGCGACCAATCTCGAGTCAAGGAAGGCCTTCTTCTTCTCCGCTTGCTGCAATTGAAGGCGAAGCTCTTCCTCCGGTGAGGCGGATTCGCCCGCCTTCTTCATTGCCGGGGTTACCTCCTCGGACTCCATGGCGATGAAGAGAGCGCAGTGCTGGAGGACCTGAGGAAAACAACAAACGTGTTAAAAGCTAAAACGGAGGAAATAAAAATTCAAGAATTAAAAAAAGGGGTTAGATACCGACCTGAACCACCTCCTGCGCTATGGCGGCTACTTGGGCCTTCATGGTACCCAGGGGAATCTTGGCCCCGGCTGATTTCTCCATGTCCGCTAGCAAGCTGTCGGCCACAGATAGCCCCGAGGGCACCTCAATGCAAAAGTCGCCCTCCTGCACTTGGATCCCGGTAGAGAGTGGCCGAGAGACCACCCGCTTCTGTCTCTTGAGGGAAGCTTCCTCAGTGGGGGAGACTCTTCCTCCCTCGTCCGGGATGCCGGGTCCCGCACGTGCTTCTGACCCCCCCCCCCCGCGGCTCTCCTCCGGGACTGGGGGTGCTGCGGAAGGTTTGGCGGAAGGAGTTTCCCTCAGAGCTGCGCTTGGTCCGGATCGGGACGAGCTTGCGCCACCGGTCTTTCTTCCTTGGGCCTTGGCGGCCTAGGCAGCCATGATTTTTGATCGGTCCATGGGCTCTGCAAAAAAGAACACACAGGAGAAAAGATCAGCGAAGTTGAAACGGCAAGGAAAATTTAGCAAAGTTTAAGCAGATCGTCAAAAACCCTAACTTACCCAAAAAATGCGCAGGACTGAGCCTAACCTAGCCCAGTACCTGCTTGGAAAGCAGGACATCAGCCCGCTGGATCGGTTCCCACTGGGACACCACCTTCGCCTCGAGGGAGGTCGACTGCTTTGCCTTCGGACAGTCGACCCTGTGCCACTGTGTGGGCACATGCCAATTCTCGCCCTCCGGTGGCCCGACGAAAACGTACTACTCCTTCCATTCATGGATGAAAGAAGGGACGACCACTACCCCGACCGGCCGTCACACCCTTACGTTTTTTAAACGAAAAATACACCCAACTCGGCTCTTCCATATTGGTACCGGGGTGATTTTTATAACAAAGAAAAGACAAGAGGAGGGTCAAACTGAAGGGGATCTGATCAAATTTTAACCGGACCAGAAACCAGAGGAGGATCCTCCACGAGTTTGGCGCTAGCTGGCCCGAGGCAAGACGGAAGCAATAAAGCACCACACAAACCTATAGTGAGAAGGGCAAACGCATTCCTGCCCGGAATGCTTCCAGATACAGGGCGATCTCCTTGCCCCGCACCTGGTCTGCCTGCTCACCCTTTCTGGCCAGACGGAGTGAGTAGTTAGAGGGAATATGGAATTGAGTCCAGATGTCGGAAAGCTCGACCATGAGATTCAGGACGGTGGGCGCATCGCGAGTGTTCCCGATGCGCACCTTAGGAGCCCTTGTCGCCGCCCGATGGCGAGTGACACGGACGACCCTAGCCTTGAGGGGCATACCCGACACAGAAGACTCAGTAGAAGAAGAACCCTCTCGGCTATCTGAAGCCGAGGAGGAGGAAGACTCACTGGACTCGGCCCCAGCAACCGGAGCCTCATCGCCTGACTCTACCCCTACTACATCTACAGACACCTCGGAGGAAGACATCTAACCTGATTCAAAGAAAGGGACTCGCCGAGGAAAATTCAACGGAAAATCCGATCTAAGCAGAGGTGCGCCGAGCAATCGTCAAATAACAAAAGAGAATTAAGGTAAAGTGTTGGCCCTAGGATGGTCCCCTCCTATTTATACACCCTAAAGAGAGCATCTTACGGCCCAGATCGATTCCCGCCGACGCTAAGCGTCACGCTTAGCGTCCGTCGAGGCCCCATATGGCGGTCAACCATTAGGGACGTCTTTTCGTTGCAGGAGTCAGAGATAGCCTGCCGTGCCCGCCAACCGACGTCGGACACGTAGCCCATAGCCCAACTGAGGATCGAGTGAAACGGCGCCCCCGCTTTAAAGCGCAATCATTTCACCGATCCGCTGACGTCATCGGGGATACACGCGAAAACTTAGGCGCGCGGTGAGACACCACGTGGACTCGAAGATCGGAACGACACAACTTCCCTACGCCATGTCGTCCCCGGACAATCTACACTATGATTTTCGGCATCAAGCTGAGCAGAGAAAACCTAGTAGGTCACTCTCGACCCGACCCATAAATAGGCCGGAACGAGAGCGAGGGGCTAATGATGATGCTCACAAGTAGGAATTCTTCAGATTAAGACTCGTGGCGGATGACTTGTCCCGGGGGCTACGGAGGTGGAATAAATAAGATGCATTGGGGACGTTCCTTGGGACTTCGTCTCCGAGGATGCATCCGACCTTTCGGAGACCTCCCTGAGTACCTTCCATATTCACCTAGCAAACAACCATCGACTCACCTTCGAGCAATACTACAACCGAGTTTCCTCAGCCTCCCTGTTCGTCTCCAATCTGTTGCAAGGCCTGAGCTTCCTTGGCCTCCCAGCTCGTCTCCGAGCCATCTGACAGTCGAGCTTCCTCGGGCTCCCGGCTCGTCTCCGAGCCTCCCGATAGGCCGAGCTTTCCCGGCTTCCCCGATCAACTGAGAGCGTAGAGCCCAAGCGCCACGGCAACGGCTTCGCGTATCTCGCCAAGGCGAGATATTTGCCGCCCCACGTTCCGCATCCCATGCTGGTGCGTCCCCCCATTAATAGGCATACCCCGCTATTAATGCGAGGATAACGCAGTGGTGTAACCGACGACAAGGATCTCGCGCCGGCTCGCTCCACGCGACCACTATATAAACCCCTCTTTCAGACGACTCAGGTAACTCCAACTCATTCCGATAAGCCACTACGCTGCTCTAATTCTCCGGTACTAACTTGATCGTCGGATGGTCCTACAGTGGTTTCCTACCCCGGGACTTCTCTTGCAGGTTGCTCGGCCTCAGCAACATCAAACGCTCATTGAGATCCACACGCTCGACAACCCCCAAAATAAATCTCAACCGCTCAAAACCGCTCGCTATCAGATCGACGGAGGACAACATCTGAGAGAGATCACCACCTCCATCAGAAGCCTTTAGGGCAAATTCGTGGGTTTTCTGGATGTCTGTTTTGTTCTTGTGGGTGCTGTGTGCGTGTGTTAAGCTCATAACAAGTTAAATTTCTTTTACATGATTTAAGGAGATGCAATAGCAATTTAGCCAACTTATGGACTATTAGGATTCAAAGTGCGTGTAAATATCCTATTTATAAGGGGCATAAATTGAAAAGAAGCGATTAGTATGGGCTATGGGCTGTTTTGGATGTATTAATTAGTAATGGATTTTGTGTTTTTGGATTTGCTTATTTTATATTACGGGCCCATTTTTTTTGGATTCTAGAATTCAAAAAATCTATTAATTAGTATGGATTTGGCACTGTTTATATGGGATCCATAAACCCCTTTGCATCTAAATCTCTGGTATCCTCAAATCCAAAATCTAGATTTTTACAATTGTACCATTTGGAATCTAAATTTCACCTGCAACCAAAGAGCACCTAACAAAATCAACAAAAATCCTAGAGAGAGAAAGAGAATTCAAAAAAGAAGAGAGACGAGTGGGACAAGCCCGCCCTCTCTCGTCGTCACCGATCTCCAAAAACCAGATCGGCCGACACCGGTTCAAGCCACCGTCCACCTTCTCCGGTCTATTTGTTCTTCACAGGATCCTCAAAATTCTCTCTCTCTCCGATAATCTCAGTAAAGGCATCAATCTTATCTTCTCCTTTATTTTAATTAGGGTTTAAGCCTAATAATCATTACTACTATCTTGAAATGGTAGGGTTTTTTTCAATTGAAAAAATCAATTTCTTTAGGGTTTCTTTTGTGGTTTTGTTGGTTATGCATCGCAATGTGGGAAAATGATGTGTGGATTTCATTGGGGATTTCTTTAGGCTGCATTTAAATATGAATGTTTGATTTTTTTTGCAGTTGTGATTGTGAAGTGAAGATCGGAGAGGATCGGCTTGTTAGTACATGCTATTGGATTCAAAATGATTGGATCTTTTCTGACCAGAGCTCTTGCGTAAGCAGTTTGAATCCTTAATTAGTTATTTCAATTGTCGATTACTTATTTTAACTGTAATGATTAAGGCCCTTTTTGGGTATGAAGTTATAATAGCCGGAGTTTAACGGAGGTAGGGGTTTGCATCACCTCTACATCCACTTAAAAGTTTAACTCTGATGGGTGTATGTCTTTGCAGTTATCTAAGCTCCAAAAAGTTGTTTTGAAGTTTTCTAAACTCCAAGATGGGTGTTTTCTTCACAAATTTCAGAGTTTAAAAAACTTTGGTTATCTCAGCTTTGGAGCTTAGATAACCGGAGTTTTATTAATTTCAAAATTCATGCCAAACATGACATAGTTAGGAATTTGGAGTCAGGTTTAGATAACTTTATGAAACTCTGGTGAATGCTGCATTACTCCATTTTCAAACATGGCTTAATAAATGGAAATTGAAGAAGTTGTTTTTTATTGCTTTGATATGTACAGATTGATTCTTGGCTATGCTTATCCGGCTTATGAATGCTTCAAAACTGTGGAATTGAACAGACCAGAGATCGATCAATTACGGTTTTGGTGTCAGTATTGGTAGGTTTTCTACCGTGTAAATTGAGGTTTTATTTGGTTTAGATCAGAAGAATGTCACTTATAATTATTCAATTTTGTTAGGATTTTAGTGGCTGCGCTGACAGTATTCGAGAGAGTAGGAGAATCTTTTATTTCATGGTAATTTTAATTCAAACCCGCGTATGAAAGGAAAACTTGCAACCGAAATCTAAAAATGTCATAATTTTTTTCCAATTCTTTTGGTGTGAAGGCTGCCAATGTACAGTGAAGCAAAGGTAGCATTTTTGGTATATCTCTGGTATCCTAAGACACGGGTATGTTATTTGTTCTCTGGTAATTTTAATCTATGTTATCGGTTGCATATACTGTTTGTTTATACCTAAAAAATGCACAATGATAGGGAACTGCGTATGTCTACGAAACCTTCTTTCGACCATATGTTGCGAAGCATGAGACTGAGATTGATCGTAACTTGATCGAGTTGAGAACAAGGGCTGGGGACATGGTCGTCCTTTATTCGCAGAGAATTGTGAGCTATGGTCAGACTAGATTTTTTGAAATCTTGCAATATGTTGCTTCTCAATCACCTTCGCAGTCATCAAGACCTCGCCCTGCTCAGGTAACCATTGGTCAAGATAAGATAGCTTTCTTGGTTTCTCTTTATTTGACGCATCAATAGTAATCTACCTTGTGAAAAATGTGCCTTATTTTTATTTCTTATTCTGTGTGCTCAGTAATTGGAGGTTTTTATAAATACTATGGTAGAATTTATGGTAGAGAGAGAATTTTGATTCTAGCATGAATTAGAGATGTATTGGAACATTTAGTTTGCATGCATACAAATGTTCCTAGCAATCACATGAAATTTGCGGATTATTAACAATTGGTGGTGCATGATTGACCCAATTTAAGTTTCTCTTAGGTCAATGTTCAGATCATGTTTTGAAATCTTGGCCGATCCCGATCCAAGATGACCGATTCCAGTCTCAAAAATGACAGTCTGAGTTCTGAGACCGATATCGTCCGATACCGAGTTATAGCAGGTTTACCACTTGATTAGTGCGGTTTTCGTTGGTTAGTGGGTTTATTGATTGGCTAATAGGTTCTTTAATGGTCAAATTGGCTTATTATATAGGCCATTGGGTTATTATGGTTAATTGGACACATGGGGTCGTTTTTACAAAGCATTAATTCCCGATACGAGACGGCTGAGCTTGCCGATTCTGATCTCAAGAGTAATCGTTCGATATCAATGTCGATTCCGAGATCTTAAACCTTGGTTCATATTCTTCTAGGTAACGTGGGTTCCTTTTAGCTCTTCAGGTCGTAAATCTTTGCAAGACTTTCCATCTTACTTCTTTTGCACGGTTAAATTTTTTTAGTTGGAATTCGGACAACTATATGTTAGATGCCATCAAATGAAAAGAACAAAAATTGAAGCAAAAGAAAATCTGGCAAGAACTTCCTCAGTCCCTTGGCTTGGCATTTTAAAAGTATACTATATATTTGTCTGTGTTATGCTATTCTACGATTTGGTAGATCAAACATAGATTGATTACTGAATAATGTACTCAGTAGGATGATTGTCCGTACTGATAACGAGTAATCATATACCATGATGTAAACTAAATTATATTTTTTAAAAACAAATGGATCATGGAAAGGAACTCTAATGATTTTTATAGGCATATTAATAGCAGGGTTGCGTGAACAATTAATAGCACGGCTGCATGAACACAAATTTGGGGTTATGGACACTATGCATGGTGATATGGCAAAATTTCAGAATATAGGATATGGGGACACGACATACATACATACATATTATTTTATGAAAGAAATAAAATATCAAACCATAACAACGTAAATCATGAAAAATTAACAAGTATAACTTCTAAATAGACACATCATAACGATAAGATTTAACCATATAAAGCAATTAACAAATCCTTCTTAAAACAAACAAAATAACTAAATAACAAGGTAGACTCCAAAATGATAGCAAAAGATAAATACAATGTTCTCATCTACTCACCTTCGTCACCCAATTACACTGAATACACCAACGGTCCATTCAAAGAAAGATTAACAAGCTCCAAATCACTGGCACCATCGAAGATATCAAACATATCTTCACCAAAGTCTCTTAACTTTGATTATCCTTCATTGCGTGGAGCGTTTAGATAGAAGACGAAGATTGCGATACATATTGGATGCATGTGTCGTAAAGAAACAAGAACAATTAGAAAGTTTAACCACCAAATAGACACATCATATTGATATCAAACTAAAGACAAGCTCAAGACATATAGGACATGCATAGCACACATACAATGCACATATACCATATTATGGTTTATCTGTCCTATACATGGTGTGCAAGTGTTGGAGTGTCCGATGCATGTTTGCCATGACAACCTATCGAAAGTCTTCATGTTAGTTGTATGTATGCCCTAGAGACCATTGTTGTACATGATTGTATATTATAATGGATGCTTGGACATATATAGAGAGGACTTTCTTGCTCGACATGATAGTATGCTATCTGGTTTCTTTTTATCATAATATGTAGAGTTGTATTGTGATACTGTCTTACTCTCACATGTTGATAAAGCCCTTATGATGTATACTTGACTACCAGGACTATGATAGAGATCATACTAGTAGGGCCAGGGTAGTCCATAAGTTCATCCTTTAATTGTTCCTATTCGAGAGTGTATCGAGACGGGTATTGATATTCCAAAGCAAACTAGCGTATACGATTCTTGACCCATTTGATGGGCGATAGCTGATCCCACATCTATTGGTGTTTGACATCAAAGATGGTGTACGAGTGCTCAGTGGAGACTGGGTACACTGAACAGGACTCGCCGAGAACTCCTATATGATATTATACCTAACGTCAGATAGTAATTTTCTGGTGACACTGGTACAGATTAGTCTGTAGACCCGAGATCGTCATAGAGTCTTGTGTGATTCCCACTGTGCTTTGATTTCCACCTTACTACGTTCAAGAGAGCATGCAAAACAATGGTTTTTGGGTACAGTCCCGAGTCACATGGAGGCAATGAGCGATATGAGGGAATTCGTCTCTCCCAGGTATTAGGGGTTGATGTTGCGCTGTGCTCGATTGGCTATAACAGGAAGTCCCTGGTCAGGGCTGATACAGAGATTTACTGGTAAGTGTTAGCAGTAGTTTCTCGACCCGTTATGAGCCTCATATCAGCATGACTTATCAAGTTATTTGGGTCTGACGTTTACTACCCTTAGACTAGATATGCGACATCAAACGAAAAGACCGGACTGTACGGTAGAGTTACTTATTGGATTCACAGGAGTATGGACAAGCTTGCTTGTTGATCTTCTGATCACTCAATACTCGGGTAGCCGTTACGTCCAGCTAGTACCGCTGACGGCTTGTGGGTGACTGATATGATCATCACTTACTGCCGGAGTATTGACGAGTCATTAGAGTCCTACACAGAGATTTCCTAGCTAATGCAAAACGAAGTAGGGCACATATGTGATATGTGCGGGACCGAGATTATTACGAGTATGTGATACCGTATTCCAATCTCGCGATATAGGTTATATGTGATATAATTAGATTGTTGAATCAAGTGTTGATTCAATGATATGTTATATGTATATGTGATATGCATATAAATGATATTAGTCGGTTGTATGCGATACAGCCGGATTATTAAATCAAGTGTTGATTTAACAATTTAATGTGTAATTATATATTTGATATATTAATATACATTAACTAATATTAGCTCACTTAAGAATTACTTTTCTCATTATACATTTAATATATATGTGATATATGTTAATGTATTTATATTGTGTCATGCTAGATGATACATTGGACATATGTGTATGAGACTCATACTTAACTTAAGATAATTTAGGTGTTTAAATATTAAGGGATAAATCAAAATTAGGTGAAAATTAGTCATGGCTTGAAACTTGGAGAAGCTTGTGGAAACCATTGATTTAGTCCATTAATTTTGTTTTATTCTAGATATTTATTAACCTAACCATTATCTTTAGCCATGGTTTAGTCTCTATATGAGTTATATATGATATTTTCTCATCCATGGTTCACACAAGATAATTCTTGAGTTCATTTTCTTCATCTCTTCCATTACTCTCTAATTTTGAGAGAAAAGAAAAAGAAAGAGAAAAAAATAATAATTCTAAAGTGAGCAAAATCCCTACTTCACCAATCTATACCAAACTAGCCATTTAGTATAGATTGTTTCTTCACTAGTTCATCAATTAGTGAAGAGATAGCTTGAGTTACAGATTTTTCGACGTAAATCATCTTCGGCCTCGAAGATCCTTGAGCAAGCTCGTTCCTTTCACCTAGTGGAGCCAATGGAGAGTCCGGGACACCACTACTTGGAGCAAAAAGGACACTACATGGATCTTTAGAAGTGAAGGACCGGTCTACAAAGGTTGTATTCCAAATTCACTTAGTGTAAAGTAGTTTACATGTTAGTTAAACCCTAATCCTCTAGTTAGATCCTTGGTTATGGGTTGCTTAGCACTTTAGGTTTTTTAAAATTGCATGCTTGATGCCCTAGAAAACGTAGTGAGTGTGCTAAAATGCCTTTCAGTGGTATTAGAGCCCGGTTAGAGAATTAGACGATGTAGTTGAATTACGAAATCGAAACAACTCTGAAATCTCGAAACAAAATCTATAGTTTCTGTCGATTTTTAAAAGTTCTCTGAAATATTTTTAAACAATTGCAGAATGTTACGTGAGATGTAATATGAACACCAGATAAAAATGAACCCAAACCACCGGTTTTCAACCGGCGAAACGTACTAAATAACTTGGCATGACCGGTTCTGTTGTGGTGTTTGGGAGTCGTTTTTCTCTGGTATTCCAGTCTCTGGGGTTTGGTGTTTCAGGTATTGTTTGTTTTTGCTAAAGATTACATGTGATGTTATCTTTCTGTAGTGACAATTCAGAGTGTTTCGTATTCGTAATTTTAACATCGTTTCGGGTTTAATAATGATATGTGATAAAATATTTGGAATCCACAATAATTAGTTTTGTGAAAACTAGTTTAAATTTTGTAAATCTAGCAATTTAGTCTCATTTGATCGGTTGCCACGGGGTTTTGATATGGATCAAAACTCTGTCGCAATCACGTAGTGTACGCGGATATTCACCGGGTAATATTACTAGATAGCCACGCCCCATAGCCCCGACCAAGTGACTGTAGGAGAACCCCGTTGCCAAAAGCATCCTCCTGGATGCTCGCGGCCGCGGTGTTCCGCCTAAGTGCACTTTGTCGACGGTATCGGGGGTGCGGCCGTCTACTAAAGTTTCCGACGAGCATTCGATCAGGTTGTCGGGAATGTTGTTGAATTACCCGACTGATTATTAAAAAATGTTTTCAATATTGAGACTAAAATGCGGGGTTTATAAGGTTAGGCATGAAATTCGGAATATGAGATATCTCGGATTTGTGATGTCTAAGGAATTCATATGGTTAGGCATGAAATCCGAAGTATGTACGGATTTATGATGTCTAAGGTCCAATTGTTGTAGTTTTCATTTTCTTTTCTGCGACCGTAAGTGTAATATATGGTGAATCGCCGGTTTCGTTGCTATATGTCAACGACAATTGGGATACACATATTTACTTACGTTGATGACATGTGATGTTATGTGTTGCTGGGATATGTTATATTGGATCGTCGTGTTTGAATAACCGGGTTTTTTTGCGTGAGATGAGAGTTTTTCATTTTCATTCATGTAAAAACTTGTATGTAATATTCTTTTATTGGGGCATTTCCGGGTTGAGGATGATGTCACGATTGTTGTGTATTATTTACTTTTCCGCATTAGGATAGACCCAAGGCGGGAAGCATAAGTAACCGGGTTCTAGAGTCCAGTGGGAGACCATCTAGGGGAGTCGAGTCCGGGTCTCTAACTTTAGAATTGGTAGGGTTGCTTGCCGCTCTCGTAGGGGTCTAGAGATGTGGGTTTGGCTATTCATCACGACCGTGGAATCTGTGTCTTTTACTGGCTTAATTTAAAACGTGGAACTCCTAATATATCCAATATTTCATATGTTGACTTCTGCTGCAATGTTCTGTGATGTGATCACTTTATATGATGAGACGAATACTTTATATTATATATATGATATATAATAAACGTTGCTTATGTTTTGCATCCGCGCTAGTCCTGTCCTCGCTCTGCCGTTAGTTATCTATCCTAACGGTATATGACGGGACCCCGTGGCGAATGCGGATGGCATAAGCGTATCTTATATAAGTATTTTCGTTTCTTTATCTGTGATGCTTAGGAAGCATAAATGATGTGACTTCATTAATGAGATTAATGAAAAAGAAAGAAACCTAAAGATGTAGAGCCAAATTTTCAAAAAGGGTAGCTCTATTTTTTGCTTTGCATAGCGGTGTTTCTTGATGAATATCCAGCACCTCATTTGATGAGGAAAGAGCCGAGATCCCTTCACCGGGAATGGTCTCTTTAGCAAAAGCTATAACCCACTCGGTTTATTTTAAAAACACATGATTTTAAAAGCGGAGCTTAAACCACTCCTTTTCAAAATCACTCGATTATACAACGATATCAAGTTCATTAAGCAAAAGGTTTTCTTAAAAACCTGTCGTAGCCCTCCGTTATTTCAGATAAGTACTATTTAGTATTCGTGCTACGTTTGTTGATTATGTTAAGACGTAGTGTGCGGTGGCTGATTAGTGCTTACCTGCTAAAGCATGTGATGCGATTGGATTAGGGTAGTCATACGACTTTGTTGACTATGTTAAGAGTCGTACGGGTGGGTTTAATTCAATCACGAAATGACGGGTTGAACTTGACTAGCACTTATGAATTATTGACTATGTTAAGGTCATAAGCTGCTAGGGATAAAATATTATCGGGAATTTCAAGTGTTGAAATTTGCAATGAGATTGCATACTTTCTATGAGATAGTTGGATCCCGATACCCACTGCGAGTAAGAGTTACTCCTGGGAGAGTTTTGCACATTACAATTAGCCAATTAAATAGGTGTCTAGAAAGATGTTAATGGGGTTACGTCCCTGGAAAAACGAGATTTATTTTAATTAGGTCCGTGCGAAAGCACGGGAAACCTCCCTCAAAGTACCGACACTGACCTGGTTGAACGATTGGTGAACTTGTAAGGTGTAATTAATCCCGGCTAGTCTTACCTTTTAGGGTTTGAAGGTAGATTTGATAAAAACGGTGAGAGCCATCCTGATTAGATAAGATAATAACCAATCTAATCTTGTAAGAGCATACGCTAAGTGTTTTTCTTCTCTCTCTCCGGGTAGCGACCATGTCAGGCCTTAATGAAGATAATAATATGGATGTATTGACCGAACCCGCTTGTTATACTGAGCTGGGGAACGTTGGTTCCGCTCTATCTTATAATTGTTATAAGACCGAGCAGGAAATAGGGGAATATTCGGATTCCCACGCCACCCAAACGAGTAATGAGCATGCTGATGCATCTTCTTCGGGTGTGTTAGTTACCGAGAACTGTTTCTCAGTACACTTTACACCCTGGGTATTAGATACCGGATTGGGATCCCACATATGTAATATGTTACATGGGCTAAAGAAAGGTAGAGAACTGGGAATGAGTGATCATTCTGTAAGAGTAGAGAATGGTGCAAATGTTGCAGCCAAAGCAGTTGGTGAATATCACATTATATTACCAAATGGTAATATATTGATTCTGAACGAATGCTATTACATACCGAACCTGATATGCAATATTATATCAGTTTCTTTATTAAGTAAAGAAGGATATAATTTTGTATAGCAGGATAATGTTATGAACATTTTTGTAAATCAAAAGTTGATTGGATCAGGCACGTTAAGTAATGGCATATACGTTTTAAATCAAACCACAGTTCTTAACATATAGAACACACATAAGAGGAAAAGTTCAGAAATGAATGAGTCCTTTTTGTGGCATTGTAGATTAGGTTATATCAATGCGACACGACTAGCTATGTTACATAAGGATGGATATTTAAACCCGTTTGAATTTACATCTTATGAAACTTGCCAGTCATGTCTCAAAGGCAAGTTGACCAAAACTCTGTTTACTGGACACGGAGAAAGAGCTACGGAACTTTTGGGACTGATACATAGTGATGTATGCGGTCCCATGTCTACACATGCCAGGAATGTTTCCTTGTACTTCATTATATTCACTGACGATCTCTCAAGGTACGGACATGTATTCCTGTTGAAATGCAAGTCTGAAGCTTTTGAGAAATTCAAAGAATATAAGCATGAAGGTGAGAACCCGACGGGTAAAAGTATTAAAATCCTTCGATCTGATCGAGGAGGAGAATACTTGAGCACGGAGTTCCTGGATTATCTAAAAGAGAATGAGATTCTCTCTCAGCTTATTCCTCCGTATACACCATAGCACAACGGTGTATCGGAGCGGAGGAAGCGCACCCTATTAGATATGGTGTGCTCTATGATGAGTACCGCTGTGTTACCTATTTCCTTTTGGGGTTATGCGCTTGAGACAGCGGCATATCTATGAATCAAATTCCATCTAAATCAGTGCCTATGAGATATGGAGTGGAAAAAACCATATCTTAAACGAGTTAAGATATGAGGTTGTCCGGCCTATGTCAAAAGACGAAATCCGAACAAACTCGAGGCACGATCAGTTCTTTGCAAGTTTGTGGGATATCCAAAGAATTCACAAGAATATATTTTCTACCACGTTGAGGAACAAAAGGTGTTTGTTTCTCAATATGCCATCTTTTTAGAAAAGGAATTTCTTGAAAAAGAAATTAGTGGCAAAGAGGTAGAACTGGAAGAAGTTCCAGCTATACAAACTACAACTGAAGATTTAGTGGAACCAGAGGATTCGATAGTCCCCGACGAACCTCAGCCTCTCCGCCGATCTAGTAGGGTTCCTCATTCACCTGAGAGATATTACGGTTTTCTCATTGACGGTGGGAGCGAGGATTGCATCATGGAAGATGATGACCCAACTAGTTTCGAGCAGGCCATCACGAGTGGAGACTCTGTGAAATGGCTGGATGCAATGCGATCTGAGATGGAATTCATGTACACCAACAAAGTATGGACTTTGGAAGATGCTCCTGAAGGGGTAAAACCCATCGGGAGCAAATGGATCTTCAAGAAAAAACTTGGTGTAGATGGAAAAGTTGAGACTTTCAAATCTAGACTTGTAGCAAAAGGTTTCCGTCAACGACCAGGTGTGGATTATGATGAAACCTTTTCTCCAGTGGCTATGCTTAAGTCCATCCGGATCTTACTTGCCATCGTTGCATACCATGACTATGAAATCTGGCAAATGGACGTCAAGACCGCTTTTCTAAATGGTGATTTAGAAAAGAGCGTATATATGACTCAGCCAGAGGGCTTCGTAGATAGTGGGAGCAGCGGAAAGGTTGCAAGCTGCTTAAATTAATCTACGGGTTAATTCAGGCATCGCGGAGTTGGAACATCTGTTTTGATGTGGCAGTCAAAGAGTTTGACTTCGTCAAAAACGTAGATGAACCTTGTGTATACAAGAAGGCGGCAGAGAGTAAGGTCGTCTTCCTCGTATTGTACGTGGATGATATACTCTTGATAGGAAATGATGTTCCTATGCTGCACTCGGTCAAGCTCTTCTTATCACAAAGATTCTCAATGAAAAATCTAGGTGATGTCTCCTACATCTTGGGGATTAAGATCTATAAAGATAAACCTAAACGGATGTTGGGATTGTCCCAATTCAGGTACATTGACACCATACTAAAGAGGTTTAGTATGGAAGATTCCAAGCGTGCGAATTTACTTACGATCTCAGGAATCATTCTCTCCGAAGAGATGTCTCCCAAGACTGATTCGGAGAGGGCTCGCAAGAGATGCCCTATGCCTCGGCAGTAGACTCTATCATGTACACGATGTTGTGTATCAGACCCGATGTAGCATACTCACTAGGTGTAGTGAGTAGGTATCAAGCGGATCTCGGAGAGAATCACTGGACAGCTGTGAAGAACATTCTTGAGTACTTGAGGACCAAAGAAATATTCTTGGTGTATGGTAACGGTGAACTCCAGATGGAGTTCTTTACCGATTCGAGCTTTTAGAGTGATAAGGACGATTTTAAGTCGGTCTCAGGTTTTGTCTTCACCCTCAATAGAGAGGCGGTTTGTTGGAAGAGTTCCAAGTAAGAAACCGTGGCAGACTCGACGATGGAGGCTGAATACATCGCTGCCAGCGATCCTGCCAAAGAGGCTGTTTGGGTGAAAAAGTTCATAATTGAACTTGGAGTGGTTCCATCCATCGAGCATCCAATACCTTTGTATTGTGATAGCAATGGAGCAGTGGTTTTGGCCAAGTAACCCAGGTCCCATAAGCGATCCTGACATATTCTGAGGCGGTATCACCTGATCCGGGAGATAATTGATCGTCGGGAGATCGAGATCAGGTAGTTGACACGAATAATAACACGGCGGATCCACTCATGAAGGCTATTCCCCATATACAATTTGAGAGACTCTTCGGGATGTTGGGTATGAGATACTACAACAACTGGCCTTAGTGCAAGTGGGAGATTGTTAGTTGTATGTATACCCTAAAGGCCATTGTTGCACATGATTGTATATTATAATGGATGCTTGGACATATATAGAGAGGACTTTCTTGTTCGACATGATAGTATGCTATCTAGTTGCTTTTTATCTTAACATGTAGACTTGTATTGTGATACTGTCTTGCTCTCACATGTTGATAAAGCCCTTAGGATGCGTACTTGACTACCAGGACTATGATGGAGATCATACTAGTGGGGTCAGGGTAGTCTATAAGTTCATCCTTTAAGTGTTTCTAGTCGAGGGTGTATCGAGACGGGGCATCGATATTCCAGAGTAGACTAGCGTATACGCTTCTTGACCCATTTAATGGGCGATGGATGATCCCACATCCATTGGCGTTTGACATTAAAGATGGTATATGGATGCTCAATGGAGACTGGATACACTGAACATGACCCGCCGAGAACTCCTAGATGGTATTATACCTAACCTTAGATAGCAGTTCTCTGGTGAGACATTGGTACAGGTTAGTCTGTAGACCCGAGATCGTCATAGAGTCTTGTGTGATTCCCACTGTGCTTTGATTTCCACCTTACCATGTTCAAGAGAGCGTGCAAAACGGTGGTTTTTGGGTACAGTCCCGAGTCACGTGGAGGGAATGAGCGATAGGAGGGGATTTGTCTCTCCCAGGTATTGGGGGTTGATATTGCGCTGTGCACGATTGGTTATAATAGGAAGTCCCTGGTCAGGGCTGATACAGAGATTTACTGGTAAGTGTTAGCAGTAGTTTCTCGACCTGTTATGAGCCTCATATCGGCATGACTTATCAAGTTACTGGGGTCTGACGTTTATCACCCATAGACTAGATATGCGACATATCGGACGAAAATGTCGGACTGTACGGTAGTGTTACTTATTAGATTCACAGGAGTATGGACAAGCTTGTTTGTTGCTCTTCTGATCACTCAATACCCGGGTAGCCATTACGTCCAGCTAGTACCGCTGATGGCTTGTGGGTGACTGATATGATCATTACTTACTGTCGGCGTATTGACGAGTCATTAGAGTTCTACACAGAGGTTTCCTAGCTCATGCGAAATGAAGTATGACACATATGTGATATGTGCGGGACCGAGATTAATACGAGTCTGTGATACCGTATTCCAATCTCGCGATATAGGTTATATGTGATATAAACGGATTGTTGAATCAAGTTTTGATTCAATGATATGTTATATGTATATGTGATATGCATATAAATGATATTAGTCGGTTGTATGCGATACAGCCGGGTTATTAAATCAAGTGTTGATTTAACAATTTAATGTGTAATTATATATTTGATATATTAATATACATTAACTAATATTAGCTCACTTAAGAATTACTTTTCTCATTATACATTTAATATATATGTGATATATGTTAATGTATTTATATTGTGTCATGCTGATGATACATTGGACATGGGTATATGAGACTCATACCTAACTTAAGATAATTTAGGTGTTTAAATATTAAGGGATAAATCAAAATTAGGTGGAAATCAGTCATGACTTGAAGTTTGGAGAAGCTTGTGGAAACCATTGACTTAGTTCATTAATTTTGTTTTACTCTAGATATTTATTAACCTAACCATTATATTTAGCCATGTTTAGTCTCTACATGAGTTATATATGATATTTTCTCATCCATGGTTCACACAAGATAATTCTCGAGTTCATTTTCTTCATCTCCTTCATTGCTCTCTAGGTTTGAGAGAAAAGAAAAATAAAGAGAAAAAAAAATTCTAAAATGAGCAAAATCCCTACTTCAACAATTTATATCAAACTAGCCATTTAGTATAGCTTGTTTCTTCACTAGTTCATCAATTAGTGAAGAGGTAGCTTGAGTTAGAGATTTTTCGACGTAGATCATTTTCGGTCTCGAAGATCCTAGAGCAAGCTCGTTCCTTTCACCTAGTGGAGCCAATGGAGAGTCCGGGACACCACTACTTGGAGTAAAAGGGACTACTACATGGAGCTTTAGAGTGAAGGACCGATCTACAAAGGTTGTATTCCAAATTCACTTAGTGTAAAGTAGTTTACATGTTAGTTAAACCCTAATTCTCTAGTTAGATCCTTGGTTATGGGTTGCTTAGCACTCTAGGTTTTTTAAAATTGCATGCTTGATGCCCTAGAAAACGTAGTGAGGGTGCTAAGGAACCTTTCACTTCATGCAATCTGGATTAATACCGTTGTTATTTGGTAATATTATGGGACTCTAGAAAGTGCGAAAATTACTTCAAGGTTTCTATATGAGGCTGCTCAAGTTAGGTCTCTGTAGCTCCTAACTTAGCCTTATGGCGTTTAACCAGGCCAGTACTTGTTCCAAGACTCAGTGAATATGACATGATCATTACTTTATTATTTCACGCCTTTACTCCTCTGATTACGGAGTGTTATGAATCTTGTGATACCAATTGTGGTCTTGGCGTTTAATAACTTATTCACATTCGTCATGTTATTCACATTTGTCATGTTCACAATAGTTGTGATTATCCTCATACTTTTTGCTGTCGTGGTCATAATTACCGCTATCTCTATGCCTATACTCATAATAATTAATGCCATCCTCATGAACATAATAATCGGTGTCATTGTGGTGGTCATTATAATCGCCGTCATCCTCACGGTTATTATAATCGTTGCAATTCTCTTGGCATGTGTTGTAATTAGGGATGTGTTGTAATTAGGGATGTTCCTCGTATGAGAGCCATAGAACCATAGAACATCTATATTTTGTGCGTACAATATGGAAAAACCAAATAGAATGCTAATAGGAAATGAGATGAAACTCGAACAAATAATGCTAAATCATCGATTAATATCCAACTACCCATGGTGATAGCTTTGTAGTTTGTACCATTGTTCTTAGCAAGGTCTGGGCGCAGATTTTGCACAATTGTAACACCTCGTGATGCTCGTGCTTTGGATGCAAGACATGATTTGAACAGATTTTTAGAGAATGCATCAACCAGAAAAAATATTGGATACTCAAAAGTAGTAAAATGGTTGTGATCCATAGATATCATGATCGGAGAAACCTGGTTTTAAGCAATAAATCTTGAAGGAAATGACACAGATTGTGCAAGTCAATTATAAAAACTAAAAGTGCATGGGTGTATTATAAACTAAGGATCTTCATTTATATCTGCTGACTTCTCAATGCCCTATAGACTTCAAAATACTATGAATAACAGACAGGCTAAAAACTAGAGTTGTCGTTGAAAGCAACGCTGACTAGTCAAATTCTGAGCTTGACATCTGCCCTTTGCTGTAGAGTCCCATGTCGTCTGTTCTCCCCAAAAGTTCAAATACTTCTTTTTGCTTACTGCATTACTTAGCTTAATCATTTCTTCAGTAAGGACATGCACAGAGGGTTTGGAAATTGAATGATCCTTGAAAGAATAACCACAAGACATGTGTGCCTCTGTACAGTCAAGTGTTCTTGAGTAGGCATTGGGCATGTAATTTGATATATTTTGCAGTGTTCTTGATTAAAATGTAGGCATTGGGCTTGTAAGTTGATAAATTTTGAGAGCAAGATATCCCCAATAATATATTGAGGTTCTATATTGATAGGGCTTATATTGGTTTTATACATAAAGGCTCAATATAGGTTCTTTTATATAAAAGTGTTAGCTATAGTGCCCTCAAGGCAATTATTGTAATCGCAGGCAGACGATTATAATGATTGAGGGAGGACTTATACGGGTAGAACAGTTTTAGTCGAGATAATAGTATGCTAACCGGTTTGACATTATCATTATGTACATGCATTATGTGATATTACAGATCACTATTACATGTTGATAGAGCCCATATGATTCTTGCTTAACTATCAGGGTTGGCAATCATACAAGTGAGGCTGGGTAGTCTGTAAACAAATCCTTAAATGTCCCTAGTTGTGTGGGAACATCGAGACTGGGCATTGATATTCCAGAGTAGACTAGTGTATACGTTTCTTGATCCCGACGAGAGACGATGGTCGGTTTCACAGCCATTGGTGTTAGTCTTCAAAGATTGTATACATGTGCTCATTGGGTTATGAGTTACATTGGACAGACTCGCCAGGAACATATTGGATGGTATTATACCTATTGTCAGGTAGCATTTCTCTGGTGACATGAGTACAACTTAGTCTGTCGATCAGAGATCGTCATTTGTTTTGTGTGAGTTCCCACTGTGCTTTGATTACTACCCTATCATGGTTCAAAGGAGTCGTGCAAATATGTTTTAGTTGGGTACAGTCCTGAACCACATGAAGGCAGTGTGTGGATTATTAGGGATTCGTCTCTCTCGATATTGGGGGTAGATGTCGCGCAGTGTACGGGTGGCCATCAGCGGAAATCCTTGGCCAAGGTGGACGAGATTTACTGATTTGGATCAGTAGTTTCTCTATGGGTGACAGGCTTCACACCGACACGACTTATCGCGTTATTAGGGGTCTGACGTTTTCCACCCTTTGGACCCGATATGCGACATTCTCAGACGAAGAGATCGGACTGTGCGGAGATTGTCACTTCAAGCTCAGTAGGGATACATGCGAGTTTGCTTATCGACCTTCCTTTCGTTCAATACCTGAGTAGCCGTTACGTACAATTAGTGCCGCTGACGTGCTTATAGTTAAACCCACTGCCAGCGTATTGTCGGGTTTTTAGAGTCCCACACAGGGTTTCCCAGCTCAGGTGAAACGATATAGTGTACGCATTTTGATACGTACTTAGGTTCGATTAAACACGTGTTTTTGCACACGTACTTTTAATCGGACATTTTATAAATACTAGCCGGTTTGAAAGATAGTCAGATTATTACATTTGGATGAAATGTGAGCTAATATTATATCTCTCTCTTTTAGCATCTCTCTTTTGGTATTTGTATTTTAACATGAATACGGTCTTTATACGAATACGGGTATTTGTGTCTTGATATAAATACGGGTATTTGTATCTTAATATAAATACGGGTATTAATACAAATACGAGTATTGATATTTTATACGAATACGGGTGTATATATTTTGATATGAATACGGGTGTATGCATTTGTAGCATATACTTGTATTAGTGTATATACACACATACATATGTATATGTGTGCAAATGAGGTGGCTTCTCTTCTCATCTTTTCTCTTCATGTAACCTTTGGAATTGTGTGGACTTGTGACTCACACATGTGAGTCACAATTCCACTCAAATTCCAAAAGATTAAGAAGAGAAAAAGAAATAGGAAAATGCCATGCTTGATTATTCTTCATTTTCACCCTTTGCTTCTTCTTCCCCCTTTTGAGTTTTAGAAAGTTGAGAAAGAAAAAAGAAAAGAGACAAAAATCTAGAGATTAACCACTACATTCTTGTGATCAATTCATAGCAAGTCTTGTTCACAAGTTGCTTCACTTTGTTATCTAGAGTAATGTTAGAGCTTAGATTAAGGTTCTTTCGGGTGGATTATTTTCGACCTGGAAGACCGACTCATAAGCTCGTTCCCGGTGGACCTAAGAGCTAAAGAAGTGAAAGAAAGACGAAGGACACAACTACAAAGGTAGCTAATGCTAATCGAGTAGTTAAACACTTTCTTTGTAATCGATTTTAGGTCGTAGTAGTTTGTGCTCCTGGTTTTAATTCGTTTTGCATTCCGTCTTGGCCGCAAATTTATGGCACGAGCACGAATGTCTACTAACGTGGTATCAAAGCCACCCAAACACTTAAACTAGTATATTAGACGATGTTCACGTTTCAAAACTAAAAATTTTCGTTTTTCAAAACCACGAAAACCAAGTTTTTGTTCGAGATTTTTTTGATCTCTTAATTTTTTTAAACAAGTGTAACTTGGAAAGAAAAACAGGGACCCAACACTCTAACAAAACCGTCTAAAATGCATTTTCCTAGACATTGTCGGCCAAAATTTTGCTTCTGGTCTTTGATTTTTTCCAGGGGCTTACTCTCATGTAAACTTGGATTTTGGTTATGTTTGTTTTGGTCTAGATTTCATTTTGTGTTATTTTTGTATTCGGGCAACACAGAAAGTTTTAAAATCGAAACTTTTGCATCGTTTATATCTTTGTGTTTGTATATGTGTTTTAAATGTCGTCTAATTGCTATAGGTCGATTAGACGGGGTTGCACATACTTGCTTGTGTTGTGCTTGATGATGTATATCTTGTGATGGTTTAGCCGGATAGTCGTTGTGGATTGCTCCTCATCGTAGAATGGTTGTATATTTGTTTATTCGGGACGAGCGGCTGGATTGTAGCCGTCGTTACCGTTTAATGTATATTGTTTTATTGAAACACGACCGGGTTAAGGTCGATGTTACCATTGTATATTCATTCATCCTTATATTAGGATAACCCACGGTGAAGTGCTTGAGTAGCCGGGGTTCTAGAGTGTGTTAGATGGTTGTCTCATGGTGATAAGTTCCAGCTGCTTTGCTCTAGAATTGGCAGGCTATTCGCCGCACTTGTAAGGGTTTAGGATAGACCCACGGTGGTGTGCTTAAGTTACTGGATTCCATGATGTGCCGGGTGGTTCACTCATGTCATTGAGTGATGGTTGCCTCACTTCTAGAATTGACGGGTAGCTTGTCGTGCTCGTAGGGGTCTTTATTTTAGATGATGTTTGAGCTATCCACACAACCGGAGAACGTTGGTTTTCGTTTGCGGCTCAAACGAAACACGAGGTTCCTAGTTTATCCGGTATTCCATTTTGATTATCACATGCCTATGATGTTTATTACCTGCCTGTGATGATATATATAAATATTGTATATGTTTTGCACTTGCGTCAGCTCTTCCAATACACTGCTATAAGTTAAGTAATCTTACGGTGAAGTCTCCGGATCCCATGGCAAATGCGAGTAGCATATACATACATTTTATTTGGTTGTTTCTGTGATGCTTAAAAACATAAATTGATGGAATCACATTATAGGATTAATGCAAGAAACCTAATAGACGTTGGAATCAAATTTCAAAACCACTTGGTTCTTTTCAAAACTACTCGGTTTTTCACAAAACCAAATAGTTTCAAAATTGAGCTTGAACCACTCGTTTCGAAACCACCAGATTCTTTCAATGATATCAAGTTCATTACGTTAAAAGATTTTTCGCCAAAAACCAGCCGTAGTCCTCCGTCATTTCAGATGAGTAGTAACTTAGTATTCGTGCCGCGTTTGTTGGCTCAGTCAAGACGTAGTGTATAGTAGCTAAGTGGTGTTTATTTGTGGCATGTGATGCGATTGGTTAGGACAATCGTACGGTCTTATTGGCTCAGTCAAGGGCTCGTACAGTGGGTTTAATGTAATCAAGATAATGGCGGGTTGAGCTTGACTAGAACCCTTTGATTTGTTGGCTTAGTCAAGATCACTAGGGTCCTAGGGATAAAAACCATATCGGGAGTTTTAAATATAGGGGAAACTTGCAAGGCGAGTGCATACCTTCTGGAGTGTGGTTTTTTGAGTGGTTTCCATCAAGATTATCACGTGATTGATAGTTGGGTCCTGATTCCCACTAATCAGTAGGATTACTCTCGAGAGATTTTCACTTCACAACTAGTTAACCCATTAGGTGTCAAAAAAGGTGTTAACCGGGTTATACCCCTGCGGAAACGAGGTAATTTAATTAGCTCCGTGCGAAAGCACGGGGAGCCTCCTTTGGAGTACCAACACTGGCCCGGCTGAACGGTTGACAAACTTGTAAGGTGTAAATGATCCCGACTAGTTCTCCTTTTAGGATTTGAAGAAGAATTCGAGTAAACAGTGGGAGCCATCCTGATTATATAAAGTGATTAACCGATTTAATTTTGAAAGAGTGCACGCTGAGTGTTTCTCTCTCTTTGGTAGCGACCCATGACCGACCTTAAACTAAAAGTTATAAACCAAGTTGACCGAACCTTTTTACAAACCTGGTTTTGTTTTGTTACGATTCACGACAAAATCTCATATATTTATGCCACTCATGCTTTACCTTTTACTTTCTCTAGAACATTCCGTATCACTACAAAGATCCACATAGAATGGATAAAACCATCTCGTATAGTTACATACGAACTCGTAGAAATTTATTTCGGTTCGAGAATGGATTCCGCTTCTGAGAAAATTGAATAGGATAATTCGGTTGTCTTTTTTCTTTTTTCTCTCACAGGTTGCGAGGACTCCTAGTATTAGGAAAGTATACCTATTACGTATATTGGATAGTCTTCTTTCAAACCTTAGACTGGTGTCGAAAGGTAGAGAAAGAAGAAAATCAATTAGCCTAAGTATGGTGTGCAGAAGGTAAGAAGTAAATACATATAAAGATATTAGAGTGATGGCAATGGAAATTGCAACTAATGTCATGAGTCTGGTATTGGAAGAGGTATTGCAAGGAATACCTGGCCATACCTTCGAAACATTTTCATGTTTCAGTTTTACTGTGCGGTGTTAATTGAAAACTGCTTTCTCAATTAGATTCTGACTCTAAGGTATGTATTTACCGGATTCTCACAATGTATGGCGTTACAGATGCTGAGTGAAAGTAGAATATTGGAAATTGGGCGATTATAATCCGGTCCGAGTGACTGAGACTCCGGGTGACCGGGAACCCCCGGCAACCGGAAAATTCTCAATATCAGAATTCTTTGTAATTGGTAAATTTTGAGGAAAACACCTGGGTTTTGTCTAACGGCAAATATTTGGTTTTGAATATCTGTTATGTACCAATTCAAACTGATACATCTGTACGTTTATTTTATAAAGTAAGATATAACTTTTTGAAATTATATTTATAACATCCACCTTTATCAGTTGATGTTAGGTAAGGTGCATTCAATAACGGTGTAATTCTTCTTGATCATAATACAGTTTTCAACCCACAACACACAGGGTTTGAGTTATTAAACTCAAAGGACTTATACAAAGTATTGTATGTTGTCCGATGTCCATTGGGTCAAGGGGTTGGTACTCGTATTACATTCCGTTTACTTATGACTTCTCTGGTTTTAGACATACATTTCGTTGAAATACAAGGTCTAAATTTTGAGAAGTTATAGATATAAGAATAAAGTAGAGAATCATACGTTGGAAGTATCAGGATTTTTCGAGATGATCGAAGATTTAGATATTTATGCTAGATATTCCGTCGTAAGTAATATATTTGAGAACCTGTTTCTTTCTCAGGTTACTTATCCGTGGATGCGCTCCTTGATGAGTAATACTTGCATGGCCTTCTTTCATTTAGTTAATATGCACTGGAAACAACTGCATAATTTTTGAATCTTGTTCCAATTAAATTAGTGTCTTTATTTCCATATTGGATATAAAATGGATTCATATTTTAACGATGTTAAGGTATATTGAGTTGTTCGGCTTATGCGTAAAATCAGAATCCAGATAAACTCAAGTCACGTTTTAGTAATAGCTGTTTGTGGGTTATCCCGGGTTTTGACGAGGGTTAACATATTACCATTTGGAGGATAAATAGCTATATTGTTCTTGACTTGCCTTCTTTTTAATAAAATGAATTCTTCTCAGAAAATATTAGTGGGAGTATGGTAAAACTGGATTTGATTTCAGAATCACAAACGACTACTGGATATTTAGTAGAATTTAAGGATTCAATTCGATTCGACAATCTATTAGCCACTTCGTAGATTTAGTGAGTTAGCTCAGCCATCCGAGAGGTACTTTGGTTTCCTCATAGACGGTGACAGGAAGGTATGCATCATCTCGATGATGGCCTTTTCTTGCCATTGTCGCTGTCATTGACTATGAGATCTGGCATGTGGATGAATATAACGTCATTCTAAACTGAATTTAGAAGTGCACGCGTATATGACTTTGCCAGAGGGTGGTTGTAGTCAGTGGGAGCGGCGGAAGCGTAGTGGGCAAGATGCTTATGCTTATTTATAGACTAAAGCAAGGAGAGCGGAGATGGATCATTTATTCTTGATGTGATAGTTATAGTGTTTGATTTCATCATGAATGACAAATAGACATGGTAAGAAGGTTGAGTAGGGAGTACTGTCCTGGATTTTGGATGACATACTCCTGATAGGAAGTATTGTTTCTATACTACGATCAATTAAACCGTGGTTGTCACAAATGTCTCTTCACAATGAATCTGGATAAAATATCAGATATTCTGTGGTTTTAGATCTAGATTTGGGAAGTGTCCCAATTCGGGTACTTCGACACTATTCTAAAGTGTTTCAGAATAGATGACCCCCGGCGTAGTGGTATACCTGCCGGTGATGGAGTCACCCTCTTTAAAGAGATGTCTTCTGGACTGATGAGAAGATTTGCATGATTGACATATCACTTGTTTAGGTAATTGAGTCAATCATGAGATATCAAGTACCACAACGGATATCGTTTTTGCATTAGTTGCAATAGTGACATGATCCGGAAATGGCACATGATCGGCACTTGAATTACTTGAAATCTATAGGACCCTACCGTAACCCAAGTAAGCCGAAAACTACTAATCTAAACATTTTTAGGAAAATAGCGGAGATGAAGTTTTGAAAATGGGGTATAAATGAAATCAAGTTCTCCTTTTCAAAGTATAAGTAAGGTTCGTTTGAAAATACAAGTGGAAAGCATACTAATGATTGAAAACATTTTCGCCATTTGAAATTTGGGCCACACCTTTTTTGTAAATTTTTATCAAAACCAGTACAAAAACAATAACAATATTGACATCTCTAAGCGGGAGCCGGCTCTTCGCCAATCGGCGGAAACATAACTATATAAATAAGTATACGACGCCCAATGCGAAGATCAATCACAAAAAAGAGTAAAGAAAACCAAACATCATCAACTTATATATAAAAATATATACAAGCCACGACTCTAAGTCTGAAACAATATACAAGTGGTCTCTAAGTCCACAATATATATAGTTTGGTTGATTGAGCTTTTAACTAGATTAAAAAAGAATAAAATATACAATGGTAGTTACGATCTGTAGTGTAACCCACCTACCAAGCAAATTACCCAAAAGAAGCAATGTGCCAGCAAGCCGCTACTGAACCGAGCGGTCGGTCCCGCAAGAAAACTACGACACAACGGCGATGAGTTGCTAACTTGTGAGTAGAAGACGTCATCAGGTAGAAATCGAATGTATAACGATCTACCTGGGTCATATTATAATAATACTAATATCATACCATGTGATATCGGAGGTAATCGTGTATACATATGTATATAAATATAATATCGTTCCTGTGTCAATATGTGATACCATGTCATCCATATCATGTATATATACATATCATCTAAGGAGTGTCCATCAACGACATTCGAAATCATCATGAAATCCTGAGTGTCCAGTATCGACATTCGAAATCATCATAAATCCCGTGTCCAGTATCGACACGTAATTCCTCATATCTCAGACGCCGTCTCATCGGATCGGCTTTCATATCTCAGGCATCGTCTCATCAGATCGGTCCTCATATCCATCTGTCTTATATCATTCTGACCGGTATCCTCCGGATATCCACCGAGTCCAATACTGTCACCGGTAAGTAGTGTTCGCCTACCAGGCTCAACACCTTTCTATACGATCTTCTTGCCCCGGGGTACCGATCCGGGTCGACCATGTATCCGCAATCGGTCTCTCCCCTGCCTCGATTCGGATAATAATCATAGCTCAAAACCGAGAAATCTCATGGTGGACGTTGAAATACCATATCAAGAGAAAACCGTGTTTTTAAAACAATCATAAATTTTTAAATAATATCCACGGTTTCTCAAATCCAGAAATCTCATGAAAACAAAATCTCATTAGAATATGACAATAATGAAATAATATGTACAGGCACAACAATACTGTAATGCATAACAAGTGTGTTCATATGAGCGTGTTGTGTAGCAAGGTAAAGAAAGTGCAATATCTGAAATAACATGTGATACTGGGTACTAAACAGTAACTAAATTACTAACAAGTTATAAGGTGATACGGTAACATAACGAGTTCTATTCATGTACGTGGCATGACAATTACTGATGATGTGTGTGTGAGCATGCGAGTAGGTGTACGTGCAACATGTGCATCATCGGTAATGGTGCGTGTGTCATAGCAAACGAAATCATGTAAAGATAAAAGTATGAAACGCAGTATATATATCGTAAATAAAAGAAATGTGAGCGTATGTAGAAATAAGTAATCGTAACGTGAGTGTAAACAGAATAAAGAAATCGTAAACGCGAACAATATAATGATACACAACTATAAGCCATACAGTTATAGTTTAAACTAGTACGAATTATTGTTTTAGAAAATATGAGTTTACGATGTTTTTTGAAAAAGATACCATTTGAAAAGTCGTAACGTCTCTTGAACTTATCATTTAAAAGTGTGCAACGATTCGTTAGTTTTGAAAATAGGTATGGCTCTAAATATGTCATAATATCCACTTAATGAAATTAAAGATTTCTTTTCGAGTCGAATATAAATATCGGCGATCCATCCTCATCATATCACGTACGGAATATCTATCGTATGATATCATCAAATCAATAGTACGGATCTATAATTGCGCATCTCATCTCATCATATATTATCTCATGTCGTCATATATCATATCACATCGTCTCGTATCATCATATCCAATCATATCGATTCGTGTCATCATATATATATATATATCTCAACGGCCAATGAAAATAGAACTAGGGATACATCTTCTACTAAGTATAGAAATATACTAATATGGTATGCTAACAAGACCTATAGGCTAGGTACTATATATATATAGTATCCCAGTTCTACGGTTGCAGGGGTGTTATACGCCATCCACCCGACTTCTCCTGCAGATATACATCTACTCACCTAATTACGCCTCGCTTTAGCCGATTCCGATGAATGTCTTGTCCTCCTTCACCGTCTCGGAAGTTCACGCGAATGTACCTACAATCAAATCCATAACCAAAATCGCATAAAAGACCTGAATCGAATTGAAATCACGAGCGAAACGTACATAGATTAGAACTTATGGTCAATGCGTGCTAAAATAACAAAATACTTCCCGACGTTGACGTACGAATGTCAAACGACCGAGTCAAAACATAAATATCCAAAAACCAAGTTTCACATATCGCAAAACATTGCCAAAAACCAAGTAAAACAACTCTAGATTTTTCTTAAGGTGATATGAGATTTTTTAGCGTATAGGGTAGTCTTACTTATCTAATGAGTGGGCTACAGAACAAATTTCAAAGTCTAATTCTAAAATTGACCCGCAAATTGCGGTCAAAATGAATAAAACGGCGGCCAAGATAAAGAGGCAGGGGCTCGGGCTTTTAGGATGGATTTCTATTGGTCTATACATCTCTCTATATTCTCTATTTAATTTTCAGAGTTCCTAAGTAGTACCCGAGTCCATTTGATCCTCAAGTCTCAAAGAAAAACCGATATCGGAAAATTTTAAACCCATTTTAGAAACTTCTAAACTCCTCTAGACCAGGGATTCTATCACTACTAGGCTAGTAATCATACTCTAAACGTTCCACTATACTTCTACAAGTTCTACTCACCACT
The DNA here is from genome assembly GCA_030015575.1 of Agapanthus africanus. Classification (NCBI taxonomy): domain Eukaryota; kingdom Viridiplantae; phylum Streptophyta; class Magnoliopsida; order Asparagales; family Amaryllidaceae; genus Agapanthus; species Agapanthus africanus. The sequence goes on along the minus strand of JASDDO010000024.1, from coordinate 870,607,087 downwards.
ACTCATTTTAGAATTCTCAAGTTTACAAAAACTTAAATTTTAAGCTCTAAACTAATTTTAACTAGTTTGTCATGTTAAGAAATTTAAATATTTAATAAAAGGTGAGAGTTTTACCTCAAGAAATCAACTCAAGAAAATTCTACGATGGCCAAAAAAGCTCAAAACCTAAACTTGATCATGCCATGATGCTTTTAATGAGTTTAGGAACATTTTTTATGAAAGTTTTATATGGTTTTGAGGGTGGTGCATGGTGGTAGAGGGTCGTGGAGGAGATGGAGAAAATGTGAGAAAGAAGATGAAGAAAACTAACCATTTGTTATGACTATGGCTCCTCTCTCTCTTTCTCTCATGCCTATACTTCTATGTTTTCTTATCCTTTTGATTTTCTTTTCTTTTCTTTTTCTTTTTCTTATTTTCTTTTCTTATCTTTCGAAAACAAATGCAAAACCATGGTACAAATACAAATGTAATGTTAACATGTTATGCACACAAGTGTGGTTAACAAAATAAAATATGGTTTAGTGTAGCAATTAGTAAAATGCTAATTAAATTTTAACATTAAACTTATATGAATATAATTATATACTAATTCTTGAAAAACCCAATAAATAAATGTTTTTCATAAATGATAATTCATTTTAAATTTCTGATTATTTTCCAAAAATATAGGTATATAATTATACCAATTTACGAAAACTCAAATCTATCCTCGCATAATATACGTGAATTTCATTATTTTATTATTTAAATTCCAAAATAATATTTTCTATTTTCTGAAATGTTACAAATAGACAGATATTAATCCAATCCTGAAGAAATATTAGGAAGCAGTTATGAACATAAGAGAATATTCTTGGTATATGGTAACAGAAGCCTCCTTCAGTAGGCGGTTATCATTTCAGGCTTGCAAGATGACCTGGATGACAGAGTGACTGTCAGAATTAAAGTTTACCCTCTTCTGAAGGGCAGTATGTTGGACAGTGATGCAAGTGGATACTAAGGTAGGCATGGTGCAGGGTACTGATTAAATTCAGTGGAAAATACAGTTTAAGAAGTTTGTTGGATTTGGAGTTCATTTATGAATTAGGTCCCATCAGATATCTAGACAAGTTCTAAGACAAGAATCACTCATTTCGGAAGATAGTCGTTCTCCGCAAAGTTGAGATATAGAGAGATAAAAATAGAAATATCGGAGTTGATCCATTTACTGAGGCTATTTCTTGAACGCAAATGTTTCACAAACATGATTTGCAAACTAATTAGTAGAGAAGTTGGGTGTTCAGCAGTACACGGTCTGAGTATGCGACACCGCAATAATTAGCCTTAAGTGCAAGTGGGAGATTGCTGGCTATAATATCCTCAAGTCAATTATTGTAATCACAGGTAGACGATTATGATGATTGAAGGATAGCCTATACGGGTGGAACATTCTTGAGATAATAATATGCTATCTGGTTTGACTTTATCATCATGTACATGCATCATGTGGTATTACGGATCACTATTACATGTTGATAGAGCTCATATGATTCTTTCTTGACTACCAGGGTTATGATGGCGATTATACAAGTGAGGCCGGACAGTCTATAAGCAAATCCTTAAATGTCCTTAGTCGAGAGAATATCGAGACTGGGCATCGATATTCCAGAATAGACTAGTGTATACGTTTTTTGACCCCGATGAGGGACGATGGCCGGTCTTACAGCCATTGGTGTTAGTTAGTCACTAAAGATTGTATACATGTGCTCATTGGGTTATGAGTTAGACTGGACGGACTCGCCGGGAACATACTATATTGTATTATACCTATTGTCAGGCAGCAGTTCTCTGATGACATGAGCACAGGTTAGTCTGTCGACCCGAGATCGTTATTTGTCTCGTGTAAGTTCTCACTGTGTTTTGATTATTACTCCATCACGGCTCAAAGGAGTCGTGCAAACAAGTTTTAGTTGGGTACAGTTCCGAGTCAGTGAGCGGATTGTCAGGGATTCGTCTCTCCCGGTATTGGGGGTAGATGTCGCGCAGTGCACGGGTGGCCATCACTAGAAATTCTTGGCCAAGGTGGACGAGATTTACTGATTTGGATCAGTAGTTTTTCTGTGGGTGATAGGCTTCATACCGACACGACCTATCGCGTTATTAGAGGTCTGACGTTTTCCACCCCGAGATTCGGTATGCGACACTCTCAGACGAAGAGACCGGACTGTACGGAGATTGTCACTTTCAGGCTCGGTAGGGATACAGACGAGTTTTCTTGTCGGTCTTCTTTTCGTTCAATATCTGGGCAGCTGTTACGTACAACTAGTGCTGCTGACGTGCTTGTGGTTAAACCCACTGTCAGCGTATTATCGGGTCTTTAGAGTCCTATATAGAGGGTTTTCCAGCTCAGGCAAAACGATGTAGTATGTGTATTTTGATACGTACTTAGGTTCGATTAAATACGTGTTTTTGTACACGTACTTTTAATCGGACATTTTGTTAATACTAGCCAGTTTGAAAGATAACTAGATTATCACATTTGGATGAAATATGAGCTATATATATATATATATATTAGTATCTCTCTTTTAGTACTTGTATTTTAACACGAATACAATATTTATACTAATATGGGTATATTAGTATCTCTCTTTTAGTACTTGTATTTTAACACGAATACAATATTTATACGAATATGGGTATTTGTATAAATACGGGTATTTGTGTCTTGATATAAATACGGGTGTTCGTATTTGATACGAATACGGGTGTATGTATTTTGATACGAATAAGGGTGTATGTATTTGTAGCATATACTTGTATTAGTGTGTGTGTGTATATGCAATTGAGGTCATTCTCTTCTCATCTTTTCTCCTCATGTAACCTTTGGAATTGTGTGGACTTGTGACTCACACATGTGGGTCACAATTCCACTCAAATTCCAAAGAATAAAAAGAGAAAAAGAAAAATGCCATGCTTGATTATTCTTCATCTTCATCTTTGCTTCTTCTTCCTCCTTTCTTGAGTTTTTGAAAGTTGAGAAAGGAAAAAGAAAAGAGAAAAATCTAGGATTAACCAATACATCTTTGTGATCAATTCCTAGCAAGTCTTGTTCATAAGTTACTTTACTTTGTTATTAAGTGTGAAGCTAGAGCCTATGTTAGGGTTACTTCGGGTGGATTATTTTCGACAAGGAAGACCAACTTCCAAGCTCGTTCCTGGTGGATTTAGGAGCTAAAGAAGTGAAAAGAAGACGAAGGACTTGACTACAAAGGTAGCTTATACTAACCGAGTAGTTAAACTCTTTCGTTCTTGCTAGTTTAGTGTTTGGAATCGATTCTAGGTCGTAGTAGTTCGTGCTCTTGGTTTTAAATTTTTCGTTTTGCATTCCGTCTTGGCCGCAAGTTTACAACACGAGCATGAGCGTCTACTAACAAAAAGTCCACACAAATTTATAAATTACATAAAATACCTATCTCCTAACACTCCCTTCAAGTGGAGCATGTATATCATTCATGCTCAACTAGGACAATATATTTTGAAACCGTGGCCTTAAAAGACCCTTTGTGAAAACATCTGCCAATTGATGTATCGAAGGAATATAAGGAGTACATAGCTCTTTCTTGATAATACGCTCTCAACTAAATATTTGTTGATCTTGATATGCCTCGTGTTCTCCTGTTGCACTGGATCATAAGCGATACTATTTGCTATTTTATTATCGCAATATAGTTTCACAGGCTTCTCAATCTGGATGCCCATTTCAGTGAGAAGAATTCTCACAAACAACTCTGATAACAGTTCTGCCATAGATTTATATTCAGCTTCAGGACTTGTTCGAGATACCACATTTTGCTTCTTACTCCTCGAAATTACCGAGTTTCCTCCAAGAAAAACACAATAGCCAGAAGTAGATATTCTGTCATCTAGACAACCTGCCAATCCTTTACATCTGAATATCCTTCTAAGTTCATATGTTCATGATTAGCAAACGACAATCCTTTACATGGACAGCTTTTCAAATATCTCAGGATCCGCATCACTGCTCGCATATGATGGGGTTTTGGAGCATATGCATATATCTACTGACCAAATGAACTGCAAATGCTATATCTGGTCGAGTCATACAAGGATAAATCATTTTCCTATGAACCTTTGATATTTCTTGAGCTGACAATTTCATATTTGGATCAAGATGAGTATCGACTGGTTTGCATCACAACATTCCAGTTTCATTCAAGAGATCAAGTACATACTTTCATTGTGACATCACAATTCCTTTTCTCGATCTAGCACCTCAATTTCTAAAAAATATTTTACTTTACCTAAATCCTTGACTTCAAATTCTTTAGCCAAGAAATCTTATAGTTTTCGAGCTTCAACTGAATCATTACCTGCAATACTATATCATCAACATATACAAGTAATGCAGTAAATAATATGCCTTTCTTTTGAAGAAAAGTGTATGGTCTGAACTGATTTAAGAAAAACCATATTGCTTGACCATGTTGGTAAAATTTTCAAACCATGCTCGAGAAGACTTTTTAAATCCATATAAGGCCTTTTTCAATTTGCACACCTTTCCATTGGAAGTAAAACCAGGCGGAGCAGACATATATGCCTCCTCTTGCAAATTACCATTTAAGAACGCATTTTTAACATCCATCATATGTAATCTCAATTTTCTTTTGCTGCAAGTACTAATAAAATTCGAATTGCATTCATTTTTGCTACTGGTGCAAATGTTTCTTTGTAGTCAATTCCCTCAATTTGTGTGAATCCCTTAACAACCAATCCGGCTTTATACCTCTCAACCGAACCATCGGTTTGTACTTTATTGTGTACACCCATTTGCATAAAAATGTGGGACCATTAATCCCACATATCTCAACACTCTATTTTTTTTATGTTAGGAGATAGATATTTTATTTAACTTATATATGTGTGAACTTTTATATAGAACCTATATTGTTTTTTTTATGTATAAATCCAATTTAAACCCTATAAATATAGAACCCTAATATATTATTAGGGATATCTTGCTCTCAAAATATGTCAAATAACATGTTATCATAGCAGGTCAGCAGTACATCTGAGCAGTCTCAGAGCACCGATAGGATTGAGTGCATCTGAAAGGCTAGCTGTATATGCGATCAAACACAAAACCTCTGAGAGAGTAGTCTAAGCATATTGAGTGCCTCTGTAGTATACTAGCTCTACAAGTTACAGTGCGGTCCACCAAAAATTAAAAAGACAAGGAAAAAAATAGAAGATTGTTGAGATATGTGGGATTAATAGTCTCACATTGGAGAACCTTAAAGAGGTACATGAGTATAAGATATGATTGGGCCCCCACTAAGAAGGTTTAAGTCTATTTAGATGGACCCTAATTTATGTTGAAAGCCCGTGTACTCTCTCAAATATAAATTACAACACTCCTCAAATATTAAACATTATAATTAACAGGGCATAAGTGCAGATCGGCAACAGATGCATCATACTTGTACTTCTGAAGGCACAGCTCTAAACTGATTCAAAATTCCCTTGCTAAGGGTGGCATGTGGAACATACAAATATTCCAGGAATATGCATATGCCAGAAGAACATACAAATATTTCATGCACTTGCAGTTCATGCACTTTGCATTGAGCCCATAGAGACCTTTTCTCTTTTGCTTGTTGATACACTTCATAGCACAGACTCAATAATCATCAGTATGGTCGATCTTTAAAATCACAATTTTGTTGTTTTGCCAGCCTAGCAGTGACAACATAATTTGGTCAGGATGCTACCACATCGTTTATTTTATGAACACTACAAGTACATTCTCATGTGTAGATTTGTTGCAAATTTTGGAGGTGGAACGCGCTGATATATGCAGGCCCTTCTACATCTATGGACGATATTTGTGTTACGGCACTTCCATTACATTTAGTTGAGGAATATGTAGAGCATGAGGGTTTAAAAACTACATGCTCTATGGATACTGCCCAGCGTCTGTCTGCTTAGGCAGTTTTAGTAAATTTTTCTTGTAATCAAAAGTATTTTGGGATCAAGAGAGTGGTTTTAGTGAGGAAAATGATCGATTTGGGACTTAACTGGGTGTGAGATGTTTTTGGTCAAAAGGAGACAAATGTACCATATCCTACTGGTTTGTTATAATAAATCTACTGATTAAGCGGGGTGGGTTGCCTAAATGCCCACCTAAAGCAGGTCTACCTGCTTACCGCCTAAAAAGAGCCAAAGCCACTTAAGTGCTTGAAATTAGGCCGATTAAATGAAAATTGAAGGTTTTGCTTCACTCCCATCATTGCGGCTGCCCAGACTGCTTTTCACGACACTGGTAGAGCAGCAATCGTGCATCATGGATAATGTGACAACACTTATTGTAAAGTTTCCACACCACAGGTAGCAGAGCTAACTTTCTTATTGATGCACTCTGTTATTGTTGGGGCGTTTGATGGGCCAATTACCAATGGAAAAACCCTTCAGATGCTCCATGCCGAGATACCTGCCATCTGATTGCTACGGATGCCAAATAGCCAATAGATTCTCTAGTCCACAGCCAAGGGTTTTCAAATTAGAGGATAGCATCTGGTCATATAGAGACCTTGGTCATATAGAGACCTTTTTGCATCCTACGCGCTTCGAGAGCCATATAGACGGACTTTCTCCTCACTTTGGAAATTCAGGACAACCGGCGCAGCCAAGACAGATTGGCCACTTTGATTTACAGTTTTGGTGGGAAGCGCATGAAATGCAATTACCTTATTTTTCTACCCTCTTCTAGCATGCCCCCCTCTCCACGACAGAAGTTGTTTCAATGCTGCCACGAGTACAAGCACTATATAGTTAGGTCTTCGTTGTTTTCATTCCAAAAGCTTCAAATTTTCCAAGCGCGCTTTGTCAAGTAGAAAAAAGGCGCATGTCCTAGGTTTATCTTTTTGTGTATGTCCTTGTTGTATAAATGATTTAGCCAAACAATGCAGAGTCAGAACAAAGGAAATATAATAAATATCTTACCCTTACTAATTACTAGGCATCAGCGAATGACAGATGTTGGGGGTTAAAATGCACCCGCCCGCATCACTTAAGGTCAAATCTTACGGTTTTGACTTTTGCGTCGGTACTCTAAAGTTGTTATACTGGGGGATATTGATTTGTCTATGACTATCTACATAGACGATGAGTACTTTTTCTATGATGCACCTATGCACTTCAATTTATGTTTGTAGCTTCCCCAATCCATGCCACTTCCTTCAGGATTTTGACCAGAATATATGATATGATATATGGATATTTGTGATACCGCTTGAAGCTCAGTTTAAGGTTCTATTGGGCCTCCATTTCTCTTTTAAACCCCAAGGAATTTTATTAAGAATCCATAAGGAACTACAACCGCTATTAATATTCCTTGTTTAAGCTTTCGACACTTGTCTTTTAATAGACTATATCCCAACACTTGCAAACTTAATTAGCTCGCTGTCCATATCATGCAATTACTTTAGCAATTGCTTTCAGCTAACTCGACCTTCTTTTATACACTTGATGAATCTAACTGCTTGAATTTCTGTTGATATTATCAACGCAGCAACGCCAGCCTCAGCAAGCTCAACCTCAGCAATCTCGTCAAGCAGTACCTGCCACAACCACTCGACAAACCCCGGTATTGCAACCGCCACCGCCTAGCCCCACAAAGGGAAAGGCCCAGCTTAAAGAACAAACAAAAGCAGTAGTGGCCCCCGTTATTGTTTCATCTCAGTCTCAATCATCAGCGAACGCTGTCACTACTGCGTCTACAAGCCTACCTACTTCTTCAGAGACTACCGCTTCATCATCTTCTTCTGCTTCCCCTTATGGTGGGGCTGAGGCAATGCAGGTTGATGCAGCGGGCAATGCTACTACTGCTTCAAACAAAGACTCGAATCCTCCACCCCTGCTGCCGCCCCAAGAGACGACAATGGAAGAGGTGATACGTGTGACCCGTGGGAGGTTAAGAAAACGAGCTGCAACTAGTGGTGCCTAAACTCGCTATTACCTTTTCTCATTACTGGCGCATTCTTTGGTTTGCGTTTTTTGTTTTTGGCTAGGGGGCTGGCGAAGATGGTGCTTGTTAGTGTTTTTTGGTTGTGGGAATTTTTTTTACCGCGCCTTCCAATGTGATTTAACAACATTTGATATGGATGGAGACATATATTAGTAAGTAGTCTATGGTGATGAATTTTATGATTCGGACGATCCAGAGTATTCATTTTGTTTCTGCAAATGTTCCATCTGTCTTTTTGGAAAATATATTTGCTAATTAACTAGTGCAATTTGGTTCCACTGTTTCTTAAAGATGTGACCAGGAGAAACAGCCAACTCACTTCGCCTAAGCAACGTGAAGAGTAGTTTACTTGCTTGCTTGGCCTGCGGCTGTGCACGGTTGGCTTAGGCGGATTTTCGAACATAAATGAACCTGAACCCATCAAGACAGACGGGTTTTCTAGCCCTTTTAAGCACGTCCGTCAAAATGGATAGATAAACTCGAACCTGGCGGTTTCCGGTTATGGGTTTCTGTTTAATTAATTCGGATGGGTTATACACGGTTTCGGATAATATCGGGTCTAACATACTAAATTTGGTGTTTAATTTATATGAAATATAGCAATGAGCCGTAAAAACCTAGTTTTCTCTCCTCTCTTTTTCTTGAAACCATAGTTATTTCGATTTTTAGAAGTAGAGACCGTGGCTTTCTCCACGAAATCCGTAACCGAGAACTATATATTTAGAAGATGGAAAAAGATGATTTAGAAGATGGAAAAAGATGAGAAGATGAGAAAAGGGAGTTGACAAAAAGATATAACTTAATTAAACTTAAATATGAGTAGTTTTAATCCGTAAATTAAATTTATCAACGGTTCAAATGTATATTAAGCGGGCGGATTTGCGTTGGTTACGGGCCGGTGTGGATTCGGGTCTGGACGGGCTAAAAAAAAATTTAAAACCCGCTCTATTCAAATATGGACGGGTTCGGGTTTTGAACCCGTCGAAAGTGGGTTTTGTACAACCATTTTACCTATCAAAAGCGAGCTGGTTCGGACGGGTAACGGGTCTAAATTGTCTGGTGAACACCCCTAGATGTGACGGTTAGCTTTGTGATTGTTTTTTGGGTAAATTGTCAAAAGCCTTCGGCTCGCTCGAACGGTGTCTGAAAACCCTTAATATTTTCAAATAGTTGGGAAGGACCTACTATTTAAAATCTTTGTGAAAAAAACATCCGGACAACATTTCATTTAGGCATTTTTTCCCTTCTGGCTGTTTGGATATTACAGACAACCACTATAAAAGGGTTTTAATAGGCCCATGGTTTTTTAACAAGAGCCGAAAAAGCTTTATTTGAACGGCAATGATACTCCCCTACTTGGTGGGAGGTCTTGGGTCCAAAATCCTCCACTTGCGATGGCAAAGAGAATTTTCAACCAGTTATGTGGAGAAAATTGTCATAGGCCTAGAGGCCCAACCCTCCTCCTTCAAAGCGACGAGTTGTTACCAACCAAAAAAGCCCAAGGGTTCTACACAGGTTCGAAGTGAGCCGGAGGTTTTTTTTTGTAATTTTTGAAATTGTTGAGAAAAGGCTATATGCAACTGCTTAGATATTACATGCAACTGGCATATAGGGGATTTTCATCGGGGCAGGTTTTTTTTTACAAGAGCAAAACGCCCAGAAATTTTTACACAAGTTTGAAACGGTCCGGGGGCTTTACCCTTGTTCTTTTCCGCCTAACGGGCTCGGCTTTGTGAGGAGCCAGGCTTCTGTACAATGACAATTATGACAATTGGTTGAATGCCCTAATTCTAGTTTATAATTTACACACCTCACTCACTTTTTTAATGTCATTGTAATTCATCAAGTAGCTGCATATAATTGTACTAGCACTTGCTCGGACATGTGCCATCAATTGGCATGCATAGGGGTGAAAATCGGATTGGGTTTAACCCGAACCCGATCCGATTTTTCCTGATTTTTTTAGACATCCTATATCCGTCTGAATCTGATCGGACGAGTTGAAGATTAGATAAAGAAATTTCGGGTTAGATATGTGTTTAATGTTAAACACGATAGCCCGAACCTTAGACTCGACCCGAACTAAACCCGTTTCCTATATCCATTCCAACTCGATATATTACATGATTATTTAATTCTAAATATTATAAAATACCCATTGTGATTTATTGTAGATATATGATTAATACAATTTTTAAGTGCAGTTAATAAATCTAGCATATAAAATTTATATAGTTTTATCAAAACATAAATTTTGCGCATATATATCTGTCACCGCATATCTCAAGTACTATAGTTTCAATTTTTTTTACAAATTATAACGGGCAAAGCCCGAAAAACGGCAAAAACCGATCCGCCCGCAAAAATCCTAAATCCAAAGTTGCGGGTTCAGGTTTAGCGAATTATAAACTCGTCGGGTTCGGACTGGTTTTGGGTTTAGATTTTAATTCTCGGGTCGGATATAAAAATTGTCAATAGCCCGTTCAATCCGGCCCGGTTCCCCATGCATGGATGAACAATTGTTTTGATTAAGTTTCCTAAATTACAATTTATGTCACACATCACATGAGCTATTGTTTTATTAAAAGTGTTCTAAATTATAATTTGTCATAGAATTGTTTGATTAAGTGTCCTAGATTATAATTTATGTCACACATCAGCTGGTATCTTGTGTTAGATATAAAATATCCCCCCAAGCTTAGTTATAATTTCTAAGGGAGATTCAACCATTACGCTTCTATTGCTTCCGGTTGGAATGTACATCTCTGATTGCTCTGAAATCATGTCAAGCGTTACTATCAAAACTCTGAAGTATATAATGATGTCTGGGAAAACATATTTAATATTCAACATCTGTGTTACAAGCTTGTTGAATATGTGCACATCCAAATTTATATGAATCTACCATGAGGCCTAAGGAGCTACTCTTGTGAATTATAAATTTACAGTTAATATTATTTTTTTTGAGGGAAAAAGCATGGCAATTCTTCTTACTCAATAAAATAAATTAGAATAAAATAAAAAAATTACAAGACAAATCATAAGATGCATCAAGGGAAACACAATTTAATATCCTATGATTTTATTTGCAAGGATTATTATCCTTCGCACAAATGTAACCAAAAAATATAAGCTTTACACCTTACAATAAAAATGCAAGATACAACATATAAAAAAACAAACAAAAAATAAACCGTGCTACAATTTTTTCCAAAACGTTGACGCCTACTACATTGATCGTATTGCAGATTCTGGTTTTGAAGATAATTAAGATCCTTCCTTGTTTTTGTTCTTATCTAATAGACGCATACTATTAATGGTATTTCCATCCTTAATAATAACGCTGCAAGAAGTCGAAAGATGGTTAATGTGAGTTTTAGTAGAGCGTTTCATACCTAATTTTTGCTTAAATTTCTTGAAGGAGGAGGTAGATCCATGCAAAAGGGAAAGATGGTTACCGAAAGAAGTAGCGGCCGGTAATCAAAATTTTTTTGGGGATTATCTTCTTAGCGCAAGGTGGTTTGAATACAAGAGGGATTATGAGATCACCTTCCGAGTCCAACTCAGTCGAATTAGAATTTTGCACAATTGATTTATCCGAGATAACAGGCTTAGGTGCCAAACATACATCATTCTTCATGTTTTGGGACAATGATTATTGATGTAGGATTTTATCATTCAATCCATTAGAGATATCATGTGGAAGGAAACACATCAGCGATGTTAGTTCTGCTATTAGACTATGCGTTTTGCTGAAATTTGAAAACCAAAATCTAAATTTATAGATTTAATCTTTTCCTCCTTAGATAAAGATAATTTGATCCGAGGATTCAAAATGTTGACAACTTGATTGTTGTCATTACAGTCAGGAGCATCACAAGGTTGATGGATGATATCAAGTATATGACTATCAGAAACTTGGCTGTTGGTAACAGAAGTAGAAGCATCCAAAGATGGATTATATATAAGAAATAAGAGAAAATTGTTAAATAACCTGCTTACTATTTTCATTCCCATCATTATTTAGACTTGGCAATGCAACAAAATCTTTAAGATTGTCAGCATTGATAGACGTATTATCCTCGCTACTTACAGGTGACAAAACAATAGTGTTGCCTGTAGGTTTTCAAGTTCTCAAACTTATACTATTCAACATGTCTTGACTTAAAATCACATCCAGATTTTCCTTCGCTTTATCAGAGACTTCTGCATTAGTAGATGAGTTTTCTATGCATTTTGTTGTTTTTTCTTGCATATATTGGACACATGCCCATGTTTAGCACAAAAATTACAATATTTAAATTCCTTTTCAAATATAATTTTTTGAGAAAACTTCGTAGAATGGTAAATAGCAATCCATAGTTTTGAAGGAATAGGTTTTTGAAGATCCAATTCAACACAAACCCTAGCTTTATCAGTTCTGGTGCAGTGAAGTGTATGAAGATCCTCTTTAATAAGCTTTCCAATAGGTTTAACAATGGAACACAACATATCTATGTGAAAAAAATTGGAGGCAAACCTGGTAGATTTAACCATACTAGAACAAATGGTAGGCTCTTGATCTGGAAAGAAGAAATGCGTCCATTTGAAAAATCTAAAGAGAAAACTTTTAACATAATGGAGTTTCTTTAGCCAGATCTTCTTAAAATCTTCTTGCTTATGGAATCTGAGTAGAAGATGCCTACAATCCAAAATACTGATAACAAAGTCTTCAATGATAAAAAATGTTGCTTTAATATCTGTTTCGTATCGAGAATTGATGGTCTTCTATAAAAGCATTTAGCCACCAAAGAAGGGTTGAAAGGAGCTACAGATATAGCGATCTTATCAGGAGAAAAAACATCATGGATTCACCATGGACCGTCAAAACGATCTCCTTCTCAGGCGCATCAATTGGAGGAAGATGAGTACTATTAAGGGTTGCAGTATATGAGGGCTTCAGAGAAGCAGATGAAGGTCCCTCATTGACGGCCATAAGGCCAGCGAACACGAAAAAGATGATGGCCGCTGAGAAAGTAGGGTTTTTTCGAAACTAGGGTTTTTACCATACTGCTGTGCTCATCAATAGATAGGGGTCACTTGAATCAAGAAGATAAATCTATTATAGGTTTAATGAACTGTGCACAACGACTAGAAAATTGAATTGAAGACTTGGACACGAAGGAAAACGTCCACAGTGGAATAGTGTAATTGGAAATGTATGGCCTTGTCTCATACAAGATAGCGGCCAGACGTTATCAATAATGCTAGTGTTTTGCACGTACGATGTACATGTGTAGAGTTTTCCTAAAAAAAAATTAGAAAAAGTAAGGGCTTGTTTATACTAGATGTTATCGTATATACATCACATTGAAGATATGTAAATTTTTTTATCTTGTACATTATATGAAAATTTCTGAAGATATCTACAGTTTCTAAATTTAAATTAAATAAATATAATTATTGGCAAATATTAGAATTGAGAAATTTATAGGATACAAAATAACAAAGATATGTCATATAAGGGCTTATGTAGCTTATTGACACCATCATCTTTGAAAAGCTGGAAAAAGATATTGGGTCTTATTGAATATCTTGACACCATCAACTTAAAAAGCTGGAAAAAAGTTTGGTTTGTTCAATCAAAATTTTATGACACCATCAACATATTTTCTATTCTTGTTTCTCATCATATTGTGGTTGCATTCACATAAAACCTGCATGGGACATTTAGAAAAAGCTAGCATATTATATCTTTGATTATTTGTTTCATATGGTGAAACTTGTGTTTTATGGTTGTTGTGTAAGGTGACTTTTGGTGATCTTAAGTTTGTTTTTTGGTAAATTTTCAAGTGGGTTTGGTTTTTCCAGTTTGTGTGTGAAATCTGATATCCTATTTTGTTCCCATGTTGATATGACAAGTTTTTCTCAGTATTTTTTGCATGCTTTAACCTATGACTATAAAGAAAACCTATGCTTGTGCTGGAGTACCGAAGTTTCCAACCATTTGCTGAAAACAAAAAAAAAACAGTGTATTAAGCGACGATTTTCCAATAGAGGTGTAGTAAGACAGTTGTTGCAAGTTAAAAAATTTCCATGAGGAAGCTAAAGTTGTATTATTCGATTTTGTTTACGAAATTTTGCAACCGTGACGGTATTTTGCAACCATAACTAAATTTTGAAAATGAGGGTTTTCTATAGAACTATCCGCTAGATGACAAAAAGAGCATGAAAAACCGAAGTTTCTATCTGTACATTTGAAAGAAAAATGAATACTGCATTAAGCGACGATTTCCCAATATAGCTGCAGTAAGATGGTTGCCGCAGACTAAAAATTTTCCATGAAAAAGATAAAATATAATTTTCCATGACGAAATTAAAGTGAATTATTGGAGTTTGGTTAAGAAAGTTTGCAACATGTCAAAATTTTGAAAATGATGGTCTTTCAATAATTATCCGCCAGATGCTAAAACGAGCATGAGGAACTGAATTTTCCATTTGTACATTTGAAAGCAAAATGTACAGTGCATTAAGCGACGATTTCCCAATATAGCAGCAATAAGAAGGTTGTCGCAAGTTAAAAATTTTGCATGATGAAATTAAACGAAATTTTACAACCGTAACAAAATTATGAAAATGAGAGTCCTCCATGTAATTTACTGTTCGATGCTAAAAAGTGAGCGACTTTCCTACAATTTTTTCGCATAATAAAAACAAAATTGAGCTTGAAAATTCCAAGCTCACACACACATAAAGACATGTAATATAGGGCTATAGGAGAAAAAAGGGTTTGAAATTTACCACATAGGAGAAAAGAGGGTCCAGAGGCTTTCTGTGTTGGGGGCAGATGTACGCCCTCCACCAATTTATTCGATGATCGGCACCTTCCAACTTAATATTTATTCTCTAATTTGTCGATACACCAAATTTCATATAATTACAATATCATAATTTGTCGATACACCAAATTTCAAATGACTACAATATCATTTCACCATTTATTTAGCAATGTAAAAAGTTCTATTGTCGGTAAACCATTAATTTTCCATCCATTAAATTAACGGTGAGATGATATTGTAATCATATGAAATTTGGTGTATCGACAAATTAGAAGATGGATATCAAGTTGTAGGGTGCCGATAGTTGAATAAAATGATGAAGTGCATAATTTTTCCCGCCACTTAACGCAAAAAGCTTTCTAGGGTGTCTTTCCTCCTTTATTCTCTCTCTTTCTGCGTGCGCGCATGTGGGAGGATTCTGTCATTTTTTTCTTAAGCCCAACACTATACTAAAATCTAAGTAGATTACTATGTTATCCTCACTACTTTTTAGCCCCCCTTGGATCCTGCTTCTTTTATTTTATTTTCTATATTTTCTCTTTTCGGGTTTTGTGTTTTTACTTGTCTTTGGTAATCTGGTGGTGTTGTTTTTGTTTTTTCAGGCTATTTTCCTTCCTCTCTCTTTTTATTTTTATTCTTCTCTCTTCTGCTTCTTTCTCCTGAGTTGCGTTATATCCCTCGTCTGTTTGAGTCATTTTATATAAATACTTTGTATTGAACTTTGTTTTTAACATAGAGAGTCGGGCGTGTTGCCCTGCTCTTTAATCGTCAGGAAAAAAAAAACTTATGTATAAATTTGTAAGACATATCCTTTTGGAGGTTGGGAGCATGAAAGAGAACGTGTAATGGATGAAAGCGAAAGTGAATTGTTGACTTTTCATTTTCTTAATGTTGTCTTTTATGGTGGATGAGGTGGACAGCTTCGGTTTTCAACTTTAGCTATTGGAATTTTGTCTTTTTTAACTTTTAATTTTGTTGATTAATGACACCATCGACTTCTAGTAATAACAGTAAAGATTAATAAATTGAATATAAATAATAGCTATTTTAGCGACACAATTTTCCCCTTATTTTGAACAATTAGCTGTAATCTGATGCAAGCGGTATTTGAACCATATACCTCTTAGTTGCAAAGAGGCTTTACCATTAGATTATAAGGGCACTTGCAGAAATTGTTTTTCTTGTTATATATTTGTTGTTTTTATGAATGCCTATATGTTTGCATGTACGATGCATATGCATATACCCGTAGAGTAGTTCATAAGTAACGAAATGAGGACTTTGTGTGTGTGTATGTGTGTGAGAGAGAGAGATTGATGGACTGGCGACACTGAACCACTTTATAGGTTGGAGAATTTTTCATTTTCTGTGTCTTCGTCCTTGAAATAAAGGAGTAGAGGTCACATAGAACTTTTTAGATTTAAGTTATAATAGTAATTATTCTTTTGCCGGCTTCACCAAAAAGAATTTAAAGACATCAACGCCAAAAATGATTGATTTACATATGTTTTTTTAGTTTTATCAAATAAAGAATGATAAATTAATACACCTAAAAGGAAGGAAGAATGATAAAGTATAGGAATTATGACAAAGAGGTCCACAGTCCAGAAATCGGTGGAGAAAAAAAATTAAGGAGATTACTTTAACCTACCTACATTCTCAAAAAGAGAATAAAAGAAAAAGAGTGATAAATTGATGATATTAAGTGCTCATCTCTTTTCAAAGGTCAAAAAATAGATTTTTTGAAAATAGAAAGTCTTGAAGAATATTTATAAACTGATGCATCGGATTTAGCAGAATTTGAATGATAGAATGCTCAACATCAATATATTTTACAACAGTGATATAGCAGTCCTGGAGTTTCCTTTTCCAAACACAACAAGTTGCAGCCCTTTTGCTTGACTGCAAAGTAGATTTACCATTAGTCTATAGCTGCACTCGTTGCAGTAGTGATACTGCTCTACCTATATAGCAGGTTGCAAGATTCAAGGTTGCGCTTGGTACATTGGATGGAAGATTACGGGGAATCCTTGAATTCCTTAAAATGGATGGCCGATAATTTAATTCAAAGAAATCTTGCATTAACGTGTTTGGTATACTTTAATCACTCCCGGTAATATATGTATGTGCAACCGTCGACCGCCGGCGAGACCGACGATGGATGGCTAATCGGTGGCGGACTGGCAAACGGCCGGTAAAGACCGGCGGACGACCGGTGACTGATTACGGCCGGCCAGTGAACAATCGACGATGACCGGCGTCCGGTCTGCGGTGAACGGCCGATCGGCGGTGGGCCGGACGGCGGACGATCCACGATGGGCTGCGGGCCCAGCCCGCCGGCGGGTGGCAATGGAGGCCGGCGACGGATGGTCATGTTTCATGTTAGGCGGAAATATTTCGTGGTAATTAGGATAGACATATGTTTTGGGGAGAATATGATTACCATGAAATGGGGTCATTTGATTATCATAGTAATCCTATATTTCCGGAAACACCGTTTACACCTAAACAAGTATGGTAATATTTCATGGTAATATATAATTATCATCTAGATTATCTCCTACCAAACGCATCTTCAGCTACCAAACGCATCAAGATCACGGTAATATTTAACTCCTAATCGGTCTCCCTTCGTATTCTTCTCTCAATTTGACACACATCACAGTTTATTAATTCATAAAAAAAAATGATAAAAATAACTAAGTATCCACATAAATTTTGGACCCCTCAATGCACTCATGGAAAGAAAAGAAAAGAAAAGGAAAGGAAAGAAAAATCCCCGTTTCTTTTCTATTACTATAGAATTAAAGCAACTTTCATGGTCATCACACACAATTCAAAAAAATACTTACCCATTCTGGCCTGAAATCCTAACATAATCTATCCAAGAGAGAATAAGCAAGTGTGCGTTATAAATTTACCCTCTTTAGAGGAATGATATATTGGAAAAAGTTCCAAGCGGGATATTGAGATAGACATGGCACTGGATGTTGATTATGACTCGGCAGAGGATAATCCTAAGAAACTGTTTGGATAAATAGATCCATTTCTGAACATGGTTCCATCATCTATCCAGAAAAATTCCAAGATATGTATCGCTCAATTCGGGAGATGGTTGATCTTCATGAAATTGAGATAAAGAGAGAAGAAGTTAGAGACATTGCAGCAGATCCCTTAACTGAGGCTGTTTCATAAATACGGTTTGCGAAACTGTTATTAGAGAAGTTGGGTATGTGATACCGCAATAATTAAGTTGGATACGCGATACAGCGATAATCAGCCTCAAGTGCAAGTGGGAGATTTTTGGATATAGGTGTCCTCAAGGCAATTATTGTAATTGTAGGGGACTCATATGATAGAACAGTCTTGCTTGAGAAGATAGTATGTTATCTGATTTGTCTTTATCATTCATGTGTAAATGTTTTATTTGTTATTACGTATCGCTAATATATAATGATAAAGCGCATAGGATCTTTGCTGAAATACCAGGATTATAATGGGGATCATTATAATAGGGCCTGGATAGTCCATAAATACATCCTTAAATGTCCCTAGTTGTAGGAGTATCGAGATTAATATCGGTACTCCAGTTTAGACTAGTGTATACGTTTTCTGACTCGGTTGGAGGGCGATGGCTGGTCCCACAACTATTGGTGTTTGACGGCGAGGATTGTATATATGTGCTCATTGGAGAATGAGTATCACTGGACGGAATCACCGAGAACTCTTAGATGGTATTATACCTATTGTCAGATAGCAGTTCTCCGGTGACTCGAGTACAGGATAATCTTTTGACCTGATATCGCTATGGTGTATTGGATATAGTGCCCTCAAGGTAATTATTGTAATTGTAGACACGCAATTATAAGAATTGAAGGACCTATACAGGTAGAACAATTTTACTTGAGATGATAGTATGCTATCTGATTTGTCTTATCATTGATGTGTACACTTTTACTTGTTATTGCATATCGTTAATACATAATGATGAAGCCCGTATGATTCTTACTTGACTACCAGTATTATGACGGTGATCATATACGTGAGAGCTGGGTAGTCCATAAGCACATCCTTAAATGTCCCTAGTCGTGAGAGTATCGAGACTGAGCATCGATATTCTAGAATGGACTAGAGTATACGTTTCGAGATCCCGACGAGGGGAGGTGGCCGGTCTCACAAGTCATTGGTGTTGTGTTACCTAAGATAGTATACATGTGCTCACTGGAGGTGAGTACACTGGACGAACTCGCCGAAAACTCCTAGATGGTATTATATCTATCGTTAGATGGAAGTTCTATAGTGGCATGAGCACATGTTATTCTTTTGACCTGAGATCGTCATTTTTCTCGTGTGAGTTCCTACTGTACTTTGATTACTACCCTACCACGGCTCAAAGAAGTCGTGCAAACAGGTTTTAGTTGGGTACAGTCCCGAGCCACATAGAAGCATGGAGAGATTGTCAGGGATTCGTCTCTCTTGGTATTAGGAGTCGATATCGCACTGTGTTCGATTGGCTATCACTTTAAATCCGTGGCCACGGTAGATGAGATTTACTGATATGAGTTTAGTCGTTTCTCGGTTGGTGATGAGCCTGACTCCGACACGACTTATCGGGTTATTAGGGGTCTGATGTTATCCACCTCTAGACCCGATATGCGATACTTTTAGACGAAGAAACCGGATTGTACGGAGATTGTCATATTCAGGCTCAGTAGGGTATGGACGGACTTGATTGTCGACCTTCCTTTCGGCATATACCTTGATAGCCGTTACATACAGCTAGTGTCGCTGACGTACTTGTGGTTTTTGGATTTATCCAGTAAATCACTGCCAGCGTATTGTTAAGTCTTCAGAGTCTCATACAGAGGGATTTCCCGGTTAAGGCGATATGATGTAGATGATGTATGTTGGTACATACAAGGGGTCCAATTAAATACGCATACAGGCTACACAGACTTTAATCGGACGGTTGATAATACTAGTGGCTTAGAATTAAGCCGGATTATTAAATCAGGTTTTGATTTAATAATTTATATATATTTTTTTATTATATGTATTCTAGTATTATTGTTCACTATTCATTTTCTCTCTCTTGGCTATTTGTATTTTTATACGGATACACATATATTTATTTCGATATGCATACCGGGTCGTATTCCGTATTTGTACGGAATTTGTTCTAGAAGATAGACATTTCATTTGTTGATTTTTCTTTATAACGAAAATAAAAAATGAGGTG
The DNA here is from genome assembly GCA_030015575.1 of Agapanthus africanus. Lineage (NCBI taxonomy): Eukaryota > Viridiplantae > Streptophyta > Magnoliopsida > Asparagales > Amaryllidaceae > Agapanthus > Agapanthus africanus. The sequence continues at coordinate 870,587,004 of JASDDO010000024.1, read as the reverse complement.
GAGGATGGGGTGTAAAGAAGTATGGTAGAGAGGTATGGCTTTGATTTTATATTCATAAAATCATTTAGTTTTATTATTCTAGTATGGTTGAAAAATTAGTAGCCATTATTCTTCTACTTTGATTATTTTTCTACACACAACACTTAGCCATTTTTCTTGTCATGGCTACAACTTCTTCATCTCCTTTTCCTTCATCTTAGATGCTCTCTTGAGCTTCAAAATAGAGAGAAAAAGATAGTGGAAAATTCCTATATCTCCACTCTTCATTCATAGCGAGTTTGGAGCGTCGGTCGCTTTACTAGGTGAAACCGAAGCTTGGATCAGTTCCCTCAGGTGGATCATATTTGGCAAGGGCGGCCGCTATTCAATCTCGATCTGGACGGCATACAAAGAGCTTGGAGGGGTCTTTCACGATTGGGTGAACACACGTCAAAAGTAGTATTCCCTAACCCTTGTTTGCTTGCTTGCTAGTTTTCGTGTTTTGATCGATCACTAGGTTATCGTTTCTACTTGCCCTCTCGTAATTTTTGTTTTTCGCTCCGCAATGGCCGCTGTCACGACCCGAAAAGAGCACGTGACTGGCACCTGAACCATATGAAGTCTATAGGACTCCATCTGATCCAAGTAAGCCAAAAGCCCAGAAATCTAAAACCATTTTAAGAATAAATATGAAAATTTGTTTTTAGGAAGCAAGGAAAACATGTTTGAAGTCAAGGTTTTAAATAACTAAGCCGAAAATGGATTTAAAAAGTAAAGTCTTTTCTAAAAATTCAGGCAGAGTTTCCTTTGTAAAAACTGGCCCCGAACGGGGTACAACAAGAATAGCAATATATAAGCAATGATAAAGGGCATCCCCAAGTGGGAGCTAGCTCTTCGTCAAAGACGGTCACAACCACACAACAATATAATATACAACGCCGAGTGGCGAGGATCAAAACCCAAAAAGAAAGCTCAAAAGCATGAAAAACCGCAACACTACTAAGCGCGACTCTAAGGTCGAAATAATACAACACTAATGTCTAAGTCTGAAACAATATACAAGTTTTGGTTGATGGAAGTTCTAGATACAATGAATGATACAAGTACAATAGTGGTTCTTGATGCAAAAGAATCCACCTACCAAAAGCAATTCACCCGCAAGGAAGTAGTGTGCCAGAAATACCGCAATGGAACCTGTACGGCAAAACCTGCAAGGACTGTGGCACAACGGGGGTGAGTTGCCAACTCGTGAATAGAAATATCTACAAGCAGAAATCGAATGCAAGACATAAACCTAGGCCAATACGATCAATATAAAAAGTAAACCTCAAGAGTACGTCTGAAGCATGATAAGGTGGCAAAGTAACCTCTAAACATGTATGTAGTGCCAAAACTCAGGTAATAACATGTCATGAATGTAAGGTATGCTGCATGAAGTAAATATGATGAAGTATCAAATGAATATCAATACACAGATATTAGCGTCCCATATCACTAATATTGGTGTAAGGGTATATATAACAGCGCCCTCATACCCTGTTATATATACATATGAAGTATGAGAAATGTAAAACCAGTCTCTATATGTGATCAATGTCTGTAAAAGTGTGGATCCCGTCCACCTGTCACCCAATGACAATAAGCCTCATGCATGTAATTATCGTAATACATATGCATGGAAATATGAGGATATAAGCAATCATGGAAATATCATAAAACATCATGAAACCTGTGCCTAGCATCGGCACGTAAATCCTCGTCTATCAGGCACTGTCACCAAGACTAGCCCTGATAGGTATGTAGCATACGCTCCCTCGAAACCCGAGTGCCCAGCTTCGACCCTCGAATTTCGCCGTATCATACGTACATACTCCGGTCGGTATCCCCACGATAACCGCCGAGTCCAAATACTATCACCGGTAGGTAGTGCTCCCCTGCCAGGCTCACCGTCTAATATATACGAGTCTTCTTGCCCCGGGGTACCTTACCGGGTCCACCATGTACCTGCAGACGGTGCCTACCGCTCCTCGAATCGGGTTTCATATGCCACTCTCAGAACCGAGAAAACACATGGTGGACGCACTGAAATATCATATCAAGGAAACCGGTTTTTCAAAGACAATACACATTCTTAGTTGAAATAGCCACGGTTCCCAAATCCAGAAATATCATGGAAACACATATCTCAATGCGTATGATCAGAAAACATGATGTATGCAACATAATAAAGAATGTAGGCATATCGATATATCATGCAATACGGAAAAGTGATATGCACATAATGGGGAAGCCGCTCTTTTAAAATGAATCCGTTTTAAAGAGTATTTTGCGGTTCCCAAATCTAGAAATATCATCTGTGTATGTGCAAGTATGTGTACAATTATATGTGTACAATGGGTATGCATACAAGTATGCAATGCAATGGTCGTATACTGAATGCGGCAATACTACAGTGTAGTGACATGGCAATTATCGATGATAAAGTGTGTGAGCCGGCAAGCGAGTGTAAGTGGAACATATGCATCATCGATAATGGTGCTGGTGTCCTAACAGCATGATGGCAACATATGCAGGCAATATGAATAGCATGAGTATGCGAGAAATCAAATAATCAACACCACAGTGAAGAAACTACATCAATATGTATGTATCATGCAGTTATACCTTTTGAAACCACACGAATCAGGGTTTTTTTAGTAAAATAAGGGCTACGGTGTTTTTAAGAAAGGTACGCCTTTTAAAGTATCCGTAGAATCCCTTTGTTTGTCTTTAAGATATTCCTGATTCGTAGTTTTTGAAATAGGTATGACTCGGGTCTAGTCTAACATCTACTAGGCAAACTACTGATCTAAGTATCAGGTCAATCTGGGGGTATGGAAACCACCTAAATCTGAGTCGATATGTATATATATATAGTCGGTGATCCCGCCTCAGTAGTATCGCGTACGATACAATATATCATACGACCTCCTCAAGTCATGAGTGCGGATCTATCATCAGTGTAAGGCTCGTACGGTAAATCGTCGTACGGCATCCCAATAGCTAGGTACGGGTCAAATCACATTCCTCTTATTAAATATCAGGTATCATTATCATCATATCACATAATCGGGGTGACTGATCTAAGTGTAGTACATCTGATACCATCTATGAGGTATGAATGCGGGGGTAAACACACATTCCAAGCCCGCAAGAATCACATGCCATATCCCAAATATGCATCATATCAAATCACCTATCTTGCGGCACAAGGCCCAATATCATCGACTCATCTCCAATGTCATCAAATATCATCCACCAAGTGTAAGTATAAGGAATATGCAAGTGTGTGAGTGTGGGTATAAATCTATCCTAGGGTTCGCGACTAGGTACTACACTAGTTACTTCTAACCCTAACTAACCATAATACATCTAACACAAAACCACGACACACTATAAACTATCATATATCTAATATACATAGTATACTAACTACGGACTGCGGGGGTGCTATACGCCATCCACCCGACTTCCCCCTGTAGATAATCTACTCACATTGGGTCTTCATTTGTCGACGTCGCCACGCGCTTTCTGGTCGTCCCGAAGTCTTCATGGGGTACCTACACAGCAAGTATCGTATATACGCAATTAAAACCAAAACCAAGCTAAAACGGCACATGAAATCCAAAATGATACGAGAAGGGGCCTATAGGTGAGAACCTACGGCACGCCTTCAAAACCATCAATAAATCCTCTATATCGTCGTATAAACGCCAAATAGTCGAGGTAAAACGAAACACACCAATGCAGAAATGAAAATACGGAATACGGAAACTAAAATCCAAAACAGCAACTCATGAAATATGTCCCAGATTTTACCAGAGATCAATTTATACAAATCTATATATACCAAGGGCCTAAAGTAAGCATGTAGGAGCTACATAACCAATACGAGCCAAAATGGTGGGACCCAGGCCGCAATTTGTGGCCAATTGGGATTAATTGGCGGCCTGGAAAGGGAATTGGGGACTAGGGCTTTGGTGGTAGCTTCCTGGGTGCCTGCACATCTCACTGTCCACTCAAATTTATTTTCAGAGTCTCGGGGTAAAAGCAGATTCAAAATACACTACACAGATTTCATAAAATTCCCCGATATCGTTTCTAAAATCCGTATTCTATGTTTAGGTTTCAGGTTAGGGTCTCAATTCATGCACTAGGGTGTTGGTATAATCTCTACTGAGCTCAATTTCACAATACCACACCAATTTTCCTCAAACCCTAACTAGGTTTTCATCAAGTCCATAATATCACACAATATCGATTTAATCTTAACATGGGGTTAAAGGAAATGCTAGAATTAAGCTAATGGTCCAGAAATTACCTCAATTGGCAACTCAAGAAAATTCTTGAGTTGCCCTAGTGGCCAAAATCCATGCTTTCTTGGCTCCAAGTGTAGATCTAGGGATTGTGCACCCTTTTAATGAAATGAGTGTGTGGTTTTGGTGAAGTTTGTGAGATGATTTGGGGCATTGAAGTGAGGAGGGGAGGTGAAGAAGCAGCAGCAGCAGCAGCAAGCAAAGGAAGAGGGAGAGAAATGAGGGGAAAAATGGTTAAGGGTTTGGTCAAATGAAGCCCATACCTCACTCTCTCACCTACCTTCAATTCTTTATTACTTTCCCATTTTCTTTTTCTCTTTTCTATAACTCCACAAATCCTTCTCACATAAACCATAAACCCAAATGAGAAACCATGGTGGAAAATGCACAAGTGTGATAAAAATGATATGTGCAAGTTTTGCTCAAAAATTGCTAAAACCGATTAGCGATTTTTAATCGCGATTAGCATTAAGTTAGCATATAATTAATCACAAAAACTTAAAAATGGCATAAATCCATAAGATACCCTATTTTAGAATTTTCCATAATTTTTCTCAAATTTTTCCTATTTATTTGTATTTAATAATCCCAAAATATTAAAATATTCAATAAAATAATATTAAATTATAAAAATTCCCAAAAATAGTATTTTATTATTACTATTAATTTTTTTTTGAGATGTTACAGCCGCGGCCTCCACGTCGAGGGCATTAGGGACTTACATTGGTATCAGAGTCAACCATACACTTAAACTAGCTCTTATGACATTGGAATTCATCGCCAAACCATGTTTCATGCTGCTAAATTCAGCCATCTATTTTCCGGTCGAAACATCAACTATTCGTTTTTAAAATTGAGATTTGATGCTTGTTCTCAATCCCCAGAGCTCTCATTTCGGAACGGGGACTCCGTAGGGGATCGAGGGTGACCCATAGAGTCTCGGGGAACCGTTTTCAAAGTCGTTTTTCGAAAATTAGTCGATGTTTTTCTTGGCTGATTTCTGTTAGTAGTGGCTGTCCAAAACCGAATTGTTTTGCATGTTCCGATCCTCTTGGGCTCTTGATTTGGACCGAGAACCCGCGAGGAGGATCGAGGATACCCGGGGACTTCCCAGGAGCCTTGGTTGGGTCGTTCAGACTCTTTGTTTTGGCAAAAAGTTTGGTATTTAGATGTTGAATTGCACTCAATTTTTGTCGTTTGGAATTTTGAGTGTACGCTTCGCCTGTGATGAATTTTATGGTCATGGTTTTCGTATATGTGTATATGTGTTGTTAAACGTCGTCTAATTGCAATACGTTCGATTCGACGGGGTTGCACACTTACTTGTGTTACTTGTGTGTGTGCGTGTATTGTTTATGGTTTAGCCGGATTATCGTGTTGGATAACCCCCCGTGCGATTGCTTGTACAGTTTTGTAAGGCGATATCGCGCACCCCACTGGTTCACGGGGAGGTGGAATAGGCAAAAAACGATTTTTACGGGCTTCGCAACACCGACTTGAACTCCAGAATCGATACTAAACCCTAACAAGCAAAACTCCATGAGATTAAATATTCGAAAAGAATGTTATACCTCAGTGTATCATGTCCTTCGGGTCTTCTTGCTGTCCTCCTCCTGATCATAAGTTTCTCGGATCGTACACGGATCGGGCCTCCTCGTCGGTCCTCTCAAGTCAAAGACAATCCACCCGAGAGTCTATATTCCGAGCTTCAACCTCAAATCCGAGGTAACTAAGGCGCCTAGTTCGCTAAACTAGATGTCCTAGATGATGTAGAGAGTGTAGATGGATTACTTTGTCTCTAGATACCCTAGGTTTCTCAACATATGACATGAAGGATATGAGGAAGAAGAAGGGGAGCTTGAGGAAAAAAGAGTGAATCTAGAACATTAGAATGAGATAGCTCTCATTTGTGATGAATAATGCATACCAATAATGCAACCACAAAATATCTAGCATGTTTCAAAATATCACATAGTGAGCCACCCTTACGAGTCACCCCATGAGTCACCTGAGAGCTATGCCTCATTTAATGAAATCCTCCACCTCATTTCCTGCACCTCATTTATCTTTTAATCAAAAGATTAAATACAGAATGAGGTGTCTTCTTCTAGAAGCAATCTTGAGTAAATTACAAGAATGCCCCTCATCCATATATATACACCGTATCCGTATTCCGAAAAATATGAATACAAAGAGATGAAAATAATCCAACAATATAATACTTGAATCCGGCTTAAACCAAAGCTCACTAGTATTATTCGTCCGAACATCATACGTGCATAAGTACACGTATGTGATCGAAGCCCTGCCGTAAAACCATACGGCCTCTACATATTTTGCCCGATGCAGGGAAACCATCTGTGTGGGACTCTAAAGACTCGACACTACGCTGACAGTGGGTTTAACCACAAGCTGTCAGCGGTATTAGCTGCACGTAACGGCTACCCAGATATCTGTCGATAAGAAGACCGATGAGCAAACTCATCCGAACTCCTACTGAGCCTATCTGTGACAATCTCCATACAGTTCGGTCTGTTCGTCTAAGAGTATCGCATATCGGGCCTAGGGGGCGGTAACCGTCAGACCCCTAATAGCGCAATAAGTCGTGTCGGAGTGTAGCCTAAAACACCCTGAGAAACTACTGGAGTACCTACCAGTAAATCTTGCTTGTCCTGGCCAGGGACTTTGTGTAATGTCTTTCCGAACACAGCGCGATATCAAACCCCAATACCGGGAGAGATGAATCCTATCTAACCGCCATTGCTTCCAAATGCTTCGAGACTGCACCCAACTACTACCTGTTGGCACGACTCTTTTGAGCCGTGGTAGGGTAGTAATCTAAGAACAGTGGGAACACACTCGAGGCGAAGTAGCAGTGTCAAGTCGACGGACTAAGCTGTACTAATATCACCTGAGAACTGCTACCCGACGATAGATATAATACCCACCAGGAGCTCCCTACGAGTACTGTCCAGTATACTCATAACCCAATGAGCACCTACATACTATCTCCAGTACGACGCACTAATAGCTGTGGGACAGACCATCTCCCCTGCTTAGATGAGAAGCGTATACACTAGTTTATTCTGGAGTATCGATACCCCGTTTCGATAGTCCTATGACTAAGAACCTGTATAAGGATGTGCTTATAGACTATCCATCCCCCACTAGTGGGACTGCTATCACAATGCTGGTAATCAAGCAAAGATCCTAAGGGCTCTATCAATATGTATAAGCGATATGCTAAAAGAAACACATGCACATATTGAGGTAGAAACAAACCAGGTAGCATACTACCATTTCGAGCAAGACTGTTAGTATATCTGTGTATATCCCAAGCTTCCAATAAGTAATATACAAACCGGTATGATACAATAATGGCCTCTAGGGCATATATCACTAACAATCTCCCACTTGCACCAAGTCCATGTATTGGTATATCGCAGGCCTATCATCTCGAATAGCCTCTTGAACCGTGTCTGAGGGATGGCCTTTGTGAGTAGATCTGCAGTGTTGTTCTCCGTATCTACTCTCCTCACCTCGATCTCCCGGCGATCAACGACCTGATCAGGTGGTACCGCCTTAAGATATGTCTGGACTTCTGATGGGACCTAGGTTCCTTCGCTAAAACTATAGTGCCGTTGTTGTCACAGTACAGAGGTATTGGATCTACAATGGACGGAACCACCTGAAGTTCTGTTAGGAACTTCCTCATCTAGACTGATTCTTTCGCGGCGTCACAAGCAGCGATATACTCCGCTTCCATCGTCGAGTCAGCAACGGTGTCCTGCTTGGAGCTCTTCCAACATACCACCCCTCCATTGAGGGTAAAGACATAACCCGACATGGACTTGGAGTCATCCTTGTCACTCTGGAAGCTGGAGTCAGAAAAGGCCTCGATCTGGAGGTCTTTTCCGCCATACACCAAGAACATTTTCTTAGTCCTTTTCAGGTACTTGAGAATGTTCTTTACTGCTATCCAGCGGTTCTTCCCTGTGTTTGACTGATACCGGCTTACCACGCTAAGTGCGTAAGCAACATCTGGTCTGGTACACAACATTACATACATTATAGAGCCTACCGCAGAAGCGTAGGGTATAATCGACATGCAAGCCCTTTCCAAATCAGTCTTGGGAGACATCTCTTTGGAGAGGGTGATTCCGTGACAATCCGGTAGACTACCATGCTTTGAATCTTCCGTACTAAATCTCATTAGTATGGTGCCGATGTACCTGGACTGCTAAAGTACCAACATCCTCTAAGATCTATCACGATAGATCTGGATCCCCAGAATGTAGGAGGCATCACCCAGGTCTTTCATGGAGAACCTCTGTGACAAGAATCCTTTGACTGATTGTAGCATAGGAATATCATTTTCTATCAGCAGAATGTCATCCACATACAAGACGAGGAATACCACAGTTCTCGCTACAATCTTACTATAGATGCATGATTCATCTGGATTTTTGATAAAGTCGAATTCTTTGACCGTCTCATCAAACCAGATGTTCCAACTCCGTGATGCCTGCTTTAGTCCATAAATAGACTTAAGCAACTTGCACATTTTTCCGCTACTCCCACTCTGAATGAAACCATCTGGCTGATCCATATAGCCGCACTCTTTCAAATTTCCATTTAGAAAAACCGTCTTTACATCCATTTGCCAAATCTCATAATCGTGGAAGGCAGCATTGGCAAGAAGGATCCGAATAGATTTGAGTATAGCCACTGGAGAAAAGGTTTCATCATAGTCCAAATCAGGTCTTTGATGAAAATCTTTTGCAACAAGTCTAGCCTTATAGGTTTCAACCTGTCCATCTACACCAATCTTTTTTCTGAAGATCCATTTGCAGCCTACGGGTTTTACCACTTCTAGAGCAATGTCCAAAGTCCATACTTTTTTGGTGTACATGGACTCCATCTCGGTCCACATTGCATCCAGCCATTTTACCGAGTCACCGCTCTGAATGTCTTGCTGGAAGCTAGTTGGCTCATCATTGTCAATGATGCAATCTTTTCTATCCCCGTCTATGAGAAAACCGTAGTATCTCTCGGGCGGATGAGACTGCTTACTAGTCCTGCAGAGTGGCGCGGGGATGTCCTGTTCTTTTGAAACTTCTGGTTCTACCATACTTTCAGTAATAGCTTGTGGTTCTGTAATTTCCTCCAGTTTTATTGCATTCCCACTAGTTTCTTTTTCCAAAAAATGATTTTCCAAAAAGCGGGCATGACGAGAAACAAAGACTTTTGTTTCTCTGCGTAATAGAAAAGACACCCCTGGAGTTCTTTGGGTATCCCACAAACTTACACAGTACTGAGCGTGTCTTGAGCTTGTCCGCATGCTGCTTTTTAACAAAAGCTGGACATCCCCTTATCTTCAGATACTGAAGATAGGGTTTCTTCCCACTCCACATCTGATATGGTGTGGTAGACACAGTCTTGGTAGGAACCTTGTTCAAAAGTAATGCAGCTGATTCTAATGCATAACCCCAGAAGGATCACGATAACCCAGCTTTACTCATCATGGAACGTACCATATCCAATAGGGTTCTGTTCTGTCTTTCCGATACACCGGTATGTTGTGATGTGTATAGAGGTGTAAGCTGATAGAGAGTTCCATTCTCTTTTAAGTAACGCAGGAACTCGGCACTTAATTATTCACCACTTCGATCAGATCTAAGGGTCTTGATACTTTTGCCTGTTTGTTTTTCTACTTTATTCTTATATTTCCGGAATTTCTCAAAGGCCTCGGATTTGTGTTTCATCAAGAAGACATGTCCATACCTAGAGAAATCTTCCGTAAAAGTAATGAAATAAGAATAACCACTTCATGCATGTGTAGACACTGGACCACACACGTCGCTGTGTATGAGTCCCAAGAGCTCGCTCGCCCTTACTCCGTGTCCATTGAACGGAGTCTTTGTCATCTTTCCCATGAGACAAGATTGATAAGTTGCATAAGTCTGATATTCGAACGGATCCAAATATCCCTCTCTATGTAATTTCGTCAACCGTGTTTCATTGATGTGACCCAGTCTACAATGCCACAATAAAGCCTTATTTAATTCTGGAGACTCTCTTTTAAGTGTTCTGGACATTGAAAACCTCAGCTTGATTTCACATGTATATATCGTCCTCTAGTGTACTTGACCCAATCAAACCTTGATTAAGGTGGATGTGGAACACATCGCTTACAAATGTAAAATCATATCCTTCTTTAGAAAGTAAAGATACAGATATGATATTACAAGCTAGACTAGGTACACCCAAACAGTTACGTAAAATCAACATCTGCCCACTTATCAATCCTAGGTGTTATTCCCTTACGGATACAGCGTCTACGCTCATTCCGTTAGCAACCCTGAGAGTCATATCACCTGCCCTGATAACTTTACGGTTTCTCAAAACCTATAATGATTTACAGATATGAGATCCTAATCCGGTATCTAGTACTTAGGAAGTAGAGTTAATTGACATACAGTTTTCAATCAAAAACACACCCGAAACCGAAGCCACAACGTGCTTCGGATCTTGGATTCTGGCTTTCCAAGACCTGCATTCCTTCTGCCAATGCCCTTTCCCGTGACAATAGGAATATCCCTCCTTCCCTACTGTTAGCCCCCAAACTTTTGTCATGCCCTTTCCTTCTACCTTACTGACACCGCCTATCGGCTTGGTGAAGGACTTCTTCTTCTTTCCCTTGGCTTTCGCCTTGGATCTAGAAGAGGAAGATTCCCCAATAAGCAGAGCAGGTGTCTCCCTGGATTCCTTCAGGGCGTAAGTAGAAGGGAGGGACTGTAGAATCAAGTTAGTACATAACTCGTTCTCCAACGTGGTCCCTAGGTCTGTGAGCTTTTCAATATAGTTGATCATTGTAAGGACATGGTCCCCTACAGATGACCCGACAGCCAACCTCGCTTGAAGCAATTCCTTCGAGGTCTTATATCTTGCGATACGATATTGCTCTCCATATAAATCTTTGTTATGGAGGAAGATGGAAGCTAAGTCCATCTTCTCATGCTTCCTCTGGTGTTCACTATCTATTGAGACCAACACGAGGCACTTGGCATTTGCACTGTCTTTTTCCCTTGTCTTATGGATATCAACATCCGCGACGGTGGAATCTGGACCTGTGACGGCAGGGGCTTTAGTAGTAAGGAGGCGGCCCAACTGGTCATAGGTAATGGACATCTAGACAAACCTTTGCCAATCAATATAGTCTGGCTCAGTCAATTTATTATCTAGCTATAACCTGAGTCTGGTCACCTGGTCGCTGCAATTAGGAGAGAGAGAGAGAACACTTAGAATGATGCTCTTGCAAGTTTAGATTGGTTATTAGTTTATCTAAATAGGATGACTCCCACTGTATCTCGAATCCTTTCTTAAACCATAAAAGAGGAATTAGTCAGGATCAATCTCACTCTTACAATACTTGCTTAACCTTTCGGCCAGGCTGGTGTTGGTACTTCGAGGGAGGTTTTCCAACGTTTTCGCGAAGTTCCTTAATTACATAACCTCTTTTTCCTGGAGGTGTAGTCCCGCTAACACCGTTCTAGACACCTACTTGGTTTATAGCATTGATTGTTTTAGTGAAAAATCTCCCGAGGAGTAGCGGATACTTACAATAGGATCGGGATCCAGATATTATTGTGTGATAATCTTGAAAGAATCCTACCAAAATTATTACACTCCAAACGGTATGCAACACTAGCAAGTTTCAGTTTCTTTAGAAACTCCCGATGTGGATTTTTGCCCCAAACTCTTATGACCATGACGAAGGTCAACATATCATAAGTCGCAAGTCAAGTTGTCACGCCCCGCTTCCCAGTGTACGGGCAGAGGACGCGACGAGGCCGCTACGTATTTACTCTAAAGTAAATACGCTAAGTGTATCTAAGCAATATAAAGAAAAATGCACAAGAGAAAAAAGTAATGATTGAACAACAACTTTATTTATTCACGTTCCTTTTTACAATACATGGAAAAGTAAATACATGGGATAAAGCGATGCCTAAACAGTGGCATAACAGAAATGGAAAAGTACTGAAATAAAATATGTACAATGAAGCTAGAGCTCTGGGTCGTAGGTAAGCTGATCCAAGTCCTCACTAGTAGGCCCGATCTCCTGAATGTCCAGATCACCTGACAACATCCAAAGAAGAAAGAGAAGGAATGTCGTCAGCGAACAATCGTTCGGTAAGTCCTAAAGATAAGGGAGAAGTAGAATAGACAGAGAGTAAGAGAGAGAGAGTAGCTTTTAATGTTGTATTATATTATTATAATGTTGTAGTTAGTGTTAACGCTGTTATTTATAGCTTGGTACAGAAGAATGCCAGTGTATACGAGAGGAGTCTCTATATGCCAGACACTAGAGGCAAATGGAAGTATAAGGCTCCGTTAGAATGCCCGGAACAACGGCGTGGTATTCAGGTTAGGTGTCCTAAATCTTGCATTCTCGTGCCACTTCTAACACTTTCCGTACCAATTTACCCCTTAAACCCCACGATGTCTTGTTTGTATTGTTATATTGTATTGCAACTGGTATTGTCTTGTAATATAGAGATTGTATAATTGGATGACTTGCCGAAACCATGATATCAGTAAATGGATGTAACTGGAAATCATGAATGTAACTGGAGAATTATGTAAATGGAAGTATATCCATGGTTCGGTTCGGTCAATACAGATTGAATAGTTTGAATAGATTGAATATATGGATTCATGGATTCATATTGAATTGTAATATTGTAAATTGTACTTGAATTATATTCAAGTCAGATTATTATAATGAGACTCAGTCTGAGTCAGACAATTAGAAAAGAAAATGGAATCCTGAATTAAGTTTTAGTGTTATCGGTAACTGCTGCACATGGACGGCAGGATTTGTGTCTTTTTCAAAGACAATTACCGTATTGATAACACCGTTTGTTAGATTGTCTACCTTAGATAGACAAACACTCATATCTCCGGCTCCGTGAGGCTTAAGAGACTGGTCCCGCTTAAACCTATATTTACTAGGTTCCTTATTGTAATTTATAAAACATGAGGGGGTTTTATGTAAAAATAATTTTGTATAGTTTTCAAAATACAACTCAAGTATTTAATTATCATCTTTATGTATATACAACAATTTAATGATCAAGATAAATATGTATACATGTTCGAATAGCATGAAATGAGTCAAGTATATTATTCAAGTAACTACCATAAACAATGCTGTAAATAAATATTATGTACGGCTAATTAATCAAGTCGAACGAATGCGGAAATACACAAAAATATTTCTCTAAGTGTTTTTCATGGGTGAGTTCCAGTTTCACATAAATACGACTACCGGTTTCGGAGGTATATCTGTTTTCGTATCGTCGCGCAAAACAGATCAGAATCTGTTCAACACCGTTATATATTTTTAAAACGCAGTTTGAGTTAATTTTCATCAGGTTTCAGGTTACAAAGATTATTCGAAAATTGTAGGTATTTCGATATACTTATCCAAAATACCAAGATTCATGCGATTTGGATTTCTGAAGCTCTAGTTATTATAGTTTTAATATCAGCGTTTAAAACTAAAATTCAGATTTCAGGACAGCAACTATATGATACATTGCAAAGCCTATATCGGGATGTTTCATGCATTTCTAACTGATATAGTATACATAAAATTATAGTTCTATCAATTGTGCATCTACACATCTTAAGTTTGTCACGAACGGATATCGGGAGTTTGAGTTATGTCTAATTTAAAAACAGTGTGCGGATGAGGATATATTCTGTCCAGATCCGTCGCTTAATATTGTAACCCAGTTTTCTTTATTTTACGTTGGTTTTCAATAAAAACTTAAAACTAAGAAAATCTATATCTTTCGTTTTAGATATCAAAAACACCTGATCTTACTCAATTTGGATACCGGTACACCAAGTTATGTGTCTTAGAAATTGACCAATAACTGCAGTTTTCTGTTTTACGAACAGTGAATAAAAACGATATAATTTCTAGACAGTTAAGCGATTCGATCTAAAATTTTTAGAGCGTGTACATAAAAATATATTCTATCATATGTAAATTTCCTGAAATTTCCAGAAGTAAAAATTAATTTCTAAAATTTATTTTAATGGTAAATGTATTGATATGTATGCTAAAATCGGCAAAAAGATTAACTAGTATTTTTTTTATGCAAGCTTCTCCTTTTCTTTTAATAAGCAAACCGATTGCATGAGATATCGTAGATATATTGTTGCATGAAATTTATGTTCTCACAACTCATAATAAACATTCAAAGTCATGAACAAAGAATTGAAAACAGTTTAATTTGAACAAGAGATAATAAGGTATTATTAAACCATATAGAACCATATATATCTAAACTTATATATATGTATATGTTTATGTTTATATTCTCTTATGGATTATGATATGAAAAGAATAGCGGGTTCACGAGATATGACAAGAGGAGAATAAAGAGATGGAAGGGGAGAGAGAGAAGACACTTACATACACAAGCCGGTATTGTCACCGGGCTTGTCTATCCGCCGATAGTCTCGCGTTACTAGCGAGACCTTCTTGAAAACTTCTTTGTGTTCTTCTTTTAGGACTCTAGGTGAAGAGGGCGAAGGGAAAGATAGAAAAATGTGAGGAAGAAAAAGAAAGAGGAGGACAAATAAAAATGGTGCAATGGTGAATTATCTATAATAATATATGCATTCAACATGGGAATTGAAAGAGAAATAAAAGGTCACCAATCATTTTGGAAATGAAAGGTCTCATTTGTAAATTATGAGAAAAATAAAAAATTGATAAAAAAATAATTGTAAAAATTGGGATTTGAACATGTAATCTATAGAATAACAATGCAAAGTCTTAACCAATAAGCTACAAGGTTGTTCATGTATATATTTAATTAGAATTAAATATATGTTGTTGCTTGAAAAGAAAGTGGGTTTTTGGGCTCATAGTTTTATAAAAGAAAATGAAAATGATATTGGATTTGGGTTATGGGCTGGGTCAGGTCTTGCATTTAATTTTGATTAGGTTAAAATTTAGTTTAAAGAAATGGGTTTGGGAAAAAAATAGATAGAATAATAAAATAATATATTTAATAGAAATCAAAATATACGGAAAAATAATAAGAATAAATAAATATAATATTTTACTAAAGAAAGAAATCACGATGGTATAGTAATATTGGGATCGTTACATTCTACCCTCCTTAAAAATAATTTCGTTCTCGAAATTACTCAAGAAGGATATTGCAACAGAGTAAGGAAACATGATTAGGATGATGTCGTCTTCGAGCTCCGTCGATTGATATTCTAACCAATTGAGCTTATAGGCCAACGAGATACAAATAGAAAGGGTGAATAAGAGTTAAGAATTCAGAAGTCTTGAGATGGATTTCAAGGAATATGTAATGTAAAGAATATTTTCATTTGCTGGTTCTTGTGTTATATTCCTTAGGTTGTCCACGCAGAACGGAACTGCATGGTAGGGTTCCATACAGATCTGACCTACATGGGCCACCAACAAAACATGTCACGCCCCGCTTCCTAGTGTACAAGCAGAGGACGCGACGAGGCCGCTACGCATTTACTCTGAAGTAAATACGCTAAGCGTATCTAAGCAATATAAATAAAAATGCACAAGAGAAAAATGTAATGATTGAACAGCAACTTTATTTATTCACATTCCTTTTTACAATACATGGAAAAGTAAATACATGGGATAAAGCGGTGCCTAAACAGTGGCATAACAGAAATGGAAAAGTACTGAAATAAAATGTGTATAATGAAGCTAGAGCTCTGGGTCGTAGGCAAGCTGATCCAAGTCCTCACTAGTAGGCCCAATCTCCTGAGTGTCTAAATCACCTGACAACATTCCAAAGAAAAAAGAGAAGGAATGTCGTCAGTGAACAATCGCTCGGTAAGTCCCAAAGATAAGGGATAAGTAGAATAGACAGAGAGTAAGAGAGAGAGAGAGAGTAGCTTTTAATGTTGTATTATATTATTATAATGTTGTATTTAGTGTTAACGTTATTGTTTGTAGCTTGGTACAGAAGAATGCCAGTGTATACGAGAGGAGTCTCTATATGCCAGAGACTAGAGGCAAATGGAAGTACAAAGTTCCGTTAGAATGCCCGGAACAACGGCGTGGTATTCAGGTTAGGTGTCTTAAATCTTGCTGTCTCGTGCCACTTGTAACACCTTCCGTACCAATCTACCCCTTAAACCCCGCGATGTCTTATTCGTATTGTTATATTGTATTGCAACTGGTATTGTCTTATAATATAGAGATTGTATAATTGGATGACTTGCCGAAACCATAATATCAGTAAATGGATGTAACTGGAGAATCATGAATGTAACTGGAGAATCATGTAAATGGAAGTATATCCATGGTTCGGTTCGGTCAATACGGATTGAATAGTTTGAACAGATTGAAAATATGAATTCATGGATTCATATTGAATTGTAATATTGTATATTGTACTTGAATCATATTCAATTCAGATTATTATTATGAGACTCGGTCAGAGTCAAACAATTAGAAAAGAAATTGGAATCCTGAATTAAGTTTTGGTGTTATCGGTAACTGCTGCACATGGACGGCAGGATTTGTGTCTTTTTCAAAGACAATTACCGTATTGATAACACCGTTTGTTAGATTTTCTACCTTAGATAGACAAACACCCATATCTCAATAGACTGGTTCCGCTTAAACCTATATTTACTAGGGTCCTTATTGTAATTTATAAAACTTGAGGGGGTTTTATGTAAAAATAATTTATATAGTTTTCAAAATACAACTCAAGTATTTAATTATCGTCTTTATGTACATACAATAATTTAATGATCAAGATAAATATGTATACATGTTCGAATAGCATGAAATGAGTCAAGTATATTATTCAAGTAAGTACCATAAACAATGCTGTAAAGAAATATTATGTACGGCTAATTAATCAAGTCGAACGAATGCGGAAATATACAAAAAAATATTGCTCTAAGTGTTTTTCATGCGTGAGTTCCAGTTACATATAAATAAGACTACCGGTTTCGGAGGTATATCTGTTTTCGTATCGTCGCGCAAAACAGATCAGAATCTGTTCAGCACCGTCATATATTTTTAAAACGCAGTTTGAGTTAAATTTAATCAGGTTTCAGGTTACAAAGATTATTCTAAAATTGTAGGTATTTTGATGTACTTATCTAAAACACCAAGATTCATGCGATTTGAATTTCTGAAGCTCTAGTTATGATAGTTTTAATATCAGCGTTTAAAACCGAAATTCAGATTTAAGGACAGGAACTATATGTTACATTGCAAAGCCTCTATCAGGATGTTTCATGCATTTCTAAGTGATCTAGTATATATAAAATTATAATTCTATAAATTGTGCATCTACATATCTTAGGTTTGTCACGAACGGACATCGAGAGTTTGAGTTATGTCTAATTTAAAAACAGTGTGCGGATGAGGACATATTCTGTCCAGATCCGTCGCTTAATATTGTAATGCATTTTTCTTTATCTTACGTTGGTTTTCAGTAAGAACTTAAAACTAAGAAAATCTATATCATTCGTTGTAGATATCAAAAACATCTGATCTTGCTCAATTTGGATATCGGTACACCAAGTTATGTTTTCTAGAAGTTGACCGATAACTGCAGTTTTCTATTTTACGAACAGTGAATAAAAACGATATAATTTCTAGACAGTTACGAGATTCGATCTAAAATTTTTAGAGCGTGTACAAAAAAATATATTTTATCATATGTAAATTTCCTAAAATTTCCAGAATTAAAAATTAATTTCTAAAATTTATTTTAATGGTAAATGTATTGATATGTATGCTAAAATCGGCAAAAAGATTAACTAGTATTTTTTTTATGCAAGCTTCTCCTTTTCTTTTAATAAGCAAACCGATTGCATGAGATATCGTAGATATATTGTTGCATGAAATTTATGTTCTCACAACTCATAATAAACATTCATAGTCATGAACAAAGAATTGAAAACAGTTTAATTTGAACAAGAGATAATAAGGTATTATTAGACAATATATATCTAAACTTATATATATGTATATGTTTATATTTATCTTCTCTTATGGATTATGATATGAAAAGAATAGCTGGTTCACGAGATATGACAAGAGGAGAATAAAGAGATGGAGGGGGAGAGAGAGAAGACACTTACATACACAAGCCGGTATTGTCACCGGGCTTGTCTATCCACCGATAGTCTCGCGTTACCAGCGAGACCTTCTTGAAAACTTCTTTGTGTTTTTCTTTTAGGACTCTAGGTGAAGAGGGAGAAGGCAGAGATAGAAAAATGTGAGAAAGAAAAATAAAGAGGAGGACAAATAAAGATGGTGTAATGATGAATTATCTATAATAATATATGCATTCAACGTGGGAATTAAAAGAGAAATAAAAGCTCACCGTTCATTTTGGAAATGAAAAGTCTCATTTGTAAGTTATGAGAAAAATAAAAAATTGATAAAAAAATAATTGCAAAAATTGGGATTTGAACATGTAATCTATAGAATAACAATGCAAAGTCTTAACCAATGAGCTACAAGGTTGTTCATGTACATATTTAATTAGAATTAAATATATGTTGTTGCTTGAAAACAAAGTGGGCTTTTGGGCTCATAGTTTTATAAAAGAAAATGAAAATGATATTGGATTTGGGTTATGGGGTGGGTCAGGTCTTGCATTTAATTTTGAATATGTTAAAATTTAGTTTAAAGAAATGGGTTTGGGAAAAAAATAGATAGAATAATAAAATAATATATTTAATAGAATACAAAATATACGGAAAAATAATAATAATAATAAATATAAAATTTTACTAAAGAAAGAAAACACGATGGTATAGTAATATTGGGGTCGTTACATTCTACCCTCCTTAAAAATAATTTCGTTCTCGAAATTACTCAAGAAGGATATTGCACTAGAGTAAGGAAACATGATTAGGATGATGTCGTCTTCGAGTTCCGTCGATTGATACTCTAACCAATTGAGCTTATAGGCCAACGAGATACAAATAGAAAGTGTGAATAAGAGTTAAGAATTCAGAAGTCTTGAGATGGATTTCAAGGAATATGTAATGTAAAAAATGTTTTCAGTTGCTGGTTTTTGTGTTATATTCCTTAGGTTGTCCACGCAGAACGGAACTGCATGGTAGGGTTCCATACAGCTCTGACCTGTATGGGCCACCAACAAAACATGTCACACCCGCTTCCCAGTGTTCGGGCAGAGGATGCGACGAGGCCGCTATGTATTTACTCTGAAGTAAATACGCTAAGCGTATCTAAGCAATATAAATAAAAATGCACAAGAGAAAAATGTAATGATTGAACAACAACTTTATTTATTCACATTCCTTTTTACAATACAAGGAAAAGTAAATACATGGGATAAAGCGATGCCTAAACAGTGGCATAACAGAAATGGAAAAGTACTGAAATAAAATGTGTACAATGAAGCTAGAGCTTTGGGTCGTAGGCAAGCTGATCCAAGTCCTCACTAGTAGGCCCGATCTCCTGAATGTCCAGATCACTTGACAACATTCCAAAGAAGAAAGAGAAGGAATGTCGTCAGCGAACAATCACTCGGTAAGTCCCAAAGATAAGGGAGAAGTAGAATAGACAAAGAGTAAGAGAGAGAGAGAGAGTAGCTTTTAATGTTGTATTATATTATTATATTGTTATATTTAGTGTTAACGCTGTTGTTTGTAGCTTGGTACAGAAGGATGCCAGTGTATACGAGAGAAGTCTCTATATGCCAGAGACTAGAGGCAAATGGAAGTATAAGGCTCCGTTAGAATGCCCGGAACAACGGCGTGGTATTCAGGTTAGGTGTCTTAAATCTTGCAGTCTCGTGCCACTTCTAACACTTTCCGTACCAATCTACCCCTTAAACCCCACGATGTCTTGTTTGTATTGTTTTATTGTATTGCAACTGGTATTGTCTTGTAATATAGAGATTGTATAATTGGATAACTTGCCGAAATCATGATATCAGTAAATGGATGTAACTGGAGAATCATGAATGTAACTGGAGAATCATGTAAATGGAAGTATATCCATGGTTCGGTTCGGTCAATGCAGATTGAATAGTTTGAACAGATTGAATATATGGATTCATGGATTCATATTGAATTGTAATATTGTAAATTGTACTTGAATTATATTCAAGTCATATTATTATAATGAGACTCAGTCTGAGTCAGACAATTAGAAAAGAAATTGGAATCTTGAATTAAGTTTTGGTGTTATCGGTAACTGCTGCACATGGACGGCAGGATTTGTGTCTTTTTCAAAGACAATTACCGTATTGATAACACCGTTTGTTAGATTGTCTACCTTAGATAGACAAACACTCATATCTCCGGCTCCCTGAGGCTCAAGAGACTTGTTCCGCTTAAACCTATATTTACTAGGGTCCTTATTGTAATTTATAAAACTTGAGGGGGTTTTATGTAAAATAATTTTGTATAGTTTTCAAAGTACAACTCAAGTATTTAATTATCGTCTTTATGTACATACAACAATTTAATGATCAAGATAAATATGTATACATGTTCGAATAGCATGAAATGAGTCAAGTATATTATTCAAGTAACTACCATAAACAATGCTGTAAAGAAATATTATGTACGACTAATTAATCAAGTCGAACGAATGCGGAAATATAAAAAATAATATTGCTCTAAGTGTTTTTCATGTGTGAGTTCCAGTTTCACATAAATACGACTACCGGTTTTGGAGGTATATCTGTTTTCGTATCGTCGTACAAAACATATCTTAATCTGTTCAGCACCGTCATATATTTTTAAAACGTTGTTTGAGTTAATTTTCATCAGGTTTCAGGTTACAACTTCGAAAAATTGTAGGTATTTCGATGTACTTATCCAAAACACCAAGATTCGCGCGATTTGGATTTCTGAAGCTCTAGTTATGATAGTTTTAATATTAGCCTTTAAAACCGAAATTCAGATTTCAGGACAGCAACTATATGTTATATTGCAAATCCTATATCTGGTTGTGTCATGCATTTCTAAGTGATCTAGTATACATAAAATTATAGTTCTATCAATTGTGCATCTACACATCTTAAGTTTGTCACGAACGAACATCGGGAGTTTGAGTTATGTCTAATTTAAAAACAGTGTGCGAATCAGGACATATTCTGTCCAGATCCGTCACTTAATATTGTAACGCAGTTTTCTTTATCTTACGTTGGTTTTCAGTAAAAGATTAAAACTAAGAAAATCTATATCTTTCATTGTAGATATCAAAAACACCTGAGTTTGCTCAATTTGGATACCGGTACACCAAGTTATGTGTTCTAGAAGTTGACCGATAACTGCAGTTTTCTGTTTTACGAACAGTGAATAAAAACGATATAATTTCTAAACAGTTAAGCGATTCGATCTAAAATTTTTACAGCGTGTACAAAAAAATATATTCTATCATATGTAAATTTCCTGAAATTTCCTGAAGTAAAAATTAATTTCTAAAATTTGTTTTAAAAGTAAAGGTATTGATATGTATGCTAAAATCGGCAAAAAGATTAACTATTATTATTTTTATGCAAGCTTCTCCTTTTCTTTTAATAAGTAAACCGATTGCATGAGATATCGTAGATATATTGTTGCTTGAAACTTATGTTTTCAAAACTCATAATAAACATTCATAGTCATGAACAAAGAATTGAAAACACTTTAATTTGAACAAGAGATAATAAGTTATTATTAAACTATATAGAACCATATATATCTAAACTTATATATATGTATATGTTTATCTTTATCTTCTATTATGGATTATGATATGAAAAGAATAGCGGGTTCACGAGATATGACAAGAGTAGAATAAAGAGATGGAGGGGGAGAGAGAGAAGACACTTACATACACAAGCCAGTATGTCACCGGGCTTGTCTATCCGCCGATAGTCTCGCGTTACTAGCGAGACCTTCTTGAAAACTTCTTTGTGTTCTTCTTCTAAGACTCTAGGTGGAGAGGGAGAAGGGAGAGATAGAAAAATGTGAGGAAGAAAAAGAAAGAGGAGGACAAATAAAGATGGTGCAATGGTGAATTATCTATAATAATATATGCATTCAACATGGGAATTAAAAGAGAAATAAAAGGTCACCATTCATTTTAGAAATGAAAGGTCTCATTTGTAAGTTATAAGAAGAATAAAAAATTGATAAAAAAATAATTGCAAGAATGGGGATTTGAACATGTGATCTATAGAATAACAATGCAAAGATTTAACCAATAAGCTATAAAGCTATTCATGTTCATATATAATTAGAATTAAATATATGTTGATGCTTGAAAAGAAAGTGGGCTTTTGGGCTCAGAGTTTTATAAAAGAAAATGAAAATGATATTGGATTTGGGTTATGGGCTGGGTCAGGTCTTGAATTTAATTTTGAATAGGTTAAAATTTAGTTTAAAGAAATGGGTTTGGGGAAAAAATAGATGGAATAATAAAATAATATATTTAATAGAAAACAAAATATACGGAAAAATAATAAGAATAAATAAATACAATATTTTACTAAAGAAAGAAAACACGATGGTATAGTAATATTGGGGTCGTTACACAAGTTTTACCCATCATTGTCCAAGTTAATTTGAACCCATCCGTATATATCCTTGGCGAAGGACAAAATAGTAGTACGACTTTTCTAAATCAACGTATCTATCTATTCTACAGATAAATACCCAGCAGTTACCAATCACTATGCCTTGGCGAAAGTCAAAATACATAGTTTGAATTCTACTGAATACCCATCTGAAATGACGGAGGGATACAAATGGTTTTGGCGAAACCGTGAACGTAATGAACTTGATTTAGTCGAAGGAACCATGATAGCTTTTTAAAAGAGTGGTTTAAGCTCCGCATTTAAAAGTTGCTTTTTGAAAAAACTGAGTGGTTTTTGAAACTGTTCCAACGATTGAGCTTTGGTTTGTTTGCTTTGCATTAATCAATTAATGCAGTCCCGTCATTTAAACCTACCATTGCAGAAAGAAACGAAAATACCACGTACGCTTATGCCATCCGCATTCGCCACTGGGCTACGTCTAACACCGTCAGGTTACTTAACTAACGCCAGAGCGGGGGCTGGACTAGCTCGGGTGCAAAACATAAGCAACGTCTATTATATAACATATATAATATATCCATACGTCTCACGCAATAATAGGCATTCCAGATCACAGATGAACATATTAGATATACTAGGAATTCTACGTTTCGTTTAAACCTGTAACGAAAGAAGGATTCCACGGTCGTGATGAATAGCCAAAACCCTATCCTAGACCCCTACGGGTGCAGCAAACTACCTACCAAATTCCCGAAGTGAAGAAGCCTCCCTCAGTAAAATGAGTAGGACATTCGGCACTTCAAGAACCCGGTAGTTTGTGCACCCTATTGTTCCCTCATGAAAACTGAATAATAAATATAAAAAGCAATGGGAAAAGTACCCAAATGGAGCATCACGTGCCCACACGTGATAGGCACCACGCTTGACAAAACAAGGCTGAAACTGAGCCTCACGTGCAGACACGTGACCTCTATATACAAAGAATATAAGCGCCTTCTAAAAGCAAACAATTGGCCAGAAAAATTCACGTGATAGCACGTGACGCTCTTTAATGGGCTTAACTTTATGGGGTCACGTGCTACACAAGATGGGCTCCTATGCCTTTTGAACCGATAGAATTAAATTCTAAAATAAAAGGAGTCAAAGCCCTATTTGGAAAACATTTCCCTAGATCTTTCTAAATAAGAAAGATTGCGCTCTGCAAAGCAGAGCGCCATTGGATTAAAAATCCAATGGTGATTAAAAATTACCAATTTACAGAAGAAGATTCTGTATAGGGAAATATTTTCCTAATCTTGTGAGAAATATCTTCTGTGAAACAGAAGTCCTTGGATTAAAAATCCAACGGTGAATAAAATTCACCGATTGATCTAAAAGATCATTTTGGTTAATTATAAAATCAATCAAAATCTCTTAATAAGAGATTTTCCGAACAAATTGATTCTTTTCTTTCTCCTATAAATAGGAGCCAAAAAGAGAAGAAGAAAAGAGAGAAACCCCCATAAACTTCAAGTTAAAGAGAGAAAACAGAAAGAAAAACCCGAGGTAAGAGAAGGAACAAAACACAGAGAATATCTCATCTCTTTTTTACCTCCTTAAGAGTTTAACTCTTCTAAAAAGAACTTAGTTCTTCCTCTGGTTGAGATCTGCAGAAGCAGATCTCCTCACAAGTTGATAATTTAATTCTCCCAAAAAGCATATAGGAATTTAATTCCTCTGATAAAACAAGGGTTTAACCCTTCATATAATAATTTAGTTCTTCCTTATAGTGAAAGATCTGCAGAAGCAGATCTCCCTACAAGTTGAGAATTCAATTCTCGTCGGGGAGATTCTGCTATGCAGATCCCAAAGCTAAAAGAAAAACTAAGTCCTAAGAATTTAATTCTTATAAAACAGTGGGCTTGAAAGTCTCGAAACTCAGGATCTTCATGCACGTAAAAGGATTGACACCCAATATGATAACAGCCGATCACGTGCTCCTACGTGAGCACCTTTGATGAACAAAAGAGGATAACCGAGATTGGCTCACGTGATCCCACATGACCCCAAAGCTGTGCTTAGCACTTACAAAGCAAAAAGGGAGTAAATCAAAGGCATTTTCTATTTTTTTTGGGCGCCTCACGTGATCTCACGTGACGCAATAGCGCTTAGCGCTCAGAAAAGAACAAGGGAATAAACCCAAAGAAACAGCGCCTCAAATTCTCTAGTGTTTAACACTACTTCAAGAGCCTCACGTGGGAGCACGTGAGCGCTGAACATATACTAGTGTTGAACACTATGAAAGGCCAATATTAACCAAACTCAGACCAAATTTCCCGAGGACCATCAATTGAGCTCCTCATGCTCAGGGTCTCCAAAACCGATCTCAGTCCCAAAGATAGCTAATGAGCTCCTAACAGATGGCATCTAAACTGGTGTTCATCTCATCCCCCCCCGCCCCTGTCGGGACATTGGTTCGAGGATACATCTCTCTACACCTCTAATACATGTCGTTGTAATTCTTCAACGTCTTCAGAGAGATGGAGGGTCCCAATAACCAATAACTTTTGACGCATCCCCAAACTGTCAAACTAAAACCCTATAGACTATGACGTCTTTAAACTGTGGACTATGAGGTCCTTAAACTCATGGACCATGATGTCCTTAAACCCCATGGACCGCAACTCCCCTAAACTAAACTCTATAGACTATGACGTCTTTAAACTGTGGACTATGATGTCCTTAAACTCCATAGACTATGATGTCCCTAAACCCAATGGACCGTAACGTCCCTAAACTAAGACGATAGAGCCCAAATGCTCTTTCGTTGGATCTAAATGATCCTAAATCCCGTTAAGTAAATCTTAGTCTAAAATTGGACTAACGTATCCTTAACAAACATTTAAGTTGATCTTAATCTCAAACCAGGTTAACGATCCTTAAATCAACCAAACCCAAATCTAAGAAAATATGGATTTGGACTAATCCACGCCCTACGGGCGACAACATAAATTAGTCTTCGTATACAATCCACGGGCAACCAAAAACAACACGACCCGAAGTGAATATCTGGAGAAGGAGAAATTGGTTACCGCGATGCGGTAGCGTAATTAACTGCAGGGGCTTGCGCTTGCAGGGAAGAGCGTCCCCACAATCAAAAAACCCCTCGCAAACGAGGGGGAATCTGATGAAGTCTGCTACAACGGCCGCATCTGTCTAAACCTCGGATACACAGTGCCATAATCAACTTGGCATCTTTGGAGAGGTGGACAGATAAAACCAAATAGCATCTGCCCCCAAATTCGACTACGGAGAATTCAGCGGTAAACAGATTCTGGTACGCCCGGTGGGACCTTTTCCTCTTTCCACTCCACACTTCGTGTGTCGTGTTCGCGAACAAATCGCGGTTTAATGTGGTTGCCCCTGGATTCGAGGTGCTAAGATTTGGTGTCTTGCTCCGTGCAGAAGAGAAGATGGCGTCAATGGCTTCCAACAGCACCAACTGCAACAACAACTCCCACTCTGCCCCGTCGGGAGGAGTGACTTATGGGCCCCAAGCGGCCTCCATCTTCGCATTGCCGGTGGACCAGGTGACACAAACCACCACTGGATTGTTCTTCGGGACTATGCTCCCGCCAATGAGCTTCAACACTCTAATGCAGTCACAGAAGGCTCTAAAGAAGTCGGTCTTTGATCGGCTTACCACTACCACGGCCCCTCTCAACAGATCATCCAAGTCCAACGCCTCGGTCTTTAACAGACTAGGCCAAAGCTCAAGTATGCCCGTGAAGAAGCCTGCAATACCCAAAGGAGTTATCCCGAGGCGGATAGCCATTCCAGCTCCGATAAACGAAGTCATCTCCTGCTAAGGGATCGGTCTTCGCAAGACTGGCCATTCCAACTCCTGCTGCAGACGGGGTCGTTAAAAATGCTTCCCCTACCAGAAAGTCGGTCTTCGCAAGATTGACCGTTCCCTCTCAGCGGACGTCGGTTTTCGACAGGTTGACCCAGCAGCCCTTCACCAGAATAGGGGGCATGATGAAATCACCCCCGTAACTGAGCTAGTCCCATCTGCAAGACATGCTCGACGTCGCCACTGGCACCGAGTGAGGAAAACTGGGGGCAGCTCTCCCTCTGGACTGACTCTACCAGCTCCAATGGTGGAAATTGATGCTGCTGTTCCAACTAGGAACAACTTTGAGCCGCTCAGGCGGGTGCGCAAGAACACTCCAACCGCCGTGTTGAAAAAGTCTCCTCCACCCGCTGAAAATGTTGCTAAAGCAAAGTAGGAACAACCCCCTCAGCGGCTGTCCTCCAAAATCCACAGGGTCTAGCGAAGAGTCCAAGATTCTGAAATTGACAAAGACTACTCACGCAGACAGAAGAAAATGAAGTTTCGGCAAAAGGAAGACCATCTCACCGCCGTCGTACCACGGAAAGCATCGGCTGCAACAACCCCCTCAGCTTCGACCGTTCATAAAAGGAGAAGGCCGGAGAAGATCCCCGTATCCACGGCAAATCTCAAAGGCGCTGAATCCAAATGCCCCAAGTTTGGGGGTAGGGTAGTGCACACCGTCTACATGGCTTCCGGAAATGAGAAAAGCCGTACTTCTATGGGTTATCGACCACTCATATGATCTGTGACGAAAACTCAGGAGCAGCAACAAAAGCTCCAAGAAATGCTGACAAAGATGGCCACATTCACTTGGCAGAAGGAAAGCCCGGAAGTATCGTCGGATCAACCCCAGGAGCAAGAAACCGACGCCAAGTTCCTACGAAGGATGCTCGAAAAGAAAGATAAAGAAGCCGCGGAACAAGAGGCCAATATAAAACAAATGATGCTCCTGTTCCAAGATATGGTGAGGATGATGATCCAGCCGGACCCTCCAGCCGAAGATCCTCCAGTAATCATTGAAGACGACAGAGGAGAGACATCAAACCCTTCTCTGGCTTTATCAGCAGCCAGGGAGGAGACGATCTCGAAAGCTATGCTTGACGACTATATAGCTCAACAGATACGAGCTCATCAGGCGAGCGAAGCGGCTGGCCAAATTGTCAAAACTGGACGACCCTATCCGGGTTGGTACGATCAAATAAAGTACCCTCCGGGATATGCGATCCCTAAATTCTATGTGTATAAGGGGAGGGTAATCCACACCAGCACGTTGCTCAATTCAGAGCCTTGTGCGGTAATACTGGGGGTGATGATAAACTGCTGCTTTGCCAGTTTGTTGGCAGCTTGTCGGAGACAGCATTCGAATGGTACTCCGAGCTCCCGAATGACTTTGTCAAGACATTTGCAGAAATGGGGCTACTGTTTACACAAAGGTTCGCAAGCGCCAGCGAACGTACCCCGATCACGGTGTTGATCAACGCCAGAGTGAAGCCGGGAGAGACATGGGTGCAGTAAGCAATCCGGTGGCGGAATCTATGGTCAATTTGCGAACAACGCATAGAAGAAGCTCCTGCCATGGGCATGTTCGTAGGGACCCTCGATCCGCAGGCGACCATATCTCAGTTTATGATGTTCTTCAAGCCGACCACTTTCCAGGCCTTGATCGATAAGCTGGCCCAAATGGACCAGAGATCGTCCTTTTCAAAAACGGAGCTTCGAAATGAAAAAGGCAAAGGGAAAGCGACCTTCGTCGCCAACGCTCAATAGCAGCCGAGTGATCCGAAACCAGCTGCTCGCAAGGCAACAAACTGCGATTCTTCGACGAGAAGTTGAGACGTCCTTACTCGTTTCCCCGGGATAAAACGAGGAGACTGTTCGAACTAGCGGTGCGCAACATGCTCATCACCCTGCCGGATCTGAAGCGCCCACTGCAGCCCGATGACGTCAACAATCCCAACTATTGCCCCTACCATCGAATGTTGGGCCATCCAATCGAAAATTGCTTCATCTTCAAAAGCTAGATTGAGGACCAGTACCAGCAGGGCAAATTCGCGCTGTCTGAAAACTGGAGGATAAACCCGCCACAACCACATGCTCCGAAAAAGATGGACACGCCGGGGGCATCCTGCTCATTCATAGAGGAAGCTCCATGGGAAGTAGTTCTTTCGGCAAAAACTAAAAGAATGCTGAAAGATAATCAAGCATGCCCGGCAATTAGGTGTAAAAGCCCGCTAGAGCCAGAAATCATTGAGGAGATGCTGAAACCGCGACCAACATCGGGGGCTGGTAGCAATGATCAAAATATCCAGGCCCAGCCGGCGAAGTCTTCAAGGAAGAAAAAGAAGACCAAAAAGCCCGCGCAGTCTGATGACAAACGTACAGATCTGCAAAAACATATTGACGCGCTGGAAGAATACAACCAGAAGGCGTGAACCCTGGTCACACTCCAAGAGTTTCTCAACCATATCCTTGAAAGTGGAGATAACGACAATAATGAGGGAGATGACTCGTCAGAGGAACCCGAAGATTATGTGGCAAGCTGCCACACGATCTCTCATTCGTCGCTAAATAATGAAGAAGCTCACCCGGCATCAGAAGATAATGTAAAGGAGCTGGGGGCATGATCGGTGCCAAAATCCTTGGAACCGTCAGACGAGATGATCGACATGCTACTGAGCGAAGCCCACCAGAAGAGCAAAGCTGATCAAGAGCGTGAAATGGCCATATTCGAAAGAGCCAGGCGTTGGCATCAAGCTGAAGAAGTCATGGTGGGGATGAGTCACAGAGCGCTCCGACCAGTTAGAAGCACGCCCGCGGCAGACAAAAGTAAGTTTAAGGCAAAGAAACGGTTCGTTAAAGCCCTGTCAATGAGAATGAAGCTGCTATCTCCCAAAAGAAATACTCCTAGCGGTATACGCCTTGATGAAGCGGATATACATCCTCATTATTGCTTGTACCGTTGAAGGGTCCACACCCTACCGAAAAGTGCAACGCCTTTAAAATCTGGCGGCAGGGATATGTTGCCCACCGACAACACTTCAAACGATTGAAGCGTAAGGCTCGTCAGGAGCAAAGAAGCATGACCGATGAGGACAAAAGAACTGTCGGTAACTGTCACATGGTTGATTCCGGAGGATCGCAAATTCTCACCTTCGGAAGCGATTCTGATGAAGAAATAGCCCCCGGCCCTCTCTTCAAAGAATTCACCTCAGGAAAAGAGGAGGAGATAAAGAACTGTGAAAACATTCAGCTGCGTAGTCGTACGTTGCTCGAAAAGAATCTCGGATCTATAAACAAGGGATCGAACAAAAAAGATAAGGGGAAGGAAAAAATCCCTGAGGATATCGCCCTCGATGATCAAGTCGTCGAAGAACTGACAGCCAAGGACCCGCCTAAGAAGAACAAAGTGGATTACAATGTTCTGGCACACCTGAGAAAGATACCCTCACAACTAAGAATTTTGGATGCCTTTCTGTTGTCTAAAGAGGCGCGAGATTCTCTGATCAAGGCACTATAAGAGCCTGACAAGTTTCAAGCTTTCCTTGCCGAAGAAAAGATGAAGGACGAGCTCGAAGAGGTTCACACAGCTGACATCACTTTCGGCGATGAAGATCTCCTCCTCGGAACTTGCGAGCACAACCGACCTCTGTACGTTACCGGGTACTGTCATGACATCAAGATAGGGAAGATCTTAGTTGACAACGGGTCGTCTGTCAACCTCCTAAATGTTAGGGTGCTAAAAGAAATCTGCATGAGCGTCCAGCACCTCGCTCGGGATAAAATCACCATCTCTGGGTTTGACTCCCAGTCATCACGGACGCTCGGGTCTGTAATACTGACGTTACGTTTTGGGCTGCTCATCACTGACATCAAATATCATGCCATTAACGCCAAGGCCTGATACAACGCCTTGCTCGGCAGGCCTTGGTTACACGAGTACAATATCATCCCTTCTACACAATATCAGTGTATGAAGTATTTCAAAGATGGTCTCGACTACACCGTAACGGGGGAGCAAAACCCATTCTCCGTGAATGAAGTCCGCAAATACGAGGATGCAAAGTATTTCCTGCCAGACTTCGAAGACACGGAAAGATGCCATAAACCGGAGAATAAGCAAAAAGCTATCACCACTATTCCGGTCTTCGGGAGCGATACCGAGGAGGAAGAAGAGATAATCTATTCGGGGCCGCCCCAATACAACAAGCCAGGACCATCTACCCATATTCTGGTTTTTGGCAGTAACTCTGAAGACGAAGTCAATGCAGTGTTCTCGGCTCGTCCATCAGTGCAGGCCCTTACTGGAGATGATCAGAGATTATAGATCGCCATGGTTCCGCGGCAGCACTACAGAGAGCTTGACGCGCTTGAGACATATAGTGTGCAATAGCTACGGACATTCTACGTCCCTCCCAGGCGAAGAGGTGAAAAGGAGATCCTATTCTACCAATCCGCGGAGACTAAAGTCGAAAGAGAAGTCTGGCATGGTGCCGATTTTGCGCTCGACAAGATCCAACAAATCCGTCTGCCCATATACTACGCAGAAGGATTGAAAAGGTTATTGAGATGCCAAGGTGTGCCCTTTAAGCAAACCGCGCGATAGACCCAATTCTACAACAGGATCTGGAACGTCCCCGGAACTCAGTGAAAATCGCCCAACGGAAAAATGGAAACGATCGGGCTTGGATATATCCAGTCCAGGAAACGGGAGCAGTTTCATGGCTGCCATGTCATAAAGGACCTTGATGAAGAAGAGGATGCTCTTTTAAAAGACGCTGATGCTGAACCAGAACGCGGTCCTGCCATAAAAATGCCGAGTCCGTTGTTTGAAGAACGGATGGACAAGCTAGTACGGGAAGCGAGTCAAAAGGTTCGGAACGTCCACAGCTGCGAAATGACCATTTACGAGAAAGCCAAGATGCAACGTTTCCTTCAACAGGCTACGGAGGATGACAATGCCCTCCGCCGTCAGCCCGCCATGCATTCCTAAGACAAGAAAAAGGCCCAACACAGAGGCAAAAACAAGTTAAAGAACAGAAAAAACGTTCGGCAATGGCAAAAATAATCCAAAAGGCTACGCGATCGAGAAAGGGTCAGCCGGAATCCGTCTCTTATGAAAATGATGGGTCAAGCATACTCTTTCTCTCAAGACAAGACAAATAGAATATTTGACCTTGTCATGAAACACCAGATGATGACACTCCAGAGTCTCGGCACCCTGATCAAGCAAACGAGGTTCATCACCCGGATTACTGCTCCTATCATCAAGTGATCGGACATCCTCTTAAAGACCGTTTCACCTTCAAAAATTGGGTCGAAGACCAATATCAATTCGGCAGGTTCGCTCTATCCAACAATTGGACGGTAGACCCACAGCAAAAGCATGTGCCAAAAGCAACGTATATGGCGAGAGTAGAACTAGACCAACATCGGTCCTCGAAATGATCTCGTACCTGTCACGTGATAACGCTGTCAGAAGAAGGAGCGTCCGAGAACAAGGATGACCACTCCTGGTGCTTCAAAAATGAAGATGAAGAAGAGTTGATCTCAGAATTCCCACCGGCGCCAAAAGAGTTGGAAGATGGAATACATACTACTGTGGACAACCTAAGGAAAATCGACTTGGGGACGACAAACCACCCGCGGCCAACGTTAGTCAGTGAGCTGCTCTCTAAAGAACAGGTGGCTACGCTAAAAGATATGCTCATGCAGTATAAGGACTGCTTCGCATGGAATTATTCCGAGATACCGGGGTTAGATCCAAAAATAGCTTTGCATAAATTGGCGATATCTTCGGACGTCAAGCCAATCAAACAAGCACCAAGAAGGATGCGGCTCGAACTTGAAATGAGCATCAACGCCAAAGTCAAGAAGCTAATCGACTACGGCTTCATCCAAGAAGTTCAGTACCCCGACTGGATCGCCAATATTGTTCCAGTGATGAAGAAAAATGGGACGGTGCGCATCTACGTGGACTTTCGGGACCTCAACAAAGCTTGTCCGAAAGATGACTTCCCAGTACTTATTACCGAGCTGATGATAGATAACACGTCCACTCACGAAGTCTTCTCCTTCATGGACGGATCATCGGGGTACAATCAAATAAAGATGCATCTTGAAGACCAGAAGCATACCGCCTTCTGGACTCCTCTGGGCATATTCTGCTACAAAGTGATGCCTTTCGGTCTAAAGAACGCCGGCGCCACCTATCAGAGAGCCATGACGAAGATTTTCGATGATCTCATACATGAAATCGTCGAATGCTATATCGACGACCTCGTAGTGAAAAGCAAATCGTACGAGGAGCATTGGGAGCATCTGAAGATCGTGTTCCAGCGCCTTCGGAAATACAACATGAAGATGAACCCTCTGAAATGCGCGTTCGGAATTTCCTCAGGCAAATTTATAGGATTCGTCGTACGACACCGGGACATCGAAATAGACCCGTCAAAGATCAAAGCGATTATGGAGATGCCTCCGCCAAGAACTCTCAAGCAACTGCGGTCTCTCTAAGAAAAGCTCGCGTATATCCAGCGGTTCATAGCTAACCTCTCCGGCAAATGCCCTCCCTACAGTCACCTGATGAAGAAGGGGACCCCGTTCGTCTGGGATCGCAAATGCCAAAGAGCACTGGATGAAATCAAGCAATACCTGCAGAATCCGCCGGTACTGACCGCTCCGGTCAAGGGAAAGCCCCTCATCCTGTACACAACAGCCCTTGAAGGTTCTTTAGGCGCGCTATGGGCATAGGAGAACGACCAAGGGAAAGAGAGAGCCCTCTACTATTTGAGTCGAGTTCTCCTGGGGGCAGAAAACAACTACTCTCCCATCGAAAAACACTGCCTGGCGTTAATCTTCATGATAATGAAGCTCAGACACTATGCATTGGCACATGAGGTCCATCTCATATCAAAAGTGGATCCTCTCAAGTACTTGATGTCAAGAGCCATACTAACGGGACGACTCGCTAAATGGGCCCTACT
This sequence comes from Agapanthus africanus, assembly GCA_030015575.1. NCBI lineage: Eukaryota > Viridiplantae > Streptophyta > Magnoliopsida > Asparagales > Amaryllidaceae > Agapanthus > Agapanthus africanus. The sequence goes on along the minus strand of JASDDO010000024.1, from coordinate 870,553,193 downwards.
CTTAATGGAATTCTTGATAACATACCGACCTCTCAAGGCAGTGAAAGGCCAGGCCATCGCCGACTTCCTCGCTGAGCATCCGATACCTGCCGATTCACCCCTAAATTGCGAATTGCCAGACGAGCATGCGTTTGACACGATCGACAGGGAGAGAGGAAAGAGTGATACCCGATGGGAACTCTACTTCGATGAGGCATCTTCCCTGAAGAAGCAAAAGCACAACTCTCCCATGATCAAATCTGGGGTAGGCCTCATCTTCATAACTCCACAAGAAGGGATAATGCGCTTTACATTTTTCTTGACAGAGCTAAGGACAAACAATGAAGCAGAATATGAAGCTTTGATAGCAGGTCTTGAGATCGCTGTCGACATGTGAATCGAAAACCTCCTCATATACGGAGACTCCCAGCTGGTCGTTAGTCAAGTAAACGGCGACTATCAAATGTGCAAACCAGAGTTGGTAAAGTACGGCGAGAGAGTGCAGCAACTGCTAACTCAAATTCCCTCCTACATTCTGGAAAGCATACCGTGTACAGAAAATAGCAAGGAGGATGCATTAACCAAACTCGCTAAAGAACAGTCTGATGAAAATCTCGATGACGTAAGGATCATTGTACAAAGCCGTCGGGTTCTTGCACCAGCGGAAATATCTCCGGAGTCGTCCGAAGAAAAGGAAGCGACCAAGAAAACAGCCCTACAAATAGAAGACCAAGAAAATGCTAAGGATTGGAGAGAAGTCTTTATATACTACTTCAAATCCCGTCGAACACCTGAAGATGCATCCTCAAGACATCAGCTCATGAAAAGAGCTCTGTCTTTTGCCTTCGTCAATGATACTCTGTATAAGAGATCGTTCGACTCCCTGTGGCTAAGATGCCTGGGACCGGAAGAAGTAAGGAGAGCAGTCCAAGAAACTCACGACGGACTCTGCGGTTCTCATCAAGTTGGGCCAAAGATGAAGCTGAAGATCAAAAGAATGGGCTACTATTGGCCCACGATGATTGAGGATTGTCTTAAATACGCGAAGCAGTGCCACTCATGCCAAATTCATAAGGACTTCCTCTACCAGCATCCAAACCCGCTACACCCAACAGTGGCTAGTTGGTCGTTCGAAATGTGGGGAACCGACATAATTGGGCCCATCGAACCAGCGTCATCCAAAGGACATCGGTTCATATTGGTGACAACTGATTACTTCTCCAAGTGGGCAGAAGCGATACCGCTAAAAGAAGTGAAGACGGAGAACATCCTCCATTTCTTCAAGACACATGTCATCTATCGGTTCGGCACTCAGCGACGGATTATCTTCGATAACGGGCCGGCCTACAGAAGTCACAAAATCAGCCGCTTCGCACAGTAGCATAATATAGACTGGAGATACTCTTCGGTCTATAATCCCCTAGCTAACGGCCTAGCTGAGGCTTTCAACAAAACCTTGACGAAGATCATTAAAAAGACGGTGTCCAAAAATAAGAAGGACTGGCACGAGAGACTGCATGAAGCTCTCTGGGTTTACCGGACTACGTTCAAAACGGCCACAAATACAACGCCATTTGCATTGGAATTCGACACGGAAGCAGTACTCCCCTTGGAGATAAAGCTACCCTCTCTACGAGTGGCGGTTCATTATGAGCTAACAGACGAAGAGAATGCTCATCTTCGGCTTGAGGAGCTCGACGCCCTCGATGAAACTCGTCTTAGGGTGCAGCAAAACTTGGAGGCTTACAAAGCAAAGATGACGTGCTCATACGAAAGATTAACTAGGCCGAGAACATTCCGCCAAGGCGAACTCGTGCTAGTGGTCAAGAGACCTATGATCCCCAATCATGCCAAATGGGGGAAATTCGAGCCGAACTATGAAGGCCCATACATCATAGACAAGGTCTACCAAGGAGGGGCCTATCTACTCATGGATATGCATGGCGAAAGACCCTTCAGGCCAATAAACGGTCGGTTTCTAAAAAAATACTACGCCTGACGAGTCATGGCCTAGGTCAACGATAGATGACGACGCCTATATCCGCTCGCTATCTTCCTAAGCCCAAACTCTATAAGTAGTATCCGGCGAAATCTCGCCTCAAAAACGTGCTATAGACCAAAACGTCCTGAAACTAGCTACGGACCGAAACGTCCTTAAACTAACAACGGACCGAATCGTCTTTAAACTAACAACGGACCGAAACGTCCTTAAACTAACAACGGACCGAAACGTCCTTAAACTAACAATGGACCGAAACGTCCAGAAACTAGCGACGGACCGAAACGTCTTTAAACTACTACAAACCGCAGCATCCTAGGGCTAACGGAAAAAACAACGGTACGTCCATAAGCAAAATGGGCACGGATGAAAACCCGAAAGGGCTCCGTGAGTAAAATCAGCAAGGCTACAGGCGATGTTTGTGAAAACCCGCAAGGGCGCAGACTCGTAAAAAAATTCATACACACTTGCAAGGTCCTCTCGACCTTGTAAGGAGAAAATACCTGTGTGAGATCCTTACGACTCACAAGGGAGCAACACACTTAGGGATCCCCACGATTCCTGAGGAGAAATTACAATTACGAGATCCTCATGACTCGTATGGAGAACCCTTTTATAATACCCTGATTTGAACCTGTTCTTAACCCATCATATTTCCCAGACTACTCTACAAACGGTTCAATATTGACCCTTGTATACAATCCATGGGCACAAATAAACGTCTCCCCCACCAGGTTCCGCCAATGGCATGAAATCCCCCTGTTTGGTGAACAGACACTTGTAAGTCCTTTCGACTTATAAGGAGAAAATATTCTTATGAGATCCTTACGACTTATAAGAGAAAACACCACTTAGAAGTTCTCACGACTTCTAAGGAGAAAACGCACCTACGAGATCCTCACGACTCGTAGGGAGAAACATCTTGATGAGACCCTTACTGCTTATGAAGTCAAAAGCCTTAGTCGACAGGATCCTAACCCTGTTTGCTAAGCCATCTTTGTTCGACATCGACAGAGGCAAATGATGATTCGCTCCTGGCAATGTCCCAGTGGTAGCGATGCTGATGCCTAAATAGGTATCAAATTACAAGTCCTTTCACGGCAAGTGATGAGTCGCTCCTAGCAATATTCCAGTCGCAGCGATGCTGATGCTAAGATTGGCATCAGATTCCAAGTTCCATACTCGCAGCAAAAAATCAGCGAGCTATAAATGCATTTGAAATAGCCGAAATGATAGGGCAACTTGCAACAAAATCAGCAAGTAAAAGATATGCATACAAAAATAGCCGAAATGATTGGGCAACTCGCAATAAAAAAAACAGCGAGTAAAAACAAAAACAGCCGAAATGATTAGGCACCGCGAAAAATAGCCGAAATGGTTGGGCAATCGCGACTTTCGCGATATAAAAAGCTGAAATGATAGAGCATCGCGGAAAGAAATAAAGAAAAATGAAAGAATGAAACTTTTTCCCTACAGGCGAGTCCATACTGATCCCTGTATACAATCCATGGGCATAAACGAAAAGGGAACCACATTTTCCCATCAGACTCTGTCAAAGGGAAAGTTAGATTTCGATAGCAACATCTGCATCCCGGAAGATCAACATAGCGTTCATTCTCAACTCCAGCAGGATGCAGACGTAACGTCAACAACCGACCTTACGGTCACAACGAAACGGAGCCATGGCAAAGTCCCTAGTTCCAGATCTCAACGGCAACATCTACAGCCTAGAGATCAGCAACGGCGTTCTTCCACATTCCACCAGGATACAGACGCAGCAAGACCAATGAGAGCTACGACACAATCCCTAGTTCTAAGACACTACGGTTCACAGAAAACCTAGAGTCAACCCCGACACCGTAGAAAACCTAGAGTCAACCCCGACACCGTAGAAAATGGAGAAAGTCAACCCTGACACCGTAGAAAACGGAGCAAGTCAACCCCGGCACCGTAGAAAACGGAGAAAGTCAACCCCGGCACCGTAGAAAATGGAGAAAGTCAACCCCGGCACCGTAGAAAACGGAGAAAGTCAACCCCGGCACCGGCACCGTAGAAAACAGAGCAAGTCAACCCCGACACCGTAGAAAACGGAGAAATTCAACCCCAACCCCCGACACAGTAGAAAGCGGAGAAAGTCAACCCCGACACCGCAGAAAGCGGAACACGTCAACCCCGACATCGCAGAAAGCGGAGCACGTCAACCCCGACACCGCAGACAGCGGAGCACGTCAACCCCGACACCGCAGAAAGCGGAGCACGTCAACCTCGACACCTCAGAAAGCGGAGAACGTCAACCCTGACACCGCAGAAAGCGGAGCACGTCAAACCTGACACCGCAGAAAGCGGAGCCAGTCAACCAATAATCCCTCGATTCGTCTCGACTCGTAGGGGAAAGCCTTAGACAATAAGGATAAAGACCTATTTTCTAAGCATTGGAACCCTACAAGTCGGGCCAAGATGGGCCATTGTATACTATTCACGGGTTACACTCTTCAAAGTCGAATCTCGACAAGGAGGGAAACAACCATTTACGAGTCCTCTCGACTTGTAAAAGGGAAAAATTCTCTTATGAGATCCTTACGACTCTCGAGGGAAAATACACACTCAGGAATCCTCACGATTTCTAAGGAGAAATTACACCTATGAGATCCTCTCGACCCATAGGGAGAAAAGTCTTTATGAGACCCCCACGGCTCATAAAGTTGAAAAGTCTTAGGCGACAGATCTGAACCCATTTCCTAAGCCGTCGCTGTCCTGCAAGGAGATCAAGATAGACTGTCTATAAAATGCATTTGCTAAAAAGGACACAACACTGTGAAACAAAATATGTCTTTTATTTATGAATCCAAATGAATACAAGGTACATTGCGTAAAAGAATCATAATATTCTCTAATTCAGGAGTGAATACAAGAAAAGGAGAATATACAAAAAAAATCTCTTTAAGCCGGTGGACGGTGTAATAAATTCTTCAGTTCATCCTTCTTCTATTGGGCCTCGGCTTCAAGTTTTGTTACTGCTACGAGACGGGTCTCCGCCTGAGACAGTTGAGCCTGATATGAGGCAAACCGACTCCCAAGCTCCTTCTCAGCAACTTTGTGAGCTTCAACCATCTCGCGGGTAAAGATAACGGTTTTATCAAGAGCTACCACCTCCGTGATACCTTCTTGAAGCGCCCACCAAAGTTCATACGCAGTGAATTGAGCTTGAAGTTTCCCCAAAGCATTCGAAGCTAACTCCCTCTCCGAAAACTTCCGATTAAGCCACCACTCGACGACAGTACTCAATTCAAAACATGCATAAACCATGCGCTATGTAAGGCAGTAAGGAGAGTCTTTGGTATACACCTCATTCAGCGTGCATTCGTGACTATATGCCTGTTTAAATGAGAATGGTATCCAAAATGCGCTGATTTGCGGGCAACGCGACGATAGTGTTCGCGCTTAAAGAAAATTCCTAGGGATAAAATATAAAGCTGATGTACAAAGACGGGATGCACGTACGAATATATGACGAATAGAAAAATTCAACAGAAAGAATTCAACAGTCAATAATAAGAGAGATACATCGATTTAAATATACTACTCTACAGGGAAAATATCACCAAATATGGGATCAGAGATATAGGGGTTAACAAAACAAAATACAAAGTTCTCTAATTCCCTCTCTGCCTTCTCCAACATGTCGAAGCGACGGTTTTCGCTAGGAGTTGCTCCCCACCAGTTAGCACAATGCTCATCAACGAAAGCGAACATGATGGCCCATTGGGCCCTTATTTGACTCAGTAAATGAACTGAAAGATCCCTCATAGGCTGGGTAATTAAGTGTGCCTCATGGAAACACTCAATTTTGTCCTCTGCCGTATCAACAATCGCCGGAGTCATCTCCGCCGGATGAGGGGGGATATCAGCAAGCACGGATAGAAAGATCATCCGGAGCCAAATGGAGCCCATAGGAAGAGGAGAGCCCCTACGAGTCAGGAGCTCATACATCACTGCGTCACACTGAGCATCAGTAAAAAGAGGGTCTACTAGCCGTGCGACAAAGCGAGGAATAATCTTCTCAATGGGCACCTCCCATGGTTGCCGACAAGCGTGAGGGCGGTTGTAACAACTTCATTTTTGGTGTACAAAAATTTGCTTTAAAATTAATGTATACTTGGAGTATTTACTTATGCTGTTATCACTTTAAGTAATTAATTAGCTCCATAATTACAAGAAGGAGCTTGTAGCTCATTGGTAATACCTTGCACTGCTGAACCAAAACACCAGAGTTCAAATCCCGTACCCCACATTATTTTTTAATATTGATTTTTTAAAAACCTTTAGAATGCCAAGGGTTTACACGTGCATATCTCACAAAAACCCCACTACACCTAAAAATGTAACATTGCCAGAGGTTCGATGAACCGTCGGGGGGGATTCCAGCCACCTGACTCGGCCGGGAATCGGCCAAATCGGCCTCGACTCGGCCGACTCAGTCCTCCGACCGAGTCACGGCCGAGTCGGCCGATTCTGGCGACGACCCAACACAAAAAATGTGTCTTTTGGTCTCCCCTGTACACCTGCAAAATTTTATCCTCAGACCATTTCCAGAGCTCTTTTAAAACCCCATTTACTCAACTTTTATTAGATTTTAATATATTTTAATACATTTTCAAATTAAAACCCTTCATCTACCCTAACCCTATAAATACCAACCCTACACACTACCCCCTCACCCCAAACTCTAAGCCAACTCTCAAGAATTTTCAAGAAAACTTTTGTACTTTGAAAACGAGAAAGAAGCGAAGCTACGGCGAATTTTCCGGCGAACTTCCGACGACCATCCTAGGAGCTCCCGGCGATGAAACGACGCACCGGTGACTCCTCCCGATCTATCTCCCTCTCCTTGTTGTCTTAATCCCATAAGTCCCCATCCCTCTTCTCTATTTTTTTCTAAAAATACGGAATTACAAAACCCGACGGAATCAAAGCAAATCCGATTTTCGATTCGTTTTCTTTCTAAAACTCTCACTTTTCTTTAATACAATCATGCTTAAACCACTTCATGTTGACTATTAAACACTAACTAATCATATTGAACAAGTTCTCTATCAAAAATAATTGCTATCTCTATTTTACCGTATTTTTTCATTAAAATACCACATAGTTTCATTTCTACATTTAAACCATCAAAACTTGCTATACCTTTAAGTAGATCATGAAGTAATGACCTATCTCTTCACACACTCATATGCAACATTGCACCATACCCTTGGGAACATAGAATACGGGAAAGCGATACATTTTCATTTAAATACCATTTACTTAATAAAACCGTTTTCTAAAGGATTTAGTATTTATACAAATCTTTGTAAAGCGCCGCTACAACACATTTTGGGGAACCCGTTCAGGATGGTGCGGATTATCGCACATCTTCGGGCTTAGTAGTACGAGATTCAGACCTCCGCAAGGAGTATTTGGTCTCGAAAGATTTAAAATACATCTTAAGAAAATGAGATTTTTAGAATATAAAATATATATTAAAATTACTTTTGTATAAATATATGTATATTTATCATTAAAATACCTATTTTGTTATGATATAAATATTCCACCTTTTTCTAAAAATCACAAGAATCAATTTTACACTAAAATACCATGAATTCCATACAAAACCAATATTAAAAATAATTACCACTTATTATGAAAATATGATATTTACACTAGAAATATCACAATATAAAATCTACATTCATTACAACTCTGAAGACGATTAATAAATACTTGGGGTGTATTTTGAAAACTATACAAGAGTATTTTTACATAAAACCCCTCAAGTTCTATAATTTACCCTAAGGACCGTAGTAAATATAGGTTTAAGTGGGACCAATCTCTTGAGCCTCAGGGAGCCGGAGAAGTGGGTGCTTGCCTATCTAAGATAGACAACTTAACAACGGTGTTATCAATACGGTAATCGTCTTTGAAAAAGACACAAATTCTGCCGTCCATGTGCAGCGGTTACCGATAACATCAAAACAATCAGGACTTCAATTTACTTCTCTAATTGTCTAACTCAGATTGAGTCTCATTATAATCTGACTTGAATATGATTCAAGTACAATCTATAATCTACAATCTACAATCTATAATTTACAATATTACAATTCAACATGAATCCATGAATCCATTATTCCATATATTCAATCTATCAACTTGACTGAACGGAACCATGGATATACATCCATTTACATGATTCTACAGTTATTCCATTTACATGATTATACAGTTACATCCGTTTACTGATATCATGGTTTTGGTCAGTCATCCAACTATATAATCTATACAATACAATACAACAATACAATCAAAACACTACGGGGTTTAAGGGGTAGATTGGTACGGAATGTGTTAAAAGTGGTACGAGACAGTAAGATTAAGATACCTAACCTATATTCCGTAGTTGTTGTACCATGACTTAACGGTTCCTTGTACTTTCAGTTTACCCTGGTCTCTAGCATATAGAGACCCCTCTCGTATACACTGGTATCCTTCTGTACCAAGCTATAAACAACAGCGTTAACACAACATTACAACAATATAATACAGCTTTAAAAGATACCTCTTATTCTGTCTATTTCTCCCTTGTCTTTAGGAATTACCGAGCGACCTGTTCGCTGACGACATTCTCTTTCTTTCTTTTTTGAATGTCGTCAGGTGATCTGGACACTTCAGAGATCGAGCCAATTGCTGAAGACTTGGACCAGTTCAGTGAAGACCCCGAGCTCTAGTTATTGTACACTTTCCATTCAGTACTTTTCATTTCTGTTATGCCATTGTTTAGGCATTGCTTTATTTCAGTTGTATTTACTTTCCATGCATTGTACAGAAAGAATGTGAATAAATAAAGTTGCTGTTTTTATTATATCTTGTCTCTTGTGCTTTATTTTTATATTGTTTAGATACGCTTAGCGTATTTACTTCACAGGATAGCGCCCTTTGAACATGGCGCCGGTTAGCCCCTCTAACGTTCCAAGAACCGGAGATTAGCTCCTTCCTTCGCTTCACTGGTAGCAGCAAATACGTAGCGGCCAAGTCGCGTCCCCTTCGCCGTATACCGGGAAGCGGGGCGTGACAGCGGTTGCAAGCCATAACCTTTGGTTTGTTTTTCAAGATGATTACCCTAAGGTCTAAATGGTTATCTCTTTAGAGAGGAAGAAAGGCACGGCTTCAGGTTATAAAAAGGAGCATTCAATGCTATGCACAGAAAATGTTGTGCATGGTGGAACTATTCCCAAGGCCTAGGAAAAGGGGAGATCATAGGAAATGAAAGAAGTGACTCATTGGAATCAGAGTAGGAAGATGAAACGACCTCATCAGCAGAGCCTCACGCGCATGGCACGTGAGCGCCAGACTTGATCCCTTTTGAAAACTAAAACGGCACCACACGTACATAACACGTGAGCACAGGCGCTAGAGCAGGATTAAAATCTCCAGCGGTGCCTCCTGCGCAAAACACGTGAACACCAACAGCAATATAACAACACCACATATAGAACACATGTAAACATAAAAAGAAAGGAGGGTGAACTTGAAGTTTTGTCATTCATACTCTAAGAACTTGTACATGGTGTAAAAATAAAAGGAAATGTTTACAATGGTAAAACATTAAATCCGGCACATGGATTGAGAAATTCAGAAATAAGGCCGTCTAAAATGCTTTTGGCCTCTCTGACCATTCTCCTGTGCATCCTCTCATGAATGCAAGCGTCAGGGTCCTCACTGATGTCATCCGTCCTCTGATAGGCAGAGATTATCATCGTCTGTTGGAAAATTTGATGCAAGATATCAACGAGATTATCTCTCCGCTTTTTCGAGATCAGGCCCATCAGATATACTGAGTGCACCTTGTTTTCGACATCGTCCAATGCCTTAAGCGGCATGGCTTCATAAAATCTAGGAAGTGCTTCCCAAATCGCTCTCATAACGAGCTTCAAAAGAGCGGAGCGACGAGGAAGCAGTCGACCGTTGTATTCATTAAAGCGACTCATAATCTCAGCGCACTGGGCGTTTGTAAACTCCTGGGTTTGGCAATGGCCTTATGCGCGAATGTTTTCATAAGAAATAATTTCGTCAATATCGTACAGATGAGCGGCCATAGTGTCTGAAAAGAAAAATCAGCGAGAGTTTAGTGATCAAACTGATGAAGAAGAACCCCATTAAACAGACATTAGAATTCAAACAAATTCTTAGGAAAACAAGTTCTGTTAAGCACGCAACAAATTCAAATTTGTGTGAATAAGGGTAAAACCCTATGAAAAGATTTTCAAGAACACCGGAGAATAAAACTCCCGAAGGGTCCTCTTGATCTTTCAGAGCTAAGCTCTTCGCTAGAGGAATTAAATTCCTTGTATGTGATGCAATTAAATTCCAAGAACCCATAAACAATATATGAGAAACAAAATCCCGTGAATCCTCAAAAATCAGAGGGGAATGCCCGAGATATGGAGGTTTACTGCTCAAAGATCACATCTTTGGATCCCTAAGCGGATGGGTTTCAGAGGAGAGAAAAGCTCTCATAATGGATTTAAAATCCAGAAATTTTTGTTCAAAAAGAAAGGTTTTTTTTCTTTCTGATGTGCAAGATCTTTACCTAAAAAGGGTTTCTTTTTGACAGAGTTTAACTCTGGAATTACAATGGCAGAGAACTAAGCTCTGAGGAGGAGAATTAAATTCTCAAAGAAAACGAAGAAGAAAGATTATGAAAGAAATAGTGGCTGCCTAAGGAACCAAACCCTTGCATTTATAAGACGTGACAAGGGCGGTTCACCTCCCCATTTCCCTAGGCAATCCAACGGCTGTAAAGATGACAGCATTGCACTCACGTGGAAACCACGTGAGAACAACGCTGTGTGGGCATTTGTTCCCTCATGAAAAATGAATAATAAATATAAAAAGCAATGGGAAAAGTCCCTAAATGGAGCATCACGTGCCCACACGTGATAGGCACCGCGCTTGACAAAACAAGGCTGAAACTGAGCCTCACGTGCAGACACATGACCTCTATATACAAAGTATATAAGCGCCTTCTAAAATCAAACAATTGGCCAGAAAAATTCACGTGATAGCACGTGACCCTCTTTAATGGGCTTAACTTTGTGGGGTCACGTGCTACACGTGATGGGCTCCTATGCCTTCTGAACCGATAGAATTAAATTCTAAAATAAAAGGGGTCAAAGCCCTATTTAGAAAATATTTCCTTAGATCTTTCTAAACAAGAAAGATTGCGCTCTGCAAAGCAGAGCGTCGTTGGATTAAAAATCCAATGGTGATTAAAAATCACCAATTTACAGAAGAAGATTCTGTATAGGGAAATATTTTTCTAATCTTGTGAGAAATATCTTCTGTAAAACAGAAATCCTTGGATTAAAAATCCAACGGTGAAAATTCACCGATTGATCTAAAAGATCATTTTGGTTAATTATAAAATGAATCAAAATCTCTTAATAAGAGATTTTCCGACCAAATTGATTATTGTCTTTCTCCTATAAATAGGAGCCAAAAGAGAAGAAAAAAAGAGAGAACCCCCTCCATAAACTTCAAGTTAAAGAGAGAAAACAGAAAGAAAAACCCGAGGTAAGAGAAGAAACAAAACACAGATAATATCTCATCTCTTTTTTACCTCCATAAGAGTTTAATTCTTCTAAAAAGAACTTAGTTCTTCCTCTGGTTTAGATCTGCAGAAGCAGATCTCCCCAAAAGTTGAGAATTTAATTCTCATCGGGAAGATTCTGCCATGCAGATCCAAAACCTAGGGGGAGATCTAATTTCAGAGAATTTAATTCTCCCAAAAAGTATATAGGAATTTAATTCCTCTGATAAAACAAGGGTTTAACCCTTCATATAAGAACTTAGTTCTTCCTTATAGTGAAAGATCTGCAGAAGCAGATCTCCCTACAAGTTGAGAATTCAATTCTCATCGGGGAGATTCTGCTATGCAGATCCTAAACCTAAGAGAAAAATTAAGTCCTAAGAATTTAATTCTTACAAAACAGTGGGCTTGAAAGTCTCGAAACTCAGGATCTCCATACACATAAAAGGATTGGCACCCAGCATGATAACAGCCGACCACGTGCTCCTACGTGACCACCTATGATGAATAAAAGAAGATAACCGAGATTGGCTCACGTGATCCCACATGACCACGAAGTTGTGCTTAGCACTTACAAAGTAAAAAGGGAATAAATCAAAGGCAGTTTCTATTTTTTTTGGGCGTCTCACGTGATCTCACATGACCCAATAGCGCTTAGCGATCAGAAAAGAACAAGGAAATAAACCCAAAGAAACAGCGCCTCAAATTCTCTAGTGTTTAACACTACTTCAAGCGCCTCACGTGGGAGCACGTGAGTGCTGAACATATACTAGTGTTGAACACTATGAAAGGCCAATATTAACCAAACTCAGACCAAATTTCCCGAGGACCATCAATTGAGATCCTCATGCTCAGGGTCTCCAAAACCGATCTCAGTCCCAAAGATAGTTAATGAGCTCCCAACAGATGGCATCTAAACTGGTGTTCATCCCATCTCCCCAGTCGGGACATTGGTTCGAGGGTACATCTTTCCACACCTCTGATACATGTCGTTGTAATTTTTCAACGTCTTCAGAGAGATGGAGGGTCCCAATAACCAATAACTTTTGGCGCATCCCTAAATTGTCAAACTAAAACCCTATAGACTATGACGTCTTTAAACTGTAGATTATGAGGTCCTTAAACTCATGGACTATGATATCCTTAAATCCCATGGACCGCAACGTCCCCAAACTAAACTCTATAGACTATGACGTCTTTAAACTGTGGACCGTGATGTCCTTAAACTCCATGGACTATGATGCCCCTAAACCCAATGGACCGTAACGTCCCTAAACTAAGACGATAGAGCCCAAATGCTCTTTCGTTGGATCTAAATGATCCTAAATCCCGTTGAGTAGATCTTAGTCTAAAATTGGACTAACGTATCCTTAACAAACATTTAAGTTGATCTTAATCTCAAACTAGGTTAACGATCCTTAAATCAACCAAACCCAAATCTAAGAAAATACGAATTTGGACTAATCCACGCCCTATGAGCGAAACATAAATTAGTCTCCGTATACAATCCACGGGCAACCAAAAACAAAAAAAATACACATGACACGAAGTGAACATCTGGAGAAGAAGAAAGTGGTTACCGCGATGCGGTAGCGTAATTAACAGCAGGGGCTTGTGCCTCCAGGGAAGAGCGTCCCCATAATCAAAAAACCTCTCGCAAACGAGGGGGAATCTGATGAAGTCTGCTACAACGGCCGCATCTGTCTAAACCTTCGATACACGGTGCCATAAATCAACTTGGTATCTTTGGAATGGTGGACAGATAAAACCAAATAGCAACTGCCCCTAAATTCGACTACGGAGAATTCGGCGGTAAACACCCACCTTGGGTCTATCCTAGAAGCAGAAAATAGTAAAAGAAATAATACAACGGTGGCTACAAGCTCAACCCGGATGTGCCCCGCAAAATAATATTACATCACTTTACAATTTACATCGGATGAAAGAAAGAAAACTCTCTTCTCACAACCCCCGGCTATTCATCCACGACGATCCAATATTCCATATACACAAATCAACACAGATATGTGCAACCCCCAACTAACCGACATATAGTAATTAGTGGAAGTTTACGAACACATAAAATAACTGAAACATGTCAAACGACGTTAAAACTGTATATGCAATCTTGGCAAAAACAAACAACACCTGAAACCCTAAATCCAAGTAACAAGAACACTATAAAAAACCCAAAGTCCAAATCTCATAATTCAACCGGCGAGGCCGGGAAAATCCCTTTTGTGGCAGGCCAAAACTTGTTCATTTGGGCTCGTTTTTCTTGGGTGTTCAATTAACAAGTAATAGAGCACTCTGCAATTGTTTAAAAAAAATTTAGAGCCTCCGAAAAATTTGACAGAAACTTGAATCTACGTTTTGATGTTTCAGAGTTATTTCAGTTTTTTAGTTTTACTTGTTGTTTAAACTGTTAGTTAAGGTATAGTAGGCTCTGATACCACTGTAAGTCGATATCGCGGACCCCGCGGGTTCGCAGGGAGGCAGAATATGCAAAAAACGATTTTTACGGGCTTCGCAACACCGACTTGAACTCCAGGATCGATACTAAACCCAAACAAGCAAAACTGTATGAGGTTAACTACTCGGAAAGAATGTTATACTTCACAGTATCATGTCCTTCGGGTCTTCTTGCTGTCTTCCTCCTCGTCATAGCCTCTTCGGATCGTACACAGATCGGGCCTCCTCGTCGGTCTTCTCAAGTCCAAGACGATCCACCCGAGAGTCTATAGTCCGAGCTCCAACCTCAAATCCGAGGTAAATAAGGCACCTAGTTCGCTAAACTAAATGTCCTTGATGATGTAGAGAATGTAGATAGATTACTTTGTCTCTAAATACCCTGGGTTTCTCAACACATAAGACATGAAGGGTATAAGGAAGAAGAAGGGGAGCTTGAGGAAAAGAGGGTGAAGCTAGAACATTAGAATGAGATGGCTCTCATTTGTGATGAATAATGCATACCAATAATGCAACTATAAAATATCTAGCATGCTTCAAAATATCACATAGTGAGTCACCCTCATGAGTCACCCCATGAGTTACCTAAGAGCCATGTCTCATTTAATGAAGTCCTCCACCTCATTAATCTTTTAATCAAAAGATTAAATACAAAATGAGGTGTCTTCTTCTAGAAGCAATCTTGAGTAAATTACAAGAATGCCCCTCACCCGTATATACATACCCGTATCCGTATTCCGAAAAATATGAATACAAAGAGACGAAAATAATCCAACAATATAATACTAGGATCCGGCTTAAATCAAAGCCCACTAGTATTATCCGTCCGAACATCATACGTGCACAAGTACACGTATGTGACCGAAGCCCTGCCGTAAAACCATACGGCCTTTACATCTTTTGCCCGATGCAGAGAAACCCTCTGTGTGGGACTCTAAAGACTCGACACTACGCTGGCAGTGGGTTTAACCACAAGCCGTCAGCGGTACTAGCTGCATCTAACGGCTACCCAGGTATCTGTTGATAAGAAGGCCGATGAGAAAACTCATCCGAACTCCTACTGAGCCAATCTGTGACAATCTCTGTACAGTCCGGTATGTTCATATAAGAGTATCGCATATCGGGCCTAGGAGGCGGTAACCGTCAGACCCCTAATAAGGAAATAAGTCGTGTCGGAGTGTAGCCTAAAACACCATGAGAAACTACTGGAGTACCTACCAGTAAATCTCGCTTGCCCTGGCCAGGGACATTGTGTAATGGCTTTCTGAACACAGCGTGATATCAACCCCCAATACCGGGAGAGACGAATCCTATCTAACCGCCACTGCCCTCAAGTGCTTCGGGACTGCACCCAACTACTACCTGTTTGCACGACTCTTTAGAGCCGTGGTAGGGTAGTAATATAAGAACCGTGGGAACACACTCGAGGCGAAGTAGCAGTGTCAAGTCGACGGACTAAGCTGTACTCATGTCACATGGGAACTGCTACCTGACGATAGGTATAATACCCACCAGCAGCTCCCTACGAGTCCTTTCCAGTGTACTCATAACCCAATGAGCACCCACATACTATCTCCAGTACGACGTACTAATGGCTGTGGGACAAACCATCTCCCCTGTTGGGATGAGAAGCGTATACACTAGTCCACTCTGGAGTATCGATGCCCCGTTTCGATAATCCTACGACTAGAGACCTGTATAAGGATGTGCTTATAAACTACCCATCCCCACTGGTGTGATTGCCATTACCACGCAGGTAATCAAGCAAAGATCCTAAGGGCTCTACCAATATGTATAAGTGATATGCTAAAAGAAACACTTGCACATATTGAGGTAGAAACAAACCAGGTAGCATACTACCATTTCGAGCAAGACTGTTACTATATCCGTGTATATCCCAAACTTCCAATATATAATATACAAACTAGTATGATACAATAATGGTCTCTAGGGTATATATCATTAACAAGTTTTGATTTACTTTGTTGTATTCGTTTGTTTGGGACGAGCTCCAATATGTAGCCGCCGTTTCCGTATTATGTATATTCTTTTATTGGGGCACGACCAGGATGCGGTCGATGTCACCATTGTATATATTTTATTTCTACTAGAATTAACCCAGGAGAAGTGCTCAAGTAGTCGGGTTCTAAAGTGCAGCAAGTAATCATCTCATTGAGTTGAGACCGGGCCGTCTCGGTCTAAAATTGACGTGTTAGTCACCGCACTTATAGGGGTTATAAGATCGACCCGCGAAGGGGTGCACAAGTTACCAGATTCTAGAAAGCTATGGGTGATTGACTCATTTTATTGAGGGCATCTTACCCAGTTTTTAGAATTGGTAGGTAGTTTGCCACACTTGTAGGGGTCTAGGATCGACTTTGTACGGGCTATTCACACGACCGAGGAATGTCGTGTCTCATTTATGGCCCAAATGAAACGCAGGGCTCCTAGTTTATCAGCTATTCCATATTTTTGTTTGCATGCCTGTGATAATTTTATCTGCCTGTGATGACTATTATCTGCCTGCGGTGTTGATATATATATAGTAGATGCTTCTATGTGTTTTGCATCCGCGCTATCCCTGTCCTCGCCCTGCCGTAAGTTAAGTAATTTTACGGTGAAGACCCGGGACCCCGTAGCGAATGCGGATGGCATATAAAAGCATACTATTTTGGTTATTTCTGGTGTGGCTTAGAAACTAAATATTATTGGATCGCATTATATGTTTAATGCAAAGAAAACAAACCTATTTGATATTGTCGGAACCAATTTTTAAAACTACTCGTTTTTTTTCAAAATAGCTGTCATATTCTTTTGCTTTGTATAGAGGTATTCTGTTAGGAATATCCTGCACCTCGTTCTATGAGGAAAAAGCCTTGATCCCTTCACGAGGAGTTCGTTCTTAAGCAAAAGTTTATATTACTAGTTTTAAAATGCGGAGCCTAAACCACTCCATTTTAAAGCTACTCGAGTTCCTTCAACGATATCAAGTTCATTACGTTAAAGGTTTTTCGCCAAAACTAGCCGTAGCCCTCCGTCGTTTCAGATGGGTATCAACTAGTATTCATGTTATGTGTTTTGGCTTCGCTAAGGTATAATGTTTGGTAGTTAGGGGATACTTATCTGTTGCATAGATAGATGCATTAATATAGGACAGGTGTACAGCTGTTTTGACCTTCGTCAAGGGCTTGGACGAATGGGTCTAGATTAATCAGGACAATGACAGGTTGACTTGAATTGCGACTTATGATATTTTGACCTTCGTCAAGGTCATAAGCGCTTGGGGCAAAAACTATATCAGGAGTTTTAAATATAAAGAAAACTTGCCGAGTTTGCGCATACCTTCTGAAGTGTGTTGATTTTGGTCGGCTTCCATCAAAGTTATCACATAATTATAGTTGGGTCCCGATTTCCACTTATGTGTAGGTTTTACTCCTCAGGAGATTTTCACTTCACAATTATCTAACCTATTAGGTGTTTAGAAAGTATTGACGAGATTACGCCTCTGCAGAAACGGGGTTATTAATTAGGTCCGTGCGAAAGCACGGGAGATCTCCCTCGGAGTACCAACACTGTCCTGGCTGAATGGTTAGTGAACTTGTAAGGTGTAGATGATCTCGACTAGTTCTCCTTTTAAGATTTAGAGGAGAATTCGAGGAAACAGTAGGAACTATCGTGATTAGATAAAGTTATTAACCAATCTAATCTTGATAGAGTGCTCGCTGAGTGTTTCTTTTCTCTCTCTCTGGTTACAGCGACCCATGACTTACCTTACCTAAAACTCATTAACCAAGTTAACTGAACCTTCTTACATACTTTGGTTTTGAATTATCAAGATACATGACAAAGTTGCAAATATCCTTGCTACTTCTACTTTCCCTTTGTTTTTGTCACGCCCCACTTCCCAGTGTACGGGTAAGGAGACGTGACGGGTCACACGACGTATTTACTCAGAAGTAAACACGCTAAGCGTATCTAAGCAATATAATAAATGTACACAAGAAAAATGACAAGAGATGTAAATGAATAGCAACTTTTATTTATTAAACAATTTTTTACAATACAATTGAAAATGTAAATACAAGAATGGAAAGCAATGCCTAAACAATGGCATAAACTGAATGAAAAGTAAGTACAAGTAAAGTCTAATGGCCGTGCTGCTCAGTGGTCTGCACCAAATGCTTCTGGCTGGTCTCGAGATCCTCAGAGTCGGGTCCTCTTGATAATATTCCAAAGAAAGAAGAGAGAAGGAATGTCGTCAGTGAACAATCGCTCAGTAAGTCCCAAAGAGAGATAGAAATAGAGTAGACAGATAAGAGAGTATAACTAGTAATGTTAAATTTTAATGGTAACGCAGTTGTTTGCAGCTTGATACATAATATGCCAATGTATACGAAAGGAGTCCAACTTACACCATGGACTTTAGTAACCCGTAGTATAAGGCTCCGTCGATAAAACCACGGAACAACGACATGGATGTATAGATACGTCTTTTAATGACCATCTTGTGCCACCTTTAATATGTTCCGTACCAGTCTACCCCTTTAAAAACCCCGTAATGTCTTATTGTATTGTTTGTATTGTTGAAATGAATGGTTGTATGCGACTTGCCGAAACCATGATATCATGTAAATGGAATGGATATAAATGGATAGTCATGTAAACAGAGTATATCCATGGTTCGGTTCAAGTCATGTCATGTTGATATAGATTGTATTCTGGTATAAATGGATTCATGTTGTATTGGAGTTATACTTGAATTGAATTCAAGTCAGATTAATTTCATATTAGACGGAGACTCTGTCTGAGTCAGACACTTTAAAAGAAGTTGAAGTCCTAAATTAGTTTTGATGTTATCGGTAACTGTTGCACATGGACGACAGGATTTGTGTATTTTTCCAAGACAATTACCGTGTTGATAACACCGTTTTTAGGTTGTCTATCTTAGATAGGCAAGAACCCATATTCTTCGGCTCCCTGAGGCTCAAGAGAACTGGTCCCGTTTAAACCTCTGTTTACTAGGGTTCTTATTGTAAATTAATATAACTTGAGGGGGTTTTATGAAAAATAGTTTTGATATGTTTTCAAAATAAACCTCAAATATTTAATTATCGTCTTTAGGGTTTTCATAATTATAATTTTTTTATAAAGTGAAATATTTCAGTGGATATAACCTAGATTTCATTGTATATGGTATTTTAGTGTAATATTGGAATTGTATTGAGTTGTAATGGTAGTTTTATGAAATTGGTGATTCCTTTGAATTTAGAAAACATGGAATATATATATTGTATATTTAACGTAGATATTTTGATAGTATTTATATATATATATATAGAACTTATTTAGAAATCGCATTTTTCTTAAAAATTGCATTAAAAATTCCATCGAGATCGAATGCTCATTGCGGAGGTCTGCATCTCGCTCTACTAGGCCTGAGGATGTGAGATAACCCGCATCATCCCAATCAGGGTTCCCTAAAATGGGTTGTAGAGGCGTATTTGCAAGGAATTAAATAATACACTTTTAATGAATACGGTTTTTGAATGTGTAGGGTGTTTTTCGTCACCCCATTGAGATGGGAAAACACGCGCGCTTGTCAGGCGTACTATAGATTCCCCCTGTCTAGGGTAGGCCAGGGTTTATTGATTGTAGGGATCCGAATCTCCGGCAGCCACGGACTAAACTGCCGTTAATTACCCCTTGCCCTTGGAGCGAGGGAACCTTCGATTGACGGGTTAAACTGGTCATGCGAACTCAATGTGCAGTGTACGTGAGTTTTGTTTTGGAGGGGGCTTAGATATATCGGGAGCCACGCAGAGTTTTTACGGGTATGTGTGTGTATATGTATATATACATATATAAAATAAAAAAAAAGGAAAGGGCATCCAAAGGATGCGTGGGAAAAAGTGCCAGCGCTTTGGGTGCTAGCGCTTTGAGCGCAAGAGCGCTAAAGTGCTAGCGCTTTGAGTGCTAGCGCCCCACGTGCCAGGCACGTGGGCGCTCCGGCGCTAGTGCTTTGAGCGCTAGCGCCCTGAGCACAAGAGCGCTAGCGCCCCACGTGTCAGCACGTGGGTGCTCGGGCGCTAGCGCTCAGAACGCTAGCACCCCATGTGTCAGCACGTGGGCGCTAGCGCTCTGAGCGCAAGGGCGCTAGCACTTTGAGCGCTAGCGCCCCACGTGTCAGCATGCGGGCGTTCGAGCTACAAAAGGGACTTGGTCCCTGCAATGGGAGTTGTACTCCCAGGAAGGAGCGCTTATTTTTTTTTGTGTGTGTGTGTGTGTATGTGTGTGTGAAGAGTTAAACTCCTAGGATGTTTTGAAGCTGATGAAGAGCTTCTCCCCTTTAGCCCTAGTTCTTCCCCAAAGTGGGGTTTCTGGAGATGGGTCTCCTTCTTCCTCCTCTGTTGGCAGGATCTTGAAGATCAAGAGATGTGAGATTTTAAAAATCTCTTCTTTTTGAGATCTGATGGAAAGTCTGAGTTCTCCTTTGTGGGTTTTGTGGTGAAAAACTATTTAGTTTTATAAAAGGAAGAGTAAAACTTTTGATTTAATTCAACAGAAAGAAGAAGGTTTTAGAATCTTGAGGAAGGAGAAAGATCTCAGATCTGGATTTGTTTTTTTGGAGAGAGAGAGTTTTTGGGATATTTTCATTATCCTTGCCTTTATAGGCTATACACTTTACATATAGCCCCTTGGGCTTCACAAAATGGCATTTTGCCCATCACATGGCTCATGTGCCATTTCTTTTTGCACATAAGCCATGGGCTTTACAAAAATTTGGCTTTATGCCCATTTTCTTACATTTATTCATAAAATAAAATAAAATAAAATAAACACAACAAAATTATTTATTACAAGATTTTTATTTTGGTATGGGGGGAGGCCGGCCGCTTCATGTTCGGGCTCGACCCGGGCATTGGCCCACTTGACCTGGGCTTGGGCCTACTTGGCTTGGGGTTGACTTTGATTTTGATCTGGTCAACTGGGGTGTGAATTTTTACCCCAACAAATTGCCCCCCATCATTAAATGCACACCACATATGTAGGTCGTGTGCATGAAGTTGATGGATCTTCTTTTACTTGGAGGCGACTTGATTTGGTTCCCGCTTTTTGGGAAGCTGGCACTGCCCTTTTTACGACATTGACGGTCGTTGCTTGACATATCTCCGAGAGGAAGTGTCCGTGGTACACGTTTCCCTGGCCCGGAGTGATCTGGTTCCCGCTTTGTAGGAAGCCTGCACTGCCCTTTTTACGACATGGACGGTCGATGTTGCCCTTTTTGAGACTTGGACGGTTGGTTCTGCCCTTTTAGCGACTTGGACGGTCGGTGCTGCCCTTTTTGCGACTTGGACGGTCGGTTCTGCCATTTTAGCGACATGGACGGTCGGTGCTGCCCTTTTAGCGACTTGGACGGTCGGTGCTGCCCTTTTTGCGACTTGGACGGTCGGTTCTGCCATTTTAGCAACGTGGACGGTCGGTGCTGCCCATTTAGCTACTTGGACGGTCGGTGCTGTCCTTTTTGCGACTTGGACGGTCGGTTCTGCCCTTTTAGCGACGTGGACGGTCGGTGCTGCCCTTTTTGCGACTTGGACGGTCGGTGCTGCCCTTTTAGCGACGTGGACGGTCGGTTCTGCCCTTTTTGCGAATTGGACGGTCGGTTCTGCCATTTTAGCGACGTGGACGGTCGGTGCTGCCCTTTTAGCGACCTGGACAGTCGGTGCTTCCCTTTTTGCCACTTGGACGGTCGGTTCTGCCCTTTTTACGACTTAGACGGTCGGTGATGCCCTTTTAGCGACGTGGACGGTCGGTGCTGCCCTTTTTGCGACGTGGACAGTCGGTGCTGCAGTTTTAGCGACGTGGACGGTCGGTGCTGGATTTGACTTGCTCTGCTTCTTGCGGTGTCAGGGATGAAGTTGACTTGTTTCTGAGGTGGAATTTAATTCTGCCAGGGAGGTCATTAGTTGTTTTGCCGATCTGATGTGATTTGGATTGACATCAGCACCGCTACACTGGAATATGATACCAGGAGCGAATCATCATTTGCCGTGAAGGAATTTCCCTCGTTCCCAGTTTAACGACTTAGGGGTCATCTGTTTCCAGTTTAACGACTTAGAGGTCATCTGTTCCCAGTTTAAAGACTTAGGGGTCTATTGAACTGGAGTTTGGAATTTTGGGATTAGGGTAGGCATCAGCGTTGCTAACACTGAATCACATGTGCCAGGAGCAATTCATCATTTGCCTTTTCCTGTTGGGAAGCGGTGGCATAGGAGACAGGTTTAGGTCCCTATCACCAAAGGCTTTTCAATTTTATGAGCCATAAGGGTCCCATAAAAGCATTTTCTCCCTACGAGTCGAAAGGATCTTGTAGGTGCACTTCCTCCTTAGGAGTCGTGGGGACTCCCAAGTGTGTTTTTCCTTTGTGAGTCGTAAGGATCCCACGAAGGTTTGTTCTCCTCATGTATCGTGAGGACACATGAGCGGGTCTTCCCAAATGGAGCATAATTTCGAGGACGGAGACCAGCCGCGTAACTGGTGATTGTAGTGGGGCATGGGTATGCTGAGAATTATTTGAGCCCGTGGATTGTATACGGCAATCAACTTGGGGACTAACCGTAGGTCCGGGAGAACTTTGAGAAATTGGATTTTGGTTGGCATCTGCATCACTACAGTGGAATATGGTACCAGGAGCGACTCATCAATCGCCGTTTGGGGACTTGGAATTTGGATCTTGTTTGGCATCAGCATTGCTGCACTGGAACAATGCCAGGAGCAACTCATCATTTGCCTCGGAAGGACTTGGGACTTGGGTTTTTGGTCGACATCAACACCGCTAACACTGAAGCGTAACGCCGGGAGCGACTCATCATTTGCCATTTCCCGTTTGGGAGCGGTGGCTTAGGAGACAGGTTTAGGTCCCTGTCACCTAAGACTTTTCAATTTTATGAGCTGTAAGGGTCTCATAAAAGCATTTTCTCCCTACGAGTCGAGAGGATCTCACAGGTGTATGTTCTCCTTAGGAATCGTGAGGATTCCTAAGTGTTTTGCTCCTTTGTGAGTCGTAAGGATCTCACGCAGGGATTTTCTCCTCACAAGGTCGAGAGGACTTTGCGAGTGTATTTCATCTCTTTTCACGAGTTTGCGCCCTTTCGGGTTTTCACAAACTCGCCGGTAGTCCTGCTGTTTTTACTCACGGAGCCCTTTCGGGTTTTCATCCGTGCCCGTTTTAATTGTGGACATACCGTTTATTTTTGTCACTGGTGGGACTTTAAAAGTAGTCTTACCGGCAGGATTTGGGAGAGATAGGGGTCGTTTAAGCCCATGGACTGTATACGGTTTTGCAGGATGTATGATCCAGACCGTAGGGCTGATGTGCTCAATTCGCCTGTGACTTGGAGCATTCACGCATAGTATTTCTTGAGATATCGGCCATTGATGGGCGGCATGGGCCTTTCTCCCTCGGCACTTATTAGTTGGTAGGATCCTCCGTCGAACACTTTCTCGATGACGTATGGTCCTTCCCAGTTTGGCTCAAATTTTCCCTTGGCATGTCGATTGGGGATGATCGGTCTTATGAGGACCAACACCAATTCACCTTTCTTGAAAACGCGGAGATGAGTTATCTTGTCATAGGCCCGTGACATTTGGGATCGATATAGCTCCAGATTTTGCTGCACAACGAGACTCTTTTCTTCGAGGGCGTCGAGCTCTTCAAGCTGAAGGAGCACGTTTTCCTCCTCCGTCAACTCGTGCTGAACGGCCATTCTTAAGCTTGGAACTTCGACTTCGAGGGGGAGGACTGCCTCCACTCCGAAGAGCAATGAGTATGGAGTGGACTGAGTTGGAGTACGGTGCGTGGTATGATATGCCCACAACGCCTCATGAAGTTTGAGATTCCAGTCTCTCTTGTTGGCTGAAGCATTTTTCCTCAGGAGCTTGCATAGAGTCTTATTGAAGGCTTCGGCCAGCCTATTGGCTCTTGGATTATAGATGGAGGAATATCTCCAGTCTATCTTGTGTTGAGTAGCGAATCTTGAGACTTTGAAGCTCTTGAAAGAAGGCCCGTTGTCAGAAATGATTCTTCTTGGTGTACCGAAGCGGTATAGAATATTATGCTGGAAGAATGTCAGAATATCTCCTGTCTTGACTTCTTTTAGCGGGACAGCTTCAGCCCATCTGGAGAAATAGTCAGTTGTGACCAATATGAACCGGTGGCCTTTGGATGACGGAGGATCAATTGGGCCAACTATGTCGGTTCCCCAGACTTCGAAGGGCCAGGACGCCACCGTAGGATGCAACGGATTGGGGTGCTTATGAATGAAATCACCGTGAATTTGGCATATATAACATTTCTTTGCATGCTCTCCGCAATCTCGTATCATGGTGGGCCAGTAATACCCAAGCCGTTTAATTTGAAGTCGGATCTTGGGGCCAGATTGGTGAGCACCGCAAACGCCTGAGTGAACTTCTTTCATGACTTTTTGGGCTTCAACCGATGACAGGCACCTGAGCCAGAGTTGGTCATATGACCTGCGGTATAGCGTGTCATTTACAAACACGTATCGGAGAGCTCTCTTCTTCAGCTGAACCCTCGCAGACCTTCCTTTGGGCAGCTTGTCGTATCGGAAGTACTCTATGAAGGGTTCTCTCCAATTGGGCTCGTCTTGAACGATCGAAGCTTCTTCGGCGGGACTGCTCTTCTGTTCCGCGCTTTCCTCTTCTCGTAGAGAGACAGGGGGTAGAATTTTCCGGCTCCTGACTGTGATCAGAATTTCGTCCATGTCAGGATCAGCCAGCTCCTTGGCTAAGCGAGCGAGTATGCCAGCCTTTCCGTTCAATGCTCTAGGGACTCTCGTTAGTTCAGTGTGAGTGAACCGTTTCATGAGTTCCACCACCCGGCTTCTGTACCGAGCTAACTCGGGTTTGTATATCTTATAGTCGTCGCTTACTTGGTTGACGACAAGCTGGGAGTCACCGTAAACCCGTAGCCGAAAGATTTCCATTTCTATGGCGAGCTCCAAACCAGCTATCAGAGCTTCATACTCGGCCTCAATGTTTGTGCGAGGCTCGGTGAGAGCAAAAGAACGCCGTATGGTTCCTATTGATGGCGTGATGAACACCAATCCTATCCCTACTTTTATCTCCGGGACGCTTGATTTACTGGAGGTCCTTATCGATGAGGCCCCATCGAAGCAGAGCTCCCAACATGGCTCGTCATTCTCGAGGTGCAGCACTTGTTCGTCGGGTAACTCACAATTGAGTGGTGACCCTTCTGGTATGGGATGAGCAGCGAGACAGTCTGCAAGAGCTTGCCCTTTTATTGCTTTCTGAGGAGTATAAACTATGTCGAACTCAAGTAGCATGACAGCCCATCTTGCCATTCTGCCAGCTAGGCTTGCTTTGGTCATCAAGTGTTTGAGCGGGTCGACCCTAGAGATCAGTATAACTCGATGAGCGAGCAGATAGTGTCTCGGCTTCTTTACAGCGAACATCAGAGCCAGGCATTGCTTTTCGATCGGGGAATAGTTGTGTTCCGCCCCGACTAAAGTTCGACTGAGGTAGTAGAGGGCATTCTCTTTTCCCTCCTCGTTGTTCTGGGCAAGGAGCGCACCGAGTGACTGATTTAGCGCGGTAGTGTAGAGAATCAGCGGTTTATTTGGAATGGGAGCGGCCAGCACTGGAGGGTGCAACAAGTATTGTTTGATGCTTTCGAACGCTGCTTGACATTCGGCATCCCAGATAAAAGGAGCTCCTTTCTTCATGAGCTTTGAGAAGGGCCTACATTTTCCCGATAAATTTGAGATAAACCTCCGTATATAAGCAAGCTTGCCTTGAAAAGATCTTAGCTGTGTCAGGCTCTTCGGAGGGGGCATCTCTATGATGGCCTTTATCTTTGATGGGTCAACTTCGATCCCTCGATGTCGGACTATGAAGCCTAGGAATTTTCCCGATGACACGCCAAAAGCGCACTTTAATGGATTCATCTTCAAATCGTATTCCCTCGGTCTGGTGAGAACGGTCCTAAGATCTTGGATGTGGTCGGACTTGGCTTTAGTTTTGACGACCAGATCATCAACATAGTATTCGACGACTTTATGGATTAGGTCATCAAAGATATTAGTCATTGCCCTTTGATATGTAGCACCTGCTGTTCCTGCCAAAATTTTGGCTCAAAAGCCACTCCTAAAAAATAATTAAAATAAATAAATAAATAAATAATAAATAATAATAATAAAGGAGAAAATCTCCCTTTTAGAGCAAAGCTCTGTTTGAATTTCAAATTCAAAAGGTGAAGCAATGCTTCAGATTCCTTGCGCTGTGCGCAACGCGCCAGGGGTCAAAATCAGACATGCCAGCGCAAGGAGCGCAGCGCCCAAGGCAGCGCACCCAATCAGAGCAAGGCTCTATTTAAAACAAAATTAAAAGAAGCAACGCTTCAGCTGACTTGCGCTCTGCGCTGCGCGACACGTGTCAGCGCAGTTGCGCCAGCGCAGTTGCGCTACGCTCTGCGCTGCACGACACGTGTCAACGCAGTTGCGTTTGCGCCAAACAGAATTAAAATTCCAGTAAGATCTTTCTGTTCTTGTTAAAACAAGAAGATTGTCTTCTGTAAAACAGAAGCTCTTGGATCAAAGATCCAACGGTAGGGAAAATTCCCCAAATCACTCAGAGAATGATCTCTTTAACAAATTTAACAAATTAATGGGCACTATATAAAGGCCCCTAGACCCCAATTCAAAAGGGATGGACATCAAAATCAAAAACAACAACACAAAGAATAGAGAGAACTCTGAAGAATTTTGAAAAGAACAAAAACTCAAAAAAAAGAGAAGAAAAGGTAAAGACCTTTTAAAAAGAAGAATTTCTTTTGAATAGATCATTGATCTAAGAACAAGATCAATGATCTTCAATAAAAAAATAATAATAATAATAACAGTGCCTTGCACTTTTTTATGAACCATTGGTTCTAGAATCTTAAAGATTCTTCTCTTAAATCCAAAATTGGATTAATTTATTAAAACAGTGCCTTGCACTTGCAAATCTGCCCTGTTGCGCTCCTGAGTTGGCGCAAGTCACCAGAGAGCGCCACGTGTCAGCTATAAAAACCACTTGCGCTATGCGCTCTTGAAAAATAGAGCATTGCTCTTTAAAGTTGGCACAACTCACCAAAGCGCGCCACGTGTCAGCAGCGCACTGCGCTTGCGTAACACGTATCACCTCCACAAGCGCTTGCGCTCAATAATTGGCGCAAAGCGCCTGACAAGCCACTGTCAAATAATTAATGCACTGCATTATTTACAGAAGGGCCAAGCCCAATTAAAAAGGGCCTAACAGGCCTAATAAAATGCTATGCATTATTTATAAAAAAAAAGAGCAAAGCCCAAACAAAGGTCTGTCAAGACAAAAACAGATGCTGTGCATCATTCATAAGGGGACAGAGCCCAAATCAAGAAGGCCTAGCAGGACAAAATAAAATGCAGTGCATTATTAAACAGGGGCAAAGCCCTAGCACAGGCCTAATAGGCCAAAGATAAAAACGTTGAAAATTCTCAACTGGACTTAGCCCAATCATGGCCATAAGTCCTCAAATTAAATTGACTGAGCACGGCTGCTCTCCTAAATCAATTTACACCTGGTTCAAGGGTACATCTCCGAACTCCTCTGACACCTATCGTTGTAATTCTTCAACGACGTCAGAGAGGTGACGGGTCCCGACGTCCATACATACAATGGACCACTACGTCTCTAAACTGGAACAATAGAGCCCCTAAATGCTCTTTCTGTTAAGTTGATCTTGGTCTCAAATCAGACTAACGTATTCTTAACGAACGTTTAAGTTGATCTTAGCCTCAATATAGCTAACGTATCCTTAAACTAAAACACCAAACCCAAATCTAAGTAACTACGGATTTGGACTAATCCACGTCCTACGGGCGACGGCATAACTTAGTCTCCATATACAATCCACGGGCAACCACAAATAAAACAAACACCCACGACACGAAGTGACCAGCTGGAGAAGGAGAAAGTTGTTACCGCGATGCGGTAGCTTAATTAACTGCAGGGGCTTGCGCCTGCAGGGAAGAGCGTCCCCACAATCAAAAACCCCTCAAGCGAGGGCGAATCTGACGAAGTCTGCTACATCGGCCGCTTCCATCTAAACCTCCGATACACGGTGCCATAAATCAACTTGGCATCTTCGGAGAGGTGGACGGATAGCACCAAATAGCATCTGCCCCGAATCACAGGCAAGACGTCTTCACGTCGTCGCCGTCTTTCGAAGGGGAACAGATTCTGGCACACCCGGTGGGACCTTTTCCTCTCTCCACTCCACACTTCGTGTGTCGTCTTCACGAACAAATCGCGATTTGTTAATGGTTGCCTTTGGGTTTCAAGTTACTAAGATTTGGTCTTTTGCCTAGCGCAGAAATCAAGCATCAATGGCCTCCAACTGCTCGAGCTGCTCCAAATGCCAATGCAACCGACGCTCCACCTCACCTGGAGGTGTAGCCTATGGGCCTCTTGCGGCCTCTATCCTTGCCATGCCGGTGGAACGAGTGACACAGGCCACTACCGGTCTGTTCTTCGGGACCATGCTCCCGCTTGCAAGCTTTACCATTCCAGTGCCCGCACCGGAAGTGCATAAGAAGTCGGTCTTCGATCGGCTCACTGCTACAACGGCCCCTTTCAACGGGTCGTCCAATATCAGGCCGGCAGCCTCTGTCTTTACCAGGCTGAACCAGAACTCTGATAGGCCCGCCAAGAAGCCCATGAACCCTGAAATGGCCGTCCCGAGGAAGATATCCACTTCTGCTCCTGAAGTCATCAAGGCGACTTCTCCTGTTAAAGAGTCGGTATTTTCAAGGCTGACCATTCCGACTCCTACTCCTACTCGAGGGTTTGTCTTTGACAGATTGAATATCGCCACTCAAAGGACAACATCAGACTTTAAGAGGCTGACACCGGCAGTGCCTCATCCGGACAGGGGGCAAAACGAAATCATCCCTATCGCCGAGCCAGTCCCAACAGCTCGACATGCTCGACGTCGCCACTGGTGCCGGGTAAGAAAGGCCCGGGGCAACTCCCCCTCAAGGCTAACTCCACCTGCTCCAGTGGTGGAAGTTAATGCTGCTGTTCCAACTGGGAACAGCTTTGAACCGCTGAGGAGGGTACGTAAGAACTCTCCGACTGCTACACTGAAAAGTTCTACTCCACCTGCGGAGAGGGTTACAGAAGAGAAGCCGGAGTAGCCCCCTCAACGGCTGTCCTCCAAGATTTACAGGGTCTGGCGACGGGTGCAGGACTCAGTAATCGTTTAAGTTCCCTCCCATCAGCAGAAAATGGCGAAAGTGCAGGAAGAAAAGAACTGTCCTGACAAACCGCAAAGGACGACAATCGCCAGGGCGCCCGCTGCAACGGCCCCCTCAACTTCAACGGCCCACAAGAGAAGAAGACCGGAGAAGGTCCCTACGACTACGGCAAATGCCAAAGGCGGCGAGCCCAAACGCCCTAAGTCCGGGGCCATTGTAGTCCATACTGTCTACATGGCGTCTGGCAAAGAGGACAGCCGTACATCTACAGGTTATAGACCGCTTACACGGTCAGTGACTAAAGCTCAGGAGCAACAACAGAAGCTCTAAGAAATGATGAACGCGATGGCCGCACTCACTGGGCCAAAAGAAAGCCCCGAAGCGTCCTCAGATCAACGCCGGGAGCAAGAAACTAACGCTGAATTCCTTCGTAGGATATTAGAGAAGAAAGACAAAGAGGCTGCGGAACAAGCAGCCAACATACAACGAATGACCCTTCTGTTCCAGGATATGGTGGGTATGATGGTCCAGCAAGATTCTCTTGCTGAAGATCCTCCAGTCGTCCTTGAAGACGACAGGAGAGAAACGTCAAATCCTCCACCGGCTCTGTCAACAGCCAAGGAGGAGACAATCTCTAAAGCTAACTTGGACGAATATATAGCCCAGCAGATACGGGTTCATGAGGCGACCGAGGCAGCCGGTCAGGTCGTAAAAACGGGGCGACCATATCCGAGCTGGTATGATCAGATCAAGTACCCGCCGGGCTATACAATACCGAAATTTCATGTCTACAAGGGGACAGGCAATCCCCATCAACATGTTGCCCAGTTCAGGGCCCTTTGCGGCAACACTGGCGGCGACGATAAGCTTTTGCTTCGCCAATTCGTTGGCAGCTTGTCAGAAACAGCGTTCGAATGGTATTCCGAACTCCCGAACGATTCTGTCAAGACGTTCGCTGAAATGGAGTTGCTATTCACTCCGCGATTTGCGAGCGCCAGCGAACTCACCCTGATAACAGCGTTGATTAATGCCAGGGTGAGACCAGGCGAGACGTGGGTCCAGTACGCTATACGCTGGCGAAACTTGTGGTCGAAATGCGAACAACGCATTGAAGAAGCGCCTGTGGTGGGCATGTTCGTGGGTACCCTAGACCCTCATGCTACTATCCCACAGTTCATGATGTTCTTTAAGCCGACCACATTCCAGGCTTTGATCGACAAGCTGGCCCAGATGGATCAAATGGGTCACAGACCTTCTCCCCCAAAGCCAGAACCGTGGAACGACAAGGGTAAAGAGAAGGCAACCTTCGTTG
Organism: Agapanthus africanus; assembly: GCA_030015575.1. NCBI lineage: Eukaryota > Viridiplantae > Streptophyta > Magnoliopsida > Asparagales > Amaryllidaceae > Agapanthus > Agapanthus africanus. The sequence goes on along the minus strand of JASDDO010000024.1, from coordinate 870,522,492 downwards.
CGAACGCTCAGCAGCAACCCAGCACCCCAAAGCTAGCGGATCAATTGGGAGAGAGACGGCGGTATTATGTTGAGAAAATGAGGCGCCCTTACTCATTCCCGCGGGATAAGACGAAGAGGCTGTTCGAGCTGGCTGTGCGCAACAGGCTTATCAACCTGCCGAATCCAAGGAAACCGCCATAACCCAGTGAGGTGAATAACCCCAATTATTGCCATTACCACTAAACGGCAAGCCATCCGATTGAGGATTGCTTTGTCTTCAAAGGATGGATTGAAGATCAGTACCTACAGGGCAAGTTTGCGTTGTCTGAAAAGTGGAAGGTAAACCCACCACAGCCGTACACTCCTAAGAAGACGGACACACCGGGGGCAACTTGTTCTTTCATTGAAGAAGCTCCATGGGAAATCGTGCTTTCAGCAAAAACCAAAAGAATGCTGAATGAGCTCCAGACATGCCCGGCGATCAGATAGAAGAACCCGCTGGAACCCCAGATCACTGAAGGGATGCTGAAGCCGCGCCCAAATCCAAAGATCAGTGGTGATGGCCTAAGCACTCACACCCAGCCGTCAAAATCTTCAAAGAATAAGAAGAAGAGATCCAAAAAGCCCGTGAAGCCTGGCGACAAGCGTACGGACTTGCAGAAACAGATTGACGCGTTGGAGGAGTACAATCAAAAAGCGCGGACTCCCATCACACTCCAAGAGTTCCTCAACCACGTCTTTCAGGAGGAAGATTATGGAGAGAGCTCGTCAGAGGAATCTGAGGGATACGTGGCGAGTTGTCATGTGATCTCTCACTCATTGGCGGATGATAAACAGGCTCCTTGTGCCGAGAAACCGAGAGCGGACCCTGAACCAGAAGTTCTGCGGCCGTCGGACGAGTTGATCGATGCCTTCCTGAATGAGATTCGCCTGAAAGTTAAAGCCAATCAAAAGCGTGAGATGGCCATACTGGAAGGAGCCAAACACCGACTACTAGACCAAAGAGTCGAGGCACTTCCGTTAAATCAAAACTCATCTGCTACGGATAAAAACAAATTCAAGATGAGGAAAAGGTTTTCTAAAGCCATATCAATGGGAATGAAGCTACCACCCTCTGCAGAAAATACTCTCAGTGGAGTAGAGATGCACCCTAACTTCTGTTTATATCATCAGAAGATCATACATCCTACCGAAGACTGCGACTCCTTTAAGTGTTGGTGGTAAGGGTATGTCGCACAAAAGCAACACTTCAACAGGACAAAGCGTAAAGCTCGCAGACATCAGAAAAATGCGATAGATGAGCGCAAAAGAGCCGCCGACGGCTGTCACATAGCCGACTTCAAGGGATCGCAAATTATCACCTTTAGAAGCGACTCAGATGGAGAAGCTGCCCTCAAGGAATCCATTTCAAAAATGAAAGAATTGAGGAGTTGCGAGAACATTCAGTCGTGCAATCGCACGCTACTCGGAAAAAATCTCGGCCCCGCAAATAAAGGATCGAGCAAAAAGGGTGAAGGGAAGGGAAAAACAGCCCTAGTGGCCAACATTCAACAGCAATCGAGTGGCCCTAGACCGGTTGTTCGCCAAAACAATCTGCGACCACGCCCATCCCTCGAAGAGAGGTTGAAATGTCCTTACTCATTTCCCCAGGATGAAACAAGGAGGCTGTTCGAAGTGGCAGTGCATAACAGGCTTATCACTCTACCGGAGCCGAAACACCAGCTACAACTGAATGATTTCAACGATCCTAATTACTACCCTTACCACCAAGTATTGGGCCATCTGATCGAAAACTACTACGTTTTCAAAAACTGGGTTGAAGACCAACACCAGCAGGGAAATTTCGCGCTGTCTGAAGACTGTAAGGTGAGCCCAGCACAGCCTCATGCTCTTAAAAAGGTGGACACGCCGGGGGCATCATGCTCAGTCATAGAGAAAGCCCCATAGACCGAAAAGTCAGTAAACTAGAGATTCGCCTCAAATACGGCGATGGCGGACCGAAAAGTTCTTAAACTAACGATGGACCACTATGTCCTAAAACTGGATGACGGACCGAAATGTCCTTAAACTACTACCGCAGCATCCTTAGGCTGACGAGATGAATATAAAAAAAATATGAAGAATAAAAAAAATATAGGAAAAAATAATAAATGGTATGTCCATAAGCAAAATGGGCACGGATGAAAACCCGAAAGGGCTCCGTGAGTAAAAACAACAGGGCTACCGGCGAGTCTCGTGAAAACCCGAAAGAGCGCGATCTCGTAAAAAAAAAAGTATGTCCATAAGCAAAAAGGGCACGGATGAAAACCCGAAAGGGCTCCGTGAGTAAAAACAGCAGGGCTACCGGCGAGTGTTTGTGAAAACCTGAAAGGGCGCAATCTCGTTAAAAGACACTTGCAGGGTCCTCTCGACCTTGTAAGGAGAAACCACCCGCGTGAGATCCTTACGATTCACAAGGGAGTAACACACTTAGGGATCCCCACGATCCCTAAGGAGAAAATACACTCGCGAGATCCTCACGACTCGTAAGGAGAACTCTCTAATGGGACCCTCACGGCTCATAAGATTTGAAAGTCTTAAGTTACTGAGACCTAAACCTGTGCTTAAGCAACCCCCACAACCTTCGATATTGCCCTACAAATGGCTCATACTGATCCTTGTATACAATCCACGGGCACAAATAAACATTTCCTTAACCAAGTCCCATCCGTGACTGGGGATATGTTAGCACGATGAACAACCCTTGTAAGTCTTCTCGACTTATAAGGAGAAAACCCTTTTGTAAGATCCTTACGACTTACAGGGGAACATACACTTAGGAATCCTCACGATCCCTAAGGATAAAACGCACCTATGAGATCCTCACGACTTGTAGGGAGAAATACCTTTGTGGGACCCTTACGGCTTATGAAGCCAAAAGCCTTAGTCGACGGGATCCTAACCCTGTTCACTAAGCCCCCTTTGTTCGACATCGACAGAGGCAAATGATGATTCGCTCCTGGCAATATCCCAGTTGTAGCGATGCTGATGCCTAAAACGGTATCAAATTCCGAGTCCTTCCATGGCAAATGATGATTCGCTCCTGGCAATATTCCAGTTGTAGCGATACTGATGCTGAGATTGGCATCAGACTCTAAGTTCTACGCTCGCGATAAAAATCAGCGAGCTAAAAATGCATATGAAATAGCCGAAATGATGGGGCAACTTGCAACAAAATCAGCAAGTAAAAATATATGCATACAAAAAAAAAAGCCGAAATGATGGGGCAACTCGCAATAAAAAGCAGCGAGTAAAAAATAAAATACATAGCCGAAATGATAGGGCACCGCGAAAAATGGCCGAAATGATGGGGCAATCGCGACCTTCGCGATATAAAAGCTGAAATGATAGAGCATCGCGGAAAAAGAAATAAAATAAAAATGAAATTTTTGCCCTACAGGTGATGCTACATCAATCCCTGTATACAAGCCAGGGGCGCAAACGAAGAAGGAATCGCACTCCTCCTCCCCAGGTTTCATCATGAGAAGAAGCCAAACCTCGATGGTTTACAGACAACCTAGAGATCCTCTCAACACTCGTCTCATTACAGCAGACACAACATCAAGCAAAACGGAACAGCAGCAACTCCCAGTTCCATGACTCAACGATGTACTCCCACAGAGAGTCAAATCCCAACTCCGAAGATGCCAAGTTTAGCCCATTAATTCCTGGTCATATCATTTCGGCTACATCCCAACTCCGTGAAATGCGGATATAATCAACAAAATTCCTGGTCACGTGGAACGCGGATAATGTCAACCCTGACCCCGTGGGAAATGTCCAGAGCGGATCCTGGTCCTCGCAGAGCACGGCAGTGAACCCGTGCGAAGCATCTAGAGTGGAGCCTAGTCCTCGCCTAACGCAGCAGTGAACCCGTGTGAAGCATCTAGAGCAAAATTTCTGGTCACGTGGAATGCGGAAAACGTCACTCTTTGACCCTGTGAGAAATGTCCAGAGCAGATCCTGGTCCTCGCAAAGCACGGCAGTGAACCCGTGTGAAGCATCCAGAGCGGAGCCTAGTCCTTGCCTAACGCGGCAGTGAACTCGTGTGAAGCATCTAGTGCAAAATTCCTGGTCACGTGGAATGCAGATAACGTCACTCTTTGACCCCATGGGAAACGTCCAGAGCGGATCCTGGTCCTCGCAGAGCACGGCAGTGAACCCGTGCGAAGTATCTAGAGCGGAGCCTAGTCCTCGCCTAACGCGGCAGTGAACCCGAGTGAAGCATCTAGTGCAAAATTCCTGGTCACGTGGAACGCGGATAACGTCACTCTTTGACCCCATGGAAAACGTCCAGAGCGGATCCTGGTCTTCGCAGAGCACGGCAGTGAACCCGTGTGAAGCATCCACAGCGGAGCCTAGTCCTCGCCTAACGCGGCAGTGAACCCGTGTGAAGCATCTAGAGAAAAGTTCCTGGTCACGTGGAACATGGATAACGTCACTCTTTGACCCCGTGGAAAATGTCCAGAGCGGATCCTGGTCCTCGCAGAGCACGGCAGTGAACCCGTGTGAAGCATCCAGAGCGGAGCCTAGTCCTCGCCGAACGCGGCAGTGAACCCGTGTGAAGCATCTAAAGCAAAATTCCTGGTCACGTGGAACACGGATAACGTCAATCTTTGACCCCGTGGAAAACGTCCGGAGCGGATCCTGGTCCTCGCAGAGTACGGTAGTGAACCCGTGCGAAGCATCCAGAGCGGAGCCTAGACCTTGCCTAACACGGCAGTGAACCCGTGTGAAGCATCTAGAGCAAAATTCCTGGCTACGTGGAACGCGGCTTATGTCAATCCTGACCCCGTATGAAGCATCCAGAGCAAAATTCCTGGTCATGTGGAACGCGGATAACGTCACTCTTTGACCCTGTGGAAAATGTCTAGAGCGGATCCTGGTCCTCGCAGAGCATGACAGTGAACCCGTGCGAAACATCCAGAGCGGAGCCTAGTCCTTCCCTAACACGGCAGTGAACCCGTGTAAAGCATCTAGAGCAAAATTCCTGGCTATGTGGAACGCGGCTTATGTCAATCCTGACCCCGTGTGAAGCATCCAGAGCAAAATTCCTGGTCACGTGGAACGCGGATAACGTCACTCTTTGACCCCGTGGAAAACGTCCAGAGCGGATCGTGGTCTTCGCAGAACACGGCAGTGAACCCGTGTGAAGCATCCAGAGCGGAGCCTAGTCCTTGCCTAACGCGGCAGTGAACCCGTGTGAAGCATCTAGTGCAAAATCCTGGTCACGTGGAACGCGGATAACGTCACTCTTTGACCCCATGGAAAACGTCCAGAGCGGATCCTGGTCCTCGCAGAGCACGGCAGTGAACCTGTGCGAAGCATCTAGAGCGGAGCCTAGTCCTCGCCTAACACGGCAGTGAACCCGTGTGAAGCATCTAGAGCAAAATTCCTGGCTATGTGGAACGCGGCTTATGTCAATCCTGACCCCATGTGAAGCATCCAGAGCAAAATTCCTGGTCACGTGGAACGCGGATAACGTCACTCTTTGACCTCGTGGAAAACGTCCAGAGCAGATCCTGGTCCTCGCAGAACACGGCAGTGAACCCGTGTGAAGCATCCAGAGCGGAGCCTAGTCCTCGCCTAACATGATAGTGAACTCGTGTGAAGTATCTAGTGCAAAATTCCTGGTCACGTGGAACGCGAATAACGTCACTCTTTGGCCCCGTGGGAAACGTCCAGAGCAGACCCTGGTCCTCGCAGAGCACGGCAGTGAACCCTTGCGAAACATCCAGAACGGAGCCTAGTCCTCGCCGAACGCGGCAGTGAACCCGTGTGAAGCATCTAGAGCAAAATTCCTGGTCACTGGAATGCGGATAACGTCATTCTTTGACCCCGTGGGAAATGTCCAGAGCGGAGCCTGGTCCTCGCAGAACACGGTAGTGAACCCGTGGGAAGCATCCAGAGCAACTCCTGACTCCATGAAATGCGGATAAGGAAAACTTCACCCATCACTTGCGGGTCCTCACGACTCGTAAGGGAATAAATTCTCTTGTGAGATCCTTACGACTTTCAAGAGAAAACACACTTAGGAATCCTCACGATTCCTAAGGAGAAAATACACCTACGAGATCCTCTCGATCCGTAGGGAGAAAAGACTTTGTGAGACCCTCACGGCTCATAAAGTTGAAAAGTCTTAGTCTACAAGGACCCTAAACTTGTTTCCTAAGCCCTCAATTCCATAGCCATGCTTTACTTTGAACTACTTCACCCACGTACATACTTACGTGGGCAAAGTAGGGGGGGCATTTGTTCCCGCCAAAATTTTGGCTCAAAACTCACTCCTAAAAAAATAATAAAAATAAATAAATTAATTAATAAATAATAATAATAATAATAATAAAGGAGAAAATCTCTCTTTCAGAGCAAAGCTCTGTTTGAATTTCAAATTCAAAGGGTGAAGCAATGCTTCAGATTCCTTGCGCTGTGCGCAACGCGCCACGTGTCAAAATCAGATATGCCAGTGCAAGGAGCGCAGCGCCCAAGGCAGCGCACCCAGTCAGAGCAAGGCTATATTTAAAACAAAATTAAAAGAAGTAACGCTTCAGCTGACTTGCGCTCTGCGCTGCGGGACACGTGTCAGCGCAGTTGCGCCAGCGCAGTTGCGCTGCGCTCTGCGCTGCGCGACACGTGTCAGCGCAGTTGCGCTGCGCTCTGCGCTGCGCGACACGTGTCAGCGCAGTTGCGTTTGCGCCAAACAGAATTAAAATTCCAGTAAGATCTTTCTGTTCTTATTAAAACAAGAAGATTGTCTTCTGTAAAACAGAAGCCCTTGGATCAAAGATCTAACGGTGGGGAAAATTCCCCAAATCACTCAGAGAATGATCTCTTTAACAAATTTAACAAATTAATGGGCACTATATAAAGGCCTCTAGACCCCAATTCAAAAGGGATGGACATCAAAATCAAAAACAACAACACAAGGAATAGAGAGAACTCTGAAGAATTTTGAGAAGAACAAAAACTCAAAAAAAAAGAGAAGAAAAAGTAAAGACCTTTTAAAAAGAAGAATTTCTTTTGAATGGATCATTGATCTAAGAACAAGATCAATGATCTTCAATAAAAAAAAATAATAATAATAACAGTGCCTTGCACTTTTTTATGAACCATTAGTTCTAGAATCTTAAAGATTCTTCTCTTAAATCCAAAATTGGATTAATTTATTAAAACAGTGCCTTGCACTTGCAAATCTGCCCTGTTGCGCTCCTGGGTTGGCGCAAGCCACCAGAGAGCGCCACGTGTCAGCTATAAAAACCACTTGCGCTATGCGCTCTTGAAAAATAGAGCATTGCTCTTTAAAATTGGCGCTACTCACCAAAGCGCACCACGTGTCAGCAGCGCAACAACGCAGCGCACTGGCGCAGCGCACTGCGCTTGCGTGACACGTGTCACCTCCATAAGCGCTTGCGCTCAATAATTGGCGCAAAGCGCCTGACAAGCCACTGTCAAATAATTAATGCACTGTATTATTTACAGAAGGGCCAAGCCCAATTAAAAAGGGCCTAATAGGCTTAATAAAATGCTATGCATTATTTTAAAAAAAAAGAGCAAAGCCCAAACAAAGGTCTGTCAAGACAAAAACAGATGCTGTGCATCATTCATAAAGGGACAGAGCCCAAATCAAGAAGGCCTAGCAGGCCAAAATAAAATGCAGTGCATTATTAAACAGGGGCAGAGCCCTAGTACAGGCCTAATAGGCCAAAGATAAAAACGTTGAACATCCTCAACTGGACTTAGCCCAATCATGGCCATAAGTCCTCAAATTAAATTGACTGAGCACGGCTGCTCTCCTAAATCAATTTACACCTGGTTTAAGGGTACATCTCCGAACTCCTCTGACACCTATCGTTGTAATTCTTCAACGACGTCAGAGAGGTGACGGGTCCCGACGGCTATACATACAATGGACTACTACGTCTCTAAACTGGAACAATAGAGCCCCTAAATGCTCTTTCCGTTAAGTTGATCTTGATCTCAAATCAGACTAACGTATCCTTAACGAACGTTTAAGTTGATCTTAGCCTCAACATGGCTAACGTATCCTTAAACTAAAACACCAAACCCAAATCTAAGTAACTATGGATTTGGACTAATCCACGTCCTACGGGCGACGGCATAACTTAGTCTCCGTATACAATCCACAGGCAACCACAAATAAAACAAACACCCACGACACGAAGTGACTAGCTGGAGAAGGAGAAAGCTGTTACCGCGATGCGGTAGCGTAATTAACTGCAGGGGATTGCGCCTGCAGGGCTGAGCGTCCCCACAATCAAAAAACCCTCAAGCGAGGGCGAATCTGACGAAGTCTGCTACATCGGCCGCATCCATCTAAACCTCCGATACACAGTACCATAAATCAACTTGACATCTTCGGAGAGGTGGACAGATAGCACCAAATAGCATCTGCCCCGAATCACAGGCAAGACGTCTTCACGTCGTCGCCGTCTTTCGGAGGGGAACACCTGCGTTCTTCAGTCCGAATGGAATTGCCTTGTAGCAATATATTCCGATCGGGCTTCGAAATGCTGTGTGTTTCTCATCCTCAGGCGACATCTTGATCTGATTATATCCAGACGAGCCATCCATAAAGGTGAACAACTCATAATTTGAGGTGTCATCGACCATCATTTCCATGACCGGTAGCGGGAAGTCGTTTTTAGGACATGCCTAGTTGAGGTCCCTGAAATCGACACAAACTCGGATCTGCCCATTTTTCTTCTTCACTGGGACTATGCATGCGATCCAGTCTGCATATTTCTCTTCCCTGATGAAGCCGGCATCGATGAGCTTCTTGGTTTCCTCGATGACCTTTTCTTCTAGTTCCCTTCTCATTCTTCAAGGAGCTTGTTTGACTGGCTTAGCATCAGGAGATATAGCCAGCTTATGCACGGCCACTTCAGGGGAAAGGCCAGGCATTTCTTTGTATGTCCACGCGAAGCAGTCGACAAACTCATGCAGCAGGGCAATTATCTGCTCTTTCATTTTTTCCGACAAGAGTGAGCTGATGTAGGTCGGCCTTGGATCATCGGGCGTTCCTAAGTCAATCTCGGTTAGCTCGTCAAAGGTTGCTTGTCCGCCATCTTCGAGCTCTTGAGAAGCTTCTTCTGGCTCGGTTAGCTCATCTTCATCATTTGACTCTTCGCTGGCTTCCCCAATATGGGTCATGTAACATGCCTTAGAATAAGGCTGGATGAAACCTAGGCCCCGCCTATCTGGAATTCGTCCATCGATGAGTGCTCGGACCTGAGGTAGATGCCACAGCCCTTCGTAAAACTCTGCTTCGGACTCCGTTTGATATAACCGACATCCGCACTTTTTAAAGTATTCCCGCATCTCGGGTGCATAGTACCTGGGATTGAGGACGGCTCTTATGCCTCTCTCATATGGAAGGCACGCGACAGACAAATCGTCCGGGTGACCCATAAAACAGGATGCCTGTTTGTCCACTTTTCCTTCCGGGGACGTAGAAAGTTTTCAGCTGGTCCACGGTGGAGACTGACAACGCATCGAGCTCTTTGCACATCTGCTCCGATACCCTTGTGACGGCTAGGGACTCTTCTGCAATTTCTAAGGTCTCTCGTAGTTTCGCTTGTTGCATGGGGGTCCAATCTGCACCGCTGTTGCACGGCAGGTCCTCTTCCTCCGACTCTTCGGTGTCGCTGCCAAGATGAGGGCGGACTTTGCTGCTAGATGGGGCTTCAGTAACATATTCTTCCGTATCGCTACCAAAATGAGGGCGAGTTTTACCGAATGACGGACTTCCAGCGTCGGACTCATCAGTGTCGCTACCGAAACGCGAGCGCACTTGGGCGTTTTTACTTTTGAAAGTGATAGACGGCTCAGATTTGCTTTTGAGTCTTGGGGCCGTTCTATCCTCAGTCGGTTGTGTCTTAGCATTTTGGTGGTTCACAAAGTACCGAGAATCTTCATATCGGACTTCATGCACACCGAACGGCTAGATGTCTCCGTCAATGCGTCTTTCTTCGCCATTTTTAGTATACTTCATGCATTGATGGAGAGTTGACGGGACGATGCCGTAATCGTGGAGCCAAGGCCGTCCCAAGAGAATCTTATAATACATGTCAGCGTCGATCACGTATATCTTAGCTTCAGTTTGCAGATCCCCGAATTTGATTGGCAAAGCTATAGACCCCAGAACTTGCTGGCAGTTTTGATTGAAGCCTTGAATGGCAATCCTTTTTCTTGACAGGTGTCGGACGTCCAATGACAAACTCTTCATTGTCCGCAAGTTCATGATGTTCACTGAGGACCCCGGATCAATCAATATGCGATTGATCCTATCTCCGTCGCTGTACCCGGTCACGTAAAGCGGCCGATTATGCTCAGCCGTTCCCAGTAGCAAGTCTTCATCCTTAAACGTGACTGCGGCGGCTTGCAAAGTGTACTGCGCTTCCTTCATATTAATTTCCACAAAGCGAGACTGATACCGCTCAGGGTTTTGTAGAGCATGAATGAGAACATCTCTAAGCTTTTGAGATAGAACCAAGGCATCGTAGATGCTAAGGAGAGACGGAAGCTTTCGAAGGTGAGCCAAGACATTATAGTCTACTATGGAAGGACTCGAATCTTCATGAGCAAGTTCTCTGCCATCTTTTTCATTAGTGACTTGTTTTTCCTTCCCTTTTGGGGCGTTGCCCTGATTTGGCGGTAGAGCCCTGCCGCTTCTGAGCTGGATTTGGTTGGCCTTTGTGGCGAGCTCCTCGTCCTCTTCGGGAAAACAGAGCTCCTCCTAAGAGTCGCTGCCAAGATGGATGGCGCAGCAGGTCACTACTGGGATCTCTTTATTGGAGTCTGTTCCCGCCAAAAATTTCTACACAAAGGAGTCCAAGGTATCAAATGGCAGTGATACGCTTAAAGAAATGCGAACCAGTATCTTCCGGCCTATATTTTGATAAACTCCCAAAGGAGGAACTATTAAATTCTAATGGTATTCGAAGTATCTCGAAAAACCCTTCGATTTGATATATTATGGGGCTCATAATTCATCCGGGATCAAAAATTATGAGGTATCACGTGTCCACACGTGATGGACCTTTAAGAACCCGCTGGAGGAGTTAAAAGATATAATAAAAACTCAGAAAAGACCCCAATGGGGCATCACGTGCTCACACGTGACCATGGGTCACGTGCAGACACGTGATGGGCTCTTAAGGCCTCTAAAATAATGAATATAATTAAATTCTAAAATCTGTTCCCTGATTAAAAAATCAGAAGTTGCCTCAATGAGGTATAACGTGCTCACACGTGACCAATGGTCACGTGTTGACACGTGATGGTTAAAACAACAACATAAACAAGCGGCTGTTAAAAGAACCAATTTGGGGGTCACGTGCTCACACGTGACCAAGGGTCACGTGCCAGCACGTGACAGGCTTTGAAAGCCTTACAGTTTAATAGAATTAAAATTCTAAATTTCTCTAAAATCTTTCGAAATAGAATTAAAATTCTAAAAGCTTCTAAATCTTTCCAAATGGAAAAGGATTATGGGGACCGTTGGATTAAAGATCCAAGGGTGATTAAAAATCACCAATTTATGGAAAAATCTTAAATAAGGAAAGATCTCCCCAAATCTCAACGAAATAACAAACAGAATATCTTTGGATTTAAAATCCAACGGTGAATAAAATTCACTGAATGATCTAAAGGCTCATATTAAATATGAAAACAAATCAAATCTTTCAATGAAATATTTGCTAAACAAATTGATTCTTTTCCTTCTCGTATAAATAGGAGCCAAGAAAAGAAGAGAAGAAACCCTTTTGGAGAGAAAAACAGAGAGAGGAGAATTTAATTCTCAAGAGGGAAGAAAAGAAAGGAGAATTTAATTCTCAACAAAGAAAACCCTAGGTGAGTAAAGAAAGGGAATCGAAACTTTAAAAAAAGAGAATTTAATTCTCAATCCAAGAGTTTAACTCTTACACAAAAAAGAACTTAGTTCTTCTTCTGGTTGAAGATCTGCACAGAGCACATCTCCTCATAAGTTGAGAATTTAATTCTCATCTGGTCGAGATCCTGCCATGTAGATCCTAAACTTAGAAGGGGAATTGAGTTTTGAGAATTTAATTCTCCTAAAACAAAATTAGGGTTTTACCCTAAAAAAGAATTTAATTCTTGCACAATAGGAATTTAATTCCTCTAAAATCATAATTAGGGTTTAACCCTACAGAGAATTTAATTCTTAAAGATAAGAAGACTTAAAAGATCTCTGTGCATGAAAAGACTAAGGTCACATGCCCCACGTGACCCCTGAACAGATCCCCCAAAAATGAGAAGAGGAAAGCTTTGAGGCAATGCCTCACGTGCTCCCACGTGACCCTCATTATATATGGAACAAAAGAAAAGGCAGAAACAATTCTGGGCGCTCTCACGTGATACCACGTGACCCCTAATAAATGTTCTAATAAATCAGGGCATGAGTATACATCACGTGCCCACACGTGATGTCTATGAAAATTAAAAGTATTTAACACTTGTTTGCAGAACAAAATAAAGGGGATCTGGCCCCACTTTTTGATGCCATCACGTGCTCCACGTGACTCCCAAAATGCAGAAAGAAAAAACAAAAGAAAAGAAGCTTTGGACGCTCTCACGTGTCCCCACGTGACCCCTTAGCAAGTGCTGTAATTATCGATGCATAAATCCCCATCACGTGCCAACACGTGATGCTCTAAAATAAAGATGAAAAGTGCTTAACATTTATTCGCAGATTTGAGGATAAAACAAAGAAAATCTTGCTCCACATTTAGGGCGCCCTCACGTGTCACCACGTGACCCCTATTGAGCATTCTAACAGACCAGAGCGGGGGCCTCCATCACGTGCTCACACGTGATGGCCGTCAGAATTAAAAGAGTTAAACACTGATCTGCAGAATAAAATAAGGGAAATCAGGGCGCTCTCACGTGTCCACACGTGACCCCGCTCTCCTTAGTGTTTAACACTAATCTGAAGATTCTATTTCCAGTGTTTAACACTGATTTGCTTTAGTGTTTAACACTAATTTGAAATCTCTGTTTGCAGTGTTTAATACTGATTTGCTTTAGTGTTTAACACTAATTTGAAAGCCCTGTTGCTATTGTTTAACACTGATTATCTTTTAGTGTTTAACACTAACTTGCTAATCTTATTCCCAGTGTTCAACACTGTTGGTCTTTAGTGTTTAACATTAGCTTTAGCCCAATTGGCTAAGTTTCTAGAGGCAAAGCCTCTCCTTCAATGGACCAACAGAGGGCCAATATTTCAAACATAACTGGACTTAGCCCAAACTGGACATAAGTCCTCAAGTCATCTTGAACTGAGCACATCTGCTCTTTCAACCAACTCATTGGTTCAAGGGTACATCTCTGAACTCCTCTGATATTTGTCGTTGTAATCCTTCAACGTCTTCAGAGAGGTGACGGGTCCCGACAACCACACATTAATACGGACTGTGGGGTCCTTAAACTCATGGACTAACGCGTCCTTAAACTAACATTTGTCCCCAAAACGGGAATGATGGACCACTATGTCCTTAAACTGGTATTGGACCACTATGTCCTTAAACTGGTATTGGACCACCATGTCCCTAAACTGGAAATTGGACCACTATGTCCCTAAACTGGCAATGGACCACCATGTCCCTAAACTGGAACAATAGAGCCCAAATGCTCTTTTGTCGGATCTAAACGATCCCGTTAAGTTGATCTTAGTCTCAAATTAGACTAACGTATCCTTAACAAACGTTTAAGTTGATCTTAGCCTCAAATATGGCTAACGTGTCCTTAAACTAATATCCGTCCCTAAAATGGGAATGTTGGACCACCATGTCCCTAAACTGGCAATGGACCACTATGTCCTTAAACTGGTATTGGACCACCATGTCCCTAAACTGGCAATGGACCACCATGTCCCTAAACTAGAACAATAGAGCCCCCAAATGCTCTTTTGTCGGATCTAAACGATCCCGTTTAAGTTGATCTTAGCCTCAAATATGGCTAACGTATCCTTGAACTTTCAAACAGACTTTAGTCCCAAATTGGACTATAGATCCCCCAATCAACCCTGGCTCAAGGGTACATCTCTGAACTCCTCTGACATCTGTCGTTGTAATCCTTCATCGTCGTCAGAGAGGTGATGGGTCCCGACGGCCATACATGTAATGGACCCCTATGTCCCTAAACTGGAACAATAGAGCCAATTGCTCTTTTGTCGGATCTAAACGATCCCGTTAAGTTGATCTTAGTCTCAAATTGGACTAACGAATCCTTAACAAATGTTTAAGTTGATCGTAGCCTTAAATATGGCTAACGTATCCTTAAACCAAAACCCCAAACTCAAATCTAAGAAAATACGGATTTGGACTAATCCACGTCCTACGGACGACGAAATAAATAGTCTCCGTATACAATCCACGGGCAACCATAAACAAAACAAACACCCACGACTCGAAGTGACCAGCTGGATAAGGAGAAAGTTGTTTCCGCGATGCGGTAGCGTAATTAACTGCAGGGGCTTGCGCCTGTAGGGAAGAGCGTCCCCACAATCAAAAACCCCACAAGCAAGGGGGAATCTGACGAAGTCTGCTACATCGGCCGCATCCGTTTAAACCTTCGATACACGGTGCCATAAATCAACTTGGCATCTTCGGAGAGGTGGACGGATAGCACCAAATAGCATCTTCCCCGAATCTCAGGCAAGACAGCCCATGTCTCGGCCGCCATTCGGAGGGGAACAGATTCTGGCACGCCCGGTAGGACCTTTTCCTCTTTCCACTCCACGCTTCGTGTGTCGTGCTCGCGAACGAATCGCGGTTTGCTGTGGTTGCCTGTGCATTCGAGGTACTTAGATTTGTTGTCTTGCTCCGTGCAGAAAACAGAAGATCAATAGCTTCAAACTGCACTGCCTGCAACTTCAACTGCAACTCTCACTCCGTTCTTGCTGGAGGAGTGACTTATGGGCCCCAAGCGGCCTCCCTTTTCAAAATGCCAGTAGAGCAGGTAACTCAAGCCACCGCTGGACTATTCTTCGGGACCTTGCTCCCACCGTTGAGCTTCAATACCACAATGACGTTGCAAGAAGCCCCAAAGAAGTCGGTCTTTGATCGACTTACCACTGCCGCGGCCCCTCTCAACGGGTCGCCCAACTTCAATACTTCAGTTTTCAACAGACTGGGCCAGAACACCTACAAGCCCGCGATACCCGATGCTGCCATCCCAAAGTGGTTAGCCATCTTGGCTCAAGCGGACGAAATCATTGGAAAGGCTCCTCCTTCCAAAAAGTTAGTTTTTACAAGGCTGGCCATTCCGGTTGCTGCTCCAGGCGAGGTCCTCAAAGTTGCTTCCTCTGCCCAGAGGGGGCATGATGAAGTCACCCTTATGGCTGAAACAACTCTATCCGCAAGACACGCTCGACATCGCCACTGGCGCCGAGTGAAGAAGGCTGGGGGCAACTCCCCCTCAGGGCTAACTCCACCAGCTCCAACGGTGGGGATCGATGCTGCTGTTCCAACCGGGAACAGCTTTGAATTGCTGAACACGGTACGCAGAAACTCTCCTACTACGGTGCTGAAGAGAACTCCGTCACCTGTGGAGAATACTCCAGAGAAAAAGCTGGAGCAGCCCCCTCAACGGCCGTCCTCTAAAATTTACAGGGTCTGGCGACAGGTCCAGGAGTCAGTGATTGATCAAGACTATCTCCGCCGACAGAAAAAGATGAAGGTTCGGCAGGAGAAGGGCTACTCTGTCAAGCCAGAGAAAGCAACAACTGGCTGGGTGCCCACTGCAACAGCTCCCTCAACGTCAATCGCTCAAAAGAAAAGGAAGCCGCAAAAATCCCCTATGAATATGGCGAACCGTAAAAGCGCTGAGCACAAACGCCCCAAGTCTGGGGGCATAATGGTGCACACTGTTTATATGGCATCCGGGAAAGAGGATAGCCATGCTTCAGTGGGTCACCGACCGCTTACCCGATCCGTGACAAAAGCCCAGGAGCAGCAACAGAAGCTTCAGGAAATGATGACTGCAATAGCCACACTTACTGGGCCAAAAGAAAGCTCAGAGGCGTCATCAAAACATCGTCACGAACAAGAGACTGATGCTGATTTCTTACGCAGAGTCCTCAAAAAGAAGGACAAAGAAGCCGCAGAGCAGGCGGCTAACATAAAACAAATGGCGCTCCTCTTCCGAGATATGGTAGGGATGATGTTATAGCCAGACCCTCCAGCTGACGACCCTCCAATCACTGTCGAAGATGATAGAGGGGAGATATCTAATCCTCTTCCAGCTCTTTCAACAGCCAAGGAGGAAACTATCTCCAAGGCCGCCCTGGATGATTATATAGCTCAACAAATACGGGCTCATCAGGCGAATGAAGCGGCTGCGCAAATTGTTAGAACCGGACGACCTTATCCAAGCTGGTATGACCAAATCAGTTACCCTCCAGGATATACGATCCCTAAGTTCCACGTATATAAGGGGACATGGAACCCACATCAGCATGTCGCTCAATTCAGAGCCTTATGCGGCAACACTGGAGGCGATGACAAACTGCTGCTTCGCCAATTCGTCGGCAGCTTAGCAGAAACAGCCTTTGAATGGTACTCTGAACTCCCGAACGACTCTGTCAAAACATTTGCGAAGATGGAGCTACTGTTTACATGAAGATTCGCGAGTGCTAGCAAACACACCCCAATAACAGCGCTGATCAATGCCAGGATAAGGCCAGGCGAAACGTGGGTTCAATACGCAACACGATGGCGGAATCTGTGGTCGAAATGCGAACAACGCATCGAAGAGGCACCTGCAGTAGGTATGTTCGTGGGCACTCTTGATCCGCAAGCGATCATCTCGCAATTCATGATGTTCTTCAAGCCAACTACTTTCCAGGCCTTGATCGATAAGTTGGCCCAAATGGATCAGATGGGACATAAACCGTCTCCTCCAAAGCCAAACTCTCGAAATGAGAAAGGAAAAGGGAAAGCGATCGTCGTCGCTAATATTCAACAACAGCCGAGCAACTCAAAGCCGGTTGTTCGCCAAAACAGCGTGCGCCCACGCCCATCCCTCGAGGAGAGACTGGGACGTCCTTCCTCGTTTCCTCAGAATAAAACAAGGAGACTGTTCGAGCTGGCAGTGCGCAACAGACTCATTAATCTGCCGAATCCAAAATGTCCGTTGCAGCCAGGCGATGTCAATAATCCTAATTACTGCCCTTACCACCAAACGGTAAGTCACCCGATCGAGGATTGCTTCGTCTTCAAAGGATGGATTGAAGATCAATACCTACAGGGCAAGTTTGCGCTGTCCGAGAAGTGGAAGGTGAACCCGCCACAACCGCACACTCCTAAGAAGATGGACGCACCGGGGGCAACTTGCTCTTTCATTGAAGAAGCTCCATGGGAAATCGTGCTCTCAGCAAAAACCAAAAGAATGCTGAATGAGCTCCAGACATGCTCGGCGATCAGGTGGAAGAACACACTGGAACCCCAGATCATTGAAGGGATACTGAAGCCGCGCTCAACTCCAAAGATCGGTGATGATGGTCCGAGCACTCACAACCAGCCGTCAAAATCTTCAAAGAAAAAGAAGAAGAAATCCAAGAAGCCCGTGAAGCCTGGAGACAAGCGCACGGACTTGCAGAAACAGATTGACGCGCTAGAGGAGTACAATCAAAAGGCGCGGACTCCCATCACACTCCAAGAGTTCCTCAACCACGTCCTCGAGGACGGAGATGATGACAAAGACTCGTCAGATGAGCCTGAGGATTATGTGGCAAGCTGCCATGTGATTTCTCACTCGTCGATAGACGATAAAGAAGCTCCTTGCACCGAGAGACGGGGGGCAGGTCCTGAACCAGAACTTCTATGGCCGTCAGACGAAATGATCGACGCTTTCCTGAGTGAAATTCATCTAAAAAGTAATGCCGATCGGGAGCGTGAGATGGCCATATTTGAAAAGGCCAAACGCCGGCGACTGGACAAAAGGGTCGAAACACTCCCCCCAGATCAAAGTACATCCGCCGCAAATGAAAGCAGGATCAAGATAAGGAAACAATTCGCCAAAGCCATATCGATGGGGATGAGGCTGCCCTCTTTCAGAGAAAATTCTCCTGGTGGTATACATCTTGATGAAGCGGATGTGCATCCTAACTTCTGCTTATATCATCAGAAGATCGCACATCCTACTGAAGACTGCAACTCCTTTAAGTGTTGGTGGCAAGGGTATGTCGCTCACAGGCAACACTTCAACAGGATAAAGCGTGAAGCTCGTAGACAGCAGAAAAATGCGACAGATGAGCGTAAAAGAATTGCCGGCAATTGTCATAGGGTTGATCCCGGGGGACCGTGAGTTCTCACCTTCGGGGGCGACTCCGACGAGAAAGTAGCCCTCGGCCCTCTCTTCAAGGAATCCATCTCAGAAACGAAAGAATTGAGGAGTTGTGAGAAAATTCAGCCGTGCAATTGCACGCTACCCGGAAAGAATCTCGGATCCGCAAACAAGGGATCGAACAAAAAGGATAAAGGAAAGGGGAAAACGGCCTTCGTCGCCAACGCTCAACAACAATCGAGTGACCCTAGACCGATTGTTCTCCAAAGCAACAAGCTGCAACCCCTCTATGAAAAGTTGAAACGTCCTTACTCATTTCCCCGGGATGAAACAAGGAGACTGTTCGAACTAGCAGTGCACAACAGGCTTATCATTCTACCGGAGCCGAAACACCAGCTACAACTAAATGGTGTCAACAATCCTAATTACTGTCCTTACCACCAAGTATTGGGCCATCAGATCGAAAACTGCTACGTTTTCAAAAACTGGGTTGAAGGCCAGTACCAACAGGGCAAGTTCGCGTTGTCCGAAAACTGGAAGGTGAGCCCGCCACAACCACATGCTTCGAGAAAGATGGATATGCCGGGGGCATCTTGCTCATTCATAGGGAAAGCCCCATAGACCGAAAATTCAGTAAACTAGAGATTCGCCTCAAATACGGCGACGGTGGACCGAAACGTCCTTAAACTAACAATGGACCACTATGTCCTAAAACTGGATAATGACCGAAACGTCGTTAAACTACTACCAACCCGCGGCGTCCCCAGGGTGACGTGGTAAAAAAAAACAAAAAAAAACGGTATGTCCATAAGCAAAGTGGGTACGGATGAAAACCCGAAAGGGCTCCGTGAGTAAAAACAGCAGGGCTACCGGCGAGTGTTTGTGAAAACCTGAAAGGGCGCATCCTCGTTAGAAAAAAAAGAATAAAAAAAAAGGTATGTCCATAAGCAAAATGGGCACGGATGAAAACCCGAAAGGGCTCCGTGAGTAAAAACAGCAGGGCTACCGGCGAGTGTTTGTGAAAACCCGAAAGGGCGCAATCTCGTTAAAAGACACTTACAGGGTCCTCTCGACCTTCTAAGGAGAAACCACCCACGTGAGATCCTTACGACTCACAAGGGAGCAACACACTTAGGGGTCCTCACGATTCCTAAGGAGAAATTACACTTGCGAGATCCTCACGACTCGTAAGGAGAACTCTCTTATGGGACCCTCACGGCTCATAAGATTTGAAAGTCTTAAGTTACAGAGACCTAAACCTGTGCTTAAGCAACCCCCACAATCTTTGATTTTGCCCTACAAGTGGCTCAATACTGACCCTTGTATACAATCCACGGGCGCGAATAAACATTTCCCTAACCAAGTCCCACCCGTGACTGGGGATATGCTCATACGGTGAACAACCCTTGTAAGTCCTCTCGACTTATAAGGAGAAAACCCTTTTGTAAGATCCTTACGACTTGCAGGGGAACATACACTTAGGAATCCTCACGATCCCTAAGGAGAAAGCACACCTACGAGATCCTCACGACTTGTAGGGAGAAATACCTTTGTGAGACCCTTACGGCTCATGAAGTCAAAAGCCTTAGTCGACAGGACCCTAACCCTGTTTACTAAGCCACCTTTGTTCAACATCGACAGAGGCAAGTGATGATTCGCTCCTGGCATTATCCCAGTTGCAGCGATGCTGATGCCTAAACCGGTATCAAATTCCAAGCCCTTTCATGGCAAATGATGATTCGCTCCTGGCAACATTCCAGTTGTAGCGATACTGATGCTGAGATCGGCACCAGATTCCAAGTTCCACACTCGTGATAAAAAAAATCAGCAAGCTAAAAATGCATATGAAATAGCCGAAATGATGGGGCAACTTGCAACAAAATCAGCAAGTAAAAATGTATGCATGCAAAATAGCCGAAATGATTGGGCAACCCGCAATAAAATGCAGCGAGTAAAAATAAAACAAATAGCCGAAATGATTGGGCACCTCGAAAAATAGCCGAAATGATTGGGCAATCGCGACCTTCGCGATATAAAAGCTGAAATGATAGAGCATCACGGAAAGAATAAAAAAAATGATGAAAGAATGAAACTTTTTGCCCTACAGGTGAGATCACATCGATCCCTGTATACAATCCAGGCGCACAAACAAAGAGGGAACCATACCTTCCCAACAGGCTCCACCAAAAAGCGAAGCCAAATCTCGACGGTTCATAGACAACCCAGAGACAACCTCGGCATTTGTCGCAATATTGCAGACATAATGTCAACAGACGAAGCAAAAGGAAGATCCCTAGCTTCAGGGTCTCGACGTCGATCACCAACGGCGTTTCTCCTCACTCCAATCAGATACAGACGCGACGTCAACAACCGACCTCAAAGTTGCAACGAAACGGAACCATGGCAAAGTCCTTAGTTCCAAATCTAAATGGCCACATCTACAGCTCGGAGACCAACAACGGTGTGCCTCTTCATTCCAGCAGGACATAGATGCTACGCTATCAAACGGAGCCACCGCATAGTCCTTAGTTGCAAATCTCGACGGTTTACAGACAACCTAGAGACCATCTCAGCATTCGTCTCGTTATAGCAGACGAGATGTCAACGACGGTGTTCCTCCGCAGTCCAGCGGGATGCAGATGCAACGTCAACAAAAGACCTCACGGTCGAAACAAAGCGAAGCAACGGCAAAATCCCAGCTTCACCTCAGCATTCGTCTCGTTACAGCAGACGAGATGTCAACAACGGCGTTCCTTCGCAGTCCAGTAGGATGCAGATCCAACGTCAACGAAAGACCTCACGGTCGAAACAAAGCGGAGTGACGGCAAAATCCCAGCTCCACCTCAGTATTCGTCTCGTTACAGCGGACGCGATGTCAATGACGGTGTTCCTCCGCCGTCCAGCAGGATGCAGATACAACGTCAACAAAAGACCTCACGTTCCAAACAAAGCGAAGCAACGGCAAAATCCCAGCTTCACCTCAGCATTCGTCTCGATACAGCAGACGAGATGTCAACAACGGCGTTCCTTTGCAGTCCAGCAAGATGCAGATGCAACGTCAGCAAAAGACCCCATGGTCCAAACAAAGCGGAGTGACGGCAAAATCCCAGCTCCACCTCAGCATTCGTCTCGATACAACAGACGCAATGTCGACAACGGCGTTCCTCCGCAGTCCAGCAGGATGCAGATGCAACGCCAATGAAAGACCTCACGGTCAAAACAAACGGAGCCATGGCAAAATGCCTAGTTCCAAATCTCGATGGTTCCCGGACAACCTAGAAACCACCTCGACATTCGTCTCGATACAGCAGACGAGATGTCACTGCAGCGTCCTTCCTCCAACAGGATTCGGACACACCAAAGCAAACGAAGCGAAGGCCAAATTCCTAACTTCAGGGTCTTAACGGCAAGTCATATAAAGCCTGAAAGACAATCGGAGATTATCTCGCACCAGCGCGGAGTGGTCACCACCTCGACGATCGTCTCGATACATCAGATGAAATGTCACCCTAGCGTTCTTCCCCCAGCAGGATTCGGACGCGCCAAAGCAAATGAAGCAAAAGGCCAGATTCCTAGCTTCAGGTTCTTGACGGCAACTCATATAAAGCCTGAAAGACAATCGGAGATCATCTCGCACCAGCGCGGAGTGGTCACCACCTCGACGATCGTCTCGATACAGCAGATGAAATGTCACCCCAGCGTTGTTCCCCCAGCAGGATTCGGACGTGCCAAAGAAAATGAAGCAAAAGGCCAAATTCCTAGCTTCAGGGTCTTGACGGCAAGTCATATAAAGCCTGAAAGACAATCGGAGATCATCTCGCACCAGCGTGGAGTGGTCACCACCTCGACAATCGTCTCGATACAGCAGATGAAATGTCACCCCGGCGTTCTTCCCCTAGTAGGATTAGGACGCGACAAAGAAAACAAAGCGAAGGCCAAATTCCTAGCTTTAGGGTCTTAACGGTAAGTCATATAAAACCGGAAAGACAATCAGAGATCATCTCACACCAACATGGAGTGATCACCACCACGACATTCGTCTCGATACAGCAGACGCGATGCCAGCAAACGAAGCAAATGCCAAATTCCTAGCTTCAGGGTCTTAACGGTAAGTCATATAAAACCGGAAAGACAATCAGAGATTATTTCACACTAACATGGAGTGATCACCACCGCGACATTCGTCTCGATACAGCAGACGCGATGCCAGCAAACGAAGCAAAGGCCAAATTCCTAGCTTCAGGGTCTTAACGATAAGTCATATAAAACCGGAAAGACAATCAGAGATCATCTAACACCAACATGGAGTGATTACCACCGTGACATTCGTCTCGACACAGCAGACCGATGCCAGCAAACGAAGCAAAGGCTAAATTCTTATCTTCAGGGTCTTAACGGCAAGTCATTTAAAACCGGAAAGACAATCGAAGATCATCTCGTACCAGTGTGGAGTGGTCACCACCTCGACGTTCGTCTCTATACAGCAGACGCAACATCACCAAACGGAGCCACGGCAAAATCCCTAGTTCCGAAACCTCGACGGTTCACCAGCAACCTAGAGACAACCGCGACATTCGTCTCGATACAGAGGACGCAATGCCAGCAAAACAAAGCAAAGGCCAAATTCCTAGCTTCAGGGTCTTAACAGCAAGTCATATAAAGCCTGAAAGACTATCGGAGATCGTCCCACACCAGCGCGGAGTGGTTATGACTCATCGGGGCTCTCCAAAATGAGCCTAACCTCAAGTAAAAAGCGGCATGGCAAATTCCTAGCGCTTGCTCTACCGACGGTTAAACTACCAAGGAGGATTGCTTGAAAACGTCTTGTCCAGCCCCCGAAGGGATCAGAGACACGGCAGTCGCAGGGCTACTCGAACAGCATAATTGCCTATCGAGGAATATATCAGCTCATGCGATGGTACGACGGCCAAAACCCTAAGTACCACAGACCCTAACGGACTTCTGTCGTAAAGAGCAGAGGTAAACTGTGACGTTAGGATATGCTTGCGAGATCTGCTCGATCCGTTTCGACTCGTGAGGAAATTGATGTCTTTACGAGAACTTCTCGATTCGTCTCGACTCGTGAGATAAAGCCTTAGGCAGTAGGGATTAAAAAACCTGTTTCCTAAGCACTGGGACCCTGCAAGTCGGCCCAGAACGGTCACTTGCATACTATCTACGGGTCTCACTCTCCAAAGTCGAATCTCGACGAGGAGGGAAACAACCGCTTACGGGTCCTCTCGACTCGTAAGAGGGAAAACTCTCTTATAGGATCCTTACGACTTATAAGAGAAAACACACTTAGGAATCCTCACGACTCCTAAGGAGAAAATACACCTACGAGATCCTCACGACTCGTAGGGAGAAAAGTCTTTATGAGACCCTCACGGCTCGTAAAGTTGAAAAATCTTAGGTGGTAGATCCTACCCCTGTCTCCTAAGCCATCACTGCCCTGCAAAGAAGTCAAGATGGACCATCTATGGGTCACACTTGCCAAAGCTACATTCCACTGAAATGGAGAACTTACTCATGAGCATATAAATTACTTCACGCCAGAGTAAGACATAAAGAGATAGAAGGGTGCGGCTCATGGAGTTAAGGGTTTGGAACTATATCTCTCAAGAGTCAAGATTTGAGTCAATGATAAATGACGACGCTTGTGTCCGCTCGTTATCTTCTCAGATCAAGATTCTGAAAGTGATACACCAACCCGAAACTGGTCATACGCCATGCATAACTCTGCACTACTTCACCCACGTACATACTTACGTGGGCAAAGTAGTGGGGGGCATTTGTTCCCGCCAAAAATTTCCACGCAAAGGAGTCCAAGGTATCAAATTGCAGTGATACGCTTAAAGAAATGCGAACCAGTATCTTCCGGCCTATATTTTGATAAGCTCCCAAAGGAGGAACTATTAAATTCTGATGGTATTGGAATCATCTCGAAAAACCCTTCGATTTGATATATTATGGGGCTCATAATTCATCCGGGATCAAAAGTTATGAGGTATCACGTGTCCACACGTGATGGACCTTTAAGAACCCGCTGGAGGAGTTAAAAGATATAATAAAAACTCAGAAAAGACCCCAATAGGTCATCACGTGCTCACACGTGACCATGGGTCACGTGCAGACACGTGATGGGCTCTTAAGGCCTCTAAAATAATGAATATAATTAAATTCTAAAATCTGTTCCCTGATTAAAAAATCAGAAGTTGCCTCAATGAGGTATCACGTGCTCACACGTGACCAATGGTCACGTGTTGACACGTGATGGTTAAAACAACAACATAAACAAACGGCTGTTAAAAGAACCAATTTGGGGGTCACGTGCTCACACGTGACCAAGGGTCACGTGCCAGCACGTGACAGGCTTTGAAAGCCTTACAGTTTAATAGAATTAAAATTCTAAATTTCTCTAAAATCTTTCGAAATAGAATTAAAATTCTAAAAGCTTCTAAATCTTTCCAAATGGAAAAGGATTATGGGGACCGTTGGATTAAAGATCCAAGGGTGATTAAAAATCACCAATTTGTGGAAAAATCTTAAATAAGGAAAGATCTCCCCAAATCTCACCGAAATAACAAACAGAATATCTTTGGATTTAAAATCCAACGGTGAATAAAATTCACTGAATGATCTAAAGGCTCATATTAAATATGAAAACAAATCAAATCTTTCAATGAAAGATTTGCTAAACAAATTGATTCTTTTCCTTCTCCTATAAATAGGAGCCAAGAAAAGAAGAGAAGAAACCCTTTTGGAGAGAAAAACAGAGAAAGGAGAATTTAATTCTCAAGAGGGAAGAAAAGAAAGGAGAATTTAATTCTCAACAAAGAAAACCCTAGGTGAGAAAAGAAAGCGAATTGAAACTTTAAAAAAAGAGAATTTAATTCTCAATCCAAGAGTTTAACTCTTACACAAAAAAGAACTTAGTTCTTCTTCTGGTTGAAGATCTGCACAGAGCACATCTCCCCAAAAGTTGAGAATTTAATTCTCATCGGGTCGAGATCCTGCCATGTAGATCCTAAGCTTAGAAGGGGAATTGAGTTTTGAGAATTTAATTCTCCTAAAACAAAATTAGGGTTTTACCCTAAATAAGAATTTAATTCTTGCACAATAGGAATTTAATTCCTCTAAAATCATAATTAGGGTTTAACCCTACAGAGAATTTAATTCTTAAAGATAAGGAGACTTAAATGATCTCTGTGCATGAAAAGACTAAGGTCACATGCCCCACGTGACCCCTGAACATATCCCCCAAAAATGAGAAGAGGAAAGCTTTGAGGCAATGCCTCACGTGCTCCCACGTGACCCTCCTTATATATGGAACAAAAGCAAAGGCAGAAACAATTCTGGGCGCTCTCACGTGATACCACATGACCCCTACTAAATGTTCTAATAAATCAGGGCATGAGTATACATCACGTGCCCACACGTGATGTCTATGAAAATTAAAAGTGTAGCACTTGTTTGCAGAACAAAATAAAGGGGATCTGGCCCACTTTTTGATGCCATCACGTGCTCCACGTGACTCCCAAAATGTAGAAAGAAAAAACAAAAGAAAAGAGGCTTTGGGCGCTCTCACGTGTCCCCACGTGACCCCTTAGCAAGTGCTGTAATTATCGATGCATAAATCCCCATCATGTGCCAACACGTGATGCTCTAAAATAAAGATGAAAAGTGTTTAACACTTATTCGTAGATTTGAGGATAAAACAAAGGAGACCTGGCTCCACATTTAGGACGCCCTCACGTGTCA
Organism: Agapanthus africanus; assembly: GCA_030015575.1. Classification (NCBI taxonomy): domain Eukaryota; kingdom Viridiplantae; phylum Streptophyta; class Magnoliopsida; order Asparagales; family Amaryllidaceae; genus Agapanthus; species Agapanthus africanus. Next base: position 870,496,384 of record JASDDO010000024.1, on the reverse strand, counting down.
CCACGTGACCCCTAATGAGCATTCTAACAGACCAGAGCGGGGGCCTCCATCACGTACTCACACGTGATGGCCGTCAGAATTAAAAGAGTTAAACACTGATCTGCAGAATAAAATAAAGGAAATCAGGGCGCTCTCACGTGTCCACACGTGACCCCGCTCTCCTTAGTGTTTAACACTAATCTGAAGATTCTATTTCCAGTGTTTAACACTGATTTGCTTTAGTGTTTAACACTAATTTGAAATCTCTGTTTGCAGTGTTTAATACTGATTTGCTTTAGTGTTTAACACTAATTTGAAAGCCCTGTTGCTATTGTTTAACACTGATTATCTTTTAGTGTTTAATACTAACTTGCTAATCTTATTCCCAGTGTTCAACACTGTTGGACTTTAGTGTTTAACACTAGCTTTAGCCCAATTGGCTAAGTTTCTAGAGGCAAAGCCCCTCCTTCAATGGACCAACAGAGGGCCAATATTTCAAACATAACTGGACTTATCCCAAACTGGACATAAGTCCTCAAGTCATCTTGAACTGAGCACATCTGCTCTTTCAACCAACTCATTGGTTCAAGGGTACATCTCTGAACTCTTCTGATATTTGTCGTTGTAATCCTTCAACGTCTTCAGAGAGGTGACGGGCCCCGACAACCACACATTAATACGGACTGTGGGGTCCTTAAACTCATGGACTAATGCGTCCTTAAACTAACATTTGTCCCCAAAACGGGAATGATGGACCACTATGTCCTTAAAACTGGTATTGGACCACTATGTCCTTAAACTGGTATTGGACCACCATGTCCCTAAACTGGAAATTGGACCACTATTTCCTTAAACTGGCAATGGACCACCATGTCCCTAAACTGGCAATGGACCACTAAACTGGAACAATAGAGCCCAAATGCTCCTTTGTCGGATCTAAACGATCCCGTTAAGTTGATCTTAGTCTCAAATTAGACTAACGTATCCTTAACAAATGTTTAAGTTGATCTTAGCCTCAAATATGGCTAACGTGTCCTTAAACTAATATCCGTCCCCAAAATAGGAATGTTGGACCACCATGTCCCTAAACTGGCAATGGACCACTATGTCCTTAAACTGGTATTGGACCACCATGTCCCTAAACTGGTATTGGACCACCATGTCCCTAAACTGGCAATGGACCACCATGTCCCTAAACTAGAACAATAGAGCCCCCAAATGCTCTTTTGTCGGATCTAAACGATCCCGTTTAAGTTGATCTTAGCCTCAAATATGGCTAACGTATCCTTAAACTTTCAAACAGACTTTAGTCCCAAATTGGACTATAGATCCCCCAATCAACCCTGGCTCAAGGGTACATCTCTGAACTCCTCTGACATCTGTCGTTGTAATCCTTCAACGTCGTCAGAGAGGTGATGGGCCCCGACGGCCATACATGTAATGGACCCCTATGTCCCTAAACTGGAACAATAGAGCCAATTGCTCTTTTGTCGGATCTAAACGATCCCGTTAAGTTGATCTTAGTCTCAAATTGGACTAACGAATCCTTAACAAACGTTTAAGTTGATCGTAGCCTTAAATATGGCTAACGTATCCTTAAACCAAAACCCCAAACCCAAATCTAAGAAAATACGGATTTGGACTAATCCACGTCCTACGGGCGACGAAATAAATAGTCTCCGTATACAATCCACGGGCAACCATAAACAAAACAAACACCCACGACTCGAAGTGACCAGCTGGAGAAGGAGAAAGTTGTTACCGCGATGCGGTAGCGTAATTAACTGCAGGGGCTTCCGCCTGTAGGGAAGAGCGTCCCCACAATCAAAAACCCCTCAAGCGAGGGGGAATTTGACGAAATCTGCTACATCGGCCGCATTCGTTTAAACCTTCGATACACGGTGCCATAAATCAACTTGGCATCTTTGGAGAGGTGGACGGATAGCACCAAATAGCATCTGCCCCGAATCTCAGGCAAGACAGCCCATGTCTCGGCCGCCATTCGGAGGGGAACAGATTCTTCTTCTAACTCCTCCAGAATTTCAGCCGCTCGTACAAGGAGGAACTCCTTCAATTGAATCAGAGTTCTTTCCTTTTGTTCATAGTCTTCGAGGGAATCGATATACTTTTGAATGGTCGATCTCCCTGCAGACTCCTTTTCGCGCCGAGCTGCACTTTTCTTCTTCTTGAGCTTTTTGGATTTTGAGCCTGATGGAGCCGCATTGGCAGCTGGAAAGGTAGGCTTCTTCTGCCCTTCCCATTCCATCCTGGGCTCTTTCTGAAGCAGCTTTAGCATCTTCTTCGTCTTATTAGATATGTGCTTATTCCAAGGAGGCTGCGGTGAGTCCGTTTCATTGCTTAGGGCAGCGGGTTCGGCTGTCTGCTCCCAGAAGGCTTCAGCTTCTGTCTGTATAAAGTTGGTGGTTGCAACTTGATTGTTCACCAACACGCTTTTGGATAACTCGATCTCTCCAGCCTTGTACTGCTTCTCGACCCAGTCTTTGAAGATATAGCAATCCTCGATCGCATGGCTCACTACTCGGTGGTACGGGAAATACAGGGGATTGTCGGTCATTTTTGCTTCTTGGGGTCTTTTCGACTCTGGCAATTGTAGGCCGTTGTTCAAGGCATCTTTAAATATCTTGCGGACCTTGTCCCTTCTGAAAAAGTAAACCTTGTTCTTCTTCTCCTCTAGGGAAGGCCCATCTCCTCCCAGCAATGGCTTTCGAGACCGGTTGGTTTTGGATTCGCCCGCCCTTCGCTTTTCTTCATTGTCGGACGCATTGAAGACATTGGTACTGCTGGAACTCCCGCTTCTACGGTTGTCGTCCCGCTTGCTTTTCCAAGTCTTGTCTCTCTGAGAGTCCGGGGTGGACTTTTGCTTCGAGCGTTCCAGCATTTGGACTTTCTTGGTTAGCTCTTGAAACGTCTTGAGGCCTGCTGTACACAAGAATGGGACCATCCAATTGCTGAGGTTCCCAATGAGAAGGCTGGCGGACTGGTCCTGCTCCAGCGGCGGTTCGCACTTGACTGTAAAATTACGCCATCGGGCGATAAAGTCAGTGTTGCTTTCATTCTTCCCCGGCTTGGTCCTCACAAGGTCGGCAATGGAGATTTTATCACTGACACTCATGAACCTTTGCCGAAACAGAGACTCCATTTGGGCAAAGGTAATAACGGACCCGTCTGGTATACTCGCGTACAAGTCGAAGGCGACACCGGTCATGTTGTTGACAAACTGACGAAGAAGGAGCGCATCATTGCCCCCTGTATTTCCGCACGATGTTTTAAAGTGGGCGACGTGCTGATTTGCATTTCCCGTCCCGTCAAATCTTCCGAACTTAGGAATGACATAGCCGCTCGGGAACTCGATCAGATCGTATTGTGCGGGATATGGCAGCCCACTACTGCCGACTTCTTTCTGAGCTTTGGCTTCGGCCACCAATGTTTTAACCTTGCTGGTGACCAAATCCATTATCCGATCTTGTGTTAGCGGGATGGTGTTATCTGGGGCCAAGGCGTCCCCGGAAGCAGAATGTGGCCGGCTTTCGTACGGCTCGACAAATCTTGGACCCAAAGGGACGGGCATCGGCCGCTTCGGATTGTCATCACCCGGCTCATGAGTAGCGACTTGTGCTTGATTGGGAGGTGCTCGAGCAATTTGAGCCGTAAGCTACATCACAACGTTCGTTAGGTCGTCAATTTTTGAATAGAGCTTGGCCATCTCTTTATCTTTGCTCTTGAGCTGTTTTCGAGGCTCTTGAAGCAGCTCCTGCTCCGCGGTCCTTGGGAGGAAAGTCAGCTCTTCCTCGCTGTCCGATCTTGACTCTGCATGGACCGAGGGGTCTTTCTGCCTATCGTCCTCATTGAGAGGGTTTTCATCATCCAGCGGAGGCGGCTGTTCTTGGGAAGCGGCAACCACATTCAAGCCAGATTGGGCTTGGGATGTGGTGGCCCCCTCCTTGCTTTTGCTGTGAAGGTTGTCGCTGGGGCGCCCGCCTGCCATATAGACCGTATGGATATCATATCCAACCGTCTTTTTATTATCGGAGGCTGATTTCACAGATCGCTGTCTTGACCTCCCTGTTTCGGTAGCGGGCAGTCGATTGAAGGCGGCTGGCCTGACCAGATTCTTGAATGGTGCTGGCGCTTCTTTTCTGGGTTTGCCCCGCTACTTTCGTGTGGCACAGAGCGCCTGATAGACCCTTGAAGAGACAGTGTCATACTTTTTCTGTTGGGGCCGGGACACGTCTCTTTGTAGCGACGTTCGGACCGCTGTCTTCTTGATTCTGGCGGTCATGGCATTTCTCTGAACCCACTTCAGAGGTTCGAAGGAATTGCTGATTTTTACGGCCGACTCGACCGTCTTCACGGAGTAACCCTGCTCTTGGAACTTCACAAGATTCCACTTGGCCGAAGCCCTGGCTCTCTTGTTGGCTCGATACCTGAGCCGCTTCTGCCTTAACTTTTCTGTTCTAAGCACCTGGCAAACTTCGGCTCTTTAGGAAGACGCCGTAGACCGGGCGATGGAGGATTTTGGAGATACGCTCGATTGTGCATTTGTTGGAGTCATCGCCTAAGCTCGTCCACAACATTTGATGTTGCCCTTTGTACCGGAAGTCCTGTCCCCAGCTGGAGCGCCAGAGAGTCGTTCAGACACCGTCTTAAGCTTCGGTTGTGATGCCTTAGCGATCACAACATTCGGCCTCTTGCCCCTTGAGACCGGCTTAGCCACCTGTTTTGCCGGGATTTCTACCAAATGAGCGCTTCCGGCAGGGTAGATGATGATGGAACCAAACTGGCGGGGCATTCCTCCCACTGTCGACTGAGGCTTGCAGGGAGAACCACACGAGTATTGACCTTGACCACGTACGAGATTGGGGTCACGTTGGAAGCTGAATTCGTCTTCGGAGACATTGTCGTTGAAAGTTGATTCCTGCACGAAAAAACATTATTTCAGTACAAACATTGACATATATGTTAAATGAGTTTGCATGAACACTTGACCTGAGATATGGGAGGAGAGAAAGGTCCCACCGGGCGTGCCAGAATCTGTAGGGTGTTCACCCCATTGAGATGGGAATACGCGCATGCTTGTCAGGCGTACTACAGATTCCCCCTGCCTAGGGTAGGCCGGGGTTTATTGATTGTGGGGATCCGAATCTCCGGCAGCCGCGGACCAAACTGCCGTTAATTACCCCTCGCCCTTGGAGCGAGGGAACCTTCGATTGACGGGTTAAACTGGTCATGTGAACTCAATGTGCAGTATACGTGTGTTTTGTTTTGGAGGGGGCTTGGATATATCAGGAGCCACGCAGAGTTTTTACGGGGGTCCCGCTACCCGGATAGCGGGCTGGACGTCAAGGGGGCTAGCAGCCCCCTTGCGGGATATGGGGCAGCGCCCCGGCTTAAATTTTTTTTTTTGAGAGGGACAGTGTTGTAGAGTATGTGTGTGTGTATATGTATATATACATATATAAAATAAAAAAAGGGAAAGGGCATCCAAATGATACGTGGGAAAAAGCGCCAGCGGTTTGGGTGCTAGCGCTTTGAGCGCTAGCACCCCACGTGCCAGGGCACGTGGGCGCTCGGGCACTAGCGCTTTGAGAGCTAGCGCCCTGAGTGCAAGAGCGCTAGCGCTTTGAACGCTAGCGCCCCACGTGTCAGCACATGGGCGCTCGGGCGCTAGCGCTTTGGGCGCTAGCGCTCTGAGCGCAAGGGCGCTAGCGCTCTGAGCGCTAGCGCCCCACGGGTCATCATTTGGGCGCTCGGGCGCTAGCGCTTTGGGCGCTAGCACTCTGAGCGCAAGGGCACTAGCACTCTGAGCGCTAGCGCTCCACGTGTCAGCATGTTGGCGCTCGGGCGCTAGCGCTTTGGGCGCTAGCGCTCTGAGCGCAAGGGCGCTAGCGCTCTTGAGCGCTAGCGCCCCACGTGTCAGCACACGGGCGATCGAGCTGCAAAAGGGACTTGGTCCCTGCAATGGGAGTTGTACTCCCAGGAAGGAGCGCTTATTATTTTATTTTATTTTATTTTATTTTATTTTTGTGTGTGTGTATGAGGAGTTAAACTCCTAGGATGTTTTGAAGCTGATGAAGGGCTTCTCCCCTTGAGCCCTAGTTCTTTCCTAAAGTGGGGTTTCTGGAGATGGGCCTCCTTCTTCCTCCTCTGTTGGCAGGATCTTGAAGATCAAAAGATGTGAGATTTTAAAAATCTCTTCTTTTTGAGATCTGATGGAAGATCTGAGTTCCCCTTTATGGGTTTTGTGGTGAAAAACTATTTAGTTTTATAAAAGGAAGAGTAAAACTCTTGATTTAATTCAACAGAAAGAAAAAGGTTTTAGAACCTTGAGGAAGGAGAAAGATCTCAGATCTGGATTTGTTTTTTTGGAGAGAGAAAAAGTTGTTGGGATATTTTCATTATCCTTGCCTTTATAGGTTATGCACTTTACATATAGCCCCTTGGGCTTCACAAAATGGCAATTTGCCCATCCCATGGCTCCTGTGCCATATCTTTTTGCACATAAACCATGGGCTTTACAAAAATTTGGCTTTATGCCCATTTTCTTACATTTATTCATAAAATAAAATAAAATAAAATAAATACAACAAAATTATTTATTACAATATTTTTATTTTGGCATGGGGGGAGGCCGGCCGCTTCATGTTCGGGCTCGACCCGGGCATTGGCCCATTTGACCTGGGCTTGAACCTACTTGGTTTGGGGTTGACTTTGATTTTGATCTAGTCAACCGGGGTGTGAATTTTTACCCCAACAGAATGTTTATGGTATTTAAATGTACACTCGTATTTTCCCACAAACTAATATTCCACAAATTATCGTGCTATATCAAGAATGTGTGTTGTAATGAGGTAGGTCTTTACATCGTGAGTTTCTAAAGGTATTATGGGTAAAATGTATAAACAATGTCGTATATAAACATGATGGTATTTTACTGTAAAAGTGAAATAGAAATTGCAATACGAATTATTTTGAGATGAAACTTGTTCTAATGTGTTTATTTATGTTTGTTAAATATTATAAGAAGATATGGTAATTTATTGTTTAAGAGAAAATTGTGTTTTTTTTAAAGAAAAGAGAGTCGAAAGTCGGAATAACTCCGCTTCCGACGAGTTTTGAAAAGAAGATATTTAAGACTAGAAGTTGAGAAAGGTGAAAGGGATATGGTATTTTAGTGTAATATTGGAATTGTATTGAGTTGTAATGGTAGCTGCATGAAATTGGTGATTCCTTTGATTTAGAAAACATAGAATATATATATTGTATACTTAAAGTAGATATTTTGATAGTATATATATATATATATATATATATATATATATATATATTAATATATTTATAAAAATAGCACTTATTTAGAAATCAAATTTTTCTTAAAAATTGTATTAAAAATTCCATCGAGATCGAATGCTCCTTGCGGAGGTCTGCATCTCGCTCTACTAGGCCTGAGGATGTGCGATAATACACACCATCCCGATAGGGGTTCCCTAAAATGGGTTGTAGAGACGTATTTACAAGAAATTAAATAATACACTTTTAAAGAAAATGGTTTTTGAATGTTTATAGTATTTAAATATAAACTCGTATTTTCCCATAAACTAATGTTCCACAAATTATCGTGCTATATCAAGAATGTGTGTTGTGATGAGGTAGGTCTTTATCTCGTGAGTTTCTAAAGGTATTATGGGTAAAATGAATAAATAATGTCGTATGTAAACATGATGGCATTTTACTGTAAAAGTGAAATAGAAATTGCAATACGAATTATTTTGAGATGAAACTTGTTCTAATGTGTTTATTTATTTTTGTTAAACATTATAAGAAGATATGGTAATTTATTGTTTAAGAGAAAATTGTGTTTTTTTAAAGAAAAGAGAGTCGAAAGTCGAAATAATTTCGCTTCCGACGAATTTTGAAAAGAAGATATTTAGAACTAGAAGTTGAGAAAGGTGAAAGGAATAGGGTATTTTAGTGTAATATTGGAATTGTATTGAGTTGTAATGGTAATTATATGAAATTGGTGATTCCTTTGATTTAGAAAACATGGAATATATATATTGTCTACTTAAAGTAGATATTTTGATAGTGTGTGTGTGTGTGTGTGTGTAAATAGAACTTATTTAGAAATCACATTTTTCTTAAAAATTGCATTAAAAATTCCATCGAGATCGAATGCTCCTTGCGGAGGTCTGCATCTTGCTCTACTAGGCCCGAGGATGTGCGATAATACGCACCATCCCGATCGGGGTTCCCTAAAATGGGTTGTAGAGACGTATTTATAAGGAATTAAATAATACACTTTTAAAGAAAACGGTTTTTGAATGTTTATGGTATTTAAATGTAAACTCGTATTTTCCCACAAACTAATGTTCCATAAATTATTGTGCTATATCAAGAATGTGTGTTGTGATGAGGTAGGTCTTTATCTCGTGAGTTTCTAAAGGTATTATGGGTAAAATGAATAAACAATGTCGTATGTAAACATGATGGCATTTTACTGTAAAAGTGAAATAGAAATTGCAATACAAATTATTTTAGGATGAAACTTGTTCTAATGTGTTTATTTATATTTGTTAAACATTATAAGAAGATATGGTAATTTATTGTTTAAGAGAAAATTGTGTTTTTTTAATGAAAAGAGAGTCGGAAGTCGGAATAACTCCGCTTCCGACGAGTTTTGAAAAGAAGATGTTTAAGACTAGAAGTTGAGAATGATGAAAGGGAATTACTGATTGAATATAAAGAGGAGAGATAGAGAAAGCTATTGGAATCGTCGGGAAGTTGTTTTGTTGCCGGATTCTTCCCGAAACGTCGCCGGAACCTTACCTTTTGCCAACTCCACTTGCACAACTTGGGACATAGAAATTTTAGAGAGTTTTTGTATGGGATTTCTGAATGAGGAGGGGTGAAATTTAGTGTGGTATTTATAGAGAAAAATACGGTTTAGGGTAATGAATTGGAGAATTAAAAATGCATTTAAAATTTGGTTTAATAGTGATTTTAAATTCTCTGGATAATTCCAGAGTAAACAAACAGCATGGGGGTAGTGGGGTAGGCCAAAGGGTGCCAGGGGAAAAATCCAATGCATTACCTACGGATTAGCCCGGCGGTGCCGGCCCCTCTAGTTCATCTCGCCGGTCCAATCTGGTGGGATGGGCTCTGGATTCATGCCATGTGTCCCCGTCGCTTGGTATACCTCAGTGCTTACGTGCAGTGCATGTGCAAACCTTTGAGCTTCTAAAAAATTAAAAGATAAATCAATTAAAAATATATGTGGCTGGAGAGATTCGATCATAGAGGCTACGTCACTGCAGTGCAAGACTTTACTAATGAGCTACAAGTGCTTTCTTGTTGTTCAAAAGCAATTTAAATTTATAACTTGTGCTCAGGCTTAGGTGTTCCTTTCTATATTTTTGAAAAAATTATGTACAAAAAGTTTAGGGTTGTTACTGCTTTTCTCCAGAACACTCCGTATCACTACGATAATCCATATTGCTTGGAAATGACCATCATATAGTTACATATGAACTCAAAGAAATTATTTCAGTCGAGGATGGCCGCTGGTTCTGGAGAATTTAGATTGTATTTTTCTCTTTCTTTTTCCTTCTCTCAGGTTGTGAAAGTTTCTTATATTAGGAGAGTACACCTATTATACTTATTGGATAGTCTTCTTCCAAATCTTAGACTGGTGCCTAAAGGTAAGGAAAGAAGAAAATCAATTAGCCTAAGTGCGGTGTACAGAAGGTAAGATGTAGAGACATATAAAGGAATTGAAATGAGAGAAAAGGAAATTGCGATTACTGTCATGAATCTGGATAGTGAAAAAAGCATTACTAGGAATACCCAGCCATCCCCTTGAAACATTTATCTTTCAGATTTTCTGTGTAATTGTTACCGAGAACTGTTTTCCCAATCAATTCTGACTCCAGGGTATGTATTTACCGGATTTAGATCTCACATCCATACGTCATTACAGATACTGAGTAGGAGTAGAATATTGGGAAATGGGTGATTTGATCCTTAATATCGAAATTGGTTGTAATTGGTGATATTGGATTAAATTGTGTGGTTTTGCCTAACGACAAATATTTGGTTTCGAAAAACTATTGTTATGCACCAATTTTTAAAATGAAGTATCTGTATCTGTATTTTATAAAGTGATATATAAATTTTGAAAATTGTGTTCCAAACATTTACCTTTATCAGTTGAGGATAAGATAGGGTGTATTGAAAAACGGTGTAAGACATCCTCGACCAAAATACAGTTTCAACCTACAACGCATGGAATTTGAGTTAATATACTCTTGGGACTTATACAGGAAAATGTATGTTGTCCAGTATCCTTCGGAACAAGGGGATGGTACTCTTACTTCATTCAGGTTTACCTATGAGTTTTCTGGTTTTAGACATGCATTCATTGTAATGCAAGGTCCAAAGATTTTGAAAAGTTTATAGGTATAAGAATAAAGTAGAGAACCATACGTTGAAAATATCAGGATTCTTCGAAGCGATCGAAAATGTAGATACTTATGCTAGGTATTCTATCATAGTAATATTGAGAACACGATTCTCTCTCAGGTTACTCATCCGCAGGTTCGCTCCTTAATGAGTAATACTGTATTGGCATTTTTCCATTTATGATATGCACTGGAAACAACTGCATGATATTTGAATCCGGTTATATCTAAATTAGTGTCTTTAATTCTATATGGATATAGATTGGTTGCATATCTTGAAGTTATTAAGATATGGAGTTATTCGGTTCCTGTTTAAAAGCAGAATCCGGACAAAATCAAGGCACGCTTCGGTAATGGCAGTTTGTGGATTATCCCAAGCATTCGTTAGGATTTTGTTTCTACCATTTTCAAGATCAATAGTTACGTTGTTCTTGACTCGCCACCTTTTTATAAAAGTAAGTTTTTTGCAAGAGAAACTAGTGGGAGTATGATAGAACTGGAAGTGGTTCCAGAACCATAAATGGTTACCGAAAATTTAGTAGAACCTAAGAATTCAATTGGACTTGACAAACCATTAGCTACTTTGCATATTTTAGTAAGTGACCTCAGCCACCTGAGAGATACTTTGGTTTTCTCGTAGACGATGACAGGGAGGTCAGCATCATGGTTATGATGACCTTACTAGTTATCTGCAGGTCATAGGATGTGGTAACTTTCAGGTGACCAAATACTTTATATCCAAAGTGGACTCCATGCACTTCAGCAAATTATAGATTTTGGACTTTGCTGGGTGCTCCTGAAGGGGTAAAACCCATTAGAAGCATAAAACCCATTAGAAGCAAATATATCTTTCGAGATCTGTGCAAGTGGAAAGGTATTAATCTAGTAAGACTAGAATTGTGATTAATCCAAAAATTGTGTTTACCGTAATCAGAAACGGCGTCGCTTTGCAGCTAGCCGGTGAGTACGGGTCGATCCGCAGAGATGTGTAATTTCTTGTTTTTGTGTTATAACGAGTTGATTCAGATTGTTGTTTGGTTTTTGTCGATTGATTTAAAAACTAATTTATGTGATATGAAAGAACTCGTTAGGGTTAGGTCAAAGGTAGGGTTGATGAGATCAATATTTTAACCCCTTTCAATGCCGTTTGATTAAAGCTTTTTTAGAAAATCACAACAATTATTAGCAAAGGGGATTAGGATGATTGGGAAGAAACAAAGTTTCTTCCTCTAGATCCTTGTCCGTCCTTTCCTATTAATTGCTGCAATCTTCATGGACGTCATGTATGTCCGACCTTTTAGACTACGGTTCACCGTTACCTCGTAGGTCGGGTGCCGTAGGGGGCGGATCATACATGCGTGCATGAAGCTTTCGTTTTGAAAATATGTTGGCATTGAAGGAGGTGAGAGATATCCATCTCTCACTCCCTCCCTTGTTCCTAACCCTAACGAGCGAGGATTTTACTCGCTCATTAGGGAATTATTAAAAAGTAACATTTTTGTTGTTTATGTTTTAAAGTGTTACTCTTACGACAGATTAAAATTAGCTGAACTAGTGAACTACAGCAAATAAATGGATAACTAGGGCAAGTAATGATATTAAACTAAGGCAGGAATTAAATAAATTAAAAACTTACAAGAAAAGTTGATGCTCTAAATCTCCCAACAAGTCTGAACTTTTATTGATTGAAAAGAGGCATACATTTTACAGATTTTGAGTACAATTTATAAGCAACCAGTGAAGCTAGGGTTACAGACTCTCGTAGACATGCAATTACAGATTTTCCCCCTAAAAATCCCAACACCCGCACCGACACACCGACACAGAGAATTTGCACCGACACGGGCCTAAGATGGCCGTGGAACCGCGGCAATGGAGCGCTTGGGCCGCGGTTCCGCGGCCCTTTGGTGGGCTTGGCTCACCAACTTCCTGGGCTTGGTTCCTCATATCTTGGGCCTCTCATTTATATACTTATTTTCTCTGTTGGCTTCTTAATTTTTTCCAGATCCTCAGTGAAAACTTGTAAGGATCTTTTAACCGTTTCACTTTGTTTTTCGTCTCGGCTTGAGTAAGATCCGTATGATGGTTGGTCAAAAGTCCATTTCCTGTAGCATCTTTCGTCTTTTTCACTGTATTTGTTCCAAGATCCTGTATCCTGTATCATGCAACAAACGAGCGTAAAAAGTACCTGTTTACTTATAAAATGCATAAAAGTGGGGCGTATGAATTGCAATATTATGATGTGAACAAATTGTTGTAAATATTCTCATCAAATACCCGTTGTGGATTGTGATAAGATTTTTACTTCAGTGTCTATGTTAAAGTCCATACGTATATAACTTGCCACTGTTGCTAGTCATAACTGTGATATCTGGCAAACTCTATCCCCCTGAGAGCCAGGAATTGGACCCAGATTGGAAGAGGGAGGGACTCAAAATCCCAGTGGATGACTATAACATCTTTCCAAATGGGAATTTGGAAATGCACATGTATATGACTCTGCCAGAGGGTTATCGTAGTTAGTGGGAGCAGCAGAAGGTGTGCAAATTGCTTATGTCTATTCGTAAACTAAAGTATGCATAGTGGAGACAGATCATCTGTTTTGATGTGAAAGTCAAGGTGATTGACTTCATCAAAACAACAGCTGAACCTAGTAAGAAGGGTGTAGGGAGTACTGTCCTGAGATTTGGATGACATACTCCAGATAGGAAGTAATGTTCCTATTCTACAATCGGCCAAATTTTGGTTGTCGCATAGTGTTTTCTCTACGTTGGATATGGATAATATATCAGGAATTCTGGTGACTAGATCTATGGTTTTGATATAGATTTGAGAAGTGTTCCAATCTGGGTACTTAGACTGCATTCTAAAAGTAAAATGGACGACTCCTGACGTGATAGTATACCCGCAGGTGATGGAGTCACCCTCTCTAAAGAGATATCTTCTAGACCGATAAGAAGAGAGACTGGCATGAATGACATATCATTTGCTTACGCAATTGAGTTGATCATGCAATGTCTTGTACAAAACCAGATGTTGCTTATACACTTACTGTAATAAGCAGATATTAATCTAACCCTGGAAAAATAAAGAAAAGTAATTATGAACATAAGAGAATGTTCTTGGTATATGGTAATGACAGCCTCCTCCAGAAGGCGGTTATCGGTTCAGGCTTTTAAGGTGACCTGGATGACAGAGATACTGTCAGAGTTTTGAGTTTAGTCTCTTCTGAGGATTTGTATAGTGGATAGCGTTCCAATAGGGATACTGAGGTAAGTATGGTGCAGGATACTGTTATGACTCAATAGAGGATACAGCCCAAGAAGTTTGTTGGATAAAATTGTTCATTTATGAACTTGGTCCCATCAAGTATCCAGACAAATTATTGTGGTGGGGTGTCGCTCAGTTCGGGAGATTGTTCATCTCCGCAAATTTGAGATATAGAGAGAGGAAGTTGGAACCTTGTAGCGAATCCACTTACTAAAGCTATTTCTCGAACACGGATGTTTCACAAATACGCTTTGCGAAACCGATTAGTATAGAAATTGGGTATTCGATAACACACGGGATGTAGGTATGCGATACCGCAATAATTATTAAGTGCAAGTGGAAGATTATTGGATATAGTGTCCTCAAAGCAATTATTGTAATTGCAGGCATGCGATTATGATAATTGAGGGAGGACCTATACAAGCAGAACAATTTTACTCGAGATGATAGTATGCTATCTAGTTTGTCTTTATCATTAATGTGTACACGTTTTACTTGTTATTACGTGTCGCTAATACATAATGATGAAGCCCGTAGGATTTTTGTTTGACTACCAGTATTATGATGGCGATCATATACGTGAGAGCTGGGTAGTCCATAAGCATATCCTTAAATGTCCCTAGTCATGAGAGTATCGAGACTAGGTATCGATATTCCGGAGTAGACTAGTGTATACGTTTTGAGATCCCGACGAGGGGCGGTGGCCGATCTCACAAGTCATTGGTGTTGTGTCACCTAAGATAGTATACAAGTGCTCATTGGAGGTGAGTACACTGGACGGACTCGCCGAGAACTTTTAGATAGTATTATATCTATCGTCAAATGGAAGTTCTTTAGTGGCATGAGCACATGTTAGTATTTTGATCTGAGATCGTCATTTGTCTCGTGTGAGTTCCCCCTGTATTTTGAAAACTACCTTACCACGGCTCAAAAGAGTCATGCAAACAGGTTTTAGTTGGGAACAGTCCCGAGCTACATGGAGGCAGTGAGCGATTGTCGGGGTTTCGTCTTTCCTGGTATTAGGAGCCGATGTCGCACTGTGTTCAGTTGGCTATCACCTTAAATCCGTGGCCACGACAGATTTACTGATATGAGTTCAATATTTTCTCGATTGGTGATGAGCTTAGACTCCGATACGACTTATCGGGTTATTAGGAGTCTGACGTTATCCACCCCCTAGACCCGATATGCGATACTCTTATATAAAGAGACCGGACTGTACGGAGATTGTCATATTCAGTCTCAGTAGGGTACGGAAGAACTTGATTGTTGACCTCCCTTTCGGCATATATCTGGCTAGCCGTTACGTACAGCTAGTGCCGCTGACGTGCTTGTGGTTTTTGGATTTATCCAGTAAATCACTGCCAACGTATTGTCGAGTCTTTAGAGTCTCACACAGAGGGTTTTCCCGGTTCAGGCGATATGATATAGATAACGTATGTTGGTACATACAAAGGGTCCGATTAAATACGTGTACAGGTTATTCGGACTTTAATCGGACGATTGATAATACTAGCGGCTTAGGATTAACCCGGATTATTAAATCAGGTTTTGATTTAATAATTTATATATATATATAATATGTATTCTAATATTATTGTTCACTATTCATTTTCTCTCTCTTGGCTATTCGTATTTTTATATGGATACACGTATATGTATTTCGATACGTATACTAGGTCATATTCAGTATTTATACGGAATTTGTTCTAGAAGATGGACACCTCATTTGTTGATTTTTCTTTATAAAGAAAATCAAAAATGAGGTGGAGGATGACGTGTAAAGAAGTATGGTAGAGAGGTATGACTTTCATTTTATTCTCATAAAATCATTTGGATTTACTATTCTAGTATGGTTGAAAAATCAGTAGCCATTATTCTTTCTACTTTGATTCTTTTTCTATACACAACACTTAGCCATTTTTCTTATCATGGCTACAACTTCTTCACCTCCTCCTCCTTCATCTTAGATGCTCTCTTGAGTTTCAAAATAGAGATAAAAAGATAGTGGAAAATTCTTACATTCCCACTTTCCATTCATAGCGAGCTTGGAGAGTCGGTCGCTTCACTAGGTGAAACCAGAGCTTGGATCGATTCCCTCGGATGGATCATCTTCGGAAAGGGCGGTCGCTATTCAAGCTCGATTCGGACGGCATACAAGAAGCTTGGAGGGGTCTTCCATGATTGGGTAGACACACGTTGAAGGTAATATTCCCTAACCCTTGTTTGCTTGCTTGCTAGTTTTCGTGTTTGGATCGATCACTAGGTTAAAGTCCCTAGTTGCCTTCTCGATAATTTTTGTTTTCCGCTTCCGTATCGACCGCGGCCTCTGCGGCGAGGGCACTAGGGACGTACAAGTGTCTTGTGTGTGTTCCTACTGTACATTAATTACTACCCTACCACGGCTCTAAAGAGCCGTGCAAATATGTTTATTTGGGTACAGTCCCGAAGCACATTGAGGCAGTGAGTGGTCGAAGGGATTCGTCTTTTCGGGTATTGGAAGTTGATGTCGCGCTGTGTTTGATTGACCATAACCAGAATTTCTAGGCTTAGATGGTTGAGATAAACTGATAAGTGTTATCAGTTGTATCTGTAAGTGCACGGCGGCGCCCCGGCCGTCTTTACGAGGCCAAAATGCGGAAACGATGCTTAACTTTAACTTTTGAACCGGCACCACCGCGCACAAAAATCCCGGATCGGGCCATTAATCTAATCCTAGCTAACTAAAGAACGGGTAGAGAGATATACCGAGCGATCCGTGTCCTTCGGTCTTCTCGTCGTCGTCCCGATCTCCCCGCGGATTCTCCGGTCTTCAACTCCTCGTCGGAAAGGCACCACATCCCCGGGTTCTTTTACGGGCTCCCACCTCTGGACCGAGGCAACTCGGGCACGAAGTTGGCGAGTCGACGTGCCCAAGGTTTGCTGTAGAATCAGTGTAGTCCTCTATGTCTCTTGGGGGTTAAAGGAAGTTGCCATTAGTGGAGGATTGAGATGATAGCATTTTTGGAGATAGGGTTGGGGATTTTTGCAAGCACAAGAGAACCAAAAATCCCCCCAAAAATTAGGCAGCTCCCTCAAAGTGGCCGGCCTCACTTGATCAAAAAAGGGAGAGAGAGGAGTGAGTCAAGAGAGGGAAATAATGCAAGAGAGAGAATAGTCATAATCATCAAGAATAATGATCACCCCTAAAACAAACACTCCACCATCCATCATAACACCAAAGGTCAAGCCATCATGAAGCAACAAGTCAATGTGATGGTGGAACCATCATGACACAACAACATGCAAATAACACCCTCCACAAAGCTTATTTGCACATTTGCAAATAAGCCCTCCTCCAACAATTTCCGGCAAAAAAAAGATACAAAGGAAAATGGCCGAAACGGAAATCAAACTGGCAACTCCAAAAAACTAATCCCGTAATAAATTACAGGAAAACCCCGTTACTGTATATACATACCCGCATTTGTACTCCGACCGAATACAAATGCAATGAGACAAAATCTACTCTGTACAATACTAGGATCCGGCTTAAACCAAAGCCCGCTAGTATTATCCGTCCGATCATGATCCGTACAATACCGCACGTATCTGATCGAACCCTGCCATATCTCCATACGGCCTCTACAGCGTTTCGCCCGAAACTTGAGTAACTGTCTGTGGGGTACTCTAAAGACTCGTCAATACTATGGCTATGGATTTAACCACTAGCACGTCAGAAGTATTAGCCATACGTGACGGGCTACCAGCTATTGATAAAAGGGACGTCTGTGAGCGAACTCATCCTAACACCCTGCTGAGCCTGTCAGTGACAATATCCGTACAGTCTGGTCCGTTCGTCTATGAGCATCGCATGGCGGGCCTAGGGGGTTGGTAAAAGTCAGACCCCCAAAAACGGTACAAGTCATGTCGGAGTGTAGCCCAGAATACCCTGAGATACTACTGGAATACCTACCAGTAAATCTCCTGCCTTGGCCAAGGACTTCGTGTAAGGGCTCTTATAGACACAGCGCGACCTCACTCCCAATACCGAGAGAGACGAACCCCTGCAGATCCGCTTACTGCCTCCATGTGGCTCGGGACTGTACCCAACTAAAACCTGTTTGCACGTCTCCTTTGAGCATGGTAGGGTAGTAATCAAAGTACAGTGGGAACTCACACGAGACAAATGACGATCTCAGGTCGATGAACTAACCTGTACACATGTCACCAGGGAACTGCTATCTAACGTCAGGTATAAGACCAACTAGCATGTTCCCGGCGAGTCCTATCCGGTGTACTCATAACCCAATGAGCACCTGCATACATCTTAGGTGAACCAACAAACACCAGTGGCTTGTGAGACCGGCCACCGCCCCTCGTCGGGGTCTCGACTGTATACACTAGTTTACTCTGGAGAATCGATGCCCTGTCTCGAAACTCCCACGACTAGGGACCGTTTAAGGATGTGCTTGTAGACCCTAGCTCCCACGTATATGATCGTCCTCATAATGCCGGTAGTCAAGCAAGAATCCTAGGGGCTCTATCAACGTGCAATAGTGACCTGTAAGGTCACTTAAAACAGTACATGATGATAAAGATAAACCAGATAGCATACTATCATCTTGAGTAAGACTGTCCTACCGGGATAGGTCCTCCCTCAATCATTGCAATCACGTGCCTGTGATCCAATAATTGACTCTGAGGGCACTATCTCCAACAATCTCCCACTTGCACTCAAGGCTAATTATTGCGATGTCGCATACTCGCAGCCCGTGTGATACCGAACACCCAACTCCTCTACTAGTCGGTCTCACAAAACCCGTTTGCGAAACTATTGCGTTCGAGGAATAGCCTCAGTGAGTGGATCCGCTTTGATGTTTCTTTCTATGTCTCTCTATATCTCAAGTTCACGGAGAAACCCATCTCCCGAAATGAGCAACACCTGTCTTAGAATGTATCTGGATATCTGATGGGACCTAGCTCATAAATGAACTCCAAATCAAAACATCTTAGACTGTATCGTCAACTGAACTTAATCAGTATCCTGCGCCATCCTTCCCTCAGTATCCGCTTGGATCACCTGTCCAAAATACTGCCCCTCGTCAGAAGGAAAACTATAACTCTGACGGCCACCCTGTCGTCCAGGTCACCTTAGAAGCCTGGAATGATAACTGTCTCCTGAATGAGGCTGTCGTTATCATCTCCCTAGAACATCCACTTATGTTCTAAAACTGCTTCCTAATGTTTCTCCAGGATTGGATTAATATCAACTTATTGCAGCTCGTGCAAAAACAACATCTGGTGTGGTACTTGGAATCTCATGATTGACTCAATTGCCTAAGCAAGTGATCTGCCAATCATGCACATCCCTCTCTACTTTAGTCTGTAAGACACCTTTAGAGAGGGTGACTCCATCACCTGCAGGTACACTACCGTGCCAGGAGTCGTCCATTCTAAAACACTTGTAGAATGCTGTCTAAGTACCCAGATTGGGAAACTACCCAAATATAGATCTAAAACCATAGATCTAGTAACCAGAATGTCTGATATAATATCCAAGCCTTATGTGGAGAAACTACTGTGTGACAACCAATGAATAACCGATCGTAGTATAGGAATATCACCTCCTACTTTGTGTATGTCATCCATAATACCAGGACATCACACCCTACCACCTTCTTAACAGATCCATCCCCTATTCTGATGAAGTCAAACCTATGACTGTCACATCAGAAATAGATGATCTATCTCCGCTATATCTGCTTTAGTCTATAAATAGACATAAGCCTCTTGTCCACCAATGCTTCCGCTACTCCCACTGACTACGACAACCCTCTGGCAGAGTCATATATACGTGCACTTCTAAAGCTAGTTTAGAAAGACGCTATACTCATCCTCCTGCCGGGTCTCACAGTCTGGAACAACAGCAATGGAAAGTCTGGGTAAACAAGAACCTCCCTTTCACCATCCTTGAGCATACCGGAGTACCTCTCGGGTGCCTGAGGTTACCCACCTTATCTGCGGAGTGGCCAATGGAATGTCAAACCAAATTGAATCTATAGGTTCTTATCAAATTTTTCGTAATCGTTTGCGGTTCTGGAATCACTTCCAGTTCTACCATACTCCCACTACTGTTTTCTGAAAAAATCTATTTTTGTTAAAACTGTGGCGAGTATAGAACAATATCACTATTGATCTTCCAGATGGTAGAAAGTCAACCCTCGTCATAGCCTGGGTCAACCCACAAACAGCCATTACAGAAACGTGCCTTGAGTTATCCAGAGTCTGGTTTTAAGCATAAGCCGGACAACTCCCCGTACCTTAACATCGTTAAGATACGAACTGTTCTATATCCAATATAGAAACAGAGGCACTGATTTAATTGAACCAGATTCAAATCATGCAGCTGTCTCCAGTGCATGTCAACTGAATGGAGAGAGGCCGATCAGCATTACTCAACTTAGGAATGCTTCTAATAATGAGTAATCCGAAAGAGAAGCAAGTTCTCTTAATCATTACTGTCAACTGAATACCATACACAAGTATCTACATCTTCGATCACCTTGAAGAATCCCGATACATGCAACACCTGGTTCTCTACTTTATTCTTATATCTATAACTTCTCAAAACTTAGACCCTGTGTTTCAATGAAACACTTGTCTAAAAACTAGAGAAGTCATAAGTAAACAGAATATAGTACGAGGACCAACCTCTCTGTCCTAATGGACACTGGACAATATACAATACTCTGTATAAGTCCCCTGAGTCTAATAACTCACTCCCTGTATGTCGTAGGTTGAAAACTGTACTTATGGTTAAGAAGAATTACACCGCTGTTTAATGCTCTTTACCTAACCATCAACTGATATAGGTAAATGTCATCGACATAATTTCAAAAAAATAGACGTACAGATATATCAATTTGAAATTAGTGCATTAAAACGGATATTCAAAACCAAATATTTGCCGTCCGGCAAACAACCCAGGTGACTTCCTCAAATATCACCAATTACAACGAATTCCGATATAATGAGGATAATCACCTAATTCCCAATAGCTTACTCCCACTCATCATCTGTAAAACCATACAGATGTGAGAATCATACTTGGTAAATACATACCCTGGAGCAAGTGTCTAATTGGGAAATCAGTTTTCTTTTGACAGTACACAGTGAAACTGAAACATTGAAATGTTTCGTAGGGGTATCCTGGTATTCCTAGTAATGCCTCTTCCATTATCAGATTCACAACTTTAACCGTATATTTCTTTGCCATCTCTCCAAATCCCTTTATATGTCTTTAGTCATTACCTTCTGTACACCCCTTTAGGCCAAATGGTTTTCTTCCTTCCCTACCATTCGGCACCAGCCTATGGTTTGGAAGAAGACTATCCAATAAGCATAATGGGTGTACTGTCCTAATCCTAGGCACTCGCAATGCGAGAGAAGGTGAAGATAAAAGGCAACCGAATAAACCTTATTCCTATTTCTCCTGAACCAGAATCCATCCCCGAACTGGAACAAGTTCCTTTCGAGTTCGTATATAACCATACGATGGAATATCCAATAAACTGTGGATCTTCGTAGTGATACGGAGTGTCCTGGAGAAATACAAAGGTGAAGTGGGAGTGGTAATGAAATACTTGGTTTGGTCGTGAATAGCAGTCGCAATTTACTTTGCCCTCCTTCTAATCCCTTTATTTGTCTTAACTTAATACCTTCTGTACACCATCGTTAGGCTAATTGGTTTTCTTCATTCCCTACCGGTCGGCACCTGCCTATGGTTTGGAAGAAGACTATCCAATTTGCGTAATAGGTGTACTATCCCCTAATCTAAGGGGCACTCGCAACCTGAGAGAAGGTAAAAGGAAAAGACAACTGAATAGTCCTATTCGTTTTCTCCAGAACCGGAAACCATCCTCGAATCTGGAACAAGATCCTTCGATTTCGTATATAACCATACGATGGTTTTATCCAATGGAAGTGGACGTTCGTAGTAATACGGGGTGCCTTGGAGAAAAGGGTAAAAGTAGGAGTGGCAATGAGGTCTGCAACTCAGACAATCCAAAAGCCAGCCTTATAAGAAGGTTCGGTCAACTTGGTCACTGAGTCATAGTCTAGGGTCGGGTCAATGGTCGCTACCAAAGAGAGAGAGAAAAGAAACACTCAGCGTGCACTCTAACCTAGATCAGAATGGTTACCAATTTATCTAATCAGGAAACCTCCCACTGTACCGTCAAATTCTCCTCCAAACCTGAAAGAAGAATTAGTCGGGATCACCCGAGGAGTAAACCAACTCATCAGTGGGAATCGGGATCCAACTATCATCGCATGATAATGTGACGGACTCCGCTCACGTTATTACACTCCAGAAGGTATGCGCATATCTGGCAAGTTTCAGTTTATTTAGAAACTCCCGATGTGATTTCTGCCCCATGCTCTTATGACCTTGACGAAGGCCAACAAATCATAAATCATATGTCAAGTTCTACCCGTCATTATCCAGGTTAATTTGAACCCACCCGTACAAGCCTTTGACTTTGGCCAACAAGGCTATACGACTGTCCCAAACCAACGCATCTATCTATGCAGCAGAAAGGTAACAAGCAGCTACCATACACTATGTCTTGACGAAGGCCAACAAACATAGCACGAATACTACGTGCTACCCGTCTGAAATGACGGAGGGCTACGAATGGTTTCTGGCGAACAACCTTTAACGTAATGAACTTGATATCGTTGAAGGAACCGGATAGCTTTTATAAAAATATAGTAACGAAAACCTTTGCTAAAGAGGTCACTCCCGGTGAAGGGATCTCGGCTCTTTCCCCGTAGAATGAGGTGCAGGATATTCCAACTGAATACCACGATGCAAAGCAAAAGTAATCGGTTATAGTGAAGTTATTGCCCTGACGCAAACTTCTGTCCAAGGGGTCACTCCCGGTGAAGGGATCTCGGCCCTTGCCTCGTCGACTGGGGTGCTGGATATTCATAACCGAATACCACTGTGCAAAACAAAAGTGAACGTCCTTGCAATAACAGCCTTTTTTTTTTGAAAAATTGTTCCAACAACATCAGAATAGGTTTGTTTAACTTGCATTGATCCGAATCAATGCAGTCCCATCAATTGATCACACCAATAAAGAACGAAAATAATGACGTACGTATATGCCATCCGCATTCGCCACTGGGTCCCGTCATTACCCGTTAGGTTAGTTAACTAACGACAGAGCGGGGACTGGACTAGCGCGGATGCAAAACATATACAACATCTACTAGTATATATATCAATATATAATATTCGCTCAAGGCGTGATAAAATGCTACATCACAGAAATGTAATAAGCATCACAGAACAATACAGATATCTGGGATCCCCGGGTTTCACAGAGCCGCTACTGAAACCCGACGTTCTCCTGGTCGTGTGGATAGCCTGTGCAATGAAATCCTAGACCCCTACGGGCGCGGCAAGTTACCCGCCAAAACCTGAAGCGAGGCAGCCCCCTTCAGCAACGTGAATGGACCACCCAGCACTTCACGGAATCCGGCAACTTGGGCACCCCTCCTCGGTCAACCTGTACCCCCTACGAGTGCGGCGAATAGCCCGCCAATTCTAGAGTAAAGCCCCCTCCGTCTCAAAGACATGAGATGCGGGCTCGTTGCCCTCTAGAACCCGGCTATCCGTGCACCCCTCTTTGGGGTAATCCTAATACAGAAAGTAAAATATACATACAACGGGTACAACGATCTCGACCCGGTCGTGCCCAAAAAGAATAATACAAACAGGCAGTGACGGCAGTCCACATGTCGGACGCTCGCCCCGCAATATCAAATGTACATATAAAACAAAACTGTACTAACATTGCATACAGGCTATCCCCCACGACCAATCCGCAACATCACAGCACAACACAAAACATCAACGTGAATGTCACGTTCGCAAATCCGTCTAACCGGGCTATAGAAGTTAGACAGGATTTACCGATCAAGTGACATTCACGGTCGCAGATATAATGTAAATACTGTGAACTAACATGTTTAAAATATTCGATCGACCAAATTTTCCTAAGTGGGCCCCAAGCACTATTGTAGCACTTAAAGAAAATCTGGGCCCAAAAAAAATATTCCAAAACCGCAATTTCCCTGTACAAAGATCACTGTGGAAAAATGGTGCAGTGTTGGCACTATGCTGCGGTGAAACCGCGGCCAGAACAGGGGTTTGGCCGCGGTTCCACAGTCAAGCAACAGTGTCACATCACCATTTTTTCACAGATGTCTTAGAATTTCCTGCTTGTACTTCTGAAACATACTGAAAAATTTTTGGAGCCAAAAATAAATCGACAGAAGGCTGATGCATTGAAATCGTGGGTTTTGGAATTTTGTTCGATCGAAAATGTAAACACATTAGACCAAGCTAGACTAGGTTAATGGCGTGGCTCTGATACCAGTGTAAGTGCACGGCGGCGCCCCGGCCGTCTTTACGAGGCCAAAATGCGGAAACGATGCTTAACTTTAACTTTTGAACCGGCACCATCGAGCATAAAAATCCTGGATCGGGCCATTAATCTAATCCTAACTAACTAAAGAACGGGTAGAGAGATATACCGAGCGATCCGTGTCCTTCGGTCTTCTCGTCGTCGTCCCGATCTCCCCGCGGATTCTTCGATCTTCAACTCCTCGTCGGAAGGGCACCACATCGCCGGGTTCTTTTACGGGCTCCCACCTCTGGACCGAGGCAACTCGGGCACGAAGTTGGCGAGTCGACGTGCCCAAGATTTGCTGTAGAATCAGTGTAGTCCTCTATGTCTCTTGGGGGTTAAAGGAAGTTGCCATTAGTGGAGGATTGAGATGATGGCATTTTTGGAGATGAGGTTGGGGATTTTTGCAAGCACAAGAGAACCAAAATTCCCCCCAAAAATTGGGCAGCCCCCTCAAAGTGGCCGGCCTCACTTGATCAAAAAAAGGAGTGAGAGGAGTGAGTCAAGAGAGGGAAATAATGCAAGAGAGAGAATAGTCATAATCATCAAGAATAATGATCACCCCTAAAACAAACACTCCACCATCCATCATAACACCAAAGGTCAAGCCATCATGAAGCAACGAGTTAATGTGATGGTGGAACCATCATGACACAACAACATGCAAATAACACCCTCCACAAAGCTTATTTGCACATTTGCAAGTAATCCCTCCTCCACCAATTTCCGGCCAAAGAAAGATACAAAGGAAAATGGCCGAAACGGAAATCAAACTGGCAACTCCAAAAAACTGATCCCGTAATAAATTACAGGAAAACCCCGCTACTGTATAGACATACCCACATTTGTACTCCGACCGAATACAAATGCAATGAGACAAAATCTACACTGTACAATACTAGGATCCGGCTTAAACCAAAGCCCGCTAGTATTATCCGTCCGATCATGATCCGTGCAATACCGCACGTATCTGATCGAATCCTGCCATATCTCCATACGGCCTCTACAGCGTTTTGCCCGAAACTTGAGTAACTGTCTGTGGGGGACTCTAAAGACTCGTCAATACTATTGCTGTGGATTTAACCACTAGCACGTCAGAAGTATTAGCCATACGTGACGGGCTACCAGCTATTGACAAAAGGGACGTATGTGAACGAACTCATCCTGACACCCTACTGAGCCTGTCACTGACAATATCCGTACAGTCCGGTCCGTTCGTCTATGAGCATCGCATGGCGGGTCTAGGGGGTTGGTAAAAGTCAAACCCCCAAAAGCGGTACAAGTCGTGTCGGAGTGTAGCCCAGAACACCCTGAGATACTACTGGAATACCTACCAGTAAATCTCCTGCCTTGGCCAAGGACTTCGTGTAAGGGCTCTCCTAGACACAGCGCGACCTCACCCCCAATACCGGGAGAGACGAACCCCTGCAGATTCGCTCACTGCCTCCATGTGTCTCGGGACTGTACCCAACTAAAACCTGTTTGCATGTCTCCTTTGAGCATGGTAGGGTAGTAATCAAAGTACAGTGGGAACTCACACGAGACAAATGACGATCTCAGGTCGATGAACTAACCTGTACACATGTCACCAGGGAACTGCTATCTGACGTCAGGTATAAGACCAACTAGCATGTTCCCGGCGAGTCCTGTCCGGTGTACTCATAACCCAATGAGCACCTGTATACATCTTAGGTGAACCAACTGACACCAGTGGCTTGTGAGACCGGCCACCGCCCCTCGTCGGGGTCTCGACTGTATACACTAGTCTACTCTGGAGAATCGATGTCCTGTCTCGAAACTCCCACGACTAGGGACCGTTTAAGGATGTGCTTGTAGACCCCAGCTCCCACGTACATGATCGCTCTCATACTGCTGGTAGTCAAGCAAGAATCCTAGGGGCTCTATCAACGTGCAATAGTGACCTGTAAGGTCACCTAAAGCAGTACACGATGATAAAGATAAAGCAGATAGCATACTATCATCTTGAGTACGATTATCCTACCGGGATAGGTCCTCCCTCAATCATTGCAATCACGTGCCTGTGATCCAATAATTGACTCTGAGGGCACTATCTCCAACAGTATCTCAAGTGGTTATGAGCTTGACATCAGTACGACTTATCGCGTTATTGAGGTATGACAGTTTCCACCCCCAGACATGGTATGCGACACTCTCTGACGAAGAGACCGAACTGTACGGTGACTGTCGCTGATAGACTCTTATTGCATTTGGATGAGCTTTCTTGTCAACTTTTCTTTTGATTAATACATGGGTAGCCGTTACGTACAGCTAGTTCCGCTGACGTGTTTGTGGGTTAATCCGTGAGGAGATTGATCTAAAAGTGTTTTAGATCAATCGGATATGATTCTAACCTATTGCCAGCGTATTGATTGAGTCTTTAGAGTCTCACACAGAGGTTTTTTATTCTCAAGCGAAACGATGTAGTGTACGTATGGCGATACGTACGGGAGTTCAATTAAATACTTGTATTTGATACTTGTACTTTAATCGGATATTTGATAATACTACCCGGCTTATATTTAAACCGAATTATTAAATCAAGTATTAATTTAATAATACACACACACACACACTAGTATTATGTTCACTTTATATTTCTTTCATTTGTATTGTATATGATACGAATACGGTATATGTATACAATACATATACTTTGTGTCTATGATATACATTTTAGATGTTGTATATATATATATATATATATATATATATATATATAGAGAGAGAGAGAGAGAGAGAGAGAGAGAGAGAGAATAATGGAGAAAATATACCATAGGAGGGAATTTCCTCATATGGCGTCGAAAAAATAAGCCCCCGTCGTGTTTTCCGATCATCGAAACCCATCATGTTCATCGTTATCATCTAAGATATAGGTACACCAAATTTCATGTGATTCTACAACTTTTTCACCGTTGAATTATTGGGTTCAAAATTAACGGTTTACCAACAATAGAACTTTTTACATTGCTAAATCAACGGTGAAAAAGTTATAGAATCACATGAAATTTGGCGTACCCATATCTTAGATGATAACGATGAAGATGATGGATTCCGATCGTCGGAAAACACGATGGGGGATGTATTTTTTCGACGCCATAGGAGGAAATTCCCTCCTATGGCCTCTTTCCTCCGTTATTCTTATATATATATATATATATATATATATATATATATATGAACATTTAGAAGGAGACATCTCATTTCCATTTCTCATTTCCATTTTCTGTTTTGGAAAAAGAAAATGAAAATGAGTCATGAGACAAGTATGGGCTTGGAGGAATGGTGTGCAATATTTTATTGTAAAATATTTTTTCTATTCTTATATGGTTACAAGAATTCCTCTCATTCCAACTATTCTTTTTCTCTCTCCTCCTTCCCTTCCTCCTTCTCCGTTTTCTAGTCCATTCTCTTGTGATGAGAGAAAATGAGAAAAAGAGAGAAAAATAAAGTAAGCTACTACATCTCTTCATCTAATACATTAGCAAAGTATTAGATCAAGTTACTTCACTTGAAGCATTTTTTGGTGAGGTTGGAGCTTGAGTTGGGTTTTCTGCGATGCGGATCATTTTCGGCAAGGAGATTGGCCTGCAAGCTCGTTTCCACGGCAACTGAGTTTTGCATGGGTCTTCGACGATTTGGTGGACACGCTACAAAGGTTGTAACCACCTAAACTCCTCTTTAGTTTTCTTGTTTTTGTTACAATACTAGTATTTGATATGATCTTGAGTTTGGAATTGGTGTTATATTTTCTATAAATTTTTGTTATGCCATTCTGCTCCGCAATTGTTGCGACCCTAGCGTCGATTCTCAACAGGGTTTTCCCCACGACTTGTGCAGGTACTGCAAGTAATCCGATGATGAAATTGCGAAGGCTAAGGCAAGTGTTGTAGAGATGAGATAAGAAACAAAGGGTAATGGAGAGGCAAAGAAAGGAAGAACTTGTCTGTTATATTGAAGAGCTAGAAAAGCAAGACAGAGATCGATATCTTTCCCTTGGAGAGATAGATATCTTCACTCGTGGAGGATAGAGTTAAAAGAAATTTATATGAAAGAAATGATGGATTGGATTCAAAGGGCTAAGGAAAACTGGTTGAAAGAAGGTGATGAAATACAAATTATTTTCATTGGATGGACAATTTGAAAAGGAGGTCAAACTTCATCCATATGATTGAAGACGACGGATATGTCATAACTGATAGGGATAAGATAAGGAAGGTGGTTCTGGGCTACTATAAAAACTTAATGTATTCGACTAAGGAGGTCAGGTTGAAGTTAAAAGAAGAGTTTTTGAATTATTGTGAGAGGTTGGCAGGGAAGAAGAACGAAGAGCTGAGCGCGAGCTTTTTAGAGGAGGAAATTAAGATGGCGGTTTGGGAGCTGGGAGCGGATATGGTGTTAGGACCTGACGGATTCCCCATTTTGTTTTATCGCATCGTTTGGGAGATTGTTAAAGGTAATCTATTAAGGCTGTTTATGGCGATGGAAGAAAATGCACTCAATTTGGAGTGACTAAATTGCTCTGCTTTGGTTCTTATCCAAAAGAAAAGGGAAGCTAGGTTCTTTAAGGATTATAGACCCATGAGCTTGGTGAATTGCTCATGCAAGATGATCTCAAAGGTATTGGCAAATCGTCCGTGTAAAGTTTAATGGGATATTACCAAATACATGCAAACTGGTTTCATGGCGGGACATTACATCATGGATGGTATAGCTATAGCCAATGAGGCTATTCAAGACTCTCGAAAGCGAGAGAAAGATGGATACCTTCTGCAATTAGATTTTATGAAAGCGTATGATATGGTAGATTGTAGGTGCATCTTATAGTGTTTAGAGCTTAACAGTTTTACGTCCAAGTGAAGGTTTGGGATCGAGCTATGGCTATCTTCGTCATCTGCTAACATCTGTATCAATGGTGAAGATACAAATGAGTTTCGATGCAGATGTGGTCTATGAAAAGGGGACTCTCTATCACCGCTCATCTTTACTTTAATGGCCGATGGTCTCGCACACATGATTCAAAGATGTAGGAACATGAGGTTGTTAGAGTGACTAGGTCCAGGAGGCACAAGGACTGATGTTATCAATTTGCAGTATGTTGATGATACATTGCTTTTTGGGAGGCTTTGTGAGAATCGGGCTGCAGTGATTAAATGGATCTTATATTCTTTTGAGCTCTGGTCAGAATTGAACATTAACTTTCATAAGAGGTTGGTGATTTGCTTGAGAGAGTGGTCTGTATGGGGAGAACGTTTTGTCTCAATTTTTAATTGCGAGGCAGAGGATTTCCCTGTCAATTCTTTAGGTTTACCGCTAAGAGCAGGAAAGTTGAAGAAAGCAGACCGGTTGCCGCTAATAGACAGGCCTTCAAGATAGATTGGATGGTTGGAAGGGACAATGTATATCTATAGGTGGAAGGGTGACTTTACTTAATTCGGTTCTGTCAGCAATACTACAATACTACATGTCCTTTTATCTGCTTCCGGATTGGAAGGTTAAAAGGAAACTTTTTGTGGAGAGGGACGTCTTTAGAGAATTGGAAATACCATTTGGTTAGATGGGGAAAAGTTTGTAAATCGAAAAATGAAGGAAGGCTGGGTGTGAAAAACTTAAAGGACATGAATAAGGCTCTGTTAGGGAAATGGTGGTGGAGGTCAGTGGTGGGTGGAAATCATTAACTTAGCCTATGGCAATAATCTTGGTACGGTAAATGCACCCAGTAAGAACGTAGCGACGACGTCTGGTTTTTAAAAAGGAGTTATGTCTGTAATTGAATCTTTCTTTAAAGGTATATCGTATACGATAGGGGATGGAAGTGCGATTAATTTCTGGCGGGATTATTGGTGCGGAGATATTACTTTGCAAGAGAGATTTACTATGCTTTTTGGGTTGCCAAAATATAAGGAGGTGTCGGTTCTAAGCCAATGGAAGGATAACAAGTGATGACCAACGTTTCAAAGGGAATTGATGGTGGACGAGAGAAGACAACGACGCTCACTGATTGATTATCTCGAGACTTGAAAACCAATGGAAAGAGAACAAACATGTCACGACTTGGAAATGGTCGTCAAGTGGGGTTTTCTTTGTCAAATCCTTCTAGAATATTTTAAATTATAGAGGGGTTGAGTCGAGAATTGATTTGAATATCTGGAAGTTCCAAAACCTTTAAAAGTTTGCGTCTTTTGTGGTTGGCTTCAATGATGCTGTCTTGACGAGAGATAATTTAGGCAAGAGGAAGTGGATAGACCACAAGCATTGAGGTATATGTGAGCCACAACCAGAATCAGTGAATCACTTGTTTTTTCGGTGCCCGTTGGCTAAGGGTGTTTAGGATAGGTTTTGGATGTTTTTTGGATTTACAAATCTGGCAGGCATCTTTAGTGATCTCTGGAGTCACTAGAAGATTGAGTTGGATAGAGGGCACTTGGGAAATTGGGAAATCATGGTTTCTACTGCCTGTTGGAATATTTGGCTAGGGTTAATAGAGATTTTAATAATTCAAAGAAATCGATATTGAATATTTTTATGTGACCGAAACCAACACTGAATTCTAGTCTGGTGGTGCTGCAAAAAGAGTCAAGAAAAAGGCAAGGACGGTGTAATACCCAGTTCCTTTTGTACGCCAATAGCCGTATCTATATAAAGTGTTATTTACAAAATTTGTTTATTTATTTTTATATTTATTTTATTGATTTTAAAACCCTAATCCTATCCAATCCATCCCTTTAACTCCCTAATTAAACCAAATTATTCTATATTAAATCCCCTTTACAATCTCTCTTTCATTATCTCATTAAACCGCATTTTAAATAAATCTCATTATGCACCATTTGATTTTCCCCTTAACCTCATTAATCCCCCATAAATTTCCTTTAACACCCAAATCAAATTCTCAATTAAATCTCCAAATTAATCCAATTAAATGCATACTTAATTCTCTCTCTCCCTCTCTGTTCACTCTCTCTCTCTCCTCTCGATCACTCTCTCTCACCCACGTACACTCTCTCTCTCACAGTCACTCCACGTTCACACTCTCCTCCCCACGTCTCTCTCTCTCCCCCCTCTTCTCCCCCCCCCCCTCTCTCTTCTCCCCACTTCTCCCTCCTCTCCCCACGAGAACCCCGAGTTCCCCTGCACCCACGCAACCCAAGCCCCGCCTCGTCGTGACGAAACCCACGCTCGCCACTCCCTCACCTCCTCCTCCCACCACCACTTCTCCCTCACCCTCGTCTGCGCGTCCTCAACCACCTCATCTCTTCCTCCACCTCCTCCCAACACCGCGACCACCACCACTGCACCGCCATAGATTCCACATCCACCTCTTCCGACGATCCCTCTCCTCCCTCACCGACCTACTCTCCACACCCGAACACCACCTCTTGCACACCGAGCCCCATCTCTACCACCTCCTTCTTCTCCAAGTGACCCACCTCCGCCGGCCAAGCACCAACGCCGTCACCACCCCCTGCACCGCCACGTCGCTGCAAACCTTCGTCGGAGCCACTCTCCTCACCTCGTCAGAGCCGTTTCTGCAACATCGCAAGCCCAAGCCCCGACTCCAAGCTCTGGCAAACCCAACACCACCCTCTACCACCGCCAACTCCGACGACCACCACCAATGACTCAAGCCGAGCCCCCGTCATCGCCAGTAACACTGAGCCTCCTCCACCGACGAGCTTGAGCTCAACTCCACCACCTCCCTCCTCTTAAAACCCGAGGCCGAACCCCACCTCCTCCTCCACCATCACCGTCGACTTCTCCTTCTCGCCAACACCAAGCACCATCTCCTCGCCGTCGCACACTACTCGACCGCCTCTGGTGAATCCATGGCCCGTCCTTCATCCGCGTCACCGCCTCCACCGGCATCGTCACCTGCGCCTTCCTCAGCCAAACCATCCACTGCTTCGCTGTATTTGACCTCGGCTCTGGCAATCTCAAGTCGCTAATCCCTAGGAGCCAACCCAGCAAGCCAAGAACCCCCTTTTGGCCGAGCACCACTTGCACCCACCGAGCCATCAAGCACAATATCGAGCTCCATCACCGAGGTCAAGCCCGAACCCTAGCCATGTGTAGACGCACCGTGTCGTGATTGCGCCTGTGCTGTTGTGTTGCCGTGCTTGTGCGATCCGTCGCCTGTGTCATCGTCGCTGTTGTGAAATCGTCGACTCGTCAGGCAAGTTTAAATACTTGCTTCATGCTATTATATTTTCATTTCGATTGCGTTTCATTATTATTATAAGTGTTCGATGCAAACCATAATCCGAAAATCCCCTTAAAATGACGGAAAGTAAGCATAACAGATGGCCCGAGTAATAATGAATATCGTTTAAGATTTTGGTTAGAAAACAATGTCGTTTGCTCACGTAAAATGGTGTCACGATTTCTATCGTAAAACCTGAAAACTTTCATACATGCTACACCGTAAAATTTATAATAAATTATGTATAGATCGGATTGTGGCGTTTCAGGACTCATATCGAAGCTAACGTAATAATCTACTGTAATATATTTTGTTCACTAAATCCTAATGAGTCGTGACAATGAAAATCTGGGAGGATTGCGGCTCTTGACTGCAGTCCAGAGCAGTAATCCCAATTAACCCTTATTTTTAAATCACTGTATATCCTTATTCAAATGTGAGAATGTGCGGAACCCTATATCTTTACGTAGAAAATTGAGTTACCTTTCTTACCCCACTGGTTTCATTGGATTCCTGTTCTTCATGATATTTTTAACACATTTTATAATGCCGATGTGTTCATCTGAATTCTGCAGTGACAGATTTTACACATCAACCTTAACCTGACCATAACTCCCTGTTGACATAGGATATTACTGATCCGTCAATTGCGTTGGAAACCTAACTGATAACCCTAAATATTTTTCAACTATAGTGTTGCCTAATTTTGAAACCAATAAGGTGAAAACCGTGTTACGAAACGAACTTCCAGTTCAAGAATTGGATTTCCAGCAGTGAACACTTAAAATGAAATGATCATAACTAGATAACCGGAAACGTGATTGACGTGAAACCAATTTTGATGGATAGATAATTAAACATACTGCTTACCCATTTTATATTGTTTTGCTTAATTCTGCATGTATGATTTATAGTAAATTATGCAAGTGGTATGACACTGACTGATGATATTCTATTCATATCGTAATTATTGTATTCTCATCATATCATGTAGATGTCATTGCATTGATAACCTAGTGATCGTGTACATTACCCAGTGATAGGTATTAGTGTTTTGATTGTGGCAAGTACGTTAGTGTTAAAGCGTGAATGAATAAGTGAAGTGGCACGTACTTGTACACAATCAGCGGACCCAGTTAACTCATTGCATTGTCGATATTTATGGGACATATATAAGTGTAACTATAACTGGTATGAGACGGTTATGGAAGCACTTATATTAGTATCATAGGTAAGGCGTCAAACGCTGTCCATTTATCTCGGGTACCAGTCGAGACATGCTTGATGGAGATCATGTCTCCAGTTCTCGCGTAGACTTGTCATGGACCGACTAGTATTTAGATTCATGGTTGGTATTTGATGTAGACCACGGGGTGTGGGGTAGTTTGAGTGTGAGTTCAACGGAATCTCGGGATTCCCATTGCCGGCACATACAGCGATTCTGAGAGTCATATGGGTGATATTACTGATTATTAGCAAGCGATTCGGGTCCGTGTTCCCTTGCCCCTGGGGCCCTTCCCTTGGATGGGGGATACTCCTACGTGGTTGACTCTCACACTTGGACTGACGATAGGTTTAGTGAGCTGGACAGTGAGACTTAGAGTCTGATAGGCTTAGTGACATATATTGATTACTGACTCGATACACCTGCCTTACTGTTTACCCGCTTTACCGTTTACCTGTACTGGCTCCTTCATGCTCATATTATCACTTCATGCTTACTGTTTCATATTCATCATTATTACACATGTCACATATGTATTTCTATTTATTGCTATTGTGTCGCTCTGACGACCTGAGTATGTATGCTCAGAGTGAGAAGTGGATTTAGTTTGGATCAGGACCTGACGTACCTTGAGGATATAGCGGACATCTAGATCAGCGACGTCAGCGCCATCCTTCCTTGATCTCTATCTGGTTAGTTTTATACCTGTTTTGATTTAGTGACTGCATTTCTCATTACATGTGCATTGATTACTGATTACCACGTAAAGCTACAAGCCGAAGTGTGACTACGGCAGGATATTTCCTCGACCGTAGGAGCATGGCTGGCCTTGTCAACCCCTCGTATTTCGTATTTTGGGAAGCGGGACGTGACAGACGGTTTCAGAGGATGAGAATTCAATTACGGGTATGTGTAATTCAGCTACCTTTGTTTTGGCAGACGAAAAATCGGGGGACGGAGAAGGTCAAACGTAAGCAAAAACGGTTTCGAGGCACAGTTTATGTGGGAGAAGAGGTTGTTGCTTTCTTTTCACGAGAAAAGGACTTGTATTTAGTGTTTATAGAGGACGTGTTATCCACTATTTTTCTTTCACTTTCTTTTCAATTTTTTTGGAAGACTTTTTTGATGTAGTTTTCATTATACCCTCGTATAATGAAATTTGAGGCCACTTTGCATTCATTTTAATTCAAAAAAGAAGATAAATACTATGGTCCCACTTGTTTGACACTGGTATATAGATCTTATGGATCCCACCATTTTGTCTTTGGATACATTGTGAAAGAATGCAAGCTGGCAAGCAAAACATTACTCTATTATAGCAATGGTGGAAGATAAAAAACAGAGCAATTAAATGAACCCAAACCGCATGCAAATGATCTTGCTATGTTAGTAGCTTGGAGCAAGGGGGAAAACTTTGAAAAATAAACTAATAATAATAATGATAATAATAATAATGTCTTCTTTTGGGACCATAGAATTTATTCTCCTAAACTTCTGAGCAAATATTAAGAAACCAAAATATATTTACAATTTTAGTATTTAGGGTACTAAAACAAAACGAATTAAAAGTCTCAGAACTTGCGTCCTTCTATTTCTTTTTCACAGACCGGACGACCCACCCAAAAAAACATAAAACCCATAAAAGCCCCCAAAATACCCTAAATTTACAACAATACCCCTCTCAATTCCAAAAACTCTTCATTCTTCATTTATCATTTACATATCATAAGAAAACCAAAAAAAATAAAAATAAAAATGAAAGCTTATATTTAGAAAACCGATCTTATATCGGGTTTGGGATCTCAACTGGCGACAACCGTGCCCGATACCCGCACATGAAGCTTCTCACTATTCGACGGGCTTGTAGAGTTCTTGCTTTGGTTCTTAGACATCTTTTCTCTCTTCTCGTCTGCTTCATCGATTTCGATTTGCTCTTGCCTACACTCTTCGCTGCAAAAAGGTGTGTCCCCTCTGCAAAATATCCAAAATACCCTCGTTAGACTCCACTAATTTTTAAGAAATCCCCAAAATACCCACGTCAGACTCGATTGGGATCCCCCGCTCTTCTTGTACCTGCCCGGCAAATCCTAGCCTTTGGATAGAATCCTCATTTAACCGGGTACAAACCGATCATCATAGAATCCGCATTTAATGCTAAAAATTAGAAACGGTCATAGTCACAAATTCGTGATGCGGGAATAATTCGGCGATGTCGAAAATTCGGATTCAGAGAACTATTCGGAAAAAAATCGACAGGTATTCGGAAAAGATTCGGCAAGTGTTCGGGAATAATTTCGAGCAAAAATTAATATATGAAACGCTAGGTTTTGATTTTGTGAATTATTCGCTATTTTTATGAATTATTCGATATTTTTTTCGAATAATTCGGGAATAATTCGCGAATTATTCGACATGTTCGGCAACAGCGATAAATCAGAGATTTAATCGGCCGATCAAAAATTCGTGAATTATTCACGAATTCGCCGAATAATTCGCGAAATATGTGACTGTGGAAGTGGTTATCCACCATCCTCTCCTCTCCTCTCCCGGTCTAATATACAGACGGTTGAGATTTGAAAATAAATAAATAATTATCTTTAATTACACTAACACCATCCATCATGCACCGTGCATAATCCATTTTTATCTTCCTGCAATAGAGACTCTACCGGAAATTAGAATATGGACCATCGGATCTGCATAGCATGGATAAAAAGGGATTAGGGAATTCCGATCCAGAATCTCATCGTACACCACGAATTATCAAATAAATCCCCAAAACACGCTCTCCTTCAAACCGACTAATTTTCAAGAAATCCATAAGATACCTAGATTAGGACATCATGCTCTGCTTGTATCATGTTCTACAAATTTAGATTCTACTTTGTGCCGACTTGTTTTATTTTACATCGGCCATCGTATTTGATACCTCATGAAATCCACAAAATACCCTCTCCAGACTCCACTAATTTTCGTAAAATCCCCAAAATACCCTCGTCGGGCTCCACTAATTTATCTAAAATCCCAGAAATACCCTCATCAGACACCGATAACTTCCATTAAAAAATTAGGGTAGAGGTAAAATGAAAGGGATGTAAAAATAGGGACCTGTACATGAAGATGTCGCGACCGCCGCCGATGGGCTTCTTGCAGAGGTGGCAGGAGTCGAGGAAGTGGTGGTGGGACCCCTCGTCGGAGGAGGAGAAGAAAGAGAAGCGTGTGCCCACCATGGGGGGCTTCCTCCTATGGGAGAAGGAGGGGTATTTTGGGAAAAGCACAGTTGAGGGAGACTCGAGGTCGCAGGCCGAGAGAGAGTCGAAGGAGGAAGACGAAGGAGAGAGGGTGCTGATGCTGCTGCCCTTGCTTTCTTCCATTGATTTGATTTGATTTTCTTTTTTGAAGTCCTTGAAGTGTTTTTGAGGAAGAAGAAAGGGAGTTGTGGGTTTATAAAGGAGTGGAGAGAGTGGGGTTGGGGGATTTTAGTAATTAGAGAAATGTTTAGGGAGTTATTTAAAAAAAGAAAGATGTGAAATATGTAATATATCAGGAATTGCAACAAAAAAATGTTTTTTTTTTATTTTTGGGTAAATTTCACTTAAATACTCTTAATTATTAATTATTGGAATTTTCATTAATACCTTAAAGTTTGTAAATTACAAATATATACATTAAACTATCCTTATTTTTTACTAAAATACCCTCGTAAATTTTCCATTTAGTTTGCTGCTGGATTGTTGATGACGTGTCTTATTTCAAGACGAAATAACCCTGCTGCATTGTTTATGAGGCATTTTTCTCGCTTTTTTCTGCTATTTCTTTCCTCCTTTGCACCGTCTGCTTCCATTTTTTCCTTCTTGTGAAGTTTGTGGTTTAAAATTTAAAGTTAATTGTAATATTGTGGATTTTTCCGAATAGGAAGATGAGCCGAGAAGATGGACTTATGTTATGTTTGTTTTTTAAAACTGATATGAGAGTTAGGTTAGACCTTGTTTTAATTTAATAGTGGAACGGTAAAATGCAAAACACCTTTAATAGCGCTAGGGTCCTGGTAAACTAAACTTTAATATATATATATTTATTAGTGGAAAACGCCAATAGGTTTTTTTTCCGGCACCGTCCTGTTGGTCCTAACCTAACCACACAACACACCCCTCGCATACCACAAAACAAGCACATAGCACACACGCACCAAGAGACCCATGAATTTGTCCCGAAAGCGCTGCTTTGTGGCCACTTATTCTTTTGAGTTCGAACCCCGCACTCTTCCCAAGAGGGAAAATACCGATATTTAAGGGAGCTTTATTGATATATACCTTTTATTTTTCTTTTTACCATCCATGTAGACCGTCTTTCAGCGTTATATTTTCGGGCCATCATTATGTGTTATGTTATAGGGTTTAGAGAGAGATTCCATTTACGTGTCATGATCAATTGGGATGTAATGGTTATTGAGCCGGTAAAGGCCACATAGATTGAAAAAGTATCGGTGCTTTTAGATTAATCATTATTACATTTTTGTAAAATATAGACAATCTCATTTAAGTGGTTATGATTTATTGCAGTTGCTTCACTAATTGCGAATAGATTTTAAATTGATTGATCAAATTGTTATTAGATCTCCATCTTATGATGTTTATACATCAGTTAGGAGGTGTCCTTTTTACTATTCTTTTTCTTGTGATGTTTTTTCTTAACAAAAACTGATTTGTCAAATTAAGCGTCAACACAAAAAAAACACGGAGAGTAGGTTAGATATCGTAAAAGAGAATGGTGCCTTGTTGCATTATGGTAATTGTAGTTATTGACAAACATAGCCGAAACATGTCAAATCTATATATTTTTTCAAGCGGACTTTAAGTTTTCAAGAACACTTTTACGCTAACTGATGTGGCAGGTGAAATAGAAATTACATAATATTATAACACAAAAGGTTATTACTACTTCGTTGGATTATCGTCAGGCCAATTAAGCTTTTTCTTTTGTTTAGGTTTACAGACTACTGGTT
Source organism: Agapanthus africanus (assembly GCA_030015575.1). Lineage (NCBI taxonomy): Eukaryota > Viridiplantae > Streptophyta > Magnoliopsida > Asparagales > Amaryllidaceae > Agapanthus > Agapanthus africanus. The sequence goes on along the minus strand of JASDDO010000024.1, from coordinate 870,457,752 downwards.
GAGTTCGTTTACCGGAGTATAAATTCATTTTCAATCTTATATCATACTATCATCATCTCATCATGAATTTAGTTTTTCTTTTTTAATGAGAGGGTGTCATAACTATTTTTCTATCAATTAAGCTGATACCAGCAGGATTTGAAACTCCGGATTTCTTGCCCAGCTAAAAAAGACTTGACCATTAGTCCTGTCATGTCTATTTAATTTTCATCCAACGATCAAGGCTTGTATACAAACAAATTCTCTTTATGAAATATTCTGTTGAATTTTTATTGACAAACAAACAAATCCCATTAAGTGAGAGAGCGAGACGAGGAGGAAAGCGCCGGGGCGCGCGGGGGGCGGGGGGCGGCATTGTGAATCCGTAGTCCTTGGGCCCAACACGTTGCGTGCTTTTGAAGATCTTAAGAAAAGGAGACAATGATTTATGCACATAAGCCTCTCTAAAATGCTATTTTTCTCCCTATATCTGTATCCCATCATCTATGGTTTATTATGGAAAGTCGTTACTTTAAGCAACCTAGGTGCTGAGTACCCCTCCCGGCTTTTCTGTTAAGTGTATGTCATTTTTAACGACGTAATCACAACAGGGATGGCGTCATTAATTGACATGCACCCTACCATTATAAGGATAGTGGGAAATCAAAACCCCACGGTAGGTTTGGCATTTCGCATGTTCAAGAACATTATTGTATGGATGTTGGTATCTCTAATTTACAGGGTGCAACAAAACTATTGGGCTAAATTGCATGTGTAATACCCAGTAGCTGTCGTCATTTGAAGCTTTTCTTTTCCTCTGTGGAACCCTGGCTTCGCTTCTTGCTTCCTGTTAGGCGGAAAGGAAGTATTGGCTAATATTCTTTCCCGATACTGTAAAGAGGGCTATTGGAACTGGGGAATATACATTTTCGTTGTATAAATCTAAACTCTATTTTACTGTATGTTTTTCTGTTAGTTATATGTATGCCCTAGAGGCCATTACTATACATAGGATGTATATTGTAGTGGATGCTGGGACATATATAGGGAGGAATTTCTTGCTCGACATGATAGTATGCTATCTGGTTGATTTTTACCTTAACGTGTATACTGATTGTCTCTCTATTACATGTTGGTAAAGCCCTTAGGATCTGTACTTGACTACCTGGACTATGATGCGGATCATACTAGTGGGGACATGGTAGTCCATAAGTACATCCTTCAAAGTCCCTAGTCGTGGGTGTATCGAGACGGGGCATCGATATACCAGTGTAGACTAGCGTATACCTTCTCGACCCATACAGATGGGCGATGGATGATCCCATATCCATTGGTGTTTGACATCAGAGATGATATACGGGTGCTCAGTGGAGACTGGGTACACTGGACGGACTCGCCGAGAACTCCCAGATGGTATTATACCTTACGTCAGATGGCAGTTCTCTGGTGACACTGGTACAGAGTAGTCTGTTGACCCGAGATCGTCATAGAGTCTTGTGTGGTTCCCACTGTGCTTTGATTTCCATCTTACCACATCCAAGAGGGCATGCAAAACGGTGGTTTTTGGGTACAGTCCCGAGTCACATGGAGGCAATAAGCGATAGGAGGGGATTCGTCTCTCCCGGTATAGGGAGTTGATGTTGCGCTGTGTTCGATTGGCTATAACAGGAAATCCCTGGCCAGGGTTGCTGAGATTTACTGGTAAGTGTTACCAGTAGTTTCTCGAATTGTTATAGACCTCATATCGACACGACTTATCGAGCTATTGGGGTCTGACGTTTACCACCCCTAGGCAAGATATGCGACATATCAGACGATCAGACCGGACTGTACGGTAGTGTTACTGGTTGGATTCACTGGAGTATGAGCGGGCTTGCTCGTCGATCTTCAGATCGCTCAATACCCGGGTGGCCGTTACGTTTAGCAGACCGCTTGCGGCTTGTGGGTGCTTGATATGATCATCACCTGCTGCCGGCGTATTGACGAGTCTTTAGAGTCCTATACAGAGATTTCCTGGTTCAAGCGAAACGAAATAGGAGCGCATATGAGATATGTGCGGGACCGAGAATAATGCGTGTATGTGATACCGTATTCTATTCTCGCGATGAATGTGTCGAATGGTTGTATGCGATATAACCTAGTTATCGAATCGAGGATTGATTCGATAAGCCGATACATTGTATACTAGTCGGTTGTGTGCGACATGACCGGATCATTGAATCAAGTGTTGATTTAATTATTTAATGCATAATTATATATTTGATATATTACTTTGCATTAACTAGTATCGGTTCACTTTAAATGGATTTTCTCGCTCGGAAGTGCACATTGTATATTCGATATAGTTTTGTGCACTTGATTGTATCATGTTTGATGATACATGCTAGTTTAGGTTTGTGTAAAGAATTAAACCATGGTTACTTAAGTGGTTAGGGTTTCATTTCCTTTTCTTATTTATTTATCTATTTATTTCATTTAGAAAAGATAAAGAGAAAAGAATGGTTGCTAGTTTTGTTTTATTTGAAGCTTCTTGAAGCTTTGAACAAGTCCACCATTCTTGTCTCTTCTCTAACCCTAACCACTCATCTAACCTTAGTTAATTCTCTACAACTAACCATGGTTTGCTTATGATAAGAATGGATTTTCTTTTCTATTTTAATAATTCTTATCATAACATTTATCTTCTTCTTCATCTTCTTCTTCAAGAAGAAGCTTGCCTCCATCAATGGTAAAGTGAGAAAATGAGTGAGAAATCCAAATCTAAAGTGAACCCACCTCCTATTTCTTCATCCTCTACCTCTTGCCAAGTAGTAGAGTATGTTTCCTTCACAAGTTTTCATGGCTTGGTGAAGGTGGAGCTTGATCTAGCGATGCCTCGACGTAGATCATCTTCGGCACGTTGTCGACGACCTAGCCCGGTCTTTTCTCCGATGAAACCACCGTGAGAGTCATGGTTCGATTTGGACAGCGGAGAGGACTTCATTGCGGAGCCGTGGAGGTGGAGCACCGGATCTACAAAGGTTGTATTTCCGTATTCTCTATAGTTAAGTGTTAACTAGTTTACTTTTCGCCTAAACATCTAGCCAACAATCCGTAGTTTAGGGTTTCTCGGCACCGTAAATTTTGAAATTGGCATGGTTGATGCCTTGTGAGACCTCATTAGGGTGCTTAGGAACCCTACAGTGGTATCAGAGCCTAGCTAGAGCCTTAGGCGAAGTCTAGACGGAATTTGAAGTCCGAACGAACCGAAAACCCAACCCGGAAAATGCTCTCTGTCCTTTTTCTAAAATCTGGGATTTTTCGAAAATAAAAATATGCAGAAAAATTAGCAGTGAATCCTAAGAATAACTGTGCAACACGAGTCCATAATTCCATCATTCCGCCGCGTTTCCGCGGCACGAGCCTGGCTCGTGCGGCGGATCCGCGGCAGGTTTGTCGTTTTGTGCGCCTAATTCTGCAAAGTAATTCTTAGTTTTGTGTGCTGGTTTTCCTGGGAATTTTTAATATTTTTTCCAGAGTTGAATTTTCTGGGTTGATTTGGGGATTCGGTGTTTCGATCGGAGTATCAGATTTTGTCTATGTGGCTTTCCGGATAAATTTTAGAATATGTTAAAAGGTTCGACCGGATATTAATACCCAATTTTTCCCCTGTCAGGAAATTTCCAAGTGTTGGATTTTTCGGTAGTTTGACGACGTTCTAAGTAGTGCAAGTAACGCGATGGACCCTCTAGAAGACAACAAACCTTAACTCGATTATGTGACCGTCTTGAACTGCCCTTTGAACCTTCGGGTTTGGGGCAGTACGGCGTGCCACATGTGAGGCGTTGGCTTGACCCTTCTACGGCTGGACCGTTGGTACTGAGGCACGAACTGAATGTTGTTAGACTCATTTCATGTGTTGATCTGTATCGGGAAAACTTGGGTGTTCGAATGTTCGATCGGAAAGTTTAACATTTTCTAATTATCTGGAATGGGATACAATAATTGGAATTCACAAGTAGTTATGAGATAACTGAATGAATGTTATAAACATAGCAGGTTAGTCTCACTTGATCGGTTGCCACGGAATTTTGATGTGATCAAAAGTCCGTCGCAATCACGTAGCGTACGCGGATACTCGCCGATAAACTTAATAGACAGCCTCGCTCCATAGCCCCGACCAAGTGACTGTAGGAGAACCCCGTCGCCGAAAGCATCCGTTCGGATGCTCGCGGCAGCGGTGTTCCACCTTGGTGCACTTCGTCGACGGTATCGGGGGTGCGGCCATCTACTGAAGTTTGCGACAAGCATTCGATCAGGATGTCGGGAATCTTGTTGAATTGCCCAACTTCGTATTGAAAAGTGTTTTCGATTTTTGAGACTAAAATGCGGGGTTTATAATTGTTAGGCATGCGATGTCTAAGTAGTTCATTTGGTCAGGCATGCGATGTCTGAGGTGGTTGCGGATTCCAACTGTTGTAGTTTTACACTTTCTTTTCTGTGACCGTAAGTGTAATATGTGATATCGCCGGTTTCGTTGCTATATGTCAACGACAATTGTGATGGACATATTTACTTACGTTGATGACATGTGATGTTATGTGTTGCTGGATATGTTATATTGGATCGTCGTGTTTGAATAGCCGGGGGTTTTTATGTGAGATGAGTGTTTTTCATTTTCATTCATGTAAAAACTTGTATGTAATATTCTTTTATTGGGGCGCTTCCAGGTTGCGGAAGTAGTCACCTTTTGTATATTATTTACTTTTCCGCACTAGGATAGACCCAAGGAGGGGAGCACAAGTAACCGGGTTCTGGAGTCCAGTGGGAGACCAACTCGAGGAGTCGAGTCCGGGTCTCCTAACTCTAGAATTGGCAGGGTTGCTTGCCTCTCTCGTAGGGGTCTAGGGGTATGGGTTTGGCTATTCATCACGACCGTGGAATCCGTGTTTTATACTGGCTCGTATTGAAAACACGGACGTCCTAGTATATCCAATATTTCATATGTTCTTCTGCTGCGATATCTGTGATGTGATCATGTGATGTTCTGTGATAGATACAGTATATAGTATATATGATATATTATATAGACGTTACTTATGTTTTACACCCGTGCTAGCCCTGCCCCGCTCTGCCGTTAGTTACCTAACCTAACGGTGCACGAGGGGATATCGAGGCGAATGCGGATGGCATAAGTGTACGTCATATTTATCTGTGATGTTTAGGTACTTAAATGATGGGACTTCATTAATGTGATTAATGAAGTAAAAGAAACCTAAGATGTTGTAGAATCGAATTTCAAAATAAAAAGGGTAGCTACAGTTCTTGCTTTGCACAGCGGTATATATGATATATCCTGCACCTTATTCGATGAGGAAAGGACCGAGATCCCTTCACCGGGAGTGACTCCTTTAGCAATAACTGGCAGATGCTACACACTCGGTTTGTCTTTTGATTGCTTTTAAGTGTTTTTGCTTTGCACAGTGATATATATGATATATCCCGCACCTCATTCGACGAGGAAAGGACCGACGATCCCTTCACCGGGAGTGACTCCTTCAGCAAAACTAAAAAGCCTCAAAAACACTCCATTTCAAAATTCATTCGATCCTACGACGATATCAAATTCATTACGCAATAGGTTTTCAGAAAAACCTGTCGTAGCCCTCCGTCATTTCAGATAAATCCTGTTTAGTATTCGTGCTGCGTTTGTTGACCCTGTCAAGGCGCAGTGTGCGGTAGCTAACCAGTATTTATCTGCTTATGCATATGATGCAGATTGGGTTAGGGTAGTCGTGCGGCCTTGTTGACCTTGTCAAGGGTCGTGCGGGTGGGTTTGATTCAATCAAGAAATGACGGGTTGAACTTGACTTGCGGTCTATGGTTTGTTGACCTTGTCAAGGTCATAGATCGCTCGGGGCAAAACATTATCGGGAATTTCAAGTGTTGAAATTTGCAATGAGATTGCATACCTTCTATGAGATAGTTGGATCCCGATACCCGCTGCGAGTAAGAGTTACTCCTGGGAGAGTTTTATACATTACAATTAGCCGATCAAGTAGGTGTCTAGAAAGGTGTCAACGAGGTTACGCCTCTGGGAAAACGAGGTTTACAGTAATTAGGTTCGTGCGAAAGCACGGGGGACCTCCCTCAAAGTACCGACACTGGCCTGGCTGAAAGATTGGCGAACTTGTAGTGTGTAATTAATCCCGGCTAGTCTTTCCTTTTAGGGTTTGAAGGAAGATTTGATAAAAAGCAGTGGGAGCCATCCTGATTAGATAAAATAATAACCAATCTATTCTTGTAAGAGCGCACGCTGAGTGTTTTCTTCTCTCTCTCTCCTGGTAGCGACCATATCACGCCTTAATCAAGATAATAATACGGATTATTGACCAAACCCGCTTGTTATACTGAGCTGGGGAACGTTGGTCCCGCTCCAACTTATAATTGTTATAAGACAGAGCAGGAAATTGAGGAATACCAGATTTCCCGTGCCGCCCAAACGAAGAGAGTGCATGCTGATGCATCATCTTCGGGTTTGTTCATTATACCGAACTGTTTCTCAGTATCCTTTACGTCCTGGGTATGTGATACCAGATCAGGATCCCAGATATGTAATCTGTTACATAGGGCTACAGACAGGTAGAGAACTGAGAACGGGTGATAAGTTTCATGAGGCAGAAAACGGGGCAAGTGTTGCAGCCAAGTCTGTTGGTCACTGTCACCCTGTATTACCAATACATTGATTCTGAACGAATGTTATTAGATACCGAACCTGATATACAAAATCATATCAGTCTCTTTATTAGTAAAGAAATGATATAATTCTGTATTGTTGGATAATGTTTTGAACATTTCCTATATCAAAAGTTGATCGGTTCAGGCACGTTATCTAAAAGCGTTGATGTTCTAAACCAAACTACAGTTCTTAGTATATGGAACACACATAAGAGGAAGAGTTCAGAAATGAACGGATCCTTCTTAAGGTATTGTAGACTAGGTCAGATCAATGTGACCCGACTAGCTGAAGTTACATGTAGATGCATATTTAAATCAGTTTGAATCTACATCTTGTGAAACTTGCCAGTCATGTCACAAAGATATAATGACACTAGCTCTGTTTATTGGAAACAGAGAAAGAGTTAGTAAACTCTTGGGATGATACATGTTGATGTATGTAGGTCCCATGTCTACACATGCCAAGACCGGTTCTTTGTACTTCATTACATTCTCTGATAATCTCTCAAGATTCAGACATATGTTCCTGTTGAAACACAAGTCCGAACCTTTTGAAATATTCATAGAATATAAGTTAGAAGTAGAGAACCAATAAGGGTATAAGTTTTATGTCCTTTGATGTGATCGAGGAGGAGAATACTTGAGCACGGAAATCCTGGACTTTTCTAAAGGAGAATGAGATTCTCTCTCAGCATTACTCCTCCGTATACACCATTGCACGATGGTATATCGGGGTGGAGCACCCTATGTGATAAGGTGTGCTCTATGATGAGTAATACTGAGCTACCTATTTCCTTTTGGGTGTTATGCACTTGAGAAGCTGCATACCTATTGAATAGGGTTCCAATCAAATAAGTTTCCTACCATTTCATATGTGATATGGAAAGGGAAGAGCCCATGTCTTAAGCTAGTTAAGATTTGGGGTTGTCCGGCCTATGTCTAAAAGGCAAAATCCGGACAAGCTCGAGGCAAGGTCTGTTATGTAGAACTGGAAATGTTCCAGCTATACAAACTGCAGCTGATGATTTGAAAGAACCAAAGGATTCAATAGTTACCAACGAACCTCAGCCTCTCCGCCGATCTAGTAGGGTTCTTCACCCACCTGAGAGATACTTCTGTTTCTCTATGACAGTGGGAGCGAGGATTGCATCATGAGATGATGACCCAACTAGCTTCGAGCTGGCCATCGGGAGTAAGACTCTGTAAGAATGGCTGGATGTTTATCGATCTGAGATGGAATCCTTATACACCAACAAAGTATAGACTTTGGTTGCTATATCTGAAGGGTTAAATCCCCATCAGGAGCAAGTATATCTTGAGAAGATTACTTGGTGTAGATGGAAAAGTTGAGATTTTCAAAGCTGGACTTGTTAAAGGTTTTCGTCATCGACCAAGCATGGATAATGATGAAACCTTTTCAAGTAGCTATGCTTAAGTCCATCCAGATCCTACTTGCCACGGCTGCATACCATGACTACGATATCTGGTGGTTGGGTGTCATGACTGCTTTTCTAAATGATGTTTTAGAAGAGTGCGTCTATAAGTACACAGCCAGAGGGCTTCGTAAACAGTGGGAGCAGCGGAAACGTGTGCAAGATACTTTATAGGATAAAGCAGGCATCGCGGAGTAGGATCATCTGTTTTGATGGATAAGTCAAAGAAGTTGACATCATCAAAATGGTAGATGATCCTTGTATAAACAAAAAGGTAGTAGGGAGTATTGTGACGATCCTCGTAGAGTACGTGGATGACATACTCTTGATAGGGAAGGAGTTTCCTATGCTACGATCGATCAATCTCCGCCTATCACAATGATTCTCCATATAGGATCAAAGTGATACCTCCTAAATCCTGGATTTTGGATCTATGAGATAGATCTAAATGGATGTTAGGATTCTCACTAGTTGTAGTGAGATGGTATCAATTGATCCTGGGGAAAATCACTGGAAGTGTTCCAGGGTGATAAAGACGACTGAATGTCAGTCACAGGCATTGTCTATACCCTTAGTAAAGGGACGGTATGTTGGAAGAGTTCCAAGCTAGATACCGTGGCTAACTAGAGGATAAAGGCTGGATACATCGCTACTTAAAATGCTACCAAAGAGGTTGTCTGGGTGTATATTAGTTCATCAGATGAACTTAGTTCCTTCCATTGTGTGACAATGGAGTTGTGGCTTATGCCAAGGAACGTCCGTTCCATCAGTGATCCAGACATATTCTAAGGCAGTGTCACCTGATCATGGAGATAGTTGATCTCCAGGGGATCGAGGCAAGGAGAGTAGACTCAAAGGACAACACAGCGGATCCACTCACAAAGGCCTGTTCCCAGAGAGAGATTTTTATGGGATGGTTGAGTATGAGATACTACAACCACTGCTACAGATGGCCCTAGTGCAAGTGGGAGATTGTTAGTTATATGTATGCCCTAGAGGCCATTACTATACATAGGATGTATATTGTAGTGGATGCTGGGACATATATAGGGAGGACTTTCTTGCTCGACATGATAGTATGCTATCTGGTTGATCTTTACCTTAACGTGTATACTGATTGTCTCTCTGTTACATGTTGGTAAAGCCCTTAGGATCTGTACTTGACTACCTGGACTATAATGCGGATCATACTAGTGGGGACATGGTAGTCCATAAGTACATCCTTCAAAGTCCCTAGTCGTGGGTGTATCGAGACGGGGCATCGATATACCAGTGTAGACTAGCGTATACCTTCTCGACCCATACAGATGGGCGATGGATGATCCCATATCCATTGGTGTTTGACATCAGAGATGATATACGGGTGCTCAGTGGAGACTGGGTACACTGGACGGACTCGCCGAGAACTCCCAGATGGTATTATACCTTACGTCAGATGGCAGTTCTCTGGTGACACTGGTACAGAGTAGTCTGTTGACCCGAGATCGTCATAGAGTCTTGTGTGGTTCCCACTGTGCTTTGATTTCCATCTTACCACGTCCAAGAGGGCATGCAAAACGGTGGTTTTTGGGTACAGTCCCGAGTCACATGGAGGCAATGAGCGATAGGAGGGGATTCGTCTCTCCCGGTATAGGGAGTTGATGTTGCGCTGTGTTCGATTGGCTATAACAGGAAATCCCTGGCCAGGGTTGCTGAGATTTACTGGTAAGTGTTACCAGTAGTTTCTCGAATTGTTATAGACCTCATATCGACACGACTTATCGAGCTATTGGGGTCTGACGTTTACCACCCCTAGGCAAGATATGCGACATATCAGACGATCAGACCGGACTGTACGGTAGTGTTACTGGTTGGATTCACTGGAGTATGAGCGGGCTTGCTCGTCGATCTTCAGATCGCTCAATACCCGGGTGGCCGTTACGTTTAGCAGACCGCTTGCGGCTTGTGGGTGCTTGATATGATCATCACCTGCTGCCGGCGTATTGACGAGTCTTTAGAGTCCTACACAGAGGTTTCCTGGTTCAAGCGAAACGAAATAGGAGCGCATATGAGATATGTGCGGGACCGAGAATAATGCGTGTATGTGATACCGTATTCTATTCTCGTGATGAATGTGTCGAATGGTTGTATGCGATATAACCTAGTTATCGAATCGAGGATTGATTCGATAAGCCGATACATTGTATACTAGTCGGTTGTGTGCGACATGACCGGATCATTGAATCAAGTGTTGATTTAATTATTTAATGCATAATTATATATTTGATATATTACTTTGCATTAACTAGTATCGGTTCACTTTAAATGGATTTTCTCGCTCGGAAGTGCACATTGTATATTCGATATAGTTTTGTGCACTTGATTGTATCATGTTTGATGATACATGCTAGTTTAGGTTTGTGTAAAGAATTAAACCATGGTTACTTAAGTGGTTAGGGTTTCATTTCCTTTTCTTATTTATTTATCTATTTATTTCATTTAGAAAAGATAAAGAGAAAAGAATGGTTGCTAGTTTTGTTTTATTTGAAGCTTCTTGAAGCTTTGAACAAGTCCACCATTCTTGTCTCTTCTCTAACCCTAACCACTCATCTAACCTTAGTTAATTCTCTACAACTAACCATGGTTTGCTTATGATAAGAATGGATTTTCTTTTCTATTTTAATAATTCTTATCATAACATTTATCTTCTTCTTCATCTTCTTCTTCAAGAAGAAGCTTGCCTCCATCAATGGTAAAGTGAGAAAATGAGTGAGAAATCCAAATCTAAAGTGAACCCACCTCCTATTTCTTCATCCTCTACCTCTTGCCAAGTAGTAGAGTGTGTTTCCTTCACAAGTTTTCATGGCTTGGTGAAGGTGGAGCTTGATCTAGCGATGCCTCGACGTAGATCATCTTCGGCACGTTGTCGACGACCTAGCCCGGTCTTTTCTCCGATGAAACCACCGTGAGAGTCATGGTTCGATTTGGACAGCGGAGAGGACTTCATTGCGGAGCCGTGGAGGTGGAGCACCGGATCTACAAAGGTTGTATTTCCGTATTCTCTATAGTTAAGTGTTAACTAGTTTACTTTTCGCCTAAACATCTAGCCAACAATCCGTAGTTTAGGGTTTCTCGGCACCGTAAATTTTGAAATTGGCATGGTTGATGCCTTGTGAGACCTCATTAGGGTGCCTAGGAACCCTATTATGCCAATGTTGAAATTTTACTGCTTATTGTTGTTATATATAATATACACTGCCTATGTTCATTTCAAGTAAAATTAACCTACATATATAAATAACTTATTATGTTACTTTATTGGTATTACCTGTATATTAGTTTTCCCAAACTAATTATATTCCCAACCTTAAACCCCAACACTCAGCATAGCCCCTATTTTCCCCCTCTCTATTATCTTTTCCATGAGCCGGTCCAAAGCCCACAACCCAAACCCTTCCATAAAGCCCCACTCCCTCCAAACCCGACCCGACCCGAGAAAACCCGACCCGAACCCTCACCCTTACCCTTTCTTTTTCTCCCCCTCATTCTTTCCCGCCTCTTTCTCAGCCCACGACCCGTTCCCTCTCACCCTAAATCCTCGTGCCCCTCCACGACGACAGCGACCACGTCTTCGCCTCCCTTAACTACCCGCGTGATCCCCTCGCCAAACTCCCCCATCTCCTCAACGTCTCCCTCGGCTCTCTCGCCCACCTTCATCACCACAACGAGCTCCTCCTTCAACCTCATCACCATCGACCCCTCCTTCCATAGCCAAGCCTCCTCCTTTTTCTTGTTCGAATTACGTCGTTTGCCCTCTTCTCCTTCCCCATTCCTCCATCACGTCACTGACGAACCTTCCTACAAATCACCACCGAACCCACCTTCTTTGTCAAACTCCACAACCCACCATCTCTCGCAACCTTGAGCCACCCCCGGCCACCGCGCTCATCATCGACGACGCTCTCTTCGACCCCACTTCCTCGAGCTCCCCTCGCCACCACACCCGCACCTCTACCTTCGACCCCATCACCGTTGCCCTAACCATCTCCTTCACCAACAACCGAACTCAAACCCAATCCTCATCGCCCTCCAAACCAACACCTCAAACCCAACCGCCAACACCCTCGTCGGTGCCCCACTGCCTCGTCTCCTTTCACTTCATCACTGACCACCAGCTCCGGCCATCACCCGTTGCTGCAACCACCGGCAAACCCCTCCTCCCTTCACCACCCTCATCAACACCACCGTTGCACCCATTGCTGCCGGCACCTTTCAGAAACCACCACCACCTTGAGAGCCCCATCGCATCTGCCTGCTCCGGCCACCTGAACACCCAGAGCACCACCGTAGCAGCCTCCTCTCGATGCTGCCATCATCGCCATCGCTGTCGTCACCTCCTCCTTCATCTCGACCTACGTCCCAAATCTTTCCCGAGCTAACTCTTAGCAATCGCGGAGCTACTGCCGTCTGAGCTCCCCGTCGCGACCACCGCGACCCCAGCCCGCGCCGCAGCTAACACTGTGCCCGCCTCCGTGTCACTGCGTATCCGGTCATGTCGCGTCCCGTACCCACTCTCCGTGCCATGTCGTGCCAGCCTCCGTGCCACACCGTGCCCGATTTAGTGCGCGCGCTGTACCGCTCCCGCACCACGCCCCGAGTCCAGACTGTGCTCGGTGTCGCGCCGTGTCACGCACCGAGCCAGGACCACACCCATTACCGTGTCACACCCGCATCGTCACTGTGCCCAGTACTGGATCTCCATGCATCGCGCTAGCGCCACGCGCCGTGTCCCGCATTGCATCGTCTCGTGTGTCGAGACGAAGTCCGCAAGCGGTGTCGCTTCTATATCAGCGACCGAGGCAAGTGTTCTCACTTGCTTACATGCTAATGATATACAAATCCGATTTAATGCTTAATTAGACTATATACATCGATGTGCATAACCAAGATCGATCGATGTAAAGTCCTAAATCAAAAGATATCTTAAAATGGCGAAACTCATGATGTTTAAACCCTAATACTGTTAACAAACGCTGTGTACAAATTTGGGGGCAAATCGATGCCATTTCCACATATAAGTGACGCCCTAACCTTAATACCGAAACTTACAATTTACCGAACACTTGACACTGTAAAATTCATAATTAATTCTATAAAAATCCAATCGCAGTGTTCTCGGGTATGTTGCGAAGGGTACTGCATAATAATTAACCCGACATGTAGTTTTACTATTAGATATATCCTATGAATATCCAAAACAACGAACTTACCTGACCTTGGACTGCTGTCCAGAGCAGGAACTTACCCTTGACATGCATTTGAACCCTTGAAACCTAATATTTTTAATTGTGATAGTGTGCGGAGTCAATTACCGCTGCGTAGACAATTGTTTCATCTTTCCAATGGTACCAGTTTTATGAAATTCCAGTATCTTTTGGTATTTAAATCATATTTTAAATGGATGACAGGTACGATAGATTTCTGTCATTTCAGCTCGCACCCTTCATCGGTAATTCGATCATAACTCCTAAACCAAAATGAATATTGTTGATCGGTCTCCTGTTCTGTAAAGTTAAGTCATAAGCCTACAATTATTTGAACAGTAGAGTCGCCTAATTGTGCTCCCAGCTGGGGGTAAGACATGTTACGAAACGGACTTCCAGTTCAGAAATTGGATTTCCAGCAGTAAACACTTAAAATGAAATGATCATAACAAGCAAACCTGAAACCCGATTGATGCGAAACTAATTTTGATGGACAGATAATTAAACATACTGCTTATCCCTTTTATATTGTTCTGCTTAATTCTACACGTGTAATTTATCGTAAATTTTGCAAGTTATATGGCGTTAGTCGATATTAAAATAGCGAATACATGTTCAGTGCATTTCTGCTTATTTTTCATGTCTGCTTTATACCTGCTGCATAGTGATCATTCACGTTGAAACCTAGCGACTGATTTGCATTGTCGATATATTAGTGTTAGTGATTGGGTTGTGGCAAATACGACAGTGATACTGATAAGTGGAAAAGTGATTGAAAATGACAGCGATACGTATTTGTTCACAACCTATCTAATACTTGAATGCATACTATAACATGGGGAATGGGGAAATCAAGATGGAATTTAACTCGTATTTAGCGAGATACAGTGATTTAGAGGATGATCATTCACTATTAGCGATATATATATACATTAGGTCGTGGGCCTAGCGGCACGGCTGACAGGGTTATGTCCTGCGCACAGTGGACCGTAGTCTCAGGTATGCACGAGACCCTTGTTAAACACGGGCATCCTTTCCAACATTTGATTTTATTGATGACTTAGTGACCGATAAGTAGTGACATGCACATTGCCAAGTTTATTGACATGATACCTATATTGCACTATCATATTCAGTTGATATTTATTATACCCATGCTCTACATTTTATTGTCCTTCTCATGTTTAATAATATTGCATACCCATCATATATATCTATTGCTATTTGTGTCGCCATAACGACCTGAGTGTGCATGCTCAGAGGACTAAATGGATCCAGCCTAGGAGCAGAACCTGCCTTATATCGAGGATAGTGCGGACATCTAGATGCGCTATCTTTTCCCTGATCTCTATCTGATATATCTTTTATCTGTTTTGATAGAATTAGTGACTGCATTTCTTATTACATATGCCACGATTAATGATTACCACGTGATGCTAGAAGCCGAAGTATGACTACGGTAGGATATTTTCTTGACCGTAGGAGCATGGCTGGCCTTGTCAACCCATCGTATTCCGTATTTTGGAAAGCGGGGCGTGACGACATGAATGTTGGTATCTCTAATTTTATAAAATTGTACTTTGCATCGCAAACTTTAACTCAATTTCGGAATGCCGTTCCTTTAAATAGTTATTTTCAGATATAATTTTTTCCCACTTTCTTTTTATTTAAACAGTGTACACCTTCTTTTTTCCAAAATTCATAAAACCTAAGCGAACAAATATTGGGTTTGATAGATACTGCACTTGAATCTTCAGCTCTTATTTTTTGTTTCGCAGTGACTTGAGGAGAAACCAAATTGAGGATAAATGTGAGAGTTTGCAAAGGGGAAAAAAAGATCATTTTTTAAGCAGAAACCATATTAAAATGGCATTTTGGGAATATCATAGATAGACGGATAATAATTATTTTGCAGAAATGAAAAGAAGGTACTTGTCTTAAATACTTAAATGAAAGAAAATCTTGGGAATAAATTAAAATTGGGGGACCAAAGTGTTAAGCCATGAAAATGGGTCCCATTAAATAACCAATTAAAGCAACCAGGAACCCATGGAAAGAACCGCCTAGATCGGTCCCTGTCTCCTCACTCCCCGTCACACCAACCGCCACATGCCGGTTCCCTCACCGGTGCTTTTTCCTCTTTCCATTGCCTACAGCCAGTCACCTTCCGCTGACGTCACCGGGACCACATTGGCCCCACCGCTTTGTTGTCTTGCGCCCCATTTTCCTCCTTAAATAAATTATTCGCACCTCCGTTTTTCTTTTCTTTCCTTTTTGGCCCCCACCGAGACTGGGGCCCATATCTGTTAGTTTATTGATGTGTGGGGCCCGCGAAAAGGACAGCGTAGTGGCTTGGGTGCGAGGTTCGATGCAACGGGCAGCGGGCAGGTGTCCCGTACGTGGACGCGTCTCGTTCGGGCAGCTCGCCTCTCTTGTTTTGCAACGTGGCGGGCAGCGAGAACCTTCTTTGTCCTTTTCCGAACAATTTCACGGATAAACCTTTGAAACCCCATTTTTGGCGTAACACATACTTTATTTTGTATTACACTCCAACCATATCAAACACTTTTCAATATGTTTGAAAAAAAAAAAATTTAAATTACATAGTATATACCTCTTATATTCTTAATGATCGTAAAAGGCTGGTTATGTTTTATCTTAAACATTCTATTTTTCATTTACTCGAGAGGATACTGAATGAAACCAAAAATACCATATAGGTGACTACCGATATGCACTACATACTATTTTTTTTTTATGTTAATTGTTCAAGAAGACAGCACATTATTCAAAAATAAGCAGAGATTTCTAACTTAGAAGAAGTTGCGGTAAAAAAATTTGGGTTTTAAGAGATTGTATGATAGGTATCTCTAAGCTGGAAGGATTCTTAGATTTTTTATGTTAGAAGAAAATGGTTGTAAACTAAAATTATGGAAATATAAGTGAATTTATAATAGGTGTCTAATATGCATGAGGAGAGCTCATAAACTATGGAGGGGGCCAAAAGCAAGATTTTCATCGTTCCCAAGACACCTAAGTTGTTCGCGGAGCAACGTTTCTTAAGATGCCCCACTCTTTATATAGCATATGGGCCATGATACCCGCCTTTGATAGGCCCCTAATTTTAGGGGTTCTATTCAAATGGTGCACGCTTGAGTTAGACAGCCAAGGGATCGTTCAGTTCAGTTCAGTTCTTTAATAAACGGGTCCAAAATAAGCGAGATATTGGATTGTTTAGCCACCTAGCCGAATCTAGCTTGTTCGTATGGAGCTCGAGTCGAACACGTTTAGGTATCCTATCATATTTATATATTTATAAATAATAATAGGTTGTTATATAGACAGATAGTTGTCAATCGAAATAGGCATGCGTTTCGGTAATATTGATTAGTGGGTTATAAAGCAAGCTTTACTTACAAACGAGGTCAAACCAAATCTCTATTTTAGTTTATGAGCTTGGTTCGTCTGTAATCTAACCGTTGAGCTCGAGCTAAGATAAGTAAGCCGAACCAAATTTGAGATAGACAAGTTGTGCTCGAATCGAACTCGAGCTGAGCTCTTAGGGTCATTTACATCCTGATGGAGGTCCTTTTCGGGTCTCCCTCAAATGTTGTCTTCCGTTGATCTCCCGGTAGATTTGGAAGGTAATCTCCTGTTGCGTATGGGTTTTGAGGAGATTGATGATTTGAGGAATTTAGCGCCGAGTACTTGCAAGGAAGTCCTGGGATGGTTTGGTACCACCGAGGACCCTCCGACGATCAAATTAGTACTAGATCCGAGCAGCGTAACGGCTAAGTGGAATAAAAAATGGCTTACTTGACCCCTCTGTGATGGGGGTTTATATAGCGGCGGTAGCACGCAGCAGCAGGCGCGAAAATCTCGCCGGTAGTTACGTTCCCAACGTCACGCCCGCGTAAAGAGCGGATCGCCCATTAATGGAAATCGTGATGGCTTGGAACGTGGGGCGTTGCTGGCAGAGAATCTGCGCGTGGCGAGATTTGCGGAGCGGCGGTTACGCCTGTCAGTGGTGGAGTTGGTCGGTCGGAGGGATCGAGGAAGACGGCGTCGGCTGGGGAGTTCGGAAGCGAGCAAGAGGGCCGAGAAATCTTGGTCTTGTGGCAGCTCGGGGCAAGCTGAGAGGCCGAGGAGGCCAATTTGCAAAGGGCCTTTGAGGAAAACCAGCTTGTGCCTGTAGGCCCCTTCTTCCGAGTTCCGGGACACGTCATCTGCCACGTGTCCTAATCTTGGAGATCGCCAATATTGAGCATCATCATTAGCCCCCCACTCTTGTCCTGACCAGTTAGCGGGTCGGGTCAGGAGTGGACTGCCGGGCTGCCCGGGGTAAGCTCCCTCCTAAGGTTTCGTCGGGACGCGTCCTTGGGCTGTCGGTTGTCTTTTCTGCCAGCGAATCAGGGCGAGATCTCTGCATTTAAGGAAGGTGCACCGGTTCGTGCATCCTGCCACTGAAGTGACGGTCCACGTGTCAAGCGTCGGTTGGCCGAAGCGACGTGTGCATACCTGTGGCGTCTGATGGGGTGCGGCCCAGTGTGGGCATGACATTTGGAGCGATCGGAGCCGTTGGACGCGAGGAGGCGTTTTGGCGGGAGATGAAGGGCGTCGTTGGATGAGGCCGCTCGCGGTGATAAATAAGGGTAGGGCCCGTCCCAGGGCCCTTACTCCTTCATATTTCCCGTTGTAAGTCCTGATTGCTCGGCGCTCATCTCCTTTCTTCCGCTTTCGTTTCCCGATGATCCCTCTTCTCAAGGTTAGATGTCTTCCTTTGTAGAGTCAGTGGGTGTCGTAGGGGTAGGTTCTAGGGACCCTTTAGTTGAGCCTGAGTCCTCCCAGGGAGCAGGGGGCGGATCCTCTTCCCGAGATAGTGCGGGGGGGCAGCCCCCAGGGAGGAGGCGGTAGATGCCGCCCCCGGCGTCTCGTGTTGGGTGAGGCATGAGGACGAGCTCGCCAATGCTCGGGCTCGCTTCCACATCCCTTCACATTATACGCTTCGTCTGGCCAAGGAGGGTGAGAGAGCAGACCAAGTACGGGGCAGGGAGATCGCCCTGTATTTGGAAGCTTTTTGGGATGGAATGTGCCTGCCCTTCTCTCCCGAGGTCGTCGAAGCGCTGAACTTTTTCGGGTTAGCCCCTGGCCAGTTAGTGCCGAACTCGTGGAAGATTCTCCTCAGGTTCCTGATCCACCTGAAGTTACAGGCGGTTCCCTTCAGCCTCTCCCTCCTTGATTCTTCTCTCTTCTTCAAAAATTACCCTGGTGGTCGAGCGGGTGACCCGAGGTGGGTCTACCTCTCTTTCAAAAAGCGACAGGGGGGCGCCACCGGGACAGGGATTATGGCCCTGCCTTCTTCCATTCACGACTGGAAGAATAAGTTCTTCTTCGTTTCTCCTCCTGAGGGCGAAGACTGTCCCGTGCCTACAAAGTGGTCGAGGGAGAAATGCTTGCTGGGGAACCAGTCCAGTGATCCCGTCGCGGTGAGAGTGGCGTCGTGGGAGCCTATTACCCGTTTCGACGTGCTGCTATCTGAGAGGGTCCTGAGCCGGGCCGCGCTCAGCCCTATTGAGTTCGTCGGTAAGTTTAAGCTTGCTTTTTGGCTTGTATATTGCTTGTGTCGCTGACTTCTTTACATTTGGTTTTGTGTAGGACCCAGGGACATGGACTCGCTCCGATCTTCCATGTGCCAGCCGAGGAAGGTCGCGAAGGCTAGGGGCGCCAGCTCTTCCTGTTCAAAGCCTGCCCCGGCTCCTTCTCCTCCGGTGGTCGCATCCCGTGAGCGTTCGGGGGCGGATCCCGCCTCGGGGCCCAGCAGAGTGTCGGGCCGGAAGCGGGCTTGGATTCTGGAGGACCCGGTCTCGAAGGAGGAGATTGGCTCTCCCTCGGAGCCGCTCAAGAGGAGTTCTAGCCGGAGATCCTCCCGGGGCCCGTCCTCGCCGATCATGGTGGATGAAGGGGGCCTCCAGTTCGCAGTGCCTTCGGGGCTTTCCGTCGCGGATAGCCTGCTGCATGAAATAGAGACATCGGCCGGGAGTAGAGTCCCCGGGGGGACCTTCAGGGCTCAGCTGGCGTCCATCGCTCAGGAGTCCGTGCAGATAAGTGTTTGGTCTTTTGTGAGATTTGGTGCCTCCTTCATTTTTCTGATCCCTTTCCTATCTTTCAGGTTCTCCAGCACATTGCCCTCGCCTTACGTATGGAGGCCGAAGTGGTAGCCCCAGCGTTGAAGGCTGCGGGCCAGCTCGCTTCGATGGAAGAGAGTTCCAAGCGGGAGCTGGAGGCGGTGATGGCGAGGGTCGCCGCCCTGGAGGGCGAGGTGGAGGCCGGGAAGCGGGAGGTTGCCCGGTACCGCAAGGCCGCCGTGGCCAAGTTTGAGGACGCTCAGGTGCTGGCCGGCAACCTGAAGAAGAAGGTGAAAACTCTCCGGAAGGAGCTGGGGGCGGTGGCCAAGTCGGCGAAGTCGGCCGACCTGAGAGCGGCGAAGTTGGCCGATCTCTCGGCGGCGAAGGCAGTGGAGGGCTACAAGAAGTAGAAAGACTTCTATGATGACTTGGCCGTTGCCACGACCCTCATCTGGCACGAGGCCCTCGACGCCGTTAAGGCCCGGATGTCGGGATTCGCCGACGAAGAGCTCCGCGCCGAATACCCCCTCGTGCATGCCGATGAGATGGGGAAGGAGATTCCTGACGAGGAAGTCGCTGAGGACCCAGCTCGTCTCGTGGTGGATGTCGAGGGCCCCGAGGTCGCGCCTGGCCCCGAGGCCTAAAGCCCCCGTCTTCCTCCTCCTTTTGTTTTGTTGCTTCTGGAATTTTGTAAGCCTCCGGGCATTTTATAAGGCTGGGGAGCCCAAAATACCCTTTGTAAAGACCTTGCCTTTCAGTAATAAAAACTTTTTCTTTGGTTTCATCGGTTTGCACTTTGCCTTCTGTTTGTGAAGAGTGCTTGTAAAATATCTCTGCTTGCACTGTTGGGCTTCCATGTCAGGTCGGCTATCTGTCTAGCGATCGTTCGTCGAGTTGGTTTCGATCACTTGCCAAGCGTGCCAAGAGTTGCCGAGAAGGAGGCGTCTCCATGGCCCCGAAGTCGAGGGGGGATCGCTTAGACTCAGATAGACTCGATGTCCCCTGTGGGGCCTCAGATTCTTTGCATGTGACGGGCAGAGGGCTGTCCGCCGTATTCGTGCCGAGCATGAACGGGAAGCTGCTAAGTTGTCTTTGGCGGGGGCCTTTGATTTCTGGCGTCGTGGGTAGGAAACTACCAGCCTGGGATGACCGAGCGGGGTAGCCGCTCGGATGCCTCTCGTGAGGGCTTCGATCCCTAGCGTTATGGGTAGGGAGCTACCAGCCGGAGATAGCCGAGCAGGGTAGCTGCTCAGCTGCCTCTAAGGAGGACTTCGATCTTTAGCGTTGGGGGGGGCTGTAAGAAGCCCACTAAGGATGACCGGGCAGTGAAGCTGCGCGGTTGACTCTTGGTGAGGGCTTTGATCTCGGCATCGCGGGTAGGCAATTACCAGCCTGGGATGACCGGGGGGGGAGCCGCTCGGATGCCTCTTGCGGGGGTTTCGATCCCTGGCGTCATGGGTAGGGAGCTACCAGCTAGAGATGACCGAGCAGGGTAGCTGCTCGGTTGCCTCTTGCGAGGGCTTTGATCCTTCAGGACGGGGACTGAGCAGGGTTACTGCCCAGTGCTTCTTGGCGAGAACTTTGATCCCTGTCGGTTGTGGTAGGAAGCTAACAGCCAGGGATAGCCGAGCAAGGACTCGACTGCCTCTAGGAGGACTTTGGTCCTTAGCACGGGAGGGGCTGTAAGAAGCCTACCAAGGACCCTTGGCCGGGCAGGGTTACTGCCCGGTGCCTCTTGGCAAGGGCTTTTGTCCTGAAAGATAGCCGAGCGAGGGATCCTCAGGCTCGACTGCCTCTGAGAGGGCTTTTGATTCCTGTCGGTCGTAGTAGGAGGCTACCGACCGGGGATAGCCGAGCAGGGTAGCTGCTGAGCTGCCTCTAAGGAGGACCTCGATCCTTAGCGCTGGAGGGGCCGTAGGAGGCTTGCTAAGGATAACCGGGCAGTGAAGCTGCGCGGCTGCCTCTTGGTTCGGACTTTGATTCTTGGAGTTGCGAGTAGGGAAGCTACCGGCCGGGGATAGCCGAGCAGGGTAGCTGCCGAGCCTCCTCTAAGGAAGACTTTGATCCTTAGCATTGGAGGGGCTGTAGGAGGCCTGCTAAGGATAACTGGCCAGTGAAGCTGCGTGGCTGCCTCTTGGCGAGGGCTTTGATCCCTGGCATTACGAAAAGGGAAGCTACTGGCCAGAGATAGCCGAGCAGGGTAGCTACTGAGCTGTCTCTAAGGAGGACTTTGATCCTTAACGTTGGAGGGGCCGTAGGAGGCCTGTTAAGGATTATCGGGCAGTGAAGCTGCGCGGCTGCCTCTTGGCGAGGGCTTTGATCTCTGGCGTTACGAGTAGGGAAGCTACCAGTCAGGGATAGCCGAGCAGGGTAGCTGCTCGGCTGATTCTTCATGAGGTTTCGCCCGACCATCCAGTTGTAGGTATGGGGAACAGGAACGGTCGTGGCGACCATGCGCATAGCATGCGCATTGAATGTGGGGGGAGGCGAAGCGCCAGGGTCGCGTCGTTTCGATTCCGCCAGAGAAGGCTCGACGATCGCCACGTGGCAGCGACCTCTTGGGCGAAAGCGGGCGACTGTTGAGCTCCGTTGGGGCGCAATGGGCTATATAAGGCTGAAGGAGCACTGGTCCTTCCTTTCTTTGTAAATAGATCGTCGAGAATGTAGGACTTCCCCTTTACCATCCCCGAGATCATCCTCTTCGAATACGTATACCTCTATGACCATAACTGCACCGAGGACACGGTGCAGTTGGTCTATGGGAGCATCGAGGACCACTTCGGCCGGCTGCTTCCCCGACGCTCCTCCCTGTTGCAGCTGCTGATGTACTCTATCTGGAGGGCGTCGCCGGGGCTTTACAACCCCCTGTCCGAGCAGCTCTATGACGAGGCCGTGGGCAAGCTGCGGTCTCTGAGGCGCTTCGACCTGATCTCCGCGAACCGGCTAGCTTCTTCAGAGGCGCTCGTCCGCGAGTGCTACGAGCTGAGGCTCGGGGTCAACGTGTGCGGAGGGAACCAAGGGCAGAGGTTGGATCTCACGAGGCCTCGGCTGGCGGAGATCCTTACCGAGTATCATGAGCAGTGCTCTCTGCACCCCCTTCCCCCGCCGTTGTAATCTTCTTTTTTTCTTTTTGTATGTATGGCTGAGGAGCCCATAATACATTTTTTGAATAAACGAGAACTTTCCTTCTTTTCGCAATATTCCATTGATCTTTATTAAATTAACAACGGACCCTATGAAGAGTTTAACCTAGATGAAAAGTACATGCTAATAGATGACCTTATTAGCACGGCCCGAGCTCCCCGGAGGCTTATTGGTCCCCGTGTTCGGCACCGGGTATGGGGCTCCCTGAGCGCCGGACTGGTCATCTGCCGAAACGAGCATGATCTGGCCGATGGTTAGCTCGGGGGGAGGAGGACGCTGCTCCTGCTCGCGGTCGGCCTGCCGTTTGTCTCTTAGGTAGGCGGCGAGGTGCCTCGATCGGATGAGCTCCTCGATGTAGTCCCGGAGTTGCTTACAATCCTCCGTGGTGTGGCCCAGTGTCCGGTGGAAGGCGCAATAAGGGCCCCGGGTTCGCTTCGAGGCCTGGCGCGGGATTGGAGGGAACTTGAAGAACCGCTCGTCCTGGGCCTCCTCTAGTAACACTGCGAGGGAGACGTTGAGCGGGGTATACTCCTGGAACTTCGGGTGATAGGGCTGCTGACGCTCCGGCCTCTCTTCCCGAGCCCTCTTCTTCTGGTCAGATCGTTCTGCTCGGGGGAGGTTCGCGTTCACCTCGGACTCCAGTTGAACCTCGCGCTCGGTCCACGTCTTGACCTCGGCCATGGTCTTAGGCTGTGCCAATGCAAAGGAGCGCAACCACTCCTTGTGTCTAAGACCAGATCTGAGCGCCGTGATGACGGTCTCGTCCCGGTGCTCGGGGACCTCGAGGAGGGCGTTGTAGAAGCGGGTGATGTAAGCCTTGAGCGTCTCCTTATCCCTGCTCTTAATGGTGAAGAGGTAGTCGACCGTGCGCTTCTGCCGACGGTTCCCAACGAAATGGCCGAGAAACTGAGTAGCCAGCTCGTCGAAGGTCGAGATTGAGCGAGGCTCGAGTCCTCGGAACCAGTCCCGACCAGAGCGGATGAGGGTGGCCGGGAAGGCCCTGCACTGGGCTGCGTCGAAATGGTCCTGGAAGCTCATCCCTGCGGTGAAAGCATCTAAGTAGTCTTTCGGGTCGGTTTTTCCGTCGAACAGAGAGACCTTCGGGGGCTTTTTGCGCGAGGAGACGTGGTCAGTGAGCAGTCCCTCGGTAAAACGGCTTGGTGAGCGAGTCGGCGGCGTACTTAGCCCCATCGGCCGAAAGGTGACCTTCCTGGCGCATGCCCTCGATCTTCTTTTCGAGGGCGTCGAGTTGGCCGTGGTACCCCGAGGATTCGACACCTTGTAATCCCGGGCCTTTGCTGGGGGAGACTTGTGTCTGGGCGCGGCCCCGGTTCCTCTCGATGAGGTTCCTCAGATCCCCGGGCGAAGTGGCCCTCGAGCCGTCGTGGCGAGTCCCCTCTGTGCAACCCTGTTTAGGGAGGGGGTGTCGATCATACCTGTGGACGGGCGAGATGACCGACATCTCCTCAGGGGGGTAAGGGGAGCGAGGAGGCTCGAGGCGGGGCGCTCTGACGGCGGATCTTGGTGTGGAGCCGTGGGGCGCCCAGCGGGTCTCTGGAAGTATCGGCTCATGAGATCTGTGGCCAGGGGTCGTAACCTGCCGGTGGTCAGCCGTGCCGGCGAGGGCAGAGTCTTCTGGAGGCGGAGGAGCAGTGATCTGGGGCTCTGGCCCGGTCGTTTGGACGCGGACGAGCGCCTCCACGAGGGACTGTAACCGATCTATTTGGCTGGTGAGGGCGTTGATGATGGCCGCCGGGGGAGGTTCATCCGCGCCTCCGGCGATGGGGAGGCGGCGGCTGGTACCTAGATTTTCAGGGTGGTCGTTCGCCATGTGGATGGAGATTGGAAGGCCAACTTTTTTTTGTGGAGTTTATTTCTCACAGATGGCGCCAACTGATGGAGTTCCTTTTCGGGCCTCCCTCAGATGTTGTCTTCCGTCGATCTCTCGGTGGATTTGGAAGGTAATCTCCTCTTGCGTATGGGTCTCAATGGATTTTGAGGAGATTGATGATTTGAGAAATTTAGCGTCGAGTACCTGCAAGGAAGTCCCGGGATGGTTTGGTACCACCGAGGACCCTCCGACGATCAAGTTAGTACTAGATCCGAGCAGCGTAACGGCTAAGTGGAATAAAAAATGTCTTACTTAACCCCTCTGTGATGGGGGTTTATATAGCGGCGGTAGCACGCACAGCAGGCACGAGAATCTCGCCGGCAGTTACTCTCCCGACGTCACGCCCGTGTAAAGAGCGGATCGTCCATTAATGGGGATCGTGATGGCGTCGAACGTGGGGCGTTGCTGGCGGAGAATCTACGCGTGGCGAGATTTGCGGAGCGGCAGTTACGCCTGTGAGTGGTGGAGTTGGTCGGTCGGAGGGACCGAGGAAGACGGCATCGGCTGGGGAGCTCGGAGGCGAGCAAGAAGGCCGAGGAATCTTGGTCTTGTGGCAGCTTGGGGCAAGCTGAGAGGCCGAGGAGGCCAATTTGCAAAGGGGCTTTGAGGAGAGCCAGTTTGTGCTTGTAGGTCGGGTACAGGGGTGGCCTAATCGGCTCTTGTGGGCCTTTTCTTCCGAGTTCCGGGACACGTTATCTGCCACGTGTCCTAAACTTGGAGATCGTGAATATTGAGCATCATCACATCCCAAGACAGTATGATTGGAACACGTTAAGGTACTCTTCAGAAAGGAAAAGTGCTTAATGAATAGTGATTGATGCCAACTTACAAGTCTATTATTATTAAAATAGAATATGAAAAAGAGGGTTAAAAGGGACCCATTTGTAAAAAGGGAGGGGCCCATCGTAAGCGGGGGTCTCCCTCATGTTGCTTTCACGAGAAAAATAAGAACTTTTTTACTTTGGTGACCGTGACTTTTGTTTATTGTGGTGCACGTCAATTTTCTGGGCAGGTGAAAGCTTGTACCATCACCGCGGAGTACGATACAGTGTTTATTTACCGTTCTCTGCCATTTCCTGAAAAATGGGTACAATCACGGCATTTCACTAAGTAAAACTATCCGACATGTAATTATCAGATCGGATCAGATAGTGTCGCATTGACCCGGTTAAGAAATTTTCGGATTCGGATTGAGTTGTGTTGGATGCATGTAAGGACGTGATAGTGCTTTATATTGGCGATCTCCTAGATCAGGACACGTGGCAGATGACGTGTCCCAGAGCTCAGAAGAAAGGGTCCACAGGGGCCGACCAGGCCACCCTTGTACCCGACCTGCAAGCACAAGCTGGCTCACCTCAGAGCCTCCTGCGAATTGGCCTCCTCGGCTTCTCAGTTCACCCCCGAGCTACCACAGGACCAAGATACCTCGGCGCTCTCACTCATTCCCGGGCTCTCCTGCCGAGGCCATCTTCCTCGGTCCCTCCGACTGATCAACTCCACCATTCACAGGCGTAACCGTCGCTCCGCAAATCTCGCCATACGCGGATTCTCCGCCAGCAACATCCCATGTTCCACGCCATCACGATCCCCATTAACGGGCGATCCGCTTATTACATGGGCGTGACGTCGGGAGCGTAACTGCCGACGAGATTCTCGCGCCGGCTACTGCGTGCTGCCGCCACTATATAAACCCCCATCACAAAGGGGTCGAGTAAACTTTTTCACCCCCACTTAGCCGTTACTCTGCTCGGATCTCGTGCTAGCTTGATCGTCGGAGGGTCCTCGGTGGTACCAAACCATCTCGGGACTTCCTTGCAGGTACTCGGCGCAAACTCCTTAAAACCACCAATCTCCTCAAAACCCATTGAGACCCACACGCGACAGGAGATCACCTCCAAGATCCACCGGAAGATCGACGGAAGACAACATCTGACGGAGACCCGAAAAGGACCTCCATCAGTTGGCGCCGTCTGGGGGAAACTAAACTCCACGAAAAACAAAGTTGGCTTTCCGATATCGATCCACATGGCTAGTGATCACCCTGAAGATCCAAGCACCCGCTGCCGCATCCCCCTCAACGGAGGTGCGGGTGAACCTCCGTCGAATGTCATCAACCCCTCCGCCGGCCACCGCCTCGCATACTCCTGGGGTCGCAGGTCCCTCGATCCGTCCCATTCAACCTCGAGGTCCCACGTCGGAAAGCCTCGCCTTTAGCCTCGTCGCACCCCTGTCCCTACCAAGGCGGTGGCGGTCAGCTCGCCTGCTTCCAGGCATGACCGGCATCCTTTCTCTCGACGGGGTCGCGCCCACGAGGCCTGCCAAGGCAGCTCGAAGACAACCTCACCACGGGGCATAAGGGACCCCGCTGGAAGGAACCGAGTCCCATCAAGAACTATGGTCATGACGACAGGGGGTCAGTCGAGCGCCTGTGAGACTAAGCACCCCACGCCGGCAACGGAGGCCAACGGCTGCCCGAGCAAAAAGGCCAGGGACCACGATCCTATTACCTTGGCGACGGGGATCTCCACGGCATATCCATGCCCCACAACGACTTTATGGTGATCATGGCCCGAATCCACCGATACGAGGTTCACTGGATACTTGTCGACTCGGGCAGCTCGGCGGACATCCTCTTCCACGACTGCTTTCTGTGCATGGGGCTCACCCCAGCAGACTTGAAATCGACCTCCCACGTCCTTTCAGGGTTCATCAACCACTCCATCCCGGCGGAAGGGGTGGTCACCCTACAGTTCAACGTCGGGGAGCCCGGTCGCACCCGTACGTTGCCTGTGGACTTCATCATAGCAAGAGTCCCATCGGCCTACAACGTCCTCCTCGGACGCCCGACGCTGAACTCCCTCCAGGCCCAGATATCGACCTACCACCTGGTGATGAAGTTCCCTCTCGATCAGGGTGGGATAGGTCGGGTCTACGGAGACCAGCGGGTTGCGAAGGTATGCCTTACCGAAACATCTTTGTCCGAGCATCCGGCTGACGACGCTGAGGTAAAAGATGACATCAAGGGTTCTCTGGACACCCGAGACGAGCAGAAGGAGGTCCGAGGGACACCGGTCGAACCACTGACCGAGGTGCCCCTGACAGAGGGGGACGATGAGAAAACCGTCCAGGTCGGATCACTCCTGACAGGAACTCAGCGAGATGACCTGGTCGGTTTCCTCAGAAATAACTCCGACGTCTTTGTCTGGGCGCCTGCTGACATGTCTGGGATCGACCCCAAAATTATTTCTCACAAGCTCGGGGTTGATCCTACGGCCCGACCCGTCAGACAGAAAAAGCGAAGCTTCTTCCTGGTCAAACAGAAGGCTATCGAAGACGAGGTTGATCGACTTCTCGCCGCCAACTTCATCCGGAATGTACCCTAATCGGAGTGGCCGGCGAACGTAGTTCTGGTCAAGAAGTCAAGCAGGAAGTGGCGCATGTGCGTCGACTTCACCGACCTCAATAAGGCCTGCCCCAAGGACAACTATGCTCTCCCTCGGATAGATCAGCTCGTCGACAGCTCGGCCGGCCACGAGCTGTTGAGTTTCATGGATGCCTCTCTGGCTACAATCAGATCTGTATGAATCCGGAAGATGAAGATCTTACCGCATTCACGACGGACCGGGGGATATACTGCTACAAGGTGATGCCCTTCGGCCTCAAGAATGCCGGGGCCACGTACCAACGGTTAGTCAATCGCATGTTCAAGCCACAGATCGGCAGGAATATGGAGGTCTACGTTGACGATATGCTCATTAAATCCGTCTCGTTGACCGACCGCGCCAAGGATCTGGGCGAGGCCTTCGAAGTGCTCCGCAAGTTCAAGATGAAACTAAACCCCTCCAAATGCGCATTCGGAGTCACCAAGGGAAAGTTCCTCGGTTTCATGGTCACTCACCGTGGAATCGAAGCTAACCCAGAGAAAATCGATGCTATCCTCAACATGGCCGCGCCCAAGACCAACGTCGAGATCATGCGGCTCACGGGAAGAGTCGTTGCTCTGAGCCGCTTCATGTCCAGGTCGGGGGAGAAATGCCTCCCGTTCTTCAAAGCTCTGAGGAAGATCCTGAGGTTCGAGTGGTCGGAGGAGTTCCAGGCCTCCTTCGACCAATTGAAGAAGCACCTCACGACGCCACCACTGCTCACCCGACCAGTCGAAGGAGACGAGCTGTCGCTGTATCTTGTGGTATCCGACCAAGCAGCAGGCTCAGTGCTCGTCCGAGAGTTCGGTGGAGTGCAGAAGCCAGTGTACTATGTAAGCCATGTATTTAAGGACGTAGAAATCCATGAGAGTTTGATATCCAGCCATAGAGAAGATTGTCTTGGCCCTCGTGGTGGCCTCAAGGAAGCTACGACACTACTTCCAAGCATACACCATCCTCGTCCTCATTGAGCGCCCGTTGGGGGCTATCCTTGCATCACCAGAATCCTCGGGCCGCTTAGAGAAGTGGAGGTGGGAACTATCTCAGTTTGACATAAAATATCGCCCGAGGCAGGCCATCAAAGCATAGGCCCTAGCCGATTTCATCGTTGAATGCACCATCCCTAGCAAGGAACCGGAGTCCACGCCGACCCTCGCAACTCAGTGTCCCATCGCAGAAAGGCCTGGCTCGGTTCCTGAGTGGGTATCTACGTCGACAGGTTTTTAACCGAGGAAGGCTGTGGTGCCGGCCTCATTATCCGGGGCCCGAACGAGGTAGAAATGGAGTACTCTCTGAAGCTCGGTTTCAAAGCCCCGAACAACACGGCAGAGTACGAGGCCCCCCTGGCTGACTGCGCATGGCCGCCGGGCTGGGGCTGAAGACAATCTGTTTATGCAGCGACTTGGCCCTAGTCGTCGGCCAAGTGACCGGCCGCTTTGAAGCTCGGGAGCCTCTGATGATGAAGTATCTGGACGAGATAAGGAAACTCCGGAGGAACTTTGACGCAGTCCAAGTAGAACAAATACCCAGGCAGCTGAATGCTCAAGCCGACGCCCTGAGCAAGCTGGCTTCGTCATACTCGGCCAACAATAAGCGGTCTATCATCTTCGAAACCTTGCCTCAGCCCAGCGTGGAAGACGGAGCGGCAACACTCCACGTATATGCGGCGCAGGAAGGCGACCAAGATTGGAGGAAGCCCCTTGTGGAATTCCTGAAGGACGGTACGCTCCCAGAAGATCGGGGAGCCGCCTGCCGTCTCCGGGCCAAAGCCCGTCACTTCATCTGGAGCAAAGGGAACCTCTACAAGAAATCCTTCACTCGGCCCCTGCTCCGGTGCATTGACCCCCACGACATTCTCGCTTCCGCTTCGTCCACACCTGCCGACTACGTCCTCCGTGAAATCCATGAGGGTGTTGGCGGTGCGCACCTAGGGCCCGAACCTTAATCCAAAAGGCGTTGCTCCAGGGGTACTACTGGCCCACTGTTCACGAGGACGCCCAGAAGCTAGTCAGAAGATGCAAGAGTTGCCAACTCCACAGAAGCATCTCTCGCCTCCCCGCTACCGAGCTGACCGCCCTAACATCCTCATGGCCGTTCGCTCAGTGGGGACTGGATATGATCGTGTTGGATATAGTGCCCTTAAAGTCAATTATTGGATCACAGGTACGTGATTGCAATGATTGAGGGAGGACCTATACTGGTCGGACAGTCTTACTCGAGATGATAGTAAGCTATCTGGTTTGCCTTTATCAGTCGTGTACAGGTTCAGGTGACTGATCACTATTACACGTTGATAGAGCCCTTAGGATCTTGCTTGACTACCAACAGTATGATGGCGATCATATACGTGAGAGTTGGGTAGTCCATAAGCACATCCTTAAAAGTGGTCCCTAGTCGTGGGAGTTTCGAGACAGGGCATCGATACTCCGGAGTAGACTAGTGTATACAGTCGAGACCCTGACGAGGGGCGGTGGCCGGTCTCACAAGCCACTGGTGTCAGTTGGATCACCTAAGATGTATACAGGTGCTCATTGGGTTATGAGTACACCGGACAGGACTCGCCGGGAACCTGCTAGTTAGTATTTATACCTATCGTCAGATAGTAGTTCCCTGGTGACATGTGTACAGGTTAGTTCATCGACCTGAGGTCGTCATTTGTCTCGTGTGAGTTCCCACCGTGCTTTGATTTCTACCTTACCACGGCTCAAAGGAGTCGTGCAAACAGGTCTTTTTTGGGTACAGTCCCGAGCCACATAGAGGCAGGTGAGCTGATCGGCAGGGGATTCGTCTCTCCCGGTATTGGGGGTGAGATCGCGCTGTGTCTAGGAGAGCCATTACACAAAGCCCTCGGCCGAGGCAGGAGATTTACTGGTAGGTACTCCAGTAGTATCTCAGGGTGTTCTGGGCTACGCTCCGACACGACTTATACCGCTATTTGGGGTCTGACGTTACCAGCCTCCTAGGCCCGATATGCGATACTCATAGACGACCGGACCGGACTGTATGTATATTGTCACTGATAGGCTCAGTAGGGTTCCAGGATGAGTTCGCTCATCGGCTTCCCTTGAGGTCAGTACATGGGCAGCCGTTATGCATTGCTAGTGCCGCTGACGTGCTTGTGGTTAAACCCACTGCCAGGGTACTGACGAGTCTTTAGAGTCCCCCACAGATAGTTTCCCAAGTTCTGGCGAAACGTTGTAGAGGCCGTATGGTTTTATGGCAGGGTTCGGAAAATGCACGTGCGTTTACGCACGTGTTATATTTCGGGCAGATAATACTGGTGGACTTTGGTTTAAGCCGGATCCATGTATTATACTGTGTAGATATAATATCTTTGTCTCAGTTGCATTTGTATTCGGTCATAATACAAATGCGGGTATGTATATACGGTTACGGGGTTATCCTGAAATTCATTTCGGGATCGCTTTTCGAAATTGCCGGTTTTCTATCACCCGTCTTAAACATTCGGTTTAATGCGGAATTATCTTTTTCATTTAGGTGAGTCATGAGGGTGAGTCATGAGGAAGCTTCTAGAATTGATGACTAGGTTTCATGACTCATTGTTTGCATTAAATGGTTAATGAGGTGTTTATGTGACTCATTCATTGCATTAATGTGTTTTGGTTTGAACTTGGATATTTCCTTATGTGATAAGCATTGCTAATGGTCACCACTTCCTCCTACACTCACCCCCTCCTCTCCTATATATGGCCGGCCATTTTATGGAAGCCATATGATAGTTGAAATGATATGATTCATATTTGATAAATTTCTTAGTTCAATTGATCAATCAAAAATGCAACTTCATTAACCGTTCATCCATGGTTTTGGATGAAACGAGACAAAGTGTTCTACTCATTCTCTACTTCATCTTGGTCATCTCTTTTAGCAAACTTGATGACCGAGTTGCCTCGGTATAGAGGCGGGAGCCCGTTTAAAGATCCGTTGACGTAGTGCCACCTGGACGAGGAGACCGGAGATCGAGCGAGATCGCAGATACCGCAAAGGAGCGTGGGATGATGGCTAAAGACCGAAGGACTCGGATCGATCGGTATAGCCTTTCTACCTCTTTACAGTTTGTTAGTTTAGCGTTAATGGCAAGATCCGGGTTATAGTATGCGATAGCGCCAGTTATAAAAGTTTTTGTTCCGTGTTTGGCTTCAGAATGACGGACGGGGCGTTACCGTAGACTTACATGGTATCAGAGCCACGCCATTAACCTTTACTAACTTGTTCTAACATGTTTAAAATAACGATCGAACGAAATTTCCAAAACCGCAATTTTCTGGCCAAAGTTTCTGTCGAATTTTTAAACAGGTCTAAAAATCATTTTGAGCATCTCAGAAAATCGAGCAGGCTTTTTTAAGAGTACGGAAGAAATTGAGTTGACTGAATCCATTGTACCGACGCGGAACCGCCGCACAAACCATGGTTTGGCCGCGGTTCCGCGGTCAGTTAGTGGGTACAGTGCACCAAAATTCTTCTGGGGCTCTTGCATGGGAAATTGTGATTTCTGGAATATTTCTTTTGGGCCCAGATTTTGTTTGTGTACTGCAGATGTACGTGGGGCCCGCTTCGGGAAGTTTTGTCGATCAGAATTTTAAACTTGATAGTTTACAGTACTTACATTATATCTCCGACCGTGAATGTCATTCGAGCGGTAAATTGCGTCTAATTGCTATAGTCTTTTTAGACGGGTTTGCGAACGTGATATTCGCGTTGATGTTCCGTGTTGTGTTGTGATGTTGCGGATTTGTCGTGGTGGATAGCAGTGTGCAATGGTAGTGCAGTTTGGATTTATTTGTACATTTGATATTGCGGGGCGAGCGTCCAACATGTGGACTGCCGTCACTGTCTGTTTGTATAATATTCTTTTGAGGCACGATCGGGCTTAGGTCGATGTACCCGTTGTACATATTTTTCATTTCTGTACTAGGTTTTACCCCGCGACGGAGTGCACGGATAGCCGGGGTCTGGAGGGCAACGGGTCCGCATCTCATGGCTTTGAGAGGCAGATGGGTCTCACTCTAGAATTGGCAGACTATTCGCCGCACTTGTAGGGGGTACAGGTTGACCCAAGGAGGGGTGCTTAAATTACCGGATTCCGTGAAGTGCAGGGTGGTCCATTCACTATGCTGTAGGGGGCAGCCTCGCTTCAGGTTTTGGCGGGTAACTTGCCGCACCCGTAGGGGTCTAGGTTTCATTGCACAGGCTATCCACACGACCAGGGGAACGTCGGGTTTCAGCAAGGGCTCTGTGAAACCTGGGGATCCCAGATTATCTGTATTGTTCTGTGATACTTATTACTTTTCTGTAATGTTGCATATTATCACGCCTGGAGCGATTATTGTATATTGGTATATATACTAGTAGATGTTGTATATGTTTTGCACCCGCGCTAGTCCAGTCCCCGCTCTGTCGTTAGTTAAGTAACCTAACGGGTAAAGACGGGACCCAGTGACGAATGCCGATGGCATATACGTACATTTTATTTTCGTTCTTTTCTGGTGTGATTAATTGATGGGACTGCGTTATTCTGATCAATGCAAAGGAAAACAAACCTGTTTGGATGTTGTTGGAACAGTTTTAAAAAGTGTTATTACAAAGACGTTTTCTTTTGTTTTGCACAGTGGTATTCAGTTGGAATATCCTGCACCTCATTCGACGAGGCAAGGGCCGAGATCCCTTTACCGGGAGTGACCCCTTGGGCAGAAGTTTGCATCAGGGTAATAATTTCACTATAGTCGATTACATGTTGCTTTGCATCGCGGTATTCAGTTGGAATATCCTGCACCTCATTCCACGAGGAAAGAGCCGAGATCCCTTCACTGGGAGTGACCTCTTTAGCAAAGATTTTCGCCACTATATTTTTATAAAAAGCTATCAGGTTCCTTCAACGAGATCAAGTTCATTACGTTAAAGGTTTTTCGCCAAAAACCAGCCGTAGCCCTCCGTCATTTCATATGAATGGTCAGTAGTATTCAAGCTGTGTTGGTTTGGCCCTTAGTCAAGACATAGTGATTGGTAGCTGCTGGGGTGTTCACATGTTGCATAGATAGATGCGTTGGTTTGGGACAGTCGTATTACTTTGTTGGCCCTTAGTCAAGAGTATGTACGGGTGGGTTCAAATTAACAAGATAATGATGGGAAGAACTTGACATGTGACTTATGATTGGTTTGGCCCTTAGCCAAGATCATAAGAGCATAGGGCAAAAATCATATCGGGAGTTTCTAAAGAAACTAAAACTTGCTAGGCATGCGCATACCTTCTGGAGTATGATAACGTGAGTGGATTCCGTCACGTTATCATGCGATGAGAGTTGGATCCCGGTTCCCACTGATGAGTTGGTGTACTCTTCGGGTGATCTCGATTGATTCTTCTTTCAGATTTGGAGGAGAATTTGACAGTACAATGGGAGGTTTCCTGATTAGATAAAATGATAACCATTCTGATCTAGGTTAGAGTGCACACAGAGTGTTTCTTTTCTCTCTCTCTCTCTTTGGCAACGACCTTTGACCGACCCTAGACTATGACTCAGTAACCAAGTTGACCGAACCTTCTTAAAATACTAGCTTTTGGATTGTCTAAGTTGCATAAGTCATTGTCACTCCTTCTTTTACCCTTTGCATTTCTCAGAACACCTCGTATCACTACGAACATCTACTTCCATTGGATAGATCCATCGTATGGTTATATACGAACTCGAAGGGACTTCTTCGAGGATGGATCCAGGTTCAGGAGAAATTGAATTGGTTTATTCAGTTGTCTTTTATCATCACCTTCTCTCAAGTTGTGAGGGCTCCTTGGTTTAGGAGAGTACACCTATTACGCTTATTGGATAGTCTTCTTCCAAACCATAGGCAGGTGCCGAAAGGTAGGGAATGAAGAAAACCAATTAGCCTAAGTAGGGTGTGCAGAAGATAATAAGTAAAGACAAAATAAAAGAATTAGAAAGAGGGCAAAGTAAATAGCGACTGCTATCATTCACGATCAAACCGCGTACTTCATCGCCACTTGTTCAGTTGATAAAATTGCACACTTGTATTACATTTTTCCTACCATTTTCATATTAAAAAAGGACTATATTATAATATATTATACATATGAGGGTTTATGTGTAAAAACATTATTTTCCATGTGTTAATATATTTTAATTATCATTTGGTAGGAAAATGTATGCAAATAATATTATTGATCTAATCCTAGTAGAACAAAGTCTACTAAAATCTTATTTAAGTTGTTGTGCAGAATATTTCCAAGTTGTTATGAAGGATTTAACAAACAAATCAATTTGTTGAAGAAATCTTGCCAAATTAAGAAGCAAACTTGGAGACCAAGTCTGGAAGCAACAGAGAAAAGATTTTCAGATTCTGAAGATGCCTAGGATTGCCACATGTCACCAGATGAAAGCCCAAGAAAAAGAATCAAATGATCCCTACCCTTGAGCGCGGATCCGCGGCCAAACCGACCCTGGGGCCGCGGATCCGCCGCAATTTGAGGAGGTTAGAGTGCAAGATTTTGGGGCATTATTCTTTGCTGAATTTTATCAAGTTTTCAACAATAAGATTCTGGGTTTTCACTATAAAAAGGCACCGAGAGCCTCTTGGGAAAGGTATCAAGCCGGCGAGATCACGAAGTCCAAGACGGCTCACGCATCCAGGCTGATCATCAACGGTTCATCTACCTCCTTGGAAGAGATCGAGAAGCAAACTAGGTTTTTGTAATCATTTTCTAAGGAATCAAAGTGTACTTGATCTTGTTGATTAATAAAGGTAGTTCTTTTTCTTATTCTATTTCTTCGTAGTTTAATTATGCAATTTCTCTCCATCTCTTTTTCTCCCAACATGCGCGAGTAATTCTCCGCTTGTTAGGGTTCGTAGGATTAGGGTAGGTTAATGGGTGATGAAAATAATTAAACCCTTTTTAAGTCCTATAAACTTTAGGAACTTTATCAAAATAATCATTAACATCCTAATCGGGCGCACTAGCAATTCCTTGCTAGTTCCGACCGTGATTAGAGATTAGATTAATGATTGTTTTGGTAAAGGCTAGATATGAACGGAGTTCCGTGTCGAGATAAGGGTTACGAGTGGGATTCCTTTTCCCTCCAGAAACCCTAATCTACACGCATCACCGTCGTTCTAGTTCTAAATCTATTAATGGATAAAAGAGTAACTTTTAATTAATCTTCCATAACTACTAAATCCTAACGAACCCTACAAGCCCTATTATTATATTGTTTAAATCTCTAAAATAATCTAGATCTATATTTAACATTCTTGTTTAAAGTAGATCTAGAAATCTTTCTACAAAATTCTTTATTCCTCCTCTCTTTTTCAACACATCTAAAGTAAGAGTAAAAGGTTCCACGTTTCCCAGAGGACGACCCGTACTCATCTCGGTCTAGCTACAGGCGACACCGTTATTGATTGCGGTTAAGTACAAAAACACTCTTTCGTATCAATCAAATGGCGCCGTTGCCGGGGAAACGTGCGTAATTTTTTATTTTTACTATTTGTGTTGAATTCTTCGACGAGTCATATCATTATTAAAACAAAACTGCAAATTGTATATTTAACGATTATTGTGTGAATTTTTGCGAGGAAATCTTGAGTCACGGACTTGAGGAAACAGGAGATCTAGGGTTCACACTTCTTTTGTAAGATTCTAACTCCCTTCTCTCTCCTCTAAAATCCAATAAAATCGATTTTCTGCAGGATTCTTTGCAAAATATCGCCGCTCAAAAATCTTTTTGCAAAGTTTTGTTTTTCAGTTTGTTTTTGCATATTTTAATACGGATCTTTAAGGGGCAAGGACCAAAACAAGATTAGGTGGGGATTTCATCACCCTTCCTAAGCCCCACAAATCACAAACCAAGCATATAGATCAACCCTTCATTAATTTAAAAAATATCTAGACCAAACTCTAAGGACTGTCGCGCTCAATAAGGACAGAGGAAGGTCGTGGGTAATCTATCGTTTATCCGCATTACTTTTGTAGTGTCTAGGCAAGTGTGACAAATGCTAGTGGTTTTTAATTAGGCCCACGACGTGGTTCCTTCCCACTTACCTGGCGCTTAGCTGGCTACAAGGGTAGTACGAAGGCGGTAGAGGATTTATCCTGCGGCTTGTCCTTTGGAAGTCTAGGAGCGGTCTAGAGACTGGACCTAGGTAACCATAGTTCTAGGGTTGTGCATTTTTGTGTGATTTGTCTAAATCCGTCATTTTTCAAAACAAACCAATTACTTTCTCTCCTTTTTACCCCTTCCCCCTTCTTCTCTTCTTATAATGGGTGACCTAAACAGAAGAACACTTGCCGAGCTTTGCTGTCCACAACCAGATATCTCTTGTTTTCGAAATCCCTTCGGTATACCGTCCGGCTCTTCCATGTCCTTAAGAGATCATATAGAACAAGCAGGAAGAAACAGTTGGCCACCTCAGTCCAGGTCTTATCAACCATATCCTAATCCTACACCTGTTTCAGTTCATACCCAGAGTGAGGAAGCCCCTAGACGAATGTCCATTGCTGAGCACATAGCTAGGTCTAGAGGCCAAAGTTTCAACCCGGACCAATATCAACCATCACCACCACTGTCCGGAGAAGAGTTTGATATGCGGTTTGTGGCATATAAGATGTCTGTTGAAAATAGCCAACCAACCAACCCATATCAATATTCTTCTTATCATAATATTGATCCTACTCCTACCCAAGTTCCGCAACCATTCTATTCCTATCAATCCAATCTGACTTTTCCACCTACTCTAGATAGTTCTTCTAATTAGTCATTTGGGAGTTTTAATTATCCACAGGAATTTCAATCTTATACTGAAACCCCTTATCAGCCCAAGACTAGTCTGGAGCAGACATTAGAAAAATTTATGGAAATGTCGAACAAAATTATGAAGGATTTGGGTAGTAAGACAGAACTGTACCTCCAAACTGAAATTCACAACTCCAGTTTCATAGATTCATCAAGTACACCAAATAGAATGACTGATAAGTTGTGTGACTTTGTAGTGTTTGATTTACCCAACTGTGAAGGGTCCCTTTCAAGTGAAACCATACCCAACCCTTGTGATCTCTACACCTCCACTCTTGAACCAAAACTGATTGAAAACCATACTTTTGATGAGGAGTTTGAGAATTTTAACCTTCACTTGAATGAGGTGATTGACGTTGGGGATATTTTGATTGATGAACCCGAAATTTTGGATGATTTTGGACCACCAATTCATCAAATCCTTTCACTTCCTTATGGTCATCATCTTGAGCCTTTAATTCTTCCCGAATCCCAAATATGTCTTGAAGTTGATGATAATGGTATACCCAAAGATCAGACCGAAATACAACCTCCATCTTCCACATCTGGTTCAGCAACACTCGACATACCAATTTGTTTACCCATTTCACCTTCTACTTTCTCCGGTTCTTCTTCTGTTCCTATAGTTTCAGTGAGTTTTGATAAATCACAATCCGTTAATTCAAGTTCAGTAATACCGGAAATTCAACGATTTGGATATTTTTGAAAAAGAGGTAGATGAGTTTTTCGAGTCCTCTACCTCAGTGATTTTTTATGAATCAAGTAGAATAAATTCTGGCACAAAACTCTTTGACAGCAAAATGTTCAATCACACCATTGATAAAAGTTTTGAAGAACTTTTTGCTGACGAACTTGAATTTTTAAACAATACGGATTTTGTGATTGATCAATCTCCACCTCTAGAGGTTGAACCGTCACCATTCCTTCTTTCTAATCATTCATATTCATCCTCATTCTTTCTTTTCTCTAATTTCAAACCCTTTCCAGACCACCTCTTATGCCTTCCCCACTTTTTCTTGAGTCGATACAACACATTCTTCCACCAACCTATACGATATACTGATAAAATCTTTGAATGGTTGGTGTTAACTTTTGGTCTTTGTAAAGCCTTACTTTGACCAAATGACTCACCCCGTCTTAAAATGCTTCGTATTGTCTAACTCATGTTTGAGGGGGGGTATATTTTTGGCTCTTGAACATAACTTTTGTCCTCAAATTTGTGAGCCAAAAATAAGTTTGGGGGAGGATTTTCACTTTCATATATTCTTGCCCCCATTAATAATTTTCTCCCAAGTCTACAGGTTTTTGAGCTTAACGGATGACATCAGTGAGGACACTGCTGTAAACAGGTTTGGGGGAGGTTTGTGCTTATTTACACATCAATTTGCATCATATTTTGCATAAACACATTATTTTCAAAAAAAAAAAAATTTCAAAAATTTTCTTTTATAACAAAAGAATAGAAAGTGAAAAATTACATCCAAAAGATAGGAATAGTTTAAGAAAACCAAGAAAATTAGAAGTTTTCTTAAACGAACTAGTAATAAGTAGTTATGAGCTGTTATCCCAAGGGTTAGTAAGATGAAGGAAGTCACTAATCTGAGGATAAAAATAAGTCTGAAAAATAGTTTCTATTCTGGAAGCCGAACATTTGAATGTTGATACCCTACTATATGCACATATACACGTCTTGAAACTCGGGATAGTAGAGGATACCTTGAAATGGTCTTGTCTAAAAGCCAAAGTATGAAGGAAGTATAAAAATGGTGAAAAGAAAAAAAAACGAACACTGGTTTTGTATCGCCAAGGCAGCAATAAAAAAATATAGCGAGGGTGCTTCTTCACCTAGTGCCCTAAGGCCAACTGGTCTGGGAGTCACTGCTAAGCCTTAGGTGGTGCAAGACAAGCAAAATACTATCACCAAATCAGCAAGCACTTGAGTAATCGGTCGGTTAGTACCTCAAGAAGTATTAGCGGTCGCATGAAAAGGTGTGAGCAAACCTAAGTATTCATAAAGTACTGAGGTAGATGGACAAGAGTATGATAGCTTGAATTGAATTCTCCGAGTGTAGGGATGTTATTTACACACACGTGGGGTTATATGATCAATGTTTGGATGAAAGGTAGGAATGAAGAATAATGACGATGTTTTATTGAGAGATGATGTGATTTCTAACATTTTTTCATGACTATTAAGATAGGGCTCATGACAACTGAAAAGCTAGTATAGTTGGAAACTCTTCTTTTCAAAGTATTTCTTTTATGATTCTTGTCTTTATATGTAAATTTCACCATCTTCCTTTTGTTATTGGATTTTGTGGGTGTAATCCGCTGAAAACCCTCAGGAGACAACACTCCTCCTACTAGGGACACCTAGAGGTTTAACGGCTTGTTGCACGTGCTCAGTGCAATCGTGTCTGCCTACGAAAGTGTGCTTAGTTTTCTTATTTCTTTTTCTCCTCTTGAATAAACTAGTTTGCTCGGGACGATCAAAGATAAGTTTGGGGGTATTTGTTCAGTTGATAAAATTGCACACTTGTATTACATTTTTCCTACCATTTTCATATTAAAAAAGGACTATATTATAATATATTATACATATGAGGGTTTATGTGTAAAAACATTATTTTCCATGTGTTAATATATTTTAATTATCATTTGGTAGGAAAATGTATGCAAATAATATTATTGATCTAATCCTAGTAGAACAAAGTCTACTAAAATCTTATTTAAGTTGTTGTGCAGAATATTTCCAAGTTGTTATGAAGGATTTAACAAACAAATCAATTTGTTGAAGAAATCTTGCCAAATTAAGAAGCAAACTTGGAGACCAAGTCTGGAAGCAACAGAGAAAAGATTTTCAGATTCTGAAGATGCCTAGGATTGCCACATGTCACCAGATGAAAGCCCAAGAAAAAGAATCAAATGATCCCTACCCTTGAGCGCGGATCCACGGCCAAACCGACCCTGGGGCCGCGGATCCGCCGAATTTGAGGAGGTTAGAGTGCAAGATTTTGGGGCATTATTCTTTGCTGAATTTTACCAAGTTTTCAACAATAAGATTCTGGGTTTTCACTATAAAAAGGCACCGAGAGCCTCTTGGGAAAGGTATCAAGCCGGCGAGATCACGAAGTCCAAGACGGCTCACGCATCCAGGCTGATCATCAACGGTTCATCTACCTCCTTGGAAGAGATCGAGAAGCAAACTAGGTTTTTGTAATCATTTTCTAAGGAATCAAAGTGTACTTGATCTTGTTGATTAATAAAGGTAGTTCTTTTTCTTATTCTATTTCTTCGTAGTTTAATTATGCAATTTCTCTCCATCTCTTTTTCTCCCAACATGCGCGAGTAATTCTCCGCTTGTTAGGGTTCGTAGGATTAGGGTAGGTTAATGGGTGATGAAAATAATTAAACCCTTTTTAAGTCCTATAAAGTTTAGGAACTTTATCAAAATAATCATTAACATCCTAATTGGGCGCACTAGCAATTCCTTGCTAGTTCCGACCGTGATTAGATATTAGATTAATGATTGTTTTGGTAAAGGCTAGATATGAACGGAGTTCCGTGTCGAGATAAGGGTTACGAGTGGGATTCCTTTTCCCTCCAGAAACCCTAATCTACACGCATCACCGTCGTTCTAGTTCTAAATCTATTAATGGATAAAAAGAGTAACTTTTAATTAATCTTCCATAACTACTAAATCCTAACGAACCCTACAAGCCCTATTATTATATTATTTAAATCTCTAAAATAATCTAGATCTATATTTAACATTCTTGTTTAAAGTAGATCTAGAAATCTTTCTACAAAATTCTTTATTCCTCCTCTCTTTTTCAACACATATAAAGTAAGAGTAAAAGGTTCCACGTTTCCCAGAGGACGACCCGTACTCATCTCGGTCTAGCTACAGGCGACACCGTTATTGATTGCGGTTAAGTACAAAAACACTCTTTCGTATCAATCACCACTCCTATTTCACCTTTGCTTTTTTCCCCAGTTCGGGAGAAATAGAATAAGGTATTATTCAGTTGTCTTTTATCATCACCTTCTCTCAAGTTGCGAATACTCCTTGGTTTAGGAGAGTACACCTATTATGCTTACTGGATAGTCTTCTTCCAAACCATAGGCTAGTGCCAAACGGTAGGGAAGGAAGAAAACCATTTAGCCTAACGATGGTGTACAGAAAGTAACGACTAAAGACAAATAATGGGATTTGGAGAGATGGCAAAGAAATATACGGTTACAGTCACGAATTGGATTATGGAAGAGGCATTACGAGGAATACCAGGATACCCCTACGAAACATTTTCATGTTCAGTTTCACTGTGAGTTGTTAAAGGAAAACTGATTTCCCGATTAGATACTTACTCCAGGGTATGTATTTACCAGGTATGATTCTCACATCTGTATGGTTTTACAGATGATGAGTGGGAGTAAGTTATTGGGAATTAGGTGATCATGCTCATTATATCGGAATTCGTTGTAATTGGTGTTATTTGAGGAAATCTCCTGGGTTTTTGCCAGACGGCAAGTATTTGGTTTTGAGTATCCGTTGTTGTGCACCAACTTCAAAATGATATATCTGTATGTTTATTTTTATAAAGTGAGAATAACTTTTTGATATTATGTTGATGACATTTACCTTTATCAGTTGACGATTGGGTAAGGAGCATTGAACAGCGGAGTAGTTCTTAAACATAAGTATAGTTTTCAACCTACGATGCACAGGTTTTGAGTTATTTGACTCAGGAGACTCATACAGAGTATTGTATGCTGTCCAGTGTCCATCAGGACAAAGGGGTTGGTCCTCATACTATGTTCTGTTTACTTGTGACTTCTCTAGTTTTTAGACAAGTATTTCGTAGAAATACAAGGTCTAAATTTTGAGAAGTTGTGGATATAGGAATAAAGTAGAG
Organism: Agapanthus africanus; assembly: GCA_030015575.1. NCBI lineage: Eukaryota > Viridiplantae > Streptophyta > Magnoliopsida > Asparagales > Amaryllidaceae > Agapanthus > Agapanthus africanus. The sequence continues at coordinate 870,415,061 of JASDDO010000024.1, read as the reverse complement.
AACCAGATGTCGCAAGTATCGGGATTCTTCAAAGAGATTGAAGATGTAGATACTTGTGATTGGTATTCAGTTGATAGTAATAGTTTTGAGAAACTTGTTTCTCTTTCAGGTTACTCATAATTGGATGCATTCCTAAGTTGAGTAATGCTGATTAGCTTCTCTCCATTAAGTTGATATGCACTGGAGACAGCTGCATGATTAGAATCTGGTTCCAATTAAATAAGTGCCAAAGTTTCTATATTGGATATAGAATGGTTCATATCTTAACAATGTTAAGGTACGGGGAGTTGTCCGGCTTATGCTTAAAACCAGACTCTGGATAACTCAGGGCACGTTTCTGTAATGGCAGTTTGTGGGTTGGCCCAGGCTATGACGAGGGTTGACTTTCTACCATCTGGAAGATCAATGGTGATATTGTTCTTGACTCGCCACGGTTTTAGTAAAATGGATTTTTTCAGAAAACTGTAGTGGGAGTATGGTAGAACTGGAAGTGATTCCAGAACCGCAAATGATTATGGAAAATTTAATAGGACCTATAGATTCGATCAGGTTTGACATTCCATTAGCCACTCAGCAGATATGGTGGGTAACCTCAGACACCCGAGAGGTACTCCGGTAGCCTCAAGGACGGTGACATGGAGGTTCTTGTTTACCCAGGCTTGACACTACTGTTGTTCCAGGCTATGAAACCCTGCAGGAGGTTAAGTATAGCGTCGTTCTAAAATAGTTTTAGAAGTGCACGTATATATTATTCTTCCAGATGGTTGTTGTGGTCAGTGGGAGCAGCGGAAGCATAGTGGGCAAGTAGCTTATGTCTATTTATAGACTAGAGCAGTTATAGCGGAGATAGATCATCTAATTTTGATGTGACAGTCATGGTTTTGACTTCATCAGAATAGGGGATGGATCTGTTAAGAAGGTAGTAGGGTATGATGTCCTGGGATTTGGATGACATACACATAGTAGGAAGTAAAATTTCTATACTACGATCGATTATACTGTGGTTGTCACACAGTTGTTTCTCCACACAGGATATGGATATAATATCAGACATTCTGGTTACTAGATCTATCGTTTTAGATCTAGATTTAGGTAGTTTCCCAATCTGGGTACTTTGACAGTATTCTAATAGTATTTTAGAATAGATGACTCCTGGCATGGTGGTGTATCTGCAGGTGATGGAGTCACCCTCTCTAAAGGTGTCTTACAGACTAAAGGGGAGAGGGATATGCATGATTGGCATATCACTTGCTTAGGCAATTGAGTCAATTGTGAGATGTCACGTACCACACCAGATGCTGTTTCTGCACTAGATGCAATAAGTTTTTATTAATCCAATCCTGGAGAAACATGCGGAAGTAGTTTTTAGAACATAAGTGGATGTTCTAGGGATTTGATAACGGCAGCCTCCTTCGGGAGACGGTTATCATTCCAGGCTTCAAAAGTGACATGGATGAAAGAGTGATTGTCAGAGTTATAGTTTTCCCTCTGACGAAGGGGGCAGTATTATGGACAGGTGGTCCAAGAGGATACTGTGGGAGGCATGGTGCTGGACACTGATTAGGTTCAGTTGTTGATACGGTCTAAGAAGTTTGGATTTAGAGTTCATTTATGAACTAGGTCCCATCAGATATCCAGACATATTCTAAGACATGTATTGCTCAATTCGGGAGATGGTTTTCTTCGCGAACTTGAGATTAAGAGAGACATAGAAAAAAACATCAGGGCGGATCCATTCATTGAGGCTATTTATCGATCACAAGAGTTTTACAAATGAGCTTTGTGAAACTGATTAGTAGAGGAGTTTGGTGTTCGGTATCACACGGGCTGTGAGTATGCGATATCGCAATAATTAGCCTTAAGTGCAAGTGGGAGATTGTTTGATATAGTGCCCTCAAAGTCAATTATTGGATCGCAGGTACGTGATTGCAATGATTGAGGGAGGACCTATACCGTTACGACAGTCTTACTCGAGATGATAGTAAGCTATCTGGTTTGCCTTTATCAGTCGTGTACAGGTTCAGGTGACTGATCACTATTACACGTTGATAGAGCCTTTAGGATCTTGCTTGACTACCAACAGTATGATGGCAATCATATACGTGGGAGTTGGGTAATCCATAAGCACATCCTTAAAAGTGGTCCCTAGCCGTGGGAGTTTCGAGACAGAGCATCGATACTCCGGAGTAGACTAGTGTATACAGTCGAGACCCCGACGAGGGGCGGTGGCCGGTCTCACAAGCCACTGGTGTCAGTTGGATCACCTAAGATGTATACAAGTGCTTATTGGGTTATGAGTACACCGGACAGGACTCGCCGGGAACCTGCTAGTTGGTATTTATACCTATCGTCAGATAGCAGTTCCCTGGTGACATGTGTACAGGTTAGTTCATCGACCTGAGGTCATCATTTTTCTCGTGTGAGTTCCCACTGTGCTTTGATTTCTACCTTACCACGGCTCAAAGGAGTCGTGCAAACATGTCTTTTTTGGGTACAGTCCCGAGCCACATGGAGGCAGGTGAGCGGATCGGCAGGGGAATCGTCTCTCCCGGTATTGGGGGTGAGATCACGCTGTGTCTAGGAAAGCCATTACACAAAGCCCTCGGCCGAGGCAGGAGATTTACTGGTAGGCACTCCAGTAGTATCTCAGGGTGTTCTGGGCTACGCTCCGACACGACTTATACTGCTATTGGGGGTCTGACGTTACCAGCCCCCTAGGCCCGATATGCGATACTCATAGACGACCGGACCGGACTGTATGTATATTGTCACTGATAGGCTCAGTAGGGTTCCAGGATGAGTTCGCTCATCGGCTTCCCTTGAGGTCAGTACATGGGCAGCCGTTACGCATTGTTAGTGCCGCTGACGTGCTTGTGGTTAAACCCACTGCCAGGATACTGACGAGTCTTTAGAGTCCCCTACAGATAGTTTCCCAAGTTTGGGCGAAACGTTGTAGAGGCCATATGGTTTTATGGCCGGGTTCGGAAAATGCACGTGCGTTTATGCACGTGTCATATTTCGGGCAGATAATACTGGTGGGCTTTGGTTTAAGCCGGATCTATGTATTATACTATGTAGATATAATATCTTTGTCTCAGTTGCATTTGTATTCGGTCGTAATACAAATGCGGGTATGTATATACAGTTACGGAGTTATCCTGAAATTCGTTTCGGGATCGCTTTTCGAAGTTGCCAGTTTTCTATCACCCGTCTTAAACATTCGGTTTAATGCGGAATTATCTTTTTCATTTGGGTGAGTCATGAGGGTGAGTCATGAGGTAGCTTCTAGAATTGATGACTAGCTTTCATGACTCATTGTTCGCATTAAATGGTTGATGAGGTGTTTATGTGACTCATTCATTGCATTAATGTGTTTTGGTTTGAACTTGGATATTTCCTTATGTGATAAGCATTGCTAATGGTCACCACTTTCTCCTACACTCACCCCCTCCTCTCCTATATGCGGCCGGCCATTTTATGGAAGCCATATGATAGTTGAAATGATATGATTCATATTTGATAAATTTCCTAGTTCAATTGATCAATCAAAAAGGCAACTTCATTAACCGTTCATCCATGGTTTTGGATGAAACGAGACAAAGTGTTCTACTCATTCTCTACTTCATCTTGGTCATCTCTTTTAGCAAACTTGATAACCGAGTTGCCTCGGTATAGAGGCGGGAGCCCGTTTAAAGATTCGTTGACGTGGTGCCACCTGGACGAGGAGATCGGAGATCGAGTGAGATCGCAGATGCCGCAAAGGAGCGTGGGATGATGGCTAAAGACCGAAGGACTCGGATCGATCGGTATAGCCTTTCTACCTCTTTACAGTTTGTTAGTTTAGCGTTAACGGCAAGATCCGGGTTATAGTATGCGATAGCACCAGTTATAAAAGTTTTTGTTCCGCGTTTGGCATCAGAATGACGGCCGGGGCACTACCGTATACTTACAGATAGGCCAGTTCCCTACCGGTACGGGCGGGCATAATTATGTCCTCATCGCGGTAGACTACTTCACCGAGTGGATCGAGGCCATCCCCATCAGGAAACCGGATGCCGCCACGACCATCAGGTTCCTGCAAAACAATCTGATACTCCGGTTCGGCATCCCAAGGTGTATCATCACCGACCACGGGACGAACTTCGAGAACGAGAAAGTGAAGGACTTCTGCAAGGAATACCATATCCTCATGAAGTTCTCCGCGGTCGCGCATCCCCAATGCAACGAGCAGGCCGAAGTCGCTAACCGAGACGTTCTCCGAGGTCTCCGGACCTGCATAGAAGGGCGACAAGGCAGTTGGGTCGAAGAACTGCCCCGGGTCTTATAGGCCCTGCGCACGTCAAAGAAGACCCCCACCGGGGAAACCCCTTTCAGCCTCTGCTACGGGACCGAGGCAATGGTCCCAGCAGAGATCGGGCTACCCAGTCATCGGGTCGAGCACTTCGACGACGATGTGAACACCTCGGCGCTACGGACCAACCTGGACATCTTGTTGGAGAAGAGAGACCGGGCTCAGATCAGGGCTGCCGCTTATCAACAACAAACGGCCCGATACTACAACGCTCGGGTCAAGCGCTGTACCTTCAAGACTGGATATCTGGTCCTACGGTGGAACGAGTTCATCGATCAAGGCAGGCTACACAAGTTCTTTCTAAAGTGGGACGGTCCTTTCCTCGTCTCTGTGGTACTCCCCGGCGGAGCCCATCGCTTACAAGACGTGGACGGACGCAAGTTCCCGTGGCCTTACAACGCCGAGAAGCTCAAGCTATACCAATGAGGTCAAGGCCAACGAGTGTGTACCCCTTCCTTTCATGAAGACGATGTAAATGTTTTCTAAAAATCCTTTCCATTCAAATAAAGGGAACGTCAGAACATTGCAAATAGAGTTCTGTCTTTATGATTCGAAGCCCTCACCAAAGAGGCAACCGCGCAGCTTCACTGCCCGGTTATCCTTAGCAGGCTTCCTACGGCCCTCCAACGCTAAGGGTCAAAGTCCTCCCTAGAGGCAGCCGAGCAGCTACCCTACTCGGCTATCCCTGGCCGGTAGCTTCCCTACACGCAACGCCAGGGATCAAAGCCTTCGCCAATAGGCAACCGTGCGGCTTCACTGCCCGGTTATTCTTAGCAGGCCTCCTACGGCCCTCCAACGCTAAGGATCAAAGTCCTCCTTAGAGGCAACCGAGCAGCTACCCTGCTCGGCTATCCCTGGCCGGTAGCTTCCCTACTCGCAACGCCAGGGATCAAAGCCCTCACCAAGAGGAAACCGCGTTGCTTCACCGCCCGGTTATCCTTAGCGGACCTCCTACGGCCCCTCCAATGCTAAGGATCAAATTCCTCCCAGAGGCAGTCGAGCCCGACCCTCGCTCGGCTATCCTCGGCTGGTAGCTTCCTACCACAACCGACAGGAATCAAAAAGTCCTCCCAGAGGCAGTCGAGCCCAACCCTCGCTCGGCTATCCTTCAGGACAAAAGCCCTCGCCAAGAGGCATCGGGCAGTAACCCTGCTCGGCCAAGGGTCTTTGGTAGGCTTCTTATAGCCCCTCCCGCGCTAAGGACCAAAGTCCTCCTTTGAGGCAGTCGAGCCCGACTCTTGCTCGGCTATCCTCGGCTGGTAGCTTCCTACCACAACCGACAGGGATCAAAGTCCTTGATAAGAGGCTCTGGGCAGTAACCCTGCTCAGTCCCCGTCCTGAAGGATCAAAGCCCTCGCAAGAGGAAACCGAGCCAGAACCTTGCTCGGTCATCTCCGGCTGGGTGCTCCCTACCCATGACGCCAGGGATCAAAGCCCTCGCAAGAGGCATCTGAGCGGCTACCCCGCTCGATCATCCCAGGCTAGTAGTTGCTTACCTACGACGCAAGAGATTAAAGCCCTCGCCCAGAAGCAACCGCACAGCTTCACTGCCCGGTTATCCTTAGTAGGCTTCTTACAGCCCCTCCCGCGCTAAGGATCGAAGCCCTGCTTAGAGGCAGCCGAGCGGCTACCCCACTCGGTCATCTTCGGCTGGTAGCGCCCTACCCACGATGCCAGGGATTAAAAACCTTGCAAGAGGCATCTGAGCGGCTACCCCACTCGGTCATCCCCGGCTGGTAGTTGCCTACCCGCGACGCCAGAGATCAAAGCCCTCGCCAAGAGGCAACCGAGTAGCTTCCCTGCTCGGTCATCCCCAGAGGGCATCCTCCTGCCCACCAGACGCTGCTGGTTTGAAGCCCTCATAACGAGGCCACCGAGCTCCCTTCTGCTCGGCAAATCTGCGGCGGGCAGCATGCTGCTCATCAACTGCCGCAGACCCGAAACCCCATTGAGAGACATCAGGTCTGTTCAAGTCTGAGCAATCCCCCCTCGACTCCGGGGCCGTGGGGATACCTCCTTCTCAGCAGCACTTGGTATGCTTGACAAGTGATCGAAATCAACTCGACGTACGATCGCCTGACATGGAAGCCCAACAGTGCAAGCAAGGATATTCTACGAGTACTCTTCACATCCAAAAGATAAAGTGCAAAGCAATGACACAGCAAGAGTTTTACTTGCACAAGAAAAATGTTTTTATAGGGGTATTGGGGGCTCCCCAGCCTTACAAAGTTCCGGACTCTTACAAAAGAGGGACGAGGAAATATCAAAAAGGCCTAAGTCACAAACACCCTCCTGCGCTTCACTTCTCTCATCGCTGTCATCACTGTCTGCCGGAGGGTTCACCACCGAAGGCTTTACCAACAGTGGTACGCCTCGTTTCCCTCATCGCTGTCTGCCGGAGGCTTTACTACCGGGAGTGGGACCCGAGCACGGAGCTCGCCATCGGCGAACTCAAGAAGCTGCTCCTTCATGGCATCTAGAGCCTTATTCCACGCGACGACGGAATGCTCGCCAAACTCGTGTGAAACCGCTCTGACACCTTATAATCGGCCACAGCCTTCCTAGCCCGAATCTCGGCAATCCCGGCCGCCCGAAGCGCCGCCTTGGTATCCCCCTGCTGGCGTTTTTCTCCTTCTCCATGGCCGCAAAACGATCGGCCAGATCCGCCAGCTTCGCCTCAGCAACTCGGTGGGATGCACTCAGGCGACGATAGGAACCCTGGTTCGCTGAGATGGCGAGCTCCGCAGCCTCCGCTCGGGCTGCCAGGACATCGGCCCTCGCCCTCTCCAGACCCAGGTCACGTCGCAGGACCTCGACCTCTGAAGGAAATGCTTCCACCGGCCTCGATGCGTGGAACGCCCCCTCGTCCTCCATACGAGTAACGAGGGCGCGGTGTTGAAGGATTTGACGGGAAACGGATGAGAAACTTGGAGACGCTCGAGCCAAAGAAAGGATGGTCAAAAAACAACACGTGGAGCGGTTCATACCTGGACCGCCCCTTGGGCTATGGCCTCCATTTTTACCATCAGGGTGCCATGCGGAAGCCTCCCCCCGGCCGACTCTTCTATCCAGGCGAGCAGGCCGGCCGCGACAGAAAGCCTAGATGGATCCATGAAGACGGCATCCCCCTCCTGCACGGGAATCCCTTTAGGGACCCTCGATGGCGGCGCACGAAAGATTGTCCTTTTCCTTTTAAGGGGGACCCTGTCCTCACCCTCCCTTGCGTCCCTCGTCTGGGGCTCGGATGACCATGGACGTCTCTGGCCACCGCCGGAACAATCACCAGGAGCCATCGACAAAGCGGACGGCCCTGCAGCCGGTAGAACATTCAGCGCATGGCACGAGCCGGCCGGGGGCACGGCCGCACCGTTGGCCTCCCTCTGGAACGAGAAACCCAAATAGTAGGAACAAACCATGTATCCAACCCAAAAGAGGAAGAGCGCCGAGCAGCCAAGACTTAGAAGGAAGAAAAATATGAAGAAATAGGGGCCCTGGAGTGGGCCCCACCCCTATTTATCACCACAATCGCTCTCATCCAACGACGCCTTTCATCTCCCGCCAAAGCGCCTCCTCGCGTCCAACGGCTCCGATCGCTCCACTTGTCGTTTCCATACTAGGCCGCATCCCATCAGACGCCGCAGGTCTGCACATGTCGCGTCGGCCAACCGACACTTGACATGCGGACCGTCGCTTCAGTGACAGGATACACGAACCGGCGCACCTTCCTTAAATGCAGAGATCTCACCCTGATTCGCTGGCAGAAAAGACAGCTGATAGCCCAGGGACGCGTCCCTACAAAATCTTAGGAGGGAGCTCACCCAGGGCAGCCCGGCAGTCCACTCTTAACCCGACCCGCCAGCTGGTCGGGACAAGAGTGAGGGGCTAATGATGATGCTCTATATTGGTGATCTCCCAGATCAGGACACGTGGCAGATGACGTATCCCAGAGCTCAGAAGAAAGGGCCCATAGGAGCCGACCAGGCCACCCCTGTACCCGACCTGCAAGCACAAGCTGGCTTACCTCAGAGCCTCCTGCGAATTGGCCTCCTTGGCCTATCAGCTCTCCCCCGAGCTACCACAGGACCAAGATACCTCGGCCTTCCTGCTCGTTCCTGGGCTCTCACGCCGAGGCCATCTTCCTCGGTCCCTCCGACCGACCAACTCCACCACTCACAGGCATATCCGCTGCTCCGCAAATCTCGCCATGCGCGGATTCTCCGCCGGCAACATCCCACGTTCCACGCCATCACGATCCTCGTTAACGGGCGATCCGCTTATTATACAGGCATGACGTCGGGAGCGTAACTGCCGGCGAGATTCTCGCACCGGCTACTGCGTGCCGCCGCCACTATATAAACCCCCATCACAGAGGGGTCAAGTAAGCTTTTTCACCCCCACTTAGTCGTTACTCTGCTCGGATCTCATGCTAACTTGATCGTCGGAGGGTCCTTGGTGGTACCAAACCACCCCGGGACTTCCTTGCAGGTACTCGGCGCAAACTCCTCAAAGCCACCAATCTCCTCAAAACCCATTGAGACTACACGCGATAGGAGATCATCTTCAAGATCCACCGGAAAATCGACGGAAGACAACATCTGACGGAGACCCGAAAATGACCTCCATCAGGATGAAGAAAAATCAAATCAATAAAATTAAGATAAAACTAAATTGCCAACAAATATCGCGCAACTTATCGAGACCCACCAGAACAATATTGTCCCTAGGATAGATTCCCATCCCTCGAACAATACACCCGTATTATGGCGGTTTATCCTCAAGATACAACAAAACTTCCTTCTCGGGATGCCTTCATGTCGTGAACTAGATGATCCGACTAGTTGTTACTGTAAAGTATTTTTCGCCACCCTATTGAGATAGGAATGCGCTCGCTCGTCAGGCATTATATAGATTCCCCCTGCCTATGGTAGGCTGGGGTTTGTTGATTATGGAGATCCTAATCTCTGGCAGTCGCTGACGAAACCGCCGTTAATTACCCCTCATTCCAATAGCAAGGGAACATTTGATTAACGGGCTGTACAAATAATACTCAATATGGCATATGGGTGTTTGAAATAAATAATGGAATTTTTTGGGAGGAAGAATATTGCCTTCTTCTTTTTATTTTGATTAAGCATTACTTAATCCTTGTGTTTATAACACAACCTCTATGTTGGTCTCTTGGCTTGCTAATAGGGGTGAAACATTGGGGAAATCTAGGCTTCAATACTTTGCAAATTTTTTTGCTAAGTTTTAAAATGCTGGTTCAGCGCTGATGTACACTTAGCGCTGGGGTATGTGCATTACACGTTGCGCTCGGGGTGATATGCATTTGCATCAGGGCTTTATACGTGGCGCCCTTGGTCCAATCATTAGTGCTGGCACTGATGCACGTGCACTGCATGCGCAATTTTGCATAGGGCGCACCCTGTGGATGAAAATTTATACTTTCAAAAAGCATTTGCTTTGGATTTGTGAAGTATATGTTTCTTTTGCTTTGATCTTAATTCATCATTTTTTTATTTAGAATTTTATTGCCACAGGATTACTTGGAGACGCATTTTCCCCCTCTGCCTCTTTCTCTTTGGCTTCTTGGGATTTGATGAACATGGAAGAAGAGATCAAGATCTCTCTCTTTCTTTTTGTTTGTGTGGGTTTTTGAGGTATGAGTAGATTTGCAATGAAGAAAAAGAGAAAGCTTTCTCTATTTTTTTTATTAAAAGAGAAAGAAGGAGAACCTTCGTGGAAAAAAGAGAAGACGGCTCGAAACCTCAGACTTTTTTAGCAGAGGAGAATTCTTGTTATTTCAACATGAGGGTTGGGTTTTATAGCCATTTCACTTTACATTTGAACCCCAGGGCTTTATAATATTTGCTTTTGCCCGTCTCATGCCCATTTGCTTATTTATTTTTGTACATAAGTCTTGGGTTTTACAATTATATGGTTTTTTGCCCATTTTATTCCTAAAAATGATATTTAAATTTATTTGCTACATAATTCTATTCTTTGGTGATCGGCTTCGCTTGGGATCGAGACGGTTTGGACGTGAGCCCAGTTGCTTGGGGTCGGATCCGGATCCACTTGGACGTTGACTTTGACTTGTTGACTTTGAATTTGACCTTTAATTTTGATTTTTAATTCTGGCAACATGGGTGTAAATTTTAACCCTAACAAAGTGTCCCCATCAATAAATGCACACCACGTGAATGGATCGTGTGCATGAAATCGATGGATTTTCTTTCATGGAAAGGTTGATTTGCTTTCCTTTTGGCGACATAGAGGTCGGTGCTTCCCTTTTGACGACATGGAGGTCAGTGCTTCTCTTTTAGATCCTTTTTTGCGACTTGGAGGTCGGTGTTTCCCTTTTGGCAATGTGGAGGTCGTTGGTTCTCTTTTGGCGACGTGGAGGTCGTTGCTTGCTTCCCTTTTGGCGACGTGGAGGTCGTTGCTTTCCTTTTAGCGACGTGGAGATCGTCACTTGATTTGGTTCGCTTTTCACGACGTAGAGGTCGTTGCGTCCCTTTTGGCGATGTGGAGATCGTTGCTTCACTTTTTGCGACGTGGACTGTCGATATTTTGATTTTATTCCCTTTTTGCGACGTGGACTGTCAATACTTTGATTGGCTTCTCTTTTTGCGACGTGGATTGTCGAAAATTGATTTGATTCTTTTTTGCGACGTGAATTGTCGATACTTGATTTGATTTGTACGTTTCCTATCTTCCCAGCGGGACTTTTGAACCTGGAAAAACTTCCTGGTGGGATTTTGATTTTATTTATCTGATTCCTGCTTTATTTGGCCAGACCTTCTTTAAGCTTGGAAGTACTTGTCAAGTAGAACTTGGACACCTTTTTTTTATGAACTTGAGTTGGAATTTTGGATTCCGGGATGACATCAGTGTTGCTAACACTGGAGCAAGAGTGCCAGGAGTAATTTATCATTTGTCTTGGGAGAATTTGAAATTTTGATTTTTGTTCAGCATCAGTACGCTAACACTGAAATATAGTGCCAGGAGCGACTCATCATTTGCCATTGGAGGATTTAAGGGATTTGGATTTTGGTTGGCATCTGCATCATTACACTGGAATAGTGTCAGGAATGACTTATCATTTGCTTTTAGAGAATTTTATTTGTTCCCAGTTTAACGACTTAGGGGTCATTTTTGGCTTCATATTCTTGTTTGGCACTTTTGGTGCATTTTGCGGGGGCTAACTTGGATTAGTTTATCCGTGATTTAGAGCTTTCATGCATAGTATTTCTTAAGATTTCGGTCGTTGATGGGTGGCATCTGCTTATTTTCCTCGGCGCTTATCTATTGGTAGGCTCCTCCGTCAAATACTTTCTCGATGATGTATGGCCATTCCCAGCTTTGCTTGAATTTTCCTTTTGCATGTCGGTTGGAGATGATCGGTCTTTTCAGAACCAACACTAATTCGTCCTTCCTAAAAAAGCACGAAGCCGGATCATCTTTTCATAGGCCCATGACATTTGGGCTCGGTACAACTCCAGATCTCGTTGCACTGCGAGTCTTTTTTCTTCGAGCGCATCGAGCTCTTCAAGCCGAGGGAAAGTATTTTCCTCTTCTGTCAGACTGTGCTGAATAGCCATTCTTAAATTTGGAATTTCAACTTCGAGGGGAAGGATTGCCTCCACCTCGAAGAGTAGTGAGTATGAGGTAGATTAGGTTGGAGTGCGTTGTGTGTTACGATACGCCACAGCGCCTCATGGAGCTTGAGATTCCGGTGTCTTGTTGGCTGAAGCATTTTTCTTTAGGAGCTTTCATAGAGTTTTGTTGAAGGCTTCGACCGGCCTATTGGCTCTTGGATTGTAGATGGAGAAATATTTCCAGTCTATCTTGTGTTGAGAACCATGAGACTTTGAAGCTCTTGAAAGAAGGCTCTTTGTTAGAGATGATCCACCGCGGTGTGCCAAAACGGTATAGCACATTATACCGGAAGAATGTCAGAATATTTTCTGTCTTGATTTATTTTAGCAGGACAGGTTCAGCCCATCTGGAGAAGTAGTCAGTTGCGGCCAATATGAACCGGTGACCTTTAGATGGCATAGGATCAATTGGGCTAATTAGGTCGGTGCCCATATTTTGAATGGCCATGACGCCACGGTAGGATGTAGCGGATTAGAATGCTTGTGTATGAAGTTGCCGTCTATTTGACAGATGTGGCATTTCTTCGTATGTTCTTCACAATCCCTTATTATGATAGGCCAGTAATATTCAAGCCACTTGATTTGAAGGCGCATTTGGGGGGCTAGATTGATGTGCTCCGCAGATGCCTGAGTGGACCTCTTTCATGACTTTTTGGGCTTCGGCCGAAAAAAGACACCTGAGCAAGAGCTGGTTATATGATCTTTTGTATAATGTGTCATTTATGAACACATATTGGAGAGCTCTTTTCTTTAGCTGAACCCTCATGAATTTTTCTTCTGGTAGCTTGTCAAATCAGAGATACTCTATGAAGGGCTCTTTCTAATCAGGCTCGTCTTTGATGACAAGGACTTCTTCGGCGGGGTCATTCTCTTGTTCTACGATTTCTTCTTCTCGTAAAGAAACTGGAGGTAGAATTTGCTTGCTTTTAACCGTGATCAGAATTTCATCAATGTCGGGATCAACCATCTTTTTGGCTAGGCGAGCGAGTATGTCGGCTTTTCCGTTCAACGCCCTGAGAACTCTCATCAGTTCAATATGGGTAAACTGTCCCATTAGTTCCATGACCCGGATTTTCTGTCGAGCCAGCTCGGGCTTGTATATTTTGTAGTCGCCGCTCACTTGGTTGATGACCATCTAAGAATCTCCATAGGCGCGTAGCCGAGTTATCTCCATTTCTATGGTGAGCTTAAGACCGGCTATTAGGGCTTCATACTCAGTCTCGTTGTTTGTGCGAGGCTCATTAAGGGCGAAAGAACTTCCTAGGGTTCCCCCTGATAGCGTGATGAATATCAATCCTATCCCAGCTTTTATCTGCGAAATGCTTGATTTGCTGGAGGACCTCATTGATGAGGCTCCATCGAAGTAGAGATCCCAGCTTGGTTTGCTATCTTTGAGGTGCAGCGCTTGTTTTTCGGGTAACTCGCAATTCAGCGGTGACCCTTCAGGAAGGGGCTGAGCAGCGAAGAAGTCGGCTAGTGCTTGCCCTTTTACTGTTTTCTGAGGAGTATAGACTATGTCAAACTCAAGCAACATGACAACCCATCTGGACAACCTATCGGTTAGGTTTGCTTTGGTCATTAAATATTTCAGTGGGTCGATCTTGGAGATCAGCATAACCCGGTGTGCGAGCAGATAGTGCATCGGCTTCTTTACGGCAAATATCAGGGCCAAAAACTGCTTTTCGATTGAGGAGTGGTTATGTTCTACCCCGACTAGTGTTCGACTAAGGTAGTAAAGGGCGTTTTCTTTTCCCTCCTCATTTTATTGGGCGATGAGCTCGCCGAGTGATCCGTCTAGTACAGTAGTGTAGAGGATCAGTGGTTTGTTTGGAAGGGGAGTAGCAAGTACTGGAGAGGGCAACATGTGTTGCTTAATGCTTTCGAACGCGTCTTGACATTTGGTGTCCCAGACAAAGGGAGCTCCTTTCTACATGAGTTTTGAGAAAGGTTGACATCTCCCTGATAGGTTTGAGATAAACCTTCGTATGTAACCGAGCTTTCCTTGAAATGATCTTAATTGTGTCAAATTCTTTGGAGGAGGTATCTCCATGATTGACTTTATCTTTGACGGTCAACCTCGATCCTTTGATGCCAGACTATAAAGCCTAAGAATTTTCCCGACGACATGCCAAGAGCGTACTTTAGAGGATTTATCTTTAGATTGTATTCTCTCATTAGGGTGAAGATGATTCGAAGATGTTGGACGTGATTGGCTTTGGCATTAGTAGATATGGATTCATGAACTAGGGGGACTCTTGAGATTTCGTTGGATTCACACTTGAACTACCCCAACACTCTATTTATTCAAGATTACAGTTAAAATTACAAGTCTTGCTCGAATCCATGAATATATATCAAGTTGCAAGATCGAGTTCATGTCAAGATCAAGTATTCATGTCAAGTGTTCAGGTATTCATGTCAAGTTGTATTCATGGTTCGAGTAAAGTCAGTTCAAGAGTAGATATTGGGTTCATGTTTAAGTTCTAGTTAAAGTTCAAGTAAAAGTTCAAATCTGAGTTATGTTCGAGTTCAAGTTCTGGTTCAAGTCAAGTTAAAGTTTGGAATAATCTGGCAACCGCTACACATGGACGGCAGGATTTATGACTTTTTCAAAGATGATTGCCGATGATAATTCCTTTGAGTTGTCTATACTAGAAGATATGCAAGCACTCACTTCTCCGGCTCCCCGATGCTTAAAGATATGATACCGCTTAAACCCATTATTAATCTAAAATTCTTAAATATTAACAAGTTGTTTACTATATGTAGTTACATGTTTTAATATTTCTCGAGAGGGTTTTATGTACAATGTTTTATTTAAGAAAATATAACCTCGAGGGTGTTTTGATAAAAATATGTTGATTTGAATGTCTAGGATTTTTATAAAAATGTATTTTATATTTTTGTGGTATTTTAGTGTCAAAAGCTAGATTTTAAAAGTTTATGGTATTTAATGAAAAACTATCTTTTAGAAACTTGATGGTATTTTCTTAAAAACTTTAATCTTTCATTTAAAAATCCAGTTTTCACAATTTGTTTTATTTGGAAAAATACGGATTTAGGATTTAAATAATTTTCCAACTATTTAAGTTGTTTTAAAAATTCGTATTTCTTTTAAAACAGTATTTTATGACTTTCAAGACCGAATTCTCCGTGAAAAGTTCTGTATCTCACTCTACTATCCTCAAAACGTGCGATAATCCGCACTATCAATAAACGGGTACCCCTAACGAGAGTTGTAGAGGCGTAATTGCAGAAGAAATGGTTTTCTATTAAGAATTCTATATTTTAATGCTTAAGGTATTTTGTTGAAATACGATAATAAAAAAATATTGTATAATTATATTATCGTGCTATGATTCAAAATATGTGCATGAGTGGGGTAGCTCATTACCCCCTGCATGTTCAAGATTAACATAACATGTGGACTAGTATTGATAGGAGAAAAGGTTATGGTATTTATGGGTTAACTTGTATATGTAACTAGTATGGTTTTCTTAACATGTACAAAAATTCGTCTGAACACACCTAGCAACTTGTATGCAACTAGAGAAAGCTTACAAATAAACTCTCATATGTTCTATATTTACAATAAACACCTTTTAGTACTTAACAATAGTAGGAAAACCGTTCATTCAAATGTGCAATATTTTAGACTAATCAAATACCCCTAAACTTAAGTTTGATCGTCCCAAGCAAACTAGTTATTAAAGAGAAAAAGGAAAAATAAAAATAAAAAGAAAAACCTAGCACACTTTTATAGGCAACACGATTGCACTGAGCACGTGCAACAAGCCTTTAAATCTTTAGGTGTCCCTAGTAGGAGG
Organism: Agapanthus africanus; assembly: GCA_030015575.1. NCBI lineage: Eukaryota > Viridiplantae > Streptophyta > Magnoliopsida > Asparagales > Amaryllidaceae > Agapanthus > Agapanthus africanus. The sequence continues at coordinate 870,399,222 of JASDDO010000024.1, read as the reverse complement.
AGTGTTGTCTCCTAAGGGCTCGCAGCTATTCGATCATTACTCTTTCCAAAAATCATGGACCATCGTGATCAAATATGTCTGAGAAGTTACGCCCAAAAAATCCCATAATAGAAAGAAAGAAGATGAAAGTTACATACAAAGATAAGAACATATAAAAGAAAGAACTTGAAAATAAGAGTTTCAAAATACACTAGGTTTTTAGTAGCCATGAGCTCTTTCTTAATGGTCATGAAAAGATGTCCGAAATCACATCATCCCTCAATAAAACATCGTCTTTAGTTTTCCTCCCTACTCTTCTTCCAAATATCGATCATATACCCCTATGTGTGTGTAAACGACATCCTTACACTTAGAGAATTCAATTCAAACTATCATACTCTTGTCCATCTTCCTTAATACTTTTTAGTCGGTGAATGTTTCAGATGGAATTGCTCACACATTTTTCATGCGACCGTTAATACTTTTTGAGGTACTAACCAACCGATTACCAAATGTGCTCACTCTCTTAGGTGTAATTAGTAATATCCTAGTCTTGCAACACCTAACACTTAGCAGTGGCTCCCAAACCAGTTGGTCTAAGGCACTAAGTGATAAGGCACCCTCGCTATATTTTTTTATGTTTCCTTAAGTAATTCCAAAACCAGTGTTTATTTTTCTTCACCATTTTTTATGTCATTTATATTTCTGTTTATATTTTTTTCTTCATACTAAGGCTTTTAGACAAGAGCATTTCAAGGTATCCTCTACCATCCCAAGTTTCAAGATGTGTGCAGGTGCGTATAATAGGGTATTAACGTTCAGATGTTTGGACTCAAGAATAGGGACTATTTTTCAGACTTATTTCTATCCTCAGATTAGTGATTTCTTTCATCTTACTAACTCTTGGGACAACAGCTCATGACTACCTATTACTAGCTTCGTTATAAAACATCAAATTTTCTTGCTTTTCTTAAAATTTTCCTTCTTATCATATATATTTTTCACTTTCTAACTTTCATTTCTAAGAAAATTTTCATATATATATATATATATATATATAGTGCCTAGTGCCAAATGATATTCAGTAAATACAAATCTCTCCCCAAACCTGTTTGCAGCAGTGTCCTCACTGATATTGTTCTTTGAGCGCAAGGTCCTGTAGACTTAGGAGGAAAATAATAGGAGCATAATAATAGTTAAATGAAATACTAACCCCAAACTTGTTCTTTGGCATACACATCTATTCAATTATATCATTATTTTTACTCACCTCCATTCTTAGATGAAACAGTGTTACTGAAATATGGAGGTGAGGCGGAGGAAAGTTGATTGTGATAAAGCGGCTCCTGTAGGAATAGGAGCTCCTCCACTGGGTCAGCGGAAAATTACGGTTTTAAACTATGGCCATTTACTTTAAAAATAGAACCGTTTTTAACATTTTCGATATCCAGTGCCCTGTGCGGGTACACATACCGCACCACAAAAGATCCTTTCCAATAAGATTTTAGTTTACCCGGATGAAAATGGAGACGGGAATCGTAAAGAATAACTTGTTGTCCCGGTGTGAAAGTTTTTCTTAAAAGGTTTTTATCGTGGAACACTTTATTCCGGTTCTTTACTATAACCACATTATTGTAAACTTCATCGCGAAGTTCGCTTAGCTCATTTAATTGCAGCTTCCAATAGCTGCCGATTTTATCAAAATCACAAAAAGCTCTTTAATAGCCCACATTGCTTTATGTTCGATCTCGACAGGAAGGTGGCAAGCCTTCCCATACTCCAGTCGGTATGGAGACATACCAAGATCGGTCTTATAAGCGGTACGAAATGCCCAAAGAGCATCCGTCAATTTGGTGGACCAATCTTTACGGTTCTTAGAAACCGTTTTCTCCAAAATTTGTTTGATCGGTCTATTGGAGATCTCAGCTTGCCCGCTCGTTTGAGAATGATAGGGCGTTGAAAGCTTGTAGTTGATGGAATATTTCTGCATCAAAGTATCGAAAGACCGATTACAGAAATGCGTCCCATTATCGCTAATTATAGCGCGAGGGGGTCCGAATCGCGAAAAGATATTTTCTTTAAGGAACTTAATAACAACCTTGTTATCATTAGTGCGATACGGTACCGCTTCCACCCATTTAGAGACATAATCAACCACTAATAAGATGTATAAATTCCCAAAAGAGTTGGGAAACGGGCCCATAGAATCAATTCCCCAAACATCAAATATCTCCACAACCAGATAGGTTGAAGCGACATCTCATTTCTCCGTGAAATCTGACCCATATGTTGACACCGTGAACAAGTTTTGCAATGATCATATGTATCTTTAAATAATGTTGGCCAATAAAAGCCACATTTCAAAACTTTCTCTGCCGTTTTTCGTAGACCAAAGTGACCGCCACATGCCTGATCATGGCAGAAAGACAATACACTCTTGAATTCATCATTATGGACACATCGGCGAATGCTTTGATTTAGAAAATACTTAAACAAATAAGGCTCATCCCAGTAAAAGTGTTTTACTTGGGATAGAAATCAGTGATTGTCTTGTTTTGACCATTCGCTGGGTAGAAGTCCCGTTGCTAAATTTTTCACAATATCCACGAACTAAGGTTCATAGGATATGGCTAAGAGTTGTTCGTCAGGAAAGAAATCATTTATTGGCATGGTCAATGTTGGCGAAGAAGAAAGGCGTGATAGATGGTCGGCTACTACGTTTTCATATCACTCTTGTCTCGTATTACAAGATCAAATTCTTGTAATAGAAGGATACAACGTATTAGCCTAGATTTAGCATCCTTCTTCAATAAGAGATGTTTTAGGGCGGAATGATCGGTGTAAACTACTACTGGAGAGCCAATCAAGTAGGGCCTGAATTTTTCTAATGCAAATACAACTGCCAAGAGTTCTTTCTCGGTAGTTGTATAATTCATTTGGGCGTCGTTCAAGGTCCTACTTGCATAGTAAATTACATGTGGCATCTTATTAATGTGTTGTCCTAAGACTGCACCGATAGAAAAATCGGATGCATCACACATAAGCTCGAAAGGGTGATTCCAGTCCGGAGATGACAGAACGGGGGCTGTTGTGAGGGAACTTTTAAGTGATTCAAAATCAGCCTCGCTATCCGATTCGAAATAAAATGTTGTATTCTTGGCCAAGAGAAGAGTTAAGGGTCTAGCTAATTTGCTAAAATCCTTAATGAATCGCCTATAAAATCCAGTATGACCAAGAAAGATCGTACATCTTTAACGCATATAGGAGGAGGAAAGTTATGGATGACATCTACTTTAGCTCTGTTTACCTCCATGCCTTTTCGTGAAATGATATTCCTAAGGACAATACCTTCTTGAACTATGAAATGATATTTTTCCCAATTCAAAGTTAAATTCTTATCCTTACAACGGGAAAGAACAGCGTCAAGATGATGTAAGCATTCCTCAAAGGAGTCCCCAAATATAGAGAAATCGTCCATAAATATCTGCAGAAAATTCTCGACCATGTCCGAGAATATCCCCATCATACACTGCTGAAATGTAGCTGGAGCATTGCATAACCCATAGGGCATGCGTCTATAAGCAAAGGTACTGAAAGGACAAGTAAATGTTGTCTTATTTTAATCATTTTCGGTGATGGGGATCAGGTTATAGCCGGAGTATCTGTCCAAGAAACAGTAGTATTCATGCCCAGTTAATCGTTTCAACATCTGGTCAATGAAAGGTTGAGGGAAGTGATCTTTCCTCGTTGCGGCATTGAGTTTCCTATAATCAATATATACCCGCCACCCAGTTTGGGTACGTGTTTGGATCAACTCATTAGCCTCATTAGTTATGACCGTGATGCCAGACTTTTTATGGACCACATGAATAGGACTTACGCATTGGCTATCAGATATTGGGTAAATTATACCACTATCTAGACATTTGACGATTTCTTTCTTTACCGCCTCTTTCATGACGGGATTCAACCGTCTTTGTGGATCTCGGACTGGTTTGGCTTCATCCATCAAATGTATATGATGTTCAACAATCAAGAGACTAATCCCTTTGATGTCCACTATTCTCCAACTAAAAGCTTGCCGATTTGATCTCAAGATCGACAAAAGAGCGCTTTCTTGCAATAAAACTAGAGAAGCTGATATGATAACGGGCAAAGACTCATTCTCACCTAAATATGCATATTTAAGATGAGAAGGTAGTGGCTTGAGATCTAGTTTCGGCGGAGAGACGATGGAAGGTAGGGTAGGGCAATTATACCCGGACTCCTTAAGAGGTTTATAGCTAGGGTAGGATATTGACTCGGAAAGCTCAACTAACTCTTTCGACAAGTCAAAGGATTCGAACTCAGGGGTGGACTTGTTAGTATAGTAATTTGCTGGATCAAACAGTGACGCACTAATGGCATCGAGATTGTTATTGCAAAGTTCCTCAACTTCGCAGCTGTCGGAAGCTATCTCGTTGACAGAACATATATCGATTAGATGAGCAGAAGGTTCAAAGGGTTGACTTCCTAGCCTGTAAATGTTAAGCTCAATTGTCATCTTCCCAAAGGATAAGTTCATAGAACCGTTACTACAATTTATTACAGTATTGGAAGTTGCTAGAAAAGGCCGACCGAGAATCACTAGGATTTGGTTCCGTGGGTTTGCCACGAGCTGTGTATCTAAAACTATAAAGTCCACAGGGAATATAAATTCCCCTACTTTGATTAACACATCCTCTAGCTCATCCCTAGGGTGGGTGATAGACCGATCAGCCATCTGGAGAGTGCAATGCGCGGGTTTCAACTCTCCTATACCTAACTGCTCATAAACAGAATACGGGAGCAAGTTAACACTAACACCTAGAACGAGTAGAGCACGATTGATGCTTTTACCCCCAATAGTTATAGATATTATAGGACAACCGGGTCCTTACGTTTTTTCGGCAGTTGTTGGGTAAAAGCAGTGCTCACATTACTCTTTAAGAAAATTTTTTATGCACTTGAGTTTTCCTCTTCCTAGTGCACAAGTCCTTAAGGATTTTCGCATAAGACGGAACTTGTTGAATAGCATCTAGGAGAGGAATATTTATATTAATTTGCTTAAACATTTCCACAATCTTCTCCATTTGTGCTTTTGGTTTGTTGGCCCTCAACCTACTTGGAAAATGAGCTTTATCAATAAGGGTTGGGTCCAACATTTGAGGAGGAGATTGTGGGGATGGAATGGATCCCGAAATTGGATTCGGGAAGGTCTGAGATGGTAGTTCACTCAAGAAAATGGGCTGAGGGTTTGAGTCTAGTGATGAACGGAGAATAGGCTCAGAAGAAGATGGTGGACTAGACAAAATAGGATTAGAAGTAGCAGCCATGATTTCATCTGATTCATCATCAATTTGTTTACCCACATTATTGTTCAACACTCTTCCCGATCTCAACGTAGTTACGGCACTCACGTTATGATTTTGTTGGTTAAAGGAGATGTTTGCGCTTTGTGAGTGGCCGGGATTTGGTAGAGGTTGAGACGGAAATCTCCTGTTCTCTTTCTCACTCATCGCGGCATTTAACTGTGCAAGTTGTGCTTCTATCGATTTTATTCTTTCACCCTGGGAAGCAGTGTGTTGCACTAACGTTTGGATAGACGACGTTAAATTAGCCGTCGTTTGTGTTGATAGTTTAATCAATATTTCTATGTTCCGTTCGAGTGCAGAGGTTTTATCGGTACTGGCCGTTGGGAAAGAATTATTATAAGGTGCAAGGTTGTTGGCCGGATTTTGAAAAGATTGCAGTTGAAAGGGGTGCTGACTTTGTTGTGGTGGCTGCTGTTCATGTGGTGGAAGCCTTTGAGAGTTGCTTAGGAACTGATTTTGATTTTGAGTTTGGTTTTGGTTCCAAGCAAAATTAGGATGATTCCTCCATCCCTGATTGTATGTAGAAAAATAAGGATCGTTTCTAGATCGTTGCTGAAAAGCAGGATTAGTTTGTTCTTGACCTTGAAATGGAGGATTCAAAGGACATTTTTCTGTTAAATGCGAAGAGTCAGAACAACAACCACACACGGATTTAGGGAGCGTAACTTGGTTTAGGGAGGCCGAAGAGAATTTGTTTTCTATAGCTTTGAGTTTCTTTTGCATCGCTGCCATTTTTGCTTTTACTGCGATGGAAATATCGAGCTGATGGATACCTGCCCTAGATGAAGATGAAGTTGGTCTAATGCTTTCCCACTGTAATGTTTATTCGGCGAGATATTCCCGGAATTTCCAAGCCTTGCCATCGTCTTTAGACATGAAATGACATTGACAAATTGTTTCAAGCATTTGTTTCGTGGCTAGGTTAATACCCTCGTATATAATTCGGCAAAGTTGCCATCTATCAATTCCGTGATGAGGGCATTGTACAAGAAGATCCTTAAACCGTTCAAAGCATTTCCAGAATGGTTCATTGGAAAGTTGGGTAAACTGTTTAATCTCGCTTCGAACACGGGCGGTTTTGTGATTAGGATAAAATTTCTTAAGGAATGATATATCGAATTCATCTCATTTAGCGATAGAATGTGCGGCAGTGCTATAAAGCCATTTTTCTGCTAGATCGCACAAGGTAAAAGGGAGAAGACGTAATCGCATAGCATCCACTGAATGTTGGGTTGTGCTCATCATTACACATACGTTCTCGAATTTGGTTATGAAAACGTATGCGTCTTCGGATTCAAGCCCGTGGAATTTGGGCAACAAGTTGATGAAGTGGGGTTTAATTTCGAAATTATCCCCATTGGCCGGTGGAAGAGACAGACAAGTAGGAAGGGGTCTACGTATGGGGTAGCATCTTTCTTGGAGAGAGATGCACGGTGGATTCTGCGCACCTACGGGTAGTGGCAGGGTGATATCATTATATCCCGATGGAGATTCGTCCATTTTGTGGGATGTGGTGGGTGGAGAGAAAATAGAAGATGAAGAAGTACCGACTTCGGAGTCGATAGCAAAAACGCGGACAAGACGAGCACTAGAATCCCGTGTCCAGCCGATCATGCACTAAGCGGGTTTAGTGCACATGGCACCGTATGTGAGAACGATTTTAGTAAGGTTTATTTTGAAAAAATAGTCGGACATGAAGCTTGACTCAACAAATCACAAAATGCACAATCAAACCCTAAAACTAGGGTCACCTAGGTCAAGTCACTAGACCGCTCCTAGACTTCCAAAGTACAAGTCGCAGGATCAATCCTCTACCACCTCTTTATCACACTTGTGGCCAGGTAAGTGGGAGGTATCCGCTATACGAATCACTGAAAATAGCTGGCCTGATTAAGTAACCACTTTCCTTAGTCACACTTTTCTAGACACCACAAGAGAAATGTGGATAAGCTATAGATTACACACGACCTTCCCCTGTCTTAATTGAGCATGATGGTCCTTAGAGGCTTCGTATAGATATTTTTTAATTAATGTAGGGTGAAAGTATGCTCGTTTTGTGATTTGTGGGGCCTAGGAAGGGTGATGAAATCCCCACCTAATCTGTATTTAGGTTATTTCCCCTTAATGTTCGCTTTAGATATGCACAAACAAACGGATATCAAAACACGCAAAAAGATTTTTGAGCGGCGGTTTTTGCAAAGAATCCTGTAGGAAAAATCAGAGTATTGGATCTTAGAGAAGAGAGAAAGAAATTAGGAAATTACCTGAAGATTTTAGCGCCGCAATTCTTCCAGCGCGACGTGGTTCCGCCGCCAATTCCTTGTTCCCGCCGCGGTTCCGCCGCAAGGTGGTAGGATCGGTTGCCAAATTTTCTTCAGTGCTCCCCTCTGCTCCTCTGGGCTACGTTGAAAGCCTATGAATCTCTGTTTCCTTGCTCCAATTACTCCAGATCCCTTTGCAAAATTCGCACAATAATCGTTAAATACACAAGATACGGTTTTGGTTCTCATTTATAATATGTTTGCTGGATTTTATAAGAAATCAACCCGAATAACAAGAAAAAAATTACGACCGTTTCCCCGGCAACGGCGCCATTTGATTGATCTGCTGAAAAGTGTGTTCGTAAAGTAACCGCAATCAAGATAGTGTCACTGGTAGCTAGCCGTGATGAGTATGGGTCGTCTGTAGGGAAACGTGAACTCTTTTCTTGCTTTAGATGAATTGATTAAAAAAGGGTGATTATTTGTCGTTACGGATATAGAATTTAGAAAGAAAAGGCTCGTAGGGTTCATAGGACTTAGTAGTAATGGATGAATAATTAAAAATGACTCATTTTATTCTTTAATAGTTTAAAACTAGATCGATGGTGATGAATGTAGATTAGGGTTCTTGGAAGAAACTAGGGTTTCCCCACTACTGACCCTTGTCCTTGCATTGATTTCTATTCATGTCTAGCCCTTAATAAAACAAGTGTTAAACCAATCTCGAATCGTGGTCGTGACTATCAATAAATTGGTAGCGTGCCCGATAAGGATGTTAATATTTATTTTGCTAAAGTTTATAAATTTTAAAATGTATAAAAGAAGCTAAAAGATTTTATCATCTATTGTTCTACCCTATCTTACGAACCCTAGCAAGCTAGGAATTATTCGCTCATGGTAAAAGATTTAGAAGAAAGATTGAAGAAGAATGAAAACTTAGTTAAGATGCAGAAATGTAAGTGCAGAAATTAAGTGCGGAAAGAATTAAATAACAACTATCTTTATTAATCAACTATTGTATTTACAAATCCTTTGAAAGTAGAGTACAAGAACCCTAGTTGCTCTAGATCTCTTTCTTGTTGGAAGTAGATGAATAGCTGATGATCACTCAGATGCGTGGATCGCTTGGACGTCTTGATCTCTTCGATGATGATCTTTAATATGAAGCTCTCGGTCCTATATATAGTCACTAAACCAGAAACCCTAGATCCCTATGTGAATATATCTGTTAAGATCCATAATACAAAATATCACATCCTACGGCCACAAAACCGCCGCGGTTCCGCCGCATATTCCTCACTTTAGCCGCGGATCCGCCGCATATTCCTCACTTTAGCCACGGATCAGCCGCAACCTAGTAGAATCTGGATTTGGGGTTTTTCTGGTGTTTTGTATTGATATTTGGAGATCCTATCGATATCTGGATTCCGAGAATAATGCTCTGAGTCTCTGCCGTTGCTAGATCTCTTGATTTACTTCTATATTTTTAGCAGATTTGATTCCGATATCCCAATTTAAATCGGATCTTTTGGATTCCAGACCTGAGCTAATACTGCACAATATCTCAAATCAAAGTGTTAGTAGTATTTGGTATTTTTTAGATATTATCCTAACCATTTTATATGATATTAAATCTTAAGAATATTGATTAAAAATATTTGATATGATATACATATTTTTAATTACTAATATTTCATTTAAATATTATATGCATATATTTTCCCTCATTATGTTAATTATAATGTAGAAATATCTGATGATAATTTTTTTTACAAATAAACCCTCATATGTTCTATATTTATAATAAACACCTTTTAATACTTAACAATAGTAGGGAAACTGTTCATTCAAATATGCAATATTTTAGACTAATCAACTGGACGGACTCGCCGAGAACTTATAGATGATATTATATCTATCGTCGGATGGAAGTTCTCGAGTAGCATGAGTACAGCTTTGTTTTTTGATCTGAGATCGTCATTTTTCTCATCTGAGTTCCCCCTGTACTTTGATTACTACCCTACCATGGCTAAAAGGAGTCATGGAAACAAGTTTTAGTTGGATACAGTCCCGAGCCACATGGAGGCAGTGAGCGATTATCGAGGATTCGTCTCTCCTAATATTAGGAGTCGATGTTGTGCTATGTTCGGTTGGCTATCACCCTAAATCTGTAGCCACGGTAGATGAGATTTACTGATATGAGTTTAGTAGTTTCTCGGTTGGTGATGAGCTTGACTCCGACATGACTTATCGGGTTATTAGGGGTCTAACGTTTCCACCCCCTATACCCGGTATGCGATACTCTTAAAAGAAGAGACCGGACTATACGGAGATTGTCATATTCAGGCTCAGTAGGGTACAGACGGATTTGATTGTCGACCTCCCTTTCGACAGATACCTGGGTAGACGTTACATATAGCTAGTGTCTCTGACGTGCTTGTAACTTTTGGATTTATCCAGTAAATCACTGCCGGAGTATTGTTGAATCTTTAGAGTCCCACACAGAGAGTTTTCCCAGTACAAACAATATGATGTAGATGACGTATGTTGGTACATACAGAGTGTCCGATTAAATACGTATACAGGCTACACAGACTTTAATCGGACGGTTGATAATACTAGCGGTTTAGGATTAAGCCAGATTATTAAATCTGGTTTTAATTTAATAATAATATATATATAATATGTATATTCTAGTATTATTGTTCACTATTCATTTTCTCTCTCTCTCTCTCTCGGCTATTTGTATTTTTATACGAATTGCATATATGTATTTCGATACGTATACCTTGTTGTATTCCATATTTATACGGAATATATTTTAGAAGATGGACACTTCGTTTCTTGATTTTCCTTTAAAAGAAACTAAAAAATGAGGTGGAGGATGGGGTGTTAAGAAGCATGGTAGAGAGACATGGCTATGATTTTAATATTGTAAATATCATTTGGATTCACTATTCTTTCATGGTTGCAAAAACACTTTGCCATTCTTTTCTACCTTGGATTTTTCTTCTACACAAAAAACTTAGCCATTTTCTTTTGTGATTAGCTACACTTTTTCATCTCCTCCTCCTTTATCTTAAATACTCTCTTGAGCTTAGAAAAAGAGGAAAAAAAAGATAGTGAAAATATTCCTACATCCTCACTCTCCAATCGTAGCGAGCTTGGAGCGTTGGTCGCTTCACTTGGTGAAACCAAAGCTTGGATCGGTTCCCTCAGCTGGATCATCTTCGGTAAGAGCTGTCGCCATTCAAGCTCGATCCGGATGGCATACACGGAGCTTGGAGGTGTCTTCTACGATTGGGTGGACACGCGTCGAAGATAGTATCCCTAACCATTTGCATGCTTGGTTTCTAGTTTTGGTATTTGGATTGATCGCTAGGTTATAGTCTTTAGTTGCCCCTCATTAATTTTTGTTTTCCACTTCCGTATCGGCCGCGGCCTCCACGGCGGGGGCACTAGAGGCGTACATTACCCAAATGTTATTTGATAAAATGGAGTCCATGTTCCTGAAAAAAATTTGATGTTCGAAACTTAAACTTCATCCAGGCAAGAAAAAAACGCCAAGGCAAAAGTGTCAAGCCCATGCGCATACGCACCACGTGTAAAGCACGTGGTGTAAGACGCGAAGACAGCTGCGCATGCATATCACGTGTAAAGCACGTGGTGTCAACACTTCTTAGTGTAAGAAGCACCAAAATTTAAACCGCTTGCTTCCTTAAAGCTTAAGTTTTAGTTTTTGGAAATTAATTTCCAGTATCTTTCATAAACAGAAAAATACATTTCTTGTTAACAAGAAATCAACCGGATATTTTCCTAAACAAAGAAAAATACCAATCGGGTTAATAAAAACCTTTGGATCAATGATTCAACGATGCTTAAATATCCGCGCTTGATCTTAAGATCAATCAAAGAGAGATCTCAAAAAGAGATTTTCTCTACTTGTCCAACAATATTCATACCCTATATAAAGAACCCAAGAGATTAAATCTCAGATAGACAGACCCTACTATAATCTTCTGCCTTGCAACCGGTAATTAAATTCTCTGCAGATTGAAGATCATCTTCCTCCTTCTAAAGCCCTAGGTAAATAGTGGAGAAAATATCTCCTTTTACCTATCTGCTGCATGAAAAAGAGCTTAACCCTTCATAAGAACTTTGTTCTTTCTCTGGATCTGAGATCCATAAGACAAGTCTCTCATAAAAAAGAGAATTAAATTCTCACAAAGTGCTCTTGATTTAAAACTTAAGATCCAGAGGAGAACATTGGTTTTTTCCTCACCATCAAAAAAAGAAGAGAAGAGAAGAAGGAGAAGAAAGAAAGACAGAACCTTTACATTCTGGAACTTAGTTCCCACAAAACATACCAAGAATTAAGATTCTACATGAACAAGGTCTTAAAGATATTAAAGAATGAAGAATTTGATGGACATAGGAGAGGTTATACCTCTTAAAAGATTTAATCTTTTAAAACAGAGCTTAGTTTCTGCAAAAAAATGTGTCAGCGCCGCATGTGTTAAACACGCAAGCGGCCCACTTGATGAACACGTGAATGCCAGAGCCTCAGTGGCCCACGTGATGTACACGTGAGTGCCAAAGCTTCATCAGTGCAGCACGTGACACTCACGTGATTAAGTGCTAAGCACTGTTGGATGACATAAAAACCCAACACTTAGTCTTAAATGAACCGTGACCCTGAAGTTCTAAACTTCTTTGATTTTTAAATCGACTGAGCCCATATGCTTAAATTATTTAAGTCGATCTTAGTCTTATATATGACTAACGATTCTTAATGAAATTTCTAAGTTGATCATAGTCCAAAACATGGCTAACGATCCTTAGATCAGTACAAGTATCCCTTAAACTAACAGATCTCTTTCATATTAGAAATGTTACCTTAAGTTCACCCATGTTGGTAAACCATATCACTAACGTGAAATCAAATACCAAATCTAATATGTACGGATTTGGACTAATCCGCGCCCTATAGGCGACGACATATATTAGTCTCCGTATACAATCCAAAGACAACCCAAAATAAACAACTTATAACACGACACATGAAGGAATAGACTTGGAGTAGAGAAAGTTGTTATTGCTTGGTGATAACATAATTGACTGCAGAGCTTGTGCCTGCAGGAAAAGGCGTCCCTACAATTAATAAACCCTTCATCTCTGAAGGGGAATCTGAAAAGTCAGCTACATCGATCGCATCCATCAAAACCTCCGATATACGGTGCCATAAATCAACTCGGTATTTTCGTAAAGGTGGATGAATATGTGCAAAATAGCATCTTCCCTTAAATTCAGGCAAGACGTTTTATCCCAGTTCGTCTCGGTTTCCGGTGGAAAATAGATTTTGGCATGCCCGATGGGACCTTTTCTCTTTCTACTCGACACTTCGTGTGTCGTGTTTTTCGCGAACAGAATCGCGGTATATATGTTTATAGTTGCCCTTAGGTGGTGGGGTACTGAAGCTGAAAATTTTTGTCTATGCAGAGATCAATGGTTTTCACTTGCGCTAACTATATTTCAGGCGCTACCATATCCGGTGGTGTCAAATACGGGCCACTCGCAGCCTCCACTCTCTGCATTCCAGCTCCTCAGGAAATGAATGGGCTTTTCTTTGGGTCAATTCTCCCACCTCCTACCCTTGGTGCCTCAACGTCGAAGCGGGAAGTCCAGAAGAAGTTTGTCTTCTATAGGCTGGCTCATCAAGCTTCAGCACTGCCGAAGGTGTCAGTCTTCCACTGACCGACTCCTACCAAAGGTCCTAAGCTATGCAGGAGGTATCATGAAGAAACCCCGCAAAAAAAGGAGGTGCCTACCTCGAGAAATGCCCGACTTCGCCACTGTCGTCGAGTAAGATGAGCCGGGGGTAGCTCCCCATCAAGGTTGACTCCCTCTGCTCCAACTCCAATGATGAATGCTGCTATTCCAACCGGCAACAGTTTTGAACTACTGCGAAGGATCAAACAAAATTCTCCCACCGTAGTACTGATAAAGTCTCCATAGCTTGTGGAGATCCAAGGAGAGTAGAAGCCAGTTTGCTTTCTAAAAAGACTTTCCTCATCTATATATAAGGTGTAGAAGAAGGTGAAGAACTCCGTCGTTGTCCGCACCTCTTCCTCTAAGTTCAAGAAAATGAAACGTCAGCTAAATAATGACAACTCTCTTTTCCAAATACAAGAGGACTTATCCAAAGGGGGTTCCTGTTATGATGGTTCCACCTAAAACGACTTCTTACAAAAGAGAGAGGCCGGAGAAGCTCCAAGCGCCTGAGGCAAGCTCCAAGAGCGGAGATTCCAAACGCCCCAAGTCTGGCAACATGGTAGTTCATACAGTCCATATGGTGAACTCCAAAAAGGAAATCTGTACTTTTGTTAGTCATAGACTACTTACTCGATCTCTGACGAAAGGTCAGAAGCAACAAAAAAGCTGTAAGAGATACTTGGTCAAGCGGTAGACCTCATTAGTCCACCGCCTAAGGCAAACTCCGAAGACGCACCCGAAGAAAGGACAAGGCAGGAGTCAGATACTTACTTCTTGAAGCACGTTCTCAAGAATAATGATGAAGAAGCGGCAGAGATGTCCGCTAAGATGAACAAGATGGCCCTCTTGATCCAGATATAGCTAGATTGATGGCTTAATCCCAATCACCAGCAGATGAACCGTCGGTGGTCATTATTGATGATAGAGGAGATACTTCTAATCCTATTCAAGCCCCTTTAGCGGCAAAGGAGAAAGTGGTCACAAAAGCAAAGCTGGACGAATATATCGCATAGCGAATTAAAGATCATCACGCCAGCGAAGCGGCAAATAAGCGGGTCAAGACTGGTCGTCCATATCTAGCATGGTATGACCAGAAGAAATACCTTCTGGGATATACAATCCCAAAGTTCAAGGTCTTCAAAGGAAAGGGGAATCCCCACCAGCATATCACACAGTTCAAAGTTATGTACGGTAACATCGGATGCGATGATAAACTACTCTTCTGGCAGTTCATCAGCAGCTTAGCAGATATTGCCTTTGAATGGTAATCAAAGCTCCAAAATAATTCCGTAAAGACCTTCGCTGACATGGAGTTTCTCTTCATACAGAGGTTCATCTGTGCAAGCAAGCACACCTCTATCTTTACTCTGATCAATGAAGAAAGAAGATCAAATGAAACACCGGTGCAGTATGCTATTAGGTGGAGAGACCTCTCTCGAAATGCGAGCATCTGATTGCCGAAACTCCAGCTATTGGGATGTTCATAAGCACCCTTGCTCCGCGATCGCACGTTTATCCTTTCCAGTCCTTCACTGATCCTAATACATATGAAAAACTTCTTGATAGGCTAGTTCAATTGGAGTGAATTGACCACTAAGTCATTAAAAAAAGAAAAAAAAGGTAGTCCATAAGCAAAAAGGGCACGTATGAAAACCCGAAAGGGCTCTGTGAGTAAAAACTGCAAGACTGCCCGCGAGTTTGTGAAAAATCGAAAGGGCAAAAACACGTGAAAGAAAAAGAAATGGAAAAAATTTCGACCAAGTCCCACCAGAGATAGACCATATTCCCAACATGGTTAGAGGCACTTGTGAGTCCTCTCGACTTACAAGGAGAAAATACTCTTGTGAGATGTTTATATCAAAATATTTCATTTCGATACTACTCATTCTTAATCAAATTTGCATGTAGATAGGTGCTTTTGATCCGTATCTACTACATGATTTCAAATTATAGGTTTTCATAATCATTCAATCTAGAACAACACAAATCCCACACATATTCTACAAAAATGACGCTTTCAGAACAGACGACCGACAAATAGATAAAATACAGATTTCAGCCACTCAAATCCGTCAGGTGCCATCTACCAGTTCAAGAAACAAGACAAGGGCAGTGGCCATTCATGTCTCAGACAGCATGGGATACGAGGGAGGCAACGCGGAGCACGAGCGAGGCATGCATGACTTTTGAAAAGATTTAAAGGAGATATTTTAGGAGAAAATTACGAAAGTAGTCATCATTTTGGACTATTGATTATCCGAGACAATTCTAAATGATTTTTAAAATGTGACTATGAAAAGGAGTAGAATGTAACAATAGAAGATCACCAAAAAAAATCCTAAAGCCTAATTCCAAAATCTCGCGGCGGAAATGCGGTGGCCAATGAAGACTTCGCAGTGGATCCACGGCCGACCTTGAGCAAAACATGTTCGAATTTCAGGGCAAAGAGTGAGCTATCTAGTGTTTTAGTTTAGTTTTAGTTTAGAGTTAGAATTAGTTTGCTTTGCTTCTTCTTCATCTTAGGTTAGCCATTAAAACTTTGTAAAAGCTTGAAATTTGAAATAAAGTTTTGTTCTTCTTCATTTTTATTATCTTGTGATTTTATATTATGTCTTGTTATTTAATTTCCTTAGATAAAATTGTTTTTGATTTGATAATTAGATGTTGTTTTGTTTTCTTGATTTTTCTTTATCCTTCTTCCTTAATCTCATTTTTGAAGCAATGATACTTAATGATGTTACTTGCTATCGTGAGAACCCAAGTAGTTAGCTTTCATTATCTTCACCAATCTTCTTTTCTCTTCTCTTTTTATTATTTTGTTTTATTTTTAATAATGGGTGAGTAATTTCCCACTTGTTGGGATTAAGGTGATTGTAGTATGAGGGATGGTAAAATTCCTTATACTTCTTTTTGATTTATCATAAAATTGAACTTCGACCAAGTTAGCACATCACCCTCTTTTTGGGTGCTCTATCCTTTCATGATAGATATGACCCAAAAATCCTAGACAAGTTGTGTTCGCTTCGCCGAAGGTTGGAGATAAAAGCAAAAAACGGAAGGACAAGGGTCAATTAGAGCAGACTTAATATAGCTGACGACTTGCAAATACCCTTTTAAAGTACCATAATCCACGTAGTTTTCGATTACTTTAGCATCAATTTAAAGAGTATTTAAAGAGAAGAATAAGGAATAATTATTGCTTAACTACATAATCCGAAATCCTAACAAGTTGCTCTCTTTGGACATAATACATCACATAGGTTAGAAAGAACACCCTTGGACATATCACATAGCTCGTTTAAAACAAGAAAAAAGGACATATCATCCTTCTGTGGATGACCCGTACTCATCGCAGCTAAGTACAACTGACACCGTCCTGATTGCGGTAAGTAGAACTTCATAGAACATACATAAAACATCAATCAAATGACGCCGTCGCCGGAGAAACGATAACGTATTTCTTCTTGTTATTTGGGTTATTTTTGTATATACTTCTAAAACTAAAAAAACCAAAAAAAAAAAACACAATAAAAACAATAAAAATACATCATATTATTTTTAATAAGTTTTGTGCAAGTGTGCAGGGAATTCTGAAGCTACTGGAGTGACCAAATAGAGAACTAGGGGCCTTGAACCAGAAGCACGGGAGAAGAGGAGTTCAGTGCCAAAGTCGTGGGAAGTTTGTCCCATATTACACCACGAAACCGCGGCCACGTGAACTATATTCGCAGTGGATCCGCGGCCAATTGTTGGCTTCTTGCCCCAATTTTTCTGGTAAACGTCCTCACTTCATTAGTCCCCCTCTGAAGCTCTAATAAACTATTTTTGATTGCAGGATTCTTTGCAAACTGCGCTGCCAAAATAATTTTTTTGTTGTTTTAGATTTATGAGTGCTTTCTTACATTGCATACAATAATACGGACTTAAGGGGAAAGAAACCCAAAACAATATCACTCTTCCTAGGCCCCAAAAATAACAAACCGAGTATAAGCATTCACCTTTCATTAACTAAAAAAAGATCTAGACTAAAGTCCCCTAAGGACACTCGCACTCAATTAGGAAAAGGGAAGGTTGTAGGTAATTTATCGTTTATCCGCACTAATCTTGTGGTGTCTAGGCAAGTGTTTAGAGACGAAAGTCTCGCAAAATGAGAAAGTTCTTCGTAATTAAGGAACTTGGCGAAAGCCTTAGAAAATCCCACTTCCTCACTTGCACTTACCTGGCCACTTGGTTAGTAAAGAGACGGTAGAGAATTTATCCTGCAACTTATCCCTTGAAAGTCTAGGAGCGGACTTAGATGACCCTAGTTTTAGGGATTGCTTGTGCATTTTTGACTGTAATTGATTGCGTCGAGTTCGTTTTCCCGTTCTTTCAAAACAAAACAAAAAAATTTCAAAAAAAAAAAGAACACATAACAAAACAAAACAAAAAAATCTTCAATTTCACCCCCTTCTTTTCACCGCTCCTATCATAGATAACTCAATACGATCAATTCTTGCCGAGCTTTAGTACACTCAATCAGATATTTCGTCATATCATTCTTGCTTTGGTAAAACTTCCAACAATGTATCCATACCCAAAATTTCTTTGAGGGATCGGATAAAGGCTTCTAGAAAAAACAGTTGGACACCACATCAAACTTTCACACCTTCTTATGTTGATACCCCTTCCGAGGCTAGTGTAACAACTTTTAAACCCATGTCAATCGCTGAACACATTGAAAAAGCCCGTAGCCAATAATTGAACCCTTTCCAATCCTATCCAACTTTTGCACCTTCTCTAGTCGTTGCCTCTAAATATCTAATAGGGAGTTTCATGTTTCCAAATGAATTTGAATCTTTTATTGAAACTACTTCACGAACCATGTCTAGTCTCAAATAGCATTGGATGGATTTCAAGAAACTTGTCGAAAAACAGAGGAATTGACTTCATCCATTGCCACACTCACACAACCTACGGAACCAACGGCTAGTTCCTAAAAGGACATAGCTCAAGATTTTACCATGTATGATGTGGCAATATGAAAAACAGATGATTTGAGTAGTGAAAGAGAACGATGCACCCTCCTTACTCAAACTTACCCTTCTCCGATCGAACTCCACTTCTCAAATTCTGAAATTCTATCGAATAAACCAAATAATTCATCGATTGAGGATAATATGTTCGAAGAGTTGTGTGAGTATGAAACGTTTGATTTTCCCAATTGTGAAGGGACCATTTCAATTGAAACCAACACCATTCCTTTTTATCTCTACATCTCCAATTTAAAAGACAAACCGAGTATGATTTGTAATCCACCAATTGAAAATCATGTCTTTGAGGAGGTGTCTGAGAAGTTTAAGTTTGACTTGATTGAGGATATCAATGTTGGGGAAATTTTTTAAGATCAACCTGCAAATCCATGTGGGGATCATCTCGAACGTTTAACTGTTTTTCCCGAACCTCATTTGCTTCTTGATATCGTTGATGATGATTTGACCGAATGCCGGGATAAGCTTAATCTTGAGAATATCTTTGAGGATGAACACATTTTATTGGATGAGTTGGATTCTCTGACTCATCACGTCCCTTCCATCGAATATGAATATTCTCTTGAATTTTCAACCGATTCTACTCTCCAATTATTCCCTCCTATCTTTTCCATTGATCGACCCAAATTACAAGACGATGTTTCACTTCATCCTTTACATCTGGTTCACTAATTTCTGCCGTCTCATGTTTTCTTACGAATCTTGAAAATTTTGACCCCATTTCTAAAAATGTTGATAAATTAGTACAGTTGAAAAATTCCAGATTTAGACTTTGATCATTAATAACTGTACTAGTTTATTCAATCAATTTACAAACTCAAGTTCGTACTCCATTTCTTTCATCCACTTCATTTCTTTCTCCCGTTCGTTCTTCTTCTCATTTCCGTATACCGAGATTTCATGCCATTTCCGTCCATACACAGCCTCACGTGCTCTTCACTTCCTTCTTCTACACGTTCTTTCACCAACCAGGGTCTCATCATGATAAAAATTTTGAATGGTTGGTACTAACTTTTGGTCCGTGTAAAGATTTGTATATACTGATGTTATTCCCTCCCCATGACTTTGAACTTCAATGCTTAACAGTAGAAACATTGTTTTACTTAAGTTTGGGTGGGGCATTTTTGTGTATATATTTTGTCTACTTTTAGGAAATTTATTGTCTGGTAGAATTCCCTTCAAAGAAAAAAGAAAAAAAAATAAGAAAAAGAAAGAAAAAAACTCTCCAATAAATTTGAAACCTCAACAATTTTGGCACCTCTTTGCGTGGCATGATAGTGAGGACGCTGTCAAATTTAAGTTTGGGAGTATCGGTGAGTTTTTCTATCTTTACATTCATATTTATTTTTCGCATGTATTAACATGTTTCCCTTTTTGCAATTTTTCTTTCCTTTTACATGTTTAAATTTCTGCATTGCATCATGTTTAATTTCTGCACTGCATTGATATAAAAAAATAAAAAAATCGCAAAATCTTAAACCTCATAAAAATCTGAATTTTTTTCCAAAAATATAAAAAGTTTTTCGTCAAGTTAGCTAATGAAGAAGGTTTGGACTCGAAATCTGACGGTTAGGTTGATAGGTTAGAAATAAGTAAATCCTAGGAGTAGAAATAGAAAACCCGAATGATAACCCTCCTTGAGTCTAACTGTAGCGAATATACGTCTTTGCACCATACTACATGTATTGTCAGTCTTGAGAATTAGATGATGAGTTCGAAATGCCTAAAAAAATTATAGAAATATTTCTTGAGATCGAGTTAGTTTGCTTGGAAGTGAGTAATCATGAGTACGATTCATGAGTGACGTTTAGATGAAAGGAGAGTATTGAAGTCTTTAATACAGGCTAAATCTGAAAAATAACCCATATCGAGCTTAGTTGGAGTGATCACACACCTGATATATACAAACATGTTTTAAATCTTGGTTTGAAAAGCATAACTTGGAGTATCTCCATTGGTGTTCTTTCTAAAAATTTTCATAATAAGTCTTTGCTTTGGGGCTTAGGTTACTTGGGTAATTAAGTCCTTATGGGTGTTTCTACACCTAATGCCATAAAACCACCTAATTTGGGAGTCATTGACCCAAATCTCGCTAAGTTACATAAAACCTGATAAAACAAGTCAAGCAAGTGTTATCTCCGAGTTAAAAATCCTCGGTATTCTTTGAGAAAGAATAATCATGGCTGGAAAAAGTTTCGAGTGCAAAAACGTAGCCGACGGAGATATGAAAGTTTAAATTGAAGTTACAAAATTAAAAGACTATTACGCATGATCACGAAGATGTTTATGAAACGAAAACAAGTGAAAGGTGGAGTGATGAATAAGACTTAGCTTTCTGTTAAAGATGATAAAAATCCCAGATTCGAGACTAAGTTGTAAGATATAATCTCAAGAGAGCTTAGGACTTTACAAACTGGTGAGATACTTTTGAAATCTTTACGAAAGGCATAAGGGCTTTAATCGAAACTCTTGAGGCAAAACAACGCCATTGCACGAGTACGTAAAGAGGTATATGAGCTTAAGTTAAATAAAGAGTGAGGTGTGAAAAATAAGGGTTGGATGTTTCTAACTTAGAGTAATAGAATTTATAACTTAGATATTGAATCTTAGGATTAGAGTAGACGGTTAGCTTATAAAACTAGCTTGACGGGATTTTGTGGAAAACCCTAAGGAGACTCCTCTTCTAAGGCAACTTAGGGGTTTAATGACTTATTACACATGCTATGTGAAATCGTGACGCCTGTGAAAAAGAGCTTAGGATTTTTGTTTTTCTATGAAAATAAAATGGCTTTGCACGGGACGGATAAAGGATAAGTTTGGGGGTATTTGTTTATATCAGAACATTGCATTTCGATACCACTCATTCTTAATCACATTTGCATGTAGATAGGTTCTTTTGATCCGTGTCTTCTACATGACTTCAGGTTAAAGGTTTTCAGAAGCATTCAGTTCAAAACAGCGCAAACCCCACACATTCTCTGCGAAAATGACCCTTTCAGAACAGACGACCGACAAACAGATAAAATACGGATTTCAGCCACTCAAATCCGTCAAGTGTCGTCTACCAGTTTAAGAGACAAGACAAGGATAGTGGTCAATCGTGTCTCGGACAGCATGGGACAGGAGGGAGGCAGCACAGAGCACGAGGGAGGCATGCATGACTTCTGAAAACATTTAAAGGAGATATGTTAGGAGAAAAAGACGAAAGTAGTCGTCATTTTGGACGGCTGGTCATCCGAGAACAATTCTAAATGATTTATCAAATATGACTATGAAAAGGAGTAGAATGTAACACCAGAAGATCACTAAAAAAATCCTGAAGCCTAATTCCAAAATCTCGCGGCGGAAACTTAGCGGCCAATGAAGACTTCGCAGCAGATCCGCGGCCGACCTTGCGCAACATGTGTCCGAATTTCAGGGGTAGTTGCGGTATTTTACATGCATCAAGAAAAACCCTATATTTTCATATTCCAGAGCCTATAAATACCGCGGATCAGAGCAAAGAGTGAGCTTTCTAGTGTTTTAGTTTAGAGTTAGAATTAGTTTAGTTTGCTTCTTCATTTTAGGTTAGCCATTAAAATTTTGTAAAAGTTTGAAGTTTGAAATAAAGGTTTATTTTTCTTCATTTTTATTATCCTGTCATTTTATATCATGTCTTGCTATTTAAATTCCACATATAAAATTATTTTTGATTTGATAATTATATGTTGTTTTGTTTTCTTGATTTTTCTTTATCCTTCTTCCTTAATCTCATTTTGAAAGTTCTTAGTGCCCTCGCCGCTAACCCGTGGCCGATACGGAATCCAAAAACAAAAATTTTGATGGCACTAGAAACTTGACCCTAGAATCTAAACAAAACACCAAACTAGAATACAACAAGAGACAATGATTTAACTACTCGGTTAGGTTACAACCTTTATAGTTGTTTCCTTCGTCTTCAATCCTCTTTCTTAGCTCCTCGAGGCTCCATGATCGCACTTACAAACCGGTCCTCCTTCGCCGAAGATGATCCACCCGAGAGAATCAAGTTTAAGCTTCAACTTCATCAACGAAGTAACTAAGTATCCTAATATGCTAATCCAGGATGCTTAGTGATATAGTGTAGTGTTCTAGTATTTTTCTTTCTCTTTTTATCTTCATGATTCTCAACTCATGAGAGAGTGAAAGATAATGAAGAAGAAGAAGGAAGAGCTCTTGAGAAGAGAGCAACCAAAATACTAGAATGAAAAAACCTTCCTCAAATCAAGCATGCTCTTTTTCTTTTGTTAAAAGGATTTTTTCATTTTAAAAATGCAACCATGCTTGAATAGTATAACCAAATAAATAAACAATTCATTTGGCCATGCCCTCCACCATTTCTCTTCACCACCTCATTTCATAATTTCTTTAAAAAGAAAAACCTAGAAATGAGGTGTCCTCATTTTAGAAGTATTCTTATATGAATCTTCGCTAATATATGCCCGTACTCGTATCAAAATACGAATACCGAAGAGATAGAAAAATAAAATGAACATAATACTAGAATATATATATATATATATATATATAAATTATTAAATCAAAACTTGATTTAATAATCCGGCTTAATTCTAAGCCGGTTAGTATTATCATCCGCCCGATTAAAGTTCGTGTGGCTAGCACACATACCTAATCGGAACCCTGCACGTATCAATATACGGCCACTATATCATTTCGCCTGAACTGGAAAAACCCTCTGTGTGGGACTCCAAAGATTCGTCAATACGCTGGCAGTGGGTTTAACCATAAGCACGTCATTGGCACTACCTGTAAGTAACGGCTATCCAGGTATCGAGAAAAAGGAAGGTCGACGAGCAAACTCATCTGTACCCCTACTGAGCCTGTCTGTGACAATCCCCGTATAGTTCGGTCTCTTCGTCTGAGATAATCGCATACGAGGTCTAGGGGTGGATAACGTCAAACCCATACTAACCCGATAAGTCATGCCGGTCTGAAGCTCATCAACCACTGAGAAACCACCGATATCATATCAGTTATCTCATCCATCTTGGCTAAGAATTTTATGGTGACTGCTGACCCAATACAGCGCAACATTGACTCCCTATACCGGGAGAGACGAATCCCTGATGATTGTTCACTGCCTCCATGTGGTTTGGGACTGTACCTAACTAAAACCTATTTGCACGACTCCTTTGAGCTGTGGTAGGGTAGTAATCTAAGTACAGTAGGAACTCACAAGAGAAAAATGAAAATCTCAAGTCAAACGACTAACATGTACTCATGCCTCAAGAGAACTTCTATCTGACGATAAGTATAATACCATCTAAAAGTTCTCGGCGAATCCGTCCTGTGTACTCACCTCCAGTGAGCACATGTATACTATCTTAGATGACCCAAGACCAATTGCTTGTGAGACCTTGCTACTACCCCTCGTTGGCGTCTCCAACGTATACACTAGTCTACTCCGGAGTATCGATGTCCAATCTTGATGCTCCCTCGACTAAAGATATTTAAGGATGTGCTTATGGACCACCCTGCTCCCACATATATGATTGCCATCATAATACCGTTAGTTAAGCAATGATCCTACGGGCTTTAACATTATGTATTACCCACACGTAATAACGAGTAAAATGTATACACACAATGATAAATACAAACTAGATAGCATATTATCATCTCGAGTAAGACTTTTCTAGTTGTATAGGTCCTCTTTTAATTATTATAATCGCCTACTTGCAATTATAATGATTGCCTCAAGGGCACTATATCCAACAATCTCCCACTTCCACTTAAGGCCAATTATTGCGGTATCTCATACTCACACCTTGTGTGCTACTAAACACCCAACTTCTCTACTAGTCAGTTTCTCAAAACTCATTTTGAGAAACTTACGTGTTCGAGAAATATCCTTAGTGAGTGGATCCGCTACAATACTTCTAAATTTATCTCCCTAAATCTCAACTTCACGGAGACCAACTATCTTCCGAAATGAGCGACACTTGCCTTAGAATTTGTTTGGATAGCTGGTGGGACCATGTTCATAAATGAACATAAAAATCCAACAAACTAATTAGGCTGTATCTTATTGCTGATGTAATCAGCATCCAGCCCCATGACCACCTCAGTATCCTTCCTGGAATCCATTCAAACATACTGTCCCTCAGAAGAGGGTAAACTTATAACTCTGACAGTTACTCTATAATCCAGGTTACTTTGGAAGCCTAAACCAGTAACCGCCTCCTGCAGGAGGCTGTCATTACCATACACCAAGAACATCCTCTTATGTTTTTTACTACTTCCTTTTGTTTCTTCAGGATTGGATTAATATCCGCTTACTACAGTAAGTGCAAAAAGTAACATCTAGTCTGGTTCATGATGTCGCATGATTGACTCAATTGCCTAAGCAAGTGATATGTCATTCCTGCAAGTCCTTCTCCACATCATTCTAGAAGATATCACTTTAGATAGGGTGACTCCATTACCTGTGGGTACACTACCACGCCAGGAGTCCTCTATTTCAAAATCCTTTAGAATGGTGTCCAAATATCCAAATTAGGACACTTCCCAAATTTAGATCTAACGAAATAGATCTAGTTATCAGAATCTATGATATATTATCCATATCTTATATGGAGAAAACACCTTGTGACAACCAAAGTTTAACCGATTATAGTATAGGAACATCACTTCCTATTAGGAGCACGTCATCCAAATACCAGGACATCACTCCCTACTACTTTTTTACCAGGTCCATCTGTTGTTCTGATGAAGTCAAAATCTTTGACTTTTATATCAAACTAGATGGCCAATTTCGCTCTCCTTACTTTAGTCTATAAATAGATATAAGCAACTTGCCCACTACGCTTCCGCTGCTCCCACTGACTACAACAACACTCTGGTAGAGTCATATACACGTACACTTCTAAATTCAATTTAGAAAGATGTTATAGTCATTCACCTGCAAGATCTCATAGTCAAGGACAGCAGTAGTGATAAGCTTGGGTTATCAAAACCTCCCTGAACCAAAAGCAAATGAACGAAAGGGGCACCTCTGAGAGTGAGACATTCACCGTCTTTGAGGAAACCGAAGTACCTCTCGGGTGGCTGAGGTTACCCACTAAATTTGCGGAGTGGATAATGGATTGTCAAATCTAATTGAATCTTCAGGTTCTACTAAATTTTCAGTAATCGTTTGTGGTTTTGGAATCACTTCCAGTTCTATAATAGTCCCACTTGTTTCTTTTGCAAAAAGATTCCTTTAATAAAAAAATGGCGAGTCAAGAACAAATCAATTTTTGATCTTGAAATGGTAGAAATTAAACCCTTGCTAAAAATCCTGGAATAACCCACAAACTGCAATGACAGAAACATGCCTTGAGTTTGTCCGGATTCATCTTTTAAACAGAAACCGGATAACTCCATATCTTAACATCCTCAAGATATGCAATCATTCTATGTCCACATAGAATCAAAGGCACTAATTAGTTAGAATCAGATTCAAAAATCATGCAGCTGTTTCCTGTGCATATCGACTAGATGGAAGAAGGCCATACAGCATTACTCATCAAGGAGCACACCTACGGATGTGTATTTTGAGAGAGAAGCAAGTTCTCAAATATATTAGTTACGATGGAATACTTAGCATAAGTACTACATCTTCGATCATCTCGAAGAATCCTGATACTTCCAACGCATAGTTCTCTACTTTATTCTTATACTTATAACTTCTCAAAATTTGGACCTTTTATTTCAACGAAATACGTGTCTAAAATCAGAGAAGTCATAAGTAAACAGAATATAGTACAAGTACCAACCTCTTGTCCTAATGGACATCGGACAACATACAATACTTTGTATAAGTCCTCTGAGTTTAATAATTCAAACTCTGTGTCTCGTAGGTTGAAAACTGTATTATGGTTAAGAAGAATTACATCGTTATTGAATGCACCTTACCTATTCATCAACTGATAAAAGTAAATGTTATAAACATAATTTCAAAAGGTTATATCCCACTTTATAAAATAAACGTATAGATATATCAGTTTGAAATTGGAGCATAACAATAGATTTTCAAAACCAAATATTTGCCGTTGAGCAAAACCCAGGTGATTTCATCAAATATCACCAATTACAAAGAATTTTGATATTGAGGATCTAATCACCTAATTTCTCAGTAGTCCATTCCCACTCAGCATCTATAATGCCATACAGATGTGATAATCAAGTATGTTAAATACATACCCTGGAGACAAAATCTAATTGGGAAAGAAATTTTCAATTAATACCGCACAAGAAAACTGAAACATGAAAACGTTTCGAGAGGGTGGCCAGGTATTCCTAGTAATGCCTCTTCCACTATCCAGACTCATAACAGTAGCCGCAAATTTCCTTTCCCTCACTCGAATCCCTTTATATGTCTTTGGTTCTTACCTTCTGTACACCACACCTAGGCTAATTGGTTTTCTTCTTTCCCTACCATTCGACACCAACCTAACCTTTGGAAGAAGACTATCCAATAAGTGTAATAGGTGTACTCTCCTAATACTAGAAGCCTACACAACCTGAAAAAAGATAAAGATAAAAGACAACTAAATAATCTTATTCAATTTCTCCAGAACATGTGGTCATTCTTGAACTGAAATAAGTTTCTTCAAGTCCATATGTAACTATAAGAGATGGCCTTTCCAACAATATGGATCTCCATAGTGATACGGAGTGTTCTGGAGAAGGGCAAAGGGAAAGTAGGAGTAGCAGGAATATATGCAACTTTGTCATGAATCATAACAATTCAGAAGCCAAAGTGTGTAAGAAAATTCGGTTAAGTTGGTTCAAGAATTTTAGTTTAAGGTAAATCATGGTCGTAAACCACATAGAGAAAAGAAACACGCGGCATGCACTCTATTAAGATTATATTGGTTAATCACATTATCTAATTAGGATGGTTCTTATTGTTTTCTCGAATTCTCCTTCAAATCCTAAAAGGAGAATTACTCCGGATAACCCAAGGAGTAAACTACTCATCAGTGGGAATCGAGACCCAACTATCATCGCATGATAATTTTGACAGAAGCCGACCAAAATCACCACACTCCTAGTGCCCTCGCCGCTAACCCGTGGCCGATGCAGAATCCAAAAACGAAAATTGTGATGGCACTAGAAACTTGACCCTAGAATCTACACCAAACTAGAAAACAACAAAAGACAAGGATTTAACAACTCGGTTAGGGTTACAACTTTTGTGTCCGTGTCCTTCATCTTCAATCCTCTTCCTTAGCTCCTTGAGACTCTATGATCGCGCTTGCAAACCGGTCCTCATTCGCCGAAAATGATCCACCCGAGGGAACCAAGTTTAAGCTTCAACTTCATCAATGAAGTAACTAAGGATCCTAAGATGCTAATCTAGGATACTTAGTAATATAGTGTAATGTTCTAGTATTTTTCTTTCTCTTTTTATTTTCATAATTCTCAACTCATGAGAGAGTAGAAGATAATAAAGAAAAAGAAAGAAAAGCTCTTGAGAAGAAAGCAACCAAAATACTAGAATGAGAAAACCTTCCTCAAATCAAGCATGCTCTTTTTCTTTTGTTAAAAGGATTTTTAAATTTTAAAATTGCAATCATACTTGAATAGTATAACCAAATGAATAAGCAATTCATTTGGCCATACCCTCCACCATTTCTCTTCTCCACCTCATTTCATAATTTCTTTAAAAAGAAAAACTTAGAAATGAGGTGTCCTCCTTCTAGAAGTATTCTTGTGTGAATACAATAATACGTCTCCGCAAATACATGCCCGTATTCGTATCAAAATACGAATACCGAAGAGATAGAAATATACAATGAACATAATAATAGAATATACATATCGAAATATATATATATATATATATAATTAAATCAAAACTTGATTTAATAATCCGGCTTAATCCTAAGCCGGCTAGTATTATCATCTACCCGATTAAATTGCGTGTGGCTAGCACACATACCTAATCGGAACCCTGCACGTATCAATATACGATCACTACATCATTTTGCTTGAACCTGGAAAAACTTCTGTGTAGGACATTAAAGACTCGTTAATACGCTGGCAGTAGATTTAACCATAAGCACGTCAGCGTCACTGGCTGTACATAACGGCTACCCAGGTATTGAACGAAAGGAAGGCTGACGAGCAAACTAATCCGTACACCTACTGAGCCTATTTGTGACAATCTCCGTACAGTCCGGTCTTTTTGTCTGAGATAATCGCATACCGGGTCTAGGGGGTGAATAACGTCAGACCCCTACTAACCCGATAAGTCATGCCAGTCTGAAGCTCGTCACCCACTGAGAAACTACTAATATCACATCAATAAATCTCATACACCTTGGCCAAAGATTTTATGGTGACAGCTGACCTAATACAGCGTGATATCGACTCCCTATACCGGGAGAGACAAATCCCTGACAATTGTTCACTGCCTCCATGTGGCTCGTGACTGCACCCAACTAAAACCTGATTGCACGGCTCCTTTGAGCCCTGGTAGGATAGTAATCTAAGTACAGTAGGAACTCATACGAGACAAATGAAAATCTTAGGTCAAATGACTAACATGTATTAATGTCACAAGAGAACTTCCATCTAGCGATAGGTATAATACCATCTAGAAGTTCTCGGTGAGTCCATCCGGTGTATTCACCTCCAGTGAACACCTGTATACTATCTTAGGCGACTCAAGACCAATGGCTTATGATACCTTGCCACCGCCCATCGTCGGGATCTCGAAACGTATACGCCAGTCTACTCCAGAGCATCGATGCCCAGTTTCGATACTCTCTCGACTAAGGACATTTAAGGATGTGCTTATGGACCACCCAGCTCCTATGTATATGATCGCCATCATAATGCTGGTAGTCAAGCAATAATCCTGTGGGTTTTATCATTATGTATTATCCACACGTAATAACGAGTAAAATGTATACACACAAAGATAAAGACAAACCAAATAGCATACTATCATCTCAAGTTAGACTGTTCTAGTTGTATGGGTTCTCTTTTAATTATCATAATCGTCTATTTGCAATTACAATTATTGCCTTGAGGGCACTATATCCAACATATTTTTGAAGTGATGATACTTGATATCGTGAGAACCCAAGTAGTTAGTTTTCATTATCTTCACTAATCTTCTCTTCTCTTTTTATTATTTTGTTTTATTTTTAATAATGGGTGAGTAATTTCCCACTTGTTGAGGTTATGGTGATGGTAGTATGAGAGATGGTAAAATTCCTTATACTTCCCTTTGATTCATCATGAAATTGAATTTTAACAAGTCGGCACATCACTTTCTTTTTGGGCGCTCTATCCTTTCATGATAGATATGACCCAAAAATCATAGACAAGTTATGTTCGCTTCGCCGAAGATTGGAGATAAGAGCAAAGAATGGAAGGATAAGGGTCAATTAGAACGGACTTAGTATAGCCGACTACTTGTAAGTACCCTTTTAAAGCACCCTAATCCACGTTGTTTCCGATTACTTTAGCATCAATTAAAAGAGGAGTTAAAGAGAAGAATAAGGAATAAGCATTGCTTAACTACATAATCCGAAATCCTAACAAGTTGCTCTCTTTGAACATAATACATATCACATAGGTTAGAAAGAACACCCTTAGACATATCACATAACTCGTGTAAAATAAGAAAACGGACATACCATCTCTATGTGGACGACCCGTACTCATCGTGGTTAATTACAAGTGACACCGTACTGATTGCGGTAAGTAGAACTTCATAGAACACACAGAAAACATCAATTATGATATCCTTATGACTTATAAAGGAAAAGACACTTAGGGGTCCTCACGACTTCCAAAGAGAAAATACACTTATGAGATCCTCTCGACTCATAGGGAGATATACCTTTATGAGACCCTCACGGATTATAAAGTTGAAAAGCCTAAGGTGATAGGGATCTAAACCTGTCTCCTAAGCCATCGTTGTTCTACACGCTGTCACTAAATTGACTACCGTATACTATCCATGGACTACTGGAGATAAAACCCTCGTCCAAAACAACCCACATTAGCACATCAAGCTACTATTATGGAAAATTTTCACTCGTGCGTCCTTGCGACACCTGAAGGGAAAAAGACACTTAGGGGTCCCCACAACTCCTAAGAAGAAAATACTCTTATGAGATGTCCTACGGCTGATCTAAACTTGTTTCCGAAGCCATCGATGCCCTATGGCTGATCTCCATATTGATCACTGTATAAAATCTACGAGCATAAACGAGCCATACCCCATTCAAGTTTTCCATGGATCGTTGTCCCTAAACTAGTATCCCGCCCTATGACCAGTCTCCATATTGACTACAGTATGCAATCTACGGGCATATATGATCCATATCTTCCCCAAGTCCTATTGGCGAGCGACATTGGAAGCTACATCCGAGAGTTTCAAAAAAAAAAGGTAGTCCATAAGCAAGAATAGGCACGGATGAAAATCCGAAAGGGCTCCATGAGTAAAGACAGCAGGACTGCCCGCGAGTTTGTGAAAACCAGAAAAGGGCGCAAACTCATGAAAGAAAAAGAAACGGAAAAAGTTTCGACCAAGTCCCAACAGAGGCGGACCATATTCCCAATATGGTGAACAACACTTGTGAGTTCTCTCGACTTGCAAGGAGAAAATACTCTTGTAAGATCCTTACGACTCATAAAGGAAAATTCACTTAGAACCCGTACAACTCCTAAGGAGAAAATGTTCCTATGAGATCCTCTCGACTCATAGGTAGAAATACCTTTATGAGACCCTTACGGCTCATAAAGTCAAAAAATCTTAGTTGGCAAAGATCTAAACTTGTCTTCTGTGCCACCATTGTGAAAATAGGCAACGGAAAATGATGAGTCGCTCTTGGAAATATTCCACTTGTAGCGATACTGATCCCAAAACAGGTATCAAATCCCACGTTTCCCCAGGTAGATGATGAATTGCTCCTGACATACGTGCTTCAGCGTTAGCAACGCTGATGCTAACATGAAGTCCAAAGTTATCGACCCCTAAGTTGTTAAACTGGGAATAAGAATCGGCGAGTAAAAATAAATAGCCGAAATAATTGAGCAACTCGTAATAAAAATCAGCGAGTAAAAATAAAAAGAAATAGCTGAAATGATTGGGCAACTCGTAATAAAAATCAGCGAGTAAAATGAGAATAAATAGCTGAAATGATTGGGCAATCGCGACTTTCGCGATAAGAGAAGCTAAAATGATAGAGCGATCACGGATTTATAAAAAAAGAAGGGAAAAGAAAAAAATTCTTCCCGACAAGTAGTTCGATCCCGACTCTTATGTGCAATCCTTGGGCAAAAAAAAAAAATGAAAAAAATGACCAATGTGTTCCCTCTTGTTCAACCGAATGAAGAAATAGTCTTAACGACAATATATACAGCCTAAAGACCATCAGGACGTTTTTCTTACTCCAGCAGGGTACAGACGTGACATTATGAAAACTCAAAGGAGCCAAAGCAAAAGTGGGGTGATAGAAAATTCCTAACTCCAGGTCTTGATGGCATTACATACAAAGCTTAAAGACTACCGGATGTTATCCCACCTTGGAAGGGTGCAGTTATGGCTTTCCTGGGACTCCAAACAGAGTCTGATCTCAACGTAAAGAGCCACGGTGATGCCTAACACCGAATCCTCTGACGGTAATATGGAGATACCGGCTTGGGAAGGTTACTTGAGACTTTGAATCACCGCAACCGAAGGGATGGGAGATACAACAAGTGCGTAGCTACTCGAAACATCGACCTGAGTGGACGTGGATTGAGAAGAAATCAGCTAACGCAACAGTGCGATGAACTAAACCCGGTACCACAATCCTGATGGCCTCTTATACTAATAGGGGTATGTTAACGTCAGCTGAGTTTATCCATATGCCTGAGGGAAGGCTAAACTGAACACTCCAAGACGAGTAAATAAACTAAGCCATTTCACTTCAGCACAAACGATGAAGTGAAGAGGCTACTTACGTGTCCTCTCGACTCGTCAGGAGAAAATACTCTTGTGAGATCCTTACGACTCACAAGGGGAAAAGACACTTTGGAGTCCTCACGACTTCTAAGAAGAAAATGCTTCTATGAGATCCTCTCGACTCATAGGAAAAAAATACCTTTATGAAACCTTCACAGCTCATAAAGTTGAAAAGCCTTAGGCGAAAGAGGTCTAAACCCATTTCTTAAGCCATCGCTGCTCTGCGGCCTGTCACCAAATTGACTACCGTATACTATCCATGGGCAATCCACAATGAAGTTGCACACAAACAACTTCCATTGGCTAACCAAGCTATCAATAAGGAGGAGAAGCCACTTACATGTTCTTTCGGCTCGTCAGGAGAAAACACTCTTGTAAGATCCTTACGACTTACAAGTGAAAATACACTTAGGGATCCCCACGATTCCTAAGGAGAAAATACACCTACGAGATCCTCTCGACTCATAGGGAGAAAACAACTTTGTAGGACTCTTACGACTCATGAAGATTGAAAAAGCCTTAGGTGATATGGATCTAAACATGTTTCCTAAGTCATCAAATCTCTAGCAGAGTATTATTTTGCACTACTTATCCTATGTATATACTTACGTGGGCAAAGTAATAGGGGTATTTATTCCTGCCAAAAATTTAATGCTCGAAGTTTAAACTTCGCCAAGACAAGAAAAAAATGCCAAAGTAAAAGTATCAAGCCTATGCGCAAACGCACCACATGCAAAGCACGTAGCGCAAGCCGCTTAGACGGCTGCGCATGCGCATCACGTGCAAAACAAGCAGCGCCAATACTTCTTGGCACAAGCAGCGCCAAAATTTAAAGCGCTTGCTTCCTTAAAGCTTAAGCTTTATTTCTTGGAAATTAATTTCCAGTATCTTTCATAAACAGAAAGATACATTTCTTGTTATAAAGAAATCAACCGGATATTTTCTTAGACAAAGAAAATACCAACCGGGTTAATAAAAACCCTTAGATCAATGATCCAATGATGCTTAAGCATCCATGCTTGATCTTAAGATCAATGAGAGAGATTTTCTCTACTTGTCCAACAATATTCATACCCTACATAAAAAAATCAAGAGATTAAATCTCACATAGACAGACCCTTCTATAAGCTTCTGCATTGCAAATGGAAATTAAATTCTCTGTAAAAAGAAGATCAACTTCCTCCTCCCAAAATCCTAGGTAAATAATGGAGAAAAATATCTCTTTTTACCTATCTGCTGCATGAAAAAGGGCTTAGCCCTTCATAAGAATTTTTTTTTTCTCTAGATCTGAGATCCATAAGTCAAGTCTCTCATAAAAAAGAGAATTAAATTCTCGTAGAGAAGCCTTGATTTCAAACTTAAGATCCAGAGGAGAACATTGGTGTTTTCCTCACCATCAAAAAAAAAAGAAGAAGAGAAGAGAAGAAGGAGAAGAAAAATAGACAGAACCTTTACCTTCTGGAACTTGGTTCCCATAAAACATACCAAGAACTAAAATTCTACATGAACAAAGTCTTAAAGATCTTAAAGAATGAAGACTTTGATGGACATAGGAGAGATTATACCTCTTAAAAGATTTAATCTTTTAAAACAGAGGTTAGTCTCTGTAAAAAAAATATATGGCATCTCCGCACGTGTTAAACACATGATCGGCCCATGTGATGAACATGTGAGCGCCAAAGCCTCAGCAGCCAACATGATGAACATGTGAGCGTCAAAACTTCATCAGTGCAACACGTGACACTCACTTGATTGAGTGCTAAGCACTGTTGGGTGATATAAAAACCCAATACTTAGTTCTAAATGAATTGAGACCCTGAAGTTCTTAACTTCTTTAATTTTTTAAATCAACTGAGCCCATATGCTAAAGATATTTAAGTCGATCTTAGTCTTATATATGACTAACGATCCTTAATGAAATTTCTAAGTTGATCTTAGTCCAGGACATGGCTAACGATCCTTAGATCAATACAAGTATCTCTTGAACTGACGGACCTCATTCATATGAGAAGGTTACCTTAAGTTCACTCACATTGGTAAACCATATTACAAATGTGAAACCACATACCAAACCTAATATGTACGGATTTGGATTGATCCGCGTCCTACGGGCGACAACATATTTTAGTCTCCGTACACAATCCAAGGGCAACCCAAAATAAACAATCTATAACACGACACGTGAAGGAGTAGACTTGGAGTAGAAAAAGTTATTATCACTTGCTGATAACGTAATTAATTGCAGGAGATTGCGCCCGAAGGAAAAAACGTCCCCACAATCAATTAACCCTTCATCCGTGAAAGGGAATCTAGAAAGTTAGTTGCATTCGTCGCATCCATCCAAACCCCCGATATACGGTACCATAAAAAAACTTGGTATCTTCGGAGAGGTTGATGGATATGTTTCAAATAGCATCTTCTCCCAAATTCAGGCAATACGTTCTATCCCAGTTCATCTCGGTTTCCGGCGGTGAACAGTCCATTTCATCGTTTATTGCCTCCTTCTAGAAAGCAACATCCCTTAATGTTATTGCTTCATCAAATAATTTTGGATCTTTCTCTATGTTCAGTAAAATGGGTATCTTTTTGTGTACAACATCTCTACTTCCTTTAACAAGAAAGACTATTGCTTGTGAAAAAACAAAGTCTGGAGCCAAATTCTTCTTCTCTTCTATCCCTTTGACTCCTCGGTTCAGGAAGAGCTTAAGGAGACTTCCTTTTATTGCTAGAAGAAGAACAAGAACTAGTGTTATTTTCTTGTATTTGAATAGGCTGTGCGGAAATTTTGGAATCATTATAAATTTATCATCGATAAATTCTACATCTCTTGATTTTACAACCACATTTGAATCCAAGTCCAGCAATCTATATGCTTTGGAATTTTCTGCATAGCCTATGAAAACACTCTTTAGAGGATTTGATCCTAACTTTGTTCTTTTAAGATCTGGAATTCTATAAAATGCTAAACAGCCCCAAACTCTGAAATAATTCTGATTTGGTTTTTTTCCTTTCCATAGTTCATATAGAGACTTGAGTTTTCCGAGGGCACGTGGCATGCTGTAAGTAATGCTTCCTCCCCCCCCCCCCCCCAAATTTATTGGCAGTCCAGCATTTAGAATCATGGCATTTAACATATCTACTAGTGTCCTGTTTTTTTTTTCTGCCAATCCGTTTTGTTATAGGGTGTATGGTGCACTAGACTGTTATATAATGTCATTTTCTTCATAATAGGAAGAAAATTCAGTTGAAAATATTCTCCACCTCTATCACTCCTAAGGATCTTTTTTCGCTTTTGATTTTCAACTTCAGATTTACAACATTTGAACATATCAAAAGCTTAATCCTTAGACTTTATGAGATAAACATAAGTAAAACGAGAGTGATCATCTATAAAAATAATAAAATATCCATTTCCTCCCTTAGTAAGCATGACATTCAATTCACATATATCAGAATATATAGGTACTAACAATTCCAAATTTCTTTCAACCGAGGAAAAATGTTTTCTAGTTATTTTTTCTTGAACACAAATTTCACATTTCCTATTTTCCTCATTTTTGCAAGAAATCAAACCATGCTTAGATATAAATTTTAAAGTGCGTAAGTTAATATGTGCTAATCTACTATTCCATAAAAAAAAAAAAGAAGGCTCAACAATATAAGCAGAAACATCAATTTTATTAATACCGAGTTTGAACATTCTATCACAAGAGTATCTCTTCCTAACAAACACCATATTCTTTGACAAAATTAATTTGTCTGACTCAAGTACATACTTAGTCCCCTTATTACACAACAAATTTGCAGACACAAGATTCTTCTTGATTTCTGGAACATGGAGGACATTGGTTAGAACCAGTTTCTTTCCAGAAGTAAAGTGAAGTTCGACACTGCCCTTACCGAGAACCTTAGCCTTGTCATAGTTTCCCATCAGCACTACCTGTCCCTCCGCAATATCTTCATAGTTCTTGATAGAGATTTTATGTGTTCTCTAAATTTTAATTGCAAGTATATAGTCCTGCAATTGTAATATTTGAGGATCGATCCACAGGGAGGTGTTGAATTTTAATTAACTCTAAAATAAGTAACAATAAAAGATTTGTTTAAACTAAAAATTTAAAGTGCAAGTAATTAAAAAGTAAGTTAAAAATAAAGTTGGTTTTTTTATAAGAAAATAGATAATAGGGTTTCGAATTGTTTTATCTATTATGGTACCTTTTTATGATTCTACTTCTTCTCTCTCTCTCTCTCTTAGATTTAATTAAAAATCTATTAGATACATAAAAGTATAGGTAAAATTAATTTGGCAATGAATATCAAACACATCCGTAAGCATAATTCATATGATTAAAAATAAACTATTAATTATATAAAATCGTTTAGAAAATAATTAAAACAATAGTTCTAATTAATTAATAACGACCAAAATTTACCCTTGTTAATAACTAATAGGTGATCAACTTACAACCTATCATATTTTCGGCGTATCCTAAATTACTCTAATCAACTAGGTTGAATCCTCTTTATTAAAAAGCACATCTTATCTTCCCTAATTAGATTTTTAATTCGTCACGCTTTCATTAATCTAACTAGTTTTTAGGTGTTACCATATTTCCCTAAATATATTCAAGACGTCACCCTATCATCATTGGATCTAGTTTAACAACATGATAACAAAAAGATAAAACTTTTAATAAAAAAAAACTTACATTAAAAAAATAAAAGAAGAAAGTAGATAAAAGAAATCATCCAACCTTCATAGAAAAACAATTCTAACCCTAGAAAATTATTTAGCTATGCATAATTAAAAAAGACAAATTAAAAGGAAGAAACTTCTTTAATTATAATAAAAAACACTTATAATGTTTTGGTCTCTCCCAACTTTTGAAACCCTAAACAATTGCAAAAGAAGAGATATGTGAAACCCTGTTGATCTATAAAGAGGTATATATAGAGTTTCTGTAGAATTGATACAAACTTTCTAAAAGATACAGAGAATATAAATTTTCCCTAAAAATCTTATCTCCACAAAATTTCGGCCAATATTGCTGATGAGACCATTTCAACCCAAATTTAATCTTCAAGCTTTTCTCCAAATTTGTGATTTGATCTCAAGGTCTTTAGATTTTGTTCCATTTTTTATAATTGATTCTCTATTTTCTGTTTAGCTCCAATTAAGTCTCCAGTCCATGCATGTAAGCAGTCTTTTGCGTCCTTTTGCGTTTAAATCTTGTAACCTGCAATAATTCACAATACATATCCGGAACAACGTAAAATATGCAAAATTAAAGATAAACATGATTATAAAATATACAATAAATTGCACCAATCAGTTCTTGAATTGAGATTTGTTGTTGTAGACATAGACAGTTGCATCAGAATCGTTCCACTAGTTATGACACTTGGTTACAGCAGTTGTATTGGGTTCAGATTTCATGCCGATGTGCAAATCAGAGACCATGGTCACGATTACAAATTTGTTTTTAAACCATGTTTGCAACACCGTCGTTCTCCCTCTTCTGTTTCTTCATGTTTTTGCAATCACGTTTGAAGTTTCCTAGTTTCTTACAGGAATAACAATTTTTATTCTTGCTATTCTATTTGCTAGAGTTATGGTTGTACTCAGAGTGTTTTCTCTTTTGTCCAGCCCCAGAGTTTTGGGACTAATTATTCCCACCAACCATATTCATCTTAGAAACAGATTAATCATTTTGTTTATTTTGCCGATTTCGAGTTACCTCTTCAATCTGTAAATGTTTTTGAATTTATTCCAAAGTGAAATTCTCAGTAGTGTGAAAAGCTTCTTTCTATAATTATTCCAACTAGAGCGAGTTTTGCTATTATAGCCTCCACTTGCAACTTTTCATAAATGTCAACTTTCATATTTTTAAGTTTAGAAACTAGCACTGGTAGGTCATAGACTTAATCCATAATGGAAATATGATCAACCATGGAGAATTCAAAATACTGCATAATTAAAAACTTATATGTGCCTTGCTTTTCGGTGTTGTATTTGAATTTCAAGGCTTCCCATATCTCCCTTATAGTTTTGATCAAAGTGGAGATCATACAATCGTTCCGACAAAGTATTGAGGATGTGACCCCTGCACAGCCACTCTTCTTTCTTGCGGTTCTTGCGGAGTACCTTCAAATTCTTGGACTCTCCCTCTGTAGGTTCTGGAACCTATGTTAAATTAAGATCCAGAACATAGGTGATCTTCAACGCAGTAAGCAGGAACATCATCTTGTCCTTCCAACGAGAAAAATTTATCTTATCGAACCAGTTCAGTTTCACGAAGTCTTGACTCATCATCTTGAACGCAGTCTCTGATCCCATTTCCATTGCAGATATCACCTTAAGATTGTTGGAAAAATTGAGAATTGAAGTGGAATTGAGTTGTTGTTTCGAATCGTGATATCATTATCCTTAACGTGATATTTGCCTCAACTCGAAAGAGTTTGCTGGTGGGTTTGTAGTAAATCACCTCTAGGATATATCAAAACAATCCAGAAATCGACAGTCAGCAAATCTGAAAATTCTTCTTAGAACTTCAAAATTAGAGATTGGGTATTTTAGATAATATAAGTATGTGAGAGAGAGAGAGAGAGAGAGAGAGAGACAGCATACGTTTCTAAAGGAAAATATGATTTGCAATTGTTCCTGTCTCTCATTTAAATAGGCATAAATGCACATTTTCATAGTATCCTTTCAATCCAATATATTTACCAAAAGATAACTCTTCCGAACAATATGTTGTTGGCATAAATGCACATTTTCATGATATCGTTTCAATCCAAAAAGACATCTCTTTCAACAATATGATTGTTGGCATAAATGCACCTTTTCATTGATTAAAAGAATCCACTCTATCCATTTCTTTCATTTTTTTTTCTATTTATCAAACTAACAAATTCGACATTTTACTATAGAGAATTTCATGTATTAATGTCTCAGTAAGAATTAAGAAAAACTTAATGAAACTAAATGCTAGAATCTTCTTGCAGTTATTTCCCAAAGTTGCATATAGTATCCACATGTTATTTTTTACATTTTTTTTAACTGGAAGAAAAGACTTAAGCTAAAGTTATATTTTATCTCTAGTTTTATAACTCAAACTTCCTTGCTTTACTGGAAGAAAAGATTTCTATTGGTGGTCTACTGAACTTTCTCTTTTATGAATTTACCATTTGAAATGAATTATGTTTGTGTGAGACTCTTTTTATTAGCATTCACTACCGAAATGAGTCTCTTGGTTTTTTGGAGGTGGAAGTTTGGCTATAATTGTATTTAATGGGCAATGGGGAGTATTGAAACATTTCTCAAGCTGTTTTTTCTGAATTCTTTTTGATCATAACATGTTAACTAGGGACTCTACTTGAGGATTATAAGTTTAGTATTCCCTTTTAGCTTCACCTTCGGTTTTCCTTGGTTCTTTTTTCTCTTCAATTCCACTTAGGGCATGCTTGTTTCGTTGAGCCAAAAATTCGAGACTAAAATTATCTTGAGACTCGAGAATTTTTTGTTCTCTTGAATTTGAAGTCTAGTGTTTGTTTTCTTGAGTTAAAGGATTGAGTACTGGATATAAGAGAAATTCATTGCTTGGTTTGTTGTCGAATAGAATTCTGTACTTAAAAATTTTAGCAATAAAATTGTTTATGTGACAAGACTAAAAAATTCTTGTGGCATGTGCCACATCTTCTCTAAATATTTTAGCTATAAAATTGCTTATGTGGCGAGAGTCAAGCCAAGAGTTGGTGCAAAAAAGAGCTAGTCTCAACTCTTGGATTTTGATAATGTATGATGATGTCTTTTACTTCAACTGATTTAACACCCTTCTTATCTTTCCATTGTAGGCATCGGCTTTTATCGGACGGTGACAATTCATTTATAATTTATTTGGAAAAACATGGAATTAAGTGTTATGCTCACCCATAAATGTAACACCCTTCTTATCTTTTCAAGTACCCCTGCTCGGTAACCTGCCTCAAGGCTTGAGGGCATTCAATAACCGGAAGAACCTAAAATTGAAGCAGGGGAGGGGGTTGTTATTGACCCTTATTACTATTCATTTTTTCTTTTGTCTAAATAATAGACAACAACTTGATGTTGCCGAGGTAGTTTTTTCTTAACTGCAAAAAAGATTTACCACTAGACTGCAATGTCACATATCACTTTATTAGTCTTTGTGATACCATGGCTGATGTTGACAAGGATTAAGCCCCATTGCTATTTCGCTATTGCATGGATCATTACAAGTTTGCAATAATCATCCTCCCAAATCTTTAAAAGGTTTTAATTCATCAAAAGCTTTAACTGTTCGAGTTGTTATGCATTATCCTCTCAAGTCTTACTGGGCTTATATTCAATAAAATGACTTCAACTAATGGGTTTAGGCCCAACGTAAAGGGATGGGCGAGGACAGAACGCTACAGATTAATTTTGTCTAACCCTTAAACTTTTCAAATAAACACAAATGAATCTACACCGTTCAATGAGGTGTGGGATAGACTGCTACATTTGACTAACATTTTCTTTTGGAGGGAAATCAGCCACCAACCTCTTATTTTGGAGAGGACAATTGCACCACATTAGTAACTTTATAATGCATTTGACCAACTTGGGGTAAACTGCAAATAAGATTGCTACAAGTATATAAAGCTTTTGCTTATATTTATATTTTTGGAAAAAGAAATATCTGTCTCCATAAGGGAAAATTCTCGTACAAAGGTAAAAAAAAAAGAAGACAACATTATGTATTGTAATTCCGTGATTGACTTCTTCCATGTTGATCTTTAAAACTTAAATATAACATATGCATGCCAGATTTCCCGTGCTTTTTCTCATGGGTTTATAGTTCTACTCAAGAAAAATGGTTAGCTTTTCCATCATGCTATAAAAGATAATAGAAAAACAAGTAAATCACATGAATTTTTGTGTGTATAGCTTTTAAACCAGATAGATCAATATGAATGGTGTTGATCTTCCAACAATAAATATGAGATTAGGTTTTCAAGCTCGCCGTCGTAGGAAAACTCTCTCAGATCAACTGAGTTTTAGTTTACATTTTAATCTTTTAGACAGTAAAATTCAAGAGGTACATGGTTAGCCATCTAAAAAGTGTAAGAGAGATTGTTTTTTGACCGCTGTAGAATGAATTTTTATTTAGCAACATCTTAAGCTGATTATCCATTTTTATATTCAATACTTGGTGTATATTCATATCCAAGAAGATTACTATTTAGACAAAGTCGACCTAAACTCCACGGTGCCTGATGATGCTTTTTATTGGCGATCTCCCAGATCGGGACACGTGGCAGATGACGTGTCCCAAAGCTCAGAAGAAAGGGCCCACAGGGGCCGACCAGGCCACCCTTGTACCTGACCTGCAAACACAAGCTGGCTCTCCTCAGAGCCCCCTGCAAATTGGCATCCTCGGCCTCTCAGCTCGTCCCGAGCTACCACAGGACAAAGATGCCTCGGCCCTCCCGCTCGTTCCCGAGCTTTCCCGCCGAGGCCATCTTCCTCGGTCCCCCCAACCAACCAACTCCACCACTCACAGGCGTAACCGCCGCTCCGCAAATCTCGCTATGCGCCGATTCTCCGCCGGAAACATCCCACGTTCCACGCCATCACGATCCCCATTAACGGGCAATCCGCTTATTACGCAGGCGTGACGTCGGGAGTGTAACTGCAGGCGAGATTCTCGCGCCTGCTACTGCGTGCTGCCGCCACTATATAAACCCCCATCATAGAGGGGTCAAGTAAGCTTTTTTTCACCCCACTTAGCCGTTACTCTGCTCAGATCTTGTGCTAACTTGATCGGCGGAGGGTCCTCGGTGGTACTAAACCACCCCGGGACTTCCTTGCAGGTACTTGGTGCAAACTCCTTAAAACCACCAATCTTCTCAAAACCCATTGAGACCCACACGCAATAGGAGATCACCTCCAAAGTCCACCGGGAGGTTGATGGAAGACAACATCTGACGGAGACCCGAAAAGGACCTCCATCAGTTGGCGCCGTCTGTGGGAAACTAAACTCCACAAAAAACGAAGTTGGCCTTCCGATCTCCATCCACATGGCAAGCGATCACCCTGAAGATCCAAGCACCCGCCGCCGCCTCCCTCTCAACGGAGGCACGGATGAACCTCCGCCGATTGTCATCAACCCCTCCGCCGGCCACCGCCTCGAAGACTCCAGCGGTCGCAGGTCCCTCGATCCGTCCCATTCAACCTTGAGGTCCCACGTCGGAAAGCTTTGCCTCGAGCCTCGTCGCACCCCTGTCCCTACCAAGGTGGTGGCGGTCAGCTCGCTTGCTTCCAGGCATGACCAGCACCCCTTCCCTCGACGGGGTCACGCCCACAAGGCCCGCTAAGGCAGCTCGAAGACAACCTCACCACGGGGCCTAAGGGATCTCTCCGGAAGGAATCGAGGCCCATCAAGAACTATGGTCATGACAACAGGGGGTCAGTCGAGCGCCTGCGAGACTCAGCACCCTATGCCGGCAACGGAGGCCAACGGCCGCCCGAGCAAAAAGGCCAGGAACTACGAGCCTATCGCCTTTGGCGACGGGGATCTCCATGGCATATCCATGCCCTACAACGACCCTCTGGTGATCACGGCCCGAATCCACCGATACGAGGTCTACCGGATACTTGTCGACTCGGGCAGCTCGGCAGACATCCTCTTCCACGACTGCTTTCTGGGCATAGGGCTCACCCCAGCAGACTTGAAACCGACCTCCCACGTCCTTTAGGGATTCACAAACCACTCCATCCTGGCGGAAGGGGTGGTCACCCTGCAATTCAACGTCGGGGAGCCCAACCGCACCCGTACGTTGCCTGTGGACTTCATCGTAGCAAAGGTCCCATCGGCCTACAACGTCCTCCTCGGCCGCCCGACGCTGAACTCCCTCCGGGCCCAGATATTGACCTACCACCTGGCGATGAAGTTCCCTCTCGATCAGGGCGGGATAGGTCGGGTCTACGGAGACCAGCGGGTCGCGAAGGCATGCCTTACCGAAACATCTTCGTCCGAGCAGCTGGCCGACGACGCTGAGGTAAAAGACGACATCAAGGGTTCTCTGGACACCCGAGACAAGCAGAAGGAGGTCCGGGGGACACCGGTCGAACCACCGACCGAGGTGCCCCTGACAGAGGGGGACGATGAAAAAACCGTCCAGGTCGGATCACTCTTGACAGGAAATCAGCGAGATGACCTGGTCGGTTTCCTCAGAAATAACTCCGTCGTCTTCGCCTGGGCGCCTGCTGACATACCTGGGATCGACCCCAAAATCATTTCTCACAAGCTCGGGGTTGATCCTGCGGCCTGACCCATCAAACAGAAAAGCGAAGCTTCGCCCCGGTCAAACAGAAGGCTATCGAAGACGAGGTTGATCGACTTCTCGCCGCCAACTTCATCCAGAATGTACCTTACTAAGAGTGGCTGGCGAACGTAGTTCTGGTCAAGAAGTCAAGCGGGAAGTGGCGCATGTGCGTCAACTTCACCGACCTTAATAAGGCCTGCCCCAAGGACAACTATCCTCTCCCTCGGATAAATCAGCTCGTCGACAGCTCGGCCGGCCATGAGCTGTTGAGTTTCATGGATGCTTTCTCCGGTTACAATCAGATCCGTATGAATCCGGAAGATGAAGATCTTACCGCATTCACAATGGACCGGGGGGTATACTGCTACAAGGTGATGCCCTTCGGCCTCAAGAACGCCGGGGCCACGTACCAACGGTTGGTCAATCGCATGTTCAAGCCACAGATCGGAAGGAATATGGAGGTCTACGTTGACGATATGCTCGTCAAATCCGTCTCTTCGGCCGACCACGCCAAGGATCTGGGCGAGGCCTTCGAAGTGCTTCGTAAGTTCA
Source organism: Agapanthus africanus (assembly GCA_030015575.1). Lineage (NCBI taxonomy): Eukaryota > Viridiplantae > Streptophyta > Magnoliopsida > Asparagales > Amaryllidaceae > Agapanthus > Agapanthus africanus. The sequence continues at coordinate 870,354,917 of JASDDO010000024.1, read as the reverse complement.
AGATGAAGCTAAACCTCAACAAATGCGCATTCGGAGTCACTGGGGGAAAGTTCCTCGGTTTCATGGTCACACACCGTGGAATCGAAGCTAACCCAGAGAAAATCGATGCTATCCTCAACATGGCTGCGCCCAAGACCAACGTCGAGATCATGCGGCTCACGGGACGAACGAGCCGCTGCTCTGAGCCGTTTCATGTCTAGGTCGGGGGAGAAATGCCTCCCGTTCTTCAAAGCACTGAGGAAGATCCCGAGGTTCGAGTGGTCGGAGGAGTGCCAGACCGCCTTTGACCAATTGAAGAAGCACCTCATGACGCCACCACTGCTCACCTGACCAGTTGAAGGAGACGAGCTGTCGCTGTATCTGACGGTATCCGACCAAGCAGCGGGCTCGGTGCTCGTTCGAGAGTTCGGTGGAGTGCAGAAGCTGGTGTACTATGTGAGTCATGTATTTAAGGACGCAGAAACGAGATATCCAGCCATAGAGAAGATTGTCTTGGCCCTCGTGGCGGCCTTAAGGAATCTACGGCACTACTTCTAAGCACACACCATCCTCGTCTTCACTGAGCGCCTGTTGGGGGCTATCCTTGCATCACTGGAATTCTCGGGCAGCTTAGAGAAGTGGAGGTGGGAACTATCTCAGTTTGACATAAAATATCGCCCGAGGCAGGCCATCAAAGCGTAGGCCCTAGATGATTTCATCATTGAACGCACCATCCTTAGCAAGGAACCGGAGTCCTTGCCGACCCTCGCAACTCAGTGTCCCATCGCGGAAAGGCCTGGCTCGGTTCCTGAGTGGGTCATCTACGTCGACGGGTCTTCAACCGAGGAAGGCTGTGGTACCGGCCTCATTATCCGGGGCCCGAACGAGGCAGAAATGGAGTACTCTCTGAAGCTCGATTTCAAAGCCTCGAACAACGCGGCAGAGTACGAGGCCCTCCTGGCTGGACTGTGCATGGCCGCGGGGCTGGGGCTGAAGACAATTCGAATCCTCGGCGACCCGGCCCTAGTCGTCGGCCAAGTGACCAGCCGCTTTGAAGTTCGGGAGCCTCTGATGATGAAGTATCTGGACGAGTGTTCCCCTCCGAAAGACGCGGCGGAGACGCGATGAACTTCTTGCCTGAAATTCGAGGCAGATGCTAATTGGTGCTATCCGTCCACCTCTCCGAAGATACCAAGTTGATTTATAGCACCATGTATCGAAGGTTTAAACGGATGCGGCCGATGTAGTAGACTTCGTCAGATTCCCCCTCGTTTGAGGGGTTTTTGATTGTGGGGACGCTCTTCCCTGCAGGCGCAAGCCCCTGCAGTTAATTACGCTACCGCATCGGGGTAACAATTTTCTCCTTCTCCAGATGGTCACTTCGTGTCATGGGTGTTTGTTTTGTGTTTGGTTGCCCGTGGATTGTATACGGAGACTAATTTATATTGTCGCCCGTAGGGCGTGGATTAGTCCAAATCCGTATCTCCTTAGATTTGGGTTTGGGGGTTGGGTTTAAGGATACGTTAGCCTCATTTGAGACTAAGATCGACTTAAACGTTTGTTAAGGATACGTTAGTCTAATTTTAGACTAAGATCAACTTAACGGGATCGTTTAGATCCGACAAGAGAGCAATTGGGCTTTGGTGTTTAGTTTAGTGACATTGCGGTCGGTAATTAGTTTAAGGACATTACGGTCCATTGTTAGTTTAGGGACATCTCGGTCCAATGTTAGTTTTAAGACATCGCGGTCGAGGTTAAGGACATCATAGTCCGTGGATTTAAGGACTCCACAGTCTAATGTTAGTTTAAAGACATCACGGTCGAGGTTAAGGATATCATAGTCCATGGGTTTAAGGACCCCACAATCCGTTGTTGGTTTTAAGACATCACGGTCGAGGTTAAGGACATCATAGTCCATGGGTTTAGGGACCCCATAGTCCGTTGTTAGTTTTAAGACATCACGGTCGAGATTAAGGACATCATAGTCCATGGGTTAAGGACTCCACAGTCCAATGTTAGTTTTAAGATATCACGGTCGAGGTTAAGGACATCATAGTCCATAGGTTTAAGGACCCCACAGTCCGTAGTAATGTGTAATTGTCGGGACCCGTCATCTCTCTGACGATGTTGAAGGATTACAACGACAGATATCAGAGGAGTAAAGAGATGTACCCTCAAACCCATGTGAATTGGTTGAAAGAGCAGATGTGCTCAGTTCAATATAAGTTGAGGACTTATGGCCAGAATTGGGCTAAGTCCAATAAAAAAATGTTTAACATTTTTAGTTGCTCTGGCTATTAAGCCTTTATTTGGGCTCAGCCTTTTCAATAATGCTAGGCATTGGGCTCTGACATTTTTGTCTTGTATTGAATGCATAGCATTCATCAGAAACAAAGTTTTTTCTGACAGTGCGCCGCGTGGCGCTTCAGGCACGTTGCGCCAGTCAAAGAGCGCATTGCGCTTCTGTCGGGTAGCGTACACGAAGAGGACACGTGTCGCGCTTAGCGCTAAGCGCTAGTTTGTTAACGTATTGCGCTTTTAATTTATGAGCGCATTGCGCTAGTCTGTTGGCGCACCAGTGAGTGACACGTAGCGCGCTTGGCGCTGAGCACCAGCCTATGAACGCAGTGCTCTGTTTTAGAAACGCAAAGCACAGATTGTGTCTCTGGTTGACACGTGGCAGATTTCGGCGCTGAGCGCCGATCCAATGAGTGCAAGGACGCAATTCATGAATGCAAGGCACTTTTCAATAGCGCAAATTGTAAGTCCGCGGCAGCGCCTCGGCCGTCGATCCGACGCCGGAAACGCGGAAACAAAAACTTTGCAAACTAGCAAACCGGCACCACCGCGCACTTTTCACCCGGATCGGGCCATTAACCTAGCTACTAGCAAACTAAAAGATGAGTAGAGAAGTATACCAAGCGATCCGTGTCCTTCGGACTTCATCTCCACTCCGATCTCATCGCGGATTCTCCGGTCGTCGCCTCCTCGTCGAAACGGGCACTACGTAGCCAAGTTCTTTTACGGGCTCCCACCTCGGGACTGAGGCAACTCGGGCGCGAAGTTGGCTAGCCGACGCGTCCAAGATTTGCTGTAGCCAGGTGTAGAATTTGTCTCTTGGGGTTTAGTTGCCATGGAGGATGGAGGAAGAGGTTAAGGAAATTTGGTGCTTTCAATTTTCCTAGCAAGAAAAAATGAGATCAAGAATAATGCCACCACCCAAAATGAAACTCTCTCATTTTCTCCCTCTAATGTAGCCGGCCCCTTATCCATCAAATGGTGGAGGGAATGAATCAATAACAAGAAGGGAGGTGATGGTAGTAAAAGCAAAAAAGGTGACCATATCAAAAAGGCAATGATAACAATGTCATTTCCATTCAAATCAACTCTAATCCATTCTAATCAAAGGATAAGATGCAAATCGAATCTAATGATTAAAGAACCATCATGATGCCACAAATTGCAAGAAACCCCTCCACAAAAAGTTATTTGCACAATTGCAAATAACCCCCTCCATCAAAAAGTCCGGCCGCGAAGGAACAAAGGAAAACCGGCCGGAACGGAATGCAAACTGGCAACCTCAGAAAACTGATCCCGTAATAAATTACAGGAAAACCCCGCTACTGCATATACATGCCCGCATTTGTATTCCTACTGAACACAAATGCAAAGAGACAAAATCTACACATTCAAATACTAGGATCCGGCTTAAACCAAAGCCGGCTAGTAAAAACCGTCCGATCACGATCCGTGCAATACCGCACGTATCTGATCGAACCCTGCCATATCTCCATACGGCCTTTACAGCGTTTCGCCCGAAACTTGAGTAACTGTGTGTGGTGGACTCTAAAGACTCGTCAATACTATGGTTGTGGATTTAACCATTAGCACGTCAGAGGTATCAGCCAATACGTAACGGGCTACCAGGTACTGACTAAAAGGGACGTCGATGAGCGAACTCATCGTGACACCCTACTGAGCCTGTCAGTGACAATATTCGTACAGTCCGGTCCGTTCGTCTATGAGCATCGCATGGCGGGCCTAGGGGGTTGGTAAAAGTCAGACCCCCAATAGCGGTACAAGTCGTGTCGGAGTGTAGCCCAGAACACCCTGATATACTACTGGAATACCTACCAGCAAATCTCTTGCCTTGGCCAAGGACTTTTCATGTTCTGGCTCTCCTAGACACAGCGCAACCTCACCCCCAATACCGGGAGAGACGAACCCCTGCAAATCCGCTCACTGCCTCCATGTGGCTCGGGACTGTACCCAACTAAAACCTGTTTGCACGTCTCCTTTGAGCATGGTAGGGTAGTAATCAAAGCACAGTAGGAACTCATACGAGACAAATGACGATCTCAGGTCGATGAACTAACCTGTACACATGTCACCTGGGAACTGCTCTCTGACGTCTGGTATAATCCCAACTAGCAGGTTCCCGGCGAGTCCTGTCCGGTGTACTCATAACCCAATGAGCACCTGTATACATCTTAGGTGAACCAACTGACACCAGTGGCTTGTGAGACCGGCCACCGCCCCTCGTCGGGGTCTCGACTGTATACACTAGTCTACTCCGGAGAATCGATGCCCTGTCTCGAAACTCCTATGACTAGGGACCTTTTAAGGATGTGCTTATAGACTCCAGCTCTCACGTATATGATCGCCCTCATACTGCTGGTAGTCAAGGAAGAATCCTAGGGGCTCTATCAACGTGTAATACCGACTTGTAAGGTCACCTAAAGCAGTACACGATGATAAAGATAAACCAGATAGCATACTATCATCTCGGGTAAGACTGTCCTACCGGCATAAGTCCTCCCTCAATCGTTGCAATCACGTGCCTGTGATCCAATAATTGACTCTGAGGGCACTATATCCAACACAAATCGCATTTGATCAATTTTAAGATCAAAGAACAAATTTATGTTCTTCAAAGGAGGCTTTTTCCTCAAGATCCAAGAACAAAAGTTCTTGTTTTTATAAAAGGCTCTGCCTTTATAGATCAAAAGATCTATGAGTGAAGTAAAATACTTCTTTTAGTCTTTTTATGATTAGATCTTTTTGATTTTTTCTTTTTTATTAAAGACCTTGGTCTTTTTCTTAGATCTCTGATCTTTTTAGAAGATGGTTCTTCTTTTTATTAGATGGTTTCTTCTCTGTTATTTCAAGAACATAGTTCTTTACCTTGAAGACGAAGAAAAATCTTCTTTTTTTTTCTGAGAGCTTGCTCTTCTTTTTTCTCAAAGTTTGCAGAGGGTTTTTTCTCTCTTTTATTGTTTTTGACTTGAAGTCTAAGGTCCTTTATATAGGCCAAATGATTTGTTAAATCAGTTTTGAGAGATCTTTCTCTGATTGATTTGGAATATTTTCCACCATTGGATCTTTGATCCTAAGGCTTCTGTTTTACAGAAGATAATTTTCTTGTTTTAATAAGATTGAAAAATCTTTCCTTAACAGAATTTTAGTTCTGATTATTTAATAATTTATTATTAGTAGATATTTTGATCTGACGGTGGGGAATTTTTAAACTCATCACTGGCGCACCTTGCGCCAGCTCACCTACGTTGGACAGCGCAGCGCAACTGTGCTAGCGCACCCGTGTTTGACACGTGGCACGCAGCGCAACTGCGCTAGCGCACTTTTGTTTGATACGTGGCACGCAGTGCAGAGCGCAGCGCAATTGCGCTAGCGCACCTGTGTTTGACACATGGCGCACAGCGCAGAGCGCTAGATCTGAAGCGTTGCTTCAACTTAAATTTTGAATTTTGAAACAGAGCTTTGCTTTGATTGGGGGTGCGCTGCCTAGGGCGCAGTGCACCTGGCGCTAGCGCGTCTGTGCTTGACACGCGGCACGCAGCGCGCAGCGCACGGGATCTGAAGCGTTGCTTCAACTTAAATTTTGAATTTTGAAATCTTGGAATTTGAATAGAAGTTTGCTCTGAATGGGGAAAGCAGAAGCGTCGCTTCATTTCAAATCTTGGAATTTGAACAGAGCTTCGCTCTGATTGGGGAATCAAATGCCCCCCCGTTGTGCTTACGTGGCCCACATATGAGCACAGCGGTGGCAACATCTGAGCCCTTGGATCAACTCAGAAGTTGAAGAGACGTCTTAACGCCTATAAATAGAACCTTTGGTCCTCTAAATGATTATCATCCTCTTTGAGAATTTTGTTCAAAGCACAGCTCTTCTGTTTGAGAATTTCTCAAAAGTAGAAAAGAAACTCTTTCCAAATTTAGGTAAAATTTTAATAAATCTTAATGAGTTAGGGTTTTACTTATTAACAGAGCTTTGCTCTTAATAGATCTTTGATCTTCAGAAAACCCATTTAGGGTTTCACTAGCAGAGCTTTGCTCCATAGGTCTAAAGAGATCTAAAGAGAACCCTATTGTGGTTCCATTAATAGAGCTCTGCTCTCTAAAATGATTTTACTTATGATTTCTTAATTCATTAATAGAGCTTTGCTCCTTTCAAATCATATAGAAGAACTCTTAAGAGTTTTTCATGGATCTTGAAGATTAAAAATGGAATTTTATTTTTGATGATATATATCATCTTCTCAGAGCAAGGCTCTCAATGTTCTCGGGGGGATTTCTTTAAATTCCCCTCATAATTAATTTTGACAGGCGTCACTCCTGTCTGTAGAGCATTGCTCTCGAGGAGTTTAACTCCCTGTGCCTGTTTTTTTAATAAGAATTCGCTTAATCATACTGTCCGCTAATTTTGTTGATTTTCTTTTTTAGGAGTAATGGACGCTCACATGTATGATCTCGACGAAATTATCTCCTACGGAGACATCCGCCCACTCGGCCGTTCTCAGAATCGAGAATTCACAAACGCCGAGTGTGTCGAAATTATGAGCCGCTTTGATGCATACGATGGTCGATTGCTTCCTCGACGTTCCTCTCTCCTGAAGCTTATTGTGGGAGCGATCTGGGAAGCGCTTCCTCTATTCTGTACCGGCGTGCCGCCTACGGCATTGGATGCCGCCGATGATAAGGTGCATTCGGTGTATCTGATGAGCCTAATCTCGAAGAGAAGGCGAGACAACCTTATCGACCTCCTGCATCAGGCTTTTCAACAGTCGGCCATACTTGCTGTCTATCGGAGGGTGGAGGACATCCGTGGGGATCCCGACGCTTGTGATCGTGAGAGAAAGCGTACTAGGATGGTTCGGAATGCCTGGAAGATTCTAGACAAAGTTTCTTTTGAGTTCCTCAATCCATGCCCCGGATCTGAGGTTTTGCCATTGTAATTGTTTGGATAATGTTTTTGTTTACTGCTTTCATAATTGAAAGAACTTTTTCGCGGTATGAATGGAAAGTTTCTCGTTTCAGCTTGTTTTATTTTGTATACTAAATGTTTTGCGCATGCATGAACGGGTATGCCTTGAACGCTTAATTAAATGCGAATCAATGTTCTCCTTGTCGCTTTCTTCTCCTTGCTGTGTTGCTGCCATTTTATTCTAGCAAGTGTGGCCTGTAGATAACATATAATTGTCCATCTTGTGCTCTTTGCAAGGTAGTGATGGCCTAGAAAACAAGATTAGGATCTGTCACCTAAGACTTTTCAACTTTATGAGCCGTGGAGGTCTCATAAAGAATTTTCTCCCTACCGGTTGAGAGGATCCCGTAGGTGTAATTTCTCCTTAAGAATCGTGAGGATTCCAAAGTGCGTTTTCTCTTGAAAGTCGTAAGGATCTCACAAGAGGATTTACTCCCTTACGAGTCGTGAGGACCCATAAGTGAAGGATGAAGTTGTCCTTATCCGCATTTCACGGAGTGAGGAGTTGCTCTGGATGCTTCTCACGGGTTCACTGCCGTATTCTGCGAGGACCAGGCTCCGCTCTGGACGTTTTCCAGGATACTGTAGTTTAAAGATATCACGGTCGAGGTTAAGGATATCATAGTCCGTGGATTTGAGGACTCCACAGTCCGTTGTTAGTTTTAAGACATCACGGTCGAGGTTAAGGACATCATAGTCCATGAGTTTAGGGACCTCACAGTCCAATGTTAGTTTTAAGACATCACGGTCGAGGTTAAGGACATCATCGTCTGTGAGGTTAAGGACTTCACAGTCTAATGTTAGTTTTAGGACATCACGGTCGAGGTTAAGGACATCATAGTCCGTGAGTTTAAGGACCTCACAGTCCAATTTTTGCTCTGGATGCTTCCCACGGGTTCACTGTCGTGTTCAGCGAGGACCAGGCTCCGCTCTAGATGCTTCACACGGGTTCACTGCCGTGCTCTGCGAGGACTAGGATCCGCTCTGGATGTTTCCCACGGGGTCAGGAGTGGCATAATCCGCGTTCCACGTAGCCAGGAATTTTCCTCTGGATGATTCCCACGGGTTCACTGCCGTGTTCGGCAAGGACCGGGCTCCACTCTGGATGCTTTACACGGGTTCACTGACGTGCTCTGCGAAGACCAGGATCCGCTCTGGACATTTCCCACGGGGTCAGGAGTGACATAGTCCGTGTTCTACGTAGCCAGGAATTTTGCTCTGGATCCTTCCCACGGGTTCACTGCCGTGTTCGGCGAGGACCAGGCTCCGCTCTGGATGCTTCACACGGGTTCACTACCGTGCTCTGCGAGGACCAGGATCCGCTCTAGACGTTTCCCATGGGGTCAGGAGTGACATAATCCGTATTCCACGTAGCCAGGAATTTCTCTCTAGTTGCTTCCCACGGGTTCACTGCCGTGTTCAGCGAGGACTAGGCTCCACTCTGGATGCTTCACACAGCTTCATTGTCGTGCTCTGCGAGGACCAAGATCCGCTCTGGACGTTTCCCACGGGGTCAGGAGTGACATAATCCGCGTTCCACGTAGCCAGGAATTTTGCTCTAGATGCTTCCTACGGGTTCACTACCGTGTTCGGCGAGGACCAGGCCCCACTCTGGATGCTTCACACGGGTTCACTGCCGTGCACTGCGAGGACCAGGATCCGCTCTGGACGTTTCCCACGGGGTCAGGAGTGACATAATCCGTGTTCCACGTAGCCAGGAATTTTGCTCTAGATGCTTTCCACGGGTTCACTGCCATGCTCGGCGAGGACCAGGCTCCGCTCTGGATGCATCACACGGGTTCACTGTTGTGCTCTGCGAGGACCAGGATCCGCTCTGGACATTTTCCACGGGGTCAGAAGTGACATAATCCGCGTTCCACATAGCCAGGAATTTTGAGCTGGATGCTTCCCACGGGTTCACTGCCGTGTTCGGCGAGGACCAGGCTCCGCTCTGGATGCTTCACACGGGTTCACTGCCGTGCTCTGCGAGGACCAGGATCCGCTTTGGACGTTTCCCACGGGGTCAGGAGTGACATAATCCGCGTTCCACGTAACCAGGAATTTTGCTCTGGATGCTTCCCACGGGTTCACTGCCGTGTTCGTCGAGGACCAGGCTCTGCTCTGGATGCTTCACACGGGTTCACTGCCGTGCTCTGCGAGGACCAGGATCCGCTCTGGACGTTTTCCATGGGGGTCAGGAGTGACATAATCCGCGTTCCACGTGACTAGGAATTTTGCTCTAGATGCTTCCCACGGGTTCACTGCCATGTTCGGTGAGGACTAGATTCCACTCTGGATGCTTCACACGGGTTCACTGCCGTGCTCTGCGAGGACCAGGATCCACTCTGGATGTTTCCCACGGGGTCAGGAGTGACCATAATCGGCGTTCCACGTAGCCAGGAATTTTGCTCTGGATGCTTCCCACGGGTTCACTGCCGTGTTCGGCGAGGACCAAGTTCCGCTCTGGATGCTTCACACGGGTTCACTGCCGTGCTCTGCGAGGACCAGGATCCGCTCTGGACGTTTCCCACGGGGTCAGGAGTGACATAATCTGCGTTCCACGTAGCCAGGAATTTTTCTCTCGATGCTTCCCACGAGTTCACTGCCGTATTCGGCGAGGACCAGGCTCCGCTCTGGATGCTTCACACGGGTTTACTGCTATGCTCTGCGAGGACTAGGATCCGCTCTGGACGTTTCCCACGGGGTCAGGAGTGATATAATCCGCGTTCCATGTGACCAGGAATTTTGCTCTAGATGCTTCCCATGGGTTCACTGCCATGTTCGACGAGGACTAGGCTCCACTCTGGATACTTCACACGGGTTCACTGCCGTGCTCTGCGAGGACCAGGATCCGCTCTGGACGTTTCCTACGAGGTCAGGATTGACATAAGCCGTGTTCCACGCAATCAGGAATTTTGCTCTAGATGCTTCCCACGGGATCACTTCCGTGTTCGGTGAGGACTAGGCTCCACTCTGGATGCTTCACACGGGTTCACTGTCGTGCTCTGCGAGGACCAGGATCCGCTCTAGACATTTTCCACGGGGTCAGGAGTGACATAATCCGCGTTCCACGTAGCCAGGAAGGGTTGACTTTATCCGCATCTCACGAAGTCGGAGTTTGACTCTCGGTCATCTGTACACCGCCGAGTCATGGAACTGGGAGTTGCTGCTGTTCCGCTTTGCTTGATGTTGTGTCCGTTGTATTAAGACGAATGTTGAGATGATCTCTAGGCTGTCTATGAACCATTGAGATTTGGCCTCTCCTTCTGATGAAGCTTAGGGAGGAAGGGTGTGATTCCCTCTTTGTTTGCGCCCCTGGACTGTATACAGGGATTGATGTGATATCACCTGTAGGGCATAAATTTCATTTTTCCATTTATCATTTTTTTTTATTTCCGCGATGCTCTATCATTTCAGCTTTGATATCGCGAAGGTCGCGATTGCCCAATCATTTCGCCTATTTTTCACGGTACCCAATCATTTCGACTATTTGTTTTATTTTTACTCGCTGCTTTTTATTGCGAGTTGCCCAATCATTTCGGCTATTTCGCATGCATATATTTTTACTTGGTGATTTTGTTTGCAAGTTGCCCTATCATTTCGGCTATTTCGTATGCATGTGTGGCTTGCTGACTTTTCCCTGCAAGCTCGGAATTAGACACCGATTTTGGCATCAACACCGCTACTACTGGGATATTGCCAGGAGCGAATCATCATTTGCGTCTGTCGATGTCGAACAAAGGTAGCTTAGTAGACAGGGTTAGGATTCTGTCGACTAAGGCTTTTGACTTCATGAGCCGTAAGGGTCTCATAAAGGTATTTTTCTCTACGAGTCGTGAGGATCTCGTAGGTGTGTTTTCTCTTTAGGAGTTGTGAGGATTCCTAAATGTATGATCTCTTATAAGTCATAAGGATCTTACAAGAGTGTTTTCTCCTTATAAGTCGAGGGGACTTACAAGGGCAGTTAACCGTGCAGACATATCCCTAGCCATGGATGGGACCCTGTTAGGGAAATGTTTATTCGCGCCCGTGGATTGTATACAAGGGTCAGTACTAAACCGCTTGTAGGGTAGTATCGGAGGTTGTGGGGCTGCTTAAGAACAGGTTCAGATCCCTGTAGCTTAAGACTTTTAAATCTTATGAGCCGTGAGGGTCCCATAAGAGAGTTCTCCTTACGAGTTGTGAGGATCTCGCAAGTGTAATTTCTCCTTAGGAATCATGGGGATCCCTAAGTGTGTTGCTCCCTTGTGAGTCGTAAGGATATCATGCGGGTGATTTCTCCTTACAAAGTCGAGAGGACCTTACAAGTGTCTTTTAACGAGATTGCGCCCTTTCGGGTTTTCACAAAACTCGCCGATAGCCCTGCTGTTTTTACTCACGGAGCCCTTTCGGGTTTTCATCCGTGCCCTTTTTGCTTGTGGACATAGCATTTTTTTCTTTTTTTTTTAATTCTAACGAGGTTGCGCCCTTTCGGGTTTTCACAAGAATCGTCGGTAGCCCTGCTGTTTTTACTCACGGAGCCATTTCGGGTTTTCATCCGTGCCCTTTTTGTTTATGGACATACCGTTTTCTCTTTTCTTTCTTTTTTTTATTCTTTTTTTTTTGTATCAGCTTTGGGATGCTGCAATCCACCGTAGTTTATCGACATCTCAGTCAATGGCTAGTTTTAGGACATAGTGGTCCGTTGTTAGTTTAAGGACGTTTCGGTCCGCCGTTAGTTTAAGGACGTTTCGATCCGCCGTTAGTTTAAGGACGTTTCGGTCCGTAGTAAAGGAAGCCGGTTACTACTTACAGAGTTTAGGCTTAGGAAGATAGCGAGCGGACATAGTCGTCGTCATCTATCGTTGACCTAGGCCATGACTCGTCAAGCGTAGTATTTCTTCAGGAAGCGACCATTTATCGGTCTAAAGGGCCTTTCGCCATGTATGTCCATGAGTAGATAGGCTCCACCTTGGTAGACCTTGTCTATGATATATGGGCCTTCATAGTTTGGCTCGAATTTCCCCCGCTTGGCACGATTGGGGATCATAAGTCTTTTGACTACTAGCACGAGTTCGCCTTGGCGAAATGTCCTCGGCCTAGTCAATCTTTCATATGAGCGTGTCATCTTTGCTTTATAAGCTTCTAGATTTTGTTGCGATATAAGCCGGGTTTCGTCAAGGGCGTTGAGCTCCTCAAGCCGAAGGTGAGCGTTCTCTTCGTTCGTCAGCTCGTAATGAACTACCATTCGTAGAGAGAGTAGCTCTATCTCGAGGGGGAGTACTGCTTCTGTACCGAACACCAATGCGTATGGAGTTGTGTTCGTGGCCGTTTTGAACGTAGTTTGATACTGTTTACCCCCAATCAGAGTAAAGCTCTGTTCAAATTCCAAGGCGGGAAATGAAGCAACGCTTCTGATTCCCCCAATCAGATCAAAGCTCTAATTTGAAAATTTAAATTTTAATAAATGGAGCAACGCTTCAGACCCCCTGCGCTGCACGCAGAGCGCCACGTGTCCAAATCAGGCACGCCAGCGCAGGGAGCGCAGCGCCCAAGGCAGTGCGCCCAATCAGAGCAAGGCTCTACTAAAAAACAAAATTAAAGAAAGCAAAACTTCGGTTGCACAAGTGCTGCGCTGCGCGACACGTGTCAGTGCAGTTGCTATTGCTGCAGCGCTGCGCGACACGCGTCAGCGCAGTCGTTTTTCCGCAAGCGCTGCGCTGCGCGACACGCGTCAGCGCAGTCGCTTTTGCGCAAGCGCTGTGCGCTGCGCTCTGCGCTGCATGACACGTGTCACGCGCTGGGGCGTTTGCGCCAAACAGAATTAAAATTCTAGTAAGATCTTTCTGTTCTTGTTAAAACAAGAAGATTGCCTTCTGTAAAACAGAAGCCCTTGGATCAAAGATCCAACGGTGGGGAAAATTCCCCAAATCACTCAAAGAATGATCTTTTTAACAAAGCTAAAAAATCTATGGGCACTATATAAAGACCCCTAGACCCCAACTCAAAGGAGATGAACATTGTGAGAGATCAAGAACTTCAAAACAGAGAGAACTCTGAAGAAAATTCAAGAAAAAAGGTAAAAACCTTTATAAAATAGAAGAATTTCTTCTGAATAGATCATTGATCTAAGAACAAGATCAATGATCTTCCATAAAAAAATAAATAAATAATAACAGTGCCTTGCACTTTTTATGAACCACTGGTTCTTTGAAAACAAGAAAAACTTGTTTTCATTGATCCAAAATTAATCAAAGTATAAAATAGTGTCTTACACTTGCAAAACTGCACTGTTGCACTCCTGGGTTGGCGTAAGCCACCAGAGAGTGCCACGTGTCAGCACCAGAATCACTTGCGCTAGGCGCTTATAAGATAGAGTATTGCTCTCTGAAATTGGCGTAACCCACCAGAGCACGCCACGTGTCAGCAGCGCAAGCGCAGCACTCTGGCGCAGCGCACTGCGCTTGCGTGACACGTGTCAATACCACAAGCGCTTGCGCTCAATGATTAGCGCAAAGCGCCTGACAAATGCACTGCATTGTTTACTAAAGGGCCAAGCCCAAATCAAAAAGGCCTAGCAGGCCAAAATAAAATGCAATGCATTAAAAGTGCAGAGCCCAAACAAAATAGATGCTCTGCATCATTTATAAAAGGGCAGAGCCCAAACAAAACAAAAAATGCTCTGCATTATTAAAAAGGGGCAAAGCCCTAACACAGGCCTAATAAGCCAAAGACAAATAAAAGTGTTGAACATTTTTCAACTGGACTTAGCCCAATCATGGCCGTAAGTCCTCAAATTAAATTGAAACTGAGCACGGCTGCTCCGCTAAATCAATTTACGTCCGGTTCGAGGGTACACCTCCGAACTCCTCTGACTCCTGTCGTTGTAATCCTTCAACAACGTCAGAGAGGTGACGGGTCCCGACAACCACACACCCATACGGACTGTGGGGTCCTTAAGCCCATGGACCGCAATGTTCTTAAACTACCTATGGACCACCATGTCCCTAAACTGGCAATGGACCACCACGTCCCTAAACTGGAACATGGACCACCATGTCCCTAAACTGGCAATGGAACACCACGTCCCTAAACTGGAATATGGACCGCAATGTCCTTAAACTACCTATGGACCACTACGTCCCTAAACTGGAACAATAGAGCCCTCAAATGCTCTTTTGCTGGATCTAAACGATCCTGTTTAAATTGATCTTAGCCTCAAACCTGGCTAACGTATCCTTAAACATTCAAATGGACTATAAAACTCCAAATCAACTTTGGTTCAAGGATACATCTCCGAACTCCTCTGATACCTGTCGTTGTAATCCTTCAACGTCGTCAGAGAGGTGATGGGTCCCAACGGCCATATACATTAAACGGACCACTACGTCCCTAAACTGGAACAATAGAGCCCCTAAATGCTCTTTCCGTTAAGTTGATCTTAGTCTTAAGTCAGACTAATGTATCCTTAACGAGCATTTAAGTTGATCTTAGCCTCAATATGGCTAACGTATCCTTAAACTAAAAACCAAACCCTAAATCTAAGTAACTACGGATTTGGACTAATCCACGTCCTACGGGGGACGGCATAACTTAGTCTCCGTATGCAATCCACAGGAAACCACAAACAAAACAAACACACACGACACGAAGTGAAATTTCTGGAGAAGGAGAAAGTTGTTACCGCGATGCGGTAGCGTAATTAACTGCAGGGGCTTGCGCCTGCAGGGAAGAGCGTCCCCACAATCAAAAACCCCTCAAACGAGGGGGATCTGACGAAGTCTGCTACATCGGTCGCATCCGTCCAAACCTCCGATACACGGTGCCATAAATCAACTTGGCATCTTCGGAGAGGTGGACGGATAAAACCAAATAGCATCTGCCCTGAATCTCAGGCAGACGAACCTGCACGGTCGCGTCACTGTATTCGGAGGGGAACATATTCTGGCACGCCCGGTGGGACCTTTTCCTCTTTCCACTCCACACTTCATGTGTCGTCTTTGCAAACGAATCGCGGTTTTTTAATGGTTGCCTTTGGATTTCAAGTTACTAGGATTTGGTCTTTTGCCTGGCGCAGAAATTGAGCACCAATGGCCTCTAACTGCTCGAACTGCTCAAAGTGCCAATGCAACCGACGCTCCACCTCACCTGGAGGTGTAGCATATAGGCCTCAAGCGGCCTCCATCCTCGCCCTGCCGGTAGAACAGGTGACCCAGGCCACCACCGGCCTGTTTTTCGGGACCATGATCCCGCCTGCAAGCTTCACCATGCCAATGCCTGCACCAGAAGCAAACAAGAAGTCGGTCTTCGACCGGCTCACTGCTACAACGGCCCCTTTCAACGGGTCGTCCAATATCAAATCAATAGCCTCTGTCTTTGCCAGGCTGGATCAGAACTCTGATGGGCCCGCCAGGAAGCCCATGAACTCTAAAGTGGCTGTCCCGAGAAAGGCAACAACCGCTGCTCCAGAAGTCGTCAAGGCGGCTTTTCCTGTCAAGGAGTCAGTCTTTTCAAGGCTGACTATTCCTGCTCCTGCCCCTGCTCGAGGATCTGTCTTTGACAGATTGAATATCACCCCTCAAAGGAGAACCTCGGTCTTTAAGAGGTTAACACCAGCGGCGCCTCATTCGGACAGGGGGCAAGATGAGGCTGTCCCTATCGCCGAGCCAGTCCCAACGGCTCGTCATGCTCGACGTCGTCACTGGCGCCGAGTAAGGAAGGCTGGGGGCAACTCCCCCTCGGGGCTAACTCCACCCGCTCCAATGGTGGAAGTTGATACTGCTGTTCCAACTGGGAACAGCTTTGAACCGTTAAGGAGGATGCGTAAGAACTCTCCAACTGCTATGCTGAAAAGATCTCCTCCACCTGCGGAGAGGGTTCCGAAAACAAAGCTGGAGCAGCCCCCTCAACGGCTGTCCTCCAGGATTTATAAGGTCTGACGGAGAGTTCAGGACTCGGTAATCGACCAAAATCACTTTCTCCAACAGAAAAGGGCAAAAGTGCAAGAAGAAAAGAACCGTCCGAACAAACAGCAAAGGACGACCACCACCAGGGTGCCTGCTGCAACGCCCCCCTCAACTTCAATGGCCCATAAGAGAAGGAGGCCAGAGAAAATTCCCACGCCCGCGGCAAATGCCAAGGACAGCGAGCCCAAACGCCCAAGGTCTAGGAGCATGGTGGTTCATACCGTGTACATGGCGTCTGGTAAGGAGGAAAGCCGTGCTTCGACGGGTCATCGACCGCTCACCCGATCCGTGACAAAAGCCCAGGAGCAGCAACAGAAGCTTCAGGAAATGATGAACGCGATGGCTGCACTCACTGGGCCAAAAGAAAGCCCCGAAGCGTCATCTGATCAACGCCACGAGCAAGAAACTGACGCTGAATTCCTTCGCCGGATATTGGAGAAGAAGGATAAAGAGGCTGCTGAACAAGCAGCCAACATAAAGCGAATGGCCCTCCTGTTCCAGGACATGGTGGGGATGATGATCCAACAAGATCCTCCAGCTGAAGATCCCTCAATCGTCCTTGAAGACGATAGGGGAGAAACGTCAAATCCTCCTCCAGCCCTTTCAACAGCCAAGGAGGAGACAATCTCCAAAGCCGCACTAGATGACTATATAGCTCAGCAAATATGGACTCATCAAGCCAATGAAGCGGCTGGGAAAATTGTTAGAACCGGACGACCCTATCCAAGCTGGTATGACCAAATCAGTTACCCGTCGGGATATACGATCCCTAAGTTCCACGTATATAAGGGGACATGGAATCCGCATCAGCATGTCGCTCAATTCAGGGCCTTATGCGGTAATACTGGAGGCGATGACAAACTGCTGCTTCGCCAATTCGTCGGCAGCTTAGCGGAAACAACCTTTGAATGGTATTCAGAGCTACCTAACGACTCTGTTAAAACATTTACGGAAATGGAACTACTGTTTACACAAAGATTCGCGAGTGCTAGTGGACGCACCTCGATAACAGCGCTGATCAACGCCAGGATAAGGCCAAGCGAAACATGGCAACACGATGGCGGAACCTATGGTCAAAATGCGAACAACGCATAGAAGAAGCACCAGCGGTGGGCATGTTCGTGGGCACTCTTGATCCGCAAGCGACCATCTCGCAATTCATGATGTTCTTCAGGCCGATCACCTTCCAGGCCTTGATCGACAAATTAGCCCAAATGGACCAGATGGGCCATAGACCGTCTCCTCAAAAACCAGACTCTCGAAATGAGAAAGGAAAAGGGAAAGCGACCGTCGTCGCCAATACTCAACAACAGCCGAGCAACTTAAAGCCGGTCGTTTGCCAAAATAACCGGCGTCCACGCCCATCCCTCGAGGAGAGACTGGGACGTCCTTACTCGTTTCCTCAGAATAAAACGAGAAGACTGTTCGAGCTGGCAATGCGCAACAGACTCATCAATCTACCGAGTCCAAAACGTCTGTCGCAGCCAGGCGATCTCAATAATCCCAATTATTGCCCTTACCACCAAACGGTAAGTCACCCGATCGAGGATTGTTTCGTCTTTAAAGGATGGATCGAGGATCAGTACCTATAAGGCAAATTCGCGTTGTCTGAAAACTGGAAGGTAAACCCACCACAGCTGCACACTCCAAAGAAGACGGATACGATGGGGGCAGCTTGTTCTTTTGACAAGGACGAAAACGATGGAGAAGACTCATCAAATGAACCGAAGACTACGTAGCGAGTTGTTATGTGATCTCTCACTCATTGGTAGATGATAAAGAGGCCTCTTGCACCGAGAAACCTAGGGCGGACCCTGAACCAGAAATTTCGCGACCGTCAGACGAGTTGATCGATGCCTTCCTGAATGAGATTCGTCTGAAAGTTAAAGTCAATCAAGAGCGTGAGATGGCCATACTGGAAGGAGCCAAACACCGATTACTAGACCAAAGAGTCGAGGCACTTCCGTCAAATCAAAAGTCATCCGCCGCGGATAAAAACAAATTCAAGACAAGGAAAAAGGTCGCCAAAGCCCTATCAGTGGGAGTGAAGCTACCACCTTCTGAAGAAAATACTCTCGACGGAGTAGAGATGCATCCTAACTTCTGCTTATATCATGAGAAGATCATACATCCTACCGAAGACTGCGACTCCTTTAAGTGTTGGTGGCAAGGATATGTCGCTCAAAAGCAACACTTCAACAGGACAAAGTGTGAAGCTCGTAGACATCGGAAAAATGCAATAGATAAGCGCAAAAGAGCCATCGACGACTGTCATATAACTGACTCCAAGAGATCGCAAATTATCACCTTTGGAAGCGACTCTGACGAAGAAATTGCCCTCAACCCTCTCCTCAAAGAATCCCTTTCAAAAATGAAAGAGTTGAGGAGTTGCGAGAACATTCAGCCGTGCAATCACCCACTGCTCGAAAAAAATCTCGGCCCCGCAAACAAAGGATCGAGCAAAAAGGATAAAGAAATGGGGAAAATGACCTTCATCGCCAACACTCAACAACAGTCGAGTGACCCTAGACCGGTTGTTCGTCAAAACAATATGCATTCATGCATATCCCTTGAGGAGAGGCTAAAATGTCCTTACTCATTTCCCCAGGATGAAACAAGGAGGCTGTTCGAAGTGGGAGTGCATAACAAGCTTATCACTCTACCGGAGCCGAAACACCAACTACAACTGGATGATATCAACAGTTTTAATTATTGCCCTTACCACCAAGTATTGGGCCATCTGATCGAAAACTGTTACGTCTTCAAAAACTGGGTTGAAGACCCATACCAACAGGGCAAGTTCGTCATCTCCGGAAACTGGAGGGTGAACCCGCCACAACCGCACGCTCTGAAAAAGATGGATACGCTGAGGGCATCATGCTCATTCATAAGGAAAGCCCTATAGACCGAAAAGTCAATAAACTAGATATTCGCCTCGAATACGGCGACGGTGGACCGAAACGTCCTTAAACTAATGATGGACCGTAATGTCCTAAAACTTGCAAATGACCGAAACATCTTTAAACTACTGCCGCAGCATCTTCAGGCTGACCCAAAAAAAAAACAGTATGTCCATAAGAAAAATGGGCACGGATGAAAACCCGAAAGGGCTCCGTGAGTAAAAACAGCAGGGCTACCGGCGAGTGTTCGTGAAAACCTGAAAGGGCGCGACCTCGAAAAAAACCGGTATGTCCATAAACAAAATGGGCACGGATGAAAACCCGAAAGGGCTCCGTGAGTAAAAACAGCAGGACTACCGGCGAGTGTTTGTGAAAACCTGAAAGGGCGCAACCTCGTTAAAGGACACTTACAGGGTCTTCTCGACCTTGTAAGGAGAAACAACCCGTGTGAGATCCTTACGACTCACAAGGGAGCAACACACTTAGGGATCCCCACGATTCCTAAGGAGAAATTACACTTGCGAGATCCTCACGACTCGTAAGGAGAACTCTCTTATGGGACTCTCACGGCTCATGAGATTTGAAAGTCTTAAGTTACAGAAATCTGAACCTGTTCTTAAGAAAACCCTCCACAACCTTCGATATTGCCCTACAAGTGGTTCAATACTGACCCTTGTATACAATCCACGGGCGTGAATAAACATTTCCCAAACCAAGTCTTATCCGTGACTGGGGATATGTCCATACGGTGAACAACTCTTGTAAGTCCTCTCGACTTATAAGGAGAAAACCCTTTTGTGAGATCCTTATGACTTACAGGGAAACATACACTTAGGAATCCTCACGATCCCTAAGGAGAAAAATACACCTACGAGATCCTCACGACTCGTAGAGAGAAATACCTTTGTGAGATCCTTACGGCTCATAAAGTCAAAAGCCTTAGTCGACAGGATCCTAACCCTGTTTACTAAGCCACCTTTGTTTGACATCGACAGAGGCAAATGATGATTCACTCCTGGCAATATCCCAGTTGTAGCGATGCTGATGCCTAAACCGGTATCAAATTCCAAGCCCTTTCATGGCAAATGATGATTCGCTCCTGACAATATTCCGGTTGTAGCGATGCTGATGCTGAGATTGGCGTCAGATTCTAAACTCCACACTCGCGATAAAAAAAATCAGTGAGCCATACATGCATACGAAATAGCCGAAATGATGGGGCGACTTGCAATAAAAATCAGCAAGTAAACATATATGCAAAAATAGTCGAAATGATGGGGCGACTTACAATAAAAATCAGCAAGTAAACATATATGCAAAAACAGCCGAAATGATGGGGCAACTTGCAATAAAAATCAGCAAGTAAACATATATGCAAAAACAGCTGAAATGATTGGGCAGCTCGCAATAAAAAGCAACGAGTAAAAAAAAAAGAGCCGAAATGATTGGGCACCGCAAAAAATAGCCGAAATGATTGGGCAATCGCGACCTTCGCGATATAAAAAGCTGAAATGATAGGGCATCGCGGAAATAAAATAATAAAATAAAAAAAAATGAATGAAACTTTGGCCCTACAGGTGAGATCACATTAATCCCTGTATACAATCCACGGGCACAAACATAGAGGGAACCATATCTTCCCAACAGGCTCCACCAGAAAGTGAAGCCAAATCTCGACGGTTCATAGACAACCTAGAGACAACCTCGACATTTGTCGCGATATTGCAGACACAATGTCAACAAACGAAGCAAAAGAAGCTCCTTAGCTTTAGGATCTCGACGTCAACATCGACAACTTAGATATCACCAACGGCGTTTCTCCGCACTCCAACCAGATGCAGACGTGACGTCAATAATCGACCTCAGAGTTGCAACGAAATGGAACCATGGCAAAGTCCCTGGTTCCAAGTCTCAATGGCCACATCTACAGCCTGGAGACCAACAATGGTGGGCCTCCTCATTCCAGCATGACACAGAGGTTACACCGTCAAATGGAGCGACAGCAAAATCCTAGCTCCACCTCAGCATTCGTCTCGTTACAGCAGACGCAATGTCAATAACGGCGTTCCTTCGCAGTCCATCAAGATGCAGATACAACGCCAACAAAAGACCTTGTGGTCAAAACAAAACGAAGCGACGGCAAAATCCCAGCTTCATCTCAACAATCGGCTCGATACAGCAGACGAGGTGTTAGCAACGGCGTTCCTTCGCAGTCCATCAAGATGCAAATACAACGCCAACGAAAGACCTCGCGGTCGAAGCAAAACGAAGCGAAGGCCAAATTCCTAGCTTCAAGGTCTTAACGGCGAATCATATAAAGCCTGAAAGACAACTGGAGATCATCCCACACCAGTACGGAATGGTCACCACTTCGATGTTCGTCTCGTTACAGCAGATGCAATGTCAAAAACGGCGTTCCTTCGCAGTCCAGCAGGATGTAGATGCAACGTCAACAAAAGACCCCATGGTCAGTAAAGCGGAGTGACGGCAGAATCCCAACTCCACCTCAGCATTCGTCTTGATACAGCAGACGAGTTGTCACCCCAGCGTCTTCCCTCCAGTAAGGTTCAGATGCGATCATCAAACAACGGAGCCACGGCAAAATTCCTAGTTCCAAACCTCGACGGCTCACCAGCAACCTAGAGACAACCGCGACATTCGTCTCGATACAGTAGACGCAATGCCAGCAAGCGAAGTGAAGGCCAAATTCCTAGCTTCAGGGTCTTGACGGCAACTCATATAAAACCGGAAAGACCATCGGAGATCATCTCACACCAGCATGGAGTGGTTATGACTCATCGGGGATCTCCAAAATGAGCCTAACCTCAAGTAAAAAGCGGCATGGCAAAATACCTAACGCTTGCTCTTCCGACGGTCAAACTGCCAAGGAGGATTACTTGAAGACGTATTGTCCAGCCCCCGAAGGGATCAGAGACACGGCAGTCGCAGGGCTACTCGAACAGCACAATTGCCTATCGAGGAATATATCAGCTTATGTGACGGTACGACAACCAAAACCCTAAGTACCACAGACCCTAACGGACTTCTGTCGTAAAGAGCGGAGGTTAACTGTGATGTTAGGATATTCTTGCGAGAAATGCTCGATTCGTCTCGACTTGTGAAGAAATTGATGTCTTTGCGAGAACTTCTCGATGCGGCTCGACTCGTGAGATAAAGCCTTAGGCAGTGGGCAGAAAAGAAACCTGTTTCCTAAGCACTGGGACCCTGCAAGACGGTCCAAAACGGTCTCTTGCATACTATCCACGGGTTTCACTCTCCAAAGTCGAATCTCGACAAGGAAGGAAACAATCGCTTACGAGTCCTCTCGACTCGTGAGAGGGAAAATTCCCTTATGAGATCCTTATGACTTATAAGAGAAAACACACTTAGGGATCCTCACGATCCCTAAGGAGAAAATACACCTACGAGATCCTCTCGATCCGTAGGGAGAAAAGTCTTTATGAGACCCTTACGGCTCATAGAGTTGAAAAGTCTTAGGCAGCAGATCTGAACCTGTGTCCTAAGCCCTCATTACCTCTTGAAGAAGCCAATACAGAATGCTCGCTCTATCATCCATCGACCATGTTTACTAAAGTAACATGTTGACAATAAAAGAGAGAAGAAAGCGACAGAAAGAACATCCGATTTGCATTTGATCAAGCGTTCGAGACACATCCATTCATGCATATGCAAAAGACTCAGAACGAGAAATAAAACAAGTTGAAATAAAAAAATTTCCATTCATATGGCAAAGGGTTCTTACAATCATAAAGAAATAAATAAAGAAACTGTCCAGATCATTACAATGGGAAAACCTCAGATCCTGGGCAGGGATTGAGGAACTCGAAAGTGACATTGTCCAAGACTTTCCAAGCTTGGCGAACCATCTTGGTGTACTTCCTTTCGCGAGCACGGGCGTCGGGATCCCCACTGATGTCCTCCACCCTCCGATAGGCAGCAAGAATGGCGGACTGTTGAAAGGCTTCGTGCAAGAGATCGATGAGATTGTCTCGCCGTCTCTTCGAGATTAAGTTCATCAGGTACACTGAGTGCACCTTGTCCTCGGCGGCGTCCAAGGCTCTAAGCGGCACGCCGGTAAAGAATAGGGGAAGCGCTTCCTAGATGGCTCCCACGATAAGCTTCAGGAGGGGGAACGTCGGGGAAGCAGTTGACCGTTATATGCGTCGAAGCGGCTCATGATTTCAGCACACTCCGCATTTGTGAATTCTCGATTTTGAGAACGGCCAAGTCGGCGGATGTCCCCATAAGAGATGATCTCGTCAAGATCGTACATGTGGGCGTCCATTGTTTCTGTGAAAGAGAATCAACAAAATTATCAGAAAGACTCATTAAGCAAAGCGATATAATGCACCGAGGAATAAAATGCCATCTTTAAACTCCAAGATCAATGAAAAACTCCTAAGAGTTCTTTTGTATGATTTGGAAGGAGCAAAGCTCCATTACTGAAATGAGAAAATACAAGGAAAATCTTTTAGGGAGCAAAGCTCTATTAATGGAACCCTAATAGGGTTCTCCTTAATTCTCTTTAGACCCCTTTAGAGCAAAGCTCTACTAAGTAAAACCCTAAATGGGTCTTCTTTAGATCAGGGAACTATTGAGAGCGAGGCTCTTAAAATTGATTTAATTTAATCCAAATTAATTTTTACCTAAAATTCGAACTTTTAAAAGTGCTTAAACAAAAGAGCAGGGCTCTGAATAAAATTCCTATGAAGAGATGAAAATCATCTAAGAGACCAAATGTCCTATTTATAGGCAATAAGTACCGTTTCAACTTCCCAACGGTTGGGATTCCGCCACCGCTGTGCTCACGTTTGGGGCCACGTAAGCACAACGGTGGGGGGGCATTTGTTTACCCCTAATCAGAGCAAAGCTCTGTTCAAATTCCAAGGCGGGAAATGAAGCAACACTTCTGATTCCCCCAATCAGAGCAAAACTCTACTTTGAAAATTTAAATTTTAATAAATGAAGCAACGCTTCAGACCCCCTGCGCTGCGCGCAGAGCGCCACGTCTCCAAATCAGGCACGCCAGCGCAGGGAGCGCAGCGCCGAAGGCAGTGCGCCCAATCAGAGCAAGGCTCTACTAAAAAACAAAATTAAAGGAAGTAAAGCTTCGGTTGCGCAAGCGCTGCGCTGCGCGACACGCGTCAGCGCAGTCGCTTTTGCGCAAGCGCTGCGCTGCGCTGCGCGACACGCGTCAGCGCAGTCGCTTTTGCGCAAGCGCTGTGCGCTGCGCGACACGTGTCTGCGTAGTTGCGCTGCGCTCTGCGCTGCATGACACGTGTCACGCGCTGGGGCGTTTGCGCCAAACAGAATTAAAATTCTAGTAAGATCCTTCTGTTCTTGTTAAAACAAGAAGATTGCCTTCTGTAAAACAGAAGCCCTTGGATCAAAGATCCAATGGTGGGGAAAATTCCCCAAATCACTCAGAGAATGATCTTTTTAACAAACCTAACAAATCTATGGGCACTATATAAAGACTCCTAGACCCCAACTCAAAGGAGATGCACATTGTGAGAGATCAAGAACATCAAAACAGAGAGAACTCTGAAGAAAATTCAAGAAAAAAGGTAAAAACCTTTATAAAATAGAAGAATTTCTTCTGAATAGATCATTGATCTAAGAACAAGATCAATGATCTTCCATAAAAAAATAAAAATAATAACAGTGCCTTGCACTTTTTATGAACCACTGGTTCTTTGAAAACAAGAAAAACTTGTTTTCATTGATCCAAAATTAATCAAAGTATAAAATAGTGCCTTGCACTTGCAAAACTGCACTGTTGCGCTCCTGGGTTGGCGCACGCCACCAGAGAGTGCCACGTGTCAGCACCAGAATCACTTGCGCTATGCGCTTATAAGATAGAGCATTGCTCTCTGAAATTGGCGCAACCCACCAGAGCGCGCCACGTGTCAGCAGCGCAAGCGCA
Source organism: Agapanthus africanus (assembly GCA_030015575.1). Lineage (NCBI taxonomy): Eukaryota > Viridiplantae > Streptophyta > Magnoliopsida > Asparagales > Amaryllidaceae > Agapanthus > Agapanthus africanus. The sequence continues at coordinate 870,329,864 of JASDDO010000024.1, read as the reverse complement.
GCGCTCTGGCGTAGCGCACTGCGCTTGCGTGACACGTATCAATACCACAAGCGCTTACGCTCAATGATTGGCGCAAAGCGCCTGACAAATGCACTGTATTGTTTACTAAAGAGCCAAGCCCAAATCAAAAAGGCCTAACAGGCCAAAATAAAATGCAATGCATTAAAAGGGCAGAGCCCAAACAAAATAGATGCTCTGCATCATTTATAAAAGGGCAGAGCCCAAACAAAACAAAAAATACTCTGCATTATTAAAAAGGGGCAAAGCCCTAGCACAGGCCTAATAGGCTAAAGACAAATAAAAGTGTTGAACATTTTTCAACTGGACTTAGCCCAATCATGGCCGTAAGTCCTCAAATTAAATTGAAACTGAGCACGGTTGCTCTCCTAAATCAATTTACGTCCGGTTCGAGGGTACATTTCCGAACTCCTCTGACTCCTGTCGTTGTAATCCTTCAACGACGTCAGAGAGGTGACGAGTCCCGACAACCATACACCCATACGGACTGTAGGGTCCTTAAGCCCATGGACCGCAATGTCCTTAAACTACCTATGGACCACCATGTCCCTAAACTGGCAATGGACCACCACGTCCCTAAACTGGAACATGGACCACCATATCCCTAAACTGGCAATGGACCACCACGTCCCTAAACTGGAACATGGACCGCAATGTCCTTAAACTACCTATGGACCACTACGTCCCTAAACTGGAACAATAGAGCCCTCAAATGCTCTTTTGCCGGATCTAAACGATCCTGTTTAAGTTGATCTTAGCCTCAAACCTGGCTAACGTATCCTTAAACATTCAAATGGACTATAAAACTCCAATTCAACTTTGGTTCAAGGTTACATCTCCGAACTCCTCTGATACCTGTCGTTGTAATCCTTCAACGTCGTCAGAGAGGTGATGGGTCCCGACGGCCATATACATTAAACGGACCACTACGTCCCTAAACTGGAACAATAGAGCCCTTAAATGCTCTTTCCGTTAAGTTGATCTTAGTCTCAAGTCAGACTAACGTATCCTTAACGAGCGTTTAAGTTGATCTTAGCCTCAATATGGCTAACGTATCCTTAAACTAAAAACCAAACCCTAAATCTAAGTAACTACGGATTTGGATTAATCCACGTCCTACGAGCGACGGCATAACTTAGTCTCCGTATACAATCCACGGGTAACCACAAACAAAACAAACACACACGACACGAAGGGAAATTTCTGGAGAAGGAGAAAGTTGTTACCGCGACGCGGTAGCGTAATTAACTGCAGGGGCTTGCGCCTGCAGGGAAGAGCGTCCCCATAATCAAAAACCCCTCAAACGAGGGGGAATCTGATGAAGTCTGCTACATCGGTCGCATCCGTCCAAACCTCCGATACACGGTGGCATAAATCAACTTGGCATCTTCGGAGAGGTGGACGGATAAAACCAAATAGCAACTGCCCCGAATCTCAGGCAGACGAACCTGCGCGGTCGCGTCACTGTATTCGGAGGGGAACAGATACGCCCAGAGAGCTTCATGCAGTCTCTCGTGCTAGTCCTTCTTATTTCGGGACACCGTCTTTTTCACGATCTTTGTCAAGGTCTTGTTGAAAGCCTCAGCTAGACCGTTAGCTCGCGGATTATAAACTGAGGAGTATCTCCAGTCTATGTTGTGTTGTTATGCGAAGCGGCTGATCTTGTGGCTTCTTTAGGCTGGTCCGTTATCGGAGATAATCCGTCGCGGAGTGTCAAACCGATAAATGACGTGTGTCTTGAAGAAATGGAGGATATTCTCCATCTTCACTTCCCTCAGCGGTACTGCTTCTACCCATTTGGAGAAGTAATCAGTTTTCGCCAAAATGAACCGATGTCCTCTGGACGATGCTGGTTCAATAGGGCCGATTATGTCAGTTCCCCACATTTCGAATGGCCAGCTAGCCACTGTCGGATGTAATGGATTCGGATGCTGGTGGATAAAGTCCCCATGAATCTAGCATGAGTGGCATTGCTTCGCATACTCAAAGCAGTCTTGGATCATCATGGGCCAATAATAACCCATCCATTTGATCTTTAGCTTCATCTTCGGCCCGGCTTGGTGAGAACCGCAGAGTCCGTCGTGAGTTTCTTGGACGACCCTTTTTGCTTCTTCAGGTCCCAGGCATCTTAACCACAGAGAATCAAACGACCTCTTGTACAGAGTGTCATTGACGAAGGCGAAAGATAGGGCTCGCTTCATGAGCTGATGTCTTGAGGACGCATCTTCTGGCGTTCGGCGAGATTTGAAGTAGTCTATAAAGACTTCTCTCCAATCTTCAACCTTTTCTTGGTCTTTTACTTGTAGAGACATTTGCTCGGTCGTTCCCTTTTCCTCGGACGACTCCGGAGATATTTCTGCCGGTGCAAGAATCCGACGGTTTTGTACCACGATTCTTACGTCATCGAGGTTCTCATCGGCCAATTCTTTAGCAAGCTTGGCTAATGCATCCGCTTTGCTATTTTTCGCACGCGGTATGCTTTCCAAGGTGTAGGAAGGAATTTGGGTCAGCAGTTGCTGTACTCTCTCACCGTACTTCACCAGTTCTGCTTTGCACGTTTGATAGTCGCCATTTACTTGACTAACAACTAGTTGGGAGTCTCCGTATATGAAGAGGTTTTCAATCCCCATGTCGATAGCGATCTCGAGACCTTCTATCAAAGCTTCATATTCAGCTTCGTTGTTTGTCCTCGGCTCTGTTAAGGAGAAGGCAAAGCGCATTATCCCCCCTTGGGGAGTTACGAAGATAAGGCTTATCCCTGATTTGATTATGGGGGTGCTTTGTTTGCGCTTCTTCATGGAAGATGCTCCATCGAAGTAAAGTTCCCAATGGGTATCATCCCCGTCGATCGTGTCAAACGCATGTTCGTCTGGCAGTTCGCAGTTCAAGGGAGAGTCAGCAGGTATCGGATGCTCAGCGAGGAAATCGGCGATGGCCTGGCCTTTCACTGCCTTAAGAGGCCGATAAGTTATCGACAACTCCATCAAGATCAAGGCCCACTTAGCGAGTCGTCCTGTTAATATGGCCTTTGACATCAAATACTTGAGAGGATCCACCTTCGATATGAGACGAACTTTATGCGCCAATGCATAGTGCCTGAGCTTCGTTGTCGCGAAGATCAATGCCAGGCAGTGTTTTTCGATGGGAGAGTAATTGCTTTCTGCCCCCAGTAGGACTCGACTCAAATAGTAGAGGGCTCTCTCCTTCCCTTGGTCATTCTCTTATGCCCATAATGCGCCTAAGGAACCTTCAAGGGCGGTTGTATACAGAATGAGAGGCTTTCCCTTGACCGAAGCAGCCAGCACTGGCAGATTCTGCAGATATTGCTTGATTTCGTCCAGCGCGCTTTGGCATTTGCGATCCCAGACGAAAGGGGTTCCCTTTTTCATCAGGTGGCTGTAAGGACGGCACTTGCCTGAGAGATTGGTTATGAATCGCCGGATATACGCGAGCTTCCCTTGGAGAGACCGCAATTGTTTGAGAGTCCTTAGCGGGGGCATTTCCATAATCGCCTTGATCTTCGACGGGTCTATTTCGATGCCTCGGTGTCGTATGATGAATCCCAGGAACTTGCCCGAGGAAACTCCGTACACGCACTTGAGAGGGTTCATCTTCAGATTGTATTGCCGGAGACGTTGAAACACGATCTTCAGATGCTCTAGATGTTCCTCATATGATTTGCTTTTCACTACGAGGTCGTCGATATAGCATTCGACGATTTCATGTATGAGGTCATTGAAGATCTTCGTCATGGCCCTCTGATACTTTAGACCGAAGGGCATCACCTTGTAGCAAAATATGGCCAAGGGGGTCCGGAAAGCGGTATGCTTCTGGTCCTTGGGATGCATCTTTATATGATTGTATCCTGACGATCCGTCCATGGAGGAGAAAACTTCGTGAGTGGACGTATTGTCTATCATCAGCTCGGTGACCGGTACTGGGAAGTCATCCTTCGGGCAAGCTTTATTGAAATCCCGAAAGTCCACACATATGCGCACTGTCCCATTTTTCTTCATCACCGGGACGATGTTGGCAATCCAGTTAGGATACTGAACCTCTTGGATGAAAACAGAGTCGATTAGCTTATTGACCTCGGCGTTGATGCTCATCTCGAGCTCGAGCCGCATCCTTCTCGGTGCTTGTTTGATTGGCTTGACATCCGGGGATATGGCTAGTTTGTGGACAGCAATCTCTGGGTCTAGTCCTGGCATCTCAGAATAGTTCTATGCGAAGCAATCTTTATGCTGCATAAGTACGTCTTTTAGTGTAGCCATCTTTTCTTCAGACATCAGCTCACTGACGAATGTCGGTCGCGGGTCACTTGTCGTCCCCAAATCAATTTTCTTGAGATCATCTGCAGTGGTATGTATTCCATCTTCCAGCTCTTTCGGCGCTGGTGGAAACTCTGAGATCACCTCGTCATCATTGTTTTCGAAGCACCAGGGGAGATCATCTATACCCTTAGGGTCTTCTTCTGACAGCGTTATCATGTGATAGGTACGAGCTCGCTTCCAAGACCGATGTGGATGTGGTTCTACTCTCGTGGATTTGGGTTCATGCCTTTGCGGCGGGGTTACCCTCCAGCTGCTGGATAGAGCGAATCTGCTTTGTCGATATTGATCTTCGATCCAGTTCTTGAAGGTGAAGCAGTCTTCAATAGGATGTCCTATTGCCCTATGATAGGAGCAATAGTCCGGATGAGAGACTTCGCCTGCTTGCTCGGGGTGCTTGGACTCCGGGAGTATAATCAGTTGATGTCTTATGGCGAGATCGAGTATCTTCCGTGTTTTGTTCTGAGGAAAAGAGTATGCTCGACTCATCTTCTTTATAAGAGACGAATCTGGATTACTCGATTCCCGATCGCGTGGCTTCTTGGACCCGCCTTGTCGCTGTTGAACGCCTTTCCCGTTCTTTGGTTTGTTTCTGTCACTGCGTTGTGCCTTTTGTACAACGGGTTGACAGGGAGGAGCATTTTCATCTTTCGCAGCCTGTTGAAGAAGGCGTTGCGTCCTGGCTTTCTCGTAGATGGCCATTTCGCGATTGTGGTCATCTCGAACCTTTTGTCCCTCTTCCCTTATAAGCTTGTCCATTTGTTCTTCGAACGACGGACTGGGCATTTTCACGTCGGGAGCTCTTTCTGGTTCAGGGTTAGCATCTTCCCATAGAGCATCCCCTTCTTCATCAAAGTCATGTATGACGAAGCAGTTGCGGAGCAGCTCCCGTTTCTTGGATTGAACATACCCAAGTTCGGTCGTTTCAATTGTCCCGTTGGGCAACTTTCGCTGAGTTCCAGGGACGTTCCAGATCCTGTTATAGAACCGTGCCTGTCGAGCAGTTTGTTTAAGGGGTACACCTTGGTGTCTCAAGAGTCTCCTTAGTCCGTCTGTGTAATATCTGGGCAAACGGATGGGCTAGAGTTTGTCAAGCGTAGAATCGGCGCCATGCCAGATTTCTTTCTCCAGGTGTGTCTTCGAGATTTGCCTTAGACGATGGATTAGCGAGTGGTGCTGCCTGAGCAAGCATCTCCTGCAGCTTTTCATGTTGCAGTTGAACTTTTGTTAAGGACCGAGTTTGAGGTCGGTGACTAGTAGAAGCTCGAACTTCATCTCTGGAATTCACCACATAGACTATGTGAACTATCATGCCCCCAGGCTTGGGGTGTTTGGAGTTTTTGGCTTTTGGAGTTTGCTTCGGGCACTTGAGCTTTATTGGGCCTCTTTTTTGTGAAAAGCCGCTTTGGTTTTAGGAGGAGCCGCTGTATCAGGATCCGTCTTAGGGTGAGTCCCCTTCACCTGCTTACACACCTTATATATAGATAAGGAAAGTTGTCTCAGGGAGCGAACTTGTTTCTGCTCTCGTGGGATCTTCATGGGCTGCGGAGACTTCTTCAATATTGCGGTAGAAGAATTTTGTCTGACCCTTCGCAACAGTTTGAAGCTGTTCCCAGTTGGAACAACAACATTCACCACTGGGGTTGAAACAGGACCATACGGAGAACTGCCCCCAGCTCATTTTATATGACGCTGATATCAACGTCGATCGTTTATTACGGCCAGGATTTGATTAGCTTCAGGATTTTGCCGAGCCTACCCCCTGTTTCCTTTGAGAGATTGAATATCCTGCCCCCTGCGTTAGCAAAGCTGCAGCTTGGGGAACCAGCCTGCGGAAGACAGAATTCCTCTGGGCTTCCTCCATTGGCGTTGAGGCACCGAGGGTGGGAGGTGGGAGCACCGATATAAAGAGAAGCCCGTTGATTTCTTGAAGAGCCGGATTGTAGAGATTTTAGGCTGCAAGTGGCCCATACTTGACTCCACCAGATGTGACAGAGCCTGAGTTGGAGTGAGTAAAAGCAAACGCCATTCTCGGAAAAGACGAAATGCCGGCTTCAGTATCCACTCCCCTAAGGGCAACCACAAACATACACACCATGATTATCTGATCGCGGGAAAAACACGACACACGAAGTGTGGAGTGGAAAGAGGAAAATATCCCACCGGGCGTGCCAGAATCTGTTCCCCTCCGAAAGACGCGGCGGAGACGCGATGAACGTCTTGCTTGAAATTCGGGACAGATGTTAATTGGTGCTATTCGTCCACCTCTCCGAAGATGCCAAGTTAATTTATGGCACCATGTATCGAAGGTTTAAACGGATGCGGCCGATGTAGCAGACTTCATCAGATTCCCCTTCGTTTGAGGGGTTTTTGATTGTGGGGACGCTCTTCCCTGCAGGCGCAAGCCTCTGCAGTTAATTACGCTACCGTATCGCGGTAACAACTTTCTCCTTCTCCAGATGGTCACTTCGTGTCATGGGTGTTTGTTTTGTGTTTGGTTACCCGTGGATTGTATACGGAGAATAATTTATGTTGTCGCCCGTGGGGCGTGGATTAGTCCAAATCCGTATCTTTTTAGATTTGGGTTTGGAGGTTGGGTTTAAGGATACATTAGCCTCATTTGAGACTAAGATCGACTTAAACGTTTGTTAAGGATACGTTAGTCTAATTTTAGACTAAGATCAACTTAACGGGATCGTTTAGATCCGACAAGAGAGCAATTGGGCTTTGTTGTTTAGTTTAGTGACATTGCGGTCGGTAATTAGTTTAAGAACATTACGGTCCATTGTTAGTTTAGGGACATCTCGGTCCAATGTTAGTTGTAAGACATCGCGGTCGAGGTTAAGGACATCATAGTCCATGGATTTAAGGACTCCATAGTCCAATGTTAGTTTAAAGATATCACGGTCGAGATTAAGGACATCATAGTCCATGGGTTTAAGGACCCAACAATCCGTTGTTAGTTTTAAGACATCGCGGTCGAGGTTAAGGACATCATAGTCCATGGGTTTAGGGACCCCACAGTCCGTTGTTAGTTTTAAGACATCACGGTCGAGGTTAAGGACATCATAGTCCATGGGTTTAAGGACTCCACAGTCCAATGTTAGTTTTAAGACATCACGGTCGAGGTTAAGAACTTCATAGTCCATGGGTTTAAGGACCCCACAGTCCGTAGTAATGTGTGGTTGTCGGGACCCGTCATCTCTCTGACGACGTTGAAGGATTACAACGATAGATATCACAGGAGTAAAGAGATGTACCCTCGAACCGATGTGAATTTGTTGAAAGAGCAGATGTGCTCAGTTCAATATAAATTGAGGACTTATGGCCAGAATTGGGCTAAGTCCAATAAAAAAATGTTTAACATTTTTAGTTGCTCTGGCTATTAAGCCTTTATTTGGGCTCAGCCTTTTCAATAATGCTAGGCATTGGGCTCTGAAATTTTTGTCTTGTATTGAATGTATAGCATTCATCAGAAACAAAGTTTGTTCTGACAGTGCGCCACATGGCGCGTCAGGCGCGTTGCGCCAGTCAAAGAGCGCATTGCGCTTCTGTCGGGTAGCGCACACGAAGAGGACACGTGTCGTGCTTAGCGCTAAGCGCTAGTTTGTTAGCGCATTGCATTTTTAATTTATGAGCGCATTGCGCTAGTCTGTTGGTGCACCAGTGAGTGACACGTGGCGCGCTTGGTGCTGAGCGCCAACCCATGAGCGCAGTGCTCTGTTTCTGAAGCGCAAAGCGCAGATTGTGTCTCTGGTTGACACGTGGCAGGTTTTGGCGCTGAGCGCCGGTCCAATGAGCGCAGGGGCGCAATTCATGAGTGCAATGCACTTTTCAATAGCGCAAAGCGCATTTGATCAATTTTAAGATCAAAAAACAAATTTATGTTCTTCAAAGGAGGATTTTTCCTTAAGATCCAAGAACAAAAGTTCTTGTTTTTATAAAAGGCTCTGCTTTTATAGATCAAAAGATCTGTGAATGAAGTAAAATAATTCTTTTAGTCTTTTTATGATTAGATCTTTTTGATCTTTTCTTTTTTATTAAAGACCTTGGTCTTTTTCTTAGATCTCTGATCTTTTTAGAAGATGGTTCTTCTTTTTACGAGATGGTTTCTTCTCTGTTATTTCAAGAACATAGTTCTTTACCTTGAAAATGAAGAAAAATCTTCTTTTTTTTCTAAGAGCTTGCTCTTCTTTTTTCTCAAAGTTTGCAGAGGGTTTTCTCTCACTCTTTTTTTTTGTTTTTGACTTGAACTCTAGGGTCCTTTATATAGGGCCAAATGATTTGTTAAATCAGTTTTGAGAGATCTTTCTCTGATTGATTTGGAATATTTCCCACCGTTGAATATTTGATCCTAAGGGTTCTGTTTTACAGAAGATAATTTTCTTGTTTTAATAAGATTGAAAAATCTTTCCATAACAGAATTTTAGTTCTGATTATTTAATAATTTATTATTAGTAGATCTTTTGATCTGAAGGTGGGGAATTTTTAATCCCAGCGCTGGCGCACATACGTTCGACACGTGGCACGCAGCGCAGAGCGCAGCGCACCTTTGTTTGACACGTGGCACGCAGCGCAGAGCGCAGCGCAACTGCGCTAGCGCACCTTTGTTTGACACGTGGCACGCAGCGCAGAGCGCAGCGCAACTGCGCTAGGGCACCTGTGTTTGACATGTGGCGCACAGCGCAGAGCGTTGGATCTGAAGCGTTGCTTCAACTTAAATTTTGAATTTTAAAACAGAGCTTTGCTCTGATTGGGGGTGCGCTGCCTAGGGCGTAAGGCACCTGGCGCTAGCGCGTCTGCACTTGACACGTAGCACGCAGCGCGCTGCGCACGAGATCTGAAGCGTTGCTTCAACTTAAATTTTGAATTTTGAAATCTTGGAATTTGAACAGAGCTTTGCTCTGATTGGGAAAAGCAGAAGCGTCGCTTCATTTCAAATCTTGGAATTTGAACAGAGCTTCGCTCTGATTGGGGAAACAACGAGGTAAGGAAACTCCGGAGGAACTTTGACGAAGTCCAAGTAGAACAAATACCCAGGCAGCTGGATGCCCAAGCTGATGCCCTGAGCAAGCTGGCTTCGCCATACTCGGCCAACAATAAGCGATCTAGCCTCTTCGAAACCCTGCCTCAGCCCAGCGTGGAAGACGGAGCGACAACACTCCACGTATATGCGGCGCAGGAAGGCGACCAAGATTGGAGGAAACCCCTCATGGAATTCCTGAAGGAAGGTACGCTCCCAGAAGATCAGGGAGCCGCCCACCGTCTCCGGGCCAAAGCCCGTCACTTCATCTAGAGCAATGGGAGCCTCTATAAGAAATCCTTCACTCAGCCCCTGCTCCGGTGCATCGACCCCCATGAAGCCGACTACGTCCTCCGTGAAATCCATGAGGGGATTGGCGGTGCACACCAAGGGCCCCGAACCTTGATCCAAAATGCGTTGCTCCAGGGTAACTACTAGCCCATTGTTCATGATGACGCCCAGAAGTTAGTCAGAAGATGCAAGAGTTGCCAACTCTGTGGCAGCATCCCTCGCCTCCCTGCTACTGAGCTGACTGCCCTAACATCCACATGGTCGTTCGCCCAGTGGGGTTTGGACATGATCGGCCAGTTCCCTACTGGTACGGGCGGGCATAAATATGTCCTCGTCGCGGTAGACTACTTCACCAAGTGGATCGAGGCCGTCCCCATAAGGAAACTGGATACCGCCACGACCATCAGGTTCCTGCAAAACAATCTGATACTTCGGTTCGGTATCCCGAGGTGTATCATCACCGACCATGGGACGAACTTCGAGAACGGGAAAGTGAAGGATTTTTGCAAGGAATACCATATCCTCAGGAAGTTCATCGCGGTCGCGCATCCCCAATGCAACGGGCAGGCCGAAGTCGCTAACCGAGACATCCTCCGAGATCTTCGGACCCCCCTAGAAGGGCGACAAGGCAGTTGGGTCGAAGAATTGCCCCGGGTCTTATGGGCCCTGCGCACGTCAAAGAAGACCCACACTGGGGAAACCCCTTTCAGCCTCTGCTACGGGACCGAGGCAATGGTCCCAGCGGAGATCAGGCTATCCAGTCATTGGGTCGAGCACTTCGACGACGATGCGAACACCTCGGCGCTATGGACCAACCTGGACATCTTGTTGGAGAAGAGAGATCGGGCTCAGATCAGGGCTGCCACTTATCAACAAAAAACGGCCCGATACTACAACGCTCGGGTCAAGCGCCGCTCCTTCAAGACCGGAGATCTGGTCCTACGGCGGTACGAGTTCATCGATCAAGGTAGGCTACACAAGTTCTCCCCAAAGTGGGACAATCCTTTCCTCGTCTCTGAGGTACTCCCCAGCGGAGCCTATCGCCTACAAGACGTGGACGGACGCAAGTTCCCACGGCCTTACAATGCCGAGAAGCTCAAGCTATACCAATGAGGTCAAGGCCAACGAGTGTGTACCCCTCCTTTCGCGAAGACGATGTAAATGTTTTATAAAAATCCTTTCCATTCAAATAAAGGGAAGGTCAGAACATTGAAAATAGAGTTTTGTCTTTGTGATCCGAAGCCCACACCAAAGAGGCAACCGCGCAGCTTCACTGCCCGGTTATCCTTAGCAGGTCTTCTACGGCCCTCTAACGCTAAGGGTCAAAGTCCTCCCTAGAGGCACCCGAGCGGCTACCCTGCTCGGTTATCCCTGGTCGGTAGCTTCCCTACACGCAACGCCAGGGATCAAAGCCCTCGCCAAGAGGCAACCGCGCAGCTTCACTGCCCGGTTATCCTTAGCAGGCCTCCTACGACCCTCCAACGCTAAGGGTCAAAGTCCTCCCTAGAGGCAGCCAAGCGGCTATCCTGCTCGGCTATCCCTGGCTGGTAGCTTCCCTACACGCAACGCCAGGGATCAAAGCCCTCGCCAAGAGGCAACCGTGCAGCTTCACTGCCCGGTTATTCTTAGAAGGCCTCCTACGGCCCTCCAACGCTAAGGACCAAAGTCCTCCTTAGAGGTAATCGAGCAGCTACCCTGCTCGGCTAACCCTGACCGGTAGCTTCCCTACTCGCAACGCCAGGGATCAAAGCTCTCGCCAAGAGACAATCGCACAGCTTCACTGCCCGGTTATCCTTAGCGGACCTCCTATGGCCCCTCCAACGCTAAGGATCAAAGTCCTCCCAGAGGCAGTCGAGCCCGACCCTCGCTCGGCTATCCCCGGCTGGTAGCTTCCAACCACAACCGACAGGATCAAAAGCCTTCCCAGAGGCAGTCGAGCCCGACCATCGCTCGACTATCCTTCAGGACAAAAGCCCTCGCCGAGAGGCACCGGGCAGTAACCCTGCCCGGCCAAGGGTCCTTGGTAGGCTTCTTACAGCCCCTCCCGCGCTAAGGACCAAAGTCCTCCTTTGAGGCGGTCGAGCCCGACCCTTGCTCGGCTATCCCTGGCTAGTAGATTCCTACCACAACCGACAGGGATCAAAGTCCTCACCAAGAGGCACTGGGAAGTAACCCTGCTCGATCCCCGTCCTGAAGGATCAAAGCTCTCGCAAGAGGCAACCGAGCCCGATCCTTGCTCGGTCATCTCCGACTGGTAGCTCCCTACCCATGACGCTAGGGATCAAAGCCCTCGCAAGAAGCATCTGAGAGGCTACCCCGCTCGGTCATCCCAGGCTGGTAGTTGCCTACCCATGATGCCAGAGATCAAAGCCCTCGCCAAGAGGCAAACGCGCAACTTCACTGCCCGGTTATCCTTAGTAGGCTTCTTACAGCCCCTCCCGCACTAAGGATCGAAGCCCTCCTCAGAGGAAGCCGAGCGGCTACCTTGCTCCGTCATCTCCGATTGGTAGCTCCCTGCCCATGACGCCAGGGATTAAAGCCCTCGCAAGAGGCATCTGAGTGGCTACCCCGCTCGGTCATCCCCGGCTGGTGGTTGCCTACCCACGATGCCAGAGATCAAAGCCCTCGCCAAGAGGCAACCGCGCAGCTTCATTGCCCGATTATCCTTAGTAGGCTTCTTACAGCCCCTCTAACGCTAAGGATCAAAGTCCTCCCAGAGGCAGCCGAGCGGCTTCCCTGCTCGGCTATCCCTGGCCGGTAGCTTCCCTACTCGCAATGCCAGGGATCAAGGCCCTCGCCAAGAGGCAGCCACGCAGCTTCACTGCCCGGTTATCCTTAGCAGGCCTCCTACGGCCCCTCCAACGCTAAGGATCAAAGTCATCCCAGAGGAAGTCGAGCCCGATCCTTCCTCGGCTATCCCCGGTTGGTAGTTTCCTACCACAACCGACAGGGATCAAAGCCCTCGCCAAGATCAACCGAGCAGCTTCCCTGCTCTGTCATCCTCAGCAGGCATCCTCCTGCCCAACAGACGCTGCGGGTTTGCAGCCCTCATAACGAGGCCACTGAGCCCCCTTTATGCTTGGCACAACTACGGCGGACATCCCTCTGCCCATCACATGCAGCAGATCCGAAGCCCCAACAAAAGACATCAGGTCTATCCAAGTCTGAGTGATCCTCCCTCGACTTCGTGGCCATAGAGATGCCTCCTTCTCAGCAGAGCTTGGCACACTTGGCAAGTGATCGAAATCAACTCGACGAACGATCCCTAGACAGATAGCTGACCTGACATGGAAGCCCAACAGTGCAAGCAAGGATATTTTACTATCATTCTTCACAAACAGTAGATAAAATGCAAGCCGATGAAACAAAAAGTTTTACTACAAAAAGCGAAGTCTTTACAAAGGGTATTTTAGGCCCCCCAGCCTTACAAAGTTCTGGACGCTTACAAAAGAGGGATGAAGAAATATCAAAAAGGCCTAAGTCACAAACCCCCTCCTGCGCCTCACTTCCCTCATCACTGTCATCGCAGTCTGCCAGAGGCTTCACCACCGGAGGCTTTGCCACCAGGGGTACGCCTCGCTTCCCTCATCGATGTCTGCCGGAGGCTTTACCACCGAGAGTGGGACCCAAGCACGGAGCTCGCCATCGACGAACTCAGGAAGCTGCTCCTTCACGGCATCTAGAGCCTTATTCCACGCAATGGCGGAATGCTCGCCAAGCTCGGCGTGAAATTGCTCCGACACCTTGTAATCGGCCACAACCTTCCTAGCCTGAATCTCGGCAATCCCGGCCGCCCGAAGCACCGCCTCGGCATCCCCCCTGCCGGCGTCTCTCTCATTCTCCATGGCCGCGAAACGATCGGCGAGATCTGCTAGCTTCGCCTCAGCAACTTGGTGGGATGCACTCAGGCGACGATAGGCACCCCGGTTCGCTGAGATGGCGAGCTCCGCAACCTCCGCTCGGGCTGCCAGGACATCGGCCTTCGCCCTCTCCAGACGCAGGTCACGTCGCAAGACCTCGACCTCTGAAGGAAACGCTTCCACCGGCCTCGGTGCAAGGAACGCTCCCTCGGCCTCCATACGAGTAACGAGGGCGCAGTGTTGAAGGATCTGACGAGAAACGGATGAGAAACTTGGAGACGCTCGAGCCAAAGAAAGGAAGGTAAAAAAAAACGCGTGGAGGGGTTCATACCTGGACCGCCCCTTGGGCTATGGCCTCTATTTAGACCCTCAGGGTGCCATGCGGAAGCCTCCCCCTGGCCGACTCTTCCATTTCGGCGAGTAGGCCGGCAGCGACGGAAAGCCTAGATGGAACCATGAAGGCGGCATCCCCTCCTGCACGGGAATCCCCTCTGGGACCCTCGACGGCAGCACACGAGAGATTGTCCTTTTCCTCTTAAGGGGGACCCCGTCTTCACTCTCCCCTACGTCCCTCGTCTGGGGCTTGTTCATATCAGATTTTTGCATTTTTATACCGCCCATTTTTTATCACATTGCTTATCGGTAGGTACTCTTGAGCCGTGTTTGCTAGTTAATTGCAGGATACAGGTTCTCGGCTCTAAACAGTGAAATTTATGGAAAAGCGTGACAAATTCTGGATTACTGCCAACCACAGATAAAATACGGTTCTCCGCTCTCTATCCGTATGTTGCTGCACACCAGTTTAAGGGACAAAATGGCAAATCAATGGTCATTTTCATGAACAAAGCACAATGGCAACACAAAATCCAAGATATCTACGCGGAGCTCAAGGAAATCATGGCAAAAGATCCACATCACATCACCTTTTGATCTACTGAAATTCTGGAAGAAATTTGAAGAGCTTCTGAAAAACCACACATACCACACTGAAGGAAACATCAAAACAGGAAAAACCATAAAAGTTTATGGGCCAACTCCTCTTTATGTTCGTGGATCCGTGGCATAAGCGCTCTTAGGCCGCGGATCCGCGGCCTAATGAACTCGACAGATGGAAATTTTCTGGGGGTAATTTGGTCATTGCATATGGGTCCTGAAAGTTGCCCTAGGTTCTCTGTTTCCTGCCTATAAATAGTCCAGAACTTGCCAAGCCAAGGGTGCTTATTCTTGTATGAAATTTTAGATATACTTTGTTGTTCTTCTTCCTCTTTTCATCTTTTCTCCATTAAAATCTTGTAGTGAGCTTTTATGAGTGAAGTGATGAATAAAAGAGTTCTTTTTGTTATCATGCTTGTCTTGTCATGTTATTAATGATAATTGCTTGTATTTTTCATTTGGTAATCTAGTTGTTGTTATTTGTTGTTTGTTTCTTTCTTGTTCTCTTTTTCTTTATCCTTAACAAAAATGATTCTTAAGCTTGATCCTTACCAAAGTGAGGTCTCAAATAGCTAGTTGTAATCTCCTACCCTCTTTCTTTCTATCTTCCTTCTTTTATTGTATTTTCTTTTCTTTTGTAATGGGTGAGTAGTTTTCTCACTTGTTAGGGTAGGATAAGGAAAGTTTGAGAGAAGGAAATCTCTCTCACTCTTTCCTTGCCCAACATCTTAATTCGGATTCCCGTTAATTGAATCACAATCCGCTCCCTACGGCACCTTATCCTACATGATAGCGGTGATTCCTTAGTGAGACCGGTTGTGGTTGACTTAATCCGAGGTTAAGGCTAAGAGCCAAGAATGGATGGATAAGCACCAAAAGGAAGAACTTAAGCGTTGGAAAGCCTAGCTTATACTTGCAAGTTCCTTCATAGTCGTGCTAATCCTCGTTGTTACCGATTACCGTAACACCGATATTAAGAGTGGCAACGAAAGAAGTGAGCGACTCCTAACTCAAACTAACCTAATCCTAACCCTATCAAGCTCTCTTTATATAACATTTTAGCACATAGTTAATCTCAAACAAAACCTGGACATTTGGACATAACTCGTTAAAGCACATAGAAAAAGATTCCCATCTCCCTGCGGACGACCCGTACTCAACCGGCTAGCTATAAGCGAAACCGTCTTGATTGCGGTAATTAACTAAGCACGCAAAAAATCTTTCAATCAAATGGCGCCGTTGCCGGGGAAACGGTAGTTTATTTTTTTTTTATGTAATTTCGGGTTAATTTGTGAATATAAACATAACCGAAAAACAAAAAAAATATACATTGTAAAAAAAAAACCATCTTGTTATTTTTGATTAGTTTTTGTGCAAGTGTGCAGGAGAAAAGGAAGTTCAAGTTCAGTGCCAAAGACGTGGGAAGTTACACCCATAACTCGCGGCTACACCGTGGGTGATCAAGACGGAACCAACGGTCTACTGTGAAATTCTGGAGCAAACCCAGTGAGCAATTCAAGATTCAGGGGCTCCAAACAAGAAGAGGAGACTGAAGTGAGCAAAGCTGAGAAATTTGAAGCTTCAATCCAACAGACAAGCCGCGGATCCGCGGCCTAAGCGCTCTCTGGCCGCGGAACCGCGGCCATATGTTGCTTTCAAAACCCAAAAATCCCCTGTAAGTCCTTCTACCTCTTCCCCACTCCTCTGAACTCCACTGAACTGTTTTTCTGCAGCATTCTTTACGCAAACTCTCTTCCCCCTTCCAATAAATTGTTTTTGTGCAGGATTCTTTGCGCCGTGCTTAAAAAATAAAAAATTGATTGCAGTTGATTGTTACCGCTTTGCATATTTTAATCGCACTTTAAGGGGCTTGAAACCAATCCATATTGGGTGGGGATTTCATCACCGTTACCAGGACCCCAGAAATCACAAAAAACATATCCATTGACCATTGTTTAATTAAAAAATACTAGACTCAGCCCTAAGAACGTCGCGCTCAATAGGACAGAGGACTGGTTGTAGGCATCGGCCGTTTATCCTATCCTGACTTTGCGGTGTCTAGGCAAGTGTGTCCAAGGCAAGTGGTTACTTAATTAGGACCACTACTTACGTAGTGGGGAGCCTTCCACTTACCTGGCACTTACCTGGCCGCAATTGGCGGAGAAGAGGCGGTTTGAGGTCCTATTTCTAGCCCTTTAGAACAGTTAGGAGTTGTCTAGCTGACCTAGGTGACCTTAGATCTAGGTGTGATTGCGCATATTTTGTCTGTGATTGTTTGAAGACGTAAGTCCGTACTTATTTCTGTAAAGCTCTTTCTAAAAAGAAAAAAAACACAAAACCAAAAACTTTTATAAAAACTTGCCCTTTGTCGCCATAATCCATTTTTTCACCCACCTCCTATCATATTTCTCCATTGACATTTTCTTGCCCTCACCTTCTCCGCTTTGACTACACTAAACTCGTTTAGTGTATGTCTATTTGGACTCGGGACACTAGAGCCCGCCTAGTCCGCGTTATGTTAGTCGCTACCGACTACGCGATCGACTCAGACGTCGAAACTCCTTCCACGCCTCTTTCACCCTTACCTTTGCCGGCCAACTCCGACGTTGACCGAAATTCTGTTCATACATCCTCACCTTCACCATCACCAACCTCTTCTTCCGCGATGTCAGGATTTAATCCAAATATCCCTTCAACTCCCCCGGGATTGATTCCACCTCCTATGGATGCGAATAACCCACCACCACCGCCTGTTGTTGCGCCACAGCGAATCGCGCTCCAGGATCGTTTCTATCCCACCCGTTCTGCACTTCCCACCTGTCTTTCCCTTCCACCGGCTAATGGGGATAATTTTGAAATTAAGCCCCACTTCATTAACAGGCTTCGAAAATTTCATGGGCTTGAATCTGAAGATGCCTATATCTTCATCAACAAGTTTCAGAATGTTTGTGCGATGATGAAAACGACCCAGCTGTCGGACGATGCTATACGGCTACGGGTCATTCCGTTCACTTTGTGCGATCTTGCTGAAAAATGGCTATATAGCACCGCTTCCCACTCCATAACCAGTTGGGATGAGTTTGTGAAAGCGTTTCTCAAGAAATTCTATCCAAATCATATGACCGTGAGGATCCGTAACGAAATCAACCAATTCTCCCAGCATCCTACTGAACCCTTTTGGAAGTGCTTTGACCGGCATAAAGACCTTCTTGTTCAGTGCCCTCACCACAGTATTGAAAATGGCAACTTTGCCAAACTTTATACGAGGGCCTGAACCCAGCAACCAAGCAGTTGTTGGAAACCATTTGTCAGGGCCACTTCCTATCGAAATCTGACGAGGAAGCGTGGCAATTCTTTGACGACCTTGCGGAACAAACGCTTCAATGGGAGAGCACCAGACCAACTTCTTCTTCTTCCTCCACTTCTACTGGTCAGTCTAGGGTAGGCATTCACTAACTCGATGTCTCTATTGCGATGAAAGCTGAAATGGCTGCAATAACGAGAAAACTTGAAGCGATAGAGAGCAAATTTTCATCTCCTGCTCCTGCCCCTTTTCTTCCCCTTCGTACCATTTGTGCTTGTTGTTCCGATCCTTCTCACTTAACCGAAGAGTGTCTTTACAATCCACCATCTCAAGGACAGGATCAGGTTAATGCTGCACTTCAGCAAAGACCGAGAAATGATCCATACTCTTCCACCTACAATCCCGGTTGGAGGAACCACCCCAATTTCGCCTGGAATCAGAACCGGCATCAATTCCAAGGCAACAATTTCCAGAGGCCCCCTCCTCCACAACAACAAGCGCAACAACAAACTCAACATCAATTTCAGCAGCCCTTCCAACCCCAACCTTTTCAAAATCAGACAAACAACTTTGCACCCAACAATTCTTTTCCCTAAAACAACTTTGTTCCGTCAAACAACGATAAGGTTTGCTCGCTCGAACGAAGTCTGGAGGCGTTTGTAAAGCAATCAACTCAGTCCACCGCCAACATCCAGTCTTCCATTCAGTCCTTGGTGCAACACATTGCCGCTCACGGGCAAAGCATCAAAACCATCGAAGCCCAGATAGCACAACTGAATGCGGCCTTAAGCGAGCAAGAGAAGGGGAAGCTTCCGTCCCAGCCACTTCCAAATCCCGGTCACCCACATAATGTACATGTTTCTCTTGAACAACAGAACCATAATGTGAGTGCCGTGACTACATTGAGATCGGGAAGGATGCTGCAAAACAACATTGGCACACGGATCGACGATGACACCCCGGCCGCTCCTTCTTCTTCTTCTGAGCCTATTCTCCATTCTTCAAAAGGCTCTTCCTCTTCTTCTGCTCTAAACGGACCCATTTCTCACTCCACGAAAACACCAGCTCTGGGATTCGTTCCAACTCCACAATCTTCTCCACAAGCATTGGACTCAACCAATTTTAAAGTCGTTCCATTTCCAAACCGGTTGAGGTCCAATAAACAAAATCCACAAATGGAGAAAATTCTGGAGTTGTTTAAGCAGGTTAACATCAACATTCCCCTTTTAGATGCTATCCAACAAATCCCTTCCTACGCGAAAATCTTAAAGGACTTGTGCATGAAAAAAAAGGAAATCTCAGGTACCCAAGAAAGTTTTCTTGGCTAGTGCTGTGAGTGATGCTCTTACCTAATCTTTACCTCAAAAACGGAAGGACCATGGCTGTCCTACAATTTCTATTACCATTGGGGATAAGAACATCAACCGCGCACTATTAGATCTTGGTGCCAGTGTTAACCTGCTTCCGTACTCAGTATATGAGCAACTAGATGTAGGAGAGCTGAAACCCACACACTGCATTCTCCAGATGGCCGATCGATCAATCACCTATCCTAGGGGTGAGCTAGAGGATGTGTTAATCAAAGTTGGGGACTTCATATTCCCCGTTGACTCCATTGTTTTAGACACACAGCCTGTAGCTAACCCCCGGAATCAAATTCCGGTGATACTCGGTCGCCCATTCCTTGCAACCTCAAATGCTATGATCAATTGTCGAAATGGTTCGATGAACCTATCTTTTGGAAACATGACAATTGAACTCAACATTTTTAGGTTGGGGAATCAGCCCTCCGAACCTAATGCTCATATACTAGACGTTTGCTCAATCCAGGGGATCACCCCAGAGAGTGTGAATTCAAGGAGTTTTTGTTCGATCACGATAACCTTAACGCCACTAGTGCGTTCCTCTTCGAACCTGCTGCTGTTTCTGCACCCGACAATGACTACGAGTGTTTTACTTTCTTGAATGATTTTAGCCACTCACCACCCGAGTTTGAATCCTTCGAATTTCCGGATGAGTTACCTGAACCATCCAACTCGGTCGCTTACACTCATTTTGAACCTTTGCTGGAATCCTTCGAGTTCGAGACCTTTTCACCAATCTTGCCTTCAATCGTTTCACCTCCAACGCTCGAACTCAAGCCTTTGCCGTCTCACCTTAAGTATGCTTACTTGGGTGAGAATAAGACCCTCCCTGTTATCATCTCGGCTTCTCTAGCTCCCGAGTAAGAGAGAGCCCTTCTCGCGGTCTTGCATAGCAATAGGCAAGCTTTTGGCTGGTCCAGGGCGGACATCAAGGGGATTAGTCCCCTGATCGTTGAACATCACATTCATCTGATGGATGATGCCAAACCAGCCAGGGATCCACAAAAGCGACTCAACCCAGTCATGAAGGAGGGTGTAAAAAAGGAGATCGTAAAGTGTCTGGATAGTGGTATCATTTACCTTATCTCTGATAGCCAGCGGGTTAGCCCTATTCACGTTGTCCCCAAGAAATCAGGCATAACGGTCATAACCAACGAGGCGAACGAGTTAATCCCTACTCGCACCCAGACCGGGTGGCGAGTATGCATCGATTACAGAAAACTCAACGCCGCAACACGGAAAGACCACTTTCCGCTACCTTTCGTTGACCAGATGCTTGAACGATTGGCCGGACATGAATACTACTGCTTTCTTGATGGCTACTCCAGCTATAATCAGATTCCCATCGCCGAAAAAGACCAGGACAAGACCACATTCACTTGTCTTTTCGGCACATTTGCATATCATCGCATGCCCTTTGGGTTATGCAATGCGCCCGCTACCTTCCAGCGGTGTATGATGGGAATCTTCTAAGACATGGTGGAAAAATTCTTGGAGATCTTCATGGACGATTTCTCCATTTTCGGTGATTCCTTTAAAGAGTGTTTGCTGCATCTCGACGCTGTCCTTACCCGCTGTAAGGACAAGAACCTCACTTTGAATTGGGAGAAATGCCACTTCATGGTGCACGAAGGTATTGTCTTAGGACATATCATCTCGCAAAATGGAATTGAGGTAGATAAAGCGAAGATTGAAGTCATTTCCAATCTCCCTCCTCCTCGATGCGTCAGAGATATCCGAGCCTTCCTTGTCCATGCCGGTTTCTATAGACGGTTCATCAAGGACTTTAGCAAGATTGCTAGGCCCTTGACTCTTTTGCTGGCCAAGGACACGCCATTCGACTTCAACTCGAGCTGTGTGACTGCGTTCGAGTCATTAAAAAGCTCACTCACTTCTGCTCCCGTTCTTTCTTCTCCTGACTGGACGCACCCATTTGAGATTATATGCGATGCATCCGACTTTGCCATCGGTACTGTCCTTGGACAACACATCAACAAGATGCCGCACGTAATCTATTATGCTAGCCGAACCCTGAACGACGCCCAACTGAATTATACAACAATTGAGAAGGAATTCTTGGCTGTTGTATTTGCTTTAGAAAAGTTCAGGCCCTACCTCATCGGCTCTCCAGTCATAGTCTATACGGACCATTATGCTCTGCGCCATCTTTTTGCGAAGAAAGATGCAAAATCTCGGCTGATACGTTGGATCCTCTTGCTTCAAGAGTTTGACCTTGTCATCAAAGATAAAAGAGGATGTGAAAATGTAGTCGCCGACTATCTCTCACGACTTCTTTCTTCGCCGTCGCTTCAAATTCCGATCAACGACGTTTTTCCGGATGAACAGCTCTTGACAGTATCTTGCGAACCCTGGTTCGCAGATATTGTGAATTATTTGGCCACAGGATTACTACCAACTGAATGGTCAAGTCAGGACAGACTTCGATTCTTATCCCAAGTAAAACACTTTTACTGGGATGAACCCTATCTGTTCAAGTACTATCCCGACGAGATTATTCGTCGGTGTGTCCCTGACGATGAATTCAAGAGTGTGCTGTCGTTTTGCCACGATCAAGCATGTGGCGGGCATTTTGGCCCCAGAAAGACAACTGAGAAGATCTTGCGGTGTGGTTTCTACTAGCCACAACTCTTCAAAGACGCTCATGACTACTGCAAGACTTGCTTCCGGTGCCAACACTTGGGCCGGATATCCAGGAGAAACGAGATGCCGCTCCAACCAATCTTGGTTGTGGAGATTTTCGATGTTTGGGGGATAGATTTCATGGGGCCGTTTCCTATCTCTTTTGGGAACTTGTACATCCTTCTCGCCGTTGATTACGTCTTTAAGTGGGTCGAGGCTGTGCCCAGCTGGACTAACGACAACAAGGTTGTCGTTAAATTTCTTAAGGAAAACATTTTCTCTCGGTTTGGTCACCCCCGAGCGATCATTAGCGACAATGGAACTCATTTCTGCAATAAGACTTTCGAGGCCTTGATGCGGAAATATTCCATTAATCATAAGCTATCTATGCCCTACCACCCCCAAACCTGTGGGCAAGCCGAAGTTTCAAATCGGCAAATCAAGCAGATACTGGAGAAGACGGTTCCTAAGAACCGTAAAGATTGGTCGTTAAAACTCACTGATGCCCTTTGGGCATTTCGAACGGCTTATAAGACCGATCTTGGCATGTCCCCTATCAGCTTGTTTACGGAAAGGCTTGCCACTTTCCTGTGGAAATAGAGCATCGCGCATTTTGGGCGATAAAGGAGCTGAATCTGTTTCTCGAAGATGCGGGCAGCCATCGGAAGCTGCAGTTGAACGAATTGAGCGAGCTTCGGAATGAGGCTTACGAAAACGCGGTTGTCGTTAAGAACCGAACGAAGGTGTTTCACAATAAACACCTTTTGCGCAAAACATTCGTACCTAGTCAACAGGTACTGCTTTACGACACCCGGCTACATTTCCATCCAGGTAAGCTCAGATCTCGCTGGAAAGGGCCATATTTTGTGCGGAATGTGTATCCGCATGGCGCTGTGGATTTGGAGAATCCAAAGGACGGTTCATTTTTCAAAGTAAACGGACACAGACTAAAACCGTACCTTAGCGCCGAACCAACAGAGGAGCTCCTGGTCTTACAGGAGCCGGTTTACCCTGCATAATCTTCCTCTGCCTACCACCAAACTTCGGTTATCCAGCCAAAACAGTGGACACTGTTCCAAATAAGTTTGGGGGTATGTATATACCATTTTGTATATATTTGTGGATATTCTTTTCCATTTTTACTATTTTTCTTTTCTTTAAAAACAAAAACAAAAAAAAATTGTGTATATCTAACCGACAATTTTGACCCTTCAATGATCTCTTCATGCAATGATAGTGAGGACACTGTCCAGTTTAAGTTTGGGGGTACGCTCGGTACGTATTTCTAACATTCGCATTCATATGTATATTTTGCATCTGCATACTAAAATCCATAAAATCCATAAAAATCAGAAAATTTTCTAAAAACATAAAAACTTTTTTGTCAAGTTAGCTAGTGGGAGAACTCAGATTCAACATTTCAACGGTTTTGTTTGATAAGATAGGAATAACTAAATCTTATTTTTAGATTTTGAAAACCTGAAAGATAACTCTCCTTTGAAGTTAACTATAGCTGATATACGTCTTTACATCACACTACACGTATCGTGAGTTTTGGAAATTAGATGACAAGTTTATTATGTCTAAAAACTTTTAAATGGATAAATTATTTTCTGAGGATCAAATAGGTTTGTTCTGAAATAGGTAATATCAAGAATAGTTTATGAAAGTGAAGCGAATATGAAGGAATATTATTGATAGCTTAATTGGGACTAATTCTGAAAAATAACCTATCTGGAAATTGGTTGGAATGATTACACACCGAACCCACTAAACACGTCTTTTATCCAAAAAATAATTGAACTGCCGGTTATATCTCCGTTCGCATTGAATCATCATGATTTTCATGCTAAATTGTCTTTTGTTTTTGGGCCTAGGTAACTTATGTAATTAAGTCCGCTGGGGTGTCTCTACACCTAATGCCCTAAAGCCAACTGGTTTGGGTGCATTGGCCCAAAGCTCGTTAAGAAGCCTAGAAAGTCCAGATTAAAACAAAGTCAAACAAGTGTTCTCTCCGAGTTAAAATTCCTAACGGTTCTTTGCGTGAGAATAATCTTGACAAAAGACAGGTTTTTATAAAAAAAGTATTTCTAGCGGAGATATGAAGGTTTTATTCTATGATAAAGACTATTGCACGTTCATAGAGGTGTGTATGAAATGAAAACAAGAAAAAGGTGGAGTGAAAGATAAGACCTAGTTTCCTGTTAAGGAAGATAGAAATTCTGAAATTGAAACCTTACTGGAAAACGAAACTTGAAAAATACTTAACTCTTTATAAAACTTATGTGATCCTTTTAAAATTTTTATCTGAGCTTTATTGTGTAACATGATGACTTTAATCGATCCTTCTGGAACTTAACGACACTATTTGCACTGCACGTAAAGACATATAAAATCTTAAGTTAAATAAGAAGCGAGATGTGAAAAATAAAGGTTCGATAGTTTAGACTTAGGATAATAGAATTGTTATTTTCTGAAACAAAACCCCTGGGTTTGGATCATAGTTATTTTGCAAAACTAAGCTTGACGGGATTTTGTGGGTAGTGTCCGCTGAAAACCCTCAGGAGACAACACTCCTCCCACTAGGGACACCTAGAGGTTTAACGGCTTGTTGCACATGTTCAGTACAATCGCGTTCCCTGCGAAAGTGAGATTAGGAATTTTTGAGAATAAATTGGCTTTGCTCGGGACGAGCAAATGATAAGTTTGGGGGTATTTGTTCATATCAGATTTTTGCATTTTTATACCGCCCATTTTTTATCGCATTGCTTATCGGTAGGTACTCTTGAGCCGTGCTTGCTAGTTAATTGCAGGATACAGGTTCTCGGCTCTAAACAGTGAAATTTATGGAAAAGCATGACAAATTCTGGATTACTGCCAACCACAGATAAAATACGGGTCTCCGCTCTCTATCCGTATGTTGCCGCACACCAGTTTAAGGGACAAAATGGCAAATCAATGGTCATTTTCATGCACAAAGCACAATGGCAACACAAAATCCAAGATATCTACGCGGAGCTCAAGGAAATCATGGCAAAAGATCCACATCACATCACCTTTTGATCTACTGAAATTCTGGAAGAAATTTGAAGAGCTTCTGAAAAACCACACATACTACACTGAAGGATCATCAAAACAGGGAAAACCACAAAAGTTTATAGGCCAACTCCTCTTTATGGCCGCGGATCCACGGCATAAGCGCTCTTAAGCCGCGGATCCGCGGCCTAATGAACTCGACAGATGGAAATTTTCTGGGGGTAATTTGGTCATTGCATATGGGTCCTAAAAAGGAACCAAAATTGATGATGCTCAATATTGGTGATCCCCAAGATCAGGACACGTGGCAGATGGCGTGTCCCAGAACTCAGAATAAAGGGCCCACAGAGGCCGACCAAGCCACCCCTGTACTCGACCTGCAAGCACAAGCTAGCCCTCCTCGGGGCCCCCTGCAAATTGGCCTCCTCGGCCCCTCAGCTCGCCCCGAGCTGCCACAAGACCAAGACTCCCCGGCCTTCTCGCTCATCCCCAGCCCCCTGGCCGAGGCCGTCTTTCTCGGTCCTCCGACTAACTCCACCGCTCACAGGCGTAATCGCCAATCCGCAAATCTCGCCATGCGTGGATTCTTCGCCAGCAACATCCCATATTCCACGCCTTCACGATCCCCATTAATGGGCTATCCGCTCTCTATGCGGGCGTGACGTCGGGAGCGTAACTGCTGGCGAGATTCTCGCGCTTGCTGCTGCGTACCGCCACCGCTATATAAACCCCTATCACAGAGGGGTCAAGAAAGCTATTTTTTACTCCTCTTAGCCGTTACACTGCTCGGATCTAGTACTAACTTGATCATCGGAGGGTCCTCGGTGGTACCAAACCACCCCGGGGCTTCTTTGCAGGTACTCGGCCCTAAGCTCCTCAAATCACCAATCTCCTCAAAACCCATTGAGATCCACACGCAACAAGAGATCGCTTCCAAAATCCATCGGGAGATCGACGGAGGACAACATCTGACGGGGACCTGAAAAGGACCTCCATCAGTTGGCGCCGTCTGTGGGAACGCAAACTCCACCAAAACAAAGTTGGCCTTCTGATCTCCGTCCACACGACAAGCAACCATCCTAAAGATCCGGGTACCAGCCGGCGTCTCTCCCTCACCGGAGGCACGAATGAACCTCCTCCGGCGACCATCATCAACACCCACGCTAGCCGAATAGATCGGCTACAGTCCTTCGTAGAGGCGCTCGTCCGCGTCCAAACGGCCGGGCCTGGGACCCAGATCGCCGCTCCTCCGCCTCCAGAAGGCTCTGCCCAGTCGGCACGGCTGACCACCGGCAGGCTACGACTCCTGACCATAGATCTCACGGGCCGATACTCCCTGAGGCCCGTTGGGCGCCCCATGGCTCCACACCAAGGTCTACCGCCGGAGAGCCTCGCCGCGAGCCTCCTCGCGACCCTTAATCCCTTGAGGAGATGTCGGTCACCTCACCTACCCACAGGCATGACCGACACCCCCTCCATCGATGGGGTTGCACAGAAGGGGCTCACCGCGACGGCTCGAGAGCCGCCTCGCCCGGGGATCTGAAGAACCTCATTGAGAGGAACCGGAGCCGTGCCCAGATGCAGGTCTCCCACAGCAGAGGCCAGGGATCATGGGGCGCCGAGTCCTCGGGGTACCACGGACGACTCGACGCACTCGAGAGGAAGATCAAGGGCATGCGCCGGGATGGTCACCTCTCGGCCGACGGGGCTGAGTACGCTGCCGACTCGCTCACCAAACCATTTACCGAGGGACTGCTCGCTGTCCACGTCTCCTCGTGCAACAAACCCCCGATGGTCTCTCTGTTTGACGGGAAAACCGACCCCAAAGACCATTTAGATGCCTTCACCGCGGGGATGAGCTTCCAGGACCATTCCGACGACGCCCAGTGCAGGGCCTTCCCAGCCACCCTCATCCGCGTAGGTCCGGACTGGTTTCGAGGGCTTGAGCCTCGCTCAATCTCGACCTTCGACGAGCTGGCTAGTCAGTTCCTCGGCCGCTTCGTTGGGAACCGTCGGCAGAAGCGCACGGTCGACTACCTCTTCACAATAAAGAGCGGGGACAAGGAGATGTTCAAAGTTTACATCAACCACTTCTACAATGCCCTCCTCAAGGTCCCCGAGCACCGGGACGAGACCGTCATCACGGCGCTCAGATCTGGGCTTAGGCACAAGGAGTGGTTACGCTCCTTTGCGTTGGTACAGCCTAAGACAATAGCCGAGGTAAAGGCGTGGACCGAGCGCGAGGTTCAGCTGGAGTCCTAGGTGAACGCAAACCTCCCTCGAGTAGAATGGACCGACCAGAAGAAGAGGGCTCGGGAAGAGAGGCCGGAGCATCAGCAGCCCTATCACCCGAAGTTCCAGGAGTACACCCCACTCAACGTCTCCCCCGCAGTATTACTAGAGGAGGCCCAGGGCAAGGGGTTTTTCAAGTTCCCTCCAATCCCGCGTCAGGCCTCGAAGCAAACCCGGGGTCCTTACTGAAGGGTTACGGCAGCGCCCCGGCCAAACGCGGCCAAAATGCGGAACAAAATTTTTCTAAACTGGCGCTACCGCTACCCGATTTACGGATCGACCTTAAACCCTAAACTAGAAAACTAACTAAGAGTTAGAATCGTTATATCGAGTTGATCTGAGTCCTTCGGTCTTCATTCCAAGCTCCTAGCTGTTCTTTGACGAAGTTTGGTTGCCGGTCTTCCTTTATCTCCGATGATCCACCCGAGGGAAACGACGCAAGCTCCAACCTCGACAAACGAGGTAACCGACGCTCCAAAGTCGCTAGCGATGGAGAGTGGGGGTGTATGAAAGTGTCACTACAATTTTCTCTCTCTTTTTGTGCTTAAGGGAGCAACCATAGAAGAAGAATGGAGTGAGGAAAACTATGGCATGAAGAATAAAAGAAAATGGCTAAGTCTTTTTGTATGAATGAGAGAGTGGGCGTGTAATCAATCATGTAACCCAATGAAAAATTGAATCCCCTCCCATAATAGTGGCCGGCCCCCCATCTCTCTCAATCACCAAAAAAATTATCATTTTCTTTTTCAATTAAACAATGTGCAACCATACCTAAAACCCATACCTTGTTCCATGTTCATGCCACCTCACACCCTCCACCTCATCATTAAACAAATGAATTTCCATAAATAGAAAATTAAATAATGAGGTGGCAAAACTTCTAGAAGCTATTCCGTATAAAATACGGAATACTTCTCGGTACATGTATCAAAATACATATACGCGTATTCGTACAAAAATACGAATAGCTAAGAGAGAAAATGAATAGTGAATAATAATACTAGAATACATATATATATAAATACATATGTGAATTATTAAATCAAAAACCCGATTTAATAATCCGGCTTAATCCTAAGCCGCCAGTATTATCATCCGTCCGATTAAAATCTGTGCAGCATGCACACATTTAATCGGGCACCTGTATGTACCAACATACGTCATGTACACCATATCGCCTGAACCGTAAAAACCCTCTGTGTGGGACTCTAAAGACTCGTCAATACGCTGGCAGTGAGTTTAACCGCAAGCACGTCAGCGGCACTAGCTGTACGTAACGGCTACCCAAGTATTGAGCGAAAGGGAGGCCGGCGAGCAAACTCATGCAGAACCCCTACTGAGCCTGACAGTGACAATATCCGTACAGTCCGGTCTGTTCGTCTAAGAGTATCGCATATCGAGTTTAGGGGGGTGTATAAAGTCAGACCCATAACAACGCGATATTTAGTGTCGGTATGAAACCCCATCACCACCTGAGAAACTATTGATCCTGGATCGATAATTCTCGTCCACCGTGGCCACGGATTTTTTGTGATGGCCATCCATACACAATGCGACATCAACCCCCAATACCGGGAGAGACAAATCCCCGACGATCCGATCACTGCCTCCATGTGGCTCGGGACTGTATCCAACTAAAACCTGTTTGCACGATTCCTTTGAGCCGTGGTAGGGTAGTAATCAAAGCACAGTGGGAACTCACACGAGACAAATGACGATCTCAGGTCGACAGACTAACCTGTACACATGTCACCTGGGAACTGCTATCTGACAATAGGTATAATACCAACTAGCAGGTTCCCGGCAAGTCCGTCCAGTGTATTCATATCCCAATGAGCACATGCATACTATCTTAGGTGAACAAACTAACACCAATGGCTTGTGAGACCTGGCCACCGCCCCTCGTTGGGGTCTCGATCAGTATACACTAGTCTATACTGGAGTATCGATGCCCGGTCTCGATACTCCTACGACTAGGGATATTTAAGGATATGCTTATAGACCCCAGCTCTCACATATATGATCGCCATCATAATGCTGGCAGTCAAGCAAGAATCCTATGGGCTCTACCAACATGATGATAAAGACAAACCAGATAGCATACTATCATCTTGAGTAAGATTGTTTTATCGGTATAGGTCCTGCCTCAATCATCATAATCACAAGTCCGCGACTATGATAATTGCCTTGAGGGCACTATAGCCAACAATCTCCCACTTGCACTTAAGGCCAATTATTGCGATGTCGCATAGTCACAGCCCGTGATATACCGAACACCCAACTTCTCTACTAATCAGTTTCGCAAAGCCTGTTTGCGAAAATGATTGCGTTCGAGAAATAGCCTCAGTGAGTGGATCCACTTCAATGTTTCTTTCTGTATCTCTCTTAATCTCAACTTCGCGGAAAAAACTATCTCCCGAAATGAGCAATACTTGTCTTAGAATTTGTTTGGATATCTGATAGGACCCAGTTCACAAATGAACTCTAAATCCAGCAAACTACTTAGACTGTATCGTCCACTGAATTTAATCAGTATCCCGCGCCTTGCCTTTCCTCAGATCCGCTTGGACCACCTGTCCAACATATTGTCCCTGAAAAGAGGGAAAAACTATAACTCTGACAGTCACTCTGTCATCCAGGTCATCTTGGAAGCCTGATATGATAACCGTCTCCAGAAGGAGGCTGCCGTTACTATATCCCAAGAACTTTCACTTATGTTCATAAACTGCTTCCTAATGTTTCTCCAGGATTGGATATGTTTAATGCAGCTAGTGTAAAAACAACATCTGGTGTGGTACTTGACATTTCATGATTAACTCAATTGCCTAAGCAAGTGATATGTTTATCATGTAAATCCCTCTCCCCTTTAGTCTGTAAGACACCTTTAGAGAGATTGACTCCATCACCTGCAGGTTCACCACTATACCAGGAGTCGTCCATTTAATGTCAAAGTACCCAGATTAGGATACTTCCCAAATCTAGATCTAAAACCATAGATCTAGTAACCATAAACCCTGATATTACATCCATATCCTGTGTGAAGAAACAACTTTGTGACAACCGATCATAGTATAGGAATATCTCTTCCTATCAAGTGCATGTCATCCCAATACCTGGACATCACTCTCTACTACCTTCTTACCAGATCCATTTCCTATTCTGATGAGGTCAAGACCTATGACTGTCACATCAAAAATAGATGATCTATTTCCGCTATACCTGCTTTAGTCTATAAATAGACATATGCTACTTGCCCACTATGCTTCCGCTGCTCCCACTGACTACAACAACCCTCTGGCAGAGTCATATACACGTGCATTTCTAAAGCTTGTTTAGAACGACGCTATACTCATCCTCCTGCCGGGTCTTATAGTCTAGAACAGCAGCAATGGAAAGTCTGGGTAAACAAGAACCTCCCTGTCACCATCTCTGAGAAGACCGAAGTACCTCTCGGGTGCCTGAGGTTACCCACCAAAATCTGCGGAGTGGCTAAAGGAACGTCGAAACTAATTGAATCGTTAGGTTCTATTAAATCATCAGTGATCGTTTGTGGTTCTGGAATCACTTCCAGTTTTACCATACCCCCACTTTTGTTTTTCTGAAAAAATCCATTTTACTAAAACTGTGGCGAGTCAAGAACAATATAAATACTGATCTTCCTGATGGTAGAAAGTTAACCCTCGTCAAAGCCCGGGATAAACCACAAACTGCCATTACTGAAATGTGCCTTGAGTTTATCCGGATTCTGGTTTTAAGCATCAGCCGGACAACTCCCTATACCTTAACATCGTTAAGATATAAGTTGATTCTATATATATCTGATATAGAAACAAAAGTACTAATTTAATTGGAACCAGATTCAAAATCATGCAGCTGTCTCTAGTGCATATCAATCAAATGGAATGAGGTCAATCAGCATTACTCAACTTAGGAGTGCATCCACATATGAGTAACCCGAAAGAGAAGCAAGTTCTCAAAACCATTACTATCAGCGGAATACCAAACACAAGTATCTACATCTTCGACTTCATCGAAGAATACTGATACTTCCAATAAATGGTTCTCTACTTTATTCTTATACCTATAACTTCTCAATATCTGGACTTTGCATTTCAACGAAATACTTGTCCAGAACTGGAGAAGTCATAAGTAAACAGAATATAGTACGAGTACCAACCCCATTGTCCTAACGGGCACTGGACAACATACAATACATTGTATAAGTCCCCTGAGTTCAATAACTCAAACTATGTGCGTCGTAGGTTGAAAAACTATACTTTGATTAAGAAGAGTTACACCGCTGTTGAATGCACCTTACCTAATCACCAACTGATATAGGTAAATGTCATAGACACAATATCAAAAAGTTATATCTCACTTTATAAAATAAATGTATATATATATCAGTTTGAAATTGGTGCATAACAACGGATATTCAAAACCAAATATTTGCCATCCGGCAAAATCCAGATGATTTCCTCTAATATCACCAATTACAACGAATTCCGATATAATGAGAATCTAATCACCCAATTCCCAATATCTTACTCCCACTCACCATCCGTAATAATATGCAGATGTGAGAAACTGATCTGGTAAATACATACCCCGGAGTTAGATTCCAGTTGGTAAAACAGTTTTCAATTAATATCGCACAGTGAAACTGAAATATGAAAATGTTTCAAAAGAGGTTAACTGGTATTCCTAGTAACGCCTCTTCCACTATCCTGATTCACGATAGTAACCATATACTTGCCTGCCCTTTCTGCAATCCCTTTATTATGTTTTTACTTATTACCTTTTGTACACCTCTTTTATGCTAATTGGTTTTCTTCATTCCCTACCTTTCGGCACCAGTCTAAGGTTTGGAAGAAGACTATCTAATAAGCGTAATAGGTGTACTCTCCTAATCCTAGGAGCTCTCGCAACCTGAGAGAAGGTAAAGAGAAAAGACAACCGAATAATCCTATTCAATCTCTCTAGAACCAGAATCCATCCTCGAAAAAGTTCCTTCGAGTTCGTATGTAACTATACGATGGATTTATCCAATGGAAGTGGATATCCGTAGTGATACGGAGTGTTCTAGAGAAAAGCAAAGTGGATGTAGGAGTGGCAGGGGTATACACGGTCTTTGCCGTGAATGATAGTGATCGCAATTTCGTTTGCCATTATTCTAATCCCTTTATATGTCTTTACTTATTACCTTCTGTACACCATAGTTAAGCTTGTTGGTTTTCTTCCTTCCCTACCATTCGGCACCTGCCTATGGTCTGGAGGAAGACTATCCAATAAGCTCAATAGGTGTACCTTCTCCTAATCCTAGGAGCCCTCACAACCTAACAGAAGGTAAAGGGAAAAGACAACCGAATAATCCTATTCAATTTCTCCAGAACCAGAATCCATCCTCGAAAAAGTTCCTTCGAGTTCGTATGTAACCATACAATGGATTTATCCAATGGAAGTGAATGTTCGTAGTGATACGAGGTGTTCTGGAGAAATGTAAAGGTGATATAGAAGTGGCAATGATGTATGCGACACCGTGACATTCCAAAAGTCAAAGTGTTTTAAGAAGGTTCGGTTAACTTGGTTTCATGAGTTTTAGTCAAATGTCGGGTCATAGTCGCAGCCAGAGAGAGAGAGAAGAAACACTCAGCGTGCACTCTCACCTAGATCAGAATGGTTAATCATTTTATCTAATCTGGATAGCTCCCACTGTTTCCTCGAATTCTCCTCCAAACCTAAAAGGAGAATTAGTCGGAATCACCCGAGGAGTAATCCTACTCATCAGTAGGAATCGGGATCCAACTATCATCGCATGATGACTTGATGGAAGACACTCAAGTCACCACACTCCAGAAGGTATGCGCAATCCTGGCAAGTTTCCTGTATGTTTGAAACTCCCGATATGATTTTTACCCTTAGGACCCAAGTGACCTTGACGGAGTCAACAAATCAAAGAGTCCTAGTCAAGTTCAACCCGTCATTATCTTGATTGCATTAAACCTACATGCACGAGCCCTTGACGGAGTCAACAAGGCTGCACGATTGTCCTAACTAATCATATATCCATGCTACAAACAAGCACCACTCAGCTACCGCACGCTACGTCTTGACGGAGTCAACAAACGCAGCACGAATACTAAGTACTACTTGTAGGAAATGACGGAGGGCTACGGCTGGTTTTTGGCGAAAAACCTTTAACGTAATGAACTTGATCTCGTTGAAGGAATCCAAGTGGTTTTATAAATATATAGTGGTGAAAACTTTTGCTAAAGAGGTCACTCCCGGTGAAGGGATCTCGGCTCTTTCCCCGTCGAATGGGGTGAGGATATCCCAAACTGAATACCACGATGCAAAGCAAAAATAATCGACTATAGTAAAATTATTACGTTGACGCAAACTTTTACCCAAGGGGTCACTCCCGATGAAGGGATCTCGGCCCTTGTCTCGTCGAATGAGGTGTAGGATATTCCAAAATGAATACCACGATGCAAAGCAAAAGTGTACGTCTGTAATATCAGTTTTTTAAAAACTTGGTTCCAACAACATCATATATATATATATATATATATATATATTGGTTTGTTTTACCCTTACATTGATAAGAATCTATGCGGTCCCATCAATTAATCACAGCAGAGTAGAACGAAAATAAAATGTACGTATATGCCATCCGCATTCGCCACTGGGCCCCGTCATCACCCGTTAGGTTACTTAACTAACGACAGAGCGGGGGCTGGACTAGCGCGGGTGCAAAACATATACAATATCTACTAATATATATATAAATATATATAACAATCGTCCCAGACATGATATAAAGTAACATCACAGAAACATCACAGAAGCAACACATAATCAACACAGAATGGTGGATAATCTGGAGCCCCGGGTTTCACTTGAGCCGCAAGTGAGACCCGACGTTCCCTGTCGTGTGGATAGCCTGTGTAATGAAACCTAGACCCCTACGAGCGCGGCAAGTTACCCACCAAAATCAGAAGTGAGGCAGCCCCCTTCAGCAACGTGAATGGACCACCCAGCACTTCACGAAATCCGGTAACTTGAGCGCCCCTCCGTGGGTCATACCTATACCCCCTACGAGTGCGGCGAATAGCCCGCCAATTCTAGAGTAAGGTCCCCTCCGTCCTAATGCCATGAGATGCGGACTAGTTGCCCTCTAGAATCCGGCTATTCGTGCACTCCTCCACGGGGTAATCCTAGTACAGAAAATAAAAGAATATACAAGGGTGATATCGACCTCAGCCTGGTCGTACCCCAAAAGAATAATATACAAACTGGCAGTGACGGCAGTCCACATGTCGGACGCTCACCCCGCAATATCAAATGTACAAATGAAATTAAACTGTACTAATATTGCACCACTGGCTATCCACCACGACAATCCAACCAACATCACAGCACAACACAAAACATCAACGTGAATGTCACGTTCGGAAACCCGTCTAAAAGAACATATAGCAGTTAGACGGGTTTACCGATCAAATGACATTCACGGTCACAAATAGACATGTATGTACTGTTAAACGTGCACTTAAAATATCGATCGACTAAGTTCCAAATTGGCCACAAAAGCAAAACCAACACTTCACAGAAACCTGGGCCAAAACAGGATATTACAAAAATCACAATTCCAAGTCAGGGGGCTATAGGAAAAATTTCGAAGCCCGTCGCCACTAAATGGCCGCGGATCCGCTGCCAATAGGTGGTAATTGCGGTGGTTCCGGGCTATTTGTAGGTATTAGGAGCCCAAATTTTTTCTGTACCCTTAGAATCGCCTGCACGGATTTTTAAGCCTCTGGAAATAATTTTTGAACACTTTTGAAAATCGGCAGAAACTGTGAAAATGGAAACGTGATTTCGTAAGTTTCTGTTGATCGATCTATTAAGCACGTTTAAACAAGCTAGTAGGGTTAAAAGGGTGGCTCTGATACCATGAAGAGTTACGGCAGCGCCCCGACCATCTAAACGCGGCCAAAATGCGGAACAAAATTTTTCTAAACTGGCGCTACCACTACTCGATTTACGGATCGACCTTAAACCCTAAACTAGCAAACTAACTAAGAGTTAGAATCGTTATACCGAGTTGATCCGAGTCCTTCGGTCTTCATTCCAAACTCCTAGCAATTCTTTGACGAAGTTTGGTTGCCGGTCTTCCTTTATCTCCGATGATCCACCCGAGAGAAACGGCGCAAGCTCCAATCTTGACAAACGAGGTAGCCGACGCTCCAAAGTTGCTAGCGATGGAGAGTCGGGGTGTATGAAAGTGTCACTACAATTTTCTCTCTTTTCTTGTGCTCAAGAGAGCAACCATAGAAGAAGAATGGAGTGAGGAAAACTATGGCATGAAGAACAAAAGAAAATGGCTAAGTCTTTTTGTATGAATGAGAGAGTGGGAGTGTAATCAATCATGTAACCCAATGAAAAATTGAATCCCTTCCCATAATAGTGGCTGGCCCCCCATCTCTCTCAATCACCAAAAAAAATATCATTTTCTTTTTCAATTAAACAATGTGCAACCATATCCAAAACCCATACCTTGTACCATGTTCATGCCACCTCACACCCTCCACCTCATCATTAAACAAATGAATTTCCATAATTGGAAAATCAAATAATGAGGCGGCAAAACTTCTAGAAGCTATTCCGTATAAAATACGAAATACTTCCCGGTACATGTATCAAAATACATATACGCGTATTCGTACAAAAATACGAATAGCCAAGAGAGAAAATGAATAGTGAACAATAATACTAGAATACATATATATATAAATACATATGTGAATTATTAAATCAAAAACCCGATTTAATAATCAGGCTTAATCCTAATCCGCTAGTATTATCATCCGTTCGATTAAAATTTGTGCAGCATGCACACATTTAACCGGACACCTGTATGTACCAACATACATCATATACACCATATCGTTTGAACCGTGAAAACCCTCTGTGTGGGACTCTAAAGACTCGTCAATACGCTGGAAGTGGGTTTAACCACAAGCACGTCAGCGGCACTAGCTGTACGTAACGGCTACCCAGGTATTGAGCGAAAGAGAGGCCGACGAGCAAACTCATGCAGAACCCCTACTGAGCCTGACAGTGACAATATTCTTACAGTCCGGTCTGTTCGTCTAAGAGTATCGCATATCGAGTCTAGGGGTGGATAAAGTTAGACCCCTAACAACGCGATATTTAGTGTCGGTATGAAACCCCATCACCACCTGAGAAACTATCGATCCTGAATCGATAATTCTCGTCCACCGTGGCTACGGATTTTTGGTGATGGCCATCCGTACGCAATGCGACATCAACCCCCAATACTGGGAGAGACAAATCCCCGACGATCCGATCACTGCCTCCATGTGGCTCGGGACTGTACCCAACTAAAACCTTTTTGCACGACTCCTTTGAGCCGTGGTAGGGTAGTAATCAAAGCACAGTGGGAACTCACACGAGACAAATGACGATCTCAGGTCGACAGACTAACCTGTACATATGTCACCTGGGAACTGCTATCTGACAATAGGTATAATACCAACTAGCAGGTTCCCGGCGAGTCCGTTCAGTGTACTCATATCCCAATGAGCACATGTATACTATCTTAGGTGAACAAACTAACACCAATGGCTTGTGAGACCTGGCCACGGCCCCTCGTCGGGGTCTCGATCAGTATACATTAGTCTACACTGGAGTATCGATGCCCGGTCTCGATACTCCTACGACTAGGGACATTTAAGGATATGATTATAGACCCCAGCTCCCACATATATGATCGTCATCATAATACTGGCAGTCAAGCAAGAATCCTATGGCCTCTATCAATATGATGATAAAGAAAAACCAGATAGCATACTATCATCTTGAGTAAAATTGTTTTATCGGTATAGGTCATGCCTCAATCATCATAATCACAAGTCCGTGACTATGATAATTGCCTTAAGGGCACTATAGCCAACACTTACTACGCCTTCCTCCGGACGCTGCCACGCCACGGAGGATTGTAAGCAACTCAAAGACTACATCGTGGAGCTCGTCCCATCGGGGCACCTCGCCGCCTACCTAAGGGACAAACGGCAGGCCGACCGCTAGCAGGAGCAACGTCCCCCTTCCGCCGAGCTGACCATAGGCCAGATCATGCTCGTTTCGACAGATGATCAATCCAGCGCTCAGGGAGCCCCGTGCCCGGTGCCGTGCATGGAGACCAACAAGCCTCCGGGGAGCTCGGGCCGCGCTAATAAGGTCATCTATTTGCATGTATTTTTCTTCTAGGGCAATGTAAACTTTTTCTAGGGTCTGTTGTTAATTTAATAAAGATCAATAGATTACTGCGAAAAGAAGGAAAGATCTCATTTATTCAAAAGAGGTATTATGGGCTCTTCAGCCATACATACAAAAAGAAAAAAAAAGGAAAAAGATAAAATTACAACAGCGGGGGAAGGGGGTGCAGAGAGCACTGCTCGTGATACTCGGTGAAGATCTCCGCCAGCCGAGACCTCACGAGATCCAACTTCTGCCCTCGTTTCCCCCTGTGCGCGTCGACCCCGAGCCTCAGCTCGTAGCACTCGCGGACGAGCGCCTCCGAGCGAGCCAGCCGGTTCGCGGAGATCAGGCCGAAGCGCCTCAGAGACCGCAGCTTGCCTACGACCTCGTCATAGAGCTGTTCAGATAGGGGGTTATAAAGCCCCGGCGACGCTCTCCAGACGGAGTACATCAGCAGCTGCAGTAAGGAGGAGCGTCGGGGGAGCAGCCAGCCGAAGTGGTCCTCGATGCTCCCATAGACCAACTGCACCGTGTCCTCGGTGCAGTTTTGGTCATAAAGGTATACGTCTTCGAAGCGGATGATATCGGGGATGGTAAAGGGGAAGTCTTGCATTCTCGACGATCTATTTATGAAGGAAGAAAGGACCAATGCTCCTCTAGCCTTATATAGCCCACTGCGCCCCAACGAAGTTCAACGGTCGCCCGCTTTCGCCCAACAAGTTGATGCCACGCGGCGATCATCAAGCCTTCTCTGGCAGAATCGAAACGACACGACCCTGGCGCTTCGCCTCCCCCCACATTCAATGCACATGCTAAGCGCACGGTCGACGTGACCGTTACTGTTCCCCATTCCTACAGCTGGATGGTCGGGCTAAACCTTATGAAGAATTAGCCGAGCGTCTACCCTGCTCGGCTATACCTGGCCAGTAGCTTCCCTACTCGCAACGCCATGGATAAAAGCCCTCGTCAAGAGGCAGCCGCGCAGCTTCACTGCCCGGTTATCCTTAGAAGGCCTCCTACGGCCCCTCCAACACTAAGGATCCAAGTCCTCCTTAGAGGCAGCTCAGCAGCTACCCTGATCGGCTATCCCCGGCCGGTAGCTTCCCTACTCGCAATGCCAGGGATCAAAGCCCTTGCCAAGAGGCAACCGCGCAGCTTCACTGCCCGGTTATCCTTAGCAGGCCTCCCACGGCCCCTCTAACGCTAAGGATCCAAGTCCTC
The DNA here is from genome assembly GCA_030015575.1 of Agapanthus africanus. Taxonomy (NCBI): domain Eukaryota; kingdom Viridiplantae; phylum Streptophyta; class Magnoliopsida; order Asparagales; family Amaryllidaceae; genus Agapanthus; species Agapanthus africanus. Next base: position 870,291,270 of record JASDDO010000024.1, on the reverse strand, counting down.
TTTAGAGGTAGCTCGGCAGCTAGCCTGCTCGGCTATCCCCGGCTGGTAGCTTCTTACTACGACTGACAGGGATCAAAAGCCCTCCCAGAGGCAGTCGAGCCCGGGGATCCCTCGCTCGGCAATCCTTTAGGACAAAAGCCCTCGCCAAGAGGCACCGGGCAGTAACCCTGCCCGGTCGAGGGTCCTTGGTAGCCTTCTTATAGCCCTTCCCGCGCTAAGGACCAAAGTCCTCCCAGAGGCAGTTGAGTCCTTGCTCGGCTATCCCCGGCTGGTAGCTTCCTACCACAACCGACAGGGATCAAAGTCCTTGCCAAGAGGCACTGGGCAGTAACCTTGCTCGGTCACCGTCTTGATGGATCAAAAGCCCTCAAAAGAGGCAAACGAGCAGCTACCCTACTCGGTCATCCTCGGCTGGTAGCTCCCTACCCATGACGCCAGGGATCGAAGCCCCCACAAGAGGCACCCGAGCAGCTACCCTGCTTATTCATCCCAGGTTGGTAGTTGCCTACCCACGACACCGGAGAACTAAGCCCTCGCCAAGAGGCAACCGCGCAGCTTCACTGCCCGGTCATCCTAAGTGGGCTTCTTATAGCCCCTCCAACGCTAAGGATCCAAGTCCTCCTTAGAGGCAGCTCAGCAGCTATCCTGCTCGGCTATCCCTGGTCGGTAGCTTCCCTACTCACAACGCCAGGGATCAAATCCCTCGCCAAGAGGTAACCGCGCAGCTTCACTGCCCGGTTATCCTTAGCAGGCCTCCCACGTCCCCTCCAACACTAAGGATCGAGGCCCTCCCAGAGGCAGTCGAGCCCGACCCTCGCTCGACCAGCCCCGGCTAGGGGTCGTTACTCGCAGCGCCGGAAGTGAAAGGCCCTCGCCAAGGGATAACCGAGCAGCTTCCCATTCATGCTCGGCAACAACACAACGGACAGCCCTCTGCCCGTCATATGCAAAGAATCCGAGACCCCAACAGGGGGCATCAAGTCTATCCGAGTCTGAGCGACCGCCCCTCGACTTCGGGGCCATGGAGACGCCTCCTTCTCGGCAGCGCTTGGCGTGCTTGGCAAGTGATCGAAATCAACTCGACGAATGATCGCTAGACAGATGGCCGACCTGATATGGAAGCCCAATAGTGCAAGCAGAGATATTTTACAAGCACTCTTCATGAACAAAAAACAAAGTGCAAACCGATGAAACCAAATAAAAAGTTTTATTACAAAAAGTCAAAGTCTTTACAAAGGGTATTTTAGGCTCCCCAGCCTTACAAAATGCCCGGAGGCTTACAAAATTCCAGAAACAACAAAATAAAAGGAGGAGGAAGACGGAGGCTTTAGGCCTCGGGGCCAGTAGCGACCTCGGGGCCCTCGACATCCACCACGAGGAGAGATGGGTCCTCGGCGACATCCTCACCAGGAATCTCCCGCCCCTGCTCATCAGCGTCCGCGAGGGGATATTCGGCCCGGAGCTCAACGTCGGCGAACCCCGGCATCCGGGCCTTAACGGCGTTGAGGGCCTCGTGCCAGATGAGGGTCGTGGCAACGGCCAGGTCATCATAGTAGTCCTTAGACTTCTTGTAGCCTTCCACCGCCTTCGCCGCCGAGAGGTCGGCCAACTACTCCACTCTCAGGTTGGCCAACTTCGCCGACTCGGCCGTCGCCCCCAGCTCCTTCCGGAGGGTTTTCACCGTCTTCTTCAGGTTGCTGGCAAGCATCTGAGCATCCTCAAGCTTGGCCTCGGCAGCCGCGGCAGCCTCACGGTCCCGGGCGGCCTCACGGTCCCGGCCGGCCTCCACCTCGCCCTCCACGGCGGTGAACCTCACCATCACCGCCTCCAGCTCCGGCTTGGAGCTCTCTTCCAGCGAGGCGAGCTGGCCCATAGCCTTTATCGCCGGGGCTATCACCTCGGCCTCCATGCGTAAGGCGAGGGCAACGTGCTGGAGAACCTGAAAGGCAGGAGAGAGATCAAAAAGACGATGGAGGCACCGAATCTCAAAATATGAAGGAGAAAACCAAACACTTACCTGCACGGACTCCAGGGCGATGTATGCCAGCTGAGCCCTGAAGGTCTTCCCGGGGACTCTACCCCCGGCCGATGTCTATATTTCATGCAGCAGGCTATCCGCGATGGATAGCCCCAAAGGCACTGTGAACTGGAGGCCCCCTTCCTCCACCATGATCGGCGAGGACGGGCCCCGGGAAGATCTCCTCTTGAGCGGCTCCGAGGGAGAGCCGATCTCCTCCTCCGAGGCCGGGTCCTCGAGAATCCGAGCCCGCTTCAGGCCCGACACTCTGCTGGGCCCCAGGGCGAGATCCACCTCCGAACGATCGCGGGACATGACCACCGGAGGAGAAGGAGCCGGGGCAGGCTTCGAGCGGGAAGAGCCGGCACCCCCAGCCTTCGCGACCTTCCTCGGCTGGCGCATGGAAGCTCGGAGCGAGTCCATGTCCATGGGTCCTGCACAAAACTGAATGTAAAAGAAGTCAGCGACACAAGCAATATACAAGCCAAAAAGCAAACCTAAACTTACCGACGAACTCAACGGGGTTGAGCCCGGCCCAACTCAGGACCCTCTTAGACAACAGAACGTCGAAACGGGGGATGGGCTCCCACGACGCCACTCTTACCGCGACGGGGTCACTAGACTGGTTCCCCGGCAAGCATTTCTCTCTCGACCACTTTATAGGCACGGGCCAGTCCTTGCCCTCGGGAGGGGAAACGAAGAAGAACTTCTTCTTCCAGTCGTGAATGGAAGAAGGCAGGGCCACAACCCCCGTCCCGGCGGTGCCCCCCTGTCGTTTTCTGAAAGAGAGATAAAACCACCTCGGGTCGCACGCTCGACCACCAGGGTGATTTTTGAAGACGAGGGAAGAATCAAGGAGGGAGAGGCTGAAGGGAATCGCCTGTAACTTTAAGCGGATCAGGAACCCGAGGAGAATCCTCCACGAGTTCGGCACTAACTGGCCGGGAGCTAACACGAAGAAGTTCAACGCTTCATCGACTTCAGAAGAGAAGGGCAGGAGCATTGCACCCCAAAAAGCTTCCAAATACAGGGCGATCTCCCTGCCCCATACTTGGTCTGCCCTCTCTCCCTCCTTGGCCAGACGAAGCGTATAACGTGAGGGGATGTGGAAGCGAGCCCGAGCATTGGCAAGATCATCCTTATGCCTCACCCAACACGAGGCGCCGGGGGCAGCATCTACCGCCTCCTCCCTGGGGGCTGCCCCCGCCGCACGATCCCGGGAAGAGGGCCCGACCCCTGCTCCCCGGGAGTACTCAGGCTCACCTAAAGGGTTCCTAGAACCTACTTCAACAACATCTACTGACTCGACAAAAGAATACATCTAATCTTGAGAAGAAGGATCCTCGGGAAACGAAAGTGGAAGAAAGAAGACGAGCGCCGAGCTACCAGGACATAGAACGGGAAAATATGAAGGAGTAGGGGCCTTGGAATGGGCTCCACCCCTATTTATCACCACGAGCGACCTCATCCAACGGCACCCTTCATCTCCCGCCAAAACGCCTTCTCGCGTCCAACGGCTCTGATTGCTCCACTTGTCGTTCCCATACTGGACCGTACCCTTTCAGGCGTCGCAGGTCTGCGCACATCGCGTTAGCCAACCAACGCTTGACACGTGGACCGTCGCTTCCATGGCAAAATGCATGAACCGGCGCACCTTCCTTAAATGCAGAGATCTCGCCCTGATTCGCTGGCAGAAAAGACAGCTCACGGCCCGGGGATGCGTCCCGATGAAACCTTAGGAGGGAGCTCACCCCGGGCGGCCCGGCAATCCACTCCTGACCCGACCCGCTAGCTGGTCGGGACAAGGGTGGGGGGCTAATAATGATGCTCAATATTGGCGATCCCCAAGATCAGGACACGTGGCAGATGGCGTGTCCCAGAACTCAGAAGAAAAAGCCCACAGAGGCCGACCAGGACACCCCTGTACCCGACCTGCAAGCACAAGCTAGCCCTTCTCGGGGCCCCCTGCAAATTGGCCTCCTCGGCCCCTCAGCTCGCCCCAAGCTGCCACAAGACCAAGACTCCCCGGCCTTCTTGCTTGTCCCCAGCCCTCCGGCAAAGGCCGTCTTCCTCGGTCCTCCGACCAACTCCATCGCTCATAGGCGTAACCGTCGCTCCGCAAATCTCACCATGCGCGGATTCTCCGCCAGCAACATCCTACGTTCCACGTCTTCACGATCCCCATTAATGGGCGATCCTCCCTCTACGCGGGCATGACGTTGGGAGCATAACTGCCGGCGAGATTCTCGCGCCTGCTGCTGCGTACCGCCACTGCTATATAGACCCCCATCACAGAGGGGTCAAGGAAGCCATTTTTTACTCCACTTAGCCGTTACGCTGCTCGGATTTAGTACTAACTTGATCGTTGGAGGGTCCTCGGTTGTACCAAACCATCCCGAGACTTCTTTGCAGGTGCTCGGCGCTAAGCTCTTCAAATCACCAATCTCCTCAAAACCCATTGAGACTCACATGCAACAAGAGATCACCTCCAAAATCCATCGGAAGATCGACGGAAGACAACATCTGACGGGGACCCCAAAAGGACCTCCATAAAAAATTCTTGCTTAATTGAAAATTGGGATTCACCGCTGCTAAAGAATTGCTCTTCTTTCGAATGAGCTTGCCCATTAACTAAAAGTTTGCAATTGACGGGATAATGATATTCGACAAACTCGTTGTTGGAGAAGCTTAAGAAAGACAAGCCGGTTTTCATTATCAATTTTAGAGGTTTCTGATTGAAATCTAAACCTAAAGCCAATTTGGAGACAAAGTAGGAATTTGGAGTGAAGAAGAGGGTTGGGTGCTTTAAAACCCTAGCCCAATACTCACTGTTATCCCGCTAACGGAGTAATTGAAGATACTAAAAAAAATCATTTTTTTGGCATGTTAGGAGGGGTTTTAGTGCAATTTAAATGTATGAGGGTCTTTTAAGTTAATTTGAAATATGAGTAGGCTTAATAGTAATTAACGAAATATGTAAAGACTTTTCAGTAAAAAAAAGCCCTAGAAATCAATACTGGGTCTTTCAAACATAGATATTCTGGTCCTAGGCTAAAGTGTTACTTGGAAAGAGAGAATAATTCCCCAAAAGATCATGTTCGGTATTTATCTCATATATTAATGATAGATTGTTCTTTTGGAAATTGTGGGACTGAGAACCCTTACTATCCCGCTCTACTATTTTCCGCTATGTTAAATCTTGACCACATATCTCAATCAAAACCCTGCTCTACTATTTTCCGTATGTTAAATCTTGACCATACATCTCAATCAAAATCTGTAGGCCTCTTATTTTACATAAATATGAACCTTTGGATGCCTCTAGTTTCCAATAGCAAGAGAAAAAAATTAGCAAGGATCCGGATCAGAAATTATGTAAGCCATTCAATAAAAACAATCAAAAAAAATATGCGTTTGGATTAATTTTATTTAAAAAACGTAATATTTACAATTCAAATATTATTTTTCAAAACTAATAAATATGATAAACCAAGATGGATAAAGATTTTAAATCCTCTCATTTAGATCTAAATAATATTGCAAAAATTTTGATTTAAATTTATAATTAAACAATTTATCAGTGATGGAGGTCGGAATCTCCCACATATGTTGTCCTCCGTTGATTTTGCTGCCAGCGGACTGAACGGTTGAGATTTGATGTTAGGATTGAACGTGCGGGTCTCAATGACTTGTTGGTTGTTGATGATACCGAGCTACCTGCAAGGGAAGTCCCAGGGTGGGAAACCGTAGGATCCTCCAACGATCAAGTAAGTACCGAAAAGTAATTGGCCAGAATAGTGGTGTCTTGGAAAAGAGTTTGACGTACCTAAGTCGTCTGGAAGAGGGGTTTATGTAGGGGTCGTATTGGAGCGTGCCGATGTGAGATTCTCGCCGTCTGTTACGTCCCTGCGTCACGTTCCCTCGTTGACGGCGGGATATGCCCATTAATGGCGAGATACACCAGCATGGAATGCGGGACGTGAAGCAGCGGAGATCTCGTCGTGGCGAGATACACGGATCCGTTACGGAGGCGCTTGGGCTCCGTGCTCTCGGCTGGACAGGGAACCCAAAGAAGCTCTGCTCTGCAATAGCTTGGTGACGAGCGAGGAGACCGAGGTAGCTCGGCTGTAGGATAGCTCGGAATCGAGCTGTTGGCTAGTTGCTAGACGAATAGGGAAGGTACTCCGGGGAGGTCTCCAAAAGGTCGGATGCAACCTCGAAACGAGATGCCGAGGAATGTTCCTAAAGTATCGTACTTACTCCATCTTCGTAGCCCTCAGGAATCTGACAGGCTTACATGGATGACATGTCATCTTCTACGTGTCGTCATCTGGGAAATTCCCATTTACGATCATCATCAATCAGTAACACCGTATTTTGTCCAAAACAAAAAAAAAATAACATAGTAGTTAGTCGATATATAAAGATAACTAGCCAACATAGCGCCATTCAAATGAATCCTCGTTCCATTCCGGCCAGCAATGTTGACTAATAATTAACGGTCATGCACATGCACATAGATAAGATTGTTATTATTACCATTAATGAACCAACCATGCCATAATTAAAGAGACAGTTAGAGGTGGCAGTTGATCACAACTGACTCCAAGCTGACTATGACACGTGTGCTGCTGTACCTCTACACGTGTGTCCCCTGCACACCCAACAATGTGCCGCCCTTTCTTGCTCAAATGTTCCATCTTCTTATTACTTTATTTTATTTGTGAAATAGATAGTGTGTGTGTATAAATTAGTTTAAATAATTATTGGTCTTTCTCTTCCCCAGTAATTTTTAACTATATATGAGCTATACATTTTTTGTAATCTTATATATTTTGAAGTTAAAATACTTTGAAGGTGTCTCATTGTCAACCATCAACATAGTTCGAGCATATGCAATCGTTTTTTAATTAAAAATGTGGATAGGGTCTGTAAATCCTAGCCTAGTAAAATATTTCATCAATACAATGAAATGAAAATGTTACAATAAAAAGTTGATAATGTAAGAAGAGTTTCTGCAATCCTAACTCTTTATTAAATTATCACTATACTTGTTTCAGAAAAATCTTAATTGAAAGGATGATTAGTCTGTTTATAACGGAACCGCCTAATTTTCATTTGTTCTAGATATATATTACAAAAATACTAAATCTCCTTTTCTGTTTGAGAAAAATCCTAATTGAAAGGATAGTAGCCATTTTATAATAGAATTGCAGAATAAAATTTTCTTGCTGTGCAAGCTATACAAAAATCCTAAATCTAATTGAGTCATCAATTGCTTAGATGTCGGAAAAGTACGCACGTATATGAAGAGTCGAAGTGATCTTGTCCTTAAGTGTGCATAATAAATACAGAGAAAAATCTTATCGACCCTGGATATCCTAATAATTAGATTAAGGTACCAAAAGAGCAGAGGCTGCACGTAGGAGAGAAAGAAGGGTGCTAGTAACATCCCGTAAGTTATAGCTATAGGGCCTATGGGTTGCGTTTAAATACAGACCTGACCTGGAATCATTGATAAAATTTAGGTCTGGTATGGATGCATCTTGACCCAGAGCTGTCTAGATCCAGACTCTAGGTCGGATTTAGTTCTCTCCGATTAAACCAATCCTGTTTATCTTTTGTTTGTATAAGAAATTTATAAGTTATCTCGGTTATTTTAGATGTTGTGGGTTATACTTTTCCAACTATTGTAGTTGAAAATTAGAGAAATAAGATTATCAATGTTTCTACCAATTTTAGCTTTTATAACCCATTGCTTAACTTTTAAATGATAATGACGAACTTAAACTAAATACTTTGATAAATGGTTCTGGATGAACCAGTATGATCCGATTATTAATGGGGATTGGTTTAGATCTTACACATAGACCCCCTAGTTAAATATAGCTTTGTCTTATTACTGTTAAATATAGTATATAATCACTATACTTAGTAGATTGTATGCAATTGTATATTTCCCGATTTTATTCCTTTCTTAGGAATTTTCTATTTGGGGTCTCTCAACTTGTATACATTAGGACCGGTATACACTAATTGATTATCAAGAAAAATCATTCTTTTCCACCAATTCCTTATTCTAACATGGTATCAGAGCGTTAATTTTTTTTTCCAAAACAAATCATGCCTCTCTCCTTCCCCGACCCTTCCGACACTGCTCCTATCGTCGCAGATCACCCTCTGGGCGTCCCCCTTTGGCGCCCGTGCCCCTCCTCCACTCAGCACCCATGCCCCCTCCCGTCCCGTCGCGGTCAAACCCCTCAGCTCATGTACCCCGTCTCATGATCCTCTCCCTTCCTGCGATCATCCTCGATCCCCTGCGATCAGCCCCCCTCTCGTGATCCCTCGGCTCCAATCAACCCCGATCCTCCCTGCGATTAGCCCAGAATCCCCAGCTCCACACGGATCCCCATCCGTCAACTCCTCTCCGATCAGCCCAGAATCCCGGATCCCCTCTACCCGATCAATGCCCTCCGTCAACTCTTCCAGCGCTCCCTTTCCGGTACACTTTCTGGTACACTGCGGCCACCTGTGGTTGCAAAGATCTCTTATTTCACTTTTCAAGATTGATCCAGAATTTTTCATATCATGAATGAGTAAGGTCTATATAACTTCCACTCGTTGGATGTCTAACTCACCGGTCCTACAAATTACATAGCGTAGGCTCTCACCTTACAGTTTAATCTTCGGGTGTTTGCACTTTAGGGATATATTGATGGATCAACAAAGTGCTCCACTACTAAGGTTCAAACTCCCGGATCCTCTTCATCTTCTCTTTCTGATGGTGAGTCTCCTCTAACTGGTAATCAATGGATGCATACTGACCACCAAATTATGGCATATATCTTGCAATCAGTTGCTATTCCTATTCGTCTTTCCATTGGACGTTTGGTTACCTTTCGCGATCATTGGATTGCTCTCAGTCACATGTATGTTCAAACTGGAGCTGCTCATGAGTATCAGATGCATCAGGCCCTTCAGGATGCTCGTCAAGAGGATCAATCTATTCAGGTTTTTCACACTCTAGTATCTAGTTATAGGAAGAATCATGAACCATGGAGGAAGTCATCCCTGTTGAGTTCATTGATCTTATACTATAGTTCCAGAAGCAACTGATGGAGTTCCTAGCGCCCTAGCCGCTAACTCACGGCCCTTGTGGAACGAAAAACTTTGATTTTAAAAATTTGGCGCTAGAAACAACGACCTAGAATCTATCCAAATGCTAAACTAGTAACATGGAGGAGTTTATATACTTTGTTGAGTAGTTATACCTAAGGATTTGTGTCCTTCGATCTTCACCTCCTTTTCTTTAGCTCTTTCGGGGTCTCCATGATCGAGCTTGACCGCCGGTCTATCTTTGTCGAAGATGATCCACCTGAGGGAATGGGTCCAAGGCTCTAGCTTCGCACCGATCGATCGAGTGAAGCAAATAGGAATCACAACTTACTAAGAAGTGATACCTAGAGATGTAGTGGAGTTGTTCAAGTGTTTATCTATCCTATTCTCTAGTTTCTCAACACATGAGAGTGTAGGGAAGTTGAAGATGGAGTTCAAACTCAAAAACCTAAAGCAAAAGGGGAAGAGCTAGAGCTTAAGCTCAAGAGAAGAGAGAGAAGTGAATGGTGAGAATATGCTCTCCCTTTTTCATTCTAGCATATCAATTATGGTTTTATGAAAACCAATTTTGCATTAAAAAATGCAACCATGCTTGAATAGTGTAGGCAAATGAATTAACAATTCATTTTCCTACACCCCTCACCACACCTCCCTCTCTTTCCATCCCTTTACCATTGCACCTCATTTCTATTTTCGCAAAATAGAAAATCCATGATGAGGTGTCCACCTTCTAGAATGTATACTTGTATAAATACAAGAATACATCTCCGTATATATATACCCGTATTCGTATCGAAATACGGATACCCGAAAGATATAATAATAGAATGAACATAATGCTAGAATATACATATCGAAAAATATATATATATATATATATATATATATATGTAAATTATTAAATCAATACCTGATTTAATAATCTGGCTTAATCCTAAGCCGGCTAGTATTATCAACTGTCCGATCAAAAGTCCGGATAGCTACGACACTGATTTGATCGGAACCCTGCACGTATCAAAATACGTCCATTACATCATTTCGCCTGAACTAGAGAAACTCTCTTTGTGGGACTCTAAAAACTCGATAGTATGCTGACAGTGTCTTTAACCACAAGCATATTAGTGGCACTAGCTGTACGTAACGGCTACCCAGGTACCTGTCGAAAAAGGAAGGCCGACGAGCAAGCTCATCCAAACTCCTACTGCGCCTATCCGTGACAATCTCAGTACAGTTCGGTCTCTTTATCTAAGAGTATTGCATACCGGGTCTAGGGGCGGTAAACGACAGACCCTTAATAATCCGATAAGTAGTGTCGATGTGGCTCGGGACCAATCTGAGAAACTATCAGTAAATCCCATTTTCCTTAGCCAAGGCTTATGGTTCTGGCTAACCGGATACAACGCGATAACGACTCCAAATATTGGGAGAGACGAATCCCTGACGATCGCTCACTACCTCCATGTGGCTCAGGACTGTACCCAACCAAAACCTTTTTGCATGACTCGGTAGAGTCGTGGTAGGGTAGTGATCTAAGTATAGTAGGAAGTCACACGAGACAAATGCCAATCTCATGTCTAAAGACTAACTTGTACTCTTGTCACCTGAGAACCACTATCTGACGATAGGTATAATACCATCTAGAAGTTCTCAGCGAGTCCGTCCAGTATACCCACTCCCAGTGAGCACCCGTATACAATCTCAGATGATCACACCAATGGTTGTGGGACCAACCACTGCCCCTCGTCGGGGTCTAGAAACGTATACACAAGTCTACTCTGGAATTTCGATGCCCATTCTTGATACTCCTGGGACTTGGGATATTTAAGGATGTGCTTGTGGACTACCCAGTCCCCATAAGTATGATCTCCATCATAAAGCTGGTAGTCAAGCAGAATCCTATGGGCTTTATCAACATGTATCTGCAATATGTGAGATTAAGTAAAATATATGCACATGTTAAGATAAAGATAAACCAAAATAGTATACCACCGTATCGATTCTTTATCAACATGTATAAGCAATACAAAGCAGCAAGAAAAATAAATACACATGTTCAGATAAAGACAACCCAAATAGTATACTATATAATTGAGCAAAATTGTCCTATACATACATATCTCTAACATCCTATACAATAGAAGCCTCTAGGGCATACATATCTACCAATCTCCCACTTGCATTAAAGCCTGTAATTGATGTACTGAATACCCAGCGTCTGCTCTAGAGCCAGTTGTTGGCGTATCGCATACCCAACATCTCAAAGAACTGCTCGAACTGCTTTTGAGGGAAGTCCTTGGTAAATGGATCCACCGTGTTGTCTTTCGTATCCACTCTCCGGATCTCGATCTCCCGGCGATCTACGATCTCCCTGATCAGGTGAAATTGCCTCAAGATGTGTATAAGTTTTTGATAGGACCGTGGTTCCTTCGCTAAAGCCATAGCCCTATTATTATCACAATACAAAAGTATTGGATTAAGAATGGATGGAACCACCTCAAGTTCAGTAATGAACTTCTTCATCCAGATCGCTTCTTTTGCGGCATCCTTAGCATCATTGTATTCAGCCTCTATCGTCGAGTCTGCGACGATGTACTTTTTGGAGCTCTTCCAATATACCACCCATCCATTAAAAGTAAACAGATAACCCAAGACAGACTTGTTGTCATCCTTATCACTTTGGAAGCTTGAGTCGGTAAAGGACTCGACCTGGAGGTCTCCATAACCTTAAACCAAGAACATCTCCTTAGTTCTTCTCAGGTACTTTAGAATGTTCTTTACAGATGTCTAATGATTCTTACCTGGGTTCAACTGATAGCGGCTCACTACTCTAAGCGTGTAACCTACATCTAATCTGGTACATAGCATCACATACATTATAAATCGTACTGCTGAAGCGTAGGGTATAATACCCATACGAGCCCTCTCTTCATCAGTCATGGGAGACATCTCTTTGGAGAGGGTGATTCCGTACAAAGCGGGTATATTATCGCGCTTAGAATCTTTCATACTAAAACTCTTTAGTACGGTGTCTTTGTACCTGGACTATGATAGTCTCAACAATCTCTTAGATCTATCTCTATAGATCTTAATCCCAGAATGTAGGAGACATCACCCAGGTCTTTCATGGATAACTTTTGTAACAAGAACAGTCTGACCGATTGCAGCATATGAATATCATTTTCTATCAGGAGAATGTCATCGACGTACAAGACGAGGAATATGACAGTTCTCCCTACAATCTTCTTGTAGATACATGGCCCATCCTCGTTTTTGATAAAATCAAATTCCTTAACCGTTTCATCAAAACAGATGCTCCAGCTCTGCGACGCCTGCTTTAATCTATAAATTGATTTATGCAATTTGCATACCTTTCCGCTGCTCTTACTATCTATGAATCCCTCCGGCTGATCCATATAAATGCACTCCTCTAAACTTCCATTTAGAAAAGTCGTTTTAACGTTCATCTGCCAGATATCATAGTCATGGTAGGCAGTAATGGTAAGTAGGATCTGAATGGATTTTAGCATAGCCACTGGAGAAAAGGTTTCGTCATAGTCCACACCTGGTCTTTGACGAAAACCTTTTGCAATAAGTCTAGTCTTATAGGTTTCCACATGTCCATCTACACCAATTTTCTTTTTGAAGATATACTTGCATCCAACGGGTTTTACCCCGAGAGGAGCAACATCCAAACACCAAACTTTGTTTGTATACACGGACTCCATTTCGGATCGCATAGCATCCAACAATTTCACAGAGTCCCTAATGGTAATGGTTTGCTCGAAACTAGTAGGCTCATCTTCTTCCAAGATGCAATCCTCTCGATCCCAGTCTATGATAAAACTATAGTATCGCTCACTGCCTCCATATGGCTCGGGACTACACCCAACCAAAACCTGTTTAAATAACTCGGTAGAGCCGTGGTAGGGTAGTGATCTAAGTACAGTGGGAACTCACATGAGACAAATGACGATTTCAAGTCTAAAGACTAACCTGCACTCATGTCACCCGAGAACCTCTATCCGTCGATATGTATAATACCATTTATAAGTTTTCAGCGAGTCCGTCCAGTGTACGCACCCCCAATGAGCACCTGCATACAATCTCAGGTGATCGTACCAATGATTGTGGGACCAACCACCGCCGCTCGTCGGGGTCTAGAAACATATACACAAATCTACTCTGCGATATTGATGCCTGGTCTCGATACTCCTGCTACTTGGGACATTTAAGGATATGCTTGTGGACTACCCAGCCCCCACAAGTATGATCTCCATCATAACGCTGGTAGTCAAGCAAAATCCTATGGGCTTTATCAACATATATCCGCGATATGTGATATCAAGTAAAACATATGCACATATTAAAATAAAGACAAACTATAATAGTATACTACTGTATCGAATCTTTATCAACATATATAAGCAATACAAAGCAAAAAGAAAAACAAATACACATGTTTAGATAAAGACAACCTAAATAGTATACTATATAACTGAGTAAGATTGTCATGTACATACATATCTCTAGCATCCTATACAAAACAGGCCTCTAGAGCATACATATCCAACAACAACATGATAGGCAACATCTTTATCACTTTGTCATGAGTCTCCTTCCTGAGTTCGAAGGGCTGTGTGGTCACATTCTACATCGCGGTCCTCCTCCATAACTCACTGATGCGAAGAGACGCGCCTTCAGATACTTAAATCCTCCCAGGTCGTGCCTTTACCCACTACATCCTCCACCACTGCTTTAGCTATGCATCACTGCTCTCCGGCATCCCGAGGCCCTCCCAACAGCACCTTAGAGCAATCCCTCTTCTATCGCTATTGTAAAAAGAAAGGTCACTTAATTCATAACTTTCCGATTAGGCCACCAAAGAATTCGTCCCAAAATCGCCGTGTACCCTCGGTTGCTGCTACTGCAAATTCATCAGCTGGACCTACATCACCACTTCCAGCCTTGCTCTCCACACCGTCACAATCTCCTCTACCTTCCGTACCTCCGCCACAAGGTTCCTTCATTTCGGCTCAGTTTGCAGAGATCGCCTCTTATGTTGCTCAGAATCTTGGAATCAATGGTGCCTCTGCTAGTTCTGACTTCACTACCCTGTCCACCTCCTCCGGTACTTCTACTCCTTAGATTTTTGACTCAGGTGCCTCTCATCATATAACTTTCGATTCCACTATCCTTACTAACTGTAAACTTGTCTCTTCTCTTTTCATTCATACTGCAAATGACACACCTCTTGCGGTAACTCATTATGGTGATATCACACCGGCTTCTTACACCTTTGGTTGCTTAACTTTATCTTCTATATTACTTATTCCCAAACTTACCATGAACTTATTGTCTGTAAGTCAACTTGCTGATACTAGTTATACCGTCACTTTCTCATGTACCTCTTGAACTGTGCAGGATTCCCGCATCGATCAGAAGATTGAGATCGGTCGTAGAGTGAATGGATTGTATTATCTGGAGCATCTTCATCTCCCCCCTTTCTACTACCGGCTTTGAATTTTCCATTTTAGATATTTGTCATCACCGGTTAAGTCATCTTTCTGGTCCTCGAATGAAAGTATTATCTGACTCTGGTTTATTAGGTTCTTTCACTTTTATTTCTAGTTCAAATTGTAGTATCTGTCGCCTTACTAAACAAGTTGCTTCACTGTTTTCATCAAGTAATAATGTGTCTTATGAACCTTTTGAACTGATTTATTATGATATTTAAGGGCCAGCACCATCTACCTCCTTATCTGGTTTTAGATACTATGTCTGCTTTGTTGATGACCATTCACGTTATACATGAGTTTATCTTAAGCGTGCTCGTTCTGACCTTATTCACATTTATACGGAATTTACAAATATGATTCATACTCAATTGCAAAAACGTATAAAACTGTTTAGGTCTGATAATACTCTAGAATATGTTTTTTCCTTAATGCAAAAATATTCTAAAAACCCATGGTACTACCCATCAGCAATCCTGTCCTCACACACATGAACAAAATGGTGTTGTTGAACGCAAGAACCGCCACATCCTTAAAACCACTCGTGTTCTGCTTCTTTCCGCATTTGTTCCTACCTCTTTTTGGGCAGAGCCATTATGACAGCTACACTACTAATAAACATTACTCCATCATTCGTTCTAAAAGACATCTTTCCATATTCTCGTCTCCACTCTTTTACCTTTTGACTACTCTCTTCTCCGCACGTTTGGTTGTGTTTATTTTGTTCTCCTTTCTCCACATGAACGAAACAAATGTTCTCCCCGGTCAGTCAAATGTGTATTTCTAGAGTATAGTTCTGCTCACTAAAGCAACCGCTGTTATAATCCCACAACGAAACGCCTCCATATAGCTCGACATTTTACTGTTTACCGCCGAATACTGGACTGAGACGTTGGGACGTCTAGCCTAAATTTGGGGGCAGATACTATTTGAACATATCCATCTACCTCTCCAAAAATACCAAGTTGATTTATGGCACCGTATATCGGAGGTTTGGATAGATGCGACCGATATAGCAGACATTATCAGATTTCCCCTCATTTATGAAGGGTTTTTGATTGGGGGGGAGACGCTCTTCCCTAGCGCAAGCCCCTGCAGTTAATTACATTATTGCATTGCGATAACAACTTTCTCCTGCTCCGATAGGTCACTTCGTGTCGTGTTGTATTTTGTTTATTTTGCTTGCCCGTGGATTGTATACGGCGACTAATTTATGTCGTCGCACATAGGGAGCAGATTAGTCCATATTCGTATATTTTAGATTTGGGGTTTAAACTTAGGTCGTATGTTCCGTTAGTTCAAAGAATATTTTATTTAATGAGCATTAACCAGATTTTAGATTAACATCAACTTAAATATATGATATTTGGGCTCAACTTATTTTAACTAAAAATACGTTAATCTTATTTTGAGATTGTTCAGTCGAAAATATTGCACATTTGATATAAATTTTCCTTAATTTTCTTAAATATTTAAATGTGTTTATTTTAAATATATAACATATTTGGGTTTATCTGCAAAATACTCTTTACCATATGTTTATTTATTATAATTAACATTATGAAGGAAATATATGAATATTATATTTATATAATATTTTAGTAATTAAAAGATGCATAGCATATCAAATATTCTTAATCAAGTTTTTTAAAGATTTATTACCATATAAAGTAATTAAGATACCCTCTCTAAATAAATATTACTAACATTATTCATGGAGATTTTGTGCAGATTTAGCTCAGGTCAAGAGATCAAGATATTCAAGATATCAGGATAAAAAATCTGCCAATAAAATCCTAGGATCTGAAAACTTGGAAAGTGGATCTTTATGGCAAGTCTAAACCTATAAGATCTAGGGTTTCTGATTTGAGGGCTATATAAAGGACCGAGGGCTAAAGTTAAAAATCATCACCTTTACACTAAGCAAATCACCGTCAAAGAACAAGAGATCCACGACAGGTCCACGATTCGACGTGATAGGATGACGTGAAAATCGACGGAGCATCTACTTCCTACGAGGCAGAGATCGAGAGCAACTTCTTCTTCTTGTAATCTAAATTCGTAAGATTTGTACTTGTGAAGTTGATTAATAAAGGTAGATCATTTTGTTTAATTATTTATTTTCTGTATTTTTACTTTCTGCATTTTAATTAAGATCTCATTCTCTATCCTTTCTTCTTCTTCTCACAACATGCGTGAGTAATTCCTAGCTTGCTAGTGTTCGTAGAATTAGGGTAGAACAATGGATGAGAAAATATTTTAACTTCTTTTACATCTTATGCAGTTTATAAACTTTATCAAAAGAATCGTTAATATCCTAATCGGGCGTGCTATCAATTTGTTGATATTCTTGACCGCGATTTGAGATTAGATTAACAATTGTTTTGTTAAGGGCTAGACATGAATAGAGATCAATGAAGGGACAAGGGTCAATAGTGGGAAATCCTAGTTTTCACCAAGAACCCTAATCCTTATTCATCACTATCAATCTATTTTTAAATCTATCAAAAGATAAAAGGAGTCATTTTTATTAGTTATCCATCAACTACTAAATCTTATGAACCCTACGAGCATTTTCCTTATAAAATCTATATCCGTATTTAAACTAGATCTTAAAAACTATTCTCCCTCTTTCTAATCAATTCGTCTAAAGCAAGATAAAGGTTCCACGTATCCCTAAGGACGACCCATACTCATCTCGGCTAACTACACGCGACACCGTTATTGATTGCGGTTATTCTACAAACACTTTTTTCACGATCAATCAGAGATTAAGATCAACTTAGAAATATTTTAAGAATCATTAAATTTAGTTAAGATCCAACAACAGAGCATTTGGGCTCAGCTGCAAGAAAGCATCAAAGACTTAGCCAATTTGGGCTCGGTCTTGGGCTTTTTCCCTTTATTCAGAAGTGCTAAGCACTTATTTGTTGCTCTGGCACTCACGTGGGAAGCACGTGAAGCGCTTAGACCTTGGTTTTGCCCTATCAGTGTTATACACTTAGTCGTTTTGACTAAATATAGTGCTAAGCACTTTGTATAACGCTCACGTGGGAAGTACGTGAGGCGCTGAGTTTATATTTTTGGGCGTTCATGTAGGAAGCACGTGAGGCGCTGAGTTTATATTTTTAAGATTTAATCTCTGTTAATGGTGTTTTGACCATTGATGATCATCAATATCTCTGTTTTGAAGATTTAGGATCAAGTTTTTGAGAACTAAGTTCTTATGTTCTTTATTATAAGAACTAAATTCTTTATAGGGTTAAACTCTATTTTCAGAGGATTTAAATTCCTGAAACATATTTCTTCTCTCTCTTTTCCTTTTTATCTAGTTTTCCCATTAGATTTTGAGTCTGAAGAACAGAACCTTCCCGATGAGAATTAAATTCTCAAATTGTAGGAGATTTGTCTTACGGATCTCAGATTTAGAGAAAGAACTAAGTTCTTTTTTGAAGGGTTAAGCCCTTTTTTTTACTTGCACTGGGAAAAGAGATATTTTTAATCTCTTCTATTTCTTTACCTAGGGTTTGAAAGGAGAACGGTGCTTTCTTTAGCACGAGAATTAAATTCTCAGTTGCAAATTCTATCGTTTTGTTTGAAAAAATTTATGGGGGGTTCTCTCTATATGAGACTTGATGTCTCAGGTCCTTTATATAGGTAAGGCAAACTGTTGATCAATTTTGAGAAAATCTCTCATTTGAGAGATACCGATTGATTTAATTGGTCTCAAAGATTATTTGGGGAATTTTATCCACCGTTAGATATTTGATCCAGTGATTTCTGTTTCACAGAATATATTTTCTTGTTTTTAACAAAATTAGGGAAATATTTCCCATATATAGAATTTTATTGTATCTCTTTATTTAAACGGTGATTTTTAAACACCATTGGATTTTTAATCCAGGGATTCTCTGTTTAACAGAGCATATCTTTCTTGCTTAGAAAGATTGGGAAAATATATTCCCAAAATAGAATTTAAATCTATGATTGGATCGTTGATCCAACAGCTCTCTATTTAACAGAGAATATCTTTCTCATTTAGAAAGTTCAGGGAGATATTTTCCCCTGATAGAATTTAATTCCCATCATATGATTTTTAATCACCATTAGATTTTTAATCCAACGGTTCTGTTTAACAGAGAATGTCCCCAGATTTTAGGAAAATATTTCTTATGTGGAATTTAATTCTACCCGCTTTAATTTGGACGTTGATGCTCACGTGCTATGCACATGGGCGCTGCTCCAGAATTTAATTCTTACATAAATAGGCATTCACGTGCTTTGCACGCCGACGGTCACACATGTATCACATGAGACGCTTCCATAGGATTTAATCAAGAGTCTACGTATTTAGCACGCCAGTGCTCACATGTATTTCATATGAGGCGCTGCTATAGGATTTAATCTTATCAGAGACTGGCGTCGGTACTCACGTGCCTTTCAAGTGAGGCACCGCCTGATTTTATTTAAACAAAAGGTAATTTTTTATGAGGGAACAAATACCCCTACCGTTGTTCTCACGTATCTTGCACGTGAGTGCAACGGTGTGCAGTTTTGAGCCATCCGATCTGCCTTGGGATTTGGCGAGTCTGAACCAACTCCCATCCCTTTAAATATTGCTTCACGCCCTAAGTGACTGCTGGGTTTTCATCCCTTTTTCTTCCTTGTGAATTTTATTCTCCATTAAAGTTTAACTCTATTTTCTTGAAGCTTAATTCTTCACTCTTCTCAGATCTACATTATAGAACTACTCTGTCAAAATTTTCTTGGAAAGAGTCTTCTTCCATAGAGGCTTTTAGGACCTTAAACCTATTCTTGGGAGATTATTCCATTTTTTGATTCCAGAGCTTAGCTCTAGCATATTCCCTTTAGGAATTTATGGTTACAGAACTTGGTTCTGATTTTCTTGAAAATTTAATTTAGCAGAGTTTTGCTCTGAAAATTTATCATAGAACTTAGTTCTCAATTCAATTTTAGGTATCTTTTCCCTTGGGGATTTTAACAGAGCCTTGCTCTGACAATTTATTACAGAACTTAGTTCTGATCTTTAGATTTTTCCTCTTTGGAGTTTTTCTTGAAATTTTATTTTAACAGAGCTTTGCTTTGACAATTTTAATATCAGATCGCTTTGGGGATTTTTTTTCTTTTTAACAGAGCTTGGATCTGAAAATTTTATTATTATTAAAACCAGCCTTAGAGAATCTTTTTAGATTTCTCTATTGGATATATGTTCCAATCATTAATGAGCCGCCATCTTGATTCTGTGGGGCCCACTAGCTTTTTAGACTCGGTGATTATAGCATTTTTTTATTGCTTACTCTCTACCTGGTTTCTTTTCAGGTACCATAGCTGGTCATTTGTACGACCTCGAAAATATTATCTCTTATGAGGAGATTCGTATCCAAGGTCGCCTTCAAGGGCAAGAATACACTGCCGCCCAATCCGACGAGGTAATGCGTCGCTTCGATGATTACAACGGTTGATTGCTCCCCCGCCGTTCTGCCCTTTTGAAGATCATCGTTGGATCGATCTGGGAAGCTCTTCCTGAGTTTGATGAGGCTATGCCGCTCCAGGCATTCGATGACGCTGAAGAAAAAGTGGATTCAGTATATCTGATGGGCCCGATTTTGAAGAAACGGAGAGATGACCTCGTCACTATTTTGCATCGCGTCTTCCAACAGAAATCGATAATATCCTCGTACCAAAGGATGGAAGATACCAACGGTGATCCCGAAGCTTGCATTCGGGAGAAGATGCATAAGAAGACGGTCAATGAAATTAGAAGCGTTTTACTCAAATTTGCCGTTAAGTTTGAGAATTCATGTCCGGAATTTAGCGTCTTGCCATTATAGACCTTAGATGATGTAGCTTTGGTTTTTTCCAGTCGTTCTCATCATCACTGCACAATCTTTTCTGAAGTATGAATGACAAGCCTTTTCCCCTTTCATATTTGCACTTTTCTTTTCTTAATTGTCTTGATCTGGCAGAGACTAGTTTATTCACTCATTTTGGAGTTTCTAGTTTATTCACTCATTTAGGAGTTTCTAATTTATTTACTCATTTCGGAGTGTTTTTAGTTTACCACCTTTAGGTTTATAGGCAAACTCGTCCTATCGTTGGATGTAGATAACCCCTTTTTCTGACAGGGGTCCGTTAGGTCTGTGGTACTAGGTTTAAGTTCATCATACTATCGTGTTGGCTGATATATTTCTCGATATGCAGATCCTTAGGTTGCTGTTCGAGTAGCCCCGCATCTATCGTGTCTTTAATCCCTTCTGAGGCTGGACAAGACGTCTTCAAGTAATCTTCTTAGGTTGGAATATCCGTATTACCGTCGGAAGATCAAGCGTTAGATGTTTGTCGTGGCGCTTTTTACTTGAGGTTAGGCTTAATTTGAAGCCCCGATGAGTCATAACCGCACCCTTCTGTGGTGGGATGACATCCAATGGTCTTTAAACTTTGTATGCATTGCCGTCAAGACCCGAAGTTAAGAATATATCGTCACTTCGTTTTTGCTTTGGCGTCGCACCGTTTCTTCACTAAAGTAAGGTAGACATCCGGATGACCTCTATGATGTATGCGTTGCAATCGAGATCTAGAGCTATCACTCCACTTTTATTTGGCCATTGCGTTCGCACCCTGCTGGAATGGGGAGGAACGTCGAGATGATCTCTAGGCTGTAGATATTGTTATCGAGATCTGGAGCTAGGATTTTGCCGTCACTCCACTTTTATTTGACCCTTGGGTCTTGGTTGACGTCGCGTCTATACTTTACTGGAGTAAGAAGGACGTCCAAATAGTCTCTAGCTTGTATATGTGTCATCAAGACCCGATTCTTCTTTTGACGAAGCATGGTGGAAAAATATGGTTCCCTTTCTTTCATTTATGCCCATGGATTGTATACAAGAGTCGGTATGAACCTACTTGCAGGGAAGAAAACTTTTATTTTATTATTTATTTTATTTATTTATTTCTATGATAGTCTATTTTTTCAGCTTTTTATATCGCGAAAGTGGCGATTGCTCAATCAATTCGGCTATTTTTCGCGGTGTCCAATCATTTTCGCTATATCATTTTTTGTTTTTTACTCGCTATTTTTTATTGCGAGTTGAGCATTTAGAATCTGATACCAATTTTGGCATCAGTATCGCTACAATTGGAATGTAGTCAGGAGCGAATTATCATTTTCTTTAGTTGATTTGAACAAATGAGGCTTAGCAAACAAGGTTAGGATTCTTTCGACCAAGGCTTTTGACTTTACGAGCCGTAAGGGTCTCATAAATGTATTTCTTCCTGTGAGTCGTAAGGATCTCATAGGTGTGTTTTCTCCTTAAGAATCATGGGGATTTCTAAGTGTGTTTTCTTTTATAAGTCATAAGGATCTTACAAGACTATTTTCTCCTTGTAAGTAGAGAGGACTTACAAGTGGCTGTTCACCATATGAGAATATTTCTCGCCATTATTGGGACTTAGTAGGGAATATATTTATTTATTTATGCCAGTGGATTGCATACAAGAGTTGATAGTGGACTACTTGTAGGGCAGAAAAGTTTTGTGGGGTTTTGGAGGCTTAAGAACAGGTTCAGATCCCTGTAACTTAAGACTATTGAATTCTATAAGCCGTGAGGGTCATATAGAGAGTATATTCTCCTTACAATTCGTAAGGATCTCGTAAGTGTATTTTCTCCTTAGAAATCGTGTGGATTTCTAAGTGTGCTGCTCCTTTATGAGTCGTAAGGATCTCACGCGGGTGTTTTCTTCTTATAAAGTCGTGAGGACTTTGCAAGTGCATCTTTTCCTTTCCTTTAATGAGTTCGCGCCCTTTCAGATTTTTACTAGCTTGTCGGTAGTCATGCTGTTTTTACTCACGGCGTCCTTTCGGGTTTTCATCCGTGCCCATTTTGCTTATGGACCTTGTTTCCCCCAATAAAAGAGCAAAGCTCTGTTCAATACTCAAGAGGCAGCGCCTCAAGTGCCTTCCACGAGGGCCCCAGCGCCAGAGTTAAAAACTCTTATATGAGCAGCGCCCGTGTGCAAAGCACACAAAACTCAAGAGGCAGTGCCTCACGTGTCTTCCACGACGGCGCCGGCGCCAGCGCCAGAGTTAAAAACTCTTATATGAGCAGCGCCCATGTGCAAAGCACACAAAACTCATGAGGTAGCGTCTCACATGCTTTCTACGAGGGCGCCAGCGCCAGAATTAAAAACTCTTAATGGCGCCATATGTGCTTCTCACGTGGGCACCAATGTGCAAAGCACATGAAAGAATTAAAGCCTTAATAAGCGCCCACGTGCACAGCATGTGAGTGCCGGTGCCTAGTAGAATTAAATTCTACTCTCTGTTAAACAGAGCCGTTGGATCAAAGATCCAACGGAGACGATAAATCATCAGGATACAGAATTAAATTCTATTTAGAGAAAATATTTCTCAAATATTTCTAAACAAGAAGGATTGCTCTCTGTAAAATAGAGTACAGTTGGATTAAAAATCCAATGGTGATTAAAGAATCACTGATCTACAGAATAAATTCTGTATGGGTAAATATTTTCCTAATCTTGTTAAAAACGAGAAGAATATTTTCTGTAAAATAGAAGTCCTTAAATCAAAGATCCAACGGTGGGTAAATCCCCAAAATCAATTAGGATCTCTTTATCAGAGATTTCTTCAACTAATTAACAAACTACCTCTACTATATAAAGGACCCAAGACTTCGAGTCTGAAGAAAAAGAGGAAAAAACCACCCATAAGCTTTAAAAAAACAAAGTAGAGAGTTTCAAAAAGGAAGAAAGAAGAAGATCTCCCTTCTCAGAAAAAAGCTTTAGGTACATAAAAGAAGAAGAGAGATCAAAGCATATCGTTTACCTATTGAAGGGTTTAACCCTTTTAAAAGAAGAACTAGTTCTTTCTCTGGATCTGAGATCCATAAGACATGTCTCCCACAAGTTGAGAATTTAATTCTCATCGGGTCGAACTTGCTCTTGGAGATCAAAGATTTAGAAAAGAACCAGGGAATTGAACCCCTCAGAACAAAATATACAAGGAAAAATCAGCGCCCAGCGTCTCACATGACCCTCACGTGGATGCCTCACTAAATGAGGATTGCTTAGCACTCAGTGATTGGCGCTCAATGCCCAGCGCCCCACATGCCTCTCACGTGGGCGCCTCAGAAAAAAGGTGTGCTTAGCGCTCAGCGTCCAGCGCCCCATATGCCTCTCACGTGGGCGCTACAAAATAAAGAAGTGCTTAGCACTCAGTGAGCGGTGCCTAGTGCCCAGAACCCAGCGCCTCATGCGTCCCTCACGTGGGCACCACAAAATAAAAGTGCTTGACATTCACTAGGCAGCGCCTAGCGCCTGGCGCCTCACGTGCTTCGTACGTGGGCGCCATAAAGAGAGTTCAGCACTACATAAAGAGACAAAAAAGGGTAAAGTGTTTAACACTTATTGGGCAAATCCCCATGACTGAAAACCCCACATGGTTATGTGTGAGCGTCGGAACCTACATAAGTGCTCAGCACTTTTTACATAAAAAGAGGGACTGATTCCAAACAAGTGCTTAGCACTCCTTTTCAAATAAAAAGAAAACTGAGTGGACTAAGCCCAAGTTGGCCAGGTCCCTAACCCAGATCAACCGAGCCCATGGGTTCATTATTTCCTAAACTGATCTCAGTCCGAAATACGACTAATGATCCCCGGGTTTACCATTAATCCCTTTTTCCTCAAACACGGGAATTGGTTCAAGGGTACATCTCTCTACACCTCTGATGCATGTTGTTGTAATTCCTTAACGTCTTTAGAGAGGTGGCGGGTCCCGACAACCAACTGCTTTTTGGTGCATTTCTCAAACTGACGTGCACATCCCAGATCAAACACATCCCGAACGGATGCATCCCATATCATCGTTGGTCATCTCGTCACGTAACAAATACACGTGCGCACAAGATGATCAACGGACCGAAACGTCCTTAAACTAAAACCTCACCTAAAAAATGGTGATCTACAGACCGAAACGTTGCCTCCAAAATGGCGAAAACGGACCGAAACGTGCTTAAACTACAATGGAATGAAATGTACTTAGACTAAACGTTGTCTCTAGAATGGCGACAATGGAACGTAACATCCTTAAAGTAAAACCTCACTCAAAAATGGTGATCTACAGACCGAAACGTCCTCAAACTAAACGTTGTCTCCAAAATGGCGACAATGGACCGTAACGTCCTTAAACTATATCCTCACCTCAAAAATGGTGATCTACAGACCGAAATGTCCTCAAACTACAACTTCGCCTCCAAAATGGTGATAAGGGACCGAGACGTCCTTAAACTAAAACAACAGAGCCTATGTGCTCTCTTGTTGGATCTGAAACAAAAATGATCCTAACACCTTGTTAATTTAATCTTATTCTCAAATTGGACTAACATATCCTTAACAAAAAACCAACCGAGCCCCCAACCGCTCATATACATTTAAGTCGATCTTGATCTCAAAACGGATCAACTATCCTTAAATCAACCCAAACCCAAATCTAAAAATATACGGATTTGGACTAATCCACGCCTCATGGGCGACAACATAAATTAGTCTCCGTATACAATCCACGGGCAACCAAAAATAAAACAAACACACATGACACAAAGTGAACCTATGGAACAGGAGAAAGTGGTTATCGCGATGCGATAACGTAATTAACTGCAGGGGCTTGCACCTGCAAGGAAGAGCATCCCCACAATCAAAAACCCCTCACAAACGAGGGGGAGTCTGACGAAGTCTGCTACAATGGCCTCATCCGTCCAAACCTCCGATAAACGGTGCCATAAATCAACTTGGCATCTTCGGAAGTGGACGGATAAACCCAAATAGCATCTGCCCCCAAATTCAGGCCAGACGTCCCAACGTCCTGGTCCCGTCTTTCGGTGGTAAACAGATTCTGGAACGCCTGGTGGGACCTTTTCCTGTTTTCACTCCACACTTCGTGTGTCGTGTTCGCGGACAAATCACGATTTACTATGGTTGCCCCTGGATTCGAGATACTAAGATTTGGTGTCTTGCTCCTGTGCAGAGAAAAGAAGATCAATGGCTTTCAAGTGTACCTGCAACAGCAACTCCCGCTCCGCCCAAATTGGTGGAGTGAATTACGGGCACAATGCGAGCTCCATCTTTTCAATACCGGTGGACCAGGTGACTCAGGCCACCATTGGATTGTTCTTCGGGACCATGCTCCTACCAACAAGCTTCAACACTTCAGTGCCGCAAGGGGAAGCTCCAAAAGAGCCGGTCTTTGATCGAATTGCAACCACTATGGCCCCTCTCAACTGGTCGTCCAAGTATGCCACCTCAGTCTTCAACAGGCTGAGCCAAAGCTCAAGTGGGCCCGCAAAGAGGCTCGCAATACCTAAAGGGGTTATCCCGAAACGGATATCCATTCCAGCTCCGGCGGGTGAAGTCATCCAAGGGGCTTTTCCTACTAAAGGATCGGTCTTCGCAAGATTGGCTGTTCCAACTCATGCTTTGGGTGAAGTCGTCAAAAGTGCTTCCCCTACCAGAAAGTCGGCTTTCGAAAGATTGGCCATTCCCTTTCAACGGACGACAGTCTTCGACAGGCTGGCACCAGCAACAGTCCCTAACCAAAGCAGGGGGCATGACTGAGCCACTTCCACAACTGAGGTAGTCCCATCGGCAAGGCATGCTCGACATCGCCACTGGAACAGAGTGAGAAGATCTAGGGGCAACTCCCCCTCTGGACTTACTCCACCAGCTCCAATGGTGGAAGTTGACGCTGTTGTTCTAACCGGGAACAATTTTGAACCGCTTAGGAGGGTGCGGAAGAACTCTCCGACCGCAGTGCTGAAGAAATCTCCACTTCCTGCTGAAAACATGACGCAGGCAAAGCCGGAGCAGCCCCCTCAGCGGCTGTCCTCCCAAATCCATAGGGTCTGGCGGAAAGTCCAAGATTCTGTGATCAACAAGAACTACTCTCGTCAACCGAAGAAAATGAAGGTTCGACAAAAGGAAAATCATCCCTCCACCATGCAGCGAGGGACTTCTTTCATGAAGGCGCCTGTTACAATGGCTCCTTCAACTTCGACTTCTCATAAAAAGAGAAGGCCGTAGAATCTACCACCACCGACGGCAAATTCCAAAGGCGCTGGAACGAAATGCCCCAAGTCTGGGGGCATGATCGTGCACACGGTTTACATGGCTTCCGGAAAAGAGAAAAGCCGTGCTTCCGTGGGTCATCTGCCGCAAACTCGGTCGTTGACAAAGGTTTAGGAGCAACAACAAAAGCTCTAGGAGATGCTGACAAAAATGGCAGCACTCACCGGGCAAAAAGAAAGTCCGGAATCAGCAAGTGAACAGCATCAGGAGCAGGAGACCGATACAGAGTTCCTGCGAAGGGTGCTAGAAAGAAAAGATAAGGAGGCCGTGGAACAATCTGCTAATATAAAACAGATGGCACTCTTGTTCCATGACATGGTTGGAATAATGATCCAGCCAGAGCCTCCAGCTAAAGACCCGCCGATAATTGTCGAGGATGACAGAGGGGAACATCAAACCCTCTTCCAGTTTTATTGACAGCCAGGGAGAAAACGATCTCCAAAGCTGCCCTTGATGATTACATAGCTCAACCAATACAAGCTCATTAGGCAAGTGAAGCGGCCGGCTAAGTCATAAAAATCGGACGATCGTACCCAGGCTGGTACGATCAAATCAAATACCCACCAGGATATACGATTTTCAAGTTGCATGTGTATAAGGGGACAGGCAATCCACATCCGCACGTCGCTCAGTTCAGAGCTTTGTGTGGCAATACTGGAGGCGACGACAAATTGCTGCTTCGCCAGTTCGTTGGCAGCTTGTCGGAGACGACATTTAAATGGTACTCGGAGCACCCAAATGACTCCGTCAAAACATTCACAAAAATGGAGCTACTGTTCACACAGCGGTTCACAAGCGCAAGCGAACGCACCCCAATCACGGCATTAATCAATGCCAGGGTGAAGCCAGGAGAGACCTGGGTTCAATATGCAATCCGGTGGCGGAACCTATGGTTGAAATGCGAATAACGCATCGAGGAGGCTCCTTCCTTGGGCATGTTCATAGGGACTCTCGATCCTCAGGCGACTGTCTCCCAGTTCATGATATTCTTTAAGCCGACCACCTTCTAGGCTTTGATCGAAAAGCTGGCCCAAATGGACCAGATGGGCCACGGGCCTCCCTCTTCAAAAATAGACCCTCGGAATGCAAAAGGTAAAGGGAAAGTGACTTTCGTTGCCAACACTCAACAACAACCGAGTGACCCGAAACCGGTTGCTCGCCAAAACAATGCATGCCCGTGCCAATCCCTGGAAGAGAAGCTAGGACGAGCTTACTCGTTTCCCCGTGATAAAACGAGTAGATTGTTCGAACTGGAAATGCGCAAAAAACTTATCTCACTGCCGGATCCGAGACGTCCACTGCAGCCCGGTGACGTCAACAGTCCCAACTACTGCTCCTACCACAGAGTAGTGGGCCACCCAATTGAGGATTGGTATGTTTTGAAGAACTGGGTCAAGGACCAGTACCACCAAGGGAACTTCGCGCTGTACGAGAACTGAAAGGTGAACCCGCTACAGAGGCACACTCCTAAAATGATAGACAGGGCGGCGGCATCATGCTCGTTTGCGGAAGAAGCTCCTTGGGAAGTGGTCCTTTCAGCTAAAACTAAAAGAATACTGATGGATCTTCAAGCATGTCCGGCGATCAAATGGAAAAGCCCGCTGGAGCCCAAGATCATTGAGGGGATGCTTAAACCGTGCCCAACACCGAAAACTGGTAACGACGGGCAAGACCTCTAGGCCAAGCCTTCGAAGTCTTCGAAGAAAAAGAAGACCAAGAAGCTTGTGCAGCCTGCCAAATATGACGGCAAGCGCACGGATCTGCAAAGGTACATCGATGCGCTGGAAGAGTACAACCAGAAAGCGCGGACCCAGTCACCCTCGAAGAGTTTCTCAGCCATATCCTTGAGAATGGAGATAGTGACGATGATAAGGGAAATGACTTGTTAGAAGAACCCGAGGATTATGTAGCAAGTTACCACATGGTTTCTCATTCGTCGGTAAATGATGAAGAAACTCCCACGGCGTCGGAAAACAACGTAGAAGAACTGGGGGCAGGACCGGCGCCAAAATCGCTAGAACTGTCAGAAGACCCAATTAACAGGCTGCTAAACGAAGCCCTTCAAAAGAGCAAAGCTGACCGAGAACGTGAAACGGCCATATACGAAAAGGCCAAGCGTTGGCATCAGGATGAAGAAGCAGCAGTAAGGATGAGTCGAAAAATACTCCACCCAAGCCGAAGCTCACCTGCTACAAACAAAAGCAGTATCAAAGCGGAGAAGTGGTTTGCCAAAGCCTTGTTAATGGGAATGAAGATGCCCCCTCTCATGGAAAACACTCCCGGGAGTATGTGCCTCGACGAAGCGGATGTACATCCGAACTACTGCTTATACTATCAGAAGGTCACACACCACACCGAAGAGTGCAATGCCTTCAAGAAGTGGTGGCAAGGATACGTTGCTCACCGGCAACACTTCAAGCGGATAAAGCGCAAAACCAGTCGGCAACAAAGAAGCGCGACAGATGAGCGTGAAGGAACGGCTGGCAGCTATCATATGATTAATACCGGCTCGAAAAAAGGAAAATCTCAAGTTCTTACATTTGGGAGCGATTCTGGGGAAGAAGTAACCATCGACCCTCTCTTCAAAGAATCCACCTCTGGAAAAGAAGAAGAGGAGAAGAACTACGAGAACATTCAGCTGCGTAACCGTACGTTACCTAAAAAGAACCTCGGTCCTACAAGCAAATGTTTGAACAAAAGAGACAAGGGTAAGGAAAAAGTCCCTGAGGAAATTGCCTCGATGATAGAGTCGTCAAAAAGCTCGCAGCTAAGGACCCGCCTAAGAAAAACAAGGTGGATTACAATGTCCTAGCACATCTGAGAAAGATACACTCATACTGAGCATACTAGACGCTCTCCTCCTGTCCAAAGAAGCAAGAGATTCTCTAATCAGGGCATTACAGGAGCTCGATCAATTCCAAGCTTTCTTTGCGGAAGAAAAGATGAAGGAAGAGCTGGCAGAGGTTCATACAGCTGACATCACATTCGGCGATGAAGATCTCCTCCTCGGAATGTGTGAGCACAACCGTCCTCTATATGTCACCGGGTACTGCCACGAGATCAAGATAGGGAATATCCTGGTCGACAGCGGGTCCTCTGTCAACCTTCTCAACGTGAAGGTGCTGAAGGAGATCTGCATGAACATTCAGCACCAGGCCCGGGATAAAATTACTATCTCCGGGTTCGACTCACAGTCATCACGGACGCTAGGGTCCGTAATATAGACAATACGCTTTAGGCTTCTCGTCACTGACATCAAATTTCATGTCATCGACGCCAAGACTTGCTACAACGCTCTGCTCGGCCGGCCTTGGTTAAACTAGTACAACGTCATCCCTTCTACACAACATCAGTGTATGAAGTATTTCAAATACGGCCTCGAGTACACCGTTACAGGGGAGCTAAACCTGTTCTCTGCAAATGAAGTCCGCAAATATGAAGACGCAAAGTACTTCCTACCAGACTTCAAAGACACGGAAAGATATCATAAGCCGGAGAACCAACAAAAAGCCATCGCCACTATCCCGATCTTTGGGAGCGATACCGAGGAAAATGAAGAGATAGTATACTCGGGGCAACCCCAAGGCAGCAGGCCAGGACCGTCTACTCCTATTTTGCTCTTTGGCAGTGACTCTGAAGACGAGGCCAACACAGTGTTCTCCATTCGCCCATTAGTACAAACCATTACTGGAGCCGATCAGAGTTTACAGATCACTATGGTTCCGCCACGGCATTACAATGAACTCAATGCACTTGATACATACAGCATACAAGAGCTGCAGACTTTCTACGTCCCTCCCACGCGAAGAGGTGAAAAGACGATCCTCTTCTATCAATCTATGGAGACCAAAGTGGAGAAAGAAGTCTGGCATGGTACCGAACTTGCGCTTGACAGGCTTCAACCAATCCGTCTGTCCAGATATTACGCAGAGGGATTGAAAAGGTTATTATGATGCCAAGGCATGCCCTTCAAACAAACCGCTCGACAAGCCCAGTTCTATAACAAGATTTGGGATGTTCCCGAGACTCAGCGAAAGATGTCCAATGGGAGGATGGAGACGACTGGACTTGGATACGTTCGGTCCAAGAAACGGGAGCAACTCCATGGCTGCCGTGTCATAAATAACTCCGGTGGAGAAGGGAATGCTTTTCCAGATAGTGCTGATATTGAACCAGAGCGAGATCCCGCCGTAAGAATGCCAAGTCCGTCATTCGAAGAACAAATTGACAAGCTAATAAGAGAAGCCGGTCAAAAGGCAAAAGGCTCGGGATGACCACAGCCGCAAAATGGTCGTTTACGAGAAATCTAGGACACAACGTCTCACTCAGCAGTCTGCGGGAAGAAAAGACTATGATGCACTTCACCCTCAGCCCGCTGTACGCTCTCGGGGCAAGGACACAGCCCGGTGCAGAGGCAACAACAAGGTGAAGAACTGGAATGAAGTTCGAAAACAGCGAAGCGGATCTAAGAAGCCACGTGGTCGAGAAAATGTCAGCTGGAATCCATCGCTGATGAAGAACATGGGTCAGGAATACTCTTTCTCCCAAGACAAGAAAAGGAAAATATTCAACCTTGCCATGCAGTATCAAATGATGACGCTCTCGGAGCCTCGGCACCCCGAATAAATAAACGAGGTCCATCACCCCGCTTATTGCTCCTACCACCGAGCAATAGGACATCCTCTTGAAGACTGCTTCACCTTCAAAGACCGGGTCGAATACCAGTATCAGCAAGGCAGGTTTGCTCTATCCGACAGTTGGAGGGTAACCCCACCACGAAAGCATGAGCTAAAAGCGACCTATATTGCAAAGGTAAGCCCAGCTCAATATAGAGTGTGGAAACGAACTCGTACCTGCCACATGATAACATTCTCAAAGGAGGGGGAGCACGAGAATATGGACGACCTCTCCCAGTTCTTCGCAAATGAGAATGAGGACGGTATGATCTCAGAATTTCCACCGGCGCCAAAAGAGCTGGAGGATGGGATACACATTACGGCGGACAATCTAAGGAAAATTGACTTGGGAACGGAAAAAGATCCGAGGCCAACGTTCGTCAGTGAGCTGCTGTCTGAAAAGCAGGTGGCTAAACTAAAGGACGTGCTTGTGCAATATAAAGACTGCTTTCCATGAAACTATTCCGAGATGCCAGGACTAGATCCAAAATTAGCGGTGCATAAGCTGGCTATATCGCCGGATGTCAAGCCAGTCAAACAAGCGCTAAAAAGAATGCGGCTCAAACTCGAGATGAGCATCAATGCTTAAGTCAAGAAACTAATTGACTCTGGCTTTATCCAAGAAGTTCAATATCTCGACAGGATTGCCAACATTGTTCCAAAAATGGGACAGTGTGCATCTGCGTGGACTTTCGGGACCCTAACAAAGCTTGTCCGAAGGATGACTTCCCAGTACCTGTTACCGAGCTGATGATTGATAAAACGTCCACTCATGAGGTGTTCTCTTTCATGGATGGATCTTTAGGCTACAATCAAATAAAAATGCATCCTGAAGACCAAAAGCACGCCGCCTTTCAGACCCTGCTAGGCATATTCTGCTATAAGGTGATGCCCTTCGGTTTGAAGAACGCAGGCGCTACCTACCAGAGGACCATGACAAAGATCTTCGATGATCTCATACATGAGATTGTTGAATGCTATATCAACGACCTTGTGGTGAAAAGCAAATCGTACGAGGAGCACTGGGAACATCTGAACATAGTGTTCCAGTGTCTTCGGAAATACAATCTAAAGATGAATCCTCTGAAATGCGCGTTTGGAGTCTCCTCAAGAAAATCCTTAGGATTCATCATACGACACTGAGGCATCAAAATAGACCCACCAAAGATTAAGGCGATCATGGAGATGCCCACGCCAAGAACTCTCAAACAATTGCGGTCTCTCCATGGAAAGCTCACATATATCCGACGGTTCAAAGATAACCTCTTCGGAAAATGCCGCCCCTACAGCCATCTAATGAAGAAGGGGGCCTCATTTGTTTGGGATCATAAATGCCAAAGTGCACTGGACGAAATCAAGCAATATCTACAGAACCTGTTAGTGCAATATGCCCTAGAGGCCATTATTGTATAGTACTAGTTTGTATATTACATTTTGGAAGCTTTTGATATATACACAGATTTATGACAGTCTTACTCAATATAGTAGTATGCTACTTGGTTTGTATCTATCTTAATATGTGTATATGTTTCTTTTAATGTATCGCTAATACATATTGATAGAGCCCTTAGGATCTTTGCTTGACTACCAGCGTTGTGATGGCAGTCATACTAGTGAGGGCTGGGTAGTCTCCAAGCACATCTTTGCATAGGTCCCTAGTCGCAGGATTATCGAGACAGGGCATCGATACTCTAGAGTAGACTAGTGTATACGCTTCTCATCCCAGGAGGGGAGATGGTCTGCCTCGCATCCATCAGCACGTCGTACTAGAGATAGTATGCAGGTACTCATTGGGTTATGAGTTACACTGGACGGACTCATGGGGAAATGCTGGTTGGTAATATACCTATCGTCTTATAGCAGTTCCCAGGTGACATGAGTACAGCTTAGTCCGTCGACTTGACACTGCTACTTTGCCTCAAGTGTATTCCCATTGTTCTTAGATTACCACCCTACCACGGCTCTGCTGAGTCGTGCAAACAGTTAGTAGTTGGGTGCAGTCCTGAAGCACTTGGAGGCAATGGCGGTTAGATAGGATTCGTTTCTCCCGGTATTGGGGGTTGATGTCGCGCTGTGTTCGGAAAGCCATTACACAAAGTTCCTGGCCAGGGCAAGCGAGATTTGCTGGTAGGGATTCCAGTAGTTTTTCAGAGTGTTTTTGGCTACACTCTGACATGACTTATTGCATTATTAGGGGTCTGACGCTTGCCGCTCCCCTAGGACCGATATGCGACACTCTTAGATGAACAGACCGGACTGTATGGAGATTGTCACAGACAGGCTGAGTAGGAGTTCAGATGAGTTATGCTCATTGGCTTTCTTATCGACATCTACCCGGGGGCCGTTACGTACAGCTAGTGCCGCTTGCGGCCTATGGTTAAACCCATTGCCAGCATAGTGTCGAGTCTTTAGAGTCCCACACAGAAGGTTTCCCTGCATCGGGCGAAATATGTAGAGGTCGTATGGTTTTACGACAAGGGTTCGGTCACGTACGTGTACTTGTGCACGGATGATTATGCGGACAGATAATACTAGTGGGCTTTGGTTTAAGACAGATCCTAGTATTATACCGATGGATTGTTTTCGTCTCTTTTTATATTCGTATTTTTCGGAATACGGATACGGGTATGTATATACAGACGAGGGGAATTTTTGTAAAATGCTAGATGAAGATGACATGAGATAATTGCATTATTCTTTTTAGGTTAAATTAATAATGCATTATGTAATTAGGAAAAGAGATGGATATTGCATGAATTTAGACATGGCTTCGTTGGACACTTGTTGCCTTTTCAAGCCATGAGTCATTTGTTGACTATTCAACTCTTTTACTAATGATTTATCTCATGGATAATAGATAGAGTTCAGTTCACAACAAATGAAGTAAGAGACTCATTTTCTATTT
The DNA here is from genome assembly GCA_030015575.1 of Agapanthus africanus. Taxonomy (NCBI): domain Eukaryota; kingdom Viridiplantae; phylum Streptophyta; class Magnoliopsida; order Asparagales; family Amaryllidaceae; genus Agapanthus; species Agapanthus africanus. Next base: position 870,256,887 of record JASDDO010000024.1, on the reverse strand, counting down.
TCATTGCAAGAGCTCACTAGCTTTTCCTTCTTCACCTTCATCAACCTCAAAACCCTAGTACACTCATGTGTTGAGTAATCTAGGATAAAAAGAGATAAAACAATCCACTCACACACTCTACATAGTCTAGGTCATCTAGTGTAGCATACTAGAGGTCCTAATTTCTTTGGTTGTTGAAGAAGGAGCCTGGTACACAAGCTCTCGGGTGGATCATCTTTGATCCAAGAAAGCCGACGAGGAGACGACATCCGCAACACTCCAAGGAGCTCGCACAGGTGAGGAGGACAGCGAGGAGAAGAAGGACCGGTTATGTGAGGTATAACTTCTGTTCATGTAGTGTATACTTCATTTACTTTGTGCTAGTTCAGGTTTAGATACGATCTTGGCGGTTTGTCGATGCTACGAAGTATATAATTTTCGTATTTCATAGTTTTCGCCTCCCCGCGATCCCGTGGGGTGCGTAGCATGGACTTACAGTGGTATCAGAGCCAACTAAACCTATTCTAGCATATTAGCAAGTATTAGAACTTCGATCGTCGGAAAAACCGGAAAACTAAACACCGAAAACCTTACTTTCTGTCGAATTTTAAAACTGTCTGGAAAATTATTTCAGTACCATGAAAAATATGTGCAGGATTTTCTAAGATAACACAAGAAATATGAGCCACTGAATCGTCAAGACGGCCGCGGAACCGCCGCAGAATGGACCATTCTGCGGCGGAGTCGCGGCCGAGTCAAGGCCGATTCAACTCATCTTTCTTCTGTTATTTCTTAACTTTTGTGTTTTCTTTTCTTGAATATTTGGTTTCTACCCAGTATGTTTTTTGAATGCTGGTTTGCATTTGGGGTGGTTACGGAAAATATGTTTCGATCGAATTTCTATTATACTTGGCTAATTGGTCCTTCTGTAATGTTATATGTGTTTTTAAATCTCAGCTAATTGCTATATGACGGTTAGTCTGGGATTGCATATATTTGTTGGTTTGTGTATATGAATTTTTTTGGATCGCCGATGATGAATAGACAGGGTTGTGAGATAAATACTTTTATCTTTCATTCAATGTAAATTGTAATTTGATGTAATATTATTTTTTGGGGCACATCCGAGTTGAGGTTGTAGCCACCGCTGTATTATTTTCTTTTTATTGTTTTCTGCTCCTAGGATAGACCCAAGGTGGGGTGCACAAACTACCGGGTTCTTTGAAGTGCCGAGTAGCCTGCTCACTTTGTTGAGAGAGGTTGCTTCACTTCTGGAACTTGGCGGGTAGTTTGCCGCACCCGCAGGGGTCTGGGGTGGGGTTTGGCTATTCATCACGGCCGTAGAATCCATTTTTCGTTACAGACTTAAACGAAACACGGAATTCCTAATATATCCAACATATTTATCTATGATCTGGAATGCCTATTATTACGTCAGACGAATGCTATTATTATATATGTTAAATAATAGACGTTACTTATGTTTTACATCCGCGCTAGTCCAACCCCCGATCTGGCGTTAGTTAAGTAACCTAACGGTGTTAGACGGGCCCCAGTGGCGAATGCGGATGGCATAAGTGAACGTTGTATTTTCGACTTTTTCTGTAATGATAGGTGTAATTGGTGGCATTGCATTAGATTAATGCAAAGCAAAACCAAAGCTGAATTGTTAGAACAATTTTAAAACCACTCGGTTTTTTCAAAACAGTAAAACTTTTAAAATGCGGAGCTTAAACCACTCCTTTTAAAAGCTATCAGATTCCTTCGATTATATCAAGTTCACTACGTTCACGGTTTCACCAAAACCATTCGTAGCCCTCCGTCATTTCAATTGGACATTCAGTAGTATTCAAGCTATGTATTTTGACCTTCGCCAAGGCATAATGATTGGTAGCTGCTGAATATTCATCTGAAGTATAGATAGATGCGTTGGTTTGGGACAGTCGTACTGCTATTTTGGCTTTCGTCAAGGGTATGTACATGTGGGTTCAAATTAATCTGGAAAATGATGGGTAGAACTTGACATGTGACTTATGATATGTTAGCCTTCGTCAAGGTCATAAGAGCATGGGGCAAAAATCCACATCGGGAGTTTCTAAAGAAACTGAAACTTGCCAGTATTGCATATCATCTGGAGTGTGATAATTTTAGTAGGATTCCTTTGACTTTATCACACGATGATATTTGGATCCCGATCCTACTGTGAGTATATGCTACTCCTCGGGAGATTTTTTTCACTTAACGATCAATGCTATAAACCAAGTAGGTGTCTAGAACAGTGTTAGCGGGGTTACGCCTCCAGGGAAAAGAGCTTATTTAATTAAGAAACTTCATGAAAGCGTCGTAAAACTTCCCTCGAAGTACCGACACTAGCCTGGCTGAAAAGTTAATCAAGTATTGTATGGTGAGATTAATCCTGACTAATTCTTCTTTTATGGTTTGAGGAAGGATTCGAGAAACAGTGGGAGCCATCCTGTTTAGATAAACTAAAAACTAATCTAAACTTGCAAGAGCATCATGCTAAAGTGTTTCTTCTCTCTCTCTCCTAATTGCAGCAACCAAAGATGACGGGGCTTAAGTTACTATTAGATAAAAATATATTGACAGGGCCAAACTACAAAGATTAGTTCAGGAATGTTAGATGCCAATCACGTATGACAAATTGGGGTATATCCTCATTACTAAAGCCCCCGCCGTCCCAGGTCCAGAATCCAGCGTCGCGGATAGGGAAATCCGTAAGACCTAGGAGATTGACTGTGTGAAGGCCAAGTGCCTCGTGCTGGTCTCGATGGACAATGAACATCAGAGGCGGCACGAGAATATGGATCTAGAATCCATATTCCTCTATACCAAGGAATTGTATGGAGAGCAATCTCATATCGCAATATACGAGACCTCGAAAAAGCTATTTCAGGCGAGGTTGGCCGTCGGATCATCTGTATGGGAACACATCCTTAAGATGATTAGCTACATTGAGGAGCTCGCAGACCTCGAGACCACGTTAGAGAATGAGCTGTATACAGACTTAATTCTGCAGTCCCTCCCTTCCACCTACGTCCAGTTTATCTTGAATTTTAATATTCAAGGTAAAGAAGTTGAACTTCCGGAACACCTCAACATGTTGAGGAGCACTGAAGGCACCCTGCAGAAAGACAGGGAAACATCCACTCTACTTGTTGGTGGAGCTTTCTCTTCTAGATCTAAGGTGAAAGCCAAAGGAAAGAAGAAGAAGGCCCCCACCAAGCCGAAAGGCGGTGTTAGTAAGATGGAAGCAAAGGGCAAGGAAAGGGTAGCGGGGCCGACAGTAGGAAAGGAAGAATGCTTCTACTGTCATAAGAAAGGCCATTAGAAGAAAGATTGCAGGGCTTGGAAGGCCAAGAACCAGGACCCGAAGCAAGTTGTTGCTTCGGCTTCAGATGTGTTTGTAATTGAAAACTGCCTGTCAATCAACTCTACTTCCTGGGTATTGGATACTGGATCAGGATCTCATATCTATAATTCTTTGCAGACGCTGAGAAACCGTAGAGTTCTGATGTCACGACCCAAATGTGGCACATGACCGGCACTTAAATCACGTGATATCTAAAGATGTCGACGCGGTCCAAGTAAGCCGAAACCCGGAATCTAAACCTTTTCTTTAGAAAACATTGGAGGTGAAGTTTTAATAATCATCATATGGAATCATTTTAAGATAACCATGTAAATTTAACTAAGTATGTTTAAAGAGCATCTGTGACAAATTTGAAATTCGACAGCACCTCCTTTGTAAGTTTTGCATAAAAACCCGATACAACTAAAACAATAAAATAGCATCCCAACGGGAGTAGCTTTCATGTCCAAACGGCGGAGCAACCAAACAAACTATATAAAAAGTCGACTCTAATGAATACGACATCACAACACATAATTTCTACGTCTCGCTTCTAAGTCCACAATATACCATTTCTAAGTTGATGCAGTTTTCACTAGATACAAGAATACATGAGTAATCAAGTGTGAGTACGATACAATAGTAACCCACTTACCAATCAATCACCGAAAGGAATGTGTGCCCAAGTTGCTGATAATCCAAGCGGTAAAACCTGTAAGAAACTGTCGCACAACGGGGATGAGTTGCCAACTCAGTGAATAAAAGTACATCACAAGGTAGAAATCGAAATGCACGACGATACCTAGGTTATAAGTATAGTACTATCATAATCTATACTAATATAATATGATATGCATATGTATTATAATGCAGCACTAGCTATCATACAATCCCAAGTATACCTATCAATGCAAATGACCTGTATCTAGGTATAAACCCAACGGCAGCCGAAAATATATGTATATAAACCTCTTCTTTAAAATAGCCGCGGAATAAGTATGTCACGGCGTAATAGCAGACGTGGTAGTATGAAATATAATAGGTATCTTATTTTAGATATACGTCTTGTCATTTTAGTAAGAAATGTTTAGAAGTTTATAAGTGTAAAGATCTCAGTGTCATATCAGATACGCAAAAATAAGGAGACTATAGCTCGTTTTTGAATTCCCTTTTTTTTATGTATGTGAATGTTCGTAAAAGATATGCAGGTATTGTCCTTCAGATCAGTCCTAGTCGGCTACAATAACTGTAATCTAACTGTGTATCTAATGATAGTAACATATCAATATATATATATGGATGTCCAGCATCGACACCCGAAATCAGAAATCTCTTGTGTTCATCACCGACACGCAAATCCTCAAATCTCTCGTATCCATCACCGACACGTAAATGCAGATATCGTCGACACCATCTCAATAGATGATCGCCACCCGATATCCCTGGCCCCGATTGGTATCCCTTGGATATCCGCCGTGCCCAAATCGAACCCCGGTCAGTATCCCCTGGATATCTGCCGTGCTCATCTCAATCTCCGGTATCGAGTATCCTCGCTAGGCCCCCCACCTCAACTGCGGCTATCCTTCCCTTTGGTCTCGATACGGGTCCACCATGTATCCGACTGTATACCTCCCCCACTCAGTCTGGATAAGAACAAGTCCAAAACCGTATAGCTCCCCCACTCGGTTTGGAATAAAACCATCATAAAACATCAAACTCATGGTGGACGTCAACTCATCATATCCAGAAATATCAAGTAAAGAATGAGAATACTTGCATAGATCATTCTGATGATATATTATATATATATACATATATAACAGCGTTCTTATACCCCCGATATATATCATCAGGAGTAAAATATCCAGAAAATCCATAAGAATCAAATATAAACATCTATAGTACTGGTATTTGCAATGTGCAACAGGAATTAAAGTAAGACTGCGTAATAAATCATACAGGCAAAAAGGTATCAATTCTACTGTGTCATGTCACTACTAATGATGTGTAGTGTAACATACGCGTCTGTGCTCGTGCAGCATGGCAATCATTAGTATTTGTGTAAGTGTTCTAAAAGTGTATAAAGCCTAAATACGCATTTCATAGTAATTCAGTCCTACAGTGATAAGGCAGTACCAATGAGATATAGTGTAACATATACGTATGTGCCAGAGCAACATAATACTCATTGGTAGTTGTGCAGTGTTCTAACAGAGTGTTCGTATCGCGAAAATGTATAATATTGATAATCACAACGCGAACAAGTAAAGTAATTTAAGCGTAACTAATAAATATAACTACTTACTATGAGCTGTACCATTATCTTTGAAAATGAACGAAACGTTGGTTTTGAAATTAGGAAGCTGCCTCGGATTAAAAATGGATATTCGTTTTGGAAATTGGCACCGCATCTTTGTCTTTTATCATTTAAAAAGAGAAACGAATCGTTAGTTTTTAAAAGAGTATAGCTCACACAGGTATTACGTTCTAAAATGGAAAATAATCTAACTCAACGAGTCTAAAGGAAAACTTGGCCGTTATTCGACATACAAACCTCATCATTTTCAATACGTATAATTTCTCGTATAATACCTCACCGTATCACTATATATAAATGAGTATCATGCTTGATGCAATTTAATTCTAATATCCATATCTTAAACATTTACTAAAACTACTATATATCATAATGCTATTATAAGATTGCGGGGGTGCTATACGCAATCCACCCGACTTCCCCCGTAGATGTAAATCTACTCACCAACTTGATACGCTTGCTGAAATCCACGCTGCTATATCCGCCAACTCCGTTTCGGAATTCCTCGAAATCATTCCTATAATCATAGTTATATCATATCGATGTAAAAATCATATCAAAACTCAAATATGCACCCATAGGTTAAAACCTACAGTATACTTAACCCAAAAACGACAATATATTTCTGTTGTTAACGTATAAACGTTAACAGTTCAGTTGTAGTACTGAAATAAGGAAAATCATATCAACATGTCGGAAACATAATTAAAACTTTAACCAATCATTTCCAGATTTCTCTGTATACATCTAGAGACAAAACAAACAATACTATAGATCATACATTTCCCAAAAGAGGCCACAGAAGAAAAACCAACATCAAAAGCTTAGGAGGGACCAGCGAGCTCGAAAAATGGCTATATGTCGCCGGGTCAAACAATGATTTAGGGGTCAGGTTTTAAGTGAAGTATCCTAGTGATCTCATTATACTTTTGGTCTTGCTAGTTTTTCTAGTTGTTATACCTACCGATTCCAGATTCCATTTTAGTGAGCTAGATATCACAAAATACACTGTTTTTGTAATACTGCACACAAAACTGATATTGAACAGAAATGATTAAGTGAAGAGAGTGGAAGATATACCTATGAAGATTATACACAATGAAACACCAGCTCAAGAATTTTGTGTGGAAGCATCTATGGTGTATAGTATCTTAAGCTTGAAGAAGTGCACACTTGATGAAGGAAACCATTGCTCTCTCTTTTGATATTAGAAACACTTGTGAGAATTTACTTGGAGCTTGAAAAATTTGTTCTTGGTTCAGTTGAGAAACTAAGGGGTTTCCTAGGTGTAGTCTTGTGTAGAGAAAGCATGAGGTGGAGGTTGAGAGGTAGAGGTGGCATGAGAGGAGTAGAATGTGTCACACTTGAAATGGGGTGGTGTGTTCATGCAAGGAAGAGGTGGAGAGTTATGAGCAAGGGTGAGGGTGAGTTATGTGAAGGTTTAGTATAGAATATCATATGCCAACCATGGATAAAAGAATGCAACATTAAAGAAAAACTCTCATCTTATAAATCTAAATTCATATAACATAAAAATAGGAAATGATAATCTATTACTTAATTATCACTAGCTAAATGACAAATACAATGTCATGCTAAAATAATTCAAACATCATTTTTATGACATCACACACTTTTATTTATATTTATCGAAATAACTACATTTTTACGGATATGATTCCGATACCAAATGTCGTATGTGATATCACTTTGCAAACTTTATTTAAATTCATTTTTGAAATTATAATTTAATATTTATAATTTTCCAAATTGTTACATCTGAAGACCGATGATATGACCCTCAGGGTTGCTAACGGAGCGAGCGTGGATGCCGTGTCCATAGGGGAATATCATCTTGGATTAACGAGTGGACATATTTTAGTTTTGCGCAACTGTTTTTGTGTACCTGATTTGACTTGTAATATCATTTCTGTATCTTTGTTATCTATAGAAAGTTATGATTTTACATTTGTAAGCGATGCCATAAACATCCACCTTAATTATGGTCTGATTGGGTCAGGTACTCTAAACAACGGTATATATGTATTAAACCAACTACAAATTTTCAATGTCCAGAACACACATAAAAGAAAGACTCCAGAAATAAATCATGTTTTCTTATGGTATTGTAGACTAGGTCACATCAACGAAATAAGATTGACCAAGTTACATAAAGAAGGATATTTGATCCGTTCGAATATCAATCTTATGCAACTTGTCAATCATGTCTCAAAGGAAAGATGACAAAGACTCCGTTCAATGGACGCAGAGTAAGAGCAAGCGAGCTTTTAGGACTAATACACAGCGACGTATGTGGTCCAATATCTACACATGTAAGAAGTGGTTATTCCTATTTCATTAGTTTTACGGATGATTTCTCTCAGTATGAACATGTCTTCTTGATGAAACATAAATCCGAGGCCTTTGAGAAATTTCGAGAATATAAGAATGAAAAAGAAAAAACCCGGCAAAAGTATCAAGACACTGAGATCTAATCGAGGTGGTGAATACTTGAGTGCCGAGTTCCTAGATTACCTAAAAGAGAATGGAATTCTCTCTCAGCTTACTCCTCCATACACACCACAACACAACGGTGTATCGGAGAGACGGAACCGAACCCTATTGGATATGGTACGTTCCATGACGAGTAACGCTGAGTTACCGCAATCATTCTGGGGCTATGCACTAGAATCAGCTGCATATCTTTTAAACAAAGTTCCTACCAAGACTGTGCCTACCACACCATATCAGATGTAGAATGGGAAGAAACCCTATCTTCAATATCTGAAGATATGGGGATGTCCATCTTTTGTTAAAAAGCAGCATGCGGACAAACTCGAGGCACGCTTAGTACTGTGTAAGTTTGTAGGATACCCAAAGAACTGCAGGGGGTATCTTTTCTATTACGCAGAGGAACAAAAGGTTTTTGTTTCTCGTTACGTCCACTTTTTGGAACATCAATTTTTAGAAAAAGAAATTAGTGGGAGCGCAATAGAACTGGAAGAAATTCCAGAACCACAAGCTATTAATGAAAGCTTGGTGGAACTAGAAGTTTCAGAAGAACAGGGCATTCCCCCGCCACTCCGCAGGAGTAGTAGACTGTCTCATCCGCCCGAGAGATACTACGGTTTTCTCGTAGTCGAGGATAGAGAAGATTGCATCATTGATAATTATGAGCCAACTAACTTCCAGCAAGCCATTCAGAGCAAAGACTCGGTAAAGTGGCTGGATGCAATGCGGACCGAGATGGAGTCCATGTACACCAATAAAGTATGGACTTTGGATATTGCTCCAGAAGGGGTAAAACTCGTAGGCTGCAAATGGATTTTCAGAAAGAAGATTGGTGTAGATAGACAGATTGAAACCTATAAGGCTAGACTTGTTGCAAAAAGATTTCGTTAAAGACCTGGTTTGAACTATGATGAAACTTTTTCTCCAGTGGCTATGCTCAAATTCATTCAGATCCTTCTTGCCATTGCTGCCGTCCATGATTATGAGATTTGGCAGATGGACGTAAAAACCGCTTTTCTAAATGGAAATTTGGAAAAGTGCGTCTATATGGACCAGCCAGAGTGTTTCATTCAGAGTGGGAGCAGCGAAAAAGTGTGCAAGTTGCTTAAGTCCATCTATGGACTAAAGCAGGCATCGCGGAGTTGGAACATCTGTTTTGATGAGACGGTCAAAGAATTTGACTTTATCAAAAATCTAGATGAACCATGCATTTATAGTAAGATTGTAGCACGAACTGTTGTGTTCCTCGTCTTGTACGTGGATGACATTCTCTTGATAGGAAATGACATTCGCTTGATAGGAAATGGCAAAGGATTCTTGTCACAAAGATTCTCCATGAAAGACCTGGGTGATGCCTCTTATATTTTGGGGATCCAGATCTATCGTGATAGATCTAAAAGGATGTTGGGACTTTCACAGTCCAGGTACATCGACACTATACTGAAAAGATTCAGAATGGAAGATTCAAAGCGCGGTAATTTACCGTCTTGTCACGGAATCACCTCTCCAAAGAGATGTCTCCCAAGACTGATTTGGAAAGGGATCGCATGTCTATTATACCATACGCTTCTGCGGTAGGCTCTATAATGTATGCCATGTTGTGTACCAGACCAGATGTAGCTTATGTGTCACGCCCCACTTCCCACTATACGGGCAGAGGACGCGACGAGATCACTACGCTTTTACTCTGAAGTAAACACGTTAAGCGTATCTAAGCAATATAAAAGAAATATACACAAGAGACAAATGTAATGAACATCAACTTTATTTATTCACATTCTTTTTACAATACATAGAAAAGTAAATACATGGAAATGAAAAGAAATGCCTAAACAGTGGCATAACAGAAAAGGAAAATAAAAAATGTAAAAGAAAGGTACAAGTGTAACTACAGCTCGGGATCTTCAGTAAATTGGTCCAAGTCTTCGGCGCTGGGCTCGATCTGTTGAAGGTCCGAATCACCTGACAACATTCCAAAGAAGAAAGAGAAAGAATGTTGTCAGCGAACAATCGCTCGGTAAGTCCCAAAGATAAGGGAGAAGTAGAATAGACAGAGAGAGAGGGTAACTTTTGAAGTTGTATTATATTGTTATATTGTTGTATTTAGTGTTAACGCTGTTGTTTGTAGCTTGGTACAGAAGGATGCCGGTGTATACGAGAGGAGTCTCACTTGCCCCGGAGCCTAAGATATCAGGAACTCAAGGAACCGTTCATGCCATGTTACAACAGCAATGGAATACAGGTTAGGTATCTTATAGTTGTAGTCTCGTGCCACTTCTAACACCTTCCGTACCAATCTACCCCTTAAACCCCACGATGTTTTGATTGTATTATTTGTATTGTCTTGTAATATAAATTGTATAAATGAATGACTTGTCGAAACCATGATATTAGTAAATGGATGTAACTGGAGAATAATGTAAATGGAAGTATATCCATGGTTCGGTTCAGTCAATACAGATTGAATGGATTGAACAGATTGATTATATGGATTCATGGATTAATATTGAATTGTAGTTTGTACTTGAATCATATTCAAATCAGCTTATTTATAATGAGACTCAGTCTGAGTCAGAACAATTAGAAAAGAAATTGAAGTTCTGAATTAGGTTTTGGTGATATCGGTAGCCGCTGCACATGGACGGTAGGATTTGTGTCTTTTTCAAAGACGATTACCGTATTAATAACACCGTATGTTAAGTTGTCTACCTTAAATAGGCAAGCACCCACTTCTCTGGCTCCCTGAGGCTCAAGAGATTGGTCCCGCTTAAACCTATGTTTACTAGGGTCCTTATTGTAAATTATAGAACTTGAGGGAGTTTTATGTAAAAATAATTTTGTATAATTTTCAAAATACACCTCAAGTAATTAATTATCGTCTTTAGAGTTTTCATAGATGTAGATTTTATATATATAACATTTCTAGTGAATAAAACCTAATTTCATAATATATATGGTATTTAATTGTAATATTGAACTTGTATGGAATTGCATGGTATTTTCATGTAAAGTGATTCTTTTGACTTAGAAAATTTGGAATATTTATATTATAGATATTTTGATGATACATATATATATATATATATATATATATAAATTTATAAAAATAATTTTAATTTATTATATTTCTAGAAATCTCATTTTCTTAAGATATTTGTATTTTTAAATCTCTCGAGACCGAATGCTCCATGCGGAGGTCTGCATCTCGCACTACTAAGCCCGAGGATGTGCGATAATCCGCACCATCTTGAACGGGTTCCCCAAATGGGTTGTTGCGGCGCTTTGCAAAGATTTGTTTAAAATACATAATCTTGTAAAAATGATTTTTAATAGTAAAAGGTATTTATATGTATAATTGTATGTTCTTGTATTCTATGTTCCCGAAAGATATCGTGCTATGTTGCATATGAGTGTTGTGAAGAGGTTGGTCATTACCTCGTGAACTATCTAAAGGTATAGTAAGATTAATGATGTTTTGTGTCAAAACTAAACTATATGCTATTTTACTGAAAAAGTACGATAAAAATTACAATATGAAATATTTTGCTATAAAACTTGTTCATAATATTTTGTTAATATTTAATAGTCATGATATGAGAGTTTGGTAGTGTTTTCTTTAAGAAAAAACGAACATTTTAAAGAAAACCGAATCGGAAGTCGGATTAACTCCGCTTCCGCCGGGTTTTAGAACAAGAACATTTTAGAATAGCAAAAGGAAGAGGGAGGTGGGACTTACTGGATTAGAGCTTAGAAAAGAGGAAGGGGGAGTGGAAGTAGGTTCCGATGCGTCGTTTCGTCGCCAGGAGCTCGTAGGGTCATCGTCGGAATTCGCCGGAGTTTCGCCCTTCGCTAACTCCACTTGCACACAAAGGTTCTTGAAATTTTCTTGAGATTTTTGGAAAGAATTTTTGAGTGAGGGGGTGTGTTTAGGGGTGGTATTTATTGGGTAAAACTAGGGCTAGGATAGGTGAAAGGGTGTGAAGAAAATTTATTAAATTTTCTATTAAAAAAATGGTTTAATGAAGTTTTAAAAAGCTCTGTTAATGTGCATAATATTTAAAGTGTACAGGGGTTATAAGATGCCAAAAAGTCACAGATTTCATGAAGGCTAAATCAGATTTGGCGCGGAATCGGCCGGCGGCGGCGGCCGAGTCGCCGGCCCGATCCGGCCGAGTCAGGGCCGGGCTCGTCGCCACGTGTCCCTCATCGATTCGTCTACCCCCTGAGACAGTTTATTTTTAGTGTGACCTTTGGTTTTACGGGTTTAGCACGTGTAGACTCTTGGGATTCTAAAAATTTAAAAGAAAACAATATTAAAAATAATGTGGGTGGTAGGATTTGAAATCTGGTGCTTTGGTTCAGCAGTGTAAGGTCTTACCAATGAGCTACAGGTTCTTGCTTGTTATTAAAAAGGAAAACAAATTTATAATTTGTGGTCAGGCAAAAGTACCCCTTTTTGTGTTTTTGAAAAAATTGTACAGAAAGTTGTACAGAAAATTTAGGGTTGTTACATTCATCCATCCTTATAAAATTTCGTCCTCGAAATCTGTGAAAGAAAAGTGTAACCGATTCAAGGAAAGTTTGGTGACTGAAGTACTGAAAAATAACAAAGTGATACAAGGGTTTTAAAAATGTGAAAGAGACTTACTAGTATTACCTTGATCAACTGTCTCGGCTTCTACGGCTGCTAAGGTGTAAGCCTGTCGTCGGGGCACGTTTCTCCTAGCTGGAGGCATATTCTTCTGTCCTCGAGGCATGTTCCTCAGTGCCTGATGGAATTGGTGATCTGGCTGTGCAGGAGATCCATGTGGAGGTGGTGCTGGGAGTGCAGGATGAGTTGTAGGAGCTTGGATAGCTGGCTGCTGCGGGTAGTTGGTAGGTGTGTGAGCCGAGTTGTATCTATATGGACAGGTCTCAATTCTGTGATTGGACGCGCCACAAACTAGGCACAGGCCTTTTGCGCGTCTACAGTCCTTTATCAAATGTCCATCTCTCTTGCAATGGAAACAGAAATCTGGTCTTGGCTGGTTATTGGGTTCTTCAGTTCTCCTGGTTCGAACGATGGCATGGAAGAGGCTCCTCCTGTCATTTGAGTGGCAGGGCATTTCAAACCGGCAGATTGAGGTCTGCCCTTCCTCTTCACCACTGCCTCGTATCTTCGGGCGGCCTTCAAAGCCAAATCATGGGTTGGGAAATCCCCTGTAGTTAGAGAAGCTTGGATTTCCGGGTCCAACCCTTACTGAAATCTTCTAGCCCTGATCTCGACAGTCGGTATGAGATGAGCCGCAAACCTGTTACAGTCTTGTGTTAGCTGTGTAATATCTGATATTTTGAAAATTGAATTTATTGAGACATTTCTTACCGACTGAGCATGGTGAACTCAGCGTCATACTCATCTACTGATTTGGTCCACATTAAACCTTATTGCAGATGGATGAACTGTTGTTCTATATCAAAGCGGGCAGTCTCAGGGAAGTACTTTGCGTCGAACATGTTTCGAAAAGTCTTCCATTTGATGGGTTGATCAAGACGGTTTTCTTCCACCTTCCACCAAACCCGTGCATTGTCTGTGAGCTGTAATTTCGCAACACAGACCCAAGCTATCTCTGGCACTTGTGCCGCTGCCAGATCATCTTCGATGCTCTGAGCCCATTCCTCAGATTCCAGTGGGCTCTCTTTTCCTGAGAACTGTTTGGGGTGCAAAGCTCTGAATTGCTTCACCCCAGGTGCTTCTGCCTCTGGACGGTTCATTAAAAGAGCAGTCTACTGCTGCTGTCCTTCCAGGAGGCTGCGGATCGCCTCAAGCAGAACCGTCTGCTCGTTGATCGGAGCAGGGATGGCAGGTGTGAGTGGTAGTGGTGGAGGTGTGTTGTTGACATTGGTGCTGGAGTTGTTTGGCGAATCCATAACCTTGAATGAAATTTTTTGGGGTTAGGACAGATTCAAAGTATATGAAATGATAAGATTCAAGGAATATGAATTGTAAAGAATGTTTTAGTTGCTAGTTCTTGTGTTATATTGCTTAGGTTTTCCACGCAGAACTGAACTGCATGGTAGGGTTCCATACAGCTCTGGCCTGCATGGTCCGCCAACAAAACCTGTCACGCCCCGCATCGCAGTATACTGGCAGAGGACGTGACGAGGCCGCTACGTATTTACTCTGAAGTATATATGCTAAGCGTATTTAAGCAATATAAAAGAAATATACACAAGAGACAAATGTAATGAACAACAACTTTATTTATTCACATTCTTTTTACAATACATGGAAATGAAAAGCAATGCCTAAACAGTGGCATAACAGAAAAGGAAAATACAGAATGTAAAAGAAAATGTACAAGTGTAACTACAGCTCGGGATCTTCAGTAACTGGTCTAAGTCTTCGGCGCTGGGCTCAATCTCTTGAAGGTCCGAATCACCTGACAACATTCCAAAGAAGAAAGTGAAGGAATGTCGTCAGCGAACAATCGCTCGGTAAGTCCTAAAGATAAGAGAGAAGTAGAATAGACAGAGAGAGAGGGTAACTTTTAAAATTGTATTATATTGTTATATTGTTGTATTTAGTGTTAACGCTGTTGTTTGTAGCTTGGTACAAAAGAATGCCAGTGTATACGAGAAGAGTCTCACTTGCCCCGGAGACTAAGGTATCAGGAACTCAAGGAACCGTTCATGCCATGGTACAACAGCAATGGAATACAGATTAGGTGTCTTATGGTTGCAGTCTCGTGCCACTTCTAACACCTTCCGTACCAATCTACCCCTTAAACCCCGCGATGTCTTAATTGTATTGTTTGTATTGTATTGCAACTTGTATTATCTTGTAATATAGATTGTATAAATGGATGACTTGCCGAAACCATGATATCAGTAAATGGATATAACTGGAGAATCATGTAAATGGAAGTATATCCATGGTTCGGTTCAGTCAATACAGATTGAATAGATTGAACAGATTGATTATATGGATTCATGGATTCATATTGAACTGTAGTTTATACTTGAATCATATTCAAGTCAGCTTATTTATAATGAGACTCAGTCTGAGTCAGAACAATTAGAAAAGAAATTGAAGTCCTGAATTAGGTTTTGGTGATATCGGTAACCGCTGCACATGGACGGCAGGATTTGTGTTTTATTCAAAGACGATTACCGTGTTGATAACACCGTTTCTTAAGTTGTCTACCTTAAATAGGCAAGCACCCACTTCTCCGGCTCCCTGAGGCTCAAGAGGTTGGTCCCGCTTAAACCTATGTTTACTAGGGTCTTTATTGTAAATTATAGAACTTGAGGGGGTTTTATGTAAAAATAATTTGGTATAATTTTCAAAATACACCTCAAGTAATTAATTATCGTCTTTAGAGTTTTCATAGATGTAGATTTTATATATGTGATATTTCTAGTGAATAAAACATAATTTCATAATATATATGGGATTTAATTGTAAAATTGAACTTGTATGAAATTGCATGGTATTTTCATATAAAGTGATTCTTTTGACTTAGAAAATTTGGAATATTTATATTATATCAAAAATAGATATTTTGATGACACACACACACACATATATATTTATAAAAATAATTTTAATTTATTATATTTCTAGAAATCTCATTTTCTTAAGATATTTGTATTTTTAAATCTCTCGAGACCGAATGCTCCTTGCGGAGGTCTGCATCTCGCACTACTAAGCCCGAGGATGTGCGATAATCCGCACCATCCCGAACGGGTTTCTCAAATGAGTTGTAGCGGCGCTTTGCAAAGATTTGTTTAAAATACATAATCTTGTAAAAATGGTTTTTAATACTAAAAGGTATTTATATGTAAAATTGTATGTTCTCGTATTCTATGTTCCCGAAAGGTATCGTGATATGTTGTATATGAGTGTTGTGAAGAGGTAGGTCATTACCTCGTGAACTATCTAAAGGTATATTAAGATTAATGTTGTTTTGTGTCAAAACTAAACTATATGGTATTTTACTGAAAAAGTACGATAAAAATTACAATATGAAATATTTTGCTATGAAACTTGTTCATGATGTTTTGTTAATGTTTAGTAGTCATGATATGAGAGTTTGGTAGTGTTGTCTTTAAGAAAAAGTGAACTTTTTAAGGAAAACCGAATCGGAAGTCGGATTAACTCCGCCTCCGTCGGGTTTTGGAAAAAGAACTTTTTAAAATAGCAAAGGGAAGAGGGAGGTGGGACTTACTGGATTAGAGCTTAGAAAAGAGGAAGGGGAGTGGAAGTAGGTTCCGGTGCGTCGTTTCGTCTCCGGGAGCTCGTAGGGTCGTCGTCGGAATTCGCCGGAGTTTCGCCCTTCGCTAACTCCACTTGCACACAAAGGTTCTTCAAATTTTCTTGAGAGTTTTGGACAGAATTTGTGAGTGAGAGGGTGTGTTTAGGGGTGGTATTTATAGGGTAAAACTAGGGTTAGGTTAGGTGAAAGGGTGTGAAGAAAATGTATTAAATTTTGTATTAAAAATATGGTTTAATGAAGTTTTAAAAAGCTCTGTTAATGTGCAGAATATTTAAAGTGTACAGAGGTTATAAGAAGCCAAAAAGTCACGAATTTCATGATGGCCAAATTGGATATGGCGCGGAATCGGCCGGCGGCGGCTGCCGAGGCGCCGGCCCAATCCGGCCGAGTCAGGGTCGGGCTCGTCGCCACGTGTCCCT
This sequence comes from Agapanthus africanus, assembly GCA_030015575.1. Classification (NCBI taxonomy): domain Eukaryota; kingdom Viridiplantae; phylum Streptophyta; class Magnoliopsida; order Asparagales; family Amaryllidaceae; genus Agapanthus; species Agapanthus africanus. The sequence continues at coordinate 870,240,036 of JASDDO010000024.1, read as the reverse complement.
CATCGATTCGTCTACCCCCTAGGACAGTTTATTTTTAGTGCGACCTTTGATTTTACGGGTTTAGCACGTGTAGACTCTTGGGATTCTAAAAATTTAAATGAAAACAATATTAAAAATAATGTGGGTGGTGGGATTTGAACTCTGGTGCTTTGGTTCAGCAGTGCAAGGTCTTACCAATGAGCTACAGGCTCTTGCTTGTTATTAAAAAGCAAAACAAATTTATAACTTGTGCTCAGGCAAAAACACCCTTTTCTGTATTTTTGAAAAAAGTGTACAGAAAGTTTAGGGTTGTTACATTATGCATTAAGCGTAGTAAGCCGGTATCAGTCAAACCCTTGAGAGAAACACTGGATATTAGTAAAGAACATTCTCAAGTACCTGAGAAGGACTAAAGAGATGTTCTTGGTTTACGGAGGAAAAGACCTCCAGATCGAGGCCTTTGCTGACTCCAGCTTCCAGAGTGACAAGGATGACTCCTAGTCCATGTCAGGTTATGTCTTTACCCTCAATGGAGGGGCAGTCGTTTAGAAGAGTTCCAAGCAGGACACCGTTGCTGACTCGACGATGGAAGCGGAGTATATCGCAGCTTCAGATGCCGCAAAAGAAGCAGTCTGGATAAGGAAGTTCTTAACAGAATTTCAGGTGGTTCCGTCCTTTGTTGATCCAATACCTCTGTATTGTGACAACAACGGGGCTATAGCTTTAGCAAAGGAATCTAGGTCCCATCAGAAGTCCAGACACATCTTGAGGCGATATCACCTGATCAGGGAGATCGTGGTTTGCCGGGAGATCGAGGCGGGGAGAGTTGATACTGAGGAAGACAATGCAGATCCATTCACAAAGGCCATCTCTCAGACGCAGTTCGAGAGGCTATTCGAGATAATAGGTCTGTGATGTGCCAGCACATGGTCTTAGTGCAAGTGGGAGATTGTCAGTGTAATATGCCCTAGAGGCCATTATTATAGTACTAGTTTGTATATTACATTTTGGAAGCTTGGGATATATACACGGATTTATGACAGTCTTGCTCGATATAGTAGTATGCTACTTGGTTTGTATCTATTTTAATATGTGCATATGTTTCTTTTAACGTATCGCTAATACATATTGATAGAGCCCTTAGGATCTTTGCTTGACTACCAGCATTGTGATGGCAGTCACACTAGTGGGGCTGGGTAGTCTACATGCACATCCTTACACAGGTCCCTAGTCGCAGGATTATCGAGACAGGGCATCGATACTTCAGAGTAGACTACTGTATACGCTTCTCATCCTAGGAGGGGAGATGGTCTGTCCCACAGCCATCAGTACGTTGTACTGGAGATAGTATGCAAGTGCTCATTGGGTTATGAGTTACACTGGACGGACTCGTTGGGAACTGCTGGTTGGTAATATACCTATCGTCAGGTAGTAGTTCCCAGGTGACATGAGTACAGCTTAGTCCGTCGACTTGACACTGCTACTTCGCTTCAAGTGTGTTCCCACTGTTCTTAGATTACTACCCTACCATGGCTCTGCTGAGTCGTGCAAACAGGTAGTAGTTGGGTGCAGTCCCGAAGCACTTGGAGGCAGTAGGGTTAGATAGGATTCATCTTTCCCGGTATTGGGGGTTAATATCGCACAGTGTTCGGAAAGCCATTACACAAATTCCCTGGCCTGGGCGAGCGAGATTTTCTGGTAGGGATTCCAGTTGTTTCTCAGGGTGTTTTTGGCCGCACTCCGACACGACTTATTGCACTATTAGGGGTCTGACGCTTGCCGCCCCCTATGACCGATATGCGACACTCTTAGACGAACAGGCCGGACTGTACAGAGATTGTCACAGACAGGCTCAGTAGGAGTTCGGATGAGTTATGCTCATCAGCTTTCTTATCGACATCTACCTGGGGGCCGTTACGTACGACTAGTGCCGCTTGCGGCCTGTGGTTAAACACACTGCTAGCGTAGTGTCGAATCTTTAGAGTCCCACACAGAGGGTTTCCCTGCATCGGGCGAAATATGTAGAGGTCTTATGGTTTTACGACAAGGGTTCGGTCATATACGTGTACGTGTGAACGGATGATGATGCGGATTGATAATACTAGCGGGCTTTGGTTTAAACCAGATCCTAGTATTATACCGATGGATTGTTTTCATCTCTTTTTGTATTCGTATTTTTCGAAATACGGATACGGGTATGTATATACAGACGAGGGGAATTTTTGTAAAATGCTAGATGAAGATGACATGACATAATTGCATTATTCTTTTTAGGTTAAATTAATAATGCATTATGTAATTAGGAAATGAGGTGGATATTGCATGAATTTAGGCATGGCTTCTTTGGACACTTGTTGCCTTTTCAAGCCATGAGTCATTTGTTGAATTCAACTCTATACTAATTATTCATTGTGATTTATCTCATGGATAATAGATAGAGTTCAGTTCACAATAAATGAAGTAAGAGACTCATTTTCTATTTTCATTGCAAGAGCTCACTAACTTTTCCTTCTTCACCTTCATCAACCTCAAAACCCTAGTACACTCATGTGTTGAGTAATCTAGGATAAAAAGAGATAAACCAATCCACTCACACACTCTACATAGTCTAGGTCATCTAGTGTAGCATACTAGAGGTTCTAGTTTCTTCAGTTGTTGAAGAAGGAGCCCGGTACACAAGCTCTCGGGTGGATCATCTTCGATCTAAGAAAACTGACGAGGAGACGACATCCGCACCACTCCAAGGAGCTCGCACAGGTGAGGGGGATAGCGAGGAGAAGAAGGACCGATTACGTGAGGTGTAACTTCTGTTCATGTAGAGTATACTTCATTTACTTTGTGCTAGTTCAGGTTTAGATACGATCTTGGCGGTTTTTCGATGCTACGAAGTATATAATTTTCGTATTTCATAGTTTCCGCCTCCCCGCGATCCCGTGGGGTGCGTAGCATGGACATACAGAACCCGCCGGTACTGACCACACCGGTCAAGGGAAAGCCCCTCATCCAGTGTACAACAGCCCTTGATGGTTCTTTAGGCTCGCTATGGGCACATGAGAACGACTAGGGGAAGAAGAGAGCTCTTTACTATTTGAGTCGAGTTCTTCTGGGGGCAGAAAACAACTACTCCCCCATTGAAAAGCATTGCCTGGCACTGATCTTAGCGATAACGAAGCTTCGACATTATGCCTTGGCACTTGAGGTCCATCTCATATCAAAGGTGGATCCTGTCAAATATTTGATGTAAAGAGCCATACTAACAGGAAGGCTTGCCAAATGGGCCCTCCTCTTGATAGAGTTCTCGATAACGTATCGACCCCTCAAGGCAGTGAAAGGCCAGGCCATCGCCGACTTTCTCGTTGAGCATCCAATACCAGCCGATTCTCGCTTAAATTGTGAATTCCTAGACGAACACGTGTTCGATACAATCGAAGGAGGGAAGGAAGGAAATAATGTCCAATGGGAACTATACTTTGACGGAGCATCTTCCTTGAAAAAGCGAAAGCAAAGCACCCCCATAACCAAAGCTGGGGTGGGTCTTATCTTCGTGACTCCGCAAGGAGGGATAATGCGTTTCGCCATTTCCTTAACAGAGCCGCGGACAAATAATGAGGCTGAGTACGAAGTTTTGATAGCGGGTCTTGAGATTGCTGTCGACATGGGAATCGAAAACCTCCTCATATATGGAGACTCCCAGCCGGTCGTTAGCCAAGTAAATGGCGACTATCAGACGTGCAAACCAGAGTTGATAAAATATGGTAGGAGAGAGCAGCAAATGCTGACAAAAATCCCCTCCTACATCCTGAAAAGCATACCGCGTGCGGAAAATAACAAGGCGGATCTATTAGCCAAGCTTGCTAAGGAGCTGGCTGACGAAAACTTCGATGACGTAAGGATCGTTGTGCAAAGCCACCGGGTTCTTGCACTAGCAGAAATATCTTCAGAGGATTCAATGGAGCCATTTGAAGGAAAAGAAACGACCAAACAAGCGGTCCTCCAAATAAAAGACAAAGAAAAGGTTGAGGATTGGAAGGAAGTCTTCATAGACTACTTCAAATCCCATCGAACGCCAAAAAACACATCTTCAAGACATCAACTCATGAAATGGGCTCTGTCTTTTGCCTTCGTCAATGATACTCTATATAAGAGATCGTTCGACAGTTTGTGGCTAAGGTGCCTAGGACTAGAAGAAGCAAGGAGAGTCGTCCAAGAAACCCACGACGGACTCTGCGGTTCTCATCAAGCCGTGCCAAAGATGAAGCTGAAGATCAAGAGAATGGGTTACTATTGGCCCACAATAATTCAGGACTGCCTCGAATATGCGAAGCAGTGTCACTCATGCCAGATTCACGGGGACTTCATCCACCAGCATCCAAATCCGCTACACCCAACACTGGCTAGTTGGCCGTTCGAAATGCGGGGAACCGATATAGTTTGGCCCATCGAACCAGCGTCATCCAAAGGACATCAGTTCATATTGGCAACAACCGATTACTTCTCTGAGTGGGCAGAGGTAGTACCGCTAAAGAAAGTGAAGACGGAGAACATCCTCTATTTCTTTAGGACACATGTCATCTACCGGTTTGGTACTCCGCGATGGATAATCTCGGATCATGGGCCAGCCTACAGGAACCATAAAATCAGGCGCATCGCAGAACAACACAAAATAGACTAGAGATACTCTTTAGTCTATAATCCCCGAGCTAACGGTCTAGTTGAGGCTTTCAATAAGACCTTGGCGAAGATCATAAAGAAAACGGTGTCCAGAAATAAAAAGGACTGGCATGAGAGACTGCATGAAGCTATCTGGGCTTATCGAACCACGTTCAAAACGGCTATGAATACAACGCCATACGCGTTGGTATTCAGCACGGAAGCGGTACTTCCCTTGGAGATAGAGCTACCCTCTCTACGAGTAGAAGTTCGATACGAGCTGACGGATGAAGAAAATGCCCATCTTCGGCTTGAGGTGCTCGATGCTCTCGATGAAACTCGTCTCATGGCGCAGCAAAACCTGGAAGCTTACAAAGCAAGGATGACGCGCTCATACGAAAGACTAACCAAACCAAGAACATTCCGCCAAGGCGAACTCATGCTGGTTGTCAAAAAACTTATCATCCCCAACCGTGCAAACGGGGAAAATTTTAGCCAAACTATGAGGGCCCGTATATTATAGACAAAGTCTACCAAGGTGGGCCTACTTGCTCATGGATATGCATGGCGAAAGACCCTTCCGGACAATAAACGACCGATTTCTTAAAAAATACTACGCTTGATAAGTCACGACTTAGGTTAATGATAGACGACGACGCTCGTGTCCGCTCGCTATCTTTCTGAGTCAAAACTCTAAAAGTAGTATCCAACAGAATTTCTGCCCCAAACATGATGACAATGGACCGAAATGTCCTTAAACTAACCGTTGCCTCCAAAACGGCGACAACGGATCGTAATGTCCTTAAACTAAAACGTCGCCTTAAACATGGCGATAATGGACCGAGATGTCCCTAAACTAACAACGGACCGTAATGTCCTTAAACTAAAACCTCACCTCAAAAATGGTGATAATGGACTACTACGTCCTTAAACTGGCAATGAACCGAGATGTCCCTAAACTAACAATGGACCGAGATGTCTTTAAACTAACAATAGACCGGAATGTCTTTAGACTAGCGCGCCGTCTCAAACATGGTGCATCGCCCCAAATATGACAATATCCGCCTTTGAGATCTGCATTGTAATCGAAATCTCAACAACAGAAGTTGCAACTCAAGTACTACCGGCTACACAGCTACCGCAGCAATGAAGCCACTTCCCAGGTCCCATTGGCAAACCGATGGGTATAAAAAGGTACGTCCACAAGCAAAATGGGCACGGATGAAAACCCGAAAGGGCGCCGTGAGTAAAACCAGCAGGGCTACCGGCGAGCTTGTGAAAACCCGAAAGGGCGCAATCTCGTTGTTAAAAAAACGGTACGTCCACAAGAAAAATGGGCACGGATGAAAACCCGAAAGGGTGCTGTGAGTAAAAACAGCAGGGCTACCGGCGAGCTTGTAAAAACCCGAAAGGGCGCAATCTCGAAAAATTTTCACTTACGAGATCCTCTCGACTCGTAAAGAGAACTCCCCCTATGAGACCCTCACGGCTCATAGAATTTGAAAGTCTTAAGTTACTGGGATCCAAACCTGTTCTTAAGCCGTCGTATTCCCCAAGTTGCCCTACAGGCGGTTCAATATTGCCCTTGTATACAATCCACGGGCACAAATAAACGATTCCCCCACCATGTTCCACTTATCACGAGGAATGTCCTCATATGGTGAACGACACTTGTAAGTCCTCTCGACTTATAAGGAGAAATACTCTTATGAGATCCTTACGACTTATAAAAGAAAACACCACTTAGAAATCCTCACAACTTCTAAGGAGAACATACACCTACAAGATCCTCACGACTCGTAGGGAGAAATACCTTTATGAGACCATTACGGCTCGTAAAGTCAAAAAGCCTTAGTCAACAGAATCCTAACCCTGTTTGCTAAGCCACCTTTGTTCAAATATGCAAAGACAAATGATGATTTCCTCCTGGCAATATCCCAGTTGTAGCGATGCCGATGTCTAAATCGGTATCAAAATCCAAGTTCTTCCACGTCAAATGATGATTCGCTCCTGACAATATTCCAGTTGCAGCGATGCTGATACCAAGATTGGTATCAGATCTTAAGCTTCATACCTGCAATAAAAATCAGCGAGCAAAAAAATGCATATAAAAATAGCCGAAATGATGGGGCAACTCGCAATAAAAATTAGCGAGTAAAATAATATGTGCATATACATAGCCGAAATGATTGGGCAACTTGCAATAAAAAGCAGCGAGTAAAAAGTAAAAATAGCCAAAATGGTTGGGCAATCGCAACTTTCGTGATATAAAAAGATGAAATAATAGAGCATAGCGGAATGAAATAAAAAATTGAAACGTTTGCCCTGCAGGCGAGTCCACATCAACCCCTGTATACAATCCATGGGCATAAACGAAAAGGGAACCATATTTTCCCACCAGGCTCCGTCAAAGGGAGAGCTAAGTCTTGAAGGTTCACAAAACAACCTAAAGACTATCTTCGACACTCGTCTCGATACAACAGACATAGTATCAACAACGGCGTTTCTTCTCACTCCAGCAGGATGCAGACGCGACGTCAACAAAGACCCCAGGGTCAAAAACAAAACGGAGCAATGGCAAAGTCCCTATTTCCAAGTCTCGACGGTTCACAAACAACCTAGAGACCATCCCGACATTCGTTTTGTTGCAGCAGACGTAGTGTCAACAATGGCGTTTCTTCTCACTCCAGCAGGATGTAGACTCGACGTCAGCAAAAACTCCAGGGTCAAAAACAAAACGGAGCCATTGTAAAGCCCCTAGTTCCAAGTCTCGACGGTTTACAAACAACCTAGAGACTATTCTCGACACTCGTCTCGGTATAGCAGACATAGTGTTAACAACGGCGTTTTTTCTCACTCTAGCAGGATGCAGACGTGATGTCAACAAAGACACCAGGGTCAAAAACAAAACGGAGCCATGGCAAAATCCCCAGTTCCAAGTCTCGACGGTTAACAAACAACCAAGAGACCATCCTGACATTGGTCTTGTTGCAGCAGACGTAGTGTCAACAATGGCGTTTCTTCTCACTCCAGTAGGATGCAGACGCGATGTCAGTAAAGACTCCAGGGTCAAAAACAAAACGGATCCATGGCAAAGCCCCTAGTTTCAAGTCTCGACGGTTCACAAACAACCTAGATACTATCCTCGACACTTGTCTCATTACAACAGATATGGTGTCAATAGCGGCGTTCTTTCTCACTCCAGCAGGATCCAGATGCGACGTCAACAAAGACTCCAGGATCGAAACAAAAAGGAGCCATGGCAAAGACCCTAGTTCCAAGTCTCGACGGTTCACAAACAACCTAGAGACTACCTCGACACTCATCTCGTTACAGCAGACATGGTGTCAGCAGTGGCGTTCCTTCTCACTCCAGCAGGATGCAGACGCGACGTCAACAAAGACCCCAGGGTCAAAAAAAAAACGGAGCCATGGTAAAGTCCTTAGTTCCAAGTCTCAACGGTTCACAAACAACCTAGAGACCATCCTGACATTCGTCTCGTTACAGCAGACAAGGTGTCAACAACGGCGTTCCTTCTCACTCCAGCAGGATGCAGATGCAACGTTAACAAACGACCCCAGGGTCAAAACAAAACGGAGCCATAGCAAAGTCCCTAGTTCCATGTCTCGGCGGTTCACAAAACAACCTAGAGATCACATCGACATTCGCCTCATTACAGCAGACATAATATTGACAAAGGAAGCGAAGGACAAATTCCTAATTTCAGGGTCTTGACGGCGACTCAAGTAAAACCCGAAAGACTATCGGAGATCATCCCATACCAGTGCGGAGTGGTTATGACTCATCGGGGCTCCTAAACTGAGCCTAACCTCAAGTAAAAAGCGGCATGGAAAAATTATTAACGCTTGCTCTTCCGACGGTCAAATTGCCTAGGAAGATTACTTGAAGACGTCTTGTCTAGCCCCCGAAGGGATCAGAGACACGACAGTCGAGGGGCTACTCGAAAAGTAGCGTAAAGACTGTATATCGGGGAATGCATCAGCCAGCGCGACGGTACGACGGATAAAAACCCTAGTACCACAAAACCTAACGGAGCTCTGTCGCAAAGAGTAGGGGTTATCCATGCGTTAGGGTAAGTTTGCCTACAAGCCCAAGTGAGGTAAACTATAAGCTCCGAAATAATTTCATAAACTAGAGACTCCGGGATGAGTGAATAAACTATAAACTCCGAAACGAGTCCATAAACTAGAGACTCCGGGATGAGTGAATAAACTACAAACACCTAAATGAGTATATAAACTACTTCATATCAAATCAAGATATCGAAGAAAAGAGAAATGCCAGTATGAAATAAAATTTGTCTTTTATTCATGAATTTGAGTGAATACAAGATACATTTCATTCAGGAATCAAAATGAATACATGTTATTCATGAATCAGAAGTTTAAGAAATACAATCGGTACAATGAGGGGGGTACAATGACACTTATTAAGGAGGAGGCGTTTTCAACAAACTGACGAACCGCCCGTGCGCTCCACTCAACTCCTTCTCGCGTTCAGCTATGGCGGCCAACTCCGCTTCAATTTGAGCCCGTTGATGCAAGAAGGATGAAAGCTTCTCATCGATTTCCTGCTTGGCAGTTTCGCAATCCCGTGTGACCCGCTCGGTGAAGTCAAGTTTCTGTCTTAGCGCCTGCCCATCCGAAATACATCGTTGGAGGTTTTCAAAAATAAATTTCAGCTGCGCAGCATTCGCTTCAACCTGGGTGCGCAATTGGACGGATTCGCTAGAAGCCGCCTCATGCTCCTTTCGCCTCAGGGCCGCCTCTTTTTCAAAATAATGAATAGAAAAGACACTCTGCTCGACCCACGCAGCCCGTTGAGAGTTCAAAATCAATACCTCAGGAGTGAGATGCTTGAGCTCAATCTCATGCAGGCAAGCCTCGATCTTCCTACAATAATCAACCCAAGAACTAACAAGATCTTCATTATGGAAATTCACGAGCGTCGCCAGCATTGGATTGACTTCGTCGGCAAAATCCATAGCAGTGGTGAGGGCCTCGGCGTCAAGATATTCAATAAACTCGCTTAACATTCGCCGACTATTCACTGCGCCTTTGGAAGATGGGCGTTTAACGAAGGGCCCCGTGGGCGTAGGAATGCGGGACTCAAAAGGAACTGAAGCCGGTGTAATCGCTGTAAAATAAATCACGGTCAGATTTCAACTCGAAAGACAAAGAAAACACCCGAGGGACGGAATCTACCATACCGGCTGTTGAAGGTGGCAAAACAGGGAGCACCGGAGGCATGGCTATTCTTTCGCTTCCTCCTCCGAGCCGCGATACTGTGGTCAATATATGGAAGACTTAGCAACAAGAAGTCTATTCATAAAAAGGAGAAACACTAGGTGAAGAATATACTGACCAATACAGGAAGGTGGAACGACTTCCGATTGGAAAGAAAAATGCGCGTTTAGCACCTAGTATAAGTGGTCGAAAAGTACTACTGGAGAGCCTCGACAATGTATAGTCAATACAGAGAGGATTGTATCCATAGTAAAGCAGCTTAGTGAGAAACCTATACCTTCTAAAATTTGAGGAGACACAGAAGAAAGCGAAGGAACCGTGATCGTTAAAGTGGTGACCGGCGATAATTCTTCAACCGGCACAGCTTCAGGTTTACCGCGCCTATGATCAAGACAAACGAAATATCATTAGAGGGGATTAACAGGATTAAAAACTCAAAGATAATAACCCAAGGAATACATGGCAAGTTAGAAACCGAAACCGGGCCCGAAGCGTCACCAGCTGTGACGGCTTCTTCGGTTTCATTGGGAGAGCAGATTCAACGCCCACAGCTTCATCTCCTGATTCGACAAGGGCTGTCGCAACGCTTGCGTCACCCGCCGATATCAAGAATCCACACGGGGAAAGAGCGGCGGTTGGAATGATCTCAGACTCCAGGGAATGATTGGACGCTTCATGCTCTTTAGTTACCGGCGCTTCACCTGTCCTGCCGTCATCCAAATTTGGTCATGTAAATAAAAATGCGTATGTTAAATAAATAGACAGGAGGGGAAGAGCTGTTATTAAGGACCGTGCATTGTTCTACCTTGAAGTGGTCTTTCACACTCTTCACGAGCTATACGCGCAACCTGTCTATGGGCAATAGACAGGGCAGAAAGAACGTCCACCGAAGGAATGTTAGCAGGCGGAACATTGCTTGAGCCTGCACCTGCGGCCAAGATAGCATCGCGTTCCCTCACTGCGTGCTTTCTGTGCTTCCTCTCAATCTAAGCCGTGAGAACCGACCTCCTTAAGACTTTCGACAAGAGGACATCGTCGTCCGAACCGAGCTCTGCCTCCAGAGCCACTACAGCGTCCATCATCGGCTGCTTCAGCAATGCCTCCTGTGGTGGCCTTGGGAGGGCCGCAACCGTGATTGGTAGTTCTGGAAGCTTTGCTGCATCACCACTTAGGATTGGTACTACACTTGAAACAACTTGGGTTGTGGTAGTTCCTGCAATAAGGTGAAGAAAATGGTTAGATCATGAATAAAAAGAGTAAAGGTGTAATGAAACGAATTATACCAAGGCCCAAAAAAGCACGGAGCCTCTCTTCCTCCTCGAACGTCCTGAGGGAAGCTGTAAGAGTCTCTTCGGCAGAAATACCTGTTGAAGAAGAGAGCGCTAATAAAGCATAATAAGGGGAGAAGGGATAGGTGCAGAAAAATGTAAATGAAGTATACCTGACTCCGCAATAGAAATCAATGTCGCTTCCTTGCGAGCCAGTCGCTCGGAAGCTGCGAGGGCAGCCTGTAGATCAGTATTGGTTGCAGGCATGTTAAACAAACCCTCATTGGTGCCATATTCACACAAGCCCTCACAGTAGGGAGCATGGGTCTTCTGGCCGAATACGACGTCGGCAGAGAATAGAGATTTCTTTCTCTTCTGCGAACTGACACCAACGGCCGACGATAAGAGCTTTCGCTTGACAGTCCTCTTCGGACGGTGGGTTCCGATCTTTGAACCGATACCCGAGTCTGGAGACGCCACTGCTACCGCAGTTGTGGGAACATCCGGTTGAAGCTTCTCAGGGAAATCTCGTGGGACCACGGCCGTAGTGATTCTCTTAAAGATGGACGAACGGTGGTCCGTCGCTTCAAAGGGACCGCTGTATTACCAGCTGGGACGACATCCTTATGATCGAGTAGCAGCCACCTCTCCTCCCTGACAATAGCACCGGTCGCATGCTGGTACTACGCCACGTAAGCGTTCGAAGCTTTCGACACATAGCTCAGCTCGTTGACGAGAAAATGGGACACCGTATTTAATCGCATAAAATGGTGCAGCGTGCTGTGAATACCCTCCTCCGTAGCAGCCGGGTCGACTAAGAATTCCTCGAGAGGAACATCTTGATTATAGCCTAGCTGTTGAGCGAAGCGGTATGGGTTGTGCCTTATGAACAGCACCGAGACGTTCTGTTTAAATACTAGGAAGCCCGGCCTGATAGAGTACATGTGCATAACCTCCCTGGCCCTCAATGCAAAAGCCTCATCCTTAAAAGTATCGTGCAATGATTGGACCACTTTGGTGGATTCTTTGCCGATAGTCAAGACTTTATCGACAAAGGTCAAACTGTCCCCAACCATGTATGGCAGAAGGAGCAATCTCCGAGCCTCTCGCTGTGACGGGTCTGGAGCGGAAGCGTCAACTAGGTACATGACCCGAGGGAAGTTGTAGCTTTCATAGAACTGGGGTCATTTGTGAACGTCAAAGGCACCCAACACGTGCATCTCAATCCATGATGTGAAGTAATGTAATGGAAGATACACGGGCTTTACCCCTGGCTGAGTAGTGTCTGCTGCTAAACTCAGGCCGTGCTATAGATGAGCTAACCCCGCGATTTCAACCGCCATGCGAGTCCCCGCAACAATGCGATGGGACGGATAAAAGACATACGGCTTCATATAGCGAGGGTGCATGGGAAGCGTGAACCAACTCAGCCACAGGCCAATGAACCCCAAAAAGAACGACTCTTCGTCAACACCTGAGGCAGCGATCTCCGCAAAGGGGACAACTGGAGTGTTCGGAATAAAGAAATTCTTTAGATCTGCTTCAGTCGTTGGCAAGTTATCTAAAACAAACCCGAACGGGTCGTCGAGTTTAGCGAATTTTGCGGCCTGCTTAGACAGAACTTCCGGACGAAGAAAGCGGGCGATAAAATCTCCGAAGCTAACCCCATGCCCGCCAGACTCGAGGAATAAATTCTTGGTACATATTCAACACCTTGATCAAGATGGGGAACTGATGTTGAACGACGTTCTCCGGGGTAAGGCCCGTTACCACTGACTTAGTGGCAAAAATGTACTCATCAAGGGGGGGAGGGAGTATCTCCTCATAATGCTCCCCTCTGATGGGTAAGCCGGAGATCTCTGTGAACTCTTCCAATGAAATCAAAACTTCCCGATCTAATAAGAGAAAAGTGTGGGTCGGGATATTCCATTGTTCCAAAAATGACTTGATCCACCATACATGGGGAGCATAGTAATAAAAGAGAGACGCGTAGATTGCGGGATACAACCCGGTCTGCAGCAGCAGCGACTTCTTGGCTGACAGGATATACCAAGCCCACTGTAGGTAGCCGGCCGAATGACTTGGAGTCAATCTAATCATATAAACTTGCCTCTAAGGGCACGACTCGCCTTGACATATGTGTCGTCCCAAAATATCCAAGGCCATCGGTGGCTCTACGGGTATTGATGCCATAGAAAGCTGAAGACGACCTTCCGAGGTCCAGTTGACCTCTTCTATGGCATAAGTTATTTGAGGTAGGTCAGCATAGTGAATAGCTGGGATCGGCTCCGAAGGCGCAGCACAAGAAAAATTGTGCCGACCCCGGATAATCTGACTATACCATGACCTCCACAGGTGAAAAGATTTTTGCTCTGAGTCATGGTCCTTAATAAGCATAAAGACATCCCGATCCACGGGCATGTCGGCAAAGGCTCTCTCTGAACGTACGAAAGCAAAGGAGGAATCGAAAGCCATAGTACATGCACAAAAGGGGAAGGGTTAGCTATCAACACTATGTTCAGGACTTTGACACTCTTTGGTACTTAAAAATTGTACTGCACTGCAGTGCAAAAGAAAGGGACAAGGGGGGCCCATAAAATTAAGGTAACGCCCCATCAATGATGGGGAAGTCACTCATTTAAGAATAGAATCTAAAAGGATTCTCATTTAATGAGAAAACATCATTGGACTCGGGTGTTAAACTCCCTCGAGAGCTGTGCTCTGCAAACAGATTTCAAATCTGTCAAGAAAGTTAAGAAAGGAATAAAATTCCCCAAAAACATTTTAGAGCCAAGCTCTGTAGAACAATGGGATAACATCCCAGAACTTTCAAAAGTAAAGCCAAATCCTAAGTTTTTCAAGATCTGCAAGAAAAATCTTAGAACTCTAAAAGATCTTTATAAAAGGAGAGCAAAGCTTTGATTAACGAGTTAAGAAACCCTAAAATTTTTTTAAGATCTATGATCTAATCATTACAAAGGAAGAGCAAAACTCTGTTAATGAGTTAAAACCGTAGAACATGAAGAGATTCCTTCAAGATTTCGGTCATAATCCTTACCAAATCTTTTGAAAGAGTTCTGACTCTAAGAGAGTTTCCTTGGATAGAGATCTAAGCTCTGGAAAGAGAATTAAATTCTCAGAGAAAGAAGAATAAAGGAAGATGAACAGCAGTCATCACAAGGGCTAAGGCCCGACTTATAGGCACAGGAAGATGGTTCAACTTCTAAGAAGATCCAACGGTGGAAAAGATGCCACCGCTGCACTCACGTGTGAGCCAAGTGAGCGCAACGGTGGGGGGCATTTGTTTCCCCCAATAAAAGAGCAAAGCTTGTTCAAAACTCAAAAGACAGCGCCTCACGTGCCTTCCACGAGGGTGCCGATGCCAAAGTTAAAAACTCTTATATGAGCAGCGCCCGTGTGCAAAGCACACAAAACTCAAGAGGTAGCGCCTCACATGCCCTCCATGAGAGTGCCAGCACCAGAATTAAAAACTCTTATTGGAGCCGCACGTGCTCCTCATATGGGCGCCAATATGCAAAGCACATGAAAGAATTAAAATCTTAATAAGCGCCCACGTGCACAGCACGTAAGCGCCGGCGCCCAGTAGAATTAAATTCTACTCTCTGTTAAACAGAGCCGTTTTGATCCAACGGAGACGATAAATCATCAGGATGCAGAATTAAATTTTGTTTAGAGGAAATATTCCTCAAATCTTTCTAAACAAGAAGGATTGCCCTCTGTAAAATAGAGTATCGTTGAATTAAAAATCCAATGGTGATTGAAGAATCACCGATCTACAGAATAAATTCTGTATGGGTAAATATTTCCCTAATCTTGTTAAAAAAAAGAAGAATACTTTCTGTAAAACAGAAGTCCTTGGATCAAAGATCCAACGGTGGGTAAATCCCTAAAATCAATTAGGATCTCTTAATGAGAGATTTCTTCAACTAATTAACAAACTACCTCTACTATATAAAGGACCCAAGACTTCAAGTCTGAAGAAAAAGAGGGAAAAAAACCCCATAAGCTTCGAAAAAATAAAGCAAAAAGCTTCTAAAAGAGAGAAAGAAGAAGATCCCCCTTCTCAGAAAAAAGCTCTAGGTAAATAAAAAAGAAAAGAGATCAAAGCATCTCGTTTACTTATTGAAAGGTGTAACCCTTTTAAAAGAAAAACTTAGTTCTTTCTCTGGATCTAAGATCCACAAGACAAGTCTCCCACAAGTTGAGAATTTAATTCTCATCGGGACGAACTTACTCTTGGAGATCAAAGATTCAGCCAGGGAATTGAAATCCTTAGAACAAAATATACAAGAAAAAATCAGCGCCCAGCGTCTCACGTGACCCTCATATGGACGCCTCACTAAATGAGGAGTGCTTAGCACTCAGTGATTGGCACTCGGCGCCCAGCGCCCCACGTGCCTCTCATGTGGACGCCTCAGAAAAAGGAGTGCTTAGCACTCAGCGCCCAGCGCCCGCATGCTTCTCACGTGGGCGCTATAAAATAAATAAGTCTTAGCACTCAGTGAGCAGCGCCCAGCGCCTCATGCGTCCCTCATGTGGGCGCGACAGAATAAAAGTGGTTGACATTCACTAGGCAGCGCCTGGCGCCTTACGTGCTTCGCACGTGGGTGCCATAAAGAGAGTTCAACACTCCATAAAGAGACAAAAAGGGTAAATTGTTTAACACTTATTAGGAAAATCCCCATGACTGAAAACCCCACATGGTTATGCGTGAGCATTGGAACCTACATAAGTGCTCAGCACTTTTTACATAAAAAGAGGGACTGAGCCCAAACAAGTGCTTAGCACTCCTTTTCAAATAAAAAGAAAACTGAGTGGACCAAGCGCAAGTTGGCTAAGTCCCTAACCCAGATCAACCGAGTCCATGGGTTCATTATTTCCTAAACCGATCTCAGTCCCAAATACGACTAATGATCCACGGGTTTTCCATTAATCCCTTTTCCCTCAAGCACGGGAATTGGTTCAAGGGTACATCTCTCTACACCCCTGATGCATGCCGTTGTAATTCCTCAACATCTTCAGACAGGTGGTGGGTCCCGACAGCCAACTGCTTTTTGGTGCATTTCCTAACTGACGTGTGATCAGTCGAAAATACTGCAATTTTAACACGGCAATTTCCCTATTATTTGCACTCACTTAGAAGTGTTCGGTACTCATATTTCACATATTAGCAAATCAGTCGTTAAATATCAGATTGCATGTGTTAGATTCTAAAACCGACATTTCTAAGAAAATTGACTGCATTTCATGGCATCGCATCATCTCTATATTGCGCAACACTTGTCTTGAGAAATTGTGCAGGAAAATCCGGAAGAAAAGCCAAAATTGTCATTTTGCTGATCAAACATTACGCCAACTCAAAGACCTGAGAACTGGTAGAAATAAAGAAGGCCAAATAAAATTCAACACATCAAAACAAGGCCCAAATATTATATAAGGAATTACCAGAAAAGACTAAAGCCCAAGGCCCTTGAAGCGCCGCGGATCCGCGGCGGGAGCCTGCTTGAGCCGCGGATCCGCTGCAGTCTTGACACTTCAGCACATATTTTTCAGTGCACAATTCATCTCTCGAGGCCCACATTCATTTCACATGCTTCAAATTCCAGAATTCTCTTGAAGCTTCTACCAGATCAGCAAAGATCATTAAGCATGCTAATCTTGATTAAGCTCTTAACAAACTATTTCTAGAAGCTCCCTCCTAACTAATCACATCTAGAAGCTTCTCCTCAACAAACTTTTGGAGGGAAATTCAAATTTCCTCAACAAACTTTTGGAGGGAAACTTAAAATTTAAATCCTAGATCTAGGGTTTTGATGTCTATAAATAGAAGCCTAGACCTAGGGTTAAGGGCTAATCAATTAGATCCTAAATCAATCTTAAGTAGTTCCTTAATCTCTAATCTTTACTCTCTCATCTTCTTCCACAAGTCTAGTGACAAGACTTGTGCGAAACCCTAACCTTAATTCCACTCCAAATTAAAGATCCCAATTACCAATCAAGCGAGAAGCCCTTCAACCTTTTCGGAGCGGAGCCGATCTTCAACCGAGCAAGCGATCCAAGCCGATCCGCGACTCACGGAGACGAGCGAAGCCAAATCGACGATCGAGTTCTTCCTCTTGTAGTTCTTGAGCGAATGTAATGAAATTGTTGATATAAATAAAAGGTGAAATTCTTTAATCTTGCTTTCTTTAAATTCTTGCATCATGATTCGATCTCAATTTGTAATTGTAGTTCTTGTTGTGATGTTCGAGTAAAACTCCGCTCGTAAAGGAGTCGAGACGACCAATAGAATGTGATGTAACAAATCTTAATACGATTCTTGAGTCCTACGAGCTTTGTAAACCCTAGCAAGTTCAAGAATCGATGACCTAGTTTCGTTGCGATGCTTTCTTGATTGTGATCCCTCGAAATTAGGGATTTACGATCGTTTCTTGAATTTACTAGAGGCTAGAATGTGAATGATATCGACGAAAGAACAAGGGATAAGATGAAACCCTAGTTTCATAAGAAATCCCTAATTCTCGATCGATCATCATCGATCTAGTATCAATTCATCGAAGGATAAGAATACGTAATTGTAAGATTACATCACATCTATAGATCCGATCGATTCCTACGAGCCTCATTTCGATTCTTGATATTTGGTTGGAAAAATCATCACAAACATCTCAATTCTTGATTTTATCTTTTCTTGTTATTAGATCTAGATTTTCTAATTCTTGAACTTCAAATACAAATCATGAATTGTTTTGTTTTCTTTCCTTTAAAATTTCAACTCATCTAAATTGAAAGACGAACGATTACACTTTCCCTGTGGACGATCCGCACTTACTAACGCGCTACAACCGACACCGTTATTGATTGTGGTCAAATATTTTTGGTTGTGATTTCTTTACAATTTTCATACTACACAATCCGAAATCGTATCAATTAAATGGCGCCGTTGCCGGGGATAGTGCGCTAATTGTTTGTCTTTTGAAATTTGAGTTGAAAGATTTATTCCATTACAATTTTTAGATCAAAATTCGCGTAAACCCTAAACGATTTGTTGTGGTTTATTGCGAGGAAATCTGGAGCTTGCTGTGAAATTGGAATAATTTTTGGAGTATTCCAGAGGACAAGGGAAGTGAACAGGGACATTCTCTGAAAATTTTATGCAGTGTTCTTTTGAAACGACCGCGGAAGGGCAGCATTAGCCAAGAATTGCCGCGGAACCGCGGCTTTATAGAGTGATCTCTGTAAAAATTTTCCTCAGGTACATTCTATCCTTCTTCTCTCTCCTCTTTTTGGCTCCAACTAACAAATTTCTACAGGCTTCTTTGCAAATAATCGCAGCGCCACAAAAGCAAAAATAAATTGTGCGTGTTTTGATTTTTGTGATTGTTTGCATAATTAATACGGACATTAAGGGGCAAAGACCAAATCCAGATTAGGTGGGGAGTTCATTACCCTTCCTAGGCCCCGAAAATCACAAAACTTGCTTCATCATTTACCCTCATTAACTAAAAAATATCTAGAGATGACTCTAAGGACCGTCGCGCTCACTTAGGACAAGAGAAGGCCGTGGGTAATTCATTGCTTATCCGCGTTTTCTTGTGGTGTCTAAGGCAAGTGTGTCGAAGGCTAGTGGTTATTAATTAGGCCCACTACTTACGTAGTGGAGTACCATCCCACTTATCTGGCACTTACCTGACCACAAGGGGACAAAGAGGCAGTGGAGAATTCTATCCCGCGACTTGTCTTTTGGAAGTTAGGAGCGGTCTAGAGCCGGACCTAGGTGACCACTAGATTCTAGGGTTTTACTTGCTGCATTTGTTGTGTCGCATCATCATTTTTTCAAAAATCCGTCCCTTTTTCAAAGCAAACATCGCATACATCATTTCCCCTAATTATAAGTCACGCTGCCACTTGTACTAACCCATTTTAGTGCAAGATAGGCTGGACAACGGGATTCTAGTGCCTGTTTGTCCGCGTCCCCTGATCGACCCAAAAGTCGGTATTTCTACGTTTACCTTTTCTTTACCCACCACCACACCCACAGCGATGGATCCGACTCCATCAAACTTCTTTACCACTACTCTGCCGCCGTCCGTTGGTGCGCAGAAAACACCTCGCATCTCTCTCCAAGAGAGGTGCTATCCTACACGAGGCCCTCTTTCCACCTGTCTTTCCATTCCACCAGCCAACGGGGAAAATTTTCAAATAAAACCCCAATACATCAACCTTCTACCAAAATTTCACGGTCTCGAGTATGAAGACGCATACGTGTTTATCACGAAATTTGAAAATGTATGAGCAATGATGGGTACCTCACAGCGGTCTGTGGATGCTTTGCGTCTACGTCTTCTCCCATTTACCTTGTGCGATTTAGCCGAGAAGTGGCTATATAACACTACCACATATTCCATTTCAAATTGGGACGAATTCGTCAAAGCATTCCATAAGAAATTTTACCCACATCACAAAACAGCTCGAGTCCGTAGCGAAATCTATCAATTCACCCAGCTTCCAGATGAAACATTTTCAAAATGTCTTGAACGTTTCAAGGATCTGTTAGTCCAATGTCCACATCACGGCATTCCGAGATCGGAATTATGCCGAATCATTTATGAGGGCATTAATCCTAACACAAGACAGACCCTTGAATTAATGTGTCAAGGCAATTTCATGACCAAAGATGATTGGGAAGCATGGAAATTTCTAGAAGATTTCGCTGAAAAATCTTTACAGAGGGAGGGTGTGAGTCAATTGTCTAGGGCTGTCAATAACCAATCGGATGTTTCCATAGGAGTTAGAGCTGAAATTTCATCTATGCAAAAGAAACTCGAGACTATGGAAAACAAATTTTTAGCTGCCGCCCTAAATCAAATGTCACTCTACAAAACTGTATGTGGATGCTGTTCTGATCCATCACATCTCACAGAAGAATGTCCACAAAATTCTCCGTTTCAAGGTCATATCAATTCTGCCTTTCAAAGACCTAGGAACGACCCATTTTCTTTCACATATAATCAAGGTTGGAGGAATCACCCTAAATTTGCTTGGAACCAATCACAATCCCAAAACACGGTTCCAACCAAAAACAATTTCCAAAGGGTCCCTCCACCACAACAGCAACCACCACTTCAATTGAGTCAGCACCCCTTCCAAGCACATAACTTCCAAAATCCGTCCAACACTTTTGCACCACATGAAAACTTTTTGCAATTGACCGGTACAGATAACACCTCTGCACTAGCACAAACCTTGGATACTTTCATGAAACAATCCATCCAAGGGATGGCAAGTTTGCAATCTTCCGTCGAGAATGTAATGAAGATCATTTTCTCTCAAAATGAGAATATTAAATCGATGGAAGAAGAAATTGCATGATTAAAAGCCGAAATGAGTGCAAGAGAGAAAGGGAAACATCCAGCTCAACCTTTACCCAATCCTGACTATTCACATCATGTGGATGCAATCACGTTGAGATCTGGAAGAGTGCTTGACACTCACGTTGGGGAAGAGTTTGATGATACTGACAAATCAATCAATAATACCCCGGCTGAGACCTTTCCTCACACACATACTTCTACTTCTGATCCTTGTTCTTCTACCCCACCACCTTCTTGCGAGCTTATTCTTCATTTCCCTCAAGGCTCGCCACCTCAGCCCATCTCTTCTTGTTCTCCACAGACGTTCCCCACTCCTCTTTTGGGATCATGTCTACCCCCACTTCCTTCTCCTATGATGGACCCAGCGCTTATTGCTAAAACACCTTATCCTAATCGGTTAAGGGCAAACACACCGAGTCCACATATGGAGAAGATTATGAACATTTTTAAGCAACTTAAAATCAACATCCCTCTCCTAGATGCCATCCAAAAAGTTCCGTCCTATGCAAAAACTCCTAAGAACTTGTGCACTAGGAAGAGGAAGACTCAAGTGCCCAAGAAGATATTCATGGCAAAGAGTGTAGACACGGCTTTCCCCCAACAATTACCGAGGAAACGTAAGGATCCTGGATATCCTAAGATTTCCATTTCTATTGTGGAAAAACACATTAACCGTGCTCTACTAGACCTTGGCGCTAGTGTTAACTTGCTTCCATACTCAGTCTATGAGCAGTTAGGGATCGGAGAGTTGAAGCCAACCCATTGCACTCTCCAGATGGCTGACCGATCAATCACCAAACCTAGGGGTGAACTGGAGGATGTGTTAATAAAAATCGGGGAATTTATATTCTCGGTATATTTTATTGTAATTGATACACAGCCTATAGCGAACCCACGGAATCAAATTTCGGTGATTTTAGGTCGCCCCTTTTTGGCCACTTCCAATGCAATAATCAACTGTCGTAATGGTTCTATGACCCTATCTTTCGGGAATAGGTCAATAGAGCTGAAAATTTACAAGTTGGGAAGTGTACCCTCCGAACCTACTGCTCAGCTCTGTTCGACTTAATGGATGTCGACAGCAGCGAATTTGATGATCCTCCTGATACCGATCTTGACTCTTTTCATACGTTATTGTTTGACCCAACTATGTATCATACACATACGGACTCTTCTACTAAGATGTCCGGGTCAACAATTAACACGGATTATGAACTGTTCTTAGAGTCTGAAGATCACCCCGCACTTTGTGATGACATTATTCATCGGGGTATTGATGGAACTTTTGAGGAGATCTTCGCTGCTGAACTCGCATTTTTGAATGACACGGGTGTTGAGATGAATCCACATCCAATCAATGAAATTGAACCTCCACCCCTTCTTCTGAACAATAAAAAGAATGCGAGTAATCCATCATATTCCCTGCATCGTCTCTCCAAAATGAGACGCACACACATTCTATTCCACCACTTAACCTTTCCCCACTTCTTCTTCCACCAACCAGAGCACTGCATTGATAAAATTTTTGAATGGTTGGTGTTAACTTTCGGTCTTTGCAAACCTTGGCATCGACCAATGGTTCTTGATCCCCTCATGTGATTTTCAAACATTAACATTGCATAACTCAAGTTTGGGGGGGGGGCATTTTTTCTGGCTCTTGAAAAGAAAATTTTTACAAAATGATGAGCCAAGAATAAGTTTGGGGGAGGATCTTCACTTATATATTTTTCCCCTACTAATAAATTCCTCCCAGGCTTACAGGTTCTTGAGATCTAGCAGAAGGCAATAGTAAGGACACTGTTGAAAACAAGTTTGGAGGAGTTTTGTGCTTATTTTTGCATCATTTGCATAAGCACAAAACATTTTTTTCGAAAACCCATAAAAATTTAAAAATTTTCAAAAATGCAAAAATATTTTTGTACATAAATAAGATAATAAAAGATTAGATAGTGAAAAATTACATCCATGAGATTAGAAAAATTTAAGAAAACTAAGAAAATTAGAAGTTTTCTTATACTAACTAGTAATTAGTAGTTATGAGCCGTTGTCCCAAGGGTTAGTACGATGAAGGAAGTCACTAATCTGAGGATAAAAATAAGTCTGAAATATAGTTTCTATTCTGGAAGCCAAACATTTTGAACGTTGATACCCTGCTATTCGCACTTACACACGTCTTGAAGCCCGGGATAGAAGAGGATACCTTGAAATGCTCTTGTCTTAAAGCCGATGTATGAAGGAAATAAAAAAAAAGTGAATAAAAAAATATATATAAAATGGTGAGAAAAATGGACACTGGTTTTGTTATCACCGAGGGCAATAAAAAATATATAGCGAGGGTGCCTCTTCACCTAGTGCCCTAAGGCCAACTGGTCTGGGAGTCACTGCTATGCCTTAGGTGGTGCAAGACGAGGAAAATACACCAAATAAGCAAGCACATGAGTAATCGGTCGGTTAGTACCTCAAGAAGTATTAACGGTCGCATGAAAGTGTGTGAGCAAATCTCATCTAAACATTCATTAATCAAAAAGTACCGAGGCTGATGGGCAAGAGTATGATAGCTTGAATTGAATTCTCCGGGTGTAGAGATGTATTTACACACACGCAGGGTGATATGATCGATGTTTGGAAGAAAGATACGAATGAAGAATAAGACGATGTTTTATTGAGGGAGGACGTGATTTCTAACATCTTTTCATGACCATTAAGATAGGGCTCATGACAACCGAAAAGCTAGCTTAGTTGGAAACCCTAATTTTCAAAGTCTTTCTTTTACAATTCTTTTTTTTAAATGTAATATTCATGATCTTCCTTTTATTATTGGATTTTGTGGGTGCAATCCGCTGAAAACCCTCAGGAGACAACATTCCTCCTACTAGGGACACCTAGAGGTTTAAAGGCTTGTTGCACATGCTCAGTGCAATCGTGTTGCCTACGAAAGTGTGCTAGTTAGTTTTTCTCTTTCCTTATTTTCTCCTTCTCTTTTTAATAAAAAAGTTCGCTCGAGACGATCGAAAATAAGTTTGGGGGAATTTGATCAATCGAAAATACTGCAATTTTAACACGGCAATTTCCCTATCATTTGCACTCATTTAGAAGTGTTCGGTATTCATATTTCACATATTAGCAAATCAGTCGTTAAATATCAGATTGCATGTGTTAGATTCTAAAATCGACATTTCTAAGGAAATTGACTGCATTTCATGGCATCGCATCATCTCTATATTGCGCAACACTTGTCTTGAGAAATTCTGCAGGAAAATCCGGAAGAAAAGCCAAAATTGTCATTTTGCTGATCAAACATTACGCCAACTCAAAGACCTGAGAACTGGTAGCAATACAGAAGGCCAAATAAAATTCAACACATCAAAACAAGGCCCAAATATTATATAAGGAATTACCAGAAAAGGCTAAAGCCCAAGTCCCTTGAAGCGCCGCGGATCCGCGGCGGGAGGCTGCTTGAGCCGCGGATCCGCCGCAGTCTTGACACTTCAGCACATATTTTTCAGTGCACAATTCATCTCTCGAGGCTCACATTCATTTCACATGCTTCAAATTCCAGAATTCTCTCGAAACTTCTACCAGATCAGTAAAGATCATTAAGCATGCTAATCTTGATTAAGCTCCTAACAAACTATTTCTAGAAGCTCCCTACTAACTAATCACATCTAGAAGCTTCTCCTTAACAAACTTT
This sequence comes from Agapanthus africanus, assembly GCA_030015575.1. Lineage (NCBI taxonomy): Eukaryota > Viridiplantae > Streptophyta > Magnoliopsida > Asparagales > Amaryllidaceae > Agapanthus > Agapanthus africanus. The sequence goes on along the minus strand of JASDDO010000024.1, from coordinate 870,215,786 downwards.
TGGAGGGAAATTCAAATTTCCTCAACAAACTTTTGGAGGGAAACTTAAAATTTAAATCCTAGATCTAGGGTTTTGATATCTATAAACAGAAGCCTAGACCTAGGGTTAAGGGCTAATCAATTAGATCCTAAATCAATCTTAAGTAGTTCCTTAATCTCTAATCTTTACTCTCTCATCTTCTTCCACAAGTCTAGTGATAAGACTTGTGTGAAACCCTAACCTTAATTCCACTCCAAATTCAAGATCCTGAGTACCAATAAAGCGAGAAGCCCTTCAACCTTTTAGGAGCGGAGCCGATCTTCAACCGAGCAAGCGACCCAAGTCGATCCGCGACTCACGGAGACGAGCGAAGCCAAATCGACGATCGAGTTCTTCCTCTTGTAGTTCTTGAGCGAATGTAATGAAATTGTTGATATAAATAAAAGGTGAAATTCTTTAATCTTACTTTCTTTAAATTCTTGCTTCATGATTCGATCTCAATTTGTAATTGTAGTTCTTGTTGTGATGTTCGAGTAAAACTCCGCTCGTAAAGGAGTCGAGACGACCAATAGAATGATGATGTAATAAATCTTAATACGATTATTGAGTCCTACGAGCTTTGTAAACCCTAGCAAGTTCAAGAATCGATGACCTAGTTTCGTTGCGATGCATTCTTGATTGTGATCGCTCGAAATTAGGGATCTACGATCGTTTCTTGAATTTACTAGAGGCTAGAATGTGAATGATATCGACGAAAGAACAAGGGATAAGATGAAACCCTAGTTTCATAAGAAATCCCTAATTCTCGATCGATCATCATCGATCTAGTATCAATTCATCGAAGGATAAGAATACGTAATTGTAAGATTACATCACATCTATAGATCCGATCGATTCCTACGAGCCTCATTTCGATTCTTGATATTTTGTTGGAAAAATCATCACAAATATCTCAATTCTTGATTTTATCTTTTCTTGTTATTAGATCTAGATTTTCTAATTCTTGAACTTCAAATACAAATCTTGAATTGTTTTGTTTTCTTTCCTTTAAAATTTCAACTCATCTAAATTGAAAGACGAACGATTACACTTTCCCTGTGGACGATCCGCACTTACTAACGCGCTACAACCGACACCGTTATTGATTATGGTCAAATAATTTTGGTTGTGATTTCTTTACAATTTTCATACTACACAATCCGAAATCGTATCAATCAAATGGCGTCGTTGCCGGGGATAGTGCGCTGATTGTTTGTCTTTTGAAATTTGAGTTGAAAGATTTATTCCATTACAATTTTTAGATCAAAATTCGCGTAAATCCTAAACGATTTGTTGTGGTTTATTGCGAGGAAATCTGGAGCTTGCTGTGAAATTGGAATAATTTTTGGAGTATTCCAGAGGACAAGGGAAGTGAACAGGGACATTCTCTGAAAATTTTATGCAGTGTTCCTTTGAAACGACCGCGGAAGGGCGGCATTAGCCAAGAATTGCCGCGGAACCGCGGCTTTATAGAGTGATCTCTGTAAAAAATTTTCTCAAGTACATTCTATCCTTCTTCTCTCTCCTCTTTTTGGCTCTAACTAACAAATTTCTGCAGGCTTCTTTGCAAATAATCGCAGCGCCGCAAAAGCAAAAATAAATTGTGCGTGTTTTGATTTTTGTGGTTGTTTGTATAATTAATACGGACATTAAGGGGCAAAGACCAAATCCAGATTAGGTGGGGAGTTCATTACCCTTCCTAGGCCCCGTAAATCACAAAACTTGCATCCGCATTTACCCTCATTAACTAAAAAATTTCTAGAGATGACTCTAAGGACCGTCGCGCTCACTTAGGACAAGAGAAGGCCGTGGGTAATTCATTGCTTATCCGCGTTTTCTTGTGCTGCCTAAGGCAAGTGTGTCGAAGGCTAGTGGTTATTAATTAGGCCCACTACTTACGTAGTGGAGTATCTTCCCACTTACCTGGCACTTACCTGGCCATAGGGGGACAAAGAGGCAGTGGAGGATTCTATCCTGCGACTTGTCTTTTGGCAGTTAGGAGCGGTCTAGAGCCGGACCTAGGTGACCACTAGATTCTAGGGTTTTGCTTGCTACATTTGTTGTGTCGCATCATCATTTTTTCAAAAATCCGTCCTTTTTTCAAAGAAAACACCGCATACATCATTTTCCCTAATTATAAGTCACGCTGCCACTTGTACTAACCCTTTTTAATGCAAGATAGACTGGACAACGGGATTCTAGTGCCTGTTTGTCCGCGTCCCCCGATCAACCCAAAAGTCGGTATCTCTACGTTTACCTTTTCTTTACCCACCACCACATCCACAGCGATGGATCCGACTCCATCGAACTTCTTTATCACTACTCTGCCGCCGTCCGTTGGTGCACAGAATCCATCCCGCATCTCTCTCCAAGAGAGGTGCTATCCTACACGAGGCCATCTTTCTACCTCTCTTTCCATTCCACCAGCCAACGGGGAAATTTTTCAAATAAAACCCCAATACATCAACCTTCTACCAAAATTTCACGGTCTCGAGTCTGAAGATGCATACGTGTTTATCACGAAATTTGAAAATGTATGCGCAATGATGGATACCTCACAGCTGTCTGTGGATGCTTTGCGTCTTCGTCTTCTCCTATTTATCTTGTGCGATTTAGCTGAGAAGTGGCTAAATAACACTACCGCACATTCCATTTCAAATTGGGACGAATTCGTCAAAGCATTCCTTAAGAAATTTTACCCAAACAGCTCGAGTCCGTAGCGAAATCTATCAATTCACCCAGCTTTCAAATGAAACATTTTCAAAATGTCTTGAACGTTTCAAGGATCTGTTAGTCCAATGTCCACATCCCGGCATTCCGAGATGGGAATTATGCCGAATCATTTATGAGGGCATTAATCCTAACACAAGACAGACCCTTGAATTAATGTGTCAAGGCAATTTCATGACCAAAGATGATTGGGAAGCCTGGAAATTTCTAGAAGATTTCGTTGAAAAATCTTTACAGTGGGAGGGTGTGAGTCAATCATCTAGGGCTGGCAATAACCAATCGGATGTTTCCATAGGAGTTAGAGCTGAAATTTCAGCTATGCAAAAGAAACTCGAGACTATGGAAAACAAATTTTTAGCTGCCGCCCTAAATCAAATGTCACTCTCCAAAACTGTATGTGGATGCTGTTCTGATCCATCACATCTCACGGAAGAATGTCCACGAAATTCTCCATTTCAAGGTCATATCAATTCTGCCTTTCAAAGACCTAGGAACGACCCATTTTCTTCCACATATAATCAAGGTTGGAGGAATCACCCTAACTTTGCTTGGAACCAATCACAATCTCAAAACACGGTTCCAACCCAAAACAATTTCCAAAGGGTCCCTCCACCACAACAGCAACCACCACTTCAATTGAGTCAGCACCCCTTCCAAGCACATAACTTCCAAAATCCGGCCAACACTTTTGCACCACATGAAAACTTTTTGCAATTGACCGGTACAGATAACACCTTTGCACTAGCACAAACCTTGGATACTTTCATGTAACAATCCATCCAAGGGATGACAAGTTTGCAATCTTCCATCGAGAATGTAATGAAGATCATTATCTCTCAAAATGAGAATATTAAATCGATGGAAGAAGAAATTGCACGATTAAAAGCCGAAATGAGTGCAAGAGAGAAAGGGAAACTTCCAGCTCAACCTTTACCCAATCCTGGCTATTCACATCATGTGGATGCAATCACGTTGAGATCTGGAAGAGTGCTTGACACTCACGTTAGGGAAGAGTTTGATGATACTGACAAATCAATCAATAATACCCCGGCTGAGACCTTTCCTCACACACACACTTCTACTTCTGATCCTTATTCTTCTACCCCACCACCTTCTTGCGAACCTATTCTTCATTTCCCTCAATGCTCCCCACCTCAGCCCATCTCTTCTAGTTCTCCACAGACGATCCCTACTCTTCTTTTGGGATCATGTCTACCCCCACTTCCTTCTCCTATGATGGACCCAGCGCTTATTGCTAAAGCACCTTATCCTAATCGGTTAAGGGCAAACATACCGAGTCCACATATGGAGAAGATTATGAACATTTTTAAGCAAGTTAATATCAACATCCCTTTCCTAGATGCCATCCAACAAGTTCCGTCCTATGCGAAAACTCTTAAGAACTTGTGCACTAGGAAGAGGAAGACTCAAGTGCCCAAGAAGATATTCATGGCAAAAACTGTAGACACGGCTTTCCCCCAAGAATTACCGAGGAAACGTAAGGATCCTGGATATCCTACGATTTCCATTTCTATTGGGGAAAAACACATTAACCGTCCTCTACTAGACCTTGGCGCTAGTGTTAACTTGCTTCCATACTCAGTCTATGAGCAGTTAGGGATCGGAGAGTTGAAGCCAACCCATTGCACTCTCCAGATGGCTGACCGATCAATCACCAAACCTAGGGGTGAACTGGAGGATGTGTTAATAAAAATCGGGGAATTTATATTCCCGGTAGATTTTATTGTAATTGATACACAGCCTGTAGCGAACCCACGGAATCAAATTCCGGTGATTTTAGGTTGCCCCTTTTTGGCCACTTCCAATGCAATAATCAACTGTCGTAATGGTTCTATGACCCTATCTTTCGGGAATAAGTCAATAGAGCTGAACATTTACAAGTTGGGAAGTGTACCCTCCGAACCTACTGCTCAGGTCTGTTCTATCGACTTAATGGATGTCGACAGCAGCGAATTTGATGATCCTCCTGATACCGATCTTGACTCTTTTCATACGTTATTGTTTGACCCAACTATGTATCATACACATACGGACTCTTCCACTGAGATGTCCGGGTCAACAATTAACACGGATTATGAACTGTTCTTAGAGTCTGAAGATCACACCGCACTTTGTGATGACATTATTCATCGGGGTATTGATGGAACTTTTGAGGAGATCTTCACTGATGAACTCGCATTTTTGAATGACATGGGTGTTGAGATGAATCCACATCCAATCAATGAAATTGAACCTCCACCCCTTCTTCTTAACTGTAAAAAGAATGCGAGTAATCCATCATATTCGCTGCATCGTCTCTCCAAAATGAGATGCACACACATTCTATTCCACCATTTAACCTTTCCCCACTTCTTCTTCCACCAACCAGAGCACTGCATTGATAAAATTTTTGAATGGTTGGTGTTAACTTTCGGTCTTTACAAAGCTTGGAATCGACTATTGGTTCTTGACCCCCTCATGTGATTTTCAAAGATTAAAATTGCATAACTCAAGTTTGGGGGGGGACATTTTTTCTGGCTCTTGAAAAGAAAATTTTTACAAAATGATGAGCCAAGAATAAGTTTGGGGGAGGATCTTCACTTATATATTTTGCCCCCACTAATAAATTCCTCCCAGGCTTACAGGTTCTTGAGATATAGCAGAAGGCAACAGTGAAGACACTGTTGAAAACAAGTTTGGGGGAGGTTTGTGCTTATTTTCGCATCATTTGCATATCATTTGCATAAGCACAAAACATTTTTATCGAAAACCCATAAAAATTTAAAAATTTTCAAAACTATAAAAATATTTTTGTGCATAAATAAGATAATAAAAGATTAGATAGTGAAAAATTACATCCATGAGATTAGAAAAATTTAAGAAAACTAAGAAAATTAGAAGTTTTCTTATACGAACTAGTAATAAGTAGTTATGAGCCGTTGTTCCAAGGGTTAGTAAGATGAAGGAAGTCACTAATCTGAGGATAAAAATAAATCTGAAAAATAGTTTCTATTCTGGAAGCCAAACATTTTGAACGTTGATACCTTGCTATTCGCACTTACACACGTCTTGAAGCCCGGGATAGTAGAGGATACCTTGAAATGCTCTTTTCTTAAAGCTGATGTATGAAGGAAATAAAAAAAAAAGTGAATAAAAAAATATATATAAAATGGTGAGAAAAATGGACACTGGTTTTTTAATCACCGAGGGCAATAAAAAAAATATATAGCGAGGGTGCCTCTTCACCTAGTGCCCTAAGGCCAACTGGTCTGGGAGTCACTGCTATGCCTTAGGTGGTGCAAGACGAGAAAAATACACCAAATAAGCATGCATATGAGTAATCAGTCGGTTAGTACCTCAAGAAGTATTAACGGTCGTATGAAAGTGTGTGAGCAAATCTCATCTAAACATTCATTAATCAAAAAGTACCGAGGCTGATGGGCAAGAGTATGATAGCTTGAATTGAATTCTCCGGATGTAGAGATGTCTTTACACACACGCAGGGTGATATGATCGATGCTTGGAAGAAAGATAGGAATGAAGAATAAGACGATGTTTTATTGAGGGAGGACGTGATTTCTAACATCTTTTCATGACTATTAAGATAGGACTCATGACAACCGAAAAGCTAGCTTAGTTGGAATCCCTAATTTCCAAAGTCTTTCTTTTACAATTCTTTTCTTTAAATGTAATATTCATGATCTTCCTTTTATTATTGGATTTTGTGGGTGCAATCCGCTGAAAACCCTCAGGAGACAACACTCCTCCTACTAGGGACACCTAGAGGTTTAAAGGCTTGTTGCAATGCTCAGTACAATCGTGTTGCCTACGAAAGTGTGCTAATTAGTTTTTCTCTTTCTTTATTTTCTCCTTCTTTTTTTAATAAAAAAGTTCGCTCGAGACGATCGAAAATAAGTTTGGGTGAATTTGATCAGTCGAAAATACTGCAATTTTAACACGGCAATTTCCCTATCATTTGCACTCATTTAGAAGTGTTCGGTATTCATATTTCACATATTAGCAAATCAGTCGTTAAATATCAGATTGCATGTGTTAGATTCTAAAACCGACATTTCTAAGGAAATTGACTGTATTTCATGGCATCGCATCATCTCTATATTGCGCAACACTTGTCTTGAGAAATTGTGCAGGAAAATCCGGAAGAAAAGCCAAAATTGTCATTTTGCTGATCAAACATTACGCCAACTCAAAGACCTGAGAACTGGTAGCAATACAGAAGGCCAAATAAAATTCAACACATCAAAACAAGGCCCAAATATTATATAAGGAATTACCAGAAAAGACTAAAGCCCAAGTCCCTTGAAGCGCCGCGGATCCGCGGCGGGATGCTGCTTGAGCCGCGGATCCGCGGCGGGATGCTGCTTGAGCCGCGGATCCGCCGCAGTCTTAACACTTTAGCACATATTTTTCAGTGCACAATTCATCTCTCGAGGCCCACTTTCATTTCACATGCTTCAAATTCCAGAATTCTCTCGAAGCTTCTACCAGATCAGCAAAGATCATTAAGCATGCTAATCTTGATTAAGCTCCTAACAAACTATTTCTAGAAGCTCCCTCCCAACTAATCACATCTAGAAGCTTCTCCTCAACAAACTTTTGGAGGGAAATTCAAATTTCCTCAACAAACTTTTGGAGGGAAACTTAAAATTTAAATCCTAGATCTAGTGTTTTGATATCTATAAATAGAAGCCTAGACCTAGGGTTAAGGGCTAATTAATTAGATCCTAAATCAATCTTAAGTAGTTCCTTAATCTCTAATCTTTACTCTCTCATCTTCTTCCACAAGTCTAGTGACAAGACTTATGCGAAACCCTAACCCTAATTCCAATCCAAATTCAAGATCCCAAGTACCAATCAAGCGAGAAGCCCTTCAACCTTTTAGGAGCGGAGCCGATCTTTAACCGAGCAAGCGATCCAAGCCGATCCGCGACTCACGGAGACGAGCGAAGCCAAATCGACGATCGAGTTCTTCCTCTTGTAGTTCTTGAGCGAATGTAATGAAATTGTTGATATAAATAAAAGGTGAAATTCTTTAATCTTACTTTCTTTAAATTCTTGCATCATGATTCGATCTTAATTTGTAATTGTAGTTCTTGTTGTGATGTTCGAGTAAAACTCCGCTCGTAAAGGAGTCGAGACGACCAATAGAATGATGATGTAACAAATCTTATTACGATTCTTGAGTCCTACGAGCTTTGTAAACCCTAGCAAGTTCAAGAATCGATGACCTGGTTTCATTGTGATGCTTTCTTTATTGTGATCGCTCGAAATTAGGGATCTACGATCGTTTCTTGAATTTACTAGAGGCTAGAATGTGAATGATATTGACAAAAGAACAAGGGATAAGATGAAACCCTAGTTTCATAAGAAATCCATAATTCTCGATCGATCATCATCGATGTAGTATCAATTCATCGAAGGTTAAGAATACGTAATTTTAAGATTACATCACATCTATACATCCGATCGATTCCTACGAGCCTCATTTTGATTCTTGATATTTGGTTGGAAAAATCATCACAAACATCTCAATTCTTGATTTTATCTTTTCTTGTTATTAGATCTAGATTTTCTAATTCTTGAACTTCAAATAAAAATCTTGAATTGTTTTGTTTTCTTTCCTTTAAAATTTAAACTCATCTAAATTGAAAGACGAACGATTACACTTTCCCTGTGGACGATCCGCACTTACTAACGCGCTACAACCGACATCGTTATTGATTGCGGTCAAATATTTTTGGTTGTGATTTCTTTACAATTTTCATACTACACAATCCGAAATCGTATCAATCAAGGTGCACATCCCAGATCAAACCACATCCCGAACTGGATGCATCCCATATCATCGTTGCTCATCCCGTCACGTAACAAATACACGTGCGCGCAAGTTGATCAGCGGACCGAAACGTCCTTAAACTAAAAGCTCACCTCAAAAATGGTGATATACAGACCGAAACGTCCTCAAACTAAACATTGCCTCCAAAATGGCGACAACGGACCGAAACGTCCTTAAACTACAACAGACCGAAATGTCCTTAAGCTAAACGTTGCCTCTAAAATGGCGACAACGGACCGTAACGTCCGTAAACTAAAATCTCACCTCAAAAATGGTGATCTATAGACCGAAACGTCCTCAAACTAAACGTTGCCTCCAAAATGGCGACAACGGACCTGTAAGACTACAGTAGCGCCCCGGCCGTCTTTCCGAGACCAAAATGCGGAAACGAAAATTTTTCACAACTAGAAAACCGGCGCTATCGTAGGCTTAAAACCCGGATCGAACCATTAACCTACTACTAGCTAAATGGAGAAAGGGTAGAGAGCTATACCGAGCGAACCGTGTCCTTCGGTCTTCGGCCACCATCCCGATCTCCTCGCGGAATCTCCGGTCTCCATCTTCTCATCGGAAAGGGCACCACATCGCCGGGTTCTTTTACGGGCTCCCACCTCTGCACCGAGACAACTCGAGCACGAAGTTGGCGAGTCGACGTGCCCAAGGATGCTGTAGGCTAAGTGTTGAATGCTTTGTCTCTATTGGGGTTGAAGTTGCCATGTTTTGATGTGGAGTAGAGAATGAACTTTTGGAGATGAGCAATATAATTTTTTAGCAAGCCAAAAATGAGAACAACACCAAAATGAAATTGCCTCACACTCTCCCCCTTAATGTGGCCGGCCCCTTTATCTAAAATGGGAGAGATAATCAAAAGGGGGTGAGCACAAGAGAATAGGAAGGTAACCTTAAAGAAATGGATGATAACAAGGAAATAATATCACATCAAATTCTAATCCAATCCTTTCACAAATCCTTTCTCATAAATGCACACCATGTGAAGAAAAAGGAAAGATGCTATCATAATCTTTCCATTTACAAATAAACCCCCTCCACATAACTAATTTGCACACTTGCAAATAACCCCCTCCATCGGAAAAATCCGGCCATGAAGGAACAAAGGAAAACTGGCCGAAACGGAATGCAAACTGGCAACTTCAAAAAACTGATCCCGTAATAAATTACAGGAAAACCCCGCGACCGTATATACATAACCGCATTTGTATTCCGACCGAATACAAATGCAAAAAGACAAAATCTACACTGTACTATACTAGGATCCAGCTTAAACCAAAGCCCGCTAGTATTATCCGTCCGATCACGATCCGTGCAACACCGCACGTATAAGATCGAACCCTGCCATATCTCCATACGGCTTCTACAGCGTTTCGCCCGAAACTTGAGAAACTGTCTGTGGGGGACTCTAAATATTCGTCAATACTTTGGCTGTGGATTTAACCACCAGCACGTCAGAGGTATTAGCCGTACGTAACGAGCTACCAGGTATTGACCAAAAGGGAGGTCGATGAGCGAACTCATCCTGACACCCTACTGAGCCTGTCAGTGATAATATCCGTACAGTCCGGTCCGTTCGTCTATAAGCATCGCATGGCGGGCTAAGGGGGTTGGTTAAAAGTCAGACCCCCAAAAGCGGTACAAGTCGTGTCGGAGTGTAGCCCAGAACACTCTGAGATACTACTGGAATACCTACCAGTAAATCTCCTGCCTCGGCCGAGGGCTTTGTGTAATGGCTCTCTTAGACACAGCGCGACCTCACCCCCAATACCGGGAGAGACGAACCCCTGCAGATCCGCTCACTGCCTCCATGTGGCTCGGGACTGTACCCAACTAAAACCTGTTTGCACGACTCCTTTGAGCTGTGGTAGGGTAGTAATCAAATTACAGTGGGAACTCACACGAGACAAATGACGATCTCAGGTCGATGAACTAACCTGTACACATGTCACCAGGGAACTGCTATCTGACGTCTGGTATAAGACCAACTTGCATGTTCCCGGCGAGTCCTGTCCGGTGTACTCATAACCCAATGAGCACCTGTATACATCTTAGGTGAACCAACTGACACCAGTAGCTTGTGAGACCGGCCACCGCCCCTCGTCGGGATCTCGACTGTATACACTAGTCTACTCTGGAGTATCGATGCCCTGTCTCGAAAACTCCCACGACCAGGGATCTTTTAAGGATGTGCTTATAGACCCAATCTCCCACGTATATGATCGCCATCATACTGCTGGCCGTCAAGCAAGAATCCTAAGGGCTCTATCAACGTGCAATAGTGACCTGTAAGGTCACCTGAAACAGTACACGATGATAAAGATAAACCAGATAGCATACAATCATCTTGAGTAAGACTGTTCTAACGGTATAGGTCCTCCCTCAATCATTGCTATCACGGACGTGTGATCCAATAATGACTCTGAGGGCACTATCCCCAACAATCTCCCATTTGCACTCAAGGCTAATTATTGTAATGTCGCATACTCACAACCCCATGTGATACCGAACACCCAACTTCTCTACTAATCAGTCTCACAAAACCTACTTGCGAAACTAATGCGTTCGAGGAATAGCCTCAATGAGTGGATCCGCTCTAATGTTTCTTTATATGTCTTTCTTTATCTCAAGTTCGCAGAGAAAGCCATCTCTCGAAATGAGCAATACCTGTCTTAGAATATGTCTGGATATCTGATGGGACCTAGTTCATAAATGAATTCCAAATCCAAACCTTTTTGACTGTATCGTCAACTGAAACCAATCAGTATCCTGCGCCATGCCTCCCTCAGTATCCACCTGGACCACCTGTTCAAAGTACTGCCCCTCGTCAGAGGGAAAACTATAACTCTGACAGTCACTCTGTCATCCAGGTCATCTTGGAAGTCTGGAATGATAACTGTCTCCTGAAGGAGGATGCCGTTATCATATCCCTAGAACATCCACTTATGTTCTAAAACTGCTTCCGAATGTTTCTTAAGGATTGGATTAATATCAACTTATTGCATCTACCGCAAAAAACAACATCTGGTGTGGTACTTGACATCTCATGATTGACTCAATTGCCTAAGCAAGTGATCTGCCAATTATGCACATCTCTCTCCCCTTTAGTCTGTAAGACACCTTCAGAGAGGGTGACTCCATCACCTGCAGGTACACCACCATGCCAGGAGTCTTCTATTCTAAAACACTTTTAGAATGCTGTCTAAGTACCCAGATTGGGAAACTACCCAAATCCAGATCTAAAACCATAGATCTAGTAACCAGAATGTCTGATATTATATCCAAGTCCTATGTGGAGAAACCACTGTGTGACAACCAAAGTATAACCGATTGTAGTATAGGAATTTCACTTCCTACTCTGTGTATGTCATTCAAATACCAGGACATCACACCCTACTACCTTCTTAACAGATCCATCCCCTATTCTGATGAAGTCAAACATATGACTGTCACATCAGAAATAGATGATCTATCTTCGCTATATCCGCTCCAGTCCATAAATAGACATAAGCCACTTGTCCACTATGCTTTCGCTGCTCCCACTGACTACGGCAACTCTCTGGCAGATTCATATACACGTACACTTTTAAAGCTAGTTTAGAACGACGCTATGCTCATCCTCCTGCCAGGTCTCATAGCCTGGAACAACAATAGTGTCAAATCTGGGTAAACAAGAACCTCGCTGTCACCGTCTTTGAGCATACCGAAATACCTCTCGAGTGCCTGAGGTTACCCACCATATCTGCGGAGTGGCCAATGGAATGTCAAACCAGATTGAATTTTTAGGTTCTTATCAAATTTTCAGTAATCGTTTGTGGTTCTGGAATCACTTCCAGTTCTACCATACTCCCACTACTTTTTTCTGAAAAAATCCATTTTACTAAAACTGTGGCGATTTAAGAACAATATCACTATCGATCTTCCAGATGGTAGAAAATCAACCCTCATCATAGCCCGGGTCAACCCACAAACAGCCATTACAGAAATGTGCCTTGAGTTATCCAGAGTCTGGTTTTAAGCATAAGCCGGACAACTCCCCGTACCTTAACAATGTTAAGATATGAACCGTTCTATATCCAATATAGAAACAGAGGCACTGATTTAATTGGAACTAGATTCAAATTATGTAGCCGTCTCCAGTGCATGTCAACTAAATGGACGGAGGCCAATCAGCGTTACTTAACTTAGGAGTGCTTCCAATTATAACTAACCTGAAAGAGAAGCAAGTTCTCTTAATCATTACTATCAACTGAATACCATACACAAGTATCTATATCTTCGATCACCTTGAAGAATTCTGATACTTGCAACGCCTCGTTCTCTACTTTATTCTTATACCTATAACTTCTCAAAACTTAAACCTTGCATTTCTACGAAAACACATGTCTAAAAACCAGAGAAGTCATAAGTAAACAGAATATAGTACGAGTACCAACCCCTCTGTCCTAATGGAAACTGGACAACATACAATACTCTGTATAAGTCCCTTGAGTCTAATGACTCATTCCCTGTGTGTCGTAGGTTGAAAACTGTACTTATGGTTAAGAAGAATTACACCGCTGTTTAATGCTCCTTACCTAACCATCCACTTATACAGGTAAATATCATAGACATAATTTCAAAAAGTTATATCTCACTCTATAAAAATAGACGTACAGATATATCAATTTGAAATTGGTGCATAACAACGGATATTCAAAACCAAATATTTAGCGTCCGACAAACTACCCAAGTGATTTCCTCAAATATTACCAATTACAACGAATTCCGATATAAGGAGGATGATCACCTAATTCCCAATAACTTACTCCCACTCATCATCTGTAAAAATCATATAGATGTGAGAATCATATCTGGTAAATACATACCCTGGAGCAAGTGTCTAATTGGGAAATCAGTTTTCTTGTAACAATACACAGTGAAACTGAAACATTGAAATGTTTCGAAGGGGTATCCGGGTATTCCTAGTAATGCCTCTTCCATTATCCAAATTCACAACTGTAACCGTATATTTCTTTGCCTTCTCTCCAAATCCCTTCATATGTCCTTAGTCATTACCTTCTGTACACCCCTTTAGGCCAAATGGTTTTCTTCCTTCCCTACCGCTCGGCACCAGCCTATGGTTTGGAAGAAGACTATCCAATAAGCATAATGGGTGTACTGTCCTAATCCTAGGAGCACTCGCAATGCGAGAGAAGGTAAAGATAAAAGACAACCGAATAAACCTTATTCCTATTTCTCTCGAACAAGAATCCATCCCCGAACTGGAACAAGTTCCTTTCGAGTTCGTATATAACCATACGATGGAGTATCCAAATAACTGTGGATTTTCATAGTGATACGGAGTGTTCTGGAGAAATACAAAGGTGAAATGGGAGTGGTAATGAAATACTTGGTTTGGTTGTGAATAGCAGTCGCAATTTACTTTGCCCTCTTACTAATCCCTTTATTTGTCTTTACTTAATACCTTCTGTACACCATCGTTAGGCTAATTGGTTTTCTTCATTCCCTACCGGTCGGCACCTGCCTATGGTTTGGAAGAAGACTATCCAATTTGCGTAATGGGTGTACTGCCCTAATCCAAGGAGCACTCGCAACCTGAGAGAAGGTAAAAGGAAAAGACAACTGAATAGTCCTACTCGTTTTCTCCCGAACCAGAAACCATCCTCGAATAAATTCCTTCGAGTTCGTATATAACCATACAATGGTTTTATCCAATGGAAGTGGATGTTCGTAGTAATACGGGGTGTTCTGGAGAAAAGGGTAAAAGTAGGAGTGGCAAAGAGGTTTGCAACTCTGACAATCCAAAAGCCAGCGTTTAAGAAGGGTCGGTCAACTTGGTCACTGAGTCATAATCAAGGGTCGGGTCATGGTTGCTGCCAAAGAGAGAGAGAGAAAAGAAACACTCAGCGTGCACTCTAACTTAGATCAGAATGGTTATAAATTTATCTAATCAGGAAACCTCCCACTGTACGTCAAATTCTCCTTCAAACCAGAAAGAAGAATTAGTCAGGATCACCCGAGGAGTAAACCAACTCATCAGTGGGAATCGGGATCCAACTATCATCGCATGATAACGTGATGGAATCCACTCACGTTATCACACTCCAGAAGGTATGCGCATGCCTGGCAGGTTTCAGTTTCTTTAGAAACTCCCGATGTGATTTTTACCCCTAGGACTCAAGTGACCTTGACGAATGATCAACAAATCAAAAGGTCCTAGTCAAGTTCAACCCGTCATTATCTTGATTGCGTTAAACCCACCCGCACGACCCTTGACGAATAATCAACAAAGTCGTACGACCGTCCTAACCAATCCACATATCCATGCGACAGAAAGCATTACAGAGCTACCGCACACTACGCCTCGGCGAATAGCAACGACAAACGTAACGCGAATACTAAGCAATACTAATCTGAAATGACGGAGGGCTATGAATGGTTTTTGGCGAAAAACCTTTTACCATAATGAACTTGATATCATTGAAAGAACCGGATAACTTTTTATAAAAATATAGTAGCGAAAACCTTTGCTAAAGAGGTCACTCCCGGTGAAGGGATCTCGGCTCTTTCCCCATAGAATGAGGTGCGGGATATTCCAAACTGAATACCACGATGCAAAGCAAAAATAATCGATTATAGTGAAGTTATTACCCTGACGCAAACTTCTGTCCAAGGGGTCACTCCCGGTGAAGGGATCCCGGCCCTTGCCTCATCGACTGAGGTGCTGGATATTCATAACCGAATACCACTGTGCAAAACAAAAGAGAACGCCCTTGCAATAACAGCTTTTTTTGAAAAATTGTTCCAACAACATCAGAATAGGTTTGTTTTGCTTGCATTGATCCGAATCAATGCAGTCCCATCAATTGATCACACCAATAAAGAACGAAAATAATGATGTACGTATATGCCATCCGCATTCACCACTCGGTCCCGTCATCACCCGTTAGGTTACTTAACTAACGACAGAGTGGGGCCTGGACTAGCACGGATGCAAAACAGATACAACATCTACTAGTATATATATCAATATATAATATTCGCTCAAGGCGTGATAAAATGCAACATCACAGAAATGTAATAAGCATCACAGAACAATATAGATATCTGGGATCCCCGGGTTTCATAGAGCCGCTACTGAAACCCGACGTTGCCCTGGTCGTGTAGATAGCTTATGCAATGAAATCCTAGACCCCTACGGGCGCGGCAAGTCACCCGCCAAAACCTGAAGCGAGGCAGCCCCCTTCAACAACGTGAATGGACCACCCAGCACTTCACGGAATTCGGTAACTTGGGCACCCCTTCTTGGGTCAACCTATACCCCCTACGAGTGCGGCGAATAGGCCGCCAATACTTGAGTGAAGCCCCCTCCGTCTCAAAGCCATGAGATGCAGGCTCGTTGCCCTCTAGAACCCGGCTATCCGTGCACCCCTCCGCGGGGTAATCCTAGTACAGAAAGTAAAAATATACATACAACGGGTACATCGACCTCAGCCCGGTCATGCCTCATAAGAATAATATACAAACAGGCAGTGACGGCAGTCCACATGTCGGACGCTCGCCCCGCAATATCAAATGTACATATACAACCAAACTGTACTACCATTGCATCCAGGCTATCCACCACGACAAATCCGTAACATCACAGCACAATACAGAACATCAACATGAATGTCATGTTCGTAAATCCGTATAAAAGGGCTATAGAAGTTAGACAGGATTTACCGATCAAATGACATTCACAGTCGCAGATATAATGTAAATACTGTGAACTAACATGTTTAAAATTTTCGATCGACTAAATATACCGAAGTGGGCCCCAAGCACAACTGTAGCACTCAAAATAAATCTGGGCCCAAACAGAACATACCAAACCCCCCATTTCCAAGTCCAAGACCCTCTGTAAAAATTTGGTGCTACAAGGAGTCATTATGGCCGTGGAACCGCGGCCAATGCATGGGTTTGGCCGCGGTTCCGCGGTGGAACAGTAAAATCAAGCCATCAAATTTTTGCAGAACTCTTAGAATTGCCTGCACGTATTTCTGCAATGCTCAAAATAATTTTTCGAGCCAAAAACAATTCGACAGAAACTGATGCAAATGGAAACGCGGTTTTGGAAAATTTGCCCGATCGAAGTTCTAAACACGTTAGAGCAAGCTAGGCTAGGTTAATAGCGTGGCTCTGATACCATGTAAGACTACGGTAGCGCCCCGGCCGTATTTCCGAGGCCAAAATGCGGAAACGAAAATTTTTTACAACTAGAAAACCGGCGCTATCGTAGGCTTAAAACCCGGATCGAACCATTAACCTACTACTAGCTAAATGGAGAAAGGGTAGAGAGCTATACCGAGCGATCCGTGTCTTTAGGTCTTCGGCCACCATCCCGATCTCCTCGCGGAATCTCCGGTCTCCATCTTCTCGTCGGAAAGGGCACCATATCGCCGGGTTCTTTACGGGCTCCCACCGCTGGACCGAGACAACTCGAGCACGAAGTTGGCGAGTCAACGTGCCCAAGAATGCGGTAGGCTAAGTGTAGAATGCTTTGTCTCTATTGGGGTTGAAGTTGCAATGTTTTGATGCGGAGTAGAGAATGAACTTTTGGAGATGAGCAATGTAATTTTTTAGCAAGCCAAAAATGAGAACACCACCAAAATGAAATTGCCTCACACTCTCCCTCTTAATGTAGCCGGCCCCTTTATCTAAAATGGGAGAGATAATCCAAGGGGCGTGAGCACAAGAGAATAGGAAGGTAACCATAAAGAAATGGATGATAACAAGGAAATAATATCACATCAAATTCTAATCCAATCCTTTCACAAATCCTTTCTCATAAATGCACACCATGTGAAGAAAAAGGAAAGATGCTATCTTAATCTTTCCATTTACAAATAAACCCCCTCCACATAACTAATTTGCACACTTGCAAATAACCCCCTCCATCGGAAAAATCCGGCCATGAAGGAACAAAGGAAAACTGGCCGAAACGGAATGCAAACTGGCAACTTCAAAAATCTGATCCCGTAATAAATTACAGGAAAACCCTGCGACCGTATATACATACCCGCATTTGTATTCCGACCGAATACAAATGCAAAGAGACAAAATCTACACTGTATAAAACTAGGATCCGGCTTAAACCAAAGCCCGCTAGTATTATCCGTCCGATCACGATCCGTGCAACACCGCACGTATAAGATCGAACCCTGCCATATCTCCATACGGCCTCTACAGCGTTTCGCCCGAAACTTGAGAAACTGTCTGTGCGGGACTCTAAAGACTCGTCAATACTTTGGTTGTGGATTTAACCACCAGCATGTCAGAGGTATTAGCCGTACGTAACGAGCTACCAGGTATTGACCAAAAGGGAGGTCGATAAGCGAACTCATCCTGACACCTTACTGAGCCTGTCAGTGACAATATCCGTATAGTCCGGTCCGTTCGTCGATGAGCATCGCATGGCGGGCCTAGGGGGTTGGTTAAAAGTCAGACCCCCAAAAGCGGTACAAGTCATGTCGGAGTGTAGCCCAGAACACCCTTAGATACTACTGGAATACCTACCAGTAAATCTCCTACCTCGGCCGAGGGCTTTGTGTAATGGCTCTCCTAGACACAGCGTGACCTCACCCCCAATACCGGGAGAGCCGAACCCCTGCAGATCCGCTCACTGCCTCCATGTGGCTCGGGATTGTACCCAACTAAAATCTGTTTGCACGACTCCTTTGAGCCGTGGTAGGGTAGTAATCAAAGTACAGTAGGAACTCACACGAGACAAATGACGATCTCAGGTCGATGAATTAACCTGTACACATGTCACCAGGGAACTGCTATCTAACGTCTGGTATAAGACCAACTAGCATGTTCCCGGCGAGTCCTGTCCGGTGTACTCATAACCCAATGAGCACCTGTATACATTTTAGGTGAACCAACTGACACCAGTGGCTTGTGAGACCGGCCACCGCCCCTCGTCGAGGTCTCGACTGTAGACACTAGTCTACTCTGGAGTATCGATGCCCTGTCTCGAAAACTCCCACGACTAGGGACCTTTTAAGGATATGCTTATAGACCCCAGCTCCCACGTATATGATCGCCATCATACTGCTGACCGTCAAGCAAGAATCCTAAGGGCTCTATCAACGTGCAATAGTGACCTGTAAGGTCACCTGAAACAGTACACGATGATAAAGATAAACCAGATAGCATACTATCATCTTGAGTAAGACTGTTCTAACGGTATAGGTCATCCCTCAATCATTGCAATCACGGGCGTGTGATCCAATAATTGACTCTGAGGGCACTATCCCCAACAGGACCGTAACGTTCTTAAACTATAACCTCACTTCAAAAATGGTGATCTACAGACCGAAATGTCCTCAAACTACAACTTCGCCTCCAAAATGGTGATAAGGGACCGAGACATCCTTAAACTAAAACAACAAAAGCCAAGTGCTTGCTTGTTGGATCTGAAACAAAAATGATCCTAACACCCTGTTGAGTAGATCTTAGTCTCAAATTGGACTAACGTATCTTTAACAAAAAACCAACCGAGCCCCCAACTGCTCGTATACATTTAAGTCGATCTTGATCTCAAAACGGATCAACGATCCTTAAATCAACCCAAACCCAAATCTAAAAATATACGGATTTGGACTAATCCACGCCCTACGGGCGACAACATAAATTAGTCTCCATATACAATCTACGGGCAACCAAGAAAAAAACACATGACACGAAGTGAACCCTTGGAGCAGGAGAAAGTGGTTATCTTAATGCGATAACGTAATTAACTGTAGGGGCTTGCGCCTGCATAGAAAAGTGTCCCCACAATCAAAAACCCCTCGCAAACGAGCGGGAATCTGACGAAGTCTGCTACAACATCCGCATTCTTCCAAACCTCCGATAAACGGTGCCATAAATCAACTTGGCATCTTCGGAGAGGTGGACTGTCACGAACCACCCCCAAACACAGATGGTATTGTCTGCTCTGGCCGAAACCGCACGGTTTTGTACCTTTGAATGAACCCCGGGCTACTTCCCAGTTGGTCACTCATCCCAGAATTTCTCTGGCTCAAGCATGCTTAACTACGGAGTTCCGATTCATCCAAAAGGCGCCTCTGTGTTATAAAAGTGGTATCATTCCATTTATAGTTCAGATCGTGCCCTCTTTCGGAATGGAATTCGATACTCCCCATTGTTTTAGTGGGTCCCCGTGTGCATCCGTATCGGTTACATCCCCACTTCGATACCGGATAACATCTCACTTCTCACAGGGTAGGTGGTATTCAGTCCCAACTCCACCTGGGGTATTACATTCCCTCCACTTAGAACAATGGTTCGTCTTCGAACCACAGACTTACTTTTGAGGGACCAGCTCTGATACCATATTTGTCACGACCCACCCCCAAACACAGATGGTATTGTCCGCTCTGGCCAAAACCACACGGTTTTGTCCCTTTGAATGAACCTGGGGCTACTTCCCAATAGGTCACCCATCCCAGAATTTCTCTGGCTCAAGCACGCTTAACTCTGGAGTTCCGATTCATCCAAAAGGCGCTTCTGTGTTATAAGAGTGGTATCATTCCATTTATAGTTCAGATCGTGCCCTCTTTCGGAATGGAATTCGATACTCCCCATTGTTTTGGTGGGTCCCCGGGTGCATCCGTATCGGTTACATCCCCAACTCGATTCCGGATAACATCTCACTTCTCATGGGGTAGGTGGTATTCAGCCCCAACTCCACCTGAGGTATTACATGGACGGATAAACCCAAATAGCATCTGCCCCCAAATTCAGGCCAGACGTCCCAATATCCCGATCGCCTCTTTCGGCGGTAAACAGACGTACCGTTTTTAGGTGGCCTGCGAGGTAACGCACCATTAGCTGTAGGCTCCGATCTTTTTCGAAGGATCACATTATATAGGACCTGGGAGAGCTATGAATTGTTTATGACCGTGGATTGTATACGGTGATCAATATGGGGATCCACCGTAGGGCTAAACGTGTTAGTTTAGGGACATGACGGTCTATCATTCCCGTATTTGGGATGAATATTTTTTGGTACTACTGTCAGAGTTCTGACTCAGGAAGATAGAGAGCGGACACAAGCGTCGTCATCTATCATTGACCTAATTCATTACTCTTCAAGCGTAGTATTTTTTGAGGAATCGGTCGTTTATTGGCCGAAATGGCCATTCGTCATGCATATCCATAATCAGATAGGCTCCACCTTGGTAGGCTTTGTCTATGATGTATGGACCTTCATAATTTGGCTCGAACTTTTCCCGCTTTGTACGATTATGAATCATTGGTCTTTTGACAACTAACATGAGTTCGTCTTGGCGGAATGTTCTTGGCCTGATCAGTCTTTCATATGACCGAGTCATCCTTACCTTATAAGCCTCCAGATTTTGCTATGCTATAAGGAGGGTTTCGTCGAGGGCGTCAAGCTCCTCGAGCCTAAGATGAGCATTTTCTTTATCTGTCCGCTCGTATTGAACTACTACTCGTAAAGAGGGGAGTTCTATCTCCAACAGGAGCACCGCTTCAGCACCAAACACTACTGCATATGGTGTTGTATTTTTGGCTGTCTTGAACATTGTTCGGTACGCCCAAAGAGTTTCATGCTAGTCTTTTTTGTTTCTGAACACTGTCTTTTTTATAATCTTGGTCAAGGTTTTGTTGAAGGTTTTAGCTAGACCGTTGGTCCGAGAATTATAGTCTGAGGAGTATCTCCAGTCTATCTTGTATTACTGTGTGAAGCGACTTATTTTATGGCTTCTGTAAGCTGGTCCATTATCCGAGATAATCCGCCGCAGAGTCCCGAACCGATATATGAAATGGGTTTTGAAGAAGTGGAGGATATTCTCCATCTTCACCTTCCTTAACGGAACTTCTTTTGCCTATTTAGAGAAGTAGTCGGTTATTGCCAGTATAAACCGGTGTCCTTTGGATGATGCCGGTTCGATACGGCCGATTATATCCGTTCCCCACATCTCGAAGGGCTAACTAGCGACTCTTGGGTGCAGTGGATTTGGATGTTGATGTATGAATTCCCCGTGTATTTGAAACGAATAACACTGCTTCGTGTATTCAATGCAGTCCTGAATCATTGTGGGTCGATAGTAGCCCATCCTTTTTATCTTCAGCTTCATTTTTGGCCTAGCTTGATGAGAACCGCAGAGCCCGTCGTGTATTTCTTGAAAGACTTTCTTTGCTTCCTTCGGCCCCAGGTACCTTAGCCATAGGAAGTCGAATGAACTCTTATATAGAGTATCATTGACGAAGGCAAATGACAAAGCTCGTTTCATGAGCTGATATCTCGACGACGCATCTTCAGGTATTCATTAGGACTTAAAGTATTCTATGAAGGCTTCCTTCCAGTCCTTGACCTCTTGTTCATTCTCTATTTGAAGAGCTACTTGTTTCGTCGTTTCTTCTCCTTCGGGTAGTTCTATCAAGTCTTCCGAAGATATATCTGCAGGCACGAGGACCCTGTGACTTTGCACAATGATCCTTACGTCATCGAGGTCTTCATCAGCCAATTTGTCTAACGCATCCGCTTTTCTGTTTTCCGCTCGCGGTATGCTTTTCACGGTATAGGAAGAGATTTGTGTCAGCCACCATAATTTATCAGCTCTGCTTTACATGTTTGATAGTCACTATTTACTTGATTAACGATCAAATGGGAATCTCCATATATGAGGAGATCCTTAATTCCCATGTTAACAGTGATCTCAAGACCGGCTATCAAAGTTTCGTATTCCTCTTCATTATTAGTCTTGGGTTCTGTCAAGGAGAGGGTGTGTTCCTCCTTACGAGGTCACGAAGATAAAACCCACCCTGGCTTTGATTATGGGAGTGTTTTGCTTTCACCTCTTCATGGAAGATACTCCATCGAAGAAGAGTTCCCACTAAGAATCATTTTCTTCTTTCTCTTCTTCGACTGTGTCGAAAACGTGTTCATCCGGCAACTCTCAATTTAAGAGAGAGTCTGCTGGTATCGCATGTTCCACTAGAAAGTCAACAATGGCTTTTCCTTTCACCGCTTTGAGGGGTCGATACTTTATTGAGAACTCCATTAGCAGGAGGGCCCATTTGGCCATCCTTCCCGTCAGTATGGCCTTTGACATCAGATTTTTGAGAAGATCCACTTTTGATATGAGGTGGACCTCATGTGCCAAGTCATAATATCTAAGCTTCATTATTGCAAAGATCAGCGCGAAGCAGTGCTTTTTGATGGGGGAATAGTTACTTTTTGCCCTCAAGGGAACTCGACTTAAATAATAGAGAGCTCTATCCTTTTCTTGATCGTTCTCTTGTGCCCACAATGCGTCTAGAGAACCCTAAAGGGACGTTGTATATAGGATAAGGGTTTTCCCTTAACCGGAGCGGCTAATACCGGCGGAATTTGCAGGTATTGTTTGTTTTTGTCCAGTGTGTTTTGGCACTTCTGATCTCTGACAAACGGGGTCCCCTTCTTCATCAGATGGCTATAGGGACGATATTTTCTGGAGAGGTTGGCTATGAACCTCTGAATATACACGAGCTTTTCTTGGAGAGATCGCAATTGTTTGAAGGTTCTTGGCCAGGGCATTTTCATAATCGTCTTGGTTTTTGAGAGATCGATTTTGATACCTCGGGGGCGCATGATGAATCCCAGGAATTTTCCTGAGGAAACTCCAAACGCACATTTTAGAGAGTTCATCTTCATATTATACTTTCAAAGACAATGGAACACTATTTTTAGATGTTCCTAATGTTCTTCATGAGATTTACTTTTAACGACGAGGTCATCGATATAGAACTTGACGATCTTGTGTATGAGGTCATCGAAGATCTTTGTCATGGCTCTTTGGTATGTGGCTACGGCGTTTTT
This sequence comes from Agapanthus africanus, assembly GCA_030015575.1. NCBI lineage: Eukaryota > Viridiplantae > Streptophyta > Magnoliopsida > Asparagales > Amaryllidaceae > Agapanthus > Agapanthus africanus. The sequence continues at coordinate 870,192,297 of JASDDO010000024.1, read as the reverse complement.
CAAGCCGAAGGGCATCACCTAGTAGCAAAATATGCCTAACGAAGTCTGGAAGGCGGTATGCTTCTGGTCTTCAGAATCTATTTTTATTTGGTTGTATCCTGAAGATTTATCCATGAAGGAGAAGACCTCATGGGTGGACGTGTTATCGATCATCAGCTCAGTAACGGGTACTGGGAAGTCATCTTTCAGGCTTGCTTTGCTAAGCTCCCGAAAGTCCACACAGATGCGAACCGTCACATTTTTCTTCATCACTGGAACGATGTTAGAGATCCAGTCGGGATATTGAACCTCTTGGATGAAACCGAAGTCGATTAATTTCTTTATTTCAACGTTGATAGTCATCTCAAGTTCGAGCCTCATCCTTCTTGGTGCCTGTTTGATTGGTTTTATGTATGGCGATATGGCCAGTTTATGTACCACTACATCTAGGTCTAGACCCGGCATTTCGGAATAATTCCATGCAATGCATTCTTTGTATTGCATAAGCACGTCTTTTAACGTGGCTACCTGTTTTTCAGATAGTAGCTCACTGACAAACGTCGGCCTCGGATCGTCCTCTGTTCCTAAGTTGATTTTCATTAGGTTGTCCACCGTGATGTGTATCCCATCCTCCAGCTCTCTTGGTGCCGGTGGAAATTCTGATATCTCTTCATCATCCCCTTCATCTGTGAAGCATCCGAAAATGTCTATCATATTCTAGTGCCTTCCCTCCCTTAAGAAATTTATCATATAACAGGTATGAGTCCGCTTCCATTTTCGTGGTCGAGTTGGTCCTATCTTGACGGTATAGGTCTTCTTTGGTCGTGTTTTTGTGGCGGGCTTATCTTCCAACTTTCGGATAGCGTGAACCTGCCTTATTGATACTGGTTTTCCACCCAGTCCTTGAACCTGAAGCAGTTCTCAAGGGGGTGACCTATTGCTCGGTGATAGGAGCAATAATCCGGGTAATGGACCTCGTTTACTTGTTCGGGGTGCTGAGATACTGGAAGCTTCATCATTTGGTGCTTCATGACAAGATTGAATATTTTCCCTGTCTTATCTTGAGGGAACGAATATTCCTGACCCATCTTCTTTATAAAGGACGGGCTCCAATCGAGCTTTTCTCGATTGAACGGCATCTTGGACCCGTTTTATTGTCTTTAAATGTTGTTTGCGTTCCTTGCCATATTTTTATCTTTGCTTCGGAATTTTCTCTCTTTGCGAAAGTACTCAATGGGCTGTGGATGAAGAGCATTACGGTCTACTTCACCCACTGATTGTTGATTGAGCTGCAGTGTTTTGGCCTTTTCGTATATGGCTATTTCACAACTGTGGTTGTCTCGGCTCGCTTCACAGGCTTCTTTTATTAACTTGTCAATTTTTTCTTCGAGCGACAGACTTAACATTTTTAAAGTGGGATCTCGCTCCGATTCGACGTCATGGCTACTTGGAAGAGCGTTTTTCTCTTCACTCAAGCTATTTACAACTTGGCAGCTGTCGATTTGCTCCCGTTTCTTAGACCGAACGTATCCTAGCCCAGTCATTTCCATTTTCTGGTTGGGCATCTTTCGCTGAGTCCCGGGAATAGCCCAAATCTTTTTGTAGAATTAGGTCTGCCGAACCGTTTGTTTAAATGGTACGTCTTGACGCTTTAACAGTTTCTTTAATCCCTCCGCATAATATCTTGGCATACAGATGGGATGGAACCTATCAAGAGTGGGATCGACACTATGCCAGAGTTCTTTTTCTACCCTGGTATCCATAGATTTGTAGAAGAGGATCGCATTTTCACCTTTTCACCTAAGAGGCACGTAGAAGGTTTGTGGTTCTTGTACGATATATGTATCGAGTGCATTAAGTTTCCTGTAGTGTCGAGGTAGAACCATCATGATTTGTAGACTCTGATCCGATTCGGCAAGATTCTGTATTGATGGGTGGACAGAGAACACTGCATTGGTCTCGTCCTCGGAGTCGCTGCCAATGACCAAAATAGGAGTAGATGGTCCGGGCTTATTGTTTTGCCTTTACGGTTAGCCCGAGTAAAATATTTGTTCGTCTTTCCCGGTGTTGCTTCCGAAGATCGGGATGATGACTGTGGATTTTTGCTTATTCTCCAGCTTGTGGCACTTTTCAGTATCCTCAAAGTCCGGCAGAAAATACTGCGCATCTTCATACTTCCGCACTTCATTTACCGAGAACGGATTGAGTTCTTGGTAACGGTGTACTCCGATCCATCCTTGAAATATATCATACACTGATTTTGTGTAGAAGGGATGATGTTTTACTCGTATAACCAAGGCCTGCCGAGTAAAGTGTTATAGCAAGTCTTGGCATCAATGACATGAAATTTGATGTCAGTGATGAGCAGCCTGAAGCGTAGCGTCGGTATTACGGACCCAAGTGTCCATGACGACTGTGATTCGAACCCGAAGATGGTTATTTTATCTCGGGTAAGGTGCTGAACATTCATGCAAATTACCTTCAGCACTTTCCATTGAGAAGATTGACGGAGAATCCGTTGTCGACAAGGATTTTTCCTATCTTGATGTTGTAGAAATACCTGGTAACGTATAGTGGTCGATTATATTTGCACGTACCGAGGAGTAGATCTTCATTGCTGAATATAATATCAACCGTGTGGAACTCCGCCAGTTCATCTTTCATCTTTTCTTCTGCAAGGAAAGTTTGGAACTGATCAGGCTCTTGTAAGGCCTTGATCAGGGAATCTCGTGCCTCTTTGGACAGGAGGAGAGCATCCAATATGCTTAGCTGCGAGAGTATTTTTCTCAGATGTGCTAGGACAATATAATCCACCTTGTTTTTCTTAGGCGGGTCCTTTGCGGCGAGCTCTTTTACCACTTCTTCATCGAGAGCGATTTTTTCGGGCATTTTCCCTTTCCCTTTGTTTTTTTTGTTCAAACCTTTGTTTGCAGGTCTGAGGTTCTTTTCAGGCAGCGTACGGTTACGTAACTGAATATTCTTGCAGTTCTTCTCATCATCTTCTTTTTCTGAAGAGGAATTTTCAAAGAGAGAGTCGAGGGATGTTTCGTCCTCAGAATCGCTCTCGAATGTGAGAACTTGGAGTTTTTCCCTTTCCTGACCGGTACCAACCATATGAAAGTTTCCAGTTGTTTCTTTACGCGTATTCGTCTCGCCATTCTCATGTCGACAAGCGCGGGCTTTGCGCTTCTCTTTCTTGAAGTGTTTTCGATGTGCAACATATCCTTGCCACCAATTCCTGAAGGTGTCGCACACCTATCATAGAGGCAGTATCTTGGATGTGATTCACCACTGTCGACATATGGGACAACGAGAGTGTACATCAGGAGCGGTGGCAGTTTCATCCCCATGGATAAGGCTTTGACGAACAGCTTTTCAGCTTTACTCCTGCTCTTATTTGTCGCCGGCATCGGGAAAACTTTATTACCCATACTCGTCACAGCTTCTTTTTTTAGACGCTACCACTTGGCCTTTTCATATATGTCTATTTCTTGTTCTCGGTTATCTTTGCTCTTTTGAAAGGTTTCGTTTAGCAGCCTCTCAATCGGGTCTTCTTCTGGCAGTTTCGAGGATTTTAGTGCCGATTCTGCCTCCATTTCCTTCACGTCGCTTTCTGACGCCGGCGGAGTTTCTTCATCATATAACGATAAATGAGAGACCATGTAGCTGCTTGTTAGGCGGTCTTCCATTTTTTCTGATGAGTCGTTTTCCTCATCCCTGTCACTATCTCCATCCTCAAGAATATGCTTGAGGAATTCTTCGAGCGTGACCAGTGTCTGCGCCTTCTGGTTATTTTCTTCCAGCGCGTCTATGTATTTCTAAAGCTCTGTACGCTTTTCGTCATACTCGACAGGCTGCACTGGTTTTTTGGTCTTCTTCTTTTCTTAGAAGACTTTGACGACTTAACTTGGAGGCTTTTCCCCTTGTCAACAACTTTCGGTGTGGGACGCAGTTTCAGCATCCCTTCAATAATTTCAGGTTCAAGCTGCTCTTCTACTTGATCGCCGGGCATGCATGTAGATCCTTCAGCATTTTTTTAGTTTTCGTTGAAAGAACTACTTCCCATGGAGCTTTGTCCATGAGTGAGCATGGTGCCCCCTGCGCGTCTAACTTTTTAAGAGCATACTTATGGGGCGGATCTACCCTCCAGCTATCGAACAACGTGAATTTCCCCTGCTGATACTGGTCCTCGACCCAATTTTTGAAGATGTAGCAATTTTTAATTGGGTAGCTCACTATCCTATGACAGGAGCAGTAGTTGGGGTTGTTGACATCGTCGAGTTGTGCTGAGCGCTGTGGGTCTGGCAATGTAATGAGATTATTTCGCATCGCCAGCTCAAACAACCTCTGCGTTTTATCGCGAGGAAACGAGTATGCACGTCCCAGCCTTTCTTCCAAGGACGGCTGTGTGCGTGCCTTGTTTTGGTGAGCAGCCGGTTTTGGACCCTTCGGTTGTTGTTGCGTATTGGCAACGAATTCCGCTTTCCGCTTTCTCTTTACCCTTATTATTTCGAGGGTCCTTATTTGAGGAGAAGGGGCCATAACCCATCTGATCCATTTGTGCCAACTTGTCTATCAGCGCCTGAAAAGTTGTGGGTTTGAAGAATGTCATGAACTGGGACACGGTCGATTAAGAATCGAGAGTCCCGATGAACATGCCCACAGCTAGAGACCTTTCAATGCGCTGTTCACACTTAGACCACATGTTCCACCACTTGATAGCGCATTGGACCCACGCTTCTCCCGACTTTACCCTGGCATTGATCAGTGTCGTAATCGGAGTGTGCTCACTCGCACTGGCGAACCGTTGTGTAAACAGCAGCTCTATTTCAGAGAAGGACTTCATGGAGTCATTTGGAAGCTCCGAGTACCATTCGAAAGCTGTCTCTAACACGCTTCCGACGAATTGGCGAAGCAACAGATTGTTGTCGCCTCCAGTATTGCCGCACAGAGCTCTGAATTGTGCAACGTGCTGGTGAGGATTACCCGTTCCTTTATAAACATGGAACTTCGGGATCGTATATCCCGGGAGGTACTTGATTTGGTCATACCAGGCCGGATATAATCACCTGGTTTTGACAAGTTGGTTAGCGGCTTCATTGGCCTGGTGAGCTATGATTTGCTGAGCAATGTAGTCATCCAGGGCCGCCTTGGAGATTGTTTCCTCCTTTGCCACTGATAAGGCTAGGGGAGGATTTGATATTTCTCCTCTGTCATCCTCGAAAATTATCGGCAGATTTTCAGCGGGTGGTTCTGATTGGATCATCATTCTAACTATGTCATGGAATAAAAGTGCCATCTGCTTAATGTTAGCAGCTTGCTCCGCAACTTCTTTATCTTTTCTCTTCAGCACTCGTCGCAAGAACTCTGTATCGGACTCTTGCTCCTGGCGCTGTTCGGCTTCTTTTTCCGGACTTTCTTTTGGTCCGGTGAGCGTTGCCATTTTAGTTAGCATTTCTTGGTGCTTTTTCTTTTAATCCTGAGCTTTTGTAAGCGACCGAGTATGCGGTCGGTAACTCACTGAAGCATAGCTTTCTTCTTTACCGCTATCCATGTAGACTGTTGTACGGTTATGCCCCAAGACTTGGGGCGTTTAGATATTTTGCCATTGGATTTTTTCGCTTGCAGTAGATTTTATCCGGCCTCATTCTTTTATTAGAGGTTGGAGCCGAAGGAGCCGCTATGACAGGGGCCTGTTTAGGAGAAGTCCCCCATTGTATGGCGGAAGAGCGGTCTTTTTCTTGTCGGCCCTTAAATTTCTTTGGTCGACGAGAGTAATTTTCATCAAGCACGGAGGCTTGGACCTTTCGCCAGACTCTATGTATATGTGAGGAGAGCCGTTGATGAGGCTGCTCCGGTTGTTTCTGTACTGGGGCCTTTGCCGGCGGAGGAGATTTCTTTAATACCGTCGTTGGGGAGTTCTTACGTACCCTCTTGAGTAGGTCAGAGCTGTTCCCAATTGGAACAACAGTGTTGATATCCACCATAGGGACTAGTGGGGTAAGCCCAGAGGGGGAGTTTCCCCCAGCTTCTCTCACTCAGTGCCAGTAGCGACGTCGAGCATATCGTGGAGTGGGAATTGCCTATGTTTTGGAGGTGTCTTCCTCATGCCCCCTGCATTGCTGGGGAGTTTCTGTTGGCGTCGGCCTGTTGAAGACCGACATCCTTGTTGGAGTTGGAGCGGAGTTGGTCAATCTTTCGAAAACCGACCGTCTTGGAGGGGAAGCACTTTTATCGGCTTCACCCACAGCAGGAGTAGGGAGGGCAAGCCGTTTAAGGGCAACCCCTTCTGGAATCACAGGCTTCTTTACGAGCCCGTTTGAGTTCTTGTTCAGCCTGTTGAAGACTGAGACGTCAGAATTTGACGGCTTGTTGATAAGAGCCGTGATGGTTGCTAGACGATCAAAGACCGACTTTCTGGGAGCTTCTTCTTAAGTCATTGAGGCGCTGAAACTCGCAGGTAGGAGCATGGTCCCGAAGAAGAGCCCGGTAGTGGCCTGAGTGACCTGCCCCTACCGGCATTGAGAAAATGGAGGCTGCGTTAGGCCCGTATGTCACTCCTCCAGCTGGGATGGAGTGGGAGTTGCTGTTGCATGAAATGCAGTTGAGAGCAATTAATTCTGCACAGAAGCCAGACACCCAGTTTTAGTATCTTGAATCTAAGGGCAACCGTAGCGAACCGCGATTTTGTTCACGATTACGACACACATAATGTGCAGTGGAAAGAGGAAAAGGTCCTACTGGACGTGCCACAATCTGTTTACCACCGAAGACTGGACTAAGACGTTGGGACGTTTAGCCTGAATTTGAGGGCAAATACTATTTGAACATATCCATCCACCTCTCCGAAAATACCAAGTTGATTTATGGCACCATATATCGGAGGTTTGGATAGATACAACCAATATAGCGGACTTTACCAGATTTCCCCTCGTTTATGAGGGGTTTTTGATTGTGGGGACGCTCTTACCTGCAAGCGTAAGCCTCTGCAGTTAATTACATTATCGCGTTACGTTAAAAACTTCTCCTGCTCCTGTAGGTCATTTTGTGTCGTGTTCTATTTTGTTTATTTTGGTTACCCGTGGATTGTATACGGAGACTAGTTTATATCATCGCCCGTAGGGCGTGCATTAGTTCAAATCCGTATATTTTAGATTTGGGGTTTGAACTTAGGTCGCATGTTCCGTTAGTTCAAAAAATATTTTATTTAAATACCATTAACCTGATTTTACTTTAAAATCAACTTAAATATATGAGCATTTTGGCCCAACTTATTTTAACTAAGAATACGTTAGTCTTATTTTGAGACTAAGATCAACTTGAAAATATTTTAAGGATCATTAAATTTAGTTAAGATCCAACAACAGAGCATTTGGGCTCAGCCGCAAGAAAAATTCAGTGACTTAGCCAATTTGAGATCGGTCTTAGGCTTTTTCCCTTTATTCAGAAGTGCTAACCACTTATTTGTTTCTCTGGCGCTCACGTAGGAAGCACGTGAAGCACTTAGACCTGGGCTTTACCCTATCAGTGCTAAACTAAGTTATTTTTGACTAGATATAGTGTTAAGCAGTTTGTACAGCGCTCACGTGGGGCATTGAGTTTATATTTTTGGGCACTTACATAGGAAGCATATGAGGCGCTGAGTTTATATTTTTGGGCTCTCACTTGGGAAGCACGTGATGCGTTGAGTTTATATTTTTGAGATTTGATCTCTGTTGATGGTGTTTTGACCATTGATGATCATCAAGATCTCTGTTTTGAAGATCTGAGATCAAGTTTTTGAGAACTAAGTTTTTATATTCTTTATCATAAGAACTAAATTTTTTATAGGATTAAACCCAGTTTTCAAAGAAATTAAATTTCTGGAACATTTTTTTTCTCTCTTTTCCTTTTTATGTAGTTTTCCCCCTAGATTTTGAGTCTAAAAAACAGAACCTTCCCGATGAGAATTAAATTCTCAACTTGTGAGAGTTTGGTCTTACAGATCCCAAATCCAGAGAAAGAACTAAGTTCTTTTATGAAGGGTTAAACCTTTGGTTTTTTACATGCACTAGACAAAAGAGATATTTTTAATCTCTTCTTTTTGTTTACCTAGGGTTTGAAAGGAGAACGGTGTTTTCTTTAGTGATAGAATTAAATTCTCCGTTGCAGTTTCTATCTTTTTGTTTGCAAAAACTTTTGGGGGGTTCTCTCTATATTAGACTTGAAGTCTCAAGTTCTTTATATAGGTAAGGCAAACTGTTGGTCAGTTTTGAAAAAATCACTCATTTGAGAGATACCAATTGATTTAATTGGTCCCAAAGATTATTTGGGGAATTTTATCCACCGTTGGATCTTTAAATGATTTTTGTTTTACAGAATATATTTTCTTGTTTTTAACAAGATTAGCGAAATATTTTCCCATATATAGAATTTTATTCTATCTTTTGATTCAAACGGTGATTTTTAAACACCATTGGATTTTTAATCCAAGGGTTCTCTGTTTATCAGAACATATCTTTCTTTATTAGAAAGATTGGGTAAAATATATTCCTAAAATAGAATTTAATTCTATCATTGGATCCTTGATCCAACAGCTCCCTATTTAACAGAGAATATCTTTCTCATTTAGAAAGATCAGGGAGATATTTTTCCCTAATAGAATTTAATTCTCATCATATGATTTTTAATCACAATTGGATTTTTAATCCAACGGCTCTGTTTAAAAGAGAATACCCCCAGATTTTAGGGAAATATTTCCCATATAGAATTTAATTCTACCCATTTTAGTTTGAACGCTGACGCTCACATGCTATGCACGTGGGCCCCGCTCAAGAATTTAATTCTTGCATAAACAGGAATTCACGTGCTTTGCACGCCAGCGCTATATGTGTATCACGTGAGCTTCTGCCATAGGATTTAATCAAGCATCCATGTACTTTACATGCCAGCGCTCACGTGTGTTTCACGTGAGGTGCTGCTATAGAATTTAATCCTATTAAAGACTGACGCCAGCGCTCACGTGCCTTTCACGTGAAGCGCCGCCTGATTGTATTTAAACAAAAGGTAATTTTTTATGAGGGAATAGTTACCTTTTTCAAAAATATACCCTACTTTACTACATCGTCTCTACTAGATCTTTCTTTTCTTGACCTAACCCATCACCCACTCGTCTCTCCTTCTATCACCACATTATCACCACATCTTCCTATACTCATACCTTGCCCTCCCCTCCTATTCCGTCTGAGTTGATTCAAAACCCTCCTTCTGTCATCATCACACCATCCGCAGATACTCCAACGATCCATGTTCCCTCTACGGGTAACCAGTCCTCTCCAGTGAGTTCCCCTCCTCCTCATCGCAAGCCTGCACAAGGTTGGCGACCTCCTGTTCGCTATAGTTTTTCTATGACTAAGTCTTATTTCCCTCAATTTGTATGCTTTCTTGCTACTATTCATTCTTTTCAGGAACCAAAGTCTTACTCTGAGGCAGTAAAAATACCAGAATGGCAACAGGCTATACAGGAAGAACTAGAGGCATTCTATCACACTAATACTTGGGTCTCGTACCACTACCATCCGGGGTCAAACCTGTCAGTTGCAAATGGATTAAGAAATCAAGACCAAGCCTGATAGCACTATCGAACGTTACAAAGCTCATCTCGTGGCTCGTGATTTCTCCCAAGAATATGGCATTGACTATGAAGAAACTTTTTCTCCAGTTGCCAAAATGATCTCTATTCGCACTCTTATCGCAGTTGCTGCTGCCCGCAACTGGCCCTTATATCACATAGATGTTAAGAATGCTTTTCTTAATGGCGATCTCTCTGAAGTGGTTTATATACAATCTCCTCCTGATATCTCCGCTCTACTGAATCATGTTTGACGTCTTCGCCGTGCTATCTATGGTCTCAAATAAGCTTCCCGAGCTTGGTTTGAATGCTTCAATCAGACTTTTATTACCGCCGGCTTTACTGAAAGTCTTGCTGATTATGCCATGTTCTACCACTCCTCCTTCCACGGTAACATCATTTTACTTCTCTACATTGACGACTTGATTATTACAGGTAGTGATTTCTCCACCATCGCCTTCTTAAAACATCTTCAAAACCAGTTTGAAATGAATGACCTTGGACTTCTTCGGTATTTCTTAGGGATTGAGGTTGCTTCCTCCTCTCAGGGCTATCTACTCTATCAACAGAACTACATTTCCTACATTCTTTAGCGAACCGCTCTAACAGACTCTACTGTTTCACATCCAACCCCAACTTCCACACCAATAGAGCTGAATTTGAAACTTCGTCGAAATGATGGAGATCTTTTGCCACAACCGACTCGCTATCGGAAACTAGTAGGTGCTCTGATATACATTTCTATCACCCGTCCGGATATAGCTCATGCAGTGCATAATTTAAGTCGGTTTGTTAGTGCCCCTACATCTACACATTATACTGCTCTACTGTGTGTTCTACGCTACCTTCGTAGCAACATTATTCGGTCCCTACTATTTACCTCAAATTCGTCACTCTCTCTTCGTGCATACTCCGATGCTGGTTGTGCAGATGATCCCGACACTCGCCGCTCCACTACTGGCTATTGTATATTTTTGGTATCGTCACTTATATCCTGGAGAAGTAAGCGTCAAGATATTTTCTTTCGTTGCACTGAAGTAGAATATCATGACATGGCTGACACTGCTGCTGAACTCAAATGGTTACGAAGTCTGCTCCAAGACATGGGTGTTAATACCCCGATTGACATTTCTTTATATTGTGATAACCAAAGTGCAATTCACATTGCAACCAATCAAATATTTCATGAGCGCACAAAACATATCGAAGTGAACTGTCATCTTGTTCGTCAGGAATATCAAGCATATCGGCCATCCCTTCCTTATATTTCTTCCAAAGAACAGGTAGTTGATTTCTTCACTAAGACTCAGACACATGCTCAGTTTCAATTTTTCTTACCCAAACTCTTGGTTTTTGATCCATCGTGAATTTGAGGGAGCTGTTAAATATAGTATATAATCACTATACTTAGTAGGTTATATGTAATTGTATATTTCATGATTTTATTCCTTTCTTAGAAGTTTTCTATTTGGGGTCTCCCAACTTGTATAAATTAGGACCTGTATACACTAATGATTGTCAAGAAAAATCTTTCTTTTCCACCGATTCCTTGTTCTAACAATTACAAAAATAATTATTTGGTGATACTTAAGAAGCTTTGGTCTACAACCGTCAATTTACCTTTTACAACTATGAGAGGATAGGTAGAAAAAATCTTCCGATCTAGAACTCGCCGTTCAGGATTACCAGAAATTGACCTACATATTGATGCCGGCCAGGTCGGAAATCAGATCTTTAAAATTGATAATAAATGTTGAGGATCATCTTATTATGTAATCAATTACCTTAATTTACACAACTCAACTCATATTTTTAATTAAAAAATTCCATCAGAAAAGAACTTAATTGATAAACAATCATACCAATCTAACTAATAATCTCTTATATTTCTACCACGCCAAATCAAAACTAAAGCATCATTAATAATTATAATATCTAGCAGTTAAATTTTGATATTTTATAGTCGCAATACCTATCTTAAATCCGGTCGGATAACCGAAAGTTTGAATAACATTTTGAACTGTGGTATGCAATTTGCGAAATAATGATGGAAACTAACATATCTTATGCATCAAGCAAGCAAACATATTCCTCAGGTCTCTTTTGTCCAAGCAGAGTGAGCCATAAAAATTGGTAGTCTCTTTCATACAAGTTAGACTTACCCGTGCCTTAAAGTCATTTTCGCCCTAGATGCAAATTAAGAAAGAAGATTACGCTGCTCAGAAGCGTCCTAGAAAAAATGGTTGCACATACTTGATCTCAATGGATGCAAATATCGATTAATCAACGGAGGTGTATAATTTATTCATTCATGACAACTACTAAGAAAAAATGGCGATAATTGCTTTGAATACCATAACATATATAAGAACTCGTCTTAATTTATGCAACGCATAACAGAGCTAAGTGATAACAAATAAATATAACAATCCAATTTTTAATCTTTCATAATCCAAATATACTGAATCAGAACTAATTCTATATTTAATAATCCGAGTGTTATATGGTACAGAATGCTGGGCTCCTAAGAAGCATCACACACAGAAGATGCACGTAGCGGAGATGCGCATGCTTCGTTGGATGTGCGGTAACACTAGAAAAGATAAGGTGCGAAATGAGGATATTCGTGCAAAAGTTGGTGTAGCACCCGTGGAGGAGAAGATGCGGGAAAACCGGCTTAGATGGTTTGGTCATGTGCGACGCAGACCTATGGAAGCACCGGTTCGACGAATAGATACTCTCGATATGGGTAATGGCAAAAGGGCAAAAGGGAGACCGAAGAAAACATGGATGGAGGTGATACGAAACGATATGGTTGCCAAAGGACTCAATGAAAGTATATTGTTCGATAGAAGTGAGTGGAGACAGAGGATTCATGTGTTGGACCCGGCGTGATTCTCATGTTGGTTCATGTAGCCTACCCCTTATGCTTGGGATAAAAGGCTCAGTTGTTGTTGTTGTTGTTGTTGAGTGTTAATGAAAATATTTTCTAGTCTATTAAAAAACACTTATTTACAGAAAACTCCCAACAGATATAGGTCATTTTAACAAAACTATCATTACCTTTGAAATGATCAGGAAACTACCAAACTTAATGGTACACGTCAGCACTGTCAAAAGAAAGAACCCGAGCCATTGGGTCAATCCGATCCGCCTTAAAATAGACCCATCTTGCTAGTCAACTATTTACCTTATGTAAATAATAAGGCACAAAATCAGAGAATAATTGCAGGATACAGTCTTGTTGCATACAATTTATAGGAGTATCAATTGCGCATATTTTTTCGTAGAGTAATTTGAGAAGATATTATTGTAATTATAAAGATATGATATTATTGTAAAGACAAGCACGAATGGTTATAAAAGGGGAAGAGCCAAAAACAAAGGCAAATTCCATTTCATACAATTTTTTACTAATTCAAATCTCTGGTCCTTTCTGTCATGGAATGAGCGTCCATTTTGTTCTAGAAGAAATCTAGAGATTTATTCAAAAAATAAAAAATCTCTATTTTATGCGCAATAGTTGCTTTGCGCATAACACACATCAACGGAGGAGCCGTGTGGATTCTATTTTCTTGCATAAGGTACATCAGTAGATCCATTTTTAAATTTCTGTGCAATATCCAGTCTTTGTGGATCTCTTCTTTCATTATGGACAATGAAAAGATTCTCGTTGATCGGTTTAACGGAAAAAAAAAATATTTTGTGCGAGTTTGCTTTTCGGATGTATGTGATGGGAAAAGAATTGTGGGGTATCGTCGATGGCACCATACGGAAGCCTAAAGAGTCGACATCTTCAGAGTTTCAGAAGTGGCATACTCAAAATGCCATGATTGTTAGTTGGATACTTTCCACCGTAGAGTCTCAAATTGCGGTGAACTTGTGTCCTTATAAGACAACAGCTGCTTTATCGGTTTATCTAAAAGAAGTTTATTATGAAGATAATGAGACACGTCGTTTTCCACTAGAAAATCACATAGCGGATTTCAGTCAAAATGAGCATTCTGGTCTAGGTTTCTACTCCGAGGCCCTAGCCTTGTGGCAAGAGTATAGTTCGTTGGTCTGTGCAAACAAACCAGACACTTCTATTAAAATTATCCCGGAGATACACGAGCAATCGCAGAAACGTCGGTTTCTTATGTATGAGCATGTGTACGGTAATTTGCTAAATCCATCTCCTGTGCCAAGTTTGTCATTTTGCTTATATGTTGTGCTATGAGAGGATCAACGTCTTCACACGCAAAAAACTATTAATACTCAATCTGTGGCGGGTCCTTCGGATGTTACCTTCGCAGCCATATGTAAACCTAAGGGGAAGGACATGAATAAGGTCGAGTGCTTTTCATGTCACGAGTATGGTCATTATGCTTCCCTATGCAAAAAGCATAAAGTATGCAACTATTGCAAGGCATCTAGGCATGCTATTTCTCAATGTCGGAAGCGTCCCCGTAATCCTGTACCTTCACATCAGGCACTTCATACAAGTAATGGACCACTCTTTGAACTAGTTGCTGGATCTTCTTACATCAGCCCCAGAAGCTCTACAACAAATGATTCAAGCTAATATTGCTGCTGCTTTCTTATCTATAGGATTATCAGGTAAACCTCATCCTTTTCCAACTAAATGCTATCTTGATTCAGAAGCTTCTCATCATCTGACATGTTCATACAACAAACGTGCAACCTATGTCTGTTCGAGCCATTGGTAATCTCTATTCTTTCACCTCCCAACCTTCTATTCAGTTATCTAATATTCTTCATATTCCCCAATTAACTTCGAATTTACTATCAGTTTGAGAATCGGTTGATAATAATTGCAATGTGCCTTTTTTCTTCTCATGGTTGTGTTATTCAGGCCCAAGGAACGCGACAAGTGATAGGGAAGGAGATCAAGGAAGGCTCGTTGTTCTCTATCGATCTACATAATTTACTGGTTCAAAAAAAAATAAATCAAGGAATAATTTTGATTATGCATCTGGTTTTTTATTTGTATCTTTTAATATTCATTGCCGCATCCTCGATTGAATCATCCCAATCCGCAAAACTCAACTTTATGATAAAAAATGATGTCTTGGAACATATTGAAACTTTGGGTAAGAATTTTCAACGGCAGGCATGTTGTTTAGCAAAAGCAAAAGCTTTACCTTTACCATTACATGAACAAAGCGCTACTTCTTGTTTCAATGCTATTCATAGTGATGTTAATATTAATTAGTTTTCATTATACATAAACCATTTTAATGCATTTCCTGCCAGAGGCAATGCATTAAAATGGTTTATGTATAGTGAAAACTAATTAATATAATTTTTAGTAATTTTAAGCTTTTACCTTCTTTTTTAAAGAAAAAGATTTTCCAAGAATATTTTTCTATAACTATAAAGTAAATTATTTTGAACAAATTTTTCTACAAAAGTGAAGAAAACACTAAATTAAAATTTTTCGGATGATTTTCATATTTTTTCCAATATTAAAAAACATTTTTAATCATTTTTTCCTTAAGGATAACTTTCTTAACATAGCTTTTTTTATTTGTCACAAAACGAGGGGGGCGGCCGCATAGCTCCTGCTTCTTTGGAGCGATGTGGACGCATCAGATTCGTCCATGTTTCACATCCAACGGCAAAGGGTGAGATCGAGGACAGCAACGCGTGAATCAAGGAAACAGCGGCACGGGTTTCAGCTGGCGGATCTGGGTCGGATACGGTCTGATAACCCGATAAATATCGGAGTTTTCTTCTCAATTTCCCGTTCATTCCAATCCCGAAAAGTTCATAAAAATAGTCGTTTTCTTCGTTTTTTCGACGCAGATCCAACGGCGCTGTTCAATCCATATGGAACAATTTAAGAAGGATGAGAGCTTCCGGAAGGTCAAAGTCCATAAACCCGACAACAACAACTCAACATGTAAAACTTTCTCCCTCTCTCCTCTCAGCCTGTCGCCTTCTTAACATATATTCCAGTTGTAATTACCATCCTTACTCCTACTTTCAACACGAATGACCTTTTTTAGTCAACACATGAAAATGCTACGAGCTAATGTTATTGATCGTCCGCCCCCATTATATCCTAGTTCCTTTAATGGAATGTTAGTGGTTAGCAACGCACGGGTAATGAACTACCCCACTCTTATTCTCACCTTTCAAGCTCAAGCTACTAAAATACCAGTTGACTTTTCTACAAGATTAATTTTGCATCAAACTTCACAAATATTTCTAAAAGTGAGTTTTGCATCAAACACCATTAATATTTCTAAAAGTTAGTTTGCAAATGTTTCCAAAGTTAGATTTTTATAAACAACCATTAACTTTTCCAAAATTAGATTTTCAATAACATACCGCTAGCTTTTCCAAAAGTTAGGATTTTTACTAAAATGCCATTAACTTTCAAAGGTTAGAATGTTATTAAAATACCCACAATTTTCAAAAGTTAGGATTTTCACTAAAACATCTTTAACCTTTCAAAAAATTAGATCTTTGTTAAAATACCATTAATGTTTCAAAAGGAAGTTTTTACTAAATTACCATAAGTTTCTAAATCCAGTTTTTCATAAGAAAGCTATGAAATTTTTTGGAAACATAGAACCCTACTTGACATGATACCGTGTACAGCAAGGGTAGACGTGAGAACCTAGGCATGAGATGTTATGAAGATTCTGGTTTACGGATGACATAGATATAGAAAGTAAAATCTCATTGTTACCATGCGTAGTACAGCCGCATACTAAATACCCACCTTTACGAATATATACAATTAAATCAGACACGGGATGGAGTTGTCACGCCCTGCTTCCCAGTAGACGGAAACAGTGACGTGGCAGGCCGCAACGTATTTATTATGAACCAAATACGTTAAGCGTAATTAAGCAATATATAAAAATAAATAAGAATGACAAGAGAATAAAATAAAACATCAATTTTATTTACATTCAACTTTATAAACAACTGTTTGAAATAAAAGATACAATAATCAAAAGCAAATACTTAAACAATGGCATACTGACAGTAAATGCAGAGGAACTAGTAGTCTGGCTGAGCAGTAAGCTGATTCAAGTCCTCCTGGATCAGCTCTATCTCCTCAGAGTTCAGTCCTCCTGACGAACATTTCAAAGAAAGAAACAGAAAGGAATATCGTCAGCGAACTAACGCTCGGTAAGTCCTAAAAGAAAAAAGAGAAGATAGTATATAAAGTGAAATGAACAGATAAAGTTGTATATGACCGATTACTAGTATATGATAATTATTCTAACATGCTTGTTTGTAGTTTGATAAGGAAATATTCATATATACGCGAGAAGTCCATCTTACTCCGTAGACTATGGTAACATGTAGTACAAGGCCCCGTCATAACCCACGGGACAACGACACGTGAATTCATGTAGATGTCTTTTAAATGACCTCTCGTGCCACGATATACGTTCTGTACCAATCTACCTATTTATCCCTGCGTAATATATTGTATAGATTATGTTTACCAGTCTTGGCCGAAACCATGGATACAAAATGTTCAGATTCATATTCAGGATGTAATCATATATTCAAGTAATCATGTCAAGTTATAACCATAGTTCGGTCAAGTTAAGTCAAGTATACATGTTTGAATTTGATGTTTGAATTCGAGTATTCATGTTCATGATCAAGTATTCGTGTTTGATTTTGGATTCAGGTTTTAGATTAGACTCAGACTGAGTCAGACACTTGTAAACTGATTTAACTCTTGAATTCTTAGGTTCGGAAGTCATCGGCAACTGTTGCACATGAACAGCAGGATTTGTGTCTTTTTCCAAGACAATTGCCATTGATAACTCCATTATTTTTCTAATCTGAATAGGCAAGCACTCACTTTCTCCGGCTTCCTGGGGCTCAAGAGAATTGATCCTGCTTAAATCTATATTTACTAAAATCCTTAAAATATTGTTTTGTATATCTCAAGAGGGTTTTATAAAAATATTTTAATATAGTTAAAAATAAAACCTCGAGGGTGATTTGTATTATTTAGGGTTTTCATGAACATGTATTTTAAGTATTGGGGTATTTTAATAATAATTACCTAGTTTTTAAAAGTTTGTGATATTTTATTGAAAACTAGTCCTTTTTAATAACTTGATGATATTTTATTGACATTTTTTTAATCTTTCATTTTTAGAATAAAACATAGTCTCATAATATAATAAAAATATGGATTTATAATTTTATATAATTTATAATTTTTAGAAAATTAGTTTTATTTAGAAAATTCGCATTTCTTAAAAACCGTATTTTATATCTTTTCGAGGACGAATACACCGTGAGGAGTGCTGCATCTCGCTCTACTATTCTCAGGATGTGCGATAATCCACACCATCCATTAGCGGGTCCCCTAACAAGGGTTGTAGATGCATAATTGCAAAGGAATACAAATACCGCTTTAAAAGAAATCCGGTTTTAAAATATGTGGTACTTTATTATAAAGATTATTCTTCGAAACAAATATACATAAAAATAGACATCGTACTATGAAACCAAAATGTACGTGTGCGGTAGGTCGTTACCCCGTGATGTTTTTCCTAAAGGTATAGTTTTAACGAAAAGAGGTGATAATAAAATTAAAGGTATTTTAATGAAAAAGATCAATTATAGTTGTTTCACATGAAATTCTTGGTTAAAGTATATACTAAACTTTGATATTTAAAGTTACAAATAATTTGGTAATATTAGGTTGACCAATATATAAAGGAAAAGGAAATTTCTAGGGTTTAGAAAAAAAATATCAGTAATAATTCCACTTTACCGATATAAGATTTAAAGATGAATTTCAATGAAAAAGAGGAGAGTTGGGAGGGACTTATGGTTTGAATATATCAAGAAGAGGTTAAGTAAGAGGGGATGAACTTCATGGTGTCGCGGGAGCTCCAGAATCGGTTTCGATCTTCGACGTAAAAAGTTTGCTTGCTAACTCCACTTTACTCCACTTGCACTTAAGATTTTTTGAGAGAGTTTTTGCTAGAATTTTCAGAATGATGCTGAGCCAAAATATGGGGTGGTATTTATAGTGGAGAATTAAGGTTTGGGAATTAAAATTTTGGATAAAAAAGCATTAAAATGATGTTAAATGGTGAAATAAAATGTCTCTGTTTAATTACAGGGAAATCAAACAGTGTAGAGCAGTTAATAGGAGTTGAAGAGACGAGTGTGCAAAGCACGGAGCTCATTGGAGCTCACCCAACCATCCCCGCCGGCCCCTAAAGCAAATCCGCCCGTCGGATCTGAGGCAAATGCCTCAAGATTCGTGTCATATGATTAATTCCGTGTTTACATAATTTTTCATATGTTTTTTCTGAACTTTTCATTTCCCCGTGTGTAAAGCACGTGCAATCTTTTGGGCTTCCAAAAAGTTAAAAAGAAAATCAGAAAAAAAATTGTGTCTGATGGGAATCGAACACACAGGTTACGTCACAGCAGTGCAAAGGTTTTACCAGTGAGCTACAAGTTATTTCTTTCTTTTATTTAATAGAAATAACTTTTAACTCTTACACGAGCTGTAGTACTCTTTTCTATACATTAACAGGAAAATTCCTGTACAAAAATTTCAGAGTCGTTACAAGTTTGAGTTAGGAAAGCGGTATGAAGGGTCCCGGGATTCCCCTACTTTTACCGTAATTTCAGGGGTTAAACGGAATGCTAGATCATTTCTAGTACAATTGTTGTGGTTCCGAACTGTAAACAAAACGTATTACATATTTACGATTTCTGTTGTTCCGTGGATACAAACGGAATAATCTCGAGAACCCTGTACGCTTACCTGACCAAACTTAATGTCTATATATTTCGACTAGTTCATAACCAATATCTGACACTCACATACACATTTTACATACGTTCACTACACACACATATTACTTTTCTTTACCTCATCTATGTGGGACATCCTACTGAGTATAACCCGCTGACGGATATTCTTTCTATTCCCGTCTTTTTTGGAATGTCTGTTAGATGTGGACGGGGTACAAGATGAGGATATAAAAGTAGAGGCCGAAAACTATACAGATCTATCTACCTAATACTAGGGTTAGTTGTCTTTCTTTTCTTTTATATGCCCACCTGTTTAGGGCCTGCTTTATTAAATCGATGTAATAAACTCTTTATTATCTATGCTCAGTGATGTAATAAGTTATGTTGATGTAATAAATGCTCACGCCTTTATTTATTGTTCTAATACATTGTCTGCATGTTTCTTTTTATGATTAACGTAAATGTATCGAGCGGATTCCTTCACTCGGTATAGTTCGGTTGTGAACCGGGTTGCGTCTCACTGCCATACTTTGGGAAGCGGGGCGTGACATTTCTCGTTATGGATATAAGTATTTTGTAATGTTTTTTGATGATTTTAGTTGATTTACGTCGGTATATTTTTTGCATGCTAAGTCTGAAGTATTTACTTATTTAAGCAATTAGCCAATATGATTGATACCCAATTTTCATCTAAAATCAACATACTTCATTCAGATTCAGGATGAGAATATACCTCACATTCTCTCCAGGAATACTCATGTACTTCTGGCATCCTTTGGGAAAGGTCATGTCTATACATGCCACAGCAAAACGACATCTCAGAACATAAAAATCGTCATATCTTAGATCCCGTTCGTGACATGTTGTTTACGTTCCTACATCATTTTGTGTTGAGATGGTTCAAACGGCCGTTTATCTTGTTAACCGTCTGCCATCTTCTGTCATAGAAAATGAAACACCTTTCTTTCAGTTGCATAAAAAGTCTCATTCTTATCATACACTTCACACTTTTGGATGTGTGCGTTTTGTGCTTTTTCCTCCCACCGAACGACATAAATTATCTGCTCAATCCTCTAAGTGTGTCTTTGTTGGCTATGCCACTGATCAAAAGGGATAATTATGTTATGATCCAGGTTGAAAGAAAATTCTAGTCTCTCGTAATGTTTTTTTGACAATGTTTATTTCTTTCAATCTTTAGCACCATCGATCTCTTCATTTTTTTCTATGTTGTCTGTTTTTTTCGATGATTCTTCTAGCAGGTGGAAACTAGGACATGTTTATGTTCGTCAAAAAGAGAACCAAACCTTCCATCTAATTCCCCTCCCACATGACTTACGCCGGCTTTGGCACCGTCATCACAGCCACTACCACCCATTCTTCGTCGATCTTCTAGAATTTCCAAACCACCAGAAAGGGTATCTTTACTAGTTTCTTCTTCTAATGTTCTTATTCCTCGCTCCAATAATCAAGCATTACTTCATGAATGTTGGAAAAAGGCTATGTAAGATGAACTTGATGCCCTTGCTGAGAATCACACTCGGGATCTCGTTCCTCGTCCACCTAAAGAAAAACCTATAGGTTGTAAGTGGGTGTTTACCATAAAACTTTGGTCTGATGGTACATTGGAACGTTATAAACCCAAACCTGTATCTCTTGTGAATCGCTTGGAATATGGGATTAACAACGGTGAAACATTTGCTCCAGCCGCAAAGATGACAATAGTTCGTTTGCTTCTCTCTGTCACGTCCCGCTTCCCAGTAGACCGAAACGGTGACGTGGTAAGTCCGCGACATATTTATCAAGAGAATGTCATTCCTTCCCTAAATAAATATACTAAGTACATTGAAACAATATAAGAATAAATGGATACTGCAAAAATTTTTAACAAACATATTTATTTACATTCAACTTCCAATATTTACAAATACATGTGTTTCAACTGGGAAGTAAATACAATAAAGAAAAATGCCTAAACATGTGGCATATATAAGCTGAATAAAAAGTGAAGCTAAGCTAAACTTGAGTAGCGATCTGGTTGTAGTCTTACTCTGTGGCCTCCACTTTCTCTGTCTCGACCGTATCTGACGAACATTCCAAGAAAAACAAGGGTGGGTGGAATGCCCGTCAGCGAACTAGCGCTCGATAAGTTCTAAGGATAAAGTAAGAGTAAAAGAATGACAAGTGTAGAATATATATATATATATATATATATATATATATATATATATATATGACGAGTAAAAGTATATGTTCAAGGTTAAATATATACTATAGGTATCTATATGGTCATTATCTTAACGCTAAGTTCTAAGTGTGAATGTCAACGTAGCCGTAGAAGTATTCACGAGCTCAAGAGTGAGGCCCCAGGAGTAAGAAAACACGGGCCAATTTCATGTGTTTGTATTGGGGCTCCAGGCTGTAGATGAGTCAACCCGACCGATATTCGAGTAAAATAAAAAAGAAGTTAATACGGGACTCCTGAAGCTCCATTGGATTCACATAAGAAACTATCCCAAACACCCTGAGTATAAATAGTTTATAACTGTATAGTATACTTAATTAAATTAATTGATTGGTTATAACAGGTCTTGATCAAAACCATAGATTGCAAAAGGTGTAGAATGAAGTCGAGTAAAATGCGAATCATGTCAATTGCAATCATGGTTCGAATCAAGTTAGTTCGAGAAAACTGGATTCGAGTTCACGTTCTAGTTTAGATTCGACTTTGGATTTGAGTTCAAGTTCAAATTCAGATTCGAGTTTGGATTCGAGTTCAGGTCTTTTTCAAATGAATTGATTTAAACTGTTAAAAATCTTATGTTCGGAAGAAATCGGCAACTGCTGCACATGGACGGCAGGATTTGTGTCTTTTTCTAAGACAATTGCCATTGATAACTCCGTTAAGTTTTCTAAGCTAAATAGACAAGCACTCACTTTCTCCAGCCCTTCGGGGCTCAAGAGAAACGATACCGCTTAAACCTATATTAATTTAGAGTCCTTAAATATTGTTTGCATATCTCGATGGGGTTTTATGAAAAATACTTTAATGTTGTTTAGAAATAAATCTCGAGAGTGATTTATAATATTTAGGGTTTTTATGAACATATATTTTAATTGTTGTGGTGTTTTAGTAATAAAACCTAGCATTTTTGAAAGTTTATGATACTTTTATGAAAACTACTGCTTTTGGAAACTTTTTGGTATTTTATTAAAAATTCTAATCTTTCATTTTAAAAATATAGTTTCATAATTTATTTTTATTGAAAATACGGATTCATAATTTTATATAATTTTCCAAATTTTAGTTTTGTTTAGAAAAGTCGTATTCTAAAAAACCGTATTTTTATTTTCTTTCGAGATCGAATACTCCGTGAGGAGTCCTGCATCTCGCTTTATTATCCCAAGAATGTGCGATTATCCGTACCATCTATTAGCGGGTCTCCTAACGAGACTTGTAGAGACGCAATTGCCAAAAATTTAAATACATCGATTAAAAGAAACCTGTTTTGAAAAAAATATGTGGTATTTTAATATAAATCCTATTCTTTAAATAAACCATATATTTAGAATCTCGTGCTATGAAACCATAGTGTGCGTGTGGAGTAGGTCATTACCCCATAAATAATCTAAAAGTATATACTCTAGTTATTGAAATTACGGTTATATTAAAGTTCATGGTATTTTTATGAAAACTTCGTTTTATGATTATTTCACATGGAATTTTTTTATTAAACTAAAAGCTAAATGATATAAATAAGGTTAAGAGCGGTGTGAGAATGTTAATTTGACCTATTTTGCTTATAAAGTGGAGTACACTTGTTAAAAAAAGAACTTATATCGGGGCTAACTCCACTTTATCGATGTGCTTATAGAAAGCGATTTGAGATGAAAAGAAATAGAGGGAGAGAGACTTACTAGCTTAGATCGTTAACAAGAATGAGGGGAAGCCTTCGGGTGTTGTGGTGTCGTCGGAAAGGTTTCGGTCGTCGAGCTTGGCTTGCTACTCCACTTGGGTGCATAACTTCACTTGGTACTTAGAGAGTTTGAGAAAAATTTTGATAGAAATTTCAAAATGGCGGAGAGCTAGGGGATGGGGTGCTATTTATAGGGAAGAATTTAAGGTTTGGGAATTAAAATTTGGATTAAAAGAATTAAAATGGGTGTTAAATGGTGAATTGAATAGTCACTGTTTAATTGCAGAGAAATCAAACAGTGCAGGGGAGTAGAGGGGAGTCGAAGGGACTTGTGTGCAAAGCACGGAGCGATTTGGAGACATCTGGAACGACGGCTGCTGCAATTTGAGGGAAATGGGCGGTCGGATCTTGAGGGTTTGCCTCAAGATTCATGCCACGTGTTTAGATTGGTGTTTACTCTTCTTTGCACCTGTTTGATTTTTGTGAAACCTTTCAATTCTCCGTGAATTGCACTTGCAACTCTTGGGTTTCCGAAAAATTAAAAGGAAAAATCTTAAAAATTTTAGGACTGATGGGATTCGAACACACAGACTATGTCACAGCAGTGTTGAGGTTTTACCAGTGAGCTACAAGTTAGTTCTTGCTTTTATTGAACAAAATTAATTTATAGCTTCTATACAGGCTGAAATACCCTTTCTATAAATTAAACAAATAATTTTTTACAGGGATTTTAGAGTCATTACATTCTAACCTCCATATAAAAATTTCGTCCTCGAAATTTACATTTACATAGAGACTAATTTTCAAAAAGGTAAAGGTAACGTGCATACATATCTTCTTCTCTTTCTCAAGTTGATTCTCCCGGAGAATCCTTTCTCTACATCACTCGGACCAAGTTCACATCCTTGTTCCGTAATGTCTTCACCTTTTTGTCCAGGATATCAACTGGTTGCTGCCCGCAAATTAGACCAGTCTCTACCGTGAGCTCTAAGTGATCAAGTATATGGCTGGGGTCGCTCACATATCGTCGTAGCTGGGATATTTAGAATACGTTGTGCACTCCTTCCAATGAGGGTGTTAGTGATAAACGGTATGCCACTTCTCTAAATGGTTCAAGTATGTCGAAACTGAATGCGGCGTCAAGGTTGTTGTCCCGTGGCCAACTCAAAAGGACTCATTACGGTCCTATATAACTTGGACTGAGTTTACCCCTCTTACCAAAATGTATTACTTCTCTGTTTGGAGAGATCTTCAGGAATACATACTCTATGGTTTGAAACTCCAGGTGTCGACGCGTTGCATCTGCCCAATGTTTTTGTCGGTCTTGGGCTATGCGCATCTTTTCCTTGATTGTGCGAACTACATCCACAGTTGTCACGATCATCACTGGTCCAAGGAGTTCAAGATCTTCAACGTCATCCCAACTCAGCACGGAACGACACTTCTGTCCGTAGAGTGCTGCGAATGGTGCCATCCCAATGCTGTCCTGGTAGCTGTTGTTATATGAAAACTCCATAAGGTGTAAGTGATGTTCCCATGAACCTCTGAAATCTAACATACAAGCTCTTAGCATGTCTTCCAGGATCTGAATTGTTTGCTCGGACTATCTGTCTTTTTGTAGATGATATGTCGTGCTGAAATTCAGACTCGTTCCCAGGCTAGCTTGCAGACTCTGCCAAAACTGCTATCGGAATCTTGTATCACGATCGGAGACGATGCAGACAGGTACTTTATGTAATCTCACGATCTCCTGCATGAGTTTATGGATATCAAGACAGTA
Source organism: Agapanthus africanus (assembly GCA_030015575.1). Taxonomy (NCBI): domain Eukaryota; kingdom Viridiplantae; phylum Streptophyta; class Magnoliopsida; order Asparagales; family Amaryllidaceae; genus Agapanthus; species Agapanthus africanus. The sequence goes on along the minus strand of JASDDO010000024.1, from coordinate 870,167,246 downwards.
TGCTACATCTTGAAGGTATAAATCTTACTTTAGATTTTTACTCACCTCCATGTACTTCTCTGCCAACATCTCGGTTGACTGGCTAACTCGGAATGGAATAAAGTGAGCCGATTTGGTGAGTCGATCCATAATAACCCAAATTGTATCGTTACCCTTCATGCTGCGAGGGAGAGCAGTCACAAAGTTTATGGTAATGTGCTGCCATTTCCATTCTGAGATTAGTAACGGCTGAAGTAGACCAGCAGTTCTGTGATATTCAGCCTTCACTTACTGACACACCAAATACTTTGCTATGCTCCTTGTTACTTAGTGCTTCATTCCATACCACCAGTAGTGTTGCCGTATATCCTTGTACATCTTTGTACCGCCGGGGTTTACCGAGTACGGAGAGCTGTGAGTTTCCTTCATCAACTCTTCTCGAACAGGGCCGACGGGCGCACATAAATGGCTTCCATATCGCAAGGATCTATCTTCATGGATGATGAAGTCAGTTTAAAGTCCACTTTCTATTTGTTCTCAGATCTTTTGTAGCTTAGCATCACTTGCTTGAGCTGCCTTGATCTAATTTACAAGAGTGGACTGGATTTGTAAGTTCATCAAAGATGAAGCGTTACCTAGCATAACTACTTCGGACTCCAATCTGTGCAATTCTTACTGTAGATTTCATTGAGCGGTGAGGTTCATTGTTAATGGTTGGCGACTAAGTGCATCAGGAACTACATTCACATTTCCCGGATGATACTGTAGGTTGATATCGAAATCCGCCATAAGTTCTAGCCATCTTTTCTGCCGCATGTTGAGCTTCTTCGGAGTAAATAAATACTTCAAACTTTTGTGGTCAGTGTATAGATCCGCTCGTTTCCCGAAAGATAGTGGCACCAAATCTTGAGTGTGAAGATGACAGCTGCCAATTCCAGATCATGTGTTGGATAGTTGCGTTCGTGAACTTTTAATTGCCTTGATGCAAAAGCCATAACTTTTCCATGCTGATGTAGAACACATCCTAATGCTTTACCAGACGCATTACGATACACATCGAATCCACTAGATTGATCCGGTATTACAAGGATAGGAGTTGAGGTTAACCTTGGCTTGAGTTCTACAAAATCCTTCTCACATGCTTCTGACCACACAAATGCTTCGTCTTTACGTGTGGGCTTGGTCAGGGGTGCTACGACCTTTGAGAATTCTTCAATGATTTGTCTATAGTATCCTGCTAAGCCCAAGAAACTTCTTATAATTTTCACCTTCTTTGGTGTCGGCCACTCACTGACAGCTGACACCTTAGCTGGATCCATAGAGTTCCTTCTTTTGAAATGATATATACGAGAAATCCGACTTGATCTAGCCAAAATTCATACGTGTTGTACATGGCGTAGAGCTGATATTATGTAACAACCGAGTCCAGTTCTACAAATTTCTGTTACCGTATGTGTGGTGTGTAGTATTTATTTCATTTATCCTGCTTTGACTGTTACTAGTTATAATTTACCCCGACATGTCATATTCTGCATATAACAGTTTAAGTCATCTAAAATAAATTAAAAATAATTGACATGGCCCGCTTGACACCCCTAACCCTGTGGCAGCGTCCTTGCATCATGTTCTCGTCCCGCTCAGTGAAACGGACGTGTTTGGATGGCTACGCGCACGTACGTGCGTCCGTTCTTGGGGGTATACTTTTTAATTATAAAATCTCTCATTTTAATTTTGGAATCTGCCAATAAATTTCTTATTTCAAATTCAAATTTTTGACCCAACCTGGGCACATTTCTGAATTATTTGTATCCCGCCAAAATTTTAATAATTTAACATTTTGAATTTTACCTACCATATTTTATCAGCATGCAAAATATTTGGAATTATTTGTTAGTTTCGAAATCTTTTTCTGCTGGTGAGGGATTCTCTTTAAACATCAAAATCTTTTATATTTTCCTCCAACCTTTTCTTCATCCAATTGCGAGCCTCCATTCATCTGACCCCACACGTTTCTTTCTTCCACAAAATCTTTGATCATTAATCCTTAATTCGCCACGAGCCAATCGCAGCGCTTCGTTTCTTCACCGGGCCCCACACTTTCTCTCCCTCTCTCCTTTCTCCTTCTCTTTCTCTCTCTTCTCTCTCTCTCTCTCTGCATAATGACAATTTCATCTCTTCTCAAATCTTTCTCTCTCCTATCGATCTCTCTCTACCTCTCTATCTCTCTCCTCTCGGATCTCTCTCTCTCCCCCCGTGTCTCTCTCTCTCTCTCTCTCTTCTTCTCTTTATATTAATTTCTTTCTTCTCCTTCGTTAAAACAACAAAACCAGTCCCCAGAAAAACCTAGCCGCCGCCTACCCTCTTGCCGTTGCCCTACCGCCGACGCCACCAGTGCCATTCATCGCCGCTGCTCACTCTTGTCGCCTCCACCTTCTCTCCTTCCTCCTCTCCCGAGCCCCCTGCACCCCTGCACATTATGCATCGCCGGAACTGTTTCCATTGGCGACTCGTCCCCGTGTCCCTGGCATCGTGCACAACTCCGGTAAGCAACCTTCTTCCCCCTCATCCTTCTCTTCTTCTTCTTTCTCTTTTCTTCATCCTGAAACTTCTTCTCTGTTGATTGTTTTTGGGTCTTCTGTAGATCGCCGGAGCTCCGTCGACGACGCACCGACGACGCTGTCAACTCCTGCAATCCAGTGGTTATTGTCGCTGTTTTCTGGTTCTGCCTTGTTTCCAGTCCATGCATTCCTGTAGCAGCATTGATGTTCACTATTGTCGCTGTTTTCTGGTTCGCCGGAATCCGACGGTGCCGACGATGTTTCCCGACGACCCAGCAGGAACCTCTGATCCGTGTGACTCCACTGTTCGTCGTTTGGGTTCATTCCGTGTACCGTGCGCGCGTCGCGACTTTTTCCCGCCGACGCGTAACGTTCCGTTTTCCGTATCGCGACCCGTCAAGGCAAGTGAAATTTGCTACATGCTATTCAAACTATTCGTATGCGAATTTATTTATTTTCCTATTAAATCTCTAAATAGAATCGAAAGTATTGGTTTTCAAGTTAACCGTATAAAGTTCTGTTACATATTTTCTGATCTAGAACATGAAACTTAATCGTTGCATCAAGTTGTTTATGCCTAGTAATCACATGTATATGATAATCATATGATTACAACTGTTTTATAACCATGATACCCATTTTTCACTAGTATTAACCTATCGGACATCCGTGTGCATCTTTAACCGGTTTAGTTACAATTGCATCCATATTATACATGTCATCGCATCCCTAGATTACTCAATACTTATTAACCTGGTTTTGTATTCACATCTGTCATATTGTATTCATATAATGCTGACACCGTCTCTTAAACACACACTGATAACCGCACAGCTAATTAGTTAAATTTGCATTCATTGTTTAACCTATTACATGTGCCAATTTATTTTTGTTGATACCCATGCTTGATTATTTATAACCATGATTATGCTAGCTGATTATAAGCACCCACATGTTATCTTTACACCCTGACATGACTTGCTGCACACATATTACTTGACCCAACATGGTACCGTATACTACTTGACTTGACCTGATGTACCATGGCTTGACCTGTTGCCTGATGTTGTGTCTAATGCCAACAAACCTGACATGTAGTCCTCACGGACCGTTCCTGTTGTCTATCTAGACAAACCTGCTCCTACCTGATCCTGCGTTGGCATTAGTTCCTGATTACTGAATACCTGACTTGACTTACATAACTTGGGGGTATGGGGAAATCAATGATGAAATCCTGACTTGTAACCCGACAGTTGCTTTCTTTTACTGATTAGTTTTAGAGGCTAGGCCCGCCTCGTGACGATGCTGCTGACATCGTTGGTCTATACCCTTTTCCTGTTAGTGCCTAGCGGTGCGTCTCGGTTTCAGCCCGAGAGTCTTAGACCGTAGTCCCAGGCATGCACGGGATACTATTGAGTTACATCGATGATTCATTAAATTGATTTCAAAGACTTGAGAGTAGAAAACCCAATAGAACAGTTTAGTTTACTCACTGCACACTACCCTTCACTGCCCTGATTTATATTACTGTTACACCTGCTTTTCATTCATGTTTATATTTGCATTGCCTGTTACCCTATTTATATTTTATTACTTGATGACATGACGCGCTGACGTCTGGGTTTTGCATGGCCCAGATTTTGTACCTTTGCTGCAGTCCGAGCATGAGTACTTCAGCCAGCAGGCTGAGCAGTGAGGTTTCAGTGGTAGTTAGTCCTTTTATTTTCTGCATTTTTCCTGATGTGAGCCCGCATTATGGGACATACATTCCAGTTATTTTGTATTGGATCTTTGCTTCCGCACTTTTATTATTCTTGACTCATGTTATCTTGGCTTATGGACATGTATTAGATAGTTATATTTTGATTCTTGATATCTCTACAGCCGTAATGTGACTGTGAATGGATACTTCCTACCCACAGGTAGCATGGTTGGCTATATCACGTGCCCATCTTAGCGTACTCTGGGAAGCGCGGCGTGACATGGTTCTTTTGGTATTAGAGCCATAGGTTAGTCAGGTTGATTCTTTTTGTAGTTGGGTATGGTACCCAATACACGAATCAGAATACCCGTATTTAGGAAACATATCCTGCCACCTTGTTGTTTTACCGTTCTTGAATCTAATCTCCTCCTGATTATATCTTTACGGAGTGCAAACTTCCTTTGCATATCGACTCGAAACCTGATTCCTTGTTATCTCTAGAACTTAGGCGACTTGGGTGGAGTTATGTAATTGTAGCTATGATACCGCGGCATAGTTACAATGCGGTACTCTATTTAAGTAACTCGGAGTTCTAGTCTTGATTTACATTTTAAATCTGTTATCATGCTAATCTTTGGGTGTTTTGATTTCAGGAGTATGGCAGACAAGAATCTGAAGACGTACTAAAGGCATGTTGACGAAACCGCCATGCTTGGAGTGATACGGGGAATGCTGGAGAATCAAAAGAAGCAGACCGAGCTGATCCAGCAACAAGCTGAATCGTTTCAGGAAGGTTTGCGGACTGTTCAGCAGACCGTGAACAATGTTGGAGCTAAGCCAGTTGATCGTGTGGGGACCGTAGCAGATTTCAGGCGTTTGGGTCCGTCTTTCTTTACTGGTTTGGAGGAGCCGTTGCCAGCGAAGCAGTGGCTAGTTGACACGGAGAACTTACTTATTGCGATGCAGATCCCAGATGATAAAAGAGTGGATGTGGTGCGTATTCAGTTAGTGGACTACGCCCGTGAATGGTGGCTTGTAGAGGAGACCCGCTTGCCCAAGCTGATCAAGTGGGCGGTTTTTTCGAAGATTTTCCTGGAGAAGTTCTTCCCGCGGACTGCACGGGAAGAAATGGAAGAGAAGTTCATCAGTCTGAAGCAGAATGGTGTACCCGTAGATGTACACGCAGCTGAGTGGATACGGCTCAGTAGATTCGCTGGATCTTTAGTTGCCAATGATGCAGACAGGGCAAGGAGGTTCATGCGCAGCTTGGATGTGGACATCCAGAGGCAGATTGTCTCTCTGGGTTTGACCACTTTCTCACAGGTACTTACAGCAGCCCGAGAACAGCAAAGCTTATCTGGGAAGACTGGGACTTCACAACAGACAGCAGTTACGGTAAGGAAGCCGGCATTTGTACCAAACCGAGCTCATGGACGCAGAGATATTCCAGTGGACCGTCGTGGTGTAACACCGATGAAGAAGCCTGCTGTCGTTGATCAGAGGAAGCACGTGGTTTATAGCTATTGCGACTTACCCGGACATTTGCAAAAGGAATGTCGCAGGATGCGGGGACTTTTTCTGGTTTGTGGAACGGCGAATCATACTGTTAGTTCTTGTCCGTCGAAGCTACGCACAAGGGATGATATTCAGAAACCTCCGCAGAAACCATTTCAGGGACAGAAGCAGCTGACTCAAGAACTTAATCAGGCTCGAGCTTTTACCTTGACGGCTAAGGAAGCTAAGGCGTCAGGAGAAGTTGTTTCAGGTATTCTACTCGTTCATGGTTTTCCCGCATTAGCGTTGTTTGATTCTGGTGCATCCCATTGTTTTATGTCGTCCAAGCTTATAACTACACACTCGATCACCTGCACGACCCTGTCTAGTTTCTGGGACATACACACTGGGAATGGGAAAATTATATCTAGTAAAGAATGTAAAGATTGTACAGTTGTTGTTTGCGGACGCGAGCTTTTTGCAGATTTCTTGGTGATTGATACGGGCAGTTACGAAGTCGTCTTGGGAATGGATTTTCTTGGCACTTTCCACGCTCACATTGATTGTAGGGCAAAGAAAGTAATTTTCCAGATTCCCGGACATCCCGAGTTTACCTTCACTGGAGGAAGCAGATCTGTCGGGCCAGTCGAGTTTAGGGCTAGGCCGACAACTAATATTCTTGCAGCAATGGAGGTTGATAAAAGTGAAGAGCCAGCTGTTGTTCGCGATTTTATGGACGTGTTTGAAGATATATCGGGATTACCGTCGAAGCGAGACGTGGAGTTCGTAACTGATCTTATTCCTGGTGCAGCGCCAGTATCTAAAGCGTATTATCCAATGGCACTAGTGGAGTTGGAAGAAGTCAAGAAACAGGTTGCTGAATTGCTTAAGAAGGGTTGGATTCGAAGCAGTAACTCGCCTTGGGGAGCTCCAGTTCTTCTAGTTAAGAAGAAAGATGGCACAGGAAGGATGTGTATCGACTATCGAGAATTAAACTGGGTGACTATTAAGAACAAGTACCCGATCCCTCGCATTGGCGAACTATTTGAGCAGCTTAGTGGCGCGAGGGTATTCTCGAAGTTGGATTTGCGATCCGGATATCATCAGGTCCGAGTGAAAGCAGAAGATATTTGCAAGACGGCGTTCCGAACTCGGTATGGACATTACGAGTACTTTATGATGCCCTTCGGAGTAACGAATGCACCGGCGATATTCATGGACTTGATGAACCGAATCTTTTCACCATTCTTGGACCAGTTTATTATGGTGTTCATTGACGATATTCTGGTTTACTCGAAGAGTTTTGAAGAGCATGCTGAACATTTGAAGATCGCACTGCAGACGCTGAGACAAGAGAAGTTATACGTGAAGATGAGCAAGTGCGAGTTTTGGCTGGAGGAAGTAAAGTTTTTGGGGCATGTTGTGTCTGGCGATGGAATCGCCGTCCATCCAGAAAAGATTGCAGCAGTTCGAGATTGGCCGATTCCAAAGAATGTTGCGGAGATAAGAAGTTTTCTTGGACTCGCCGGGTATTACATAAGGTTTGTGGAGAACTTTGCTCGTCTGGCGGCCGTTAACCAAGCTTACGCGCAAGGAGGTACCTTTTGTGTGGACGGATAGGTGTGCATCAGATTTCGAGACGTTGAAGCAGAGATTGATAACCGCTCCTATTCTGACCGTGCGAGACAGTTCCGGAGGATTAGTGATTCATAGCGACGCATCTAGAAAAGGATTGGGATGTGTTTTGATGCAGCATGGGAAGGTTGTAGCGTACGCATCGAGACAGTTGAAGACCCATGAGAAGAATTACCCAACTCATGACTTGGAGCTTGCGGCTGTGATTTTCGCTTTGAAGATTTGGAGACACTACCTTCTGGGCGAAAGGGTCGAAGTTTTCACGGATCATAAGAGTTTGAAGTATGTGTTCACACAGAAGGAGCTTAATATGAGGCAGCGTAGATGGTTAGAGCTGATGGCTGACTACGATCTTGATCTTAAGTACCATCCGGGGAAGGTTAATGTCGTACCGGATGCGCTCAGTCGGTTACCAGCAATTCAGATATTGACTACGCAGAAGGAACTCGTTGAAGAATTTCGAAGATTTGATTTGGCGGTTGTGCTACCGCATTCTTCGGGACAGTTGTTGCAGCTGCAAGTACATTCGTCGTTGATCGAGAATATTAAAGCAGTGCAATCGCGGGACCCTAGATTGCAAAAGTTTCGAGAACAGGTTGAAGCCGGACTACGAACAGATTTACTGATCCATGAAGATGGCTCGTTGAGATATGGTAGCCGTTTGTGTGTGCCAAAGTGAGATATTCGCGAAGAGCTTATGAAGGAGGCACACAGTTCAGCTTATTCCGTACATCCAGGAGGCACGAAGATGTACCGAGATATACGACAGCATTTCTGGTGGGAAGGTATGAAACGGGAGATTGCTCGCTTTGTAGCAAAGTGCTTGGTGTGTCAGCAAGTTAAGGCCGAACATCAAAGGGTTGCTGGTTTATTGCAACCACTTTCGATTCCTCAGTGGAAGTGGGAACATATAACCATGGATTTCGTGACAGCTCTACCGCGGAGTCCAAAAGGCAACAATGCAGTATGGGTGATTGTTGATCGATTGGCCAAGGCAGCTCATTTTATTCCTTTTCGGATTGGTCAATGAACAGAAGCCTTGGCGGAGCGGTACATGCAGGAGATTGTAACATTGCATGGAGTACCGGTAAGCATCGTTCGATCGTGACACTCTGTTCTTATCACACTTTTAGCGGAGCTTTCAGGAAAGTTTGGGGACTCGATTGAAGTTTAGCACCGCATATCAACCTCAAAAAGATGGTCAGTCGAAGAGAACGATCCAAACTCTTGAAGATATGTTGAGAGCGTGCATGTTAGACTTCAAGGGTTCTTGGGAGGATCATCTACATTTGGTGGAGTTTTCTTACAACAATAGTTTCCAGGCAACTATTCAGATGGCTCCATTTGAAGCTTTGTATGGTCGCAAGTGTCGTTCACCTGTTTGTTGGGACGATGTCGGTGAACGAAAATTGTTGGACCAGATTTGGTTGTGCAGACAGTTGATAAAGTTAACACTATCAGGAATCATATGAAAGCAGCACAAGACCGACAGAAGAGTTGGGCAGATACGTCGAGAAGACTTCTAGAGTTCGCCGTGGGTGATTTGGTATTCTTGAAGATATCACCGACTAGAGGGGTGATTCATTTTGGAAGTCGAGGAAAGCTCAGTCCTTGATTCGTTGGACCCTTTGAGATCATGGAGCGTGTTGGTGAGGTAGCGTATCGATTGGCGTTACCGCAATCCTTGGTGAATGTTCATGATGTGTTTCACGTGTCACAACTCCGTAAGTATGTTAGAGATGAAACACATGTGTTGGATCATTCGGAGCTGACGGTACGAGAAGATTTGACTTTTAAGGAGCGACCGGTTGAAATTGTGGATCGAAGAGAAAAGGTTCTTAAGAACAAGGTTATCCCTCTTGTACTTGTTTCTTGGCGTAATCGCTCACATGGAGAGTCCACTTGGGAACGAGAAGATAAAATCCGGCAGAAGTTTTCTCACCTTTTCTTGTAGTTGTTTGTCGTCTATCTTTTGTATTCTTGGAATTTCGAGGACGAAATTCTTTTTGTAGTTGGGCATAATGTAACAACCGAGTCCAGTTCTACAAATTTCTGTTACCGTATGTGTGGTGTGTAGTATTTATTTCATTTATCCTGCTTTGACTGTTACTAGTTATAATTTACCCCGACATGTCATATTCGGCATATAACAGTTTAAGTCATCTAAAATAAATTAAAAATAATTGATATGGCCCGCTTGACACCCCTAACCCTATGGCAGCATCCTTGCATCATGTTCTCGTCCCGTTCAGTGAAACGGACATGTTTGGATGGCTACGCGCACGTACGTGTGTCCGTTCTTGGGGGTATGCTTTTTAATTATAAAATCCCTCATTTTAATTTTGGAATCTGCCAATAAATTTCTTATTTCAAATTCAAATTTTTGACCCAACCTGGGCGCATTTCTGAATTATTTGTATCCCGCCAAAATTTTAATAATTTAACATTTTAAATTTTACCTACCATATTTTATCAGCATGCAAAATATTTGGAATTATTTGTTAGTTTCGAAATCTTTTTCTGCTGGTGAGGGATTCTCTTTAAACAACAAAATCTTTTATATTTTCCTCCAACCTTTTCTTCAGCCAATCGCGAGCCTCCATTCATCCGACCCCACACGTTTCTTTCTTCCACAAAATCTTTTATCATTTCTCCTTAATTTGCCACGAGCCAATTGCAGCGCTTCGTTTCTTCACCGGGCCCCACACTTTCTCTCCCTCTCTCCTTTCTCCCTCTCTTTCTCCCTCTTCTCTCTTTCTCTCTCTCTCTGCATAACGACAATTTCATCTCTCCACAAATCTTTCTCTCTCCTCTCGATCTCTCACTTCCTCTTTATCTTTCTCCCCTCGGATCTCTCTCTCTCTCTTTCCCCGCGTCTCTCTCTCTCTCTTCTTCTCTTTATATTAATTTCTTTCTTCTCCTTCGTTAAAACAACAAAACCCATCGCCAGAAAAACCTAGCCGTCGCCTACCCTCTCGCCGTTGCCCTATCGCCAACGCCACCAATGCCATTCATCGCCGCTGCTCACTCTCATCGCCTCCACCTTCTCTTCTTCCTCCTCTCCCGAGCCCCCTGCACCCCTGCACCTTGTGCATCGCCGGAACTGTTTCCATTGGCGACTCGTTCCCGTGTCCCTGGCATCATGCACAACTCCGGTAAGCAACCTTCTTCCCCCTCATCCATCTCTTCTTCTTCTTTCTCTTTTCTTCATCTTGAAACTTCTTCGCTGTTGATTGTTTTTGGGTCTTCTGTAGATCGCCGGAGCTCCGTCGACGACGCACCGACGACGCTGTCAACTCCTGCAATCCAGTGGGTAAGTTCTTTCCTCAATATCCTTCGATCTCTGTCATTTTGCCTTGTTTCCAGTCCATGCATTCCTGTAGCAGCATTGATGTTCACTGTTAACGCTGTTTTCTGGTTCGCCGGAATCCGACGGTGCCGAAGACGTTTCCCGACGACCCAGCAGGAACCTCTGATCCGTGTGACTCCACTGTTCGTCGTTTGGGTTCATTCCGTGTACCGTGCGCGCGTCGCGACTTTTCCCGCCGACGCTTAACGTTCCGTTTTCCGTATCGCGACCCGTCAAGGCAAATGAAACTTGCTACATGCTATTCAAACTATTCGTAAATTTATTTATTTTCCTTTTAAATCTCTAAATAGAATCGAAAGTATTGGTTTTCAAGTTAACCGTATAAAGTTCCGTTACATATTTTCTGATCTAGAACATGAAACTTAATCGTTGCATCAAGTTATTTATGCCTAGTAATCACATGTATATGATAAATCATATGATTACAACTGTTTTATAACCATGATACCCCTTTTTCTCTAGTATTAACCTATCGGACATCCGTGTGCATCTTTAACCGGTTTAGTTACAATTGCATCCATATTATACATGTCATCGCATCCCTAAATTACTCAATACTTATTAACCTGGTTTAGTATTCACATCTGTCATATTGTATTCATATAATGCTGACACCGTCTCTTAAACACACACTGATAACCGCACGGCTAATTAGTTAAATCTGCATTCATTGTTTAACCTATTACATGTGCCAATTTATTGTTGTTGATACCCATGCTTGATTATTTATAACCATGATTATGCTAGCTGATTATGAGCACCCACATGTTATCTTTACACCCTGACATGACTTGCTACACACATATTACTTGACCCGACATGGTACCGTACACTACTTGACTTGACCTGATGTACCATGGCTTGACCTGTTACCTGATGTTGTGTCTAATGCCAACAAACCTGACATATAGTCCTCACGGACCGTTCCTGTTGTCTATCTAGACAAACCTGCTCCTACCTGATCCTGCGTTGGCATTAGTTCCTGAATACTGAATACCTGACTTGACTTACATAACTTGGGGGTATGGGGAAATCAATGATGAAATCCTGACTTGTAACTCGACAGTTGCTTGCTTTTACTGATTAGTTTTAGAGGCTAGGCCCGCCTCGTGACGATGCTGCTGACATCGTTGGTCTGTACCCTTTTCCTGTTAGTGTCTAGCGGCGCGTCTCGGTTTCAGCCCAAGAGTCTTAGACCATGGTCCCGGGCATGCACGGGATACTATTGAGTTAAATCGATGATTCATCAAATTGATTTCAAAGACTTGAGAGTAGAAAACCCAATATAACAGTTTAGTTTACTCACTGCACAATACCTTTCACTGCCCTGATTTATATTACTGTTACACCTGCTTTTCATTCATGTTTATATTTGCATTGCCTGTTACCCTATTTATATTTTATTACTTGATGACATGACGCGCTGACGTCTGGGTTTTGCATGGCCCAGATTCTGTACCTTTGCTGCAGTCCGAGCAGGAGTACTTCAGCTAGCACGCTGAGCAGTGAGGTTTCAGTGGTAGTTAGTCCTTTTATTTTCTGCATTTTTCCTGATGTGAGCCCGCATTATGGGACATACATTCTAGTTATTTTGTATTGGATCTTTGCTTCCACACTTTTATTATTCTTGACTCATGTTATTTTGGCTTATGGACATGTATTAGATAGTTATATTTTGATTCTTGATATCTCTACAGTCGTAATGTGACTGTGGATGGATACTTCCAACCCACAGGTATCATGGTTGGCTATGTCCCGTGCCCATCTTAGCGTACTCTGGGAAGCGGGGCATGATATATTGTCTTAATGTCTCCAGGACAATCCATAAGTGTTCGATGTGCTCTTTCTGATTCTTTGAATACACCAGGAAGTCGTCGATGAAGATAACAACAATCTTGTCTAAAAACTCTCGAAAAACTTGGTTCATTAAATTCATAAAGATGGCAGGTGAATTGGTCACTCTAAATGGCATTACGACGTATTTGTAATGACCATAACAAGTCCTAAATGCCGTCTTTAGAATGTCAGACTCCTTGACCTTCACCTGATAATATCCTGAACGAAGATCTAACTTTGAAAAGACACAAGATCCACTTAACTGATCGAAAAGTTCATCGATGCGGGGTAGTGGATACTTATTCTTAATTTTCACCTCGTTCAGAACTCGATAATCTACGCACATCCTATAGTACCTTCCTTCTTCCTTGTGCGCCGGGTTGCTCAATACTGAATTCAAGAGCTCAATCGGGAGGCAAATCTGATATATCTTCCGGGAATACATCCTTGAACTCTCGAACTACCTCTGGCTTCGATCCTTTCGGTTGCAACGCTGTAATCTCTGCCTTCTTTGGTTTTGCTCTGCAGATGCTAGGCTCCAAGGTCCGGTCTCCACTTTTGAAGTAGAACAATAGGTGATCTGGTATATCGAATACTACCCTCCTTTGGCGATAGTCGATGGTAGCGAAGAAAGTTCCCAGCCAATCCATTCTTAAGACTACGTCGAAGTTCGGTATGTCCAGCACCTTGAAGTCTGCATAGAATTCTCGATTGCAAACGACCACTGGACACAAATCGTATCCCAAGGTTGCTTTTAGAACATCGTTCCCTGAACTAAAGTTCCAGCTGGATAAGAGCGGCTTAACTGGGATCGCATGAGTTCTTACGAACCGTTGCGACATAAAGCAATGTGGTGCCCCAGTGTCGAAGAGCGCGAGTGCAAGTAGGGAGGCTACTAAGATTGTACCTAGGTCGCGTAGGATATGTTTAAGTATAACAAATATAAGATGGCTATGAATTGAAAGGACTTTGGAAGGGAATAGGGAAGAGATTCACCAGTGATAACCTGACCCATAGTTTCGACCTCTTCGACCGACATAGTGAATGCTTGGCATCGCGGCACTTTCCTTTGTGCCTGGTTAAACACTCGGCGTTGGGGTTGAGCGGTCTGGGTACGAGGAGTTAGAGCTGGTAGAGCTAACCGGGTAGAAGGAGCTTGGATCACCGGTCTAACTGGAGGGTTGTTGGGTCCTCGGTTCTGGAGGCATGCTCCGATGGCGTGAGTAGAAGACCCACAGATCAGGTACAAGTTGTTCACCTTATGACAGTTCTTCACAAGGTGCCCTGTTCTTTTGCAGTAGATGGAAAAGTCTGGCCTGTTGTTGGCGAACGAACCTACTGGCCTCCGCGATGGTCCATTGAATGCTAGCCTGGAACAGGCCCCTCCTGTGATCTATTGCACATGGCGTTTCACATTGGCAGTCTGCGGCCTGCCCTTCTTCTTCACAACTGTCTCATAGCGTCGGGCAGCCTTCAAAACAAGTTCATGGGTTGGGAAATCCCCTATAGCGAGTGCAGCTTGAATTTCAGGGTCCAACCGTTGCTAGAATCGTCGTGTCCGGATCTCAGCAGTGGGAATAATGTGTGTGGCAAACCTATTATGACCTTGTGTTAGCAGTGTTGTGAGTGAGATCAAAAAATTGAATTTGAGACTATATCTTACCTGCCGAGCATGGTAAACTCAGCATCATATTCATCCACTGACTTGACCCACATCAAGCCTTATTGTAAATGGATGAATTACTGCTCCTTGTCAAAGAGGGCAGTCTCGGGGAAGTAGTTAGCATCGAAAAGGTCTCTGAATATGCTCTATTCTATCGGTTGCGTGAGAAGGCTCTCCTCGGCCTTCCACCAAACTTTGGCATTATCGGTCAGTTGCAACTTAGCAACTCTTACCCAAGCTATATCTGGCACTTAAGCCGCTGCCAGATCATCCTCGATCGCATGAGACCATTTTTCTGCATCAAGCGGACTCTCCTTACTCGAGAGGTTCTTTGGGTGCAGTGTCCGAAACTGCTTAACTCCGGATGCTTCGGCTTCGGGGCGGTGCATAAGGATTGCAGTCTGCTGCTGACCCTCCAATAGGCTCTTGATATTCTTAAGAAGTACTATTTGCTCATTGATAGGAGCTGCAACGGTAGGTGGTGGTGGTAGCGTAGACGGTGGAGTATTGTCGTTGACGTTTGTGCTGATATTGTTCGGAGAGTCCATCACCTTGATATAAAAGATAGGTTATGATAGATTCAAGGAATTTGAAATGCAAGCAATGTAAATGTTTATTGAATTCATTAATTCTTATGGTATATTGTTTATGACTTCATGCAGAACTAACCTGCATGGGCCACCAACAAAATCCGTCACGCCCCGCTTCCCAGTAGACGGAAACGGTGACGTGGCAAGCCCGCGGCATATTTATCCAAAGAAGGTCATTCCCTAAATAAATATGCTAAGTGTATTGAAACAACAATACACAATGCAAGAATAAATGGAGACTGTAAAAATTTTCAACAAATATCTTTATTTACATTCAACTTCCAATATTTACAAGTACATGAATTTCAACTGGGAAGTAAATACAATAAAGGAAAATTCCTCAACATGTAACATACATAAGCTAAATAAAAAGTGAAGCTAAGATAAACTTGAGTAGCAGTCCGGTTGTAGTCTTCCTCCGTGGCCTCCACTTCCTCCATCTCGACCGTATCTGATGAACATTCTAAGAAAAATAATGGTGGGTGGAATGCCTGTCAGTGAACTAGCGCTCGGTAAGTCCTAAGGATAAAGTAAGAGTAAAAGAATGACAAGTGTAGAATATATATATATATATATATATATATATATATATATATATATATATATGGCAAGTAAAAGTATATGTTCATGGTTAAATATGTACTATAGTTCTCTGTATGGTCACTATGTTAACGTTAAGTTCCAACTGTGAATGTCAACGCAGCCGTAAAAGTATTCACGAGCTCAAGAGTTGGGCCCCAAGAGCAAGAAATCATGGGACCATTTCATGTGTTAGTATCAGGGCTCTAGGGTATGGAAAAGTCAACCCGACTGATATTCGAGTAAAATAAAAAAAAAGGTTAATACGGGACTAATGAAGCTCCGTTGGATTCACACAAGAAACTATCCCAAACACTCCGAGGATAAATAGTTTATAACACTTAATTAAATTGATTGATTAGTTATAACAGGTCTTGATTGAAACCATAGATTGCAAAAGGTGTAGAATGAAATCGAGTGAGTCGAGTAAAATGCGAGTCATGTCAATTGCAATCTTGGTTCGAATCAAGTTAGTTCAAGGAGACTGGATTCGAGTTCATGTTCAATTTTAGATTTGAGTTCATGTTCAATTTTAGATTCGATTTTCGATTCAAGATCAGGTCTTTTTCAAATGAATTGATTTAAACTGTTAAAAATTTTATGTTCGGGAGAAATCTGCTGCACATGGACGACAGGATTTGTGTCTTTCTTTAAGACAATTGCCATTGATAACTCCGTTAAGTTGTCTAACCTGAATAGGAAAGTACTCACTTTCTCCGGTTCTCCGGGGCTCAAGAAAAATAATACCGCTTAAACCTATATTAATTTAGAGTCCTTAAATATTGTTTGCATATCTCGAGGGGGTTTTATGAAAAATACTTTAATGTTGTTTATAAATAAAACTCGAGGTTGATTTATAATATTTAGGGTTTTCATGAACATTTATTTTAATTGTTGTGGTGTTTTAGTGATAAAACCTAACTTTTTTAAGATAAAACCTAGCTTTTTTGAATGTTTATGGTACTTTTATGAAAACTACCGATTTTGGAAACTTGTTGGTATTTTATTAAAAATTCTAATCATTCATTTTAAAAATATAGTTTCATAATTTGTTTTTATTGAAAATATGGATTCATAATTTTATATAATTTTCCAAAGTTTAGTTTTGTTTAGAAAAGTCATATTTCATAAAAACCGTATTTTTATTTCCTTTCGAGACCGAATACTCCATGAGGAATCCTGCATCTCGCTCTGCTATCCCAAGATGTGCGATAATCCATACCATCTATTAGTGGGTCCCCTAACGAGGGTTATAGAGGCGCAATTGCCCAGAATTTAAAAACATCGATTAAAAGAAACCAGTTTTGAAAAAATGTGGTATTTTAATCTAAAACCTATTCTTTAAATAAACCCTATGTTTAGAACCTCATGCTATGAAACCATTGTGTGCGTGTGGGTAGTTCGTTACCCCGTGAATGATCTAAAAGTATATACTCTAGTTATTAAAATTACAGTTATATTAAAGCTCATGATATTTTTATGAAAACTTCGTTTTATAATTATTTCACATGGAATTTTTTTATTAAACTAAAAGCTAAATGATATAGATAAGGTTAAGAGTGGTGTGAGGATATTAGTTTGACCTATTTTGCTTATAAAGTGGAGTACAATTGTTAAAAAAATGAATTTATATCAGGGCTAACTCCACTTTAACGATGTGCTTATAAAAGGAGATTTGAGATGAAAAGAAATAGAAGGAGAGGGACTTACTAGCTTAGATCGTTAATAAGAATGAGGGGAAGCCTTCGGGTGTCGTGGTATCGTCAGAAAGGCTTTGATCGTCGAGCTTGACTTGCTACTCCATTTGGGTGCTTAACTCCACTTGGTACTTAGAGAGTTTGAGAGAATTTTTTTATAGAAATTTCAGAATGGAGGAGAGCTATGGGATGGGATGCTATTTATAGTGAAGAATTTAGGATTTGGGAATTAAAATTTGGATTAAAAGAATTAAAATGGGTGTTAAATGGTGAATTGAATAGTCACTGTTTAATTGCAGGGAAATCAAACAGTGCAAGGGGTAGATGGGAGTCGAAGGGACTTGTGTGCAAAGCACAGAGCGATTTGGAGACATTTGGACCGGCGGCAGTGACCATTTGGGGTAAATGGGCGGTTAGATCTTAAGGGTTTGCCTCGAGATCCGTGTCACGTGTTTAGATTGGTGTTTACTCCTCTTTACGCCTGCTTGATTTTTCTGAAACCTTTCAATTCTCCATGAATTGCACGTGCAACTCTTGGGCTTCCGAAACATTAAAAAGAAAAATCTTAAAAATTTTAGGACTGATGGGATTCGAACACATAGGCTATGTTACAGTAGTGCAGAGGCTTTACCTGTGAACTACAAGTTAGTTCTTGCTTTTATTGAACAAAATTAACTTATTACTTCTATACAGGCTGAAATACCTTTTCTATACATTAAACAAATAATTTTGTACAGGGATTTCAGACTCGTTACACTCTTTTTAGCCTCTTCTCAAAATTAGCCACTACTGGAGATGGACGTGAAAAATGCTTTCCTTCATGGACACTTAACAGAATTAGTATAAATGCATCCGCCACCTAGTCTTCTCAATGTTCCTTCTGGTTTTGTTTGTCAATAGAGACATTCTCTATATGGGCTGAAACAAGCTCCCCGTGCATGGTTCGAAAAGTTCTGTTCAATCGTTGTGAATGAAGAGTTCAATCAGAGTGAACTTGATTATTCCATGTTCACACGAATAACGATTCGTGGCATCACAATCTTACTTGTTTATGTTGACGAACTACTTATTGCGGGTTGTGATAGCTCGAGCAATGCCTATCTTCAACGATTGCTTCAGCAAAATTTCAAGATGAGAGACATAGGGACCGCAACTGTTTGGCATGAATATTTTCATATCATACTTCCCATTTCTATCTATTTTAGTATATGAATAAGTGCTACTGAGATATTATGTTTCAATTGTGCAGGTTTCAGATTCAACCGGCTAATTGATGAAGAATATGATGAAATACGGGTTTTGGCTACTCCTTTCCTTCACGTATGAAACACGTGCTCCAAGAACACGACAAGGAAGGAGTCTTCTTTATCTTGGACAGCCACAAACATTAAATAGGCTGCACATATGAGTTTAATGAAGGAAAAGCATATGTTAAAAGTGTTAAAGGAGCTAAATGACGAAATAGCCACAATAATTGACCAGAAAACCCGAGAGCAACTCAGTGTGATTTATCAAAAAGGGAGTGAACTAAAAATTGGAAAATGAGCAAAGAAGACCACGACAGGAATCTGGAGTCAAAACTTTGAGATTGATAAGTCTGGGCGGTCTTGTGGGGCCCAAATTGGCTCGGGTCTTTAGGAGTTGTTTGTCTTCCATGGATGGTTAACATTTTGTACTCTAATTGATTCTTAGTGGCCTATATATACAGCAGATTGCCAGAGAAGAGAGTTGTGGGTTTTAGGTTAAGTTTTGAGCTTGTTCTTCTTCTTCTTTCAAGCTCTCATTTGGAGAGCTTGGGAGAAGAGATAGAAGTATAACCTTGTTCCCCTCCGAACGGCGGCCAAGACAGGGACGTCTTGCCTTAGATTCGGGGCAGATGCTAATTGGTGCTATCCGTCCACCTATGCCAAGTTGATTTATGGCACCATGTATCGAAGGTTTAAACGGATGCGTCCGATGTAGCAGACTTTGTCAGATTCCCCCTCGCTTGAGGGGTTTTTGATTGTGGGGACGCTCTTCCCTGCAGGCGCAAGCCCCTGCAGTTAATTACGCTACCGCATCGCGGTAACAACTTTCTCCTTCTCCATATGGTCATTTCGTGTCTTGTGTGTTTGTTTTGTGTTCGGTTGCCCGTGGATTGTATACGGAGACCAATTTATGTCGTCGCCCGTAGGACGTGGATTAGTCCAAATTCGTATTTTCTTAGATTTGGGTTTGGGGTTTTGGTCTATGGATACGTTAGCCATATTTGAGGCTAAGATCAACTTAAACGTTTGTTAAGGGTACGTTAGTCCAATTTGAGACTAAGATCAACTTAACTGGATCGTTTAGATCCGACAAAAGAGCATTTGGGCTCTATTGTTCCAGTTTAGGGACATAGTGGTCCATTTCCAGTTTAGGGACATGGTGGTCCATTGAATGTATGGCCGTCGGGACCCGTCACCTCTCTGACGACGTTGAAGGATTACAACTACAAATATCAGAGGAGTTCAGAGATGTACCCTCGAACCAATGAGTTGGTTGAAAGAGCAGATGCGCTCAGTTCAAGATGATTTGAGGACTTATGGCCAGTTTGGGCTAAGTCCAATTATGTTTGAAATATTGGCCCTTTGGGCCATTAGACATTTCTCTAGGTTCAGCCCCTCATCATTCAGCAGTGCTAAACAGAGGTTTGGGGGCTCTGACAACATTTTGTCTTTGTTTTCCTCAATTTTGAGATTCATTTGGAGGAGGGACTTTTGCCACTGGAGAACTAGCCAATTTGGCTAAAAATAGTGTTAAACACTAGAGAACAACGGTGTTAAACACTGGAGGTAGAACTCTCAAATTAGTGTTAAACACTAAAAGATAATCAGTGTTAAACACTGGAAATATAATCTTCAATTTAGTGTTAAACACTAGAAACAATCAGTGTTAAACACTGGAAATATAGTCCCCAAATTAGTGTTAGACACTAAAGAAAGAAGGGTCACGTGTGAACACGTGATGTCATCAAAAAGTGGGGCCAGATCCCCTTTATTTTGTTCTGCAAACAAGTGTTAAACACTTTTTAATTTTCATAGACATCACGTGTGGGCACGTGATGTATACCCATGCCCTGTTTTATTACAAGATTTATTAGGGGTCACGTGGTAACACGTGAGAGCGCCCAAGGGTGGGGCCAGATCTCCTCGCTTTGTTATGCAAATAAGTGTTAAACACTTTTTGACTTTCTGGCCATCACGTGTTGGCACGTGATAAGCATTCATGCACTGATTTGTTAAGGCATTTATTAAGGGTCACATGGTAACACGTGAGAGCGTCCAGAGCCATCATTTGCTTTGCTTTAATTCTCGTCGTTTAGGAGGTCACATGGGAACACGTGAGGCATTGCCTCAAAATTAATTCCTTCTTATTTCCGGGGATCTCTTCAGGGGTCACGTGGGGACACGCGACCTTAGTCTTTTGCATGCATGGAGATCTTTTGAGTTCTCTGTTATTTTTAAGAATTAAATTCTTTGTAGGGTTAAACCCTAATTATGACTTTGGAGGAATTAAATTCCTATTATGCAAGAATTAAATTCTTAAGTGGGGTTAAACCCCAATTTCTTTTTAGAGGAATTAAATTCCCATATATGTAAAAGAATTAAATTCTTGATTAGGGTTAAACCCTAGTTCTATTTTTTTTAGAGGAATTAAATTCCTGTGGATTTGAGAGAATTAAATTCTCAAATAGGGTTAGACCCTAGTTCTGTTTTGGGAGAATTAAATTCTCTAAACTCAATTCCCCCTTTAAGTTTTGGATCTGCATGATAGGATCTCAACCCGATGAGAATTAAATTCTCATCCTATGGGGGATGTGCTTGGTACAGATCTTCAACCAGAAGAAGAACTAAGTTCTTTATTCGCAGAAGAGTTAAACTCTTAAATTTTGAGAATTAAATTCTCTTTTTAAAGTTGATCTTTTTCCCTTTTCTCACCTAGGGTTTTCTTTGTTGAGAATTAAATTCTCCTTTCTTTTCTCTCTGCAATTTCAAGATCCCAGAATTCTCTCCAAAGTCTTCTTTTTCCCCAAATTCTATCTCCCCTTCTCTTCTCTTGGCTCCTATTTATAGGAGGAGGAAGAGAATCAATTTGTTTAGCAAATCTCTCATTGAAAGATTTGATTTGTTTTCATATTTAATATGATCTTTTAGATCATTCAGTGAATTTTATTCTCCGTTGGATTTTAAATCCAAAGATATTATGTTTGTTATTTCTGGTGAGATTTTAGGGAAATCTTTCCTTGTATCAAATCTTTCCATAAATTGGTGATCTTTAATCACCATTGGATTTTTAATCTAACGGTCCCCATAATCCTTTTCCATTTGGGAAGATTTAGAGAAATTTAGAATTTTAATTCTATTTTGAAAGATTTTAGAGAAATTTAGAATTTTAATTCTATTAAAATGTAAGGCTTTCAAAGCCTGTCACGTACTGGCACGTGACCCTTGATCATGTGTGAGCACGTGATCCCCAAATTGGTTCCTTTAACAGCCGTTTGTTTATGTTGTTGTTTTAACCATCACATGTCAACACGTGACTATTGGTCATGTGTAAGCACGTGATACCTCGTTGAGGTATTTTCTGACTTTTAGAATTAAATTCTTTTAAGCTGTGAGGCTTTCAAAGCCTGTCACGTGCTGGCACGTGACCCTTGGTCACGTGTGAGCACGTGACCCCAAATTGAGTCATCTTTCTGCCTTTTATTTTTCGTTTCTGTTTACTGAGATTTTAACCATCACGTGACCATTGGTCACGTGTGAACACGTGATACCTCATTGAGGTAATTCCTGATTTTTAATCGGGGAACAGTGCATAGCATATTTGCTCATAACTTTTGATCCCGGATGAATTATAAGGCCCATAATATATCAAATCGAAGGGTTTTTCGAGATGCTTCCAATACAGCAGAATTTAGCTGTTTCTCCTTCGGCAGTTTATCAAAATACAGGCCGGAAGATACTGGTTCGCATTTCCTTAAGCGTATCGCTGCCATTTGATACCTTGGACTCTTCTGCGCAAAAATTTTCGGCGGGAACAAATGCCCCCCACTACTTTGCCCACGTAAGTATATACGTGGGTGAAGTAGTGCAAAGTTATGAGTAGCCGTGGAATTGGGGGCTTAGGAGACAAGTTTACGATCCTTGTAGCCTAAGACTTTTCAACTTTATGAGCCGTGAGGGTCTCACAAAGACTTTTCTCCCTACGGAACGAGAGGATCTCATAGGTGTATTTTCTCCTTAGGGTTCGTGAGGACTCCTAAGTGTGTTTTCTCTTATAAGTCGTAAGGATCTTATAAGAGAATTTTCCCTCTTACGCGTCGAGAGGACCCGTAAGCGGTTGTTTCCCTCTTTGTCGAGATTCGACTTTGGAGAGTGTGACCCATGGATAGTATACAAGAGATCGTTTTGGATCGACTTGCAGGGTCCCGGTGCTTAGGAAACATGTTTTTTAATCCCCACTGCCTAAGGCTTTTCCTCACGAGTCGAGACGAATCGAGCATTTCTCGTAAAGACACTAATTTCCTTACGAGTCGAGACGAATCGAGCATTTCTCGCAAGAATATCCTAACATCACAGTTAACCTCTGCTCTTTACGACAGAGGTCCGTTAGGGTCTATGGTACTTAGGGTTTTGGCCGTCGTACCGTCGTGTTGGCTGATATATTCCTCGATAGGCAATCTTGCTGTTCGAGTAGCCTTGCGACTGTCGTGTCTCCGATCCCTTCGGGGGCTGGACAAGACGTCTTCAAGCAATCCTCCTAGACAGTTTGACTGTCGGAAGAGCAAGCGTTAGGAATTTTACCATGCCGCTTTTTACTTGAGGTTAGGCTTATTTTGGAGAGCCCCGATGAGTCATAACCACTCAGCGCTGGTGTGGGATGATCTCCGATAGTCTTTCAGGCGTTATATGACTTGCCGTTAAGACCCTGAAGCTAGGAATTTTGCATTTGCTTCGTTTGCTGGCATCGCGTCTGCTGTATTGAGACGAATGTCGCGGTTGTCTCTAGGTTGCTGGTGAACCGTCAAGGTTTGGAACCAGGGATTTTGCCGTGACTCCTTTTGGTGATGTCGCGCCTGCTGTGTCGAGACGAATGTCGAGGTGGTGACCACTCCGCACTGGTGCGAGATAATCTCCGATTGTCTTTCAGGCTTTATATGACTTGCCGTTAAGACCTTGAAGCTAGGAATTTGGCCTTTGCTTCGTTTGCTGGCATCGCGTCTGCTGTATCGAGACGAATGTCGAGGTGGTGACCACTCCGCACTGGTGCGACATAATCTCCGATTGTTTTTCAGGCTTTATATGACTTGCCGTTAAGACCCTGAAGCTAGGAATTTGGCCTTCGCTTCGTTTGCTGGCATCGCGTCTGCTGTATCGAGATGAATGTCGCGGTTGTCTCTAGGTTGCTAGTGAACCGTCGAGGTTTGGAACTAGGGATTTTGCCGTGGCTCCTTTTGGTGATGTTGCGTCTGCCGTGTCGAGACGAACGTCGAGGTGGTGACCGCTCTGCACTGGTGTGAGATAATCTCTGGTTGTCTTTCAGGCTTTATATGACTTGCCGTTAAGACCCTGAAGCTAGGAATTTGGCCTTCGGTTCATTTGCTTTGTCACATCCGAATCCCGTTGGAGGAAGAACGCTGGGGTGACATCACGTCTGCTGTATCGAAACGAACGTCAAGATGGTGACCACTCCGCACTGGTGCAAGATGATCTCCGATTGTCTTTCAGGCTTTATATGACTTGCCGTTAAGACCCTGAAGCTAGGAATTTGGCCTTTGCTTCGTTTGCTTTGTCACGTCCGAATCCTGTTGGAGGAAGAACATTGGGGTGACATTTCATCTGCTGTATCGAGACGATCGTCGAGGTGGTGACCACTCCGTGCTGGTGCGAGATGATCTCCGATTGTCTTTCAGGCTTTATATGAGTTGCCGTCAAGACCCTGAAGCTAGGAATTTGGCCTTTTGCTTCATTTGCTTTGGCGCGTCCGAATCCTGCTGGGGGAAGAACGATGTGGTGACATTTCATCTGCTGTATCGAGACGTACATCGAGGTGGTGACCACTCCGCATTGGTGCGAGATGATCTCCGAATGTCTTTCAGGCTTTATATGACTTGCCGTCAAGATCCTGAAGCTAGGAATTTGGCCTTTTGCTTCATTTGCTCGCACTGCGTCTGCTGTATCGAGAAGAATGCTCGGATGGAGCTGGGATTTTCCCGTCACTCCGCTTTGTTTCGACCATGGGGTTTTTTGTTGACGTTGCGTCTGCATCCTGCCGAGGGAAAAAACGCTGGGGTGACATCACGTCTGCTGTATCGAGATGAACGTCGAGGTGGTGACCACTCCGTGCTGGTGCGAGAAGATCTCCGATTTTCTTTCAGGCTTTATATGAGTTGCCGTCAAGACCCTGAAGCTAGGAATTTGGCCTTTTACTTCATTTGCTTTGGCGCGTCCGAATCCTGCTGAGGGAAGAACGCTGTGGTGACATTTCATCTGCTGTATTGAGACGAACGTTGAGGTGGTGACCACTCCGCATTGGTGCGAGATGATCTCCGAATGTCTTTCAGGCTTTATATGACTTGCCGTCAAGACCCTGAAGCTAGGAATTTGGCCTTTTGCTTCATTTGCTCGCACTGCGTCTGCTGTATCGAGACGAATGCTCGGATGGAGCTGGGATTTTGCCGTCACTCCGCTTTGTTTCGACCATGGGGTCTTTTGTTGACGTCATGTCTGCATCTGGTTGGAATGAGGAGAAACGCCGTTGGTGATCTCTAAGTTGTCGATATCGACGTCGAGACCCTAAAGCTAAGGATCTTCTTTTGCTTCGTTTGTTGATATTGTGTCTGCAATATTGCGACAAATATCGAGATTGTCTCTAGGTTGTCTATGAACCGTCGAGATTTGGTTTCGCTTTCTGATGGAGCCTGTTGGGAAGGTATGGTTCCCTCTTTATTTGTGCCCCTGGATTGTATACAGGGATCGATGTGATCTCACCTGCAGGGCAAAAAGTTTCATTCTTTCATCATTTTTTTATTCTTTCCGCGATACTCTATCATTTCAGCTTTTTATATCATGAAAATCACGATTGCCCAATCATTTCGGCTATTTTTCGCGGTGCCCAATCATTTCGGCTATTTTTCTTTTTACTCGCTGCTTTTATTGCGAGTTGCCCCATCATTTCGGCTGTTTTTGTATGCATACATTTTTACTTGCTAATTTTGTTGCAAGTTGCCCCATCATTTCGGCTATTTCATATGCATTTATTTTTGGCTCGCTGATTTTTTTCTCGCGAATAGGGGATTTGGGATCTGATCCCAATCTTAGCATCAGCATCGCTGCGACTGGAATATTGCCAGGAGCGAATCATCATTTGCCGTAAAAGGACTTGGAATTTGATACCGTTTTAGGCATCAGCATCGCTACCACTGGGATATTACCAGGAGCGAATCATTATTTGCCTCTGTCGATATCGAACAAAGGTGGCTTAGTAAACGGGGTTAGGATTCTGTCAACTAAGACTTTTGACTTCATGAGCCGTAAGGGTCTCACAAAGGTATTTCTCCCTACAAGTCGTGGTGTGTTTTCTCCTTAGGAATCGTGAGGATTCCTAAGTGCATATTCCCCTGTAAGTCGTAAGGATCTTACAAAAGGATTTTCTCCTTATAAGTCAAGAGGACTAACAAGGGTTGTTCACCGTGCGAATATATCCCCAGTCATGGATGGGACTTGGTTAGGGAAATGTTTATTCGCGCACGTGGATTGTATACAAGGGTCAGTATTGAGCCACTTGTAGGGCACTATCGAAGGTTGTGGGGGTTGCTTAAGAACAGGTTCAGGTCTCTGTAACTTAAGACTTTCAAATCTTATGAGCCGTAAGGGTCCCATAAGAGAGTTCTCCTTACGAGTCGTGAGGATCTCGCAAGTGTAATTTCTCTTTAGGAATCGTGAGGATCCCTAAGTGTGTTGCTTCCTTGTAAGTCATAAGGATCTCACGCGGGTGGTTTCTCCTTACAAGGTCGAGAGGACCCTGTAAGTGTCTTTTAACGAGGTTGCGCCCTTTCGGGTTTTCACAAACACTCGCCGGTAGCCCTGCTATTTTTACTCACAGAGCCCTTTCGGGTTTTCATCCGTGCCTATTTTGCTTATGAACATACCGTTTTCCTTTTTTTTTATTCTTTTTTCTAACGAGATTGCGCCCTTTCAGGTTTTCACAAGACTCGCCGGTAGCCCTGCTGTTTTTACTCACGGAGCCCTTTCGGGTTTTCATCCGTGCCCATTTTGCTTATGGACATACGGCAAGAATATATGAAAGTGAAAATCCTCCCCCAAACTTATTTTAGGCTCACAATTTTGTAAAAATCATTTTCTTTCAAGAGCCAAAATATACCACCCCCCAAACTTGAGTTAAACAATTCTAATCTTTTAAAATCACATGAGGGGGTCCAGGTTATTGGTCAATTCCAAGCTTTGCAAAGACCGAAGGTCAACACCAACCATTCAAAATTTTTATCGATGAAGCACCAAGATTGGTGAAAGAACATGTCACCTATTGACGTGAAGAAGTGAGGAGGTGACAAAAGGTGCAATGGAAAAGGATTGCGTCTCAATTTAGAGAGACGGCACAGTGATAGTAATGATGGATTACTCACATTATCATGATTGTCCAAAAGAAGGGGTGGAGGTC
Source organism: Agapanthus africanus (assembly GCA_030015575.1). Lineage (NCBI taxonomy): Eukaryota > Viridiplantae > Streptophyta > Magnoliopsida > Asparagales > Amaryllidaceae > Agapanthus > Agapanthus africanus. The sequence goes on along the minus strand of JASDDO010000024.1, from coordinate 870,140,441 downwards.
TAATTTCTTCATCTTGGAGTTGATTCATCTCAACACCCGGTTCTTTTAAAAATGCGAGTTCATCAGCGAAAATTTCCTCAAAGCTTTCATCGATACCCCGAAGAATAATATCATCAGAAAAAATGGGGTGATCGTCAGACTCTATAAAAGGTTCTTTATCAGCGTTAGATGTTGACCCGGACAACTCGGTGAAAAAGTCCGTGTCAAGAAACAACATATGAAAAGAGTCAGAATTATGAGGTTGATCAAATTCTCTGCTGTCGACATCCATTAATTCGACAGAACACACATGACCATAGGGTTCGGAGGGTTCACTTCCCAACTTGTAAATGTTAAGCTCAATTGACTTCTTTCCAAAGGATAGGGTCATAGAGCCGTTTCTACAATTGATTACTGCGTTGGAAGTGGCCAAAAAGGGTCGACCGAGTATCACCGGGATTTGATTACGTGGGTTTGCCACAGGTTGTGTATCTATAACAATAAAGTCCGGAGGGAATATGAATTCCCCGACTTTGATTAACACATCCTCTAGCTCACTCCTAGATTGGGTGATAGATCGATCGGCCATCTGAAGAGTGCAATGCGCAGGTTTTAACTCTCCGATCCCTAATTGCTCATAAACAGAATACGGAAGCAAGTTAACACTAGCACCTAGATCGAGTAGAGCACGATTGATATTTTTACCCCCAATAGAAATTGAAATTGTAGGACTTCCGGGGTCCTTTCGTTTCTTGGGTAGTTGTTGTGTAAAAGCAGTGCTCATATTACTCGCAAGGAAAACTTTTTTAGGTACTTGAACTTTTCTCTTCCTAGTGCACAAGTCCTTTAGGATTTTCGCATATGACGGAACTTGTTGAATAGCATCTAGGAGAGGAATGTTTATGTTAACTTGCTTAAAAATTTCCACAATCTTCTCCATTTGTGGACTTGGTCTGTTGCCCCTTAACCTGTTTGGATAAGGTGCTTTATCAATAAGGGTTTGGTCCAACATTGGAGAGGTTTGTGGGACGGATTCGATCCCAAAACTGGAGTGGGAATTGACTTAGATAGATTTGGCGAAATGGGCGAAGGGTTCGAGCCTTGGGGAAAACGGAGAATAGGCTCGGGTGAAGGTGGGAGACTAGACGAATTAGGGGAAGAAGAAGAAGCTGGGGTATCATTGGTGTCACTATCATCACACTGCTCACCCACTCAGTTATTCAGCTCTTTTCCCGATCTCAACGTGGTAACAGCACTCACATTATAACTTTGTGAGTGGCCAGGATTAGGTATGGGTTGAGAAGGGAGTTTCCCTTTCTCTCTCGCACTCATTGCGGCGTTTAACTGTGCGATTTGGTTTTCTATTGATTTAATACTCTCACCATGGGAGGCGGAGTTTTTCGTTAAGGTATCAATAGAAGACCTCATCTCAGCCGAAAATTGCATGGATTGTTTCATGAACATATCCAAAGTTTGTGCAAGTGAGTTGTCAGTACCGGCCACTTGTGGTGCAGAAATGTTGGCTGGATTTTGGAAATTCTGTGACTGAAAGGGGGGCTGATTCTGTGGTTGCGGTTGCTGTGGAGGAGGTCTTTGATAATTGCTTTGTTGGTTTTGATTCCAAGCAAAGTCAGGATGATTCCTCCATCCTTGATTGTATGTGGAAGAATAAGGGTCGTTTCTAGGTCGCTGCTGAAAAGCAGCATTAGCTTGAAACGATGCATTCATAGGACATTCTTCCGTTAAGTGTGAAGGATCCGAACAGCAACCACAGACGGTCTTAGGAAGCGTAACCTGATTTAGGGAGAATGATGAGAATTTGTTCTCAATAGCGTCGAGTTTCTTCTGTATTGCTGCCATTTCGGCTTTTACTACGATAGAAACATCGAGCTGGTGAATACCTCCCTTAGTTGAAGGTGGTCTTACGCTTTCCCACTGCAAAGTGCTTTCTGCGAGATCTTCCAGATATTTCCATGCTTCACCGTCATCTTTAGACATGAAATTGCATTGACACATTGTTTCAAGCATCTGCTTTGTCGCTGGATTAATGCCCTCATATATAATCCGACATAAATCCCATCTTTGTATTCCGTGATGGGGGCATTGGACAAGCAGATCTTTGAAACGTTCAAAGCACTTCCAAAATGGTTCATTGGGAAGCTGGGTGAACTGGTTGATCTCGCTCCTAATATGGGTAGTCTTATGGTTTGGGTAAAACTTCTTAAGAAATGCTATGAAAAATTCATCCCAATTAGTGATAGAGTGTGCGACAGTATTATAAAGCCATTTTTCTGCCAAGTCGCACAATGTGAATGGGAGAAGACGTAAGCGCATAGCATCTAAAGTCAATTGTGAAGTACCCATCATTGCGCATACGTTTTCGAATTTGGTGATGAAAACATACGCGTCTTCCGACTCAAGCCCATGAAATTTGGGCAGCAGGTTGATGTAGTGGGGTTTAATTTCGAAATTATCCCCGTTAGGTGGTGGAAGAGATAGATAAGTAGGAAGGGACCACGAATAGGATAGCATCTCTCTTGGAGAGAGATGCGCGGTGGATTCTACGCACCTACGGGCGGTGGCAGCGTGGTGTTATATTCTGATGGAGTGCCGTCCATCACGGTCGTGGTGTGTGGTGGGGGAAAAGAAGATGAAGAAGTACCGACTTCGGCGTCCATAGCAGGAACGCGGACAAGACGGGCACTAGGATCCCATGTCCAGCCGAGCATGCACTAAGCGGGTTTAGTGCAAGTGGCAGCGTGTGTCTGGTTTAAAAATTGGTTTATTTTTGAAAAAGTGGGACTCAAGACAAATCACCCTAAGATGCACAAGCAACCCTAGAACTAAGGTCACCTAGGTCCAGTCTCTAGACAGCTCCTAGAATTCCAAAGGACAAGCCGCAGGATAAATCCTCTACCGCCTCCGTGCTACCCTTGTAGCCAGATAAGTGCCAGGTAAGTGGGAAGGAACCACGTCGTGGGCCTAATTAAAAACCACTAGCCTTTGTCACACTTGCCTAGGCACTACAAAAATAATGCGGATAAACGATAGATTACCCACGACCTTCCTCTGTCCTTTTTGAGCGCGACAGTCCTTAGAGTCTGGTCTAGATATTTTTTAAATTAATGAAGGGTTAATCTATATGCTCAGTTTGTGATTTGTGGGGCTTAGGAAGGGTGATGAAATTCCCACCTAATCTTGATTTGGTCTTTGCCCCTTAAAGTCCGTATTAAAATATGCAAAACAAAACCAATCACAAAACTTTTGCAAAAAGATTTTTGAGCGGCGCGATTTTGCAAAGAATCCTGCAGAAGATAGATTTTATTGGATTTGAGAGGAGAGAGAAGGAGTTGAGAAAGATACCAGAGAGCTTTTTAGCCCGAGATCCCCTTATCCTGCCGCGATTCCGCCGCAGATTCCCCTTTGTGCCGCGGTTCCGCCACGAGGTGGAAGGATCACTTGATGAAATTTTTTGTATAGCCTTCTGTGCTCCTCTGGATCTCTACAAATGTCTCTGTTTCCTATTTTCCTCAATTCTGTGACTCCAGAGTTCCTCGCAAAATTCACGCACAAATCGTTAAATATGCAATTTGCAGTTTCGTGTTAATAATGATATGACTCGTCTAAGAATTCAACACAAATAGTAAAAATAAAAAAATTACGCACGTATCCCCGGCAATGGCGCCATTTGATTGATACGAAAGAGTGTTTGTTTGTAATTTACCGCAATCAATAACGGTGTCGCACGTAGCTAGACCGAGATGAGTACGGGTCGTCCTCTGGGAAACGTGGAACCTTTTACTTTTACTTTAGATGTGTTGAGAAAGAGAGGAGGGATAAAGAATTTTATAGAATGGTTTCTAGATCTACGTTAAACAAGAATGTAAAATATAGATCTAGATTATTGTAAAGATTTAGATAATATAATAAGAGGGCTTGTAGGATTCGTTCAGATTTAGTAGTTATGGACGATTAATTAAAAGTTACCATTTTTATCCATTAATAGATTTAAAACTAGAACGACGGTGATGCGTGTAGATTAGGGTTTCTGTAGGGAAAAGGAATCCCACTCTTAACCCTTATCTCGACACGGAACTCCGTTCATTATCTAGCCTTTACCAAAACAATCATTAATCTAATCTCTAATCGCGGTCGGAACTAGCAAAGAATTGTTAGCGCGCCCGATTAGGATGTTAATGATTCTTTTGATAAAGTTCATAAACTTTATAGGACTTAAAAAGAGTTTAGAGATGTTCATCATCCATTAGCCTACCCTAATCCTACGAACCCTAACAAGCGGAGAATTACTCGCGCATGTTGGGAGAAAAAGAGATGGAGAGAAAATGCATAATTAAACTACGAAGAAATAGAATAAGAAGGAGAAAGCTACCTTTCTTAATCAACAATATCAAATACACTTTGATTCCTTAGAAAATGATTACAAAAACCTAGTTTGCTTCTCGATCTCTTCTAAGGAGGTAGATGAACCGTTGATGATCAGCCTGGATGCGTGAGCCGTCTTGGACTTCGTGATCTCGTCGGCTTGATAACTTTTCCAAGAGGCTCTCGGTGCCCTTTTATAGTGCAAAGCCAGAATCTTATTGTTGAAAACTTGGTAAAATTCATCATAGATTTATGCCAAAAAATCTTGCCTCCCAATTCCCTAGAAGTGCGGCGGATCCGCGGCAAATGGGGGATAAGGCCGCGGATCCGCGGCCTGTTAATCTCCACCGTTGATAATTTTTCTGGGGCTGGCTCTATGTGACATTTGGCGATCCTTGGCACCTTTAGAATTTGGAAATCTTTTCTCGGTTGCTTCCAGACTTGGTCTCCAAGTTTTGCTTCTTAATTTGGCAAGTTTTCTTCAACAACTTGATTTGTTTGATAAATTCTGCATAACAACTTGGAAATTTCTGCACAATAATCTTAAATAATATTTAGTAGACTTAGTTCTACTAGGATTTGGTCAATGAATTTATTTGCATACATTTTCCTACCAAATGATAATTAAAATATATTAACACATGGAAAATAATATTTTTACACATAAACCCTCATATGTATAATATATTATAATAAAGTCCTTTTTTAATATGAAAATGATTGGAAAAATGTAATACAATTGTGCAGTTTTATCAACTGAACACTTATGGACATACCTTTTTTTTTTAACGCCAGCCTGAGGATGCTGCGGAAGTAGTTTAGAGACATTTCGGTCATTTGCAAGTTTTAGGACATTGCGGTCCATTGTTAGTTTAACGACGTTTCGGTCTATTATCCAGTTTTAGGACATAGTGGTCCATTATTAGTTTAACGACGTTTCGGTTTACAGCCAGTTTTAGGACATAGTGGTCCATTGTTAGTTTAACGATGTTTCGATCTATATCCAGTTTTAAGACATAGTGGTCCATTGTTAGTTTAACGACGTTTCGGTCTATATCTAGTTTTAGGACATAGTGGTCCATTGGGCTTTCTCTATGAATGAGCATGATGCCCCCGACGTGTCCATCTTTTTCGGAGCATGTAGTTGTGGTGGGTTCACCTTCCATTTTTCAGACAACGCGAACTTGCCCTTTTGGTACTGGTCTTCAACCCAGTTTTTGAAGACGTAGAAATTTTCGATCGGATGGCCCAATACTTGGTGGCAAGGGCAGTAATTAGGATTGTTGATCTCATTCAGTTGTAGCTGGAATTTCGGCTCCGGTAGAGTGAAAAGCCCGTCGCACACTGCTAGTTCGAACAGCCTCCTTGTTTCATCCCAGGGAAACGAGTAAGGACGTTTCAACTTTTCATAGAGGGATTGTCGCTTGTTGCATTGGCGAACAACCAGTCTAGGGCCACTGGATTGTTGTTGAGCGTTGGCGACGAAGGCCATTTTTTCCTTCCCTTTATCCTTTTTGTTCGATCCCTTATTTGCGGGTCCGAGATTCTTTCCGGGTAGCGTGCGATTGCACGGCCGAATGTTCTCGCAACTCCTCAATTCCTTCGTTTTAGAGATGGATTCCTTGAAGAGAGGACCGTGGGCTACTTTTTCGTCGGAGTCGCTCTCGAAGGTGATAACTCGCGGTCCCTCGGGATCAACCCTATGACAACCGCCGGCAATTCTTTTACGCTCATCTGTCGCATTTTTCTGCTGTCTACGAGCTTCACGCTTTGTCCTATTGAAGTGTTGCCTGTGAGCGACATACCCTTGCCACCAACACTTAAAGGTGTCGTAATCTTCAGTAGGATGTGTGATCTTCTGATGATATAAGCAGAAGTTAAGATGTACGTCCGCTTCATCAAGATGTATACTACCAGAAGAATTTTCTTTGAAAGAGGGCAGCCTCATCCCCATCGATATGACTTTGGCAAATCGTTTCCTTGTCTTGATCCTGTTTTCATTTGCGGTGGATGTACTTTGATCTGGTGGGAGTGTTTCAACCCTTTTGTCCAGTCGCCGGCGTTTGGCTTTCTCGAATATGGCCATCTCGCGCTCTCGATCAGCTTTGCTTTTTAGATGAAGTTCATTCAGGAATGCATCAATCATTTCGTCTGATGGTCCTAGAAGTTCAGGCTCGGGATTTGTCCCTCGTTTTTCCTGCATCCAAAGCTTCTTCACCGTTTATTAACGAGTGAGAGATCACATGACAGCTTGCCACATAATCCTCAGACTCATCCGACGAGTCTTCTCTATTGTCATCATCTTTGTCCATAAGGACGTGGCTGAGAAATTCTTGGAGTGTGACTGGGGTCCGCGCCTTCCGATTATATTCTTCCAACGCGTCAATCTATTTTTGCATGTCCGTGTGTTTGTCACCAGGCTGCACGTGCTTTTTGGTCCTCTTCTTCTTCTTCGAAGACTTTGACGGCTGGGTATGAGCGCTTTGACTATCACCATCAGTTTTTGGAATTAGGCGCGGCATCAGCATTCCCTCGATAATCTCGGTTTCCAGCGGATTCTTCCACCTGATCGCCGGGCATGTTTGGAGATCCTTCAGCATTCTTTTCGTCTTGGCTGAAAGAACATCCTCCCATGGGGCTTCCTTTATGAATGAGCACGATGCCCCTGGCATGTCCACCTTTTTAAGGGCGTGAGGTTGTGGTGGGTTCACCTTCCAATTTTCGGATAATGCGAACTTGCCTCGTTGGTATTGGTCCTCAATCCAGCCTTTGAAGATTAAACAATCCTCGATCGGGTGACTTACCGTTTAGTGGTAAGGGCAATAATTGGGGTCATTAACATCGCTTGGCTACAACGGACTTTTTGGACTCAGTAGATTGATGAGTCTGTTGCGCACTGCCAGCTCGAACAGTCTCCTTGTTTTATTCTGAGGAAACGAGTAAGGACGTCCTAGTCTTTCCTCAAGGGATGGGTGTGGACGCATATTATTTCGAAGGACAACCGGTTTTAAGTTGCTCGGCCGTTGTTGAGTATTGGCAACAACAATCGCTTTCCCTTTCTCAGTTCGAGAGTCTGGGTTTGGAAGAGACGGTTTATGTCCCATCTGATCCATTTGGGCCAACTTGTCGATCAAGGCCTGGAAAGTAGTTGGCTTGAAGAACATCATGAATTGCGAGATGGTTGCTTGCGGATCAAGAGTGCCCACGAACATGCCCACCGCCGGCGTTTCTTCGATGCGTTGTTCGCATTTCGACCACAGATTCCGCCATCGTGTTGCGTATTGAACCCATGTTTCGCCTGGCCTTATCCTGGCGTTGATCAGTGCTGTTATCGGGGTGCGTCCACTAGCACTCACGAATTTTTGTGTAAACAGTAGCTCCATCTCCGCAAATGTATTGACAGAGTCGTTAGGTAGCTCCGAATACCATTCAAAGGCTGTTTCTGCTAAGCTGCCGACAAATTGTCGAAGCAACAATTTGTCATCGCCTCCAGTATTGCTGCATAAGGCCCTGAATTGAGCGATATGCTGATGTGGATTTCCTGTCCCCTTGTACGCATGGAATTTAGGGATCGTATATCCCGGCGGGTAACTGATTTGGTCATACCAGCCCGGGTAGGGTTGTTCGGTTCTAGCAATTTTCCCAGCCGCCTCATTCGCCTGATGAGCTCATATTTGCTGAGCTATATAGTCATCCAGTGCGGCCTTGGAAATGGTTTCTTCCTTGGCTGCTGAAAGAGCCGGAGGACGATTAGATGTCTCACCTTTATCGTTTTCAACAATGATTGGAGGGTCATGAGCTGGAGGGTCCGGCTGTAACATCATCCCTATCATGTCTTGGAAGAGGAGCGCCATTTGTTTTATGTTAGCCGCTTGCTCTGTAGCTTCTTTGTCCTTCTTTTCAAGGACGCTGCGTAAGAAATCAGCGTCGGTTTCTTGTTCGTGACGCTGTTCTGACAATGCCTCCGAGCTTTCTTTTGGCCCAGTGAGTGTGGCCATTTGCGTCAGCATTTCCTGAAGCTTCTGCTGCTCCTCCTGAGCTTTGGTCACTGACCGTGTAAGCGGTCTATGACCTGTAAATGTACGGCTGTCCTCTTTACCAGACGCCATGTATACCGTATGTACCATGATGCCTCCGGACTTGGGACGTTTAGGTTCACTGCCTTTGACATTTGCTGTGGGCGTGGGGATCTTCTCCGGCCTTCTTCTCTTGTGGGCCGTTGAAGTTAAGGGGGCCGTTGCAGCGGGCACCCTGGCGGTTGTCGTCCTTTGTTGTTTGACAGGACGGTTCTTTTCTTCCTGCACTTTCGCCCTTTTCTGCCGGCGAGAGTGATCTTGGTCGATTACGCACTCTTGAACCCTCCGCCAAACCTTATAAATTTTGGAGGACAGCCGTTGAGGGGGCTGCTCCAGCTTTGTTTCTGTAACCCTCTCCGCAGGTGGAAGAGATGTTTTTAGCGTGGCAGTCGGAGAGTTCTTGCGTACCCTCCTTAGCGGTTCAAAGCTGTTCCCAGTTGGAACAGCAGCATTAACTTCCACCACTGGAGCAGGTGGGGTTATCCCTGAGGGGGAGTTGTCCCCGGCATTCCTTACTCGGCGCCAGTGGCGACGTCGAGCATGTCGAGCTGTTGGGACTGGCTTGGCGATAGGGATAATTTCATTTTGCCCCCTGTCCGGATGAGGCACCGCTGGTGCCAGCCTCTTAAAGACTGATGTTGTCTTTTGAGTGGTTATGTTCAGTCTGTCAAAGACAGACCCTCGAGTAGGAGCGGGAGCCGGAATAGTCAGCCTTGAAAAGACCGATTCTTTAACAGGAGAAGCCGCCTTGACGACTTCAGGAGCAGAGGTGGCTATCTTCCTCGGGACGGCCACTTCAGGGTTCAAGGGCTTCTTAGCAGGCCCATCAGAGTTCAGGTTCAGCCTGGTAAAGACCGAGGCTGACGGCTTGACATTGGACGACCCGTTGAGAGGGGTCGTGGTAGTAGTGAGCCGATCGAAGACCGACTTCTTTTGTGCTTTCGGTAAGGGCACTGGGATGTTAACGTTCACCGGCGGGAGCATGGTCCCGAAGAACAGACCAGCGGTAGCCTGAGTTACTTGTTCCACCGGCATAGCAAAGATAGAGACCGCTCGAGGCCCGTAAGCCACACCTCCAGGTGAGGCGGAGCGCTGGTTGCAGTTGCACTTGGAGCAGTTTGAGCAGTTGGATGCCATTGATGCTTGATTTCTGCTCCAGGTAAAAGACCAAATCTTAGTAACTTGAAACCCAAAGGCAACCATTAACAAACCGCGATTTGTTCACGAAGACGACACACGAAGTGTGGAGTGGAAAGAGGAAAAGGTCCCACCGGGCGTGCCAGAATCTGTTCCCCTCCGAACGGCGGCCAAGACAGGGACGTCTTGCCTGAGATTTGGGGCAGATGCTAATTGGTGCTATCCTTCTACCTCTCCGAAGATGCCAAGTTGATTTATGGCACCATGTATCGAAGGTTTAAACGGATGCGTCCGATGTAGCAGACTTCGTCAGATTCCCCCTCGCTTGAGGGGTTTTTGATTGTGGGGACGCTCTTCCCTACAGGCGTAAGCCCTTGCAGTTAATTACGCTACCGCATTGCGGTAACAACTTTCTCCTTCTCCATATGGTCACTTCGTGTCATGTGTGTTTGTTTTGTGTTCGGTTGTCTGTAGATTGTATACGGAGACCAATTTATGTCATCTCCCGTAGGACGTGGATTAGTCCAAATTCGTATTTTCTTAGATTTGGGTTTGGGGTTTTGGTCTAAGGATACGTTAGCCATATTTGAGGCTAAGATCGACTTAAACGTTTGTTAAGGGTACGTTAGTCCAATTTGAGACTAAGATCAACTTAACTGGATCGTTTAGATCCGACAAAAGAGCATTTGGGCTCTATTGTTCCAGTTTAGGGACATAGTGGTCCATTTCCAGTTTAGGGACATGGTGGTCCATTGAATGTATGGCCGTCGGGACCCGTCACCTCTCTGACGACGTTGAAGGATTACAACGACAAATATCAGAGGAGTTCAGAGATGTACCCTCTAACCAATGAGTTGGTTGAAAGAGCAGATGCACTCAGTTCAAGATGATTTGAGGACTTATGGCCAGTTTGGGCTAAGTCCAATTATGTTTGAAATATTGGCCCTTTGGGCCATTAGACATTTGTCTGGGTTCAGCCCCTCATCATTCAGCAGTGCTAAACAGAGGATTGGGGGCTCTGACATCATTTTGTCTTTGATTTCCTCAATTTTGAGATTCATTTGGAGGAGGGACTTTTGCCACTGGAGAACTAGCCAATTTGGCTAAAAATAGTGTTAAACACTAGAGAACAACAGTGTTAAATATTGGAGATAGAACTCTCAAATTAGTGTTAAACACTAAAAGAAAATCAGTGTTAAACACTGGAAATATAATCTTCAATTTAGTGTTAAACACTAGAAACAATCAGTGTTAAACACTGGAAATATAGTCCCCAAATTAGTGTTAGACACTAAAGAAAGAGGGGTCACGTGTGGACACGTGATGGCATCAAAAAGTGGGGCCAGATCCCCTTTATTTTGTTCTGCAAACAAGTGTTAAACACTTTTTAATTTTCATAGCCATCACGTGTGGGCACGTGATGTATACCCATGCCCTATTTTATTAAAAGATTTATTAGGGGTCACGTGGTAACACGTAAGAGCGCCCAAGGGTGGGGCCAGATCTCCTCGCTTTGTTCTGCAAATAAGTGTTAAACACTTTTTGACATTCTGGCCATCACGTGTTGGTACGTGATAAGCATTCATGCACTGATTTGTTAAGGCATTTATCAGGGATCACATGGTAACACGTGAGAGCGCCCAGAGCCAACATTTCCTTTGCTTTAATTCTCGTCGTTTAGGAGGTCACGTGGGAACACGTGAGGCATTGCCTCAAAATTAATTCCTTCTTATTTCCGGGGATCTCTTCAGGGGTCACGTGGGGACACGTGACCTTAGTCTTTTGCATGCATGGAGATCTTTTAAGTTCTCTGTTATTTTTAAGAATTAAATTCTTTGTAGGGTTAAACCCTAATTATGACTTTGGAGGAATTAAATTCCTATTGTGCAAGAATTAAATTCTTAAGTAGGGTTAAACCCCAATTTCTTTTTAGAGGAATTAAATTCCTATATATGTAAAAGAATTAAATTCTTGATTAGGGTTAAACCTTAGTTCCATTTTTTTAGAGGAATTAAATTCCTGTGGATTTGAGAGAATTAAATTCTCAATTAGGGTTAGACCCTAGTTCTGTTTTGGGAGAATTAAATTCTCTAAACTCAATTCCCCCTTTAAGTTTTGGATCTGCATGGCGGGATCTCAACCCGATGAGAATTAAATTCTCATCCTATGGGGAGATGTGCTCGGTACAGATCTTCAACCAGAAGAAGAACTAAGTACTTTATTCGCAGAAGAGTTAAACTCTTAAATTTTGAGAATTAAATTCTCTTTTTGAAGTTGATCTTTTTCCCTTTTCTCACCTAGGGTTTTCTTTGTTGAGAATTAAATTCTCCTTTCTTTTCTCTCTGCAATTTCAAGATCCCAGAATTCTCTCCAAAGTCTTCTTTTTCCCCAAATTCTATCTCTTCTCTTCTCTTGGCTCCTATTTATAGGAGGAGGAAGAGAATCAATTTGTTTAGCAAATCTCTCAATGAAAGATTTGATTTGTTTTCATATTTAATATGATCCTTTAGATCATTCAGTGAATTTTATTTACCGTTGGATTTTAAATCCAAAGATATTATGTTTGTTATTTCTGTTGAGATTTTAGGGAAATCTTTCCTTGTATCATATCTTTCCATAAATTGGTGATCTTTAATCACCATTGGATTTTTAATCCAACGGTCCCCATAATCCTTTTCCATTTGGAAAGATTTAGAGATATTTAGAATTTCAATTCTATTTCAAAAGATTTTAGAGAAATTTAGAATTTTAATTCTATTAAACTGTAAGGCTTTCAAAGCCTGTCACGTGCTGGCACATGACCCTTGGTCACGTGTGAGCACGTGACCCCCAAATTGGTTCCTTTAACAGCCGCTTGTTTATGTTGTTGTTTTAACCATCACGTGTCAACACGTGACCATTGGTCACGTGTAAACATGTGATACCTCGTTGAGGTATTTTCTGACTTTTAGAATTAAATTCTTTTAAGCTGTGAGGCTTTCAAAGCCTGTCACATGCTGGCACGTGACCCTTGGTCACGTGTGAGCACGTGACCCCAAATTGAGTCATCTTTCAGCATTTTGTTTTTCGTTTCTATTTACTGAGATTTTAACCATCACGTGACCATTGGTCACGTGTGAACACGTGATACCTCATTGAAGTAATTCCTGATTTTTAATCGGGGAACAGTGCATAGCATATTTGCTCATAACTTTTGATTCCGGATGAATTATGAGGCCCATAATATATCAAATCGAAGGGTTTTTCGAGATGCTTCCAATACAGCAGAATTTAACTGTTTCTCCTTCGGCAGTTTATCAAAATACAGACCGGAAGATACTGGTTCGCATTTCCTTCAGCGTATCGCTGCCATTTGATACCTTGGACTCTTCTGCGCAGAAATTTTCGGCGGGAACAAACCTCTGTTGTAACTTCTAATCCTTCCAAAATATCAATAAAGATTCATTTTTATACTTGTGTTAATACTATACATGTTTGCTATTTTCTTTCTTGTTCTTTAGTTTTCAAGCTTAACCATTTTCCATTTCCATTTATTTATTTTGTTATTATGATTGAATAGTGTCCTTGGCTATGATGAAGGTAAGGAATGATGATGAATGACAAAGTCTTTCTTTATTCTCTTTTGATTATTTATTAAGGTTAAACTAGTGCAAACTATAACTTTTCACCGCTAAAAAGCTTAAGTTTTGCCTCTGGCAAGCTTTGCCTCTGGCACTGGCACTAGAAGTGCCAGAACCTCTATTGGCACTGCCACACGTGCAAAGCATGTGGCGTCAATTCAACCCCGGGCACACGAAGCGCCAATGATCGGTCTGGCACTGCACCACATGAAAGGCATGTGCAAGACACGTGGCGCAAGCGCCAAACCTATGAAGTGCATGCTTTAGTATAACTTAAGTTATATTTGGAGAAATATTTCCCCTTCTTAAAACAGAAAGAATTTTCTTGTTAAGAAGAGATAATTTTAATATTTATCTAAAAAAAACAATAAAAATATTTACTCTGTTAATAGAGAGCTCTTTGATCAAACATCCAACGATGCTTAAGCACCCTGGTTGACTTTAAGATCAATTTGAGAGATCTCATATGAGAGATCTTCTTTACTTAACAATTCCTTCTCCTATAAATAGGAGAGGGGGTGAAGGCATCCATATGAGAGACGCCCCCATAAACTTGAGATTAATCTCAGCAACCAAGAACATAAGTTCTTCCTCTGTAATAAAAAAAATCCTTCTCCTTCCTCCAAAGCCCTAGATAGATATTAATCTCCGTTAAAAAAGAAGGTTAACTTTCAAATAAAAACTTAAGTTCTTCCTTTGGATCGTAGATCTTCAAGTCAAACCCCTCCTTATTGAAAACTTAAGCTTTCACTGAGGGATTTTCGATCATAAGATCTAGGGTTTGGAGGAAAACTTAAGAATTTACTCCCCAAAACGATGCAAAAGCATCAAGATCTCAAAGATCACTGCAAAAAAGACGAAGTTTAAACTTCAAAGGACCCCAAGTTCTCATCTTGAGACATAAACAAATCTAAGAGCATAAAAGAATTGATTTTGATGGTTTTAATAGTCAAATACCATTAAAACATAAGCTTAAGATTCATGAAACTTAAGTTTCTGAAAGAAAAAAAATCTTTCTGTAGATATTAATCTCTAAAACCCTAAAGGTTGTGTCTCACGTGCCATGCATGTGACGCCAGCGCGAAAAGCACCTGCACCAAGGAATGTTGCGCTAGAGCTTAAGCTCTTCATTAAACTTGGCCGAACCAAGCCAAGCCGTGCGCCAGTGCCACATGATCCCCAGTGAGCATCATGTGATATACATATGTGCATATGCTAAAGACTATACTCCAAGCCAGTTTAAGCTGAGCCGATGCACCAATATTATGTGCGCTAGACGTATTCTTAGATGTCAAATAGACTCACCCTTAGCCCCAAATCGGTTAAGTCTTGAAGCTTAAGCTTCAATGATCTTATAATCACTTGAGCCTATATGCTTAAAATCATCTAAGTTGATCTTAGTTCCAAACACAACAAACGATCCTTACAAGATTCTCGTGAACTGACGAATCTCACAAATATGAGAAATGCGACCTAAGTTCACTCTCGTTGGCAAACCAAGATACCAATGTGGACTCAAAATTCCAAATCTAATATATACGGCTTTGGATTAATCTGCACCCTACGAGAGACGACATAAATTAGTCAAACTTCTAAGTTGATCTTCGTCTAAAATAAGATTGACGATCCTTAGATAAACACAAGTATCCCCCGGAACTGACGAACCTCATCGATATAAGAAATGCGACCTAAGTTCATTCCCAAATCTAATATATACGGATTTGGACTAATCCGCGCCCTACGGACGATGACATAAATTAGTTTCCATATACAATCCAAGGGCAACCCTAAATAAACAAAACCTAAAATACGACACATGAAACAAAGCTTGGAGCAGCAGAAAGTTGGTATTGCTCTGCGATAACGTAATTAACTGCAGGGGCTTGCACCTGCAGGAAAAAGTATCTCCACAATCAATAAACCTCTCATCCGTGAGAGGGAATCTGAAAGTCAGCTATATCGGTCGCATTCATCCAAATCTCCGATATATGGCGCTATAAATCAACTTAGTGAATTCGGAGAGGTGGATGGATCGTACCTATACATCTGCCCCCAAATTCAGTCTAGATGTACTCCCTGCGCCTCAATCCGGTTTTCGGCGGTAAACAGATTTTGGCATGCCTGGCGGGACCATTTTTCTCTTTTCACTCCAAACTTAGTGTGTTGTGTTTCGCGAACAAAATCGTTGTTTCTTATGTCTATGGTTGCTCTTGGATTCCGAGAAAGACTGAAGGTAATGCTTTCTCCCCTATGCATACTTCAATGGCATTCTGCAACAACACCAACACCCTCATGCCTCAGCTGATCTTCTCTGGGCAGATTATGGTCCTACTGATCGGCATCTCAACAGCTTAACTCATGCAAGAATGGAACGGGCTCCAATTTGGGAAAATTCATCCACTCCTCCCTACAATTGGTGCCAATGCTAAAAGAGGAGGCCTCAAAGAAGTCAATTCTCGATAGGCTGACAACAAGGTCCGCATGCCCTTCCAGGAATCCTGCAAAACCAAAAAGCTCAGTCTTCTACAGGCTGAATACAGGCTCCGTAGGGCCATTAAAGAAGCTCGTGATACTAAAGAAGTCAGTCATCAAGAGGATGACACCTGCAGCTACTGCTACTACATGTACCCTCATATAAAAAAAAAAGAAGAAAGAAAAAAGAAGAAGAAAGAAAAGCGGAAAATTCCTTACTGTTCAAGTCTTACGTGTTAAACACATGAGCGCCTATATGCAAAGCATATGGGCATTGCATAAGCCATACGTGTTAAACACGTGAGCACCTATATGCAAAGCATATAGGCACTACAATTAAAACAAATGGGCTAAAAGAGCCACACGTGTTAAACACATGAGCGCCTATATGAATTGGCAGGCTAAACAGGCCTCACGTGTTAAACACGTGAGTTTTCTTGCTGCATTCTAATGCAACATAGAATTAAATTCTATATGGAATATATTTTTCTGATCTTTCTAATATGGAAAGATTTTTCTCTAATAGAGAATCTTGGATTTAAAATACAATTGTGATAAAATATCACCAAATGAACTATCTGATAGAATTAAATTCCATGTGGAAATATTTTCTCGATTTTTGTCAAACCAGAAAGATTCTCTCTATTAAACAGAGGACCCTTGGATCAATAATCCAATGGTGATTATAAAATCACCCACCGACCATCTGATAGAATAAAATTCTATCCTCGGAAAAATATTTCCTAACCTTATTAAACAAACAAGAAAACTTCTCTATTGAACAGAGAACCTTTGGATTAAAAATCCAACGGTGAATAAAATTCACCAATTGATCCAAAAGATCACTTTGGATTGATCATGATCTCTCAATCAGAAATTCTCTTAACAAGTTTTTCCTTGTTCTCCTATAAATATGAGCAAGGAGATTAAGGAAAGGGAACGGACAGAGTCAAAAAGAAGAAGAAGAAGAATAGAGAGAAATACACACAGAGACTTCCCATAGGCTCTTGAGAGAAGGGAGAATTTAATTCTCAAACAAAAAAGAGAAAGATTGCCATCGTTAAAACTCTAAGTAAAAAAACTCAGAGACAACCATTTCTCCTTTATCTATCTGAGAGTTTAACCCTTCATTTAAGAACTCAGTTCTTTCCCCAGTTGAGATTTGCAAAAGCAAATCTCCCCACAAGTTGAGAATTTAATTCTTATCGGGGAGATTTTTCTCTGCAAATTCAAACCTCAGGGAAAAAGAATTAAGTTATAAAAAAAAGAGGAGAGAAGAAGAACGAGAACATATAGGAATTTAATTCCTCCAAAAATTAGGGTTTAACCTATATATATAAAGAACTTAGTTCTTCTATAAAAAACAGCGATGATGATACAAAATCTTAAAAACTAGAATCGTTAGTGCTTAGCACTATTTCGAAGCCTCACGTGTTTCCCACGTGAGTGCCTCAAACGTAAGAAGAGAACAACTGAAACTGCCTCATGTGTTTCTCACATGAGTGTTAAAGCACCCCAGTATAAAAAAGAGAGACAGCCACGTACTTTGCATGAGAACTCTAGCCATGTGGGCAACACCCATATTTGTGGTGCCTCACGTGTTTCACACGTGAGCGCCATAAGAATCAAGTGCTTAGCACTTATATAAAAGGGGGGAAATAAGACCTTATGGCAGCGCCCATATTTGTGGTGCCTCACGTGTCACGTGCCACAAGAATCAAGTGCTTAGCACTTATATAGAAAAGGGAAATAAAACCTAATGGGTAGCGCCCATATTTGTGGCGCCACGTGAGTACAACAAGAATTTAGTGTTTAGCACTAATATAATGACCTTGTGAAACTCACGTGAGCACTATATGTCCCAGTGCTTAGCACTGTTGGATAATTATAAAAACTCAATCTCAGCCCAAATTGGCCAAAGTTTCCTGAGGTTAAACCCCTGTGATTTTAAATCAACCGAAATTATATTGCTCATGGTTTCCCAAATCGACCTATATCTCAAAAATAACTACCGGTCTCCCATTGATGATATCCCAAAGGATATTCATCTTATATCTCCTAAGATAATTTTAGTCTTAAACATGACTAACATTTCTTAGGTCTACAACATCCCCTCCACCTTTTTTCCTCAATTATAGGATTTGGTTTAAGAGTAAATCTCTCCACGCCTCAGATATATGTCGTTGTAATTCTTCAACGTCTTCAGTGAGGTGGCGGGTCCCGACAAACAACAACACGTTGATGCACTTCCAAACTGACGTGCACACCTCAAATCTGATCGTATCTTAAATTGGGTGCATTCCATATCATCATCGTTCACTTTGCCACATACCAAATGCACGTGCGTGCAAGTCGAACTTTGGACCGAAACGTCCTTAAACTAATATTCGTCTCCAAAATGGCGATAATGGACCGAAATGTCCTTAAACTAATATTCGCTTCAAAAATGGTGATAGTGGACCGAAAGGTCCCTAAACTAACTTCGTCTCAAACATGGCGATAATGGACAGGGATGTCCTTAAACTAAAATAATCGAGCCCAAATGATCGTATGTTTAAGTTGATCTTAATCTCAAACCAAATTAACGGTCCTTAAATCAACCCAAACCCAAATCAAAGAATATACGGATTTGAACTAATCCATCCCCTACGGTCGACGACATAAATTAGTCTCCATATACAACACACGGGCAACCCAAAATAAAAACAAACATACACACGACATAAAGTGAACCTCTGGAGCATGAGAAAGTGGTTATCGCGATACGGTAACGTAATTAAGTGCAGAGGCTTGCGCCAGTAAGGAAGAGCGTCCCCACAATAAAAAAAAACCCTCGCAAACGAGGGGGAATCTGATAAAGTCAGTTACAACGGCCGCGTCCTTCCAGACCTCCGATATACGGTGCCATAAATCAACTTGGTATTTTCGGAGACGTGGACAGATAAGTCCAAATAGCATCTGCCCTCAGGACTCAGGCAAGACGATCAATCCCAGTTCGTCTCTGTTTCCGGCGGTAAACAGATTCTGGCACGCCCGGTGGGACTTTTTCCTCTTTCCACTCCACACTTCGTGTGTCGTGTTTCGCGAACAAAATCGATGTTCGTTATGGTTGCCCTTGGATTCGAGGTACTAAGATTTGGTGTCTTTCTCCTATGCAGGAAGAAGAAGAAAAAGATCGATGGCTTCCAGCTGCACAACCTCCAACAGCCTAACTGGAGGAGTGACTTATGGGCCCAACGCGGCGTCCATTTTTTCAATGTTGGTGGGGTAAGTAACAAAAGCCACTACTGGATTGTTCTTCGGGACCATGTTCCCACTAATAAGCATCGGTGCCCCAATGCCGCAACCCGATGTTCCGAAGAAGTCGGTCTTCCACCGACTGATGACCGCAACGGCTCCTCTCAACGAGCTGTCCAAAAGGGGTCTCAGTCTTTAATAGGCTGGGCCAAATCTCAAGCGGGCCCGGAAAGAAGCCCATAATTCCCGAAAGGGCTAATAAAGCCCTCAAAAGTGCTTGACCAGTCAGATGATCGGTCTTCGAAAGGCTGACCGTCTACAATCAAATCTTGCCAAGGACGTTGGTCTTTAACAGGCTGACAATTACTGGAGCTCCTCAACAAAACCAGGGGCAAGTCACAGCCGCTTCCAAAACTGAGGCGGTCCCGTCTGCAAGACACGCTCGACGTCGCCACTGGCACAGAGTGAGAAAAGATGGAGGCAACCCCCTTCTGGATTCACTCCGCCGGCTCCAATGGTGGAAGTTGACGCTGTTGTTCCAACCGGGAAGAACTTTGATTTGCTTAGGAGGGTGCGAAAGAACTTTCTAACCGCGGTGCTTAAGATCTCCCCCGCCTGCAAAAGCCATAATGCAGAAAAAACCGAAGCAGTCCTACTAACGGCTCTCTTCCCAAATTCACAGGGTCTGGCAGAAAGTCTAAGACTCTATAATCGACAAAGACTACTCTCTCCAACTGAAGAAAATGAAGGTTCGGCAAGAGAAAGACCATCCCTCCGTCATACAGCGAGGGATGTCTTCCACACGGGTGCCTGTTACAACGGCTACTTTAACTTCGACCTCCCACAAAAGGATGAGGCCGGAGAAAATCCCACCGCCAGCGGCAAATTCCAAAGGCGCTGAACTCAAACGCCCTAAGTCTGGGGGCATGATCGTACACACGGTTTACATGGCTTCCGGAAAAGAGGAAAGCCGTGCTTCCATGGCTTATCGTCCGCAAACTCGGTCGTTAACAAAAGCCCAGGAGCAACAACAAAAGCTCCAGGAAATGCTGATCAAAATGTTAGCACTTACCGGGCAGAAAGAAAGCCCAGAATCGGTATCTGAACAGTGTCAAGAGCAGGAGAACGATATAGAGTTCCTGCGAAGGGTGCTTGAAAGGAAGGATAAGGAGGCTGCGGAACAAGCTGCTAACATAAAGCAGATGGCGCTTTTGTTCCAGGATATGGTTGGAATGATGATCCATCCAGAACCTCCAGCCGAAGATCCACCGATAATCGTCAAGGATGATAGAGGGGAAACATCAAACCCTCTTCCAGCTCTATCAACAGCTAAGGAGGAAACAATCTCCAAGCCTGCTCTTGATGACTATATAGCTCAACAAATACGAGCTCATCCAGCGAATGAAGCGGCTGGCCAAATCTTCAGAATTGGGCGACCGTATCCAGGCTGATATGATCAAATCAAGTAGCTATCAGGATATACGATCCCTAAATTCCATGTGTACAAGGGGATAGGCAATCCACAACAGCACGTCGCTCAGTTCAGAGCTTTGTACGGCAACACTGGATGCGACGACAAACTGTTGCTTCGCCAGTTCGTTGGCAGCTTGTCAGAAATGGCTTTTGAATGGAACTCGGAGCTCCCAAATGACTCCGTGAGAACATTCACAGAAATGGAAATGTTGTTCACATAGCGGTTTTCCAGCGCAAGAGAATGCACCCCGATCACGGCTTTAATTAATGCAAGGGTAAAGCCGGGGGAAACCTAGGTCCAATACGCGATCCGGTGGCGGAACCTATGGTCAAAGTGCGAACAACGCATCGAAGAATCCTCTGCCGTGGGCATGTTCATCAGGACCCTAGATACAAAAATGACTGTGTCCCAGTTCATGACTTTCTTCAAGCCGACTACCTTCCAGGCCCTAATCGACAAGCTAGCCCAAATGGACCAGATGGGCTACGGGCCTTCCTCATCAAAGATGGACCCTTGAAATGCCAAGGGTAAAGGGAAAGCGGCCTTCGTTCCCAGCACTCAACAGCAACCGAGTGACCCGAAACCGGTTGCTCGCCAAAACAACATGTGTCCATGCCTATCCCTGGAAGAAAGGCTAGGACACGCTTACTCATTTTCCCGTGACAAGACGAGGAGACTGTTAGAGCTGGCCGTGTGCAACAGACTTATCACATTGCCAGACCCACGACGTCCACTGCAACTCGGCGATGTCAACAACCCTAACTACTGCTCCTATCACAGAATGGTGAGCTACCTAATCGAGGATTGCTACGTATTCAAGAACTGTGTCGAGGACCAGTATCAACAGGGGAAATTTGCGCTTTCAGAGAACTGGAGGGTGATCCCGCCACAGAAGCACATTTCCAAAAAGAGGGATGCACCGAGGGCATCATTCTCGCTCGTAGAAGAAACTCCATGGGAAGTCGTTCTTTCAGCTAAAACCAAATGAATGCTAAAAGATCTCTAGGCATGTCCGGCAGTCAGATGGAGAAGCCTACTTGAACCGAAAATCATCGAAGGGATGCTGAAACCGCATCCCGTACCGAGAACTGTCGACAAAGGGCAAGATTCCCAAGTCGAGCCTTCAAATTCTTCGAAGAAAAAGAAGAAGACCAAGAAGCATATGCAACCTGCCGAGTATGATGACAAACGCACAAACATACAAAGGTACATTGACGCGCTGGAGGAGTACAACCAGAAGGCGCGGACACCAGTCACCCTCGAAGAGTTCCTCAAGCATATTCTTGAGAACGAAGAGAGTGACAATGATGAGGAAAATGACTCATCATAAACCGAAGAGTATGTAGCAAGTTGCCACATGGTTTTCCATTCATCGTTAAATGATGAAGACGCTCTCTCAGCGTCAGAAAACAATGTAGAGGAACTAGGGACAGGATCGGCACTAAAATCCCCGGAATTGTCAGAAGACCCAATCGATAGGCTGTTAAATGAAGCCTTTCGAAAAAGCAAAGCTGAACGAGAACGCGAAACATCCATATACGAAAAGGCTAAGTGTCAGCGTCAGGATGAACAAGCTGCAGCAAGGAGGAGTCATAAAGTACTCTAACCAGAACAAAGCACACCTGCAGTAAACAAGAGAAAAATCAAGACATAGAAGCGGTTCGCAAAGCCCTGTCAGTGGGAATGAAGCTGCCACCTCTCAAAGGAAACACGCCCGGGGTCATAAGCCTCAACGGAGAGGACTCATATCTGAACTACTGCCCATATCATCAGAGGGTTACTCATCCTACCTAAGATTGCAGTGCCTTCAAGAAGTGGTGACAAGGATATGTTGCCCATCAACAACACTTAAAGATGATGAAGCGTGAAGCTCGTCAATAACGAAAAAGTGCGATGAATGTGTGTGAGAAAATGAATGGCAATTGTCATATGGTTGATACTACTTTGGAAGGGGATAAACCCCAAGTTCTTACCTTCGAGAGCGACTGTGAGGATGAAATGACTCTCAGCCCTCTTTTCAAAGACTCCACCTCCGAAAAATGAGAGGGGGAGAAGAACTGTGGGAACATTCTGCCGCGTAACTGCACGCTACCTGAAATGAACCTTAGACCTACAAACAAAGGTTCGAGCCAAAAAGACAAAGGGAAAGAAAAAATTCCTGAGGAAATCACCCTCGATGATCGAGTCGTAAAAGAGCTCGCAGCCAGGGACCCGCTTAAGAAAAACAAGGTGGATTACAATATCTTAGCACATCTGAGGAAAATGCCCTCACAATTGAACATACTGGATGCTCTCCTCCTGTCCAAAGAGGCACGAAATTCTCTGATCAAGACATTACAAGAGCCTGATCAATTTTAAGCTTTCCTCACAGAAGAGAAGATGAAGGACGAGCCGGCAGAGGTTTACACAGCTGATATTACATTCAGCGATGAAGATATCCTCCTCGGAACGTGTGAGCATAATCGCCCATTAGACGTCACCGGGCACTGCCATGACATCAAGATAGGCAAAATCCTTGTCGACAATAGATCCTATATCAATCTTCTCAACGTGAAAGTGCTAAAGGAGATTTGCATGAACGTTCAACACTTGGTCCAAGATAAAATTACCATCTCCGAATTCGACTCACGATCGTCATGAACGCTTGGGTCCGTAATACTGAAGTTGCACTTCGGGCTGCTCGTCATTGACATCAAATTTTATATCATTGACGCCAAGACTTGCTATAATGCTCTGCTCGGCAGGCCTTGGTTACATGAGTACAACGTCTTCCCTTCTACACAACATCAGTGTATGAAGTATTTCAAAGATGGCTTGGAATACACCGTCACGGGAGAACTAAACCCGTTCTCCATAAACGAGGTCCGAAAATATGAAGACGCAAAGTACTTCTTACAAGACTTCGAAGATACGGAGAGGTGTCATAAGTAGGAGGATAAACGGAAATCCGTTGCCACCATCCCGATCTTTGGGAGCGACACCGAGGAAGATGAAGAAATAGTCTACTCAGGGCAATCCCAATAAAATAGGCCTGAACCGCCTACTCATATTCCGGTCTTTAGCAACGACTCTAAAGACGAAGCTCATGTCGTTTTCTCCATCCGCCCGTCGATGCAAATCCTTGCCAGAGCGGATCAGAGCCTGCAAATCACAATGGCTCCCTCTCGGCATTATAAAGAACTTGTTGCGCTTGATAAATATAGCGTACAGGAACTATAGATTTTCTACGTGCCACCAAGGCGAAGAGGTGAAAAGGCGATCCTCTTCTACCAATTCATGGAGACCATAGTAGAGAAAGAAGTTTGGCACGGTGCCGATTTTATACTTGATAGGCTTCAACCAATCCGTCTGCCAAGATACTACGCGGATGGATTGAAAAGACTATTAAGATGCCAAGGTGTACCTCTTGAACAAACTGTTCGACAAGCCCAATTCTACAAAACTATTTGGGATACTTCCGGGACTCGGCGAAAGATGCCTAACGGGAAGATAGAGACAACCAGGCTCGGATACGTTCGGTCCAGGAAACAAGAGCATTTCCATAGTTTTCGCGCTATAAACAGCTCTGGTGAAGAAGAAAACACTTTTCCAAATAGCTGTGACGTTGAAACAGAACGAGATTCCGCTCTAAGAACGTTAAGCCCATCGTTCGAAGAACAAGTTGACAAGCTAATAAAAGAATCATGTCAAAAGATTCAGGATAACTACAGTCACGAAATGGCTATTTATGAAAAGGCCAGGACGCAACGCCTCAACCAACAGTCCACGGAGAAAGAAAACTACAATACTCATCATCCTCAGCCAGATGTACGTTGTCGCCTTGAAGGAAAATCCCGAAAAAGAGGCTAAAACAAGGTGAGGAAAACAAACAATGACCGAAAACAGCAAAATGAATCCAAGAAGCCGTACACTCAAGGAAAAGCCAGCTCGAACCCGTCCTTTATGAAGAAGATAGGCCGGGAATACTCTTTCCCTCAAGACAAGACAAGGAAAATATTCAACCTTGTCATGAAGCACCAAATGATGGCACTTCCGGAGTCTTGGCATCCCGAACAAATAAACGAGGTCCATCATCCGGATTATTGCTTCTATCACCAACCAATAGGTCATTCCCTTGAAGACTGCTTCACCTTCAAGAACTGGGTCGAGGACAAGTATCAACAAGGCCAGTTCGCTTTATCCGACAGCTGGAGGGTAACCCCGCCGCAAAAGTATGAGCCAAAAAGGACCTATACTGTAAGGACAGGACCATCTCAACGACAAGAATGGAAGCAAATCCATACCTGTCATATGATAACACTTTCAGAAGGGGAAGGTGTCACGACCCGAATAGTACGGAACATGACAGGCACCTAAATTACGAAACGTCTCGAGGCGTACGTAATCTAAGTAAGCCAAAACCCAGAAATCAAAACCAATGAAGCAGCAGAGTGAAGGGAAAACAAATTTAAAGAAAGTAGTTTAACAACATAAGCCGAAGTATGCATTTTTAAAATCTCAAGTCTTTTCTGAAAATTTCGGCAGAGTTTCCTTTGTAAATACTGACCCCAAACGGGTACAAAACCTGATAAAGCATATATAATGAATAAGGCATCGCCAAGCAGGAGCTAGCTCTTCACCAAAAGGGCGGACAAAACCACGCAACCAATATAATATACAACGCCGAAGGGCGAGGATCAAAACTCAAAAAAAAGCCCATATCCACTAGAAAACCATAATAATACAAGCGCGACTCTAAGGTCGAAAGAATAAACACTGGTCTTCTAGTTGTATCAAATATGCAAGTCTTGTTGATGGAGTTTACTAGATACAACTGAAATAATAAATGTATAATGGTGGTCACGATGCAAGTGACCCACTTACCAAAGCAATCACCCGAAATGAAAGCAGTGTGCCAGCAAGCCGTCAAGATACCTGTATAGCAAAACCTGCAAGAAACCGTGGCACAACGGGGGTGAGTTGCCAACTCGTGAGTAGAAAATATCACAGAGCGGAAATCGAATGTATGACGCTATCCTAGGTCATATCAAGTAATATCCTCAAATAAATGTCCCGATCCATCTACACATAAGTGCAATACCACGTGCTCATGTCAGTGCCTCAGATAGCAACATATCAGATAAATGATGTATGAATGTATCACTAATGGAAACATAATACATCATGAATGAGACAACTGTTTTCTTTATTCAATGAGATTTCTGTATGTATATAAATCGAGTATCATCAATGAAATCAATAGAGAAATCAGTGTCAAGTATCGACACAAAACATAAATCTCAATATCTCAGGCTCCGGCTATCCGGACTGGCCTGTATCATCAAATCTCAATATCTCAGTGTCTCCAATCTCAATATCTCAATACATCGGGCTCCGTCAGTCGGGATCGGCCCATATCATCAATCACACGACCACGAACGGTATCCTCCATATATCCGCCGCGCCAAACAATCACCGGTAGGCAGTCTGCCCCTGCCGGGCTTATCGTCTACAACTCGAGTTTCTTGCCTCGGGATACTATACCGGGTCCACCATGTACCCGCAAATGGTCCATCCAACTCCTCGAATCGGGTCTCGAAAACCATCTCAGAACCAAGAAAATATCAAGGTGGACAGTACTCAACATATCAAGGAAAACCGTATCTATCTTTTTAAAACAAATCATCAGTTTATAAAACTTTCACATGCGGTTTCCAAATCCAGAAATCTCAAGAAGGATCCGAAATCATCAAAATCATGATATCAATAAACAGTGAATACCAGCATAAATCTCCATAATACTGTATGACCAATGAATATATGAATGCATCTAATATCATGCAATAAATGCAATAGTTAAACTAGCATATGAAAGCTATAACATATTGCAACTATCAATTAGCAAGCTATGTCAATGAATAGTATTCTCTAAAGTGTATGTGACATGGAAATTACCGATGATGATGTGTGTGAGCCAGCAAGCAAGTGTACGTGGAACATACGCATCATCGGTAATGGTGCTGGTGTCCTGACAGTAGGGTTTCATAATAATTACAGATAACATATGTACAAGCATGCAATGCGCTGAAACATCATGAATATACAGAAAGTGATGTAGTAACAACAACACTGAAAAATATACCTACCTAATATAAGAGTTATACAGTTTGGTATTTAAATTACTCATAATTCTCCACTTTTGAAAATGGGTATGACTCGAGCCCAGTCAAAAGGGTAAGGGAATCCACCTAAGTCTGAGTCGATATATATATATATATATATATATATATATATATATATGTGTGTGTGTGTGTGTGTGTGTGTGTGTGTGTGTATGTGTGTGTGTGTGTGTGTGTGTATGTGTGTGTGTGTGTGTCTAGTAGTCGGTGATCTCGCCTCAATAGTATCACGTATGATACAATAAATAATATGACATCCTCGAGTCAAGAGTGCGGATCTATCCTCATAACTATATCTCATACGGTAAATCTATTGTACGGCATCCCAAATCTGGGTATGGGTCAAATATCATATTTATCTCAGTACTCATCTGGTATCGTTATCATCATATGTCATGAAATGGGGTACAGATCTAAGTCTAGTACAAGCTGATACCATCAACAACATATGTGCGTGTGTCTGAAACACCTCTCCTAAAGATCCGCTATAATCTCCTGTCGTATCTCATAGTATGAACCAAATCACATCACTGATCTCGCGGCATCATGCCCAATCATATCGACTCATCTTCAAGTACCATATACTATCCTCTATCATCCATGTACCCGTATATGTATATATATAAACCCACGCATCCACATCTATCCACATGCATATAACATGTACACCCAAAACCATATCCCGTGCGTGCATGTGTATGGGTAACAACCTCACTCTAGGGTTCACGACTAAGAAACCAACTAAACCACTTTCATCAAATCTCGCTAATATTAACCCATGATCTCCTAAAGTTTTTCTTTCTAAGTGTTTATGTCCTTCAATAACATATCTAAGTATATCTATATCACATTATATCATTTCTTACGACATTGCGGGGGTGCTATAGCCATCCACCCGACTTCCCCCATAGATATATATCTACTCACCTGCTCTTGCTTGCCGATGTCGATGTCGCCATGCCCCTCCTTGTTGCTCCGAACCCACTCGAGGGTACCTACATGTATACCACAAGACAACGTAAATGGAAAAGCGCACGAAAACCAAATCGACACGTGTATCGTTCATAGGTCAAAACCCATAGCCTCGCATGCAAAACACGATCAGTAACCCTAGTCGTTGACGTTCAAACGCCACACGACAGAAACACAATATCAAATACCAAACCCAAATTCATTAAAAGCCGCAAAACGAATTTAGAAACTTAGAAAACATGCTCCAGATTTTGTTCCAGGTGAAATTAGGCAATTCTGCATATGGGGTAGGTCTAATTTGACTAAAATGAAGCCATGGACCAAACACGGAATGATTCCAACGTACTATGGCCGTAAATTGGGGCCAAAAAGATAGAAAAAAGGTGGCCAAAATGAAGAGATATGGTCTTGGGTCTTGGGAACAGCTTCTAGATTGCCTGCATGACTCACAGTCTTCGCTAAATATTTTTCAGGTGCCCCGGGTCTTAGCAGATCTCTAAATACCATCACAATTCTCACAAATTTCCGATGTCGCGGTTTCTAAGTCCGTGTTGCGGGGTTTAATTCTATGTTTTAAGTCTAATAAACAATCACTACAGGGGTAGCAAGGCCCCTACTAATCTTAATTACGCTTCACAACCCAAGAATTCCTCAAACCCTAACTTGAAATTTCCTAAGTTCACTAAACCGAACTAAATCACTTCTAAACATGCATAGGTGTTAAGATAAACCAAATACTATACTAATGGTTCAGAAATTACCTCATTTGGCAACTCAAGAAATTTCTTGAGTTGCCCCAGGTGTCCAAAATCCTTGCTTTCTTGGTCCAAAGTATAGCTAGAGGACTTGTGCACATTTTTAATGAAGTGAGGATGGAGTTTTGATGAAGGTTTGATGGTGTTTGTGGGGGTTGTAGAGGAGAGGGAAGGAGGTGCTGCCATGAGAGAAGAGAGGGAAGAGAAATGAAGAAGAAATAATGAAGGGACAAAGAGCCATGGTCTTGGTTGACCCCTCACCTCTCTCTCTCTCTCTCTTGCCCACCCATCCTTTCTTTATTGTTTTCCTTTTTCTTTTCTTTTCTTTTCTATTCTTTTCATTTAAAAACCTAAAATGAAATGATCATGAAGGAAAACCATGATAAAAATGTAACAAGTGTTAAAAATGACACGTGCATGTCATATGCACAAAACACGCTTAATGCCCGATTAGTGATATCTAATCGCGATTAGCACTAAATAGTGTATAATGAATCATAAAATTTCATGATTTGCATAAATTTAATAAAACGCTCTCTTTTTAGTAATTTCCATAATTTTCCAAATCTTTTCCCAATTTATCGGTATTTAATTATACCGCCTTATTAAAATATTCAATATAATATTATTTAATTATAAAAAAATTCCCAAAAATAATATTTTATTTTTCTGAAATGTTACAGAAGGTCATAAGGCTATGGATGACCTTTTCAAGTGCTTCACCAATGAAGACAAGGATGGGGTGATCTCAGAATTTCCACTAGCACCAAAAAAGCTAGAAGACGGGATATACACCACGGCGGACAACCTAAAAAAAATTGACTTAGGAACGAAAACGATCCGAGGCCAACGTTCGTCAGTGAACTGCTACCTAGAAAACAGGTAGCCAGGTTAAAAGGCGTGCTCATGCAATATAAAGACTGCTTCACATGGAATTATTCCGAGATGCCGGGATTAGATCAAAAAGTTGCAGTACATAAACTGGTCATATCACCGGACATCAAGCCAGTCAAGCAAGTGCCAAGAAGAATGCGGCTCAAACTTGAGATGAGTATCAAAGCCAAAGTTAAGAAACTAATTAACTCCAGCTTCATCGAAAAAGTTCAATATTCTAACTGGATCGCTAATATCGTTCCGGTGATGAAGAAAAATGGGATGGTGCGCATCTGCGTGGACATTCGGGACCTCAACAAAGCTTGCCCGAAGGACGATTTCCCAGTACCTGTAACCGAACTGATGATCGATAAAACGTCTACCTATAAGGTCTTCTCCTTCATGGACGAATCTTCAGGATACAATCAAATAATGATGCATCCCGAAGACCAAAAGCATACTGGCTTCCGGACTCTGCTGGGAATATTCTGCTATAAAGTGACGCCTTTCGGTCTGAAGAACGCTGGCGCTACCTACTAGAGGGCCATGACGAAGATTTTCGATGACCTTATTCATGAGATTGTTGAATGCTACATCGACGACCTTGTGGTGAAAAGCAAGTCATACGAGGAATATTGGGAACATCTAAACACAGTGTTTCAACATCTTCGGAAGTATATTCTGAAGATGAACCCTCTAAAATGCACATTTGTAGTCTCCTCGGGCCAATTCCTAGGATTCATCATACGGCACCAGGGTATCGAAATCGACCCCTCAAAGATCAAGGCGATTACGGAAATGCTCTTGGCAAGGACTCTCAAGCAATTTCGATCCGTTCAAGGAAAGCTCGTGTATATCCGACGGTTCATAGCTAACCTGTCAGGAAAATGTCGTCCCCATAGTCATCTAATTAATAAGGGGACCCCGTTCGTCTGGGATCAAAAGTGCCAAAATGCACTAGATGAAATCAAACACTACTTACAAAATCCACCGGTACTGACCACTCTGGTGAAGGGAAAACCCCTCATCCTGTATACAACAACCCTTGAGGGTTCTCTAGGCGCGTTATGGGCATAGGAGAATGAACAGGGAAAGGAAAGAGCTCTATAATATTTGAGTCAAGTTCTCCTGGGGGCATAAAACAACTACTCCCCCATCGAAAAGTATTGTCTTGCACTAATCTTTGCGATAACGAAGCTCAGACACTACGCCTTGGCACATGAGGTCCATCTTATCAAATGTGGATCCTCTCAAATATCTAATGTCGAAGATCATACTAACGGGAAGGATCGCGAAATGGGCTCTCCTCCCGATGGAGTTCTCGATAACGTATCGGCCTCTCAAAGAAGTGAAAGGCCAGGCCATTGACGACTTTCTTGCAGGGCATCCAATACCAGCCGACTCCCCCCAAAATTGTGAGTTGCCGAATGAACATGTGTTCAGTTGATAAAACTGCACATTTTTTATTACATATTTCCTACTATTTCTATATTAGAAAAGGTGTTTATTATAATATATGATACATATGAGGGTTTATCTGTAAAAAGACTGTTTTCATGTATTTATATATTATAATTAGAATTTGGTAGGAAAATGTATGCAAAAAATATCATTGACCAAATCTTAAGAAAACAAACTCTACTAAATATCATTTGAGTTGTGCAGAATTTTCAGGACTAAAATCAAGAAAATCAAGTTGTTAAAGCAAACCTGCCTAATTAAGAAAGCAAAACTTAGAAATCAAGTCTGGCAGCAATTACGAGAAGATTTCCAAGTTCCAAAGGTTCAAGAGATCGCCACATGTCACAAAGATCAAGCCACAGAAAAATGATCCAACGATCCCTCTACTTGGCCGCGGATCCGCGGCCAAACTCCCCTATTGGCCGTGGATCCGCCGCGGGCCGGATGAATCAAGGGCTGGAATTTCTTCTGTTGGATTGTAACTACTTGCTTCCAAATTAGGAAGCTAATTTTCGGGCTTTGGGACTATAAATAAAGACCGAGAGCCTCTTGGAAAAATTATCAAGTCGACACGATCACGAAGTCCAAGACGGCTCACGCATCCAGGCTGATCATCAACGGTTCATCTACCTCCTTAGAAGAGATCGAGAAGCAAACTAGTATTTGTAATCATTTTCTAAGGAATCAAAGTGTAATGAATATTGTTGATTAATAAAGGTAGCTCTTTTTCCTATTCTATTTCTTTGTAGTTTAATTATGCATTCTCTCTCTATCTCTTTTTCTCCCAACATGCATGAGTAATTCTTCGCTTGTTAGGGTTCGTAGGATTAGGGTAGGTTAATGGATGATGAAAATACCTAAACTCTTTTTACGTCCTACAAAGTTTATAAACTTTATCAAAAGAATCATTAACATCCTAATCGGGCACACTACCAATTCATTGTTAGTCTCGACCACGATTAGAGATTAGATTGATGATTGTTTTGGTAAAAGCTAGATATGAATGGAGTTCCGTGTCGAGATAGGGGTTAAGAGTGGGATTCCTTTTCCCTCCAGAAACCCTAATCTACACGCATCACTGTCGTTCTAGTTTTAAATCTATTAAAGGATAGAAAGAGTAATCTTTAATTAATCATCGATAACTACTAAATCCTAATGAACCCTACAAGCCCTCTTCTTATATAAACTTACATCCGTAGTTAATCTAGATCTATTTTTTGCATTCTTGTTTAACGTAGATCTCCTACAACCATTCTACAAGCTCTTTATTCTTCCTCCTCTCTTTCTCAACACGCCTAAAGTAAGAATAAAAGGTTCCACGTTTCCCTGAGTACGATCCATACTCATCTCGGTCTAGCTACACGCGACACCGTTATTGATTGCGGTTAACTACTACAAACACACTTTTTCATACAAATCAAATGGCGCCGTTGCCGGGGATCCGTGCGTAATTTTTTTATTCTTACTATTTGTGTTGAATTCTTATACGATCTATATCATAAATAAAATAAAACTGCAAATTGTATATTTAACGATTACTGTATGAATTTTGCGAGAAAATCTGGAGTCACAGAATTGAAGAAACAGAAGACAGAGACATTCATCAAGATCCAGAGAAGTACAGGAGGCCACAGAGCAAACTTTCACCACCTGATCCCTCCACCCAGCGGCGGAACCACGGCAAAGGAGCCTTTTGGCGGCGGAAGCGCGGCGGGAGAGGGGATTTAGGGTTCCAAACTTCTCTGGTATATTTCCTATTTCTTTCTCTCTCTTCTCAAATCCAATAAAATATCTTTTCTGCAGGATTCTTTGCAAAATATCGCTGCTCAAAAATCTTTTTGCAAAGTTTTTTTTTGCGGTTTGTTTTTGCATATTTTAATACGGATTTTTAAGGGGCAAGACCAAAATTCAGATTAGGTGGGAATTTCATCACCCTTCCTAAGCCCCACAAATCACAAACCGAGTATTTGGATCAACCCTATATTAATTTAAAAAATATCTAGACCAAACTCTAAGGACTGTCGCGCTCAATAAGGACAGAGAAAGGTCGTGGGTAATCTATCGCTTATCCGCATTATTTTTGTGGTGTCTAGGCAAGTGTGTATGAGGCGAGTGGTTACTTAATTAGGACCACTACTTTCGTAGTGGGGAGCCTCCCACTCACCTGGCACTTACCTGGCTACAAGGGTAGTAAAGAGGCGGTAGAGAATTGATCCTACGGCTTGTCCTTTGGAAGTCTAGGAGCGGTCTAGAGACTGGACCTAGGTAACCATAGTTCTAGGGTTGTTTGTGCATTTTTGTGTGATTTGTCTAAATCCGTCATTTTTCAAAACAAACCAATTATTTTCTCCCCTTTTTACCTTTCCCCCCTCTTCTCTTCTTATAATGGGTGACCTAAACAGAAGAACACTTGCCGAGCTTTGCTTTCCACAACCAGATATTTCTTGTTTTCGTAATCCCTTCAGTATACCGTCCGGTTCTTCCATGTCTTTAAGAGATCATATAGAACAAGAAGGAAGAAACAGTTGGCCACCTCCGTCTAGGTCTTATCAACCGTATCCTAATCCTACACCTGTTTCAGTTGATACCCAGAGTGAGGAAGCCTCTGGACGAATGTCCATTGCTGAGCACATAGCTAGGGCTAGAGGCCAAAGTTTCAACCCGGACCAATATCAACCATCACCTCCACTTTCCAAAGAAGAGTTTGATAGCCAACCGACCAACCCATATCAATATTCTTCTTATCACAATTTTGACCCTACTCCCACCCAATTTTCGCAACCATTCTATTCCTATAATCCAATCCGACTTTTCCACTTTCTCTAGACAGTTCTTCTAATCGGTAATTTGGGAGTTTTAATTATCCACGGGAATTTCAATCTTATAGTGAAACCCCTTATCAACCCAAGACTAGTCTGGAGAAGACATTAGAAAAATTTCTGGAATTGTCGAATCAATTTAGGAAGGAAACAACAGAGTGGATGCAAGCAAAGAATTTCAAACCTGCCCAAAAATTTTCAGTATATGATTCGGGCATAGGACAAAATGAGAATTTGGGTAGTGAGACGGAACTGTACACCCTTCCTAATCAAACCTCCCCATTCCAAACTGAAATCCACAACTCCAGTTTCATAGATTCATCAAGTACACCAAATGATTCATCAATTGAAGATAGAATATCTGATAAGTTGTGTGACTTTTTAGTGTTTGATTTACCCGATTGTGAAGGGTCCATTTCAAGTGAAATCATACCCAACCCTTGTAATCTCTACACCTCCACTCTTGAACCAAAACTGATTGAAAACCAAACTTTTGAAGAGGTTTTGAGAATTTTAACCTTCACTTGAATGAGGTGATTGACGTTGGGGATATATTGATTGATGAACCCGAAATTTTGGATGATTTTGTCCCTCCAACTCATCAAATCCTTTCACTTCCTTGTGGTCATCATCTTGAGCCTTTAATTCTTCCCGAACCCCAAATATGTCTTGAAGTTGATGATAATGGTATACCTGAAGATCAGACCGAAATACAACCTCCATCTTCCACGTCTGGTTCAGCAACACTCGACACACCAATTTGTTTACCCATTTCACCTTCTACTCTCTCCGGTTCTTCTTCTGTTCCTATAGTTTCAGTGAGTTTTGATGAATCGTAATCCGTTAATTCAAGTTCAATAATACCAGAAATTCAACTTGATTTGGATATTTTTGAAAATAAGGTAGATGAGTTTTTCGAGTCCTCTTCCTCAATGATTTTTGATGAATCAAGTAGGATAAATTCTGGTACAAAACTCATTGACAGCAAAATGTTCAATCACACCATTGATAAAAGTTTTGAAGAACTTTTTGCTGACGAACTTGAATTTTTAAACAATACGGATTTTGTGATTGATCAATCTCCACCTATAGAGGTTTAACCGTCACCATTCCTTCTTCCTAATCATTCATATTTATCTTCATTCTTTCTTTTCTCTAATTTCAAACCCTTTCCAGACCACCTCTTATCCCTTCCCCATTTTTTCTTGACTCGATACAACACATTCTTCCACCAACTTATACACTATACTGATAAAATCTTTGAACGGTTGGTGTTAACTTTTGGTCTTTGTAAAGTCCTACTTTGACCAAAATGACTCACCCCCTCTTAAAATGCTTCGTATTGTCTAACTCATGTTTGAGGGGGGTATATTTTTGGCTCTTGAACATAACTTTTGTCCTTAAATTTGAGAGCCAAAAATAAGTTTGGGGGAGGATTTTCACTTTCATATATTCTTGCCCCCATTAATAATGTCCTCCCAAGCTTACAGGTTTTTGAGATCCAGCAGATAACAACAGTGAGGACACTGTTGAAAACAAATTTGGGGGTGGTTTATGCTTATTTACGCATCAATTTACATCATATTTTGCATAAGCACAACATTTTCAAAAAATTTAAAAATTTCTTTGATAATAAAAGAATAGAAAGTGAAAAATTATATATGAAAGATAGGAATAGTTTAAGAAAACCAATAAAATTAGAAGTTTTTTTAAACGAACTAGTAATAAGTAGTTATGAGCTGTTGTCCCAAGGGTTAGTAAGATGAAGGAACTCACTAATCTGAGGATAAAAATAAGTCTGAAAAATAGTTCCTATTCTGGAATTCAAACATTTGAATGTTGATACCCTACTATGCACACTTACACACGTCTTGAAACTCGGGATAGTAGAGAATACCTTGAAATGCTCTTGTCTAAAAGCCAAAGTATGAAGAAAATAAAAAATGAAGAAAATATTAAAATGGTGAAAAGAAAAATGGACACTGGTTTTGTTATCGCCAAGGCAGCAATAAAAAAATATCGCGAGGGTGCTTCATCACCTAGTACCTTAGACCAACTGGTCCGGGAGTCACTGCTAAGCCTTAGGTGGTGCAAGACAAAGAAAATACTATCACCTAATCAGCAAGCATATGAGTAATCGGTCGGTTAGTACCTCAAGAAGTATTAACGGTCGCATGAAAAATGAGCGAACAAATCCAACCAAATATTCATCAAATTAAAAAGTACTGAGGTAGATGGACAAGAGTATGATAGCTTGAATTGAATTCTCCGAGTGTAGGGATGTTCTATACACACACGTAGGGGTATATGATCGATGTTTGGATGAAAGATAGGAATGAAGAATAAAGACGATGTTTTATTGAGGGATAATGTGATTTCTAACATCTTTTCATGACTATTAAGATAGGGCTCATGACAACTGAAAAGCTAGTGTAGTTGGAAACTCTAAATTTTCAAAGTATTTCTTTTATGGTTCTTATCTTTATATGTAAATTTCACCATCTCTCTTTTAATATAGGATTTTGTGGGTGTAATCCGCTGAAAACCCTCAGGGGACAACACTCCTCCTACTAGGGACACCTAGAGGTTTA
This sequence comes from Agapanthus africanus, assembly GCA_030015575.1. Taxonomy (NCBI): domain Eukaryota; kingdom Viridiplantae; phylum Streptophyta; class Magnoliopsida; order Asparagales; family Amaryllidaceae; genus Agapanthus; species Agapanthus africanus. The sequence continues at coordinate 870,104,434 of JASDDO010000024.1, read as the reverse complement.
ACGGCTTGTTGCACGTGCTCAGTGCAATCGTGTTTGCCTACGAAAGTGTGCTTAGTTTTCTCCTTTCTTTTTTCTCCTTCTCTTGAATAAATTAGTTTGCTCGGGACGATCAAAGATAAGTTTGGGGGTATTTGTTCAGTTGATGAAACTGCACATTTGTTATTACATTTTTCTTACTATTTCTATATTAGAAAAGGTGTTTATTATAATATATGATACATATGAGGGTTTATCTGTAAAAAGACTGTTTTCATGTATTTATATATTATAATTAGCATTTGGTAGGAAAATGTATGCAAAAAATATCATTGACCAAACTTAAGAAAACAAACTCTACTAAATATCATTTGAGTTGTTGGACAGAATTTTCAGGACTAAAATCAAGAAAATCAAGTTGGTAAAGCAAACCTGTCTAATTAAGAAAGCAAAACTTAGAAATCAAGTCTGGCAGCAACTACGAGAAGATTTCCAAGTTCCAAATGTTCCAGAGATCGCCACATGTCACAAAGATCAAGCCACAGAAAAATGATCCAACGATCCCTCTACTTGGCCGCGGATCCACGGCCAAACTCCCCTATTGGCCTCGGATCCACCGTGGGCCGGATGAATCAAGGGCTGGAATTTCTTCTGTTGGATCGTAACTACTTGCTTCCAAATTAGGAAGCTAATTTTCGGGCTTTGGGACTATAAATAAAGACCGAGAGCCTCTTGGAAAAATTATCAAGTCGACGCGATCACGAAGTCCAAGACGGCTCACGCATCCAGGCTGATCATCAACGGTTCATCTACCTCCTTAGAAGAGATCGAGAAGCAAACTAGTATTTGTAATCATTTTCTAAGGAATCAAAGTGTAATGAATATTGTTGATTAATAAAGGTAGCTCTTTTTCCAATTCTATTTCTTTGTAGTTTAATTATGCATTCTCTCTCCATCTCTTTTTCTCCCAACATGCGTGAGTAATTCTCCGCTTGTTAGGGTTCGTAGGATTAGGGTAGGTTAATGGATGATGAAAATACCTAAACTCTTTTTACGTCCTATAAAGATTATAAACTTTATCAAAAGAATCATTAACATCCTAATCGGTCACACTACCAATTCATTGTTAGTCTCGACCACGATTAGAGATTAGATTGATGATTGTTTTGGTAAAGGCTAGATATGAACGGAGTTCCGTATCGAGATAGGGGTTAAGAGTGGGATTCCTTTTCCCTCCAGAAACCCTAATCTACACGCATCACTGTCGTTCTAGTTTTAAATCTATTAAAGGATAGAAAGAGTAATTTTTAATTAATCATCGATAACTACTAAATCCTAATGAACCCTACAAGCCCTCTTCTTATATAAACTTACATCCGAAGTTAATCTAGATCTATATTTTTGCATTCTTATTTAACTTAGATCTAGATCCTACAACCATTCTACAAGCTCTTTATTCTTCCTCCTCTCTTTCTCAACACGCCTAAAGTAAGAATAAAAGGTTCAACGTTTCCCTGAGGACGACCCGTACTCATCTCGGTCTAGCTACACGCGACACCGTTATTGATTGCGGTTAACTACTACAAACACACTTTTTCATACAAATCAACATGCGTTCGACACCATTGAAGGAGAGAAGGAAGAAAATGATTCCCGATGGGATCTTTACTTCGATGGAGCAACGTCCATAAAGAGGCGAAAGCAAAACACTCCCATAATCAAAGCCGGGGTGGGCCTTATCTTCGTAACTCCACAATGAGAGATACTACGCTACACCCTCTCTTTAAAGGAGCCAAGGACTAATAACGAAGTTGAATATGAAGCTTTGATAGAAGGTCTCGAGATTTCCGTCGACATGGGAATCAAAGACCTCCTCATATATGGAGACTCCCAGTCGATCGTTAGCCAAGTAAATGGCGACTATCAGACGGGAACCAGAGCTGATAACGTACGGTGACAGAGTGCAGCAACTGCTGACACAAATCTCTTCCTACATCCTGGAGAGTATACCGCATGCAAAAAATAGCAAGGCGGATGCATTGGCCAAGCTGGCCAAGGAATTGGCCGACGAAGATCTCGATGACGTAAGGATCATCATGCGAAGCTGCAGGGTTCTCGCGCCAGCAGAAATATTTTTGGAGGATTTAACAGATCCATCTGAAGGAAAAGAAATGATCAAACAAGCATCCCTCAAAATAGAGGATGAAGAAAAGGTCAAGAATTGGAGGGAAGTCTTCATAGACTACTTCAAATCCCAACGAACGCCCAAAAATGCGTCATCTAGACATCAGCTCATGAAACGAGCTTTGTCATTTTCCTTCGTCAATGATACTCTATACAAGAGATTGTTCGACTGCCTGTGGCTAAGATGCCTGGGGATAGAAGACGCAAACAGAGTCGCCCAAGAAACTCATGACGGACTCTGCGGTTCTCATCAAGCTGGGCCAAAAATGAAACTGAAGATCAAAAGAATGGGTTATTATTGGCCCACAATGATTCAGGACTGCCTTGAATATGCGAGGCAGTGTCACTCGTGCCAAATTCCCGAGGGCTTCATCCACCAGCATCCAAATCCGCTACACCCAACAGTAGTTAGCTGGCCATTCGAAATGTGGGGAACCGATATAATTGCCCTATTGAACCAGCATTATCCAAAGTGCACCGGTTCATACTGGCAATGACCGACTACTTCTCCAAGTGGGCAGAAGAAGTACCACTAAGAGAAGTGATGATGGAGAATATCCTCCATTTCTTCAGGACACATGTCATCTATCGATTCGGCACTCCGCGATGAATTATCTCGGACAATGGACCAGCTTATAGAATTCATAAAATCAATCGCTTCGCACAGCACCACAAAATAGATTGGAGATACTATTCGGTCTACAATTCTCGTGCCGACGGTCTAGCTGAAGCTTTCAACAAAACCCTGATGAAGATTATAAAGAAAACGGTGTCCAGAAATAAAAAAGACTAGCACGAAAGGTTGCATGAAACTCTCTGGGCATACCGAACGACGTTCAAAACAACAACGAATACAACACCATACACGTTGGTATTCGGCACGGAAGCAGTGCTTCCCATGTAAGTGGAACTCCCTTCTCTATGGGTAGCGGTTCAATATGAGCTGATAGATGAAGAAAATGCTCATCTCCAACTTGAGGAGCTCGACGCCTTCGACGAAACTCGCCTTATAGCGCAGCAAAACCTGGAAGCTTATAAGGCAAGGATGACGCGGTCATATGAAAAACCGACTAGGCCGAGAACATTCTGCCAATGCGAACTCATACTAGTCATAAAAAGACCTATAATCCCCAACCGTGCAAAACAGGAGAAGTTCCAGCCGAACTATGAAGGCACGTACATCATATACACGGTCTACCAAGGTGGAGCCTACCTGCTCATGGATATGCATGGCAAAAGACCCTTCCGGCCAATAAACGGCCGGTTCCACAAAAAATACTATACTTGACGAGTCATGACTTAGGTCAATGATAGATGACGACGCTTGTGTCCGCTCGCTATCTTCCTAAGTCAAAAACTATGAACAGCAATTGGGTCTCAAATATAGCGACAACGGACCGAGATGTCCTTAAACTAAAACTTTGTCTCAAAAAAGGGAGATACCGGACCGAGATGTAATTAAACTAGAATCTCGCCTCAAATATGGCGACATCGGACCGAGAGGTCCTTAAACTAGAACTTCATCCCAAAAATGGCAATAATGGACCGGAATGTCCCTAAACTAGCGCATCGCCTCCAAAACGGCAATCTCTACCCTTAAGATCTATATTGCAATCAAAACCTCAACGGCGAGGGTTGCAACTCAAGTCCTATCAGCTACACAGCTACTTCAGCAGTAAAGTTACCCCCAAGTCCTACTGAAAAACAGACGGGTCATAAAAAAAATGGTATGTCCACAAGCAAAATGGGCACGGATGAAAACCCGAGAGGGCGCCGTGAGTAAAAACAACAATACTGTCAGCGAGTTTGTGAAAACCCGAAAGGGAGCAATCTCGTAGTAAAAAAAATGGTACGTCCACAAGCAAAATGGGCACAGATGAAAACCCGAGAGGGCGCCATGAGTAAAAACAGCAGGACTGCTGGCAAGTTTGTGAAAACTCGAAAGGGTGCAATTTTGTAAAAACAAAGCTTTTATTATACACTTACGAGATCCCTACGACTCGTAAGGAGAATTTCCCCCATGAGACCTTCATAGCTCATAGGGTTCAAAAGCCTTAAGCTATGGGGATCTAAACCTGCTCTTAAGCCCTCATATTCCCCAACATTCCCTACAAGTGGTCCAATATTGATCCTTGTATACAATCCACAGGCATAAATAAACACTCTCTCACTAAGTTCCACCAATGAAAAGAAATATCCCCATATGGTGAACGACTCTTGTAAGTCCTCTCGACTTATGAGAAGAAAACGCTCTTGTAAGATCCTTACGACTTGTAAGAGAAAATACCACTTAAGAGTCCTCACGACTTCTAAGAAGAACATACACATATGAGATCCCACGACTCGTAGGGAGAAATACCTTTCTGAGACCCTTACGACTCATAAAATCAAAAAGCCTTAGTCAATAGGATCCTAACACTGTTTGCTAAGCCATCTTTGTTCAAATCAATAAAGGCAAATTATGATTCATTCCGGGCAACATTCTAGTTATAGCAATGCTGATGCCTAAACAGGTGTCAAACTCCAAGTCCTTTCACGGCAAATGATGATTCGCTCCTGGCAACATTCCAGTCGTAGCGATACTGATACCAAGGTTAGTATCAGATCCCAAACTCGCAATAAAAACAGCAGCGAGTAGTACACAAAAATATGCATATGGAATAGCCGAAATGATGGGGCAACTCGCAATAAAAATCAGCGAGTAAAATATGCATATAAAAACAGTCGAAATATTTGGGCAACTTGCAATAAAAAGCAGCGAGTAAAAAAAATAGCCGAAATGATTGGGCATCGCGAAAATAGCCGAAATGATTGGGCAATCGCAACTTTCGTGTTATCAAAAGCCGAAAAGATAGAGAATCGCGGAAAGAAATGATAAAATAAAAAAGAAACCTTTTTTCCCTGCAGGTGAGTCTACACCGACCCCTGTATACAATCCATGGGCACAAATGAAAGAAAGGGAACCATATTTTCCAACCAAGCTCCATCAAAGGGAGAGCCGGATCTTGATGGCAACATCTACAACATAGAAATCAGCTCGATGTTCCTCTCATTACAGCAGGACACAGACGCAACGTCATCAAAGACTCAAGAATCAAATAAAAAAAGGTAGAGTGACGGCAAAATCCCAGCTCCAGCTCGACGTTCCTTCTCGATGCAGACGCAACGTCAACAAAGACCCAAGGGTTGAACAAAGTGGAGCAACGGCATATTCTTAGATCCAGCCGGACGTTCCTCCTCGATGCAGACACAACGTCATCAAATACCCAAGGGTCAAATCAAAAACTGAGTGACGGCAAAATCCTAGCTCCAGCCCGACGTTTCTTCTCGGTGCAGACATGACGTCAACAAAACTCCAATGAGCCAAATCAAAATGGAGCAATGGCAAACTCCTAGCTCCAAGTTTTGACGGTTCATATACAACCTAAAGGCTACCTCGGCGTACCTTCTCATTCCATCAGAGTGCAGACGTGACGTCAGCAAGGCTCCAAATAGCCAAATCAAAAAGGAGCAATAGAAAAATCCTAGCTCCAAGTCTTGACGGTACGTATACATCCTAAAGACTACTCTGGCGTACCTTTTCATTCCATCAGGGGGCAGACATGACGTCAACAAAGCTCCAACGAGCCAAATCAAATTGGAGCAAAGGTATATTCCTAGCTCCGGACTTCTACTGCAATACATACAACATAGAGGTCCTACAGATGTCTACCCTACTTCAGCAAAGAAATGGGACGGCATCGTCAAACAAAATGAAGCAACGGCATATTCCCAGCTTCAGGGTCTTAACGACAACTTATATAAAACCTAAGAGACTATCGAAGATCATCCCACACCAGCGCGGAGTTGTTATGACTCATCGGGGTTCCAAATTGAGCCTAATCTCAAGTAAAAAACCACACGGCAAATTCCTAACGCTTTCTCTTCCGACGGTCATATAGCCTAAAGAGGTTACTTGAAGACGTCTTGTCTAGCCCCTAAAGGGATCATAGACACGACAGTCGCGGGGCTACTCGAACAACGTCTTAAAGACCGCATATCGAGAAATACATCAGCCAACGCGACGGTATCACGGACCAAATCCTTAATACCACAAAACCTAACGGACCTCTGTCGCAAAGAATGGAGGTTATCTATATACAACGTTAGGACAAGTTTTCCTGCAAACCCACGGGAGGTAAACAAAACAAACTCTGAAATGAGTATATAAACTACAAACTCCGAAATGAGTACATAAACTAGAGACTCCAAAATGAGTGAATAAACTACAAACTCCGAAATAAGTACATAAACTAGACACTCCAGAATGAGTGAATAAACTACAAACTCCGAAATGAGTATATAAACTAGAAACTCCAGTACGAGTGAATAAACTACAAACTCCAAAATGAGTACATAAACTAGAAATTCCGAAACGAGTGAATAAACTACAAACTCCGAGATGAGTACATAAACTACTTTACGTCAAGTCAAGACAGAGAGGCGCAAGTATGAAATGAAATATATCTTTTATTCAAGAATAAAAATGAATACAAGATACAAAAGAACAAAAGAAGAAAATATACAGTAAAAAAATTTCTAAGCTGGTGGGCGGTTCAATAAGCCGGCAAGTTCATCATTCTTCCGCCGGACTTCCGCTTCAAGCTCTATCAACATCGTGAGCTGAGTCCCTGCCTGTGCCAGTTGGTTCTGATATAAAGAAAATCGACTTTCAAGCACTTTCTCGGCCGCTTTATGGGCCTCAACCATCTCGCGTGTAAAAATAACGGCTTTATCAAGAGCCACCACCTCCGTAATGGCCTCCTGAAGAACTTGCCAAATTTTATAAGCACGAGTAGTCTTGGCGGTGGGTTGGGCTTGAAGTTCCCCTAAAGCTTTTCAAGCCAGTTCCCTCGCCGAAAAATTCCGGTTGAACCTCTTCTCACATGACTGGAGATTGGCCGCGCATCAGGCGATCCATCCACGCAGGCTGGTCTTTACAGACAAGATATCAGAGGGAAGGCATACGCATTCAATCCCATATAGGTAGGCCTCCACTCGAAGACAATACTCGACCGAAGTACACACCCGTGCCTCATCATGATAAGTAGCAAGAACAGACAAAAAAGCGTTGCTTTCAACAGCGAATTCTTCGGCCGTGACAGGATTACCAGCGCGAAGATCATCGATGAGAATCTCTAGTAAATGAATGCTTTGTTTTACCATCCTCTCATAAACGCGTCGGGCGTAAGGGCCTGATGACATGGAATTCGGGATTCCGGGGGGGTCAGGATTGGCAAAGCTGTAAGCATACATGGATGGTAAGCTGCCTTTCTAAACATAGAACAAGTAAACGAACGCCTATGCTAAAGTGTCACTTACCCACGGAAGGTGGGTTTGAGAAATCCTCAGATCCATCATGAATTTCAACTTCGTCATCAGCTTCTAGGACTGCGGTTTAAATAGAAGGCGCATTAGCATCATTATGAAAATATAAAACGAAAAGGCAAAAGAATACCAACCCTGGCCAGAAGAAAGGACTATGTTTTATGGAGGTATCGCTTTCGGGGCCACCATGTCAAGTAAACGCTGGAAGGTTTTCCTCGAAGAAAGGTCCACAATTGAAGATGCTAACTCCCGCAATTCTGAGGGAAGGAAAGGTTCAGATATATGGACGGGTCGTTAAACAAAATATAGATCTATATAAGATTACCTTCGATACTTCGCCTGCTCTGAACTGGAGGGGTGGTAGCTTCGGCAACCTTCTCTACACTCTCAGGTGCACCACTGGAGATATTCATGAAGTCTATGGCCAGCGCGGCAGTCTCCAATAGAGAGACAAAAACTACCGCTAGAGGCTTCAAGGCAGCGACAACAGCTTTGACAATCTCCTCTTCACCCTTCGGTGCATCACTAGAGATATCTATGGGATCTATCGCCGGTATGGTAATCTCTGCTGGAGGAATAGAAGCCATCACTGGAAGCTCCACAGCGGGGATAGCAGCTCCTGTAATCTCTTTTACACCCTCCAGTATGTCATGGGAGATATTCATAGAATTATGTCCATGGCGCGATCTGGGCTCAAGACTACGCCCGCTGCAGAAGGCCCTACAAAATTATTGTAAAGATAAGATGAGGTGAAAGTAATACCAATTAATTACCAAAAGAGACATAAATATATATATATATATATATATATATATATACTTGGAGTATGGTCGCTGCTCTTTTCTGATCAATTGCGCTCGTCGGGCTTCGATCGAGAACAAATGCCTGCTCGTCTTCAGAGTAGCCTCATCTTCAGAAATGGCCGAGATGGCTGTTTCAGAGCCCGTTCTTCTTCCATCGTTAGAGGACCCATTAGTAGCCTATGTGATAACGGATCAACGTCATAGAAAACGACAGGGGGAAAGCCTCCTTTCTGGGGGCGCACATTCTCACTTTCATCCTACAATTGTTTCAAGGCTTCGGTCAATTGAGCGGCTTCCTCGGTAGATGTGCCAGGAAAGAGGAAGCCGTCGTCTGGTTCATGCACAGATATGGGCTCGTCGTGAAGATGCTCGGACTCAAGCAACGCATCGAGTAGACCGGCGACCGATTTCTTTCTCCTTTTAGAGCCTGAGCTAACACCAGTGGAAAGGGTGCTTCCTCCCCTTTGCCGCTTTTGCACGGCGCTGCCCAACATCGCCTTCGGTATCGGCCTTTTGGGGGTGCCACGACTGGTGCTTATCAGGAGTCGCTGTCTCGGCTCTTGTACGTACCGGCATACTAGCAGTACGGGGGGTTGATTCGGCTTGTGTGGCTTTAGGAATGAGCACTGAGCCGCTGTCCCTTAGAGGAGGGCAAACAACCGACCATGGCCGCAACGGGGAGTTGATGGGTTGAGCGGGAGAAGGAGCTTTACATTCAAAGAGCACCCTTCTCTCCTCTGCAATGATAGGACTAACCCGGTAGCGATACCAACCCTTGAAGGATCCCACAGACCTCGGAAGATAGTCAGGCTCAGGGATCATGAAAAAAGAACCGGTACCCAATACCATGAAGTGGTGGATGACATCACGAGTGACCTCCAGCGAGAGACTGGGCTTGATTAAAAAGGCTTCGAGAGGGACGCCGTAGTTGTAACCCAGCTGCTGGGCAAAGCGATACGGATTGTACCGCATGAAGAGAATAGTATTATTTAGGTGGAACACTAAGTATCCCGGCCTGATTGAATATAAATGCATGATCTCTTTAGGCTCCAAAGTCGGAACTCCACTCTTCGACAAATCTAACAACTGTTGAATGGGCCCAGCCGGAGCAAAAAGAAATCTGCCACTAAAAAACATCTCGCCTTCGTTTGAATATGGATTGAGTAGTACGCGCAGAGCCCCTAACTGGGTCGGATCAGGAGCAGAAGCGTCGACCAGCCTCATGACCCGTGGGAAAGTGTATGACTTATAGAAATCTGGTCGTCGATGTTGAACAAACGCGCCCAACACATGCATCTCGATCCACGACGTGAAATAGTGGAAGGAGAAATTCACAGTGTCTGCACCCGGATTGGAAGTGTTGGCAGCAGTACTTAAACCATGGTATAAGTGTGATAGTCTTGCAATGCCAACAGCCAATCGTGCTCCTTCGGCTATGCGATAGGAAGAATAGAAGACGGAAGCCCTCATAAAATGACGATGCATCGGTATGGCAAACCAGCTAAGCCAGAGACCGATAAAGCCAACAAAGAAAGTTTCGTTATCCATTCAAGGGGCAGCGATCGCGTCAAAGGTTACGGCCGATGAGCTTGGAATATAAAACTGTGGCAAGTCCTCTTCTTTAGTTGGATATTTCTTCAAGCCGAATCCGAAAGGATCCTCGATCTTTGCGAATTTCGGAGCTTTCTTGGATAAGACATCTTCGCGGATAAAGAAAGCAATGAAAGTATCGAAAGTGACACCTTGCCCTTTCGATGTCACGAAACATTGATTAGACTTAGGTGCTTGTGACGAATAGCATTCTCGGTCGTCAAGCAATCAAGCATAGCGGGCACTATAGCAAATATGTACTCATCAGGAGGCAGTAATTCTTCGTAATGTTCTCCTCTAATCGGCAACCCAAAAATTTTTTGAAACTCCTCCAGGGAGATAGAGACTTCACAATCGCCAAGCAAAAATGTGTTCGTGGAAAGATTCCGCTGGTTTAAGAAGGCCTTGACCCACCAGACGTGGAGAGCGTGATAGTGGAACAGTGACGCATACACTGTTTGGTACAACCTAAATTTCTGCAGCCATGAGCGTTGAGAGGAGAGAATGTATCGTGCCCACGGAAGGTAGCCCTCTGGATGGCGCGGGGTAACGCCTACCTTATACACCTGCCCCCAGGGTCGAGTTTCACCTTGACATATCCGGCATCCCAAAATATCAATGGACATCAGGGGTTGATTAGATATCCCGGATGTTGACGGTTCAAGCCGGCCTATGGGGGTCCGATTAATTGCCTCCACCGCATAAGCAGTCCGCGGACGCTCCATCAATGACATTGAGCGGATGGGTTCGGTTGGTACTTTGCAGGTAAAGCTACGGTAGCCCCTAATGATGTGACCGTACCAAAACCCCCATAAAAGAATGCTCGTATTGTCCTTGTCATGTGCCCTAATCATCCCCATAACACCCGAGTTCACTTATACCAATTCCAGTTTCCATATTTACTTACCCATGGTCTTTCTTGATTCAGCGTGTTTGGGTGCGAATGGTATTTCATATTTTACCTCGCATTCGACCCGACCTGCTTACTTGAACCTGCTTGACTTTTAGTTATAAGATTACATTAACTTGTTGAATGGAGTAGTGCATCTCAGAATTTAGTATATACTGGCATTTTTATCTAGTATCGCATTTGTTGCATATAACAATTTAAATCTTGTAAAATAGATTAAAATTGCATTTCATGGCCTGCCTGATACCCCTAACCCTGTGGTAGCGTCCTTGCATCGTGTTCTCGTCCCGTTCAGTGAAACGGACGTGTTTGGATGGCTACGCGCATGTACGTACGTCCGTTATTGGGGCCTGCTATTCCGTTACGAAATCCTTCATTTTAGTTTTTGTAACTTGCCAATAATTTTCATATTTCAAAACCAATTTTCTGGAGCCGACTCGGGCATAATTCTGAAATATTTTGTATTCCGCCAAATTTCTAGCCATTTTAAATTTCTTATATTCGTTTAAAAATTTAATCTGCAGCTAAAGATTTTTACCAACCAAAATAGACAATAAATCTAAGTTAAGGAATCTTGACCGTTCACCATATATATTTTCCCTAACCAACAAATTAAATCTTTGGCAAACAAATTAAATCTTTGGCAAACTTTTTTGCATAGTTTACCTTGGGCCCCGTTTCCCCAACCAATCGAACGCCTTTTCTCTTGCGCCGGGCCCACGCGTTTTTCCCCCTCAGCTTCTCTCTTCCTCCCTCTCTCTCCTCCACCACAGCTTTCTCTCTCCTCTCGCGCTCTCTCTCTCTCCTCTCGCGAACACTGTTCGCTCCTCGACTCTGGTCACCTCCCGAAGTGATGTGGTCACTTCCCTCCTACTGCTTCTCTTCTCTTTTCTTTTAACCCCCCTTGACCACGAGAACCTACAAAACCGTCTGCTTTCCTCGAACCCTAACCCTAGAAACCCTTCACCTCATCACCGATCCCCTTCAACCAAGCCTCCTCCCCCTCCTCGTCATCTTCTTCTTCTTTCTTCTCCCCGAGCCTTCCTCTGCACAGCCCTGCACACACCCAACTCGACCCCGGGACCCACCTTCCCATCACCGCCGACCATCCTTCATCACCGTCACCACCTCTTTCCACATCTTCTCTCCCTCTCCTCTGTTCTCTTCTCCCTCATCAAACCCTGTGCAACCAGCAACGAAACAACATAAAACCCTAGCCTTCAAGAACTGCAGCCACCACCCTTCGCCGGCAAACCCACACCGGCAACCCCTCGTCGTCATCATCCCGTGCCGACTCCCCTGAAATCCCAGAACACCCTACCACAGTATGATCTTCTTCTTCTTCTTCTCTTCTTCACTTTCCTTATGCAAAGTCTTTTAACTGTTCACGGCCGCTTGTTTGCCGGAATCCGACCGTGCCATCGATGACCCCGACGATCCAGCTAGGCTACCTGACCCGTGTGATCCCTTTGTGCGTGGTTTGGATTCATTCCGTGTACCGTGCGTGCGTCGCGACTTTTCTAGCCGACGTGAGACGTTCCGAATACCGCTTTGCGACCCGTCGAGGCAAGTTAATCTTGCTACATGCTATTTAAACTACTACTTGTGCTATTTAAATTACTTTGTACCTATTAGAGTGCACTGTAGATCTGTAGTCCCATTTAATACCAGAATTATTTTTTGAAAACATGTCGACGTCCCATTATATCATTTTAGAATCATGGCTCGAAACATACCAGTTTGCTTTTAGTTCTGTTATACATAGTACCAGCATTCATATTTAAATTTTGTAACAATCATTTGCATGACCTACAGCACCCTTTTATATTTTATATCCTGTCAGACGATCGTGTGTATACAAATCATCTGATTTACATTCGATTATACCTTTAGATTATTTAGTATACTTAACATGAACTTAACATCCATGATGGTTATAATGTATGCATGTAATGATGAAACAATATCTTAAACTCAAACTGACAACCGTACATCTAATAATTTAACCTGTACCTATTTGCATGTCATATTACATGTGCCAGTTTATTGTTATGATAGTACCCATGCTTGTTTACTTATAACCATGATTATTCTAGTTGTTTATGAGCACCCACATGATATCTATATACCCTGACATGACTTGCTACACATATTACTTGACCCGACATATACCATACGACTCTTAATATGACTTGACACTTATATACACTACCCGGCTTGACCTGACGTACCACGGCTTTAACTGTTACCTGATTTTGCGTCTAATGCCAACAACCCGTCCTGTAGTCCTCACGGACCGTTCCTGTTGTCTATATAGACAAACCTGTACCTGCCTGATCATGGTTTGGCATTAGTGCTAGATTATTTTATACTTGACTGGAACCTATATAACCTGGGGGTATGGGGAAATCAGTATTGTAACCGAACGTAGCTCAAAGGGCCATCCCATTGTTTGCCGTTTTTCCGGGCGATACGGAATATCCATTGTTTGCCGTTTTTCCGGGCGTTACGGAATACCCATTGTTTGCCGTTTTTCCGGGCGATACGGAATATCCATTGTTTGCCGTTTTTCCGGGCGTTACGGAATATCCATTGTTTGCCGTTTTTCCGGGCGTTACGGAATACCCATTGTTTGCCGTCTTTCCGGGCATTACGGAATAACCACCGACGAGTTATGATGAAGATTACATTACTTGGTTTCGAAGACTTTAGATTAGATAACCCGTAGCACAGTTTAGATATCTCTGCACGTCACATATACTGCCACATTCACTGTTATATATTCTCATTATGTTCTTGCTCATACTCATACCTGCATGCTTTATTACCCCTGTTAATTTTATTGCTTGATGTCATGACGCGCTGACGTCTAGGTTTTGCATGGTCCAGATTTTGTACCTTTGCTGCAGTCCGAGCAGGAATACTTCAGCCAGCAGGCTGAGCTGTGAGGTGTCAACAGTAGTTAGTTCTTTTATTTTCTGCATTTTATTCCTGATGTGAGCCCGTATTATGGGACATACATTCCAGTTATTTTGTATTGGATCTTTTACTTCCGCACTTTTAGTTATTCTTGACTCATGTTATCTTGGCTTATGGACATGTATTAGATTGTTACATTTTGTTCTTGATATCTCTACAACCGTAATGTGACTGTGGATGGATACTTCCTACCCACAGGTAGCATGGTTGGCTATGTCACGTGAATAATTTAGCGTACTCTGGGATGCGGGGCGTGACATGGTTCTTTTGGTATCAGAGCAATAGGTTAGTCGGGTTGATTCTTTTTGTAGTTGGGTATTGTACCCAATACACGAATCAGAATACCCGTGTTTAGGAAACATGTCCTGCCACCTTGCCGTTTACCGTTCTTGAATCGAGTTCTTCCTGATTATATCTTTTACGATGTGCAAACTTCCTTTGCATGTCGACTCGAAAACCTGATTCCTTGTTATCTCTAGAACTTAGGCGACTTGGGTGGAGTTATGTAATTGTAGCTATGATACCGCGGCATAGTTACAATGCGGTACTCTATTTAAGTAACTCAGAGTTCTAGTCTTGATCTACATTTTGAATCTATTATCATGCTAATCTTCGGTGTTTTGATTTCAGGAGTATGGTAGACAAGAATCTGAAGACGTACCAAAGGCATGTTGACGAAGCCGCCATGCTTGGAGTGATACGGGGAATGCTGGAGAACCAAAAGCGACAAACCGAGCTGATTCAGCAGCAAGCTGAATCTTTTCAGGAAGGTTTGTGGACCGTTCAGCAGTCCATGAGCAATGTTGTGGCCAGACCAATAGATCGTGTAGGTACTGTGGCGGATTTCAGGAGACTGGGTCCGTCTGTCTTCACTGGTCTGGAGGAGCCTTTGCCAGCGGAACAGTGGCTGGTTGATACGGAGAATTTACTTGTTGCGGCACAGATCCCAGAGGATAAGAGGGTGGATGTGGTACGCATCCAGTTGGTAGACTACGCCCGTGAATGGTGGCTTGTGGAGGAGACCCGCTTGCCCAAGCCGATCAGTTGGGCGGATTTCTCGAAGAGTTTCTTGGAGAAGTTCTTCTCGAGGACTGCACGGGAGGAAATGGAGGAAAAATTCGTCAGCTTGAAGCAGAACGGCGCACCTGTAGATGTGCATGCAGATGAGTGGACGCGGCTCAGTAGATTCGCTGGACCTTTGGTTACCAACAAAGCTGATAGGGCAAGAAGGTTCATGCGCAGTTTGGATATAGACATCCAGAGGCAGATTGTCTCCCTGGGTTTGACCACTTTCTCACAAGTACTTACAGCAGCCCGAGAGCAGCAGAGTCTATCTATGAAGACCGGGGGTACATCGCAGCCAGCAGTTACAGCACGGAAGCCGGCATTCATACCAAATCGAGCACATGGACGCAAAGGTATTCCGGTGGACAGGCGTGGCGTTGTACAAATGAAGAAGCCAGTTTTGCCCGAGCAAAGGGGAAGGGTGTTGTGCAATTACTGCCAACGACCGGGTCATTATCGAAGAGATTGTCGTAAGAGGCTTGGACTGTGTCTTATTTGCGGATCAGCGGATCACACCATTGATACTTGTCCATCAAAGTTAAGGTTGAAGGAAGATACTCAGAAGCCACCGCAGAGACAGTTTCAGGAGCAGAAGCTGATAACACAGGGACCCAGAGGAAGTCGTTTCAGGTATCTTACTTGTTCATGGTTTTCTCGCATTAGCGTCTTTCAATTCTAGTGTATCCTATTGATTTATGTCGTCCAAGTTTATTACTATACACTCGAAGAAATGCACGACCCTGTTTAGTTTTGGGACATACACACTGGGAATGGGAAAATCATAACTAATAGAAGGTGTAAGGACTATTCTGTTGTTGTTGGCGGACGGGAGTTAATTGCAGATTCCTTGGTGGTTGTTATCGGCTGTTGTGAAGTCGTCCTGGGAATGGATTTCTCGGCGCTTTCCACGCTCACACTAAGCGTAGAGTAAAGAAAGAGAATTTCCAAATTCCCGGACACCCAGAGGTTGTCTAGAGGAAGCAGTTCTGTCGGGCCAGTCGAGTTTAGGGCTAGCCGACAACTAATGTTCTTTCATCGACGAAGATTGTTAAAGACGAAGCGCCAGCTGTAGTTTGAGAGTTCATGGACGTGTTCGAGGACATCTCGGGTTTACCGCTAAAACGAGATGTGGAGTTCGCGATCGATCATGTTCCTTGTGCAGCGCCAATCTCAAAGGCGTACCATCCAGTGGTACCAGTGGAGTTGGAAAAAGTCAAGAAGCGGGTTACTGAATCACTTGTGAAGGGCTGGATTCGAAGTAGTAACTCGCATTGGGAATCTCCAGTTCTTCTAGTAAAGAAGAAAGATGACACAAGGAGGATGTGCATCGACTGTCGAGAATTAAACCGGGTGACTATTAAAGACAAGTACCCCATCCCTCGCATTGGCGAATTATTTGAACAGCTTAGTGGCGCGCGGGTATTCTCGAAGCTGGAGTTGCGATCCGAATATCATCAGGTCCGAGTTAAACCAGAGAGTATTTGCAAGACTGTGTTCCGAGCTCGGTATGGACATTACGAGTATTAGTGATGCCTTTCGGAGTAACGAATGCACCGGCGATATTTAGGGACTTGATGAGCCAAATTTTTTCACCATCCTTGGACCAATTTATAGTGGTATTTATTGATAATATTCTGGTTTACTAAAGGAGCAGTGAAGAGCATGCAGAATATTTGGGGATTACACTGCGAACAGTGAGGCAAGGAAGATTGTATGCAAAGATGAGCAAGTACGAGTTTTGGCTTGAAGAAGTGAAGTTTGGGCATATCATAGCTGGAGATGAAATCGCCGTTTATCCAAGGAAGATTGCAGCAGTTCAAGATTGGCCGATTCCGAAATATGTTGTAGAGATCAGATGTTTTCTTGGACTTGCCGGCTGATACAGATATTTGTGAAGAACTCATGAAGGAGGCATGAAGTTTGTACCTAGATTTACGACAGCATTTTGATGGGAAGGCATGAAACGGGAGATTGGCCGCTTTGTGGCAAAGTGCTTGGTGTGTCATCGAATTAGGGCTGAACACCAAAAGTTTACTGGTATAGGCAACCACTTCCGATTCCTCAGTAGAAGTGGGAACATATAACCATGGACTTCGTGAAGGCTCTACCGTGGAGTCTAAAGGGCAACGATGCAGGTTGGGTGATTATTGATCGATTGACCAAGGCCGCTCATTTCATTCCTTTTCGGGATGGTCAATCAGCAGAAACTTTGGCAGAATGGTACAAGCAGGAGATTGTAAGAGTGCATGGAGTACTGGTGAGCATCATGTCCGATCGTGACACTCGGTTCTTATCACACTTTTGGAGGAGCTTACAGGAAGGTTTGGGGACTCGATTGAAGCTTAGCAAAGCCTATCATCCTCAAACAGATGGCCAGTCGGAGAGAACGATCCAAACTCTTGAAGATATGTTGAGAGCTTGCATGTTGGACTTCAAGGATTCATGGGAGGATCATCTACATTTAGTGGAGTTTTCTTACAACAACAGTTTCCGGGCGACTATTCAGATGGCTTCATTCGCAGCTTTGTATGGTCTCAAGTGTCGTTCACCTGTTTGTCGGGACGATGTCGGTGAACGAAGAGTGTTGGAACCAGAGTTGTTTGTGCAGACAGTTAAGAAAGTTAATGCAATTCGGAATCATATGAAAGCAGCACAAGACCGACAGACGAATTGGGCAGATACATCGAGAAGACCTCTATAGTCGCCATGGGTGGTTTTGTATTCTTGAAGATATTACTGACTAGAGGGGTGATTCGTTTCGGAAGTCGAGAAAAGCTCATTCCTCGATTCGTTGGACCCTTTGAGATTTTGGAGCGTGTCGGTGAGGTAGCATATCGATTGGCGTTACCGCAATCCTTGGCGAATGTGCATGAGGTGTTTCACGTATCTCAACCCCGTATTTATGTTCGAAATGAAACACAGGTGTTGGAAGCATTCGGAGCTGACTGTACGAGAAGAGTTAACCTTTGAGAAACGACCGATATCGATTGTGGATCTAAAGGAAAAGGTTCTTAAGAACAAGCTTATCCCTCTTTGTACTTGTTTCTTGAGGTAATCGCTCGCATGAAAGATCAACTTGGAAACAAGAAGATGAGATCAGACAGAAGCTTCCACATCTATTCCTATAGTTTCTTGATTGTTATCTTTTCTTGTTCTTGGAATTTCGAGGACGAAATTCTTTTGTAGTTGGGTATAATGTAACACCCGAGTTCACTTATACCAATTCCAGTTTCCATATTTAACTACCCATGGTCTTTCTTGATTCAGCGTGTTTGGGTGCGAATGGTATTTCACATTTTACTTCGCATTCGACCCGACCCGCTTGCTTGAACCTGGTTGACTTTTAGTTATAAGATTACCTTAACTTGTTGCATTGAGTAGTGCATCTCAGAATTTAGTATATACTGGCATTTTTTTCTAGTATCGCATCTGTTGCATATAACAATTTAAATCTTGTAAAATAGATTAAAATTGCATTTCATGGCCTGCCTGATACCCCTAACCCTGTGGTAGCGTCCTTGCATCGTGTTCTCGTCCCGTTCAGTGAAACGGACGTGTTTGGATGGCTCCGCGCACGTACGTACGTCCGTTATAGGGGGCATGCTTTTTCGTTACGAAATCCTTCATTTTAGTTTTTGGAACTTGCCAATAATTTTCATATTTCAAATCCAAATTTCTAGACCCGACCCGGGAGCAATTCTGAAATATTTCGTATTCCGCTAAATTTCTAGCCATTTTAAATTTCTTATATTCATTTAAAAATTTAATCTGCAGCTAAAGATTTTTACCAACCAAAATAGACAATAAAACTCAGTTAAGGAATCTTGACCGTTCACCATATATATTTTCCCTAACCAACAAATTAAATCTTTGGCAAACAAATTAAATCTTTGGCAAACTTTTTTGCACAGTTTTCCTTGGGCCCCGTTTCCCCAACCAATCGAACGCCTTTTCTCTTGCGCCGGGACCACACGTTTTTCCCCCTCAGCTTTTCTTTTCCTCCCTCTCTCTCCTCCACCACAGCTTTCTCTCTCTCTCTCTCTCTCTCCCTCCTCTCGCGCTCTCTCTCTCTCTCCTTTCGCGAACACTGTTCGCTCCTCGACTCTGGTCACCTCCCGAAGAAATGTGGTCACCTCCCTCCTACTGCTTCTCTTCTCTTTTCTTTTAAACCCCCCTGCGACCACGAGAACCCACAAAACCCTCTGCTTTCCTCAAACCCTAACCCTCGAAACCCTTCACCTCATCACTGATCCCCTTCAACCAAGCATCCTCCCCCTCCTCGTCATCTTCTTCTTCTTTCTTCTCCCCGAGTCTTCCCCTACACAGCCCTGCACACACCCAACTCGACCCCGGGACCCACCTTCCCATCGCCGCCGACCATCCTCCGTCGCCGTCACCACCTCTTTCCACATCTTCTCTCCCTCTCCTCTGTTCTCTTCTTCCTCATCAAACCCTGTGCAACCAGCAACGAAACAACATAAAACCCTAGCCTTCAAGAACTGCAGCCACCACCCTTCGCCGGCAGACCCACGCCGGCAACCCCTCGACGTCATCACCCCGTGCCGACTCCCCTGAAATCCCAGAACACCCTACCACAGTATGATCTTCTTCTTCTTCTCTTCGTCACTTTCCTTATGCAAAGTCTTTTAACTGTTCACGGCCGCTTGTTTGCCGGAATCCGACCTTGCCGTCGACGACCCCGACGATCCAGCTAGGCTACCTGACCTATGTGATCCCTTTGTGCATGGTTTGGGTTCATTCCGTGTACCGTGCGCACGTCGCGACTTTTCTAGCCGACGTGAGACGTTCCGAATACCGCTTTGCGACCCGTCGAGGAAAGTTAATCTTGCTACATGCTATTTAAACTACTACTTGTGCTATTTAAATTACTTTGTACCTATTAGAGTGCACTGTAGATCTGTAGTCCCATTTAATACCAGAATTCTTTTTTGAAAACATGTCGACGTCCCATTATATCATTTTAGAATCATGGCTCGAAACATACCAGTTTGCTTTTAGTTCTGTTATACATAGTACCAGCATTCATATTTAAATCTTGTAACAATCATTTGCATGACCTACATCACCCTTTTATATTTTATATCCTGTCAGACGATCGTGTGTATACAAATCATCTGATTTACATTCGATTATACCTTTAGATTATTTATTACACTTAACATGAACTTAACATCCATGATGGTTATAATGTATGCATGTAATGATGAAACTATATCTTAAACTCAAACTGACAACCGTACATCTAATAATTTAACCTGTACCTATTTGCATGTCATATTACATGTGCCAGTTTATTGTTATGATAGTACCCATGCTTGTTTACTTATAACCATGATTATTCTAGTTGTTTATAAGCACCCACATGATATCTATATACCCTGACATGACTTGCTACACATATTACCTGACCCGACATGTACCATACGACTCTTGATATGACTTGACACTTATATACACTACCCGGCTTGACCTGACGTACCGCAGCTTTAACTTTTACCTGATCTTGCGTCTAATGCCAACAACCCATCCTGTAGTCCTCACGGACCGTTCCTGTTGTCACGTGCCCAATTTAACGTACTCTAGGAAGCGGGGCGTGACAGGTTCGGTTGGTACTTTGCAGGTAAAGCTACGGCAGCCCCTGATGATGTGACCGTACCAAAACTCCCATAAAAGAAGGCTTGTATTTTCCTTGTCATGTGCCCTAATCATCGCCATAACCTTCTTGTCTGATGGTGACTGTGGAAAAGCGACTTCCGAGCGAGTGTAAGGAAAATAAGGAAGTGAGATCATTGTACCTAAAAAAAAGAAGGAGAGGAAAACCCATTAAATAAATAAAAATAATAATAAATTAAAAAAATGTGATGTTTGTTTCATGGGACCACTAATTGCAAAACCAGTGGGCCTCACGAAATCAAAATGGCGGCTCACCAATGATGAGGCAAGATAATCAGATTCTTATTACATAAACAATGGAGTTTAAATAACTCCTAATATCCTCCACAAACGAGCTCTGTTAAAATGCACAACGGATTCAAATCTGTGTCAAGGGTATTAAAACCCAAAAAAGAAAAATGCTCAAGAACACCGGGGAATGAAATTCCCAAAAGTTTATGAGTCTTTCAAAACAAAACCCTGTGATATGGAATTAAATTCCTTTAATAATGGAATTAAATCCCAGAAACCCCTACTGTGGGGAGACAAAGAAAATGGAATTAAATTCCAAGGATCCTCAAAGATCGATGATAGGATAAACCCCAGGAGGAGAACTAACAATCCTCAAGACCCCGATGTTTTTGGATCTCTAAGAGATCGGTTTAGGATTAGAGAAAAGCTCTGGTGATGGATTTAAAATCCAGAGGAAAATATGGAAAAAGGGGTTTCCCTAAGAGGTAACCATCGTTCAAAGATCCTTACCCCAAAAAAAAGTTTTGCAGAGTTTAACTCTGAAAGATCTAGGGCAGAGAACTAAGCTCTGGAAAGGAAAATTAAATTCTCAAGGAAAAGTTGATGAAGAAGATGAAGAAACAAAATCGTCTAATAAGCCAAATACCTCTTTTATAAGACGTGATGGGAGCGGTTCATCTTCCCGTTCCCCTAGGCAATCCAACGACTGTAAGGATGGACAGCATTGCACTCATGTCAAAGCCATGTGAGAGCAACGCTGGGGCGCATTTGTTCCCTCATATAAAAAAAATAAGAAAGAAAAAAAGAAGAAAGAAAAGGGGAAAATTCCTCACTGTTCAAGTCTCACGTGTTAAACACGTGAGCGCCTATATGCAAAGCAGATGGACGCTGCATAAGCCTCACGTGTTAAACACATGAACGCCTATATGCAAAGCATATAGGCGCTGCAATTAAAACAAATGGGCTAAAAGAACCACACGTGTTAAACACGTGAGCGCCTATATGCAAAGCATATAGGCGCTGCATTTAAATATCAAGCCAAACAAGAGTGTTAAACACGTGAGTTTTCTTGCTGCATTCTAATGCAAGAGAGAATTAAATTCTATATGGGAAATATTTTCCCAATCTTTCTAATATGAAAAGATTTTTCTCTAACATAGAATCTTGGATTTAAAATCTAATTATGATAAAATATCACCAAATGAATTGTCTGATAGAATTAAATTCTACGTGGAAATATTTTCTCGATCTTTCTTAAACTAGAAAGATCCTCTCTGTTAAACATAGGACCCTTGGATCAACGATCTAATGGTGATTATAAAATCACTCACCGACCATCTGATAGAATAAAATTCTATCCTAGGAAAAATATTTCCTAATTTTGTTAAACAAACAAGAAAACTTCTCTGTTGAACAGAGAACCTTTGGATTAAAAATCCAACGGTGAATAAAATTCAACAATTAATCCAAAAGATCACTTTAGATTGATCATGAGCTCTCAATCAAAGATTCTCTTAACAAGTTTTTTGTTCTCTTCTCCTATAAATAGGAGCAAGGAGATTAAGGAAATGGAACGGAGAGAGTTAAAAAAAAAAAGAAGAAGAGAGAGAGAGATATACACACAGAGACTTCTCATAAGCTCTTGAGAAGTGAAAGAATTTAATTCTCAAACAAAAAAAGAGAAAGATTTCCATCGTTGAAACTCTAGGTAAAAAAACCCAGAGACTATACCATTTCTCCTTTATCTATCTGAGGGTTTAACCCTTCCTTTAAGAACTCGGTTCTTTTCCCAGTTGAGATTTGCATAAGCAAATCTCCCCACAAGTTGAGAATTTAATTCTCATCGGGAAGATTTTGCTCTGCAGATTCAAAACTTAGGGGACAAGAATTAAGTTATAAAAAAAAGATGAGAGAAAACAAGAACATATAGGAATTTAATTCCTCTAAAAATTAGGGTTTAACCCTATATATATAAAGAACTTAGTTCTTCCATAAAAAAACAGTGATGATGATCCAAAATCATAAAAACTAGAATCATTAGTGCTTAGCACTATTTTGAAGCCTCACGTGTTTCCTACGTAGGTGTCCCAAACGAAAGAAGAGACCAACAGAAACCGCCTCACGTGTTTCCCACGTGAGTGTTAAAGCATCCCATTATAAACAGAGAGATATCCATGTACTTTGCACGAGAACTCTAGCAATATAGGCATCACCCATATTTGTGGTACCTCACCTGTTTCACACGTGAGCACCATAAGAATCAAGTACTTAGCACTTATATAAACGGGGGAAATAAGACCATATGGGCAGCGCCCATATTTATGGTGCCTCATGTATTTCACACGTAAGCGCCATAAGAATCAAGTGCTTAGCGCTTATATAGAAAAGGAAAATAAAACCTAATGGGCAGCACCTATATTTGTGGTGCCTCACGTGTTTCATACTTGAGTACAACAAGAATTTAGTGTTTAGCACTAATCTAATGCCCATGTGAAACTCACGTGAGCACTGTATGTCCCAGTGCTTAGCACTGTTGCGTAATTATAGAAACTCAATCCGAGCCCAAATTTGCTAAAGTTTCATGAAATTAAGCCCCTGTGATTTTGAATCAACCGAGCTCATATTGCTTATGGTTTCCCAAACCAACCTTATTCTCAAAAATAACCAGTGGTCTCCCATTGATGATATCCCAAAGGATATTCATCTTATATCTCCTAAGATAATTTTAGTCTTAAACTTGACTAACATTTCTCAGGTCTACAACAGCCCCTCCCCCTTTTTCCCTCAAATATGGGATTTGGTTTAAGGGTTCATCTCTCCACAATTTTTATATATGTCGTTGTAATTCTTCAACTTCTTCAGAGAGGTGGCGGGCCCCGACAACCAACAACACGTTGATGCACTTCCAAACTGACGTGCACACCTCAAATCGGATCGTACCTCAAATTGGGTGCATTCTATATCATCATCGTTCACTTCGCCACGTAACAAATACACATGCACGCAAGTCGAACTTTAGACCGAAAAATCCTTAAACTAATATTCGCCTCCAAAATGGCGATAATGGACCGAAATGCTCTTATACTAATATTTGCCTCCAAAATGGCGATAGTGGACCGAAACGTCCCTAAACTAAAAATTCGCCTCAAACATGGCGATAATGGACCGGAATGTCCTTAAACTAAAATAATCGATCCCAAATGCTCGTATGTTTAAGTTGATATTAATCTCAACCAGATTAACGGTCCTTAAATCAACCCAAACCCAAATCTAAGAATATGCAGATTTGGACTAATCCACGCCCTACGGACGATGACATAAATTAGTCTCCTTATACAATCCATGGGCAGCCTAAAATAAAAACAAACATACACACAAACATGAAGTGAACCTCCGGAGCAGGAAAAAGTGGTTATCGCGATGCGGTAACGTAATTAATCGCAAAGGTTTGCACCTGCAAGGAAGAGCATCCTCACAATCAAAAAACCCTAGCAAATGAGGGAGAATCTGATAAAGTCTGTTACAACAGCCGCGTCCATCCAAACCTCCGATATACGGTGACATAAATCAACTTGTCATCTTTGGAGAGGTGGACGGATAAGTCCAAATAGCATCTGCCCCCAGGACTCATGCAAGATGATCTATCCCAGTTCGTCTCTGTTTCAGGCTGTAAACACTCCCGAAGTACCAAAAGATGCTTCGCCTCCAAGAAATTTTGTCTTCCACAGACTAGCACCTCAAGCTCCTGCTCTGTCAAAGAAGTCAGTTTTCAAGCGAATGACACCTGCAGAAGCTCCAAAACTACACAAGGGGTATGACTATGAAGCTCCCAAAACTGAAGAAGCTCCTATCTCAAGATGCACTCGACGTCGTTACTGGCGTCGATTAAGACAAGCTTGGGGAAGCTCCCCATCTGGGCTGACTCCGCCAACTCCAAAGTCAACTGTTCATGCTGCTGTTCCAACCGGGAACAACTTTGAGCCATTAAGAAGTGTGAAGCGTAACTCACCCATATCTATTCTGAAGAAGACCCTACCGCTTGTGGAGATACCAAACGAGCCAAAGTTAGCACGCTCACCCAAGCGACTTTCCCGACAATTCATAAAATCTGGAAGGAAGTTCAAGGTTCTATCATTAATGACAGTTGCCACCACCAACCAAAGAAGATGAAGAGTCCGTCGAGGGCTGACAATTCTTCTCTCAAATCTGAGATGGCTTCTCATAAAAGATAGAAGCCGAAAAAAACTCAAGCCCCGAAGGAGAATCTCAAGCAGCGAGATTCCAAGCGCCCTAAGCATAGAGGCATGATAGTCCACACCGTGTACATGATGAATTCTTCGAGTGAAAGCAATGCTCCTGTCAGTCATAGGCCCCGTACTCGATCTCTGACGAAAGAGCAACAACAAAGCTGCAAGAAATATTATTTAAGCAGCTACCCTTGTTATTCCTTCGCTAAAAGAAAACCCAGAGAGAGAATCAGAAGAACATGTTGCATATAGTGCCCTTAAGGTAATTCTTATAATTGCAGGTAGGCGATTATAATAATTGAAGGAGGACCTATATAGGTAGAACAGTCTTGCTCGAGATGATAGTATGCTATCTGATTTGTCTTTATCATTGATATCTATACGTTTTACTTGTTTTTACACGTCGCTAATATATAATTATAAAGCCCGTAGGATTCTTGTTTGACTACCAGCATTATGGTGGCGATCATATACGTGAAAGCTAGGTAGTCCATAAGCACATTCTTAAATATCCCTAGTCGAAGGAATATCGAGACTGGGTATCGATATTCCGGAGTAGACTAGTGTATATGTTTCTACACCCCAACAATGGGCGGTTGCCGGTCTCATAAGCCATTGATGCTTTGTCACCTAAGATAGTATACATGTGTTCACTAGAGGTGAGTACACTGGACGGACTTACCGAGAACTTCTATATGGTATTATACCTATCATCATATAGCAGTTCTCTAGTGGCATGAGACTCCTTTTTAGTGCTTATCAATTGATCCTCTTTCCTTTCTTCCTTTCCGCCTATCCCTCTTTCCGACGGTATAGATTAGTCCTTTGACCTGAGATCGTCATTTATCTTGTGTGACTTCCTACTGTACTTAGATTACTACCCTACCACGGCAGAAAGGAGTCATAAAAACAGGTTTAGTTGGGTACAGACCCAAGCCACATGAATACAGTGAGCGATTGTCAGGGATTCATCTCTCATGTATTAGGATTCGATGTCGCGCTATGTTTGGTTGGCATTCACCCTAAATCCGTAGCCACAGTGGATGAGATTTATTGATAGAGTTCAGTAGTTTCTCGGATGGTGATGAGCTTGACTCTGACACGATTTATAAGGTTATTAGGGGTCTGACGTTGTCCACCTCTAGACCCGATATGCGATACTCTTAGACGATAAAATTAGACTATATGGAGAATGTCACATTCAGGCTCAGTAGGGTATGGACGGAATTGATTGTCGACCTCCCTTTCGGCAGATATTTGGGTAGCCGTTGCGTACAGCTAGTGTCGCTGACGTCCTTGTGGTTTTGGATTTATCCAGTAAATCATTGCCATCATATTGTCAAGTCTTTAGAGTCCCACACAGAGGGTTTTCCTAATTCATGAGATATGATGTAGAGGCCGTATATTGATACGTGCAGGGGTTTGATTAAATACGTGTACTTGCTACACGAATTTTAATCAGACGGTTGATAATACTAGCCAGCTTAGGATTAAGCCGGATTATTAAATTAAGCATTGATATAATATATATATATATATTAGTATTATATTCACTATTCTTTTTCTCTCTCTTGGCTATTCGTATTTTTATACAGATACGCATATATGTATTTCGATATATATACCAGTTGGATTCCGTATTTATACGGAATACTTCTAGAAGGAGGATACCTCATTATAGGAATTTTCTTTTTAGAAAATTATTAATGATGTGGCTAAGTGAGGTGTGAAGGTGAGCATAGTAGAGAGGGATGGGCTTCTTTATTTATTCTAAAATGTTATGTTATGATTTTTATGGTTGAAAAATAAAAGAAGCCATTCTTCTCTCTTCTCACTCATACACACATACACTCTCTCTCACTCACTCTCTCTCTCTTTCTCTCTCTCTTCTCTTCCTTCCTCATGAGTGAGGATGCTTTAATTAGCATGAAAAATGAGAGAAAACCATAGTGGAAAAAATCCTACATCCTCACACTCCATTTTTAGCAAGCTTGGAGCATCGGTTGCTTCACTAGGTGAAACTGGAGCTTGGATCAGTTCTCTCGGGTGGATCATCTTTGAAAAGGGCGGTCGCCTCTCAAATTTGTTCCCGACGGTCTACGAGGAGCTTGGAGGGGTCTTCCACGTTTGGATGGACACACGACAAAAGTTGCAATCCCTAAAACTTGCAGGCTTAACTTTCGAATTTAGTGTTTGGAACGATCGCTAAGGATTAGTTTCAAGTGCTTCCCATAATTTTTTTTTGTTTTTAGATTCCGCATTGGCCACGGTTGTAGCGGCAAGGGCATTAGGACCTTCCAATGATATTAAAGCCAACCTAACACTGGAACTAATTTTAGACAAGTTATAGTTTCGACGCCGAAAGTTTTCTCGGATCGAGTTTCGAATTCCGTTTCTGTCCATTTTTTAAAACGCACATAAATTTTTTTTTGTAAGTATGTCAGTGGACTTGTTTTGTGGTATAAAAATATGGCACAAAACCCAACAAACTAACTGCAAAATCTCGTCGCTTATTTATTTATTTTGGCCGCTTTTTACGCCGTAAAATTTGAATCAAGTCCCTAGGTTTTTGTGGTGGCTTGGAATTGAAGAAACTTGATTTTTGGTATACTTTGTTTTTGGCCAAGTCTCAGTTTTTATGATCTGGAGTTATTTTGGTTTGTCGAAAAACATTCAGTCGAAACTTTTACATCATTTATGATCCGAATTTGAGTGTGTGTTGTTAAACGTCATCTAATTGCTATGTGTTCGATTAGACAGCACACTAGTTGGTTATTGTTGTATATATATCTCTGTGATGGTTTAGCTGGATTGTTATGACGGATATCCCCACGTGCGATAGCTTGTACGATTTTGATTTATAATGTTATATTCATTTGTTCGGGATGATCTTCAACTTATGGCCATCGTTTCCATTTTATGTATATTTTTTTATTAGGGCACGACAAGGATGCGGTCGATATCACCATTGTATGTTTTTCATTTCTATCCTAGGATTAACCCAGGAAAAGTACTCGAGTAGCCGGGTTCTAGAGTGCGGTAGGTGGTCATCTCATAGAGCTAAGACCAGGCCGCCTCGCTTTAGAATTGGCGAGTTGCTCGCCGCACTTGTAGGGATTATAGGATTGATTCACGGAGGAGTGCAGAAATTACCGGATTCTAGAAAACGACGGGTGACCGACTCATGTGATTGAAGGCGGGTTACCCAATTTCTAGAATTGGCAGGTGCCTTCCCGCACTCGAAGGATTCTAGGATTGATGTTGTATGGGCTATTCACACAACCGGGGAACGTCGCATCTCATTTGCAGCTCAAAAGAAATGTGGGGCTCCTATACTATTCCCTATTGTTTGTTGTTCATGTGATGTTATTACATGCCTGTGATTATATATATTATATATATTAGATGTTTCTATATGTTTTGCATCCACGCTAGCCCTATCCCTGCCCTACCGTAAGTTAAATAACCTTACGGTGAAGACTCGGGACCTTGTGGCGAATGTGGATGGTATATAAAAGCATGATATCTTTTTGTTTCTGGTGTGGCTTAAAAACTTAAAATGATGAAACCATGATATATATTTAATATACCTAAATGATGTTGTCGGAACTGTTGGGGTCAAAAATTATACCTCGGTTAATCAAGTCAAAGTCAAAGTCAATCCCAAACCAGGTGGGCCCAAGCCCAGGTCAAGTGGGCATATGCCCAAGTCGAGCCCTGCGACTAGCCTCCCCCATGCCAAAATGAAAATTATGTAATAAATAATTTTGATGTAATTTTAGGAATAAATATAAGAAAAATGAGTATAAAGCCAAACTTTTTGTAAAGCCCATGGCTCATGTGCAAAAGAAATAAGCATATGGGGCATGGGATAGGAAAAATGCCATTTTGTAAAGCCCAAGGGGCTATGTAAAAATTTGTAAGCCTATATAAGGCAACATGATGATGAAATAAAAATAATAATTCATTCCCTCATAAAGTTGGGGTTTTTGTGCCTCCTTCCCCTTTCTCAAAGTTCTAAACCTTCTTTCTCTTTTCTAAATTAAATCAAGAGATCAACTCTTTCTTTTCCAAAAATAAATAATTTTTTCACCATAAAACCCTTGAAGAGGAACTCAGATCTCCCATCTAATCTTTAAAATGGGAGATTTTTAAGTCTCACCCCCTTTTCTCTAAGATCCAGCCAACAGAGAGGAGGAAGAAGGAGACCCATCTCCAAAAATCCTAGTTTGGAGAAGACCCGAGGCATAGGAAAGGATCCAAGGCTTAAGAGAGAAGAAAGGGGTCCCCTTTGACCATCTTCAAAGATTTCTGGGAGTTCAACTCTATTTTTCAAAATCTTTGGAAGTTTAAATCCATAAATAAATATCTTTTAGGAGTTTAACTCCATTTAAAATCTTTTGGAGTTTAACTCCACAAATCAAACTTTTTTGGGAGTTTAACTCCCCTCATGATCCTTTCAAGAGTTTAACTCATTATTCCGGGGCTAAGCCCCTTTTTCTGCAGGAGTTTAACTCCTGATCATGTGCCGGGCGCGTGAGGCACCGGCGCCCAGTGCCCATGCGCCACTCACATGGCCCGTGGGCACCCAACGCCTACGCGCCACGCATGTAGCCTGCTGGCGGCCACGCGCCACTCACGCGTCCTTAGGACGCTCCTCACCCCACTTTTTTTTCATACACTCCACATTCAAAACACATCCCCCATTAGACAAAAATTTCTAACGGGGTGCTGCCCCGCACCCCATAAAGGGGATGTTAGCCTCATTGACCCCCAGCCCACTATCCGTGTAGTGGGACCCCCGTAAACTCTGCGAGGCCCCCGATACACCCAAAACCCCTCAAGACACACATACGCGCACTGCACACTGAGTTCACATGACCAATTTGACTCATCAATTGGAGGTTCCTTTGCTCCAAAGGCTATGAGTAATTAATGGCAGTTTAGTCTGCGGCTGCCGGAGATTCGGATCCTCATAATCAATAAACCCATGCCTACCCTAGGCAGGGGGAGTATGTAGTACGCCGGATAAGCGGCGCGTATTCCCATTTCAATGGGGTGACGAAAAACACCCTACAGGAACCAATTTTTAAAACTACTCGATTTTCTTCAAAAATATAGTTATATTCCTTTGCTTTGTAAAGAGGTATTCGGTTAGAAATATCCCGCATCTCATTCTATGAGGAATGAGTCTTGATCCCTTCACGGGGAGTTCGCTCTTAAGCAAAATTCTATGTTACTAGTTTTAAAAGCGGAACCCAAACCACTGCATTTCAAAGCCGCTCGAGTTCCTTCAACGATATCAAGTTCATTATGTTAAAAGTTTTTCACCAAAAACCAGTCGTAACCCTCCGTTATTTCAGATCATTAGAACTTAGTATTCGTGCAACATTTGTTGATCATTCGTCAATGCGTAGTGTTCGGTAGCTAAGTGGTGATTTTCTGTTGTATGAATATATGGATTGGTTAGGAAAGTCATATAGCTTTGTTGATCATTCGTCAAGGGTCATGCGTATGGGTTTAATGCAATAAAGATAATGACGGGTTGAACTTGATTAAGACCCATTGATTTGTTGATCATTCGTCAAGGTCACTTGGGTCCTAGGTGTAAAAAGCATATCAGGAGTTTCAAATATAAAGAAAACTTGCTAAGTATGAGCATACCTTCTAAAGTGTGATAATTTTGGTCAGTTTCCATCAAGTTTATCACACAATGTTAGTTGGGTCGTGATTCCCATTGATGAGTAGGTATTACTCATTGAGAGATTTTCACTTCACAATTAGCTAACCTATTAGGTGTCTAGACATTAAGGAGGTTATAGATCTATGAAAATGGGGTTATTAAATTGGGTACGTGCGAAAGCACGGGGACCACTCTCCGAGTACCAACACTAGCCTGGCTGAACGGTTAGCGAACATGTAAGCTGTATATGATCCCGACTAGTTCTCATTTTAGGGTTCGAATAAAAATTCGAGAATACAGTCGGAGCCATCCTTATTAGATAGAATGATTAACCAATCTAATCTTGATAGAGTGCATGCTGAGCGTTTCTTTTCTCTCTCTAGTTTGCGATCCATAACTTACCTTAAACTAAAACTCATTAACCAAGTTAATCAAACTTTCTTACACACTTTGGTTTTGGGTCGTCATAATTCACGACAAAGTCGCATATATCCCTGCAACTCCTACTTTTCTTTTGCATTTTTCTAGAACACTCTGTATCACTACGATAATTCATATTGCTTGAAAAGGCCATCATATAGTTACATACGAACTCGAAGAAATTCCTTCAGTCGAGGATGGCCATTAGTTCAGGAGAAATTGAATATGATTATTCGGTTGTCTCTTCCCTTTACTGATTAGTAAGATTTATTGCATATTTTTATATCACATATATCATTTAGATTTCATATTTTATGCTGCTTTGGGTGTTCTTGTGAATAAATGCAGATTACAGGGCTTAATTGCAAAAGGAAAGAAAAGTATGCTAAAAGATGGATTACGCGCGTACAATATGGACTTCATGGAGCCATATCAAAATTAGAGAAGCAATTATCATGATTGAAACAAAATTTAGGAATCTCGCAACAAAATAAAAGAGGATGCAACAAACTACAGTTGAATCTGGCCAAAAGGTTCGGCCAAATCCATCAAGAAGTAAGAAACGGCCGAAAATTTACAAGCTGTGGAGTTGAGATTTTTATGGTAGTTTAGTATTTTCTGTATATCTTTAGAAGTTTGTTTCAATTCTCTCGAAGTACTATATAAACTCTTGCATAGCCTAGGGTTTAGATTATCTCTCTCATTACTTTCGAACTAGGGTTTTTTAGAGAGGGATCAACAATTTGTAAGTTTTTTTCTTATGTTATTAATGAAGTTTGGTTATTTTATTTTCAATATGAGTAACTAATTTTCTTCTACGTGTTTTTTGTTTGCTATCTTTTATAGTGTAATATTTTATAATTTTTATTCTTATTTTAATATGAATGTTTCTTAATCTTTATATGTTTATCTTTCTTTGTTCTTAATCTAAAAAATCTATTTTTTATGAAAAGTTGATGTCTTTAAGTAAAAATTAAAGATAGATAAGAAACCTAGAAACTAATTAGATTGATGATAGCATGACAACTTAGAAACTTAAGGACGGTTAAGATAATTATAGATCATACATATTCAATCTATTTAATTGATTTAATTTAGGAAAACCTAAAATATGGTAGTAGTAGATTCGTGACTTACAAATATGTATAGATGGTTAACTTAGATAATTCTAATAAACCAGAATTAGGGTTTTTAATTAAATCTAAATGATAATATAATTGATAGGATAAGATTAAATAAAATAATTTATCTTATACTTTTATGTTATTAATAGATCATTAGTTAAAACCTAGGAAAGAGAATAAAAGTTTATCATATAAACCACTACATTAGAAAAGCAAATTAAAACCTTAGATATTCCTTTTATAAGTAAAACAACCTTTTTAATTTCCTTACTTTTAAATTTCTGTGTTTTTAAATTATTGCAATTTTATTTTATTAAAAATCAAATCATTTTTAACTTGTTTTTTAAATTTAAATTAACATACCTCTTCGTGAGAACGATCATCAAGTTCTACTGCGATATAGCTGTTTACTTGCGGTTTAATTTAGAGACTATAACAATCCTATCAAGTTTTTGGTGTTGTTGCCGGGGAGGCATAGTTTTAACAGATTTTAATTAAGTTTTAGTTTTTAATTTTAGTTTAATTTTGTTTTGTTTTATTTCACGAAACGAGACAAATTTACAAGAAGAGTAGATTGAGACGAACAGGAGGCAATTTGGCGATTTTTCCCATCAACAAAAATTTCGGCCCAAACCACCAATATTTAATCAATATCGGCCGAATTTTTTTGGTTTTTTCCATACTTTCAAGTTGCAGATTGTTACAGATTTTGCGTATATCAAGGAAATTTGTTCTGATTTTAATGAAGTGTCAATCCTGCAACGAAAACGAGACAAATCTCCAATGATTCCATCCACCTGTTTGCAGTACCATATGCTTCAACCGCCTTTGGTCTAGGATCCTCGTTGTTGCTCGCCTACAAACAGATCTTAGATCTAGGCTCTAGGTAAGATCTCGTTCTTCCTAAAATCTTTTTGCTCCAACTAATAATATTTTGCAGATTACTTTGCATCGCAAAAATAAAAGCAAAAATATTTTTAGGTTTGGTGTGATTTGATTTGTTATTTGTTTTGCATATCTAATAAAATCTCAAGGGGCAACAATCCAACAGATTAGGTGGGGATTTCATCATCCTTCCTAGATCATAACCAAGCATACGCATTCACCCACATTAACTAAAGAATATCTAGATTCAGCCTTTAAGGACATTTCGCGCTCAATTAGGACAGAAGAAGGTTGTAGATAATTTACCGTTTGTCCACTTCAAACGTGCGGTGTCTAGAATAAATTTAGGTGAGAAGGCTATTTAATTAAGAAACTTGGCGAAAGTTTTGAACAATCTCCCTTCTCTATCTATACCTACCTAGCTACTCGGTTGGTAACGAGGCGTTAGAGGATCTATCCGGTAACTTGTCTTTTGGATGTCTAGGAGCGCGTCTAGTACTGACTTAGGTGACCCTAAATTTAGGAATTGCTTGCGCATATTTTTTGGTTGTGATTTGCTAAAATCGTATTTAATTTCCTTCATATATATATAGTTAACCTTATATGAATTATGTTATCCAGTTAACCTAATACTTACCGATCATATTAGAATAAATAAATATAGAAGCGGTTATAAGTCACCTTACACCACAACCGAACCAACATTCACTTTTTCCAATTTTATAGACCAACAACAATTCCCATCAGATCCATATTATTATCCTCCTTATGAAAATACCCAATCAAATTATTATCAACCATACCAAACTTTTCCACCATTAGACGTTGATAATGATAAGAAGATGAGACTTGCAAATGTTGAGATACAATTGGACACTTTTCTGAAAAACGCTAGTGCTACCAAGCAATTATTGACTAATGTTGAAATTCTTCTTGGCCAAATAACTGCTGCAATAGTCAACAGGAAAGAACAAGAGACCATCCAAATACAAACCCACCCAAGCCCGATTGTTCTCAACACCTTAGAAAATCATGATCAACCTATTGAGGAAGTGTTAGAAAATAATCGTGGTCTGGAATGTATAACTGAGAAACGTTTAAGTCATAAGTGTTGATTAATTTGAAAACAATGTCTTTGTGTTTCCTAGTTACCGTAATCAATAACGGCGTCACAATTGCTAGCCGATAGTGAGTACGGGTCGTCCACAGGGAAATAGTGAATTACTTATCTTGTTTTAGATGAGTTAATAAAGAAAAGTGGGATTTTTATCGTTTTATATTAAGGAGATTTGAAAACTTTTTAAGAGAAGGGCTTGTAGGGTTTTTCGGATTTAGTAGTTAAAAGATGAAGTTTTAAATATAATTCTTTTTATCTTTTAATTATTTAATACTATAAAAATAGCGAAGAATGTGGATTATGGTACTTAGAGGGATTACAGTTTCTCTCCAGTGACCCTGTCCTTCCATTGATCCCTATTTATCTCAAGCTCTCAATAAAGTAAGTATTAACGAATCACAAATCGAGATCGCAATCATCATGAATTGGTAGTACGCCCGAATAAGAGGGTTAAGACTCCCTTTGTTAAAGTTTATAATATAAAATTAAACTATAAGAAGAAGAAAAGAGAATTTTTCTTCACCCATTATACTACCCTTTCCTACAAACACTAACAAGCAAGAATTTACTCGCTCATTGGGAAAAACGAAGTAAAAGAAGAAAGGTAAAAGAATAATAAACCCATAAGAAATAACAAAAAAGAAATGTGCGGAAAATAAATGCAGAAAATAAAAGCGGAAAGTAATGAGACAAAATTAAAAGAAAAGAAACTACCTTTTATTGAAACTATTGCATTACAGAATTTGATTGCTGAAAAAACGAAAAGAACTAAAAACCCTAGATTGCTCAAAAGATAGATCGATAGATGGATGGATTGATAGATAGATAACCCTAATTTGCTCTCGGTCCTTTATATAGGCTCTGAAACATGAAACCCTAGACGTCATCTTGAAGTAAGTGAAAAGATAATCGATCCCTTGAAAATTGACATCCAACGGCCCTCATTTGACCGCGAAACCACCGCCATGTACCCCTTTCCACCGCAAATCTGCCGCCCTTTGGTGTGATCTTGCTCTTAGATTTCTTATGTTATCTTCTGGTGATTTTAGGAGATTTTTCCGATAAAAATATTTTGAAAATATCTCTTTCTCTCTGCAGTTGCGAGATTCTTCAATCTGCTCCTAACATTCGGCAGATTTGGTTTGCTAATTCAATTTGATTTGATCTCCTCAATCCTCTTTGCAATCTTGAACCGATTTTTTATTTTAAACCTACACAATATCTCAAATCAAATTATTAGTAGCATTTGTCTTATTTGAGATAATAATCCAACCAATTAAATTATGGATATGATATGATATGATATCATAATAATATTAGTTAAGAATATTTGATATGACATGATATGGATATTAAGAATCTCATAAATATTTTATTTAAAAATGATATGAAAATATTCCCCTAATTATATTAATTATATATTAAGAAACATATGACAAAATCATTTTACAAATAAAACCACATATGTTCTTAAATTATAAATAACACAATTTAGTAATTAATAAAGGGAAAATGACAGTAAAAATGTGCAATAAATATGACTGATCAAATACCCCCAAACTTATCATTTGATCGTCCCGAGAAAACTATTTTATTTTTAAAAGAAAAAGAAAAACCTAGCACACTTTCGTAGGCAACACGATTGCACTTAGCTCGTGCAACAAGCCGTTAAAGCTCTAGGTGTCTCTAGTAGGAGGAGTGTTGTCTTCTGAGGGTTTTCAGCGGATTACACCCACAAAATCCCAAAATAAAAGAAAGAAAACAAAAATTACATGCAAAGATAAGGAATATAGTAAAGAAAAACTTGAAAATAAGTGTTTCAAACTACATTAGTTTTTAAGTTGTCATGAGCCCTATCTTAATGCTCTTGAAAAGATGTCGGAAATCATATCCCCCCTCAATAAAATATCGTATATAGTCTTCCTCCTTACCTCTCTTTTAAATATCGATCATATACCCCTACGTGTGTGTAAAAGACATCCCTCCACTTGGAGAATTCAATTCAAGGTATCATACTCTTTGTCCATATACCTTAGTACTTTTTAGTCGATGATATTTTAAATGGATTTGCTCATACATTTTTCTTGCGACCGTTAATACTTCTTAAGACACTAACCAACCGATTACCGAATGTGCTCACCTATTAAGACATACTTAGCAATATCCTAATTTTGCAACACCTAAGGCTTAGCAGTGACCCCCAAACTAGTTGGTCTAAGGCACTAGGTGATAAAGCACTCTCGCTATATTTTTTATACGCTGCCCTAAGTAATTACAAAACCGGTGTTCATTTTTCTTCTAAATTTTATTTTATGTGTCATTTATGTTTTTTTGATGATTTTTTCTTTATACTAAGGTTTTTAGGCAAGAGTATTTCAAGGTATTCTCTACTATCCCAACTTTCAAGATGTGTGCAAGTGCGTATAGTAGGGTATCAACATCCAGAAATTTAGATTCAAGAATAGGGAATATTTTTCAGACTTATTTCTAGCCACAGATTAGTAATTTCTTCATCTTACTAACCCTTGGGACAACAGCTCATGATCGCGTATTACTAGCTTCATTTTAAAATATCTAATTTTCTTGCATTTCTTAAGTCTTTTTCTATCTTTCATATGTATTTTTTACTTTCTAAATTTTATTTTCAAAATCTTCTAATTTTTTTATGCAATGCAAAATTTACATATGATGTATAGATACATACAAAGCATCCATACAAACTTTCCCCCCAAACTTGTTTGAAGCAGTGTTCTCGCTGATATTGTCCTGTAAGCTCAAAACCTGAAGACTGGAGGAAAAGGTTTTCAAAGATTGTATAAAGAAGGGGTCAAGAGTGAATAACAGTAAAATCCTCTCTCAAACTTGTCCTTGGCTCATAATCGTGCAAAAATTTCTTTTCTTTCAAGAGCCATTTTAAAAATATTTTTTCTTTTCCCCCCAAACTTGAGTAAAACAGTGTTTTCATTACTAAACATTGAAATTCAACATAAGAGGGGGGTATATTATCGGTCTACACAAAGCTTTATAAAGTTCAAACATTAAAACCAACCATTCAAATATTTTATCAAGGTAACACCATGGTTAGTGAAAGATAGTGTAACGGATAGACGTGAAGAAGACTCGAGACTAGAGGTTGTATCATGTCTCGAGTAGAAGAAACAGAAATGAGAGTAACGATAAGAGATGATGTGGGGGTATACAAGAACTGTATTCGAAAGGATTTACGTCTCGGTTGGTAGAGAAGAAAAAGTGAGTATGAATGAAAACGAGAATGTGAAAGATAAGGAATGGGTGGAATAGTCGTATTCTCATATGTGATAAGAAGAAGGGGTGGCGGTTCAACTTCTTCGTCCTCAAATAGAGATGCACGAATTTCCGATGGAGCTAGATTCATCACAGCATCCAAGTCTTCAAGGAACGCGAGTTCTTTGGCGAAAATGTCTTCAAAACTTTCATCGATATTCTAATTAATGATCTCATCGGAAAGAAAGGAATCGATATCTATATCAGTGGAATAGGCAGATTCACTAGGGAGGTTGAAAATTTCAAGGTCAATGTATTGCGCACCAGAATTTAAAACACTCGATTCGTCAGAAATTATGAAGGTAGGAGACTCGAAAAGTTCGTCTACCTCGTCCTTAAAAGAATCTAACTCGAGTGGTTTTTCAAGAATCATAAAACTCGAAATATTGGAGTGTGATTCATCAAATTTTGGTGGAAGTGAAAGAAGATGAGAAGAACCAAAGAAAGTGTGTAATGGAATGGGTAAATAAACTTGGATGTCGAGCATTGTTGAACCAGATATAGGAGATGAAGGCTTAATATCGTTTTGCACATCGGATAAATTGGTGGTAAGAATAGGATCAGTTAAATGTATAGAAAGATATTCATATTCAATGGAAGAGACATGATTGGTCGAAGAATCCAACTCATCCAACATAGCGAGTTCATCTTCAAAGA
Organism: Agapanthus africanus; assembly: GCA_030015575.1. Taxonomy (NCBI): domain Eukaryota; kingdom Viridiplantae; phylum Streptophyta; class Magnoliopsida; order Asparagales; family Amaryllidaceae; genus Agapanthus; species Agapanthus africanus. Next base: position 870,066,199 of record JASDDO010000024.1, on the reverse strand, counting down.
TATTCTCATCACCAATCTCACTAGCACCTTCGGTGAAATCAAACAAATAGTTCTTTAAAAATTCATCAATCATATTATTCTCAATAGATGGATCACTAGGTTCACTGGATAGAATTGGAAGGTTTGAAATTTCAAGTTTAGTTGGATAAGAATCGGTTTGATTTGGAATGGTGTAAAGCTCTCTTTCACACTCATGATTGGAAAAGTCAAACATATTATTCTCGGACAGCTCATCAATTAGATTATTAAGCGGTTGATCATCAAATATATTCGGTTGGGATTCAGGATGGAAGGTGTTAAGATCAAAAGAATTGGTTCTGGTTTGACTTTGAGGGATCCCTGGTTCTTTCCAACTACTTAATTCCAACTCTATTTCAAGACTAGACATGATTTGTGAAGAAGTTTCAATGAAACATTCTCTTTGAACCGTCAAACTTCCTAATGATGTTCAGAAGCACTGTCTTGATAAGGTGCAAAAGTTGAGTATGGTTGGAATGTGTTTAATTGTTGGCTACGGGCCAGTTCAATGTTTTTCGCAATAGAAATGGGTTTACGAATTGCCACATTAGCCTCAAGAGAAGTATGAACATGAGAGAGTGTGAAAGTTTGGTACTGTTGATAAGAGTTATAAGGGTATATCTAATTTTTATAAATAGGATTAGGATCAACATTGTGATATGAAAAAGATTGAGATTGGTTGAATAGTTGGCGACTGGCTTTTGCAATTTGCTCAGTAATGGTCATGGTGTAAAAGTTGCCATATTCGCCTCAAAAGAAGTATTAATATGTTCATATGAAAATGATTGTAATTCTTGTCCTAACGGTGTTGGAGTAGTGAAAGCAATGAAATTTTGGCTACGTGCTTTCGCAATATACTCAGTAATGGACATGGGTTTAAAAGTTTCCTCACTAGCCTTAAAAGGATTATCAATATGATAAAGTGTTGAATTTTGACACGATTGATAGGAACTTGAGTGAGGTGTCCAACTACTATTTCTAGAGCCCTCTATCCGATCCCTTAAAGAAATGGCGAGATCGGAAGTTCTACCAAAGCAATAACGATATAAAGAAATATCTGATTGTGTGTAGCAAAACTCGCCAAGCGTTGGTCGATTTGGGTTACCCATCATAAGAAAATGAAAAGAAAAGAGAGTGAAATGGTAATTTTTTTAAAGCTTTTTTTGTATTTTTTGAAAATTTTGCTTGGAAAGAGGGACTAGACTCAACCAATCACAAACGTGTACAAACAATCCTTAGAGTTAGGGTCACCTAGGTCAAATGACTAGACCGCTCCTAAACATCTAAAGTACAAGACATAGGATAAATCCTCTATCATCTCTTTATCAATCTTGCAGCCAGATAAATACAAGGTAACTGGGAAGTATCCGCTATACGAATCACCGAAATAGCGAGCCTAATTAAGTAAACGACTTTCCTTAGTCACACTTGCCATAGACACTACAAGAAAAATGCGGATAAGTAATAGATTACCCACGATCCTCTCTTGTCCTAATTGAGCGCGATTGTCTTTAGAGATTTGGTCTAGATATTTTTTATTAATGTAGGGTGATGTGTATACTTATTTGTGATTTATGGGGCCTAGAAAGGGTGATGAAATCCCCACCTAATCTGAATTTGGGTTTCTTGCCCCTTAATGTCTGTTTTAAATATGAAAAACAAACCAAAATTTAAAACACGTAAAAAGATTTTTTAGCGGCGTTATTTGCAAAGAATCCTGCAGGTAGAAACACTTTATTGGAGCTTCAGAGAAGAGAGGAAGACGATAAAATAATACCAAAAAAATTTGGAGGCCTAACTCCACTAGTTGGCCGCGGTTCAGCCGCCAAATACGCCAATTGGCCACGGTTCCGCCGCATTCTGGTGGAATCCCTTCTCTAAATTTTTGCACAACACTCCAATGCTGCTCTGCTCCTATTTAACAATATCTGAATCTCTATTGGTTCGCTCCAAGTGCTCCAGATTTCATGCAAAACTCGCACAAGAATCGTTAAAAATACAAAATGCGGTTTTTATCTCTATTTTTATTTTTATTTTTTTTGGTTTTTTTTAGAAATCAACCCGAATAACAAGAAAAATAATACTACCATTTCCCCGGCAACAACCCCATTTGATTGATTTGAAAAACTGTGTCTTTATCTTTCCTAGTTACCGCAATCAATAACGGTGTTGCAATAGCTAACCGATAGTGAGTACGGATCGTCCACAGGGAAATGGTGAATTAGTTATCTTGTTTTCAACGAGTTAATAAAGAAAGATAGGATTTTTATCGTTTTATACTAAGGATATTTAAAAAAATTATAAGAGAAGAGCTTGTAGGGTTTTTCAGATTTAGTGGTTAAAGAATGGAGTTTTAAATATAAATCTTTTTATCTTTTAATTATTAACTAGAGAAATAGGGATGAATGTGGATTAGGCTACTTGGAGAGATTAAGGTTTCCCTCTACTGACTTTTGTCCTTCTATTGATCGCTATTTATCTCAAGCCCTCAACAAAGCAAGTATTAACGAATTTGAAATCGTGGTCGCAACTATCATGAATTGGTAGCACACTCGAATAAGAGGGTTAAGACTCTCTTTATTAAAGTTTATAAAAATTAAAACATAAGAAGAAGATAAGGGATTTTTTTCATCCATTAAACTACCCTTTCCTACATATCCTAACAAGTGAGAATTTACTCGCTCATTGGGAAAAACGAAATAAAAGAAGAAAGGTAGAAGAATAAGGAATCCATAAGAAATAAAAAAAAATAGTGCAGAAAATAAATGCATAAAATAAATGCGGAAAGAAATGAGGCAAAATTAAAAGAAAAGAAACTACTTTTTATTAAAACTATTGCATTATTGAATTTATTATTGAAAAAAACGAAAAGAACTAAAAACCCTAGATTGCTCGATAGATTGATCGATTGATAGATAGATCGATAGATAGATGGATTGATAGATAGATAATCCTAATTTGCTCTCGGTCCTTTATATAGGCTCTGAAACTTGAAACCCTAGATTTCATCTTGGAGTAAGTGAAAAGATAATCAAGCCCCTAAAAATTCACATCCAACGGCCCTTACTTCACCGCGGAACCGCCGCCATATACCTCTTTCCACCACGGATCCGCCGCCCTTAATCTCGCCCCCAGATTTCTTGTGTTATCTTCTCGTGATGTTAAGAGATTTTTCTGATAAAAATATTTTGAAAATATCTCTTTCTCTGTGCGGTTGCGAGATTCTTCAATTTTCTCCTAATATTCGGCAGATTTGGTTTGCTGATTTGATTTGATTTGATCTCATCAATCCTCTTTGCAATCTTGAACTGATTTGTTATTTTAAACCGGCACAATATCTCATATCAAATTATTAGTAGTATTTGTCTTATTTGAGATAATATTCCAACCAATTAAATTATGGATATGATATGATATCGTAATAATATTGGTTAGAAATATTTGATATGACATGATATGCATATTAAGAATCTCATGGATATTTTATTAAAAATGATATGCATATATTCCCCCAATTATACTAATTATATATTAAAAAACATATGACAAAATCTTTTTACAAATAAAACCACATAAGTTCTTAAATTATAAATAACACAATTTAGTAATTAATAATAATAGGGAAAATGACCGTACAAATGTGCAATAAATATGACTAATCAAGTGTCCTATATGCGGATGCGAATTTATGTCAAGAGAGATTGAGCGATATAAGAAGTGCCCAATTTCTGAATCCACGTTTGAATCCTATGGTTTAGATGAGTCTTGGTGCATGAGAGAAGTGATGATGAGTCACCTTCTAATGAGTTTAAAACTTACATTCAAAATTTTGAATTTTCAATTTGGTCTCTAACAACAAATTTATATGAAAATGATTTAATTGATGATATTTTTGAGGTTAAGATGTTTGATTTAACCGATTGCAACATTTTTAGGAAGATATTTCTGACGAATTAACAGTTGCAGATATAAATTTTAAGAAAATTTTGGATATAAAAACCATTTCTGTTAAAGAAACTTGTGATTTTGATGGCATTGACTTAAATATAATTTTTTATGAAACTATTGATAGGGAACCCATATTTTCATTAGGAACGAATAATGAAATTTTTGAAGAAAATTTAGAGTGAGATCCCACATTTTTAGAAAATAAAAGTCAATCCATAAGTCAATTTAAGGAGGAGGTGAAACAATTATTGGATGAGAGATTTGATGATATTTTTAAAGAACATTCACCTATTATAATAGAAGAAATGAATGATGAGTAGATGGTTAATTTTGAAGAAAGATATTTTGATCAAAGTTTTGAGAAAAATTTTAAGGATAAATTTAATATTATATATGATTTTGATTTCCCAAACCATCTTAGAAATTGTGAGTATCCTATTTGAGCCATTAATGGTTGAACCAAATCCTTCACCACTTTCGGTCATTATTGAAACCAATCTTATTGAAAAGCAAGGTGAACTTGAGTCTTTAACCGATCTAACTGGATATTTTATTTATATTTCGCATGTTAAAACATTTGATCCAATAAGCCAATATTTTGACAAAATAGTGCAGTTGCATGATTCTTTTAGATTTAAATATTTTATTACCGCGCTAGTTTTTTCGACAAAAATTGGATAACCATTTTGGTCACCTATTCATAAACACCATATTCATATCATACTTATCAAATTTAGGTGCTTATTGATACTTATCACTGCAACTTATTTTACTACTCCTGCATGATCATATATAAAAATTTTGAGTGGTTAATATTAACCTATAGATTAGCAAAAGCATTGTGTAAATTACTTTTTCTAACTTTTTCCTTTTATTGATTTAGCTGCTAATTTTATTTCTTGAAAAACTTTTGTGCAAACTTTCTTAACCCCTTATATATAGTCAAACTTTTCCTTAAATCCCAAAAAACCAAAGAGAGATTATATAACAATAGAGAAGAAAGGAGGAGGCCTTAAACTCTGAAGGCATACAAATTCCTCCCAGATTTCTGGAGGAAGTAAATATTTCTTTCTCTTTTCTTATTCCAGTACTTATTTTCTAGGTTAATTGGTCTGTAGATCAAACATAATTTCATGAATATGGGGCATAGGATAGTGAGGACACTATCTAAAATAAGTGTGGGGGTGGTTTGGTTTTGTACAAAGTTTTTCTTTTATTTTTAGGTTCTTTTAAAAAAAATTGAAAATTTTGAAAATGAAAATTAGAGGTTGAAAATGTATATAAAATAGAGAAAGAGATTTTAAGAAGTATAAGAAAAAGAGATGTGTTGAATAAATCTAGTAATAAGTAGTCATGAGCCCATTCCCAAGGGTTGAGTGAGATGAAGGAGTTACTGAATCTGTGGATAAAAATAAGTATGAAAAATAGTTCATATTCTTGAGTCCAAATTTAAAGAGTATATACCCTACAAACTGCACATACACACATCCTCTTGCTTGGGATAGTAGAGAATACCATGACATATCATTACCTGAAAATCTCAGTATTAAAAAAACGGAATTTGAAGTTAACCATGAAAAAAAGAAAAGAATATCGCTGAAAAAAAGGAAGAAAAGATTATATGTAAGTTTGGATTGTAACTTCCTTAAGACTATGAAAAAAATAATAAAAAAATATACAGCGAAAGTGCTTTATCACCTAGTGCCTTAGACCAACTGGTCTGGGAGTCACTGTTGAGCCTAAGGTAGTTACAAGGCTAGACATATATGTATGAAACTATTTATGACTTAACCTCACACATTCGGTAATCGGTTGATTAGTGCCTAATCAAGCATTAGGGGTCGCATGAAAGGTGTGTGAGCAATCCATCCATCATTAATAAATAGAAGTGGTACTGAGGTAATTAGAGCAATGGTACGATTTCTTGAATTGAATTCTTGGAGTGTAGGGATGACATTTTTACACACACGTTGGGTTATATGATCGATATGTGGAGGAGAGATAGGGATGAAGAATAGGATGGTGTTTTTTGAGGGAGGATATAATTTCCGGGTTTGATCAAAACTATTAAGATGAAAGTTCATGAACACTGAAAAGCCAGTGAAATTTAAAAATCTTCATTTTAAGATTTTTCTTGATTTGTTACTATCTTTGTATGTAATTTTCACGCTTTTATTTTTGTTTCGCTTATTTTCTTTTCATTTTTGGGAGTTTGTGGGTAGTATCCGCTGGAAATGTTCAGAAGACAACACTCCTCCTACTAGGACAGTCTAGAGCTTTAAAAGCTTGGTGCATGCACTCAATGCAATCGTACGCCTGCGAAAGGTGCATAGGCATAGGAGTAGGAGTAGGAGTAAGATTTAGCCAGATTGTAGTTTAGTTTAGTTTAGAATTTGGAACCTAGATTTGCTCGAGGATTAGCAAAAGATAAGTGTGATAGCATTTGATTAGTGCAATTTATTGCACATTGTATATCACATTTATCGTTTATTTTCATATTCTATGCCTGTTTGGGTGTTCTTATGAATAAATGCATATTACAGGACTTAATTGCAAAAGGACGAAAAAGTGTGCTAAAAGACAGATTAGGTGCGTACAAAGTGGACTTCATGGAGCTATACCAAAATCAGGGAAGCAATTATCACGATTGAAACTAACTTTTGGAATCTCACAACAAAAAAAGAGGATGCAACAAACCACAGTTGAATCTGGCCAAAAAGTTCGGCCAAATCCATCAAGAAGTAAGAAACGACCAAAAATTTGCAAGCTGTGGAGTTGAGATATTTAGGGGAGTTTAGTATTCTCTTTTTATCTTTAGAAGTTTGTTTCAATTCTCTCGAAATACTATATAAACTCTTGTATAATTTAGGGTTTAGATTATCCCTCTCATTACTTTCAAACTAGGGTTTTCTAGGGAGGGATCAGCAATTTGTAAGTAACTTTAATGCTATTAATAAAGTTTAGTTATTGTATTTTAAATATGAGTAACTAATCTTCTTCTAGGTGTTTTTTATTTACTATCTTTTGTATTGTGAAGTTTGTATAACTTTTATTCTTGCTTTAATATGAATGTTTCTTAATCTATATATGTTTATCTCTCTTTATTCTTAATCTAAAAAATCTATTTTTTTAATGAAAAGTTGACACCTTTAAGTAAAAATTAGGGATAGATAAGAAACTAGAAACTAATTAGGTTGATGATAGCATGATAACCTAGAAACTTAATTAGGGACAGTAGAGATAATTATAGATTATAGATATTCAATCTAGTTAATTGATTTAATATAGGAAAACCTAAAACATGGTAGTTGTAGATTCGTAACCTAAAAATATGCATAGATGGTTAACTTATATAATTTTAATAAACTAGAATTAGGGTTTTTAATTAAATCTAAATGATATAATATAATTGATAGGATAAGATTAAATAAAATAATTTATCTTATGCTTTTAAGTTATTAATAGATCATTAGTTAAAACCTAGGAGAGAGAATAAAAGTTTATCATACAAACCACCACATTAGAAAAACAAATCAAAACCCTAGATATTCCTTTTATAAGTAAAACAATCTTTTTAATTTCCTTACTTTTAAATTTCTTCTTTTTTAAATTATTGAATTTTTATTTTATAATTTATTGAGGTTTACCATATAAACCACCACATTAGATATTTCCTTACTTTTTTAAAATTTAAATTAACACACCTCTACGTAGGAACGATCCTCAAGTACTCTTGTGATATAGCTGTATACTTGCGGTTTAATTTAGAGACCTTAAAATCTTATCATTTACCTTCTCTTAGGTTGCGAGAACTTCTTATATTAGAAGAGTATACCTATTACACTTATTGGATAGTATTTTTCCAAACCTTAGGCTGGTGCTGAAACATAAATAAAGAAGAAAACCTATTAGCCTAAGTGCGGTATACAGAAAATAAGATATAGAGACATATAAAGGGATTGAAGTGAGAGCAAAGAAAATTATGACTGATGTCATGAATCTGAATAATGGAAGAGATATTACGAGGAATCCCCGACCACCCCTAGAAACATTTTCATGTTTCTGTTTTTCTGTATAGTTGTTACTGAAAACTGTTTTCCCAATTAATTCTGACTCCAAGGTATGTATGTACCGGATTTGGATCTCATATCTATACGGTGTTACAGATACTGAGTAGCAGTAGAATATTGGGAAATTGTCGATTTGATCCTCAATAGCAATTGGCGATATTGGATTAAATCATCTGGTTTTACCTTACGACAAATATTTGGTTTTGAACAACCGTTGTTTTGCACCAATTTTTAAAATTGAATATCTGCAGCTTTATTTTATAAAGTGAGATATAAATTTTGAAAATTATGTTCTAGACATTTACCTTTATCAGTTGAGGATAAGATAAGGTGCATTGACTAACAGAATAAACGTTCTTAACCAAAATACAGTTTTTCAATTTACGACATACGGAGTTTGAGTTAGTATACTCTTGGGACTTATACATGGAAATACATGTTGTACGATGTCCTTTAGAACAAGGGGTTGGTAATCTTACTTCATTCAGTTTACCTATGAATTCTCTGGTTTTAGACACGCATTCGTTGAAATGCAAAGTCCAATGATTTTGGGAAGTTTATAGGTATAAGAATAAGTAGAGAACCATACGTTGGAAGTATCAAGATTTTTCGAAATAATCAAAGATATAGATACTTATACTAGGTATTCCGTAATAGTAACATTGAGAACTTGATTCTCTCTGAGGTTACTCATCCGCGGGTGCGCTCCATGATAAGTAATGTTGTGTGTCCTTTTTCCATTTGGCATATGCACTGGAAACAGCTGCATAATATTTGAATCTGGTTCCATCTAAATTAGTGCTTTTAATTCTATATGGACATAGAAGGATTGCATATCTTGAGGTTATTAAGATATGGAGTTATCCAGTTTCTGTTTAAAAGAAGAATCTGAATAAACTCAAGGCTCGTTTCATTAATATCAATTTGTGGATTATCCCAAGCATTCGCTAGGGTTTTACTTCTACCACTTTCAAGATCAATAGTTACATTGTTCTTGACTCGCCGCCTTTTTATAAACGGAATCTTTTTGCAAAACAAACTAGTGGGAGTATGGTAGAACTGGAAGTAATTCCAGAACAACAAATAGTTACTGTAATTTTAGTAGAACCTAAGAATTCAATTGGACTCGACAAACCTTAGCCGCACCGCAAATTTAGTAGTTGATCTCAGTCACCCGAGAAATACTTTGGTTTTCTCGTAGACGGTGGAAGGAAGGTTTGTATCATGGTTATAATGCCCCTACTAGTTATCAGCAGACCCTTGGGAAGTAGTGACTTCCAGAAGATGGCCAGAAACTAAATAACCAAATTAGACTGCACGCACTTCAACAAATTATGGAATTTATTAGGTACTCCTGAAGGGGTAAAACCCATTAGAAGCAAGTAGATCTTTCAAGATCTGTGCAGGTGGAAAAGTATTTACATAATAAGGTTAGACTTGTTAAGATTTTCATCAAATACCCGGTGTGAATTATGATGAGATTTTTACTTCAGTGTATACGCTGAAGTCCATACGGTTATCACATGGCACTGCTGCTATTCTTGACTATAATATCTAACAGGTGGATGGCTATAACATCTTTCTAAATGGGAATTTAGAAGTGCATGTGTATATGATTCTGCCTGAGGTTTATCATAGTCAGTGGGAGCAGTGGAAGGTGTTAAAGTTGCTTATGTATATTCGTAGACTAAAGCATGCATAGGGGAGACAGATCATCTTTTTGATGTGACATTCAAGGTCATTGACTTCATCAAAAAACAAATGAACCTACTAAGAAGGATGTAGCGATTTATGTCCTTGGATTTGGATGATATACTCCTGATAGGAAGTGATGTTCCTATACTACAATCGGTCAAACTTTGGTTGTCCCAGATGTTTCTTCATATAGGATCTGGATAAGATATCAGGAATTATGGTGACTAGATCTATGGTTTTAGATCTAAATTTAGGAAGTGTTCTAATCCAGGTGTTTAAACACCATTCTAAAAGTGTTTTAAAATGGACGACTCTGGTGTAGTGGTGTACCCGCAGGTGATGGAGTCATCATCTCTAAAGAGATATTTTCTAGACTGATGGGGAGAGAGACTTCCATGGATAACATATCACTTGCTCAGGAAATTGAGTCAATCATATGATGCCATGTACCAAACCAGAAGTTGCTTTTGCACTTGCTGAGATACCAAGGATTCTGGTGACTAGATATATATCGATAGATCTAGATTTGAGAAGTGTTCCGATTCGGGTACTTGGACACCATTCTAAATTAGTTTAGAATGGATGACTCCTAGCATAGTATTCTACCCGCGGGTAATAGAGCCACCCTCTCAAAAAAGATGTCTTTCACACCGATGAGGAGAGAGACTCGCATGAAAGACATATCATTTGCTTAGGCAATTGAGTCAATTATGCAATGTCTTGTACCAAACCAGATGTTACTTCTACACTTGCCGTAGTAAGCAGATATCAATCCAATACTGAAGAAACATAGGGAAGCGGTTAAGAACATAAGAAGATGTTCTTGGTATATGGTAACGGCAGCCTCCTCCAGGAGGCAGTTATCGGTTCAGACTTTCAAAGTGATCTGGATGATAGAGATGCTGTTAGAGTTTTGAGTTTACTCTCTTCTGAGGGGCAATATATTGGATAGGGTTCCAGTAGAGATACTAAGGTAGACGTGGTGCAGAGTACTGGTTATGACTCAACGGAGGATACAGCCCAAGAAGTTTGTTGGATAAACTTGTTCATTTATGAATTTGGTCCTATCAAGTATCCATACAAATTCTTGAGACAAGGTATCGCTCAGTTCGGGAGATTGTTGATCTCTATGAAGTTGAGATATTGAAAGATGAAGTTAAAACATTGTAGTGAATCCACTCACTGAGGTTATTTCTCGAACACGAATGTTTCACAAACACGGTTTGCGAAACTGATTAATAGAGAAGTTGAGTATTCAGTAGCATACAAGCTGTGGGTATGCGATATCATAATAATTATCCTTAAGTTCCCTCAAGGTAATTATTGTAATTGCAGGTAGGCGATTATGATAATTGAAGGAGGACCTCTACAGGTAGAACAGTCTTGCTCGATATAATAGTATGCTATCTGGTTTGTCTTTATCATTGATATGTATACGTTTTATTTGTTATTACGTGTCGCTAATACATAATGATGAAACTCATAGGATTCTTGTTTGACTACCAGCATTATGGTGGCGATCATATACGTGAGAATTGGGTAGTTCGTACGCATATTCTTCAATGTCCTTATTCGAGGGAATATCGAAAGTGGGCATCGATATTCCTGAGTAGACTAGTGCATATGTTTTTAGACCCCGATGAGGGGCGGTGGCCGTTCTTACAAGTCATTGGTGTTTTGTCACATAAGATAGTATACAGGTACTCATTAGAGGTAAGTGAACTGGTCGGACTCGCCGAGAACGTCTAGATGGTATTTTACCTATTGTTAGATAGCAATTCTCTAGTGACATGTGTACAGGTTAGTCCTTTGACCTAAGATAATCTTTTGTCTCATGTGAATTCCTACTGTATTTAGATTACTACCTTATCACGGCTCAAACGAGTCGTGCAAACAGGTTTTAGTTGGGTACAGTCCCAAGCCACATGGAGGCAATTGTCAGGGATTCGTCACTCCTGGTATTAGGAGTCAATGTCGCGCTATGTTCGGTTGACCATCACCCTAAATCCGTGGACATTGTGGATGATATTTACTAATAGGAATTCATCAGTTTCTCGGATGGTGATGAGCTTGACCCCGACATAACTTATCGGGTTATTAGGGGTTCGACGTTATCCACCCCCTAAATCCGGTATGCGATACTCTTAGAAGAAGAGACCGGACTGTATGAAGAATATCACATTCAGGCTTAGTAGAGTATGGATGGACTTGATTATCGACCTCCCTTTCGGTAGATACCTGGGTAGTCGTTACGTACAACAAGTGCCGCTGATGTGCTTGTGGTTTTACATTTATCCGGTGAATCACTACTAGCGTATTATCGAGTCTTTATAATTCCACATAGAAGGTTTTCCCAGTTCATGCGATATGATGTAGAGATCGTATATTGATACGTGCAAGGGTTCGATTAAATACGCGTACTTGCTACACGAATTTTAATCGTACGGTTGATGATACTAGCCGGCTTAGGATTAAGCCGGATTATTAAATTAAGTATTGATTCAATAATTTATATATATATTCTAGTATTATGTTCATTATTCATTTTCTCTCTCTTGGCTATTCGAACTTTTATATGGATACACGTATATGTATTTCGATATGTATACCCGGTTATATTCCGTATTTTTACGGAATTCTTCTAGAAGGAGGACACCTTATTATAGGAATTTCCTTTTTAGGAAATTATTAATGAGGTGGCTAGGTGAGGTGGAAAGGTGATCATGGTAGAAAGGAATGAGCTTCTTTATTTATTCTAAAATGTTATGTCATGATTTTTATGGTTGAAAAATAAAAGAAGCCATTCTTCTCTCTTCTCATTCATACACACACTCTTACTCCCCTGTCTTCTCCTCCTCCTTCTTCATGAGTGAGGATGCTCTCAAGAGCATGAAAAATAAGAGAAAACCATAACGAAAAAAATCTCACATCCCCTCAATCCATTTCTAGTAAGCTTGGAGCGTCGGTTTCTTCACTAAGTGAAGCTGGAGTTTGGATCGGTTCTCTCGGGTGGATCATCTTCGGTAAGGACGGTCGCCTCTCAAGATTTTTCCTAACGGCCTATGAGAAACATGAAGGAGTCTTCCATGATTGGGTAGACACGCGACAAAGGTTGTAATCCCTAAAACATTCATGCTTAATTTTCTAGTTTAGTGTTTGGAATGATTGCTAGGGATTAGTTTCTAGTGCTCCCCGTAAATTTTTTTGTTTTTCGATTCCGCATTGGCTGCAGTTGTAGCGGCAAGGGCACTAGAACCTTTCATAACCGACAGAACAAGAGTTTGATGTGGAATTCTTGAAGCGTGCCCTTGGTAAGAAAGACGAAGAAGCGACAAAAATGGTCATTAAAACGAGTAAGATGACCCTTCTAATCCAAAACATGGTTAGGATGGCAGTTCAATCTGAACCGCCAGCAAATGAACTACCGATAGTCCTTGATAACGACAAAGGAGATACTTCAAGCCCTCCACAAGCCTTTTCAGCGACAAAAGATGAGATGATCTCAAAAGCAAAGCTGGATGAATATATCGCCCAGCAGATCAAAGCGCACCAGGCCAGCGAGGCGGCAAATAAGCTGGTCAAGACTGGTCGTCCATACCATTGTGGTACGACCAAATGCAGTACCCTTCGGGATATGTGATCCCGAAGTTCAACATCTACAAGGGAACTGGGAATCCCCATCAGCATGTCGCACAATTTAAAGCTATGTACGGTAAACGGGAGATGATGACAAGCTACTCCTCCGCCAATTCGTCAGCAGTCTGGCAGACACTATTTTTGAATGGTATTCGGAGCTTCCAAATGAATCTTTTAATACCTTCGCGGATATGGAATTGATCTTCATGCAGTTGTTTGCTAGTGCAAGTGAACAAACTACGATCGCTGTGTAAATAAATGAAAAGGTAAGATCGAGCGAGACGCTGGTGCAGTATACCATCCGATGGAGGAATCTTTCGTACAAGTGTGAGGAACGCATCATTGAAAGTCCAACCGTTGGAATGCTCATAGGAACCTTTGATCCACAATCGAAGGTGTACCCGTTCCTAGCTTTCGCCAACCCTATCACCTTTCAAAAGTTTATCAATAAGCTGGTCCAGCTGGAACAGATTGGTCAATGTCCTTCTTCCTTAAGTGGAGAATCTCGGAACAACAAGAATAAAGGCACGGTGGTGTTTGTCACCAATGCTTAGCAACAATTAGGCGGCTCTAAAGCACTCGGGCGTCAAAATAATAATCGCTCAGGTCTTACCCTCGAAGAAAGTTTAGGACGCGAGTACTCTTTCCCTCGTGACAAGACAAAGAAACTATTCGACCTTGCCATGAAAAACCATATGCTGTCACTGCCTGAGCCGCGGCTACCAGAATAAGCCAATGCGATCGATGATCCGAATTTCTACCCTTACCATTGGGTATAAGCTACCCTATTGAAGAATGCTATGTATTTAAGAATTGGGTCGATGACCAATACAAGCAGGGCAAGTTCATGTTGTCAGATAGCTGGAAAGTGGATCCGCCGCAGAGACACGCCTCCAGGAAGGCTTATATGGCAGGTGCATCTTGCTCACTGGTAGCAGAAGCTCCATAGAAGTTGGTCCTTTCATAAAAAACAAAGAGAATGATGAAAGACCAGCGAGTGTGTCCAGCAATCAAGTGGAAAAGCCTACTTAAACCCTAAATTATCAAAAGGATGTTAGAGCCACATCCCGCGTCAAAGATTGATGATAAGGGAGCGTGACGAATGCTTGCTCATGGCGTTCTTGAAAACTATTTTTGATTATCCTAACATCTGTTCCGATTTTTTAAACTCCTCGTATTTTTGGTTGTCTTATCGTGATTTACTTAGAGTACCGACTAATGAAGCGCGACGATGAAACATAGCTGTTTTATCCTAATCTTGTTTCCTTACTCTGTTGCAACATCCTTCTTGAGTAATTTCGAGGACGAAATTAATTTAAGAAGGGCAGGATATAACGACCCCAAAATTCCTATAACTTCGTATTAATAAAATATCATATTTATTTATTTTTGGTATTTTTCGTATATGTTGTTAAATATACTTGATTCCTCCATCTATTTTCCTATCTTTATTGTTTTCCAAAACCCATTTCTTTTTAAACAAAACTTAACCCGTTTCAAATTTTAACTTAACCCTCTTTATTTAAAGCCAATACTCTTAACCCAAATCCATTATTACCATTTATCTTTTCTTTAATTTTAGTGCCCTACAAAGCAAAACCAATTTATTTTTAAAACCAAAATAAAACATAACCCCAACCCAAGACCAAGCCCAGCCATCCATTCTCTTCAAACCCAATAGCCCAAGACCCATTTACTATTTTAAAAAAAAACCTAAACAAAAATCTTAACCCAAACCCATCCTAATCCTTAACCCTATTCCACTTCCAGTAACCTCCCCTCACTGTTCACCTCTACCTCTCCCATGAAACCGAACCTCACCCTTTCATTGCTCATAATCGACCCCTCTTCTTCCCCATTCTCTTCACCTCCTACTAACCCCAGTAACTCTCTCTCTCTCTCATCAATTCTCATTCAATTCTCTCTCCCCCCCTTCCCTTCACCTTCTTCATCTCCTATATAAACCCTCCATTAATACAAAAACCCAACACTAAACCCTTGCACCTCTCTTGGCCGACCACCCTAACCTTGGCCGAGCAACCCCCGTTATCTTCATCATGAACAACAAAACCCGCAACAACACTGACCTTCAATAGTGTATTCGACACATTCCAGGCTGATAAAGAAGGCTCCGAGGCCGGGCCCGAGTCAGGGTTAGCATATCGATCATTTTCACATTTTCGGATTTTCGATCCGTCGACGTTTCAAATTTGAGCCCGAAGGCGTTTAACGAAATGCTCCAATGAAATCCCTCATTTCTAACGCTCAAAACGCAAGTAAGTCCCTTTTCCCTTTTCCCTCTTCCCCTCTCCCTCTCTTTATTCGATTCGATTTCTAGGTTTCTCGATCGATATCTTCTTGAATTTCAATTTATGTTATTGTGGATATTTTATAGCTATAATTTGCTTGTAGAGTTTTGGAATAAAGTAATAAGTCACTGATGATGCTCACAAGTGGTATCTCCTCAAGATTGCGACATGCGACGGATGGCGTGTCCCGAAAGCTAGGAATAAATGAGTTGCATTATGAGACTTCCTCAAGATTTCGTCTCGAGGAACGTGCCCGAACTTTTAGAAGACCGCCCTGAATACATTCCACCTTTGCCTAAGAAACTACCAACAGCTCGTCTCCAAGCCCCTGACATGCCGAGCTTCCTCGACCTCCCGGCTCTTCTCCGAGCCATCCATCGAGCTAAGCCTCCCTAGCTCTCCCGATCAAACGGGAACTCAGATCTCTAGCGTCGCAATGGCTCCACGTATCTCACCAAAAGCGAGATAATTGCAGCCCCACGTCCCGCATCCCACGCTGGCGCATCCTCCCATTAATGAGCATATCCCATCATTAATGGAGGGATCCCATCATTCACGCAAGCGTAACGTCAGGGACTTAACTGACGGCGAAGATCTCGCACATGCTCGCTCCATGCGACCACTACAAAAACCGCTCTCTCAGATGACTCAGGGAAGGCAATTTTGATCCCAATAAGCCACTACTTTGCCAATATTCATCGGCTCTAACTTGGTCGTCGGAGGGTCCTACGGTGGTCAGCCACACCGAGACTTACTTGCAGGTAGCCTGGCTTCCTCCTCAAACTCAATCCATTGAGATCCACACACTCTAGGAGACAACCTTCAACTCAAATCTCAACCGTTCAACAATGCTCACTGCAGATCGACGGAAGAAAGTGAAGGAGATCACGCTGATCGCACGCCATTTGATCGCACGAATCAATGTCGTCCCCGGCAATGGCGCCATTTGATCGCACGCTTTTGGCGTGTCGGATGAAAGAATTTAAGTGTAACCGCGATCAGGACGGTGTCGCTATGCAGCTAGCCGGTGAGCACGGGTCGGTCCACAGGGAGATGGCGTTATCTTACCTTCTTGCTTTAGACGAGTCAATAAAGAATCTGTGTGAGTTTGATTCTAACCTATGTGTTTATCTGCAAGTAAGAGGTTGTTAAGAAAAAATACGAGATTGTAAGCTAAGAAATCCTTACTCAAAACCTTTGAGCCGAGTCTTGACCAATTGAAGCTAAGCAATCGGCAACAACGTGGATTAGGGGATTTAAGCGCGGTATTCGTGGAATCCGGCTTATTTACCCTTGTCCTTCCGTTCTTGTCTCTTGCTTTCGCCTCCGGCCAAACCGAACGCAACCGGTCGTGGTTAGGAATCACCGTTACCTTGTCAGGGTACGGTGCCTAACGGAGCGCTTGCGTATGGTTTGGGCGGAGTTCAAATGGAAAATAACGGGAAAAGGAATTGGCAAAGAAACGTTAACTTATAAAACCGTATTAATTCTTAACAACAACAATAATTACAACATTTACAATATGAACAAAAGAGAACAAAAAGAAAAGAACAAAGAAAAGAAAAGATACAAGTATTAAAGTGCATGAATAAAATTGCAAGTAATAAAAAGACAAGTAATAAAAAGCGAATAATAAAAAGAACAAGAAAAGAACACGGAAGTAGAACCCAAGCCAAGCATGTGCTCAATAGCCAACCCTTAAACTTGCAAGCTCAATGAAGAGGTTGCAAGATCAAGGGAAGGGTAGAGAGCGCATGTGAAGTGAAGAACTAGTCCCGGGAGAAAATACGACCCTTGAGATCAATAACTAACTCTTACCCATTCAAGCTCAATGAAGAGGTTGAATGAGCAAAAGAAAGCAGAAATCTAAAGGGGAAGAAGAAACACAAAAGAATGATACAAAACCCTCCTCTTTATTCACATCCATAAAAAGCACTCACTACAATTCATGGAAGAGGAATGAAGAAGAAGAAGAAAACCTATACAAAACACTACAAAAGAGGAACAAAAAGAATGACCCTTGGCTTTGGCAAGTTCTGCTGTATTTATAGGCAGGGAAATGGGGTTCTAGGGCAACCAGCAGACAAGAGATGAAGTCCCAAGAATACCCCCAAAAACCGTCGGCAAGTGGGCCCCACATGGCCGCGGAAGAGCGGCCAAAACCCCCCTTTGGCCGCGCTTCCGCGGCCGTTTGGTGGAGTTGGGCTGTAGGTTTTCTGGTGTTTTCCTGGTTTTGTGTCCCCTGTTGTCTGGTACATGTAGTTTCTGAAAATACTTTCATAATTCTTCCAGAATTTCTGTTGAGGAAAGGTGGACTTTTTGTGGATATCTTTTGTCATGATTGCCTCGAGCTCCGCGTAGATCTCTTGGATTTTGTGCTACCATTGAGCCTTGTGCATGAGGATGACATTGATTTGACATTTTGTCTCTTAAACTGATATCTGGCAACACACGGATAGAGAGCGGAGACCGTGTTTTATCAGTGGTTGGCAGGAACCCGGATATTGTCGTGTTTTCCATGAATTTCACCGTTTTAGAACCGAGAACCTGTATCCTGCAAATATGTAATAAACACGGATAAAAAGCACCTACCTATAAACACACGAGCGTAAGAATGGGCGGTATAAAATGCAGTATTCTGTTATGAACACACGCCCCTCCATCAATTGGCACAGTAAGAAGGAATGAATCAAAAATTTCATCCACTCATCGAAGTTGATCTTCCGCCCTCGACCTAATGGCGATCGAATGCCGCGATGATCCCAACATGAGCCGCCACGCCCCCTCACAATGGAGGCGTTAGCAGTTCTTCCCCCCTCCAAACCTCATCAACGTCTTATCGTCTCGAATCGATAGACTCACGTCGATAGTGGACGCCCTCGTCCATATTCAGGTGGTGGGCCCTTCTCACCAGATCGCGGTCCCCTTCCCCTGCGAGACAACGACGCTCGCAGAAGGGTCGATACCCACTCTCCCCTTAGCGTCACCGAGCGCAGGCATGCCACCTCCGGCAACCACAGCCCATGCGCGGGCCATGATTCCATGACTCGTTGGGCTCCGGAAGGCTCCACACCCCGGTCTCGGGGATGACTGGGCCATCGCCCTGAAGTCCGACGTGCGCCCACACCCTCTGAAGAGGTGTCGGTCAGCTCGTCTGCTTCCAGGCATGACTAACACCCCAATCACGTTAAGACCGTAGAGGTGCACGTCGGGGCTACTCGGGAAGAACCTCGCCCGAGGATTTAAGAAATCTAATAGAGCGGAATCGAACCCGCACCGCCACGCAGACCAGGAGCGGGGACATTCGCCACTTCAATTGTGCTGAATTCTCGGGTTACCACCACCGACTCGAGGCCCTTGAAAAGAAGATAGAGGGCATACAGCGAGACGGCCATCCGCTGGCGAAGGGGCTAGATATTCCGTGGATTCTCTCACGAAGCCCTTCACCAAGGAATTGCTGGCCGAACGTGTCTCATCTAAGAATAAGCCGCCTAAGGTGGCGCTCTTTGACCGGAAGTCCGACCCAAAAGATCATTTGGACTCATTTACAGCGGGCATGACCTTCCAAGATAACTCGGACGTGGCTCAATGCCGTGCTTTTCCCTCCACCCTAATCTGGACAGGACGAGACTGGTTTCGGGGGCTGGCGCCCCTCTCTAGCTCGACCTTTGATGAGCTGGCCACCCAGTTCCTCGATCACTTCATCGAGAACAGACGACGGAAGAGGACGGTCGATTACCTCTTCACCTTAAAAAGCGGGGACAAAGAATCCTATAAGGGATATCTCACTCGCTTCTACAATGCTCTCCTTAAGGTCCCCGAGCACCGTGATGAGACGGTTATCACTGCACTGAGGTCGGGTTTTAGACACAAAGAGTGGCTCCGCTCTTTTGCATTGGTGCAACCTAAGACCATGGTCGAAGTGAAAGCGTGGAACGAGCAAGAAGTCCAACTCGAGTCCGATGTGAACTCGAACATGCCTGGAAGCGACCAAGCTGACCGGAAGAAGAGGGACATGGAAGAGAAAAAGAAAGACGATCGTTCGAAACCTTACTCCCCGAGGTTCCAGGAGTACACTCCTATAAACATTTCCCAGACCGAGCTGCTGGAGGAAGCTAAGGGAGAAGAGTTCTTCAGGCTCCCGCCAGACGGGCAAACGGCTTCGAGGCTCGTATTGCGCCTATCATCGGACGCATAGACATCCGACCGATGATTATAAACAGCTACGCGATTACATCGAGGAGGTAATCCTATCCGATCACATGGCAAAGTACCTGTGAGATAAACGTCAAGCAGACAGGGGGCAAGCCGGTCAAATTAAAGACGAAGAACTGACGATCAGATAGATCATGGTCATCACTGACTGACCCAAGTCCAAGTAAAAGGGACTGCCACCGAATCCGGTCATTCAACACAGAAAAATTTAAACTGTATCAATGAATCTTTATTTTGTTTAATAATAAAGATTCTTACTTCCTTGCAATCTAAACCGCTTCATTTTGTTTCCATGCTAAAAACATCCCGCGAGGATGGTAGGTAGCTTTCTGCCCGTCAAGCAAGAGCACGCCCTTCACTCAAGTAAAGGAAGCTCGGATGCGCGTATAAGTAGCAGATCTAAAGCCCTTCTCTTGAGGCCGCCGAGCAAATTCAAGCTAGCCAATCCCTAGTGGGTAGCTTCCTGCCCAACAACGCTAAGGATCGAAAGCCCTTCTCACGAGGTGACCGAGTAGCTTCCTACTCGGTCATCCACCAGCGGGTAGCCTCCTGCCCAACAACGCTGTGGATCTAAATCCCTCATCATGAGGCCACCGAGCAATTTCCTATTGGCTAATCCCTAGCGGGTAGCTTCCTATCCAACAACGCTAAGGATTGAAAGCCCCCCTCGTGAGGCGACAGAGTAGCTTTCTACTCGGTCATCCACCAGCGGGTAGCCTCCTGCCCAACAACGTTGTAAATATAAAGCCCTCATCACGAGACCGCCGAGTAATTTCCTGCTGGCCCATCCCTAGCGGTTAGCTTCCAACCCATCTACGCTAAGGATCTAAATCCCTCATCATGAGGTGACCGAGTAATTTCCTACTCGGTCATCCACTAGAGGGTAGCCTCCTGCCCAACTACGCTGTGGATCGAAGCGCTCCTCTCGAGGCCACCGCGCAGCTTCCCTGCCCGGTCCATCCCTAGCGGGTAACATCCTACCCATCTATACTAAGGATCTAAAGCCCTCATCACGAGGCCGCCGAACAATTTCCTGCTGGACAATCCATAGCGGGTAGCTTCCTACCCAACAACGCTAAGGATCGAAAGCCCTCCTCGCGGGGCTACCGAGCAGCTTCCTGCTCGGTCATCCACTAGCGGGTAGCCTCCTACCCAACAATGCTAAGGATCAAAATCCCTCATCACGAGGCCGACGAGAAATTTTCTGCTGGCCAATCCCTAGTGGGTAGCTTCCTACCCAACAATGCTAAGGATCGAATGCCCTCCTCGCGGGGCGACCGAATAGCTTCCTGCTCGGTCATCCACCAGCAGGTAGCCTCCTGCCCAACAACGCTGTGGATATAAAGCCCTCATCACGAGGCCGCAGAGCAATTTACTGCTGGCCCATCCCTGACGGGTAGCTTCCATCTTATCTACGCTAAGGATCTAAAGCCCTCTTCATGAGGCGACTGAGTAGCTTCCTGCTCAGTCAACCACCAGCGAATAGCCTCCTGCCCAACAACGCTGTGGATCTAAAGCCTTCCTCTCGAGGTCACTGAGCAGCTTCCCTGCCCGGTCCATCCCTAGCGAATAGCTTCCTACCCATCAATACTATGGATCTAAATCCCTCCTGCAGAGGCCACCGTGCAGATTCCTGCTCGGCTAATCTCAGAGGGGTGGATTCCTACCCTACAAAGACACGGATCTAGGACCTACATTGAGGAAGAATCAGTTATGGCCAGCCTATTCTAACTTAGCTGATTTTCTACTCATGCTAAAACATGTGGTCATCACCTCGACTCTGAGGTATGGACTGATACCGACCTTCCTAGCCTTGGGATATCTTTTGATTCATCCTAAATGAACGATCGCCACCTCGACTCCGAAGAGCGGGAGGGTACCTTAACGACCTTCCTGCATGTGGCTATTATTCGACTTACACTCAACGCATGATCGTCATCTAAAAAGCCGGGCAAGGACCTACGACCTAACACTTACAACAGAATGAAAATTCAAACAAGAAGAAGACTGGCGAGCTAAAATTCTCACGCAGAAAGCAGACAGTCATGCAGAGGAAAATAAGCTCAACTTTATTTATTCCAAAAATTCACAAGGTATTCTGGGCTCCTCAGCCGTACAAAAAATGCTCGGAGGCTTAAAAAATTTTGTAAAGAAAAACAAAATCTTCCAAGGGAAGAAAGCTCAGGCCATGGGCTCTGCCGGGATCTCGCCCTGTTCAACTCTGCCCTCAAGAGCCGGAGCTTCGGTCACTAGGGCGGCTTCGCCCCCTGCGGCCGCCTCGGCGCCCGCCCCTTGCGGCACATCCTCGGAGAGCGGGTACTTAGCGTAGAGCTCACCGTCGGCAAACTCCGGCATTGACGCCTTGACGGCGTCGAGAGCCTCATGCCAAACGATGGCCGATGCATCGTCCAGGTCGGCATAGAACTGGTCCGATGCCATATACCTCTCTATGGACTTCACCGCTCGGACCACGGCAAGCTTCACCGCCTCGAGCGCCACCCGAGCATCCTTCCTGCTGGCATCCCTCGACTTCTTCATTGTGTTATAGAGTTTGCCAACCTCCTCCAACTTAGCCTGGATGGCCCAGTTGGATTTACTCAGAAGTCAGTGAGACTCCTTGTACTTGAAATTCGTCAGCTTCTCGGCGACCACTCGAGCTTCGAAGGCGGCTATCTTCTCCTCCTCCTGCTGCAAACAAAGGTGTAGATCCTTCTCCCGCGAGGAAAATTCGCCCGCCTTCTTCCATATTGACAATGAGGGCGCAGTGGTGAAGGACCCGAGGAAAGCAGCAAAAGGAGTTAGAAATGTTCAAACTAAGAAAAAAATACTTAAGACAATTATTAAAGGAAAACGGATACCGACCTGAACCGCCGCCTGAGCAATGGCTTCCACCTGGGCCTTCAGGGTCCCACGGGGAATCTTTCCCCCAGCAGCCTGCTCCATGTCAGAGAGCAGGTTGTCGGTGACGGAGAGCCCCGAAGGCACCCCGAAGCAGAAGTCCCCCTCCTGCACTGGAATTCCGGTGAAGGGCGCCCGAGAGACCATTCTTTTGTGCCTCTTTAGGGCGACGTCGGTAGGTTCAGCCTCCTCCTCCTCCCTCGCCCAGGCCGCCGGATCCCGCACATGCTTCAGCCCCTCCCGGCGCTCTTCGAGGACTCGGGGTGACGCATCTGAAGGCTTGCTCAGCGTGGTAGGCCTCACGACCGAGCTTAGACCAGGTCGGGATAATCTTCCGCCCCCGGTCTTCTTTCAGGCCTTCGCGGCTATGACAGCTAAGAACTTGGATCGGTCCATTTGCTCTGCAAAAAGGAGAATACACAAAAGAGAGTTAGTGACGCTAAAAAGGTCAAAGAAAATTTATCAAACTCTAAATAGATCGTCTACGGTCCTAACTTACCCAGAAAGCTCGCGGGGCTAAGCCCTGCCCAACTCAGAGCCTGCTCAGAAAGCAGGACGTCAGCTTGCTGGATCAGCTCCTACAAAGACACCACCCTTGCTTCGGGTGAGGATGACGGTTTCGCCCTTGGGAAGTCAGCCATGTGCCACTGTGTAAGCATAGGCCAATCCTCTCCCTTGAGTGGCCCGACGAATACGAACTTCTCTTTCTATTCATGGATGGAAGAAGGAACGACTATCACACCCAACCCGGCCATCCCGCCCATAGGTTTTTTAAAGGAAAAATACACCCAGCTCGGTTTATCCTTGCTGATGCCAGGGTAATTTTTATAACAGAGGAAGGAAACGAGGAGGGTCAAACTAAAAGGGATATTTTCAAGTTTCAACCGGACCAGAAACCCGAGGAGGATTCTCCACGAGTTCGGCGCTAGCTGGCCAGGGGCAAGATGGAAGCAACGAAGCACCCCACATACCTCGGTTGAGAAGCGCAAACGCATTCTGGCCCGGAATGCTTCTAAATACAGGACAATCTCCTTGCCTTGCACCTGGTCCACCCGCTCACCCTCTCTGGACAAACGAAGTGAATAGTTAGTATGGAATCGAGCCCGAATCTCGGTAAGCTCGTCTACATTCCTCAATACGGAGGGCGCATCACGGACGTTCCCGATCCACGCCTTAAAGGCCCTTGTCGCCGCCCGACGGAGAATGACACAGGTAGCCCTGGCTCTAGGGGGTGAGCCCGATACAGATGACGCAGCAATAGAACCCTCTCGGCTATCTAAAGCTCGAGGGGAGGAGGACCCGCTGGACTCGGCTCCAACAACTGGAGCCTCATCATCCGACTCTATCCTAAATACCTCTACAGACTCCTCAGATGAAGAAATCTAACCTGATTTAAGGGAATAGGCTCACCGAGGAAAAATCACGGGTGATCCGATCTAAAGGGAAGAGCGCCGGGCAATCTTCGACAACAAGAGTGAATTAGGGTAAAAGTGTTGGCTCTAGGATGGTCCCCTTCAATTTATACACTCTAAAGAAAGCATTCAACGGCCTTGATTGATTCCCGCCAAAACGAAACGTCGCACCCAACAATCGGCGGGGCTCCACGTGGCGATCGGCCATTGGGGGTCGTCTTTTCGACTGCAGGAGTCAGAAACAGCCTGTCACTTCCGCCAACCGACGTCCGACACGTGGCCCGTATCCCAACTGGCAATCCACCGAAATGGCGCCCCTCTTTAAAGCACGATCATTTCATTTGATCCGCTGAAGCCATCGGGGATACGCGTGAAGATTCAGACGCACGACAAGGCGACATGTGGGCCCAAAGATTGAAATGACGCAACAACCAAACGCCGTGCCGTTCCCAGGCGATCCGTATTATGATTCTTGGCGCCAAATTGAACAGAAAAAAACGAGCAGATCACCCTCGACCCGACCCTTGGATAGGTCGGAACGAGAGTGGGGGGCTAATGATGATGCTCACAAGTGGTATCTTTTCAAGATTGCGACATGTGGCGAATGACGTGTCCCGAAGGCTACGAAGGTGGAATAAATGAGTTGCAATATGAGGATTCCTCGGGACTTCGTCCCGAGGAATGTGTCTGACCTTCCAGGAGACCTCCCTGAATATATTCCACCTTCGCCTAGGCAAATGCCAACAACTAGTCTCCAAGCCCCTGACATGCTGAGCTTCCTCGTCTTCCCCGCTCGTCTCCGAGCCATCCGCCGAGCTAAGCCTCCCCAGCTCTCCTGATTAAATGAAAATGCAGATCCCTAGCGCTTCCGCAACGGCTCCATCTTTCTCACCTAAAGCGAGATGACCGCCGCCCCACGTCCCGCGTCCCACGCTGACGCATCCCCCCATTAATAAGTGTATCCCGTTATTAATGGAGGGATCTCATCATTAACGCAGGCGTAATATCATGGGCGTAACTGACGACAAAGATCTCGCACATGCTCGCTCCATGCGACCACTTTAAAAAACCCTCCCTTAGACGACTCAGGGAAGGCAATTTTGATCCCAATAAGCCACTACTCTGCTAATATTCATCAGCTCTAACTTGATCGTCGAAGGGTCCTACGGTGGTCGCCCATCCCGAGACTTACTTGCAGGTAGCTTGGCTTCCTCCTCAAACTCAACCCATTGAGATCCACACACTCTAGGAGACAAACTTCAACTCAAATTTTAACCGTTCAACAACGCTCGCTGCAGATCGACGGAAGACAGCATCTAAAGGAGATCATGCCCCTCCATCATTTACATTGGAATGCATATAATATAATCAGTTACATTGGAATGCATATAATATAATACGCATTATTAATCAAATGTACAATAGTTTAGGAATTATATTATTACTGAATTTGTTTAGTAGTAGGTATTATGAATAATATGGAACATGTAAGTTTTATGCAATGATGGTATGGTTATATGAATATATATTGAGCAGTTGTTAGTACGAAAGTTGTGTGTTTTAAATGCAAAAAAATGTATATATACATTGCTTAATATAGGATACCCACTACAAATATATGAAACCAAAACCATTAACTTGGATGTATAATGTAAAGGGCAAAAGCCCAATATTTTGGAATAATGAGTTAATAACATTAACTTGGATTATTCCAGTTTTGTCTTGCCAATTGTGGAAACTTTTAAAGAAACCCAGACATTTTCAGTTTTCTTTATAGTTTTCAAGCAAGGGATTTACAGTCCTGTCAATGAAAAGGTTTTTAACTTATAAGTTTTTACCTTAAGTAGATTTTCATATGTGTATTTAAAATGACATTGTCATATTAAAATAATATTAGAATGCAAGTAAACTTAAAATACAATACTTTATTATTCTTGTTAAAAATACTTGTTTTTTAACATGTTAATGTAGATAACGCACATGGTAACATCCTATCCCACACGCACACTTTTGAATCATATCACGATCACATGTTGTCATGTGTTTCTAAAATGAATCGATTTTCACTAAAATACCCTTGAGTTTAAATTATATCCTTTCCTTTACAATTGCACTTCTACAACTTTCGTTAGGGAAACCCTGTTGCAGATGGTGCGGAGTATCGCACATCTTGGGTTTAGCGGAGTAAGATGCAGAGCTCTTTACGGAGCACAGTCTTGAAAGGAATGAAAATCGAACTTAAAACAATTTCCGTTAAATTAAAATAAAATAAAAGATGATAAATTAAATTAATTGAGTTAATACCCATTATTTATAATTTATAATTAGTTTAAAAGAAAACAAGATTTCAAATTAGATTTTTTTAAAGAAAATATCCTTAACATTAAAAAGGTTAGGTTTTTAATAAAATACCCTAAAATTAGGTTTTTCACTAGAATACCCTAATTTGCCGAAGTATAATTTTTATCAAAACACCTCGATTTTTTAAATAATATTTTTCTGAAAAAACATTCTCGAAATTTTAAATTATAATATTTTTCATGAAACCTCTTGATAATATAATGGTTTATTTCGCATAAATATCTTACAATTTCTAAAACTGGTATTTATGAAGCAGATGGTTTAAGTAGCCTATTCTCTCTTGGGCCTTAGGGAACGAGAGAAAATCAGTGTTATCACTTGCCTAACTATTTAAACAAATCAATTTTTACCGCCTCAAGGTATAAAGTGATTTCAAAACATATTTTATAATCTGAATCATTTTTACTTTCATACTAGTCCTATATCATGAACCACATGCTTGAATCACTTTAAATAAACCTATTACATTCAAAGTTGACTTGAGCTGAAACTTGACTTGAACCTGAAACTTGACTTGAACCTGAAACTTGACTTTGTTAATAGACACTCGTGCTCATGCTGCAAACTTGCGGTCAAGGCGGAATGCAAAACAAAAATTTCAAGAACAAAGTACGGACTTCTATGACCTAGAATCGATTCCAAATACTAAACTAGCAAATTAGAAGAAATTAGACTACTCGGTTAGGTGTTAGATACTTTTGTAGCCGTGTCCTTCTTCTGAACCACTTCTTTAGCTCCTAGGTCCACCGTGAACGAGCTTGGGAGTCGGTCTTCCTTATCGAAGATGATCCACCTAAAAAAACCCTAACTTAGGTTCTAGCTTCACACTAAAAACTAAGTGAAACAACTAGTATACAAAACTTGTTAAGAATTGATCACTAGAGATGTAGTGATGGCTATCTCTAAGTTTCTCTCTCTTTTCCATATTCCTTTCTCAATTTCAAAACTCAAGAGAAGAGGAAGATATGCAAAGGATAAAGATCACTCAAAATGAGAAAGCATGGCTTCATAAAATAATATACTTCCTTTTCTTTCAGAATTTGTTAAGTGGAATTGTGACTCGCAATTCCACACAATTCTAAAAGAACCATGAAGAAAAGAGAGGAGAATAGAAGCCATGTCATTTGTACACACACACATATACATACACTAATACAAGTATATACTATAAATACATACACTCGTATTCGTATCAAAATATATACACCCGTATTCATATAAAATACGAATACCCGCATTCATATCAAGATACAAATACCCGTATTCATATCAAGACACAAATACCCGTATTCATGTAAATACTGTATTCGTATTAAAATACAAATACCAAAAGAGAGATACTAAAAGATATATATATATATATATATATATATATATATATATATATATATAATGCTAGCTCA
Organism: Agapanthus africanus; assembly: GCA_030015575.1. Lineage (NCBI taxonomy): Eukaryota > Viridiplantae > Streptophyta > Magnoliopsida > Asparagales > Amaryllidaceae > Agapanthus > Agapanthus africanus. The sequence continues at coordinate 870,038,234 of JASDDO010000024.1, read as the reverse complement.
CATTTCATCCAAATATGATAATCTGACTATCTTTCAAACCGGCTAGTATTAACAAAATGTCCGATTAAAAGTACGTGTACAAAACACGTATTAATCGAATTTATGTACGTATCAAAATACGTACACTATATCGTTTCTCGTGAGCTGCGAAACCCTCTATGTGAGATTCTAAAGACTCAACAATACGCTGGCGGTGGGTTTAACCACAAACACGTCAGCAGCACTAACTGTACGTAACGGCTATCCAGGTATTGAACGAAAAGAAGGTCGACAAGTAAACTCGTTTATATCCCTACTAAGTATGAAAGTGACACATACCGTATAGTCTAGTCTGTTCGTATAAGAGTATTGCATATCGGGTCTAGAAGGTGGATAAAATCAGACCCCTAATAATGCGATAAGTCATGTCGGTATGAAGCCCATCACCCATAGAGAAACTGCTGATCCAAATCAGTAAATCTCGCCCACCTTGGTCAAGGATTTCTGGTGATGTCCACTGGTGCTTTGCATGAAATCTACCTCCAATACCGGGAGAGACGAATCCTTGACGTTTCGCTCACTGCCTTCATGTAGTTCGGGACTGTACCAAACTAAATCCTATTTGCACAAATCCTTTGAGTAGTGGTAGGGTAGTAATCAAAGCACAGTGGAAATTCACACAAGACAAATGAGATCTCAGGTCGATAGACTAACATATACTCATGTCACCAAAGAACTGATAGCTGACAATAGGTATAATATCATCTAGCATGTTCCCGGCGAATCCGTCCAGTGTAATTCCTAACCCAATGAGCACCTGTATATAATATTTGGTGACTAACTAACACCAATGATTGTGAGACCGTCCATCACCTCTTGTCGGGGTCAAGAAACGTATACACTAGTCTACTCTAGAATATCGATGCTCGGTCTCGATATTTCCATGACTAGAGACATTTAAGGATTTGTTTATAGACTATCCGGTCTCACTTGTATGATCACCATCATAACCCTGGTAGTCAAGCAAGAATTCTATGGGCTCTATCAATATGTAATAGTGTTCCGTAATTCCACATAATGCATGTAGATGATGATAAAGTCAAACCAGATAACATACTATCATCTCGAGTAAGACTATTCTACCCGTATAGGTCCTCCCCCAATCATCATAATCGCCTGCTTGCGATTATAATAATTGCCTTGAGGGCACTATACCAAACAATTTCCCACTTGCACTTAAGGCTAATTATTGTGGGATCGCATACTCACAGCCTGTGTGTTGCTGAACACTCAACTTCTCTACTAATCAGTTTCATAAATCATACTTGCGAAACATCCGCGTTTAATAAATAGCTTCAGTGAGTGGATCCGCTCCAATGTTTCTATCTTTATCTCTTTATATCTCAACTTCGAGGAGAACGACTATCTTCCAAAATTAGCGATACATGTCTTAGAACTTGTTTGGATATCTGATAGGACCAAGTTCATAAATGAACTCTAAATCCAACAAAATTCTTAGACTGTATCTTTCATTGAATTTAATCAGTATCATGTGCCTTGCCTATCTTAGTATCCGTTTGGATCACTGTCCAACATACTGCCCCTCAAAAAAGGGTAAACTTTAACTCTGATAGCCACTCTGTCATCCAGATCACCTTGGAAGCCTGAAATGATAACCGCCTCCTGAAGGAGGCTGTCGTTACCATATACCAAGAACATTCTCTCATGTTCATAACTGCTTCCCAATATTTCTCCAGGATCGGATTAATATCTGCTTATTGTAGCTAGTGCAAAAGTAATATCTGGTGTGGTAATTGACATCTCATGATTGACTCAATTACCTAAGCAAGTGATATTTCAATCATGCAAATCTCTCTCCTCATCAGTTCAGAAGACATCTCTTTAGAGAGAGTGACTCCATCACCTGCAGGTATACCACCACGCTAGAAATCATCCATTCTAAAACACTTCAAAATAGTGTCAAAATACTTGAATTGGGATACTTCCTAAATCTAGATCTAAAACTATAGATCTAGTCATCAGAATATCTGATATTTTATCCAGATTCATTGTGAAGAAACATCTGTGGCAACCATGGTTTAACCGATCGTAATATAGGAACAACACTTCCTATTAGGAGTATGTCATCCAAGAACCAGGACAGTACTCCCTACTCAACCTTCTTACCAGGTCTATATGTCATTCTTGATAAAGTCAAACACTATGACTATCACATCAAGAATAAATGACCCATCTCCGCCCTCCTTACTTTAGTCTATAAATAGACATAAGTATCTTGGCCACCACGCTTCTGCCGCTCCCACCGACTACAACAACCCACTGGCAGAATCATTTACAAATGCACTTCTAAATTCAATTTAGAATGATGTTATATTCATCCACCTTCCAGATCTTATAGTCAAGGACAGCAGCATTGGCAAGCAGGGGTCATCATTGAGACGTTGCATACCTCCCTGTCACCGTCTACGAGAAAACCAAAGTACCTCTCGGGTTGCTGAGATTACTCACTAAATCTGCGGAGTGGCTAATGGATCGTCAAATCCAATTGGATCCTTAGGTTCTACTAAATATTCAGTAACCGTTTTTGGTTCTGGAATCACTTCTAATTCTACCATACTCCCACTAATGTTTTCTGAAAAGAATTCATTTTACTAAAAAGTTGGCGAGTCAAGAGCAATTTAACTATTGATCCTGCAAATGGTAAAATGTTAACTCTCGTCAAAGCCCGGGATAAACCACAAACTACCATTACTGAAACGTGCCTTAAGTTTATCCAGATTCTGGTTTTAAGCATAAGCCAGACAACTCCATATACCTTAATATCGTTAAGATATGAATCCATTATATATATCTAATATCTAATATAGAAACAAATGTACTAATTTAATTGGAAGCAGATTCAAAAATTATGCAGCTGTTTCCAGTGCATATCGACTAAATGGAAGAAGGTCATGCAACATTACTCATCAAGGAGCACACACACGGATGAGTAACCTGAGAGAGAAACAAGTTATCAAATATATTACTTACGACGGAATACCTAGCATAAACATCTATATCTTTGATCACCTCGACGAATCTGAATACTTCTAATATATGGTTCTCTACTTTATTCTTATACCTATAACTTCTCAAAATTTGGACCTTGTATTTAAACGAAATGCGTGTCGCAAACCAGAAAAGTCATAAGTAAACGGAATATAGTACGAGTACCAACCTCTTGTCCAAATGGACATCGGACAACATACAATATTTTATATAATTCCTCTGAATTTAATAACTCAAACCTTGTGTGTCGTGAGTTTAAAACTATATTATGGTTAAGAAGAATTACATCGTTATTGAATCCACCTTACCTAATTATCAACTGATAAAGGTAAATGTTATAAACATAATTTCAAAAAGTTATATCTCACTTTATAAAATAAATGTACAGATATATCAGTTTGAAATTGATGCATAACAATGGATATTCAAAACCAAATGTTTGTCGTTAGGCAAAACCCAGGCGATTTCCTCAAAATTTACCAATTGCAAAGAATTCAGATATTGAGAATCTAATCATCCAATTCCCAATATTCTACTCCCACTCAGCATCTGTAACGCTATGCAGATGTTAGAATCAAGTCCGGTAATTACATACTCTGGAGTCAGAATATAATTAGGAAAGCAATATTCAATTAACACCACACAGTAAAACTGAAACATGAAAATGTTTCATTGCCCTTACTCCAATCTTTTTATATGTCTTTACTCCTTACCTTCTGTACACCATACTTAGGCTAATTGATTTTCTTCTTTCCCCACCTTTCGACATCAGCCTAAGATTTGAAAGAAGACTATCCAATAAGCATAATAGATGTACTCTCCTAATACTAGGAGCCCTCGCAATCTGAGAGAAGTTAAAAAAAAAAAGACAACCGAATAATTCTATTCAATTTTCCTTGAACCGGAATCCATCCTCGAACTGAAATAAATTTCTGCGAGTTCGTATGTAACTATACGAGATGGTTTTATCCATTCTATATGGATCTTCGTAGTGCTAAAGAATATTCTGAAGAAAGCAAAGGGTAAAACAGGAGTGACATAGATATATATGATTTTGTCGTGAATCGTGACAATCCAGAGCCGGATGGTAAAAAGGTCGGTCAACTAGGTGTTGAGTTATAGTTTAAGGCGGGTCATGGTCGCTGCTAAAGGGAAAGAGAAAAGAAATACTCAGCGTACACTCTATCAAAATTAGATTGGTTAATCACTTTATCTAATCAGGATGGCTCCCACTGTTTTCTCGAATTATCCTTCAAACCGTAAAAGGAGAACTAGTCGGGATCATTTACACCTTACAAGTTCGTTAACCGTTTAGCCATTCCAGTGTTGGTACTCCGAGGAAGGCTCCCCATGCTTTCACACGGACTTAATTAAATAACCCCGTTTCAGCAAAGGTGTAATCTCGTTAACACTTTCTAGACACCTAATAGATTAGATAATTGTGAAGTGAAAATCTCCCGAGAAGTAATACCTACCCATCAGTAGGAATCGAGGCCCAACTATCATCACATGATAAATTTGACGGAAGCCAACCAAAATTATTACACTTCAGAAGGTATGTGCATACTTGGTAAGTTTTTCTTATATTTGAAACTCCCATTATGATTTTTTCCCTAATCGGCTTATGACCTTGACGGATGCTAACAAATCATAAATCGCAAGTCAAGTTCTACCCATCATTATCCTGATTAATTTAGACCCACCCATACTCGCCCTTGACAGATGCCAACAAGGTTGTACGACTATCCTAGATTAATGTATCTTTATACTGCAGAAAAGTAGCTCAAAGCTATCGTACACTATGCCTTGACGGATGCCAACAAACATAGCACGAATACTAAGCGCTACTCGTCCAAAATGACAGAGGGCTACGGCTGGTTTTTGGTGAAAAACTTTTAACGTAATGAACTTGATATCGTTGAAAGAACTCGAGTGGTGTTGAAAAGGAGTGGTTTAGGCTATGCTTTTAAAACAAGTGGTTTTGAAGAAAATCGGATAGTTTTAAAACTTGGTTCTGACAACATCATTTATATTGTTTTCCTTGCATTAATCAAACTTAATGCGCTCCCATCAATTAAGTTCATATACATCATAGAAACAACCAAAATAAAATGTACCTATATGCCAACCGCATTCGCCACAGGGTTCGGAAACTTCACCGTAAGGTTACTTAACTTACGGAAGTGCATAGATAGGGCTAACACGGACACAAAACATATACAACACACATATATCATCACAGGAAGGTAATAAACATCACAGGCATGCGATAATCAAAATGGAAAAGTGAATTAACTATGAGCCCCATGTTTTGTTTGAGCCGCAAATGAAAACCATTGTTCTCTGGTCATGTGAATAGCTCGAACATCACCTGAACCAAGACTCCTACGAGCGTGGTAAGCTACCCGTCAATTCTAGAAGTGAGACAACCATCACTCAATATCATGAGTGGGCCATCCGGCACTTCATGCAATCCTGTAACTTGAGCACTCCACTGTGGGTCAATCCTAAACCCCTACAAGTGCGGCGAATAGTCCGCCAATTCTGGAGCGAGACGGTTCGAACTCATCACCATGAGACAACCACCTAACGCACTCTAGAACCCGGCTACTCGAGCACTTCTCTATGGGTTATCCTAATATAAGAATGAATGAATATATAATGGTATCATCGACCTCAACTCTGTTGTGTTCCAATAAAACAATATACATCAAGCAGTAACGATGGACACAATCCGGCCGCTCATCTCAAATAAACAAATATATAATAATCAACGATGAAAGCTATCCACAACCATTATCCAGCTAAACCATCACAAGATATAAATCAAGCACAACACAAGAAAGTATATGCAACCCCATCTAATCGATCTATATCAATTAGACGACGTTTAAAACATAAATACAAACACAAAGATATAAGCGATGCAAAAGTTTTGATTTTAAAATTTTTCGTGTTGCCCGAATGCAAAGATAACAGTGAATGAAATCTGTTCCAAAACAAACATAACTAAAAACCAAGTTTTCATAAGAATAAGCCCCGGGAAAAAATCAGGGACCAGAGGCAAAAAGCGAATAGACCAAGTCAGGGAAAAATCCATTTTAGGCGGTTTTCCTGTTGAGATAGGTCCCCATGTTCTTCCTAAGTTTTCATATCTCATAACAAGACCTCTGCACTTGTTTAAAAAAAATTCAGAGATAAAAAAAATCGAACAGAAACTTGGTTTTCGTGGTTTTGAAAAAAGAAAATTTTTAGTTTCGAAAAGTAAATATCGTCTAATACTAGTTTAAGTGTTGGGTGGCTCTGATACCTATTAGTAGACGCTCATACTCATGCCGCAAACTTGCGGCCAAGACGGAATGCAAAATGAAAATTTCAAGAACAAAGCATGAACTTCTACAACCTAGAATCGAATCCAAATACTAAACAAGCAAACTAGGAGTTAGACTAATCGATTAGGTGTTAGCTACCTTTGTAATCGTGTCCTTCTTCTTCTTAACCACATATTTAGCTCCTAAGTGCACCGGGAACGAGCTTGGGAGTCGGTCTTCCATGTCGAAAATGATCCACCCGAAAGAACCCTAGCCTAGGTTCTAGCTTCACACTAAAAACTAACTGAAGCAACAAGTGGACAAAACTTGCTAAAAATTGATCACTAGGGATGTAGTTGTGGTTGTCTTTAAATTTTTCTCTCTTTTTCTTTTTCCTTTCTCAATTTAAAAACTCAAGAGAAGAGAAAGAAGAAGCTAAGGATGAAGATCACTCAAAATGAGCAAGCATGGCTTCATAAAACTATGTACTTCCCCTTTTCTTTTTCCTTTTCTTTTAGAATTTGTTAAGTGGAATTGTGGCTTACAAGTGTGAGTCAAAATTCGACACAATTCTGAAAGAACCGTGAAGAAAAAGAGGAGAATAAAAGCCATGTCATGTGTACACACACACACATATATATAAATATATATACATACAATAATACAAGTATATGCTACAAATAGATACACCTGTATTTATATCAAAATACATACACCCCTATTCGTATAAAATACGAATACCCGTATTTGTATTAAGATACAAATACCCATATTTATATCAAGACACAAATGCCCGTATTTATACAAATACCTGTATTCATGTTAAAATAAATATACCAAAAGAGAGATACTAAAAGATATATATAATACTAGCTCACATTTCATCCAAATGTGATAATCTGGCTATCTTTCAAATCGGCTAGTATTAACAAAATGTCCGATTAAAAATACGTGTACAAAAACACGTATTTAATCGAACATCAGTATGTATCAAAATACGTACACTATATCGTTCCGCCTGAGTTGGAAAACCCTCTGTGTGGAACTCTAAAAACTCGACAATACGCTGATGATGGGTTTAACCACAAGCACGGCAGTGGCACTAACTGTATGTAATGGCTATCCATGTATTGAATGAAAGGAAGGTCAATAAGAAAATTCGTCTATATTCCTACTGAGCCTGAAAGTGACACATACCGTACAGTCTGATTAGTTCGTCTAAGAGTATCGCATATCGAGTCTACAGGATGGATAAAGTTAGACCCTTATTAACGCGATAAGTTATGTCGGTGTGAAGCCCATCACCCAAAGAGAAACTAATGATCCAAATCAGTAAATCTCGACCACCTTGGCCAAGGATTTCTGGTGATGGCCACCCGTGCACTGCACGACATCTACCCCCAATACAGGGAGAGACGAATCTCTGATGATCCGCTCACTGCCTCCATGTGGCTCGGAACTGTATCCAACTAAAACCTATTTGGACGACTCTTTTGAGTCGTGATAGGGAAGTAATCAAAGCACAGTGGGAACTCACATGAGAAAAATGACGATCTCAGGTCGACAGACTAAACTGTACTCATGTCACCAGAGAACTGCTACCTGACAATAGGTATAATACTATCCAGCATGTTCCCGGCTAGTCCGTCCAGTGTAACCCATAATCTAATGAGCACATGTATACAATCTTTGGTGACAAACTAACACCAATGGTTGTGAGACTGGCTATCGCTCATTGTCGGAGTCAAGAAACGTATACACCGGTCTACTCTAGAATATCGATGCCCAGTCTCGATATTCCCACGACTAGTGACATTTAAGAATTTTCTTATAGACTACCCAGCCTCACTTGTATGATCATCATCATAACCCTGATAGTCAAGTAAGAATCCTATAGGCTCTATCAACATGTAATAGTGATCCGTAATACCACATAATGCATGTACGTGATGATAAAGTCAAACCAGATAGCATACTATCATCTCGATTAAGACTGTTCTACCCATATAGGTCCTCCCTCAATCATCTCGTCTGCCTACGATTACGATAATTGCCATGAAGGTACTATAGCCAACAGACTTGACCCGGACCATGTATATGACTTGGCTTGACACTTGTACTCGACTTGAACTTGCTTTGGACTCTTTTCGTAGTCATAGATTTCAGGTAAGACTTGTAAACTCAATCTATAAATTAACATACGCGGGGATAAAAGGTAGTTTGGTAAAGAATGTATGTCGTGGCACGAGAGTTAACTAAAGTTCACCTAATTTGAATATCATGTGCCGTCGTCCCGTGGGTTTGACGAGGCCTTGTACTTTTATGTGTTGTGGAATATCGTGTGACGTTGTCCCATGGGTTTGACAAGGCTTTGTACTTTTATATGTTGTGGGTTCCTGGGTTTGACGGACCACTCTCATATACACGCATACATTTCTTATCAAACTACAAACAAAGACGTTAGACTAAAATAACCATGCTTATATATAGACATACTTAAATCTAATTGATACCTTTACTTGACTGCTATTACAATAGAATTCATATTCGGTTTACATGAATATCCTTTATCACTTTTCCATTCATATCATTTTTAGGGACTTACCGAGTGCTAGTACGCTAACAGCATCCACCATGTTTCTTTCTTTCCTTTGAATGTTCGTCAGGTGACTTAGGAACTGAGGAGATCGAACCGAATTAGGAGGATTACGCTCAACTTACACTACAGACCAACTACTAGTTTTCTTTCCGCACTTTACTTTTCCAGTACGCCTCATGTTTAATGCTCTTTGTATTGTACTTTAATATCTTGTGATCAGTTGTAAACTTTTTGAATGTAAATATATCAATATTAGATTTTATTCCACTTGTTCATTCTTGTCATTTTATGTTGCTTATTTACGCTTAGCGTATTTGTTTCGGAAAAAGTCCTTCTCGGAATAAATACGTTACGAGCATCGGCATGTGCCGTTACTCTCTTTTAGGAAGCGAGGCGTGACCCTATGCATGTTTGCTATTTTCTTTTGTTCTTTAGTTTTCATGTTTAACCATTTTCCATTTCCTTATATTTATTTTGTTATTATGATTGAGTAGCGTCCTTGGCTATGGTAAAGGTAAGGAATGATGATGAATGGAAAAGCCTTCCTTCATTCTCTTTTGATTATTTATTGTGCTTAAACTAGTGCAAACTATAACATTGAAGGTATTCGATGAAATGTTGGATAGGGTGTGTGGCTTGTATAGTAGGTTTAACCTTCTCATAGCATATGCCTTATACTTGCAAAGTCTAGCACCTTATAATGGTATGGTTTGACACAATCCTAATGTTAAGCTTGCTAGGTATTTTGATATGATATGTAGCTTGAAAGGTGGTGACGTCTCTGACGAGCATACCTTTTATACTTGCATTTACACACCTAACAAGTTTGAAGTTAAGCCACTTTAAAGAAGCGTTCGTTTCATTCCTGTGTTGTGATTTCATGTATCTTAATGGTGTAGTCTTTGTGATCCGCTTTGATATGCCATGCTTCATAATCGGTTATAACAAGAGATGAAACACTCATGATCAAGAGAGAGAATCATGATCATTTCCATGATTCATTCATCCAAACCGAAGCCTAGGACATTTACCTTTTCTTTATTTTCATATTTTTAAAACATGTGACAAACAGCCTTCCGATATTCTTTTCATGAACTCACCTTAACAATACTTAATCTCCGTTTGTCCGTGGATTGATCCGTACTTGTCAACTCACTACAGAGAAGTTGTGCAATTGCAGTTATTCATATTTTAAAACAAGACTTAGCTCGCTTGCACCGTATTTCTAACTTAACGCATTCTTTTGACTAAAATCATGCACGAGTTAATTCCTAACAGCAACTAATTTCCAAGGACTCGAATTAGGTCTCCTTCTGGTTTTTTGGTAAATCAACAAAAATATATCCAAGATTTTGTAACTCTTGCTCGCCTTTCAAATGCCCATTCATGTGAAACTCTTATAGAGCTTAACATTAAATATTCCAAGGATTCTGGTAATCACATCAGCAATTCATTTCTTTGTCGAAAGCTAGTGGGTTCTTTGCTCTATCCATGCATAACACGATCTCATATCTCCTTTGCAGTTCACATTGTTAGTCAATTTATGCATGATCTGAGATATCTTCATATGGCTGCTATACTCTGCATCATTCGTTATCTATGCGGTTATCCAACTACATGACTCTTCTTTCCTTTTACAAATTCTACACCTCTCATAGCTTATACCGATGCTGATTGGGCAAGTTGTCCAAGTACTTGTCGATCCACGACCGGTTGGTGTATGTTCCTGGGTAAATCTCTTGTCTCGTGGAAATGTAAAAAAACAAGACCGTGTTTCTAAATCTTCTACGGAAGCTGATGGAGGTCCTTTTCGGGTCTCCGTCAGATGTTGTCTTCCGCTGATCTCTTGGTGGACTTAGGTGGCTACCTTCCATTGCGTGTGGGTCTCAATGGGTTTTGGTGGAAGAGGTGATATGAGGAGTTCAGTGCCGAGTACCTGCAAATAAGTCTCGGGGTGGTTTGGTACCACCAAAGACCCTCCGACGATCAAGTTAGTGATGAGATCCGAGCAGAGTAACGGCTTAAAGAGTGAAAAAAATGGCTTCCTTGACCCCTCTGGGATGGGGGTTTATATAGCGGCGGCAGCACGCAGCGGTAGGCGCGAGAGTCTCGCCGGCCGTTATGCTCCCGACGTCACGCCCGCGTGAAGAGCGGATCACCTATAATGGGGATCGTGATGGCGTGGAACGTGGGACATTGCTGGTGGAGAATCTGCGCGTGACGAGATTTGCAAAGCGGTGGTTACGCCTGCGAGTAGTGGAGCTGGTCGGAGGGTCGAGGAAGACGGCCTCGGCGGGAGTTCGGGGACGAGCTAGAAGGCCGAGGAGTCTTGGTCTTGTGGCGGCTCGAGGCGAGCTGGGGGGTCGAGGAGGCCAACTTGCAGGGAGCCCCGAGGAGGGCCAGCTTGTGCTTGCAGGTCGGGTGTAGGGTGGCCTGGTCGGCCCCGTGGGCCCTTTCCCTTGAGCTTTGGGCACGTCATCTGCCACGTGTCTTGATCCAGGAGATTTCCAATATTGAGCATCATCATTAGCCCCCCACTCTTGTCCCGACCAGCCAGCGGGTCGGGTCAGGAGTGGACTGCCGGGCCACCCGAGGTGAGCTCCTTCCTAGGGTTTTGTCCGGGCGAGTCCTCGAGCCGTTGGTTGTCTTTTTTCGCTAGCAAATCAAGGCGAGATCTCCGCATTTAAAGAAGGTGCGCCGGTTCGTGCACTCTACAACTGAAGCGACGGTCCACGTGTCGCTCGTCGACTGGCTGACGCGACGTATGCAGGCCTGCGGCGTCTGATGGGACGCGACCCAGCGCGGAACTAACACGTGGAGCGATCGGGGCCGCTAGGCGCGAAGAGCCGTTTCGGCGGGAGACGACGGACGCCGTTGGATGAGGCCGTGTGCACCAATAAACAGGGGTGGGGCCCGCCTCAGGGCCCCCAATCTTTCATTTTCCTCCTTCCTTGAGGCGTTGTTGCTCGGCGTTCTCCTTTCTTTCGAATACATAGATCGCTCTCACTTTTCGGGTTGCTCACGCCAGAAGAGGCTGCTGGCGCGGCCGAGCCCTCGGGAGGGCCGTCTGCTTCGTCGACGGCATCCGGGGGTTTCTGCGGCAGGGGCCAGGGACGCTCACAGTTACCCGAGCTCCCGACGGAGGACAGAGGGAAGGGTAAGGGCAGGCCCTCTCTCAAGAGGAAAAGGACGGTCTCTCGCGCGTCGTCGTCGAGGGCCCCTGAGGGAATTTCCGTACAAGAGGGAGGGCGCCATCTTCACGGTTCCGTCTGGACTTTCTGTCGCTGCTGGCCTGCTCGCCGGGATGGAGAAGTCGGCTGAGGGAAAGCTTCCACATGGCGCCCTAATGGATCAATTGGAGGCCATGGCTCAGGGGGCGGTCCAGGTACGAACCCCTTTGCGTGTATTCCTCTTGGTATACCTTACCCTGGCTCGGGGGCCTCCTGGTTTCTCATCGGCTTTCTGTCCGGTCCTTCAACATTGTGCCCTCGCCGCTCGTATGGAGGCCGAGGGGGCGTTCCACGCCCCGAGGCTAGTGGATGCGTTCCTTTCAGAGGTCGAGGTTTTACGACGTGATCTGCGCTCGCAGAGGGCAAGGGCCGACGTCTCGGAGGGCCGGACGGAGGCTGCAGAACTTGCCAATTCGGCAAATCGGGGTGTCCTTCATCTCCTGAACATTGGGCCGGAAGAGGGCCCTGATTCAGGAGGACTCGGCTTCGGAAGAGGAGATCGTCTCTCCCTCGGAGCCGCTCAAGAGGGGCTCTCGGAAACCTTCCCGGGGCCGATCCTCGCCGACCGTGGTGGTGGAAGGGGGTCTGCGATTTGCGGTGCCGTCTGGGCTGTCCATGGCGGACAGCCTCCTGCATGAGATAAAGACCTCGGCAGGGGGCAGAGTCCCAGGTGGACCTTCAAGGCTCAACTGGCGTCCATCGCCCAGGAGTCCGTGTAGGTAAGTTTCTTGGTTCATTGTGATATTCAGTGCCCCCTTCGTCTTTCTGATGATCTTTTGTGTCTCCCAGGTCTTCGAGCATGTGCCCCTCGCCCTACGCATAGAAGCCGAGGTGGTAGCCCCGGCGTTGGAGGCTGCGGGTCAGCTCACCTCGCTGCAAGAAAGCTCCAGGCGGGAGCTAGAGGCGATGTCAGCGAGGGTTGCCGCCTTGGAAGGCGAGGTGGAGGCCAGAAAACGGGACATCGCCAGGCACTGCGAGGCCGCCGTTATCGCCGAGGGTAAGCTCGGGGACGCTCAGGTGCTCGCCGGCAACCTGAAGAGGACAATGAAGACCCTCCAAAAGGAGCTGGGGATGGCGGCCGAGGCGGCCAAGTCGGCTGAATCGAGGGCGGTGGATAGCTACAAGAAGTCGAAATACTTCTATGACGACTTGGCCGTGGCCACGACCCGCATTTGGCACGACGCCCTCGATGCCGTCAAATTCCGGATGCCGGAGTTCGATGACGCAGAGCTCCAGGCCGAGTTCCCTCTCGTGGGCGCCGACGAGCAAGGGAAGGGGTTCCCGGCAAGGAGGTGGCCGAGGACCCGGCACACCACGTGGTGGAGGTCGAGGACCTCGAGGTCTTACCTGGCCCCGAGGTGTAGAGCCCCGTTCTTCTCTTTTTACTTTGTTTTCTTGAATTTTGTAAGGCTGGGGAGCCAAGAAAAAATACCCTTTGTAAAAACTTTTGCCTTTGGTAGTAATAAAGCTTAAGTTTTTCTTCGTCTCCATAGAATTGTGTCGCGCTCTACCATCTATTTGTGAAGAATTCTCGTAAGATATCTTTGCTTGTACCGTTGTGCTTTTATGTCAGGTTGGCCGTCCGTCTGGCGATCGTCCGTCGAGTTGACTTCAATCATTGGCCGATGAGCGTGCTGTCGAGGAGGTGTTTCCCTGGGCCCCGGAGTCGAGGGGAGATCGTCTAGACGGGGATATACTTGACGCCCCTCACAGGGGTTTGTATCCTCCGTGGGCCGGCGAGCATTTCTGATTCCGAGTATCGACCCGCATCCGGGGGTGACTGAGCAGGGAAGCTTCCCAGTCGCCTTGTTTCCCTAATCAGAGAAAAGCTCTATTCAAATTCCAAGATTGGAAATGAAGCGACGCTTCTGCTTCCCCCAATCAGAGCAAAGCTCTGTTCAAATTCCAAGGCTGGAAATGAAGCGACGCTTCTGCTTCCCCCAATCAGAGCAAAATTCTGTTTAGAAATTTGAAAGTCAAAAATTGAAGCAACGCTTCAAATCCTGCGCTCTGCGCTGCGCGCCACGTGTCTGACACTGGCGCGCTGGCGCAGTTGCGCTGCTCGCCACATGTCTGACACTGGCGCGCTGGCGCAGTTGCGCTGCGCTCTGCATGTCGAGCGCGAGTGCGCTAACGCAAGGCGCGCTGCGCGTCACGTGTCAAAACACGAATGCGCTAGCGCTAGCGCAATGGCGCTGCGCACCCCAAATTAGAGCAAAGCTCTGTTTCCAAGATTGGAAAGCGAAGCAACGCTTCATGATTATGCAGCGCATAAATATCTTACAAAGGAATAATAAATAATTAAAAACAAGAGAACACTTAACAGATAATAAAATACTAAATTAAAACATCTTTTTATTATTGTTGTTGTTATTACATTTAAAAAAGATCACCAAATATGGGATCAGAAGGACAGGGGTTCACAAAGCTAAAGAGAAGATTATCCAGCTCCCTCTCCATCTTCTCCACTATATTGAAACGGTGATCCTCCCGAGGGGTAGCAATCCAACGGTCGACGCCGCACTCCTCAGAGAAAGTGGTGATGAAAACCCGACGAGCCCGTATCTGGCTCAGCAAGTGGATGGAGCAATCCCTCAGGGCTTGAGTAATTAAGTGCGCCTCCAAGAAGCACTCGATCTTGTCTTCGGCAGTATCCAGCATTACCGAGGACATCTCTGATGGAGGAGGGGGAAGATCGGCGAGCACAGACGCAAGGATCATCCGAAGCCAAATAGAGTGTGGAGGAAGAGGGGACCCCACAAGTCAAAAGATCGTGCAGCGCAGCGTGCTCATAAATTGAAAGTGCAGTGCGCTAACAAACTAGCGCTTAGCGCTAAGTGACACGTGTCACCCTCATGTGCTCTAGCGCAATGCGCTCTTTAATTGGCGCAAAGCACCTGATGCGCCACGTGGCGTGCTGTCAGAATATCGCTTTGTTCCTGATAAATGCTATGCATTTAATACCAAGACAAAATGACAGAGCCCAATACTCAGCATTATTAAAAAGGGCCGAGCCCAAGTAAAGGCTTAATAGCCAGAACAAAACTAAAATGTTAAAACATTTTAATTGGACTTAGCCCAATTCTGGCCATAAGTCCTCAATTTATTTTGAAATGAGCACATCTGCTCTTTCAACCAAATCATCCCGGTTCAAGGGTACATCTCTTCACTCCTTTGATATTTTTCGTTGTAATTCCTCAACGTCTTCAAAGAGGTGACGGATTCCGACGACCACACATTTTACGGACTGTGGAGTCCTTAAATCCATGGACTAGATGTCCTTAATCTTGACCGTGATGTCTTAAAACTAACGTCGGACTGTGGAGTCCTTAAATCCACAGACTATGATAGCCTTAACCTCGACCGTGATGTCTTAAAACTAATATCGGACTGTCGAGTCCTTAAATCCACGGACTATGATGTCCTAAACCTTGACCGTGATGTCTTAAAACTAACAACGGATTGTGGAGTCCTCAAATCCATGGACTATGATGTCCTTAACCTCGACCGTGATGTCTTAAAACTAATATCGGACTGTGGAGTCCTTAAATCCACGGACTATGATGTCCTTAACCTCGACCGTGATGTCTTAAAACTAACACCGGACTGTGAGGTCCTTAAAATCATGGACTATGATGTCCTTAACCTTGACCGCAATGTCTTAAAACTAACAATGGACCGTAATGTCCTTAAACTAATTATCGACCGCAATGTCACTAAACTAAACAATAGAGTCCAATTGCTCTCTTGTCGGATCTAAACGATCCCGTTAAGTTGATCTTAGTCTAAAATTAGACTAACGTGTTCTTAACAAATGTTTAAGTTGATCTTAGACTCAAATAAGGCTAACGTATCCTTAAACACAATCCCCCCAAACCCAAATCTAAGAAAGATACGGATTTGGACTAGTCCACGCCCTACGGGCGACAGCATAACTTAGTCTCCGTATACAATCTACGGGAAACCAAACACAAAATAAACACCCACGACACGAAGTGACCATATAGAGAAGGAGAAAGTTTTTACTGTGATGCGGTAGCGTAATTAACTGCAGGGGTTTGCGCCTGCAGGGAAGAGCGTCCCCACAATCAAAAACCCCTCAAGCGAGGGGCAATCTGACGAAGTCTGCTACATCGGCCGCATCCGTTTAAACCTTCGATACATGGTGCCATAAATCAACTTGGCAACTTCGGAGAGGTGGACGGATAGCACCAATTAGCATCTGCCCCGAATTTCAGGCAAGACGGACCTGCGAGGTCGCGTCTCTGTGTTCGGCGGGGAACAGATTCTGGCACGCCCGGTGGGACCTTTTCCTCTTTCCACTCCACACTTCGTGTGTCGTGCTCGCGAACGAATCACGGTTTGCCAATGGTTGCCTTTAGATTTCAATGTACTAAGATTTGCCGTTTTGCTCGGTGCAGAAAGCAATGGATCAATGGTGTTCACCTGCTCAAAATGTTCCACATGCAACTGCAACCTACGCTCCGCCTCACCTGGAGGTGTAGCTTACGGGTCCTAAGCGGTTTCCTTATTAACGATGCCAGTGGAACAGGTCACCTGAGCCACCACAGGACTGTTTTTCGGGACCATGCTCTCGCCGGCGAGCTTCACAGTTCCTATGCCCACACCGGAAGCTCCCAAGAAGTCGGTCTTCGATCGGCTTGCTACTACCATGGCCCCTCTCAATGGGTCGTCCAACTTCAACTCCTCGTTCTTCACCAGGCTGAGCTTGAACTCCGATGGGCCTGCTAAGAAGCCCATGATACCCGAAGTGGCCATCCCAAAGAAGATAGCCATCCCTGCTCCTGAAGTCGTCAAGGCGGCTTCTCCTGCCAGAGGGTCAGTCTTTACAAGACTAAATGCTCCCACTCCCGCTCCCGCTCAGAAGTTTGTTTTTGACCGGTTGGACACGGCTTCTCAACGGACATCAGTCTTCAAGAGGCTGACGCCAGCAACAACCCCTCACCTGAATAGGGGGAAAGGCAAAGCCTTCCCCATCACTAAACCAACTCCATCAGCTCGACATGCTCGACGTCACCACTGGCGCCGGGTAAGGAAGGCCAGGGGCAACTCCCCCTCTGGGCTAACTCCACCAGCCCAGACAGCGGAAATTAATGCTGCTGTTCCAACCGGGAACAGTTTTAAGCTGCTGAATAAGGTGCGTAGGAATTCTCCTAACGCCGTAATGAAAAGATCTCCTCCTCCGGTGGAGAATGTTGCAAAAACAAAGCCAGAACAGTCCCCTCAGCGGCTGTCCTCCAAGATCTACAAAGTCTGGCATCAAGTCCAAGACTCGGTGATTGATCCAAATTCTCCCGCCAACAGAAGAGGGTAAAGGTTCAACAAGATGGAAGCCATTCTGCCAAGCCACGAAAAGCTATCTGGGTGGTCACCGTGACGGCCCCCTCAACTTCGACCGCTCATAAGAAAAGAAGGCCGGAGAAGATCCCCGTGCCTGCGACAAATGTCAAAGGCACTGAGCCCAAATGCCCTAAGTTTGGGGGTATGGTGGTGCATACCGTCTACATGGCATCCGGGAAGGAAGATAGCCGCGCTTCTATGGGCCACCGACCACTCACCCGATCCATCATAAGAGATAAGGAACAGCAACAGCAGAAGCTTCAAGAGATGCTGACTGCCATGGCCACACTCACCGGGCCAAAAAAAGCCCGGAGGCGTCATCGGAACAACGTCGCGAACACGAGACTGATGTTGAATTCCTTCGGAGAATGTTCGAAAAGAAGGACAAGGAGGCTGCGGAACAAGCGACCAATATAAAGCAAATAGCTCTTCTGTTCCAGGACATGGTGGGTATGATGATCCAGCAGGATCCTCCCGCTGAAGATCCTCCGATTATCCTCGAAGATGACAGAGGAGAAACATCGAATCCTCTACCGGCTCTGTCAACAGCCAAAGAGGAAACAATCTCTAAAGCTGCCCTAGATGACTATATTGCTCAGCAAATAAGAGTTCACCAGGAAAATGAGGCAGCCGGCCAAGTTATCAAAACAAGGGGACCGTATCCAGGCTGGTATGATCAGATAAAGTACCCGTCGGGCTACACGATCCCGAAATTCCATGTCTACAAGGGGACAGGCAATCCCCACCAGCATGTCGCCCAATTCAGAGCTCTGTGCGGCAACACCGGGGGCGTTGATAAGCTTTTGCTCCACCAATTCGTCGGCAGCTTATCAGAGACGGCGTTTGAATGGTACTCCGAACTTCCAAACGATTCCGTCAAAACTTTCGCAGAAATGGAGTTATTGTTCACCCAGCGATTCGCGAGCGCAAGTGAACGTACCCCAATAAAAGCATTGATCAATGCGTGAGTGAAGCCGGGCAAAACTTGGGTTCAATATGCAATCCGATGGCGAAATCTGTGGTCGAAGTGCGAACAGCGCATCGAAGAAGCACCAGCGGTGGGCATGTTCGTGGGCACCCTAGACCCTCATGCAACTATTTCACAGTTCATGATGTTTTTTAAACCGACCACGTTCCAGGTTTTTATCGATAAGCTTTCTCAGATGGATCAAATGGGTCACAGACCGTCTCCCCCGAAGCCAGAACCGCGGAACGACAAGGGTAAAGGGAAGGCGACCTTCGTTGCGAACACCTAACAGCAGCCTAATGCCCCAAAGCTAGCGGATCAACTGGAGGAGAGACGGCGCTATTTCAATGAGAAAATGAAGCGTCCTTACTCATTCCCACGGGATAAAACGAAGAGGCTGTTCGAGCTAGCGGTGCGCAGCAAGTTTATCAACTTGCCAAATCCAAGGCGACCACCGCAACCCAGCTAAGTGAATAATCCCAATTATTGCCCTTACCACCGAACGGTAAGCCATCCAATCGAAGATTGCTTCGTCTTTAAGGGATGGATCGAGGATCAGAACCTACAAGGCAAGTTTGCGCTGTCTGAAAAGTGGAAAGTAAACCCACCACAACCGCACACTCCTAAGAAGACGGACACACCGGGGGCAACGTGCTCTTTTGTTGAAGAAGCTCCATAGGAGGTGGCTCTTTCGGCCAAAACTAAAAGGATGCTGAATGATCTCCAGACATGCCCGACGATCAGGTGGAGGAACCCGCTAGAACCCCAGATCATCGAAGGAGTGCTGAAGCCACGCCCAACTCTAAAGATTGGTGGTGATAGCCAAAGTGCTCACACCCAGCCGTCGAAATCTTCGAAAAAGAAGAAGAGATTCAAAAAGCTCGTGAAGCCTGGCGACAAGCGCACGGACCTGCAAAAACAGATCGACACGCTGGAGGAGTATAATCAGAAGGCGCGGACTCCCATCACGCTCCAAGAGTTCCTCAGCCACGTCCTTGAAGACGGAGATGATGGAGAAGACTCATCAGATGAATCTGAGGATTACATATCAAGTTGCCATGTGATCTCTTACTCATCTACAGACGATGAAGAAGCCCTTTACACCAAGAGACTGGGGGCAAAGCCTGAACTGGAACTTCAGGGGCCATCAGACGAAATGATCGACGAATTCCTAAATGAAATTCATCTGAAAAGTAAAGCCGATCGGGAGCGTGAGATGGCCATATTTGAAAGAGCCAAACGCCAACGACTAGACGAAAGAGCCGAGACACTCCCGCCGAATCAAGGAACATCCGTTGCGGATAAAAACAAGTTCAAGACGAGAAAAAGGTTTACTAAAGCCATATCAATGGGAATGAAGCTACCACCCTCCGAAAAAAATACTCCTGGTGAAGCAGAAACACATCCTAGCTACTGCTTATATCATCGAAAGATTTCGCACCCTACCAAAGAGTGCGACGCTTTTAAAAGATAGTGGCAGGGATATGTTGCTCATCGGCAACATTTTAAGCGGATGAAACGCAAAACTCGTCGGGAGCAGAGAAGTGTTACCGAGGAGCATAAAAGAACTACCGGTAACTGTCGCATGGTCAACACCGGGGGATCGCAGATTCTCACCTTCGGGAGCGACTCTAACGAAGAGATGGCTCTTGGCCCTCTATTTAAAGAATCCACCTTGGGGAAGGAGGAGGAACCGAAGGCCTGCGAAAATATTCAGCTGCGCAATCGCACACTTCCAGAAAAGAATCTCGGACCCACAAGTTGAAAAGATAAGGGAAAAGAAAAGGTCTCTGAGGATATCGCTCTGGATGACCAAGTCATGAAAGAACTGACCGCCAAGGACCCACCAAAGAAAAGTAAGGTGGACTATAACGTTCTGGCGCACTTGAGGAAGTTACCCTCGCAGCTCTGTATTCTCGACACCCTTCTACTATCCAAAGAAGCGAAAGATTTATTGATCAAGGCGCTACAAGAGCCGGAGCGATTCCAAGCTTCCCTCACCGAAGAAAAGATGAAGGACGAGCTAGAGGAAGTACACACAGCCGATATCACGTTCGGCGATGAAGACCTCCTCCTTGGGACGAGCGAGCACAACCGTCCCCTCTATGTCTCGGGATACTGCCACGATATAAAGATAGGCAAAATCCTGGTCGACAATGGGTCTTCTGTTAATCTCCTCAACATGCGAGTGTTGAAGGAAATCTGCATGAGCGTCCAGCACCTCGCTCGTGATAAAATCACTATCTCCGATTTTGACTCCCAGTCATCGCGGACTCTCGGGTCTGTGATACTAACGTTACGATTCAGGCTGCTTGTCACGGATATTAAATTCCATGTCATTGACGCCAAGACATGCTATAATGCTTTGCTCGGCAGGCCTTGGTTACACGAGTACAACATCATCCCTTCTGTACAACATCAGTATATGAAGTATTTCAAGGATGGTCTCGAGTATACTGTAACAGGAGAGCTAAACCCATTCTCCTTGAACGAAGTCCGGAAATATGAAGATGCAAAGTACTTCTTACCAGAATTTAAGGACACAGAAAGATGTCACAAACCGGAGAACAAAGCTATCACCACCATTCATATCTTCGGGAGTGATACTGAGGAAGAGGAAGAGATAGTTTATTCAGATCCTCCCCAGTACAACAAGTCGGGACCGTCCGCTCCTATGTTGATCTTTGGCGGTGACTCGGAAGATGAGGTCCATGCTATATTCTCCGCTCGGCCACCAATACAAGCATTCGCTGGTGATAATCAGAGTTTGCGAATTACCATGATTCCGCGGGAGCACTACAAAGATCTCAACGCACTCGAAGCTTATAGCGTGCAAGAGCTACAAACATTTTACGTCCCTCCCAGGAAAAAAAGTGAACAGGCAATCCTATTCTACCGATCCACGGAAACCAAAGTGGAGAAAGAAATCTGGCATGGCGTAGATTCTACACTTGACAGGCTCCAGCCCATCCGTCTGCCTAGATATTATACAGAAGGCTTGAAAAGTCTATTGAAGCGCCAAGGGATACCCTTCAAACAGACCACTTGGAAAGCTAAGCTCTATGACAGGATCTGGAACGTTCCCGGAACTCAGCGCAAGTTGCCTAACGGGAGAATGGAAGCGATCGGGCTTGGATATGTTCGATCTAAGAAATGGGAGCTACTCCGTGACTGCTATGTCGTACATGACTTTGATGAAGAAGGAGATGCTCAATGGGAGAATGCTAACCCTGAACCGAAAGAGCCCTCGACGTGAAAATGCCCAGTCCGTCGTTCGAAAAACAAATGGACAAGCTTATAAGGGAAGCAGGTCAGAAGGTTCGAGACGACCATAATCTCGAAATGGCCATCTATGAAAAAGACAGGACGCAACGCCTTCTTCAACAGGCCGCGGAAGATGAAAATGCCCCTCCCTGTCAACCTGTTGTACAAAAGACCCGACGCAGAGGCAGAAACAAGTCAAAGAGCGAAAAAGGCGTTCAACAACGACAAAGCAGGACCAAGAAGTCACGCGATCGGGAATCGAGCGGTCCGGATTTTTCCCTTATGAAGAAGATAAGTCGAGCATACTCTTTTTCTCAAGACAAGACAAAGAAGATACTGTTAGTTGTATGTATGCCCTAGAGGCCAGTATTGTACAGATGATGTATATTATATTGGATGCTTGGACATATATAGAGATGACTTTCTTGCTCGATATGATAGTATGCTATCTGGTTGCACTTTATCTTAACATGTATACTAGTCTCTTTAAACTGTCCAATAGTTACATGTTGATAAAGCCCTTAGGATGCGTACTTGACTACCTGGACTATGATGCAGATCATACTAGTGGGGACATGGTAGTCCATAAGTACATCCTTCAAGGTCCCTAGTCGTGGGTGTATCGAGACGGGGCATCGATATACCAGTGTAGACTAGCGTATATGCTTCTCGACCCATGAGATGGGCGATGGATGATCCCATATCCATTGGTGTTTGACATCAGAGGTGGTATACGGGTGCTCAGTGGAGACTGGGTACACTGGACGGACTCGCCGAGAACTCTCAGATGGTATTATACCTCACGTCAGATGGCAGTTCTCAGGTGACACTTGTACAGGTTAGTCTGTAGACCCGAGATCGTCATAGAGTCTTGTGTAATTCCCACTGTGCTTTGATCTCCACCTTACCACGTCCATGAAGGCGTGCAAAACGGTGGTCTTTGGGTACAGTCCCGAGTCATATGGAGGCAATGAGCGATAGGAGGGGTTTCGTCTCTCCCGGTATTGGGGGTTGATGTTGCACTGTGCTCGATTGGCCGTAACAGGGAAGTCCCTGGCCAGGGCTGATCAGAGATTTGCTGGTAAGTGTTACCAGTAGTTTCTCGACCCGTTATGAGCCTCATATCGGCACGACTTATCGGTTATTGGGGTCTGACGTTTACCACCCCTAGACTTGATATGCGACATATCAGACGAACAGACCGGACTGTACGGTAAGTGTTACTGGTTGGATTCACAGGAGTGTGAGCGGGCTAGCTCGTCGATCTTCTGATCGCTCAATACCCGGGTGGCCGTTACGTTTAGCAGACCGCTTGCGGCTTGTGGGTGCTTGATATGATCATCATCTGCTACCGGCGTATTGACGAGTCTTTAGAGTCCTACACAGGGGTTTCCTGGCTCAAGCGAAACGAAATAGGAGCGTATATGAGATATGTGCGGGACCGAGAATAATGCGAGTATGTGATACCGTATTTCATTCTCGCGATGAATGTTTCGATTGGTTGTATGCGATATAACCTAGTTATCGAATCGTTGATTCGATAAATCGATACATTGTATACTAGTCGGTTATGTGCGACATGACCAGATCGTTAAATCAAGTGTTGATTTAATGATTTAATGTATAATTATATATTTGATATATTACTTTGCATTAACTAGTATTGGTTCACTTTAGAATGGATTTTCTCACTTGATGTGCAAGTTGTATATGTGATATACTTTTGTGCATATGTTCGTATCATGTTTGATGATGCTTGCTCATTTGGTTAAGTGTAAAGAATTAAACCTTGGTTAAGTAAATGGTTAGGGTTTTTATTTATTCATTCATTTATCTTTTTAATTTGGATTAAAAAGAAATTGCAAAAGAACACAAAATGGTTGCTATCATTCTTGAAGCTTGTTGAAGCTTCATGAAGCTTTGACCAAAGTGACCATTTTGTCTTCATGCTTAACCCTAACCATTCATCTAACCTTAGTCAATTCTCTACACCTAACTATGGTTCATATTATGATAAGTATTCATTTCTTTTGCATTTTTTAAAGGGGAATACTCATTATATTCTATCTTGAGCTTCTTCTTCTTCTTCAAGAAAAAGCTTGCCATCATCAATGGCTTCTTGAGTAAAAGTGTGAGAAATCCAATTCTAAAGTGAACCCACCTCCTATTTCTTCACCCTCTACCTCTTGCCAAGTAGTATAGGGTGTTTTCTTCACAAGTTTCACAACTTGGTGAAGTTGGAGCTTGATCTTGTGTAACCTCGACGTAGATCATTTTCGGCATCGTAGCCGACGACTGTTCCGCTCATTTCTCCGATGAAGCCGATGCGAGAGTCCGGGATTCGAGATGGACAGCGAGGGTACAACTACGTGGAGCTAAGGAAGTGGATAACCGGATCTACAAAGGTTGTAGTTTCCTACTTTTAGTTAAGATGTTAACTAGTTTCCTTTTTCGCCTAAAATTCTAGTTAACGATCCATATTAGAGTTTCTCGGCACTTGTAAAATTTGAAATTGGCATGGTTGATGCCTTGTGATACCTCTTGAGAGTGCCTAGGAACCCTACAGATACTTGATCTTGCCATAAGACATCAAATGCTTACACTCCCGGAGTCCAAGCACCCTGAGCAAGCTAACAAGGTCTCTTATCCAGACTATTGCTCTTATCACCGAGAAATAGGACACCTTCTCGAAGACTGCTTCACCTTCAAGAAATGGGTCGAAGATCAATATCAGCTTGGCAAATTTGCTCTATCCAGGAGTTGGAGGGTAACACCTCCGCAGAAGCATGAACCCAAATCCATGAGAATAGAACCAGATCCACACCGGTCTTGGAAGCGATCTCGTACCTGTCATATGATAACACTATCAAAGAAAGAGCCTAAGAATATGGATGACCTCCCCTGGTGCTTCGAAAACAATGATGATGAGGTGATCTCAGAGTTTCCACCAGCACCAAAAGAGCTGGAAGACGGAATACACTCCACTGCAGATAACCTCAAGAAAGTTGATTTGGGGACAACAAATGACCCGCGACCGACATTCGTCAGTAAGCTGCTATCTGAAGAAAGGGTGGCTGCGCTAAAAGACACGCTTATGCAGCATAAAGATTGCTTCGCATGGAACTGTTCCGAAATGCCAGGATTAGATCCAGAGATTGCTGTGCACAAATTGGCAATATCCTCGGACGTCAAGCCAATCAAACAAGCACTGAGAAGAATGCGGCTCGAGCTTGAGATGAGCATTAACGCCGAGGTCAAGAAGCTGATCGACTCTGGCTTCATCCAAGAAGTTCAGTATCCTGACTGGATCGCCAACATCGTCCCAGTAATGAAGAAGAATGGGACAGTGCGCATATGTGTGGACTTTCGGGATCTCAATAAAGCCTGCCCGAAGGATGACTTCCCGGTACCGGTTACCAAGCTAATGATCGACAACACATCCACTCATGAAGTTTTCTCCTTCATGGACGGCTCATCAGGATATAATCAGATAAAGATGCATCCCGAAAACCAGAAGCACACCGCTTTCCGGACCCCTTTGGGTATATTCTGCTACAAGGTGATGCCCTTCGGTCTAAAGAATGCCGGTGCCACCTATCAGAGGGCCATGACGAGGATCTTCGATGACCTCATACATGAAATCGTCGAATGTTATATCGACGACCTCGTGGTTAAAAGCAAATCATACGAGGAGCATCTCGAACATCTGAAGATCGTATTTCAACGCCTTTGGCAATACAACTTGAAGATGAACCCTCTCAAATGCGCGTTCGGAGTCTCCTCGGGCAAATTCCTAGGATTCATTGTCCGACACCGAGGTATCGAGATAGATCCGTCAAAGATCAAAGCAATTATGGAGATGCCCTCACCAAGGACTCTCAAACAATTGCGGTCTCTCCAAGGGAAACTCGCGTATATCCGGCGATTTATAGCCAATCTCTCTGGCAAGTACCGTCCTTATAGCCACCTGATGAAGAAGGGAACCCCCTTCGTCTGGGATCACAAATGCCAAGACGCACTGGACGAAATCAAGCAATACCTGCAGAATCCGCCGGTGTTAGCCGCTTCGGTCAAGGGAAAGCCCCTTATTCTGTATACAACCACCCTTGAAGGTTCCTTAGGCGCATTATGGGCACAAGAGAACGACCAAGGGAAAGAAAGTGCTCTCTATTAATTGAGTCGAGTTCTCCTGGGGGCAGAAAGTAATTATTCTCCCATCGAAAAACACTGCCTGGCATTGATCTTCGCGATAACGAAGCTCAGGCACTATGCGTTGGAGCATGAAGTCCGTCTCATATCGAAGGTGGACCCTCTCAAATATTTGATGTCAAAGGCCATATTGACAGGACGGCTCGCTAAATGGGCCTTGCTCCTGATGGAATTCTCAATACCCTATCAGCCTCTTAAGGCAGTGAAAGGCCAGGCTATCGCCGACTTCCTCGCTGAGCATCCGATACCGGCCGATTCCCCTTTGAATTGCGAACTGCCAGATGAACATGCGTTTGATGCGATCGACGGTGGTGATACCCGATGGGAACTTTATTTTGATGGAGCGTCTTCCATGAAGAAGCGCAAACAATGCACCCCTATAGTCAAGTCGGGAGTAGGCCTCATCTTCGTAACTCTACAAGGAGGGATAATGCGTTTTGCTTTCTCCTTAACAGAGCCGAGGACAAACAATGAAGACGAGTATGAAGTTTTGATAGCAGGTCTCGAGATCGCTATTGACATGGGAATTGAAAACCTCCTCATATACAGAGACTCCCAACTGGTCGTCAGTCAAGTAAACGGCGACTATCAAATGTGCAAACCAGAGCTGGTAAAGTACGGCGAGAGGGTACAGCAACTGCTGACCCAAATACCTTCCTACATTTTGGAAAGCATACTGCGTGCAGAAAATATCAAAGCGGATGCACTAGCTAATCTCGCTAAAGAACTGGCCGACGAGAACCTCGATGACGTGAGAATCGTGGTACAAAGCCGTCGGGTTCTTAGACTGGTGGAAATATCTCCGGAGTCGTCCGAAGAAAAAGGAGCGACTGAGCAAATGGCTATGCAAATAAAAGACCAGGAAAAAGCTGAGGATTGGAGAGAAGTCTTTATAGACTACTTCAAATCCCGTCGAACGCCTGAAGATGCGTCCTCAAAACATCAGCTCATGAAGCGAGCCCTATCTTTCGCCTTCATCAATGATACTCTGTACAAGAGGTCATTTGATTCTCTGTAGTTGAGATGTCTGGGACCTAAAGAAGCAAAAAGAGTCGTCCAAGAAGTTCACGACGGACTCTGCGGTTCTCATCAAGCCGGGCCGAAGATGAAGCTGAAGATTAAACGGATGGGTTATTATTGGCCCACGATGATCTAGGACTGCCTCGAGTATGCGAAGCAATGCCACTCATGCCAGATCCATGGGGACTTCATCCACCAGCATCCAAACCCACTACATCCGACGGTGGCTAGCTAGCCGTTCGAAATGTGGGGAACTAACAAAATCGGCCCCATCGAATCGGCATCGTCCAGAGGACATCGTTTCATTTTGGCGACAACTGATTACTTCTCCAAGTGGGCAGAAGCAGTTCCGCTGAGGGAAGTAAAGACGGAGAATATCCTCCACTTCTTCAAGACGCATGTTATTTATCGGTTTGGAACTCCGCGGCGGATTATCTCCGATAACGGGCCAGCCTACAGAAACTACAAGATTAGCCGCTTCGCACAACAGCACAACATAAACTGGAGATACTCCTCAGTTTATAATCCCCAAGCCAACGGTCTAGCTGAAGCTTTTAATAAGACCCTGACAAAGATCGTGAAGAAGACGGTGTCCCGAAATAAAAAAGACTGGCACGAGAGACTGCAAGAAGCTCTCTAGGCATATCGAACTACGTTCAAGACGGCCACGAACACAATGCCGTACGCGTTGGTATTCGGTACAGAAACGGTACTCCCCCTCGAGATAGAGTTACCCTCTCTACGAGTGGCAGTTCATTACGAGCTAAAGGACGAGGAGAACGCTCACATTCGGCTTGAGGAACTCGATGCCCTTGATGAAACCCGGCTCCTGGCGCAGCAAAATCTGGAAGCTTATAAAGCAAAGATGACGCGCTCATATGAAAGATTGACCAGGCCGAGAACATTCCGCCAAGGCAAACTCGTACTAGTGGTCAAAAGACCTATGATCCCCAATCGCGCCAAGCGGCGAAAATTCGAGCCGAACTATAAAGGCCCGTACATCATACACAAGGTCTACCAGGGTGGAGCCTATCTGCTCATGGACATGCATAGTGAAAGACCTTTCAGGCCAATAAACGGTCGCTTCCTGAAGAAGTACTACGCTTGACGAGTCACGGCCTAGGTCAATGATAGATGACGACGACTATGTCCGCTAGCTATCTTCCTAAGCCCAAACTCTATAAGTAGTAACCGGATGACTTTACAGCGGACCGAAACGTCCTTAAACTAACAGCGGATCGAAACGTCCTTAAACTAACAGCGGACCGAAACGTCCTTAAACTAGCAACGGACCACTATGTCCTAAAACTAGTTGTTGACCGAGATGTCGAGAAACTACGGCGGATTGCAGCATCCTAAAGCTAAAAAAAAGTATATAAAAAAAAAAAGAAAACGGTATGTCCATAAGCAAAATAGGCACGGATGAAAACCCGAAAGGGCTCCGTGAGTAAAAACAGCAGGGCTACCGGCGAGTCTTGTGAAAACCCGAAAGGGCGCAATCTCGTTAGAAAAAAAAAAGAATAAAAAAAAGAGAAAATGGTATTTCCATAAGCAAAATGGGCATGGATGAAAACCCGAAAGGGCTCCGTGAGTAAAAACAGCAGGGCTACCGGCGAGTGTTTGTGAAAACCCGAAAGGACGCAACCTCGTTAAAAGATACTTACAGGGTCCTCTCGACCTTGTGAGGAGAAACCACCTGCGTGAGATCCTTACGACTCACAAGGGAGCAACACACTTATGAATCCTCACGATTCCTAAGGAGTAATTACACTTGCGAGATCCTCACGACTCGTAAGGAGAATCCTCTTATGAGACCCTCACGGCTCATAAGATTTGAAAGTCATAAGCTAAAGAGACCTGAACCTGTTCTTAAGCAACCCCCACAACCTCCGATACTGCCCTACAAGCGGTGCAACACTGACCCTTGTATACAATCCA
The DNA here is from genome assembly GCA_030015575.1 of Agapanthus africanus. NCBI lineage: Eukaryota > Viridiplantae > Streptophyta > Magnoliopsida > Asparagales > Amaryllidaceae > Agapanthus > Agapanthus africanus. The sequence goes on along the minus strand of JASDDO010000024.1, from coordinate 870,009,287 downwards.
CGGGCGCGAATAAACATTTCCCTAACAAAGTCACATCCGTGACTAGGGATATGTTCGCACGGTGAACAACCCTTGTGAGTCCTCTTGACTTATAATGAGAAAACTCTCTTGTAAGATCCTTACGAATTACAGGAGAACATGCACTTAGGAATCCTTACGATTCCTAAGGAGAAAACACACCTACGAGATCCTCACGGCTCGCAGGGAGAAATACCTTTATGAGACCCTTACGGCTCATGAAGTCAAAAGCCTTAGTCGACAGGATCCTAACCCTGTTCGCTAAGCCACCTTTGTTCGATATCGACAGAGGCAAATGATGATCTGCTCCTGGCAATATCCCAGTTGTAGCGGTGCTGATGCCGAAATCTAATCCCAAGCTTGCAGCAAAAAGCCAGCAAGCCACGCATGCATATAAAATAGCCGAAATGATGAGGCAACTTGCAACAAAATCAGCAAGTAAAAATGTATACATGCGAAATAGCTGTTCATATCAGATTTTTGCATTTTTATACCGCCCAATTTTTATCACATTGTATAACGGTAGGTACTCTTGAGCCGTGTTTGCTAATCAATTGCAGGATACAGTTTCTCGGCTCTAAACGGTGAAATTCATGGAAAAACACGACAAAATCCGGGTTCCTGCCATTCACAGATAAAACACGGGTCTCTGCTCTTTATCCGTCTGTTACCACACACCAGTTTAAGAGACAAAATGGCAAATCGATGTCGTTTTCATGCACAAGGCTCAATGGCAGCACAAGATCCAAGAAATCTACACGGAGCTCGAGGAAATCATGACAAAAAGATCCACATCAAATCACCTTTTGCTCAACAGAAATTCTGAAAAATTCATGAAGAAAATCTGAGAAAAGATATATACCAGACTCATGGGCACAGCAAACCAGAGAACCATACAAAAATTGGACACCTAACTCCACTAAAGGGCCGCGGATCCGCGGCATAAGCAGGCTTAGGCCGCGGTTCCGCGGCCGTATGGCGGCGGCAAGTGTCCAAATTTTGTGGGCAGATTGGTCATTTCACTTTAGTTCTGAATGTTGCCCTAGGTTTTTATTTTCCAGCCTATAAATAGCCCAGAACCTTGTGAAGCCAAGGGTGCATAATCTTGTATTTTTCTAGGTTTAGAATACTTGTTTCTTCTTCCTCTTCTCATCTCTTCTCCATTGAAAAACTTGTAGTGAGCTTTTGTGAGTGAAGAATGATGAATAAAGAAGTTCATTTTATTATTATACTTGTCTTGCTCTTATGTTAATTGCTTGTAATTTTTATTTGTTAACTTAGTTGTTATTTCTTGTTGTTTCTTTCTTTTCTCTTTTCCTTTATCATTAAAACAACCATGATGCTTACGCTTGATCCTTACCAAGGTGAGGTCATAAATAGCTAGTTGTCATCTTCTAATCTCTTCCTTTCTATCTTCCTCTTTTGTTTTGTTTTCTTTTCATTATGATGTGTGAGTAGTTTCCATACTTGTTAGGGTAGGATAAAGAAAGTTTGAGAGAAGGAAATCTCTCTCACTCTTTCCTTGCCCAACATCTTAAATCAACTCCCGTTAATTGAACCACAATCCGCTCCCTACGGCACCCTATCCTACATGATAGCGGTGATTCCGTAGTGAGACCGGTTGTAGTTGAATTAACCGGAGGTTATGGCTAAGAGCCAAGAACGGATGGACAAGCACCAAAAGGAAGAACTTAAGCGTTGGAAAGCCTAGCTTATACTCGCAAGTTCCTTCCTAGTCGTGCTAATCCCCGTTGTTGCCGATTACCGTAACACCGATATTAAGAGTGGCAACGAAAGAAGTGAGCGACTCCTAACTCAAACTAACCTAATCCTAACCCTAACAAGCTCTCTTTACATATCATTTTAACACTTAGTTAATCACAAACAAATCTGGAAAACTGGACTTAACTCGTTAAAGCACATAGAAAAAGATTCCCATCTCCCTGCGGACGACCCGTACTCAACCGGCTAGCTACAAGCGAAACCGTTTTGATTGCGATAATTAACTAAACTGGAACACACAGAATGACTACCAATCAAATGGCGCCGTTGCCGGGGAGACGGTAGTTTATTTCTTTGTGTAATTTCGGGTTAACTTGTGAATATAAATATAATCAAAACAAAAAAAAATATACTTTGTAAAGAAAAATCATCTTGTTATTTTTTATTAGTTTTTGTGCAAGTGTGCAGGATAATACGGAGTTCGAGTTCAGTGCCAAAGACGTGGGAAGATAGACCCACATTTCGCGGCTACACTGCGACGGATCAAAACGAAGCAAACGGTCTACTATAAAAATCTGGAGCAAATACATTAGGCAAGTCAAAATTCAGCACATCCAGACAAGCAGAGAACACCCAGACGAGCCCACACCAGAAAACTGAAGGCCCAAGCCCATCATACCGCCGCGGAACCGCGGCATAAGGAGGCTTAGGCCGCGGAACCGCGGCCGTTTGGTGCCTTCGGGCTGCCAAAATCGCTGTAAGTGTTTCTCGCCTCTCTTCCACTCCTCTGGACTCCAATAAACTGTGTTTTCTACAGCATTCTTTACGTAAATTCTCTTCCCCCTTCCAATAAACTGTTCTTGTGCAGGATTCTTTGCGCCGCGCTAAAAATAAAAATTGTTTGCAGTTGATTTGTTACCGCTTTGCATTCATTAATACGGACTTAAGGGGCTTGAAACTAATTCAGATTGGGTGGGGATTTTATCACCCTTCCCATGACCCCAGAAATCACAAAAAGCATATGCATTGACCATTGTTAAATTAAAAAAATACTAGACTCGGCCCTAAGGATTTCGCGCTCAATAGGACAGAGGACTAATTACAGGCATCGGCCGTTTATCCTATCCTGACTTTGCGGTGTCTAGGCAAGTGTGACGAAAGCAAGTGGTTATTTAATTAAGGAACTTCGCGAAAGCGTTGGACAACCTCCCACTTACCTGGTACTTATCTGGCCGCAATTGGCGGAGAAGAGGCGGTTTGAGGTCCTGTTTCTAGTTCTTTGGAACAGTTAGGAGCTGTCTAGCTGACCTAGGTGACCCTAGATCTAGGTGTGATTGTGCATATCTTGTTTATGATTGCTTAAAGCCGTAAATCCGTACATATTTCTGTAAAGCTCTTTCTAAATAAAAAAAAAGGAAAAAATCAAAAACTTTTATAAAAACTTGCCCTTTGTCGCCAAAATCCATTTTTCACCTACCACCCATCGCCTTTCTCCATTGACGTTTTCTTACCCTCACCTTCTCCGCTTTGACTATACCAAACTCGTTTAGTGTATGTCCGCTTGGACTCGGGACACTAGCGCCCGCCTAGTCCGCGTTACGTTAGTCGCTACCGACTACGCGATCGACTCAGACGTCGAAACTCCGTCCACTCCTCTTTCACCTTTACCTTTGCCGGCCAACTCCGACGTTGACCGAAATTCTGTTCATACATCTTCACCTTCACCATCACCAACCTCTTCTTCCGCGATGTCAGGATTTAATCCGAACATCTCTTTGACTACCCCTGGATTGGCTCCACCTCCTACGAAGACCAATAACCCACCACCACCGCCTGTTGTAGCACCGCAGCGAATCGCGCTCCAGGATTGTTTCTACCCCACCCGTTCTGCACTTCCCACCTGCCTTTCTCTTCCACTGGCCAATGGGGATAATTTTGAAATTAAGCCCCACTTCATCAACATGCTTCCACGATTTCACAGACTTGAATCTGAAGATGCCTATATCTTCATCAATAAATTTCAAAACGTTTGTGCCATGATGAAAACCACCCAGCTGTCGGACGATGCTATACGTCTACGGGTCATTCCGTTCACTTTATGCGATCTTGCTGAAAAATGGCTGTATAGCACCGCTTCCCACTCCATAACCAGTTGGGACGAGTTTGTTAAAGCGCTTCTCAAAAAGTTCTATCCGAATCATAAAACCGTAAGGATTCGCAATGAAATCAACCAATTCTCTCAGCTTCCTTCTGAACCCTTCTGGAAGTGCTTTGACCGGTACAAAGACCTTCTTGTTCAGTGTCCTCACCACGGTATAGAGAAATGGCAACTTTGCCAAACCTTATACGAGGGCCTGAACCTAGCAACGAAGCAGTTGTTGGAAACCATCTGTCAGGGTCACTTCCTATCGAAATCTGACGAGGAAGCGTGGCAATTCTTTGACGACCTTGCGGAGCAAACGCTACAATGGGAGAGCACCAGAACGACTTCTTCTTCTTCTACCTCTACTTCTACCGGTCAGTCTAGGGTAGGAATTCACCAACTTGATATCTCTATTGCGATGAAAGCTGAAATGGCTGCAATAACGAGAAAGCTTGAAGCGATAGAGAGCAAATTCTCTTCTCCTGCTCCTACCCCTGTTCTTCCCCTTCGTACCATCTGCGCTTGTTGTTCCGATCCTTCTCACTTGACCGAAGAGTGTCCTTACAATCCACCATCGCAAGGACAGGATCAGGTTAATGCTGCATTCCAGCAAAGACCGAGGAATGATCCATACTCTTCCACCTACAATCCCGGTTGGAGGAACCACCCCAATTTCGCCTGGAATCAGAATCAGAATCAATTCCAAGGCAACAATTTCCAAAGGGCCCCTCCGCCGCAACAACAAGCGCAACAACAAACTCAACAGCAGTTTCAGCAACCCTTCCAACCCCAACCTTTTCAAAATCAGACTAACAACTTTGCACCCAACAATTCTTTTCCACCAAACAACTTTGTTCCGTCAAACAACGATAAGGTTTCCTCGCTCGAACGAAGTCTGGAGGCGTTCGTTAAACAATCGACACAATCCACCGCCAACATCCAGTCTTCCATTCAGTCCTTAGTGCAACACACTGCCGCTCACGGGCAAAGCATCAAGACCATCGAGGCCCAGATTGCACAGCTGAATGCGGCGTTAAGCGAGCGAGAGAAGGAGAAGCTCCCGTCCCAGCCACTCCCAAATCCCGGTCACCCACAGAATGTACATGTTGCTCTTGAACAACAGAACCATAATGTGAGTGCCGTGACCACATTGAGATCGGGAAGGATACTGCAAAACGACATTGGCACACGGATCAATGATGACACCCCGGCCGCTGCTTCTTCTTCTTCTTCTTCTTCTTCTTCTTCTTCTTCGTCTTCATCTTCTGAGCCTATTCTCCGTTCTTCACAAGGCACTCCTTCCTCTTCTTCTGCTCTGAATGGACCCACTTCTCACTCCACGAAAACACCTGTTCTGGGATCCGTTCTAACTCCACAATCTCCTCCTCCAACATTAGACTCAACCAATTTTAAAAATATTCCATTTCCAAACCGGTTGAGGTCTAATAAACAAAATCCCCAGATGGAGAAGATTCTGGAGTTATTTAAGCAAGTTAACATTAACATTCCTCTTTTAGATGCTGTCCAACAAGTCCCATCCTATGCGAAAATCTTAAAGGACTTGTGCACGAAAAAGAGAAAGTCTCAGGTACCCAAGAAAGTTTTCTTGGCTAGTGCTGTGAGTGATGTCCTTACCCAATCTTTACCACAAAAACGGAAGGACCCTGGTTGTCCTACGATTTCTATTACCATTGGGGATAAGAACATCAACCGCGCACTATTAGATCTTGGTGCCAGTGTTATCCTGCTTCCGTACTCAGTATACGAGCAATTAGGCGTAGGAGAGCTGAAACCCACACACTGCACTCTCCAAATTGCCGACCGATCGATCACCCATCCTAGGGGTGAGCTAGAGGATGTGTTAATCAAAGTCGGGGACTTCATATTCCCCGTTGACTTCATTGTATTAGACACACATCCTGTAGCTAACCCCCGAAATCAAATTCTGGTGATACTCGGTCGCCCATTCCTTGCAACCTCAAATGCTGTGATCAATTGTCGTAATGGTTCGATGAACCTCTCTTTTGGAAACATGACAATTGAACTCAACATTTTTAGGTTGGGGAATCAGCCCTCCGAACCTAATGCTCATATACTGGACGTCTGCTCGATCCAGGAGATCACCCCTGAAGAGTGTGAATTCGAGGAGTTTCTGTTCGATCATGCTAATCTTAACGCCACTAGTGCGTTCCTCCTCGAACCTGCTGCTGTTTCTGCGCTCGACAACGACTACGAGTGTTTCACATTCTTGAACGATCTTAGCCGCTCGCATCCCGAGTTTGAATCCTTCGAATTTCCGGATGAGTTACCTGAACCATCCGACTCGGTCGCTTACACTCGTTTTGAACCTTTGCTGGAGTCCTTTGAGTTCGAGACCTCTGCACCAATCTTGCCTTCAATCATTTCACCTCTGACGCTCGAACTCAAGCCTTTGCCGTCTCACTTTAAGTACGCTTTCTTAGGTGAGAACGAGACCCTCCCTGTCATCATCTCGGCTTCTCTAGCTCCAGAGCAAGAGAAGGCCCTTCTCGCGGTCTTGCACAGCAACAGGCAAGCTTTTGGCTGGTCCATAGCGGACATCAAGAGGATTAGTCCCCTGATCGTTGAACATCACATTCATCTGATGGATGATGCCAAACCAGTCCGGGATCCACAAAGACGTCTCAATCCAGTCATGAAAGAGGCTGTGAAAAAAGAGATCGTAAAATGTCTGGATAGTGGTATCATTTACCCTATCTCTGATAGCCAGTGGGTTAGCCCCATTCACGTTGTCCCCAAGAAATCAGGTATAACGGTCATCACTAACGAGGCGAACGAGTTAATCCCTACTCGCACCCAAACTGGGTGGCGAGTATGCATCGATTACAGAAAACTCAACGCCGCAACGCGGAAGGACCACTTTCCGCTACCTTTCATTGACCAAATGCTTGAACGATTGGCCGGACACGAGTACTACTGCTTTCTTGATGGCTACTCCGGCTATAATCAGATTCCCATCGCCAAAAAAGACCAGGACAAGACCACATTCACTTGTCCTTTCGGCACGTTTGCATATCGTCGCATGCCCTTTGGGTTATGCAATGCACCCGCTACCTTCCAGCGGTGTATGATGGGAATCTTCTCAAACATGGTGGAAAAATTTCTGGAGATCTTCATGGATGATTTCTCCATCTTCGGCGATTCCTTCAATGAGTGTTTGCTGCATCTTGACGCTGTCCTTACCCGATGTAAGGACAAGAATCTCACTTTGAATTGGGAGAAGTGCCACTTCATGGTGCGTGAAGGTATTATCTTAGGACATATCATCTCGCAAAATGGCATAGAGGTTGACAAAGCAAAGATTGAGGTTATTTCCAATCTACCTCCTCCCCGATGCGTCAGAGATATCTGATCCTTCCTTGGCCATGCCAATTTCTATAGACGGTTCATCAAGGACTTTAGCAAGATTGCTAGGCCCTTGACTCTTTTGCTGGCCAAGGACACGCCATTCGACTTCAACTCGAGCTGTGTGATTGCATTCGAGTTATTGAAACGCTCGCTCACTTCTGCTCCTGTTCTTTCTTCGCCTGACTGGACGCACCCATTTGAGATTATGTGCGATGCATCCGACTTTGCCATTGGTGCTGTCCTTGGACAACACATAAACAAGATGCCGCACGTAATCTATTATGCGAGCCGAACCCTGAACGATGCCCAACTCAATTATACAACAACTGAGAAGGAATTCTTAGCTGTTGTATTTGCTTTAGAGAAGTTCAGGCCCTACCTCATCGGCTCTCCAGTCATTGTCTACACAGACCATTCTGCTCTGCGCCATCTTTTTGCGAAGAAAGATGCAAAAATCTCGGCTAATACGTTGGATCCTCTTGCTTCAAGAGTTTGACCTTGTCATTAAGGACAAACGAGGATGTGAAAACGTAGTTGCCGACCATCTCTTACGACTTCCTTCTTCGCCTTCGCTTCCAATTCCGATCAACGACGTTTTCCCGGATGAACAGCTCTTGACAGTATCTTGCGAACCCTGGTTCGCAGATATTATGAACTATTTGGCCATGGGATTACTACCAACTGAATGGTCAAGTCAGGACAGACTTCGCTTCTTATCCCAAGTAAAACACTTTTACTGGGACGAACCCTATTTGTTCAAGTACTGTCCCGACCAGATTATTCGTCGGTGTGTCCCTGACGAGGAATTCAAGAGTGTGCTGTCATTTTGCCACGATCAAGCATGCGGCGGGCATTTTGGCCCCAGAAAGACAGCTGAGAAGATCTTGCAATGTGGTTTCTACTGGCCACAACTCTTCAAAGACGCTCATGACTATTGCAAGACTTGCTCCCGGTGCCAACACTTGGGCCGGATATCCCGGAGGAACGAGATGCCGCTCCAACCAATCTTGGTTGTGGAGATTTTCGATGTTTGGGGGATAGATTTCATGGGGCCGTTTCCCAGCTCTTTTGGGAACTTGTACATCCTTCTCGCTGTTGATTACGTCTCTAAATGGGTCGAGGCTGTGCTCAGCCGGACTAACGACAACAAGGTTGTCGTTAGGTTTCTTAAGGAAAACATTTTCTTCCGTTTTGGGCACCCCCGAGCGATCATTAGCGACAATGGAAGTCATTTCTGCAACAAAACTTTCGAGGCCTTGATGCGGAAATATTCCATTAATCATAAGCTCTCTACGCCCTACCACCCCCAAACCTGCGGGCAGGCCGAAGTTTCAAATCGGCAAATCAAGCAGATTCTGGAGAAGACGGTTTCCAAGAACCGTAAGGATTGGTCGCTGAAACTCACTGATGCCCTTTGGGCATTTCGAACCGCTTATAAGACCGATCTTGGCATGTCTCCCTATCGGCTTGTGTACGGAAAAGCTTGCCACCTACCTGTCGAAATAGAGCATCGCGCATTTTGGGCGATAAAGGAGCTGAATCTGTCTCTCGAAGATGCGGGCAGCCATCGGAAGCTGCAGTTGAACGAATTAAGCGAGCTTAGGGATGAGCCTTATGATAACGCGGTTGTCGTTAAGAACCGAACGAACGTGTTTCACGATAAACACCTTTTGCGCAAAACCTTCGTACCTGGTCAGCAGGTACTGCTTTACGACACCCGACTTCACTTCCATCCAGGAAAGCTCAGATCTCGCTGGAAAGGGCCGTATTTTGTGCGGAATGTGTATCCGCATGGCGCTGTGGATTTGGAAAATCCAAAGGACGGTTCATTTTTCAAAGTGAACGGACACCGACTAAAACCGTACCTTAGTGCCGAACCAACAGAGGAGCTCCTGTTCTTACAGGAGCCGGTTTACCCTGCATAATCTTCCTCTGCCTACCACCAAACTTCGGTTATCCAGCCAAGAACAGTGGACACTGTTCCAGATAAGTTTGGGGGTCTGTATATACCATTTTGTACATTTTTGTGGATATTCTTTTTCTTTTTCTTTTCTTTAAAAACAAAAACAAAAAAATAAAACTTTTGTGTATATCTAACCGACAATTTTGACCCTTCATATGATCTCTTCATGCAATGAACAGTGAGGACACTGTCCAGTTTAAGTTTGGGGGTACGCTCGGTACGCAATTCTAACCTTCGCATTCATATGTATATTTTGCATCTGCATACTAAAATCCATAAAATCCATAAAAATCTGAAAATTTTCTTAAAATATAAAAACTTTTCTGTCAAGTTAGCTAGTGGGAAAACTCTGATTCAACATTTTGACGGTTTTGTTTGATAAAATAAAAATAACTAAATCTTATTTTTAGATTTTGAAAACCTGAAAGATAACTCTCCTTTGAAGTTAACTATAGCTGATATACGTCTTTATATCACACTACACGTGTCGTGAGTTTTGGAAATTAGATGACAAGTCTTTTATGTCTAAAAACTTTTAATGGATAAATGATTTTCTGAGGATCAAATAGGTTTGTTCTGAAATAAGTAATATCAAGAATAGTTTATGAAGTGAAGTGAATATGAATGAATGTTATTGATGCCTTAATTGGAACTAAGTCTGAAAAATAACCCATCTGGAACTTGATTGGAATGATTACACACCAAAACCCACTAAACACGTCTTTTATCCAAAAAAATAATTGAACTGCCGGCTATATCTCCGTTCGCATTAAATCAACATGATTTTCACGCCAAACTGTCTTTTGTTTGTGGATCTAGGTAACTTGAGTAATTAAGTCCGCTGGGGTATTTCTACACCTAATGCCCTAAAACCAACTGGTTTGGGTGCATTGGCCCAAAGCTTGCTAAGAAGCCTAGAAAGTCCAGATTAAAACAAAGTCAAGCAAGTGTTCTCTCCGAGTTAAAATTCCTAACGGTTCTTTGTGTGAGAATAATCTTGATAAAAGACAGGCTTTTATAAAAATTTTAGCGGAGATATGAAGGTTTTATTCTATGATAAAGACTATTGCACGTTCACAGAGGTGTGTATGAAATGAAAACAAGAAAAAGGTGGAGTGAAATATAAGACTAGTTTCCTGTTAAGGAAGATAGAAATTCTAAAGTTGAAACTTTACTGGAAAACGAAACTTGAAAAATACTTAACTCTTTATAAAACTTATGTGATCCTTTCAAAATTTTTATCTGGGCTTTATTGTGTGACATGATGACGTAAATCGATCCTTCTGGAAACTTAACGACACTATTTGCACTGCACGTAAAGACATATAAAATCTGTAGTTAAATAAGAAGCGAGGTGTGAAAAATAAGGGTTTGATAATCTAGACTTGGGATCATAGAATTGTTATTTTCTGAAACAAAACTTTAGGGTTTGAATCATAGTTATCTTGCAAAACTAGCTTGACCGGATTTTGTGGGTAGTATCCGCTGAAAACCCTTAGGAGACAACACTCCTCCTACTACGGACACCTAGAGGTTTAAACAGCTTGTTGCACATGCTCAGTGCAATCGCGTTCCCTGCGAAAGTGAGGTTAGGAAATTTTTTGTGAATAAATTGGCTTTGCTCAGGACGAGCAAATGATAAGTTTGGGGGTATTTGTTCATATCAGATTTTTGCATTTTTATACCGCCCAATTTTTATCACATTGCATAACGGTAGGTACTCTTGAGCCGTGTATGCTAGTCAATTGCAGGATACAGGTTCTCGGCTCTAAACGGTGAAATTCATGGAAAAACACGACAAAATCCGGGTTCATGCCATTCACAGATAAAACACGGGTCTCCGCTCTTTATCCGTCTATTGCCACACACCAGTTTAAGAGACAAAATGGCAAATCAATGTCGTTTTCATGCACAAGGCTCAATGGCAGCACAAGATCCAAGAAATCTACACGGAGCTCGAGGAAATCATGACAAAAAGATCCACATCAAATCACCTTTTGCTCAACAGAAATTCTAGAAAATTCGTGAAGAAAATCTGAGAAAAGATATATACCAGACTCATGGGCACAGCAAACCAGGGAACCATACAAAAATTGGACACCTAACTCCACTAAAGGGTCGCGGATCCGCGGCATAAGTAGGCTTAGGCCGCGGTTCCGCGGCTGTATGGTGGCGGCAAGTGTCCAAATTTTGTGGGCAGATTGGTCATTTCACTTTAGTTCTGAATGTTGCCCTAGGTTTTTATTTTCCAGCCTATAAATAGCCCAGAACCTTGTGAAGCCAAGGTTGCATAATCTTGTATTTTTCTAGGTTTAGAATACTTGTTTCTTCTTCCTCTTCTCATCTCTTCTCCATTGAAAAACTTGTAGTGAGCTTTTGTGAGTGAAGAATGATGAATAAAGAAGTTCATTTTATTATTATACTTGTCTTGCTCTTATGTTAATTGCTTGTAATTTTCATTTGTTAACTTAGTTGTTGTTATTTCTTGTTGTTTCTTTCTTTTCTCTTTTCCTTTATCATTAAAACAACCATGATGCTTACGCTTGATCCTTGCCAAGGTGAGGTCGCAAATAGCTAGTTGTCATCTTCTAATCTCTTCCTTTCTATCTTCCTCTTTTGTTTTGTTTTCTTTTCATTATAATGTGTGAGTAGTTTCCATACTTGTTAGGGTAGGATAAGGGAAGTTTGAGAGAAGGAAATCTCTCTCACTCTTTCCTTGTCCAACATCTTAAATCAACTCCCGTTAATTGAACCACAATCCGCTCTCTACGGCACCCTATCCTACATGATAGCGGTGATTCCGTAGTGAGACCGGTTGTGGTTGAATTAACCGAAGGTTATGGCTAAGAGCCAAGAACGGAAGGACAAGCACCAAAAGGAAGAACTTAAGCGTTGGAAAGCCTAGCTTATACTCGCAAGTTCCTTCCTAGTCGTGCTAATCCCCGTTGTTGCCGATTACCGTAACACCGATATTAAGAGTGGCAACGAAAGAAGTGAGCGACTCCTAACTCAAACTAACCTAATCCTAACCCTAACAAGCTCTCTTTACATATCATTTTAACACTTAGTTAATCACAAACAAATCTGGAAAACTGGACTTAACTCGTTAAAGCACATAGAAAAAGATTCCCATCTCCCTGCGGACGACCCGTACTCAACCGGCTAGCTACAAGCGAAACCGTTTTGATTGCGGTAATTAACTAAACTTGAACACGCAGAATGACTACCAATCAATAGCCGAAATGATTGGACAACTCGCAATAAAAAGCAGCGAGTAAAAATAAAATAAACAGCCGAAATGATTTGGCACGCGAAATAGCCAAAATGATGGGGCAATCGCGACCTTCGCGATATAGAAGCTGAAATGATAGAGCATCGCGGAAAGAAATAAAAAAAATGAATGAATGAAATTTATGCCCTACAGGTGATATCACATCGATCCTTGTATACAATCCAGGGACGCAAACGAAAAGGGAGTCACACTCCTACTCCCCAGGTTTCATCAGAAGAAGAAGCCAAATCTCGGCGGGTCACAGATATCCTGGAGATCATCTCAACAATGTCTCATTACAGCAGACACAACATCAAGCAAAGCGGAACAGCGGTAACTCTCAGTTCCATGACTCGGCAGTGCACAAACGATCGAAGGTCAAACCCCAACTCCGTGAAATATGGATATAATCAAAAAAATTCTTGGCTACGTGGAACGCGGATTATGTCACTTCTGACCCCGTGGAAAACGTCCAGAGCGGATCCTGGTCCTCGCAGAGCACGGCAGTGAACCCGTGTGAAGCATCCAGAGCGGAGCCTAGTCCTCGCCGAACACGGCAGTGAACCCGTGGGAAGCATCTAGAGCAAAATTCCTGGCTACGTGGAACGTGGATTATGTCACTTCTGACCCCGTGGAAAACGTCCAGAGCGGATCCTGGTCCTCGCAGAGTATGGCAGTGAACCCGTGTGAAGCATCCAGACCGGAGCCTAGTCCTCGCCGAACACGGCAGTGAACCCGTGGGAAGCATTTAGAGCAAAATTCCTGGCTACATGGAACGCGGATTATGTCACTTCTGACCCCATGGAAAACGTCCAGAGCGGATCCCGGTCCTCGCAGAGCACGGCAGTGAACCCGTGTAAAGCATCCAGAGTGGAGCCTAGTCCTCGCCGAACACGGCAATGAACCCGTGGGAAGCATCTAGAGAAAAATTCCTGGCTACGTGGAACGCGGATTATGTCATTTCTGACCCCGTGGAAAACGTCCAGAGCGGATCCTGGTCCTCGCAGAGCACGGCAGTGAACCCGTGTGAAGCATCCAGAGCGGAGCCTAGTCCTCGCCGAACACGGCAGTGAACCCGTGGGAAGCATCTAGAGCGAAATTCCTGGCTACGTGGAACACGGATAACGTCACTTATGACCCCGTGGAAAACGTCCAGAGCTGATCCTGGTCCTCGCAGAGCACGGCAGTGAACCCGTGTGAAGCATCCAGAGCGGAGCCTAGTTCTCGCCGAACACGGTAGTGAACCCGTGGGAAGCATCTACAGCAAAATTCCTGGCTACGTGGAACGCGGATTATGTCACTTCTGACCCCGTGGAAAATGTCCAGAGCGGATCCTGGTCCTCGCAGAGCACGGCAGTGAACCCGTGTGAAGCATCCGGAGCGGAGCCTAGTCCTCGCCGAACACGGCAGTGAACCCGTGGGAAGCATCTAGAGCAAAATTCCTGGCTACGTGGAACGCGGATTATGTCACTTCTAACCCCATGGAAAACGTCCAGAGCGGATCCTGGTCCTCGCAAAGCACAGCAGTGAACCCGTTTGAAGCATCCAGAGCGGAGCCTAGTCCTCGCCGAACACGGCAGTGAACCCGTGGGAAGCATCTAGAGCAAAATTCCTGGTTACGTGGAATGCGGATAACGTCACTTCTGACCCCGTGGAAAATGTCCAGAGCGGATCCTGGTCCTTGCAGAGCACGGCTGTGAACCCGTGTGAAACATCCAGAGCGGAGCCTGATCCTCACCGAACACGGCAGTGAACCCGTGGGAAGCATCCAGAGCAAACATCGAACTGTGGAGTCCTTAAATCCACGGACTATGATGTCCTTAACCTCGACCGTGATGTCTTAAAACTAACAATCAACCCCAGTGATTTTAAACTGATTTTACCTTGGTTCAAGGGTATATCTCTTCACTCCTTTGATATTTGTCGTTGTAATTCCTCAACGTCTTCAAAGAGGTGAAGGGTCCCAACAACCACACATTTCACGGACTGTGGGGTCTTTAAATCCATGGACTATGATGTCCTTAACCTCGACCGTGATGTCTTAAAACTAACATCGGACTGTGGAAGTCCTTAAATCCATGGACTATGATGTCCTTAATCTCGACCGTGATTTCTTAAAACTAACAACGGACTGTGGAGTCCTTAAATCCATGGACTATGATGTCCTTAACCTCGACCGTGATGTCTTAAAACTAACAATGGACTGTGAGGTCCTTAAACTCATGGACTATGATGTCCTTAATCTCGACCGTGATGTCTTAAAACTAACAACGGACTGTGGAGTCCTTAAATCCACGGACTATGATGTCTTTAACCTCGACCGTGATGTCTTAAAACTAACATTGGACTATGAGGTCCCTAAATCCACGGACTATGATGTCCTTAACCTCGACCGCGATGTCTTAAAACTAACATTGGACTGTGAGGTCCTTAAACTCATGGACTATGATGTCCTTAAGCTCGAATGCGATGTCTTTAAACTACGGTATCCTGGAAAACGTCCAGAGCAGCCCCTGACTCCGCGAAATGCGGATAAGGACAACTTCACCCATCACTTGCGGGTCCTCACGACTCGTAAGGGAGTAAATTCTCTTGTGATATCCTTACGACTTTCAAGAGAAAACGCACTTAGGAATCCTCACGATTCTTAAGGAGAAATTACATCTACAGGATCCTCTCGACCCGTAGGGAGAAAATTCTTTATGAGACCCTCACGGCTCATAAAGTTGAAAAGTCTTAGATGACAAATCCTAATCCTGTTTTGTAAGCCATCACTACCTTACAAAGAGCACAAGACTGACAGTTATATACTTGCTAAATTCACATGGCAACAACACAGTAAAGAGGAGAAGGCAACAAGGAGAACATCTGATCTACATTTAATTAAGCGTTCGAGGCACACCCCATCCATGCATTTGCAAAATATTCAGAATATGAAATAAAACACGCTAAAATGAGAAATTTGACATTCATATTGCAAAAAGATTCTTACAATTATGAAAGCAATAAACAAAGACATTACTAAAGTAATTACAATGGCAAAACCTCAAATCCAGGACATGGATTGAGGAACTCAAAACTGACCTTGTCCAGAATTTTCCAAGCCTGGCGAACCATCCTAGTGTGCTTTCTTTCGCGATCACAAGCGTCGAGATCCCCACGGATGTCCTCCACCCTCCGATAGGCAGCAAGTATGGCAGACTGTTGAAAGGCCTGGTGCAGGAGATCGACAAGATTGTCTCGCCGTCTCTTCGAGATTAGGTTCATCAGATACACCGAGTGTACCTTATCCTCAGCGGCATCCAATGTTCTAAGCGGCACGCCGGTACAGAATAGAGGGAGCGCTTCCCAGATCGCTCCCACAATAAGCTTCAGAAGAGGGGAATGCCGAGTAAGCAGTTGACCATTGTATGCGTCAAAGCGACTCATAATTTCGGCACACTCGGCGTTTGTGAATTCTCGATTCTGAGAATGGCCGAGTCGGCGGATGTCTCCGTAAAAGATAATCTCTTCGAGATCATACATGTGAGCGTCCATTACCCCTGTAAAAGAAAATCAGCAAAGATTAGCAGACAGACTGAATAAGCAATTTCTTATTCAAAATAAGCATATGGAGTTAAACTCCTCGAGAGCAATGCTCTGCAGACAGGAGTGACACTTGTCAAAATCAGTTATGAAGGGAAGTTAAAGAAAGCCCTCGAGAAAATTGAGAGTTTTGCTCTAAGAAGATGATATAATTCATCAAAAAATAAAATTCCATCTTAAATCTTCAAGATCCATAAAAAAAACTCTCAAGAGTTCTTCTATATGATTTGAAAGGAGCAAAGCTCCACTAATAAATTAAGAAATCACAAGAAAAATCCTTTTAGAGAGCAGACCTCTATTAATGGAACCCTAATAGGGTTCTCTTTAGTTCTCTTTAGATCTCTTTAGACCTATGGAGCAAAGCTCTGCTAGTGAAACCCTAAATGGGTTTTTTTTAGATCGAAGATCTATTAAGTGCAAGGCTCTGTTAATGGGTAAAAACCTTAATTTCTTAAAATTAATTTTAACTAAGTTTGGAAAGGGTTCTAACTCTTGAAAGTTCTTGAACTAAAGAGCAATGCTCTGACTAAGAGAAAATTCTCGAGAAAAAGGATGAAAATCATCTAAGGGGCCAAAGGTCCTATTTATAGGCATTAAGAGCCGTTTCAACTACCCAAAAGTTGATCCAACGACTGAGATGCTACCACCGCCTCGCTCACGTTTGGGGCCACGCAAGCACAACGGTAGGGGGGCATTTGTTTCCCCAATCAGAGCAAAGCACTGATCAAATTCCAAGATTGGAAATGAAGCGACGCTTCTGCTTCCCCCAATTAGAGCAAAGCTCTATTCAAATTCCAAGGCTGGAAATGAAGCGACGCTCCTGCTTCCCCCAATTAGAGCAAATCTCTGTTTAGAAATTTGAAAGTCAAAAATTTAAGCAACGCTTCAAATCCTGCGCTCTGTGCTGCGCGCCACGTGTCGAGCGCAGGCGCGCTGGCGCAGTTGCGCTGTGCGTTGCGCTGCTCGCCATGTGTCTGACACTGGTGCGCTAGCGCAGTTGCGCTGCGCTCTGCGCTGCGCGCCACGTGTCGAGCGCGAGTGCGCTGCGCGCCACGTGTCAAAACACGAATGTGCTAGCGCTAGCGCAATTGCGCCACGCACCCCAAATTAGAGCAAAGCTCTGTTTCCAAGATTGGAAAGCGAAGCAACGCTTCATGATTATGCAGCGCATAAACATCTTACAAAGGAATATAAAGAATTAAAAACAAGAGAACACTTAACAGATAATAAAATACTAAATTAAAACATCTTTTTATTATTATTATTGTTATTACATTTAAAAAAGATCACCAAATATGGGATCAGAAGGACAGGGGTTCACAAAGCTAAAGAGAAGATTATCCAGCTCCCTCTCCATCTTCTCCCTCTCCATCTTCTCCACCATGTCGAAACGGCGATCCTCCCGAGGGGTAGCAATCCAACGGTCGACGCCGCACTCCTCAGAGAAAGTGGTGATGACAACCCGATGAGCCCGTATCTGGCTCAGCAAGTGGATGGAGCAATCCCTCAGGGCTTGAATGATTAAGTGCGCCTCCAAGAAGCACTCGATCTTGTCTTCGGCAGTATACAGCATTGCCGAGGACATCTCTGCTGGAGGAGGGGAAGATCGGCGAGCACAGACGCTAGGATCATCCGAAGCCAAATAGAGTGTGGAGGAAGAGGGGACCCCACACGAGTCAAAAGATCGTGCAACGCAGCGTCGCACTGCTCATCCGTGAAAGAAAGATCCACCAAGCGCGCAGCAAAGCGAGGAACAAGGTCCTGAATGGGCACTTCCCACGGCTGTCTACGAACATGAGGGCGGTTACAAGCCATAGTTGAGAAAGGTCTTTGGGGATGAGAAAAGGAAGAAGTTTTGCTTCGAGTTTTAAAGACGAAACACAGAAAATTTTGTGCATAATGGAACTATTTCCAAGATTGGGAAATGAAAGATTCTCGGGAATATAATTTTGACTTAAAAAGGAAGGTGAAAAGACACCTCTGTTGAAGCAATGCTTCAGATCCAGCGCAGTTGCGCTGCGTTCTGCGCTGCGCGCCACGTGTCAAACACAGTTACGCTGTGCTCAGCGCTGCGCACCACGTGTCAAACGCAGGTGAGCTAGCGCCAAGTGCGCCAGCACTGGAATTAAAAGAATTCCCAACCGTTAGATCAAAAGATCTAATAATAATAAATTATTAATTAATCAGAATTAAAATTCTGTTCTGGAAAGATCTTTCCAATCTTGTTGAAAACAAGAAGATTGCCTTTTGTAAAACAGAAGCCCTAAGATCAAAAATCCAACGGTGAGGAAACATCCCCAAATCAATTAGAGAAAGATCTCTTCAACTAATTTAATAAATCAATTGACCCTATATAAAGGCCCCAAGACTTCAAGTCTCAAATAGAAAAAACCCTCTACAAATTTTGGGAAGAACTCAAAAAAAGAAAGAAAGGCAAGCTTTTGAAGAAAGAAGATCATTTCTTCATCTTTAAAGGTACAAACGATTAATTCTTGAACAATAGAGATGAAAACATCTCATAAAAAGAAGAATCATCTTCTAAAAAAGATCTTAGATCTATAAAAAAAAGACCAAGATCTTTGATTAAATATAAAGGATTAAAAGATCCAATCCTTAAAATAAAGAAGTATTTTACTTCATTCACAGATCTTTTGATCTATAAAGGCAGAGCCTTTTAATAAAAACAAGAACTTTGGTTCTTGGATCTTGGGGCAAGGCCTCCTTTGAAGAACAAAAGCTTGTTCTTTGATCTTAAATTTGATCTGATACACTTTGCGCTACTGGAAAGTGCTTTGCACTCTTGAATTGCGCCATTGCGCTCCTTAGACCGGCGCTCAGAGCCAAAATATGGCACGTGTCAATCACAGACACAGCTTGCGCTTTGCGCTCCTGAAAACAGCGTACTGCGCTCTTGGGTTGGTGCTCAGCGCCAAGCGCGCCACGTGTCACTCACTGGCGCAGCGCGCTCATAAATTAAAAGTGCAGTGCACTAACAAACTAGCGCTTAGCGCTAAGCGACACGTGTCACCCTCATGTGCGCTAGCGCAATGCGCTCTTTAATTGGCGCAAAGCGCCTGATGCACCACGTGGCGCACTGTCAGAACATCACTTTTTTCCTGATAAATGCTATGTATTTAATACTAAGACAAAATGACAGAGCCCAATACTCAGCATTATTAAAAAGGGCTGAGTCCAAGTAAAGGCTTAATAGTCATAACAAAACTAAAATGTTAAAATATTTTAATTGGACTTAGCCCAATTCTTGCCATAAGTCCTCAATTTATTTTGAAATGAGCACATCTGCTCTTTCAACCAAATCACCCCGGTTCAAGGGTACATCTCTTCACTCCTTTGATATTTGTCGTTGTAATTCCTCAACGTCTTCAAAGAGGTGACGGGTCCCGACGACCACACATTTTACGGACTGTGGAGTCCTTAAATCCATGGACTATGATGTCCTTAACCTTGACCGTGATGTCTTAAAACTAACGTCGGACTATGGAGTCCTTAAATCCACGGACTATGATGTCCTTAACCTCGACCGTGATGTCTTAAAACTAATATCGGACTGTGGAGTCCTTAAATCCACGGACTATGATGTCCTTAACCTCGACCGTGATGTCTTAAAACTAACAACGGATTGTGGAGTCCTCAAATCCACGGACTATGATGTCCTTAACCTCGACCGTGATGTTTTAAAACTAACATCGGACTGTGGAGTCCTTAAATCCACGGACTATGATGTCCTTAACCTCGACCGTGATGTCTTAAACGAACACCGGACTGTGAGGTCCTTAAACTCATGGACTATGATGTCTTTAACCTTGACCGCGATGTCTTAAAACTAACAATGGACCGTAATGTCCTTAAACTAATTATCGACCACAATGTCACTAAACTAAACGATAGAGTCCAATTGCTCTCTTGTCGGATCTAAACGATCCCGTTAAATTGATCTTAGTCTAAAATTAGACTAACGTGTCCTTAACAAATGTTTAAGTTGATCTTAGCCTCAAATAAGGCTAACGTATCCTTAAACACAACCCCCTCAAACCCAAATCTAAGAAAGATACGGATTTGGACTAGTTCACGCCCTACGGGCGACAGCATAACTTAGTCTCCGTATACAATCCACGGGCAACCAAACACAAAATAAACACCCACAACACGAAGTGACCATATGGAGAAGGAGAAAGTTGCTACCGCGATGCGGTAGCGTAATTAACTGCGGAGGTTTGCGCCTGCAGGGAAGAGCGTCCCCACAATCAAAAACCCCTCAAGCGAGAGGGAATCTGACGAAGTCTGCTACATCGGTCGCATCCGTTTAAACCTTCGATACATGGTGCCATAAATCAACTTGGCATCTTCGGAGAGGTGGACGGATAACACTAATTAGCATCTGCCCCGAATTTCAGGCAAGACGAACCTGCGAGATCGCGTCTCTGTGTTCGGCGGGGAACACGCCTCTTGTAAGGGCCTTCTGGTCCCTAGCGTTGTGGTAGGGGAGCTACCCGCCAGGGATGACCAAGCGAGGACTTGGGTCCTTAGCGCTGGAGGGGTTGTAAGAAGCCCACTAAGGATGACCGGGCAGTGAAGCTGCGCGGTTGCCTCTTGGCGAGGGCTTTAACCTCTGGCGTAGTGGGTAGGCAACTACCAGCCTGGGATGAACGAGCGGGGCAGCCGCTCTGGTGTCTTTTGTGAGGGCTTTCGATCCCTGGCGTCGTGGGTAGGGTGCTACCAGCCGGAGTTAATCGAGCAGCGTAGCTGCTCGGTTGCCTCTTGCGAGGGCTTTGATCCTTCAGGACGGGGACCGAGCAGGGTTGCTACCCAATGCCTCTTGGCGAGGACTTTGATCCCTGTCAGTTGTGGTAAGAAGCTACCAACCGGCGATAACCAAGCAAGGACTCGACAACCTCTAAGAGCACTTTGGTCCTTAGCGCGGGAGGGGCTGTAGAAGCCTACCAAGGACCCTTGGCCGGGCATGGTTACTGCCCGGTGCCTCTTGGCGAGGGCTTTTGTCCTGAAAGATAGCCGAGCGAGGGATCCTCGGTCTCGACTACCTCTGGGAGGGCTTTTTGATCCCCAGCGTTGTGGCAGGGAAGCTGCCCATCGGGGATAGCCGAGCGAGGGCTCCTCGGGCTCGACTGCCTCTGGGAGGGCTTTTTGATCCCTGGCGTTGTGGTAGGGGAGCTACCCGCTAGGGGTGACCGAGCAGGGTAGCTGCTGGGTCGGATCTTAATGGGGTGTAGCCCAACCGTTCAGCTGTAAGTGCGGGGAATGGGAACGGTCGGGGCAACGTCGCGCGTAGCCAGCGCATTGAATGCGGGGGAGGCGAAGCGCTAGGGGCGCGTCGCCTCGATTCCACCGGAAAGGGCTCGATGGCTGCCGCGTGGCAGCGACACCCTGGCCCCATGGAGGGTGACTGTTGGGCTGCGCAGTGGGCTATATAAGGCTGAAGGAGTTCTGGTCCTTCCACCCTTAGCAGACAAGTCGTCGAGAATGGAGGACTTCCCATTTACCATCCCCGACATTGTTCGCTTCGAAGATGTGTACCTCTACGACCTTTACGGCACCGAGGACACGGTGCAGCTGGTCCACAGGAGCATCGAGAACCATTTCGGCCAGCTGCTCCCACGACGTTCCTCCCTACTGCAGCTGCTGATGTACTCTATCTAGAGGGCATTGCCAGGGCTTTACAACCCCCTGTCTGAGCTGCTCTTTGATGAGGCCGTGGGCAAGCTGCGTCTTTGAGGCGCTTCGGCTTAATCTCCGCGAACCGGCTGGTCCGCTCAGAAGCACTCGTCCGAGAATGCTACGAGCTGAAGCCCGGGGTCGATGCCCGCGGAGGGAACCGAGGACGGCGGTTGGATCTTGCGTGGCCCCGGTTGGCGGAGATTTTCGCCGAGTACCACGAGCAGTGCTCGCTGCACCCTCTTCCCCCACTGTTGTAAAAAAAAATTTCTTTCTTCTTGCATGTACGGCTGAGGAGCCCATAATACCCTTTGAATAAACAAAGCTTTCCTTTCCTTTTCGCAATGCTCCACTGATCTTTATTAAATTAACAACGAATCCTAGGAAGAATTTACATTGCTTTAAAAGAAAGGTACAGGCTAGTAGATGACTTTATAGGCCTGGGCCGAGCTTCCTGAAGGGTTGTTGGCCCCCTCGCCTGGCATGGGGCATGGCGCCCCCCGAGCTCCAGGCTGGCTGTCCGCCGAAGCGAGCATGATCTAACCGATGGTCAGGTCGGCAGGAGGGTGATGCTGCTCCTGCTCGCAGTCAGCCTGCTGTTTGTCCCTCAGGTAGGCGGCGAGGTACCCAGATTGGATGAGCTCTTCGATGTAGTCCCTTAGTTGTTTGCAGTCCTCCGTGGCGTGGCCCAGTACCCGGTGGAAAGCACAGTAGAGGCCCTGGGTTCGCTTTGCGGCCTGACACGGGATCGGAGGGAACTTGAAGAACCCCTCGTTCTGGGCCTCCTCCAGCAACACTACGAGGGAGACGTTGAGTGGGGTATACTCCTGGAACTTCGGGTGGTAGGGCTGCTGACGCTCCGACCTCTCCACCCGAGCCCTCTTTTTCTGGTCGGGCAGTTCTGCCCGGGGGAGGTTAGCATTCACCTCGGACTCCAACTGAACCTCACGCTCGGTCCATGCCTTGACCTCGGCCATGGTCTTAGGTTGCACTAACGCGAAGGAGCGCAACCATTCCTTGTGCCTTAGACCAAATCTAAGCGCCATGATGACGGTTTCGTCCCGGTGCTCGGGAACCTCGAGGAGAACGTTGTAGAAACGGGTAATGTAGGCCTTGAACGTTTCCTTGTCCCCGCTCTTAACCATGAATAGGTAGTCGACCGTGCGCTTTTGTCGACGGTTCCCCACGAAATGGCTGAGGAACTGAGTAGCTAGCTTGTCGAAGGTCGAAATTGAGCGGGGCTTGAGCCCCCGAAACCAGTCCCGACCTACGCGGATAAGGGTGGCCGGGAAGGCTCTGCACTGGGCGGCGTCGGAGTGATCCTGGAAGCTCATCCCCGCGGTGAAAGCGTCCAAATGGTCCTTCGGGTCGGTTTTCCCGTCGAACAGAGAGACCTTTGGGGGCTTGTTGCGCGAGGAGACGTGGACGGCGAGCAATTCCTCGGTGAATGGCTTCGTGAGCAAGTCGGAGGCATACTTAGCTCCGTCGCTCGAGAGGTGAGCCTCCCGGCGCATGCCTTCGATTTTCTTCTCGAAGGCGTTGAGCCGATCGTGGTATCCGGAGGATTCAGCGCCTTGGGACCCCTGGCCTCCGCTGCGGGTGGCCTGCATTTGGGAGCGGCCCTGGTTCCTCTCGAGGAGGTGCCTCAGATCCCGGGGTGAGGTAGCTCTTGAATCGCCGGGACGGACCCCTTCTGTGCGGCCCCGCCGATGGTGGTGGGGTTGACCACGCCTATGGACAGGCGAGGTGACCGACATCTCCTCAGGGGGATAAGGGTCGCGGGGAGGCTCGAGGCGAGGTGTCCTGGCGTCGGACCTTGGCGTGGAGCCCAGGGGCGCCCAGCGGGCCTTAGGGAGCACCGGCTCGAGAGATGGGTGGCCAGGGGACGCAACCTGCTGGTGGTCGGCGACCTGGGGCCCGGGCCCAGTCGTTTGGACGCGGACGAGGGCCTCCACTAGGGATTGCAGCCGATCTATCCGGCCTGCGAGGGCGTTGATGACGGTCATCGGAGGAGGTTCGTCCCCGCCTTCGGTAAGCGGAAGGCGGCGGCTGGTACCGGGATCTTCAGGATGGTTGCTTGCCATAAGGGTGGAGATGGGAAGGACAACTTTGTATTTTGTGGATTCACTTTCCCACAGACGGCGCCAACTGATGGAGGTCTTTTTCGGGTCTCCATCAGATGTTGTCTTCCGTTGATCTCTTGGTGGACTTAGGTGGTTACCTTCCGTTGCGTGTGGGTCTTAATGGGTTTTGGTGGAAAAGATGATATGAGGAGTTCAGTGCCGAGTACCTGCAAAGAAGTCCCGGGGTGGTTTGGTACCACCAAGGACCCTCCGACGATCAAGTTAGTGATGAGATCCGAGCAGAGTAACGGCTTAAAGAGTGGAAAAAATGGCTTCCTTGACCCCTCTGGGATGGGGGTTTATATAGCGACGGCAGCACGCAGCGGTAGGTACGAGAGTCTCGCCGGCCGTTACGCTCCCGACGTCACGCCCACATGAAGAGCGGATCGCCCATAATGGGGATTGTGATGGCGTGGAACGTGGGACGTTGCTGGCGGAGAATCTACGCGTGGCGAGATTTGCGGAGCGGCGGTTATGCCTGCGAGTGGTGGAGCTGGTCGGAGGGTCGAGGAAGACGGCCTCGACGGGAGTTAGGGGACAAGCTAGAAGGCCGAGGAGTCTTGGTCTTGTGGCGGCTCGAGACGAGCTGGGGGGCCGAGGAGGCCAACTTGCAGGAAGCCCCGAGGAGGGCCAGCTTGTGCTTGCAGGTCGGGTGTAGGGTGGCCTGGTCGGCCCCCGTGGGCCCTTTCCCCTGAGCTTTAGGGCACGTCATCTGCCACGTGTCTTGATCCAGGAGATTGCCAATATTGAGCATCATCAGAAGCTAAATATCGTTCGATGCCATCTGCTTGTTCTGAAATTTTATGGCTTCGTTATACACTTGTTGAACTTAGGTTTTCACAATACACATCTACTCTTCTTTGTGCTGATAATACTAGTGATATAAGAATTGCTTCTAATCCAACTTTTCATGAGCGAACAAAATACATTGAAGTAGATTATCATGACATACGCGATGAGCTTCTTCGATCAACCATTTCTTTGCATCATGTTTTGTCCACTTTACAACTTGCATACATTTTTAGGAAGCTAATGAATGGAAGTCGACATTGGTTTCTTACGTCCAAATTGATGCTTTTTTCCTATGATGCATCAATTTAAGGGAGGGTGTCAAAAGGAAGAATCCAAGCCATTGGATCAAACAGACACACGTTAAAACAGACCCATCTTGCTAGTCAACTATTTACTTTATATAAATAATAAGGCATTAAATCAAGGAATAATTGCTGGATATAATCTTGTAGCATACTATTTATAGGAGTATCTATTAAGCATTTTTTCATAGAGTAATTTAAGGAGATATTATTGTAATTAAAAAGATATGATATTATTGTAAAGATATGCATGAATGATTATAAAAGGGGAAGAGCCAAAGGCAAAGGCAGATTCCATTTCATACTGATGGAGCAAGGAATCTCCTTCAGATGTTGCTTCCCGTTGATCTACTGATGGCTGCAATGTGCGGCTGAGATTAGATCTGGAGGCTATTGCTCCTGAAGCGTGTGGATCTCAATGGGTTGAGGTTGTGGCTGCCGAGCTACTTGCAAGGAAGTCTCGGGGTGGTTGAACCACCGAGGACCCTCCGACGATCAAATTAGTCTAGAGATCTGAGCAGAGTAACGGCTTAGTGGAGTAGAATTGGCTTACCATGACCGTCTGAAAGAGGGGTTTAAGTAGCGGTGGCAGCAGGTGCAGCAGGCGTGAGAATCACGCCAGCCGTTACGCTCCCGACGTCACGGCCGCGTGATGAGCGGGACCTCCCATTAATGGCGAGACATGCTCATTAATAGGGGATCATGGTGGCTTGGAACGTGGGATGTGGCCGACGGAGATCTCGCCTATGGCGAGATTCACGGGATGGCGGTTATGCCTGCAAGCGGTGCTGTTGGTCGGTCGATGAGACCGAGGAAGATGACCTCGGCAGGAGAGCTCGTGGACGAGCGGGAGAGCCGAGGTATCCAGTTTCTGCGGTAGCTCGGGAACGAGCTGTGAGGCCGAGGAGGTCAACTGTGCTGTGGCGAGCCAGCGTCTGCTCGGTACGACGAGCATAGGGGAGGTTTGGTCGGCTGCTGTAGGCCTTTTCTTGCATGCTCTGGGACACGTCATCTGCCACGTGTCATGATCTGGGAGATCGCCGATATCGAGCCTCATCATTAGCCTCCCACTCTCGTCCCGACCAGCTGACGGATCGGGTCGAGAGTGGTCTACCGGGTCATCCGAGGTGAGCTCTCTTCCGAAGATATCATCGGGCGTGTCCCCGGGTAATCCGTTGTCTTTTCCTGGATGACGCAGGCGAATCAGGGCGAGATCTACTGCATTAAAGAAGGGCGCCAGACCGTGAGCATTTTTGACGAAGCAGCGGCCCACGTGTCGAGCGTTGATTGGTGGACGTGACGGGCCGCAGACCTCTGGCATCTGATGGGATGCTGTCCAATGTGCGCACGCCAGGTAGAGCGATCTGGGTCGTCGCATGTGAAGGGTTGTTTTTGGCGGGAGTCGATGGTCGCCGTTGGATTGGGGCGCCGGAGGCTATAGGTGGAGGTGGGGCCCTCTTCAGGGGCCATCTCTCTTCATATTTCCCTCATCTTTCATCTCGTAAGCTCGGCGCTCTCATCTTAGGTCGGATCTTTTGCTTTTCCGAGGTCTTCTCAATCAGGTTAGATGTCTACTTCTGGGGAGTCTGTAGATGTCATAGGGGTAGATTCTGGGGATTCTTCTGCTGAGTCGGGGTCTTCCCGGGAAGATGGGGTCAGATCCTCTCCCCATGGTCGTGTGTCAGGAGTGGATCCCCGAGTGGAGGTGGCGGAAGCCCCCGGCGTGCCTTCCTTGGTGAGGTTTGAGGGAGATCTTGCCACCGCTCGGGCCCGCTTCCGTATCCCTTCTGGCTATACTCTGCGTTTGGCCGAGGAAGGGGAGAGGGCAGATCAGGTGCGGGGTAAAGAGATTGCCCTGTACCTGGAATCCTTTTAGGCCGGAATGCGCTTGCCCTTCTCTCCCAAGGTCGTTGCAACGTTGTCTTATTTCAGGTTAGCCCCGGCCAGTTAGTGCCGAACTCCTGGAGGATTCTCCTTGGGTTTCTGGTCCGCTTGAAATTGCAGATGGTCCCCTTCGGTCTGTCTATCTTTACCTCCTCTCTCATCTACAAAAGTCACCCTGGCTCTCACACTGGCGAACCGAGGTGGGTCTATCTCTCCTTTAGGAAACGTCGGGGAAGTGCGCCCAGGTAGGGAGTCATCGTCCTGCCTTCTTCCATCCACGACTGGAAGAAGAAGTTTTTCTTCGTCGGGCCGCCAGAAGGTGAGGACTGGCCTGTACCCGTCCAGTGGTCTAAGGATAAGTACTGGCAGGGAAACCCATCCAATGACCCCAACACGGTGAGAGTGGTGGCGTAGGAGCCCATTCCTCGGGCCGATGTGTTGCTTTCTGAGCGGGCCCTTAGTTGGGCCGGGCTCAGCCCTGCTCAGTTCGTCGGTAAGTTAGGCTTGTATTTATTCTGATTTTTGCTTGAGTTGCTGACCTCATTTTATCTCATTTTATGCAGAACCCATGGATCTGAGCTTCCTTCGAGCGGCTATGCGCAATCCGAAGAAGGGGTCAAGAGCTAGAGGGGCCAGCTCTTCCCGTCAAGCGCCGACCCCGGCTCCTCCGGCAGCCGTCCAGCACCAGCGCTCGAGCGCGGATCGGGCCCCGGAGTCCAGCAGGGCGCCGACCCGAAAGAGGGCTTGAGAGCAGGAAGCCCCAGCCTCGGAGGCGGAGACCAGTTCGCCACCGCTGGCTCTCAAGAAGTTCTCTCGTGCAGCCCCGCAGGCCCCGGCCTCCCCGATCTTGGTGGATGATGGGGAGCTTCGCTTCGAGGTACCCTCGGGGCTCTCTGTCGCCGACAGTCTTCTTCACGACATGGGGAGGTCGGCCAGGGGCAAGGTCACCGGAGGAAGCCTGAAGGGGCAACTGGCGTCCATCGCCCAAGAGGCCGTGCAGGTTAGTGCTCGTACTTTGCTTATTTCGTCTTTCATGAGACTTGGTGATCCTTCTTCTTTCTGACCCCTTTCTTGTTTCCCCAGGTCCTCCACCACGTCGCTCTTGCTATCCGGATGGAGGAGGAAGCGATAGGCCCGACGGTCCGAGCCTCGGGTGAGTCCTCCTCGCTGAAGCGGGCGCTGGAAGCGGCGACGGCAAGGGTCGCCGCTCTCGAGGCCGAGGTGGTGGCCGGGAAGCAGGGGCTAGCGGCCGCGAAGCAGGAGACGGCGGCCGTGAAGCAGGAGGCGGCGGTGGCGAAGCAGGAGGCTGCCAGGCTCCGTGAAGCCGCCCAGGCTGCCGAAGCCAAGTTCCAAGACTCCACGGCGCTCGTCGGCACCATGAAGAAGTCGGTGAGCACCCTCCGGAAGGAGCTGGGGGCGGCGGTAGAGGTGGAAAAATGGGCCGACCTCTTGGCGGCGAAGGCGGTGGAGAACTTCCAGAAATCGGAAGAATTTTATACCGTCCTAGCCTCAGCTACTACCACTATCTGGCATGAGGCCCTTGATGCCGTCAAGGCTCGGATGCCAGAGTTCGCCGACCAGGATCTCCGAGCCGAATATCCTCGCGGGGACGAGGAGCAAGGGGAGGCCCTCGGGAGCGAGGCCAAGGAGGAGATACCCGGTGAGGGCAACGCGGAGGCCCCTACGGTGGGCGCTGGGCTTTCCGGGGATGCGCCCGGACCTGAAGCCCGAAGCCCGTCGTCTTTTGTTTCTTTTTTCTTTTTATTTGTTTCCTCGGGAGTTTAGTAGGCCTCCGGGCTTTTTATAAGGCTGGGGAGCCCGCAATACCTTGTAGAAGCTTTAACTTTTGCGAATAAAGGTATTTTTTTTGCAGTCTTGTTTGCATGCGTATTTTTCTTGTTGTGTGAACACTTGTATCTGCGTGGGACTGCCTTTCTGTTGTGTCATCTCTTTGTCTAGCGATTACGCGTCGACTTGAGTTTGCTCTCTTGCCCAGTGTCCTAAGGCAGGCGATAAGACGGTGTCTCCATGGCTCCGAAGTCGAAGGGTAGATCGCTAAGATATTGAGAGATTGGGTGCCTCTTGTTGAATTCATGTTCCTTAGTCGTTGGAGGGGCCGTAATTGGCTAACTGAGGATATTGCCGAGCAGGGTAGCTGCTCGGTGCTTCTTGGCGAGGGCTTTGATTCTCAACGCGAGAAGGGCCGTGAGAGGCCTGCGAAGGATGGCCGAGCAGGGTAGTTGCTCGGTGCCTCCTGGTGAGGATTTTGGTCCTCAACGTGAGAGGGGCCGTGAGAGGCCTGCTGAGGATGGCCGAGCAGGGTAGCTGCTTGGTGCCTCTGGTGAGGGCTTTGATCCTCAGCATGAGAGGCCTGCTGAGGATAGCCGAGCAGGGTAGCTGCTCGGTGCCTCCGAGTGAGGGCTTTGGTCCTCAGCGTGAGAAGGGCTGTGAGAGGCCTGCTGAGGATGGCCGAGCAGGGTAGCTGCTCGGTGCCATTGGTGATGGCTTTGATCCTCAGCATGAGAGGGACCGTGAGAGGCCTGCTAAGGATGGCAGAGCAGGGTAGCTGCTCGGTGCCTCTTGGCGAGGGCTTTGATCTTCAGCGCGGTAGGGGCCGTAAGAGACCTACTGAGGATGGCCGAGCAGGGTTGCTGCTCGGTGCCTCTTGGAGAGGGCTTTGATCCTTAAGGATGCCCGAGCGGGGTTGCCTCCCGATGCCTCTTGGTGAGAGCTTTGATCCCTGGTTTTTCCAGGAATAACCGAGCACGGATCGTGCTTAGCGGTTGCCTCTTTCGAGGGATTTTCATCCTTAGCGCGGGAGGGGCGTGGGAGCCCTACTAAGGATGTCCGAGCGGGGTTGCCGCCCAATGCCTCATGGCGAGGGCTTTGATCCCAGGAGATGTGCCAGGGATAACTGAGCATGGTTGTGCTAAGCGGTTGCCTCTTTCGAGGGCTTTTGGGTCCTTAAGGATGGCCGAGCAGGGTTGCTGCCCGGTGCCTCTTGGCGAGGGCTTTGATCCCTGGCGTCGTAGGGTAAGGAAGCTATTGGCCAGGGATAGCCGAGCAGGGTAGCTGCAAGGCTGCCTCTTGGTGAGGGCTTTTGATCCCTGGCGCCGTGGGGTAGGGAAGCTACCGGCCAGGGATAGCCAAGCAGGGTAGTTGCAGGGCTGCCTCTTGGTGAAGGCTTTGATCCCTGGCGCCGTGGGGTAGGGAAGCTACCGGCCAGGGATAGCCAAGCAGGATAGCTGCTCGGCTGCCTCTTGTTGAGGGCTTTGTCCGACCTTCCCATGTGAGCACCGAGGAGTGGGACGGCATCGAAGACACGTGTCGTGAGGGCGCTGTGAAGGCGAGGCGTCGGAGTCTCATCGTTCCAGTTTCGCATAGGGAGGCATGACGCTTGCCGCGTGGCGCCTGCGTTGCGCATGAAACGGGTGACTGTTGGATTCCTAAGCGTCATTGGCTATAAACGGAGGGAGTAGTTGTTTGCTTCCTCCTCATACCCGAAACGCAAAAATGCAGGACTTCCCCTTCACCATCGAAGACATTGTAAGCTTCGAGGATGTCTACTTCTATGACCCGTATTGCATGGAGGACACAGTGCAGGTGGTAATCGGCAGGATCAAGGACCACTTTGGCCGATTGCTTTCCCGGCGGTCCTCCCTCCTTCAGCTGCTGATGTATTCCATCTGGAGAGCGTCGCCGGGGCTTTACAATCCCTTATCCGAAATGCTGTTCGATGAGGCCATAGGCAAGTAGATGGAGCGCCTCCACGAAGGATGCGAGTCGGTCTATCCGGCCGGCGAGGGTGTTGATGGCGTTCGGCGGAGGAGCTTCATCCGTGCCTCCGTTGAGAGGAAGGCGGCGGTTGGCGCTTGGATCGTCTTGATGATCGCTCGCTATTGGAGTGAGATCGGGAGGCGAACTTTTGTTTTTGTGGAATTTAGTTTCATATAGACGGCGCCAGCTGATGGAGCATGGAATCTCCTTCAGATGTTGCTTCCCGTTGATCTGCTGATGGCTGCGATGTGTGGCTGAGATTAGATCTGGAGGCTATTTTCTCCTGAAGCGTGTGGGTCTCAATGGGTTGAGGTTGTGGTTGCCGAGCTACCTGCAAGGAAGTCCCGGGGTGGTTGTACCACTGAGGACCCTTCGACAATCAAGTTAGTCTAGAGATCCGAGCAGAGTAATAGCTTAGTGGAGTAGAATTGGCTTACCTTGACCGTCTGAAAGAGGGGTTTAAGTAGCGGTGGCAGCAGGTGCAGCAAGCGCGAGAATCACGCCGGCCGTTACGCTCCCGACGTCACGCCCGCGTGATGAGTGGGACCTCCCATTAATGGAGAGACAGGCTCGTTAATGGGGGATCGTGGTGGTGTGGAACGTGGGATGTGGCCGACGGAGATCTCGCATATGGCGAGATTCACGGGATGGCGGTTACGCCTGCAAGCGGTGCTGTTGGTCGGTCGATGAGACCGAGGAAGATGACCTCGGCGGGAGAGCTCGCGGACGAGCGGGAGAGCCGAGGTATCCAATTTCTGCGGTAGCTCAGGAACGAACTGTGAGGCCGAGGAGGTCAACTGTGCTGGGGCTCGGAGGTGAGCCAGCGTCTGCTCGATAGGGCGAGCATAGGGGTGGTTTAGTCGGCTGCTGTAAGCTCTTTCTTGCATGCTCTGGCACACGTCATCTGCCACGTGTCATGATCTGGGAGATCGCCGATATCGGGCCTCATCACATACAATTCTTTACTAATTCAAATCTCTGTTCCTTTCTATCAAGCACGGTGTGTGCTATTTCAGCGTCACGTCAACCATATTGTCACGTCAGCAAAATTTTTATAAAATCCCTTAAATACCCCTATTTAATTCTAACCTTGATTTACAAAAAAAATTAAAAACAACCTAGTTCTTCTTCTTCTTCTTTGCTTCCCTCTAATTTTTTCCCCCTCCCCCTTCCCCGATCTTCAACTATGTCACCTCCACCATCGTCTCTACTCAGTCTCCAACTTTGCATCCACTCCGCCGCCTACAACTTTGCCGCGTCCACCGTTGAATCCCTCTATGACACCATCTGCCGCCTCCATCACCACCTCCGCATCCACCTCCTCCTTTCCCTTTCCTGCTCCCTACCCTCGGCCCTCCACCCCCCATCCCCCAATCCCCATCATCATCAATTTCATCATCATCATCACCATCCTCGTCTAATCTGTATCATCATCAACCCTTTTCATCACCATCATCATCTTGCCCCTTCCTTCTCGGGCGCCGGCTCCTCCTCCTCCGGCTCCCCTTATAAAAAAAATTATAATAATTATTTAATTAATATTTAATGATTTTTAAAATTATTTATAATTAATTAATTATATGAAAATGGAAAAGTGGTCATTTGACATGAACAACAAACGTTGACCGTCAAGTCATGATATTTATTGATCATTTTAAAAGTAATAGTAGTTTTGTTAAAATGATCCAAACTTGTTAGGAGTTTTGAGTAAATAAGAATTTTAAAAAAAAAGGACCCCTCTCTTTCTAAAGTTGATTAAATGGTTTGAGCTGAAAAGCTTCGCTGAGGGGCTATTTGGTAGCTAAGAAATGGAGATGTATGCAACATTTGTTGCAAAAAATCTTCATTTCCTATATTTGGTGAACAACAAATTTGAGTTGGAAATAGAAATGGAGATGCAAAAAGCATCAAATTCTTGTAACATTTGTAGCACTCATTTTGGTTGTAACAAAAATTGCAATTTTGGGAATGATGAGCATAGTAATTATTATAGGATGCCGCATAAGCTTTGTATATGCCACATGTGCAATCTTACAACAAATTTTTCATTTGCTTTAATTCTTTTGTTCAACCAAACATAAAAGAAAATGGTTTGGATTTGAGAATACAGTTACAAAACTTGATGATACACAAACAATGATTTGGACCAATTTTGGCAACAAATGTTGCAATTGTTTTTGTTGGTAACCAAACCTCCCCTGAGGTATTTCACTACATTCTAGAAGTTGAAATTGACCACTGGGTTCAAGTTAAAATGATCCCTTTTGCTTCAAAGGCTTTTCTTTCCTAAAACAAAAACAGGGAATCACTATATTTTGTTTTGTCTTTTTGTTAAATAATATTTAATAATAGCCCACTGCTGCAAGCGGACAAAGCAGGGAATCACAACTGACAAGGAGCTGACGAGGATCCTTCACACCAAACTTGAACCATGATTATCTTATTCTGCTTAATATTTTATTTATTTTAAAAATTAAAATATCTATGGGTTTCATTTGGGCAATTTGGTGATATGTCAATTCAGCCATGCCAAAACAATCCTTCGATGAGATAAAAATGTTGTCCAAATTAACGAACCTTTCTCAAAAACACAGGTCTTTCTTGAATCCGCGAAATAATCTATGCACCGAAAATTAAGAGAAATCAAAATAGCTTTATTAATCAAAGTCTGATTTGAATTCGTTAGCTTATATATGCTTCGAAAGCGGACCATAACTACTAGGACTCTAATACATTAAAATTAAAATTACCAAACTAAATAGACTAAAAAATTAAAAAGAGAACAATGAAGCTCAAGTGCTCATAAAAATTCAACCCTACATCATTTATTTCGATGGTGGACTTCATTCATATTGATCTTCATCGTCTAACACATATATGCACTGAATTTCATATGATCTCAATGTTCTTTTGTTAATCAAGTGGATGCAAAAATTAATGATTTTCTGAAGGTAGAACACTGCCCATCATTAGTTCAATGGGTAAAATGCAGTAAAACCTTCTACGATCTGGTGGTGTATATATATTCTAGGCGATGAAGATCAAGAAAGATAGTACCGATCATCGAGAAAAATAGTGTATGACTGACTTGTTTTGATGTTATAGAAGTGCTTCTCTTCTTGGACTTTGTATCCTAACCTTAACATGTTTGGTATTCGGAAAGAGGATAAGAAAGTGAGAAACGTGAACTCACTGTCTTATTTTATTTGTTAGTTTTTAAAAATGAGAAAGTAAAATTAATGGAAAGTGAGCAGTCACATCACTCACTTTCCATTTTCGCTTTCTTGCTCAATTCCAAGAAAATGGAAGGAAAGTGAGTAAGAGAGTGTATTAACCAATTTTATGTTGTATATCTCATTTTAACAAGGAGTAACTCTTTCTTAATAATTTTTTAGTTTATATTTTTTGTTATTTTTGTTTGCCACGTCATCTCCAACTAATCAACTTTCTCTTTGAGGCCAAGCAAATAAATCTTACTACTTTCTTACTTTCTTCTTTTTTTTCCATTTGCCAAAGTGAGTACTTTTCAAAACAGAAAAATAATGTGAAAATCATATAATTTCTTAAATATTTTCTTTAAAAAATAAGCTTATTCCAATTCTGACCGGATGCTTTTTTTTTTACTTAGCTGCCTCCATGCATCCTACGTCAATTTTCGATCACCCTGTGGCAAAATAATGCAGGTACAAAAGAGTATATTAATAAAATTGTAAATACTGTCTCCTTGTCACTCATCAAGGTGGTAGTAATGTAATTAATTAATTTTAAATTATATCTTTTACTAATAAAATAAAGAATATATAAAAGTAATTAAAAATTTCTCGGGGCTCAAAATTATTGTACACGTGTACGGACTCAACAGAGACTCGATCTTATTCTATTTATTGGTTCAAGTGCTGCTACTCCCAGAATCGAATCTAGCAAATTATTTAGAAGTTAAAAGTTAAAATAAAGTTTTGAGAGCATAAAGAAAAAGAAAAAAGGTATCTAAGGATTAGTAAGGATTTTACAATGTTTGGTATTCAAGAATCCGAAAAAGAGTAATAATTAGCTAATTCTGTTCGGTTGCAAGAATTTGGGTTTTTGGATTTGCCTGTTTTATGTGAGGCCCCATAAAAATTTTGGATTCTTGAATCCAAAAAAGACTATGGATTGCTGTGGGATTTGACAACACCATTCACATGGGGCCTGTGTACTTTAGTTATTAAAAAAACACTCTCTATCTCTCTCTTTTTAATACTCAGATCCAAATCTCACTTGCTTTTTCCAACCAAACAAGAATTATAAGGGTCTACAAATCCAATACTAGAAATCTAAGAAAATTTACACCCTCAATTGGATTACATTTCTGAATCCTAAGATGAACCAATTCACAAGCACAAACTATTTGAAAAAAATAATAACCAAAAAAATATTCTTTCCCATTAGAAAATATTACATCTAAAAAGATAGGCAAGAAAATTAAATCAAGTTCAGCTCATAGCTCTCCTCCTCAAACAAGGGATTTTGCTATTATTCTCTGCTATTTCCGATCTCATATTAAAAAAAAAACCGCCAATCTGCGTGCCGTACTGTTTTACCACATATTCTCCTCCCTTGGATTCAATAAAAACAGCTAAATAATAGATAAAAATAATCATTCTTCGAATTTATCTAGCGATAACAGTAGGGGCAGCCCTGGCATGAACCTCACAAGATTTAGATGCGCTACGAGACTTCAACTTATTCAAAATCTTCTTCAAATTGCTCCTCTCTTTCGCCTCGTCGGCTTCGATTTGTTCTTGCCTGCACTCCTCGCTACAGAAAGGGGTGTCTCCTTTGTACATGTAGATGTCGTTGCCGGCATGAAGCAAAGTTTTGCAGAGGAAGCAGGAGTCGAGGAAGTAGGGAGCCATGGCCCTGCAGCTGCTGCTTCCTTTTCTTCTGTGATAATAGTTGTTGTGACATGAGGAAGATGAGAGTGAAGTAGGGTTTCCCATTTGTTGTGTATATATATATTTTTTGAACTGTTTTGGTCTTGTGTTTGAGGAAAATGGAGAGAGATTAATGGAGATGGAGCTTGAGGGAGGAGAAGAGAAGGTGAGAGGGAGGTTTTATAAGGAGTGGTGGTGGACCCAGCTGCAATCAAAACAGCTGATGGTTTTGAGAGTTCCATGTGAATCCATGGGCACTCTCCTAAAACCATTTGTTTTCTTGCTAAATACGAGTCATGGTGGGTTAAATGCCCATGTTCAGCCCTTGCTGTAACAAGCCGTCTCGAAGGTTAAGTATTACTCGACAAAAATTTGCGAAAAAACCCCTGGGCCAATTACAACATAGGCTTGTTATGTTTTTAAAGACGGAGTGACCAAAATACACCTACTCACTTTCTTCTCCTTCCTTCCTTTCTCTCTCGCTCTCGCAACCGCCTTCCTCCCGTCCTCGCAAACCATAACCCTCCCTTTGTCGCCACTGCCATCCTTGCCGCTGGACCTTCGCCACCATTTTCTCGACCACCTTGATCGCCGCCCTAAGTCACCACCCAAAATTAGTTGCCCCAACTTGCCGTCCCCATCTTGTCGTCCAATCGAATGTTCATCGACTCCCCACATCATGGCTGTCCCCATCGTCGGCCCATCTTTGCCCTCCCATTGTCGCCCCATCCTTGCTGCCTCCATCGATCTCCGTCCTGAGCAGCATAAACTGGTTAGATGTTGCAGGCAACTGTCTAAATGTTACAGGCAACTGAACACGGATTCTTAGATATTAAGACATGCAGTTGGATAGATATTACAGACAACAGCTTAGATGTTGCAGGCAACTGTCTAGATGTTACAGGTAACAACTTGGATATTAAATGAAAAAGGAAAGAGGTATAAATGAAAGAAGATAACGGATAATGGATAAAATAAATTGAGATAATTGAAGTTTCGGCGGAAAAAATAGTGAATTTGGAGAGGAAAGGGTTGGTAAGAACATTTAATGCTCAGTTTTTAAGGCCAGAAGTACATCACAGAACTGATGTTCCAGGCAACCCCTAGATGTTGCAGGCAAGCTGTCTAGATGTTGAAGACAAATAATTAGATGTTCTTCTTAACATAAATCAAGTCAAATAACAACAAAATAGAGGATTTGAAGGAAAATTGAGGTTTTTGGCGGGAAAAGTAATGAATTTAAAGGAGGAAAAGGTTGGTAGGAATATTTAATTCTTACTCTTTTAAGCAAAAAGAAAAACAAAACAGATATTACAGACAAACTCCTAAATGTTGCAGACAAACCCTTAGATGTTGCAGGCAATTGACCAGCTCCTGAACTGCCACGAATTTCCAGATGTCCATTGTACTATGTGCATATGGGTAAGAACATGGACATATGGGAGATATACTAAAATACAACCTGGCTTTAGTATCTCAGGGATTTCTAAATTGGGCCTAAGATTTTTTCAGCAAGGGAGACAGGCCGAGGGAGTTTTTGACAGGTTTTTAAATGGCCGGGTTTTTTCCAACAATTTACCTATATATTTATCCCCTTTTACTTCTATCCTTATGCTACCGAAAAGATAAACAGTATGTGTCCCATATATAGCACCAATATCTAAACGATGTAGCCCATCTTTTTATTTCTTGGATATGTAGAGATTGGAAATAAAGTTGGGTAGGTTTAGTACTTATTGTAGAAAACATACTTGAAGGGTTATGGAAGCGTCCCGGCCATCGAACCGTGGCCAAATGCAGAACAAAAATTTTCTAAAACCCGGCGCTACCATTACCCGATTTCGAAGATCGAAACCATTAACTCTAAAACTAGCAAGCTAACAAAAGGAGATAGAAATGGTTATACCTAATGATCCAAGTCCTTCGGGTCTTCAACCATCTCCAAGCTCCTAGTGATGCGGATCGACTTTGGTCACCGGTCTTCCTTCATCTCCGATGATCCACCCGAGGGAAACGACACAAGCTCCAGGTTCGCCAAGCGGATCAACCGACCCTCCAAGATTGCTAGAAGTGGAGAGTAGGGGGTGTAAGATAGTGTCACTATGATTCTCTCTCTCATCCATGAGCTCAAGTGAACATCTCAAGAAGAAGATGAAGAAGGTGATGAAAGCAAGAGAGGCATGAGCTAAAAAAATGGCTAAGTATTTTTGTGTGAGCATGAGAGTATATAAAGCACCAAGTTAATCACCAAAATGAGCAAGAAAATCCCCACCCCCAAAAGTGGCCGGCTCCTCTCTCATGCCCACTCAAAAATAATGCACACTAAAAACATTATTTCATTTAGCAATAAACAAATACAACCATACCATTCACTACATGCCCAAAAACCATGCTTTGACCCAAATCACCTTTCCACCTCATTATGAAACAAATGATTTTCAAAAGAAAATTAATAATGAGGTGTCATCTT
Source organism: Agapanthus africanus (assembly GCA_030015575.1). Classification (NCBI taxonomy): domain Eukaryota; kingdom Viridiplantae; phylum Streptophyta; class Magnoliopsida; order Asparagales; family Amaryllidaceae; genus Agapanthus; species Agapanthus africanus. Next base: position 869,971,246 of record JASDDO010000024.1, on the reverse strand, counting down.
CTAGAAGCCATTCCATATAAATACGGAATGCTTCCTGGTACATGTATCGAAATACACATACGCGTATTCATACGAAGATACGAATAGCCAAAGAGAGAAAATGAATAGTGAGCAATAATACTAGAATACATATATATAAATACATATGTAAATTATTAAATCAAAACTTGATTTAACAATCTGGCTTAATCCTAACCCGCTAGTATTATCAACCGTCCGATTAAAGTCTGTGCAGTCCGTGCATATATTTAATTGGACACCTGTATGTATCAACATACGTCACCTACACCATATCGCCTGAACCGTGAAAACCCTCTGTGTGGGACTCTAAAGACTCGTCAATATGCTGGCAATGGGTTTAACCACAAGCATGTCAGCGGCACTAGCTGTACATAACGGCTATCCAGGTATTGAGCGAAAGGAAGGCCGATGAGCAAACTCATCCAAACCCCTACTGAGCCTGTCAGTGACAATATCCGTACAGTCCGGTCGTCTAAGAGTATCGCATATCGAGTCTAGGGGGAAGGATAAAGTCAGACCCCTAACAACGCGATAATCCGTGTCGGTATGAAACCCATCACTACCTGAGAAACTATCGATCCTGGATCGGTAATTCTCACATACCCCGGCCGAGGATTTCTAGTGATGGCCACCCGTTCACTGCGCAACATCAATCCCCAATACCGGGAGAGATGAATCCCTAACGATCCGCTCACTGCCTCCATATAGCTCGGGACTATACCCAACTAAAACCTGTTTGCACGACTCCTTTGAGCCGTGGTAGGGTAGTAATCAAAGCACAGTGGGAACTCACACGAGACAAATGGCGATCTTAGGTCGACAGACTAACCTGTACACATGTCACCAGGGAACTGCTATCTAACTATAGGTATAATACCAACTAGCATGTTCCCGGTGAGTCCGTCCAGTGTACTCATAACCCAATGAGCACCTGTATACTATCTTAGGTGAACAACTGACACCAATGGCTTGTGAGACCGGCCACCGCCCCTCGTCAGGGTCTAGATAAGTATACGCCAGTCTACTCTAGAGTATCGATGCCCAGTCTCGATACTCCCATGACTAGGGACATTTAAAGATGTGCTTATAGACCATCAGCTCCCACGTATGTGATCGCCATCACAATACTGGCAGTCAAGCAAGAATCCTATGGGCTTTATCAACATATGATGATAAAGATAAACCAGATAGCATACTATCATCTCGAGTAAGACTGTTTTATCGGTATAGGTCCTCGCTTAATGATCACATACCTGCAACTATGATAATTGCCTTGAGGGCAATATAGCTAACAATCTCCCACTTGCACTTAAGGCTAATTATTGCGATGTCGCATACTCACAGCACGTATGATATCGAACACCCAACTCCTCTACTAATCAGTTTCACAAACCTCATTTGTAAAACTATTGCGTTCGAGAAATAGCCTCAGTGAGTGGATCCGCTCCAGTGTTTCTTTCTATTTCTCTTTTTATCTCAACTTCGCGGAGAAAACTATCTCCTGAAATGAGCAATACCCGTCTTAGAATATGTCTGGATATCTGGTGGGACCTAGATCATAAAAGAACTCCAAATCCAGTAAATTTCTTAGACTGTATCGTCTACTGAACTCAATCAGTACACTGCGCTATACCATCCTCAGTATGCGCTTGGACCACTTGTCCAAACTACTGCCCCTCGTCAGAGGGAAAACTATAACTCTGACAGCCACTCTGTCATCCAGGTCACCTTGGAAGCCTGGAATGATAACCGTCTCTCAAAGGAGGCCGCCATTATTAAATCCCTAGAACATCCACTTATGTTCATAAATTGCTTTCATTCGTTTTTCTCCAGGATTGGATTAATATATCAACTTATTGCATCTAGTGCAAAAACAACATCTGGTGTGGTACTTGACATGTCATGATTGACTCAATTGCCTAAGCAAGTGATATGCCAATCATGCACATCCCTCTCCCCTTTAGTCTGTAAGACACCTTTAGAGAGGGTGACTCCATCACCTGCAGGTTGAGCACCATGCCAAGAGCCGTCCATTCTAAAATGCTTTTAGAACTGTTTAAGTACCCAGATTGGGACACTTCCCAAATCTAGATCTAAAACCAAAGATCTAGTAACCAGAATATCTGATATAATATCCATAACCTATGTGGAGAAAGCACTGTGTGATAACCATAGTATAACCGATCGTAGTATAGGAATTTTACTTCCTACTCTGTGTATGTTATCCCAAATACCAGGACATCACACCCTACTACCTTCTTAACATATCCATCCCCTATTCTGATGAAGTCAATGCCTATGACTGTCACATCAAAAATAGATGTTCTTTCTCCGATATATCTGCTTTAATCTATAAATAGATATAAGCTACTTGTACACTATGCTTCCGCTGCTCCCACTGATTATGACAACCCTCTGGCGGAACCATATACACGTGTACTTCTGAAGCTAGTTTAGAATGACTCTATATTCATCTTCCTGCAGGGTCTCATAGTCTGAAACAACAGTAGTGTCGAGTCTGGGTAAACAAGAACCTCCCTTTCACCCTTCTTGAGGATACCAAAGTACCTCTCGGGTGCCTGAGGTTACCCACCATATCTGCGGAGCGGCTAATGGAATGTCAATCCTGATTGAATGTTTAGGTCCTATTAAATTTTCCGTAATCGTTTGTGGTTCTGAAATCACTTCCAGTTTTACCATACTCCCACTATTGTTTTCTGAAAAAATCCATTTTACTAAAACTGTGGCGAGTCAAGAACAGTATCACTATTGATCTTCCAGATGGTAGAAAGTTAACCCTCGTCAAAGCCCGGGATAACCCACAAACAGCTATTACTGAAACGTGCCCTAAGTTTATCCGGATTCTGGTTTTAAGCATCAGCCGGACGACTCCCTGTACCTTAACATCGTTAAGATATAAATTGATTCTATATATATCTAATATAGAAACAAAAGTACTAATTTAATTGGAACCAGATTCAAATCATGCAGCTGTCTCCAGTGCATGTCAACTAAATGGAGAGATGCCGATCAGCATTACTCAACTTAGGAGTGCGTTCAATTAAGAGTAACCTGAAAGAGAAATAAGTTTCTCAAAACCATTACTATCAACTGAATACCTCATACAAGTATCTACATCTTCGATCACCTTGAAAAAACCCGATACTTGCGACACCTGGTTCTCTACTTTATTCTTATACCTATAACTTCTCAAACTTGAACCTTATATTTGTATGAAACACTTGTCCTAAACTTGAGAAGTCACAAGTAAATAGAATATAACACGAGGACCAAAACCTCTTTGTCCTAATGGACACTGGACAACATACAATATTTTGTATAAGTCCGATGAGTTGAACAACTCAAATCCTGTGCGTCGTAGGTTGAAAACTGTACCCAGGTGATTTCCTCAAATATCATTAATTATAACGAATTCCGATATAATGAGGATGATCACCTAATTCCCAATAGCTTACTCCCACTCATCATCTGTAAAACCATACAGATGTGAGAATCAGACCTGGTAAATACATACCCTGGAGTAAGTATCTAATTGGAAAATCAGTTTTCTAATAACAACGCATAGTGAAACTGAAACATTAAAAAGTTTCGAAGGGGTATCTGGGTATTCCTAGTAATGCCTCTTCTATTATTCAGATTCATGACTGTAACCGTATATTTCGTTGCCATCTCTCCAAATCCCTTTATTTGTCTTTAGTCGTTACCTTCTGTACACCATCGTTAAACTAAGTGGTTTTCTTCTTTCCCTACCGTTCGGCACCAGCCTATAGTTTGGAAGAAGACTATCAAATAAGTATAATAGGTGTACTCTCCTAATCCTAGGAGTACTCGCAACCTGAGAGAAGGTAATGATAAAAGACAACTGAATAAATCTTATTCCTATTTCTCCTGAATTAGAATCCTTCCTCGAAAAGGTTCCTTCGAGTTCGTATATAACCATACGATGGATTTATCCAATGGAAGTGGATGTTCGTAGTGATACGAGGTGTTCTGGAGAAATACAAAGATGAAGTAGGAGTGGCGATGAAAATACCTAGTTCGGTCGTGAATGATAGCAGTCGCATTTTACTTTGCCCTCCTTCTGATCCTTCTATATGTCTTAACTTATTACCTTCTGCACACCCTACTTAGGCTAATTAGTTTTCTTCATTCCCTACCTTTCGGCACCTGCCTATGGTTTGGAAGAAGACTATCCAATAAGCGTAATAAGTGTACCCCGTCCTAATCCTAAGAGTCGTCACAACCTGAGAGAAAGTAAAAGGAAAAGACAACTGAATAGTCCTATTCATTTTCTCCAGAACCAGAAACCATCCTCGAAAAATTTCCTTCGAGTTCGTATATAACCATACAGTGGTTTTATCCAATAGGATTGGATGTTCGTAGTGATACGGGGTGTTCTGGAGAAAAGCAAAGGGTAAAAGAAAGAGTGGCAATGATATATGCAACTTGGACAATCCAAAAGCCAGTGTTTTTAAGAAAGTTCGATTAACTTGGTTACTGAGTTATAGTCCAGGGTCGGGCCACGGTCGAAGCAAAAGAGAGAGAGAAAAGAAACACTCAGCGTGCACTCTAACCTAGATCAGAATGGTTAATCACTTTATCTAATCTGGATGGCTCCCACTGTATTCTCGAATTCTCCTCCAAACCCAAAAGGAGAACTAGTCAGAATCACCCGAAGAGTAATCCTACTCATCAGTGGGAATCGAGATCCAACTATCATCGCATGATAATTTGATGGAAGCCACTCAAGTCACCACACTCCAGAAGGTATGCGCAAGCCTGGCAAGTTTTCTATATGTTTGAAACTCCCGATATGATTTTTACCCCAAGCGGCTTATAACCTTGACAGAGGTCAACATATCATAAGTCGCAAGTCAAGTTCAACCCGTCATTGTCCTAGACCCACCCGCACGTGCCCTTGACAGAGGTCAAAATGACCATGCGACTGTCCTAAATAATCGCATATCTATGCAACAAACAAGCATTACCCAGCTACCAAGCACGGTGCCTTGACAGAGGTCAACATACACAGCATGAATACTAAGCAATACCTGTAAGAAATGATGGAGGGCTATGACTGGTTTTTGGCGAAAAACCTTTAACGTAATGAACTTGATATCGTTAAAGGAATCCGAGTAGTTTTATAAAAGTATAGTGACGAAAACTTTTTGCTAAAGAAGTCACTCCCGGTGAAGGGATCTCGGCTCTTTCCTCGTTGAATGAGGTGCGGGATATTCCAAACTGAATACCACGATGCAAAACAAAAAGTAATCGATTATAGTGAAGTTATTACGTTGACGCAAACTTCTGCCTAAGCGGTCACTCCCGATGAAGGGATCTCGGCCCTTGCCTCGTCGAATGAGGTGCTGGATATTCATAACCGAATACCACGATGCAAAGCAAAAGCGTATGTCTGTAATGTCAATTTTTTAAAATCTTGGTTCCAACAACATCATATATATATATAGGTTTATTTTCCTTGCATTAATAAGAATCAACACAGTCCCATCAATTAATCATACCAGAAAAGAACGAAAATAAAATGTACGTAAATGCCATCCGCATTCGCCACTGGGTCCCGTCATCACCCGTTAGGTTACTTAACTAACGACAGAGCGGGGACTGGGCTAGTGCGGATGCAAAACATATACAATAACTACTAGTGTATATAAATATATATAACAAGCGTCCTAGGTATGATAAATGCAACATCACAGAAAAGTAATAAGCATCACAGAACAATACCGATAATCTGGGATCCCCGGGTTTCCTTTGAGCCACAACTGAAAACCCGACGTTCCCCTGGTCGTGTAGATAGCCTGTTCAATGAACTCCTAGACCTCTACGAGCGCGGCAAGTTACCCGCCAAAACCTGAAGCGAGGCAGCCCCCTTCAGTAAAGTGAATGGACCACCCAACACTTCATGGAATCCGGTAACTTGAGCACCCCTCCTTGGGTCAACCTATACCCCCTACGAGTGCTGCGAATAGCCCGCCAATTCTAGAGTGAAGCCCCCTCCGTCTCAACGCCATGAGATGCGGGCCCGTTGCCCTCCAGGACCCGGCTATCCATGCACCCCACCTTAGGGTAATCCTGGTACAGAAAAGAAAATAATATACAAGGGTGACATCGACCTCAATCCGGTCGTTCCCTAAAAGAATAATATACAAACAGGCAGTGACAGCAGTCCACATGTCGGACGCTCGCCCCGCAGTATCAAATGTACAAATAAATCCAAACTGCACTACTATTGCACTCAAGCTATCCACTACGACAATCCGCAACATCACAGCACAATACAGAACATCAACGTGAATGTCACGTTCGCAAACCCGTCTAAAAGGACTATAGCGATTAGACAAGGTTTACCGATCAAATAACATTCACGGTCACAGATGCTAAACTAAGTACTGAAAATTACACAGTTAAAATTTCGATCGATTAAAATTTCCGTCTAGCCTCAAGTGCAAACCAGTGCTCAAGAGAATCTGGGATAAAACAAAACATCACAAAAATCATTTTTCCTTGTCAGAGAGTGCCAAAAAATATTTGGAGGCATTTGGCCACAAAAGCGCGGCGGAACCGCCGCCAAATGGCATGTTTAGCGGCGGTTCCGATGCCAAAAAATTGATTCAAGCTTTCAAATTTCTTGTGGTGCTCTATAATTGCCTGCACGGATTTTTAAGCTATACAGAAAGATTTTTTGACCAAGTTTTAAAATCGACATAAAATAGGCAAACAGGAAAAATGATTTGGAAATTTTTGATCGATCGAGATTTTAAGCTTGTGCAAACTAGCTAGTAGGGTTTAATGGGTGACTCTGATACCATGAAGGGTTATGGGAGCGCCCCGGCCATCGAACAGTGGCCAAATACGGAACAAAAAATTTCTAAAACCCGGCGCTACCATTACCCGATTTCCAAGTTCGAAACCATTAACCCTAAAACTAGCAAGCTAACAAAAGGAGATAGAAATGGTTATACCTAATGATCCAAGTCCTTCGGATTTTCAACCATTTCCAAGCTCCTAATGATGCGGATCGACTTTGGTCGCCGGTCTTGCTTCATCTCCGATGATCCACCCGAGGGAAACGGCACAAGCTCCAGGTTCGCCAAGCGGATCAACCGACCCTCCAAGATTGCTAGAAGTGGAGAGTAGGCGGTGTAGGATAGTGTCACTATGATTCTCTCTCTCATCCATAAGCTCAAGTGAGTATCTCAAGAAGAAAATGAAGAAGGTGATGAAAGCAAGAGGGACATGAGCTAAAAAAATGGCTTAGTATTTTTGTGTGAGCATGAGAGTATATAGAGCACCAAGTTAATCACCAAAATGAGCAAGAAAATCCCCACCCCCAAAAGTGGCCGGCCCCTCTCTCATGCCCACTCAAAAATAATGCACACTAAAAAGACTATTTCATTTAGGAATAAACAAATACAACCATACCATTCACTACATGCCCAAAAACCATGCTTTGACCCAAATCACCTTTCCACCTCATTATGAAACAAATGATTTTCTAAAGAAAATCAATAATGAGGTGGCATCTTCTAGAAGCCATTCCGTATAAATACGGAATGCTTCCCGGTACATGTATCGAAATACACATACGCGTATTCGTACGAAGATACGAATAGCCAAAGAGAGAAAATGAATAGTGAGCAATAATACTAGAATATACACACACACACACACACACACATATGTAAATTATTAAATCAAAACTTGATTTAACAATCTGGCTTAATCCTAACCCGCTAGTATTATCAACCGTCCGATTAAAGTCTGTGCAGTCCGTGCACATATTTAATTGGACACCTGTATGTATCAACATACGTCACCTACACCACTGAACCGTGAAAACCCTCTGTGTGGGACTCTAAAGACTCGTCAATACGCTGGCAGTGGGTTTAACCACATGCATGTCAGCGGCACTAGCTGTACGTAACGACTACCAAGATATTGAGCGAAAGGAAGGCCGATGAGCAAACTCATCCAAACCCCTACTGAGCCTGTCAGTGACAATATCCGTACAGTCCGGTCTGTTCGTCTAAGAGTATCGCATATCGAGTTTAGGGGGAGGATAAAGTCAGACCCCTAACAACGCGATAATCCATGTCGGTATGAAACCCATCACTACCTGAGAAACTATCGATCCTGGATCGGTAATTCTCATATACCCCGGCCGAGGATTTCTAGTGATGGCCACCCGTGCACTGCGCGACATCAACCCCCAATACCGGGAGAGACGAATCCCTAACGATCCGCTCACTGCCTCCTTATGGCTCGGGACTGTACCCAACTAAAACCTGTTTGCACGACTCCTTTGAACCGTGGTAGGGTAGTAATCAAAGCACAGTGGGAACTCACACGAGACAAATGACGATCTCAGGTCGACAGACTAACCTGTACACATGTCACCAGGGAACTGCTATCTGACTATAGGTATAATACCAACTAGCATGTTCCCGGCGAGTCCGTCCAGTGTACTCATAACCCAATAAGCACCTGTATACTATCTTAGGTGAACAACTGATACCAATGGCTTGTGAGACCGGCCACCGCCCCTCGTCAGGGTCTAGATAAGTATACACCAGTCTACACTGGAGTATCGATACCCAGTCTCGATACTCCCACGACTAGAGACATTTAAAGATGTGCTTATAGACCCCCAGCTCTCACGTATGTGATCGCCATCACAATTCTGGAAGTCAAGTAAGAATCCTATGGGCTTTATCAATATATGATGATAAAGACAAACCAGATAGCATACTATCATCTCAAGTAAGACTGTTTTATCGGTATAGGTCCTCGCTCAATGATCACATACCTGCGACTATGATAATTGCCTTGAGGGCACTATAGCCAACACTACTGATTGGATAGTTATTAGAGAAAGGGTTGTTTACTAAATAGTGGATAGTTTATTGGAAATGTTGAAGTTAAGAGCAAAAGTTATAATGTCAAAAGATATTAGGCTTAACAAAAATCATCGTGTAGTTTGGGGTAATATCTAGAAACCCTCCTTAACTTCAGCAGTAACCCATAAACCCTATGAACTTTTAAATCGTTACCTTATTGCCTCCTGCCGTTAAATCTTTTTTTAAATGACCTAACTATCCTTTATGTTTCATTAAATTAAAACTTCAGAAACCTATTTAGAAAGAAAGAATCCAAACTCAAGCGATTTCTTCGTGGGGTTCTCTGACCTCCATTTTTTGAAATTTTTTTGAATTATGGGAGCTTCATCAAAAAATGGATTTGTTCTCTTGCAATGATGAGAGTAGGCCAAATCCAAATCCACTATGTCGCTCTCTCCTCGATCTGCCGCCTCTCCAAACCTAGTACCGCCCTCGATCTCTTTAAGTTACTCTTCGGTGAGTTCCATGTGGTGCTCTCCTCCATCGTCTACTGCCACGTTATCGCACTATTGCTTCGGTCTTGTCACAAAATGGATGCCCTCAATCTATTTGACAAAATGATTGAGAGAAGAAGGAATATTGACTCTAATTTGAACTCGATCGATGCATCCAAAGATGGCAATGTGAGCAGTTGCATGCAATTGGTTACTAAAGCTAGTAGTTGAAGAAGTGTGGAATAGATGGAAATGATAGTACTTGGAATGTATTTATGTAAATGCTTGAGAGAGAGAGAGAGATTGTGTGTGTGTGTGTGTGTGTGTGTGTGTGTGTGTGTGTGTGTGTGTGTGTGTGTGTGAGGGAGAGGGGGGAGAGAGATTTTGAGTTGTTTATTGTTTGAAATGTATTTGTATAAATTTTGGAGATAATAGTGCTTGGGATGTATTTGAAATGTATTGTATAAATGTTTCGAATGTGTTTGTATATATGTTTGGAATTTTTTTGTATAAATTTTGGAGATAATGGTACTTGGAATGTATTTGTATAAATGTTTGAGAGAGGGAGAGATTTTTTTTGACTTGTTACTGTTTTAATTGAAGATGGATTAAACTAAGTTGTAACGAGTAACCAAATACATTCTATTCTCAGATCTTAATTTAATTTCCTTCATTTTGCATTAGTAACTCAACTCCTAAATCAATGAAAAAGTCATGTCACAATATCCATTTGAAGTAACAGTATCACAAAAAGCATCCAAATTTAAAAGCAACGGGAGGGATTGATCACTTGCCTTATCTCCAACGTAATTGATCTCGACGGTGGCATCTATTGGATATGTATGTCTTAGAGGCATGTATTGAATAGGATACTAGGGATCTGTATATATACAGGACAATCTTGCTCAGTTATATATAGTATATTATTTCAGTTGTCTTTATCTGAACATATATATTTGTTTCATTTTGTTACTTTATATTGCTTTTACATGTTGATAAAGACTCGTTATAGTAGTATACTATTTTGGTTTGTCTTTATCTTAACATGTGCATATGTTATACTCGATATCACATATGACGGATACATGTTGATAAAGCCCGTAGGATTTTGCTTGACAACCAGCGTTATGATGGCGATCATATTTATAGGAGATGGGTAGTCCATAAGCACATCCTTAAAGGTCCCAAGTCACAGGACTATCGAGACCAGGTATCGATATTCCAAACTAGACTTGTGTATACGTTTCCGACGAGGGGCGGTAGTTGGTCCCACAGCCATTGGTGTGATCACCTAAGATTGTATACACGTGATCAGTGGAGGTGAGTACACTGGACGGACTCGTTAAGAACCTCTAGATGGTACTATTCCTATCGTCAGACAGCGGTTCTCAGGTGAAATGAGTACAGGTTAGTCTTTAGACCCGAGATCATTATTTGTCTCATATGAGTTCCCACTGTGTTTTGATCACTACCCTACCATGGCTCTACTGAGTCGTGCAAACAGGTTTTGATTGGGTACAGTCCCGAGCCACATGTAGGCAGTGACTGATTGTCAGGGATTCATCCCTCCCGGTATTAGGAGTCGACATCACACTGTGTCCGGTTAGCCAGAACCATAAGATCTTGGCCAAGGCAGTTGAGATTTACTGATGGTTAGATCAGTAGTTTCTCGGGTTGGTCCTGAGTCAAATCGACATGACTTATCAGGTCAATAGGGGTCTGAGGTTTACCATCCTCTAGACCCTGTATGCGATACTCTTAGACGAAGAGACCGGATTGTACGGAGATTGTTACGGATAGGCTCAGTAGGGGTTCGGATGAGCTTGCTCGTCAGCCTTCTTTTCGACGGGTACCTGGGTAGTCGTTACGTACAGCTAGTGCTGCTGACGTGCTTGGGTTAAACCCACTGCTAGTGTACTGTCGAGTTTTTAGAGTCCCACACAGAGGGTTTTTCTGGTTCAGGCAAAATGATGCAGTAGTCGTATTTCGATACGTGCAGGGTTCTGATCGAATGATAATACTAGCCGGTTTAGAATTAAGCCGGATTATTAAATCAGGTATTGATTTAATAATTTATATATATTTATTTCGATATGTATATTCTAGTGTTATCTTGGCTTTCAATTGGATGGATGATAATACTAGCCGGTTTAAGATTAAACCGGATTATTAAATCAGGTATTGATCTAATAATTTACATGTACACATTTCGATAGGTATATTCTAGTATTATGTTCTGTGTATTATTCTATCTACTTTGGTGTTCATATTTTGATATGAATACGGATATGTATATACGGTATAATGTATTTCGTATTTATACGGAAAGACATTCTAGAAGGAGGACACCTCATCATGTATTTTCCATTTTATTTGTAAAATGGAAAATGAGGTGTAAAATAGAAAAATGAGGTGTAAAAGTAGTGAGGTGAGAATGTTAAGAACCATACTTGAATAGTTTTGACAAATGAATTATATATTCATTTATGCAAACTATTCAAGTATGGTTGCTAAATTTTTATTAAAAAAATGAGATATACAAAACCATACTTCATGATTTTTCACATACGATTTTTCTCATTCTCACCATGAGCTTCTTTCTTCTCACTAGCCTCTCTTGAGTTCTTCCTCCTTCTTCATCTTCCTCACTACCATCTCATGAGTTGAGAATCAAGGGAGGAAGAGAGATAGAAATACACTAGAAAACTCATTACATCTCCTTAGTAAGCTAGATTAGCAAACTAGGTTACTAAATTGCTTCATTAGTGAAGCTAAGCTTGGATTACAAACTCTCGGGTGGATCATCTAGGATGAAGATGGCTATCAAGCAAGATTGATTTAGGAGACCTCAAGGAGCTAAGGAAGAGAAGCGAAGACCCGAAGGACACGGATCTATCAGGTATAACTCACTATCACAGTAGCTAGATTCTATTAAATTGCTAGTTTCAATATTTGGTTAGATTCTAGGCAGTGTTTTCTAGCGCCAGTTTTTTAAAAAGTCAATTTTTTTCGTTCCGCAACGGCCGCGGTCAGTGGCCAGGGCGCTAGGAATCGCAACATTTTGGGATTCTCTATTTCTTTCTTATATTCATTGAACTTCTCAAAAACTTCAGATTTGGTTGGGTACAGTCCCGAGTCCCAAAAAATATATATACAATGGTGATATCGACCTCAACCCGGCCATGCCCCAATAAAAGAATATCAAACTGGCAGAAACAGTAGTCCACATGTCGGAGGCCCGCTTTATAATAATGAATATACAAATGAATCTTAACTGTACAACTACCATTGCATTGGAGGCTATCCAACACGACAATCCGAATAAACCATCACAAATATCAACATCTCAGCAGTATAAGTAAGTATGTGCAACCCCGTCTAAATGCCATATAGCAAATAGACGACGTTTAAAAACGCATACACCATATCACAGAAATAAAAAATACAAAAGTTTTAAGTTCTAAACTTTCCGAATTGCCCCAAAGCAAAGATAATACTAATTGAAATCTAGGGCAAATCAAACAAGCCTAAAAATCCTAATTCTCAAAACCCAAGACACACAATGAAAATGAAGCAAATCCAGTATGGAAAAACCGTCGGTTTTTCCCATTTTCCCGCCCTCGGCGGTTTTGTTGTCTCTTTGGTCCTCGTTTTCATGTTGTGTCTTGGGTTTTGAGAATTAGGATTTTTAGTCTTGTTTGATTTTTTCCAGATTTCAATTAGTGTTATCTTTGCTTTGGGGCAACTTGGAATATTTAAAACTTGAGAATTTTGCATCGTTGATTTCTGTGATGTGGTGTATGTGTTTTCAAACGTCATCGATTTATTATATGTCATTTAGACGGGATTGCATATACTTGCTTATGCTGCTGTGATGTTGATATCTTTGATGGTTTATTCGGATTGTCGTGTTGGATAGCCTCCAGCGCACTGGTAGTTGTACAGTTAAGATTCATTTGTATATTCATTATTGCGGGACGAGCGTCTAACATGTGGACTGTCGTTTCCACCAGTTTATATATTCTTTTATTGGGGTACGGCCAGGTTGAGGTCAATGCCATCATTGTATATATATTTTTCTTTTCTGTAGTAGGATTACCCCACGGAGGAGTGCTCGAATAGCCGGGTTCTACAGAGCAACGGGCTCGCATCTCATGGCATTGAGATGGAGGGGGCCTTACTCTAGAATTGGCGGGTTGATTGCCACACTTGTATGGGGTATAGGATGACCCAAGGAGGGATGCTCAAGTTACCGGATTTCATGAAGTGCTGGGTGGCCCATTCACTTTGTTGATTGGGGTTGCCTCACTTTCGGGATTGGCGGATAATTTGCCATACTCGTAGGGGTCTAGGTTCTTCATTACATAGACTATCCACACGACAAGCGAACGTCGAGTTTCATTTGCGGCTCAAAAGAAACCCGGGGCTCTTAGATTATCCGATATTCCATGTTGCTTATTGTTGTTCTGTGATGTTGCTTATATATCATACCTGTGACGAATGATTTTATATATATATATATATATATATATATATATATATATATAGATACACACACACACACACACACTAGTAGTTGTTGTATATGTTTTGCATCCGCCCTAGTCCTTCCCCTACTCTGCCGTTAGTTAAGTAACCTAACTGTGCATGACGGGGTCCCGTGGCGAATACGGATAGCATATACATACATTTTATTTTCGTTCTTTTCTGGTGTGATAGAATTTAACTGACAGAACCGCATTAATTATAATTAATGCAAGGAAAAAAAACCTAATAAGATATTGTTGGAACAAATTTTGAAAAACTATAGTCATATTTTTTCGCTTTGCATAGTGATATTTGGTTAGGAATATCCAGCACCTCATTCGAGGAGGCAAAAGCCTAGATCTCTTTATGAAGAGTGACCTCTTGAGCGAAATTTTATGTTACAATAGATTACTCAGTTTTCTTCAAAACCACTAGTTTTCAAAAGCGGAGCTTAAACCACTCCTTTTCAAAACTGCTCGGTTCCTTCAACGATATCGAGTTCATTACGTTAAAATCTTTTCTCCAAAACACAGCCGTAACCCTCCGTCATTTCATATTAGTAGTACATAGTATTCGTGCTCGCGTTTGTTGACCTTTACCAAGGCGCAGTGTTCGGTAGCTAAGTATTGCTTTTCTATTACATGTTGATGCGATTAATTAGGACAGTCATATGACTTTTTGACATTTGCCAAGGCTCATACGGATGGGTCTAATATAATTTAGGATAATGACGGGTTGAACTTAACTTGTGACTTATGATTTGTTGACCTTCGCCAAGGTCATAAGTTGCTTGGGGCAGAAACCACATCGGGAGTTCCAAATATACAGAAAACTTGCTAGTGTTTCATATCTTTTGGAGTGTGGTAATTAGAGTAGCTTCCATCTAGGTTATCACACGATGATAGTTGGATCCCGATCCTACTGATGAGTAGGATTACTTTTGGAAGATATTTTTCACTTTACAATTAGCTAACCTATTAGGTGTCTAGAAAGGTTTTAACGGGGCTACGCTTCTGCGGAAACGATATTTATTCTAATTAGGTCCGTCCGAGAGCACGGGGAACCTCCCTCGGAGTACCAACACCCACCTGGCTGAACGGTTAGCGAACTTGTAAGGTGTTAATGATCCCGACTAGTTTTCCTTTTAAGGTTTGAAGGAAAATTCGAGGAAACAGTCGGAGTCATCCTGATTAGATAAATTAATAACCAATCTAATCTTGCAAGAGAGCACGCTGAGTGTTTCTTTTCTTTCTCTCCAGGTAGCAACTATGTCACGCCCTAATCAAGATAATAAAATGTTTGACTTGACCGAACCAGCTTATTACACTGGGCTGGGGAACGTCGGTTCGGATCTAACTTGTAACAACTGTTGTAATGAATCTGAAATCCCTGTACAAATATAGTTTATTCAAATGTATAGAAAGGGTATTTTAGCCTGATTAGGAGTTAAAAGTTATTTTTGTTCAATAAAAACAAGAAACAAGTTGTAGCTCACTGGTAAAGTCTCTATACTGCTGTGACATAGCCTATGTGTTCGAATCCCCTAAGTCCTATTTATTTTTTATATTTTTCTTTTTAATTTTTCGGAAGACCAACAGTTGCACGTGCAATACATGGAGAATCGAAAAGTTTCAGAAAAATCAAAACGGAATAAATGAGGAGTTAACACTGAATACATCATGTGGCACGAATCTCGAGATAAATAGCAAAAATTCAACCGCCAGATCCCCGCCACCAGCGGACCGATCTTGTCCAAATTTTTTAATTCCCATACACACAATTTTTCACTATAAATACACCCTTTTCCTAGCTCTCCCCCATTCTGAAAATCCCTATAAAAAATTCTCAAACTTTTCTAAGTGCAAAGTGGAGTTAAGCAAGCCAAGAGGAGTGGTGATCCAATCTCAACGACCGGAGCTTTTCCGACACTACCGCGATGCCAAGGAGACCCCCCTCTCTTCTTTATCTTCTTGTTAACACTACAAAACTAGTAAGTCCTTTCTCTCTCTATTCTTTTCATCTCAAATCGTATTCTAAAATCATACTGACAAAGTGGAGTTAACATTTAAAATCTATTCTTTTAAATGTTTTTTTATCATTCTTGATTGGTCAATATGTCACATAATCACCCTAGTATCACTTCAAATCAATATTCACATTATTTACCTTTTCGTGTAACCAAAATTCCATATGAAATAATCATATAACAAAATTTTCAGAAAAATATCATGAACTTTAGTATAACCGTTATTTTGATAAATAGTATATATATCTTTAGAAAAAATTCATGGGGTAATGACCTATCCCACACGCACACTTTTGACTCATAGCACGAGATTTAGATGTATGGCTAATTTAAGAGAATAAGTTTTTCATTAAAATAACACAGTTTTACAAAAAGGGTTTCTTTTAATCGATATTTTTGAATTATTGGCAATTGTGCCTCTACAACCCTCGATAGGAGACCTGCTAATAGATGGTGCAGATTATCGCACATCCTTAGAATAGTAGAGTAAGATACAGAACTCCTCGAGTAATATTCGGTCTCGAAAGGAAATAAAAATACGGTTTTTAAGTATACAAAGTTTTTACAACAAAACTAAACTTTGAAAAATTATATAAAACCAAGAATCTGTATTTTCAATAAAAACAAATTATGAACTATATTTTTAAAATGAAAGATTAAAATTTTAATAAAATACCACTAAGTTTCTAAAAGTAATAGTTTTCATAAAACTACCATAAACTTTTAAAAGTTAGGTTTCATCGCTAAAATATCATAAAAAAATTAAAATACATATTCATAAAAACTCTAAACATCATAAGTTACCCTCGCTGTTATTTTTATACAATATTAAAATATTTTTCATAAAACCCCCTCAAGAAATGCAAATAATATAAATACAAAGTAAACAATAATAATAAATATTTAAGGATTCTAGATTAATATAGGTTTAAGCGGTATCATTTCTTTTGAGCCCCAGAGAGTCGGAGAATGTGAGTGCTTGTCTATTCAGGTTAGACAAGTTAACAGAGTTATCAATGGCAACTGTCTTGGAAAAAAACACAAATGTTGTCGTTCAGCAGTTGTCCGATTTCTTCCAAACTTAAGATTTTAACAGTTAAAACCATTCACAAGAAATATCTATACTGCGAATCCAAACTTGAATCTAAACTCAAACTCGAACCCAAACTCTAAACCAACTCGAACCTAAACTTGAACGTGAACTAGAACTCAATCTACTCGACTAACTTGACTCGAGCCAAGATTGCAATTGACATGACTCGTACCTTACTCGACTCATTCGACTTCATTATTTCACCTTTTGCAATTTATGGTTTCGATTAAGTCATGTTATAATCAACCAATCAAATCAACTAAGGCTATCTTACAATTATAATATATATTATACTCAGGGTGTTTAAGATAGTTTCTTGTGAGAATCCAATGGAGTTTTAGAAGTCCTGGATTAACCTATTTTTTTTACTCGAAACTCAGTCGGGTCGACTCCTCCACAGCTTGGAGTCCCGATACTAACACATGAAATAAGCCCATGTTTCTTTTCTCCTGGGGCCCTACTCTTGAGCTCATCAATACTTCTACGGCTACGTTGACATTCACACTTGGAACTTAATGTTAACATAATGACCATATAGAGATTTACATATACATATACCCATATTCAGATCTACGCACTTTTTATCGGTCATTTACATTATTTATTTTATTATATACTTGTCACTTTTCGCTCTTATTCTACCATTGGGACTTACCGAGCACTAGTTCGCTGACGGGCATTTCACCCACCTTTATTTTCTTGGAATGTTCGTCAGATACGGTCGAGACGGAGGAAGTAGAGGCTACCGAGGAGGATTACGACCAGATCACCACTCAGGAATAGATTAACTTCCCTTTTTTTCAGCTTATGTATGCCACATATTTAGTCATTTCCTTTATTGTATTTACTTTCCAGTTGAAACTCATGTACCTGTATATATTTTAAGTTGAATGTAAATAAAGATATTTGTTGAAAATTTTACAGTGTCCATTTATTCTTGCATTTATATATTATTGTTTCAATATGCTTAGTATATTTATTTAGAGAATGGCCTTCTCTAAATAAATATGTCGTGGGCATGCCACGTCATCGTTTCCGTCTACTGGGAAGCGGGGCGTGACAGGTTTTATTGGTGGCCCATGCAGGTCAGTTCTGCATGAAGTCGTAAACAATATACCACAAGAATTAATGAGTTCAACAAACATTTACATTCCTTGCATTTTAAATTCTTTGAATCTATCCTAACCTACCTTTTTATATCAAGGTGATGGACTCTCCGAACATTACCAGTACAAACGTCAACGGCAATACTCCACCACCTACACTACTACTACCACCTACCATTGCATCTCCTATCAATGAGCGAACGGTAATTCTTGAGGCTATCAAGAGCCTATTGGAGGGTCAGCAGCAGTAGACTATTATCCTTATAAACCTCCCCGAAATTGAAGCACTCGGAGTTAAGCAGTTTCGGGCACTGCAACTAAAGAACTTCTCGGGTAAAGAGAGCCTGCTTGAAGCAAAAGAACGAACATAAGTGATTGAAGATGATCTGGCAGTGGCTCATGTGCCAGATATAGCTTGGGTAAGAGTTGCTAAGTTGCAACTGACCGATAATACTAGAGTATGGTGGAAAACTGAGGAGATCCGTCTCGCGTAACCGATAGAATAGAGAACATTCTGAGACCTCTTCGATGCCAGGTACTTCCCGGAGATTGGCCGCTTTGACATGGAGCAGCAATTCATCCATTTACAATAAGGCTCGATGTGGGTAAAGTCGGTGGATGAATATGATACTGAGTTTACCATACCCGGCAGATAAGATATAGTCTCAAGTAGAATTTTTCTATCTCACTTACAACACTACTAACACAAGGTCGTAACAGGTTCGCTGCACACCTTATTCCCACTATTGAGATCCAGGCACGACGATTCCAGTAAGTGTTGGACCCTGAAATCCAAGCGGCACTCGCTACAGGGGATTTCCCAACCCACGAGCTTGCTTTGAAGGCTGCCCGATGATATGAGGCAATTGTAAAGAAGAAGGGCAGGCCGCAGTCGGCCGGCGTGAAACGCCCTGTACACTATATCGCAGGAGGGGCCTCCTCTAGGCCAGCTTTCAACGGACCATCTCGAAGGCCAGGAGGTTCGTTTGCTACCAATAGGCTAGACTTTTGTAGCTACTGCAAAAGAACGGGGCATTTAGTGAAGAACTGTCGTAGGGCGAACAACTTTTGCTTGATCTGTGGGTCTTCTACTCACGCTATTGGAGCATTCCCCTAGAACTGAGGACCTAACAACCCTCCAACTTGACCGGAGATCCAAGCTCCTCGTACCTAGTTAGCTCTACCAGCACCAGCTCCTTGCACCCTGACCACTCAAGCTCAACGCCGAGTGTTTAACCAGGCACAGAGGAAAGTGCCGCGACGCCAAGCATTCACTATGTCGGTCGAAAAGGCCGAAGTTATGGGTCAAGTTATCACTGGTAAATCTCTTCTTTCTTTCTTTTCAAGTCCTTTCAATATCCTAGCCATCTATATTTGTTATACCTAAACCCATTCCAAGCGACTTAGGTACAATCTTAGCAGCCACCCTACCTGCACTGGCACTCTTCGACACTGGGGCATCGCATTGCTTCATGTCGCAACGGTTCGTAAGAACTCATGCGATCCCAATTAAGCCACTTGTATCTAGCTAGAATGTTAGTTCAGGGAACGACATTCTAAAAGCAATCTTGGGATACAATATGTGTCCAGTAGTCATCTGCAGTCGAGAATTTTATATAGACTTCAAGGTGCTGGACATACCAAATTTCGACGTAGTCTTGGTAATGGACTGGCTGGAAATTTTCTTCGCTACCATCAACTGTTGCCAAAAGTGGGTAGTGTTTGAAATACCAGATCACCCAGTGTTCTATTTCAAAAGCGGAGACCGGACCTTGGAGCCTAGCATCTACAGAGCAAAACCAAAGAAGGCAAAGATTGCAGCATTACAGGCAGAAGGATCGAAGCTAGAGGTAGTTCGAGAGTTCGAGAATGTTTTCCCTGAAGATATATCAGGTTTTCCTCCCGTCTAGCTCTTGAATTCAGTATTGATTTGCAACCCGGTGCACAACCTGTAATCAAAGCTCTGTACCAATTAAATCTGGAGGGATTGAAGGAGATCCAAATTCAGTTGAATGAACTACTGAAGAAAGGTTGGATCCGACCCAGTACTTCAAGTTGGGGATCTCCGGTGCTGCTTGTAAAGAAGAAGGAAGGTACCTACATGATGTGTGTGGATTATTGTGCTCTGAACTAGGTGAAAATTAAGAACAAGTATCCACTACCTCACATCGATGACCTTTTCGATCAGTTAAGTGAATCTTATGTCTTTTTAAAGTTAGATCTTCCTTCGGGTTATCATCAGGTGAAGATCAAGGAGTCCGACATTGTAAAAACGGCGTTTAGGACTCGTTATGGCCATTATGAATATCTTATAACTCCATTTGGAGTGACCAATGCACCGGCCATTTTTATGAACCTGATGAACCAAGTTTTCTGAGAGTACTTAGACAAATTTGTTGTTATCTTCATCGACGACATCCTGGTGTATTCAAAGAATCGGAAAGAGCATGCCGAGCATTTACGCATTGTTCTGGAGACATTACGAAAACACAAGCTCTACGCCAAGTACAACAAGTGTGAATTTTGGCTAGATCAAGTCGGATTTCTCGGACATGTCGTTTCAGGCGAAGGAATCTCTATAGATCCAGCTAAGGTGTCAGCTGTCAGCGAGTGGCCGACACCAAAAATGGTGAAAGATATAAGAATTTTTTTAGGCTTAGCAGGATACTACCGGCGCTTTATCGAAGGATTCTCAAAGATCGCAACACCCCTGACCAAGCTCACACGTAAAGACGAAGTATTCGTGTGGTCAGAAGCATTTGAGAAGGCTTTTGTAGAACTCAAGTCGAGATTAACCTATGCACCTATTCTTGTAATACCGGAGCAATCTAGCGGATTCGATGTACTTCATGATGCATCCGGTAAAGGATTAGGATGTGTTCTACATCAGCATGGAAAAGTTGTGGCTTTTGCATGAAAGCAATTAAAAGTTCATGAATGCAACTATCCAACACATGATCTGGAATTGGTAGCCGTGATTTTCGCACTTAAGATTTGGCACCACTATCTTTTAGGAGAACGAGTGAATATATACACTAACCACAAAAGTCTGAAATATGTATTTACTCAGAAGAAACTCAACATGCGGCAGAGAAGATGGCTAGAACTCATGGAGGATTTCGACATCAACCTACAGTATCATCCTAGAAGGGTGAACATAGTTCCTGATGCACTTAGTCGTCATCCATTAGCAATGAACCTCACCGCTCAATGGAAACTACAACAAGAATTGCACAGATTGGAAATTGAAATAGTTATGCCAGGTAACGCCTCATTTTTGATGAACTTATAAGTCCATTCCACTCTTGTCAATCAGATCAAGGCAGATCAAGCAAATGATGCCAAACTACAAAAGATCCAAGAACAAGTAGAAAGTGGAATTCGAACGGACCATCATCCACGAAGATGGATCCTTATGGTATGGGAGCCGTTTATGCATGCCAGTCGTCCCTGTTCGAGAAGAGTTGATGAAAGAAATTCATAGTTCTTCTTATTCTGTACATTCCAGCGGCACGAAAATGTATAAGTATCTGTGGAAACATTACTGGTGGCATGGAATGAAGCGTGAAGTAGCAAGGAGTGTAGCAAAGTGTTTAGTGTGCCAGCAAGTGAAGGCTGAATATCACAGAACTGCTGGTCTACTTTAGCCGTTACCAATTCCAGAATGGAAATGTCAGCATATTACCATGAATTTCGTGACTGCTCTCCCTCGCAGCACGAAGGGTAACAACGCAATCTGGGTTATTATGGATCGACTCACCAAGTTGGCTCACTTTATTCCATTCAGAGTTGGCCAGTCAACCGAGACGTTAGCAAAGAAGTACATGGAGGTGAGTAGAATCTAAACTAAGATTTAATCCTTCAAGATGCACCCTACTTGTCTTGATACCCATAAACTCATACAGGAGATCGTGAAATTACATGGAGTACCTGTCTGCATCGTTTCCGATCGTGATACGAGATTCCAATCACAATTTTGGCAGATTCTGCAAGCTAGCCTGAGAATGAGTCTGAATTTCAGCACGGCGTATCATCCACAAACAGACGGACAGTCCGAGCGAACAATTCGGATCTTGGAAGATATGCTGAGATCTTGTATGTTAGATTTCGGAGGTTTGTGGGAAGATCACCTACACCTTATGGAGTTTTCATACGACAACAGCTACCAGGCAAGTATTGGGATGGCATCATTCGCAGTACTCTATGGAAGGAAATGTCGTTCCTCGCTTAGTTGGGACGACATTGGAGATCATGAACTTCTTAGACCAGAAATGATTATAGCAACCATAGATGTGGTACACACGATCAGGAAAATATGCGTATAGCCCAGGACCGATAGAAACATTGGGCTAATGCAAAACGTCGGCATACGGAGTTCTTACCCGGAGAGCATGTGTTCCTGAAGATCTCTCTGAACAGAGGAGTGATACGTTTTGGCAAGAGAGATAAACTTACTCTAAGATATATCGGACCGTTCGATATACTCGAACGAGTTGGAGAAGTGGCATACCGTTTAGAACTACCACCCTCATTGGAAGGAGTGAACAACGTATTCCACATATCCCAGCTACGACAATATGTGAGCGACCCCAGTCACATTCTTGATCACTCAGAGCTCACAGTACAGACCGATCTGACTTGCGAACAGCAGCCAGTTGAGATCCTGGACCGAAAGGTGAAGACATTGCGGAATAAAGATGTGAACTTGGTTTGAGTGATGTGGAGAAAGGACTCGTCAGGAGAATCAACTTGGGAGAGAGAAGACGATATGCGTGCATGATACCCTCGCCTTTTTGAAAATTAATCTTTATGTAAATTTCGAGGAAGAAATTTACATAAGGAGGGTAGCATGTAACGGCTCTGAAATTCCTGTACAAATGTAGTTTATTCAAATGTATAGAAAGGGTATTTAGCCTGATTAGAAGTTATAAGTTATTTTTGTTCAATAAAAGAAAAAAACAACTTGTAGATTTCTGGTAAAAGCTCTACACTGCTGTGACATAGCATGTGTGTTTGAATCCCTTCAGTCCCATTTAATTTTTATATTTTTATTTTTAACTTTTTGGAAGCCCAACAGTTGCACGTGCAATACACGAAGAATCGAAAAGTTTCAGAAAAATCAAACGGGATAAATGAGGAGTTAACACTGAATATAGCACGTGGCACAAATCTCGAGGCAGATGGCGAAAATTCAACCGCCATATCCTCGCCACCAGTGGTCCGATCTTGTCCAAATTTCCCTGTTCTTTGCCCGTGCATTCCTTTGACTCCCCACCACTCCTCTGTATTGTTTGATTACTCTGCATTCAACCAGAGACCATTCAAATACTCATTAACACCATTTTAATTCTTTTTAATTCAAAATTTTTAATTCCCATACACTCAATTCTTCACTATAAATACACCCCTTCTCCAGCTCTCACCCATTCTGAAAATCCCTATAAAAAATTCTCAAAATTCTCTAAGTGCAAAGTGGAGTTAAGCAAGCCAAGAGAAGTAGCGATCCAATTTCGACGACCGGAGCTTTCCCAACGCTACCACGACGTCAAGGAGACCCCCCTCTCTTCCTTACCTTCTTGTTAACGCTACGAAACCAGTAATTCCTTTCGCTATCTATTCTTTTCATCTCAAATCGTATTCTAAAATCATACTGACAAAATAGAGTTAATATTTAAAATCTATTCTTTTAAATGTTTTTTTATCATTCTTGATAGGTCAATATGTCACATGATCATCCTAATATCACTTCAAATCAATATTCACATCATTTATTTTTGTGTAACCAAAATTCCATGTGAAATAATCATATAACGAAATTTTCAGAAAAATACCATGAATTTTAGTATAACCGTTATTTCAATAAATAACATATATACCTTTAGGAAAAATTTACGGGGTAACGACCTACCCCACACGCACACTTTTGATTCATAACACGAGATTTAGATGTATGGCTAATTTAAGAGAATAACTTTTTCATTAAAATACCACAGTTTTACAAAAAAGGGTTTCTTTTAATCGATATTTTTGAATCCTTGGCAACTGCGTCTCTATAACTCTCGTTAGGGGACCCGCTAATGAATGGTGCGGATTATCATATATTTTTGGAATAGTAGAGTGAGATGCCGAACTCCTCACGGAGTATTCGGTCTCGAAAAGAAATAAAAATACGGTTTTTAAAAATACAAAGTTTTTAAAACAAAACAAAACTTTGAAAAATTAAATAAAACTATGAATCCGTATTTTTAATAAAAACAAATTATGAACTATATTTTTAAAATGAAAGATTAAAATTTTAATAAAATATCACCAAGTTTTCAAAAGTAGTAGTTTTCATAAAACTACCATAAACTTTTAAAAGTTAGGTTTCATCGCTAAAATACCACAAAAAAATTAAAATACATATTCATAAAATCTCTAAAGATCATAAGTCACCCTCGAGGTTATGTTTAAACAATTTTAAAGCATTTTTCACAAAAGCCTCTCGAGAAATGCAAATAATATAAATACAAAGTTAACAATAATAATAAATATTTAAGAACTCTAAATTAATATAGGTTTAAGCGGTATCATTTCTCTTGAGCCCCAGGGAACCATAGAAAGTGAGTGCTTGTCTATTCAGATTAGATAAGTTAACGGAATTATCAATGACAATTGTCTTGAAAAAAGACACAAATCCTGCCGTCCATGTGCAGCAGTTGTCCGATTTCTCCCGAACTTAAGATTTCAACAGTTAAAACCATTCATAAGAAATATGTATAACTCAAATCCAAACTTGAACTCGAACCCAACTCGAACTCTAAACCAACTCGAACCTAAACTTAAACGTGAACTCGAACTCAATCTACTCGACTAACTTAACTCGACCCAAAATTGTAATTGACATGACTCGCACCTTACTCGAATCACTCGACTTCATTATTTTACCTTTTGCAATATATGGGTTCGATCAAGTCATGTTATAATCAACCAATCAAATCAACTAAAACTATCTTATAATTATAATATATATTATACTCGGGGTGTTTGGGATAGTTTCTTATATGAATCCAACGGCGATGCTAACACATGAAATGAGCCCGTGTTTCCTTGCTCCTAGGGCCTCACTCTTGAGCTTGTGAATACTTATACGGCTGCATTGACATTCACACTTAGAATTTAACGTTAACATAATGATCATATAGAGACTTATAGATACATATACCCATATTCAGATATACGTGTTTACCACCGAAAACCGGGAAGACAGACATCTAGCCTGAATTTAGGGGCAGATGCTATTTGGGTCTATCCGTCCACCTCTCCGAAGATACCAAGTTGATTTATGGCACCGTGTATCGGAGGTTTGGATGGATGCAGCCGTTATAGCAGATTTCGTCAGATTCCCCCTCGTTTACGAGGGGTTTTTTGATTGTGGGGATGCTCTTCCCTGCAGGCGCAAGCCCCTGCAGTTAATTACATTACCGCATCGCGGTAACCACTTTCTCCTGCTCCAGAAGGTCACTTCGTGTCGTGTGTATTTGTTTTATTTTTGGTTGCCCGTGGATTGTATACGGAGACTAATTATAGTGTTGCCCGTAGGGAGTGGATTAGTCCAAATCCGTATATTCTTAGATTCGGGTTTGGTTTGATTTAAGGATCATTAATCTCGTTTAAGATTAAGATCAACTCAAATGTTTGTTAAGGATACGTTAGTCCGATCTTGGACTAAGATCTACTTAACGGGGGTTTAGGATCATTTTGATCCAACAAAAGAGCATTTGGGCTCTATCGTTTTAGTTTAGGGACGTTACGGTCCATAGATCACCATTTTTAGGGTGAGGGTTTAGTTTAAGAACATTACGGTCGATAGCTAGTTTAAGAACATTGCGGTCCATTGGGATGTGCTCATGGGTTTGGGAGTGTACCAAAGAGCTGTTGGTTGTCAGGACCTCCACCTCTCTGAAGACGTTGAAAAATTACAACGACATGTATCAAAGGTATGGAGAGATGTACTCTTGAACCAAACTCCAGATTGAAGGGAAAGATCATGGTGGAATAAACACCATTTTAGATACCATCTGTTAGGAGATTGTTCACACCATAATATTGCATTATTATATTCCTCATTCTTATTCTTTTTATAAATAAACAGGTGCTTTTGACGCATGTTTGCTACATATTACAGGTTACAGGTTCTTGGAGCGAAAACAGTGAAAAAGACAAAAGACGACACAAAAAAGGGACTTTGACCAACAAATAGAAGGATCTTAATCAAGCCTACACAGAAGATCGGTACAAGGCAACGCAAGGTCCAAGATTACAAAGCAAACGGTTAAAAGTCCATTGCAATTGTTCACTGGAGATCTGGAAGAAACATAGAAGCTATTTTAATAAAGAACCAAATAATAAGGAAGCCCAAAGATCCAAGGCCCAATACCTTCTTTTAAAGAGACAGAGACATAAAATTTTACCAAAGGTTGAAGTCTACTTTGACTAGGTCTTCCTAAGAATATTTTGGTAAATGTAGACATGCAAATCAATTGTAACCTAGGGTTTCCTATTCTCTATAAATAGGAACTCTACTCATTGTAATTTTTTATGCCTCCCTTCATTAATAAATTTCAGCAGTCTTTTGGAGAGCATCATTTTTGTAGGTAAATTATTTTCTTGTCTTAGTTTAATTTAGTTTAAGAATTTTATTAACCTGCAATAGATGTTTCTTCTCTTTAATAAAATCATGTCTTTTTTCATCCCCTCAATGAGCGAGTAGTTTCCTCGCTTGTTAGGTTTAGGAATAGGGAAGGATTTGAGAGATGAAGATCTCTCATTTCTTTTCGTTGCCAAACTTTTATGAACATTAGAACTCCATGCATACCTTCTTATTCCGCTCCCTACGGCACTTTTACCTTCGAGGTAACGGTGATTCCATAGTCTAAAGGCCCGGATTTTAAGGTTTTCCATGGAGGTTAGGGTAAAGATTAATAAAGGAAGGACAAGGATCTAGAGGAAGAATCAATCATCCCAATCATCCTAATCCCCTTTGTTAAGATTTACCATAACACTAATATGATATATTTAATTAATGGCAATGGAAAGAGATGTAGATCTTTGTTTACCAAATTTTTCCTAAACCTAATCCTAGCAAGTTTCTAATCCTAGTATCATACAACTTCAATTTTTAGATTTAATAATCAATCCGAACACTCTTCGGAATTAACTCGTTAGAGCGAATCGGAAATTCACAACATCCCTGTGGACCGACCCGTACTCACCGGCTAGCTGCAAAGCGACGCCGTTCTTGATTGCGGTTACAAATATTTTTGATCTATCTTTTAGAAAGCGCAAGCACGCTAAATCAATCAATCAAATGGTGCCGTTGCCGGGGATGGCGTAGAAATTTCCTTTTTTGCAATTTCGGGTTAATCTTAAAATTAAAAAATCATAAAAATCTGGAAAAAAAAACTATAAAAATATGTCAATTGTTATTTTTTGGAAAGGGTACTTTGTTGTGTGAAATCTTGCAGGAACAAACTCGGATCTGGAAATTTCCAGAAAGCAAAACAGAAAATAGAAGATCAGAACAGAGGAGAATTTCAGAAACAGAACAATAGAAAAATTCTCCAAACGCGAGCAGCCCATACCACCGCAATTCCGCGGCATTAGAAGCCTTCTGCCGCCCTTTCGCAGTCATCTGGTCAAGTCTCGGGATCTGCGCCGCCGTAGCCGCCGCGTTTCCGCCGCACCAAGCCGCTTATATCGCGGATCCGCGGTCCCCCTGTGTTATCAGCTGGAGAAAATTGCACTGTAAGTTCCTATGTTCTTGTCCTGGAAATCTAGATAAATCTTTTCTGTAAAATTCCTGCAGGAATCTGTGCGCTATAAAAATATTTCCCCTTCCAAATAACAATCTTGTGCAGGATTTGTGCGCCTCGTTTAAAATAATAATTGATTGCAAGTAATCTTTTTTTTGTTGCATATCTTTTCTCGAATATCTTTTTGCAACAATTTTTTTTTCCAAATAAAGATTCTTTGTGATATGCTTAAAATAATAATTGATTGCAAGTAATATTTTTTGTTTTGCATATCTTTTATCGAAAATCTTCTTGCAAAATTTCCAAATAAAGAGCAAGAGAAAAAAGGAAAGTTTTAATTAGAAAACTTGCAAACTTTGAAATTCACACCAAAAAAAAAAGAAGATTTGATTGTAAGTGATTTTTTTCTGTTTTGCATATCTTTAAAACTGACTTTAAGGGGCTTTTGACCAATTCAAATTGGGTGGGGATTTCATCACCCTTCCCAGGACCCCAGAAAACACCTAAAGCATGTGCATTGACCATAATTAATTAAAAAATATTAGACTCAGACCTAAGGACATCGAGCTCAATAGGAAAAGGACTAGTATAGTCATCGACCGTTTATCCTAACTGACATTGCGATGTCTAGGCTAGTGGTTATTAATTAGGCCCACTGTGGTGGTGGTTCCTTCCCACTTACCTGGCCGCAATTGGCAGTGAAGAGGCGGTTTGAGGTCCTATTTCTAGCCCTTTGGAACAGTTAGGAGCTGTCTAGCTGACCTAGGTGACCCTAGATCTCGGACTGATTGTGCATTTCTGGTTATTTGCATTTGTGTCTTAGCCCTTTATCGAAAATTTTTTGCAAAACAAATAAAAAAGAATAATAAGAGGAATTTTTTTTTTAAAAATACTTGCAACTTTTGTCGCTCGGAAATCCTTGCACCAACAAACTTTCTTTCTTTCTCCCTTTCTTCTAACATGGGTACCCCACATAAAAAATCATTAGCCGAACTTTGGTATCCCGAACCTAATTTTGCGTCATATGTCAATGTGTTCGGTCAATTTAAAGACGATCCTTCCGTGCCTAAAAAATCTTTGAAAGATCACATAGAGGAGTCTAGAAGAAACAGTTTGACTTTTCAACCCACTTTGTGTTAACCAAGTCAACCTTCACCACCTTCGTATGTTGACACCACTTCTTTAAGTCCTTCTGTCACTCCTAGGCCGATGTCCATTGCTGAGCATATTGCTCAATCTCGTAGCCGATCTTTCACCCCTCTCCACACATCTAGTTCTAGGGATCCACAAGATTATTCACATTTTTATCCACACGTAGACCCTACCCCTGTCCTACCACCCATTTCCTACCAGTCCTACCCGACCTTACCACATTCACTAGACATTGATTCTACACAGCCTGTTGGGAGTTTTGCATATCCACACGATTTCGAATCTTTTACCGAAACCCCCTTACCACCCAAGTCTAGCTTGGAAGAGGCGTTGGAGGCGTATATCGCAGCAACAAATAAAATGGTTAGGAATGTGGAAGCATCCGTGGCCACCCTTATGCAACCTGCTGAACCGGTAGCTAGTTTCCAACTAGCTCCAAAATTTTCAATGTATGAGGAGGCGGTTGGACAGAATGAGAATATTAGAGGATTTCCAAATCAAACCTACTCTTACCCAATTGAAGCCCACAACTCCAGTTTTCCATCGAATGTCATAAATGATTCATAAGTTCAAAATAAAAACGAGTTGTGCGACTTTGTAGTGTTTGATTTGCCAAATTGTGAAGAACCCCTTTCGAGTGAAACCACACTTAATCCTTTCGATCTTTACACCTCCACTCTAGAACCTAAATCGATAAATATCCATGCTTTTGATGAGGTGTTAGAAAAAATTGATTTTCACTTGATTGAGGCTATAGACGCCGGGAATATTTCGGATGACGAACCCGTCGATTTAATTGAAATTTTATGTCCAATTCATTATCCTGAGTCATTAAATATTTCTCCCGAACTTCATATGCGTCTTGATTTTGATGATATTGGCATGGATAAGCAAATTTTTGAGGAAAATATTGAGGAGAATTATGAGGATAATATTGAGGAGAGTAGTGAGGATCATATTGAGGTTGAACCATTTTTCTTTGATGTGTCAGATTTTCCAATTCATCCTCTTGAACCTTTACCTAAATCACCCTCCCTCTTTTCCATCGTTCCGACCACGCCTTATTTCACACTTGACGACTGTGAGCTTGAAAACTTTTCCTTCGAATCTGACACAGTTCTCACAGCCGATGACACTTACAAGTGTTTCACTTTTTCGGACGATGTTGAAGTCTCACCGCCCGAGTTTGAGTCCTTTGCATTTTCAGATGAGTTAGTTAATCCATCAGACTCGGTTGCTTACAGTTGTTTCGAACCATTGATGGAATCTTTCCAGATCGACACAGTTTACTACGGTGAGAATGAGACCATCCCTAATTCACTCCCTTTCGTCTCTCCTATTGTCCCGACCGTACAAATGACCATTACGCTTTCATCTCCGATACCAAGTTCGGCGTACCCATGTTCTTTTGCGAATCTTGAGGGATTTGATCCCATTTCTCGATGAGTTGATAGGTTAGCGCAATCGCTTTTAACACATCGGTCATCACAAATTGCGCTAATTTATTCACTCAATTTACACCCTCAAGATCGTACTCCACTTTCTTCTTCTTTTCGCCATTCTTCTCCCCCACCGAGACCATATTCTACCATTCTTCTTTCCACACGGTCTCGCGTGATTCTCATTTTCTTGCACCAACTATACCATTTCCACGATAAGATTTTTGAATGGTTGGTGCTAACTTTTGGCTTGTGCAAGGCCAAGCTTAAGTTTGGGGGAATCTTTGTATATATGTATATATTTTTTGTTTTCTTTTTCTATAAAAAAAATAAAAAAAAATTCAAAACATTAAAAATATAAAAAAAAATTTATTATAAATAAATAAACAGGGGAGTACCGGCATTTTGACCCTCTTGGTTTAGCATGACAGTGAGGACACTGTCAAGTTCAAGTTTGGGGGTATGCTCGGTACGTCTTCTTCCTTCGCATTCATTTGTACATATTTTTGCATTTGCATATTTATTTGAAAAACCCATAAAAATTTGAAAAATTTCAAAAATTATAAAAATTACTGTATTCAATTTTGGCTAATTGACTTGAGTTTGACAGATAGGTTAACTGGCTAGGAACAACTAGATCTTAGACTTAGTGAATTAAAAACTCTAAAAATAACCTTCCTTAAAGTTTAACGGTAGAAAGTATATGCCTTGTAGTTTATTTAGAAATAGGCAAATTTTGGGTTCACTTCTTGGGCTAAGTCAAAATGAGGGAAGAGTATTGATGTTCTTATTAGAGTATAAGTTTGAAAAATAGTTCCTAGCTTAAGTCTAGATTCTGAAAACGTATACCCTACAATTTACACAATCACGCACCTTGAAACTTGGAATAGTAGAGGAGACCTTGAAATGCTCTTGTCTAAAGTCCTTAGTACGAAAAAAATATAAGAAAAAAAGAGTGAATAAAGAAAAGAAAAAAATGAACACTGGTTTTTGTGATTACTTAAGGCTGTAAAAATAGAAAAATATTTAGCGAGGGTGCTTCATCACCTAGTGCCTTAGACCAACTGGTTTGGGAGTCACTGCTAAAGCCTTGGGTGTTGCAAGACTAGGAATTACGCTTTAAAGTGCTAACGCATCTTGTAATCGGTTGTTGGTACCTCAAGAAGTATTAACGGTCGCATGAAGGATGTGTAAGCGAAAATTCACCAA
Source organism: Agapanthus africanus (assembly GCA_030015575.1). NCBI lineage: Eukaryota > Viridiplantae > Streptophyta > Magnoliopsida > Asparagales > Amaryllidaceae > Agapanthus > Agapanthus africanus. The sequence continues at coordinate 869,939,506 of JASDDO010000024.1, read as the reverse complement.
TTAATAAGTGCTTTGGACAATGGACGAGAGTACGATTGCTTGATTTGAATTTCCAAGTGTAGGGGTGATCTATACACACACGTAAGGATATGTGATTAGAGTTTAGATGAGAGAAAGGAATGAAGAATAAAACTTGTATCTTTAGTAGGGTTGATAGAAATTCCTAAGTGGAGATGGAACCCTAGAAGGAAAACTTAAGAGATGCCGAAAGCTAAGTAGGTCTACATAACATATATAATCTTAAGTTAAATAATGAGGAAGTGTGAAGAATATGGGTGGATAATTTACGGGTTGACGATAATAGAATTCCTTGTTAGAAAACCTAATTGGAGAACAAAAGTCGAAAAGCCAAATTGATAGGATTTTGTGGGTGTAATCCGCTGAAAACCCTCAGGAGACAACACTCCTCCTACTAGGGACACCTAGAGGTTTAACGGCTTGTTGCACGTGCTCAGTGCAATCGCGTTTCCCTGCGAAAGTGCGGTTAGGATTTTAGTGAATAAAAATAAGTTTGCTCGAGGACGAGCAAAAGATAAGTTTGGGGGTATTTGTTCACACCATAATATTGCATTATTATATTCCTCATTCTTATTCTTTTTATAAATAAACAGGTGCTTTTGACGCATGTTTGCTACATATTACAGGTTACAGGTTCTTGGAGCGAAAACAGTGAAAAAGACAAAAGACGACACAAAAAAGGGACTTTGACCAACAAATAGAAGGATCTTAATCAAGCCTACACAGAAGATCGGTACAAAGCAACGCAAGGTCCAAGATTACAAAGCAAACGGTTAAAAGTCCATTGCAATTGTTCACTGGAGATCTGGAAGAAACATAGAAGCTATTTTAATAAAGAACTAAATAATAAGGAAGCCCAAAGATCCAAGGCCCAATACCTTCTTTTAAAGAGACAGAGACATAAAATTTTACCAAAGGTTGAAGTCTACTTTGACTAGGTCTTCCTAAGGATATTTTGGTAAATGTAGACATGCAAATCAATTGTAACCTAGGGTTTCCTATTCTCTATAAATAGGAACTCTACTCATTGTAATTTCTTATGCCTCCCTTCATTAATAAATTTCAGCATTCTTTTGGAGAGCATCATTTTTGTAGGTAAATTATTTTCTTGTCTTAGTTTAATTTAGTTTAAGAATTTTATTAACCTGCAATAGATGTTTCTTCTCTTTAATAAAATCATGTCTTTTTTCATCCCCTGAATGAGCGAGTAGTTTCCTCGCTTGTTAGGTTTAGGAATAGGGAAGGATTTGAGAGATGAAGATCTCTCATCTCTTTTCGTTGCCAAACTTTTATGAACATTAGAACTCCATGCATACCTTCTTATTCCGCTCCCTACGGCACTTTTACCTTCGAGGTAACAGTGATTCCATAGTCTAAAGGCCCGGATTTTAAGGTTTTCCATGGAGGTTAGGGTAAAGATTAATAAAGGAAGGACAAGGATCTAGAGGAAGAATCAATCAACCCAATCATCCTAATCCCCTTTGTTAAGATTTACCATAACACTAATATGATATATTTAATTAATGGCAATGGAAAGAGATGTAGATCTTTGTTTACCAAATTTTTCCTAAACCTAATCCTAGCAAGTTTCTAATCCTAGTATCATACAACTTCAATTTTTAGATTTAATAATCAATCCGAACACTCTTCGGAATTAACTCGTTAGAGCGAATCGGAAATTCACAACATCCCTGTGGACCGACCTGTACTCACCGGCTAGCTGCAAAGCGACGCCGTTCTTGATTGCGGTTACAAATATTTTTGATCTATCTTTTAGAAAGCGCAAGCACGCTAAATCAATCAATCAGAGATCATTAGTCATCTTTGGAACTGAGATCGATTTGAGAAGACCTGAGCATACGAAGGCTCGGTTAATTGGTGATCAAAAGAGTTTTGGCCTTGGGAGACTTGTTTAGTTTAGGTTAGGGTTGGCCTATCATAGTGTTAAACACTAACATCTGCTCGGCGCTCACGTGCTCCTACGTGAGGCTCTAAAGCAGTGTTAAACACTGAAATTTAGAGCGCTCACTGATTGATCGATCTCGATGTGTTGAATAGTGTTATCGCAATCAAAGAATTTATAGCCGCAATCAATAACGGTGTCGATGTAGCTCGTTAATGAGTTCGGGTCGTCCACTGAGATTCGTGTATTTATTCGTTCTTGATTTAGTTGAGTCGAAAGAAAATAGTAAAGAAAATTCAAGAAGATGAATCAAGATTTATTAAATAAAATATTTTCAAGAAAAACCAAGAAAGAGTTTACAATTTAGTAATCAAGAAAGTGTCCAAAATCAATTTTAGTTATCAAGAATATGAAGAATAGCTTGTAGGATTCGATAGGAATTAGTAGCAATGATAAATACTAAAAATTACTTATCTTATCTATTGATGAATTATAGCTAGAACGATAGCGATGAATGAATATTAGGGATCTTTTGAAGAAACTAGGGTTTCTCCTACACTATCCCTTGATTTTTCATTTATCACTATTCAAATCTAGCCTTTAGCAAAGAGAATCATCACTCATTTAATCCCAAATTACAACGAAATTATCAAGAACGGTGATCTCGCTCCAAATTTGGTCGTTGATGATTCTTTTTCCTAAACTTCATAATTCTCATAAGACTCAAGATTAGTTTAGAATTTCATCACCATTTGATCTACCGAATTCTTTCGAATCCTTTACAAGCGGAGATTCACTCACGCATCATGAAAACAAAAGAATCAAGAATTAGAAATTTCATTATGCGAAAATGTAAAGAAAGCGAGAATTAATGATTGAATCACCTTTATTAATCAACTTCTAATTACACATTCCTTCAATCCGAGGTTACAAGAATTGCTCTCGATCGCTCCCTTGAAGAGGTAACTATTCCGTCAAATATCGCTTTGCTCAATCTCCGTGAGACTTGGACCTGTCGAGGATCTCGCGCTCTTGATGATGATCGGTTTCATGTAAAGGATCTTGAATGTAGTCGCTCGATATTGTTCTCAACGATTCTTGATTTGGATCTTGATTAGGAATTGAATTGGATTTGGTTTTGGTTTGTGTGCTAGAAATCGGCTAGTATCAACAACTAATCAACCTCATTAATGTAGCCTTAGGTCCCTTTTTATAGCTCTCTCACCAATCTTCCACTAGAAGCTAGGTTAATTTTCCCCAAGAAGCTAGGTTGTTGTAGGGAAACTTCTAGAATAAGGTAGTTATCAAGCTTCCTCAAGAAGCTTGGCTGTTGTAGGGAAGTTTCCAGAACAAGTTTGTTACAATGGAGCGTCTTCAACAAGCAAGGAAGTTGAGATGAAGCTTCTGGAAAAGTGTCGTCACCGGAGCCCCCAACTCGGCCGCGGATCCGCGGCGGATCGGCCTGACTCGGCCGCGGTTCCGCGGCCGTTTGGTGGGATTGAGGCTTCATTTTTCTTTTGTTGTTTGGTGTTGGCACATGGGTCTTCAGGTAATATCTGGAATCTTTTTATCTCTTCTGAATCTCTGCCAGATTTTAACACTTTGACTTGTTGCATTTTGTCGGCGAATTTGCGATTCCGATATCTGTCCTGAAATAATTTTCTGCACAAAATCTCACTGAAGATTGTTGAGATATACAATATCATGCTTGAAATAATAAACACACAATTTCCTTCCAAAATGTTGATTATAATGTATAACACGTGGTATTTGATATTTTCCAGATGAACTTGTAATACGTGTTATATTTATAACAAACATCATTAGATGATTAGAAAAGTGAGGAAATCTTATGTTATAGATTGCAATATTTTTGACTGAACACTCATGTGTGGCACATGAGGCGTCTGAGGATTAGGCACTGCTTGTTTGGGTTTATTCCCTTGTTCTTTTATAAGTTCTAAGCACTATTAGGGGGTCATGTGGGATCACGTGAGACGCCCCAAAAATGGGACCTGTCTTTAATTTATTCCCTTTTTCTTTTATAAGTGCTAACCATTATTAGGGGGGTCACGCGGGATCACGTGAGGCGCCCCAAAAATGGGAACTGTCTTTGGGTTTATTCCCTTTTCTTTTATAATTGCTAAGCACTATTAGGGGATCACGTGACTCGATCTCAGTCGCTCATTTTTATTCCTCAGAGGTGCTCACGTGGGAACACGTGATCTTTCGTGATAGCGTTGAACTCTAATAATTTCTTTTATGTGCATGGAAATCTAGATCTGAGTTTTGAGAATTTTAGGTCCCTTATTTTTATAAGAATTAAATTCTTATGCAGGGTTAAACTCTAATTTTATCAGAGGAATTAAATTCTTATATCTTTCGGAAGAATTAAATTCTTCAAACTTAGTTCTTTCCCCTAAGTTTTGAGTCTAAATGACATAATCTTCCCGATGAGAATTAAATTCTCAACTTGTGTGGAGATCTGTGTCTGTAGACCTCAACCAGAGAAAGAACTAAGTTCTTTTTAGAAGAGTTAAACTCTTGAAATGGCGAAGAAGAGATAAAATGATCTCTATGTCTTTCTTCTTACCTAGGGTTTCTTTTTTTTTTTTTATAAAAGAGAGCTTTTCTTCTTCTTTTTTTTGTTTTCTCAAATCTTATGGGGGGTCTCCTCTGTGCAAGACTTGAATTCTTGGGTCTTTTAGACAGTAGAGGCTAGTCTGTTGATTTAGTTAAAGAAATCTCTCATTGAGAGGTCTTAATTGATTTGGGGATTTTATCCACCGTTGGATCTTTGATCCAAGGACTTCTGTTTTATAGAAGATATTTTTCTTGTTTTTAATAAAATTAGGGAAATATTTTCCCATACAGAGCTTATTCTGTGGCTTGGTCATTTTTTAATCACCATTGGATTTTTAATCCAACGGTACTCTGTTTTACAGAGAGTAATCTTTCTTGTTTAGAAAAATTCAAGAAAATATTTTCCAAATAGCGTTTTGATCCCTTTACTTAGAATTTAATCTTATCGGCTCGGAAGGCATTTGAGACCACTCACGTGTAGCACGTGACTCCACAGAGTTAAACTCATTTGCGTATGTGCAACAGCCAAAAGAGGGCATCACGTACTGACGCCTTCCTGGGCTGTCATTTGTTTTAAAAGGCGCCTGTATACTTTGTATATAGATGCTCACGTGCTTGCACATAAGGCTTAATTTCAGCCTTAATAATTAAGCGTAATGCATATAATTTTTGCTCCAAGTCGCATCACGTGTGGGCACGTGATACTCCATTAGGGGAATTTTTCCCATCGCCTTTTTTCTCTTCCTTTTTTTAATAAGGGAACAAATGCCCACACAGCGGTGTTCTCACGTGACTTGCACATGAGTGCAACACTGTCACCCTTATAGCCATTAGATCTGCCTAGGGGAACGGGGAGATGAACCGCCCTCGTCTCGTCTTATAAATGCAAGGGGTCCTGTCTTTGGGAGGCCTCTGTTCCTTCATCTTCTTTCTTCCTTATCTTCTTTGAGAATTTAATTCTCTTGTTCAGAGCTTAGTTCTCTGCCCATTGAAATTTCAGAGTTAAACTCTCTCTGAAAATGAAACATTTTTTTAGGTAAAGATCTTGAACAACAAAGAAACCCTTTCCTTAAAATTTTCTCTGTATTTTAAATCCATCATAAGTGCTTTCCTCTCTTCTGAAACCCATCTCTTAGAGATCTAAAGATGTGATCTTGGAGTAGTAAACCTTAATGTCTTGGGCATTCCTCCTCTGATCTTTAAGGATTCATGGCATTGTAATTTTATTTTTCATTTCCCCATCATGGGGGTTTCTGGAATTTAATTCCACCGCATAAAAGGAATTTAATTCCTCACCAAAGTGCTTAACTCTGAAAGATCAAGAGGGCCCTTCGGGAATTTCTTTCCTTTCTTAATAAAGTTGGCAGATGTGAATTCTGTTTGTAGAGCACAGCCTTCGATGGAGTTTAACTCCTTAGCCCAATGAGGTTTTTCATTAAATGAGAATCCTTTTAGGATTCCCTCCTTAATGGGTGACTGCCCCATCAATGATGGAACGTCACCACTTTTTTTATTTTAGACTTTAAGAATCTTGATATTTAATCACTAGTCTTTTACTGAATTTTCTTTCCAGATACTATGGCTGCTTATCTGTATGATCTTGACGAGATTATCTCCTATAAAGACATTCGCGTCCAAGGTCGCTGCCAAGGCCAGGAGTTTACGAATGCCCAATGTGCTGAGGTGATGCGTCGCTTCAATTAATACAACAGCCGACTACTCCCCCGTCGTTCTGCTCTTTTGAAAATTATCATGGGGGCGATTTTGGAAGCACTTCCTGAATTTAACGAGGCCATGCCGCTTGAGGCACTTGATGATGCCGAAGACAAGGTGCACTCAGTATATCTGATGGGCTTGATCTCGAAGAGGCGGCGAGATGATCTTGTCAATATCTTGCATCAGGTCTTCTAAAAGACGATGATAATCTCTGCCCACCAGAGGATGGACGATATCAGTGGGAATCCCGACAATTCGTGAGAAAATGCATAAGAAGATGGTCAGAGAAGCCTGAAGCATTTTACTCGGCCTTGCATCTGACTTCCTAACTCCATGTCCGGGATTCAGTGTCTTGCCATTGTAAATATTTTGATGATATTTGGTTTGTTGTTATTACCAATGTATAAATTTTTCTAAGTATGAATGGCAAAACTTCCCTTTCTTTTATACTACTGCCCATAGGTGCCTCATGTGAAGTAATAGTTACTCATATATATATATATATATATATATATATATATATATATAATGCTGGGGTCCCCGTGTTATACGTGCGAGGCACGTGAGGCGCTGCCTCGCTACTGAAGGTGTCTTTCCCCCTTCTTTCTCTGCTTTTCCTGAATCAAGCTTCTCTTTCCCAATGCCTTCTTTTAACGGAGCTTGGAAATAGTCCATCATGCATAACCTTTTCTGTGCCTAGACTTAAATGTCCCCTTCATACTCTGAAGCAATACTTCTCTTCTCTGTCACTTTCAGAGAATCATTTTAACAGAGAAGAGTTATGGCTTGTAATCATCCACGTGCTCGCTGGCAGCCACAGGAGGTGCCTATTGAGGAAATTGTTCCTCATTTCGCTGCATGCTTGGTGAACCCTACTCCTACGGATGACCAATGTGATACGGTGCTACACGAGCTCTCGGCTTGTAGAGGATCTCTTATCCCCATCGGCTCCATTTGGCTCCAGATGGTCTTCTTGTCCGTGACCGATGATATTCCCCGATACGCATTCTTGCTGTTCAAGTAGCCCTATGACTGTCATGTCTCTGATCCTTTCGGGGCTGGGCAAGACGTTCTCAAATAATCTCCTAGGTTATATTACCGTCGGAGAGCATATTCTCCCCAAAAATCATGAGGATTTCTAGTGTTCATCGCCTCCGTGAGCCGTATGAATCTCATTTACATCGTGAGGACCCGTAAATAGCTTTTTTTATTTCAGCGGCATGTAGCTTTGACAAATGTGGCCCGTAGGTAGCCCATCTTGATTTCCTTGCAGGGCAGCGATAGCTTAGGAAACAGGTAGAGAATTTTCCCCCTTACAAGTCAAGAGGGCTCGTAAGTGGTTTTTTCCCTCCTTGTCGATATTTAACTTTGGAGAGTGTGGCCCGTGGATAGTACACAATAGTCCATCTTAGACTTACTTGCAGGGCACCGGTGCTTAGGAAACATGTTGATATCTGCCGCCTAAGGCTTTTCCCTACGAGTCAAGACGAGTTGAGACGTTCCCGCAAGAATGTCCTAACGTTACAGTTAACCTCTGCTGATAGAAGTCCGTTAGGGTTTATGATGTATTCCCCAATATTCAATCTTGCTATTTGAGTAGCCCCACGACTGTCGTGTCTCTGATCCCTTCGGGGGCTGGACAAAACTTCTTCAAGTAATCTCCCAGGTGATATTACCATCGGAAGAGCAAGTGTTAGGGATATTTCATGCCGCTTTTTACTTGAGGTTAGGCTCAGTTTAGGAGCCCCGATGAGTCATGACCACCCCGTGCTGGTGTGGGATGATCTTCGATAGTCTTTCAGGTCTCATTTGAGTTGCCGTCAAGACCCTAAAGCTAGGGATCTTCCTTTGTTTCATTTGTTGACATTGCGTCTGCAATATTGCGACGAATGTCGAGGTTGTCTCTAAATTGTCTGTGAACCGTCGAGTCTTAGAACTAGGGACTTTTCCATGGCTCCACTGTTTTGACCCGGGGGTCGGTTGTTGACGTTACATCTGCCTCCTGCTGGAGTAAGAAGGAACGCCGTTGTTGATCTCTAGGACCTTGAAGCTAGGGATCTTCCTTTGCTTCGCTCGTTGACATTGTGTCCGCCATATTGCGATGAATGTCGAGATTGTCTCTAGGTTGTTGGTGAACCGTCGAGTCTTGGAACTAGGGACTTTGCCGTGGCTCCATTGTTTTGACCCTGAGGTTGGTTATTGACATTGCGTCTGCATCCTGTTAGAGTGGAGACGAAATGCCGTTGTTGATCTCTAGGCTGTAGATGTTGCCGTCTAGATTTGGCTCTCTTTCTGATGGAGCCTGGTGGGAAAATGTGGTTCCCTTTTCGTTTGTACCTATAGATTGTATACAGGGGTTGATGTGGACTCACCTGCAGGGCAGAAGTTTCATTTTTCATTTTTTTATTTTCTCTATGCTCTATCATTTCAGCTTTTTATATCGCGAAAGTCGCGATTGCCCAATCATTTCGGCTATTTTTTGTGGTGCCCGATCATTTTGATTGTTTTTTCTTTTTACTCGCTGCTTTTTTATTGCGAGTTGCCCAAACATTTCGGCTGCTTTTATATGCATATATTTTGCTCACTGATTTTTATTGCGAGTTGCCCAAGCATTTCGTCTATTTCATATGCATTTTTTTTGCTCGCTGATTTTTTTATTGCGAGTATGGAACTCAAGATCTGATACCAATCTTAATATCAGTATCACTGCGACTGGAATATTGCCAGGAGCGAATATCATTTACCGTGAAAGGACTTGGAATTGGATACCGATTTAGGCATCAGCATCGCCACAACTGGGATATTGCCAGGAGTGAATCATCATTTACCTTTGTCGATTTGAACAAAGGTGTCTTAGCAAACAGGGTTAGGATCCTGTTCACTAAGGCTTTTGAATTTACAAGCCGTAAGGGTCTCATAAAGGTATTTCTTCCTACGAGTCGTGAGGATCTCATAGATATAGGTTCTCCCTAGAAGCCGTGGGGACTCAAGGAGACGCGACGAGGTCTGCTACGTATATACTCAGAAGTACATCGCTAAGCGTATCTAAGCAATATAAAATAAATACACAAGAGACAAGAAATAAAAAGAACATCAACTTTTATTTTTTAACATTCTTTGTACAATGTATGAAAGGAAATACAACTGGAATAAAAGATGCCTAAACAGTGGCATAACAGGAAATGAAAAGTACTGAAAAGAAAAGTGTACAATGAAACTACTGTGCAAGGTCTTCAGTAAACTGCTCCAAGTCTTCTTACGATGGCTCAACTTCTGCCGGGTCCAAACCACCTGACGACATTCAAAGAAGAAAGAAACAAAATGTCGTCAGCGAACAAATCGCTCGGTAAGTCCCAAAGATAAGAGGAGAATAGATAGAGAGTAAGAGAGAGAGAGAGAGGCTGTTACAGTTGTATTACATTGTTATATTATTGTAGTATTGTGTTAACGCTGTTGTTGTAGCTTGGTACAGAAGGATGCCGGTGTATACGAGAGGGGTCTCAGTATGTGAGAGACCAGGGCAAATGGAAGTACAAGGCTCCGTTATACAACACGGAACAACGGCAATTGGATTCATGTTAGGTGTCTTAATCTTACCGTCTCGTGCCACCTTTAACACCTTCCGTACCAATCTACCCCTTAAACCCCGCGATGTCTTGTTTGTATTGTTATCTTGTAAAACTGTATTGATTGCATGATTGATTGACTGACTGGCCGAAACCATGATATCAGGAAACGGTTATAACCGTAGAGTCATGTAAATGGAATACTGAGAGTCATGTAAAAGGAATATATCTATGGTTCGGTTCAGTCAATATGTATAGCTTGAAATTGTATTCATGGATTCATGTGTTCATATTGAATTGGAAACTTGTAGATTATGAATTGACGTGAATCATATTCAAATCAGATTAATCAAACTCAAACCCGAGTCAGGCAATCAGAAATGTGAAACGAAGTCTTATAACTGTTAGGGTCCTTAGGGTAATTTATAAACTTGAGGGGTTTTTATGTAAAATTACTTTTATATACTTTTCAAAATACACCTCAGGTATTTATTTCTCGTCTTTAGAGTTGTGGATTTTATGTTGTGATATTTCTCGTGAAAATATCCTAGTTTTATAAATAAGGGTATTTATCTGTAATATTGATTTAATTGAAGTTCATGGTAATTTAGTGTAAAATTTACTATTGTGATTTTTAGAAAAAGGTGGAAAATTTATATTATAATAAAATAAATATTTAAATGATAAATATATATATATGTTTATATAAAATATAATTTTAATAAATATTTTATATTCCAGAAATCTCATTTTCTTAAGATGTCGTATTTTAAACCTTTCGAGACCGAATGCCCCTTGCGGAGGTCTGAATCTCGCACTACTAGCCCGAGAGTGCGCGATAAACCGCACGATCCCGAACGGGTTTCTCAAAGATGGGTTGTAGCGGCGCTTTGCAAAGATTGTAAAACACTAATCTTTTAGAAAACGGTTTTATAAAATAAAAGGTATTTATTTGCAAAGTGTAGTTTTCCGTATTTTAGATTCTAGGGTTTCCTAAGCCGACTAGTCTATTTCTAAAAGGTCTAAATGACAAGTCGTTAGAAGTCTCAAATCGCCTCTTCACCGCCAATTGTGGCCAGGTAAGTACAAGTAAGGAGGGAGGGATCCGCTCACGAATCGTGAGGCGGGTCTTTTAAAGTTACCCAAGCTCACTTGTCTAGCCTAGACACCACAAAGTCAGTTTAGATAAACGATCGATGACCACAACTTATCGTATTTTCCTAGTAAGAAATATATATGTAAAAATGTAACAAATCTAAACCTTTAAGAATGGTTTTATGAAGATTATGGTATTTTAATGAAAATTCCGTTTTATCGTATTCTAAATTTTTATGAAATCATTTTAGGGTTTTTATTTACGTGTGTGTGGAGGTAGGTCGTTATCTTGTGCTCTACTTTAAATGTATATTAAGGTTAAGGGGTTAAATGTGAAATTTAAACTTCATGGTATTAAAGTGAAAATACGGTAAATTGAAAAGGTTCTCATTTCATGTGTGAAAACTTATTCAAATTGACTTTTACAAGTTTAATGGTCAAGATATAGATGTTTATGAGTGATGGAATTGATTAGAAGAAGAAAAATAAACATCATGGTATTAATGTGAAAAAGAATACGATATTGCAAAAGTTATCATTTCATGTGAGAAACTTTGTCCAAATTAATTGTTATGTGATTAATAGTCAACATGGATAAGTTTAGGTATTATGCAATTAGTGACAAGTGAGAATTTATAGAAAAACCGAATCGGAAATCGGTTTGTTCCGATTTCCGTCGGGTTTCGAAATTTCGTATTTTAAGAAGTAGAAAGAAGGAAAGAATGGGACTTACGGGTTTTGATCTATACTAAAGAGTATAGAGGAACTAGGTGAGTGGCCGAGGTGTTGTTTCGTCGTCGGTTGTTTCAAAGAAACGTCGCCGGAATTCCGTCAGCGCTTCGTCGTGAACTCGGTTTCAAAGCACACATTTCTTGTAGAAATTTCAAGAGAGTAAAGCTAGTGTTTTGGAATGAGAGGGTAGGGGTGGGGATCTCTATTTATAGGGTAGGCTAGGGTAGGGTAGGTGAAAGGTTTTTAGTTTAAAAAATTGTAAAAATTTAAGAAAAATCATTAAAATTTGTATTAAATTGGGTGTATTAAACATTCGGGAACTGATCCATTAAAATGGAGTAAACAGGGGAGTTGGGAAGTCGAAAAGCCAAAATTTTCATTTAGACGACTCGGCTGTCCGGCCGAGTCCGGCCGGCGGCGCCGGCCGATTCGGCCGGTCTGCCGGTCGACTCGGCCAATCCCGGCCGAGTCCGGCGATCTTCGGGTGTGTTTTTCTCTGATGTAGGCTCTGGTATACTCACATTTTAGGGTTCAGTTCAACATTTGGGAGCTATAGCCTGTGGACTGTTGGGCTTCCAAGAATTTTAAAAGAAAAATAATCTAAAAATAATGTGGGGCATGGGATTTGAACTCTGGTGGCTTGGTTCAGCAGTGCAAGGTGTTACCAATGAGCTACAAGCTCCTTCTTGTAATTATTGTGTTATTTAATTACTTAAAATGATAGCAGCAAGAGTAAATATTCCAAGTATACATTAAATTTTAAAGTAATTTCTTGTACACTAAAAATGAAGTTATTACATTCTTGTAGCTTGTAATTAAAAACAAAATAATTACCTATATCTTGTGCTCAGGCTAAAATACCCCTTTGTGGATTTTTGAGAAAAACATTTGAAAAATTTGTATAGGAAAAAGTGTAAGAAAATTAGGGTTGTTACAGATCTCCGTGTTTGGGATGGAGTACTGTTGAATACTACTTTTAGAGTTTTGACTCAGAAAGATAGCGAGCGGACACAGGCGTCGTCATCTATCATTAACCTGAGCCGTGACTTGTCAAGCGTAGTATTTCTTAAGGAACCGGCCGTTTATTGGCCGGAAGGGTCTTTCACCATGCATATCCATGAGCATGTAGGCCCCACCTTGGTAGACCTTATTTATGATATACGGACCCTCGTAGTTCGGCTCGAATTTCCCCCGCTTTGCATGGTTGGGGATTATAGGTCTTATGACAATTAGTACGAGTTTGCCTTGGCGGAATATTCTCGGCCTAATTAGTCTTTCGTATGAACGCATCATCCTTGATTTATAAGCTTCCAGGTTTTTCTGCGCCATGAGACGAGTTTCATCGAAGGCATCGAGCTCCTCAAGCCGAAGATGGGCATTTTCTTCATCTGTCAGCTCGTATCGAACTGGTACTTATAGAGAGGGTGGATCTATCTCCAAGGGAAGTACTGCTTCCGTGCCGAATACCAACGCGAATGGCGTTGAATTCATGGCCGTTTTGAACGTGGTTCGATACGCCCAGAGAGCATCATGCAGTCTCTCGTGCCAGTCCCTTTTATTTCTGGACACCGTTTTCTTTATGATCTTTGTCAAGGTTTTGTTGAAAGGCTCAGCTAAACCGTTAGTGCGGGGATTATAGACTGAAGAATATCTCCAATCTATTTTATGCTGCGTTGCGAAGCGACTGATTTTGTGGCTTCTGTAGGCTGGCCCATTATCGGAGATAATCCGTCGAGGAGTGCCGAACCGGTAGATGACATGTGTCATGAAGAAATGGAGGATGTTCTCCGTCTTCACCTCCCTTAAGGGTACTACCTCTGCCCACTTAGAGAATTAATCGGTTGTTGCCAATATGAACCGATGTCCCCCGGACGATGCTGACTCGATGGGCCCGATTATATCAGTTCCCCACATTTCGAACGGCCAGCTAGCCAATGTCGAGTGTAGCGGATTCGGATGCTGGTGGATGAAATCCCCGTGAATCTGGCACGAGTGACACTGCTTCGCATATTCGAGTCAGTCCTGAATCATTGTGGGCCAATAGTAACCCATTCTTTTGATCTTCAGCTTCATATTTGGCCCGGCCTGATGAGAACCGCAGAGTCCGTCGTGAGTTTCTTGGATGACCCTTTTTGCTTCTTCTGGTCCCAGGCATCTCAGCCACAGACAGTTGAACGATCTCTTATATAGAGTATCATTGACGAAGGCAAAAGATAGAGCTCGTTTCATGAGCTGATGTCTTGACGACGCGTCTTTGGGTGTCCGATGGGATTTGAAGTAGTCTATGAAGACTTCTCTCCAGTCCTTGACCCTTTCTTCGTCTTCTATTTGGAGGACCGTTTGTCTGGTCGCTTCCTTTCTTTCAGACGACTCCGGAGATATTTCTGCTGGCGCGAGAATCCGACGGCTTTGCACAATGATCCTTACGTCATCGAGGTTTTCATCAGCCAGTTCCTTAGCAAACTTGGCTAATGTATCTACCTTGCTATTTTCTGCACACTGTATGCTTTCCAGGATGTAGGAAGGGATTTGAGTTAGCAGCTACTGCACACTTTCGCCATATTTTACCAACTCTGGCTTGCATGTCTGATAGTCGCCATTTACATGGCTAACGACGAGGTGGGAGTCTCCATATACGAGGAGGTTTTCGATCCCCATGTCGACGGAGATCTCAAGACTTGCTATCAAAGCATCATATTTCGCTTCGTTGTTTGTTCTTGGCTCTGTTAAGGAAAGAGAACAACACATTATCCCTCCTTGTGGAGTCATAAAGATAAGGCCTACCCCAGCTTTGATTATGGAGGTGTTGTGTTTTCGCTTCTTCATGGAAGACGCTCCGTCGAAGTAGAGTTCCCATCGGGCATTATTTTCTTCCGTCTTCCCTTCGATTGTGTCGAACGCGTGTTCATCTGGCAATTCGCAATTTAAGGGAGAATCGGTTGGTATCGGATGCTCAGCGAGAAAGTCGGCGATGGCCATCCTTTTACTGCCTTGAGAGGTCGATATATTATCGAGAACTCCATCAAGAGGAGGGCCCATTTAGTAAGCCTTCCCATTAGTATGGCTCTTGACATCAAATATTTGAGAGGATCCACCTTTGATATGAGATAGACCTCATGTGCCAAGGCATAATGTCGAAGCTTCGTTATTGCGATGATCGGTGCCAGGCAATACTTTTCGATGGGGGAGTAGTTGTTTTCTACCCCCAGGAGAACTCGACTCAAATAATAGAGAGCTCTCTCCTTCCCCTTGTTGTTCTCTTTTACCCATAATGCGTCTAAAGAACCTTCAAGGGCTGTTGTGTACAGGATGAGAGGCTTTCCCTTGACCGGAGCGGTCAGTACTGGTAGGTTCAGCAAATATTACTTGATTTCGTCTAGTGCACTTTGGCATTTACGATCCCAAATGAATGGGGTCCCCTTCTTCATTAGATGGTTGTAGGGATGACATTTGCCGGAGTGGTTGACTTGGAGTTTGACACCTATTTAGGCATCAGAATCGCTACAACCGGAATAGTGTTAGGAGCGAATCATCATTTACCCTTGTCGATTTGGACAAAGGTGGCTGAGTAGACAGGGTTAGGATCTGTCGACTAAGACTTTTGACTTTATGAGCCGTAAGGGTCTCATAAAGGGTTTTCTCCCTACGAGTCGTGCGGATCTCGTAGGCGTATTTTCTCCTTAAGAATCATGGGGATTCCTAAGTGATTTCTTCTTTTATAAATCGTAAGGATCTTCCAAGAGTGTTTTCTTCTTATAAGTCGAGAGGACCTATAAGTGTTATCCACCATATGGGGACATTTCTTACCATTTATAGAACTTGGCAAAGAAATATTTATTCATGCCCCTGGATTGTATATAAGGGTCAATATGGACCGCCTATAGGGCAATTTGGGGGTATGATGGCTTAAGAATAGGTCCAGATCCCTGTAACTTAAGGCTTTTGAATCCTATGAGCCATGAGGGTCTCGCAGGGAGGATTCTCCTTACGAGTCGTGAGGATCTCGTAAGTGTATTTATTTTAACAAGGTTGCGCCCTTCCGGGTTTTCACAAGCTCGCCGGCAGTCTTGCTGTTCTTACTCACGGCGCCCTTTCGAGCTTTCATCCGTACCCATTTTGCATGTGGACGTACCGTTTTTTTAGCTGGGGCATTCCAATAGATTGTAGGACCTGTTTGTAGGCCCCTTAATATCCTTCCTGTCCTTTGAGAAGAAAGGTCCATTCTACATAGAGATTCTTCTGCCAGTGAGAAATATGCTCCCTGTGTATATCTCGGGGAGAACGAGTACCCACGCCGTCGCTATTTTGGCAACAGATTGCTTCAAAGCCACTTATTTTTGTTGAGCGTGGGCAACAAATGCCATCTTGCCTTCGCTTTTTACTCATCATTATCGGATGAGAAAGAGTCTTGACCCATTTGATCCAATCGAGCCATTTTATCCATGAGTTCTTGGAAGGTCGTCGGCTTGAAGAACATCATAAATTGGGATATAGTCACCGGAGGATCAAGGGTCCTTACGAACATGCCCACAGCAGGAGTTTCTTCTATGCGTTGTCCGCATTTTGACCATAGATACCGCCATCGAATTGCTTATTGAACCCATGTTTCTCCTGGTTTCACCCTGGCATTGATTAATGCGGCGATCGGGGTGCACTCGCTTGCGCTTGCGAAACGCTGTGTGAATAGCAGCTCCATTTCTGTGAACGTTTTGATAGAGTCATTCGAAAGCTCCGAATACCATTCAAATGTTGTCTCTGCCAAGCTACTGACGAACTGGCGAAGCAGCAGTTTGTCGTCGCCTCCAGTATTGCCGCATAGAGCTCTGAACTGAGCGAAATGCTGATGGGGATTCCTTGTCCCCTAATACACATGGAATTTAGGGATCATATATCCTGGATGGTACTTGATTTGATCGCACTAGCCTGGATAAGGTCGTCTAGTTCTGACGACTCGGCCAGTCGCTTTGCTTGCCTGATGAGCTCGTATTTTTTGAGCTATGTCGTCATCAAGGGCAGCTTTAGAGATCGTCTCCTCCCTGGCTTCTGATAGAGCCGGAGGAGGATTTGACGTTTCCCCTCTGTCATCTTTGATAATTATCAGAGGGTCTTCGGTTGGAGGATCCGGCTGGTTGTCATCCTCACCATGTCTTGGAACAGAAGTGCCATTTGTTTTATATTAGACGCTTGTTCTGCGGCCTCCTTATCCTTCTTTTCCAGCACCCTTCGTAGGAACTCGATGTCGGTCTCTTGTTCCTGACGCTGTTCGGACAATGCTTCCGAGCTTTCTTTTTGTCCAGTGAGTGTGGCCATCCTTGTCAACATCTCCTGAAGCTTTTGTTGTTGCTCCTAAGCTTGTCACCGATCGTGTGAATGGTCGATGACCTATGGAAGTACGACTTTCCTCTTTCCCGGAGGCCATGTACATCGTGTTTACTACCATGCCCCCAGACTTGGGGCGTTTGGGTCCAGTGCCTTTGATATTTGCTGCTGGTGGTGGGAGATTCGCATGCCTTCTCTTTTTGTAGGAGGCCGAAGTTGAGGGGACCGTTACTGCAGGCACCCATGTGGACGAGTCCTTCAGTTGTATGTCGGAGGGGTGGTTCTCCTCTTGCCGAGCCTTCGTCTTCTTCAGCCAGCGAGAGTAATCATTGTCGATTACAGAGTCTTGGACTTTCCGCCAGACTTTTTGGATCTTGGAGGACAAACGCTGAGGAAGTTGTTCCGGTTTTGCCTGCGTTGTGTTTTCAATAGGAGGAGGAGACTTCTTCAGTACAACGGTTGGAGAGTTCTTGCACACCCTCCTGAGCTCGAAGCTGTTCCCAGTTGAAACAGCAGCATCAATTTCCACCATTGGAGATGGTGGGGTAAGTCCAGAAGGGGAACTGCCCCCAACCTTCCTTACTCGGTGCCAGTGGTGACGTCGAGCATGTCGTCCAGACGGAACCACCTCTGTTGTGGAAGCGACTTCGTTATGCCTTCTGCTTTGATGAGAGGCTGCTGTCGGTGTCAGCCTGTCGAAGACTAACGTCTGCTGAGAGGGAACGGTCAATCTGTCGAAGGCATACTTTCTGCAGGGGAAGCATTTTTAACGAGCTCGCCTGCAGCAGGAGTTGGAACGGCCAATCTTGCAAAAACCGATCCTCTAGCAGGAGAAACCCCTTTGACGACTTCGTCTGTCGGAACAGGAATGGCTATCCGCTTTGGGATAACCCTTTCAGGTATTGCGAGCCTCTTTGCGGGCCCACTGAAGCTGTGGCTCAGCCTGTTAAAGACTGAGGCGCTAGAATTGGACGACCCGTTGAGAGGGGCTGTGGTAGTTGCAAGCCGATCGAAGACCGACTTTGTTGGAGCCTCTTGTGATGGTATTGAAGCATTGAAGCTCATTGGAGGGAGCATGGTCCTGAAGAACAATCCAGTGGTGGCCTGAGTCACCTGCTCCACTGGCATTGCAAAGATGGAGGCCACTTAGGGCCCGTAAGTCACTCCTCCGGCAGGGACAGAGTGGGAGTTGTCGTTGCAGTTGGTGCAGTTGGAAGCCATCGATATATCTTTTGCACAGGAACAAGACGCCACATCTTATTATCTTGAATCCATGGGCAACCATATTAAACCGCGATTTGTTCACGAACACGACACACGAAGTGTGGAGTGGAAAGAGGAAAAGGTCCCACCAGGCGTGCCGGAATCTGTTTACCGCCGAAAATCGGGAAGACAAACGTCTAGCCTGAATTTGGGAGCAGATGCTATTTGGGTCTATCCGTCGACCTCATCGAAGATGCCAAGTTGATTTATGGCACCGTGTATCGGAGGTTTGGACAGATGCGGCCGTTGTAGCAGACTTCGTCAGATTCCCCCTCGTTTACGAGGGGTTTTTGATTGTGAGGATGCTCTTCCCTGCAGGAGCAAGCCCATGCAGTTAATTACATTACCGCATCACGGTAACCACTTTCTCCTGCTCCAGAAGGTCACTTCGTGTCGTGTGTGTTTGTTTTATTTTTGGTTGCCCGTGGATTGTATACAGAGACTAATTTATGTTGTCGCCCATAGGGCGTGGATTAGTCCAAATCCGTATATTCTTAGATTTGGGTTTGGTTTGATTTAAGGATCGTTAATCTCGTTTAAGATTAAGATCAACTCAAATGTTTGTTAAGGATACGTTAGTCTGATCTTGGACTAAGATCTACTTAAAGGGGGTTTAGGATCATTTTGATCCAACAAAAGAGCATTTGGGCTTTATCGTTTTAGTTTAGGGACGTTACGGTCCATAGATCACCATTTTTTTGGGGTGAGGGTTTAGTCTAAGGACGTTACGGTCCATAGCTAGTTTAAGGATGTTACGGTCCATTAGGATGTGCTCATGGGTTTGGGAGTGTACCAAAGAGCTGTTGGTTGTCAGGACCTCCACCTCTCTGAAGATGTTGAAGAATTACAACGACATGTATCAAAGGTATGGAGAGATGTACCCTTGAACCAAACTCCAGATTGAAGGGAAAGATCATGGTGGAATAAACACCATTTTAGATACCATCTGTTAGGAGATCATTAGTTATCTTTGGAACTGAGATCGATTTTGGAAGACCTGAGCATACGAAGGCTCGGTTAATTGGTGATCAAAAGAGTTTTGGCCACGAGAGACTTGTCTAGTTTAGGTTAGGGTTGGCCTATCATAGTGTTAAACACTAACATCTGCTCAGCGCTCACGTGCTCCCATGTGAGGCTCTAAAGCAGTGTTAAACACTGAAATTTGGAGCGCTCACGTGTGGCACGTGAGGCGCCTGAGGATTGGGCACTGCTTCTTTGGGTTTATTCCCTTATTCTTTTATAAGTGCTAAGCACTATTAGGGGTCATGTGGGATCACGTGAGGCGCCCCAAAAATGGGAACTGTCTTTGATTTATGAAGGAATTTCCTTAGCACAACTACTAGGGATTTAGTAGCATCACACATGCCATATTAAAAAATTTATAGGGTGCTAAACAAACTATCCTAAGGATCAAATTAGAAAATCTAGGGTAATACTAAACTTTAACATAATCCACAAGTAGTTAAGTGCTAGGTTTAGAGAATACAACCTTTGTAGCTCCCTTAGCTAGACTCCTTGGGTACTTGAGTGTTGGAAGAAGCTTGCTTGAGATCCTCCAAGTCCACGACGATCCACTCGGAGTCCTCTTTGTCCAAGCTCAAAGCTCCACTTGATCAAGATGATGAAGTTGAAGCTAACACTCTAAACTAGTGGGCAAGAGTAGTATAGAATGATGATGTAGTTTGTTTTCTCACTTCAAAACCCTAACTTGATCACTCTTTTGTTCACTATCAAAACCTAGAGAGCAAGAGAGTGAGGAAGAAGAAGATGGCAAATGAAAGAGCTCAAGATAATGATAAGCTTAAGGATAAAAATGAGAATAGAAAATATATATATATTCTTCTTCTTATCTTTAACCCTAGTTAAAAAATATCTAGATATTTCTTTTGGTGCAAGAATGGCCATGGAAAAATAATCCATGGTTAACTAAAGGTTTAGTAGATGAATAAAATAATTAACCATGACTTATTTCCATTTCCACTAGCTCCAAAAAATAAATATCAACATATTTATTAAGGTATGAGTCTTATATTGCCACCATCCAGTGTATCAACAAACATGATAGAAATGTGTGTGCATGTATGTGTGCATGCACATCCATATGTGCATCAATGTAAACATGTGCATACATGCATGCATACAACAAAAGACAAAAGGGTCTAAAGTGAAAATGCTAATGGTCAATGTTAAATCAACACTTGATTTAGCAAACCGGTCATATCTCATACGACCCGACCAATAGCAAACCGCCCGATTAATATACGGTATCACATACGCGCATTTAATCGGGTTCTAGCGCATATCATGTATGCACGCCACATCGTTTCTCCTGGGCTAGGTAACTCCATTGTGGCACTCTAAGACTCGTTAATACGCCGGCAGTGGGTGATGATCATATCAAGCACCCCCAAGCCGCAAGAGGTCAGCTAAACGTAACGGCCACCCGGGTATTGAGCGATTAGAAGAAAACAAGCGAACCTGTCGTAACTCCCGTCGAGCCAACCGGCAACACTACCGTACAGTCCGGTCTCTTCGTCAGATATGCTGCATATCGAGTCTAGGGATGGTCATGTCGACCCCAATAACTCAATAAGTCGTGCCGATGAATGGTCTATAACAGATCGAGAAACTACTGATAACACTTATCAGTAAATCTCAACAGCCCTGGCCAGAGACTTACTGATATAGCCAGTCGAGCACAGCATCAACTTCCAATACCGGGAGAGACAAAATCCCTCCTATCGCTCACTGTCTCCATGTGTCTCAGGACAGTACCCAAAATCCACCTGTTTGCACGACTCAGTAGATCCGTGGTAGGGTGGTAATCAAAGTGCAGTAGGAGAACACACAAGACTCTATGACGATCTCGGGTCTACAGACTAACCTGTACCAGTGTCACCTGAGAACTGCTATCCGACGATAGATATAATACCATATAAGAGTTCTCGGCGAGTCCGTCCAGTGTACCCAGTCTCCACTGAGCACCCGCATATGATCTCGATGTCAAACATCAATAGATGTGGGAACATCCATCTCCCATCATATGGGTCTAGTATCATATACGCTAGTCTACACTGGTATATCGATGCCCCGTCTCGATACACCTACGACTAGGAACATTTCAGGATATGCTTATAAACTACAGACGTCTCACTACTATGATCTCCATCATAATCACAGTAGTCAAGCAAATATCCTCAGGGCTTTATCAACATGTGTAAATGAATAAAAGTATGATCAAGTCAACATGTCAGATAAAGAAGAACCAGATAGCATACTATCATGTCGAGCAAGAATGTCCTCTGTATATATATATACATGTATAAATACATCCACTATCATATAATGGCCTCTAGGGTATACATATATCCAACAATCTCCCACTTGCCTCATACTCAACATCTCAAAAAGTCGCTCATGCTGCGGCCGAGGGAGGGCCTTCGTGAGTGGATCCGCAGTGTTATTCTTTGTGTCTACTCTCCTAATCTCGATCTCGCGGCGATCTACAATCTCCCGGATCAAATGAAAGCACCTCAGGATGTGTCTGGACCGCTGATAGGACCTGGGCTCCTTGGCTAACGCCATAGCCCCATTATTATCACAATAAAATGGTATTGGATCAATAATGGTTGGAACTTCTTCTTGCTCCGAGACGAACTTCTTCTTCCAGACGGCTTCCTTGGCGGCATCATTCACAGCAATGTACTCAGCTTCCATCGTAGAGTCTGTAACGGTATCCTGTTTGGAACTCTTCCAACTTACCGCCCCTCCATTGAGGGTAAATACAAAAGATTTTCTGTCGTCCTTATCACTCTGGAAGCTCGAATCGGTAAAGGCCTCCATTTGGAGATCTCCATTACCATACACCAAGAACAATTCTTTAGTCCTTCGCAAGTACATAACAATGTTCTTCACAGCTACCCAGTGATTCTCCCCTGGGTTGGATTGATACCTGCTTACTACACTAAGTGCATAAGCTATATCTGGGCGTGTACATAACATCGCATACATTATAGATCCTACGGCAGAAGTATAGGGTATAATACTCATGCGAGCTCTCTCTTCATCGGTCTTTGGGCAAAAGTCCTTAGACAGAGTGACCCCATGGCAAGCGGGTAAGGCACCCCGCTTGGAGTCTTCTATACTAAACCTTTTTAGGATGGTGTTAATGTACCTGGTTTGGGACAATCCCAATAACCTCTTGGATCTATCCCTATAGATCCGAATGCCCAGAATGTATGTGGCATCACCCAGGTCCTTCATGGAGAACCTTAGTGATAAGAAAGATTTAACCGACTGTAGCATAGGAATATCATTTCCTATCAGAAGAATGTCATCCACGTTCAATACGAGGAATGTGACAGCTCTCCCTACAGTCTACTTATAAACACAAGGTTCATCTGGATTTTTGATGAAATCAAACTCTTTGATAACATCATCGAAACAGATGTTCTAACTCTGTGATTCCTGCTTTAATTTATAAATGGATTTAAGCAATCTACATGCTTTCCCGCTGCTCCCACTATCAATGAAGCCCTCTGGCTGATCCATATAAACGCATTCTTCTAAATCTCCATTTAGAAATGCTGTTTTAACGTCCATCTACCAGATTTCATAGTCGTGGTGAGCAGCAATAGCAAGTAGGATCCGAATGGATTTAAGCATGGCTACGGGAGAAAAATTTTTACCATAGTCCAGACCTGGTCTTTAACGAAAACCCTTCGCCACAAGTCTTGCCTTATAGGTCTCTACCTGCCCATTTACACCAATCTTTCTTTTAAAGATCCATTTGCACCCCTACAGGTTTTACCCCAGGGGGTACAACGTCCAAAGTCCACACTTTTTTGGTGTACATAGACTCCATTTCAGATAGCTTGCTGAAAACTGGCAGGGTCATCATCCTTCATGATGCAGTCTTCTCTGTCACCATCAATAAGGAAACTATAGTACCTCTCTAGTGGGAGAGAAGTCCTACCAGATCTATGGAATGGCCGAGATTCATCAGTTTCTGTTGCAACAGCCGTTTCAACCAAGTCGTCATTCGTAATTTGTGTTTCTAGAACTTCTTCTAGGTCTACCAAACTGCCAGCTGTATCATTTGTGAAAAACTCTTTTTCCAAAAATATGGCATACTGAGAAACAAACACTTTTTGTTCCTCCTTGTAGTAGAAAAGATATCCATAAGAGTTCTTTGGATATCCTATAAAATTACACATGAATGACCGTGCCTCGAGTTTGTCCGGATTCTGCTTTTTAACATAGGCCGGACAACCCCAAATCTTAATTCGTTTAAGAGATGGTCTCTTCTCATGCCATATCTCATATGGCGTGGTAGACACGGTTTTGGTTGGGACCCTATTCAGTAGAAACGCTGCAGTCTCCAATGCATGCCCCCAAAATGAGACGGGTAACTCAGCATCACTCATCATGGAACGAACCATATCTAGTAGGATCCGATTCCGCCGTTCTGACACACCGTTGTGTTGTGGTGTTTAAGCAGGAGTGAGCTGAGAGAGAATCCCATTGTAACACCTGAGTTTAGGGTTAGTAGTAATTGTGTGTTAATGTGGGGTTTTTGGTAAAAAGTTTACCAAAACGGGATTCTATTAAATTATCTGGGTTTATGGTTATTTTTGTGGAATTTTATCTCGACCACACACACTTGTGCACGTTAAATAGGATTAAGATTAGGGCTGGCCATATTTGAGCTTGTTGGTTAACCATGTTTAAGTTAACCATGGTGGTTTAAACCCTTGTTAAGATAATTGGTGTTAATTAAGGAGTTTTAGTTTTAAGGATGGATTAGGGTTTAAGGTTGACTTATGATAAGTAGGAGAGAATGTGATGGGTGTCTTGTAGCACTTAGTGAGGGAAGAGAGAATGATGGCCATGGTTATGTCACACCCCTTTCATTTCAATACTTTTTGCATGTCCCTCTCACACTACCTTTCACACTCTCATTTCACTCTCTTCTCTTCCTCTCACACACACCATATCATCACCCTTTAGCCACCAAAACAAGTCCTGCAGCCCAAACTCAGCAGCCACTTCTTCAGCATGCAGCACATTAGCTGGCATCAGAACTTCAGCCTGTAGGCATCAGCATCAGCAGCTGAAGCAAACCCCATCATCTGCATCAGCCTCACCAGCCCCCCTACCACTCTACAACAGCTACTTAACCCCTCACATCACAGCCTAATTCCAGCTCTCACATCAGCCCACTTCCAGCTCAAATCAGCCACACAAACACCACAAAACATCAGCTTTCAGCCACTTTTCTGCTGGACATCAGCAGCAACAGCTGCTACATCAGCCCCCTCCCAACTTCAAAACCTCAAATACACAACACTACCACCTCACTCACACTCAATTTCAGCCTTAAACAACAACAGCAGTAGCTGCTGCACACAGCCACAAGAAAAAGAGAGAGAGGGTTGCAAGCAACAGCAACACTCATTCAAGTGAAAATCAGCAGCAGCTGATGTATCATATCAGCCCTCAATTGATCAATATCAGCCCCTTTTATCAACACATCAGCCCCTTTATCATCAACATCAGCTTCATAACCAACCACACCACCATACACCACAACCTCAGCCCAAAACAAAACACAACAGCCCCAGCAGCAGCTGCAGAATCAGCCAGCAACACCATAAACCCCTGCAACAACATACAACACCACCACAACCTTTCCCACAACATCAACAACAACTTAAACAGCAGCTGATGTAAAAGTTCAGCCACCATCAGTACATCATCAGCCCAATTTTCATCATTTCAGCCACAAATCAGCCCAACACTTTCAGCACACATTCACATCAGCATCATACACACACAACATCAGCTCATTTTCAGCCCAAACAGCCATTTCAGCACCAGCATCAGCCAAGGCAGCACACCATACCAGCCCACACCATACCACACCACACACCATACCACACCATATCAGCTCATTTTCAGCCCAAACAGCCATTTCAGCACCAGCATCAGCCAAGGCAGCACACCATATCAGCCCATACCAAACCACACCACACACCATACCATACCACACACCATACCACACCACATCAGCCCACACCACACCATAGCAGCCCCACACCACAACATCAGCCACACACCAGCAACAGCAACAGCAACTTCAGCCACAGCAAGCATCAGCACAGCACTTCTGTAGCAGCTCAACTGCAGCAGCAGTCACACCATCTTCTCCTCCTCTTCTCCATCCTAGGTTCCTAGAGGGTATAACTCCTAAACTCCTTCCAATTTATGTAGATTATGTGCCTGATTAGCTAGTATAGTGTTTTATCGTAATTTTAGTGCTAGAATGGTGTAGTGATGCTAGATCTAGATACCTTGGAGTGCTTGTAGCTTAATAGAACCTTTTTGATGTTAATTAGTCTGTTTAAGCCTAGTGGTGTCGTTAAATTTGATGGGTAACCTTAAATCGCTAAACTTATGGTAATCTAGCTTAATTGGTGTGTATTTCTTGCCTTAGTAGTGATTTTGGGTGATTTAAGGGAATTTTGGCATAAGTGGAAGTTGTGATAGTTAGACAAGCCCTTGTGGGTGCTAGTAAGGCCAGTCAACCAGAGTTTTACGCCAGATTTCCCAGAAGACACCCGATTTACTGACTTGGCGTATTTTGGCAGTTTTAGTGACTTTTTACCTCTTTAGGATCTGCTGTTGACCTGAACCCTTTAGAATAGAATTAAGAAGGCTGTAGCATGGTGAGATGAGTAGGAACACACAAAACATGGGGACCCAACTCCCACCCCGGGCCGCCGATTTATTCCTTCTGGCCGCAAATTGCGGCCAGAGCAGGGGCTGGGGTGCTGGGGTTTTGCCTGCAGGTGTATTTTGGTTAGCTTAGGGTAGTGGTACCTGCAACTTTCCAAGTTTGGCCCAGAGGCAAAATCTGGAGCTATTTGTGGGTTTCCGATGTTTTAAGTCTCGTGCGACACGCGCGTGATACGCGTGGTTCTGTGGCGCGCTGCGCGACACAGCGTGTCAGCTTAGGTTCCGGTGGGTTTGTGCGCGTCGCGTCGTGTCGTGTGCATGCGCGTTTAGTTTCACGCACGCGTATCCTTTTATCGATATATCGCATTTTGCAGGATTTTCCTGATGTATGTGACTTTGTAAATTCCAGGTTCACCGGCAGGGACTTCGAGCGCAGCGGAGAAAGGCAAGCAGATGGTCAGACACACTTAACACGGGATCACGGGTGAGTAGACTTAACATCTACGGGGGACGATCGTTTGGATGGCGCGAGTCGCCCGATAGATTTAGTAAACTTGAAAATAGTAGACTTGACATTTACCTGTGACATTAGAATAATAATACTTGTATGATAACTGCTGTCGTTAGTATCTATATGATGTTCCATATACGCAGATTCATTATAGGACACATGCACCATTACCGGGTTTTATATGCAGCACGAGCACTATTCATGTGGACACACACACCCTGGTAATTGCCATGTCACAACACTAGATAACTATAAATCTGAAACATGTTAAATGCCTAGGAATGAGATATTGCAATAAATATTTAAAATGAAACCATAAGAATTACCATACTCGTGCATCTGTATTATCATATCACCTGCTCATGCCTAGTATAAATCATACGTTGCAAATTGATACCTTAAGCATTCATGATCATCGACATATGCATTTATGATGATTTCATGAGATTTATGATATTTCTGGATTTTGGGGGAAACCGCAAGATTTCAAGCTTATAACCTTTTAAAATATAAAAGTTGCGGTTTTCTAGTGATGTAAAGTGTCGTCCACCATGAGTTTGCTGTGGTTTTCGAGATCCGTGTCGAGGAGTGGAGGAACCGTCACGGGTACATGGTGGGCCCGGTAAGGTACCTCGGGGCAAGAGGATCGCAGATGATGGCGTTGAGCCTGGCAGGGGACGGATTACCTACCGGTGACTTCATTTGGCACGGCGGATACCCAGAGGGTACCGACCGTGGCCGCTGGATTGAGATATGGGTTTTGATATGGATCAGCCGGATGGCTGAGGCTAGAGATACTGGATATGGATATATGAGATTTGGATAGTTTTGAGGTGTCGTTGCTGGACACGTATTTTACTGATTTTCTTGGATATTATGCTGATGTTTAAAAGGGAAGTTTCAAAACAAAGGAAAGAATAATTCTCATACATATTTGATAGTACTTTCATGTGGCATACATATCTGTTATTACATCCATGAGACATATACATACCTGCTAGTACATGTAGCCATACCTGTTTCAGGAATGCCAGGATACTTGTGTGCATGCATGCGATAGCCTTAGTAGATATTATTTATTACTCACGAGCTGGCAACTACCCCCGTTGTGTCACAGCTTTTCACCAGGTCCATTCCGTCAGCACTGTAGCGGCGGATACTTTTGCTTCTTTTGCACTTTTTGCCTGAACTCGAGGCTTTTGCTCATAGGTGGGTTATTATCATTGTGTACCACCTTATACATTGTTGTATCTAGAACACTCCATCTACTGCTACTATTATTTCAGCTGTACCTGACTTATTTGGATTATTGTATATTGACTTAGAGACGAGGTTGTGAGACTTGGGGATTTATTTTATGATATATCTGGGTCGAGCTCACTTGAGTCGACATGCTATTTCTTATGCTTCATGCTTATCTATGCACATTGCTATTTTATATTGTGTGGGATTTGTGACCGCCTTGAGGCGAAGAGCTAGCTCCCGCTTGGGGACGCCATTTTTAGGTTATTCATTTTATTCCTATTGTACTCGTTTTGGAGCTTGTTTTACAAAGGAAACTCTGTTGGAATTTTTGGAAAAAGGGAAACTTGTTTTAAAATGAGACTTGATGTGGTTTAATGAAGTTAAATGTTGCAAATAATTGGTTTTCCTTCACTCTAATTCTTATTTGGGTTTTGTATTCTGGGCTTCGGCTTACTTATCTTACGGACGCCTTGAGACGTTTCGTAACTTAAGTGTCGGTCGCGTTCCGTACTTTGCGGGTCGTGGCACCCATTCTCTTTTAGGAAGTTTGCAAACTCTGTACTGAGATACTCCCCACCTCGATCTGATCGAAGCATTTTGATCTTAAGCCGATTTTTTTTTCTACTTCGAGTTTATATTCAGTGAATTTCTCGAAAGCTTCGGATTTGTGCTTTAATAAAAATACATGACCGAATCTTTAAAAATCATCAGTGAAAGTACTGAAGTAAGAAAAACCGCCTCTAGCCTGTGTAGACGTTTACCCGCATACATCACTATGTATGAAGCCTAAGAGCTCAGTAGCTCTTTCTCCGTATCCGGTAAACAGAGTTTTGGTCATTTTACCCTTGATACAAGACTGGCATGTCGCATAAGATTTATATTCAAAAGGGTTTAAATATTCATCTTTATGTAGCTTGTTTAGTCTTATTTCGTTAATATGACCAAGTCTACAGTGCCAAAGATAAGCTTCATTTATTTCTGAAAGTTTTCTTTTATTAGTGTGTTGTATGCTGAAAACTGTGTGTTGATTTAGGACGTATATCCCGTTATTAAGTGTACCATACCCAACCAACATTTGATTCAAATGAATGTTCATAACATTATTCTGCAATACAAAATTATATCTTTCATTGTCTAACAAAGAAACGGATATTATATTACAAAGCATACTGGACACATAATAACATGGGTTCAAAACCAATATACATCCAGATGGCAACCCCAAGTGATACTCTCCCACTGCAACTTTATGTACATTGGAACCATTTCCAATGCGGAGAGTATGGTCACCTGTCTTCAAAACCTTGCTATTTCTCTGCCCCTGCATAGAATTGCAAATGCGAGAACCTGAACCGGTATCTAATACCCAGGAAGCAGAGTTTATTGAAAAACAGTTTTTTTGTCACAAACACACCTGAAGTGGAAGCATCCCCATGCTTCTTCTTGAGATCCAAGTACTCCATGCAGTTGTGCTTCCAGTGTCCTGTTTTGTGGCAGTGATAACATTCCCCTTCCCCGATTCCCCAGCCTTGGACTTGTCTTTCCCCTTAGCCTTTTTGACTCCACCCTTAGGTTTGGTGGGTTTCTTCTTTATCTTTCCCTTGGCCTTAGCCTTCGGGCGAGAGGAAGAAGATGGCCCAACACTCAAAACGGGATTCTTCACTGACTTCAGCATGCTCTCTGCACTCCTTAACAAATTAAGGAGTTCAGGTGGTTCCTTCTCCATGTTGTGCATGTTGAAGTTAACTATAAATTGAGCAAAGGTGGAGGGGAGAGACTGCAGAATAATATCAGTATATTGCTCATTGTCCATTGTCCACCCAAGGTCCTCAAGCTCTTCTATGAGAGCTATCATCTTCAGAACATGGTCTCCTACTGGTGTGCCACGGGCCATCCGCATCTGAAACAGCTTTCGTGACGCTTCGTATCGTAAGACATGAGATTGCTCCCCATACAACTCCTTTGTATGGAGAAATATGGCTTGGACGTCCATATTCTCGTGCTGCTTCTGATGTGTGTTATCCATCGATGCAAGCGCGAGGCATTTGGCCATGGCACAGTCAGCGTCCCATATCTTGCGGACTTCCTTATCCGCAACTGAAGATTTAGGACCTGGGACGGGCGGGGCTGGAGCCGTGAGGACATATGATACCTTATCATAAGTCAAGGAAATGTTAAGGTTCCTCGGCCAGTCTTTATAATTGGTCCCATTCGGTTTATTTTTATCTTGTAGAAGCTTGAGACCTATCATTTGTATATGCCATTAAGAGAGAAAAGAATACACTCAGCAAAAGCACTTGTAAAGATCATATTGGTTATTATCTTATCTAATCGATGTCTGCCACTGCTTTTATCAAATTTCCTTTCAAACATTAAAAGGAAAACTAGCCAGGATTAATTACAGTCTACAACTTCGCTAACCGTTCAGGTAGGCCAGTGTCGGTACTCGAGGGAGGTTCCCCGTGCTTTCGCATGAACCTAATTAATATAAACGTCTTCCCAGAGGCGTAGCCCCGTTAACACCTTTCTAGACACCTAATAGGTTAGCTAATTGTAAACTGCAAAACTCTCGTGGGAGCAACTATTGTCCACAGTGGGATCGGGATCCAACCATCATATGGAAAGTATGCAATTTCATTGAAAATTTCAAATATTGAAATTCCCGATATGGTTTTTACCCCTAGTACTCATGACCTTAACTATGGTCAACAAATCATAAGTACTGGTCAAGTTCTACCCGTCATTTATTGATTAATTAGATCCACTCACATGACCCTTAACTATGGTCAACAAAGTCGCATGAATGTCCTAACTATCCGCATCATATGCAGTTGTAGGAAGACATCACTTAGCTATCGTACACTACGTCTTAACTATAGTCAACAAACATAGCATGAATACTAAGTACTCTACTTCCTAAAATGACGGAGGGTTGCAGATGGTTTTTAAGAAAACCTTTAACGCTTTGAACTTGATATCGTCGTAGAATCAAATGGTTTTCAAAAGGAGTGGCTTAAGCTCCGCAATTTTGAAATGTAGCTTTTTCGCAAAAAGCCGAGTGGTTTTCTACAACATCTTTTTAGGTTTATTTTTCTTCATATTAATTATATTAATGTTGTCCCATCATTTAAGTCCTTAAGCCAATCACAGAAAAGAAACGAAAATACAACGTACGCTTATGTCATTCGAATTCGCCGCAATATTCTGTTATGCACCGTTAGGTTACTTAACTAACGGCATAAGGGGACGGGACTAGCGCGGGTGTAAAACATAAGCAACGTCTATTATATATCTCATATATAATATAGCATTCATCTTAGATATATTAAGCGATCACATCACAGAATATGGGCAGCAGAAACACAGATATGATAATATAGGATATACTAGGACGTCCGTATTTAGTAATTAGCCAACAATAAAAAATACGGATTCCACGGTCATGATGAATAGCCAATTCCACACCCTAAACCCCTACGAGAGCGGCAAGCGACCCTACCAATTCTAGAGTTAGGAGACCCGGTCCCGACTCCTCGAGATGGTCTCCCAATGGACTCTAGAACCTGGTCACTTGTGCTCTCCTCCTTGGGTCTATCCTAATGCGGAAAAGTAAATAATATACATCAATGGTGACATCACCCTCACCCCGGATGTGCCAAAAATAAAAGAATATTACATTACAAATGAATTTTACATAAATAAAAAGTAAAACTCTCATCTCACATAAAAACCCCTGCCTATTCGATCATGACAATCCTATATATCATAGCACAGCAACACATAACATCACATGTCATCAACGTAAGTAAGTATGCGTACCCCAATTACCGTGGACATATAGCAACGAAACCGATGATACGCATAATACACTTACGGTCGTATAAACAAGTATCACATACTACTAGGCGATGTTAAACCCTTCGATCGAATTAACGAACACCCGCATTCCCCAGCAAGCTCAACAGTTGAGTGTCGTTAAACAATACCCAAAGTCCATGCCACAGTATTTAATGGACCAGCCGTAGAAGGGCAAACCCAAGCCTCATTTGTGGCGCCACTAACTATGGTAAACCCTAAGGTTTAGTCGCAGTTTGGTGGTCACATCTCGAGTTAGGGTTTCATTCTTCTAGAGGGTCCATAGGAATACCTGCATTATATATCGAGGACGTTCAACCTGGAAAATACCAGTGTTTGATAATTCATTCGACCTGTTTAACGTCGCCAAAGTTACCAATACAATGCTATAAAAATACGAATAAGAAATACTCCGCAAAGAGCCCATTTCCAAACTAACATCACATGCAAATTTGGACTTCAAAACAAAACCAGAAACCCTAAATCATGAGTAAAAGATTACAGGTGCAATACGAGCCAAAGGGGAGCACAACCGGCCGGCGACGCCGGAAAAATAGTATTGGTCGCAGGATTTTCCCGAGCCCCTCCAGCTCGTATTTCATCAGTGTTCTTATATCATCTTAAATGTCACTCTGCATTTGCTTAAATAATTTTTAGACCATTTTTTAAAAAAATTTACAGAGAGCATTTCCATGGGTTTTCTAAAATCATATTTTTGTGGAGTTTTTCATTTTCGGATTATCATAACATCATCTGGGCTTCTAGTTAGGCTCTGATACCATGAAGGGATTTCCTTAGCACCACTACTGGGGATTTGGTAGCATCACACATGCCATATCAAAAAATTTATAGGGTGCTAAGGAAACTATCCTAAGGATCAAACTAGAAAATCTAGGGTAACACTAAATTTTAACACAATCCATAAGTAGTTAAGTGCTAGGTTTATTGAATACAACCTTTGTAGCTCCCTTAGCTAGACTGCTTGGCTACTTGAGTGTTGGAAGAAGCTTGCTTGAGATTCTCCAAGTCCACGACGATCCACCCAGAGTCCTCTTTGTCCAAGCTCAAAGCTCCACTTGATCAATATGATGAAGTTGAAGCTAACACTCTAAACTAGTGGACAAGAGTAGTATAGAATGATGATGTGGTTTGTTTTCTCACTTTAAAATCCTAACTTGATCACTCTTTTGTTCACTATCAAAACCTAGAGAGCAAGAGAGTGAGGAAGAAGAAGATGGCAAATGAAAGAGCTCAAGATAATGATAAGCTTAAGGATAAAAATGAGAATAGAAAATATATAAATTTTCTTCTTCTCATCTTTAACCCTAAATAATAAATATCTAGATATTTCTTTTGGTGCAAGAATGGCCATGGAAAAATAACCCATGGTTAACTAAAGGTTTAGTGGATGAATAAAATAACTAACCATGAATTATTTCCATTTCCACTAGCTCCAAAAAATAAATATCAACATATTTATTAAGGTGTGAGTTTTATATTGCCACCATCCAATGTATCAACAACCATGATAGAAATGTGTATACATGTATGTATGCATGCACATCCATATGTGCATCAATGTAAACATGTGCATACATGTATGCATACAACAAAAGACAAAAGGGTCTAAAGTGAAAATGCTAATGGTCAATGTTAAATCAACACTTGATTTAGAAAACCGGTCATATTTCATACGACCCGACCAAGCAAACCGCCCGATTAATATACGGTATCACATACGCGCATTTAATCGGGTCCCCGTGCATATCATGTATGCACGCCACACCGTTTCGCCTGGGCTAAGTAACTCCATTGTGGGACTATAAGACTTGTCAATACGCCAGTAGTGGGTGATGATCATATCAAGCACCCCCAAGCCGCAAGAGGTCAGCTAAACGTAACGGCCATCCGGATATTGAGCGATCAGAAGAAAACAAGCGAACCTGTCACAACTCCCGTCGAGCCAACCGGCAACACTACCGTACTGTCCGGTCTATTCGTCAGATATGCTGCATTGAGTCCAGGGATGGTAACGTCGACTCCAATAACTCAATAAGTTGTGCCGATGAATGGTCTATAACAGATTGAGAAACTACTGATAACACTTATCAGTAAATCTCAACAGCCCTGGCCAGAGACTTACTGATATAACCAATCGAGCACAACACAGCATCAACACCCAATACCGGGAGAGACGAAACCCCTCCTATCGCTCACTGTCTCCATGTATCTCGGGACTGTACCCAAAAGACACCTGTTTGCACGACTCGGTAGAGCCGTGGTAGGGTGGTAATCAAAGTGCAGTGGAAGAACACACAAGACTCTATGACGATCTTGGGTCTACATACTAACCTGTACCAGTGTCACCTGGGAACTGCTATCCGACGATAGATATAATATCATATAGGAGTTCTCCGCGAGTCCGTCCAGTGTACCCAGTCTCCACTGAGCACCAGCATATGATCTCGATGTCAAACATCAATAGATGTGGGAACATCCATCGCCAATCATATGGGTCTAGTATCATATACGCTAGTCTACACTGGTATATCGATGCCCCGTCTCGATACACCTACGACTAGGGACATTTCAGGATATACTTATAAACTACAGACGTCCCACTAGTATGATCTCCATCATAATCACAGTAGTCAAGCAAATATCCTTAGGGCTTTATCAACATGTGTAAATGAATAAAAGCATGATCAAGTCAACATGTCAGATAAAGAAGAACCAGATAGCATACTATCATGTCGAGCAAGAATGTCCTCTGCATATATATATATATATATATATATATATATATATATATATATATATATATAAATACATCCACTATCATATAATAGCCTCTAGGGCATACATATATCCAACAATTTATTCCCTTTTTCTTTTATAAGTGCTAACCACTATTAGGGGGTCACGTGGGATCACGTGAGGCGCCCCAAAAATGGGAACTGTCTTTGGGTTTATTCCCTTTTCTTTTATAAGTGCTAAGCATTATTAGGGAGTCACGTGGGATCACGTGACTCGATCTCAGTCGCCTCTTTTTGTTCCTTAAAGGTGCTCACATGGAAACACGTGATCTGTCTTGATAGCATTGAACGCTAATAATTTCTTTTATGTGCATGGAAATCTTGATCTGAGTTTTGAGAATTTTAGGTCCCTTATTTTTATAAGAATTAAATTTTTATGCAGGGTTAAACCCTAGTTTTATCAGAAGAATTAAATTCCTATATCTTTTAGAAGAATTAAATTCTTCAAACTTAGTTCTTTCCCCTATGTTTTGAGTCTGCATGACAGAATCTCCCCGGTGAAAATTAAATCCTCAACTTGTGGGGAGATCTGATTCTGCAGACCTCAACCAGAGGAAGAACTAAGTTCTTTTTAGAAAAGTTAAACTCTTGAAATGGCGAAGAAGAGATAAAATGATCTCTATGTCTTTCTTCTTACTTAGGTTTTCTTTTCTTTTTTTTATTTATAGAGAGCTCTTCTTCTTCTTTTGTTTTCTCAAATCTTATGGGGGGTCTCCTCTGTGCAGGACTTGATGTCTTGGGTCTTTTATATAGTAGAGGCTAGTCTGTTGATTTAATTAAAGAAATCTCTCATTGAGAGACCTTAATTGATTTGGGGATTTTATCCACCATTGGATCTTTGATCCAACGACTTCTGTTTTACAGAAAATATTTTTTTTGTTTTTAACAAGATTGGAAAAATATTTTCCCATATAGAGCTTATTCTGTGGCTTGGTGATTTTTTAATCACCAATGGATTTTTAATCCAACAGTACTCTGTTTTACAGAGAGTAATCTTTCTTGTTTAGAATGATTCAGGGAAATATTTTCCAAATAGGATTTTGATCCCTTTACTTAGAATTTAATCTTATCGACTCAGAAGGAATTTGAGACCACTCACGTATAGCACGTGACCCCACAGAGTTAAACTCATTTGCGTATGTGCAACAGCCAAAAGAGGGCATCACGTGCTAACATGTGAGCCTTCCTGGCCTGTCATTTGTTTTAAAAGGTGCTTATATACTTTGTATATAGATGCTTACGTGCTTGCACGTGAGGCTTAATTTCAGCCTTAATAATTAAGCGTAATGCCTATAATGTTTGCTCCAAGTCGCATCACGTGTGGGCACGTAATGCTCCATTAGGGGAATTTTTCCCATCGCCTTTTTTTTCTCTTCTTTTTTATAAGGGAACAATACGTACTTTTTACTGGTCATTTACATTATTTCTTTTATTATATACTTGTCACTTTTCACTCTTATTCTACCTTTGGGACTTACCGAGCGCTAGTTCGCTGACGGGCATTCCACCTATCTTTGTTTTCTTGGAATGCTCGTCAGATACGGTCGAGACGGAGAAAGTGGAGGCTACCGAGAGGATTACGACCAGATCACCACTCAGGAATAGCTTTACTTCCCTTTTCTTCCAGGTTATGTATGCCACATGTTTAGGCATTTCCTTTATTGTATTTACTTTCCAGTTGAAACTCATGTACCTGTATATATTTCAAGTTGAATGTAAATAAAGATATTTGTTGAAAATATTACAGTGTCCATTTATTCTTGCATTTGTATATTATTTTTTCAATATGCTTAGTATATTTATTTAGAGAACGGCCTTCTCTGAATAAATATGCCACGGGCTTGCCACGTTATCATTTCCGTCTACTGGGAAGCGTGGCGTGACAATTGTCATGAGTATGGGTAAGGGAAAGAGGACTATAAGGAATTTCAGATGACCCTATTGAAGGAGAAGCATTCTAATGCATCTTCTTCGGGTGTATTTGTTATTGAAAACTGTTTTTCGGTCAATCCTATCTCCTGGGTACTAGATACTGGATCAGGATCTCATATCTGTAATTTATTATAAAGACTGAGAAAAAGTAGAATGGTTGGACCGGGTGACTTAACCCTCAGAGTAGGGAACGGTGCGCAGGTTGATGTTGCTGCCTTCGGTGAATATCACCTAGTATTGCCAAGCGACAATACTATGATTTTAAACAATTGTTACTATATACCTTCCATACTTTGCAATATCATATCAATCTCTTTACTTGATAAAGATGGATATAATTTTGTTCTAGATAGAAATATCATGAACATTTACCTTAATCAGGTATTGGTTGCAGAAGGTACACTGTGTAATGGTATCTACATTCTAAATCAAAACACAGTTTACAACATATAAAACACACGCAAGAGGAAGGGTTCATATACGAACCAAATCTACTTGTGGTATTATAGACTTGGTCATATCGGTGAGAAAAGGCTAAGTAAGTTACATGATAGATATCTGAATCCGTTCGAATTTTCATCCTATGAAATTTGTTAGTCTTGTCTCAAAGGAAAGATGACCAAATCTCCGTTCACCGGACACGGAGAAAGAGCTGCAGAGCTCTTGGGACCCATACACAGTGATATATGTGGTCCGATACCTATACATGCAAGCGGTGGGTTCTTGTACTTCATTATATTCACTGATAATCTCTCTAGGTTCGGATATGTATTTCTCATAAAACACAAACCTGAAGGTTTTGAGAAGTTCAATGAATATAAGAAAGTAGAGAATCGGACAGGAAAAAGTATTAAGATCTTTCAATTTGATCGAGGAGGGGAGTACTTGAGTACGGAATTCCATGATTTTCTAAACGAGAATGGCATTCTCTCTCAGCTTACTCCTCTGTATACACCACAACACAACGGTGTGTCAGAATGGAGGAACTGTACCCTTTTGGACATGGTTCGCTCCATGATGAGTAGTGCTAATCTGCCATTTTCATTATGGAGATATGCACTTGAAACGGCCACATATGTATTGAATAGGGCTCCTACAAAATCTTTGCCTACCACTCCACATGAAATGTAGGAAGAGAAGAGACCATACTTTAATTTTATTAAGATATGGGGTTGTCCTGCTTACTTAAAGAAGCAGAACCCGGACAAGCTCGAGACATGATCAGTTTTGTGTAAATTTGTAAGATACCCAAATCGTTCAAATGGATATATGTTCTACCACACCGAGGAACAGAAGATGTTTGTTGCTCAGCATGCCATCTTTTTAAAGAAGTAATTTCTTGCAAAAGAAATTAGTGGGAGCATGGTAGAACTGGAAGAAATTCCAGAAGCACAAACTTAAACTGAAGATTTGGTAAAACCAGAGAATTCAATGGAACCCGACGAACCTCATCCACTCTGCAGATCTAGTAGGATTTCTCATAGACGGTTTTCTCATAGATTTGTCCACCCGAGAGATACTACGGTTTTCTCATAGACGGGAATTGAGAGGATTGCATCTTGAAAGAAGATGATCCTAGTAGTTTTGAGCAGGCCATTAACAATAGGGAGTCCATATACACCAACAAAGATTGGACTTTGGATGTTGCTCCTCCTGGAGTAAAACCCGTTGGATACAAGTGGATCTTCAAAAAGAAGATTGGTGCAGATGGACAGGTAGAAATCTATAAGGATAGATATCACGTCCCGCTTCCCAGTAGATGGAAACAATGACATGGCAAGCCCGCAGCATATTTATTCAGAGAAGATCATTCCCTAAATAAATATACTATGCGTATTGGAACAATAATACACAATGCAAGAATAAATGGAGACCGTAAAATTTTCAATAAATATCTTTATTTACATTCAACTTCAAATATATACACGTACATGAGTTTCAACTGGAAAGTAAATACAATAAAAGAAAATGCCTAAACATGTGGCATACATAAGCTGGAAGAAAAAATGAAGCTAAGCGAATCCTAAATAGCAATCTGGTTGTAGTCCTCCTCTGTGTCCTCCCCTTCCTCCGTCTCGACCGTATCTGACGAACATTCCAAGAAAACAAAAGTGGGTGGAATGCCCGTCAGTGAACTACCGCTCGATAAGTTTCAAGGATGTAGCAAGAGTAAAAATGACAAGTGTAGAATATATATGACGAGTAAAAGTATATGATTCATGGGTATGTTTATATACTATAAGTCTTTAAATGGTCACTATACTAACGTTAAGTTCCAAGTGTGAATGTCAACGCATTCATGGAAGTATTTACGAGCTCAAGAGTGGGGCTCTAGGAGCAAGGAAACACGGGCCCATTTAATGTGTTGGTATCAGGGCTCTAGGCTGTGGAGGAGTCGACCCAACTGATATTCGAGTAAAATAAAAAAAGGTTAATACGGGACTCCTGAAACTCCGTTGGATTCATACAAAAAACTATCCCAAGCACCTCGAATATAAATAGTCTATAACTGTATAATATACTTAATTAATTTTATTGATTGATTATAACATCTCTTGATCGAAATCATAGAATGCAAAAAGTGTAGAATGAAGTCGAGTGAGTCGAGTAAAATGCGAGTCATATCAATTGCAATCTTGGTTCGAATCAAGTTAGTTCGAGTAGACTGGGTTCGAGTTCATGTTCAAGTTTGGATTCGATTTCAAGTTCAAGTTCAAATTTAGATTCGGGTTATAGTCTTTTACATATGAATTAATTTAACAGTTAAAAATCTTATGTTCGGGAGAAATCAGACAACTGTTGCATATGGACGGCAGGATTTGTGTCTTTTTCCAAGACAATTACCACTTGATAACTCCGTTAAGTTGTCTAACCTGAATAGGTAAGCACTCACTTTCTCAGGCTCCCCGGAGCACAAGAGAAATGATACCGCGTAAGCCTATATTAATCTAGAATTCTTAATATTTATTATTGTTTGTTTACATTGTTTTTATATTGTTTGCATTTCTCGAGGGGTTTTATGAAAATACTTTAATATGGTTTAAAAATAAACCTCGAGGGTGATTTATAATATTTAGGGTTTTCATGAACACATATTTTAATTGTTGTGGTATTTTAGTAATAAAACCTAATTTTTAAAAATTTATGATATTTTTATGAAAACTACTACATTTGCAAACTTGTTGGTATTTTATTAAAATTCTAATTTTTCATTTAAAAAAAATATAGTTTTCATAATTTGTTTTTATTGAAAATACAGATTCATAGTTTTATATCATTTTCCAAATTTTAGTTTTATTTAGAAAAGTCGTATTTCTTAAAAAAACGTATTTTTATTACCTTTCGAGACCGAATACTCCGTGAGGTGTTCTGCATCTCGCTCTACTATTTTCAGGATGTGCGATAATCCGCATCATCCATTAGCGGATCCTCTGACGAGGGTTGTAGAAGCGCAATTGCCAAGAATTTAAAAATATCTACTAAAAGAAACCCTTTTTGAAAAAAGTGATATTTTAATGTAAAACATATTCTTTGAATTAACCATATATTTTGACATCGTGCTATGAAACCATAGTATACGTGTAGGATAGATTGTTACCCTGTGAAATTTTCCTAAAGGCATATATATTAATTATCGAAGTAATGATTATACTAAAGTTCATGGTATTTTTCTGAAAACTTCGTCTTATGATTATTTCACATGGAAATTTTTTATTAGACTAAAAGTTAAATGATATAAATAAGGTTAAAAGTTGTGTTAGGATGTTGGTTTCACCTAATTTGCTTATCAAGTGGATTATAAATGTTAAAAAGAAAATTATATTGGAGCCAACTCCACTTTGTCGATGTGCTTTTAGAAGACGATTTGAGATGAAAAGAAATAGAGAGAGAAGGGACTTACTGGTTTAGATTGTTAACAAGAGAGAGGAAGCCGTCGGGGGTCATGGTTTCGTCAGAAAGGCTTCGGTCGTCGAGCTTGACTTGCTACTCCACTTGGGTGCTTAACTCCACTTGGTACTAAGAGAGTTTGAGAGAATTTTGATAGAAATTTCAGATTGGGAGAGAGCTAGGGGATGGGTGTTATTTATAATGAATAATTTAGGGTATGAGAATTAAAAGAATTAAAATTGATGTTAAATGATGAATTGAATAGTCTCTGTTTAATTGCAGGAAAATCAAACAGTACAGGCGAGTAGAGGGGAGCTGAAGAGACGTGTGTGCAAAGCAAAGAGGCAAACGGGGCAATCTAGACTGTCGGTAGCGGCTAAAGTAGAGAAATGGGCGGGCAGATTTTGATGGGTTGCCTCGAGATTCGCTCCATGTGTTTAACTCTGTGTTTACTCCTCATTGCGCCTATTTGATTTTTCTGAAACCTTTCAATTCTCAGTGAATTGCACGTACAACTCTGGGGCTTCCAAAAAATTAAAAAGAAAAATCTTAAAAATAATCGGGACTGAGGGGATTCGAACACACAGGGTATGTCACAGTAGTGTAGGGGCATTACCAGTGAGCTATAAGTTGTTTCTTACTTTTATTGATCAAAAATAACTTATAACTCCTACACAGACTGAAATGCCCTTTTCTATACATTTAAACAAATAATACTGTACAAGGATTTCAGAGTCGTTACACTAGACTTGTTGCAAAAGGTTTTCATTAAAGACCAGGAGTAAACTATGACGAAACCTTTTCTCCAGTGGCTATACTGAAATCCATTCAGATCCTACTTACTATTGCTGCCTACCATGACTATGATATCTGGCACACTACTACAATATGGGGTTGCCCCTACGGATAAAGGAATCCGTAGGGGCAACTATTTATTGCCCCTACGGTTAGAACCGTAGGTCCTTATACTTGGCCCTACAGTTCTCTATATTTTAATTTAAAAATATTTAATCGTAATTTGATGTTTGGCCCTACGGAGCCGCAAACAAAAGACCTACGGATTAGTCCGTAGGGGCATGTATATAGGTTAATAAATAATAAAAAAATGGCACAGAAAATCCCTCCGTTCCCAAAAATCTTTATCATCTTCCCGCGCCTCGCGATCGATTTCCTCCCGTGCCTCGTCGACTTCCTCGTCGCCTCTTCCGTCGCCTCCTCAGTCGCCTCCTCCATCGCCTCCTCATAACAACTTCGTCGACTTCCTCCAGCGCCTCGATCCCGAGCCTCGTCGACTTCCTCGTCGCCTCCTCCGTCCTCTTCCACCGCAAAAAAGGTTAGTAAATCTCCAATTTCTACTTCTAATTTAATGCTTTTATTTCCCTCTTTTGATGATGTTAGGTTCAGGGCAGGGTACGGGTATGGGTGAGGGTTAGGGTTAGGCATCGGGTCAGTTTCAGTTAGGGTTACGTTTAGGGTTAAGGTTAGGGGTCGGTTGGGGTTGGGATTAGGGTTCTGTTGCGGTTGGGGTTGGGTTTAGGGTTGGGGTTGGGGTTGGGGTTAGGGTTAGGGTTCGGAATTGGGGTTAGGGTTAGAGTTAGGGTTCAGAATTGGGGTTGGGGTTGGGGTTAGGGTTGTTTTTTCTTGAAAACAACTCTAATTAAATGCTAGGGTTAATATGGGTTTAGTGTTAGAGGTTAGGGTTAATTTGGGTTAATTAAAGGGTAGGGTTAATTTGGGTTAATTAGTGATAATTTGAAAGGGTTATGGTGTTGATTAGGTTTAATTTGGTTAAGTTTGGGTTGATTAGGGTTAATTACGTTAATTTGGGTAAATTGGGTTAAGTTTGGGTTAATTAGAGATAATTTGTGTTTGGGTAACGATTATAGTTAATTGTGGTTAATTAGGTTAATTTGGATTATTTTGGTTTATGGTGCACTATTATTTAGTAGGATATAATAGTTCATTGCAGTAGGATACTCGATGATAACGTAAATGTACAACTTTACCGTAAACGCAAGAAAAATTTACCCTAAACTTGAAATTTCGAACCCTTAATAACGAAACGTAAACGTAAAAACTATTCATGTTAAATGTTCAAGTTAAAACCAATATATGATACTCGATGATAATATGAAACCTTCGTATTCCCATCGATACTCATATATGAAACTAAAAGCGCCACTTAGTCCCTGTCTATCGGTTAACATACGTGCAATGCTCGTCGTGACCTAGAACAATACGAAGGTTGTTAAATATCGGAAAATATAGCTCGATACTAACAACCGTCGTATAGTCTACGCGACGAGAAAATTCAATCGTATGGTAACCCATAGATTTGTCCCGTGTGGACAAGTTAAGAATGTATAAAGCAAACGCCTTCATTCACTTGTGTTTTCATCCGTTTCAAGATATTTCGTCGGTACCATTCCGCTGGTTCTCCGTGTACAAAGATAGATTAGATGTTCATTTCAACGTTGTTTCACAGCTTTGAAATGATTATCTATTCTATTACAGTGTACTCGGAGAACAGCGGGGAGGTGCTGCCGAAATTTACTCGAAACGGTTGAAAGCACAAGTGATGGGCGTTCGCTATATACATTCTTAATGGGATAAAAGCCTACCCCCGATAGCCGGAACACACACATACAACAAGAATACACAACAAACGTATAATTAAAGAGCGATTCGAGATGTTCGGGTTAAAACCAATATATGATAATATGAAACCTTCATATTCTCATTGATACTCATATATGAAACTAAAAGCGCCACTTAGTCCCCGTCTATCGGTTAACATACGTGCGATGCTCGTCGTGACCTAGAACTATACGAAGGTTGTTAAATATCGGACAGTATAGCTCGATACTAACAGACGTCGTATAGTCTACGCGACGAGAAAATTCAATCGTATGGTAACCCATAGATTTGTCCCATGTAGAAAAGTTAAGAATGTATAAAGCAAACGCCTTCATTCACTTGTGTTTTCATCCGTTTCGAGATATTTCGTCGGTACCTTTCCGCTGGTTCTCCGTGTACAAAGATAGATTAGATGTTCATTTCAATGTTGTTTCACAGCTTTGAAATGATTATCTATTCTATTATAGTGTCCTCGGAGAACAGCGGGGAGGGGCTGCCGAAATTTACTCAAAACGGTTGAAAGCACAATTGATGGGCGTTCGCTCTATACATTCTTAATGGGATAGAAGCCTACCCCCGACAGCAGGAACACACACATACAACAAGAATATACAACAAACGCATAATTAGAGAGCGATTCGAGATGTTCGGGTTAAAACCAATATA
Source organism: Agapanthus africanus (assembly GCA_030015575.1). Lineage (NCBI taxonomy): Eukaryota > Viridiplantae > Streptophyta > Magnoliopsida > Asparagales > Amaryllidaceae > Agapanthus > Agapanthus africanus. The sequence goes on along the minus strand of JASDDO010000024.1, from coordinate 869,896,024 downwards.
TGATAATATGAAACCTTCATATTCTCATCGATACTCATATATGAAACTAAAAGCGCCACTTAGTCCCCGTCTATCGGTTAACATACGTGCGATGCTCGTCGTGACCTAGAACTATACGAAGGTTGTTAAATATCGGACAGTATAGCTCGATACTAACAACCGTCGTATAGTCTACGTGACGAGAAAATTCAATCGTATGGTAACCCATAGATTTGTCCCGTGTGGACAAGTTAAGAATGTATAAAGCAAACGCCTTCATTCACTTGTGTTTTCATTCCTTTTCGAGATATTTCGTCGGTACCTTTCCACTGGTTCTCCGTGTACAAAGATAGATTAGCTGTTCATTTCAACGTTGTTTCACAGCTTTGAAATGATTATCTATTCTATTACAGTGTACTCGGAGAACAGCGGGGAGGTGCTGCCGAAATTTACTCGAAACGGTTGAAAGCACAAGTGATGGGCGTTCGCTCTATACATTCTTAATGGGATAGAAGCCTACTCCCGACAGCCGGAACACACACAAACAACAAGAATACACAACAAACGCATAATTAGAGAGCGATTCGAGATGTTCGGATTAAAACCAATATATGATAATATGAAACCTTCATATTCCCATCGATACTCATATATGAAACTAAAAGCGCCACTTAGTCCCCGTCTATCGGTTAACATACGTGCGATAATTTATTCTTTTCAACGACAAACGCACACACAAAGCATATACATGGATTTTCTCCTTTGTCAGTAACTATCCCGTTCTTATATTTCTCAATATAGTCAGCATAACCTACAATTTATATGTTATACAGTCTAACATGGCCCATGAGTACGTCAGAGTTAAGAACTGGATGTATGTGGATTGGAAACAACGTATGCAACCTAAGTTTATCGCAGGAGTTGCTGCTTTCCTTGAATTTGCACGCGCACATAATAAGATCATGATAGAGAAGATTCTCTGTCCGTGTGATAGATGTGGCAATAAGTACTGGCAGAAGGTAGAATTGGCAGAGCTTCATATTGTAAAACATGGGTTTACTAGACTTTATACAACTTGGAAATATCACGGGGAAGGAGAAGAATGCAGTACTGCGGCAGAAGAAGAAGGAGAACACGATAATGCGGCAGGAGAAGAAGAAGAATTCGGTAATGCGGTAGGAGACGGAAATTTATTTCCATCAGAAAAAATGGAGGATTTGGTAGAGGCTGCCCTAAGTGAATCTATTCGTACCGAAGATGACATTCCTTCCGGTCAAGGACCGCGTGTGGATAAATATGAAAATTTCATGAATGATGCTAGGAAACCAATTTATAAGAATGCGAAGTATTCCACCCTCTCATGGTTCGTCTAACTTTTCCAGATTAAGTGCCTAAATGGATGGAGTAACAAGTCATTCACAATGCTTTTTTCGTTCTTGAAAGATTCTATGCCTCCGGGAAATAATGTGCCCGAAAGCTGGTACGAAGCCCAGAAGATGATGTCTGATTTGGGTCTAAAGTGCGAGAAGATTCAAGCATGTCCTAAAAATTGCGTGTTGTACCGGAAAGAGAATTCAGATTTGAAAGAGTGTCCAACATGCGGAGAGGCCAGGTATAAGCCGAAAGATTCTGATAAGAAGCCTGATATACCTGTGGAGATAGCACGATACTTTCCCATAACACAGAGGCTACAGAGGCTATTCAGGTGCAAGAAAACAGCCGAGGCAATGATTTGGCATCACCGTGCTCCTCCAAGATAAAATGGAAAAATGAGACATCCAAGAGATTCACCGGCATGGAAGGATTTCGATAGGAGGCACGCAATATTCAGTAGCAATCCTCGCAATGTCCGGCTTGGACTGGCTACTGATGGCTTCTGCCCATTCAACTATATGGCTGGAAGTCACAGCACATGGCCCGTTGTAATGATAATTTATAATCTGTCGTCTTGGTTGGCTATGGACCAATCATACTTTATGATGCCTCTTCTTATCGACGGACCGAATTCACCGGGGAACAATATCGACATCTATCTCCGACCTCTGATCGAGGAGTTGAAATCTTTGTTCATTGATGGTGTAGAGACATATGATTCAAACACAAATACAACCTTCATACTGCGTGCGGCTTTAATGTGGACAATTAATGACTTTCCTGCATATGGAATGCTATCAGGTTGGTCCGTACATGGTCACAAAGTATGTCCTCATTGCCATGAACACACAACATCAAAATTCTTGAATTTTAGCAGGAAGGTTTGTTATTGCGGCCATCGACGTTTTCTGCCTCCAGACCACCCCTATAGGTTAGATACGGTTCACTTTGATGGTCATCAGGAGCTTCTTGGACCTCCATCCCCATTATCCGGAGAGGACGTGACTGCTAAATGGGATGGTTACAATAACGTGACCTTCGGGATGGATCCGACGAAACAGGTCAAACCACAATATTGGAACAAGTTAAGCATTTTCTTCGAGCTTCCGTACTGGTCTACAAATTCAGTGCGTCATTGTCTGGACGTCATGCATATAGAGAAGGGAGTATCAGAGCACATACTTAACTTGCTTCTTTGTAAAGACAGAAAATTGAAAGACAACATGAATACTCGGATGGATCTACAAGAGTGGGGAATAAAAAGTGAATTGCACCCTAGACCGGTAGCGGGTAAACCGGGTAAGTTTGTACTTCCCAATGCCGCTTATCATATGTCACAACCGGAGAAGAAAAGATTCCTGCAGGTGTTGCATGATTTGAAAGTCCCCACAGGTTTCTCAGGATCATTCAGCAAGAAAATAAAAATTGTGAAGGGCAAGATCGATGGGCTGAAAAGTCATGATCACCATGTTATCGTGGAGCACCTTCATGCATTAGCCCTCAGGACTTCTCTTCCCGACTCGGTTGGTCTAGTAATCAACGACCTATGTTGTTTTTTCAGGGAGTTGTGTGCTAAAACACTGGAGGTTGCGACGCTGGATAAACTAGAAAATTCTGTTGCGTTGATACTTTGCAAGTTTGAGCGTATTTTCCCACCGTCATTCTTCGATATCATAATACACTTGACGGTTCATCTTGCAACTGAGGCGAAGTTAGCCGGACCGGTACAATATCGATGGATGTATCCCGTCGAGAGGTACGTGTAATTTTTCGTTTCACGCAATTTATAAATTTATTGTTGTCCTGTATGCCCGTATTTATTTATTCAACATATTCTCATTAGGTATCTCTACACTCTTAAGAAGTATATACGCAATAAAAATCGACCAGAGGGTTCTATCATGCAAGGTTATCTTCTTGATGAAGCAACCACATTTTGTTCCCGCTATCTGGACGAGAACATTGAGACAAGGCTTAACCGACCACGAAGAATTCAAGACGGGCCATATGGTAAAGCCGAGTATAAGAGGGTAGACACTATGTTTATCAACAAAATATACCGGTTTATCTTGCTTAATTGCGCATGTCTTGAGAGTGATTCAAGATGTTTAGCTCAATTTTCTAGTATGGAGATTGCATATTACAAAGGATTTGGTGTCCTTGGATACAAATTCGAACTTAAGGACATAGAAACATCTAGAACCACTCAAAATAGTGGGATTGCGACGGTGGGATCAGACGGTGTGATTTACTATGGGTACTTAAATTGTATACTTGGCATCCACTATCCCGGACGATCAGAACCCTTTTATATATTCCAGTGTACTTGGTACGATCCGCGAACCGATACGGATAGGTGGAGAAGCAGTCTTGGGACTTGGAAAGATAAATATGGATTGACCAGTGTGAACACACTTCGATTTTACGGTCAGGACGATCCGTTTATCTTTTCGAACCAAGTGTTTCAAGTATACTACTCACAGTGTTTGAAGCATCCGGGGTGGAGTGTTGTATACCGATGGAAACCCAGAGATGTGTACGATGTCCCAGAATACGAGGACAGCGATGAGGACGAAGAAGAGAGAAGGCTTAAAGTGCTCCGACCGTCTGTTACGATGGACGGGTTGTCTTCGACCGATCATGAAGTTACGTGGGTTAGAAATGACATCGACGATGAAATCCAAGTAGATATGTATAATACGCCCACGAAATGAAAAAGGTTATCAGTAATGTTATATTATTACTTCACATTTTACGCTCTATACATATATAGTCAATACTTTTAATGATTGTCTAATGCGTCCACGAACCGTTTATCTAGATTTGATGACGATGTCGGGAGTAGCGAGGGGCGGCAGGAGCTCCAGCCGCGGCAGAGGCAGAGGCAGAGGCAGAGCGGTTCTGCCATCCGGAGAGCTTCGTAGGGAGCTTCAGAGGGCCGGTCTTGCACCCAGATCGGAGACCCCTTCGGATGCCTCCTTCCGTGTGGATTTTGCCACATTTCTAGGTATACTGCACGCATATCCATTTTGAATGTAATATTACAGATATTCATGCCTATTTATGTCAAAATTACTTATATTGTCAATGTTTGATTGTCTAGTTGTTGGTGATGCGTCCACATCTGGGACAGAGGCCACCCCCGCTCCTCCAGGTATGTTTATATATCATATAGTGTATGTATATTGATTTAGAATGCTATATCATAAATACACACATTCCTTTTGCTCTTACTTAGCAATTTTTATTATTTTCTAGCTGTAGGTGGTGACACCACCACACCTGCGGGTATGTTTATATATCCTATAGTGCATGCATATTGATTTAGAACGTTATATTATTGATCTACACATTCTTTTTGCAATTACTTATATAATCTATTTTTAATTGTCTAATTATAGGTGGTGCGTCCACATCTTCCGCAGGGGCCACTCCTGCCGCTTCCATACCCTCCGCATCGTCTGCAGGTTAGTATGAATAAATTTAAAATATTTATTCATTTTACATATGCTCTATAGAATAAATATGAACTTCATGGAAATTTAGCGTCGATGTTTATTTTCTAGTTGGAGGGGATGCGTCCGCATCCGGGACCCCGGTTGTTCCTCACCGGAGGAACTATCGTCCCGCTCGTGCTGCTGCCCGGGCCCAGGCTCGTGCGATAGTCACCGGAGGTATATATCACACTTGAATTTTCGTTTAACCTTGATTTCTTAATACAACTTTGTCTTATTATTGATTGTCTTGATATTTCGTGCAGACGCAGGGCCTTCCCATCCCCAGAAGGGGACTCGAGGCCCAAATCAGTCCCATAGGCTGAGGCCTGACAGAGCTAGGGGGAGGTAGCATTCCCCCTTTTTTTTTACCCTTGACTATCGCTATACCGGTCCTCATGCCAAGACGTTCGGCCGGTATTTGGGGGACGAGAGCCGGCTCGTGAAGAACTATCCACTTCATGTTGAGTGGGGCGAGCAGCACCGGCGCTCATTCGCCCTCTTCTTTGATCAGGCTCGGGTATGTATTAATATATATCTTCATTTGATCTATCCAATATATTTATTATTAACACTTGCAATCTAATAACAATGTTTTTTTTGTATTTTCAGTTGGATTACGATTTTCAGCCTGTAGCCGACCCTGATCACCCGGGGAGGGTGCTCGACCTTCATGCTCTGTACAATGGCCTGATGAAGAACATGCAGGCCAAGGTCCGATACAACAGGAATGAGCTGAAGGCCGACTGCTACTCCCTGTGGATGGCGACCCCCGAGGCAGAGAGAGCGGCCCTCCTATCTACTCCGGCGTTTGCGAGAGTCGACGTAGAGACATGGCCTCTATTGTGCGCTTATTTCGACTCCCAACGCAAACAGGTATGTATTTTAAATGTAATTCATTATTTATGATATAATTTATTTCTTTGTGTTTCTTAATTAGAAAACTAAATATTAATGCGTTGTGCAGAAACAGGTCGCTCAGAATACAGAGAACAGGAAGTCGGCGAAGAGGGGTCGCCCCACTTACACAGGTGGCATGAGGAACATTACTCGAGCCATAGAGTTATCGGTAAATTACAATAGACCGACCTTTGTGATATTCTGCAATATTAAGAGTTATTTTCTAATATTTCTAATATTAAGAGTTACTTTCTAATATGCAGACATCTCGGACCGTGGCGTCAGGTGGTACACCGAGCGTGCTGTCCGCATATCTTGCCATCCACGACACCTCGACAGATCCCGCCACGGGCGAGCTTCGATATCCAGACGTCGCTACCCAGGAATACTGCGTAAGTGCTAATATTTTTTCTACCCAAATTTGAAATTTTAGTTTTGGAAGGTTCAAGTTTAAATTTTATACTTATACTTTACTGCTTAATGTGGGTGTAGGAGCGGGTGGTTGAGCAGGCCCAGGTCTCGGGGATCGATTTTACCAGACATAGCGATCCGAGGCTGCTGACCCCAGTTCTGGACACCGCACACGGAGGGCACCACGGAGATTGGGAGAGAGGCCTGAGACTGGGCCCTAGCAGGGCCCATATGAGGTTCGACTCCACCCCGGCGGCTACTTCCTCCGTCTCCAGTGACCGACGTGACCATCAGGAACTGGAGAGCTTGAGGGCCACCGTTCAGGAGTTGAAGGAGATGCTGGTATGTATACTACTTTATAGTAAAATATCATGTCATATTATATAGATATCAACATATCCATAATTAGTACGTAGCTTGAGCTTATTTGGTTTTAGACTTAAGTTTGATTAATCATACATACAGATGTAATTAAAATAAACAACAAACTAGATATCCAAACAGGGTTTCGAAATAACTTAATAATGATACGAATTCGAATAATATACAATTCTTACACGCTTATTACACACATTATGTCTAGACGCGACAGGGTACATCGGCCGAGCCTTCACATGCATCTCCTTCGGCTGCGGCTCCGCAAGCCACTACATCGGCTGCGGTTCCGCAGACAGCTCCTATAGCTCCACCGCCCGCTCAGACTCCCGCAGCCGCGGCTCCGCAAGCGACTACTTCGACGGCGGCTGCGCAGACCACATCGCCAGTTCCACAGGCCGCTCAGACTCCCGCTCGCGCCGAATTGCAGAGTTTATTGACTGAGGAGCAGGCGCGCGTTATTCTATCATTATTCAGAGGTGGAGCTGGACCGAACTAGGGTAGCTTTTTGGTTCTTATTTTTTGAAACATGTATTTATTTATATCATACACATTGTACTACATTTTGAAATGATATTGATATTGGTTTATATTTATATCATATTCAGTTTTTGGGTTTCTTTTGTATATTATATATATGCGTGAGATATGATTATGAATACTGCGATATATGTTGTGTGATGATTAATTTTATATTTGATTGATGTATATATTATTGTGCACAGGGCGGGAAAAAATCAAGCAGCCCATTTTTTAAAAAAAATACAGATAATATGTACCTACGGATTAATCCGTAGGTACACATGTTGCCCCTACGGCTATATCCATAGGGGCAAAATATCAGCAGTAACTGATATTTCCCCCCTGATCTCAGTACCAGAGGGTTGGGAATGCCCCTACGGACATATCCGTAGGGGCCATAGCCTCACCCCTACGGCGTTATCCGTAGGGGCAAAATATCAGGATTCCTGATATTTTTCCCCTACGGATAGGTACCTACGCAGATATCCGTAGGGGGTAGAACATGGCCCTACGGTTATGTCCGTAGGTACATTTAATATATTAAAAAAAACCGTAAATAATATAACTTTTTTTACCCTACGGCTTACTCCGTAGGGGCAACAGGACCTACATAGAAATCCGTAGGGGCAATAATTTGCCCGTAGGGGAAAGTTCAGGGCTTCAACTTGCACCTGCGGCCTTTGCACCTATGGGGTATTTTTCGCCCCTATGCATATATCCGTAGGGGCAACCCTTATTTGTAGTAGTGGCAGATGGACGTTAAAATGGCTTTTCTAAATGGAAGTTTAGAAGAGTGCGTTTAGATGGATCAGCCGGAGAGATTCGTAGACAATGGGAGCAGCGGGAATGTGTGCAAATTGCTTAAATCCATTTATGAATTACAGCAGGCATCGCGGAGTTAGAACATCTGTTTTGATGAGACAGTCAAGGAATTTGACTTTATCAAAAACGAAGATGAACCATGTATCTATAAAAAAATTGTAGGGAGAACTGTCGTATTTCTCGTCTTGTACGTTGATGACATTCTTTTGATAGGAAATGACATTCCTATGCTGCAATCGGTCAAGCTGTTCTTGTCACAAAAGTTTTCCATAAAAGACCTGGGTGATGCCTCCTACATTCTGGAGATTAAGATCTATAGAGATAGATCCAAGAGGATGTTAGGACTTTCACGGTCAAGGTAAATAGAGACTATATTGAAGAGATTTAGTATGGAAGATTCCAAGCGCGGTAATATACTCGCATTACACGAAATTACCCTCTCCCAAGAGATGTCCCCCAAGACTGATGAGGAGAGGGCTCGCATGAGCAATATACCCTATACTTCGGCGGTAGGATCTATAATGTATGCGATACTATGTACCAGACCAGATATAGCTTACGCGCTTAGCGTGGTGAGCCGGTATCAGTCGAACCCAGGTAAGAATTATTGGATAGATGTGAAGAACATTCTCAAGTAACTGAGAAGGACTAAGGAGATATTCTTGGTTTACGATAATGAAGATCTCCAGGACGAGTCCTTTACCGACTCAAGCTTCTAAAGTGACAAGGATGACAACAAGTCTGTCTCGGGTTTTGTGTTTGCCCTCAATGGAGAGGTGGTGTGTTGGAAGAGCTCCAAACAGGACACCATCGCAGATTCGACGATGAAAGCTGAATACATTGCTGTAAACGATGTCACAAAAGAAGCGGTCTGGGTGAAAAAGTTCATTACTGAACTTGAGGTGGTTCCATCCATTCTTAATCCAATACTTTTTTATTGCGATAATAATGGGGCTATAGCTTTAGCAAAGGAACCACGGTCCCATCAGAAGTCCAGACATATCTTAAGGCGGTATCACCTGATCAGGGAGATCGTAAATCACCGGGAGATCGAAGTCCGGAGAGTAGATACAAAAGACAACACGGCGGATTCATTTAGCATGGCCCTTCCTCAAGCACAGTTAGAGCAACATTTTGAGATGTTGGGTATGCAGTACACCTACAACTGGCCCTAGAGCAGACATTGGGTATTCGGTACGCCAATTACTGGCCTTAGTGCAAGTGGGAGATTATTGGATATGTATGCCCTAGAGGCCTGTATTGTATAGCATGCTAGGGATATGTATGTACATGATAATCTTGCTCAGTTGTATATAGTATATTATTTGAGTCGTCTTTATATGAACATGTTTATTTGTTTCATTTTGTTGCTTTATATTGCTTATACATGTTAATAAAGGCTCGTTACAGTAGTATACTATTTTGGTTTGTCTTTATCTTAACATGTGCATATGTTATACTTGATATCACATATGGCGGATACATGTTGATAAAGCCCGTAGGATTTTGCTTGACTACCAGCATTAAGATGTCGATCATACTTGCGGGACCTGGGTAGTCCATAAGCACATCCTTAAAGGTCCCAAGTCACAGGAGTATCAAGACAGGGCATCGATATTCTAGAGTAGACTTGTGTATACGTTTCTAGAAGCCGACGAGGGACGGTGGTTGGTCCCACAGCCATTGGTGTGATCAACTATGATTGTATACAGGTGCTCACTGGGGGTGAGTACACTGGACGGACTCGCCGAGAACCTATAAATGGTATTATACCTATGGTCAGATAGTGGTTCTCAGGTGACATGAGTACATGTTAGTCTTTAGACCTGAGATCATCATTTTTCTCGTGTGAGTCCCTACTGTGCTTTGATCACTACCCTACCACGGCTCTGCTGAGTCGTGCAAACAGGTTTTGGTTGGGTACAGTCTCAAGCCACATAAAAGCAGTGAATGATTGTCAGGGATTCAACTCTCCCGGTATTGGGAGTCGACATCGCACTCTGTCCGGTTTGCCAGAAGCATAAGATCTTGGCCAAGGCAATTGAAATTTACTGATGGTTAGATCAGTAGTTTCTTGGGTTGGTCTTGAGCCAAATCGACACGACTTATCAGGTCAGTAGGGGTCTGACATTTATCACCCCGTAGACCCGATATGCAATACTCTTAAACGGAGAGACCGGACTGTACGGAGATTGTCACGGATAGGCTCAGTAGGGGTTCGGATGAGCTTTCTCGTCTACTTTCTTTTCGACAGTTACCTGGGTGGCCATTACGTAAAGCTAGTGCCACCGACGTGCTTATGGTTAAACCCACCGCCAGCGTACTGTCGAGTATTTAGAGTCCCATACAGAGAGTTTTCCTGGTTCATGCGAAATGATGTAGTAGCCGTATTTCGATACGTGCAGAGTTCCAATCGAATGATAATACTAGCCGGCTTAGGATTAAGCCGGATTATTAAATCAGGTATTGATTTAATAATTTAAATATATATATTTCGATATGTATATTCTAGTATTATCCTGGCTTTCGATCGGATGGATGATTATACTGGCCGGCTTAGAATTAAGCCGGATTATTAAATCGGGTATTGAATTAATAATTTACATGTACACATTTCGATATGTATATTCTAGTATTATGTTCTGTGTATTATTTCATCTCTTTGGGTATTCGTATTTTGATACAAATACGGGTATGTATATACGATAGAATGTATTCCGTATTTATATGGAAAGACATTCTAAAAGGAAGACATCTCATCATGTATTTTCCATTTTATTTGTAAAATGGAAAATAGTGTGTAAAATGGAAAAATAAGGTGTAAAGGTAGTGAGGTGAAAATGGTGAGAACCATGCTTGAATAGTTTTGACAAATGAATTATATATTCATTTGTGCAAACTATTCAAGTATGGTTGCTAAATTTTTATTGAAAAAATAAGATATACAAAACCATGCTTCATGATTTTTCATAGATTTTTCTCATTCTCACCAGGAGCTTCTCACTCCTCACTAGCCACTCTTGAGTTCTTCCTCCTTCTTCATCTTCCTCCCTACCATCTCATGAGTTGAGAATCAAAAGAGGAAGAGAGATAGAAATACACTAGAAAACTCACTATATCTCCTTAGTAATCTAGATTAGCAAACTAGGTTACTAAGTTGCTTCATTAATGAAGTTAAACTTGGATTACAAACTCTCGGGTGGATCATTTAGGATCAAGAAAGCTATCAAGCAAGATTGATCTAAGAGATCTCAAGGAGCTAAGGCAGAGAAATGAAGACCCGAAGGACACGGATTTATCGGTATAACTCACTATCACAGTTGCTAGATTTTATTAGATTGTTGGTTTCAATATTTGGTTAGATTTTATATAGTGTTTTCTAACGCCAGTTTTTTAAAAAGTCAATATTTTTCGTTCCGTAACGGCTACGGTTGGCGGCCAGTGTGCTAGGAATCCTAACAGCATCCTCGGATCTAATGATGGGATCTTGATCGTCCTTGAAGTAAGGCTACGAGTCATCATAGACGTCGAGCATGTAAGGTTGTCGTGCTCACTGGACGTGTTTTAAAAACACAGGGAAATCGGAAAAATGAAAAATTCCAAGCAAGCAAGACTTCCTAACCCTAGAATCAACTATAGACTTAAAACTTGAAAACAACAAAAGAAAGATAATTGAGAAGATATGACCTTTGAAATATCTTTATATGCTCCAATGGTTGAACCTAGGACTCCTGCTAAGCTCCGAGATACTCTAGATCGCGCTTGCTCTCCGACCGGCTTCGTCGAACAAGATCCACACGAAGGCTCCTTTAGCTAGCTCCATACTTCAACAACTTGAAGCAACTCCCACTAGAAAACTGCTAGATCTCAAAATGAAAATGGTGTAGGAATTTTCTTCATCCTCTTCTCCCTCTTTCTTTTTTCCTCTTCTTTTTTTCTTTCTCTTTATGTTTTGATGAGAGAGAAAAATGAGTGAAGTTTTGGTTAGAGAATCCAACATCCACCTAGCCATAACCCTCCCATTTTTGTCTAAACCAAACACTTGTCATAAGTGAGTGGAGAGCATGACACTTAGCTTCCACCTCGCTTATGACCATGCAAAAAGGAGAAAATGAAAAAGAAAAATAATTACATATATAAAATTGATTATATACTTAATTAATCATGAACATTTCATGTGTCATGTACATGATATGTTCCATAACATAATATGTAGAGAAGGAGAGAGAATGTCAAAGTAAATAATACAATACTAATATATATACATACATCATCATGTATATGTAATATCATTAAATCAACACTTGATTTAATGATCCGGTTCAATCATAAACAGGCTAATACAATCAACCGTCCGATTAATATATATGATATCACAAATACGTATTTAACCGAACATCCGTACGTACCGTCGTACACACTCTACACCGTTTCGCTAGAATCAGGAAACCTTCTTTGTGGGACTTTAAAGACTTGACAATACGTTGACAGTAGGTCAGGATCATATCCGATTGATCCGAAACACTTTCAGATCAATCCCCCACCGGGTTAACCTACAAGCACGTCAGCGGCATTAGCTGTGCATAACGGATACCCAGGTATTGATCGAAAATCTGGTCGACAAGCAAGCTCGACCTTACCGTGCTAGAGCCTATCAGCGATATTTACCGTACATTCCAGTCTCTTCGTCTAAGGCTGTCGCATATCGGGTCTGGGAGGTGGAAACCGTCATACTCCCAATAACCCAATAAGTCGTGCTGATGTCAAGCTCATATCCACCAGAGAAACTGCTGATAATACTTATCAGTAAATCTCGCATGCTTTGGCCAAGGAATTATGGTCATAGCTGGCTGTGCACCGTGCGATATCAATTCTCTATACTGGAAGAGATGAATTCCTATGACCGCTCACTGCCTCCATGTATTTCGGGACTGTACCCAACTAAAACTTGTTTGCACGGCTCTTTAAAACCGTGGTAGGGTAGTAATCAAAATTTAGTGGGAACACACACAAAACACTATGGCGATCTTGGGTCTAGGGACTACCCTATACTCATGTCACCAGAGAACTGCTATCTAACTATTGGTATACTATATAGAAGTTCTCGGCAAGTCCGTCCAGTTTAACTCATCCAATGAGTACCTGTATATAATCATTGGTGTCAAACACCAATGGTTATGGGATCATCCATTGTCCGTACAGGGTCATGAAACGTATACACTAGTCCAAACTGGAATACCGATACCCAGTCTCGATACTTCTATGACTAAGGTGTGTTTATAGACTACCAGACCCCACTAGTATGATCCTTATCATAATCTTGGTAGTCAAGTAAAGATCCTATGGGATTTATCATCATATATTAGTGATACGTTATAACGAGTAAAACGTATGCTCATGAATAATAAATACAAACCAGATAGCATACTATCATCTCGAGTAAGAATGTTCTTTGCACAGGCCCTCGTGGATTCGGTAATTGCCTTCCTATAATTATGATACTTGCCTTAAGGGCACCTATCACTACTAAAAAAAGGGGTTGCCCCTATGGATAAAGCCGTAGGAGCAAACCACTGCCCCTACGGATATATTCGTAGGGGCACAAAAAGAATCTGTAGGTGCAAACGTTGCAGGTGCAAGTCTTTGCCTTAAACATGCTCTTACGGTTGAATAATTGCCTCTACGGCTTAATGAGTAGGTCCATATGTCCCTACGGTGTAATCCGTAGGAACAAAATATTTATTTAATTTATCGGTTTATAAAATAAAATAGTTGCCCTTACGTATTACTCCGTAGGGGTAAATTCATGCCCCTACGAATTAATACGTAGGGCCAGATATAGACCTTCGTAGGTCCATCCTTATGCCCCTATGAATTAATTCGTAGGGGCAAGTATAACACCTGTTACCGAGTCCATAGGGGAAAAATATCAGGTATCCTGATATTTTGTCCCTACGGATAAATATGTAAGGGCAAAGTTTGTCCCTACGGTTTAATCTGTAGATATAACTGTTGTCCCTTCGGATTAATCCATAGGGACAAATTATCAGGGTTTCTTTTAAAAAAAGGGTTGTCTGTTTTTTCTCTTCCTGTGCACAATAATATATACATCATATAACCAACATACAGAATACGATATCAATCTAAATCTCACGCATCTTACGCATAATATATAAAAGAAATCAACAAACAGAATACGATATCAATCTAAATTATCGTGAACACGCAAACACCACCAATATCGTCCAAAATATATACAATATGTATCATATAAGTATATACATGCTTAAAATATAAAAATCAAAAAGTTGCAATGCATATATGCTCCGCCTCCACCTCTGATAATCGCCGTAATCTGGCGCATCTGCTCCTCGGATAAACCCTGAGTCAACAACTCGACCAATGCGGATTGTGTGGGAGTCTGAGCGGGCTGTGGAGCTGTAGGAGTGGTCTGCGCAACCGCGGCTGAGGTAGTAGCTTGCGGAGCCGCAACCGAAGGAGATGCATGTGGAGCCGCAGCCGAAGGAGATGCATGTGGAGCCTCAGCCGAAGTACCCTGTCGCGTCTGTTCAGTTTTGTGTGTAATAAACGAGTAAGAACTGTGTATTAGTCGAATTCGTAACATTATCAGGTTATTGCGAAACCCCAAACTATAAATACTTAGGGACTTAGGTTTCGTTTGGATATCTAGTTTGGAAAACAATAGTTTATTTTAATTAGACAGTTCTATGTATGTATGATTAATCAAAGCCAAGTCTACAACCAAATAAGCTCAGGCTACGTACTAATATTGGATAAGTCTACAACCAAATAAAGTATGATTGGTCCATAGCCAATCAAGTCGACAGATTATAAACTATCATTATAACGGGCCATGTGCTGTGGCTTCTAGCCATATAGTTGAATGGGTAGAAGCCATCACTAGCAATTCTGAGCCTGACATTGCGAGGATCGCTACTGAATATTTCGTGCCTCCTATCGAAATCCTTCCATGCCGGTGAATCTCTTGGATGACTCATTTTTCCATCTTCACTTGGAGGAGCATGGTGATGCCAAATCATTATCTCAGCTGTTTTCTTGCATCTGAATAGCCTATGCAGCCTCTGTGTTATAGGAAGTAGTGTGCTATCTTGACAGGTATATCGGGCTTCTTATCAGAATCTTTCGACTTATACTTGGCCTTTCCGTATGTTGGACACTCTTTCAAATCTGAATTCTCTTTCCGGTACAACACGCAATTTTTAGGACATGCTTGAATCTTCTCACAGTTCAGACCCAAATCAGACATCATCTTCTGGGTTCCGTACCAGCTGTCGGACACGTTATTTCCCGGGGGCATAGAATCTTTTAAGAACAAAAGAAGTATTGTGAATGACTTGTTTCTCCATCCATTTAGGCACTTAATCTGGAAAAGTTGGACAAGCCATGAGAGGGTGGAATACTTTGCATTCTCATAAATTGGTTTTCTAGCATCATTCATGAAATTTTCATATTTATCCGCACGCGGTCCTTCACCGGAAGGAATGTCATCTTCGGTACGAATAGATTCACCTAGGGCAGCCTCTACCATATCCTCCATTTCTTCTCCTGTAAAGAAATTATCGTCTTCTTCTTCTGCCGCATTACCGTCTTCTCCTTCTTCTGCCGCATTACCATCTTCTCCTTCTTCTTCTGCCGCATTACTGTCTTCTTCTCCTTCCCCGTGATATAGCCAAGTTGTATAAAGTCTAGTAAAACCATGTTTAACGATATGAAGCTCTGCAAATTTTACCTTCTGCCAGTACTTATTCCCATATCTATCTCATGGGCACAGAATCTTCTCTAACACGATCTTATTATGTGTGCGTGCAAATTCAATAAAAGCAGCAACTCCTGCGACAAATTTAGGTTGCACACGTTGTTTCCAATCAACATACATCTAGTCCTTAACTCTGATGTACTTATGGGCTATGTTAGACTGTATAACATATAAATTGTAGGTTATGATGACTATATTGAGAAATCTAAGAACGGGATGGTTACTGACAAAGGAGAAAATCCGTGTATATACTTTGTGTGTGCGTTTGTCGTTGAAAAGAATAAATTATCGATAATCAAAGTTAGATTTGAGGATACCCGTGTATGAGTTGTATTTTATATATGTGTGTTTCAATTTATGATCTCTCTTAAGTGTAGGGTTGTTAGTGTGTATGTGCTGTGTGTGCGCGTTTGTTGTGTATTCGTGTTGTATATATGTGTTTTGGCTATCGGGGGTAAGGCTTCTATCCCATTAAGAATGTATAGAGCAGACACACATTCGCTTGTGTTTGCTTTATACATTCGTAACTTGTCCACACGGGACAAATCTATCGATTATCATACGATTGAATTTTATCGTCACATAGACTACACGATGGTTGTTAGTACCGAGCTATACCGTCCAATATTTAACAACCTTCGTATAGTTCTATGTCACGACGAACATCGAACGTATGTTAACCGATAAACGGGGACTAAGTCGCTCTTTGAGTTTCATATATGAATATCGATGAGAATATGAAAATTTCATATTATCATCGAGTATCATATATTGGTTTTAACTTGAATATTTAACATGAATAGGTTTTACGTTTACGTTTCGTTATTAAGGGTTCGAAATTTCAAGTTTAGGGTAAATTTTTCTTGCGTTTACGGTAAAATTGTACGTTTACGTTATCATCGAGTATCCTACTGAATGAACTAGTGCGCCGTAAACCCTAACCCTAAGTAACCCAAATTAACCTAATTAACCATAATCGTTACTTTAACACAAATTATCCCTACAACAAAAACAACAACTGAGCCTTTTATCCCAAGCATATGGGGTAGGCTATATTAACCAACATGAGAATAACGCCGGGTCCAGCACATGAATCCTCCACCTCCACTCACTTCTATCGAACAATATACTTTCATCGAGTCCTTTGGCAACCATATCGTTTCGTGTCACCTCCATCCATGTTTTTTTCGGTCTCCCTTTTGCCTTTTTGCCATTGCCCATATCGAGAGTATCTATTCGTCGAACTGGTGCTTCCATAGGTCTGCGTCGCACATGACCAAACCATTTTAGCCGGTTTTCCCGCATCTTCTCCTCCACAGGTGCTACACCAACTTTTGCATGAATATCCTCATTTCGCACCTTATCTTTTCTAGTGTTACCGCACATCCAACGAAGCATGCGCATCTCCGTTACGTGCATCTTCTGTGTATGATGCTTTTTAAGAGCCCAGCATTCTGTACCATATAATAAGGCAGGCCGAATAGCGCTCCGATAAAACTTCCCTTTCAATTTTAACGGAAAGTTACGATCACACAAAATCCCTGCTGCACTCCTCCATTTCAACCAACCAGTTTGGATCCTTTGATTAACATCACTATCGATCTCCGCATTCTTTTGGATGATGGAACCTGGATATCTAAACTGGTCGCTCGGTGATATCTCTTGCCCTTCCAATATTATACCAATATAGTTTTGACTTCTCTGGTTACTAAATTTGCAATGCATATATGCTGTCTTGGACCTGCTCAATCTGAATCCCCGAGATTTCAATGTTTGCCTCCATAATTCCAATTTGGCATTAACCCTTGCTTTCATATCATTTACTAGAACAATATCATCAACGAATAGCATACACCAAGGTACCTCATCTTGGATAGTTCTAGTAAGTGCATCCATCACGATGGTAAACAGGAATGGACTTAATGCAGATCCTTGATGTAAACCAATTATAATCGGAAAATCACTCGTTAAGCCGCCGCAGGTTCTGACATTTGCCATTACTCCATCGTACATATCCTTGATTATGTCAATATACTTGACAGGGACCCCCTTCTTCATCATTGTCCCCCATAATACCTCTCTTGGTACCTTGTCGTACGCTTTTTCTAAATCAATAAATATCATATGCAAATCTTTTCTCCTCTCTCGAAAATGCTCGACAAGTTAACGAAGCAAATGAATACCCTTTGTCGTCGATCATCCAGGCATGAACCCAAACTAGTTCTCTGTTATCTTAATATCCTTCCTTAGCCTGTGTTCAATCACTCTCTCCTAAAGTTTTATGGTGTGACACATAAGTTTTATTCCACGGTAGTTTGAGCAACTTTGAATGTCACACTTGTTCTTGTAGATAGGTACAAAGATACTTTTCCTCCATTCATTTGGCATCTTTTTTGTCTGCCAAATCTTATTAAACAGATCTGTCAGCCATTTAACTCCTATTTCTCCTAAACATCTCCAAATCTCGATAGGAATCCCGTCAGGACCAACCGCTTTTCTTAAACTCATTCTGTTCAAAGCTTCTTTAACCTCAGGTAGTCTTATTTTACGCATGAAATCACGGTTTATATCTTGAGATTGAATGACAAGTCCATCCAAATTCTTAGTAAAACTCTCATTGAACAATTTGTCAAAATAATCTCTCCATCTTTCCTTGATATCCTCATCCCGAACTAAAACCTTCTGATTTTCATTTTTGACACACTTCACCGCACATAAGTCTCTAGTCTTCCTTTTCCGCATCCGAGCAATCCGGTATATATCATTTTCAGACACTTTAGTGTCTAATTTCTCCTACACCTCCTTGTAGACCTTAGATTTAGCTTCCCGAACTGCTTTCTTAACTTTCTTTTTAGCCATTTTATACTTCTCAAATCTCTCCACATCTCTACTCTTCTTCAAATCTTTATAAGAATCCCTTTTAATTTTAATAGCAGCCTTTACTTCTTCATTCCACCATGATGTGTCCTTAGATGGTGGAGCACCACCTCTCGACTCACCAGGTAGATCTCTAGCCACCTTCTTGATACAACTAATCATTTTGTTCCATGTTCTGTCTGAATCATCTTCCGACTGCCAATCCGCTTCTTGGACTACACGATCTATAAAAGCCTTTTGGTTACCTTCTTTCAATCGCCACCATTTAATTTTAGACTCTACCTTACGTCTAATCTTTCTAAGTCCTCTTCTAAATCGAAAGTCTAGAACTAAAAGTCTATGTTGAGTGGTTACACTCTCACCTGGCACTATCTTATAGTCGATACAACAACCTCTATCTATTCTTCTCGTCAAAAAAAGTCTATTTGACTAGCACTTGATCCGCTCCTAAAAGTGATAAGGTAGGACTCTCTTTTCCTAAACCAGGCGTTTACTAAGATCAAGTCATAAGGTAAGGCAAAATCTAGAATCGAGTCACCTACTTCATTCCTTTGTCCAAAATCAAAACCTCCATGGATAGTATCAAACCCACTACGACTAGTACCTACATGTCCATTAAGATCACCACCAATAAATAACTTCTCTCCACTAAGTATATTTTGCACCATCTCGTCTAAATCCTCCCAGAATAGACGCTTACCAGCGTCATCAAGACCTATCTGTGGTGCATAAGCACTAATAATATTAAGGATCTCTCCACCTAGAATAAGCTTAACCAGTAAAATTCTATCACTTTTTATCCTAATCTCAAGTACATCCTCAAGCAACCCTCTATCTATGATTATGCCTACCCATTACGATTTTTATCTCTACCCGTATACCAAAACTTATAACCCCAAGGCTCTATGACTCTACTCTTTTCACCTACCCACTTAGTTTCTTACAAACACATAATACCAACTCTCCTTCTGATCATCACCTCCACTAATTCTATTAGTCTACCTGTAAGGGAACTTATGTTTCAGGAAGCTAGACGGATCCTATGAAACCCTTGCTTATTTGTCACTACACCCGGAGTCCGATGTAGCGCGCCGTTTCTGGACGACGACCCTTACTTATTTGTCACTACACCCGGGGTCCGATGTAGCACGCCGTTTCTGGACGACGGCCTAGAAGCCCTTGCATACTTAACACTACACCCACGATCCGATATAGCGCGTCGCTGAGTAGGGGACTCCCCAACGATATTCTTATTATGGTTCATGTCGTAGAATGTGACAAAGTTTTACGTTGGCTGTCACAAGCCTATCACAACCCTCACCCTTTCACCTAATTAACCCTAATCAACCCAAACTTAACCCAATTTACCCAAATTAAGCCTAATCAACACCCTAACCCTTTCAAATTATCACTAATTAACCCAAATTAACCCTATCCTCTAACCCTAAATCTGAACCAAACCCTAACCCTAAACCCTAACCCTAACCATACACTGTACCCTAACCCTAGCCCTAACCATACCCTGACCCAAACCCTAACCCTAATTACCCTAACCCCAACTAATTAACCCTAACCCCAACCCCAACTAATTAACCCTAACCTAACCCTAATTACCCTAACCCTAACCCTAACCCCAACTAATTAACCCTAACCCTAACCCTAACTAATTGACCCAAACCCTAACCCCAACCCCAACTAATTAACCCTAACCTTAACCCTAACCCTAACCGAACCGAACCCTACCCCTACCCCTACCCCTAATCCTAACTGAACCGAACCCTAACCCTAACCCTACCTTAAACTGAACACTAACCCTAACCCTCACCCTAACCGAACCCTGAACCCTAGCCCAAGTAGCAACCCATTAATCATCAAAATTATAAATAAAATCATTATTAGAAGTAAAAATTTGAGATTTACTAACCTGTAGCTAGGCCGACGATGGAGGAGACCGGTGGTTGACGACGCAATCGGCGACGAGTCACGGGCGGTGGTGATGAGGAAGTCGACGAGGAAGTTTTAGGAGATCGAGGGCGGTGGCAGGCCACGGGCGGAGGGCGGTGGCGACGAGGCGCGGGAGAGGCGCGCACGGGAGATCGAGTGAGAGAGAGGAATTTTTGGTAACGAGGACTTTTCTGTGCTTTTTTTTATTAATAACCCATATATATGCCCATACGGACTTAACCGTAGGGCCTTCGTTTGCGGCTTCGTAGGGCCAAAGGGCAAATTACGTTTTAATATTTTAAAATTAAAACGTAGGGCATCGTAGGGACAACCATGGGGACCTACGAAGTAATCCGTATGGGCAATAAAATGTTGCCCCTACGGATGCTTTTATCCGTAGGAGCAATCCCTTATTATAGTAGTGTATATCCAACACCACATCGTCATTGCTGGGGTTTAAAGGATCGTCACCTTTGATGGTGGATTCCTGCTCCACATCTTTTGCTTTTGATCGTCGTTGCCGCCGCCTCCGTGTGTATTACTATTAAGGCCATCAATTCACACTTACAAAATACAATTCATATTCCAAACACCATCTAAAAGGACATTAATGTAAACACAATCTAAACAATATCATCATTATTCAAGCATTTTTACATAAACATTCCAAGCACCATTTAACATATTATTTATTATAATAAACAACACCATTATTATTCAAGCATTTATACAAAAGCATTCCAAATACCATTCATTAACATAAATTTATTACAACAAAAACTAAATTAATTTGACACATACAGAAATATTTATTTCATATATACTAGAATTTAAAATAACTCAATAATCCTTTTAAATACATAAATCAACACCACGATAGTATACCGTAATAGCATTTTGTGGATTCCCATGAAGAAGACGTTGTCGCAAGAAGTGATGCCGAGTTTCGTGTCGATCTTGAACTCGACAGGGAGGTCATGGCAAACCCAGCCGACGAGGTGGATGACGTGGCGGCCACTCATGGGGTGGTAGCGTGTGATGATGTCCTTGATGGTCCAGGCTTGAATATGCCCGTAGTAAGGCTTTTCTATGGCGAAGTGGAAACCGTTGTATAGGATGTACTCGGGATTTAGATAAACAAAACCTTGAAAACCCACTTGAATCGGGATTAAATCACATAATTAGAAGAAAAATGAAGCATATAAGGATGAAAAGGGATGAAATGGGGAATAACAAAGCTAAAAGTGGTCATGTGATAGGTTACATAACTACTTATAATTAAGATTTAACGGCCAGGAGGAGCAACGTTTGTAAATTTTATGTGGTTTTTGGACTTACAGACGTATGACATGGTGGCTTTTGGGTATTACTCCAAATTACAAGAGAGTTTTAATGAAATAAACCAAGATAATACCCTGTTTACATCTCTGGAAAATTTTATAAACTTCAATGATTTTGGAGTGTCAGAGGAATATCGTAGATAACATGGTGGTTATATCGAGTTGGTTAAAGATGTTTTGGGTATATAAATTTACCTTTCTTTTTATGTTTTATCGTTTTGTCTCGACCAAATATTCTTTACTCTTGTAACACTATTTTGATCATGTCATCAATCCATCCAAAGATATAAATTTCATAATAAAGAATTCAAGAAAATCTTTCACCAACAAATTTTTTTAGCTTACTAAATTCAATCTTTCAAATACCTTAATCTTTCTCACTCTCCAACTATCTAGGCACTAATCTCTAAAATTATGATATTTATATTTTACAAAATCTCTAAAATTATGATATTAATATTGTACAAAAAAAAATATTTTTCCTACGCATTTCAAATGTCTTTCATTATCTCTTCAAGAGATAGACACCAAGAGCCCTTCTGTTGGCCAAATATTTAGATATTGCGAATCTCACAATTTTATCTCTTGGATAGTATTTCTCTTATATAAAATCGATTTTTATCATAATATATCTACTACATAATAGTGATCAGCACATTTATTACATATTTTTTTACTAGATTTTCCCTATCTTTTGTTAATTAATAAATGTCATTAATTATAATTTAAGAACATTTATGGATTTATCTGTCTAAACATATTTATATGTATCTTAAATAATAAATAGATTATTATAAGTTAAATGCTGTAAATATTTTCCTAAATAAAATAGATGCCACTAAAGATTTATTTTAAGATATTTTGCAGGTTTAAATTCAGCTAAAGCAAATCAAGAGATCAAATCAAATCAAGATCACCAAATAATATCAGCCTAATCTGGTAACTGAATGAGAATCCACATAACTGCAGAGAGACTGCAATATATTCGAGTTATTAATAGATCAAAACTAACCAAATCAATTCAAGAGATCACAACAAAAGATTAATCGCAAACAGATGAAATATGACCGATAAATTGTGGCCAATTAAGCTGCAGAGACTGGTAAATCGCGGCCAAAATTGAAGATCCATCGTTTAAATTTCACGTGAGGTTTCTATTTGTTATAGATGTATAAATATTATTTTTACAGAGTGTAAAAAAGCTCTCGTCATTTTTATTCTCTATTTAAAACCCTAATTTTTATTTTCGATGCTTGGTGGAGAGCAATGTAGATTTTGGATATGTTTTAGTGAGTTTTCTTTAGTTTAATAGTTTTTTTTGTTTCATTATTATGTTTTCTTTTATTTTATGCATGTATTTTTCATTATTATGAGTTGGTAAATTTTTAGGTTGTGTTTAGAAAGATGGACCTAGATTTAGCAATGCAATATGATTCTTAGACTATTTATTTATGTGCTTA
Source organism: Agapanthus africanus (assembly GCA_030015575.1). Taxonomy (NCBI): domain Eukaryota; kingdom Viridiplantae; phylum Streptophyta; class Magnoliopsida; order Asparagales; family Amaryllidaceae; genus Agapanthus; species Agapanthus africanus. The sequence continues at coordinate 869,872,728 of JASDDO010000024.1, read as the reverse complement.
ATTAAATAGATATGTACTCTGTTTTACTTAAATTCTTGTAGGATTTTGATAGGTTATTGAATTTTGGATCATGATCTATAGTTGGTTAATTAGAAAATTAAGGTCGATAGGATAGGATCTATAGAACTAGATTTCTATTGCGTTCTTCTTAAACTCTTGTAGGACTTTTGATATATTATAGAATACTGTTTATGGTCTTTTCTTAGGTACCGTAAGATTAAGATCAATAAAATATGATCTATAATATTAAAAATCACGACTTTTAGTAATTATGAAAAGAGGAAATTTGATAGGTTAATATTGTTAGCAATTTAATGTATGCTTATTAATATTCTTGTTATAATTATTTTTTAGTTAGATTTAAATAAAAAAAATAGATTTATGGGTTCACTTGTACATATTAGATGCAGAGGATTCAACTTAAACACAACACTTTTCTCATAAATATCTTTTCTTAAATTAAATTAAAAATTAGATTTTTAAATTAGATTTTCGGTTTTTTAGTCTTAAATAAAAAAACCTCTAATAATTTGATTGAATAGTGAAGAAAATTATGAATTACATGTTATCTATGTGGATCGACCCGTAAACGCATACTATAATAAACCGTGCGTTTGCGATATTGAAATTTTCCCATCAAATACAGGCCAAAAAACTGCTAGCGGATGCTAGATAATTAATCCTGGGCCTTTTTTTCTCTTTGGCTTAGCAGAGACATTTAGAATAAAATCATTTAGGCATAGTATAGTTTATATGTTATAACTTTTATTTTCAAATTGAGAAGTAGCCAGTAGATTTCCGAAGCGGCAGCATCGAAAATAGGAAAGTTCCGACAAATAGCCAAGGCAAACAGATATGTCGTTTAGCACTCTCACTTGGCATCAAGTCCTTTCAGCCCTTTCCTTATCCCCACTTACTGTGTGGGCCCCACCACCTACATCATCAACATCGTTGGGTCCCACACTGCCAGCTGTATATTGCATCATTGATGGATTTTTTGGGAAATACTTCAGTGCTTCCAATTTTCCTTCTCGTAATTCCTGTCCTGCAAAGAGTGTGACATTTATTGGTTTAGCCAATAAAAAGTTGCCGCATGTCTGGTAACCAAAATCGTTTCTTCCTCCCCCTCATCTATCAAACCTGAATTTTAAAGCAAAATAAACAGATCCAAGGCCCTTAGGCCGAATATTAGCAAATAGCTTCTTCTATTGATTGTAAACTAAAGACAGATTTAGAGATTTTAAGCAAATTTCAAACCCTCATCTAATTATCTTCTAATCGAATAAAAGGTTCGAATGCTTCTTTACTTTCATGGCCTTCTAGCATGAGAACCTCCCTTCTCCATCACCAATACCTTCGCTTGGATTTTTTTCCTTTCGATCTTTGATCTCCATTGCTTGAAGATTTTATTCCTCGATTTTTTTGGGATGAAAATTCTGTGTCTTTATTGTTTGTGCTGTTGATTGACGACGGTGAGTTGGCGCAATGCCATGGTATGGAGCCATGAGAGCTCTTCATTCATGCCATATATAGTATGGAGCCATGAGAGCTCTTCATTCTATTGTTCTTTGATGATATGGGCATAAAAAAGATTGGAGTTTGAGGCCAAACTAACATCTGGGTATTGAGAAAAACAATGGAATTTGAGTTTTGGTGATGACCCAAAAGGGGATTTGAAGGATTGAGAGGTGATTTGAGAGGAACGACAGGAATTGGGTCTCCATTTCTTTTCATTTTCAGCTCAGAAATTGAGGATTTTAGGTGTTATGTAGATTTTGTTTTCTAATTTTAATTTTTTTGCAAGGAGAAGTAGAAGAGACTGGATCATTATTCGAAACTTGAGATTAATGAATGAAAGTTTACTTGATTTGGGAGTGAGAGTGAGAGTAGAGAGAAAAGATAGCATGGATTTGCAGCATATTTACAGGTTACATGGTCATTTTTCATCACGGAGTGAATCGGTTTACCTCTTCTTCCTGTTTACTTTTTGATCAGACGGTTAAGGTTAACAGTAAGATTTGAATAAAATATTATTGTGGAAGCAGTGAAGAATTATACTAACTGGGCTCTTTCTATGGGCTTTTTCCATGTTTAGCACACATTTTGGAATGAAATGGCAAAATATGTGAAAGCTCCATGTTTTCTGAGAATGGAAACCGGTTAACCAGGTATTTTGAGAAAGATCATTGTAGAATTAGTTTTCTTTTAGACCATGCACCCTTCTAAAGGAAAGTTAGGAGCCTAACAAGGATGGAGAAATTGTTCGGTACGCCAGATGCAATGCATCCGGGCATAACAGAGAAATTGATAGAAAATTTCGGACACCTTGTGATGATACTCATAAATGGGAATTTTCCGGATCACGACACTTGGTGGATGACGTGTCATCCACGTAAGCCCGCTAGATTCCTGGGGGCTACAGAACTGAAATAAATATGATGCATTGGGGACATTCCTTGGCGTCTCGCCTCCGAGATTGCACCCGACCTTTTAAAAGACCTCTCCGAAATACGTTTCCCTTTCGGCTGACCGCTAGCCAATAGCGCATCTCCGGGCTATCCTATAGCTGAGACTATTTAACTCACTTGCTCATCTTCGAGCTATCCTATATCTGAGATTTCTCAGCGTCCCTGTTTGGCCGGGAGCACGGAGCCCGAGCGTCCCTATAACGGTTCCGTGTATCTCGCCATGACGAGATCTCCGCCGCTTCACATCCCGCATCCCACGCTAGCACATCTCACCGATAATGAGTGTATCTCGCCATTAATGGGCGTATCCCGCTATCAACGCGAATGTGACACAGGGATGTAACGGACGACGAGAATCTCACATCGGCTCGCTCCATGCGACCGCTATATAAACCCCTCTCCAGACGACTCAAGTATCTCGAACTCATTCCGATATGCCGCTACTTTACCATAATATTTCTCGGTACTTACTTGATCGTCAGAGGGTACTACGGTAGTTTCCTATCCTAGGACTTCCCTTGCAGGTAGCTCGACGTCAACAACAACCAACAAACCATTGAGATCCACACGTTCAACCCTGATCTCAAATTGCAACCATTCAGCACCGCTGGCAATAAGATCGACAGAGGACAACATCTTAGGAAGATCCCGACCTCCATCAGTTGGCGCCGTCTGTGGGAACTACTCCTTTTATTTTCCACGACAAAAAGTTGACCTCCTGCCTTCGATTCAATGGCCTGCGATCATCGCAACAAGGATCCTAGCATAAGCCATCCCGTCCTCCACAATGGAGGCGGGAGCGGTTCTATTCCTCCTCCCAACATCGTCGAAACCTTATCGGCGTGGATCGACCGACCGACAACGATGGTGGACGTGCTCGCTCGTGTCCAAACTGCCAGCCACGCCCGGCAAACTGCCACCCCTGCTCCCCAGAGCGGTGGCGTGCGCGAGGAGGCAGAAGGACATGTCCATGTCCTTGGCCTTGCTCATGCCAACCATGACACTACAGAACACCGGCGATTCCGGTAGTTGTACCCTCCATTCGAGAAATGATTTCATGACTCGTTGGGCATCGGACAGTCCAACACCGAGGTCTCGGGACTAACCAAATGGTCGCTTCAACACTCGCCGTGCTCCTTCACCCTCCGAGGCGACGTCGGTTAGGTCGCCTGATTGTAGGGAGGACCGACGTCACCATGCGCATCGAGGCCTTGCAAATGGTGCTCACCGAGGAGAACCGCGAAAGGTCCAACCCAAGGATCTAAGGAACGTAGTAGAGCAGAGCCGAAGCCATTCCGTCTCTCAATCCCGAAGCGGGTACAGTAGGGGCTTCGACTAGGGAGAATTCTCGGGGTACCAGCAACGGATTGACGCCCTCGAAAAGAAGATCAAGGACATGCAGCTTGCCACTTGCCAACCTGAGGGGTCAATGAGATATTCCTCGGACTGTTTCACGAACCTTTTCACCGAGCAGCTACTGAGAGAGCGAGTCTCTTCTCGTAACAAGCCGTCCAAAGTTGTTTTTTCGACTGGATGTCCGACCCAAAAAACCATCTGGACGCGTTCACCATGGGAATGAGTTATCTGGATAACTCGGACACCGCTCAGAGCCGAGCATTCCCCACCACCTTCATCTAAGCAGGACGAGACTGGTTCCGCGGCTTGACTCCGCACTCGATCTCGAACTTTGAAGAATTGGCTATGCAATTTTTTAGCCACTTCGTTAGCAACTGATGACTGAAGAGATCGGTTGACTACCTGTTCACCATCAAGTGCGAGGACATAAAGTATTTCAAGGACTATATTACCCGTTTCTCTAATACCCTTATGAAGGTACCCGAGCACCGGGATGAAACGGTCATCACCGTCATGAGATCCGGTCTTAGACATAAAGAGTGGGTCTGCTCTTTTGCATTAGCGCAACCTAAAACCATGGCCAAGGTAAAAGTCTGGACCGAACGAGAAATCCATCTTGAATCAGAGGTTAACGCTTATCTTTCCCAGGGAGACCTGACAGGCCAAAAGAAAAGGAACCGGGAAGAAGACAAGAAGAAGGTTGATCGGTCGAAACCTTACACTCCGAGGTTTCAAGAGTACATGCTTCTCAATGTCTCGCAGACCGAGCTGCTAGAGGAGGCAAGGAGTGAAAGATTCTTCAAACTGCCACTGATAACATGAAAGCCGGGCAAGCGACTCTGTGACCCGTATTGCGCCTATCATCAGACGCAAGGGCACCCGACCAAGGATTGTAAATAGCTACGTGATTATATCGAGGAGCAAATCCACTCCGGTCATTTGGAAAAATACCTGGGAGACAAACGTTAAGCAGATAGGGGGTAAGCTGACCAACATGAAGCCGAAGAGCTGATGATCAGGCAAATCATGGCCGTCACCGACTGACCCGAGTCCGAGCAACAAGAGCACCCACCGCCTCCAGTCATTCAATGCAGGAGAGTTTAAACTGTATCAACGAATCTGTATTTTCTTTAATAAATAAAGATTTTAGCTTCCCTGCAATCTAAATTGCTTCTTTTGTTTCCGAGCTGAGATGTCCCGCCAGGACGACGGGTAGCTTCCTGCCCGTCTTACAAAGGCCAGACTTTTACTCAAGTAAATGAAGCACGAATACGCCCATAGGTAGCCAACCAAAGCCATCATCACGAGGCTACCGGGCAGCTTCCTGCTCGGCCCATCTGCAGCGGGTTGCTTCTTTCCCAACAACACTATGGATCCAAAGCCCTCATCATGAGGCGGCCGAGTAGCTTCCTGCTCGGCCCATCCGTAGTGGGTAGGTTCCTACCCAACAGCGTTGTGGATCGAAAGCCCTCATCACGAGGCAACCGGGTAGCTTCCTGCCCGGCCCGTACACCGCGGGTAGCTTCCTGCCCAAAAGCGCCATGGTCTAAAGCCTTCATCATGAGGCGACTGGGTAGCTTCCTACCCAGCCCATTCACTGTGGGTAGCTTCCTGTCCAATAGCGTCATGGATCTAAAGCCCTCATCACGAGGTCGCCGGGCAGCTTCCTGCTCCGCCCATCCGCAGCGGGTAGCTTCCTTCCCAACAACGCTGTGGATCCAAAGCCCTCATCATGAGGCGGCCAGATAGCTTCCTGCTTGGCCCATCCACAGTGGACAGCTTCTTGCCCAACGAAGATGTAGATCCAAAGCCCTCATCATGAGGCGGCCGGGTAGCTTCATGCTCGGCCTATCCACCGGCGGGTAGATTCCCGGCCCGCCCACCATGGATAGCTTTCCGCCTAACAACGTCATGGATCTAAAGCCTTCATCACGAGGCCACCGGGTAGTTTCCTGCTCGGCCCATCCGCAGCAGGTAGCTGCCCAACAATGCTGTTGATCCAAAGCCCTCATCATGAGATGGCCGAGTAGCTTCCTTCTCGGCCTATCCACAATGGGTAGCTTTCTGCCCAACGAACGCATGGATCCAAAACCCTCATCACGAGGCAGCCGTGTAGCTTCCTGCTCGGCCCATCCACCACCAGGTAGCTTCCTGTCTGGCCTGCCTAAAACGGGTAGCTTCCTGCCTAACGACGCCATGGATCTAAAGCCCTCATCACAAGGCAGCCGGGTGGCCTCCTTCCCGGCCCATCCACGGCAGAAAGATTCCTGCCCAACAACGCCATGGATCTAAAGCCCTCATCACGAGACCACCGGGTAGCTTCCTGCCTGGCACTTTCACCGCGGGTAGATTCTTACCGAAAATAAGTTGTGAATGTTAAGCCCTCACGCGAGTAGATTCCTACTCAGTTCCGAGGCCGGCGGGCTGCTTCCTGTTCGCCGCATCCATTCACAGCGGGTAGATTCCTACCCAACATAAGTTGTGAATCCTAAGCCCTCGGCACGAGGCCGAGGACAGTTTCATGCCCGTCGCATCCATTCACAGTGGGTAGATTCCTGCCCAACATAAGTTGCGAATCCTAAGCCATTACCACAAGGCCGGCGGACAACTTTATGCCCATCGCAACCATTCAAGGCAGGTAGATTCCTTCTTAACATAAGAATTCAAAGCCCTCTTCACGAGGCATCCGGGTAGCCTCCTGTCCGGCCCATGCATAGTAGGCAGCTCCCTGCCTAGCAATGCGGTGGATCCAAAGCCTTCATCACGAGGCTGCTGGATAGCTTTCTGCTCGGCATCAACGGTGGATCTTGAGGCCTCGCATTAAACCGGCAAGCTGACCTCTACCCGGCGCACGTACTCGAAGTAGGCAAACTCCTAACATGGCCCAAGTAAATAAAGCTCAGGTTCGATCGGTAGTCGGCCTAACTTCAACCCCACTCGAATCCGAAGAAGTGATAGCACCGAGCTCTGCTAAAGTCGCTCGACTCACGCCACACCTCGTCTTCAAGGTGAAGGGGTATCGATCTATCTATACTTGGAAAAATAAATCTAGTGTGCGCTCGACTCACGCCACACCCCGTCTCCGGGGTGAAGGGGTACCAGTTTATCTATATTTGGAAGAATAAACCTAGTGTGCTCTTGACTCACGCCATACCCCATCTTCGGGGTTAAGGGGGTACCGGTCTATCTATAATTTGAAGAATAAACTCAGTGTTCACTCGTCTCATATCACCTCGACTCCAAGTTATGGAGGGACAATGGTCTATCCACACTTGGAAAAATAGAAACGAAAATGAGCATATTCCAATTAGGCACATTGCAAATGAGCAAAAATATTTTATTAATTTCAAAATTATGTACAAGCTATTATGAGCTCCTCAGCTTTACAAAATCGCTACAAAATTGCCAAAGGGCCTACAAAAAAAAAGAGAGAGCAGGGAGAGCGGCGACTTCAAGTCATCTTCTCAGCTAAGGCGTCCCTGCCATCCGCATGCTCAGCGCCTTCGCCATCCTGCTCGCCTCCGCCAGTCTGCTCGGCGCTTCCGCCCTGTGGTTCTTCCTCTGCGAGGGGGTACCTCGTGCAAAGCTCCCGGTCGTCGAACCCGGGCACCACCTCCTTAATGGCGTCGAAGGAATTGTGCCACTCAATGGCTGCAGAATTAGTAAAGTCAACGTAGAACTGATCGGACGCCTTATTGTTGGGGTCAAAAATTACACCCCAAGGTCGAGATCAATAAGTCAAAGTTAAGGCCCGAAAAGTGGGCCCGGGTCTAAGCCCGAATCCAAGTCAAGTGGGCCCTTACCCAAGTCGAGCTCGAACATGAAGAGGCCGGCCCCCTTGCCAAGAAGAAAATTATGTAATAAATAAGTTTGATGTAATTTTCATACATGAATGTAAAATAAATGGGTAAAAAACCAAATTTTTGTAAAGCCCGTAGCTTATGTGCAAAAAGAAATAAGCACATGAGGCATGGGATAAGCAAAATGCCATTTTGTAAAGCCTAAAGGGCTATGTGTAAACTTGTAAGCCTATATAAAGAAACATGATAATAAAATGAAAAATAATATTCATTCTCCTCAAAAATTAGGGCTCTATGCTTGCTTCTCTTTCCTCAAGTTTATAAACCTTCTTCCCTTTTTGAATTAAATCAAGAGTTTAACTCTCCTTTTCTAAAACAGAATAGTTTTTCACCATAAAACCCTCGAAGGGAAGCTCAGATCTCCCATCAAATCTCTAAAAAGGAGACTTTTAATTTCAATGTCCCTTTTCTCTAAGATCCAACAAAAAGAGAGGAGGAAGAAGGAACCCATCTCAGAAGAACCCATTTTAGGGAAGTCTAAGGCTCGAAAAGGACGAAAAGGGAGCTCCTATCACCATCCAAGATCTAAATCTTTTAGGAGTTTAGCTCCAAATAGATCTTTGAGGATTTCAACTCCAAGATACAAATCCTCAAAGGAGTTTAATTCCAAATCTAGACCTTTTAGGAGTTTAACTCCAAATCTAAGCTTTTTAGGAGTTTAACTCCAATTCCACATCTAAATTCTTCCATAGGAGTTTAACTCCAAAATCTTTTGGGAGTTCAACTCCCAACCCAGGGGCTAAACCCCTTCTTCCATTGGTGTTTCCAGTGGCCGTGTGCTGCGCCCGTGACTCGGTGGCGCCCAGCGGTCGCGTGCCGCATACGTGACCCGTTGGCACCCAGCGACCATGCACAGGGAACGTGACCCGCTGGCGCCCAGCATTGCACGCGTGATCCTTCTGGCACCCAGCACCCACGCGCCTGGCACGTGACCCTTGTTAAGAATATGTATGCCCTAGAGGCCATTATTGTTGATATAGTGGATGCTTGGACATATATATAGAGGACTTTCTTGCTCGACAGATAGTATGCTATCTGCTTACATTTATCTTAACATGTAGACTGGTATCTTTATACCATCTGTCTCTTACATGTTGATAAATCCCTTAGGATATGCACTTGACTACCAGGATTATGATGAGATCATACTAGTGGGGCCAGGGTTGTCCAAAAGTACATCCTTTAATTAGTTTCTAGTTGAGGGAATATCGAGACTAGGGCATCGATATTCCAGAGTAGACTAGTGTGTACGTTTCTTGTCCCTTAAAGGGCGATGGCTGATCCCAAAACTATTGGTGTGTGACATCAAAGATCGTACACAGATGCTCAATGGAGAATTGGTACACCGAACGGACTCACCGAGGACTCCTAGTTGGGAGTATACCTATCGTCAGATAGCAGTCCTCTGGTGACACTGGTACAGGTTAGTTTTTAGACCCGAGATCGTCATAGAGTCTTGTGTGGCTCCTACTGTGCTTTGATTTCCTCCTTACCACGCTCAAGAGAAGTTGTGCAAACAGGTGGATTTTGGGTACAGTCCCGAGTCACATGGAGGAAATGAGCGATAGGAGGGGTTTCGTCTCTCCCGGTATTGGGGGTTGATGTTGCACTATGTTCGATTGGCTATAATTGGAAGTCCCTGGCCATGGCTGTTGCTGAGATTTACTGGTAAGAGTTATCAGTAGTTTCTCGAACCATTATAGGCCAGACATCGGCATGATTTATCACGTTACTGGGGTCTGACATTTACCACCCCTAGACATGATATGCGACATATCAGACGAAGAGACCGGACAGTACGGTAGTTTTACTGATAGGCTTCATGGAGAGTACGGACAAGCTTGCTTGTTGATCTTCATATGCTCAATACCCGGGTAGCCGTTACGTCCAGCTAGTACCGCTGACGGCTTATGGGTAACTGATGTGATCATCACCTACTGCTAGTGTATTGACGAGTCTTTAGAGTCCCACACAGAAGTTCCCTGGTTCAAGCGAAACGAAGTAGGACACATATGTGATATGTGTATCGGCCTGATTAAATACGTGTATGTGATACCGTATTATAATCTGGCGGTTATCTGTTATCGAGTTATGTTATATGTGATATAACCAGATTATCGAATCAAGTGTTGATTTGATAATGTGATACACAGATAAACGATATTAGTCGGTTATATGCGATATAACCGGATTATTAAATCAAGTGTTGATTTAATAATATGATATATATTATATGTGATATAATTATATCTTAACTAATATCATTAGCTCACTAATTATTCTTCATAATATATATATTAATATATATGCTATATATATATATATATATATATAATAATAATGAAACCTGGCTTGAATTTCTATTTTTGAGAAAAATAGAAATGAGGTGGAAAATGAGAGCATGGTTTCAAGTATGGCATTTCTTTTCTTTATTATCTTGACTCACTTTTCAAGTATGGTTGCAATTTTATATTGCTATTTTCCATGCTTGAATGAGTGGGGGTCAAGGGGTTGCCATTCATTCACTTGATTCATTCCAACACTTAGCCATTTTTGCAAGGGTTGCTCTCTTGCTCTCACGCTCTCTTCATCTTCTTCCTCTTCACCATTGTTCAAGCTTCAACCCTCACATATGGTGTGAATCATGAAGCTTGAACACATACTAATGAGCAAACCAAATCCCCTACTTCACCATCCTACACTTGACTAGCGATCAAGTGTAGCGTGTTTCCTACACTAATGGAGTTTATTGTAGAGGTAGCTTGAGTTGGAGGGACTTCACGTGGATCATCTTTGGCACGAAGGTCTTTGGAGGAAACTCGTCCAAACCCTCAAGTGGAGCCTAGTGGAGTCGCGGGACTACTACACGAAGCATGTGAAGTGAAGGACTCGATCTACGAAGGTATAGCCATCTTCACTTCTTATAGTTTAGTAGATATTAAACCTAAAATCCTAATTATCTAGTTAACGATCTTTTTTAGTCTAGCTTAGCACCTATAAAAGTTTGAATTTGGCATGCTTGATGTCATTAGAACCTCATGGTGGTGCTAGGGTAGACTTTCAACCCGCTGGTGCCTAGCGGTCATGTGTTGTCTCATGCGTCCTTAGTCTAAGTCCACTTCAAAACACAACACGCACACTGCATATTGAGTTCGCATGACCTGTCAATCAGAGAATCTCTCTCTCCAAAGGCAAAGGGTAATTAACAACAGCTTTGCCCGCGGCTGCCGGAGATTCGGATCTTCATAATCAATAAACCCCAGTCTATCTAGGCAAGGGGAATCTGTATACGCCTGACAAGCACGTGCATTCCCATCTCAATGAGGTGACGAAAAACACCCTACACTTGTAATCTTCTATGGCCTTCTCCGCCTTGTCCTCGGCCCATTTCGCCGCCCGGTTGGCCGCCTGGGCGCCTCTATTGAGCGGGTCTCTCTGCTTTCTCATGGTGTCAAAGAGCTTGTTGACCTCACCGACCTGAGATTAAAGTGCTCGGTTAGACTCGGTCAGAGCCCGGTGAGACTCCTTTAGCTTCCTGGCCTTCACGCCTATTCCCGCCAAAAAAATTTTGCGCAAAAGAGCCTAAGGTATCAAATGGCAGCGATACGTTTAAGAAAATGTGAACCAGCGGGATGTATTTTGACAAACTCCCGAATGTGAAAAGCTAAACTCTGATGGTATCGAAAGCGTCTCGAAAACGCCTTCGATTTGATATATTATGGGCCTCATAATTCATCTGGGATCAAAAGTTATGAGGCATTACGTGCCCGCACGTGACCGGGCATCACGTGCCCACACGTGACCGGGAATCACGTGCAGACACGTGACCATTTACAGGCAAAGCCTGTAGGCACTAAATAAAATAAATAATTGGAAATAATTAATCAGTGGGGTCACGTGCCAACACGTGATAGGCTCTTAAACGCTCTGAAACAACAGAATTAAATTCGAATTAAATAATTAATCAGTGGGGTCACGTGCCAACACGTGATGGGTTCCTGAGCCCTCTAAATCAATAGAATTAAATTCTAATTAATTGGTCAATCAGTGGGGTCACGTGCTAACACGTGAAAGGCACTTAAACCTTCTGAACTAATAGAATTAAATTAAGGGAAATCAAAAATCCTAGTTGGAAAAATATTTCTCTAGATCTTTCCAAACAAAAAGATTGTGCTTTATAAAGTGGAGCACCGTTGGATTAAAAATCCAATGGTGATTAAAAATCACCAATTTATAGAAAGATTCTATACAAGGAAAGATTTCCCTGAAATTTTCCAGGAATAACAGATAAAAGATCTTTTGGATTAAAAATCCAATGGTGAATAAAATTCACTGAGTGATCTAAAAGATCATGTTGGTTACAAAATCAATCAAAATCTTTCAATGAAAAATTGACTAAATAAACTGAATCTTTTCTTTCTCCTATAAATAGGAGCCAAGAAGAGAAGAGGAGGGGGGAGAGACAACAACAGAGAGAGAATACAAAAAAAAGAGAATTTAATTCTCCAGAGAGAAAAGAAAATTTCATGAGAAGAGAAAGAAACCCTAGGTGAGAAAGGGAAAGAGATCTAAGCTCCTTAAAATAAAAAGAGAATTTAATTCTCAAATTAATAGTTTAACTCTTCTGAATAAAAACTTAGTTCTTCTTTTGGTTGAAGATCTGCAGATCTCCCCACAAGTTGAGAATTTAATTCTCATCGGGGAGATTCTGCCATGCAGATCCAAAACCTAGAAGGAGAATTGAGTTTATGGAATTTAATTCCCCCAAATACTTAGGAATTTAATTCCTCCAACAGAAACATGGTTTAAACCTTAAAACAAGAACTTAGTTCTTCCTCATGGTTGAAGATCTGCAGAAGCAGATCTCCCCACAAGTTGAGAATTTAATTCTCATCGGGGAGATTCTGCCATGCAGATCTAAAACCTAGAGTAAGAGTTGAGTCTAAAGAATTTAATTCTTCCATGTACATAGGAATTTAATTCCTCTAAATAAAATTAGGGTTTAACCCTACAAAAGAATTTAATTCTCAAACAAGGGACTTAAACTCTCCACGCACGTAAATCTGATCACGTGGAAATACGTGACCCTCCCTTCAATGATCAGAAAAGAAAGAATGAGACATGGTCGCGTGCCCCCACGTGACCCTTAAATTGAATTTTCAAGATGAGAAAGAAAAAACTTGGAGACAATACCTCACGTGCTCCCACGTGACCCCTGAACAAACTTCTCAAAAATAAAGGCAGAATAGACTTTGGGCGCCCTCACATGTCCCCACGTGACCCCTGACAAACACCTCTTTAAAAAAGAGAAGATGGAAAGAACTGAAGGATTAAAATCCAATGCATGGGCGCCCTCACGTGTCCCCACGTGACCCCTAGCAAATCCCTTTAATATCCAATGCATGGATGCCCATCACGTGCCCACACGTGATGGCCTGGAAGATTGAAAGTGTTTAACACTTATTGGCAGATTTTAAGAGTAAAATAAAAGAAGTCTGGCCCAATTCTCTGGCGCCTCACGTGACCCCACGTAACCACCTCATTTCTAGTGTTTAACACTACTTTAATCGCTTCGTCCCTAGTGTTTAACACTATCTTAAGCGCATCACGTGGGAACACGTGACCGCCAAATATTCTCTAGTGTTGAACACTATTTTAAAACCAAGCTTAGCTTAAATCGGCTAAGTTTTCCCAGAAGCAAACCTCCCCTTCAACTGAACCTCAAAACTGATCAGTTTATATGATATGCAAAGTAAAGTCCAGAGCTATAATGAATGGTTAGTGCTCAGCCAAAGACAAAATGCTGTCAGAGTCCCCAAACCCCTGTTTAGCATTGCTAAATAATGAGGGGGCTGAACCCAGACAAATGATTCAACGGTCCAAACAAAGGTCCAACATTTCGAACCTAATTGGACTTAGCCTAAGTTGGCCATAAGTACTCAATTCAGATTTAACTGAGCCCATGTGCTCATAATCTAATTAATTGATCTTAGTCCCAAATTGGATTAAAGATCTCCCAATCAACTTTAGTTCAAGGGTACATCTCTTCACTCCTCTGATATTTGTCGTTGTAATCCTTCAACGTCTTCAGAGAGGTGACGGGTCCCGATAACCAATCATTCCACGGACTGTGAGGTTCCTTTAAACCCACGGACTATGATGTCCTTAATCTCGGACTGTGGGGTCCTTAAACCCATGGACTATGATTCCTTAAGCTCGGACTGTGGGGTCCTTTAAACTTATGGACTATGACGTCCTTAACCTTGGACTGTGGGGTCCTTAAACCCATGGACTATGATGTCCTTAAGCTTGGACTGTGGGGTCCTTAAGCCCATGGACTATGATGTCCTTAACCTTCGACCGCAAAGTTCCTAAACTAAAACAATAGAGTTCAAATGCTCTTTTGTTGGATCTAAATGATCCTGTTAAGTAGATCTTAGTCTAAAATTAGACTAACGTATCCTTAACAAATTGTTAAGTTGATCTTAGTTTAAAATTAGACTAACGTATCCTTAACAAAGGTTTAAGTTGATATTAGTCTCAAATGAGACTAACGCATCCTTAAACCCAAACCAAAATCCAAATCTAAGAAAATACGGATTTGGACTAATCCACGCCTTACAGACGACAACATAAATTAGTCTCCGTATACAATCCACGGGCAACCAAAAACAAAACAAATACGCATGACACGGAGTGACCATCTGGAGAAGGAGAAAGTGGTTACTGCGATGCGGTAGCGTAATTAACTGCAGGAGCTTGCGCCTGTAGAGAAGAGCGTCCCCACAATCAAAAACCCCTCAACGAGGAGGAATCTGACGAAGTCTTCTACATCGGCCACATCCGTTTAAACCATCGATATATGGTGTCATAAATCAACTTGGCATCTTCGGAGATGTGGACGGATAGCACCAATTAGCATCTCCCCTCGAAATTCAGGCAAGATGGACCTACGCGGTCGCGTCTCTGTGTTCGGCGGAGAACAGATTCTGGCATGCCCGGTGGGACCTTTTCCTCTTTCCACTCCACACTTCATGTGTCGTGTTTGCGAACGAATCGCGGTTTGCTATGGTTGCCTGTGGATTCGAGGTATTAAGATTTGGTGTCTTGCTCCATGCAGAAAACAGAAGATCAATGGCTTCAAACTGCACTAACTGCAACTGCAACTCTCGCTCCGTCCCGTCCGGAGGAGTGACTTACGGGCCTCAAGCGGCCTCCATTTTCGCTATGCCGGTGGAACAGGTGACTCAGACCACCACTGGATTGTTCTTCGGGACCATGATCCCGCCAACGATCTTCAACGCTCCTGTACCATCACAAAAAGCTCCGAAGAAGTCGGTCTTTGATCGGCTTACCACTACTGCGGCCCCTCTTAACGGGTCGCCCAAACCAAGCGTCTCAGTTTTCAGCAGACTGGGCCAAAGCTCCAACGGACCCGTGAAGAAGCCCGCAATTCCTGAAGAGGTCATCCCAAAATGGATAGCCATTTATACTCCTGAAGTCCCTAAGGCGGCTTATCCTGTTAAGGGGTCGGTCTTCACAAGACTGGCCATTTCAGCTCCGACTCCATGTGAAGTCATGATGGCTGTTTCCCCTGTTCGAAAGTTGGCCTTCGCAAGACTGACTACCCCCTCTCAGCGAGCATCTGTCATTGACAGGCTGGCACCAACAACAGACTCTCATCAGAATATGGGGCACGGAAAAGCTAATCCAACAGCGGAGGTGATCCCGGCCGCACGACATGCTTGACGTCGCTACTGGCGCCGAGTGAGGAAAGCTGGGGGCAATTCCCCTTCTGGACTGACTCCGCCGGCTCCAATGGTGGAAGTTGATGCTGCTGTTCCAACCGGGAACAGCTTTGAACTACTTAACAGGGTGCGCAGGAATTCGCCAACTGCCATGATAAAAAGGTCTCCTCCGTCCGTTGAAAAGATCACAAAGGTGAAGCTGGAGCAGCCCCCTCAGCGGCTGTCCTCTAAAATTTATAAAGTTTGGCGACAGGTTCAAGACTCCATGATTGATCAAGACTATCCCCGCCAACAGAAAAAGATGAAAGCGCGGCAAGAAGAGGACAATCCTGTCAAGCCACAAAAGGTGTCGTCTACCTGGGTGCCCGTTGCAACGCCCCCCTCAGCTTCGACCGCCTACAAAAGAAGGAGGTCAGAGAAGATCCCTGCGTCTTTGGAAAATCGCAAAGACACTGAATCTAAACGCCCCAAGTCTGAGGGCATGGTGGTGCACACTGTTTATATGGCATCCGAAAAAGAGGATAGCCATATCTCCACAGGTCATCGACCGCTTACGCGATCTGTAACAAAGGCCCAGGAGCAACAAAAGAAGCTCCAGAAAATGTTGACGCAGATGGCCGTACTCACAGGGCCAAAAGAATGCCCGGAAACATCATCAGAGCAACGTCAGGAACAAGAAGTTGATGCTGAATTCCTCCTCAGAATCCTCGAAAAAAAGGACAAAGAGGCAGCGGAACAAGCTGCCAATATAAAACAGATGGCGTTCCTATTACAAGACATGGTCGGAATGATGTTACAGCCGAATCCTCCAGCTGAGGATCCTCCTATTATCCTCAAAGACGACCGAGCGGAGACGTCAAACCCTCTTCCGGCTTGTTCAGCGGCCAAGGAGGAGACCATCTCAAAAGCCGCCCTGGATGATTACATCGCTCAGCAGATATGAGTTCATCAAGAGAGCGAAGTGGCCGGGTAAATTGTTAAAACTGGATGACCCTACCCGGGCTGGTATGATCAAATCAAGTACCCGCCAGGATACACGATTCCTAAATTCCATGTGTACAAGGGGACAGGCAATCCCCATCAACATGTCGCTCAGTTCAGGGCTCTCTGCGGCAACACTGGAGGAGATGATAAGCTACTGCTTCGCCAATTCGTCGGCAGCTTGGCGAAAATGGCCTTTGAGTGGTATTCGGAGCTTCCCAACGACTCCGTCAAAACTTTTACGGAGATGGAATTGCTGTTCACCCAACGTTTCGCAAGCGCTAGCGAGTGTACTCCGATTACTGCACTAATTAACGCCAGGGTGAAGTCAGGCGAAACTTGGGTCCAGTACACGATACGGTGGCGGAATCTATGGTCGAAGTGCGAACAGTGCATAGAAGAAGCTCCTGCAGTAGGCATGTTTGTGGGAACCCTTGATCCGCAGGCGACCATATCCCAATTCATGATGTTCTTCAAGCCGACCACCTTCTAGGCCTTGATCGACAAGCTGGCCCAAATAGACCAGATGGGCCATAGACCATCCTCCTCAAAGACGGATCCTCAGAATGAGAAAGGGAAAGGGAAAGCAACCTTCGTCGCCAACGCTCAACAATAACCGAGTGGCCCGAGTTCGGTTGTTCGCCAAAGCAACAAGCGACAATCCCTTGATGAGAAGTTGAGACGTCCTTACTCGTTTTCCCGGGATAAAATAAGGAAACTGTTTGAACTGGCAGTGCGCAATAGGCTCATTACTCTACCGGAGTCGAGACACCCACCGCAACTAAACGACGTCAACGATCCCAATTACTGTCCCTACCACTGAGTATTGGCCATCCGATCGAAGACTCCTACGTCTTCAAAAACTGGGTTGAAGACCAATACCAACAGGGCAAGTTCGCTCCAAAAACTGGAAGGTAAATCCGCCACAACCACATGCTCTGAAAAAGATGAACATGCCCAGGGCATCGTGCTCATTCATAAAGAAAGCTCCATGCGAAGTTGTTCTTTCGACAAAAACTAAAAGAATACTGAAAGATCTTCGAACATGTCCGGCGATCAGGTGGAAAAGCCTGCAAGAGCCGGAGATCATCGATGGGATGCTGAAACCACGCCCAACATCGGGAATTAATAGCGATAATCAAAACGCTCAGGCCCAGCCGTCAAAGTCTTCGAAGAAGAAGAAGGAGACCCAAAAGCCCGTGAAGCCTGATGACAAGCGCACGGATCTGCAAAAGCATATTGACGCTCTGGAAGAATATAACCAGAAGGCGCGAACCCCGGTCACACTTCAAGAATTTCTTAACAATATCCTTGAGAGCGGAGATAACGACAATAACGACGGGGATGACTCGTCAGAAGAATCTGAGGACTATGTGGCAAGTTGCCACATGATCTCTCATTCGACGTTAACTAACGAAGAAGCTCACTCGGCGATAGGAGACGGCATAAAGGAGCTGGGGGCAGGATCGAAGCCAAAACCCTTGGAACCGTCTGACGAGATGATCGACTTGCTACTGAACGAAGCCCGTCAGAAAAGCAAAGCCAATCGAGAGCGCGAACTGGCTATATTCGAAAAAGCCAAACACCGACGACTGAATGAAAAGGTCGAGGCACCCTAACCGGATCGAAGCATCCCTATCGCCGGCAAAAGCAAGCTTAAAGTAAGGAAACGATTCGCTAGGGCCCTGTCAATAGGAATGAACTTGCTATCTTTCAGAGGAAATTCTCCTGGCGGTATACATCTTGATAAAGCGGACATATATCATAACTTCTGCTTATACCATCAGAGGATTGCACACCCTATCGAGGAGTGCATGGCCTTTAAAAACTGGTGGCAGGGATATGTTGCCCACCGACAACACGTTCAACGAGTGAAGTGCAAGGCTCGTAGGGAACAGAAAATCACGACAGATGAGCGCAAAAGAGCCACTGGCAACTGTCACATAGTCGACACCAAGGGATCGCAAGTCATCACCTTTGGAAGCGACTCTGACGAAGAAATCGCCCTCAGCCCTTTCTTCAAGGAATCCACCTCCGATACAAAAGATGCGAAGATTTGCGAGAAAATCTAGCTGCGTAATCATACGTTGCCCGAAAAATCTCGGGCCTATGACCAAAATGTCTTTAAACTACTACAAACCCGCGGCATCCCTAGGTTGACATGGTAAAAAATAGGTACGTCCATAAGCGAAATGGGCATGGATGAAAACCCGAAAGGGCTTCGTGAGTAAAGACAGCGGGATTACCGGCGAGTTTTGTGAAAACCCGAAAGGGCACAATTTCGTCAAAAGACACTTGTAAGGTCCTCTCGACCCTGTAAGGAGAAACCACCTGCGTGAGATCCTTACGACTCACAAAGGAGAAACACACTTAGGGATCCCCACGATTCCTAAGGAGAAATTACACTTACGAGATCCTCACGACTCGTAAGGAGAACCCTTTTATGAGACCCTCACGGCTCATAAGATTCAAAGCCTTAAGCTACAGGGATCTGAACCTGTTCTTAAGCAGTCATACCCCCTGATTTTACCCTACAAGCGGTTCAATATTGACCCTTGTATACAATCCACGGGCACGAATGAACATTTCCCTAACAGAATCCCACCAGCGACCAGGGATATGCTCACACGGTGAACAAACACTTGTAGGTTCTCTCGACTTGCAAGGAGAAAACACTCTTGTAAGATCCTTACGACTTATAAGAGAACACACACTTAAGAATCCTCACGATTCCTAAGGAGAAAAAGCACCTACGAGATCCTCATGACTCGTAGGGAGAAACACCTTTATGAGACCCTTACGGCTCATGAAGTCAAAAGCCTTAGTCGACGGGATCCTAACCCTGTTTGCTAAGCCACCTTTGTCCGACATCGACAGAGGCAAATGATGATTCGCTCCTGGCAATATCCCAGTTGTAGCGATGTTGATTCCTAAATCGGTATCAAATTCCAAGTCCTTTCATGGCAAATGATGATTCGCTTCAGGCAATATTCCAGTCGCAGCGATGCTGATGCTGAGATTGGCACCAGATTCCAAGTTCCACACTCGCGATAAAAAATCAGCGAGCCAAAAATGCATATGAAATAGCCGAAATGATGGGGCAACTTGCAACAAAATTAGCAAGTAAAAATGTATGCATAGAAAAACAGCCGAAATGATTGGGCAACTCGCAATAAAAAGCAGCGAGTAAATAAAACAAATAGCCGAAATGATTAGGCACCACGAAAAATAGCCGAAATGATTGAGCAATCATGATTTTCGCGATGTAAAAAGCTGAAATGATAGAACATCGCGGGAAAAAAATTGAAAGAATGAAACTTTTTGCCCTACAGATGAGGTCACATCGATCCCTGTATACAATCCAGGGGCACAAACAAGAAGGGAACCATATCGTCCTGCCAGGCTTCGTCGAAGCGAAGCCAAATCTCGACGGTTCGTAGACAACCTAGAGACAATCTTGACATTCGTCGCAATATTGCAGACACAATGTCAACAAACGAAGCGAAGGAAGATCCCTAGCTTCAGGGTCTCGACGTTAACATCGACAACTTAAAGATCAACACCGGCGTTCTTCCTCCCTCCAATTGGATGCAGACACAACATCAACAAATGGAGCCACGACAAAGTCCCCTAGTTCCAAATCTCGACGGTTCACAGACAGCCTAGAGATCACCAACGGCGTTTCTCCTTACTCCAGCAGGATACAGATGCGACGTCAACAAACGACCCCAGGGTCAAAACAACAGAACCATGGCAAAGTCCCCTAGTTCTAAATCTCGACGGTTCACAGACAGCCTAGAGATCACCAACGGCGTTTCTCCTCACTCCAATCAGATGCAGACGTGACGTCAAAACCGACCTCAGAGTCGCAACGAAGCGGAGCCATGGCAAAGTCCCTAGTTCCAAATCTCAATGGTCACATCTACGGCCCGAAGGCCAACAACGGTGTGCCTCCTCATTCCAGCAGGACACATATGCTGCACCATCAGTCGGAGCCACGGCAAAGTCCCTAGTTTCAAGACTCTACGGTTCACAGACAACCTGGAGTCATCCAATGACCCCGTCTCGGAATCAAGTCAACTCAAAAACCTTGATTCAGGGAAATCAGCGTCCTTGACGAGAGCATCTCGATTCGTGTCAACCCGCAAAGAAATCAGTGTCTTTACAGGAATAGCTCGATTCGTTTCAACCCCAGGGAGATCAGTATCCTTGGCAAATACCTCGATTCAGGGAAATCAGCGTCCTTGACGAGAGAATCTCGATTCGCGTCGACCCGCAAGGAAATCAGTGTTTTGCAGGAATACCTCGATTCGTTTCGACTCCGAGGAAATCAGCGTCCTTAGCAAAAACCTCGATTCAGGGAAATCAGCGTCCTTGACGAGAGCATCTCGATTCGTATTGACCCGCAGAGAAATCAATGTCTTTACAGGAATACCTCGATTCATTTCAACTCCGAGGAAATCAACGTCCTTGGAAAAAACCTCGATTCAGAGAAATCAGCGTCCTTGATGAGAGCATCTCGATTCGCGTTGACCGGCAAGGAAATCAGTGTCTTTGCAGGAATACCTCGATTCGTTTCAACTCAGAGGAAATCAGTGTCCTTGGCAAAAACCTCGATTCAGGAAAATCAGCGTCCTTGACGAGAGCATCTCGATTCGCGTCGACCCGCAAGGAAATCAGTGTCTTTGCAGGAATACCTCGATTCGTTTCAACTCCGAGGAAATCAGCGTCCTTGGCCAAAACCTCGGTTCAGGGAAATCAGCGTCCTTGATGAGAGTATCATGATTCGCGTCGACCCGCAGAGAAATCAGTGTCTTTGTAGGAGTACCTCGATTCGTTTCAACTCCGAGGAAATCATTGTCCTTGGCAAAAATCTCGATTTAGGGAAATCAGCGTCCTTGACGAGAGCATCTTGATTCGCGTCGACCCGCAAGGAAATCAGTGTCTTTGCAGGAATATCTCGATTCGTTTCAACTCCGAAGAAATCAATGTCCTTTGCAAAATCCTCGATTCAGGGAAATCAGCGTCCTTGACGAGAATATCTCGATTCGCGTCGATCCGCAGAGAAATCAGTGTCTTTGCAGGAATACCTCGATTCGTCTCAACTCCGAGGAAATCAGCGTCCTTGGCAAAAACCTCGATTTAGGGAAATCAGCGTCCTTGACGAGAGCATCTCGATTCGCATCGACCCGCAGAGAAATTAGCGTCTTTACAAAAACCTCCCGATTTGTTTCGACCCGCAAGGAAATCAGTGTCTTTGCGAGAATCTCTCGATTCGTCTCAACTTGCTAGGAAATTAGTGTCCCTACGCATAAAGAAAATTCTCTTGTAGGATCCTTACGATTCTCAGGAGAAAATGCACTTAGGAGTCCTCATGACTCCTAAGGAGAAAAGACACCTACGAGATCCTTACGACTCGTAGGGAGAAAAGCCTTTGCGAGACCCTCATGGCTCATAAAGTTGGAAAGTCTTAGGCAACAGATCCTAACCCTGTTTTCTAAGCCATCGCTACTTTATAAATAGTTCAAGATGAACTGTTATCTACCATCTATGGGCCACACTTGCCAAAGTTACATGCTACTGAAATGGAGAAGTTACTCATGAGCATATAAAATACTTCACGCCAGAGTAAAACATAAAGAAATAGAAGGGTGCGGCTCATGGAGCTGAGGGTTTGGAACTATATCCCTTAAGAGTCGAGATTTGAGTCAATGATAAATGACGACGCTTGTGTCCGCTCGTTATCTTCTCAAATCAAGATTCTGAAAATTATATACCAACCCGAAACTGGTCATACGCTATGAATTACTCTGCACTACTTCACCCACGTATATACTTACGTGGGCAAAGTAGTGGGGGGCATTTGTTCCCGCCAAAAAATTCTGCGCAAAAGAGCCCAAGGTATTAAATGGCAGCGATACGTTTAAGAAAAAGTGAACCCGTATTTTTCGGGCTGTATTTTGACAAACTCCCAAATGTGAAATATCTAAATTATGATAGTATCGAAAGCGTCTCGAAAAAGCTTTCGATTCGATATATTATGGGCCTCATAATTCATCTGGGATCAAAAGTTATGAGGCATCACGTGCTCGCACGTGACCGGGCATCACGTGCCCCCACGTGACCGGGCATCACGTGTAGACACGTGACCATTTACAGGCAAAGCCTGTAGGCACTGAATAAAATAAATAATTGGAAATAATTAATCAGTGGGGTCATGTGCCAACACGTGATAGGCTCTTAAACCCTCTGAAACAATAGAATTAAATTCTAATTAAATAATTAATCAGTGGAGTCACGTGCCAACACGTGATGGGTTCCTGATCCCTCTAAACCAATAGAATTAAATTCTAATTAGTTGGTTAATCAGTGGGGTCACGTGCTAACACGTGATAGTCTCTTAAATCTTCTGAACTAATAGAATTAAATTAAGGGAAATCAAAAACCCTAGTTGGAAAAATATTTCCCCAGATCTTTCCAAACAAAAAGATTGTGCTCTGTAAAGTGAAGCACCATTGGATTAAAAATCCAATGGTGATTAAAAATCACCAATTTATAGAAAGATTCTATACAAGGAAAGATTTCCCTGAAATTTTCCAGGAATAACAGATAAAAGATCTTTTGGATTAAAAATCCAATGGTGAATAAAATTCACTGAGTGATCTAAAAGATCATGTTGGTTACAAAATCAATCAAAATCTTTTAATGAAAGATTGACTAAACAAACTGATTCTTTTCTTTCTTCTATAAATAGGAGCCAAGAAAAGAAGAGGAAGGAGGAGAAAGACAACAACAGAGAGAGAATATAAAAAAAAAGAATTTAATTCTCCAAAGAGAAAAGAAAATTTCCTAAGAAGAGAAAGAAACCCTAGGTGAGAAAGGGAAAGAGATCTAAGCTCCTTAAAACAAAAAGAGAATTTAATTCTCAAATTAAGAGTTTAACTCTTCTGAATAAGAACTTAGTTCTTCCTTTGGTTGAAGATCTGCAGAAACGGATCTCCCCACAAGTTGAGAATTTAATTCTCATCGGGGAGATTCTGCTATGCAGATCCAAAAACTAGAGGGCGAATTGAGTTTATGGCATTTAATTCCCCCAAATACTCAGGAATTTAATTCCTCCAACAGAAACATGGTTTAAACCTTAAAACAAGAACTTAGTTCTTCCTCATGGTTGAAGATCTGCAGAAGCAAATCTACCCACAAGTTGAGAATTTAATTCTCATCGGGGAGATTCTACCATGCAGATCTAAAACCTAGAGTAAGAGTTGAGTGTAAAGAATTTAATTCTTCCATGTACATAGGAATTTAATTCCTCTAAATAAAATTAGGGTTTAACCCTACAAAAGAATTTAATTCTCAAACAAGGGACTTAAACTCTCCATGCACGTAAATCTAATCACGTGGCAACACGTGACTCTCCCTTCAATGATCAGAAAAAAAAAGAATGAGACATGATCACGTGCCCCCACGTGACCCTTAAATAGACTCTTCAAGATGAGAAAGAAAAAACTTGGAGGCAATACCTCACGTGCTCCCACGTGACCCCTGAACAAACTTCTCAAAAATAAAGGCAGAATAGATTTTGGGCGCCCTCACGTGTCCCCACATGACCCTTGACAAACACCTCTTTAAAAAAGAGAAGATGGAAAGAACTGAAGGATTAAAATCCAATGCATGGGCGCCCTCACGTGTCCCCACGTGACCCCTAGCAAATCCCTTTAATATCCAGTGCATGGATGCCCATCACGTGCCCACACGTGATGGCCTGGAAGATTGAAAGTGTTTAACACTTATTGGCAGATTTTAAGAGTAAAATAAAGGAAGTCTGGCCCAATTCTCTGGCGCCTCACGTGACCCCACGTGACCACCTCATTTCTAGTGTTTAACACTACTTTAAGCGCTTCGTCCCTAGTGTTTAACGCTATCTTAAGCGCATCACGTGGGAACACGTGACCGCCAAATATCCTCTAGTGTTTAACACTATTTTATAACCAAGCTTAGCCCAAATCGGCTAAGTTTTCCCAGAGGAAAACCTCCCCTTCAACTGAACCTCAAAACTGATCAGTTCATATGATATGCAAAGTAAAGTCTAGAGCTATAATGAATGGTTAGTGTTCAGCCAAAGACAAAATGCTGTCAGAGCCCCCAAACCCTTGTTTAGTATTGCTAAATAATGAGGGGGTTGAACCCAGACAAATGATTCAACGGTCCAAACAAAGGTCCAATATTTTGAACCTAATTGGACTTAGCCCAAGTTGGCCATAAGTACTCAATTCAGATTTAACTGAGCCCATGTGCTCATAATCTAATTAATTCATCTTAATCTCAAATTGGACTACAGATCTCCCAATCAACTTTGGTTCAAGGGTACAACTCTTCACTCCTCTGATATTTGTCGTTGTAATCCTTCAACGTCTTCAGAGAGGTGACGGGTCCCGATAACCAATCATTCCACGGACTGTGGGGTCCCTTTAAACCCATGGACTATGATGTCCTTAACCTCGGACTGTGGGGTCCTTTAAACCCATGGACTATGATATCCTTAACCTCGGACTGTGGGGTCCTTAAACCCATGGACTATGATGTCCTTAACCTTGGACTGTGGGGTCCTTAAGCCCATGGACTATGATGTCCTTAACTTTTGACCGCAAAGTCCCTAAACTAAAACAATAGAGTTCAAATGCTCTTTTGTTGGATCTAAATGATCCTGTTAAGTAGATCTTAGTCTAAAATTAGACTAACGTATCCTTAACAAATTGTTAAGCTGATCTTAGTCTAAAATTAGAATAACGTATTCTTAACAAAGGTTTAAGTTGATATTAGTCTCAAATGAGACTAACGCATCCTTAAACCCAAACCAAAACCCAAATCTAAGAAAATACGGATTTGGACTAATCCACACCCTACGGGCGACAACATAAATTAGTCTCCGTATACAATCCATGAGCAACCAAAAACAAAACAAACACGCACGACACGAAGTGACCATCTGGAGAAGGAGAAAGTGGTTACCGCGATGCGGTAGCGTAATTAACTGCAGGGGTTTGCGCCTGCAGGGAAGAGCGTCGACACAATCAAAAACCCCTCAACGAGGGGGAATCTGACGAAGTCTGCTACATCGGCCGCATCCGTTTAAACCATCGATACATGGTGTCATAAATCAACTTGGTATCTTCGGAGGGGTGGACGGATAGCACCAATTAGCATCTGCCCTCAAAATTCAGGCAAGACGGACCTACGCGGTCGCGTCTCTGTGTTCGGCGGAGAATAACGCCCTCCGAGACCAGCCTCGACCTGAAGGAGGCGGCATTATTCTCGGCCACCTTCAACTTGGCGATGAGTTCTTCCTCACGCATGGATGTCCCCCTAGCCTTTTTCATCATAGGAGCAACTTTCTCGGCCTCCACGGCGGTTAGGAGGGCGCAGTGTTGAAGGACCTGTAGAAAAAGGGGCAAACAAAATTCGTCAGCGACCGAACAGGGAAAAAATCACTTGGAAATTAGCGGAAAGATAACGAACCTGGATGGGCTCCTAAGCTATCGCCGCAACCTGGGCCTTCATGGTGCCTTGGGGTATCTTGGTCCCCTACGATTTCTCCATGTCCACCGGTAGGTTTTCGGTCATGGAAAGGCCCAACAGCACCTCGATGAAGAAGTCACCCTCCTACACCTGTATCCCGACCGGAGGAGGCCGAGAAACCACCTTCATGAGTCTCTTGGCCGGAGACTCGGTGGAGGAAGGCGCCTCCGGTCTCATCCGAGGAGCCTGTTCCCAGGCATGTTTTTGCCCTCGACTCCTGCACTGCTCCGGGACGAGCGAAGCGACGACGGCCTTCGCGGAAGGACCCTAACTGGGCTCCGCGCTCGGTGCAGGCTTGGACGAGCTACCGCCACCACCTATCCTTCCCTGCACCTTGGTGGTTAGGGCGGCCATGATCTTCGATTGATCCATAAGCTCTGCGAAAGGAAACAGGAGTAAGGGTTAGCAATAGAAACATCAAACTATGTTAAGTCTAAATTGGTCGGCGAAGTCCTAACTTACCAATGAAGGGTGCGGGATTGAGTCCCGCCCAGCTCATTGCCTGCTCAGAAAGCAAGGCGTCGGCACGCTGGATCAGCTCCCACTGCAACACGACCCCCGCCTTCGGGGTGTTTGACCACTTGGCCCTCGGGCAATCTGCCATATGCCACTTGGTGGGCACTGGCCACTCCTCTCCCATCAGAGGGCCGACGAACATGAACTTCTCCTTCCACTCATAAATGGAAGAAGGGACAACCACTACCCCCGACCTGGATGCCCTACCCATATGTTTTTTAAAAGAGATGTAAACCCAACTTGGTTCATCCTTACGAGTACCTGGGTGATTCTTGTAACAGAGGAAGTATAGAAGAAGATCTAGGCTAAAGGGAATCCGATCAATTTTTAGACGGACCAGGAACCCGAGGAGAATCCTCCATGAATTCAGTGCTAGTTGGCCCGGGGCAAGTTGGAAACAATAAAGGACGGCATAAATCTCAGGTGAAAAGGGCAGAGGCACCCCTGCTCGGAACGCTTCCAAGTACAGAGCAATCTCATTGCCCTGTACCTGGTCTGCCCGTTCACCCTTCCTGGCCAGACGAAGTGAGTAGCCAGAGGGAATATGAAAACAAGCCCGGATATCGGAAAGCTCGTCTGATCTGT
Organism: Agapanthus africanus; assembly: GCA_030015575.1. Classification (NCBI taxonomy): domain Eukaryota; kingdom Viridiplantae; phylum Streptophyta; class Magnoliopsida; order Asparagales; family Amaryllidaceae; genus Agapanthus; species Agapanthus africanus. The sequence goes on along the minus strand of JASDDO010000024.1, from coordinate 869,845,635 downwards.
TCAGCATCGAGGCCGCATCATGAGTATTCTTGATACGCACCTTGAGGGCCTTTTTGGCCCCCCGACCATGAAGAACAAGGGAATCATCACCCTTTGGGGGTGAAACCGACGCGAAGGAAGAAGAAGAACTTTCTCGGCTATCAGAAACCGAGGTAGATGAAGATGACCTACTAGACTCGACTTCAGAGGTTGACCCTCATCACCTGACTCAACCCTAACTACATCTACTAAAACATCAGAGGAAGACATTAGACCCGATTCAAGGGAAAAGTAGCTGGAGGTTGATTTTGATCGGGGATCCGACCTAAGAGATGAAGCGCCAATCAATTCTCAGATGATATAAAGCAAGCAAAGCACAGGTGTTTTCTAGGGATAAGCCTCCCCTATTTATACACTCAGCTAAGGCCATCTGACGGCCCAAATCCTCTCCCGCCAGACCGAAGCGTCGCGCCGCATGGTCCTGATGGCGTCACATGATAGCTAACCATTGGTCACTTCTGTAAGGTTCCTAGGCACACTAATGAAGTCTCACAAGTGATCAAACATGACTAATTCAAATTTTACAAGTGCCTACAAACCCTAATACGGATCGTTAACTAGATATATAGGCTATGCGATGCAAGTTAACGACTTTTAACTAAAGGAAAGAAGCTACAACCTTTGTAGATCCGGTCCTCCACGTCTTAGGCTCCGTGATGAGGTCCCTCCGCTGTCCAAATCAAATCCATGACTCTAGCATCGGCTTCATCGGAGAAATGGGCGGGCTTGATCGTCGGTTCGATGCCGAAGATGATCTATATCAAGGCATCACAAGATCAAGCTCCAACTTCACCAAGCCTTGAAAACTTGTGAAGGAAACACCCTATACTACTTGGCAAGAGGTAGATGATGAAGAAATAGGAGGTGGGTTCACTTTAGAATTGTATTTCTCACTCAATTTCATCAATTGCCATTGGAGTAGCAAGCTTTTCTTCATGGAAGAAGAAGATGATGAAGGAAAAAAGAATATGATAAGTATTGAATAATTAGATAAATAAATCAATACTTATCATATATTAACCTTTGGTTAATTGTAGAGAATGGACCATGGTTAACTTGAATGGTTAGGGTTAAGTATAAGACAAGAGTGGTGACTTAGTCAAGGTTTCAAGAAGCTTCAACTAAAAACAAAACAAGTCCACCATTTATCTTTCTCTTTTCCAAAAAGAAAAGGATAAATAAATAGATAAATGAATAAGTAAGTGAAATGAAACCCTAATCATTAACTTAACCATGGTTTAATTCTTTACACTTAACCAAGTAAACATGTATCATCAAACATGATACAATCATGTGCACAAAAGTATATCACATATACAACTTGCACATCAAGTGAGAAAATCTATTTAAAGTGAACCAATACTAGTTAATGCAAATTAATATATCAAATATATAATTACACATTAAATCTTTAAATCAACACTTGATTTAACGATCCGGTCATATCGCATATAACCGACTAGTATCCTATGTATCGGCTTATCGAATCAATCCTTGATTCGATATTTAGGTTATATCGCATACAACCATTCGACACATTCATCGCGAGAATGAAAAACGGTATCAAATACACGCATTATTCTCGGTCCTGCACATATCTCATATGTGCTCCTATTTCGTTTCGCTTGAGCCAGGAAACCTCTGTGTAGGACTCTAAAGACTCGTCAATACGCCGTCAGCAGATGATGATCATATCAAGCACCCACAAGCCGCAAGCGGTCTGCTAAACGTAACGGCCACCCGGTATTGAGCGATCAGAAGATCGACGAGCAAGCCCGCTCACACTCCTGTGAATCCAACCAGTAACACTTACCGTGCAGTCCGGTTTGTTCGTCTGATATGTCGCATATCTCGCCTAGGGATGGTAAACGTCAGACCCCAGTAGCTCAATAAGTCATGCCGACGTGAAGTCCATGACATGTGTGAAACTACTGATAACACTTACCAGTAGGTTACTGCAACCCTGGCCAGGGATTTCCTGTTATGGCCAGTCGAGTATAGCACAACATCAACCCCCAATACCGGGAGAGAAAAATCCCCTCCTATCGCTCATTGCCTCCATGTAAATCGGGACTGTACCCAAAAACCACCTGTTTGCACGACTCAGTAGAGCCATGGTAGGGTGGAAATCAAAGCACAGTGGGAGACACACAAGACTCTATGACGATCTCGGGTCAACATACTAAGCTGTACCAGTGTCACCAGAGAACTGCCATCTGACGTGAGGTATAATACCATCTGGGAGTTCTCGGCGAGTCCGTTCAGTGTACCCAGTCTCCACTGAGCACCCGTATATCATCTCTGATGTCAAACACCAATGGATATGGGATCATCTATCGCCCATCACATGGGTCGAGAAGATATACGCTAGTCTACTCTGGAATATCGATGCCCCGTCTCGATATTCCCCCGACTAGGAACATTGAAGGATGTACTCATGGACTATCCAGGCCCCACTGGTATGATCTGCATCATAATCCTGGAAGTCGAGTACACATCCTAAGGGCTTTATCAATATGTAACAGAGAGACAGAAAGTATACATGTTAAGATAAAGATCAACCAGATAGCGTACTATCATGTTGAGCAAGAAAGCCCTACCTATATATGTCCCAGCATCCACTACAATATACATCCAATGTACAGTAATGGCCTCTAGGGCATACATATAACTAACAATCTCCCACTTGCACTAGGGCCATCTGTAGCAGTAGTTGTAGTATCTAATACTCAACCATCCCCTAAAAGTCTCTATTTGGGAAAAGGCCTTCGTGAGTGGATCCGCCGTGTTGTCCTCTGAGTCTACTCTCCTAACCTTGATCACCCTGGAGATCAACTATCTCCATGATCAGGTGATGCTGCCTCAGAATGTGTCTGGGTCACTGATGGGACCAGGGTTCCAGGGCCAAAGCCTCACTTCCATTGTCATACAATGGTAGGAACCTAGTTCATCTTATGAACCAATATACACCTAAACTGCCTCTTTGGTAGTATCTTTAATAGCGATGTTACCATCCTTTATCGTCTAGTTTGCCACGGTATCTAGCTTGGAACTCTTCTAATATACCATCCCTTTACCGAGGGTATAGACAATGCCTGTGACTGACATTCAGTCGTCTTTATCAGCCTGAAACCCTTCCAGTGATTTTCCCCAGGATCGATTGATACCATCTTACTACTACTAGTGAGAGTCCTAGCATCCAATTACATCTATCCCATAGATGAAAACACAGGATTTAGGAGGTATCAATTTGATCCTATATGGAGAATCATTGTGATAAGCGGAGATTGACCGAGCGTAGCATAGGAAACTCTTTTCCAATCAAGAGTATGTTGTCTACGTACAATACGAAGATGACCACCTTACTCTCTACTACCGTTTTGTATATACAAGGTTCATCTACCATTTTTATGAAGTCAAACACTTTGACTATCACATCAAAACAGACGTTCCAACTCCGCGATGCCTGCTTTATTATCTAAAACATCTTGCACACGTTTCCGCTGCTCCCACTGTCTACAAAGCCCTCTGGCTGTGTACTTATAGACGCTCTCTTCCAAAATATCATTTAGAAAAGTATTCATGACACCCAACCACTAGATATCGTAGTCATGGTATGTAGCCGTGGCAAGTAGGATCTGGATGGACTTAAGCATAGCTCCTTAGAAAAGGTTTCATCATGATCCATACCTGGTCAATGATGCAAACCTTTAACAAGTCTAGCTTTGAAAGTCTCTACTTTTCGATGTTCACCAAGTAATCTTCTCAAGATATACTTGCTCCTGATGGGGATTTAACCCTTCAGATATAGCAACCAAAGTCCATACTTTGCTGGTGTACATGGATTCCATCTCAGATCGCTAAGCATCCAGCCATTCTTACAGAGTCCCTACTCTTGATGGCCTGCTCGAAACTAGTTGGGTCATCATCTCATGATGCAATCCTCGCTCCCACTGTCATTGAGAAACCGAGGTATCTCTCAGGCGGATGAGGAACCCTACCAGATCGGCGGAGGGGCTGAGCTTCGTCGGAAACTATTGAATCCTTTGGTTCTGTCAAATCATTAGCAGTTTTGTATAGCTGGAACCTTTCCAGTTCTACAGAACTGATCTTGCCTCGATCTTGTCCGGATTTTTCTTTTGACATAGTCCGGACAATCCCAAATCTTAACTTGCTTAAGAGATAGGCTCTTCCCATACCATATCTCATATGGAATGGTAGGCAGTGATTTGATTCGAACCTAATTCAATAGGTACGCAGCTTCTCAAGCGCATAACCCTAAAAGGAAATAGGTTACTCAGTAATACTCATCATAGAGCACACCATATCTAATATTGTGCGATTGCTCCACCCTGATACACCGTTTTGCTGTGGTGTATTCAGAGGAGTAATACGGAGAGAGAATCTCATTTTCTTTTAGAATAGTCCAGGAATGCCATGCACAAGTATTCTCCTCCCTGATCTTATCATAGGACATAATACTTATACCCGGTTGTTGGTTCTCTACTTCTAACTTATATTCTGTGAATATCTCAAAAGGTTCGGACTTGTGTTTCAACAGGAACATATGTCAGAATCTTGAGAGATCATCAGAGAATGTAATGAAGTATAAAGAACCAGTCCTGGCATGTGTAGACAGAAGACCTTACATACATCATAATGTATCAGTCCCAAGAGTTTACCAACTCTTTCTCTGTTTCCAACAAACAGAGCTATGGTCATCTTATCTTTGTGACATGACTGGCAAGTTTCACAAGATGTAAATTCAAACTGATTTAAATATGCATCTAAAATGTAACTTCAGCCAGTCGGGTCGCATTGATATGACCTAGTCTACAATGCCTCAAGAATGATTCGTTCATTTCTGAACTCTTCCTCTTGTGTGTGTTCCGTATACTAGGAACTGTAGTTTGATTTAGAATATCAATGCTTTTAGATAACGTGCCTGAACCGATCAACTTTTGATATAGGAAATGTTCAAAACATTATCCAATAATACAAAATTTTATCATTTCTTTACTTGTAAAGAGAGTGATATGATTTTGTATATCAGGTTCGGTATCTAATAACATTCGTTCAAAATCAATGTATTTGTAATACAGGGTGACAGTGACCAACAGACTTGGCTGCAACACTTGCCCCGTTTTCTGTCTCATGAAACCTATCATCCGTTCTCAGTTCTCTACCTAGCTGTAGCCCTATGTAACAGATTATATATATGGGATCCTGATCCGGCATCAAATACCCAGGATGTAGAGGATACTGAGAAACAGTTCTTTGTAATGAACACACCCGAAGGAGATGCATCATATGCACTTTCTTCGTTTGGGCGGCATAGGAATTCTGGTATTCCCTTAACTCCTGCTCGGTCTTATAACTATTATAAGATGGAGCGGGACCAACGTTCCCCAGCTCAGTATAACAAGAGGGTTCGGTCAATACATCCATATTATTATCTTGATTAAGGCGTGATATGGTCGCTACCTGGAGAGAGAGAGAAGAAAACACTCTACGTGCGCTCTTGCAAGATTAGATTGGTTATATATTTTATTTAATCAGGATGGCTCCCACTGTTTTTATCAAATCTTCCTTCAAACCTTAAAAGGAAAGACTAGCCGGGATTAATTACACTCTACAAGTTCGCCAATCTTTCAGCCAGGCCAGTGTCGGTACTTTGAGGGAGGTTCCCCGTGCTTTCGCACGGACCTAATTACAGTAAACCTCGTTTTCCCAGAGGCGTAACCCCGTTGACACCTTTCTAGACACCTACTTGATCGGCTAATTGCAAAGTGCAAAACTCTCCCAGGAGTAACAATTACTCGCAGTGGGTATCGGGATCCAACTATCACATAGAAGGTATGCAATCTCATTGCAAATTTCAACACTTGAAACTCCCGATAAAGGTTTTTACCCCTAGCACTTATGACCTTAACTATGGTCAACAAATCATAAGTACTAGTCAAGTTCTACCCGTCATTTCGTGATTAATTAGACCCACCCACATGACCCTTAACTAAGGTCAACAAAGTCACGCGACTGTCCTAACTAATCGCATCATATGCGGTGTAGAAAGACATCACTTAGCTACCGTACACTGTGCCTTGACTATGGTCAACAAACACAGCACGAATACTAAGTTCTCTACTTCCTAAAATGATGGAGGGTTGCGAATGGTTTTTGTGAAAACCTTTAACGCTTTGAACTTGATCTCGTTGCAAAATCAAATGGTTTTTTAAATGGAATGTTTTTGAAGCTTTTCTAGTTTTGCTAAAGGGGTCACTCCCGGTGAAGGGATCGTCGGCCCTTTCCTCGTCGAATGAGGCGCGGGATATATCATATATATCACTGTGCAAAACGGAAACTATAGAAGCGACCAAAGTCAAATCGAGGGTTGTAGTATCTGCCAGTTATTGCTAAAGGAGCCACTCCCGGTGAAGGGATCTCGGTCCTTTCCTCATCGAATAAGGTGCAGGATGTTCTACAAGGAACACCGCGATGCAAAGCAAGAACTGTAGCTACCTGTTTTATTTTGAAATTCGATTCCACAACATCTTTTAGGTTTATTTTCTTTCATTAATCTCATTAATGAATATCCCATCATTTAAGTCCACCTAATCATCACAGATAAGTATAACGTACGCTTATGCCATCCGCATTCGCCTCGATGTCCCGTCTGCACCGTTAGGTTAGGTAACTAACGCCAGAGCGAGGCAGGGCTAGTGCGGGTGTAAAACATAAGCAACGTCTATATAATATATCATATATACTATATAAAGTATCTGTCACAGAACATCACATGATCACATCACAGATAAATCACAGCAGAAGAAACATATGAAATATTGGATATACTAGGATGTCCGTGTTTTCAATACGAGCCAGTATAAAACACGGATTCCACGGTCGTGATGAATAGCCAATCCCACACCCCTAGACCCCTACGAGAGCGGCAAGTAACCCTACCAATTCTAGAGTGAGGAGGCCCGGACTCGACTCCTCAAGTTGGTCTCCCTCTGGACCCTAAAACCCGGTTACTTGTGCCCTCCTCCTTGGGTCTATCCTAGTGCAGAAAAGTAAATAATATACAAATGGTGACAGCATCCGCAACCTGGAGGTGCCCCAATAAAAGAATATTACAAACAAGTTTTTACATGAATGAAAAATAAAAATACTCATCTCACATAAAAACCCCCGGCTATTCGAAGACGACGATCCAATATAACATATCCAGCAACACATAACATCACATGTCATTAACGTAAGTAAACATGCGTATCCCAATTGTCGTTGACATATAGCAACGATACCGGCGATATCACATATTACACTTACGGTCACAGAAAAGAAAGTGTAAAACTACAACAGTTGGAATCCGCAATCTCTTTAGACATCGCATGCCTAGCCAAATGAATTCCTTAGACATCGCATGCCTAACAATTATAAACCCCTCATTTTAGCCTCAAAAATCGAAAACACTTTTCAATATAAAGTCGGGCAATTCAACAGGATTCCCGACATTCAGATCGAATGCTCGTCGCAAACTTTAGTAGGCAGCCGCACTCCTGACGCCGTCGACGAAGTGCACCAAGGCAGAACACCGCTGCCGCGAGCACCCGAAAGGATGCTTTCGGCGACGAGGTTCTCCTACAGTCATTTGGTTGGGGCTATGGGGTGAGGCTTTCTATTAAGTTTACCCGGCGAGTATCCGCGTACGCTACGTGATTGCGACGGACTTTTGATCACATCAAAATTCCGTAGCAACCGATCAAGTGAGACTAAACTGCTATGTTTATAACATTCATTCAGTTATCTCATAACAACTTATGAATTCCAAATATTGTATCACATTCCGGATAAATAGAAAATGTTAAACTTTCCGATCGAACAGTCGAACACCCAAGTTTTCCCGACACAGCTCAACACATGAAATAAGTCTAAAAACATTCAGTTCGTGCCTCAGTACCAACGGTCCAGCCGTAGAAGGGTCCAGCCAACGCCTCACATGTGGCACGCCGTACTGCCCCAAACCCTAAGGTTCAAAGGGCAGTTCAAGATGGTCACATAATCGAGTTAAGGTTTGTTGTCTTCTAGAGGGTCCATCGCGTTACTTGCACTACTTAGAACGTCTTTAAACCCTGGAAAAGTCCAACAATTGGAAATTTCCCAACAGTGGAAAACTTGGGTATTTATATCCGGTCGAACTTTTTAACATATTCTAAAATTATCCGGAAAAGCACACGGACAGAATTAGACAATCCGATCGATACACCGAGTCCCCAATACAACCCAGAAAACTCAACTCTTGAGTCAGATTTAAAAATTCCCAGGAAAACCAGCACTGAAAAATAGGAATTACTGTACAATTTTAAAAATGTGATATGACTACTTGGCCGCGGAACCGCCGCAGAAGCCAGGCTTCTGCCGCGGTTCCGCCGCGACTTAGTCGAATTGGCAACTCGAATTTTACAGTAACTCTTATATATGCCTGCTGATTTTTCTGCATATTTTTAATTCTCAAAAAACCACGATTTCAGAAAATGTACAGAGAGCATTTTAGGGTTTGGGTTTCGGTTCGATCGGACTTCTAATTCCGTCTACGCATCGCCTAAGGCTCTAGCTAGGCTCTGATACCACTGTAAGGTTCCTAGGCACACTAATGAAGTCTCACAAGTGATCAAACATGAATAATTCAAATTTTACAAGTGCCTACAAACCCTTATACGGATCGTTAACTAGATATATAGGCTATGCGATGCAAGTTAACGACTTTTAACTAAAGGAAAGAAGCTACAACCTTTGTAGATCCGGTCCTCCACGTCCCAGGCTCCGTGATGAGGTCCCTCCGCTGTCCAAATCAAATCCATGACTCTAGCATCGGCTTTATCAGAGAAATGGGCGGGCTTGGTCGTCGGTTCGATGCCGAAGATGATCTACATCGAGGCATCACAAGATCAAGCTCCAACTTCACCAAGCCTTGAAAACTTATGAAGGAAACACCTTATACTACTTGGCAAGAGGTAGAGGATGAAGAAATAGGAGGTGGGTTCACTTTAGAATTGTATTTCTCACTCAATTTCATCACTTGCCATTGGAGTAGCAAGCTTTTCTTCATGGAAGAAGAAGATGATGAAGGAAAAAAGAATATGATAAGTATTGAATAATTAGATAAATAAATCAATACTTATCATATATTAACCCTTGGTTAATTGTAGAGAATGGACCATGGTTAACTTGAATGGTTAGGGTTAAGTATAAGACAAGAGTGGTGACTTAGTCAAGGTTTCAAGAAGCTTCAACTAAAAACAAAACAAGTCCACCATTTATCTTTCTCTTTTCCAAAAAGAAAAAGATAAATAAATAGATAAATGAATAAGTAAGTGAAATGAAACCCTAATCATTACCTTAACCATGGTTTAATTCTTTACACTTAACCAAGTAAACATGTATCATCAAACATGATACAATCATGTGCACAAAAGTATATCACATATACAACTTGCACATCAAGTGAGAAAATCTATTTAAAGTGAACCAATACTAGTTAATGCAAAGTAATATATCAAATATATAATTACACATTAAATCATTAAATCAACACTTGATTTAACGATCCGGTCATATCGCATATAACCGACTAATATCCTATGTATCGGCTTATCGAATCAATCCTTGATTCGATATTTAGGTTATATCGCATACAACCATTCGACACATTCATCGTGAGAATGAAATACGGTATCACATACACGCATTATTCTCGGTCCTGCACATATCTCATATGCGCTCCTATTTCGTTTTGCTTGAGCCAGGAAACCTCTGTGTAGGACTCTAAAGACTTGTCAATACGCCGACAGCAGATGATGATCATATCAAGCACCCACAAGCCGCAAGCGGTCTGCTAAACGTAACGGCCACCCGGGTATTGAGCGATCAGAAGATCGACGAGCAAGCCCGCTCACACTCCTGTGAATCCAACCAGTAACACTTACCGTGCTGTCTGGTCTGTTCATCTGATATGTCGCATATCTCGCCTAGGGGTGGTAAACGTCAAACCCCAGTAGCTCGATAAGTCATGCCGACGTGAAGTCCATGACATGTGTGAAACTACTGATAACACTTACCAGTAGGTCACTGCAACCCTGGCCAGGGATTTTCTGTTATGGCTAGTCGAGCATAGCGCAACATTAACCCCCAATACCGGGAGAGACAAATCCCCTCCTATCGCTCATTGCCTCCATGTGAATCGGGACTGTACCCAAAAACCACCTGTTTGCATGACTCAGTAGAGCCGTGGTAGGGTGGAAATCAAAGCACAGTGGGAGACACACAAGACTCTATGACGATCTCGGGTCAACAGACTAAGCTGTACCAGTGTCACCAGAGAACTGCCATCTGACGTGAGGTATAATACCATCTGGGAGTTCTCGGCGAGTCCGTTCAGTGTACCCAGTCTCCACTGAGCACCCGTATACCATCTCTGATGTCAAACACCAATGGATATGGGATCATCCATCGTCCATCACATGGGTCGAGAAGATATACGCTAGTCTACTCTGAAATATCGATGCCCCGTCTCGATATTCTCCCGACTAGGAACATTGAAGGATGTACTTATGGACTATCCAGGCCCCACTGGTATGATCTGCATCATAATCCTGGAAGTCGAGTACACATCCTAAGGGCTTTATCAACATGTAACAGAGAGACAGAAAGTATACATGTTAAGATAAAGATCAACCAGATAGCGTACTATCATGTTGAGCAAGAAAGTCCTACCTATATATGTCCCAGCATCCACTACAATATACATCCAATGTACAGTAATGGCCTCTAGGGAATACATATAACTAACAACTTCCCCCCTCACGTGGATCCAACCGGCAGAAGCGACGTCCCGCAATCCTCCATTCAATTACGACAATGTAGCACGAAATCGACGGCCTGAACGAGCGAAGCGACGTCTCCATTATCGCGCCACCCCTTTCAGTGATCCACTGACGTTATCAAGACACACGTGAAAATTAAGACGCACGATAAAACGCCACGTGGACTCGAAGATCGAAGAGACACAACCGCCAGACGCCATGTCGTTCTCGGATAATCCACCATAAAGAATCATCGCCACCCAGCCGAGCAGAAAAAGCCGAGCATACCACTCTCGACCCGGCCCGTAAATGGATCGGAATGAGAGTGGGGGGATAATGATGATGCACATAAATGGGAATTCCCCGGATCACGACACGTAGAGGATGACGTGTCATCTACGTAAGCCCGCTAGATTCCTGGGAGCTAGGGAGCTGGAATAAATATGATGCATTAGGGATATTTCTCGGCGCCTCGCCTCCGAGGTTGCACCCGACCATTTAGAAAACCTTCCCGGAGTACGTTCCCCCTTCAGTTGACCGTCGGCCAATAGCTCGTCTCTGAGATATCTTATAGCTGAGACTCTTCAGCTCACTTGCTTGTCTGTGAGCTATCCTATATCTGAGGTTCCTTAGCGGCCCTGTTTGGCCGGGAGCACGAAGCCCGAGTGCCTCCGTAACGGCTCCGCGTATCTTACCATGACGAGATCTTCCCCGCTCTACGTCCCGCATCCCACGCTAGCATATCTCACCATTAATGAGTGTATCTCGCCATTAATGGGCGTATCCCGCTATCAACGCGAACGTAACGCAAGGGCCTAACGAACGATGAGAATCTCGCATCGGCTTGCTCTATGCAACCGCTATATAAATCTCTCTTTCAGATGACTCAGGTATCTCAAACTCATTCCAGTACACCACTATTCTGCCCTAATATTTCTCGAAACTTACTTGATCGTCGGAGGGTCTTACGGTGGATTCCTATCCTGGGACTTTCCTTGCAGGTAGTTCGGCGTCAACAACAACTAACAACCTATTGAGATTCACATGCTCAACCCTCATCTCAAGTCTCAACCATTCAGCACCGCTGGCAACAAGATCGATGGAAGACAAAATCTGAGATAGATCCCGACCTTCATCAACTTGATAAACTTTATGTTCTTTTCCTTTTTTCTCTTCCATGACATGACACATATGATCGGCATATCAAAAAAAAAATTCCTAAGTTCGACAGATAAAAGAATAAAAATGCCATGTTTCAGTCCATTGTCACAGTTATTGTATGAATTACATACTTTGCATTGTATTTACAAATCTGTTTATATATCCAGCAGCAAGGGCCCTATTCAATATGCGAGTACAAAGTCCAATGTCAAGAAAAATCATGTTAATTTAAAATTTTATTTTTATATGATTTGTAAATTATAATATTTTATATTTATAAACTATACATATATAAAAGATATGAATGATTAAATTGCAAATATAACAATAAGTATAGAATTGTTGGTTATAGCACTTCTCCTTTAGGGGAGTGTGCGGGGAACAATCCCCGGGAGGAGAAGTGCAAACAATTTAACGCGTTTGGCGCAAATATGTGGGACCCTGGGTGCGTGTATGTTATATATGTGCATGGGTTAGGGTTTATAGATGACGGTTCGATTTCCCAAAAAACTTGCAAATACTTGGAATATTTTAATCTTCTCAATATTTTCCTTACTGCATACGAGAATTGCAAAATTTTTTAAAGTATGAAGGAAAAAGATGGGTCTTCAATATTTTATTTGTACCCTGACCTCATGCACATAAAAATCACGAAATTTATCGCAAATACAAAAAATTGTTTCCTTTGAATTTTCAACATTAGCATATGAATATAACGAAATTTTAAAAATCTCAAAAAAAATTTCTTCGGTTGTACAATATTTTAATTGCAATATAGTTTAAGAAAATTATAAAATTTTCAAAAATAAAATAATTTTTTTTTCGGTTTTTCAATATTTTACATCATACCACACATGAAAATCAAAATAAAAAATAAAAAATCTCAAAATTTTCTTTATTCTTTCTTTTTTCCAATATTATGCATAAATCACAAGAAAATTATATCAAAATTTTCAGTTTTCTTTGGTTTTTGAACATTTTTTATGCTAGCCCGTGACAATCATGAAATTTATAAAAATTCTAATTTTATTATTTTCTTTAAATTTACAATATTTTGCAAACCATCACGTGAAAATTACATAATATTCAAAAATCTGAAACTTTTCGTTTTTTCAATACTTTGCTTGATATATAGAATACGAAAAATTATGTAAAATTTTTAAAAATCTCAAAAAATCTCAGATTTACTGGATTTTTAATATCTTTTATGCTACATACAGCACACGAAAATTTCAAAAATCTCAAAATTATTTATGTTTTTTGGTTTTTATATTTTTCTTGCTATAGTATACAAATCACGATATCTTCAAAATCATAAAATTTTCAGTATTTTTCATGTTATAGCACACGAAAGTCACGAGTTTTAAAAATTTTATGTTGTCTTCAAATTTCAAAATTTTGCATGCTACGAAAATTGCGAAATTTTATCATAATATTTTCCGTTTTATTCAGTTTTTCAATATTTTGCTTAGTTGCATACAAATATCGCGAACTTCAAAAAAAATTAAAATATTTTATTTTCTTCCATTTTCAATAATTTGCATCTCATGGCACTCAAAAATTACTAAAGTTTGAAAAATCTTAAACTTTCTGTTTTCTTCGGTTATTTTATTACTTCGCTTGCTATATAGAACAAGAAATTGTGAAATTTCCATAAATCCAATTTTTTTTTTCTTTTTCCGGTTTTTTAACATTTTTTTCTACGACAAATAAAAGTTGCAAAATTTTCCTTCTTGTTCGCTTTTTCATTATTTTGCATGATAAATAACACATGAAAATTGAAAAAAATTTGAACATTTCAAAAAAATTGTTTGCAACATTTTTTCATTATATTGCATTCTAGCACATGAAAATCATGAAATTTCAAAAACCTCTGTAATGCTTATTTTTTCAGTTTTCTAATTTTCTACTTGCTCATATTTTTGGACAACCAGCAAACTTCAAAAAGACAAAAAGGTAGGTGAAGTATGAGAAGAAAAAATCACCGATTGTTTTTAAGAATCTAACAGAACAAACAAATCCGATCCGGATGACCAAAACTCCGTGTGGCAGGAAGTTCCTGACAACAAACAAAAATCATGAAATTTCAAAATTTTCGGTTTTTTTCTTTTCAATATTTTGCTTCAAATAGCATACAACCGCAAAATCTTTTAAAATCTCAAGAATTTTCCGTTTTTTTTAGTTTTTTAATATTTAGCTTGATATAGCATACAACCGTAAAATCTTCAAAAAATTCAAGAGTTTTCTATATTCTTTGGTTTTTCAATATATTTTGTTTGCTAAAGTTGCGAAATTTTCAAAAGTTTTAATATTTTATGATTTATTCTTTTTTAATATAGCACACAAAAATCCCGAATGTTTCCAAAATCTCAAATGTTTCAGAATTATTAATTTGGAGAAAATTATGAGGGTAAGAATAAATTTGTAGGCACATATATACAATCTAAATAATGGAATATTACATATAGATAGGAATGTGCATTTTATAATTTTAGAAAAATTTAGGGCTTAAAAAGATTTGACCACATATGTTCAAGTTAGATGAAGTGCATATTTCTTTAAATATTATCTCATATAGACTTTTTATATATAATATTAGCAAGGGCCCATGCAATGTGCGGGTATGAAGTCCAAAGTCCATAAAATGGGATAAATTTAGAAGTATATTTAAGATGTAATATCGAATATTTATGAAATTCATATGTACAAATATATGAAGTACAATCTTACAAATCTTTAAGCATTTTCCTTTAGGTTGCAATATTTTCCTTCCTACAGTATAGGAAAAGTGAAAAGTTTTCGAATATCTAAATCGGTTATCTATGATTTTAAAAAATATTTTGCATGTAAAAGTCTACGAAAATTTCAAACATCCTAAAATTTTTAGTTTTCTTTGGTTTTTCATTATTTTGCCAGCATCGCAATATTTCCCAAAATCTATTTTTTCCTTAAGATTTTCAATATTTTGAATGCACACGAAAATCAAAAAATTTTAAAAGTCTAAAAGTTTTCTGATCAATGTGGTTTTACCAATATTTTGCTTTAATAATAAAAAAATGAGAAAATTTTTAAAAGTTCCTAATATTTTCTGTTTCTTCTAGTTGTTTCAATGTTTTGAACTCTATATACCACATGAAAATTTCAAAAATCTCAGAATTTTTTATTTATCAATATTTTGCATGCTTTAGAAGAAAATAAAGAAAGTTTAAAAATTCTTTAAACTTTTTTATTTAATCACCATTTTCTTTGTATAACATAAAAAAATAGTGAAGTGTACAAAAAATCCCAAATTTTTCTATTTTCGTCAAATTTTCAATATTTTGCATGTTATATAGAACATTACAAAAATTTCAAAAATATTAAAATTTCTATTCTTTTCCGTTTTCAATATTTTGCATGTATTTTAGCATATAAAATCGCAAAATTTACTAAAATCCAAAATTTCTGGTTTTCTTTAAGTTAACACTATTTTGCCTGCTAGCAAATGAAAACTGTGACATTTCCAAAAATCTTTTTAAAAAATCTGTTGTCTTCTATTTTAAACTATTTTGAATTCTATATATTCCACGAAAATCAGGAAATTTTTAAAATTGTAACCTTTTCTGTTTTCTTGTATGTCAATATTTTTTTTGATAGTGTAAAGGAAAATTGCAAAATTTCAAAAATCTCGATATTATCTGTTCTCATTTTCGATATTTTGCTTTCTATATAATATTAAAAATCATGAAATTTTCAAAATTACAAACTTTTTGTTTCCTCCAAGATTACAAATAGTTGCATATAACATCCAAAAATTGTGAAATTCAAGAAAATCTCAAAATTATTCTGTTTACTTTTATTTTTAATATTTTGCATGATATATACAACATGAAAATTGCGAAATTTTTAAATAACTCAAAACTGTTTTGTTTACTTCTGTTTATCAATATTCTGTATGCTTTGCATACGAAAAATCATGAAATTTTAAAAAATCTTTAAATTTTTTGTCTTTTCGGTATTTCAATATTTTACATGATATTGTTAGTGTATATGCCCTAGAGGCCATTACTGTATCATACTAGTTTGTATATTACTTAATGGAAGCTTGGGATATTCACAGTTATATATACAATCTTGCTCGAAATGGTAGTATGCTACTTGGTTTGTCTCTGCTTTAATATGTGCATGTGTTTGTTTTAGCATATTGCTGGTATACATATTAGTAGAGCCCTTAGGATCTTTGCTTGATTACCAGCGTTGTGATGGCGCTCGCACTCGTGGGAGCTGGGTAATCTATAAGCACATCCTTATACAGGTCCCTGGTCGTTGGACTATCGAGACAGGGCATCGATACTCCGGAGTAGACTAGCGTATGCGCTTCTCATCCCAGTGTGGGAGACGGTCTGTCCCACAGCCGTTAGTACGTCGTACTTGGGATAGTATGCGGGTGCTCGTTAGGTTACGAGTACACTGGACAGGACTCGTCGGGAACTGTTGGTTAGTAATATACCTATCGTCAGTTATCAGTTCCCAGGTGACATAAGTACAGCTTAGTCCGCTGACTTGACACTGTCACTTCGCCTCGAGTGTGTTCCCACTGCACTTTGATTACTACCCTACCACGGCTTGAAGGAGTCGTGCAAACAGGTAGTTTTTGGGTACAGTCCCGAAGCACTTGGAGGCAGTAACGGTTAGACAGGATTCGTCTCTCCCGGTATTGGGGGTTGACATCGCGCTGTGTCCAGGAGAGCCATTATACGAGTAGTCCCTGGCCAGGGCAAGCGAGATATACTGGTAGGTTTCCAGTGTTATCTCAGGGTGTTCTGGGCTACACTCCGACACGACTTGTACCGCTATTAGGGGACTGACGTTCACCGCCCCCCTAGGCCCGCCATGCGATGTATCAGACGAACAGACCGGACTGTACGGAGACTGTCACATACAGGCTCAGTAGGAGTGCAGATGAGGTTCACCTCGTCAGTCTTCTTATCGACATCTACCTGGGGACCGTTACGTACAGCTAGTGCCGCTTGCGGTCTGTGGTTAAACCCACTGCCAGCGTAGTGTCGAGTCTTTAGAGTCCCACACAGAGAGCTATTCGCCTTTAGGCTAAATGAGTAGAGGTCGCATGGTTTTGCGACAGGGTTCGTTCACATTCGCGCACTTGTGCACGTTTGCTGTCCGGACAGTTTATACTAGCGGGCTTTGGTTTAAGCCGGATCCTAGTATATGATTTGAGATTGGTTTTTCTCATTGTGTTCGTGTTCCTCGGATCACGAATGCGGGTGCGTATGCACAGTTGCTTGAGATTGAGGGAGAGGACCTTGATTAGGGTTAATGGCTATTGTCATTTTATTAACCCTAATATTTATGTGTGTGTTATTGTTAATTAGTAATTAGTTTAATAATTATCCATGGTTGTGGTTGTTGACCATTTGACTTCTTTGACTTGTTGACCAAGGTTGACACTTTGACCATCATCATTTCTTTTGGAAGATGCTTTTTGATCTTTGCAATTTGAAATGATAATGGTCATGTCATGATTTACCATGATAATTATCTAGCTAATTATTCAATTAAATTAATTCACACATATTAGTGAGAATGGCTCTATAATTTTCTCATTCTCTCATATCATTTCTCTCTCTTGCTCATCCTCTCCCTCAAGCTCTCTCCCTCTCATGTGTTGAGAAACAAAAAGCTTGAGAAAAACCTTCACTTGATCCTCTCTACTCTCTTCTAGGGTTCAAGTCTTAGCATTTCTTGCACTCTAGTTACTCCTAGCTTGGAGTTGAAGCTAAAGGTGGTGGCTTTCAAGTGGATCTTTCTTTGACGGGAGAAGACAAGCAAGGTGAACTCTTTCTACCATACCTAGGAGCAAGGAGAGAAGGACTAAAGACCAAAGGTATAACCTTTCCATCACTTAGCTACTTTGTAGTTAGGGTTAGCTAGTTTATGTTTAGCAAAGATCCTTAAAGCATAGTCCATGTTGCCTATAGTTGATAAAAATCCGATTTTTATTATGTTTTCCGCCTCCCCGTAAGCACCGAGGTGGGCAACACGGACTTACAGTGGTATCAGAGCCTAACTAAACCTAAACTAGCTAAGTAGTTAAGTGTAACGAAGTTTCGAAACCGAAAAACCCTAAAACCAAACTTTTTCAAAATCCAAGTTTCTGTTAAAATTTTTTCTGGTCAAAATGAAAAACCTTATACTCAAAAAATTATCTCAGGGTTTTGTGTGAAACACCCCCAAAGACGAACCAGAGAGGAGTCTAGAGGACCGCGCTTCCGCGGCATAAGGAAGCTCTTGCCGCGGAAGCGCGGCCGTCTTGTCACCTCTCTGTATCGTTTTTGGTGCAGTATGTTTCTGAGTTGGTTTTAGGATTTTTAGGATATGTTATATGTGCCCAGATTTTCCAGAACTAAAATTTAATTTTGGGGGCCTATAAATCCGTATTTTTCGGAACTTCACTACACTTTAACTATATCGGTTATATCTGTGATGCTTGTATGTATTGAACGTCGACTAATCGCTATAAGTCGATTAGTCGGGGTTATACATCTCTGTGTTCTGTGATTGTTGGTTTGTGGATATGAATGGATTGGATCGTCGCGGGTGAATAGCCGGGTTGGATGTGAGATGAGCGTTATTTTTCTTTCATTCATTTGTAACATGTAAATTGATGTAATAATATTCTTTGTATGGCCGCACAACCGGGTCGGGGTTGTAGCCGTCATTGTATAATTCTTTTTACTGTTTTTGCTCCTAGGATAGACCCATGGAGGGGGTGCACAAACTACCGGGTATCTCGAAGCGCCGAGTGGCCTACTCACGGTGGTGAGGGAGGTTGCTTCGCTTCGGGTGCTTGGCGGGTAGTTTGCCGCACCCGTAGGGGTCTTGGGTGGGGTTTTGGCTATTCATCGCGACCGTGTAATCCGCTTTGCGTTGCAGGCTCGAACGCATTGCGGATTCCTAGTATATCCAATGTATTCATCTGTGATCTGTAATGTCTATCATTGCTATATATTTATATATAATAACTATTTAGGCGTTGCTTATGTTTTACAGCCGCGCTAGCCCAGCCCCCGCTCTGTCGTTAGTTAAGTAACCTAACGGGTGATGACGGGGCCCCGTGGCGAATGCGAATGGCATAAGCGTACGTCATATTTTGGTTGTTTTCTGCAATGGTAGGTTTAAATGATGGGACGCATTAAAAGAACTAATGCAAGAAATAAACCAAGTAAAAGTCGATTGGAACACTTTGAAAACCACTCGGTTCTTTTCAAAACTAAAACTTTTAAACGCGGAGCTTGAACCACTCCTTTTAAAAGCTATCTCGTTCCATCGATTATATCAAGTTCACTACGTTCACGGTTTCGCCAAAACCATCCGTAGCCCTCCATCATTTCGGTTAAATATTCGGTAGTATTCAAGCTATGTATTTTGACCTCACGCCAAGGCATAGTGATTGGTAGCTGCCGGATATTTATCCGTTGCATAGATAGAATGCGTTGATTTGAGACAGTCGTACTGCCGTTTTGGCCTACGTCAAGGGTAGGTACGGGTGGGTTCAAATTAACCAGGATAATGATGGGAAGAACTTGACATGTGACTTATGACATTTTGACCTCACGCCAAGGTCATAAGAGCATGGGGCAAAAATCCACATCGGGAGTTTCATAAGTACTGAAACTTGCTAGCGTTGCATACCATTTGGAGTGTGATGATTCTGGTAGGATTCCTTCGGTTTTATCACGCGATGATATTTGGATCCCGATCCTACTGTGAGTATATGCTACTCCTCGGGAAAACTCTCACTTAACGATCAATGCTATAAACCTAGTAGGTGCCTAGAAAGGTGTTAGCGGGGCTACGCCCACAGGGAAAAGAGGTTACTTAATTAAGGAACTTCGCGAAAGCGTTGAAAAACCTCCCTCGAAGTACCGACACTGGCCTGGCTGAACGGTTAAGCAAGTATTGTATGGTGAGAATGATCCCGACTAATCCTTTTCTTTACGGTTTGAGAAGGGATTCGAGAGACAGTGGGAGCCATCCAGTTTAGACAAACTAAAAACCACTCTAAACTTGCAAGAGCATCATGCTAAAGTGTTTCTTTTCTCTCTCCTAATTGCAGCGACCATTCAAGATGACCGGACTTAAGTTACTATTAGATAAAAACATATTGACAGGGCCAAACTACAAAGATTGGCTCAGGAATGTCAAGATGGCTATCACTTATGACAAGCTGGGGTATATACTTACCACCAAAGCTCCCCCTGTCCCAGGTCCCACCTCCAGCGTCGCGGATGTAGAAATCCGTAAGACATGGGAGATAGATTGCGCGAGGGCCAGATGCCTCGTACTAGCCTCGATGGACAACGAACATCAGAGGAGGCACGAGAATATGGACCTAGAGTCCATATTTCTCCATACAAAAGAACTGTATGGAGAGCAGTCTCGTATCGCAAGATACGAAGTGTCGAAGAAGCTCTTTTCGGCAAGGTTGGCCGTCGGATCATCGGTAGCGGACCACGTGCTTAAGATGATCGGCTACATAGAGGAGCTCGCGGACCTTGGGACCACGTTGGAGAATGAACTCTATACCGATTTGATTCTCCAGTCCATTCCTTCCACTTACGCCCAGTTCATTCTTAACTTCAACATGCAAGGAAAGGAGGTTGAACTGGCCGAACTTCTGAACATGTTGAGGACTGCTGAGGGCACCCTACAGAAGGGTAGGGAGACATCCACTTTGTTTGTAGGAGGATCTTCCTCTTCTAGGTCCAGGGCGAAAGCCAAGGGCAAGAAGAAGAAATCCCCCGCCAAACCAAGAGGCGGTGTCGGTAAAGTGGATACGAAGGGAAAGGGTAAAGCAACAAAGGTAGCGGGGAAGCTGGTGGGGAAGGAAGAATACTTCTATTGTCACAAAAGTGGTCACTGGAAACAAGATTGCAAGGCTTGGAAAGCCAGAACACAGGATTTGAAGCGAGTTGCAGCTTCAGCTTCAGGTGTGTATGTTATTGAAAACTGTCTATCAATAAACTCTACATCCTGGGTATTGGATACCGGATCAGGATCTCATATCTGTAATTCTTTGCAGGCGTTGAGAAAGCGTAGAGTTTTGAAGGCAGGTGACATGACCCTCAGAGTTGCGAACGGTGCTAGCATGGATGCTGAGGCCGTGGGGGACTATCACCTGGGATTATCAGATGGACACTTTTTGGTTTTGCGTAGTTGTTATTATGTACCAAATGCAACCTGTAATATCATTTCTGTATTTTTATTATCTAAAGAAGGTTATGAATTTGCATTTGTAAGTAATGTAGTGAACATTTTCCTTAATCAAGTGTTGATTGGGTCAGGTACATTGAACAACGGTATATACGTTTTAAACCAACCACAGGTTTTCAATATCCAGAATACACACAAAAGAAAGTCTCCAGAAATTAATAAAACTTTCTTATGGCATTGTAGACTGGGTCACATCAACGAGAGAAGATTGACTAAGTTACATACTGAAGGATATTTAGATTCGTTCGAATATCAATCGTATGCAACTTGTCAATCCTGTCTCAAAGGAAAGATGACAAAGGCTCCGTTTTCTGGACACGGAGAAAGAGCGAGCGAGCTCTTGGGACTCATACACAGCGACGTGTGCGGTCCAATGTCTACACATGCGCGAAGCGGTTATTCTTACTTCATTACCTTTACGGATGATTTTTCAAGGTACGGTTATGTCTTCTTAATGAAACATAAATCCGAGGCTTTTGAAAAATTCCAGGAATATAAGAGTGAAGTAGAAAAACAGACCGGCAAAAGTATCAAGATCCTAAGATCGGATCGAGGAGGAGAATACTTAAGTGCCGAATTCCTGAATTACTTAAAAGAGAATGGAATTCTCTCTCAGCTTACTCCTCCATACACTCCGCAACATAACGGTGTATCGGAGAGACGGAACCGAACCCTATTAGATATGGTACGGTCCATGATGAGTAACGCTGAGTTACCGCGATCGTTCTGGGGGTATGCGCTAGAAACTGCTGCATATCTTTTGAACCGTGTTCCCACTAAGACTGTGCCTACCACACCATATGAGTTATGGAGTGGGAAGAAACCCTATCTTAATCACATTAAGACATGGGGATGTCCAGCTTTTGTAAAAAAGCAGCATGCGGACAAGCTCGAGGCACGCTCAGTACAGTGCAAGTTTGTGGGATATCCAAAGAACTCCAAGGGATATTACTTCTATTGCGAAGAGGAACAAAAAGTCCTTGTTTCTCGCCATGCCCACTTTCTAGAACATCAGTTCATAGAAAAAGAATTAAGTGGGAGCGCGATAGAACTGGAAGAAATTCCAGAACCACAAACTATTACTGAAAGTTTAGTGGAACCAGAAGGTTCAAAAGAACAGGACATTCCTACGCCGCTCCGCAGGAGTAGTAGGCAGTCTCATCCGCCCGAGAGATACTACGGTTTTCTCATTGACGGGGATAGAGAGGACTGCATCATAGATTGTGATGAGCCTACTAGCTTCCAGCAAGCCATTCAGAGCGTCGACTCGGTAAAATGGATGGATGCAATGCGGACCGAGATGGAGTCCATGTACACCAACAAAGTATGGACGTTGGACATTGCTCCAGACGGGGTAAAACCCGTAGGATGCAAGTGGATCTTCAAAAGGAAGATTGGTGTAGATGGACAGGTTGAGACCTATAAAGCTAGACTGGTAGCAAAGGGGTTTCGTCAGCGACCTGGTTTGGACTATGACGAAACCTTTTCTCCAGTAGCTATGCTGAAATCCATTCGGATCCTTCTTGCCATCGCTGCTTTCCACGATTATGAGATTTGGCAGATGGACGTAAAGACAGCTTTTCTAAATGGTCATTTAGAGGAGTGTGTCTATATGGACCAGCCAGAGGGTTTCATTCAGGGTGGGAGCAGCGGAAAGGTGTGCAAGTTGCTCAAGTCCATTTATGGACTCAAGCAGGCATCGCGGAGTTGGAACATCTGTTTTGATGAGACGGTCAAAGAATTTGGCTTTATCAAAAATCCAGATGAACCATGCATCTATTGTAGATTTGTAGCGAGAACTGTAGTATTCCTCGTTTTATACGTGGATGACATTCTCTTAATAGGAAATGACATTCCTATGCTACAATCTGTCAAGGGGTTCTTGTCACACAGGTTCTCCATGAAAGACCTGGGTGATGCCTCCTACATTCTGGGTATCCGGATCTACCGTGACAGATCCAAGAGGATATTAGGACTCTCGCAGTCCAGGTACATCGACACCATACTGAAGAGATTCAGTATGGAAGATTCCAAGCGCGGTAATCTACCGGCTTGTCACGGGATCACCCTCTCAAAGAGATGTCTCCCAAGACTGATTTGGAGAGGGATCGCATGTCTATTATACCCTACGCTTCTGCGGTAGGCTCTATAATGTATGCGATGTTGTGTACCAGACCGGATGTGGCTTATGCACTGAGTGTGGTAAGCAGGTATCAGTCAAACCCTGGGGAGAAACATTGGATAGCAGTAAAGAACATTCTCAAGTACCTGAGAAGGACTAAGGAGATGTTCTTGGTGTATGGCGGAAAAGACCTGCAGGTTGAGGCCTTTGCTGACTCCAGCTTCCAGAGTGACAAGGATGATTCCAAGTCCATGTCGGGTTTTGTCTTTACCCTCAATGGAGGGGCGGTGTGTTGGAAGAGCTCCAAACAGGAAACCGTTGCTGACTCGACTATGGAAGCGGAATACATCGCTGCATCTGATGCCGCAAAAGAAGCTGTCTGGATGAGGAAGTTCTTGAAAGAACTTCAGGTGGTTCCGTCCATTGTTGACCCAATACCTCTGTATTGCGACAACAACGGGGTTATAGCTTTAGCGAAGGAACCCAGGTCCCATCAGAAATCCAGACACATCTTAAGGCGGTATCACCTGATCAGAGAGATCGTGGATCGCCAGGAGATCGAGGTCCGGAGAGTTGCATCAGAGAATAACACTGCAGATCCACTCACGAAGGCCCTACCCCAGACTCAGTTCAAGCGGCTGATCGAGATGATAGGTCTTCGATACGCCAGTACATGGCCTTAGTGCAAGTGGGAGATTGTTAGTGTATATGCCCTAGAGGCCATTACTGTATCATACTAGTTTGTATATTACTTAATGGAAGCTTGGGATATTCACAGTTATATATACAATCTTGCTCGAAATGGTAGTATGCTACTTGGTTTGTCTCTGCTTTAATATGTGCATGTGTTTGTTTTAGCATATTGCTGGTATACATATTAGTAGAGCCCTTAGGATCTTTGCTTGATTACCAGCGTTGTGATGGCGCTCGCACTCGTGGGAGCTGGGTAATCTATAAGCA
Source organism: Agapanthus africanus (assembly GCA_030015575.1). Classification (NCBI taxonomy): domain Eukaryota; kingdom Viridiplantae; phylum Streptophyta; class Magnoliopsida; order Asparagales; family Amaryllidaceae; genus Agapanthus; species Agapanthus africanus. The sequence goes on along the minus strand of JASDDO010000024.1, from coordinate 869,821,215 downwards.
CATCCTTATACAGGTCCCTGGTCGTTGGACTATCGAGACAGGGCATCGATACTCCGGAGTAGACTAGCGTATGCGCTTCTCATCCCAGTGTGGGAGACGGTCTGTCCCACAGCCATTAGTACGTCGTACTTGGGATAGTATGCGGGTGCTCGTTAGGTTACGAGTACACTGGACAGGACTCGTCGGGAACTGTTGGTTGGTAATATACCTATCGTCAGTTATCAGTTCCCAGGTGACATAAGTACAGCTTAGTCCGCTGACTTGACACTGTCACTTCGCCTCGAGTGTGTTCCCATTGCACTTTGATTACTACCCTACCACGGCTTGAAGGAGTCGTGCAAACAGGTAGTTTTTGGGTACAGTCCCGAAGCACTTGGAGGCAGTGACGGTTAGACAGGATTCGTCTCTCCCGGTATTGGGGGTTGACATCGCGCTGTGTCCAGGAGAGCCATTACACGAGTAGTCCCTGGCCAGGGCAAGCGAGATATACTGGTAGGTTTCCAGTGTTATCTCAGGGTGTTCTGGGCTACACTCCGACACGACTTGTACCGCTATTAGGGGACTGACGTTCACCGCCCCCCTAGGCCCGCCATGCGATGTATCAGACGAACAGACCGGACTGTACGGAGACTGTCACATACAGGCTCAGTAGGAGTGCAGATGGGGTTCACCTCGTCAGTCTTCTTATCGACATCTACCTGGGGACCGTTACGTACAGCTAGTGCCGCTTGCGGTCTGTGGTTAAACCCACTGCCAGCGTAGTGTCGAGTCTTTAGAGTCCCACACAGAGAGCTATTCGCCTTTAGGCTAAATGAGTAGAGGTCGCATGGTTTTGCGACAGGGTTCGTTCACATTCGCGCACTTGTGCACGTTTGCTGTCCGGACAGTTTATACTAGCGGGCTTTGGTTTAAGCCGGATCCTAGTATATGATTTGAGATTGGTTTTTCTCATTGTGTTCGTGTTCCTCGGATCACGAATGCGGGTGCGTATGCACAGTTGCTTGAGATTGAGGGAGAGGACCTTGATTAGGGTTAATGGCTATTGTCATTTTATTAACCCTAATATTTATGTGTGTGTTATTGTTAATTAGTAATTAGTTTAATAATTATCCATGGTTGTGGTTGTTGACCATTTGACTTCTTTGACTTGTTGACCAAGGTTGACACTTTGACCATCATCATTTCTTTTGGAAGATGCTTTTTGATCTTTGCAATTTGAAATGATAATGGTCATGTCATGATTTACCATGATAATTATCTAGCTAATTATTCAATTAAATTAATTCACACATATTAGTGAGAATGGCTCTATTATTTTCTCATTCTCTCATATCATTTCTCTCTCTTGCTCATCCTCTCCCTCAAGCTCTCTCCCTCTCATGTGTTGAGAAACAAAAAGCTTGAGAAAAACCTTCACTTGATCCTCTCTACTCTCTTCTAGGGTTCAAGTCTTAGCATTTCTTGCACTCTAGTTACTCCTAGCTTGGAGTTGAAGCTAAAGGTGGTGGCTTTCAAGTGGATCTTTCTTTGACGGGAGAAGACAAGCAAGGTGAACTCTTTCTACCATACCTAGGAGCAAGGAGAGAAGGACTAAAGACCAAAGGTATAACCTTTCCATCACTTAGCTACTTTGTAGTTAGGGTTAGCTAGTTTATGTTTAGCAAAGATCCTTAAAGCATAGTCCATGTTGCCTATAGTTGATAAAAATCCGATTTTTATTATGTTTTCCGCCTCCCCGTAAGCACCGGGGTGGGCAACACGGACTTACAGATATAACATACTAAAATTGCAAAAGATTATAAAAACTCCAAAATCTTTTAAAACCCAAAATTTCCTTCGATTTTCAATATTTTGATTGCTATGAAAATCATGAAATTATTAAAAAAACCTAAAAAAATTTGCTTTCTTCAAATTTTCAGTATTTTGTAATTTATAAAAATAACTAAATTTTCAAAAAACTTAAATGTTTTTGTTTACTTTTGTTTTTAATTATTTGTTTGCAATAAGAAACAAAGATTGCGAAATTTTTAAAAACCTAAGATCTTTTTTCATTTCAACATTTTGCATGCCATAGCAGTCAACAATAGCAAAAATTTCGATAATCTAAAACCTATCTGTTGTCTTTGGTTTATTAATTGCACACAATTTTTTTTTTAAAACACAATTTTCTGATTTTTCTTCTTCTTCAAATATTCAATATTTTGCACAGCAAAAAATTCATGAAATTTTAAAAAACACAAAATTTTCTAATATTTTCGTTTTTTTGGATTTTGCTTGTATCACATGAAAATTGCGATATTTCCTAAAGTTCTAATATTTTTTGTTTCATCAAAATTTTCAGTGTTTTATATGCTATAACATCCAAAAATTACGAAATTTCCAATAATCTCAAATTTTCTGTTTTTTATGGGTTTTTCCCTCAATATTTTACTTTCTATAGAACATGCTAATTTCGAAATTTTGAAAAGCAAAATAATTATGTTTTCTATGGTTTAAGAATATTTTGCACATAGAAAATGAAAATTGCGTAATTTCACAAAAAAGTTCAATTTTTTTTTATTTTCTTCCGCCTTTCAAAATTTTTCAAGATATAGCTCACAAAAATATTGAGATTTCAAAATTTTTGAAATCTGTTGTTTTGTACAGTTTTTCAATATTTTGCATACTATATTGCCTATTAAAATCCTAATATTTTATATAGCTCACGAATGTATTCATTTTTTTATAATATTTTTTGGTATAACAAATGAAAATCGTAAAATTTTCGAAACTATCCAAACTTTCTTTGGCTTTTTATTTACCAATTTCACACAAAATTCGTTAATTTTTAAAAAACTTTTTTTGATTTTATATATCACACGAAAATTGCGAAGTGTAGGAAAATCTTAAAATTTTCTATTTTCATTGATTTTAAAATATTTTTCATACTGAAGCACATGAAAATCGTTAAATTTTCAAAAATCCTAAAAGTGTCTGTTTTATTTGATTTTTTTCAAAATATTCCTTGCTATTCAATACGAAATTTGGCAATATTTTAAAAAATATCAAAATTTTCCACAATTCGATTTATTAATATTTCGCTTATATATCACACGAAAATCGCAAACTTTTCCACAATTCATAAATTTTTTATTCTATACATATTTTTATATGTTGAATATTATAACACACGAAAATTATGAAATTTTAAAAAAATTTCAAAATTTTCAGTTTTTCAATATTTTGCTTATTATACAAAAATCAATAATTGCAAAATTTTCAAAATTTTGAAAATAGTTCTATTTTTTCGGGGTTTCGATATTTTGTTCTTCGGTATTTCAATATTTTGCAAACTATTTAATAACATTTCCCAAATTATAATTAAAATGCTATTTTTTGATAGATTTTTATATATAAAAGAAATTTTTTTTTGATGTGATGAAAAATCAATTTATTTAATTAAAGATTGAATTTTTGAAGTGCGAATTTTAATTGCAATAAAAGTAAGAAGCAAAGCATACATGTCATAGAAAGGGGAGGTGATTGTTATGGTTTTGTTCTATGTGTTCTATATGTTCTACATACCGCAATCGAGTTGGTGTCGCTTTGTTGCTAGCCGATTGAGTATGAGTGGTCCTGTCACGGCCCGAAAGTGACATGTGACTGGCACTTAAATTATGTGACGTCTTAAAATGTCGACGCGATTCAAATAAGTCAAAAACCGGGAATCTAAAGCTTTTTACGAAAATATTAGAGGTGAAGTTTAAAGATAGTCATTAGATGGAATCAGTTTAAAATTAATCATTAAAATCTAAATAAGTTTGTTTGAAAAGCATCTATGGTATTTTAAAAAATCGGGCAGCATCTCCTTTGTAAATTTTGAATAAAACCTGATACAAACATAATATATAAAGCATCTCAACGGGAGCTAGTTTCCACACCCAAACGGCGGAGCAACCACACAGATAATATACGACGCCCGATGGAGAAGAAAAGGAAAAGCGAAACAAAACCAACAAGTATAAAAGTCGACTCCAACGAGTGCGACGCCCACAAACACATAAACTCTAAATCTCGCTTCTAAGTCCACAATATCCAAGTTCTGGATCGATAGAGTTTTAACTAGATAGAAAAGAATATATACATATACAATGTGTCGTTACGGTACAACCGTAACCCACCTACCAAAACAATCACCGAAGAAACGAGTATGTCGTAAGCCGATAATGATCCAAGCGGTAAATTCTGCAAGAAACTGGGGCACAACGGGGGTGAGTTGCCGACTCAGTGAATAAAAGTATATCGCAAGGTAGAAATCGAAATGCTTAACGATAAACCTATGTCATAAAGTATAGTACTATCATATCCTATACTAATATATGAATAATGCATAAATACTATAAACGCATCAATATCAATCGCGTAAACCCAAAAACATATCATCTCATACGCCTATAACATGCATCCATGTATAAGCCTATAAGGTAGCCGAAATATGTATGTAAAACCAATTTTTAAAATAGCCGCGGGATATGTATGTCACGGAATGAGAAGCAGACATAGTAGTATGAAGTATTAAATGTGTTTTATTTAAGATATGCGTCTCGCTCTTTAGAAATGAGTTTTAAAAGGGTTTCCATTTAAAAGATCCTTGTGTCGTCCTAAACACGTCAAAATAGTAAGACTATAGCTTATTTGGAAACCCCTTTATATATATCTACATATAAAAATAGTATTCAGGTACTGTCCCGTGGATCAATCATGTTCGGCTACAATATAGCATCAACTATAACGGCATAACTCGAATGATCGCACAGTCATTAATATATGAGTGTCCAGTATTGACACCCTAAATCATCATATCTCTTGTGTCCATCACCGACACGCAAAAATGATCATATCTCTCGTGCCCATCACCAACATGCAAAAATCATCATATCTCCCGTGTCTATCACCGACACGCAAATCCAGATATCGACACCGTCTCATCAGACCGGTCGTCCCCTGATATCCGTAGCCCCGGCCAGTATCCCCTGGATATCCGCCGTGCTCAAACTATCTCCGGTATCGAGTGTCCTCGCTAGGCTCCCCGCCTCAAATGCGGCTTTCCTGTCCCTTGGCCTCAACCGGATCTACCATGTATCCGACTGTATACTCCCACATTCAGTCCAGATATGTAGCAAGTCCGTAACCGTATAGCTCCCCCACTCGGTTCGGAATAAATCAAATCAGAAAATATCAAGCTCATAGTGGACGTCAACTCATCGTATCTAAAAAATATCAAGTGAAGAAGAATAATAAACGCATATATCATTCTGATGATATAATCTATATACATATATAGCAGCGTCCCATACCACTGATATATATCATCGCAAATAAAAACATCCTAAAAACTCATAACAATCAAATACGAATACCCATGGTAATAGTATTCTCAGTTGATCAATAGATAATAAATGCATTATACGTAAATATAGTCAATCGTACAAACAAACACAACAGTTCTACTGTGTCATGGAAATACTAATGATGTATAGTGTAATATACGCGTCTGTGATCGTGCAACATGGCAGTCATTATTATTTGTGCATGTGTTATATAAGTGTTTATAGCAGAATGTAATCCCATCCCTATCCACAGCATATAAATATGACCCAATCCCTCGGATATAGGGAAGTTATAACAACTCGTATTGGTATCTATATAGATATTGCGTGGTATAGCGGTCCTACAGTGTCATAGCAGTACCAATGAGGTGTAATGTAACATACGCGTCTGTTCTCGTACAACATAGTACTTATTGGTAGTTGTGCAATATTCTATCAGTGTGTTCATATAAAAGAATAACGTAATTAACGTATATAATCAGTAAGCGTATCACGAGCATATAAAGGTAATCTAAGCGTATCGTGTAATTATTAAACGCAACTAATTGCCATAAGTTATACCATCATCATTGAAAATGGAACGAAACGTTATTTGGAAATAAGGAAGCTGCATTATTTTTAAATGGACATTCGTTTTGGAAATAGCACCACTTCCTTGTCATTTATCATGTAAAAGTGAAAATGAACCGTTGGTTTTAAAAGAGTATAGTTCAATCAATCGTAATGTCCCAAGTCGGGATAGTGCATGACTCCACGAATCCAAATGAAACTTGGCCGTATTCGGCACACTATCCTCGTCATCACAAGTACGGTATGATTTCCTCATACTATACCCATCCAATATCATATCCATATCGTACGGATGTATCATCACGTACGTATGTCACCATAACCATATGTTCAAATATAACGACATGTATAACCTACTAGATACGAAATAAATATCAATATAATTAAGTTAAGCTATCTAACATATCATTAAAATCTAAGTAGATAGTATAACTAACCTAGTTAATTGGTTGCGGGGGTGCTATACGCCATCTACCTGATTTCCCTCGTAGATATAAATCTACTCACCAACTTGTCGAGCTAGTCGAAATCCACGATAACTTTGCCCGTCCTTACCGTCTTGGAAATCTCCTCGATCGATCCTACAATTGTAATTATAATACAACGACGTAAAAATCATATCAACAAGCAATTCAATGAGTTAAGCGCACATAGGTTAGAACTTATAGCTCACTTACTCCAAATACGACCAAATACCCCCAGCATCAACGTACGAACGTCAACAATTCAGTCAAGATATAGAAATACGAAAAACTATATCATAAATATCAGAAACATTGTCAAAACAAATACTAAAACACACCCAGATTTCTCTATATGAAATCTGGGACAAAACAAATAATACAGTAGCTTTAATTATCACCAACTAAAACTACAGTCTAAAACCCAACACACAAATCAACAGGAAAACCGCTACCGGCGGGAAATTTGGGAAAACAGGTGGTTTTATTGAGGAGTTAGGGGCTCGGGCTTTAGGGGCTGTTTCCTATTGGTTTCACCATATCCTAATATTATTAGTTTTTTCTATAGGCCACCCTACTAGTTCCAGATTCAAATTGATCCTCACAAATATCACAAAATCTTATTTTCGGATATGTGACACTAAAAACTAATATTTGTCCAAATTAAACTTGTAAGAAGGGAGAAGATTTGCCTATAGAGATAGTGCATAAGGATTCCAGCTCATGAATTGGTTGCTTGGGATTTCTTGAAGTGGTTGTGGCTCCAACTCGATGGTATAAGAAATTCTCATGAAGGCACCATCAAGTTTCCCTTTAGTTTTATAAAAGATAGCAACTAAGGACATGGGGCTTAGAGGAAGGTGTCGGTTCAATTGAGAGTGATGATTTGAGGGAAGAAAGAGGTGACAAGAATTTGTGTAGAGCAAGTAGGAGGTGTCAATAAATAAGGATGAGTCGAAGTGAGGTGAGGGTGTGTGTGTGGTGTGGAGGTTGTGAGGGTTTAACTAGCCGAAACATACACCCACCCTCTTAACAAAATAAAAGAACTCTTTTTAAAATAATCACCTTCATGTTATATTAAATCTAAATTCATGTTTTTAAAATAAATAAAACACTTATCATAACATTTAAATACTATAACATTATAATAAAATCTCATTTCATATTAAAAACAAAACACTTGTCATTTTATAAGATATCACATATATCTAATTTTCTCCAAAATAATTACATTTTTACGGATACCAATCCGATACCAAAATTCATATATGATATCATTTTTGTAAACTCATTATATCCATATTTTAAATTATAAATTAGTATTTATAATTTTTCCAAAATGTTACAATATCCCTTCCTTAAAGAAATTCGGTCTCCGATAAATTTAACACCAATCTTAAAATATTTTGCCCATTCAAATCAAATCACCGGGGTCCAAATTCTAAAAACATATAGTCCGCTCCAATAAATGCTGAAGTCTCACATGAGCTAAGACGTATACTAACGCAACTCGTGCGCGTGAAAACTCAAAACTATAAAACTCTCATAACTGTAACTCTAGCAACTGCTAGGAGAATTACACCAGTCATGATGCAAAATACCAAATGTGAAATCAACCATGTACATCAAGTACACGATCATTGCCATAGCCGTAGTGCAATATCTATAGTACACGACCAAGTAAAATATATAATCAAAGCTATACTATCTTTCCTCAAGTGCAATGCACGAAAATGAAATCACCCAAACGGGTTTGCATGAAAACCAAATCATAAGCCACGGGTGTGCATGAAAACAAAAATAGTGCCAAGTGCAACAGGTGTGTTCGAAAACAATATCCACTGCATTGAATGTGCATGGGACCAATATCAAGGGTATCTAAGGTGCACGAAATCAACATCGGGTGCATCAGGGCGCACAAAATCAACCTCAACTGCATCAGGATGCACATAATCAACACTGAGTGCATCAGGGTGCACAAAGCATCAGCACGTGCAACTGGTGTGCACAAAATCAACAGCAAGTGCGTCGGAGTGCACAAAACATCAACACGTGCAACTGGTGTGTATAAAATCATATCAAATACGTCTAGAGTATATAAAAATCTCAATCAAGTGCAATTGATGTGCACGAAAATACTAATCTAATGCATCTGGGGTGTACAAAACACCAATCAAATGCATCTACTATGCACAGAAATCTCAAACAAGTGCATCCGGTATGGACAAATCATATGTGTGACTCTTAAATCCTCAAAACACATAAGTCAAAATAACGGACGTCGAGTTATCCTTTCTTCAATGTTGAAAATGCGATATTCAAATCATCAAAACGAAAATCAAAAAACTAATGATATCGAAGTACACCTTTTCAATGTCGAAAGGTGTCTATACACCCGGAACTGGCAGAGCAAGGATTACCACTTACCTTCTGCCCACGGTCTAGCGTTCTCTGTCTCTAGATTCTTGTTCTCTCTGCAGATCACAAAAACCAAGGCCTCTTTATACAATCGTCTGGTGATGAGTAGAGATACAAACAGTCCCACACTGACACCTTTCAGGACACTTCCTTACCAAGTAGCCTGGTCTCTTGCAATGTAACACGCCGATGACGGCGATCTCTAGCCTCTGAGTACGCGTCATACAACTGACCCTGGGTCCAATCTCAATCACTATAGAATCCTAGAAAGAACACATCATGACACCTGCCGATCTCATCTATACCAATCTTCCCGGAACTAGCACTCCTTAATGAATCCACTTCCGTTCCGGAACAACTGCAATCTCATCTAGACTTTCCTCCGAAAGTGTGGTCGTACACAATGCCTCTGCATACATATCGAATGTCCAGTATCGACGAAGAAGAACAACTGCGCATTGAGACTTCGCACAAATCTCTTAATCAATTACTCTTCAATATCGATCAAATAAGGAGCGTATCGTGACAACTATGCGAACTTCAAGTCATACTTGGCTATGATCATGCCCGGAGTCTTACACAAAGACTCGAAAATACGAATTCGACATCTCTAATACTCTGTGGGAGAAATCTGGCTAAGCACACCTTCGAGAATTCGTCCTAAGTCATCGAAGGAAGACTCACTACATGGTTTCTCTCGAGTGACTCACACCAAGTCTGGGCAAGACCCCTATAAAAGAAGCTAGTCAACTTCACCGATCTCTCATCGGAGCGTCACAACGAACTAAGCATCTTAGCTATCATATCCATGAATGAGTAAAAATCCTCTAGCATATCTATACTCGTAAATACCGACGACTTTAGCTCCACGAACTCTGGAAGCGACGCCTCTATAATCTCAGCAACGGCTGGTACAACTGTTTGAATAGTAGGCAACACAACGATCTCCGAAATAGGCTGAACAACATCAGACCTCCAAGTCCCGCTGGTCTCGAGCAATGACCCGACCCTCTTGTATGGATCCCAAAGAAAACTCGCCTCAAAACTAGAAATCCCAACATATAAGGATAAACAACATGTTCCTATGTCACTGGAATATCACCCTGGTGAGTCCTCATCCCAGACAAGCCTGGCCTGACCGTGTCTCTAACCGCAGCCTTCTCGGCTTGCGTAGACATGATGACTAGAACAACCAACATGTATCGATGAGGATAGATCAACTGAATGAATAAAAAGAAAGATCCCAAGATATATATCTAGTTACTTAAGTAGAGTATCGTATCATAAATATACCGCGGAACATATGTACGGTATGTCATTTTACTTAGTACCTACGCCATTGTTTCCCCCAATCGGAGCAAAGCTCTGTTCAAAATTTGAAATATGAACCGAGGCAGCGTCTCACGTGCAAAGTACGAGAGCACTGAGCGCCGAGAGCGCCAGCGCTAAAGAGTCAAAGACTCTGAGGCAGCGCATCACTTGAAAAGCACGAGAGCGCTGAGCGCCAGCGCTAAAGAGTCAAAGACTCTGAGGCAGCGCATCACGTGCAAAGCACGAGAGCGCTGAGTGCCAGCACTAAAGAGTCAAAGACTCTGAAGCAGTGCATCATGTGCAAAGCATGAGAGCGCTGAACGCCAAGCGCTAAGAGTCAAAGACTCTGTGACAGCGCATCACGTGCAAAGCACGAGAGCGCTGGCGCCAGAACTAAATGTTCTCCACCGTTGGATCAAAGATCCAACTGAGATGAATAAATCATCAAATTACAGAATTAAATTCTGATTGAGGAAATACTCCTCAAATCTTTCCAAACAGGAAAGATTATGCTCTGTAAATCAGAGCACCGTTGGATCAAAGATCCAATGGTGATTAAATATCGCTAAGATACAGAATAAGTTCCGTATGGGAAAATATTTTCCCGATCTTGTTAAAAACTAGAAGATTGTCTTCTGTAATAAAGAAGCCCTTGGATCAAAGATCCAATGGTAGGATAAATTCCCAAATCAATTAGAGATCTCTCAATGAGAGATTTCCTTAACTGATTCAACAAATCAGCCTCTCCTATATAAAGGACCCAAGACTTCAAGTCTTGCACAGAGGAACCCACCATAAACTTCAAGTTCTCAGAAAAAAAGAGCAAGCTCTAAGAAGAAGAAATTTTCTTCAAGGTAAATGATAATAAGTGAGATCATAACATCTCTTCAATTTTTGAGAGTTTAACTCTCACATCATAAGAACTCAATTCTTTCTCTAGATCACAGATCCATAAGACAAGGTTTTTCACAAAAAAACACAAAAAGATCATAGCATCTCATCAAAAAGAGAAGAACTTAGTTCTTAGATCCATGAGACAAAGTCTCTTATAAACGAGAATTTAATTCTCAGAGCACAGAACTGATCAGAACTGCATAAAAAGCACCTTAGCGCTCCAAGTGTGGTACTCAGCGCCAAGCGCTCCACGTGCTCCTCACGTGTGCGCTATTTCATAAGAAGCGCCTTAGCGCTCCAAGTCTGGCGCTCAGCGCCAAGCGCTCCACGTGCTCCTCACGTGTGCGCTATTTCATAAGAAACGCCTCAGCGCTCCAAGTCTGGCGCTCAGTGCCAAGCGCTCTACGTGCTCCTCATGTGTGCCGCTATTTCATAAGAAACGCCTCAGCGCTCCAAGTCTGGCGCTCAGCGCCAAGCGTTCCACGTGCTCCTCACGTGTGCGTTATTTCATAAGAAGCACCTCAGTGCTCCAAGTCTGCCGCTCAGCGCCAAGCGCTCCACGTGGGCGCTGAGGGAACACAATGTGTTCTTTAAATAAAACCCAGTGCCTTAAAGAGTGTTCAACACTCAATAAAAGACAAAAAGAAAAGGGGGTGTCAGGACCCAAATCAATGCTCAGCATTGTTGGATAAAAATGGACTGAGCCCAAGTTGGCCACAAGTCCCTATGCTCACAATCTCTTTAATTGGTCCTAGTCCCAAACCTAACTAGAGATCTCTCAACCAAGATTAGTTCAAGGGTACATCTCTTCACACCTCTGATATGTGTCATTGTAATTCTTCAACGTCTTCAAAGAGGTGGAGGGTCCCGACAACCAGAAATTCTATAGACTATGACGTGTTTAAACTAGACTATGATGTCTTTAAATACAGACTATGATGTTTTTAATCTCCATGGACTATGATGTCCTTAAACCCAATGGACCGCAACGTCCCTAAACTAAACCCCATAGACTATGATATCTTCAAACTAGACTATGATATTTTTAAACACAGACTATGATGTCTTTAAACTCTATGGACTATGATGTCCTTAAACCCAATGGACCGCAACATCCCTAAACTAAGACGATAGAGTCCAAACACTCTTTCGTCGGATATAAATGATCCCAAAATCATATTGAGTAGATCTTAGTCTAAAATTAAACTAATGTATCCTCAACAAACGTTTGAGTTGATCTTAATCTAAAATAAGATTAATGATTCTTAAACCAACCCAAACCCAAATCTAAGAAAATACGGATTTGGACTAATCCCCGCCCTACGGGCGACAAATATAAATTAGTCTCCGCATGCAATCCACGGGAAACCAAAAATAAAACAAACACACACGATACGAAGTGACCTTCTGGTACAGGAGAAAGTGGTTACCGCGATGCAGTAATGTAATTAACTGCAGGGGCTTGCGCCTGCAGGGAAGAGCGTCCCCATAATCAAAAAACCCCTCACAATGAGGGGGAATCTGACGAAGTCTGCTACAACAGCTGCATACGTCTAAATCTCCGATACACGGTGTCATAAATCAACTTGGCATTTTCGGAGAGGTGGCCGGATAAAACTAAATAGCATCTGCCCCCAAAATTCAGGCTGGACGTCCCAACGTCCCGGCCGTGTCTTTCGGCGGAGAATAAATTTTTGCACGCCCAGTGGGACCTTTTCCTCTTTTCACTCCACACTTCATGTGTCGTGTTCTCGAACGATTCGCAGTTTGCTATGGTTGCCCTTGGATTTGAGGTACTAAGATTTGGTGTCTTGCTCCCGTGCAGTGAAAATGGCTTCCAACTGCACCAGCTGCATTAACTCCCACTCCGTCCTCACCGGAGGAGTGACTTATAGGCCCCAAGCGGCCTCCGTCTTCGCCATGCCAGTGGAACAGGTGACTCAGGCCACCACTGAACTGTTCTTCGAGACCATGCTCCCACCAATGAGCTTCAACGCCCCAGTGCCATCGCAAGAAGCTTTAAAGAAGTTGGTCTTTGATCGGCTTGCAATTAACGCAGCCCCTTTCAACAGATCGCTCGAATCCAACGCCTTGATCTTTAACAGACTGGGCCAAAGCTCCAGTGGGTCCATGAAGAAGCCTGCAATATCTGAACGAGTCATCTCGAAGTGGATATCCATTCCAACTCCAACGGACGAAGTCGTCAAAGGGGATTCTCCTGCTAAGGGATCGGTCTTTGCGAGACTGGCCATCTAATTTCCTGCTTTGGGTGAGGTTGTCCAAACTAGTTCTGTCCAAAGGTCAGTCTTCGACAGGTTGGACGTTTCTTCTCAGCGGATGTCAGTCTTTGATAGGCTGGCACCAACAGCAACCCTTCACCAGAACAGGGGGCATGATGAAGCCACCCCCGTAACTGAGCTAGTACCGTCTGCAAGACATGCTCGATATCGCCACTGGCGCAGAGTGAGGAAAGCCGGGGGTATTTCCCCTTCTGGATTGACCCCACCAGCTCCGATGGTTGAAGTCGATGCTGCTGTTCCAACTGGGAACAGCTTTGAACCACTCAGGAAGGTCCGCAAGAATTCTCCAACCGCTGTATTGAAAAGATTTTCTCCACCTGTGGAGAATGTTACAAAGTCGAAGCCGGAGTAGCCCCCTCAGCGGCTGTCTTCCAAAATCCACAAGGTCTGGCAGAGAGTCCAGGATTCCGTGATCGACAAGGACTATTCCTGCGGATAGAAGAAGATGAAGACTCAACAGGAAGACGACCATCCCTCTGCCATGCCACGCAAAGTATCTTCTTCTCAGGTGCCTACTGCAACAGCTCCATCAACTTCAATCGTCCATAAAAAGAGGAGGGCGGAGAAGATCCCTACGCCTGCGACGAATCTTAAGGGCACTGAACCCAGAAGCTCCAAGTCTGAGGGCATGGTGGTGCATACTGTTTATATGGCTTCCGGAAGGGAGGAGAGCCATGCCTCTGGGGGTCATCGACCACTCACCCGATCGGTAACAAAAGCTCAGGAGCAACAACAGAAGCTCCAGGAGATGTTGACGAAGATGGCTGCACTCATGGGACATAAGGAAAGCCCCAGAAGCATCGTTGGATTAGCGCCAGGAACAGGAAACCGATGTCGAGTTCCTCCGGAGGATGCTAGAAAAGAAAGACAAACAGGCCACGGAACAAGTGGCCAACATAAAACAAATGGCGCTTCTGTTCCAAGATATGATCGGGATGATGATACAGTCGGACCCTCCAGCCGATGACCCTCCGATTATCCTTGAAGACGACAGAGGGAAGACATCAAACCCTCTTCCTGCGCTATCAGCAGCCAAGGAAGAGACCATCTCCAAAGCCGCCCTTGACGACTATATAGCTCAACAGATACGAGCTCATCAGACGAATGAAGCAACCGGCCAAGTCGTCAGAACTGGACGACCCTATCCGGGTTGGTACGATCAAATTAAGTACCTTCCAGGATACACGATCCCTAAATTTCACATATATAAGGGGACCGGCAATCCCCATCAGCATGTCGCCCAGTTCAGGGCTCGCTACGGAAATACTGGAGGTGACGAAAAGCTGCTGCTTCGCCAATTCATTGGAAGCTTGGCAGAGACGGCCTTCGAATGGTATTTAGAACCTCCAAACGACTCCGTCAAAACATTCACGGAGATGGAGTTGCTATTCACTCAGCGTTTCGCAAGCGCCAGCGAACGCACCCCAATCACGGCGTTGATCAATGCCTGAGTGAAGCTAGGGGAAACCTGGGTTCGGTATGCGATACGGTGGCGGAACCTATGGTCGAAGTGCGAACAGCGCATAGAAGAGACTCCTGCAGTGGGCATGTTTGTCGGAACCCTTAATCCGCAGGAGACTATATCCCAATTCATGATGTTCTTCAAGCCGACCTCTTTCCAGGCTTTGATCGACAAGCTGTCCCAGATGGACCAGATGGGCTATAGGCCTTCCTCTTCAAAGACAGAGCCTCGGAATGAAAAAGGGAAACAGAAAGCAACCTTCCTCGCCAACGCTCAACAAAAAACGAGTGGCCTGAGACCGGTTGTTCACCAAAGCAACAAGCGGCGATCCCTCGACGAGAAGTAGAGACGTCCTTACTCGTTTCCCCGGAATAAAACAAGGAGACTGTTCGAACTGACAGTGCGCAACGGGCTCATCACTCTACCGGAGCCGAGGCACCCACCGCAACCGAACGACGTCAATGATCCCAATTATTGCCCCTACCACCGAGTATTGGGCCATCCAATCGAAGACTGCTACGTCTTCAAAAACTGGGTTGAAGACCAGTACCAACAGGGCAAATGCGCATTGTCTGAAAACAGGAGGGTAAACCCGCCACAACCGCACGCTTCTAAAAAGACGGATACGCCGGGGGCATCATGCTCGTTTATAGAGGAAGCTCCATGAGAAGTTGTCTTCTCAAAAAAAAACTAAGAGAATGCTGAAGGATCTTCAAGCATGCCCGGCAATCAGATGGAGAAGCCCGCTAGAGCCGGAAATTATTGAAGGGATGCTGAAACCACGTACAGCACCGAGAATGGGTAACGATGGGAAAAACACCCAGTCCCAGCCATCAAAGTCTTCGAAGAAAAAAAAGAAGACCAACAAGAAGCCCATGCAACAGGACGACAAGCGCACGGACTTGCGAAAACATATTGATACGCTGGAGGAATACAACCAAAAGGCACGAACCTCGGTCACACTCCAAGAATTCCTCAACAATATCCTTGAGGGCGGGGATAACGACAATGACGGCGGAGACGATTCATCAGAAGGATCTGAGGATTATGTGGCAAGCTGTCACATGAACCCTCATTTGTCGCTAACTAACGAAGAAGCTCACTCAGCGTCAGAAAACAACATAGAGGAGCTGGTGGCAGAATCGGTACCAAAATCCTTGGAACCGTCTGATGAGCTGATTGATATGCTGCTAAATGAAGCCCGTCAGAAGAGCAAAATTGATTGAGAACGCAAAATGGCCATATTCGAAAAAGCCAGGCGTCGACGTCAAGCGGAAGAAGTCGCGGTAGGGATGGATCACAAAACACCCCAACCAAACCAAATCACACCCTAAATGGGTGTATCCCACTTTATCGTTATGTATCCCGTCACGTGACAAATACACGTAAATACAGGATGAACTATGGACCGTAATGTCCTAAAACTAACTATGGACCACAATGTCCTAAAACTAGCTACGGACCGAAACGTCTTTAAACTACTACAAACCCTCGGCATCCCCAGGCTGACATCGTAAAAAAAATGGTACGTCTATAAGCAAAATGGGCACGAATGAAAACCCGAAAAGGCTCCGTGAGTAAAAACAGAAGGGCTACCGGCGAGTTTGTGAAAACCCAAAAGGGCGCAAACTCGTTAAAAAATTGTACGTCCATAAGCAAAGTGGGCACGAATGAAAATCCGAAAGGGCTCCGTGAGTAAACACAGCAGGGCTACCGGTGAGTTTGTGAAAACCCGAAAGGGCGCAGACTCATTAAAAAAAACGGTACGTCCATAAGCAAAATGGGCACGGATGAAAACCCGAAAGGGCTCCGTGAGTAAAAACAGCAGGGCTACCGGCAAGTTTGTGAAAACCTAAAAGGGCGCAGACTCATTAAAAAAAACGATACGTTCATAAGCAAGATGGGCACGGATGAAAACCCGAAAGGGCTCCATAAGTAAAAATAGCAAGGCTACCGGCGATGTTTGTGAACACTCGAAAGGGCGTAGACTCGTTAAAAAAAGGTACTTCCATAAGAAAAATGGGCACGGATGAAAACCCAAAAGGGCTCCGTGAGTAAAAACAGCAGGGCTACCGGCGAGTCTGTGAAAACGCGAAAGGGCGCAGACTCGTAAAAAAATCATGCACACTGGCAAGGTCCTCTCGACCTTGTAAGGAGAAAACACCTACGTGAGATCCTTACGACTCATAGGGGAGCAACAAACTTAGGGATCCCCACGATTCCTGAGAAGAAATTATACTTACGAGATCCTCACGACTCGTAAGGAGAACCCTCTTATGGGACTCTCACGGCTCATAAGATTCAAAATTCTTAAGTTACAGGGATCCGAACCTGTTCTTAAGCCATCACATTTCCCAGATTGCCCTACAAGCGGCTCAATACTAACCCTTGTATACAATCCACAGGCACAAATAATCATATCCTTGCCGAGTCCCACCAACGACGAAGAATGCCCTCATTTAATGAACAAACACTTGTAGGTCCTCTCGATTTACAAGGAGAAAACACTCTTGCAAGATCCTAACGACTTACAAGAGAACATACACTTAAGAATCCTCACGATTCCTAAGGAGAAATCGCACCTATGAGATTCTCACGACTCGTAGGGTGAAACACCTTTATGAGACCTTTACGGTTCATGAAGTCAAAAGCCTTAGTCGACAGAATCCTAACCCTGTTTGCTAAGCCACCTTTGTTCAAATCGATAGAGGCAAATGATGATTCACTCCTGGCAATGTCCCAGTTATAGCGATACTGATGCCTAAATCGGTATCAAATTCCAAGTCCTCTCACGGCAAATGATGATTCGCTCCTGGAAATATTCCTGTCGCAGCGATACTGATGCTAAGACCGGCATCAGATTCCAAGTTCTATACTCATGGCGAAAAGTCAGCGAGCCATAAATGCATATGAAATAGCCGAAATGATGGGGCAACTTGCAACAAAATCAGTGAGTAAAATATATGCATACAAAAATAGTCGAAATGTTTGGGCAACTCGCAATAAAAAGTAGCGAGTAAAGAAAAAGAAAAATAGCCGAAATGATTGTGCAATTGCGACTTTTGCGATATAAAAAGCTAAAATGATAGAGCATCACGGAAAGAAATAAAATGAAATGAAAGAATGAAACTTTTTCCCTGCAGGTGAGATCACATCGAACCTTGTATACAATCCATAGGCACAAATAAAGGGAACCACATTTCCCCACCAGACTCTGTCAAAGGTAAGCCAGATCTCAACGGCAACATCCACAGCCAAAAGATCACCACGATATTTCTTCTCAATCGAACGCAGACGTAACGTCAACCACCGACCTCAGGGTCACAACGAAACGGAGCCATGGCAAAGTCCCTAGTTCTAAATCTCAATGGCAACATCTACAGCCTAAAAATCAGCAACGGCGTTCTTTCTCATTCCAGCAGGGCACGGACGCTACACCACCAAACGGAGCCATGACAAAATCCCTAGTTCTAAATCTTGATGGCCACATCTACAGCCTAGAGAACAACAACAGCGTTCCTCCTCATTCCAGCAGGGCACGGACGCTACACCACCAAACGGAGCCATGGCAAAGTCCCTAGTTTCAAATCTCGACGGCCACATCTACACCCTAGAGACCCATAACGTCGTTCCTCCTCATCCTAGAAGGATACGGACGCGACATCACCAATCGGAGCCACGGCAAAGTCCTCAGTTCCAAGACTCTACAACCTAGAGTTAACCCTGACACCGCAGAAAGTGTATTACGTTAACCCTGACATCGCGGAAAGCGGAGCAAGTCAGCCAATGACCTCCAACCCCCAGAGAAATCAGCGTCCTTGGCAAAACTCTCGATTCAGGGAAATCGGCGTCCTTAGCGAGAACCTCGATTCACGTCGACCCGCAAGGAAATCGGTGTCTTTGCAGGAACCTCTCGATTCGTTTCGCCTCCAGGGAAATCAGTGTCCTTGGCTAAACCTCTCGATTCAGGGAAATCAGCGTCCTTGGAGAGAATCTCGATTCGCGTCGACCCGTAGAGAAATCAGTGTCTTTGCAGGAAAACCTCGATTCGTCTCGACTTCCACGGAAATCAGTGTCCTTGGCAAATATCTCAATTTAGGGAAATCAACATCCTTGACGAGAACATCTCGATTCGCGTCGACCAGTAGAGAAATCAGTGTCTTTGCAGGAAAATCTCGATTCGTCTCGACCTCCAGGGAAATCAGTGTCCTTGGCAATATCTCGATTCAGGAAAATCAGCGTCCTTGATGAGAACATCTTGATTCGCGTCGACCCGCAGAGAAATCAGTATCTTTGCAGGAAAATCTCGATTCGTCTTGACCTCCAGGGAAATTAGTGTCCTTGGCAAAACATCGATTCAGGAAAATCAGCGTCGTTGACGAGATCATCTCGATTCGCGTCGACCCACAGAGAAATCAGTGTCTTTTCGGGAAAACCTCGATTCGTCTCGACCTCCAGGGAAATTAATGTCCTTGGCAAAACCTCAATTCAGGGAAATCAGCGTCCTTGACGAGAATATCTCGATTCACGTCGACCCGCAGGGAAATCAGTGTCTTTGCAGGAATCTCTCGATTCGTCTCGACCCCAGGGAAATCAGTGTCATTGGCAAAACATCTCGATTCAGGGAAATCAGCGTCCTTGTCGAGAACCTCTCGACTCGCGTCGACCCGCAAGAAAATCAGTATCTTTGTAGGAATCTTTCGACTCGTCTCGACCCCAGGGAAATCAGTGTCTTTGGCAAAACTTCTCAATTTAGGGAAATCAGCGTCCTTGGCGAGAACCCCTCTATTCGTTTCGACCCGCAAGAAAATCAGTGTCTTTGCGAGAATCTCTCGATTCGTCTCGACCTGCGGAGAAATTAGTGTCCCTACGCATAAAGAAAATTCTCTTGTGGGATTCTTACGATTCTCAAGAGAAAACGCACTTAGGAGCCCTCACGACTCCTAGGGAGAAAAGACACATACGGGATTCTCTAGACTCGTAGGGAGAAAAGTCTTTATGAGACCCTCATGGCTCATAAAGTTGAAAAGTCTTAGGTGGCAGATCCTAACCTAGTCTCCTAAGCCATCACTACCCTGTAAGGAAGTCAAGATGGGCTATCTATGGGCCACACTCTCTAAAGACGAACATCGACGAGGAGGGAAACAACCACTTACGAGTCCTCTCGACTTGTAAGGGAGAAAATTCTCTTGTGAGATCCTTACGACTCTCAAGAGAAAATGCACTGAGGAGTCTTCACGATTCCTAAGGAGAAAATACACCTACGAGATCCTCTCGACTCGTAGGGAGAAATGTCTTTATGAGACCCTCACGGCTCATAAAGTTGAAAAGTTTTAGGCGGCAGATCTAAACCTATCTTCTAAGCCATCATTGCACTGCGTGGAGGTTAAGATGGACTCTTATCTACTATCTACAGGCTACACTTGCCAAAGTTACATGCCACTGGAATAGAGGTGCTACTCAAGAGTACATAAACTACTTTGCGCCAAGCCGAAACCAAAAAAGCATAACCCACGGACGTCGACCACATACTGTGCGAGGCAATAAAGAGAACATTGGATTTGCATCCAATTAGGCGTTCGAAACGTACCCACTCATGTATGTGCGAAGAGGATTAATGCATAAAATAAACGCATAGAAAGGAAAAATTTGTTATTCATACCCCAGAAAATTCTTACATTGATGAAAAACAGTAAACAAAATCATCATTAAAATGTTTACAATGGTAAAACATTAAATCCGGGACACGGATTAAGAAATTCAGAAGTAAGGCCGTCTAAAATGCTTCTGGCCTCCCTGACCATTCTCGTGTGCATCCTCTCACGAAGGCAAGCGTCAGGATCCTAGCTAATGTCGTCCGTCCTCTGATAAGCAGAGATTATCGTTGTCTGTTGAAAATTTTGATGCAAGATATCAACAAGATTATCTCGCCGCCTCTTCTAGATCAGGCCTATCAGATATACTGAGTGCACCTTGTCTTCAGCATCATTCAGCACCTTAAGCGGCATGGCTTTGTAAAATCCGGGAAGTGCATTCCAAATCGCTCTCACGACGAGCTTCAAAAGAGCGGAGCGACGAGGAAGTAGTTGACCATTGTATTCATTAAAGCGACTCATAATCTCGCACATTGAGCATTTGTGAACTCCTGGTTTTGACAACGACCTAGTACGCGAATGTCTCCATAAGAAATAATTTCATCAAGATCATACATATGAGCGGCCATAGTGTCTGAAAGGAAAAATCAGTGAGAGCTTAGTGGTTAGACTAATCAAGAAAATGATTATTGAAACAGACACGGGAATTTAAACAACTCTTGATATCCTCACGGAGAAAACAAGTTCTGATTAAGACACCCAACAAATTCAAATTTGTGCAAATAAAGGAGAAATTCTAAAAGGATTCTCATTTAATGTGAGGCCCCTTGGGCTAAGGAGTTAAACTCCCTCGAGAGCAATGCTCTACAACAGAAATGACATCTGTCAAAATTGATCATGAGAGGAATAAAACTCCCCAAAAATTTTAAGAGCCGTGCTCTATGAAGACGATGGAATCATCCATCAAAACTCTAAAAAAGCAAAGCTTTTGCAGAGTGAAAACTCCAAGATCTTCAAGATCTATGAACAAACTCTAAGAGTTCTTCATGGAATATGAACAGATCTATGATCTGAGAAGAGCAAGGCTCTGTTAATGGGTGAAACCCTAGATTATGAAATAAGTCCTTCAAAGATTTGATCTTTACCTAAAATTTTCAACAGGGTTCTGACTCTAAAAGACTTCTTAAGACAGGGAGCTTAGCTCTGAAGAGAGAATAAGATTCTCGGAAAACAGGAAAGCAAGGAGATGAACGGCGGCCATCTTAAAGAGCCAAAGGCCCTATTTATAGACAGAGGAAGTCGATCTAACTTCCAAGTTGATCTAACGGAGGAAAGGCTGCCACCGCTGCACTCACGTGTAGACCACGTGAGTGCAACGGGGGAGGGGGCATTTGTTTCCCTCAATCGGAGCAAAGCTTTGTTCAAAATTTGAAATTTGAACAGAGGCAGCGCCTCATGTGCAAACCACGAGAGCGCTGAGCGCTAGCGCTAAAGAGTCAAAGACTCTGAGGCAGCGCATCACGTGCAAAGTACGAGAGCGCTGAGTGCCAGCGCTAAAGAGTCAAAGACTCTGAGGCAGTGCATCACTTGCAAAGCACGAGAGCGCTGAGCGCCAAGCGCTAAGACTCAAAGACTCTATGACAGCGCATCACGTGCAAAGCACGAGAGCGCTGGTGCTAGAACTAAATGTTCTCTACCGTTGGATCAAAGATCCAACTGCGATGAATAAGTCATCAAATTACAGAATTAAATTCTGATTGAGGAAATACTCCTCAAATGTTTCCAAACAGGAAAGATTGTGCTCTGTAAATCAGAGCACCAATGGATCAAAGATCCAATGGTGATTAAACATCGCTAAGATACAGAATAAGTTCTATATGGGAAAATATTTTCCTGATCTTGTTAAAACCAAGAAAATTGTTTTCTGTAAAACAGAAGACTTTGGATCAAAGATCCAATGGTGGGATAAATTCCCAAATCAATTAGAGATCTCTTAATGAGAGATTTCCTTAACTGATTCAACAGATCAGCCTCCCCTATATAAAGGACCCAAGACTTCAAGTCTTGCACAGAGGAACCCTCCCGCCCCATAAACTTCAAGTTCTCAGAAAATAAAGAGCAAGCTCTAAGAAGAAGAAATTTTCTTCAAGGTAAATGATAATAAGTGAGATCATAACATCTCTTCGATTTTTGAGAGTTTAACTCTCACATCATAAGAACTCAGTTCTTTCTCTAGATCACAGATCCATAAGACAAGGTTTTTCACAAAAAAAACAAAAAGATCATAGCATCTCATCAAAAAGATAAGAACTTAGTTCTTAGATCCATGAGACAAAGTCTCTTATAAACAAGAATTTAATTCTCAGAGCACAGAACTGATCAAAACTGCATAAAAAGCGCCTTAGCGCTCTAAGTTTGGCGCTCAGCGCCAAGCGCTCCACGTGCTCCTCACGTGTGCGCTATTTCATAAGAAGTGCCTCGGCGCTCCAAGTCTGGCGCTCAGCGCCAAGCGCTCCACGTGTTCCTCACGTGTGCGCTATTTCATAAGAAGCGGATCAGCGCTCCAAGTCTGGCGCTCAGCGCCAAGCGCTCTACGTGCTCCTCATGTGGGCGCTGAGGGAACACAAAGTGTTCTTTAAATAAAACCCAGTGCCTTAATGAGTGTTCAACACTCAATAAAAGACAAAAAGAAAAGGGAGTGTCAGGACCCAAATCAATGCTCAGCATTGTTGGATAAAAAGGGACTGAGCGCAAGTTGGCCAAAAGTCCCCGTGCTCACAATCTTTTTAATTGGTCTTAGTTCCAAACCTGACTAGAGATCTCTCAACCAACATTGGTTCAAGGGTACATCTCTTCATACCTCTGATATGTGTCGTTGTAATTCTTCAACATCTTCAGAGAGGTGGCGGGTCCCGACAACCAGAAATTCTATAGACTATGATGTCTTTAAACACAGACTATGATGTCTTTAAACTCCATAGACTATGATGTCCTTAAACCCAATGGACCGCAACGTCCTTAAACTAAATCCCATAGACTATGGTGTCTTTAAACTAGACAATGATGTCTTTAAATACAGACTATGATGTCTTTAAACTCCATGGACTATGATGTCCTTAAACCCAATGGATCGCAACGTCCCTAAACTAAGACGATAGAGTCCAAACACTCTTTCGTCGGATCTAAATGATCCTAAAATTCCGTTGAGTAGATCTTAATCTAAAATTAAAATAACATATCCTCAACAAACATTTGAGTTGATCTTAATCTAAAACAAGATTAATGATCCTTAAACCAACTCAAACCCAAATATAAGAAAATACGTATTTGGACTAATCCCCGCCCTACAGGTGACAAACATAAATTAGTCTCCGTATACAATCCACGGACAATCAAAAATAAAACAAATACACACGATACAAAGTGACCTTCTGGAGCAGGAGAAAGTGGTTACCGCGATGTTGTAACATAATTAACTGCAGGGGTTTGCGCCTGCAGGGAAGAGCGTCCCCACAATCAAAAAACCTCTCACAATGAGGGGGAATCTGACGAAGTCTGCTACAACGGCCGCATTCGTCTAAACCTCCAATACACGGTGTCATAAATCAACTTGGCATCTTTGGAGAGGTGGACGGATAAAACCAAATAGCATCTGCCCCCTAAAATTCAGGCCAGACGTCCCAACGTCCCGGTCGCGTCTTTCGGCGGAGAACAGACATCAACCAAGGTCAACCTACATAACGAAATTTTGGGTATAAGACCTTCAAAGTCAAGTCTAAGTTCCGTAAGGTCAAGCCTAGGTAACAAAAGTGTGTGCCTAGACTCCATATAGTCAAACCTAGACTCGAACAAAAGTTAAACAAAACTCTCTGATACCAACTTTTTCATGACCCAAAAGTGGCACATGACCGGCACTTCAATTACGTGATGTCTAAAGATGTCGACGCGATCCAAGTAAGCTAAAAATCCGGAATCTAAACATTTTTACGAAAATATTGGAGGTGAAGTTTAAAAATTATTATTAGATGGAATCAGTTTAAAATTAGTCATTAAAATCTAAATAAGTTTGTTTGAAAAGCAATTATGACGTTTTGAAAAATTAGGCAGCACCTCCTTTATAAATTTTAAATAAAACCTGATACAAGTATAATATATAAAGCATCCCAACGGGAGCTAGTTTCCACGCCCAAACGGCAGAGCAATCATGCAGATAATATACGACGCCCAATGGCGAAGAAAAGGAAAAGCGAAACAAAACTAACAAGTATAAAAAGTCGACTCCAACGAGTGCGACGCCCACAAACACATAAACTCTAAGTCTTTCTTCTAAGTCCACAATATACAAGTTCTGGGTTGATGGAGTTTTAACTAGATACAAAAGAATATATACATATACAATGTGTGGTTATGGTACAACCGTTACTCACCTACCAAAGCAATCACCGAAGAAATGAGTGTGTCGTAAGCCGATAATGATCCAAGCGGTAAATCCTGTAAGAAACTGGGGCACAACGGGGGTGAGTTGCCAACTCAGTAAATAAAAGTATATCGCAAGGTAGAAATCGAAATGCATAACGATAAACCTAGGTCATAAAGTATAGTACTATCATATCCTATACTAATATATGAATAATGCATAAGTAGTATAAACGCATCAATATCAATCGCATAAACCCAAAAACATATCATCTCATATGCCTATAACATGCATCCATGTATAAGCCTAGAAGGTAACCGAAATATGTATATAAAACCAATTTTTAAAATAGCTGTGGGATATGTATGCCACGGCATGAGAAGCAGATGTAGTAGTATGAAGTATTAAATGTGTTTTATTTAAGATATATACGTCTCGCTCTTTAGAAATGAATTTTAAGAGGGTTTCTGTTTAAAAGATATTTGTGTCGTCCTAGACACGTCAAAATAGTGAGACTATAGCTCATTTGGAAACCCCTTTATATGTATCAACATGTAAAAATATTTTTTAGGTACTGTCCCCTGGATCAGTCCTGTTCGGCTACAATATAGCATAAACTATAACGGCGTAACTCGAATGATCGCACAGTCATCAATATATGAGTGTCCAGCATCGACACCCTAAATCATCATATCTCTTGTATCCATCACCGACACGCAAAAATCATCATATCTCTCGTGTCTATCACCGACACGCAAAAATCATCATATCTCTCGTATCCATCACCGATACGCAAATCCAGATATCGTCGATACCGTCTCATCAGACTGGTCGTCTCTCGATATCCATAGCCCCGGCCAGTATCCCCTGGATATCCACCGTGCTCAAACTTTCTCCGGTATCGAGTGTCCTCGCTAGACTCCTCGCCTCAAATGCGGATTTCCTGCCCCTCGGCCTCGACCGGGTCCACCATGTATCCGACTGTATACTCCCCCACTCAGTCCGAATGTGTAGCATGTCCGTAACTGTATAGCTCCCCTACTCGGTTCGAAATAAATCAAATCAAAAACCGTCAAGCTCATGGTGGACGTCAACTCATCATATCCAGAAAATATCAAGTGAATAATAATAATAATAATTGCATATATCATTCTAATGAAATAGTGTGTGTATATATATATATATATATATATATATATATATATATATATATATATAGCAGCGTCCCATACCACTGATATATATCATTGCAGATAAAAACATCATAAAAACTCATAACAATTAAATATGAATACCCATTGTAATGGTATTCGCAATTAATTAACAGGTAATAAATGCATCGTACGTAAAAATAGTCAATCCTGTAAACAAACGCAATAGTTCTACTGTGTCATGACAATACTAATGATTTGTAGTGTAGCATACGCGTCTGTGCTCATGCAGCATGGCAGTCATTAGTATTTGTGCATGTGTTTTATAAGTGTTCATAGCAAAATGTAATCCCATCCCTATCCACAGCATATAAATACGACCCAATCCCCCAGATATAGGGAAGTCTTAACAACTCGTATTGGCATCTATATAGATATCGCGTGGTATACCGGTCCTACTGTGTCATAGTAGTACAAATGAGGTGTAGTGTAACATACGCGTCTATGCAGTGTTCTATCAGTGTGTTCATATAAAAGAATAACATAATTAACGTATATAATCTGTAAGCGGATCACGAGCATATAAAGGTAATCTAAGCGTATCGCGTAATTATTAAATGTAACTAATTGCTATGAGCTATACCATTATCATTGAAAGTGGAACGAAACGTTATTTAGAAATAAGGAAGCTGCATCATTTTTAAATATATATTCGTTTTGGAAATAACATCACTTCCTTGTCATTTATTATGTAAAAGTGAAAACGAATCGTTAGTTTTAAAAGAGTATAGCTCAATCAATCATAATGTCCCAAGTCGGGATAACGCTTGACTCCACGAGTCCAAATGAAACTCGGTCGTATTCACCACACTATCCTCATTATCACAATTACGGTATGATTTCCTTGTACCATATCCATCCAATATCATATCCATATCGTACGGATCTATCGTCATGTAAGTATGCCACCATAACTATATATTCAAATATAACCACATGTATAACCTACTAGATACAAAATAAATATCAATATAATTAAGCTAAGTTATCTAACATATCATTAAAATCTAAGTAGATAGTATACCTATCCTAATTAATTGGTTGCGGGGGTGCTATACGCCATCCACCCGATTTCCTCAGTAGATATAAATTTACTCACCAACTTATCGAGATGGTCAAAATCCACGATAGCTTTGCCCGTCCTTGCCATCTCGGAAATCTCCTCGATTGATTCTATAATCGTAATTATAACACAACGGCGTAAAAATCATATCAACAAGCAATTCAACGAGTTAATCGCACATAGGTTAGAATTTATTGCTCGCTTACTCCAAATACGACTAAATACCCCCGACATCACGTACAAACGTCAACAATTCAGTCGAGATATAGAAATATGAAAAACCGTATCATAAATATCAGAAATAATGACAAAACAAATGCTAAAACAGTCCCAGATTTCTCTATATGAAATCTGGGACAAAACAAAGAATACATCAGCTTTAATTATCACCAACTAAATCTACAGTCCAAAACCCAAAACACAAATCAACAGGAAAACCGCCTCCGGCGGGAAATTTGGGAAAACGGGTGGTTTTATTGAGGAGTTAGGGGCTCGGGCTTTAGAGGTTGTCTTCATTGGTCTTACCATATCCTAGTATTGTTAGTTTTTTTCTATAAGCCACCTAGTAGTTCCAGTTTCAAATTGATCATCACAAATATCACAAAATCTCATTTTCGGATATGCGACATTAGAAATTGATATTTGTCCAAATTAATCTTGATAGAAGGGTGGAGATTTACCTATAGAGATGGTGAAAAAGAAAATTCCAGATCATAAATTGGCTGCTTGAGGTTTCTTGAAGTGGTTGTGGCTCCAACTCGATGGTATGAGAAATTCTCATGAAGGCACCATCAAGTTTCCTTTTAGTTTTGTAAAAGATAGCAAATAAGGACATGGGGCTTAGAAGAAGGTGTTGGTTCAATTGAGAGTGATGATTTAAGGGAAGAAGGAGGTATCAAGAATTTGTGTAGAGCAAGTAGGAGGTGTCAATAAAGAAGGATTAGGTGGAGTGAGGTGAGGGTGTGTGTGTGGTGTGGAGCTTGTGAGGGTTTAACTAGCCTAAACATATACCTACCATCTTAAAAAAATAAAAGACCTCTTTTTAAAATAATTACCTTCATGTTATACTAAATCTATATTCATGTTTTTAAAAGAAATAAAACACTTATCATAATACTTAAACACCACAACATTATAGTAAAATCTCATATCATATTAAAAACAAAACACTTGTTATTTTATAAGATATCACATATACCTCATTTTCTCCAAAATAATTACATTTTTACAGATACCAATCCGATACCAAAATTCATATATGATATCACTTTTGTAAACTCATTATATCCATATTTTAAATTATAAATTAATATTTATAATTTTTCCAAAATGTTACATGTCCACTGGGAGATGATATGTTTTCGTTCTTGTTTTAGATGAGTCAATTAAAGAATATATATGTTTGTTCAATTCTATTCTAAGTGTTTGTATTTTATGTTCAAAAGAACTTGTTAGGGTTAGGATTAGGGTTGGTTAGTAGAATTAGGATTAGTCTTGTGCTTTTCTTTTGCCATTCTTGAAATGATGTTGAAATAAAAGGAAGTAGCGGGGATTAGAAGGATATAAGAATGCGATTTGCGAGTTTAAATAAGCTTTCCAACGTTAAATCCATTCCAAGTACCTCTTGTCCGTCCGTTACATGCTCTTATTTGCTACCCTAGGCCAAACATACACAACCGAGTCTCCAATTAGGTCGCAACTACATGTCACGTTGTAGTGCGCCTAAGAGAATTCTCGACTTAGATCGCGGCTATATGTCACTTATAGCACATCTAAGTTAGGGGGTTGTGTTTGTTTGGTCTAGATTCACTTTAAGATATTTGGCGAGGAGAAACATAAGAGATTTTTCCATCCCCCATACCAACCTTTCTTAGCCCTAACAAGTGTGTAAATTATTCACACATTAAAAGAAAAATAAAACAAGAAAGAAGAGAAGAAAGAATAGAAAAATACGGTTTTACAAAGACAACAAGCTAACTAGTTGGGCCCTCACCTAAGTAAGGGACTCCGTTGAGTATCATGGCTTGAAAATACGGATTAGAAAAGAAGAAGAAAAAGAACAAGAAAACCAACAACTACTTTAACAACAAATAATAAAAGTTAAGTTAAGAAATAAAAATACCAAGCAAGAAATTAAAGATATAAGATATAAAAAACCATAATCTTCATTAATTTTCCACTCAAAAAGATCTCACTACAATTTTCATGGAGAATAGATGATGAAGAAGAAGAAACTACACTAAAGTACACTAAATCTAAGAAAGAAAAAGCATCTTTGGTTTGGCTCAAAACTGGAGTATTTATAGGCAGAGGAGTGAAATCTTAGGGCCATAATCTGAGCCCATATAATCTGACAAAACTACTCCTGAAAAATGGTCGCAAGATGACACGTTGCGGCCGCGGTTCCGCTGCCCAAACCCTTATTTGACCGTGATTCCGCCGCCATTTTTGGGAATTTGTGCGTCATTTTTCTTGTGTCTCCTCGAGTTGCTTTGTTCTTCTGTTTGACCGGTTCCAAATTGCAAAATGGTGTAGGGTTACTAGGCACACTAACAAGGCTCTACGAGGCATCGACCATGCCAAAATTAAATTTTTATGTGCCGAACAATCCTAAGTAAGATCGTATACTAGAGTTTAGGCGAATCAAAAAGCAAGTAAACAACTTTACTCTAAAGGGAATACGAAATACAATCTTTGTAGATCGGTCCTTCGTACTACATTTGCTCCTTGTTGAAGTCCCTTCGCTGCGATCAAGGTTCTCCCGGGCTTTTGCATGGCTTCACGACGCGAAGGATGCGACCTTGCTTGAAGTCTCCGAGGCCGAAGATGATCTACGTCAAGGGAATTCCGACTCAAGCTCCTAATTCACTAACTAGAGAATTAGTGAAGTAAAAACCCTAAACTAAAGTGCTAATCTAGTAGAGGATGGAGAAATAGGAAGTGGGTTCTCTTTAGAATTTTGTTTCTCACAAGGATTCTCACTTTGGATCAAACCCTAGCTTGCTTTTTCTTTTTGAACAATGAAGAAGAAGATGAACAAAAGAAAAAGAGAAGAGGATAATGATCAAGTGAGAAGGCTAACCATGGTGAGTGAATATCATATACTAACTCTTGCAGAGCCATAACCATAGCTAATTGAGAATGGTTAGGTTAATAAAAATCTAAAGTAAAACAAATTTAGTGGACTTTGTCAAAGCATCCACAAGCTTCTACAAGCTTCATGCTTATGACCTAAGCACCACTAATTTGTAATTACCTTAAATAAATATTAACCACCATCTAATATAGTATGGTGTATGTCTTACACACCCATGTTTAGTGTATCATCAACCATGATACAACAGAAAACACTTTTAATATATATATCACACACACACACACACACACACACACACACACACATATTCAAGTGTGCATATGAGAAAAACCCTAAAGTGAACAAGTGTTAGCAAATGTAAATTAGTATATCTAATATACAATTATACACTTAATTATTAAATCAACACTTGACTTAATAATCCGGTCATATCTCATATAACCGGCTAACATCCGTTGTATCGACTTATCGAATCAACACTTGATTCGATAACCCAGTCATATCATATATAAGCGACCGATACAAAAAGTCACGAGAATAGAATACGGTATCACATATACGCATTTATTCTCGGTCTCGCACATATCACATACGTGCTCCTATTTCATTTTGCCTGAGCCAGTAAAACCTCTGTGTAGGACTCTAAAGACTCGTCAATACGCCGGCAGTAGGTGATGATCACATCACCCACCCACAAGCCGTCAGCGGTACTAGCTGGACGTAACGGCTACCCGGGTATTGAGCGATCAGAAGATCAGCAAGCAAGCCCGCTCCAACTCCTGTAAAAGCCTGCCGGTAACACTTCCCGTAAAGTCCGGTCTCCTCGTCTGATATGTCGCATATCAAGTCTAGGGTTGGTAAACGTCAGACCCCAATAACCGATAAGTCGTGCCGATATGAGGCTCATAACGGGTCGAGAAACTACTGGTAACACTTACCAGCAAATCTCTAAATCAGCCATGGCCAGAGACTTCCTTGTTATAGCCAATCGAGCATAGCGCAACATCAACCCCCAATACCGGGAGAGACGAAACCCCTCCTATCGCTCATTTCCTCCATGTGACTCGGGACTGTACCCAAAAACCACCATTTTGCACGCCCTCATGGACGTGGTAAGGTGGAAATCAAAGCACAGTGGGAATCACACAAGACTCTATGGCGATCTCGGGTCTACAGACTAACCTGCATAAGTGTCACCAGAGAACTGCCATCTGACGTGAGGTATAATACCATCTGGGAGTTCTCGGCGAGTCCGTCCAGTGTACCCAGTCTCCACTGAGCACCCGTATACCATCTCTGATGTCAAACACCAATGGATATAGGATCATCCATCGCCCATCTCATGGGTCGAGAAGCGTATACGCTAGTCTACTCTGGTATATCGATGCCCTGTCTCGATACACCCACGAATAGGAACATTGAAGGATGTACTTATGGACTACCATGGCCCCACTAGTATGATCTGCATCACAGTCCAGGTAGTCAAGTACACATCCTAAGGGCTTTATCAACATGTAGCTATAAGACAGTATAAAGAGACAAGTATACATGTTAAGATAAAGAGCAACCAGATAGCATACTATCATATCGAGAAAGAAAGTCCTCTCTATATATATCCAAGCATCCAATATAATATACATCATCTGTACAATACTGGCCTCTAGGGCATACATACAACTAACAAATGGTTCCAAAATATCTTCAGATTTTCAATAGTCCAAAATGGCTACTCTTTTAATCTTTTTAGCCTTGATATCTCTCGAGCTCCACGCCCATCTTGATATTTGTTATGCCTCTCTCGTGCTCTGTGCTTGTCCTAGATATGAATGACCATTGCTGGATCTTTTCCCTTGTACTGGTAAGCGGCACTTGATGGGTGTGGATGACCGGAACCTGTATTTTATCTGTTTTTGACAGATATTCTGGATTTTGTCATAACTGTGGAGGTTTTGTGTGATTTGCGTTATTTTGCACTATAAATCCGTAACCTGTAATCATGTAGCAAATACGGATTAAAAGCGCCTATCTATATAAAAATGAGCAGAAGAATGGACGGTATTAAATGTAATATTCTGGTGTGAACAAATACCCCCAAACTTATCTTTTGCTCGTCCTGAGCAAAACCATTTATTTTCAAAAAGTCCTAAACTCACTTTCATAGGCATCACGGTAGCACTTAGCGTGTGGAATAAGCCGTTAATATTTTAGATGTCCCTAGTAGAAGGAGTGTTGTCTCCTGAGAGTTTTCAGCGGATACTACCCACAAAATCCCATCAAGCTAGTTTCATAAGTTAACCTTGATTTTAATCCCTATGGTTTATCATCTAAGTTAGAAACTCTATCATCATAAATTAGAATTATCCATCCCTTATTTTTCTTGCCTCCTATTCATTCAATCTAAGATCCTATACATTTTGACAGTTTATAAAGATTTCAGTTTCTCATGAGTTTTCCTTCTTAAGTGCAGTCTCCAATCCGGAATTTTTATCGTCTTTACAGAAAACATAAGACTTATTCTTTATCTCTATCTTTCCTCCAAATTTCGATCATATATCCCTACGTGTGTGTGAATTTCACCCATACACTCAAGAATTCAATTCAAGCTATAGTACCCTTGCCCTAATACCTAATACTACTTCTTTTCATTATTGGTGGACGGATTTGCTCACACACCTTTCATGCGACTACTACTGCTTCTTGCTACACTAATGAGTCGATTACTGAATGTGTAAGCTTATTAGAACGTAAATAGCAGTTTTTAGATCTTGTAATATATTTTTTCTTTTTCTTTTTCTCTTTTTTTCCTTTTCAAGACCGGATATATTTTTCAATGATGCTATTTTGGTGATTAGCTTTAAAAACCGTTTTTTCTTTCGTACTAGATTTTCATGTAAGAGTATTTCTATATATCCTCTACTATCCCAAGTTTCAAGGTGAATATACGTGCAATTTGTAGGGTATATACTTTGTAAATTCGGACTCAAGAATAGGAATTATTTTTTAGATTTATCCTTTAATAAAGTTTTCAATACTTTCCCTTCATCTTGACTTAACCTAAGAACTGAACTCAAGATTACTTACTTATAAAAAATCTGTAAGGATGTATATTTACTATGGTTAAACTCAAGGAGGGTTATTTTTAGGGTTTTCAATTCCTAAGCCTAGGATTTAGTTATTCCTAACCTATCAAGCTAAATTTTTTGGAATAAAAATCTAAGTTACCCTACTAGCTAACCTTAAGAAAAAGTTTTTATATTTTTGGAAAAAATTTCGATTTTTATGGGTTTTTAAATTAAGTATGCAAATGCAAAATATACACATGCATGCGAAATTAGAAGGCTTACTGAGCACACCCCCAAACTTAAACTTTGACAATGCCCTCACTGTCATGCTACACCAGGAGGGTCAAAATTTGTCGGTGCTCTCATGTTTTTTAATAAAAGAAAAAGCAAAACAAAATATATATACACAAAGAGGTTTCCCCAAATTTAAGCGAAATAGTGTTTCCACTGTTTAAGCGGTGAAGTTCAAAGTTAGAGGGGAGATAACAGTTTCAATCTATACAAGGCCTTACACAGGCCAAAAGTTAATGCCAACCATTCAAAAATTTTATCGTGATGATGCAATGGTTGAAGAAAGAACGTGTAGAGGAAAGAAATAAAGAATACACAAGACCCGTGTGGGTGGAAATGGGATACGGTCTCGGTAGAGGAGAAGATGGATGAAGGGGAGAAAGAAATGGAATACGAACTTGAGAGTGGAAATTGATTGAATAGATTAGTACAGTTTATAATGATCGAAGTGTAAAAATGGATTGTACTAATCTATCAATATGTTGAGAAATAGGGTCAAACCTCTTAAAATTCGTAAGAAAATATAGGCCAACCAAACGTGGTGAACCATGCATAGGAAATGAAGGTGATACGACGTTTGGCGAAGTGGAAACGATGGAAAGAAAGGAGGGAAGTGATCAAGGAAGGATATCGGTTAAATGTTCAGGAGAATGGTCATAGTCAATGGAAAGGACAAAATGAATTGAAAAATCTGACTCATCTAGAATAGACGGTTCATCCTTAATAATATCTTCAAAATTTTGCTCATCCTTGCATTCATCATCAACAATATCCAGACGCATATGGGGTTTGGGAAAAATAGTTAACGGTTCAGGATGATGCCCACACGGATGTTAAAAGACATGATGAATTGGTGAGAAAAACTCATCCAAAATTATGGGTTCATTATCCAAATTATCCCCCACGTCGATATCCTCAATCAAGTGAAAGTTAAATTTCTCAGACATCTCATCAAAAGCATAGTTTTCAATCTGTTGTTGTTCTAGAGTGGAGGTGTAGAGATCAAAGGGACTGGCATTGGTTTCACTTGAAATGGGCCATTCACAATCGGGAAAATCGAACACTACGTGGTTGCAAAACACATCTAATATTCTATCTTCAATTGGTGAATCATTTGGGGCACTCGATAGGCTTTCAAAACTGGAGTTGTTGAATTCAATTTGGAACGGGTAGGTTTGATATGGAAGGGTGTACTGCTCACTCTCACTACTCAAATTCTCAAATTGTTCTATCGTCGCATCATACATTAGAATATTTTGAGTTAGTTGGGAACCGGTTGCTGGTTCGTTAGGTTGTATGAGTGCGATCATAGAGGCATTCAATTCCTCTATGTGTCAGCACGTAACAATCCGAAATTCTTCTAAAGTTCTTTTAAGACTAGACATGGGTTATGAAAGGGTTTTTAGTAAAAAATTCGAATTCGTTTGGATACGTGAAACTCCCAAATGGGCGTTCAGAAGAAATGTATAGGGAAGGTGTAAAAGTCGGGTAGGATTGATAGGAATCGAATGGATGTGAAAAATGGGCATGATTTAGATCAACTCTTTGATAGGAAGATGATTGGAATTGTTGATCAAAAGAACTCGAAGTGGTGAAAGGAGTGAAAGATCGATTACGAGATTGTTCAATATGTTCAGCAATGGATATGGGTTTAAAAGTCGCCACATTACCCTCAGACGAGGTATCAACATATGAAGAGGTGAAAGTTTGAAATGATTGATTTGACGTGGATTGTGGTGTCCAAGTTGTGTTTCTGGAAGCGTCCATTCGATCTCTCAAAGAAATTTTGGGCATGGATGGATTGTTTGAAGTTCGACCAAAGCAAGAATCATACGAAGAAATGTCTGCTTGTGGGTACCAAAGTTCAGCAAGAGTTGGTCATTTTGGGGTACCCATGATATGAAAAGAGTGAACTGTAGGGAGGGTGGAAAGTGGGCGAATTTTTATAAATCTTTGGATTTTTTTGATTTTTTTTTGTTTTTGAAAAATATGGAATTTTGGGACTAAACTTTAAACAAGAACAATCACAATCATAATATGCACAAACAACACTTAGAGCTAGAGTCTTCAAATTTCAACTAGACCGCTCAAAAACTTCCAAGCGACAAGTTACAGGATAACTCTCAAATCGCCTCTTCAATGCAAATTGTGGCCAGGTAAGCACAGGTGAGGTAAGGAGGGTCCCGCTCACGAATCACCGTGAGACAGGCTTTTTAAAGTTACCTCATCACTTGTCTAGCCTAGACACCACAAAATCAAGTTTAGATAAACGACCGATTCTCCGCAACCTTCACTTGTTCTAAATGAGCGTGATAAGTCCTTATAGATTTGGTCTAGATATTTTTTATTAACTAAAGATAATGCGTATACTTTTTGTGATTTGTAGGGTCTTAGGAATGGTGATGAAATTCCTACCTAATCTGAATTGGTGTTATAGCGCCTTAATATCCGTATTTTTATATGCAAAGCGATAAAAAAAATCTAAAACAACAAAAAATTTATTTGGCGGCGGCACAATTTATGCAAAGAATCCTGCAGAAAATACAATTCAGTGGATTTCAGAGGAGAATTTTAGAGAAGAGAAGTGGTCTGAAAAATTTGGAGGCACGAAGGCTACATTTGGCCTTGGAACCTCCGCATTTGCTACCTATTGGCCGCGGATTCGCGGTGGTATTGATGAGTTGGTGCTTCAAATTTCTTCAGTGCACTCCATTAGTTCTGTTCTCTTGGTTTTCAGCCCTTGGCTCTTGATTTGATCACTGTACACGTTCCAAATTTTCCTGCACACTTGCATAAAAAATATCAAAAATAACAAGATGGTTTTTATTTTTTTTGTTTTTATTTTTATTTTTTTATATATAACAAAATTAACCCGAATGACAAGAAAGAAATACGTTACCGTCTCCTCGGCAATGGCGCCATTTGATTGTTAGCGGAATGCCGCGATATGCTATGCGTTCTACTTATTCTATTTGTTCTAATTACCGCAATCAAGACGGTGTCGTTTTGTAGCTAGCTGGTTGAGTACTGGCCGTCCACTCGGAGATGGTATGTTTTCATTCTTGTTTTAGACGAGTCAATTAAAGAATATATATGTTTGTTCAATTATATCCTAAGTGTTTGTATTTTATGTTAAAAAAACTTGGTAGGGTTGGGGTTGGTTAGTAGAGTTAGGATTAGTCTTGTATTTGTCTTTTGCCATTCTTAAAATGATGTTGGAATAATAAGAAATAGCGGGGATTAGAAGGACATAGGAATGAGACTTGCGAGTTTAAACAAACTTTCCAAAGCTAAATCCATTCCCAGCGCCCCTTGTCCGTCCGTTACATGCTCTTATTTCCAACCTTAGGCCAAACATACACAGCGAAGTCTCTAATTAGGTCACAACTACATGTCATGTTGTAGTGTGCCTAAAAGAATTCTTGACTTAGACCACAGCTATATGTCATTTATAACGCGCCTAAATGAGGGGGTTGTGTTTCTTTGGTCTAGGTTCAGTTTAAGATATTTGGCGAAAAGAAGCACAAGGGATTTTTCCATCTCTCATACTAATCTTCCTTAGCCCTAATAAGTGTGTAAATTATTCATACATTAAAAGAAAAATAAAAAAAGAAAGAAGAGAAGAAAAAAATGGAAAATACGGTTTTACAAAGATAACAAGCTAACTACTTGGGCTCTCACCTAAGCAAACGACTCCGTTGAGTATCATGGCTTGAAAATACGGATTAGAAGAGAAGAAAAAAAGAACAAGAGAACCAAAAACTATTTTAACAACAAATAATAAAAGTTAAGCTAAGAAATAAAAATACCATGCAAGAAATTAAAGATACAAGATATAAAAAATTCCCATCTTCATTAATTTTCCACTCAAAAAGCTCTCACTACAATTTTCATGAAGAATAGATGAAGAAGAAGAAACTACACTAAACTACACTAAATCTAAGAAAAGAAAAAGCATCCTTGGTTTGGTTCAAAATTGGAGTATTTATAGGCAGAGGAGTGAAACCCTAAGGCCATATTCTGAGCCCATATAAACTTACAAAACTATTCCTGGAAAATGGTCGCAAGATGACACGTTGCGGCCGCGGTTCCGCCGCCCAAACCCTCATTTTACCACGGTTCTGCCGCTATTTTTTGGGAATTATTAAGTCGTTTTTCTTGTACCTCCTAAAATTGCTTTGTTCTTCTGTTTGACAGGTTCCAAATTGCAAAATGATTCCAAAAATCTTCAGATTTTCAACAGTCCAAGATGGCTACTTTTTTAATCTTTTTGGCCTCGATCTCTTTCGAGCTCCGCGCACCTCTTGATCTTTGTGCCGCCTCTCTCGTGCTCTATGCTTGTCCCAGACATGAATGACCATTGCTGGATCTTGTCCCTTGTACTGGTAAGCAGCACTTGATGGGTGTGGACGACCGAAATCCGGATTTTATCTGATTTTGGCAGATGTTCTGGATTTTATCATAACTATAGAAATTTTGCATGATTTGCGTTATTTTGGACCGAGAACCTGTAATCTGTAACCATATAGCAAATACGGATCAAAAACACCTACCTATATACAAATGAGCAGAAGAAAGGGCGGTATTAAATGTAATATTCTGGTGTGAACAGAAGGGAATAGTCATCTCTCTGTAGAGTGTTTTTTATCACCGTATTGAGATAGGATGCACTCGCGTGACAGGCATTTACAGATTCCCCCCGCACATGGTAGGAAGGGGATTTATTGATTGTGGGGATTCAAACCTTCAGCAGCTGTGGGAAAACTACTGTTAATTACCCCTTGTTTTTAAAACATGGGAACCTCCGATTAACGGGTTGTGATGGTCATGCGAACTCAACGTGAATGTGTGTGTTTAAAATAATGCAGGTTTTTTTTATTTCAATTTTTGTTTATTTATTTATTTATATTTTATTTTTCTTTAATTTATATATTTTTTAACAAAGAGAAAGGTCCGGGTGTCCCAGGAAGGGGGGAACTCGGGTCCGGGAACCTCGAGAACACCCAGGGGTCTCCCCCCTTAGGGGTCGGCTCCCCTTAGGGGGTTTCAGCTCCCCTAGGGGGTCGGCTCCCCCTTAGAGGTGGGAGGGCGGCATCTTCTTTTAGGGTGTCCGGGCTTGGGTGTCCCTTTCGAGGTATCCAACGGTGCAAATTTGGGGTTGCCGGGCGTCCTTGGCGGCTTTTGTTTCATCATTTTTTCTTTATTATATATATATTTTTATTTTTTATTTTCTTTTTTTTAAAAGACTAAGTTCGACAAAAACAAAAGCATAAGCTCTAGATTTTGTCGTTTTTCATTTGGTGAAATATAGACCGAAACCCATGATTCTGTATTTATAAAGCACGGATAGGGATCCACGTTCAAAAAAGGAGAGTACGAACTGAAATCCATATCCGTGAGGGTTTCTCCAAGGGAAAAACCCAAAGGCCTTCCATTTGGTAGGTCACCCTCAACCTCCTCCTTGTTTTGTCAAAAGAGCTCTCTTGATTTTGAATGAGGGAAAAGGGGTTCATTTTCCTTCTTTTAGGTATTGGATCTCTTTAAAAGGATGTTTTGAGAGATGTGTTCTCTTTCTTCTTTCTCTTTCCTTTTGTGTCTTGAGGAGGAAAAAGTAGGAGGCCCAAAAACCTCATTTTTGAGATTGGGTAGAAGATCGGTCCTCTTTTTCAATGGGCTTGTGTCCTGATCCTATTTATTTTTGGAAAAAAAGATATTTTCCTCTTGATTTATTTTGGAGAAGATGAAGAAGAAAGAGAGAGAGAGAGATAAGAGAGGCACAAACCTTAGTATTTTGTAAGGATGGAAAAACTTGGAATTTCATCATATGTTGGGTTTAAATACCCCTTACACATTTGCATATTAGCATTTGGGCTTTACAATTTTGGCATCTTACCTCATTTTTTACATCCGTGTGCACACATTTTGCACTTTAACCATGGACATTACATAATTTGGCTCTTTTCCCACTTTCATTACATTTTTCTACTTATTTACATATAAAATCTATTTATTACAATTTTCTCTTTTTTTCTTTCTCTTTCCTCTTGACGGTCGGCAGGCTTCGCTTAGGCTCAAGGCAGTTTGGGTTTGGGCCCACTTGCTTGGTCTTGAGGCCGGATTGGTTAGGCTTAGACCCACTTGTTGGGTGTTGACTTTGACTTTTTGACTTTTCTATTTCGACAATGTGGTGTAATTTTCGACCCCAATAAAGTTCCCCCATCAATAAATGCACACCACATGTATAGATCGTGTGCATGAAATTGATGGATTTTCTTTTATGGAGAGGCTGACTTTGTCTACTTTTGTGACATGGATGGTCGTTGCTTGACTTGATTCCATCGTGGAGGTCCATATTGACTTGATTCCACTATGGAGGTCGATGCTCGATTTGATATGGGAATGGAGTCGTCGTTTCTTCCTGTCCGCCATTCAATGTGGTTTTAACGTCATCATTGAAGGGATGTTTAACGTCATCATAGACGCGATGTTTAATGTCCCTCAGACGGAGAGTTTAAGGTAATCTTAGACAGGATGTTTAACGTCTCTTAAACGGAGGGTTTAATGTCAATCTTAGACCGAATGTTTAACGTCTCTTAGACGGAGTATTCAAAGATTTTGGAATTTTGATTTGGAATTTGGACTTTTGAAGTTCATAGGGTTTGAATTTGATCTGAGATTTGAATTAGAGTTGGATTTGGATTTTGGTTCAGCGTCAACACCGCTAGCATTGGAACGTGGTATCAGCAGCGACTTATCATTTGCCGTTGGAGGTTTGGAT
This sequence comes from Agapanthus africanus, assembly GCA_030015575.1. Classification (NCBI taxonomy): domain Eukaryota; kingdom Viridiplantae; phylum Streptophyta; class Magnoliopsida; order Asparagales; family Amaryllidaceae; genus Agapanthus; species Agapanthus africanus. The sequence continues at coordinate 869,780,917 of JASDDO010000024.1, read as the reverse complement.
TTGGATTGTTGTTTGGCGTTAGTATCGCTACACTAGAGTATGGTACCAAGAGCGACTCTGCATTTGCCGAGGCTTTAGAGATTTGGATTTTTGTTTAGTATCAGGAGAGACTCATCATTTGCCGTTGAAGGATCTTGGACATTTGGATTTTTTTGTTCTGTGTCTCCATCACTACATTGAAATAATATAGTGCCAGGAGCAACTTATCATTCGCTTTTGAAGGATTTGAGATTTAGACTTTGGTTGGCATCTGCATCGCTAACATTGGAGTATAGTATCAGGAGCGGCTCATCACTCTCCTTTGAAGGATTTGAGATATGGATTCTGGTTCGGCGTCTACATTGTTACATTGGTGTATTGTACCAGTAGTGAGACTTATCATTCGCCGTTGGAAAATTTGGAAATTTAGATCGTTGTTTGATGTCAGCATCGCTACACTGGAGGATGGTACCAGGAACCGACTCATCATTTTCCATTGGAGGATTTAGGAGATTTGGATTTTTTTTTTAGGCGTTTGCATCGCTACACTAAAATATAGCGCCATGAGCGACTCATCATTCGCTTTTGAAAGAATTCGAGTTTGCTCCCTTTTGGGTTTTCACAAGCTTGCGGGTAGCCCTGTTGTTTTTACCAACGAAATTTTTTCAGGTTTTCATTCATGCCCTTTTGCTTGTGGACTAACCCTTTTTCTTTCCTTTTTTTATTTCCCAGTCTAACGACTTAGGGGTCAACGCTATACGTGTTCTTTTGGGCCTTTTTACAGAGTTACTTGAGATTCTCGGATTTTGGATTTGTCACGTCCCGCTTTCTAAAAGACGGTAGCAGGCACATGACGAGGTCCGCGACTTATTTATATCGAGAAGGGTCTTTCTCAAAAATAAATATGTTAAGAGTATTATAAAAAATTTGAATTTACAACAAGAATAAAGCAAGATAATAAAAATCCAACTACAATTATTACATTCAAATATATACCACAGTGTTCAAACAGTTGATAAGAGTTTGAAATTAAGATACAATGAAATAAAATAATGAAACCCGAATAAATAGGCATGCTGAAAAGTAAAGACTGAAAGTAAGACTACTAATCCGCCTGAGATGACAGCTGAGAGTAATCCCCCTCCGTCGCTAAGCTACCTAACAAACATTCCCAAAGAAGAAGAAATAAAGGAATGTCCGTCAGCGAACTTGCTTTCGGTAATTCCCTAATTAAAGGTATAATTTTAAAAGCGATAAACGACAAGCATATAAGTAGAAAACGAAAATTATGATGCTGTGAATAAGTATGATATAGAAATTAAACATGGCAGCTATATAAGCATGACAATTCTATAGTTACGTGTATGTTGTAGTGTGATAGTGAACAAATACGTGTATACTAGAGTAGTTCGTCAAACCCACGGACCAACAACACGTTGAGTTATGCTCCATCAAACCCACGGAACAACGATATACGAAATTCATGTTAAGTGATTTTTAGTGGACTCTCATGCCACAGCATACATTCATTACCAAACTACCCCTTTTCCTCATGTATTTTAAATTATAAATAATGACACAAGCCTTACACGAATCCATGAATACATTAAAGGGTACAAGTTCAAATCAAGTTTCAAGTCGAATTCATGTCAAGATCAAGTCGAGTTCATTACGTATTAATGGTTCGAGTCAAGTATGCAGTAGATTATTCATATAGGTACAACAAAATGCGAAGTCACATAGAATGAAATGAGACAAGTACAATATTCAACTAATATTCAGAAACAGTACTGTAGAGAAGTGTTGTGAACTACTAATTACTCAAGTTAATTGAATTTAGAAATTAAACAAGAAACATAGCCCTACGTGTTATACAAACGTGAGTTCAAATCTTTCCTAATTAGGAATACTTGTTTAGGAGATATACTCATTTTTGTATTGTGGCGTAGAACAGATCAGAATCTGTCCGACCTCGACGCATATTTTTAAAACACAGTTTGTGTTAATTTTCGTCGGTTTTCAGGTTTCAAAAATTATTAGAAACTTATGGGTTTTATGGTCTAATTACACAAACAACTATGTTTCGCGCGATTTGGATTCCTGAAGCTCTAGTTATGTTTAGGTTAACATCGAAGTTTAAAACAGAAATTATAATTTCAAGACAACAAGTATAGGGTGTCTTTCAGGCATATATCGAGTCGTTCTATAGGTTTTTGAGTAACCAATTAAATAGTAAAGTTATATATCTGCTAATTATTCATCCATATATCTAAAGTTTGTCACGAACTGACATCCGGAGCTCGAGTTAAATCATGTTTAAAAGCAGTGTGCAAATCAGAACATATTCTTTCCAAATTCATCACTTAATTTTATAACGCATAATTCTAAAATTCATGTCAGTTTTCAGGAAAACCATAAAACTAGGAAAATCTAGATCTTTTGATCTATATCCAAAACACTTGAGTTTACTCAAAACGGACCTCGGAAGATGGTTATGTATCTTCGAAGGTGGTCGATAAAAACTGTTTTCTGATTTTAATAATAGTAACAAAAATACGTCGTCAAACATAAATCTTAATTAGGTTTGATCTTAAATCTTTATAGTAGACCTGAAATTTTATTTAATATCTTGCCGAAATTTTCTAGAATTTGCAGAAGTCAAGATTGATCCCTAGAATTTATTTTGAAAATAAAGGTATTTAAGGTGGTATTTGTGAATGACAAAACTATGGTATTTATTTGCAACATCATTTTCTTTTTAAAATTAAATATAAACGATAAAAGATACAGCGATATAAGGTGTAATCCTATTTGGGTCTCCGAATGTTAACATATGGATCATGAACATCGATCAAGACTTACACCATAAATTCCTATTTTCATGAGAACTCATTTGTAGACATGTTATCGCACATCATTTGTTTCCACTCATTTCATGGTGTCACTAATTAGCGTATAGATTAAATCCACAGCATGGAGGCATGTTAGCATATAAAAGAACAATAAATAACATAAAACCTGAACAAAAGGCAATCAACAAGTCTAATTAAAATATATGCAAACTATACATACAGACATACCCTATTAGGCACTACGAAAAGACAAGGAAAACGGGTTCATGGAGCACGAAAAGAGATGGGGGAGAGAGAGAGAGAGAGACGGGGCCTTACTCGCGGTGTGAGTCGATATAACAACCGACTCATCGATTATAAGGAAAAGACTTGATCGGAAGCTTTCATCGTCTAGGTGTAAAGAGATCGTCGATTTGCTTCGGGAGGATATTTGGATTAAAAATTCATAGATGAATGGAGTTTTGGACTGCTATGGAAGGAGGAGAAGACAATTAAAAAGAATGATTTATTGAAAGTGAGTAAAAGATAGTAAAATGTTTAATGGAGGAATTCAAAGGCTGGAGAGTTACTGGATTTAATTTGGCATTTTAAAGATATGAAGCGAATAGTCACTCGTCCAAATGAACTCGTTCTTAGAGGATGAGCAAGAGTGGACCCCACGGGACCGCCTTAACCCTCTTTGAGGTCGCTCGGGTCAGTTACGGCTCGAGCATTGGGCTTGAGCCTTGACCCTTAGGCTTGTGTCATCGTTTATGGTCCAAAAACCTGTATCTTTTTTCCTATATGGTTTTAGAACCCTGTGTGCAACGCTCGTGAACTGCTGGGCTCGAAACGTTAAAAAGAAAAGAAAATGGGCTGTAAAGATTCGAACATGCAGACATTAGGATATTAGTATAAAGAATTAACCAATGGGCTACAAATTGTTCTTGTACTTAGCTATCAAGAATTAAATATAACTCAGCACTTGATAGAAAAGAACGACATTGTATTAAAGAAGGAACATACAAAGGTATACAATTTTTGGGGTTGTTACATAATTTGGTGGATTCGAATTGATGGCCGAGACAGTAGGGCGTATTTGATACTTTTATTTAATTCTGGGCTTTCCTTGAAGAAGTTTTAGTATTTCATTCGTCATTTGGAAAAACGGATGTCCCACGAAGGCTGTGGCAGATTCAAGTCATTGCTTGGAGCGTGTGATTGAGTCATTTGCTCCCGAATGATTTTAGCTTTCATTTGTATAACATTAGCAATCGCTGCTTGATTTCTTACCAACACGCTAGATGACAGTGAGATTTCCTCGACCTTGTGCTTGTCCTCGACCTAATCCTTGAAGATATAGCAGTCTTTGATTGTATGCCCCAATACTTTGTGATATGGGCAGTACATAGGATCGTCAATCATTGTCACGCCTCGCTTCCCAAGAGAATGGTAACGGCACATAACAAGCCCGCGACGTGTTTATACCGAGAATGTACTTTCTCGAAACAAATATGCTAAGCGTATATAAACAATATAAAATATCAAGAAATGACAAGTGAATAAAAATTTCAACAAACTGCTTTATTTATATTCAACTTTCACAAGTTTCAAAACATAGATACAATATGTGAAACAAAAGTACAATAACATAAAAATGCTTAAACATGTGGTATATTGAAACTGGAGCTGGAAAGAAAAACTAAGGATCGGCTTGTGATGCAAGCTGGTCATAATTTTCTGCAGTCGGTTCCATCTCCTCAGTCCCTAAATTACCTGACGAACATTCTAAAGAAAACAAAGAGAAGGGTGGAATGCCCATCAACGAACTTGTGTTTGGTAAGTCCCCATGAAAGATAGGATTATAATAAGAATGTATAACGACAAGTTATATAATTGAAAATGGAAATCATGAAACAGTTAACGAGTATGATATGGTAATTAAACATAGTAATTAATATAAACATAACAATTCTATGTAGTAAAGCAGTTCTATATAACATGGCTGTATAGTGTGTCGGTTAACATATACACATAACAGTTAAAAGTGCTGAACATGTAATGAATTACAATATGTCCTAAAGAGGTCACTAAAAGGGTAAGCTAACTAACGTGAGTTCAAGTGTGAATTTCAACCAATCTTAAGAGTGTTCTCGAACCCAACAGGTTATCGTCCAGGGGTAAGGAATCACGGGTCCGAACCAAGAGTGTTAGTAATGGGATTTCAACCTATTGTTGAAGTATTTCAAACCCAACAGGTTATCGTCAAGAGGCAAGGAAACATGGGACCTCACGATTGTATGCGTGTGTTAGTGTTCATGGAATCATGTATTAGGGGACCTCATAAGATTTCGTTGGATTCATATTTAAACTACCCCCAACACCCCGTATAATTAGTCTAAGAGTAATGTCACAAGTCTTGATTGAACCATGAATACTAGAGAGTGCATGAGTTCCATGTCAAGTTGAGTTCATATCAAGTTCGAGTATTCATGTCATATTCAAGCATTCGTGCCAAGTTATATTCATGGTTCGAGTCAAGTCAAGTGATATTCATGTTTCAAGTTAAGTTGAGTCAAACATGTAATAGATTTAGCTAAGTCATGTCGAATCTCATGTGTTGAGTTGTATATGATTCATTATTGATTTTCATGGAGATATGATTTACATATCGGAAAATGGGCAAGTGGTAACACTTATTGTCTCCGGCTCCTCAAGGATCAAGATAGATTAGGCCACTTAAACCTATCCTTTACCTAGAATACTCGTAAGTTATAAGTTTTATAATTATAGGTGTTTATGTGAAAATTTATCATTTCACAACTAAATATATTTATGTAAGAAATAGTACATTAAAGGCTCGAGGGGGTATTATGTAACTAATTTATTTTAAAACCTCGGGGATATTTTTGGTAAAAATATGTTAATTAAGATGTCGAGATTTTTTAATAAAAATATATTTTAGATGTCGTGGTATTTTAATGATAAAACCTAACTTTTAAGAGTTTATGATAAATGAAAAATCTATATTTTGGAAAACATAAGGTATTTCAATAGAAAATTAAATCTTTTCAATTTAAGGGTATTTTATTTAAACACTAATTTGCAAATTTCTTTTCTTTTAAGTTACACATTAAACTATTTCTCTTTTAAATATCGTTGAAATGATTTTTAGTTTTGTTTAAAAAACGCATTTTCTTTTCCTTTTAAGACCATGCTCAATGAAGAGTTTTGTGTCTTGCCCTACTAGACCCAAGATGCGCGATAATCCACACCATCCGCAACAGGGTCCTCCTAAAGAGGGTTGTAGATGTGAAATTGCAAAGAATAAAAAATTTAGGTTTAAGTTTATTTTAAAGATTTTTTAGGGTATTTTAGTGTAAATCTATTCTTTAGATTAATATCCAACATAGTGGATTTAGAGTTCTGAGTGTGCGTGTGGGGTAAGCAATTATTCTATGCTATCTACATTAACATGTTACAAAAACAAGTATTGAACAAAAATAATTAACCATGGTATTTATTCATTAAGTTGTGTTTTTAACATGGCAAACTCCATTTTAAAATACATATAAAATTAGATGAGACATGTCTTATAAGGATGATAGGATATGAATCTATATTTTCTTGGTATCAAGTCATGAAAAATTATGATGAACATGTCAAGTGCAATGAATATTTTCGAGTTAAAATTTGCTTATTAAAACCCGTATTTTAGAGATGATGAGGGGAGAAACAAAAGAGAGAGAAGTCGAGGGGGAGACTTACAGGTTGCGCTTGAACTTAAAGAAGAAGAAGAAGAAACCCCGGTTGGAAGAACCGAGATCGACGATGTGAGAGGAAAGCAAGCTTGAGGTCTTCTTAGCTTCTAAAGAGACTTGACTTGAAATAGGACTTGAGAGATGAACTTTGAGAGTATTTTTTAGAATATTTTAAGAAGGGGATGAGCTAGGGTAGCTTTGTATTTATAGTGAAAGAATAAGGGAGTATGGTGAATTAAAATTAGAATTAAAATGAATTAAAATGGGTGTTAATAGGGTAGATGAAGGGACTGCAGACTCTCTCGATTAAATGGGGAGTTTTGAAATATCAAAACGAGCTGCAGGGAAGGTAAGAGTCGCACACCCATGGGCGGGGCACGGAAGACTTTGTCTTGGCTGCCAGAGTCAGGCTTGGGGCCGCCTAGGTCGGTCTAACCTTGGGTTCTTACTTCGGGTCTCGTGTCTAGGGTTCAGGTCAGTGCAACTTGCTCAGTTTCATAAATCTTTTATTTTATAACATTTCCGAACTCTGTGAAACGCACGAGAAAGTCTCATAGCTCAAAAATGTTAAAAGAAGATATGATAAAATAATTATGGCTGCAAGGATTTGAACACGCGGGCTACGGGACAATTGTTTAAAGGCTTAACCAATAGGCTACAATTTGTTTCTTACTTTTATTTAACAAGAATTACTTATAACTCGAAACTTGAATATAAAAATAACTCTCTTATTAAACAAAACAAAAGGGGTTGGTATACGAAATTTAGGGTTGTTACAATCATTTTCGCTTCATATGGTCACTTTGGCATGAGCAGCTGCAGACCTTTGTTTAGGACATTCTTAAATATCTTGTGGATTTTATCCTTTTTGAAAGAGTAGATTTTCTCCTTTCTTTCCATCAGAGTCAGTTCTTTCTGTTGGATATAGTGACCTTATGGCAATTATTGTAATCAAAAGCAGGCAATTATGATAATTGAAGAAGGACCTATACAGGTAGAATGGTCTTATTCGATATGATAGTATGCCATCTTCTTTGTCTTTATCATGTATGTGTATACAATTTATTACGTGTCGCTAATACATAATGATAAACCTCGTAGGATCTTTCTTGACTACCAACTTTATGACGGCGATCATATTGTGAGAGCCAGGTAGTCCATAAGCACATCCTTAAATATCCATTGTCATGAGAGTATTGAGAGTGGACATCGATATTCCAGAGTAGACTAGTGTTTACGTTTCTAGACCCCAGCGAGGGGCGGTGGCAGGTCTCACAAGCCATTGGTGTTTTGGCACCAAAGATATTATACAGGTGCTCAGTGGAGGTGAGTACACCGAATGGATCTACCGAGAACTTCTAGATGGTACTATACATATCGTCAGATAGCAGTTCTCAGGAAACATAGGTACATATAGTCTGCTGACTTGAGATCGTCATTTTTCTCGTGTAAGTTTCCACTGTACTTAGATTACTATCCTACCACGGCTCTAGTGAGTCGTGCAAATAGGTTTTAGTTGGGTACAGCCCCGAGCCATATGGAAGTAGTGAACGATCAGAAGGGATTCGTCTCTCTCGGTATAGAGAGTCGATATCACGCTGTGTTCGGTTGGCTATCACCATAAATCCGTGACCATAGTAGATGATATTTACTGAAAGGAGATCAGTAGTTTCTCGGTTGGTGATGAGCTTGACACCGACGTGACTTATCGATTTATTAGAGGTCTGATATTATCTACCTCCAAACCCGGTATGTGATACTCTCAGATGAAGAGACCAGACTGTACGGAGATTGACACATACAGGCTTAGTAAGGATATGAATAAGCTTGCTTTTCGACATTCCTTTCGTTCAATACCGAGGTGGTCGTTACGTACAACTAGTGCTGCTGGCGTGCTTGTGGTTAAACCTATTGCCAGTGTATAGTCGAGTCTTTAGAGTCTCACACAGAGGGTTTCCCGTTTAAGCAAAACGATGTAGTGTGCGTATTTTGATACGTACGGGGGTTCGATTAAATACGTGCTTGATACACTTACTTTAATCGGACGTTTTGATCATACTAGCGGCTTTGAAAGATAGCCAGATTATTTTGTGAGCTTGTATTATATCTCTCGTTTTCTCTCTTTTGGATATTTGTATTTTGACACGAATACGGTATTTATACGAATACGAGTATTTGTATGAATGAGGGTATTTGTGTTTTGATATGAATACGGTTATTTCTATCTTGATACGATTATGAGTATTGTGTATTTCGATACCAGTACAGTATTCGTATTTTGATACGAATACAGATATATGTATTTGTTGCATATACGGATGTATGCATATGTGTGCGTGTGTGTGTGTGTGTGTGTGTGTGTGTGTACATATTGATGAGGATTCTTTTAGGAAGCTTGAGGATGCGTGTGGGCTTGTAACAAACCTAGGTGAGTAACACCTTAAGTCTACATCTTAAGAGGATAAGTTTGGGGGGATTTTTTCTCCACACAATTCTTCTTCTTTTATCTTCTTCTATGTTAAGTTTCCAACTTGAGAAAAGAAATAGGAAAAGAGTGAAAACACAGAGAACACCACTACTACATCACTTACTAGCTATTCCTGGTAAGCTTAAGTTGTAAGTTGCTTCACTTGTTATTTAAAGTGAAGCTAAAATTTGATTCGGAATCTCTTGGGTAGATCATCTTCGGCAAGGTAGATCAGCGTGCAAGCTTGTTTCCGACTACTTCAAATCTTTGTTAGAGTCCTTGAAATGGTGTAGGGGTCTTTTGCAATTGGGCGGACACGCTACAAAGTAGCTAGCCCCCTAACCTTGCATGTTATGCTTTCCAATTTAGTATTTGGAATCGATTCTTCGGTTTTGGTCGCTAGCGCTTGTATAAAAGTTTTTGTTTCCGCTTTTGTCTTGGCCATGAGTCTTATGGCATGAACACTAGACACCTAACATTGGTATCAGAGCTACTAGGATGTGCCGACCAATTGGGGGTTCTCACTGTGTGACAGTATGGTAAAACGTAGGCTCTTACCCCCAGGGCGTCCCGTATAGAGGGTCTGACGGGCTGTATTCCATCGCGAGCGGACATGCATAAAAAGTGGACCGGTTGACACCACGGAGACCTCATGGGATGGGGTGCGGTATCTGACCAACATGGTATTGTAGGGTGTTTTTCATCACCCCATTGAGATGGGAATGCGCACGCACTTGTCAGGTGCATTACAGATTTCCCCTTCCTAGGGTAAGCTGGGATTTATTGATTGTGGGGATCCAAATCTCCGGCAACCGCGGACTAAGCTGCCGTTAATTACCCTTCGCCTTTTGAGCGAGAGAACCTCCGATTAACGGGTCAAACAGGTCATGCGAACTCAATGTGCGGTGTTGTGTTTTGAAGGTGTTTTGGATATATCGGGGGCCTCGCAGAGTTTTTACGGGGTCCCGCTAGCCGGATAGCGGGCTGGGGGTCAAGAGGGTTAGCAGCCCCCTTGCGGGGTGCGGGACAGTGCCCCATTAGAAATTTTTTTCTAACAGGGACAGTGTCGTGGAGTATGTGTGTGTGTGTAAATATATATATACATACAAATATATATATATATATATATATATATATATAAAAGAGAAAGGGCATCCTTTGGATGTGTGGGAAAAAGCGCCAGCGCTTTGGGTGCTAGCGCTTTAAGCGCAAGGATGCTAGCGCCTCACGTGCCAGGCATGTGGGCGCTTGGGCGCTAGCGCTTTAAATGCCAGAGCGCTAGCGCTTTGAGCTCTAGCGCCCCACGTGCCAGGCATGTGGGCGCTCGGGCGCTAGCGCTTTGAGTGCCAGAGCGCTAGCACTCCACCTGCCAGGCACGTGGGTGCTCGGGCGCTAGCGCTTTGGGCACTAGCGCTAGCGCCCTAGGTGCCAGGCACGTGGGCGCTCGAGCGCTAGCGCTTTGGGCGCAAGCGCTTTAGGCACAGGTACATAAGCGCTCGGGTGCTAGCGCTTTGGGTGCTAGCGCTTTGAGCGCTTTGGGTGCTAGCGCTTTGAGCACTTTGGGCGCTAGCGCCTCACGTGCCAGGTATGTGGGCGTTTAGGAGGCAAAAAGGACTTGGTCCCTGCGATAGGAGTTGTACTCCCAGAAAGGAGCACTTATTATTTTGTATATATGTATATATATATGAGGAGTTAAACTCCTAAGATATTTTGAAGCTGATGAAGGGGGCTTCTCCCCTTGAGCCCTGGATCTTCCCCAAAGTGGGGTTTCTGAAGATGGGTCTCCTTCTTCTTCCTTTGTTGGCCGGATCTTGAAGATCAAGAAGTATGAGATTTTAAAAATCTCTCCTTTCTGAGATCTGATGGAAGATCTGAGTCCCTCTTTGTGAGTTTTGTGGTGAAAAACTATTTAATTTTATAAAAAGAAGAGTAAAACTCTTGATTTAATTCAAAAGAAAGAAGAAGATTTTATAACCTTGAGGAAGGAGAAGATCACAGATCTTAATGCTTTTTAGGAGAGAGAAAAAAAGTTGTTGAAATATTTTCATTCTCTTTGCCTTTATAGGCTATACACTTTACATATAGCCCATTGGGCCTTACAAAAATAGCATTTGCCCATCCCATACCTCATGTGCTATTTCTTTTTGCACATAAGCCATGGGCTTTACAAAAATTTGGCTTTATGACCATTTTCTTGCATTTATTCATAAAATAAAAATACAAGAAATACAACAAAATTATTTATTACAAAATTTTTATTTTGGCATGGGGGAGGCCGGCCGCTTCATGTTCGGGTTCGACCCGGGCATTGGCCCACTTGACCTGGGCTTGGGCCCACCTGGCTTGGGGTTGACTTTGATTTTGACATGGTCAACCGGGGTGTAAATTTTTACCCCAACAAAGTGCCCCCCATCAATAAATGCACACAATATATATGGGTCGTGTGCAATAAATTGATGGATCTTCTTTCACGTGGAGGCGAATTGATTTGGTTTCCACTTTTTGGGAAGCTGGCACTGCCTATTTTATGACATGGACGTTCGATGCTTGACGTGTCTCCGAGATGGAGTGTCTGGTTGACTTGATTCCAAGGCGGAGCGTAATTACGACGAGGAGGTTGTTGCTGCCCTTTTAGCGACGTGGACGGTTAGTGCCGCCCTTTTAGCGACGTGGATGGTCGGTGCCGCCCTTTTTGCGACTTAGACAGTCGGTGCTGCCCTTATTGCGACTTGGACGGTCGATTCTACCCTTTTAGCGACTTGGACGATCGGTTCTGCCCTTTCAGTGACTTGGACGATCGGTTCTGCCCTTTCAGTGACTTGGACGGTTGGAGCTGCCATTTTAGAGACGTGGAAGGTCGGTTCTGCCCTTTTTGCGACCTGGACGGTCGATGCTGCCATTTTAGGGACGTGGACGGTCGATTCTGCCCTTTTTGCGATTTGGATGGTCGATGCTGCCCTTTTAGCGACTTGGACGGTCGGTGCTGCCCTTTTGCGACTAGGACGGTCGATACTGCCCTTTTAGCGACTTGGCCGGTCGATTCTGCCCTTTTAGTGACTTGGATGGTCGGTTCTGCCCTTTTAGCGACTTGGACGGTCGATTCTGCCATTTTAGTGACTTGGACGGTCGGTTCTGCCCGTTTTGCGACGTGGACGGTCGATTCTGCCCTTTGCTGTCCTTTTAGCGACTTGGACGGTCGGTGCTGCCCTTTTTGCGACTTGGACGGTCGATGCTGCCCTTTTAGCGACTTAGACAGTCGATTCTGCCTTTCTAGCGACTTGGACTGTCGATTCTGCCCTTTTAGCGACTTGGACGGTCGGTTCTGCCCTTTTAGTGACTTGGACGGTCGGTTCTGGATTTGACTTGCTCCGCTTCTTGCGGTGTCAGGGATGAAGTTGACTTGTTTCCGAGGTGGAATTTTATTCTGCCAGAGAGGTCATTGGTGGTTTTGCTGATTTGATGAGATTTGGATTGACATCAGCACCGCTACACTAGAATATGGTACCAGGATCGAATCATCATTTGTCATGACAGGATTTGGGGATTTTGGTCTTGGTTTGGCATCAGCATTGCTACACCGGAATATGGTACCAGGAGCGAATCATCATTTGCCAGGAGGGAATTTCCCTCATTCCCAGTTTAATGACTTAGGGGTCATCTGTTCCCAGTTTAACGACTTAGAGGTTATCTATTCCCAGTTTAAAGACTTAGGGGTCATTTGGACTGCAGTTTGGAATTTTGGGGTTAGGGTAGGCAGCGTTGCTAACATTGAAGCACATGTGCCAGGAGCAATTCATCATTTTCCTTTTCCTGTTGGGAAGTGATGGCATAGGAGACAGGTTTAGGTCCCTATCACCTAAGACTTTTTAATTTTATAAGCCGTAAGGGTCCCATAAAAGCATTTTCTCCCTACGAGTCGAAAGGATCTCGTAGGTGTACTTTCTCCTTAGGAGTCGTGGGGACTCCCAAGTGTGTTTTTCCTTTGTGAGTCGTAAGGATCCCACGAAGGTGTTTTCTTACGAGTCGTGAGGATCCCGTAAGTTTGTTCTCCTCATGTATCGTGAGGACACATGAGTGGGTCTTCCCAAATGGAGCATAAGTCCAAGGGCGGAGACCGGCCACTGGACTGGTGATTGCGGTGGGGTATGGATATGATGAGAATTATTTGAGCCCGTGGATTGTATATGGTAGTCAATTTGTGGACTAACCGTAGGGCCGGGAGAATTTTGAGAAATTGGATTTTGGTTTGGCATCAGCACCGCTAACACTGAAGCGAAATGCCAGGAGCGACTCATCATTTGCCGTTGCCCGTTAGGGAACGATGGCTTAGGAGACAGGTTTAGGTCCCTATCACCTAAGGCTTTTCAATTTTATGAGCCGTAAGGGTCTCATAAAAGCATTTTCTCCCTACGAGTAGAGAGGATCTCGCAGGTGTATGTTCTTCTTAGGAATCGTGAGGATTCCTAAGTGTGTTGCCCCTTTGTGAGTCGTAAGGATCTCACGCATGGATTTTCTCCTCACAAGGTCGAGAGGACTTTGCGAATGTGTTTTATCTCTTTCCACGAGTTTGCGCCCTTTCGGGTTATCACAAACTCGCTGGCAGTCCTGCTGTTTTTGCTCACGGAGCCCTTTCGAGTTTTCATCCGTGTCCGTTTTGCTTGTGGACATACCATTTTTTTCAACTGGTGGGACTTTTAAAAGTAGTCTCACTGGCAGGACTTGGGAGAGATAGGGGTCGTTTACGCCCGTGGATTGTATACGGTTTTGCAGGATGTATGATCCAGACCGTAGGGTTGGTGTGCTCAATTCGCCTGCGACTTGGAGCATTCATGCATAGTATTTCTTGAGAGATCGGCCATTTATGGGTGGTATGGGCCTTTCTCCCTCGGCACTTATTAGTTGGTAGGATCCTCCGTCGAACACTTTCTCGATGACGTATGGTCCTTCCCAGTTTAGCTCGAATTTTCCCTTGGTATGTCGATTGAGGATGATCGATCATTTGAGGACCAACACCAATTCACCTTTCTTGTAAGCACGGCGATGAGTCATCTAGGCATAGGCCCGTGACATTTACGCCCGGTATAGCTCCAGATTTTGCTGCACCACGAGCCTCTTTTCTTCAAGGGCGTCGAGCTCTTCAAGCCGAAGGAGCATATTTTCCTCCTCCGTTAACTCGTGCTGAACGGACATTCTTAAGCTTGGAAATTCGACTTCGAGGGGGAGTATCACCTCCACTCCGAAGAGCAATGAGTATGGAGTGGACTGAGTTGGAGTACGGTGCGTGGTACGATATGCCCACAACGCCTCGTGAAGTTTGAGATTCCAGTCTCTCTTGTTGGCTGAAGCATTTTTCCTCAGGAGCTTGCATAGAATCTTATTGAAGGCTTCGGCTAGCCCATTGGCTCTTGGATTATAGATGGAGGAATATCTCCAGTCTATCTTGTGTTGAGTAGCGAACCTTGAGACTTTGAAGCTCTTGAAAGAAGGCCCGTTGTCAGAAATGATTCTTCTGGGTGTACCGAAGCGGTATACAATATTATGCTGGAAGAATGTCAGAATATCTTCTGTCTTAACTTCTTTTAGCGGGACATCTTCAGCCCATCTGGAGAAGTAGTCTTTTGCGGCCAGTATGAACCGGTGGCCTCTAGATGTCGGAGGATCAATTGGGCCAACTATGTCGGTTCCCCAGACTTCGAAAGCCCACAACGCCACCGTAGGATGCAACGGATTGGGGTGCTTGTAAATGAAATCACTGTGAATTTGGAAGATATAACATTTCTTTGCATGATCTCCGCAATCCCGTATCATGGTGGGCCAGAAATACCAAAGCCGTTTAATTTGAAGTCGCATCTTGGGGCCAGATTGGTGAGCACCGCAAACACCCGAGTGAACTTCTTTCATGACCTTTTGGGCTTTGGCCAATGACAGACACCTAAGCCAGAGTTGGTCATATGACCTGCGGTATAGCGTGTCATTTACAAACACGTATCGGAGAGCTCTCTTCTTCAGCTGAATCCTTGCAGATTTTCCTTCGGGAAGCTTATCGTATCGGAGGTACTCTATGAAGGGTTCTCTCTAATCGGGCTCATCTTGGATGATCGACGCTTCTTCGGCAGGACTGCTCTTCTGTTCCATGCTTTCCTCTTCTCGCAGAGAGATTGAGGGTAGAATTTGCCGGCTTCTGACTGTGATTAGAATTTCGTCCATATCAGGATCGGCTAGCTCCTTAGCTAGGCGAGCGAGTATGTCGGCTTTTCCATTCAACGCTCTAGGGACTCTCATTAGTTCAATGTGAGTGAACCGTTTCATGAGTTCCATCGCTCGGCTTCTATATCGAGCTAACTCGGGTTTGTATATCTTATAGTCGCCGCTTACTTAGTTGACGACAAGCTGGGAATCAACGTAGACTCGTAGCAGAAGGATTTCCATTTCTATGGCGAACTCCAAACCAGCTATCAGAGCTTCATATTCGGCCTCATTGTTTGTGTGAGGCTCGGTGAGAGCGAAAGAACGCCGTAGGGTTCCCATTGATGGTGTGATGAACATCAATCCTATCCCTGCTTTTACCTCCAGGACGCTTGATTTGCTGGAGGTCCTCATTGATGAGGCTCCATCGAAGTAGAGCTCCCAACATGGCTCATCTTTCTCGAGGTGCAGCACTTGTTCGTCGGGTAGCTCGCAATTAAGCGGTGACCCCTCTGATACGGGATGAGCAGCAAGGAAGTCTACGAGAGCTTTGCCTTTTACTGCTTTCTGAGGAGTATAAACTATGTCAAACTCAAGAAGCATGACAGCCCATCTTGACATTCTACCGGCTAAGCTTGCTTTGGTCATTAAGTGTTTGAGCGGGTCGACCCTAGAGATCAGCATAACCCGATGAGCGAGCAGACAGTGCCTTAGTTTCTTCACAGCGAACATCAGAGCCAGGCATTGCTTTTCAATCAGGGAATAGTTGTGTTCCGCCCCGACTAAAGTCCGACTGAGGTAGTAGAGGGCATTCTCTTTTCCCTCCTCGTTGTTCTGGACAAGGAGCGCACCAAGTGACGCATCTAGCGCGGCATTATACAGAATCAACGGTTTGTCTGGAATGGGAGTAGCAAGCACTGGAGGGTGCAACAGGTACTGTTTGATACTTTCGAGTGCTTCTTGACATTCAGTACCCCAGACAAAAGGAGCTCCTTTCTTCATGAGCTTTGAGAAGGGCCTACATCTCCTCGATAAATTTGAGATAAACCTTCGTATATAAGCAAGCTTGCCTTGAAAAGATCTTAGCTGCGTCAGATTCTTCGGAGGAGGCATCTCCATGATGGCCTTTATCTTGGATAGGTCAACTTCCATCCCTCGATGTCGGACTATGAAGCCCAGGAATTTTCCCGATAACATGCCAAAAACACACTTAAGAGGATTCATTTTCAGATCGTATTCCTTCAGTCTCGTGAGAACGGTCCTAAGATCTTGGATGTGATCGGCCTTGGCTTTAGTCTTGACGACCAGATCATCAACATAGCATTCGACAACTTTATGGATCAGGTCATCAAAGATATTGGTCATGGCCCTTTGATATGTAGCACCTGCGTTCTTCAGTCCGAACGACATCACTTTGTAGCAGTATATTCCGATCGGGGTTCGAAATGCTGTGTGTTTCTCATCCTCAGGCGACATCTTGATCTGATTGTATCCAGACGAGCCATCCATAAAGGTGAATAGTTCGTAATTTAAGATATCATCGACCATCATTTCCATGACCGGTAGCGGGAAGTCGTCTTTAGGACATGCCTTGTTGAGGTCCCTGAAATCGACACAAACTTGGATCTGCCCATTTTTCTTCTTCACTGGGACTATGCATGCAATCCAGTCCGCATATTTTTCTTCCCTGATGAAGCCGGCATCGATGAGTTTCTTGGTTTCCTCGATGACCTTTTCTTCCAGTTCTCTTCTCATTCTTCAAGGAGCTTGTTTTACTGGCTTAGCATCAGGAGATATAGCCAGCTTATGCACGGCCACTTCAGGGGAAAGGCCATGTATTTCTTTGTACGTCCACGCGAAGCAGTCGACGAACTCATGCAACAGGGCAATTATCTACTCTTTCATTTCCTTTGACAAGAGTGAGCTGATGTAGGTCGGCATTGGATTATTGGGCGTTCCTAAGTCAATCTCGGTTAGCTCGTCAAAGGTTGCTTGTCCGCCATCTTCGAGCTTTCGAGGAGCTTCTTCTGGCTCGGCTATCTCGTCATCGTCATTTGATCTTTCGCTGGCCTCACCAACATGGATCATGTAGCACGCTTTGGAATCAGGTTGAATGTAGCCTATGCCCCGTCTATCTGGAATTCGTCCATCGATGAGTGCTCGGACCTGGGGCGAATGCCATAGCCCTTCATAAAAATTTGCTTCAGACTCCGTTTGATATAACCGGCATCCGCACTTTTTAAAATATTCCCGCATCTTGGGTGCATAGTATTTGGGATTGAGGACGGCTCTTATGCCTCTCTCATAGGGAAGGCTCATGACAGACAAATCGTTCGGATGCACAACAGGATTTGACCCATAAAAAAAGGTGCCCTTCTGTCCATTTTTCCTTCCAGGAACTTAGAAAGTTTTCAGCTGGTCCACGGTGGAGACTGACAATGCATCGAGCTCTTTGCACATCTGCTCCGGCACCCTTGTGACAGCTAGAGGCCCTTCTGCAATTTCGAAGGTCTCTCGTAGTTTTGTTTGTTGCATAAGGGTCCAATCTGCACAGCTGTTGCACGGCAGGTCCTCTTCCTCCGACTCTTCAGTGTCGCTTCCAAGATAAGGGCGGACATTGCTGGATGGGGCTTCAGTAACAGATTCGTCCGTATCGCTACCGAAAAGAGGGCGAGTTTTACGGAAGGACGGAGTTCGAGCGTCGGACTCATCAGTGTCGCTACCGAAACGTGGGCGAGTTTTACGGAAGGACGGACTTCCAGCGTCGGACTCATCAGTGTCGCTTCCGAAACACGAGCATTGATCTTGACCACGTACGAGGTCGGGGTTGCGTTTGAAGCTGAATTCGTCTTGGGAGACATTGTCGTTGAAAGTTGATTGCTGGATGAAAAAAACATTATTTCAGTACAAACATCGGCATATATGTTAAATGAGTTCGCATGAACACTTGACCCGAGATATGGGAAGAGAGAAAGGTCCCACCGGGCATGCCAGAATCTGTAGGGTGTTTTTCGTCACCCCATTGAGATTGGAATGCGCGCACTTGTCTGGCGCATTACAGATTCCCCCTGCCTAGAGTAGGCTGGGATTTATTGATTACGGGGATCCAAATCTCCGGCAGCCACGGACTAAATTGCCGTTAATTACCCTTCGCCTTTAGAGCGAAAGAACCTTCGATTAACGGGTCAAACAGGTCATGCGAACTCAATGTGCAGTGTTGTGTTTTGAAGGGGTTTTGGATATATCGGGGGCCTCGCAGAGTTTTTACGGGGATCCCGCTACCCGGATAGCGGGCTGGGGTCAAGGGGGCTAGCAGCTCCCTTGCGGGGTGCGGGGCTGCGCCCCGTTAGAAATTTTTTTCTAACAGGGACAATGTCGTGGAGTATGTGTGTGTGTATGTATACACACACACACACACACACACACACACACACACACACACATATATATATATATATATATAAATAAAGGGAAAGGGCATCCTTTGGACGCGTGTGAAAAAACGCCAGCGGTTTGGGGGCTAGCGCTTTGAGCGCAAGGGTGCTAGCGCTTTGGGTGCTAGCGCCTCACGTGCCAGGCACGTAGGCACTCGGACGCTAGCGCTTTGAGCGCTAGCGCCCTACGTGCCAGGCACGTGGGCGCTCGGGCGCTAGCGCTTTGGGCGCTAGCGCTTTGGGCGCTAGCGCTCTGAGCGCAAGAGCGCTAGCGCCCCAGGTGCCAGGCACGTGGGCACTCGGGCGCTAGCGCTCTGAGCGCAAGAGCGCTAGCGCCCCACATGCCAGGCACGTGGGCGCTCGGGCGCTAGCGTTTTGAGCGCAAGGGCGCTAGCGCCTCACGTGCCAGGCACGTGGGTGCTCGGGAGGCAAAAAGGACTTGGTCCCTGCGATGGGAGTTGTACTCGTAGAAAGGAGCACTTATTATTTTGTATATATGTATATATATGAGGAGTTAAACTCCTAAGATATTTTGAAGCTGATGATGGGGGCTTCTTCCCTTGAGCCCTGGATCTTCCCCAAAGTGGGGTTTCTGGAGATGGGTCTCCTTCTTCTTCCTTTGTTGGCCGGATCTTGAAGATCAAGAAATATGAGATTTTAAAAATCTCTCCTTTCTGAGATCTGATGGAAGATCTGAGTCCCCCTTTGTGGGTTTTGTGGTGAAAAACTATTTAGTTTTATAAAAGGAAGAGTAAAACTCTTGATTTAATTCAAAAGAAAGAAAGTTTTAGAACCTTGAGAAAGGAGAAGATCACAGATCTTGATGCTTTTTAGGAGAGAGAAAAAAAGTTGTTGAGATATTTTCATTCTCTTTAACTTTATAGGCTATACACTTTACATATAGCACACTGGGCTTTACAAAAATGGCATTTGCCCATCCCATGCCTCATGTGCTATTTCTTTTTGCACATAAGCTATGGGCTTTACAAAAATTTGGCTTTATGACCATTTTCTTACATTTATTTATAAAATAAAAATACAAGAAATACAACAAAATTATTTATTACAAAATTTTTATTTTGGTATGGAGGAAGGCCGGCCGCTTCATGTTCGGGCTCGACCCGGGCATTGGCCCACTTGACCTAGGCTTGGGCCCACTTGGCTTAGGGTTGACTTTGATTTTGACTTGGTCAACCGGGATGTAAATTTTTACCCCAAGAGGTATTAGCTCTACTAGGCATTGTGCAGACCAATGGGGGGTTCTCACCGTGGTGATAGTAGTGGTGAAGCGCAGGCTCTTACCCTAAGGGTGCCTTGTATGAATTGGTCTGGTGGGTTGTAGACCATCATGAGGGGACAATGTAAAAATTAGCTGCTAAGAGACTTTTGGGCGCCACGGCGAGCTTCCGCTGCACTGACTGACCCATCATTGCTATCATAGCCATGCCGAACACTTTAACTAGTTATAGCCGATGCTTATGTTACAAAACCTAAATTTTAACTGCATCGAGTTTTGAAATTCCAAGTTTCTATCCATTTTTAAAATGATCTTTGAAATTTTTTTAAAGTATGTCAGTGGAGTTGTTTTGAGGTATGAAAACATGGCATGAAACCCGAGGACCAACTTCAAAGTTTAGGCCGCCAATAAATTCTTTTTGGCCGCTATTTGCGGCCCAAAATTTACTTTAGGTCCCTAGGTTTTTGTGGTGGCTTGAAAATTGTGAAACTTGACTTTTAGAACCATTCTTTTTGCCCCAGATTTCAGTATATATTATCTTTGCATTGGGGCAACACGGATGAACTTTCGATCAAAATTTTAGCATCGTTTATGATCCGTGGTTTTGTTTGTGTGTTGGATAACGTTTTCTAATTGCTATATGTTCGATTAGACGCGATTGCACACTGATTACTTGTGGTATTGTTTTTGTGATATATATCATGTGATGGTTTAGACGAATTTTCATGACGGATAGCCTCTCGTGTAATTTGTTTGTATAGTTTTTATTGTATATTCATTTATTCGGGACAAGCGGCCGGATTGTGGTCGTCGTTACCGCTTGATATATATTCTTTTATTAGGACACGTCAGGGTTGAGATCGTTGTCGCCATTGTATATCTTTCTTTTTTGTACAAGGATAAACCCGGGATAAGTGCTCGGGTAACCGAGTTCTAGAGTGTGGAAGGTGGTAGTCTCATGGTGATGAGTTCAAGATGCCTCGGTCTGGAATTGGCGGATTGCTCGCCGCACTTGTAGGGGTTTTAGGTCGACCAACGGAGGTGTGCTCAAATAACTGAATTCCAAGAAGTGCCAGGTGGCCCACTTATGATATTGAGTGTGGGTTGCCTCACTTCTAGAATTGGTGGGTAACTTTCCGCACTTTTAGGAGTTTTGGTTTGATGTTGTACGTACTATACACATAACCATGGAACGTTGGTTTTCATTTGCGGCTCAAACGAAACACGGGGCTCCTACTTTATCTATTATTCCATCTTTTTTGTTGTTTATGACATGCATGTGATGTTTATTACTTGCCTGTGATAATGAAATTATATATATTAGATACTTCTATATGTTTTGCATCCGCGCTAGCCCTGCCTCTGCCCTGCTGTAAATTTTGTAACTTTACGGTGAAGATTTGAGGCCCCGTGGCGAATACGAATGACATATAAAGCATGCTATTTTGGTTGTTTCTATTGTGGCTAAAAACTTTAAAATTATGGGATTGTGATATATGCGAAGAAAATAAACCTAAAATGATGTTGTCGGAACCAATTTTTAAAATTACTTGGTTTTCTTCAAAACCACTCGTTTTAAAACCAGAGCCTAAACCAATCCTTTTGAAGGCCACTCGAGTTTCTTCAACGATATCAAGTTCATTACGTTAAAGGTTTTTTCACCAAAAACCAGTTGTAACCCTCCGTCATTTCAGATTGATATTGCTTAGTATTCATGCTACGTATGTCATGCTCGGCCGAGGCGTAGTGTTTGGTAGCTCTATAGTGCTTTTCTGCTGCATGATGATGCGATTATTTAGGACTATCGCATAACCATGTTGAACTTATTGATTGATCGTTTAAAAGTGTAGTTAAGTAAAGTTAACCGCAATCAAGACTGTGTCGCTAGTAGCTAGCCGCGATGAGTACGGGTCGTCCGCAGGGAAATGTGAACTCTTTTCTTGCTTTAGATGAGTTGATTAAAGAATGTTTGATTGGTTGTAGATCTAATTTGAAACGGATGTAAAGTTTATAAAGAAAAGACTTGTAGAGTTCCTAAGACTTAGTAGTAATGGATGAATAATAAAAAACTCCTTTTATCTTTTAATAGTTTAAAAATAGATCGATAATGATGAATGTTGATTAGGGTTTTTTGGAAGAAACTAGGGTTTCTCCACTACTGACTCTTGTCCTTGCATTGATCTCTATTCATGTCTTGCCCTTAAAAAAACAAGTGTTAAACCAATCTCAAATCATGGTCGAGACTATCAATAAATTGATAGCACGCCCGACAAGGATGTTAACATTTATTTTGCTAAAATTTATAAACTTTAAAATATATAAAAGAAGTTAAATGATTTTATCATCCATTGATCTACCCTAAGCTACAAACCCTAGAAAGCTAAGAATTACTCACTCTTGATTTGAGATAGCAGAAAGGATGAAAGAAGAAAACATGATTAAGATGCAAAACTTAAATGCACAAAGTAAGTGCGGAAATTAATTGCAAAAAGAAAAAAAAAAACACTACCATTATTAATCAACTATTGCATTTACAAATCCTTAGAAAGTAGAATATAAGAATCCTAGTTTTTGCTCTCGCTCTCCCTCTTGTTGGAAGTAGATAACTAGCTGATGGTCACCTGGATGCGTGGATCACTTTGGACCTCTTGATCTCTTCGGATTGATCTTTAATATAAAGCTCTCGGTCCTATATATAGTCCCAAAACTAGAAACCCTAGATTCCCTATATGAATATATGCTGTTAAGATCCATACTACAAAATATCACATCCCAACTCTACCAAACCGCCGCGGATCCGCCGCAAATGTCACCTTTTGCCTCCCTTCCGCCACAACATTATGGAATTAGGTTTTGGGATTTTTTCTGGTGTTTTGTATTGATATTTGGAGATCCTATCGATGTCTAGATTCTGAGAATAATGCTCTGAGTCTCTTCCGTTGCTAGATCTCTCGATTTGCTTCCATATTCTGGCAGATTTGATTCCGACATCCTGATTTAATTCGGATATCTTGGATTCCAGACCTGAGCTTATCTACACAATATCTCAAATCATAGTATTAGTAGTATTGAGTATTTTTGAGATATTATCCTAACCATTTTATATGATATTAAATCTTAAAAAATATTGATTAGAAATATTTGATATGATATGCATAGTTTAATTACTAAGATTTCATATAAATATTATATGCATGTATTTTCCTCATTATGTTAATTATAATGTAGAAACATATGGTAATAAATTTTTTATAGATAAACCCGCATATATTCTATATTTACAATAAACACATTTTAGTACTTAACAATAGTGGGAAAAATATTCATTCAAATGTGCAATATTTTAGACTAATCAAATATCCCTAAACTTACCTTTAATTGTCCCGAGCAAACTAGTTATTAAAGAGAAAAGGAAAAAGAAAAAAAGAAAAACCTAGCATACTTTCGTAGGCAACACGATTACACTGAGCACGTGCAACAAGCCTTTAAACCCCTAGGTGTCCCAAGTAGGAGGAGTATTGTCTCCTGAGGATTTTCAGCGGATTACACTCACAAAATCCTATAATAAAAGAAAGATGATGAAAACTACATATAAAGATAAAGAACATCTAAAAGAAAGAACTTGAAAATAAGAGTTTCAAACTGCACTAGCTTTTTAGTTGACATGAGCCCTATCTTAATAGTCGTGAAAAGATGTCAGAAATCATATCAGAAAATGCTTTGGGCGTCCTACTTCCCGGTGATAGTCTTCCTCCCTACCTTTCTTCCAAACATAGATCATATACCCCTATGTGTGTGTAAAAGACATCCCTACACTTAGAGAATTCAATTCAAGCTATCATACTCTTGTCCATTTTCCTTAGTACTTTTTAGTCGGTGACTGTTTTATAGATGGAATTGCTCACACATTCTTCATGCGACTGTTAATACTTCTTGAGATACTAACCAACCGATTACCAAATATGCTCACTCGTTAAGGCGTTATTAGTAATATCCTAGTCTTGCAACACCTGAGGCTTAGCAGTGGCTCCCAAACCAGTTGGTCTAAGGCACTAGGTGATAAAGCACCCACGCTATATTTTTTTATGATGCCTTAGGTAATTACAAAACCAGTGTTCATTTTCTTTACCATTTTTTATGTCATTTATATTTTTGTTTATATATTTATTTTCTTCATAGTAAGGCTCTTAGACAAGAGCATTTCAAGGTATCCTTTACTATCCCAAGTTTCAAGATGTGTGCAAGTGCTAATAGTAGGGTATCAACGTTCAGATATTTGGACTCAAGAATGGGGACTATTTTTCAGACTTATTTCTATTCTCATATTAGTGATTTCTTTCATCTTACTAACTCTTGGGACAACAGCTCATGAAAACCTATTACTAGATTTGCTATAAAACATCTAATTTTCTTGCTTTTCTTAAAATTTTCCTCCTATCGTGTGTATTTTTCACTTTCTAATTTCGATTATCAAAAAAAAAAAATTTGTGCTATTATTTAGTATAATGCAAAATGATGCGTGAATAAGCACAAACCTTCCCCAAACTAATTTGCAGCAGTGCCCTCTCTGATGTCATCTTTTAATATCAAGTCCTGTAAACTTGGGAGAAAAAGTTCTCAATTATTAGCAAAAGAGGACAAAAGTCAATGACAGTGAAATCCTCCCCCAAACTTATTTTTGGCTCACAATTTTGTAAGTTTATTTTTCTTTTAAGAGATAAAATATTTTTCTCCTCCCAAACTTAATTAAAACAATGTTTTCATTATTAAGCATTTAAAATTATAACCGGGGGAGGAAGGGGTAAAATTATTGGTCTATGCAAAGCTTTACAGAGATCAAAAGTTAATACCAACCATTCGAATATTTTATCAATGTAACACAATGGTTGGTGGAAGATTATAGATGTGAAGAAGTGGGGAGATAGGAGGCGGAATCGATCGAATTTACGTCTCGGTTGGTAGAGACGAAACGGTGATGGTGCATTACTCGCATTCTCATTCTTGATAAGAAGGAGGGGTGGCGGTTCGACTTCTTTGGGTGGGGATTGATTCATCACAACTCCCATATCTTCTAGGAATGCGAGTTCTTCAGCAAAAATATCTTCAAAACTTTCATCAAGATTCCGAATGATAATTTCATCGGAAAGGGAGTTATGAAACTCGGATAGCTCGACTAAATCATTCGACAAGTCAAAGGGTTCAGACTTAGGTTTGGAATTGTCGACAGAAGGGTCTTCATGTGTATAATAAACAGTAGGATCAAACAATAACGCACTAGTGGCGTCGAGATCAGAATCATGAAGCTCCTCAAATTCGCAGCTGTCGGTAGCTATCATGTTGACAGAACATACATGAGCATAGGGTTCTGATGGTTGACTTCCCAAAGGACAGGTTCATTGAACCGTTACGACAATTGATTATTGTGTTTGAAGTTGCTAGGAAAGGTCGACCTAGAATCACCAAAATTTGGTTCCGTGGGTTCGCTACAGGCTGTGTATCTATAATAATAAAGTCCACAGGGAATATAAATTCCCCAACTTTGATTAACACGTCCCCTAGCTCACCCCGAGATTGGGTGATAGATCGATCGGCCATCTGGAGAGTGCAATGCGTAGGTTTCAACTCTCCTATCCCTTGTTGCTCATAAACAGAATACGGAAGCAAGTAAACAATAGCACCTAAATCGAGTAGAGCACGATTGATACTTTTACCCTAAATAGTTATAGATATTATAGGACAACCGAGGTTCTTATGTTTCGTGGGAACCAATTGGGTAAGAGAATTGCTCATATTACTCACTAAGAAAACCTTTTTAGGTACTCGAGTTTTCCTTTTCCTAGTGCACAAGTCCTTCAAGATTTTCGCATAGGACGAAACTTGTTTCATAGTGTTTAGGAGAGAAATATTTATGTTAACTTGCTTAAGAATGTCCACAATCTTCTCCATTTGGGGACTTGGTCTGTTTGCCCTTAACCTGTTTGGAAAAGGAGCTTTATCAGTAAGGGTTGGGTCCAACTTAGGAGAAGTTTGTGGGGGATGGAATGGATCCCAAAATTGGATTTGGGATGGCCGTAGATGGCAATTCATTCAAGGAAGTGGGATGAGGGTTCGAACCTAGTGGAAAACGGAGAATAGGATCGGAAGAAGATGTTGGATTCGACGAAATAGGGTTAGAAGTAGTAGCCGGGGTTTCATTGTCATCAACTTCAACTTGTTCCCCAACTTGGTTGTGCAGCACTCTTCCCGGCCTCAACGTAGGCTCGACACTCACATTATGATTTTGTTGGTTAAAAATGAGGTTTGCGCTTCGTGAGTGGCCGGGATTTGGTAGAGGTTGAGATGGAAGTCTCCCTTTCACTCTCTCACTCATCGCGGCATTCAACCGTGCAAGTTTTGATTCTATCAATTTAATGCTTTCATTATGGGAAGCAGTGTGTTGCACTAACGTTTGGATAGAAGACATTAAATTAGTCATCGTTTGTGTAGACTGTTTAATGAATGTTTTTAAGTTTCGTTCGAGTGCAGAGGTTTTATCGATACCGGCTATTGGAAAAGAATTATTATAAGGTGCAAAGTTGTTGGCCGGATTTTGGAAAGATTGCGATTGAAAGGGATGCTGAATTTGGTGTCGTGGCTGTTGTTACTGTGGGGGAAGCCTTTGAAAGTTA
This sequence comes from Agapanthus africanus, assembly GCA_030015575.1. Classification (NCBI taxonomy): domain Eukaryota; kingdom Viridiplantae; phylum Streptophyta; class Magnoliopsida; order Asparagales; family Amaryllidaceae; genus Agapanthus; species Agapanthus africanus. The sequence goes on along the minus strand of JASDDO010000024.1, from coordinate 869,754,354 downwards.
TTTTGGCTTGGGAACTGATTTTGAGTTTGAGTTTGGTTTTCATTCCAATAAAAAATAGGATGATTTCCTCATCCCTGATTGTATGTGGAGGAATAAGGATCGTTTCTGGGTCGTTACTGAAAAACAGTATTGGTTTGTTCTTGACCTTAGGACGGAGGATTCAAAGGACATTCCTCCGTTAAATGTGATGGGTCGAAACAGCAACCACATACGGTTTTAGGGAGCGTAACTTGGTTTAGGGAAGTTGACTAGACTTTGTTTTCGATAGCTTCGAGTTTCTTTTGCATCGTGGCCATTTCGGCCTTCACTGCGATGGAAATGTCGAGTTGATGGATACCTGCCCTAGATGAAGACAATGTTGGTCTAGTTCTCTCCCATTGTGAGGTTTGTTCGGCGAGATCTTCCAGAAATTGCCAAGCTTCGCTATCGTCTTTTGACATGAAATGGCATTGACAAATAGTTTCAAGCATTTGTTTCGTAGAAGGATTAACACCCTCATATATAATTCGGAAAAGTTGCCATCTATCAATTCCGTGATGGGGGCATTGTACAAGAAGATCCTTAAACCATTCAAAGCATTTCCAGAATGGTTCATTGGGAAGCTGGGTAAACTGGTTGATCTCGCTTTGAACACGGGCGATTTTTTGATTCGGATAAAATTTCTTAAGGAATGCTATAACGAATTCATCCCATTTGGCGATAGAATGTGCAGAAGTGCTATAAAGCCATTTTTCTGCTAGATCGCATAAGGTAAAAGGGAGAAGACGTAATCACATAGCATCCCCTGAAAGTTGGGTAGTGCTCATTATTGCACATACATTCTCGAACTCGGTTATGAAAACGTATGTGTCTTCGTATTCAAGCCCGTGAAATTTGGGCAACAAGTTGATGAAGTGGGGTTTAATTTCGAAATTATCCCCATTGGCTGGTGGAATGGACAGATAAGTAGGAAGGGGCCCGTGTACGGGATAACATCTTTCTTGAAGAGAGATGCGCGGTGGATTCTGCGCCCCTATGGATGGTGGCAGGGCAGTGTTGTTAAAATTTGATGGAGATCCATCCATCTCGGGAGATCTGGTGGGTGGAGGAAAAATAAAAGATGAAGAAGTACCGACTTTGGAGTCGACAGAAAAAACGCGGACAAGAAAGGCACTAAAATCACGTGTCCAGCTGATCATGTACTAAGCAGATTTAGTGCACGTGGCAGCGTGTATGAGAACGATTTTTTTTAAAAGGTTTATTTTGAAAAAAGTTGGACTTAAGGCTTGACTCAACAAATCACAAACATACACAATCAAAGCCTAAAACTAGGGTCACCTAGGTCAAGTCACTAGACCGCTCCTAGACTTCCAAAAGACAAGTCGCGGGATCAATCCTCTACTACCTCTTTATCGCTCTTGTGGCCGGTAAGTGCCACGTAACTGGAAGGTATCCGCTATACGAATCACGGAAAGTAGCGGGCCTAATTAAGTAACCACTGTTCTTAGTCACACTTGCCTATACACTACAAGAGAAATGCGGATAAGCGATAGATTACCCACGACCCTCCTCTATCTTAATTGAGCGCGATGGTCCTTAGAGGTTTGGTCTAGATATTTTTTAATTAATGTAAGGTGAAAGTATACTTGTTTTTTGATTTGTGGGGCCTACGAAAGGTGATGAAATCCTCACCTAATCTGGATTTGGGTTATTTCCCCTTAATGTTCGGTTTAGATATGCATAAACAAACCGATATCGAAACATGTAAAAAAGATTTTTGAGCGGCGCTTTTTGCAAAGAATCCTGCAGGAAAATCAGATTATTGGATCTTAGAGGAGAGAGAAAGATATTAGAAAATTACCATAGCATTTTGGCGCTCCAATTCCCCTACGCCGCCGCCGTTCTGCCGCCAAAAGCCTGTTCCTGCCATGGTTCCGCTGCGCTTTTGAGGGTTCTTTTGCTAAATTTTTTCATTGCCCTCCTATTATCCTCTAGGCTACGATAAAAGTATCTGAATCTCTTTTCCTTTTCTCCAGTTACTCCATATTTTCTTGCAAAACTCACACAATAATCGTTAGATATACAAGATGCGGTTTTGTTTATTTTATGATATGGATTAATAAGAATTCAACCCGAATAGTAAGAAAAAAATTACAGCCGTTTCCCCGGTAACGGCGCCATTTGATTGATCATTTAAAAGTGTAGTTAAGTAAAGTTAATCGCAATCAAGACGGTGTTGCTAGTAGCTAGCCGTGATGAGTACGGTCGTCCACAGGGAAACGTAAACTCTTTTCTTGCTTTAGACGAGTTGATTAAAGAATGGTTGATTGGTTATAGATCTAATTTGAAACGAATTTAAAGTTTATAAAGAAAAGGCTTGTAGGGTTCATAGGACTTAGTAGTAATGGATGAATAATTAAAAACTGACTCATTTTATCTTCTTCACTTTCTCTCAAGTTGAGAGCTCCTTATATTGGGAGAGTACACCTGTTACGCTTGTTGGGTAGTCTTCTTCCAAATTTTAGGCTGGAGCTGAGGGAAGGAAAAAACCAACTAGCCTAAGTTGGTGTATAGAAGGTAAGATATAGAGACATATAAAAGGGTTGAAGTGGGGGCAAAGAAAATTGCAACTACTATCGTAAATCTGGACAGTAGAAGAGGCATTATTAAGAATACCCAGCCACCCTCTTGAAACATTTTAATGTTTCGGTTTTCCTGTTTTTTGTTATTGAAAACTGTTTCTTAATTAAATTCTGACTTGTGGGTATTGTATACCGGTTTAGAATCCCACTTTTGTAGGGTATTACAGATGTTGAGAAGGAGTAAAATATTAGGAAATGAGTGATTTGATTCTCAATATCGGAATTCATAGCAATTGGTGATATTGGATTAAATCATCCGGTTTTGCCTAACGGCAAGTATTTGATATTGAATAACCGTTGTTATACACCAATTTTTAAAACTGATATATATATATATATATATATATATATATATCTTTATTTAATAAAATGAGATATAAATTTTAAAAAATATGTTTACCTTTATCAGTTGAGGATAATGTAAGGTTTATTGAATAATGGTATAGACGTTCTTAACCAAAATACAATTCTCAACTTACAACACACGGAGCTTGAGTTAGTGTACTCTTGGGACTTATACATGGTAATATATGTTTTCCGGTGTCCTTATGTACATGGGGTTGGTACTCTTCATTGCGGTTTACCTGTGAGCTTTTGGTTTTAGACACGCATTCGTTGAAATGCAAAGTCCTAAGATTTTGAGAAGTTCATATGGTATAAAAATAAAGTAGAGACCATACGTTGGAAGTATCAAGATTCTTCAAATTGATCAAAGATTTAGACACTTATACTAGATATTCGGTCGTAGTAATATTGAGAATTTTATTCTCTCATAGATTACTCATCCGTGAGTGCGCTCTTTGATGAGTAATGTTGTATTGACTTCCATTAGGTGATATGCACTAGATATAGCTTCATACCAATTGAATATGGTTCCATCTAAATTAGTGTTTTAGATTCTATATGAACATAGAATGGTAGCATATCTTATGGTAGTTAAGATATGGAGTCGTCTGATTTTTGTTTAAAAGCATAATCCGGACTTACTCAAGGCACATTTCAGTAATGACAGTTTGTAGGTTATCCTAAGCTTTTGCGATTCGTAACTTCCCCAATTGCAAGATCAAAAGTTAATTTGTTCTTGACTCGCTACCTTTTTATAAAAAGAAATTTCGTTGCAAAAAAATTAGTGGGAGTATGGTAGAACTGGAAATGATTCCAGAACTACAAACATTTACTGAAAATTTAGTAAAACCTAAGGATTCAATTAGACTTGACAAACCATTAGCCGCTTCGCAGATTTAGTGGGTAACCTCAGCCACCCGAGAGGCACTTCGGTTTCCTCATAGACGATGACAAAGAGGTTTGCATCTTGGCAGTGATGACCCTACTTGCGATTGCTGCTAGTCATAGACTGTGAGATCTGGCAGGTAGATGACTATAACGTCTTTCTAAATGTGAATTTAGAAGTGCATACGTATATGACTCCGCCAGAGGGTTGTCGTAGTCAGTGGGAGCAGCGGAAAATGTGCAAGTTGCTTATGTCTATTTATAGACTAAAGCAAACATTACTGAGACGGATCATCTGTTTTGATGTGAAAGTCAAGATGTTTGACTTCATCAAAATAACAGATGAACTTAGTAGGGTGTTTTTCGTCACCCTGTTGAGATGGGAATGCACGTGCGCTTTCCGGGCGCATTACAGATTCTTCCTGCCTAGGGTAGGCTGGGATTTATTGATTGCGGGGATCCAAATCCTCGGCAGCCGCGGACTAAACTGCCGTTAATTACCCTTCGCATTTGGAGCGAGAGAACCTCCGATTAACAGGTCAAACATGTCATGCGAACTTAATGTGCAGTGTTGTGTTTTGAAGGGGTTTTGGATATATCGGGGGCCCTGCAGAGTTTTTACGGGGGTCCCGCTACCCGGATAGCAGGCTGGGGGTCAAGGGGGCTAGCAACCCCTTTGCGGGGTACAGGGCAGCGCCCCGTTAGAAATTTTTTTCTAACAGGAACAGTGTCGTAGAGTGTGTGTGTGTGTGTGTGTATGTATATATACATATATATATATATATATATACATATATATATATATAAGGGAAAGGGCATCCTTTGGATGCGTGGGAAAAAGCACCAGCACTTTGGGTGCTAGCGCTTTGAGCGCAAGGGCGCTAGCGCCTCACGTGCCAGGCACGTGGGCGCTCGGGTGCTAGCGCTTTGAGTGCCAAAGCGCTAGCACTTTGAGCGCTAGCGCCCCACGTGCCAGGCAAGTAGGCGCTCGGGCGCTAGCGCTTTGGACGATAGTACTCTGAGGGCAAGAGCGCTAGCGCAACAGGTGCCAGGCACATGGGCGCTCGGGCGCTAGCGCTCTGGACGCAAGAGCGCTAGCGCTTTGAGTGCTAGCGCCCCACATGCCAGGCACGTGGGCGCTAGCGCTTTGGGCGCTTGTGTCTCACGTGCCAGGCACGTGGGCGCTCGGGAGGCAAAAAGGACTTGGTCCCTGCGATGGGAGTTGTACTCCCAGAAAGGAGCACTTATTATTTTGTATATATGTATATATATGAGGAGTTAAACTCCTACGATATTTTGAAGCTGATGAAGGGGGCTTCTCCTATTGAGCCCTGGATCTTCCCCAAAGTGGGGTTTCTGGAGATGGGTCTCCTTCTTCTTTCTTTGTTGGCCGGATCTTGAAGATCAAGACGTATGAGATTTTAAAAATCTCTCCTTCTGAGATCTGATGGAAGATCTGAGTTCTCTTTTGTGGGTTTTATGGTGAAAAACTATTTAGTTTTATAAAAAGAAGAGTAAAACTCTTGATTTAATTCAAAAGAAAGAAGAAGATTTTAGAACCTTGAAGAAGGAGAAGATCACAGATCTTGATGCTTTTTAGGAGAGAGAAAAAAGTTGTTGAGATATTTTCATTCTCTTTGCCTTTATAGGCTATAAACTTTACATATAGCCCATTGGGCTTTACAAAAATGGCATTTGCCTAACCCATGCCTCATGTGCTATTTGTTTTTGCACATAAGCCATGGGCTTTACAAAAATTTGGCTTTATGACCATTTTCTTACATTTATTCATAAAATAAAAATACAAGAAATAAAACAAAATTATTCATTACAAAATTTTTATTTTGGCATGGGGGGAGGCCGGCCGCTTCATGTTCGGGCTCGACCCGAGCATTGGCCTACTTGACCTGGGCTTGGGCTCACCTTGCTTGGGGTTGACTTTTATTTTGACTTGGTCAACTGGGGTGTAAATTTTTATCCCAACAAAGTGCCCCTATCAATAAATGCACACAGCATATGTGGGCCGTGTGCATGAAATTGATGGATCTTCTTTCACGTGGAGGCGAATTGATTTGGTTCCCACTTATTGGGAAGCTGGCACTGGCCTTTTTATGACATGGAAGGTCGATACTTGATGTTTCTCCGAGATGGAGTGTCTGGTTGACTTGATTCCAAGGCGGAGCGTAATTCCGACAAGGAGTTCGTTGCTGCCCTTTTAGCTACGTGGATGGTCGGTTCTGCCCTTTTAGCGACTTGGACGGTCGATTCTTCCCTTTTAGCGACTTGGACGATCGGTTCTGCCCTTTTAGTGTCTTGGACGGTCGGTGCTGCTATTTTAGCGATGTGGAAGGTCGGTTCTGCCCTTTTTGCGACTTGGACGATCGGTGCTGCCATTTTAGAGTCGTGGACGGTCGATTCTGCCATTTTTACGACTTGGACGGTCAATGCTTCCGTTTTAGCGACTTGGACGGCCGGTGCTGCCCTTTTTGCGACTTGGACGGTCGATTCTGCCCTTTTAGCGACTTGGACGGTCGATTCTGCCCTTTTAGCGACTTGGACGGTCGGTTCTGCCATTTTAGCGACTTGGACGGTCGGTTCTGCCCTTTTTGCGACTTGGACGGTCGGTGCTGCCCTTTTTGCGACGTGGATGGTTGGTTCTGCCCTTTGCTGCCCTTTTAGCGACTTGGACAGTCGGTGCTGCCCTTTTTGCGACTTGGATGGTCGATGCTGCCCTTTTAGCGACTTGGACGGTCGATTCTGCCTTTCTAGTGACTTGGACGGTCGATTCTGCCTTTTTAGCGACTTGGATGGTCGGTTTTTACCTTTTTAGCGACTTGGACGGTCGGTTCTGGATTTTACTTGCTCCGCTTCTTGCGGTGTCAGGGATGAAGTTGACTTGTTTCCAAGGTGGAATTTTATTCTGCCAGGGAGGTCATTGGTTGTTTTGCTGATTTGATGTGATTTGGATTAACATCATCACCGCTACACTGGAATATGGTACCAGGAGAGAATCATCATTTATCATGACAGGATTTGGGGATTTTGGTTTTGGTTTGGCATCAGCACCGCTACACTGGAATATAGTACCAGGAGCGAATCATCATTTGCCGTGAGGGAATTTCCCTCATTCCCAGTTTAACGACTTAGGGGTCATCTGTTCCCAGTTTAACGACTTAGAGGTTATCTATTCCCAGTTTAAAGATTTAGGGGTCATTTGGACTGGAGTTTGGAATTTTGGGGTTAGGGTAGGCAGCGTTGCTAACACTGAAGCACATGTGCCAGGAGCAATTCATCATTTGCCTTTTCCTGTTGGGATGCGATGTCTTAGGAGACAGGTTTAGGTCCCTATCACCTATGACTTTTCAATTTTATGAGCCGTAAGGGTCCCATAAAAGCATTTTTTCCCTACGAGTCGAAAGGATCTCGTAGGTGTACTTTCTCCTTAGGAGTCATGGGGACTCCCAAGTGTGTTTTTCCTTTGTGAGTCATAAGGATCCCACGAAGGTGTTTTCTTACGAGTCGTGAGGATCCCGTAAGTTTGTTCTCCTCATGTATCGTGAGGACACATGAGTAGGTCTTCCTAAATGGAGCATAAGTCCAAGGGCGGAGACCGGCCGCTGGACTGGTGATTGCGGTGTGGTATGGAATGATGAGAATTATTTGAGTCCGTGGATTGTATACGGTAATCAATTTGGGGACTAACCGTAGGGCCGGGAGAATTTTGAGAAATTGGATTTTGGCTTTGGTTTGGCATCAGCACCGCTAACACTGAAGCGAAATGCCAGGAGCGACTTATCATTTGCCGTTACCCGTTGGGGAACGATGGCTTAGGAGACAGGTTTAGGTCCCTATCACCTAAGGCTTTTCAATTTTATGATCCGTAAGGGTCTCATAAAAGCATTTTCTCCCTACGAGTCGAGAGGATCTCGCAGGTGTATGTTCTCCTTAAGAATCGTGAGGATTTCTAAGTGTGTTGCCCATTTGTGAGTCGTAAGGATCTCACGCAGGGATTTTCTCCTCACAAGGTCGAGAGGACTTTGCGAGTGTGTTTTATCTCTTTTCACGAGTTTGCGCCCTTTCGGGTTTTCACAAACTCATCGGCAGTCCTGTTGTTTTTACTCACGGAGCCCTTTCGAGTTTTCATACGTGTCCGTTTTGCTTGTGGACTTATCGTTTTTTTTTCAATTGGTGGGACTTTTAAAATTAGTCTCACCGGCAGGACTTAGGAGAGATAAGAGTCGTTTACGTCCGTGGATTGTATACGGTTTTGCAAGATGTATGATCCAGACCGTAGGGCTGGTGTGCTCAATTCGCATGTGACTTGGAGTATTCACGCGTGGTATTTCTTGAGATATCGGCCATTGATGGGTGGCATGGGCCTTTCTCCCTCAGGACTTATTAGTGGTAGGATCCTCCATCGAACACTTTCTTGATGACGTATGGTCCTTCCTAGTTTGGCTCGAATTTTCTCTTGCCATGTCGATTAAGGATGATCGGTCTTTTGAGGACCAACACCAATTCGCCTTTCTTGAAAGCACAGAGATGAGTCATCTTGTCATAGGCCCATGACATTTGGGCTCGGTATAGCTCCAGATTTTGCTGCACCGCGAGCCTTTTTTCTTCGAGGGCGTCGAGCTCTTCAAGCCGAAGGAGCACGTTTGTCACGCCCCGCTTCCCAGTATACGGCAAAGGGGACGCGAATGGTCCGCTACGTATATACTCAGAAGTACATACGCTAAGCGTATCTAAGTAATATAAAATAAATGCATAAGAGACAAGATTTAATAAAAACAGCAACTTTTATTTATTAACATTCTTTTGTACAATGCATGAAAATGAAATACAACTGAAATAAAAACGATGCCTAAACAGTGGCATAACAGGAAATGAAAAATACTGAATGGAAAAGTGTACAATGAAGTTAAAGTGCTGGATTTTCGGCAAACTGCTCCAAGTCTTCTGTAGATGGCTCGATCTCTGCCGGGTCCAAACTACCTGATGACATTCAAAGAAGAAAGAAATAGAACGTCGTCACCGAACAGGTCGCTCGGTAAATCCCAAAGGTAAGAGAAAAGTAGAATAGACAAAATAAGAGAGTATCTTTTAAAATTGTATTATAGTGTTGTATTGTTGTGTTAACGTTGTTGTTTGTAGCTTAGGACAGAAGGATACCAGTGTATACGAGAGGGGTCTCTATATGCTAGAGATCAGGGCAAACGGAATGTACAAGGAACCGTTAAGCCACGGTACAACAGCAACGGAATATAAGTTAGGTGTCTTAATCTTACCGCCTCGTGCCACTTTTAACACCTTCCGTACCAATCTATCCCTTAAACCTCGTAGTGTTTTGATTGTATTGTTTGTCTTGTAAATTGTATTGATTATTTAATTGATTGACTGACCGAAACCATGATATCGGTAAACGGATATATCCGTAGAATCATGTAAATGGAATAACTGGAGAACCATTTAAATGGAATATATATATATATATATATCCATAGTTCGGTTCAGCCGAATTGTATAGATTGATAATTGCATTCATGAATTCATGTGTTCTTATTGAATTGGAATATTGTAGATTGACCTGAATCATATTCAAGTCAGATTAATCAGACTCAAACCCTAATCAGACAATTAGAAATGTAAGTCGAAATCTTGATTATTTCTTAAACCTATAATTACTAGGGTCCTTAGGGTAATTTATAAACTTGAGGAGGTTTTATGTAAAATATGCTTTTATATACTTTTCAAAATACTCCCCAAGCATTTATTATTCGTCTTTAGAATTGTGGATTTTATATTGTGATATTTCTAGTGAAAATATCCTAGTTTTATAAATAAAGGTATTTATCTGTAATATTGATTTATTTGAAATTCATGGTATTTTAATGTAAATTTATTCTTGGGATTTTTTTAGAAAAGGTGGAATATTTATATCATAACAAAATAGATATTTTAATGATAAATATACATATATTTAGACAAAAATAATTTTAATAAATATTTTATATTTTAAAAATCTCATTTTCTTAAGATGTCATATTTTAAATCTTTCGAGACCGAATGCTCCTTGCGGAGGTCTGAATCTCGCACTACTAAGCCCGAGGATGTGCGATAAACCGCACCATCCCGAACGGGTTCCCCAAAATGGGTTGTAGCGGCGCTTTGCAAATATTGTAAAATACTAAATCCTTTAGAAAACGGTTTTTATAGAGTAAATTGTATTTATTGGTAAACATGTCAATTTTCCGTATTTTAAGTTCTACGGTTTCCTAAGTCAACTAGCCTATTTCTAAATGGTCTAAACGACAAGTCGTGAGATGCCTCAAATCGCCTCTTCCCCGCCAATTGTGGCCAGATAAGTATAAGTGAAGAAAGGAGGGATCCGCTCACGAATCACCGTGAGACGGGCCTTTTAAAATTACCTTTCTCACTTGCCTAGCCCAGACACCATAAAGTCAGGTTTAGATAAACGACCGATATCCACAACTTATCGTATTTTCATAATAAGATATATTTATTTAAAAGTGTATCAACTATAACTCTTTTAGAAATAGTTTTATTAAGTATATGGTATTTAAATGTAAATGCTTGTTTTCTCGTATTCTAAGATTTCAATGGTATCGTGTTAGGTTGTATGTAAGTGTGTGAGGAGGTAGGTCGTTACCTCATGATCCACTTTAAATGTATAGAAAATTTGATGGGTTAAATGAAGGATTAAAACAATGTGGTATTTAAGTGAAAAAATACGATAATTTGAGAAAGCTATCATTTCATGTGATGAAACTTGTTCAAATTGTTTAATTAGTGTTTAATAATCAACATGAGGAAGTTTAAGAATGATTGTATTAGCGAGGAGTGGAATTTTATAGAAAACCGAATCGAAAATCGGATTTGTTCCGATTCCGTCGGGTTTTGTAATTTCGTATTTTTCTTGAATAGGGAAGAGAGATAGAAAGGGACTTACGGGTTTTCGATTACACTAGAGTGTGAGAGGGAACTAGAGGGATCGCCGATGTTGCGTCGTCGTCGGTAGTTCCTAAGACGTTCGCCGGAAGTTCCGCCGGAATTTCGTCGGAGCTTCGCCTCGAGCTTGTTTTCAAAGTACACGACTCTTGGAAAATTTTTGAGAGAGTGGGCTCAGAATTTTGGGGTGAGAGGGTAGAGAGTAGGGGGTGTATTTATAGGGTAGGCTACGGGTAGGGTAGGTGAAGGGTTTTTAATAAAAAAAATTATAAAAATGTATTAAAAAAATCATTAAAATAGAGTAAATGGAGTATTAGGTGGTCTCTGGAACCGATCTGAAGATTTAAAGCGTGCAGGAGGGTAGGTAAGACCAAAAAGGCACAACTTCACTATTGGGGACTCGGTCGTCCGGCCAAGTCCGGCCGGCAGCGCCGGCCCGAGTCGGGCCGAGTCGGGGTGGCAAAGGGTGGGGAGTCTCCTGGGGTGCTCACTGGTACTTTCAGATTTTAAAGTTTAGTTCAACTTTTGGGAGTTATGGTGTGTGGACTGTTGGGCTTCCAAAGGATTTAAAACAAAATAATATTAAAAATAATGTGGGGCAGGGGATTTGAACTCCGGTGGCTTGGTTCAGCAGTGCAAGGTATTACCAATGAGCTATAAGCTCCTTCTTGTAATTATTGTGGGAAAATAAATACTTAAAGTGGTAACACCAACATTAAATACCCCAAGTATACTTCAAATTTAAATCAATTTTATGTATACTAAAATTGGAGTTGTTACAGTCTACCCTCTTTACAAAAATTTCGTCCTCGAAATTTACAACTTTTATTTGATGACTAGTTTACAAAGAGATGAGGGTATTTTGCACGCATTTCATCTTCTCTTTCCCAAGTGGATTCTCCTGGAATGTCCTTCCTCCACATTACTCGGACCAAGTCAACTTCTTTGTTTCGAAATGTCTTCATTTTTCTGTCCAGGATCTCCACAGGCTGTTGCTCACAAGACAAGTCGGGCTGTATAGTGAGCTCGGAATGCTCAAGAACATGGCTGGGGTCACTTACATACTTTCTGAGTTGGGATATGTGGAACACATTATGCACTCCTTCTAATGAGGGTGGAAGTGCTAAGCGGTATGCCACTTCACCGACTCATTCGAGTATGTCGAACGGTCCAATCTATCTCGGACTCAATTTACCCTGTCTTCTAAATCGGATCACTCCGTGGTTTAGTGATATCTTCAAGAATACGTGATCTCCTGGCTGGAACTCCAAGGGTCGTCTCTTCACATCAGCCCAGTGTTTTTGTCGATCTTGGGCTATGCGCATCCTTTCCCTGATAATATGAACCACATCAACCGTCGCTACTATCATCTCTGGTCCAAGAAGTTCCCTATCTCCGATGTCATCCCAACTTAATGGTGATCGACACTTCCTTCCATACAATGCTGCAAAAGATGTCATTCCTATGCTTGCTTGGTAGCTGTTATTGTACGCGAACTCCACAAGATGTAGGTGATCTTCCCACGATCCTTTGAAGTCTAGCATACACGCTCTGAGCATATCCTCCAAGATCTGAATAGTTCGTTCTGACTGACCATCTGTTTGTGGATGATAAGCCGTGCTGAAGTTCAGACTTGTTCCCAAGCTTGCTTGCAGACTCTGCCAAAATTGCGATCGGAACCTGGTGTCACGATTGGAGACAATGCAGACCGGTACACCATGAAGTCTCACAATTTCCTGTATGAGTTCATAGGTATCAGAGATAGTACATTATGAAGAGTTTAAATCTTAAATAGATTATTACCTCCATGTCCTTCTTTGCTAGTGCCTCAGTTGATTGGCCAACTCAAAATGGGATGAAGTGAGCCGGCTTTGTGAGTCGATCCACAATGACCCATATGGCATCGTTACCCTTTGCGCTGCGAGGGAGAGCAGTCACAAAATCCATCGTGATGTGCTGCCACTTCCATTCTGGGATTGGTAATGGTTGAAGTAGTCTAGCTGTCCTGTGATGTTCAGCCTTTACTTGCTGACACACCAAGTATTTTGCGATGCTTCTGGCTACTTCACGCTTCATTCCATGCCACCAATAATTCTGATGTAGATCTTTGTACATTTTGGTACCTCCAGGATGTACTGAGTAGGGAGAGCTGTGAGCTTCTTTCAGTAACTCTCCCCGAACAGGACCTTTTAGTACACACAACTTGCTGCCGTATCTCAAAGATCCGTCTTCATGGATGATGAAGTCTGTTCTGAGTCCATTCTCCACTTGTTCTCTGATCCTTTGCAACTTAGCATCACTTGCTTGAGCTGCTTTGATCTGATTGACAATGGTTGATTGAACTTGTAGATTCATCAAACTTGAAGCATTACTTGGCATGACTACTTCAATCTCCATCCGATTCAAGTCTTGTTGAAGCTTCCACTAAGCGGTGAGATTCATTGCTAATGGTTGGCGACTAAGAGTATCAGGTACTACGTTCACCTTCCCTTGGTGATATTGCAAGTTGATGTCAAAGTCCGCCATGAGTTCTAACCATCTTCTCTGCCGCATATTCAACTCCTTCTGAGTAAACACGTACTTCAGATTTTTTTGATCTATGTAGATGTTCACCCGTTCACCAAGTAGAAAATGGCGCCAAATCTTGAGAGCAAAGATGACGGCTACCAACTCCAAGTCATGCGTCGGATAATTGCGCTCATGAGTCTTCAGTTGTCTTGAAGCATAAGCCACAACCTTACTGTGTTGATGTAGAGCACATCCTAATCCCTTACCGGATGCATCACAATGCACTTCGAATCCTCCAGATTGATCCGGTATTACGAGAATAGGTGCTGATGTCAATCTTGACTTGAGTTCTACGAAAGCTTGCTCGCATGCTTCTGACCACACAAATTCATCATCTTTACGTGTGAGCTTGGTCAGGGGTGTTGCTATCTTCAAAAATCCCTCAATGAACCTTCTGTAATATCCAGCTAAACCTAAGAAACTCCGAATATCCTTCACTGACTTTGGTGTAGGCCATTCGCTCACTGCTGCAACTTTTGCTGGATCCACAGAAATTCCTTCTCCTGATACGATGTGTCCAAGAAAACCAACTTGCTTTAGCCAAAACTCGCACTTGCTGTACTTGGCATAGAGCTTATGTTGTCGAAGAGTTTCCAGGACAATTCGCAGGTGCTCTGCATGTTCTTTCCGACTTTTAGAATACACCAGGGTGTCGTCGATGAAGATGACAACAAACCTGTCTAAGTACTCCCGGAAAACTTGATTCATTAGGTTCATGAATATTGCTGGTGCATTGGTCACTCCAAATGGCATCACTAGAAATTCGTAATGTCCATAGCGAGTTCTGAAAGCTGTTTTGTGAATATCAGCTTCCTTGACCTTCACTTGATGATAACCTGAGCGAAGATCCAATTTAGAGAAAACACAAGATCCACTTAGCTGATCGAATAAATCATCGATGCGCGGGAGTGGATACTTGTTCTTTATAGTGACTTCGTTCAAGGCTCTATAATCGATGCACATTCTGTATGAAGCTTCTTTCTTCTTCACAAGTAGTACAGGGGCTCCCCAACATGAAGTGCTGGGACGAATCCATCCTTTCGCCAATAATTCGTCCAACTGTGTTCGGACTTCCTTCAAACCTTCCGGACTTAATCTATAAGGTGCTTTGATCACCGGTTGTGCTCCTGGTACTAAATCAATACTGAATTCAAGAGCTCGATCGGGGGGCAAACCTGATATATCGTCAGGAAATACATCGTCGAACTCTCGAACTACCTCTGGTCTTGATTCTTTCTACGCTTGAGCTGCTGCAACTACTGCTTCTCTTGGGTTCGCTTTGTAGGTACTTGGCTCCAGGGTACAGTCTCTGCTCTTGAAATAGAAGACTGGATGGTCTGGAATCTTGAATACTATCCTCCTTTGACGACAGTCGATGGTAGCGTAAAAAGTTCCAAGCCAATCCATTCCTAGAACCACATCGAAGTTCGGTATGTCCAGTACTTTGAAGTCAGCATAAAACTCTCTACTGCAGACGACGACTGGACACAAGTTGTATCCCATGGTTTCCTTTAGAACGCCATTTCCTGAACTGACATTCCTGCTGGATACAAGCGGTGAGACTGGAATCACATGGGTTCGGACGAACCGTTGCGACATAAAGCAATGGGATGCTCCAGTATCAAACAGTGCTAGTGCAGGTAGTGAGGTTACTAAGATTGTATCTAAGGTATGTGGGATATGTTTTAGGTATAGGGAAAAGTATGTAAATAAGTAGTAAGATTCAAAAGAAAGGTTTGAGAAGAAAAGTTTACCAGTGATGACTTGGCCAGTGGCCTCAGCTTCTTCCACGGACATCGTGAAAGCCTGGCGTCTTGGAACATTCCTCCTGGCCTGAGGAGCATTCCTCGGAACGTTCCTTTGAGCTTGATGGAACTGACGAGGAGGTGGTGCAGCTTGTGGTCCTCTGGGTGGTGCAGGTAGTGCAGGTCTTGGAGCAGAGGCTTGGATGGCTAGGCGCTGTGGGTAATTGTTTGCTGGCCTGGGTGCAGCAACTGGGTTTTGACTTTGGGGACAAGACCCAATATCATGAGTAGCTGAGCCGCAGACTAAGCAAAGGCGGTTGGCTCGCCGGCAGTCTTTCATCATATGTCCGGCTCTCTTACAGTAGGTACAAAAGGCTGGGCTGGGACGATGGTTCGGTACTCCGGGTCGCTTTGGTACAAAAGGTGGCCTGAATGAGGCTCCTCCTGCCATCTGGTTGGCAGGGCGCTTGACTCCTGTAGACTGAGGTCTGCCCCTTGCTTTTATCACTGCCTCATAACTGCGGGCAGCTTCCAGAGCATCCTCATGAGTCAGAAATTTTCATGTGGCTAGAGCAGCCTGAATTTCCGTGTCCAAACCTTGTTGAAAGCGACGGGCTCTGATCTCGTCCGTCGGTATCAAGTGTGCCGTGAATCTGCTAAAAGATTGTGTTAGCTGTGTAGTATGTGATATTTAAAAACTGTGACATATCTTACCGGCTTAGCATGGTGAATTCAGCGACGTACTCATCTACTGATTTGTCCCACATCGAACCTTGTTATAGATGAACGAACTGCTGCTCCGTGGCAAACCTGGCAGTCGCAGGGAAGTACTTCGCGTCGAACTTCTCGCGAAAAGTCTTCCATTCAATAGGCTGTACAAGACGGCTTTCTTTCGCCTTCCACCAGTTGCGAGCATTGTCCGTGAGCTGCAGTTTCGCCACATGGACCCAAGCTATGTCTAGCGCTTGTGCTGCCGCCAAATCAACCTCTATACTTTGTGCCCATTCCTCAGCTTCAAGTGGGCTTCCCTTTCCGAAGAACTGCTTGGGATGTAAAGCCCTGAATTGTTTTACCCCCGGTGCGTCAGTCTCGGAACGGTTCAGGAGTTGTTGTTGTCCCTTAAGAAGACTGTGGATTGCCTCAAGTAGCACTATTTGCTCGGTGGGTGGCTGTTCATATCAGATTTTTGCATTTTCATACCGCCCAATTTTTATCACATTGCATGTCGGTAGATACTCTTGAGCCGTATTTGCTAGTCAATTGCAGGATACAGGTTCCCGGTTCTCAAACGGAGAAATTCATGGAAAACACGACAAAAATCCGGTTCCTGCCAACCATAGATAAAACACGGTCTCCGCCCTTCATCCGTATGCTGCCAGATACCAGTTTAGGAAGACAAAATGTCAAATCGATGTCGTTTTCAGGCACAAGGCTCAATGGTAGCACAAGATCCAAGAGATCTACGCGGCGCTCGAGACAATCATGACAAAATCTTAACAAAAAGTCCACCTTTCCTTCAACAGAAATTCTGGAAAAATCGTGAAAACAATTGAAGAAAATACATATTCCAGAAGAAAGTGCTAAGAAAACCAGGCCACCACAAAAAGGCCCAAAGCCCAACTCCACAATTCGGCCGCGGAAGGGCGGCCAAAGAAGGGTATTGGCCGCGCTTCCGCGGCCATTCTGGCGCCAGACATGAAGGGTTTTGGAGGGTAGTTTGGTCTTTTCATCAGGGTTCTGTTGGTTGGATTAACCGGAGGTTATGGCTAAGAGCCAAGAACGGACGGACAAGCACCAAAAGGAAGACTTATGCGTTGGAAAGCCTAGCTTATACTCGCAAAGTCCTTCCTAGTCGTGCTAATCCCCGTTGTTGCCGATTACCGTAACACGATATTAAGAAGGGCAACGAAAGATGTGGAGACTCCTAACTCAAACTAACCTAATCCTAACCCTAACATGCTCTCTTTAAATATCAACTCAACACTTAGATAACTACAAACAAAATCTGAACAACCGGACTTAACTCGTCGAAAAACACATAGAAAAAGATTCCCATCTCCCTGCGGACGACCCGTACTCAACCGGCTAGCTACGTGCGAAACCGTCTTGATTGCGGTATTTAAACTAGAACTTGAACACGCTCTTATCCTAACAATCAAATGGCGCCGTTGCCGGGGAGACGGTAGTTTGTTTCTTTGTGAAATTTCGGGTTAATTTGTAAGTATAACTCTAACCGAAAAACAAAAAAAATATATATATATACCTTGTAAAAATCATCTTGTTATTCTTGATTAGTTTTTGTGCAAGTGTGCAGGAAGTACGAAGCTCAAGATCAACGCCAAAGACGGTGAAAATACGGAGTTCAAGTACAGTGCCAAAGACTTGGGAAGATAGACCCACATTTCGCGGCTACACCGCGACGGACAAAATGAAGCATCCGGTCTACTGTCAAAATCTGGAGTAGATACAGTGATAAAATCAGAATTCCACATATCTAGAAAAGCAGAGGACAAGCACAGAAGTATCCACAAAAGAATTTAACTCCCAAGTCCTCAACTAAGCCGCGCTTTCGCGGCCATTTCTGGTGTTTGGCCGCGGAACAGCGGTCAGATAGTGCCATCAGGGTGCTGAATTTTTTTGGTGAGTTTCTCTGCCTCTCTCCACTCCTCTGGACTCCACTGAATTGTGTTTTCTGCAGGCTTCTTTGCGCAAACTCTTCTCCCCCTTCCAATAAACTGTTCTTGTGCAGGATTCTTTGCGCCGCAAAATAAAAATTGTTTGCAGTTGATTTGTTACTGTTTTGCATTCTTTAATACGGACTTAAGGGGCTTGAAACCAATCCAGATTGGGTGGGGATTTCATCACCCTTCCCAGGACCCCGGAAATCACTAAAGCATATGCATTGTCCATTGTAAATTAAAAAATACTAGACTTCAGCCCTAAGGACTTCGCGCTCATTAGGAGAAGATAAACCTTGTTTAGAACCTTGCTTAACCGTATATTGTTTACGGGGTGTCTAGGAAAGTGTTAAAGGCGCAACCGCCGAAAGAGAAAGGGTTATTTAATTAAGGAACTTCGCGAAAGCGTTGGACAACCTCCCCTTATCTCTGCACTTACCTGGCCTCGTGATCGGTGTATTGTTAAGCCCGTTTCTCGACATTGTTTAACTTCGACAATCAAGTTCAGGAGCAGGTCTAGTAGACCTAGGTTACCCTAGATCTAGGTGTGATTGTGCATATCTTGTTTGTGATTGCTTAAGCCGTATTTCCGTACATACTTCTGTAAATCTCTTTCTAAAAAAAAAAAAAAAAAGAAAAAATCAAAAACTTTTATAAAAACTTGCCCTTTTGTCGCCAAATCCATTTTCACCCAACACCCATCGCCTTTCTTCATTGACGTTTTCTTACCCTCACCTTCTCCGCTTTGACTATACTAAACTCGTTTAGTGTATGTCCGCTTGGACTCAGGACACCAGCGCCCGTCTAGTCCGCGTTACGTTAGTCGCGACCGACTACGCGATCGACTCCGAAGTCGATACTCCGTCCACTCCTCTTTCACCCCTTCCTTTGCCGGCCAACTCCGACGTTGACCGGAATTCTGTGCATACATCTTCACCTTCACCTTCACCTTCACCAACCTCTTCTTCCGCGATGTCGGGATTTATTCCGAACATCTCTTTGACCACCCCTGGATTGGCTCCACCTCCTACAGAGACCAATCTTCCACCACCTCCGCCTGTTGTAGCGCCGCAGCGAATTGCGCTCCAGGATCGTTTCTACCCTACCCGTTCTGCACTTCCAACCTGCCTTTCTCTTCCTCCGGCCAATGGGGACAACTTTGAAATTAAGCCCCATTTCATCAACATGCTTCCACGTTTTCATGGGCTCGAATCTGAAGATGCCTATATCTTCATTAACAAATTTCAAAACGTCTGTGCCATGATGAAAACAACCCAGCTGTCGGACGATGCTATACGTCTACGGGTCATTCCGTTCACTTTATGCGATCTCGCAGAAAAATGGCTGTATAGCACCGCTTCCCACTCAATCACCAGCTGGGACGAGTTTGTTAAAGAGTTTCTGAAAAAATTCTACCCAAATCATAAGACCGCAAGAATTCGAAATGAGATCAACCAATTCTCCCAGCTTCCTTCTGAACCCTTCTGGAAGTGCTTTGACCGATATAAAGACCTTCTTGTTCAGTGTCCTCACCACGGTATAGAGAAATGGCAACTCTGCCAAACCTTATACGAGGGACTGAACCCAGCAACGAAGCAGTTGCTGGAAACCATCTGTCAGGGCCACTTCCTATCCAAATCTGACGAGGAAGCATGGCAGTTCTTTGACGATCTTGCGGAGCAAACGCTACAGTGGGAGAGCACCAGACCAACTTCTTCTTCTTCTACCTCCACTTCTACCGGTCAGGCTAGGGTAGGAATCCACCAACTCGATGTCTCTATTGCGATGAAAGCTGAAATGGCTGCTATAACACGAAAGCTTGAAGCAATAGAGAGCAAATTTTCTGCTCCTGCCCCCACACCTGTTCTCCCCCCTCGTACCATCTGCGCTTGTTGTTCCGATCCGTCCCACTTGACCGAAGAGTGTCCTTACAATCCACCATCGCAAGGACAGGATCAGGTTAATGCATTCCAGCAAAGACCAAGGAATGATCCATACTCTTCCACTTACAATCCCGGTTGGAGGAACCACCCCAATTTCGCCTGAAATCAGAATCAGAGTCAATTCCAGGGCAACAATTTCCAAAGGGGCCCTCCACCGCAACAACAAGCGCAACAACAAACTCAGTATCAGCAGCCCTTCCAACCCCAACCTTACCAAAACCAGACGAACAACTTTGCACCGAACAATTCCTTTCCACCAAACAACTTTGTTCCGTCCAACAACGATAAGGTTTCCTCGCTCGAGCGAAGTCTGGAGGCGTTCGTTAAACAGTCGACCCAATCCACCGCCAACATCCAGTCTTCGATTCAATCTTTAGTGCAACACACTGCCACACACGGGCAAAGCATCAAGACCATTGAGGCCCAGATTGCACAGCTGAACGCGACCTTGAGCGAGCGAGAGAAGGGGAAGCTCCCGTCCCAGCCACTTCCAAATCCCGGCCACCCACATAATGCACATGTTGCTCTTGAACAACAAAACCATAATGTGAGTGCCGTGACCACACTGAGATCGGGGAGGGTGCTGCAAAACGACATTGGCAAGCGAATCAACGATGACACCCCGGCCGCTGCTTCTTCTTCTTCTTCTCCTTCTTCTTCTTCGTCTTCCGAGCCTATTCTCCGTTCTTCACAAGGCTCTCCTTCTTCTTCTTCTGCTCTGAACGGACCCACTTCTCACTCCACGAAAACACCTATTCTGGGATCCGTTCCAACTCCAAAGTCTCCTCCTCCAGCTTTAGACTCAACCAATTTTCAAAATGTTCCATTTCCAAACCGGTTGAGATCTACCAAACAAAATCCACAAATGGAGAAGATTTTGGAGTTATTCAAGCAAGTTAACATTAACATTCCTCTTTTAGATGCTGTCCAACAAGTCCCGTCTTACGCAAAAATCTTAAAGGACTTGTGCACGAAAAAGAGGAAGTCTCAGGTACCCAAGAAAGTTTTCTTGGCTAGTGCTGTGAGTGATGCCCTTACCCAATCTTTACCACAAAAACGGAAGGACCCTGGCTGTCCTACGATTTCAATTACTATTGGGGATAAGAACATCAACCGCGCACTATTAGATCTTGGTGCCAGTGTTAACTTGCTTCCGTATTCAGTATACGAGCAATTAGGCGTCGGAGAGCTGAAACCCACACACTGCACTCTCCAGATGGCCGACCGATCGATCACCCATCCTAGGGGTGAGCTAGAGGATGTGTTAATCAAAGTCGGGGACTTCATATTCCCCGTCGACTTCATTGTCTTAGATACACAGCCTGTAGCTAACCCCCGGAATCAAATTCCGGTGATACTCGGTCGCCCATTTCTCGCAACCTCAAATGCTGTGATCAATTGTCGCAATGGTTCAATGAACCTCTCTTTTGGAAATATGACAATTGAACTCAACATTTTTAGGTTGGGGAATCAGCCCGCCGAACCTAATGCTCATATACTGGATGTTTGCTCGATCCAGGAGATCACACCAGAAGAGTGTGAATTCGAGGAGTTTCTGTTTGAACACGATAATCTTGACGCCACTAGTGCGTTTCTCTTCGAACCTGCTGCTGCTTCTGCGTCCGACAACGAATACGAGTGTTTCACATTCTTGCACGATCTTAGCCGCGCACAACCCGAGTTTGAATCTTTCGACTTTTCGGATGAGTTACCTGAACCATCCGACTCGGTTGCCTACACTCGCTTTGAACCTTTGCTGGAGTCCTTTGAGTTCGAGACCTTTGCACCGGTCTTGCCTTCCATCATTTCACCTCCAACGCTCGAACTCAAGCTGTTGCCGTCTCACCTTAAGTATGCTCACTTAGGTGAGAACGAGACCCTCCCTGTCATCATTTCGGCTTCTCTAGCTCCAGAGCAAGAGAAAGCCCTTCTCGCGGTCTTGCACAGCAACAGGCAAGCTTTTGGCTGGTTCATGGCGGACATCAAGGGGATTAGTTCCCTGATCGTTGAGCATCACATTCATCTGATGGATGATGCCAAACCAGCCCGGGATCCACAAAGACGTCTTAATCCAGTCATGAAGGAGGCTGTGAAGAAGGAGATCGTCAAATGTCTAGATAGTGGTATCATTTACCCTATCTCTGATAGCCAGTGGGTTAGCCCCATTCACGTTGTCCCCAAGAAGTCGGGCATCACGGTCATAACCAATGAGGCGAATGAGTTAATCCCTACTCGCACCCAAACCGGGTGGCGAGTTTGCATTGATTACAGAAAACTCAACGCTGCAACGCGGAAAGACCACTTTCCGCTACCTTTTATTGACCAGATGCTCGAACGATTGGCCGGACATGAGTACTACTGCTTTCTTGATGGCTACTCTGGCTGTAATCAAATTCCCATCGCCGAAAAAGACCAGGACAAGACCACTTTCACTTGTCCTTTCGGCACGTTTGCATATCGACGCATGCCCTTTGGGTTATGCAATGCGCCCGCTACCTTCCAGCGGTGTATGATAGGGAATTTCTCAGACATGGTGGAGAAATTTCTGGAGATTTTCATGGATGACTTCTCCATTTTCGGCGACTCCTTTGACGAGTGTTTGCTGCATCTTGACGCTGTCCTTACCCGATGTAAGGACAAGAATCTCACTTTGAACTGGGAGAAATGCCACTTCATGGTGCGTGAAGGTATTGTCTTAGGACATATCATCTCGCAAAATGGCATAAAGGTTGACAAAGCAAAGATTGAGGTCATATCCAATCTGCCTCCTCCCCGATGCGTCAGAGATATCCGAGCCTTCCTTGGCCATGCCGGTTTCTATAGACGGTTTATCAAGGACTTTAGCAAGATTGCTAGGCCCTTGACGCTTTTGCTGGCCAAGGACACGCCTTTCACCTTCGACTCGAGCTGTGTGACTGCATTCGAGTCACTGAAACTCTCACTCACTTCTGCTCCCGTTCTTTCTTCCCCTGACTGGACGCACCCATTCGAGATCATGTGCGATGCATCCGACTTTGCCATCGGTGCTGTCCTTGGACAGCACATCAACAAGATGCCGCACGTGATCTATTACGCGAGCCGGACCCTGAACGACGCCCAACTTAACTATACAACAACTGAGAAGGAATTCTTAGCTGTTGTATTTGCTTTAGAAAAGTTCAGGCCCTACCTCATCGGCTCTCCAGTCATTGTCTACACGGACCATTCAGCTTTGCGCCATCTTTTTGCGAAGAAAGATGCAAAATCTCGGTTAATCCGTTGGATCCTCTTGCTTCAAGAGTTTGACCTTGTCATTAAGGACAAACGAGGATGTGAAAACGTGGTTGCCGACCATCTCTCACGACTTCCTTCTTCGCCTTCGCTTCCAATTCCAATCAATGACGTTTTCCCGGATGAACAGCTCTTGGCAGTATCGTGCGAACCCTGGTTCGCAGATATTGTGAACTATTTGGTCACGGGATTACTACCGACCGAATGGTCACGTCAGGACAGACTTCGCTTCTTATCCCAAGTAAAACACTTTTACTGGGACGAACCCTACTTGTTCAAGTACTGTCCCGACCAGATTATTCGTCGGTGTGTCCCAGATGAGGAATTCAAGAGTGTGCTGTCATTTTGCCACGACCAAGCATGTGGCGGGCATTTTGGGCCCAGAAAGACAGCTGAGAAGATCTTGCAATGTGGTTTCTACTGGCCACAACTTTTCAAAGACGCTCACGACTATTGCAAGACTTGCTCCCGGTGCCAACACATGGGCCGGATATCCCGGAGAAACGAGATACCGCTCCAACCAATCTTGGTTGTGGAGATTTTCGATGTTTGGGGGATAGACTTCATGGGGCCGTTTTCCAGCTCTTTTGGGAACTTGTACATCCTTCTAGCTGTTGATTACGTTTCTAAATGGGTCGAGGCTGTGCCCAGCCGAACTAACGACAACAAGGTTGTCGTTAGGTTCCTTAAAGAAAACATTTTCTCACGGTTTGGGCACCCCCGAGCGATCATTAGCGATAATGGAAGTCATTTCTGCAATAGGACTTTCGAGGCCTTGATGCGGAAATACTCCATTAATCATAAGCTTTCTACGCCCTACCACCCCCAAACCTGCGGGCAGGCCGAAGTTTCAAATCGGCAAATCAAGCAGATACTGGAGAAGACGGTTTCCAAGAACCGTAAGGATTGGTCTTTGAAACTCACTGATGCCCTTTGGGCATTTAGAACCGCTTATAAGACCGACCTTGGCATGTCTCCCTATCGGCTTGTGTACGGAAAAGCCTGCCACCTTCCTGTCGAAATCGAGCATCGCGCGTTTTGGGCGATAAAGGAGCTGAATCTGTCTCTGGAGGACGCGGGCAGCCATCGGAAGCTGCAGCTGAACGAACTGAGCGAGCTTAGGGATGAGGCTTACGACAATGCGGTTGTCGTTAAGAATCGAACGAAGGTGTTTCACGATAAACACCTTTTGCGCAAAACCTTCATACCTGGTCAGCAGGTACTTCTTTACGACACCCGACTTCACTTCCATCCTGGAAAGCTCCGATCTCGCTGGAAAGGGCCGTATTTTGTGCGGAATGTGTATCCGCAGGGCGCTGTGGATTTGGAAAATCCAAAGGACGGTTCTGTTTTCAAGGTCAATGGACACCGATGCAAACCGTACCTTAGCGCCGAACCAACAGAGGAGCTCCTGTTCTTACAGGAGCCGGTTTACCTTGCATGATCTTCCTCTGCCTACCTCCAAACTTCGG
This sequence comes from Agapanthus africanus, assembly GCA_030015575.1. Lineage (NCBI taxonomy): Eukaryota > Viridiplantae > Streptophyta > Magnoliopsida > Asparagales > Amaryllidaceae > Agapanthus > Agapanthus africanus. The sequence goes on along the minus strand of JASDDO010000024.1, from coordinate 869,729,858 downwards.
TTATCCAGCCAAGAACAGTGGACACTGTTCCAAATAAGTTTGGGGGTATGTACAAACCACTTTGTATATATTTGTGTATATTCTTTTTCTTTTCTCTATAAAAAAAAAAAAAAACAAAAACAAATAAAAAATTTTGTATCGCTAACCGACAATTTTGAACCTTCCAACTGCTCTCTTCATGCTATGACAGTGAGGACACTGTCCAGTTTAAGTTTGGGGGTACGCTCGGTACGCATTTCTTACCTTCGCATTCATATGTATATTTTGCATCTGCATATTAAATCCATAAAATCCATAAAAATTTGAAAATTTTCTAAAAATATAAAAACTTTTTGTCAAGTTAGCTTGTGGAAGAACTCTGATTCAACATTCGACGGTTTTTGTTTGAAAAAATAGGAATAACTAGATCTTATGTTTGGATTTTGAAAACCTGAAAGATAACTCTCCTTTGAAGTTAACTATAGCTGATATACGTCTTTACATCACACTACACGTGTCGTAAGATTTTGGGAATTAGATGACAAGTCTTTCATGTTTAAACTTTTAAACAGATAAATGATTTTCTGAGGATCAAATAGGTTTGTTCTGAAATAAGTAATGTCAAGAATAGTTTATGAAGTAAAGCGAATATGAAGGAATGTTATTGATGCCGTAATTGGAGCTAAGTCTGAAAAATAACCCATCTAAAACTTGATTGGAATGATTACACACCAAACCCACTAGACACGTCTTTTATCCAAAAAAATATTTGAACTGCCGGTTATATCTCCGTTCGTATTAAATCATCTGATTTTCACGACAATCTGTCTTTTGTTTTTGGACCTAGGTAACTTGAGTAATTAAGTCCGCTGGGGTGTTTCTACACCTAATGCCCTAAAACCAACTGGTTTGGGTGCATTGGCCCAAAGCTCGCTAAGAAGCCTAGAAAGTCCAGTTTAAAACAAAGTCAAGCAAGTGTTCTCTCCGAGTTAAAATTCCTAACGGTTCTTTGTGTGAGAATAATCTTGATAAAAGACAGACTTCTATAAAAAAAATTTTAACGGAGATATGAAGGTTTTATTCTATGATAAAGACTATTGCACGTTCACAGAGGTGTGTATGAAATGAAAACAAGAAAAAGATGGAGTGAAAAATTCGACTTAGTTTCCTGTTAAGGAAGATAGAAATTCTGAAGTTGAAACCTTACTGGAAAACGAAACTTGAAAAATGCTTAACTCGTTATAAAACTTATGTGATCCTTTTAAAATTATTATCTGGGCTTTATTGTGCGACATGATGACTCTAATCGATCCTTCTGGAACTTAACGACACTATCCGCACTGCACGTAAAGACATATAAAATCTGTAGTTAAATAAGATGTGAGGTGTGAAAAATAAAGGTTCGATAGTCTAGACTAAGGATTATAGAATTGTTATTTTCTAAAACAAAACTTTAGGGTTTGAAACTTAGTCATTTTTACAAACCAACTTGACCGGATTTTGTGGGTAGTATCCGCTGAAAACCTTCAGGAGACAACACTCCTCCTACTAGGGACACCTAGAGGTTTAACGGCTTGTTGCACATGCTCAGTGCAATCGCGTTCCCTGCGAAAGTGAGGTTAGGAAATTTTTTGTGAATAAATGGACTTTGCTCGGGACGAGCAAATGATAAGTTTGGGGGTATTTGTTCATATCAGATTTTTGCATTTTCATACCGCCCAATTTTTATCACATTGCATGTCGGTAGATACTCTTGAGCCGTATTTGCTAGTCAATTGCAGGATACAGGTTCCCGGTTCTCAAACGGAGAAATTCATGGAAAACACGACAAAAATCCGGTTCCTGCCAACCACAGATAAAACACGGTCTCCGCCCTTCATCCGTATGCTGCCAAATACCAGTTTAGGAAGACAAAATGTCAAATCGATGTCGTTTTCAGGCACAAGGCTCAATGGTAGCACAAGATCCAAGAGATCTACGCGGCGCTCGAGACAATCATGACAAAATCTTAACAAAAAGTCCACCTTTCCTTCAACAGAAATTCTGGAAAAATCGTGAAAACAATTGAAGAAAATACATATTCCAGAAGAAAGTGCTAAGAAAACCAGGCCACCACAAAAAGGCCCAAAGCCCAACTCCACAATTCGGCCGCGGAAGGGCGGCCAAAGAGGGGTATTGGCCGCGCTTCCGCGGCCATTTTGGCGCCAGACATGAAGGGTTTTGGAGGGTAGTTTGGTCTTTTCATCAGGGTTCTGTTGGTTGCCCTAGGGTTTCATGTTTTGGCCTATAAATAGCCCAGAAGTTTGTGAAGGAAAGGGTCCAATTCTTGTATTTCTTTTGCTAGGTTTTAGTTTACATGTTCTTCTTCCTCTTCTCACCTCTTCTCCATTAAACTTGTAAGTGAGCTTTTGAGTGAAGAGTGATGAATAAAGAAGACCATTTTTATTATCATGCTTGTCTCTTTCTTTACTTGTTATAATTGTTGTAACTTTAAATTCGTTAAGTAGTTGTTGTTATTTCCTTGTTGTTTCTTTCTTCTCTTTTTCTTTATCTTTACATATGACAATGATACTTACGCTTGATCCTCGCCAAGGTGAGGTCGCAAATAGTTAGTCGTATTCTTCTAATCTCCTTCTTTCTATCTTCCTCTTTTGTGTTGTTTTATTTTTCCGTATTATGATGTGTGAGTAGTTCATTCTTGTTAGGGTAGGATAAGGGAAGTTTGAGAGAAGGAAATCTCTCTCACTCTTTCCTTGCCCAACAGCTTAAATCGACTCCCGTTAACCCAACCACAATCCGCTCCTTATGGCACCCTATCCTACATGATAGCGGTGATTCCGTAGTGAGACCGGTTGTGGTTGGATTAACCGGAGGTTATGGCTAAGAGCCAAGAACGGACGGACAAGCACCAAAAGGAAGACTTATGCGTTGGAAAGCCTAGCTTATACTCGCAAAGTCCTTCCTAGTCGTGCTAATCCCCGTTGTTGCCGATTACCGTAACACGATATTAAGAAGGGCAACGAAAGATGTGGAGACTCCTAACTCAAACTAACCTAATCCTAACCCTAACATGCTCTCTTTAAATATCAACTCAACACTTAGATAACTACAAACAAAATCTGAACAACCGGACTTAACTCGTCGAAAAACACATAGAAAAAGATTCCCATCTCCCTGCGGACGACCCGTACTCAACCGGCTAGCAACGTGCGAAACCGTCTTGATTGCGGTATTTAAACTAGAACTTGAACACGCTCTTATCCTAACAATCAGTGGCATAGGAACAGCATGAACGATTGGTAATGGAGGTGGATGTGTGTTGTTGACATTGGTGCTGGTGTTGTTCGGGGAATCTATAACCTTGAAGAAAAATTTGGGTTAGGACAGATTCAAATGAAATGATAAGATTCAAGGAACATGAATTGTAAAGAATGTTTTAGTTGCTGGTTCTTGTGTTATATTGCTTAGATTGTTCACGCAGAACAGAATTGCATGGCAGTGTTCCATACAACTCTGACCTGCATGGGCCACCAACAAAACCTGTCACGCCCCGCTTCCCAGTATACGGCGAAGGGGACGCGACCGATCCGTTACGTATATACTCAGAAGTACATACGCTAAGCGTATCTAAGCAATATAAAATAAATACACAAGAGACAAGATATAATAAAAATAACAACTTTTATTTATTAACATTCTTTTGTACAATGCATGAAAAGGAAATACAACTGAAATAAAAAAGATGCCTAAACAGTGGCATAACAGGAAATGAAAAGTACTGAATGGAAAAGTGTACAATGAAGCTAAAGTGCTGGATCTTCGGCAAACTGCTCCAAGTCTTCTGCAGATGGCTCGATCTCTGCCGGGTCCAAACCACATGACGACATTCAAAGAAGAAAGAAATAGAATGTCGTCAGTGAACAGATCGCTCGGTAAGTCCCAAAGGTAAGAGGAAAGTAGAAAAGACAGAATAAGAGAGTATCTTTTAAAATTGTATTATAGTGTTGTATTGTTGTGTTAACGCTGTTGTTTGTAGCTTGGTACAGAAGGATACCAGTGTACACGGGAGGGGTCTCTATATGCTAGAGATCAAGGCAAACGGAATGTACAAAGAACCGTTAAGCCACGGTACAACAGCAACGGAATATAGGTTAGGTGTCTTAATCATACCGCCTCGTGCCACTTTTAACACCTTCCGTACCAATCTACCCCTTAAACCCCGTAGTATTTTGATTGTATTATTTGTCTGTAAATTGTATTGATTGTCTAATTGATTGACTGACCGAAACCATGATATCGGTAAACAGATATATCCGTAGAATCATGTAAATGGAATAACTGGAGAACCATGTAAATGGAATATATATATATCCATGGTTCGGTTCAGCCGAATTGTATAGATTGATAATTGGATTCATGAATTCATGTGTTCATATTGAATTGGAATATTATAGATTGTAGATTGACCTGAATCATATTCAAGTCAGATTAATCAGACTCAAACCCGAGTCAGACAATTAGAAATGTAAGTCGAAATCTTGATTATTTCTTAAATCTATAATTGCTAGGGTCTTTAGGGTAATTTATAAACTTGAGGGGGTTTTACGTAAAGTATACTTTTATATACTTTTCAAAATACTCCCCAAGTATTTATTATTCGTCTTTAGAATTGTGGATTTTATATTGTGATATTTCTAGTGAAAATATCCTAGTTTTATAAATAAAGGTATTTATCTGTAATATTGATTTATTTAAAATTCATGGTATTTTAATGTAAATTTATTCTTGGGATTTTTTAGAAAAGGTGGAATATTTATATCATAACAAAATAGATATTTTAATGATAAATATACATATATTTAGACAAAAATAATTTTAACAAATATTTTATATTTTAAAAATCTCATTTTCTTAAGATGTCGTATTTTAAATCTTTCGAGACCGAATGCTCCTAGCGAAGGTCTGAATCTCACACTACTAAGCCTGAGGATGTGCGATAAACCGCACCATCCCGAACGGGTTCCCTAAAATGGGTTGTAGCGGCGCTTTGCAAACATTGTAAAATACTAAATGTTTTAGAAAACGGTTTTATAAAGTAAATGGTTTTTATTGGTAAAAATGTCAATTTTCCGTATTTTAGGTTCTAGCGTTTCTAAAATCAACTAGCCTATTTCTAAATGGTCTAAACGACAAGTTGTGAGATGCCTCAAATCGTCTCTTCACCGCCAATTGTAGCCAGGTAAGTACAAGTGAAGAAAGGAGGGATCCGCTCACGAATCACCGTAAGACGGGCCTTTTAAAGTTACCTTTCTCACTTGCCTAGCCTAGACACCACAAATTCAGGTTTAGATAAACGACCGATGTCCATAACTTATCGTATTTTCATAATAAGATGTATTTATTTAAAAGTGTATCAACTCTAACTCTTTTAGAAATAGTTTTATTAAGTGTATGGTATTTAAATGTAAATTCTTGTTTTCTCGTATTCTAAGGTTTCAATGGTATCGTGTTAGGTTGTATGTAAGTCTGTGAAGAGGTAGGTCGTTATCTCGTGATCTACTTTAAATATATAGCAAATTTGATGGGTTAAATGAAGGATTAAAACAAAGTGGTATTTAAGTGAAAAAATACGATAATTTGAGAAAGCTATCATTTCATAGGATGAAACTTGTTCAAATTGTTTAATTAGTGTTTAATAATCAAAATGAGGAAGTTTAAGAATGATTGTATTAGTGAGAAGTGGAATTTTATAGAAAACCGAATCGAAAATCGGATTTGTTCCGATTCAGTCGGGTTTTGTAACTTCGTATTTTTCTTGAATAGGGAAGAGAGATAGAAAGGGACTTACGGATTTTTGATTACACTAGAGAATGAGAGGGAACTAGAGGGATCGTCGATGTTGCGTCGTCGCCGGTAGTTCCTAAGACGTTCGCCGGAAGTTCCGCCGGAATTTCGTCGAAGTTTTGCCTCGAGCTTGTTTTCAAAGTACACGACTCTTGGAAAATTTTTTAGAGAGTGGGCTCAGGATTTTAGGGTGAGAGGGTAGAGGGTAGGGGGTGTATTTATAGGGTAGGCTAGGGGTAGGGTAGGTGAAGGGTTTTTAATAAAAAATTGTAAAAATGTATAAAAAATCATTAAAATAGAGTAAATGGTGTATTAAGTGGTTTCTGGATCCGATCTGAAGATTTAAAGCGTGCAGGGGGGTAGGTAAGACCTAAAAGGCACAACTTCACTGTTGGGGACTCGGCCGTCCGGCCGGCGCTGGCCCGAGTCGGGCCGAGTCAGGATGCCAGAGGGTGGGGAGTCTCCTGGGGTGCTTACTGGTACTTTCATATTTTAAAGTTTAGTTCAACTTTTGGGAGTTATGGTGTGTGGACTGTTAGTCTTTCAAAGGATTTAAAACAAAATAATATTAAAAATAATGTGGGGCAGGGGATTTGAAATCTGGTGGCTTGGTTCAGCAGTGCAAGGTATTACCAAAGAGCTACAAGCTCTTTCTTGTAATTATTGTGGGAAAATAAATACTTAAAGTGGTAACAGCAACATTAAATACCCAAGTATACTTCAAATTTAAATCAATTTTATGTATACTAAAATTGGAGTTGTTACAACGTTTTCCTCCTCCGTCAACTAGTGCTGAACGGCCGTTGTTAAGCTTGGAACTTCGATTTCGAGGGGGAGGACAGCCTCCACTCCGAAGAGCAATGAGTTTGGAGTGGACAGAGTTAGAGTATGGTGCGTGGTACGATATGCCCACAACGCCTCGTGAAGTTTGAGATTCCAGTCTCTCTTGTTGGCTGAAGCTTTTTTCCTTAGGAGCTTGCATAGAGTCTTATTGAAGGCTTCGGCTAGCCCATTGGCTCTTGGATTATAGATGGACGAATATCTCCAGTCTATCTTGTGTTGAGTAGTGAACTTTGAGACTTTGAATCTTTTGAAAGAAGGTCCATCGTCAGAAATGATTCTTCTGGGTGTACCGATGCGGTATAGAATATTATGCTGGAAGAATGTTAGAATATCTTCTATCTTGACTTCTTTTAGCGGGACAGCTTCATCCCATCTGGAGAAGTAGTCTGTTGTGGCCAGTATGAACCGGTGGCCTCTAGATGACGGAGGATCAATTGGGCCAACTATGTCGGTTCCCCAGACTTCGAAGGGCCACGACGCCACCGTAGGATGCAACGGATTGGGGTGCCCTTGAATGAAATCACTGTGAATTTGGAAGATATAACATTTCTTTGCATGATCTCCGCAATCCCGTATCGTGGTGGGCCAGTAATACCCAAGCCATTTAATTTGAAGTCGCATCTTGGGGCCAGATTGGTGAGCACCGCAAACGCCCAATTGAACTTCTTTCATGACCTTTTGGGCTTCGGCCAATGATAGACACCTAAGCCAGAGTTGGTCTTATGACCTGCGGTATAGCATGTCATTTACAAACATGTATCGGAGAGCTCTCTTCTTCAGCTGAATCCTTGTAGATTTTCCTTCGGGCAGCTTGTCGTATCGGAGGTACTCTATGAAGGGTTCTCTCCAATCGGGCTCGTCTTGGATGATCGACGCTTCTTTGGCAGGACTGCTCTTCTGTTCCGCGCTTTCCTCTTCACGTAGAGAGATTGGGGGGAGGAATTTGCCGGCTTCTGACTGTGACTAGAATTTCGTCCATGTCAGGATCGGCTAGCCCCTTAGCTAGGCGAGCGAGTATGTCGGCTTTTCCATTCAACGCTCTTGGGACTCTCATTAGTTCAATGTGATTGAACCGTTTCATGAGTTCCACCGCTCGGCTTCTATATCGAGCTAACTCGGGTTTGTATATCTTATAGTCGCTGCTTACTTGGTTGACGACAAGCTGGGAATCACCGTAGACTCGTAGCTGAAGGATTTCCATTTCTATGGCGAGCTCCAAACCAGCTATCAGAGCTTCATACTCGGCCAAATTGTTTGTGCGAGACTTGGTGAGAGCGAAAGAACGCCGTAGGGTTCCTATTGATGGCGTGATGAATACCAATCCTATCCCTACTTTTACCTCCGGGACGCTTGATTTGCTGGAGGTCCTCATTGATGAGGATCCATCGAAGTAGAGCTCCCAACATGGCTCATCTTCCTCGAGGTGCAGCACTTGTTCGTCGGGTAGCACGCAATTAAGCGGTGACCCCTATGATACGGGATGAGCAGCAAGGAAGTCTGCGAGAGCTTGCCCCTTTACTGCTTTCTGAGGAGTATAAACTATGAAACTCAGGCAGCATGCAGCCCATCTTGACATTCTACCGGTTAGGCTTGCTTTGGTTATTAAGTGTTTTAGCGGGTCGACCCTAGAGATCAGCATAACCCGATGAGCGAGCAGATAGTGCCTGGGTTTCTTCACAGCGAACATCAGAGCCAGGCATTGCTTTTCGATCAGGGAAAAGTTGTGTTCTGCCCCGACTAAAGTCTGACTGAGGTAGTAGAGCGCATTCTCTTTTCCCTCTTCGTTGTTCTGGGCAAGGAGCGCACGGAGTGACTCATCTAGCACAGCAGTATAGAGAATCAACGGTTTGTCTGGAATGGGAGCAGCAAGCAATGGAGGGTGCAACAGGTATTGTTTGATACTTTCGAACGCTTCTTGACATCCAGTACCCCAGACAAAAGGAGCTCCTTTCTTCATGAGCTTTGAGAAGGGCCTACATCTCCCAGATAAATTTGAGATAAACCTTCGTATATAAGCAAGCTTGCCTTGAAAAGATCTTAGCCGCGTCAGATTCTTCAGAGGGGGCATCTCCATGATGGCCTTTATCTTGGATGGGTCAACTTCAATCTCTCGATGTCGGACTATGAAGCCCAGGAATTTTCCCGATGACACGCCAAAAGCGCACTTCAAAGGATTCATTTTCAGATCGTATTCGCTTAGTCTCATGAGAACGGTCCTAAGATCTTGGATGTGATCGGCCTTGGCTTTAGTCTTGACGACCAGATCATCAACATAACATTCGACGACTTTATGGATCAGGTCATCAAAGATATTGGTCATGGCCGTTTGATATGTAGCACCTGCGTTCTTCAGTCCGAACGGCATCACTTTATAGCAGTATATTCCGATCGGGGTTCTAATGCTGTGTGTTTCTCATCATTAGGCGAGATCTTGATCTGATTGTATCCAGACGAGCCATCCATAAAGGTGAACAGTTCGTAATTTGAGATGTCATCGACCATCATTTCCATGACCAGTAGTGGGAAGTCATCTTTAGGACATGCCTTGTTGAGGTCCCTGAAATCGGCACAAACTCGGATTTTCCCATTTTTCTTTTTCACTGGGACTATGCATGTGATCCAATCCGCATATTTCTCTTCCCCGATGAAGCTTGCATCGATGAGTTTCTTGGTTTCCTCGATGACCTTTTCTTCCAGTTCCCTTCTTATTCTTCGAGGAGCTTGTTTGACTGGTTTAACATCAGGAGATATAGCCAGCTTATGCACGGCCACTTCAGGGGAAAGGCCAAGCATTTCTTTGTACGTCCACGCGAAGCAGTCGACGAACTCATGCAACAGGGCAATTATCTACTCTTTCATTTCCTTTGACAAGAGTGAGCTGATGTAGGTCGGCCTTGGATTATTGGGCGTTTCTAAGTCAATCTCGGTTAACTCGTCAAAGGTTGCTTGTCCACCATCTTCAAGCTCTCGAGGAGCTTCTTCTGGGTCGGCTATCTCGTCATCATCATTTGATCTTTCGCTGGCCTCACCAACATGGATCATGTAGCACGCTTTGGAATCAGGTTGAATGTAGCCTATGCACCGTCTATCTGGAATTCGTCCATCAATGAGTGCTCGGACCTGGGGTGGATGCCATAGCCCTTCATAAAACTTTGCTTCGGACTCCGTTTGATATAACTGGCATCCGCACTTTTTGAAATATTCTCTTATCTTGGGTGCATAGTATCTGGGATTGAGGACGGCTCTTATGCCTCTCTCATAGGGAAGGCATGTGACAGACATATCGTCCGGGTGCACAACAGGATTTGACCCATAAAACAAGATGCCCTTCTGTCCATTTTTCCTTCCGGGAACGTAGAAAGTTTTCAGCTGGTCCATGGTGGAGACTGACAATGCATCGAGCTCTTTGCACATCTGCTCCAGCACCCTTGTGACAGCTAGGGGCCCTTCTGCAATTTCGAAAGTCTCTCGTAGTTTTTTTGTTGCATAGGGGTCCAATCTGCACAGCTGTTGCACGGCAGGTCCTCTTCCTCCGACTTTTCGGTGTCGCTGCCAAGATGAGGGCGGACTTTGCTGCTAGATGGGGCTTCAGTAACAGATTCGTCCGTATCGCTACTGAAACGATGGCGAGTTTTACGGAAGGACGGACTTCCACCGTCGGACTCATCAGTGTCGCTACCGAAACGTAGGCGAGTTTTACAGAAGGACGGACTTCCAGCGTCGGACTCATCAGTGTTGCTACCGAAACGCGGGGGCACTCGGGCGTTTTTTCTTTTGAAAGTGACAGCCTGCTCAGATTTGATTTTGAGTCTTGGGGCCGCTCTATCCTCAGTCAGTTATGGCTTAGTATTTTGGTAGTTCAGAAAGTACCGAGAATCTTCATATCGGACTTCATGCACACCGAACGGCTGGATGTCTTCGTCATTGCGTCTTTCTTCGCCATTTTTAGTATACTTCATGTATTGATGGAGAGTTGACGGAACAATGCCGTAATCGTGCAGCCACGGCCGTCCCAAGAGAATCTTATAAGACGTGTCGGCGTCGATCACGTATATCTTAGCTTCAGTTTGCAGATCCCCGAATTTGATTGGCAAAGCTATAGATCCCAGAGCTTGCTGGCAGTTTTGATTGAAGCCTTGAATGACAATCCTTTCCCTTGACAGGTGTCGGACATCCATTGACAAACTCTTCAGTGTCCATAAGTTTAGGATGTTCACTGAGGACCCCGGATCAATCAATATGCGATTAATCCGATCTCCATCGCTGTACCCGGTCACGTAAAGCGGACGATTATGCTCAGCCATTCCCAGTAGCAAGTCTTAATCCTTAAACGTGACTGCGACGGCTTGCGAAGTGTACTGAGCTTCTTTCATATTAATTTCCACAAAGCGATCCTGATACCGCTCAGGGTTTTGTAGAGCATGAATGAGAACATCTCTAAGCTCTTAAGATAGATCCAAGGCATCGTAGATGCTAAGGAGATACGGAAGCTTTCGGAGGTGAGCCAAGACATTATAGTCTACTGGGGAAGGACTCGAATCTTCATGAGCAAGTTCTCTGCCATCTTTTTCATTAGAGACTTGTTTTTCCTTCCCTTTTGGGGCGTTGCCCTGATTTGGCGGTAGAGCCCTGCCGCTTCTAAGCTAGATTTGGTTGGCCTTTGTGGCGAGCTCCTCGTCCTCTTCGGGAAAACAGAGCTCCTCCTCAGAGTCGCTGCCAAGATGAATGGCGTAGCAGCTCACTACTGGGATCTCTTCATTGGAGTCTTCTTCTAACTCCTCCAGAATTTCAGCCGCTCGTATAGGGAGGAATTCCTTCAATTGAATCAGAATTCTTTCCTTCTGTTCATATTCTTCGAGGGAATCGATATATTTTTGAATGGTCGATCTCCCTGCAGACTCCTTTTCGTGCCGAGCTGCACTTTTCTTCTTCTTGAGCTTTTTGGATTTTGAGCCTGATGGAGCCGCATTGGCAGCTGGAAAAGTAGGCTTCTTCTGCCCTTCCCATTCCGTCCTGGGCTCTTTCCGATGTAGCTTTATTATCTTCTTCGTCCTATTAGATATGTGCGTACTACACGGAGGCCGCGGTGAGTCCGTTTCATTTCTCAGGACAGCGGGTTCGGATGTCTGCTCCCAGAAGGCTTCAGCTTCTGTCTATATAAAGTTGGTGGTTGCAACTTGATTATTCACCAACACACTTTGGACAGCTCGATCTCTCCAGCCTTGTACTGATTCTCGACCCAATCCTTGAAGATATAGCAATTCTCGATCGCATGGCTCACTACTCGGTAGTACGGGCCATACAGGGGATTGTCGATCATTTTTGCTTCTTGAGGTCTTTTCGACTCCGGCAATTGTAGACCGTTGTTCAAGGCATCTTTAAATATCTTTCGGACCTTGTCCCTCCTGAAAGAGCAAACCTTGTTCTTTTTCTCCTCTAGGGAAGGCCCTTCTCTTCCCAGCACTGGCTTTCGAGACCGGTTGGTTTTAGATTCGCCTGCCCTTCACTTTTCCTCATTATCGGACGCATTGAAGACATTGGTACTGCTGGAACTCCTGCTTCTACGGTTGTCGTCCCGCTTGCTTTTCTAAGTCTTGTCTCTCTAAGAGTCCGGGGTAGACTCTTACTTCGAGCGTTCCAGCATTTGGACTTTCTTGGTTAGCTCTTAAAACGTCTTAAGGCCTGCTGTGCATAAGAATGGGACCTTCCAATTACTGAGGTTCCCAATGAGAAGGCTAACGGACTGGTCCTGCTCCAGCGGCGGTTCGCACTTGACTGTGAGAATACGCCATCGGGCGATAAAGTCAGTGTTGCTTTCATTCTTCCCCGGCTTGGTCCTCACAAGGTCGGCAATGGAGATTTTATCACTGACACTCATAAACCTTTGCCGAAACAGAGACTCCATTTGGGCAAAGGTAATGAGGACCCTTCTGGTATACTCGTGTACCAGTCAAAAGCGACACCGGTCAGGCTGTTGACAAACTGATGAAGAAGGAGCGCATCATTTCCCCCTGTATTTTCACACGACGCTTTGAAGTAGGTGACGTGCTGATTTGCATTTCCCGTTCCGTCAAATCTTCCGAACTTAGGAATGACATAGCCGCTTGGGAACTCGATCAGATCTAACTGTGCGGGATATGGCCGCCCGCTACTGCCAATTTCTTTTTGAGCTTCAGCTTCGGCCACCAATGTTTTAACCTTGCTGGTGACCAAATCCATTATTCGATCTTGTGTTAGCGGAATGGTGTTATCTGGGGCCAAGGCGTCCCCAGAAGCGGAATGTGGCCAGCTTTCGTATGGCTCAACGAATCTCGGATCTAGAGGGACAGATATCGGCCGCTTCGGATTGTCATCATCCAGCTCATGAGTAGCGATTTGTGCTTGATTGGGAGGCGCTCAAGCAATTTGAGCCGTAAGCTGCATCACAACGATCGTTAGGTCGTCAATTTTCGATTAGAGCTTGGCCATCTCCTTATCTTTGCTCCTGAGCTGTTTTCGAAGCTCTTGAAGCAGCTCTTGCTCCATGGTCCTGGGGCGGAAAGTTGGCTCTTCCTCGCTGTCCGAGCTTGATTCTGCATGGACCGAGGGGTCTTTCTGCCTATCGTCCTCATCGAGAGGGTTTTCATCATCAAGCGGAGGCGGCTGTTCTTGGGAAGCGGCGACCACATTCAAGCCAGATTGGGCTTGGGATTTGGTGGCCCCTCTTTACTTTTGCTGCGAAGGTTGTCGCTGGGGCGCCCGCCTGCCGTATAGACCGTATGGATAATATATACAGCCATCTTTTCATTATCGGTGGCTGATTTCACAGATCGCTGTCTTGACCCCCTGTTTCGGTAGCGGGCAGTCGATTGAAGGCAGCTGGCCCGGCCGGATTCTTGAATGGTGCTGACGCTTCCTTTTTGGTCTTGCCCCGCTGTTTTCGCGCGGCACAGAGCATCTGATAGACTCTTAAAGAGACAGTGTCATACTTTTTCTATTGGGGCCGGGACACGTCTCTTTGTAGTGACTTTCGGACCGCTATCTTCTTGATTCTGGCGGTCATAGCATTTTTCTGAACTCACTTCAGAGGCTCGAAAGAATTGCTGATTTTTATGGCCGACTCAGCCGTCGTCGCGGAGTAACCCTGCTCTTGGAACCTCACAAGATTCCACTTGGCCGAAGTCCTGGCCCACTTGTTGGCTCAATACCTGAGCCGCTTCTGTCTCAGCCTTTCTGTTTTGAGCACTTGGCTGGCTATGGCTCTTCGGGAAGCCGCTATAGACCGGGCGATGGAGGACTTTGAAGATATGCCTAATTAGGCATTTGTTAGAGTCATCGCCAGAGCTCGTCCGCAACGTTTGATGTTGCCCTTTGTACTGGAAGTCTTGACCCCAGCTGGAGCACTAGAGAGTCGTTCAGACACTGTCTTAAGTTTCGGTTGTGGTGCCTTAGCGATCACAACGTTCGGCCTCTTGCCTCTTGAGACCGGCTTGGCTACCTGTTTTGCTGGGATTTCTGTCAGATGAGCGCTTCCGGCAGGGTAGATGATGACGGAACTAAACTGGCGGGGCAGTTCCTCCCACTGTCAACTGAGGCTTGCGGGGAGAACCACATGAGCATTGATCTTGACCACGTACAAGGTCGGGGTCGCGTTGGAAGCTGAATTCATCTTGGGAGACATTGTCGTTGAAAGTTGATTACTGCACGGAAAAAAAACATTATTTCAGTAAAAACATCGGCATATATGTTAAATGAGTTCGCATGAACACTTGACCCGAGATATGGGAGGAGAGAAAGGTCCCACCTGGCGTGCCAGAATATACATGGTGTTTTTCGTCACCCCATTGAGAGGGGAATGCACGCGCGCTTGTCAGGCGTATTACAGATTCCCCCTGCCTAGGGTAGGCTGGGATTTATTGATTGCGGGGATCTAAATCTCCGGCAGCCGCGGACTATGCTGCCATTAATTACCCTTCGCCTTTGGAGCGAGAGAACCTCAGATTAACGGGTCAAACAGGTCATGCGAACTCAATGTGCAGTGTTGTGTTTTGAAGGGGTTTTTGATATATCGGGGGCCCCGCAGAGTTTTTACGAGCGTCCCGCTACCCGGATAGCGGGCTGGGTCAAGGGGGCTAACAGCCCCCTTGCGGGGTGCAGGGCAGCGCCCCGTTAGAAATTTTTCTAACAGGGACAGGGACAGTGTCGTAGAGTGTGTGTGTGTGTATACATATAAATAAAAAAAAAGGGGAAAGGGTATCCTTTGGATGCGTAGGAAAAAGTGCCAGCGCTTTGGGTGCTAGCGCTTTGGGCGCAAGCGCCTCATGTGCCAGGCACGTGGGCGCTCGGGCGCTAGCTCTTTGAGCGCCAGAGCGCTAGCGCCCCACGTGCCAGGCACGTGGGCGCTCGGGCGCTCGGGCGCTAGCGCTCTGAGCGCAAGAGGCCCAGCTGCCAAGCATGTGGGTGTGGGCGCTAGCGCTCTGAGCGCAAGAGCGCTAGCGTTTTGAGAGCTAGCGCCCCACGTGCTAGGCATGTGAACGCTCGGGCGCTAGTGCTTTGGGCGCTAGCGCTTTGAGCGCTTTGGACGCTAGCGCCTCACGTGCCAGGCACGTGGGCGCTCGGGAGGCAAAAAGGACTTGGTTCCTGCGATGGAAGTTGTACTCCCAGAAAGGAGCATTTATTATTTTGTATATATGTATATATATGAGGAGTTAAACTCCTAAGATATTTTGAAGCTGATGAAGGGGGTTTCTCCCCTTGAGCCCTGGATCTTCCCCAAAGTGGGGTTTCTAGAGATGGGTCTCCTTTTTCTTCCTTTGTTGGCCGGATCTTGAAGATCAAGAAGTATGAGATTTTAAAAATCTTTCCTTTCTGAGATCTGATAGAAGATCTGAGTTCTCCTTTGTGGGTTTTGTGGTGAAAAACTATTTAGTTTTATAAAAGGAAGAGTAAAACTCTTGATTTAATTCAAAAGAAAGAAGAAGGTTTTAGAACTTTGAGGAAGAAGAAGATCACAGATCTTGATGGTTTTTAGGAGAGAGAAAAAAGTTGTTGAGATATTTTCATTCTCTTTGCCTTTATAGGCTATACACTTTACATATAGCCCATTGGGCTTTACAAAAATGGCATTTGCCCATCCCATGCCTCATGTGCTATTTCTTTTTGCACATAAGCCATGGGCTTTACAAAAATTTAGCTTTATGACCATTTTTTACATTTATTCATAAAATAAAAATACAAGAAGTACAACAAAATTATTTATTACAAAATTTTTATTTTGGCATGGGGGGAGGCCGGCCGCTTCATGTTCGGGCTCAACCAGGGCATTGGCCCACTTGACCTGGGCTTGGGCCCACCTGGCTTGGGGTTGACTATGATTTTGACTTGGTCGACTGGGGTGTAAATTTTTACCCCAACAAACTTGTTAAGAAGGATGTAGGGAGTACTGTCATGGATTACCTACTCATAATAGAAAGTGATGATCTTATACTACAATCAGTCAAACTATGGTTATCACATATATTTCTCCACAAAATATCTGGATAATATATCAGAGATTCTAGTGACTAGATCTATATCGATAGACCTAGATTTGGGAAGTGTCACAATTCAGGTACTTGGACACAATTCTAAAAGGGTTCAAAATGAACGACTCCTCGTGTCGTAGTTTGCCCCCAGGTGATGGAGTCACCCTCTCTAAAGAGAAGTCTTCCAGACTGATTTGGAGAGGGACTCACATGAATGATGTTCCCTCATAGGAACTGAATAAAATACAAATGGAGCAGCAAGAAAAAACCCCCAAATGGGGCATCACGTGCTCACACGTGACCAGGCCTTACGTGCAATCACGTGACCTTTTTATGGGCAGATTCTATCTACACCAGAATGCCTAATTGATAAAATCACGTGTCCACACGTGATGGGCTTTTGAACCCACTGAATTAATTTAATTAAATTCTAATTAAAAGGAATTAAAAGCATTTGTTCCCTCGTGGGAACTGAATAAAATACAAATACACCAGCAAGGAAAACCCCTAAAGGGGGCATAACGTGCCCACACGTGACCGGGTCTCACGTGCAGACATGTGACCTTTTACAGGCAAAGCCTACGCGCTGAATAAAATAAACAATTGAAAATGCTTTATCGATGGGGTCACGTGCCAACACATGATGGGTTCCTGAGCCCACTAAACTAATAGAATTAAATTCTAATTAAATGCTTTTATCAGTGGGGTCACGTGCCAGCACGTGATAGGTTTCTGAGCCCTCTGAACTAATAGAATTAAATTCTAATTAAATGATTAATCAGTGAGGTCACGTGCCAACACGTGATAGACTCCTAAACTCTCTGAACCAATAGAATTAAATTCTAATTAATTGCTTAATCAGTGATGTCACGTGCCAACACATAATAGACTCTTAAACTCTCTGAATTAATAAAATTAAATTCTAATTAAAAGGAATCAAAAACCCAAATTGGAAAAATATTTCCCTAGATCTTTCCAAACCAAAAAGATTGCACTCTGTAAAAAGGAACATCGTTGGATTAAAAATCACCAATTTAAAGAAAGATTCTGCACAAGGAAATATTTTCCTAAAATTTTCCAGGAACAACAAACAAAATATCTTTTGGATTAAAATCTAATGGTGAATAAAATTCACCGAATGATCTAAAAGATCATGTTGGTTATAAAATCAATCAAAAATCTCTCAATAAGAGATTGACTAAACAAACTGATTCTTTTCTTTCTCCTATAAATAGGAGCCAAGAAGAGAAGAGAAGAGAAAAAGGATACAACAACAGAGAGAGAGAGTACAAAAAAAAAGAGAAGAGAATTTAATTCTTCAGAGAGAAAAGAAGAAAAAAAAGAAAACTCTAGGTAAGAGAAGGAAAGAGTTCATTCTATAAGCTCCCACAAAACAAAAAGAGAATTTAATTCTCAAAACCATGAGTTTAACTCTTCTAAATAAGAATTTAGTTCTTCCTCTGCTTGAAGATCTGCAGAAGCAGATCTCCCCATAAGTTGAGAATTTAATTCTCATCGGGGAGATTCTGCCATGCAGATCTAAAACCTAAGGGAAGAACCTAAGTTCAGAGAATTTTATTCTCCCATATAAACATATAAGAATTTAATTCCTTTAACAAGGGTAGGGTTTAACCCCTAATATAAGAACTTAGTTCTTCCCCATGCAGATTTCCAAGGAATTAAGTTCCTATATAAAAACGGAGTGAAGTTAATAAGGGACTTGAAACTCAGAATTACATGCATATTGATGATCATGTGGTAACACGTGACCCCCTTTCTCTGAACCAGAAAAAGAGATTTCCCAAAGTGTTTAACACTTATTTAAAAAGGAAAAGGGAAAATGAAAAAGACAGTTTTCACTTTTAGAGTGTATCACGTGCTCCCACGTGACCCTTAAAAAGCTTCTCAAAACAAAAGGGAGTAAAACCAAGGCAGTTTCATTTTAAGGGTGCCTCACATGTCCCTATGTGACCCCTAACAAAAAATTTTAATATCCAATGCATGGATACCCATCACGTGCCCACACGTGATGGTCATAAAGGTCAAGTGTTTAACACTTATATATTCTGGGAGTAAAATAAAAGAAGCAAGCCATCATCTTCAGGCGCCTCACGTGACCCCACGCGAGCACTTCAGTTTTAGTGTTTAACACTACTTTAAGCGCCTCATGTAGGAGCACGTGAGCGCCAAATGGATCAAGTGTTTAACACTATATTCGATCCAATCTCAGCCCAAATTAGCTAAGTCTTCCAGAGGCAAGACCTCCCTTCAACTGAACCCCAAATATACTCTTGTCTTCCAAAACTGATCATCTCATATAGAATTCAAAGTGATTCCCAGAGCCTTCCAACCAATATTGGTTCAAGGGTACACTCTTCACTCCTCCGATATGTTTCGTTGTAATCCTTCAACGTCTTCAGAAAGGTGACGGGTCCCGACAATCAGACATTCCACGGACTGTGGGGTCCTTAAACTCATGGACTATGATGTCCTTAAACTTGATGGATTGTTGGGTCCTTAAACTCATGGACTATGATGTTCTTAAACTTTACAGACCATGACGTCTCTAAACTCCATGGACTATGATGTCCTTAAAACCATTAGACCGCAAAGTCCCTAAACTAAAACAATAGAGCCCAAATGCTCTTTTGTCGGATCTAAATGATCCTGTTAGGTAGATCTTAGTCTAAAATTAGACTAACGTATCCTTAATAAATTGTTGAGTTGATCTTAGTCTAAAATTAGACTAACGTATCCTCAACAAACGTTTAAATTGATATTATTCTCAAATGAGATTAACGATACTTAAAGCCAAACCAAAACCCAAATCTACGAAAATACGGATTTGGACTAATCCACGCCCTACGGGCGACAACATAAATTAGTCTGCGTATACAATCCACGGGCAACCAAAAATAAAACAAACACACACGACACGAAGTGACCATCTGGAGAAGGAGAAAGTGGTCACCGCTATGCGGTAGCGTAATTAACTGCTGGGGCTTACGCCTGCAGGGAAGAGCGTCCCCACAATCAAAAACCCCTCGTAAATGAAGGGGAATCTGACGAAGTCTGCTACAACGGCCGCATCCGTCTAAACCTTCGATACATGGTGCCATAAATCAACTTGGCATCTTCGGAGAGGTGGACAGATAAAACCAAATAGCATCTGCCCCCGAGAATTCAGGACCGACGTCCAAATGTCCCGATCACGTCTTTCGGCGGAGAACAGATTCTGGCAAGCCCGGTGGGACCTTTTCCTCTTTCCACTCCACATTTCGTGTGTCGTGTTCGCGAACGAATCACAGTTTGATATGGTTGCCCCTGGATTCGAGATACTAAGATTTGGTGTCTTGCTCCCGTGCAGATCAATGGCTTCCAACTGCACAAACTGCAATAGCTGCAATAACTCTCACTCTGTCCTCGTTGGTGGAGTGACTTACGGGCCTCAGGCATCCTCCGTTTTCAAGATGCCAGTGGAACAGGTGACGCAATCCACCACTAGGCTGTTCATTGGGGCTATGCTCCCACCAATGAGCTTCAACGCCCCATTGTCGACGCAGGAGGCACCAAAGAAGTCATTCTTTGATCATCTTACCACCACCATGGCCTCTCTCAATGGGTCGCCCAAATCCAGTGCCTCGGTTTTCAATAGACTGGGCCAAAGCTCAAGTAGGCCCGTGAAGAAGCCCGCGATAGCTGAAGCGGCCATCCCAAAACGGATAACCATCCCTGCTCAAGTGAAAGAAGTCGTCAATGCGGCTTCTCCTGCTAAAAGATCAGTCTTTGCAAGACTGGCTGCTCCAAATCCCGTTATGGGCGAAGTCACCAAGGCTGCTACCCCCGTCTGAAAGTCTGCCTTCGACAGGTTGGCCATCCCCTCTCAGCGGACGTCGGTTTTCAACAGGCTAATGACGACAACTGCCCCTTATCAGAGCAGGGGGCATGAAAAAGCCACCCCCATAACTAAGCCGATCCTGTCAGCACGACATGCTTGCCGTCGTCACTGGCGCCGAGTAAGGAAGGATGGGGGCATCTCTCCTTCTGGACTGACTCCGCCAGCTTCCATGGTGGAAGTCGACGCTGCTATTCCAACTGGGAACAACTTTGAACCACTTAGGAGGGTACGCAAGAACTCTCCGAAGGCCGTGCTAAAAAGATCTCCTCCACCTATGGAGAACTCTACAAAATTGAAGCCAGAGCAGCCCCCTCAGTGGCTGTCCTATAAAATTCATAAAGTTTGGCGACAGGTCCAAGACTCGGTGATCAATCAAGACTACTCCCGCCAACCGAAAAAGATGAAAGTTCGGAAAGAGAAGGACCACCCTGTCGTACCGCAGAAGGTGTCGTCTACTTGGGTGCCCGCTGCAACGGCCCCCTCAACTTCGACCGCTCACAAACGAAGGAGGCCGGAGAAAATCCCCGTGTCTGCGATGAAAGGCACTGAATCTAAACGTCCCAAGTCTGGGGGCATGGTGGTGCACACTATTTATATGGCATCCGGGAAAGAGGATAGCCGTATCTCTACGGGCCATCGACCACTCACCATATCCGTAACAAAGGCCCAGGAGCAGCAACAGAAGTCCAGGAGATGCTAACACAGATGGCCGCACTCACTGGGCCAAAAGAAAGACCGGAGACGTCTTCAGAGCAGCATCAAGAATAAGAAACCGATGCTTAGTTCCTCCGTAGGATCCTCGAGAAGAAGGACAAAGAGGCAGAGGAACATGCTGCCAACATAAAACGAATGACGCTTTTATTCGAAGACATGGTCAGGATGATGTTACAGCCGGATCCTCTAGCTGAAGACCCTCCGATTTCCTCGAAGACGACCGAGGGGAGATGTAAAACCCCTTCCTGCTTGTTCAGTAGCCAAGGAGGAGACTATCTCCAAAGCCGTCCTAGATGACTATATCGCTCAGCAGATATGAGCTCATCAGGCGAATGAAGCGGTCGGGCAAATTGTTAAGACTGGATGACTCTATCCGGGTTGGTACGACCAAATAAAGTACCCGCCGGGATATACGATCCCTAAATTCCACGTATATAAAAGGACGGGAAATCCACACCAACATGTTGCTCAATTCAGGGCTTTGTGCGGCAACACCGACGATAAGCTACTGCTTTGCCAATTCGTTGGCAGCTTATCGGAGACAGCTTTTGGATGGTACTCCAAGCTCCCGAAAAATGGAAGGTGAACCCGCCACAACCTCACGCTCCTAAAAAGGTGGACATGCTGGGGTATCGTGCTCTTTTATAGAAGAAGCTCCATGGGAGGTCGCTCTTTCAGCCAAGACGAAAAGAATGCTGAAGGATCTCCAAACATGCCCGGCAATCAGATGGAAAAGTTCGCTGGAACCCGAGATCATTGAGGGAATGCTGAAGCCATGCCTGACTCCAGAAATTGGTAGCGATAATCAAAATGCTCAGGCCTAGCCGTCAAAATCTTCAAAGAAGAAGAAGAAGACTAAAAAGCCTGTGAAGCCTGATGACAAGCGCACGGAGCTGCAAAAGCACATCGATGCACTGGAAGAATATAATCAGAAGGAACGGACCCCAATCACGTTGGACGAATTCTTTAAGCATGTTCTTGAGAATGAAGACGATGACGCTGACGAAGGAGATGATTCTTCAGAAGGGCCTGAAGACTATGTGGCGAGATGCCACATGATCTCTCACCCGATAAATGGTAAAGAAGCTCCTGATGCAGAGAAACTGGGGGCAGATCCGGAACCAGAACTCCTAGAACCGTCAGACGAGATGATTGATATATTCCTGAACGAGGCGCTTCAGAAAAGCAAAGCTGACCGAGAGCGTGAAATCGCCATATACGAAAAAGCCAAACGTCGGTGAATGAACGAAAGGATTGAAATACCCCAACCGGATAGAAGCACTTCTGCCTCCAGCAAAAGCAGGTTCAAGACAAGGAAGCAGTTTGCTAAAGCCCTGTCGATGGGAATGAAATTGCCGCCTTCCAAAGAAAACACTCCAGAAAATACGTTCCCCGACGAACTAGATGCACATCCAAATTACTGCTTGTACCATCGGAGGATCATGCACCCTATTGAAGAGTGCAATGCCTTTAAAAACTAGTGGCAAGGATATGTTGCCCACCGATAACACGTCAGGCGATTGAAGTGTATGACTCGTCGGGAACAAAGAAGCACGACAGATGAGCATAAAAGAATAGCTGGTGAATGTCACATGGTTAATTCCGGGGGATCGCAAGTTCTCACTTTCGGGAGTGATTCTGATGAAGAAATAGCCCTTTGCCCTCTCTTCAAGGAATCCATCTCTGAAATAGAAGAGATGAAGACCTGCGAGAACATTCAGCGGTGCAATCGCACGCTACCTGAAAAGAATCTCGGACCCGTAAACAAGGGATCGAACAAGAAGGATAAGGGAAAAGAAAAGGTCCCTGAGGATATCACCCTCGATGACCGATTCGTCGAAGAGCTGGCAGCCAAGGACCCGCCCAAGAAAAAAAAAGTTGATTACAACGTTCTAGCACACCTGAGGAAGATACCCTCGTAGCTAAGCATTCTCGATGCCCTTCTGCTATCCAAAGAGGCGAGAGATTCTCTTATCAAGGCATTATAAGAGCCTGACCAATTCCAAGCTTTTCTTACCGAAGAAAAGATGAAGGACGAGCTGGAAGAAGTGCACTTAGCTGACATCACTTTTGGCGATGAAGATCTCCTCCTCGGAACGTGTGAGCACAACCATCCCCTATATGTATCCGGGTATTGCCATGACATTAAGATAGGGAAGATCCTAGTTGACAATGGGTCCTCTGTCAATCTCCTAAATGTGAGGGTGCTAAAAGAAATCTGCATGAGCGTTCAACACCTCGCTCGGGATAAAATCACTATCTCTGGATTCGACTCCTAGTCATCACGGACTCTCGGATCTGTGATACTGACGTTACGCTTTGGGTTGCTCGTCACTGATATCAAGTTCCACGTTATTGATGCCAAGACTTGCTACAACGCTTTGCTCGGCAGACCTTGGTTACACGAGTACAACATCATCCATTCTACACAGCATCAGTGTATGAAGTACTTCAAAGATGGGCTTGAATACACTGTGACAGGGGAGCTGAACCCATTCTCCATAAACGAAGTCCGAAAGTACGAAGATGCAAAGTACTTTCTGCCAGACTTTGAAGACACGGAAAGATGCCATAAACCTGGGGATAAGCAAAAAGATATCACCACTATTCCGGTCTTCGAGAGTGATACCGAGGAGGAAGAAGAGATAGTTTATTCGGACCTCCCCGATACAACAAACTGGGACCGTCTACCCCTATTCTGGTCTTTGGCAGTGACTCTGAACACGAGGTCAACACAGTATTCTCAGCTCGTCCATCAGTGCAAGCCTTCATTGGAGATGATCAGATTTTGCAGATCGCCATGGTTCCGCAAGAGCATTAAAAGAGCTTGACGCACTTGATACCTACAGTATATAAGAATTGCAGACGTTCTACATCCCTCCCAGGCGGAAAGGTGAAAAGGCGATCCTCTTTTATCGATCCGTGGAAACCAAAGTGGAGAAAGAAATCTGGCATGGTGCCGATTCTACGCTTGACAGGCTCCAGCCCATCCGGCTACCCAGATACTACACAGAAGGATTAAAAAGGCTGTTGAGGCGCCAAGGCATACCCTTCAAACAGACTGCTCGACAAGCTCAGTTCTACAGCAGGATCTAAAACGTCCTCGGAACTCAGTAAAAATTGCCCAACGAGAGAATGGAAATGATCGGACTCGGATATGTTCAATCCAAGGAACGGGAGCGATTCCATGGCTGCTATGTTATACATGATTTCGATGAAGAAAGAGATGCTCTGTTAGAAGACGCTAACCCTGAACCAAAATAAGGTCTCACCATGAAAGTGCCAAGTCCGTCGTTCGAAGAACAGATGGTCAAGCTAATAAGGGAAGCGGGTCAAAAGGCCCGAGATGACCATAGCCGCGAAATGACCATCTATGAAAAAACCAGAACGCAGCGCCTCCTTCAGCAGGCTACGAAAAATGACGATACCTTTCGTCGCCAGCCCTTCATACGGAAGACTCAACGTGGAGGCAAAAATAAACTGAGAACGGAAAAAATGTTTGACAGCAGCAAAGCGGGTCCAAGAAGCCTCGCGATCGAAAATTGAGCAGCCAGGATCCATCTCTTATAAAGAAAATGGTTCGAGCATATTCTTTTCCCCAAGTCAAGACAAGAAAGATATTCATTCTTGTCATTAAACATTAGATGATTACCCTCCTAGAGTCCAAGCACCCTGAACAAGAAAATGAGGTTCATCACCCAGATTATTGCTCTTATCACCGAGCAATAGGACATCCTCTCGAATACTGCTTCACTTTCAAAAACTGGGTCGAGGACCAGTATCAGCAAGGTAGGTTCGCTTTGTCCAGCAGTTGGAGGGTAACTCAGCCACAGAAGCATGAACCGAAAGCCACATATGCAGCGAGAGTATAGCCGAATCAACATCGGTCTTGGTAGCGATCTCATACCTATCACGCGATAATGCTGACAGGAGAAGGAGTGCACGAGAACATGGATGACCTGTCCTGGTGCTTCGAAAACGATGAAGATGTGTTGATCTAAGAATTTCCACCGACGCCAAATGAACTGGAAGATGGAATACATACTACTGTAGATAACCTCAGGAAAATCGACTTAGGGACGGCAAACGACCCACGGCCAACGTTCGTCAGTGAGCAGTTGTTTGAAGAAAAGGTAGCTACGCTCAAAGATGTTCTCATGCAGTATAAAGACTGCTTCACATGGAACTACTCCGAGATTCCGGGGCTAGATCCAGAAGTACCTATGCACATATTGGCGATATCCCCGTATGTCAAACCGATTAAACAAGCACCGTGAAGAATGCTGCTCGAACTTGAAATGAGCATCAACACCGAGGTCAAGAAGCTAATTGACTCCGGCTTCATCTAAGAGGTTCAGTACTCTGACTGGATTGCCAACATTGTCCCAGTGATGAAGAAAAATGGGACGATGTGCATGTGCGTAGACTTTCGGGACTTCAACAAAGCATGCCCGAAGGATGATTTTCCCGTACCGGTTACTCAGCTGATGATAGACAACACGTCCACTCACGAAGTTTTTTCCTTCATGGACGGCTCATCGGGGTACAATAAATAAAGATGCACCCTGAAGACCGAAAGCATACCGCTTTCCGGACCCCGCTAGGCATATTCTGCTACAAAGTGATGCCTTTCAGTTTGAAGAACGCCGACGCTACCTATCAGAGGGCCATAACGAAGATTTTCGATGACCTCTTACATGAAGTCGTCGAATGCTATATCGACGACCTTGTGGTGAAAAGAAAATCGCACGAGGAGCATTGGGAGCATCTAAAAATAGTGTTCCAACGTCTTTGGAAATACAACTTGAAGACGAATCCTCTGAAATGCGCGTTCGGAGTTTCCTCGGGAAAATTCCTAGGATTCATCGTACGACATCGAGGCATCGAAATAGACCCGTTTAAGATCAAGGCGATCATGGAAATGCCTCCGCCAAGAACTCTCAAGCAACTGCGGTCTCTCCAAGGAAAGCTCGCATATATCCGACGATTCATAACCAATCTCTCCGGCAAATGCCACCCCTACAGTTATCTAATGAAGAAGGGGACTCCTTTCGTCTAGGATCGCAAATTCCAAAGCACACTGGACGAAATCAAGCAATACCTGCAGAATCCACCAGTACTGACCGCTCCGGTCAAGGGAAAGCCTCTCATTCTGTATACAACCGCCCTTGAGGGTTCTCTAAATGCATTATGGGCACAAGAAAATGACCAAGGGAAAGAGAGAGCCCTTTACTATTTGAGTCGAGTTCTCCTGGGGGAAGAAAACAATTACTCCCCCATTGAAAAACACTGCCTGGCATTGATCTTCGCGATAACGAAGCTCAGGCACTATGCGTTGGCGCATGAGATCCATCTTATATCAAAGGTGGATCCTCTCAAATATTTGATGTCAAAAGCCATACTAACAGGATGACTCGCTAAGTGGGCCCTACTCTTGATAGAGTTCTCGATAACATATCAACCGCTCAAAGCAGTGAAAGGCCAGGCCATCGCCGACTTCCTCGCCGAGCATCCCATACCTGTCGATTCACCCCTAAATTGTGAATTACCAGACAAGCACGTGTTTGACACAATCGACGGGGAGAAAGGAGAGAGTAACACCTGGTGGGAGCTCTACTTCGACGGGGAATTATCACGACCCGAAATATTAGCTCGTGAGCAGCACTTAAATCACGAGACGTCTAAAGGCGTAACGTAATTCAAGTAAGCTGAAACCCAGAAATCTAAACCTTTAAAGAAATAAAAGAGGTGCAAATTTAAAATAAGGTATAATGAAGGAAAGTGTTTTCTTAAAATGCATAGAAGAGGGAACATGAAAATGCAAGTTTATCCTACTTGTTGTAAAACATGTTCGTCTTTTTAAAAATTTGGGCACCACCACCCTTGTATAATTTGATACAAAACCACAAATACAAGATACTACAAAAGGCATCTCCAAGCGGGAGCTAGCTCTTCGCCAAACGGTGGATCACAACCACGCAAGTAATATAACAAGTATACGACGCCCAACGGCGAAGATCAACACAAAGATAAAGAATAAAGCAAGAATCAACCCAATAAGCGAACATAAACCCATCGCTCAAATCTCGCAACTACACGTCTTGCTAAGTCTCATTACTTATAAAAATACTAGTTTGATTGATGGAGTTGACTAAATACAATAGGAAATATAAATACAATAGTGGCACGATCTGATATATACCACCTACCAAAGCAAATCACCCAAAAAACGCTGTGTGCCAACGATGCCGCTACCGATCCATACGGTCAACCTGCAATAACCGTGGCACAATGGGGTAAGTTGCCAACTCGTGAGTAAAAAACATCAACAGGTAGAAATCGAATAAAATAACGATTTCCTAGGTCAACTATATCATAAAGATAATACTATTATATCTAGGATGACCGTATGGGTAAATATGTGCCAACAATATAAATAAATGCCAGTATGCAAGTGGATATCATCCAATAATATAATCAATGCCAGTATGCATATGGATCTCATCCACCCGAAACATCGTAAAAGCATATGCATGTAAATTATGAGGATATCAAAAAATGTGTGTCCATCAATGACACAACAAATCATGGAACCTGAGTGTCCAGTATTGACACTCGAAAATATCATGAAACCAGTGTCCAGCATCGACACGTAAATCCTCATATCTCAGGCTCCGGCTATCCGGACTGACCTGTATCCATCTCATGACTCTGATCGATATCCTCCGGATAACCGACGAGTCTAAATACTATCACCGGTAGGTAGTGCTCCCCTGCCAGGCTCAACGCCATCATCTGCGACCATCTTGCCCTGGGGTACTCACCAGGTCCACCATGCACCTGCAGACGGTTCCTCCTCCTCCTCGAATCGGGTGTATGATATCGCTCAAGAGCCGAGAAAACTCATGGTGGACTATACAAATATCATATCAAGAGAAACCGGGTTTTTAAAACAATACATACTTTATTTTGAAATAACCACAGTTCTCAATCCAGAAATCTCATGAAAACAGCATATCTCAAGTGCGTATACTCATAAAGCATGATGTATGCGATAAATAACAGAAATATGCACATATCAAGGGAAAACATCTCTTTAAAATGAATCCAGTTTTAAAAGATATCCTGCGGTTCCCAATTCCTCCAAAGTCAAATCCAATATCGTATAAAAGTGTATATGTAACTATAGCAAGTAAATTATGCAAGGAGTCATATCATGATGCAGCTATTCTACTGTGTGGTGACATGGCAATTATCGATAATGAAGTGTGTGAGCCGGCAAATCTGTGTAAGTGTGACATACACATCATTGATAATGGTGCAGGTGTACTAGCATAAGTATATGAAATGCAATGGTGATGACATGAACGTAGCATAACGTAAATAATCAGCTAAATGTGATAAGGTATACGTATCTAACATGACCGAGTCGGTGAATCTATCAATCGGCCACCTCTAGTCAAGGGTATAGATCAATCATCTATTAAACTCGTCACGTACAGTAAATCGTCGTACGACGTCATTAAACAATTTAGGATCCTAACAACCTATGTGACAGGGAGGGTACGGACCTCACGTCTCGTACGGCTTATCATTCGAGATTCACAACATTATCCATATATATATACCTATCTCTCAGATCCCATCCGTATCAATCTCAGATCATGAGACCGGCAAAGGTATCAATTATCACATATCGACTCATATCCGTATACTAACATATCATCAAGTTATCATATCACATCGTATTTTCTTTTCATCACATTAAGTCGAATTTTATATATACCTTCTACTTTATTAAACTAGTTTCATGTTACGCTAAACTCAATACTTATCCTAGTGTAATTACCTATCTATAAGTCGTAATTCGCTTTCACTTTTTATATCTCAAAATATATATTTAATTACTAATATTATCACTATCTTTTAAACTATATCCCTAGTTTCCTAATCTAGGTTTCTATGACTGTATCCTAGAGGTCAGTTTCCATTTAATAACTTGCGGGGGTGCTATACGCCTTCCACCCGACTTCCCCCGTAGATATAGATCTACTCACCTGATCCTTGCTCGTCAATCGATGACGCCATGCTCCGTCGCTTCGGAATCCACGCGAGGGTACCTACAATGGTACACAATCGAAATCTCTATTAATATCAAGTTCCGAAATCCAAATACGACACGCGCATTGCTTATAGGTTAGAACCTATAGATCATATGTAAAAATCCAACCAAACAACTCTTATTGTTGACGTACAAACACCAAACAACCCAAAACAATATCAAATACCAAAACCCAAGTTTCAGAATCGCAAAACATGAAAACAGCAACTAAGGATAACCACTCCCAGATTTCACTATAGGGCAAACTAAGGGATTTTGCATATAGGGTTAGTCTAGATATAATATGGGGGAACTACCAACCAAAACTCACCCGTTTTTGCCATGACCAGGCCGCAAATTGCGGCCTGGGGGATTAAATCTGCAGCCAGAAAGTGGGGGTAGGGGCTCAGGTTTCAGGGGGTGATTCATGGTTGCCTGCACGTCTCATGGTCAAGGGAATTTTATTTACAAAGGTCCCGGATCATCCCAGATCTCAAAATACACTCACTAAAACCACAAAAACCTGATACCGGCAACTCTTCATATATTGGTTTCTAACTCGGGTTTTACCCAGTAAAAACAGCACTAGGGGTTTTATAACAGCAACTTCCATCACCACAACACAATTCCAACCCTAATCCTTCTCTTGAATTTTCAACACATCACTAATCGACACCAATCAAAATCTAAACTAAACTAAATACAAAGAAACTAGAAACTAAACTAAAGAAAATGAATTGTACCTCATGGTTGTAGCTAAGCAAAACCCTACCTCCCTAAAGTCCTCAAAATCCAACATTGATGGATCCAAAGTGTAGAGGGTGAAGAAGGGATCAATTTTAATGAAAGGGGTTTAGGGTTTGGATGAAGGATTTGAGATGGTTTCTTGGGGTGAAAGTGGAGGGAAGGTGAAGATGAAGAGGAGAAGAAGAAAAGAAATGGGGAGGAAAGATATGGCTTCCTTCTCTCTCTCTCTCTCTCTCTCTCCTTCTTATTCTCACCCCTCTCTCAATATTATCCTTTTACCCTTTTTCTTTTCCTTTTTTTTCCTTCTCATTCCCCTCTCACAAATAACATCAAACACAATTAAAATAACACGTAACTAAAATGCAACATGACCTGCTGCACTAGCCATGGAAAACTGTAGAAACACGGATTTGGCCTAATCACGATTAGCAGTGTACTAATCGGGTTTTATCCAAACTGCATATAATAAATTTTAAAAATACCGAATCCGCTAAATATATTTTTAAATGAATAAATCATTTTAATTTCCAATTATTTTACAATTATTGGTATATATTTATATTTTTTTACGAAAACCCCAATTTCATAAATCGGGTAATTTTCGCGAAATATATTATTTTAATATTAAATTCTAAAAATAATATTTTATATTTTCTGAAATGTTATAGGCATCTTCGATGAAGAAACGAAAGCACGACTCCTCCATAATCAAATCGGGGGTAGGCCTCATCTTCGTGACTCCACAAGGAGGGATAATGCGCTTTGCCTTCTCCTTAACAGAGTCGAGGACGAACAATGAAGCCGAATATGAAGCTTTGATAGCAGGTCTTAAGATCGCTGTCGACATGGAAATCAAAAACCTCCTCATATACGGAGACTCCCAGTCGGTCGTTAGCCAAGTAAACGGCGATTATCAAACATGCAAACCAGAGTTGGTGAAGTACGGCGAGAGAGTGCAACAATTGCTGATTCAAATCCCTGCCTACGCCTTGGAAAGCATACCGCATGCGAAAAATAGCAAGGCAGATGCGTTAGCCAAACTTGCTAAAGAACTGGCTGACGAAAACCTTGATGACGTGAGGATCGTTGTGCAAAGCCGTCGAGTTTTTGCACCGGCAGAAATATCTCCGGAGCCGTCCGAAGAAAAGGGAGCGACCGAGTAAACGGCCCTACAAATAAAAGACCAGGAAAAGGCTAAGGATTGGAGAGAAGTCTTTATAGACTACTTCAAATCCCGTCGAATACCTGAAGATGCGTCCTCAAGACATCAGCTCATGAAACGAGCTCTGTCTTTCGCATTCGTCAATGACACTCTATATAAGAGATCATTTGATTCTCTATGGTTAAGATGCCTGGGACCTGATGAAGTAAGGAGAGTCGTCCAAGAAACTCACGACGGACTCTGCGGTTCTCATCAAGCCGGGCCGAAGATGAAGCCGAAGATCAAAAGGATGGGATACTATTGGCCCACAATGATCCAAGACTGCCTCAAATACGCGAAGCAGTGCCACTCGTGCCATATTCATGAGTACTTTATCCACCAGCATCCAAATCCGCTACATCCAACGGTGGCTAGCTGGCCATTCGAAATGTGGAGAACTGACATAATCGGGCCTATTGAACCAGCATCGTCCAGAGGCCATCTGTTCATACTGGCGACAACTGATTACTTCTCCAAGTGGGCAGAAGCAGTACCACTGAAAGAAGTGAAGACGGAGAATATCCTCCATTTCTTTAAGACACGCATCATCTATCGGTTCGGCACTCCGCGACGGATTATCTCCGATAACGGGCTGGCCTACAGAAGTCACAAAATCAGCCGCTTCGCACAGCAACATAATATAGACTGGAGATACTCTTCGGTCTATAATCCTCAAGCTAATGGTCTAGTTAAGGCTTTCAACAAGACCTTGACGAAGATCATAAAGAAGACGGTGTCTCGAAATAGGAAGGACTGGCATGAGAGACTGCATGAAGCTCTCTGGGCATATCGAACCGCATTCAAAAAGGCTACAAACATGACGCCGTATGCATTGGTATTCGGCGCTGAAGCAGTACTCCCCTTGGAGATAGAGCTACCCTCTCTGCGAGTGGCAGTTTATTACGAGCTAACGAACGAAAAGAATGCTCATCTTCGGCTTGAGGAACTCGACGCCCCTGACGAAACCCGGCTCATGGCGCAGCAAAACTTGGAAGCTTACAAAGCAAAGATGACGCGCTCATACGAGAGATTGACTAGGCCGAGAACATTCCGCCAAGGAGAACTCGTGCTAGTGGTTAAGAGACCTATGATCCCTAATCGTTCCAAACGGGGGAAATTCAAGCCGGACTATGAAGTCCCGTACATCATAGACAAAGTCTACCAAGGTGGGGCTTACTTGCTCATGGACATGCATGGCGAAAGACCCTTCAGGCTAATAAATGGCCGTTTCTTGAAGAAATATTACGCCTGACCGAGACGTCTATAAACTACTACGGACTGTAGCATCCCAAGGATGAATCAAAAAAAAAAAACGGTACGTCCATAAGCGAGATGGGCACGGATGAAAACCCGAAAGGGCTCCGTGAGTAAAAACAGCAGGACTACCGGTGAGTTTGTGAAAACCCGAAAGGGAGCAATCTTGTTAAAAGACACTTGCAAGGTCCTCTCGACCCTGTAAAGAGAAAATACCTGCATGAGATCCTTACGACTCAGAAGGGAGCAACACACTTAGGAATCCCCACGATTCCTAAGGAGAAAACATACTTACGAGATCCTCACGACTCGTGAGGAGAATTCCCCTTTGAGACCCTCATGGCTCATAGGATTCAAAAGCCTTAAACTAAAAGGATATGAACCTGTTCTTAAGCCGTCATACACCCCGATTTTGCCCTACAAGCGGTTCAATATTGACCCTTGTATATAATCCACGGGCATGAATAAAAATTTCCCTAACAAAGTCCCACCAGTGACTAGGGATATGCTCACACGGTGAACGACCCTTGTAAGTCCTCTCCACTTATAAGGAGAAAACACTTTTGTAAGATCCTTAATACTTATAAGAGAATATATACTTAAGAATCCTCACGATTTTTAAAGAGAAAACGCACTTACGAGAACCTTATGACTTGTAGGGAGAAACACCATTATGAGACCCTTACGACTCATAAAGTCAAAAGCCTTAGTCAACAGAATCCTAACTCTGTTTGCTAAGCCACCTTTGTTCGACATCGACAGAGGCAAATGATGATTCGCTCCTGGCAATGTCCCAGTGGTAGCGATGCTGATGCCTAAATCAGTATTAAATTCCAAGCCCTTTCACGGCAAATGATGATTCGCTCCTGGCAATATTCCAGTCGCAGCGATGCTGATGCTAAGATTGGCACCAGATTCCAAGTTCCATACTCGCGATAAAAATCACTGAGCCAAAAATGCATATGAAATAGCCGAAATGATGGGGCAACTTGCAACAAAATCAGCAAGTAAACTATATGCATACAAAATAGCCGAAATGATTGGGCAACTCGCAATAAAAAGCAGCGAGTAAAAAAATAAAAATAGCCGAAATGATTGGGCACCGCGAAAAATAGCCGAAATGATTGGGCAATCGCGACTTTCGCGATATAAAAATCTGAAATGATAAAGCATCGCAGAAAGAAATATAAAAAAAATGAAAAATGAAATGAAATGAAACTTTTTGCCCTACAGGTGAGATCACATCGATCCCTGTATACAATCCAGGGGCACAAACAAAGAGAGAACCATATCATCCCACCAGGCTCCGTCAGAAAGAGAGCCAAGTCTCGATGGCAACATCTGCAACCTAGATATCAACAATGGCGTTTCGTCTAGTTACAACAGATGCAACGTCAGCAAAGCGGAGCCCCGGCAAAGTCCCTAGTTCTAAATCTCGACGGTTCACAGGCAACCTAGAGACCACCTCGACATTCGTCTCATTACAGCAGACGCAGCGTCAGCAAAGCGGAGCCACTGCAAACTCCCTAGTTCCAAATCTCGACGGTTTACAGACAACTTAGAGACCACCTCGACATTCGTCTCGTTACAGCAGACGCAGCGTCAGCAAAGCGGAGCCACAACAAAGTCCCTAGTTCCAAATCTCGACGGTTCACAGACAACCTAGAGACCACTTCGATATTCGTCTCGTTACAGCAGAAGCAATGTCAGCAAAGCGGAGCCACGGCAAAGTCCCTAGTTCCAAATCTCGACGGTTCACAGGCAACCTAGAGACCCCCTCGACAATTGTCTTGTAACAGCAGATGCAATGTCAGCAAAGTGGAGCCACGGCAAAGTCCCTAGTTCCAAATCTCGACGGTTAACAGACAACCTAGAGACCACCTCGACATTCGTCTCGTTACAGCAGACGTAACGTCAGCAAAGCGTAGCCACGGCAAAGTCCTTAGTTCCAAATCTCGACGATTCATAGGCAACCTAGAGACCCCCTCGACATTCGTCTCGTTACAGCAAACGCAACGTCAGCAAAGCGGAGCCATGGCAAAGTCCTTAGTTCCAAATCTCGACGGTTCACAGGCAACCTTGAAACCACTTCTACATTCATCTCATTACAGCAGATGCAACGTTAACAAATCGGAGCCACGGCAAAGTCCCTAGTTCCAAATCTCGACGGTTTATAGACAACCTAGAGACCACCTCGATATTCGTCTAGTTACAGCAGATGCAACGTCAGCAAAGCGGAACCACGACAAAGTCCTTAGATCCAAATCTCGACGGTTCACAGACAACCTCGAGACTGCTTCGACTCGTCTCATTACAGCAGACGCAACGTCAGCAAAGCGGAGCCACGGCAAAGTCCCTAGTTCCAAATCTCGACGGTTCACAGGCAACCTAAAGACCCCCCTCGACATTCGTCTCGTTACAGCAGACGCAACGTCAGCAAAACGGAGCCACGGCAAAGTCCCTAGTTCCAAATCTCGACGGTTCATAGACAACCTAGAGACCACCTCGACATTCGTCTTGTTACAGCAGACGCAACGTCAACAAATGACCCCGTCTCGGAAATACGTCATCCAATGACCCCGTCGCGGAAACACGTCATCCACATGACCCCGTCGTGGAAATACGTAATCCAAATGACCCCGTCACAGAAATACGTCATCCAAATGACCCCGTCACGGAAATACGTCATCCACATGACCCCGCCGCGGAAATACGTCATCCAAATGACCCCGTCGTAGAAACACGTCATCCACATGACCCCGTCACGGAAATACGTCATCGAAATGACCCCGTCGCGGAAATACGTCATCCAAATGACCCCGTCGCGGAAACACGTCATCCACATGACCCCGTCGCGGAAACACGTCATCCACAAGATCCCGTCGCGGAAATACGTCATCCAGATGACCCCGTCGTGGAAACACGTCAACCACATGACCTCGTCGCGGAAATACATCATCCAAATGACCCCGTCGCGGAAATACGTCATCCACATGACCCCGTCGCGGAAATACGTCATCCACATGACCCCGTCTCGGAAATAGTCATCCAAATGACCCCGTCGCGGAAATACGTCATCCACATGACCCCATCGCGGAAATACGTCATCCAAATGACCCCGTCGCCCCGTCGCAGAAATACGTCATCCACATTACCCCGTCGCGGAAATACGTCATCCACATGACCCCGTCGCGGAAATACGTCATCCAAATGACCTCGTCACGGAAATACATCATCCAACATGACCCCGTCGCGGAAATACGTCACCAAAATGACCCCGTCATGGAAATACATCATCAAAACCACCCCGTTTCGGAAATACATCAGCCAATGAACCCGTCGCGGAAATACGTCATCAACTGACCCCGTCGCGGAAATACATCATCAACTGACCCCGAATGGCTAAAGTCAATCCTGACCCCGTGGAAAATGGCCAAAGTCAACCCTCGACCTCCCCGTTAAAGCAATGCTTTGATTCGGGAGCAAGTCAACTCATTAATCACTTATCAGTCCTCTCGACTTGTAAGGAAGAAAATCTTTTTGTGAGATCCTTACGACTCTCAAGAGAAAACACACTTAGTAATCCTCACGATTCCTAAGGAGAAAATACACCTACGAGATCCTCTCGACTCGTAGGGAGAAAAATCTTTATGAGACCCTCATGGCTCGTAAAGTTGGAAAGCCTTAGGAGGCAGATCTGAACCTGACTCCTAAGCCATCATTGTCCTACAAAGATATCGAAATAGATTATCTACGAAATGCATTTGCTGAAAAGGGATGCACCACCATGAAACAAAATATGTCTTTTATTCATGAATCAAAATGAATACAAAGTACAATCTATAAAAGAATCAAAAAATACTCTCATTCAGGAGTAAGTACAGAAGAAAAATAAAAAGAAAAATATACATTTGTTTAAGCCGGCGGATGGTTTAATAGATTCGTCAGTTCATCCTTCTTCCGCTGGGTCTCGGCTTCATAATTTGTTATTGCTATAAGACGGGCCTCCGCTTGAGACTGTTGGGCCTGGTACGAGGCGATCCGACTTTCAAGCTCATTTTCGGTAACTTTGTGAGCTTCAACCATCTTGCAAGTAAAAATGATAAATTTATCAATAGCTACCACCTCCCTGATAGCTTCTTGAAGCACCCGCCAAAGTTCATACGCACGAGTGGTCTTGGCCGTGAGTTCAGCTTGAAGTCCCCACAGCGCATTGGAAGCAGGCTCCCTCTCCGAAAACATTCGGTTGAGTCTCTTCTCACATGACTGCAGATTTGCGGCGCACCGTTCAACCAGCCCCCGCAAGCTCGCCTTTGCAGCCACGACCTCTGAAGGAAGACGCGTGCACTCAAGACTATTTAAGCAAGCTTCCACCCGACAACAAAACTCGACCCAGACATGCACCAATGTCTCATCATGGTAAGCAGCAAGAAAGGGAAGAGAAATGTTGGCTTCAGCAGCAAAATCTTCGGCCGTGATCGAGCAACCAACACGAAGATCTTCGATGAGAGCCGACAAAGAGTGAAAGCTTTTCTTCGCCATCCGTTCAGATGCACGTAGGGCATAAGGGCCAGGTGCCATAATGATGCGAGATTCCAGCGGGGTAAGAACGGGAAAAGCTGTTAAGATTCATAAACAATCAGCGAGATTTGCAAACAAAGAGTAGAGGGAACAACGTTGAAACTTTTCTTACCCACCGTCATGCAAGAAGGGTTTAATAGATCCCCAGGCCCGTCAAGGATCTTAACTTCGTCGTCAGCTTCCAGAACTACAGAAGACATTATCATCGTTATACGAAATAATAGTAATGCCATGAGGAGGGGCAGATAATACTAACCTTGCCCAGAAGAAAGGACGATGCGTTGCGGGGATATTGCCTGCGGAGCGGCCATCTCGAGCAAACGCTGGAAAGATTTTCTGAGGGATAGGTCCGCAATGGACGTCGTCAATCCTCGTAATTCTGAAAAGAAAGAAGGATTCAGATAATGAAGAGATCATTAAAACAAAAGATAGAAGAATACCTTCGATACTCCTCCCGCTTTGAACAGGAGGGATAGCAGCTGCGGAAGCCTCCTCCATACCCTCAGGCACATCATCGGAGGCATTTGCTGGTGTGACGGCTATCAGTCGAGGGGCAGCGGCCACCACTTTAGGGACGGCGATCTCAATTACCTGTTCCACCGTCTCCAGGCCATCACCAGAA
The DNA here is from genome assembly GCA_030015575.1 of Agapanthus africanus. Lineage (NCBI taxonomy): Eukaryota > Viridiplantae > Streptophyta > Magnoliopsida > Asparagales > Amaryllidaceae > Agapanthus > Agapanthus africanus. The sequence goes on along the minus strand of JASDDO010000024.1, from coordinate 869,692,571 downwards.
AGGTCCATTAAATCCACGGCCGGTAAGGACACCTCTTCAGGGTGAACGGGCACAGGGGGAACAAAAGCCGCCAATGGAAGCTCTACAGCCGGAATAGCAACTGTAGCGACCCCCTCCACACCTACTGGTATCTCATCGGGGATATTTGTAGAGTCCACGGTCAAGATGCTACTCGAGCTCAGATTCTCTGCCATGGCCGAAGTCCCTGCAAAGTTTTACGAAGATGAGAAGACATAGAAAGCAAAAAAAATTACTTACCAAAGGAAAAATCCAGAAAACGTGCATACCAATACGCCAAGATGCCTCGAGTATAGATTTTTCAAGCCAACGTTCTTTCCTAAGAAGGCATGCTCGCCGGGGTTCTAGAGTAGATTCATGGCCGCCGGTCCACAACGACAACTCATCTTCAGAAGCGGCTGAGATAGGCTTTTTAGGGGCTATCTCGCCTCCCTGCTCCAGAAGACCTATAAATACTCGCTGTATAGATGGAGGGTCTTCGTAGAATATTACGGCAGGATAGGAACTCTTCGAGACGCGCATGTTCTCGATCTCATCCTGGGAACGCCTTATAGCCTCAGCCAATTGTGCGGCTTCCTCGGCAGATGAACCTGGAAAAAGAAGACCATCATCCGGCCCTTGCATAGATATTGGTTCGTCTTGAACGATAGGCTCGGATTCCACTAAAAAGTCAAGCAGACCGGTGACTGTCTTCTTCCTCCGCTTCGACCCGGGACTAGCATTGGAAGATGATCGCATCCTTCCCTTCGGCGCTTTGGTGCGACGTTGCCCAACCTCGCCTTCAGTATCCTCTTTTGGCGGTGCTACCGATGATGACACTGCCATCGATGACGCCGTAACTAATGGAACTACTAGCGACGCCGCATCAGAAGACCTTGCCTGAGCTCTAGTACGCAGCGGCATACCAACTGTGGGTGGAGTCAGGCCCACATCCACCGCCTCAGGAATAAGTAAGGCACCAGTACCCCTCAAGGGAGGGCGAACCATTGTCCGCGGTCGCAGCGGGACTCCCATAGCCTGGATTGGCGCGGGAGCTTTATATCCAAAAAGTATCCTCCTCTCCTCAGCAATGATGGACCAACTCGGTGGTGGAACCAACCCGTAAAAGCCTCCACACACCTTGGAATGTAGTCGGCCTCAGGGATCATGATGCGAGAGCCGGTGTTCAGCCGAATTAAGTGATGAGTGGCGTCACAAAAAACTTCCAAAGATTAGCTGGGCTCCACTATGAATGCCTCGAAGGGAAGACCCTGGTTATAACCCAATTGCCGGGCAAAGCAGTGTGGATTATACCGCATAAAAAGAACCGCATCGTTTCGACGGAATACCAAATAACCCGGTCAGATCGAATACAAGTGCATGGCTTCCCTGGGCTTCAAGGATGGTGCTCCCTCTTTCGATAAATCAAACAGCTGCTGGATAAGCCCTGAAGGAGCAGAGAGGACTCGATCATTGAATACCATCCCGCCTTCGTTGGCATAAGGATTAAGCAGCACACGAAGAGCCCCTAACTGAGTCAGGTCAGGAGCAAAAGCGTCCACCAACCTTATGAGCCGCGGGAAGGTATAAGCATCATAAAAACCCGGTCTCTGGTGTGTAGAGAATGACCCTAACATGTGCATTTCAATCCACGACGTAAAAAAATGAAGAGAGAAGCTCACCACATCCACACCTGGGGTCGAAGTATTGGCCACAGTGCTTCGCCTATGGTACAAGTGTGATAACCTTGCAATGCCCACGGCTAGTCGTGTCCCTTCGGCAATGCGATGAGCAGGATAAATGACCGAGGCTCTCATAAAGCGACGATGCGTTGGAATGACAAACCAACTAAGCCAAAAGCTGATAAAACCGACAAAGAAGGTTTCTTTATCCATACCGGGGGCCGCAATTGACTCAAAAGGTATGGCCGGCAAGATTGGAATGTAAAACTGTGGCAGATCCTCCTCTTTGGCCGGTAACTTATTTAACCCAAACCCGAAGGGGTCGTTAATATTTGCGAATTTTGGAACCTCCTTTTATAGGACGTCGCCACGTAGGAAGCAGGCGATAAAACTCTTAAAAGTGACGACCTGTTCCTCTGACTCTGCAAACAGCTTCTCGAAAATACCCAGAGTCTTAATTAGACTTGGATACTTGTGACGGACGATATTTTCGGTCGACAAGCTGTCAAGCGTAGCAGGCACAGTTGCGAATGCATACTCATCAGGAGGCAACAATTCTTCATAAGACGCTCCCCTGATCGGCAGACCGGAGTTCTCGCAAAACTCTTCCAAAGAGATCGAAACATCGCGATCCCCTAACAAGAAAGTGTTGGTATGAAGATTCCATTGATTTATGAAAGCTTTAACCCACTAGACGTGGGGAGATTGATAATGAAAGAGAGACGCGTACACCGCCTGATAAAGCCCGACCTTCTGCAGTCGCGCACGATGGGCAGACAAGATATAACGAGCCCAGAGAAGGTAACCCGTTGGATGGCGAGGGGTAAGCCCTATCTTATAGACTTGTCCCCAGGGCTGGACTTCACCTTGGCAAATACTACGCCCCAAGATATCTATGGCTGGAAAGGAGTGGTTTTGTATCCCAATTGTTGACGGCTCAAGCCGGCCCGTAGGAGTCCAATCCAGCACCTCCATGGCAAATGCAGTCTGCGGATGCTCCATCGGCAAGAATGGATGGAGAGACTCCGTTGGCACCTCGCAAAGAAAGCTGTGGTGGACCCGAATGATATGCCCGTACCAGGTTCCCCACAAAAGCAGGTTGGTGCAATCCGGGTCATGAGCCCTAATCATTGCCATCGCTTCTTCGTCAGACGGTGATTGGGGAAAAGCGGCCTCCGAGCGGGTAAAAGGGAAGTATGGAAGAAAAGCCATTGTTCCTGAAATAAAGGAGGGGAAAATTGTTAATGAAACCCACACGTGCATATATATATATATATATATATATATATATATATATAAAGACAGTGGAAGAAAGCGACAAGTAGCTTATTTTATGGGACCATTGGTTGCAAAACACATGGGACCCACAAAATCAATATGGCAGCTCACTAATGATAAGGCAGGGTAATCATTATAAGAACAAAATGAAGATTCTCAATAAATGAATAAGTGGATTTCAAACATCTCTGCACATTCCCCCAAGGAAAAGCCCATCATGAACTCTGTACAAATCAAGCAAAATCTCACCTAAAATTTTGTTGTCAAGAACAAATGAGGATAGAAATCCCAAGAGGTCTTCTTGTTAGAACTAAGTTCTCTGAGGGAATTAAATTCCTTTTGAACAGAGGAATTAAATTCCAAGAAAATTTTCAGAGCTGAGCTCTTTGGAATGGAATTAAATTCCAGAAGAAAACAAGTACCATCATCAATCCCTTACGAGCAGAAAAAACGCCTAACATTGGGGGCTTACTACCTAAAGATCTTGAAAAGATGAGTTTTTATTAAAGGGAAAAACCCTTGGTGTGGATTTAAAATAAAAAAGGAGAATTTTATAAATGGAGAAGAAAAGTTCCTCGGCCGTTCAAGATCCTTACCTGAAAAAGGATTCTTTTTGTTGACAGAGCTAAACTCTGGATTTTGTTTAGTTGAACAGAGAACCGAGCTCTGAGAAAGAGAATTAAATTCTCAAGGTAGGAACGAAAAAGGAAGAAGATGAAGGAGTGAAGGCGCTGCTGAAGAGACCCTTGCATTTATAGGATATGATAGGAAACGGTTCATCTTCCCCGTTCTCTAGGCAAATCTAACGGCCACAAAGGTTACAGCATTGCACTCACGTGCAAACACGTGAGACCAATACTGTGGGGCATTTGTTCTCTCATGGGAACTGAATAAAATACAAATGGAGCAGCAAGAAAAAAAACCCCAAATGGGGCATCACGTGCTCACACGTGACCGGGCCTCACGTGCAAACACGTGACCTTTTTATGGGCAGATTCTATTTATGCCTGAATGCCTAATTGATAAAGTCATGTGTCCACACGTGATGGGCTTTTGAACCCACTGAATTAATAGAATTAAATTCTAATTAAAAGGAATTAAAAGCATTTGTTCTCTCGTGGGAACTGAATAAAATAAAAATAAAGCAGCAAGGAAAACCCCTAAAGGGGCATCACGTGCCCACACGTGACCGGGTCTCACGTATAAACACGTGACCTTTTAAAGGCAAAGCCTATGCGCTGAATAAAATAAACAATTGGAAATGCTTTATCAGTGGGGTCACATGCCAACACGTGATGGGTTCCTGTGCCCACTGAACTAATAGAATTAAATTCTAATTAAATGCTTTATCAGTGAGGTCACGTGCCAGCGCGTGATGGGTTTCTGAACCTTCTGAACTAATAGAATTAAATTATAATTAAATGATTAATCAGTGAGGTCACGTGCCAACACTTGATAAACTCCTAAACTCTCTGAGCCAATAGAATTAAATTCTAATTAATTGCTTAATCAGTGAGGTCACGTGCCAACACGTGATTGACTCTTAAACCCTCTGAACTAATAAAATTAAATTCTAATTAAAAGAAATCGAAAACCCTAATTGGAAAAATATTTCCTTAGATCTTTCCAAACAAAAAAATTGCACTCTGTAAAAGGGAACACCGTTGGATTAAAAATCCTATGGTGATTAAAAATCACCAATTTATAGAAAGATTATGTACAAGGAAATATTTTCCTAAAATTTGCCAGGAACAACAAATAAAAGATCATTTGGATTAAAATCCAATGGTGAATAAAATTCACCGAATGATCTAAAAGATCATGTTGGTTATAAAATCAATCAAAAATCTCTCAATGAGAGATTGACTAAACAAACTAATTCTTTTCTTTCTCCTATAAATAAGAGCCAAGTAGAGAAGAGAAAAAAGATACAACAACAGAGAGAGAATACAAAAAAAAGAGAAGAGAATTTAATTCTCCAGAGAGAAAAGAAGAAAAAAAGAAGACTCTAGGTAAGAGAAGGAAGGAGTTCATTCTATAAGCTCCCACAAAACAAAAAGAGAATTTAATTCTCAAAACCAAGTGTTTAACTCTTCTAAATAAGAACTTAGGTCTTCCTCTGGTTGAAGATCTGCAGAAGCAGATCTCCCTATAAGTTGAGAATTTATTTTTCATCGGGGAGATTCTGCCATGCAGATCTAAAACCTAAAAGAAGAACCTAAGTTCAGATAATTTTATTCTCCCATATAAACATATAGGAATTTAATTCCTCCAACAAGGATAGGATTTAACCCCTAATATAAGAACTTAGTTCTTCCCCATGCAGATTTCCGAGAAATTAAATTCCTATATAAAAAAGGAGAGAAGTTAATAAGGGACTTGAAACTCAGAATTACATGCATATTGATGATCATGTGGTAACACGTGACCTCCTTTCTCTGAACCAGAAAAAGAGATTTTCCATAGTTTTTAACACTTATTTAAAAGGGAAAAGACAAAACAAAAAAGACAGTTTTCACTTTTAGAGTGTATCACGTGCTCCCACGTGACCCTTAAAAAACTTCTCAAAACAAAAAAGAGTAAAGCCAAGGCAGTTTCATTTTAAGGGTGCCTCACGTGACCCCTAACAAAAACTTTTAATATCCAATTCATGGATACCTATCACGTGCCCATACGTGATGGTCATAAAGGTCAAGTGTTTAACACTTATATATTCTAGAAGTAAAATAAAAGAAGCAAGGCCTCATCTTCAAGCGCCTCACGTAACCCCACGTGAGCGCTTTAGTTTTAGTGTTTAACACTACTTTAAGAACTTCACGTGGGAGCACGTGAGCGGCGAATGGATCAAGTGTTTAACACTATATTCGAGCCAATCTTAGCCCAAATTAGCTAAGTCTTCCAGAGGCAAGACCTCCCTTCAACTGAACCCCAATTATACCCTTGTCTTCCAAAACTGATCATCTCATATGGAATTCAAAGTGATTCCCAAAGCCTTCCAACCAATATTGGTTCAAGGGTACATCTCTTCAATCCTCCGATATGTGTCGTTGTAATCCTTCAACGTTTTCAGAGAGATGACAGGTCCTGACAACCAGACATTCCACGGATGGTGGGGTCCTTAAACTCATGGACTATGACGTCCTTAAACTTGATGGGCTGTGGGGTCCTTAAACTCATGGACTATGATGTCCTTAAACTTTATAAATTATGACGTCTCTAAACTCCATGGACTATGATATCCTTAAACCCATTTGACCACAAAGTCCCTAAATTAAAACAATAGAGCCCAAATGCTCTTTTGTCGGATCTAAATGATCGTGTTAAGTAGATCTTAGTCTACAATTAGACTAACGTTTAACAAATTATTGAGTTGATCTTAGTCTAAAATTAGACTAACGTATCCTCAACAAACGTTTAAGTTGATCTTACTCTCAAATGAGATTAATGATCCTTAAACCAAAACCAAAACCCAAATCTAAGAAAATACGGATTTGGACTAATTCATGTCCTACGGACGACAACATAAATTAGTCTCCGTATACGATCCACGGGCAACCAAAAATAAAACAAACACACACAACACGAAGTGACCATCTGGAGAAGGAGAAAGTGGTTACCACTATGCGGTAGCGTAATTAACTGCAGGGGCTTGTACCTGCAGGGAAGAGCATCCCCACAATCAAAAACCCCTCATAAATAAGGGGGAATCTGACGAAGTATGCTACAATGGTCGCATCCGTCTAAACCTTCGATACATGGTGCTATAAATCAACTTGGCATCTTCGGAGTGGTGGACGAATAAAACCAAATAGCATCTACCCCCGAGAATTCAAGCCTGACGCCCCAACGTTCCGGTCGCGTCTTTCGGCGGAGAACAAATAACACTCCAATTGCTTTGCCAATTAGTTCAATTATGCGATGTCAAGTATCAGACCAGAAGATGATTTTGCACTTAGTGTAGTAAGCAGATATTAATCCTGAAGAAACAAAAGGAAGCAATGAAGAACATATCATGATGTTCTTGGTGTATGGTTATGGCAACCTCCTATCGGAGGCGGTTACCAGTTTTAGGTTCCGAGATGACCTGGATGACGAGTGGTTGTCAGAGTTATAAATTTACCCTCTTCTGAAGGGCGGTATGTTGGACAGGGTCCAGGCAGAATGCTTAGGTTGACATGGGGCTGGTTGTTGATTATGATCAGCGGAGGATACAACCCAAAAAATTTGTTGAATAAAGTTGTTCATTTATGAGCTTGGTCCCATCATGTATCCAGACAAATTCTGAGGCAGGGTATCGCTTAGTTCAGAGGATAGTCGATCTCCGCAAAATTAAGATATAAAGAGATAAAGTTAGAAACATTATAGCACATCCACTCACTGAGGTTATTCTCGAAAGAAGAAGTTTCTCAAACACGGTTTATGAAACTGTTAGTAGAGAAGTTGGGTATTCGGTAGCACACGAGCTGTAGGTATGTGATACCGTAATAATTAGCTTTAAGTACAAGTGGGAGATTGTTGGATATAGTGCCCCCAAGGCAATTATTGTAATTGAAAGCAGGAAATTATGATAATTGAATGAGAACCTATACAGGTAGAACAGTCTTGCTTGATAAGATAGTATACTATTTGGTTTGTCTTTATCATGTATGTATATACATTTTATTACATGTCGCTAATACATAATGATAAAGCCCATAACATTCTTGCTTGACTACCAGCTTTATGATGGCGATCATATTGTGAGAGATAGGTAGTTCATAAGTATATCTTTAAATGTTCCTTACAGTGAGAGCATCGAGACTGGGCATCGATATTCTAGAGTAGACTAGTGTATACGTTTCTATACCCTGACGAGATGCAGTGGCAGGTCTCACAAGATATTGGTGTTTTGGCATCTAAGATAGTATAAAGGTGCTCACTAGAAGTGAGTATACCGGATGGACTCGCCGAGAATTTCTAGATGGTTCTATACCTATTGTAATGACTCTGAAATCACTGTACAGAAATTTTCTTGTTATTGTACAGAAAAGAGTATTACAGCCTGTGTAACAGTTAAAAGTTACTTTTGTTAAATAAAAGTAAGAAACAACTTATAGCTCACTGGTAAAACCCTTGTACTGCTATGACGTAGCCTGTGTGTTCGATTCCCATCAGACCCAATTATTTTTTTAGATTTTTTTCTTTTTTATTATTGGAAGCCCAAGAGTTGCACATGCAATACACGGAGAAATGAAAAGTTTCAGAAAAATCAAACATGCGCAATGAGGTGTAAATACCCAAATACACACGTGGCACGAATCTCGAGGCAATGCCTCAAGATCCGACCGCCTAAACCCATCAATAGGCTGGCGCCGACGGTTGATATTGGCCTATTTTGCTCCGTGCTTTGTACACACACCCCTTCGACCTCTTAACTCCAGTGCACTGTTTGATTTCCCTAGAATCAAACAGAGACTCTTCAATTCACCATTTAACACCTTTTTAATATTTTTTAATCCAAAATTTTAATTTCCAAAACCTAATTCTCCACTATAAATACCACCCTATACCCTAGCTTCCCTCTATTCTGAAAATTTCAAGCAAAATCATCTCAAAAGTTCCTAAGTGTAAGTGGAGTTAAGTGGAGTTAGCAACCAAGCTCCTTTCGTCGGAAGATCGAAGCCGTTTCCGAAGCTCCCGCGATACCACGAAACCCCCTCCCTTCTTCCTTACTCTCTTCTCGATATTACCAAGCCGTGAGTATCTCTCATATCTTCTTCTTTTCAACTCAATTCATCTCCTAAATATATATCGGTAATGTGGAGTTATTTTCGATACATTTCTTTTTAAATTTAGAACTCCTTTTTCCTTTATACATAAGTCAAACTAATTTTACCACCCTATTTGTAATTTCGATTACAATCTTTTAGCTTCAAGTTTAACCAAGATTTTCATGTGAAACAAACATAAACGAACTTTTTCATTAAAATACCTTGAACTTAATTATCACGTCTTTTTAATAATTGTTAAAACAATACCTTTAGGAAAACTTCATGGGATAATAACCTACCCCACATGCACACTATGGTTTCATAGCATGATGTCTATATATATATACAGATATATATATATATATATATATATATATGTGGTTGGTTCAAAGAATCACTTTTCATTAAAATACCACATCTTTTCAAAACCGGGTATCTTTTAAATCGGCATTTTGTAATCCTTGGCAAATACACATTTACAACCCTCGTTAAGGAACTCGCTAATGGATGGTGCGGATTATCGCATATCCTTGGGATAGTAGAGCGAGATGCAGAACTCCTCACGGAGTATTCGATCTTGAAAGGAAATAAAATACAGTTTTAAAGAAATGCGAATTTCTAAACAAAACTAATTTTTGAAAAAATTATATAAAAATTATAAATCCGTATTTTCAATAAAAACATATTATGAAACTCTTTTTTTAAATGAAAGATTAAAATGTTAATAAAATACTATCAAGTTACAAAAAGGGTTAGTTTTCAATAAAATACCATAAACTTTTAAAAGCTAAGATTTTATCATTAAAATACCCCAACAATTGAAATACATGCTCATGAAAATCCTAAATCTTATAAATCACCCTTGGGGTTATTTTTAAAACAATATTAACATATTTTTCATAAAACCCCCATCGAAATATGCAAACAATACTTTAAGGACTATAGAATTAACATAAGCTTAAGCGGTATCATTTCTCTTGAGCTCCAGAGAGCCGAAGAAAGTGAGTGCTTGCCTATTCAGGTTAGACAACTTAACGGAGTTATCAATGGCAATTTTCTTGGAAAAAGACACAAATCCTGCTGTCCATGTGCAATAGTTGTCGATTACTTCCGAACCTAAGAATTCAAGAGTTAAATCCGTTCACAAGTATTTGACTCAATCTGAGTCCAAACTCAAACTAGAATCCAAAATTAAACTTGAACTTGAATACTTGATCATGAACCTAAATACTCGAATTCAAACATCAAACTCAAACTTGTATTCTTGACTCGACTTGACCGAACCATGGTTATAACGTGACATGAAATCGACATGACTACCTGAATACATGATTACATCCTGAATATGAACCTGAACATTTTATATCCATGGATTCGGCCAAGACCTGTAATCCACGGGGTAAGATGGACTCCTCTCATATACATGAATAATTTCTTTATCAAACTACAAATAACCACGTTAGAATAACTATCTTATACTAGTTAATGATTATATACAATTTTACCTATTCTCTATTCTTTTAGTTCCTATTCACATGATATACTATTTTCCCTTACTTCTTTTGGAACTTACCGGGCGCTAGTTCGCTGACAACATTCCTCTTTGTTTTCTTTCTTTAGAATGTTCGTCAGGAGGACTGGACTCTGAGGATATAGAGCCGAGCCAGGAGGACATGGACCATGTTGCTGCTCAGCCAGACTACTAGCTCTTTCCAGCCTGCACTTACTTTCTGTATGCCATTGTTTGGGCATTTGCTTTATTATTGTATCTTTTATTTTTAGACAGTTTTATTTTATTACTCTTGTCATTCTTGTTCATTGTTATATTGCTTAATTACGCTTAACGTATTTATTTCATAGTAAATACGTTGTGGGCTTGCCATGTCACCGTTTCCGTTTACTGGGAAACGGGACGTGACACCTATAGTCAGATAGCAGTTCTCAGATGACATGAGTACATGTAGTCTATTGACATGAGATCGCCAATTGTCTCGTTTCGGTTCCCATTGTACTTAGATTACTACTCTACCACGGCTCTACTGAGTCGTACAAACAGGTTTTAGTTGGGTACAGTCCCGAGCCACATAGAGGCAGTGAGCGATCAAAAGGCATTCGTCCGGTGTAGTGAATCGATGTTGTATTATGTTCGGTTGGCTATCACCATAAATCCCTGACCAGGATGGATGAGATTTACAGATAGGAGATCGGTGGTTTCTCGGTAGGTGATGATCTTGACACCGAAATGACTTATTAGGTTAGGGGTCTGATGTTATCAACCCCGAGACTCGGTTTACGACACTCTTAGACAAAGACGTCAGACTGTACGGAGATTGTCACATATAGGCTCAGTAGGGGTACATATATGCTTACTTGTCAACCTTCCTTTCGTTCAATACCTGGATAGCCGTTACGTATTACTAGTACCACTGACGTGCTTGTGGTTAAACCCACTGCCAGCATATTTTTGAGTATTTAGAGTCCCAAACAGAGGGTTTCCCGGTCCAGACGAAACGATATAGTGTGCGTATTTTGATACATACAGAGGTTCAATTAAATACGTGTACTTGATACATGTACTTTAATCGGACATTTTGATAATACTAGCGGGTTTAAAAGATAGCCGGATTATTTTGTGAGCTAGTATTATGTTTCTCATTTTCTCTCTTTCGGATATTTGTATTTTGACACAAATATAGTATTTATACTAATAGAGTATTTGTATGAATATGGGTATTTGTGTCTTGATATGAATACGGGTATTTCTATCTTGAAATGAATACGGGTATTTTGTATTTTGATACAAATATGACATTCGTATTTTGATACGAATATGGATATATGTATTTGTTGCATATACGGATGTATGTGTGTGTACGTGCGCGCATATTGATGAGAATTCGTTTAGGAAGCTTGAGGATGTGTGTGGCTTATGACTTACCTAGGTGAGCCACACTTTGAGCCCACCACATTGTAAGAGGATAAATTTGGGGAGATTTTTTTCTCTACACAATTATTCTTCTTCTATCTTCTTCTATGTTAAGCTTCCAACTTGAGAAAAGAAATAGGAAAAGAGAGAAAACATAGAGAACACCATTACTACCTCACTTACTAGATATTCCTTGCAAGCTTAGCTTGTATGTTGCTTCATCGGTTATTTGATGTGAAGTTAAAGCTTGATTCGGACTCTCTCAGGTGAATCATCTTCAGTAAGATGGATCGGCGTGCAAACCTGTTCCCGATGACTTTGGTGCTTTGTTAGAGTCTTTGAAGTGGTGTAGGGGTCTTCCGCAATTGGACGGACATGCTATAAAGGTAGCTAGCACCCTAACCTTGCATGTTATGCATTCTAGTTTATTGTTTGGAATCGATTCTATGGTTTTGGTCGCTAGCACTTGCATAAAAGTTTTTTTTGTTTCCGCCTTAGCCACGAGTCTTGTAGCGCGAGCACTTAGGACCTAACACTTTCCCTAGTACTGGTTTTCAAGGCCAATAGGTTTTTGATCCATTCGTAGCCTGTTTACCTCGGTCAGTAGAAGTATTGAAAGAGTTGGTGTTGCTGAACTTTTGTCTTTATGGCTGTTGTCCCTCCAGTACCTGGATTTGTTATCAATTTGGAGGTCCAAGGTTGAGTCGGGATTTGCACGCTCCAACATCTGGATCCTTCTAGTAAGCTTCAGAAGAGTTTTGGGATCCGCCGTGCCTAAAGAGGGAGTCATCCAGTTATCGATATTTTCCCTGATAAGGCTGACGGCTTGCTCCTATTCTGACGGTTGTTCACATTTGACGCTAGGATTTCGCTTTTGGTTTATATAATTAGCGACGCTTTCATTATTCTCCAGTTTAGTCCTCACGAGATTAGTAATAGCGATTTTATCACTGGCACTCATGGATCTTTATTTGAACAGTGATTCTATTTGAGCAAAGGTCTTGACCGAGTTGTTCGGTATACTTGTATACTAATAGAAAGCAAAGTCGGACAAATTTTTAACGAACTGTCTGAGAGCATCGCATCATTGCACTCTCTGTTTCTTCATGACATCTTGAAGTAGACAATATTTTGATTGGCCTTTCCCATCCCGCTGAACATTTTGAACTTAGGGATGACATAGCCTCTGGGGTCCTGTACGAGTTCATATTTGGTAGGGATATGGCCTCCCATTATCGGTGCGCCATTTCTGTACTTCAGTTTCGGCAACTAGTGTTTTACTTTTGCTGGTGACTAAGTCTATGGTTTCGCCTTGCGTTAATGTGCCATCATCAAGGGTCAAGACTTTACTAGATGATGAACATAGTTGACTTTCATGGTTCCTCGCCCTTGGGCTGGAAAGAAAAGCTGCCGGCCGTTTCGGGATGTCACTCCTCGGCTCATAAGTTGAGTCTTGAGCTTGCTGCGACTGCACCCGAGCGACTTGGGTTGTGAGGATTGCCATGACATTCATCAAATCATCCATTTTGGAATAGATCTTGACTAACTCCCAATCTTTGTCCTGAAGCTACTTCTGAGCTCTTAGAATAATGCTTGTTCGATATTTTTGGGGATGAATACAGGGTTATCACCGCCAACTGTCTCTATAGGAGATGTTGGTTGCTTAATTGCCTATGCAAGGTCTTTATCTTCATCTAAACCAAACAAGGATTGGGCAGCGGAAACCATTTCTTTATCATGGCTGTGAAGCTTAGGAGGACTTGTTCTTTTGGGTCCTACCATATATATGGATTGTATATCCGTCCATTGCCTCATTATCAGTAACGATATTTGCTGGGCTTTTGAACCGTTGCCGTGATCCGCTTCTTTCAGAAAAGGACAAGCGACTGAGAGCGGTCGGTTCGACCAGGATTTTGGATACAGCCCTGCATTTGAGTTCGTTCTTTTGATTCTTCAAGTGAGTAGAGCTTGGTATATCCTTAATAAAATCGTATGTAAGGACCCTAGAGCTTACGCCGTAAGACTTGCGGCGAAGGAGAAAACAAAAATTTTATAGCAAGCACTAGTGGCCTATACCTTAAAATCGATTCCCAATACTAAACTAGAAATCTAAACATACAATTGCGGAAGACCCCTACACGGATCCATGAATTCTAGCTCGGTTCCGAAGTCGTCGGGAATGAGTTTGGACACCAATCTTCCTCGCCGAAGATGATCCACCCGAAAGAACTCAATATCAAGCTCTAGCTTCACACAAAATGTCAAGTGATGCAACTTACAAGCTAAGATTGCAAGGAATATCTAATAAGTGATGTAGTGATAGTTTATCTCTTAGTTCTTTCTCTTTTTGAATTTTTCATCTTAAAATGGAAGCTCAAAAGAAGAAGAGCAGAGCGAAAAGGATATGAGTGTAGAATTATTCCTCGTCCAAAAACAAAACACTCACACTCCTTTGCTCTTATCCCTTCATCAAGTGTGTGTACTCTCATGAGGACAAACATATCCTCAAGTTTCCAAAAGAGAGAATTATATGTATACATATACACATACATATACATATATATAAATAGATAAATATATACATACATCTCTATATTCAACAAATACATATATTTGTATTCGTATAATAATACGAATACCATATTCGTATAAAAATACGAATACCCGTATTTGTATTAAGATAAAAATACCCGTATTCGTTTTAAGATACAAATACCCGTATTTATACAAATACTCATATTCGTATAAATACCGTATACATATCAAAATACAAATACCATATTCGTATAAAAATACAAATACCAAGAAAGAGTGAGAAATATAATACTAGTTTATAAACAAATCCGGCTATCTTTCAAACCATCTAGTATTATCCAAACGTCCGATTAAAGTACGTGCACTTAATATACGTATCTAATAGAACCTGAGTGTGTATCAAAATATGCACACTATATCATTTCGTCTGAACCGGAAAACCCTCTGTGTGGTACTCTAAAGACTCGACAATACGCTGGCAGTGGGTTTAACCATAAGTACATCAGTGGCACTAGCTGTACGTAATGGCTACCTAGGTATTGAACTAAAGGAAGGTTGACGAGCAAACTCATCTGTATCCCTACAGATCCTGTAAGTGACAATCTCCGTACAGTCCGGTCTTTTAGTCTAAGAGTATCACATACCGGGTTTAGTGGGTGGATAATGTCAGACCCCTAATAACTAGATAATTCGTGTCGGTGTCAAGCTCATCACTTACCGAGAAACTATCGATCTACAATCAGTAAATCTCATCCACCCTGACCGGGGATTTATGGTGATAACCAACGGAATACAGTACGACATCGACTCCCTATACCGGTAGAGACGAATCCCTGACGATCGCTCATTGCCTCCATGTGGCTCGAGATTGTACCCAACTAAAACCTGTTTGCACGACTCAGTAAAGCCATGGTAGGACAGCAATCTAAGTACAATAGAAACTCACACGAAAAAATGACGATCTCATTTCAACAGACTACTTATACTTATGTCAACTGAGAACTGCTATCCGACGATAGATATAGTACCATATAGAAGTTCTCGACGAGTCCGTCCGGTGTACTCTGTTGGAGATAGTGCCCTCAGAGTCAATTATTGGGTCACAGGCACGTGATTGCAATGATTGAGGGGAGGACCTATCCCGGTAGGACAGTCTTACTCGAGATGATAGTATGCTATCTGGTTTATCTTTATCATCGTGTACTGCTTTAGGTGACCTTACGAGTCGCTATTACACGTTGATAAAGCCCCTAGGATTCTTGCTTGACTTCCAGCAGTATGAGGGCGATCATATAAGTGGGAGCTGGGGTCTATAAGCACATCCTTAAAAGGTCCCTAGTCGAGGGAGTTTCGAGACAGGGCATCGATTCTCCAGAGTAGACTAGTGTATACAGTCGAGACCCCGACGAGGGGCGGTGGCCGGTCTCACAAGCCACTGGTGTCAGTTGGTTCACCTAAGATGTATACAGGTGCTCATTGGGTTATGAGTACACCGGACAGGACTCGCCGGGAACCTGCTAGTTGGGATATACCAGACGTCAGATAGCAGTTCCCAGGTGACATGTGTACAGGTTAGTTCATCGACCTGGGATCGTCATTTGTCTCGTGTGAGTTCCCACTGTACTTTGATTACTACCCTACCACGGCTCAAAGGAGTCGTGCAAACAGGTTTTAGTTGGGTACAGTCCCGAGCCACATGGAGGCAGTGAGCGGATCTGCAGGGGTTCGTCTCTCCCGGTATTGGGGGTGAGGTCGTGCTGTGTCTAGGAGAGCCAGAACATGAAAAGTCCTTGGCCAAGGCAGGAGATTTGCTGGTAGGTATTCCAGTAGTATCTCAGGGTGTTCTGGGCTGCACTCCGACACGACTTGTACCGCTTTTGGAGGTCTGACTTTTACCAACCCCCTAGGCCCGCCATGCGATACTCATAGACGAACGGACCGGACTGTACGGATATTGTCACTGACAGGCTCAGTGGGGTGTCAGGATGAGTTCGCTCATCGACGTCCCTTTTGGTCGATAGCTGGTGGCCCGTCACGTATGGCTAATACCTCTGACGTGCTAGTGGTTAAATCCACAGCCATAGTATTGACGAGTCTTTAGAGTCCACCACACAGACAGTTACTCAAGTTTCGGGCGAAACGCTGTAGAGGCCGTATGGAGATATGGCAGGGTTCGATCAGATACGTGCGGTATTGCACGGATCATGATCGGACGGTTTTTACTAGCCGGCTTTGGCTTAAGTCGGATACTAGTATAAGATAGTGTAGTTTTGTCTCTTTGCATTTATGTTCAGTGGGAATACAAATGCGGGCATGTATTTGCAGTAGCGGGGTTTTCCTGTAATTTATTACGGGATCGGTTTTTCTGGGGTTGCCAGTTTGCATTCCGTTCCGGCCGGTTTTCTCTTTTTCCTTCCCGGTCGGACTTTTCGTTGGAGGGTGTTAATTGCAAGTTTGCAATTAATATTTTGTGAGGGGTTTCTTTGCATGAGTGTGACCTCTTCATCATGATATTCCATTCTTGTCCATCTCTTTGCATTTATTTGATGGTTGTTTGATTTGAGTTGAAAAGGAAATTGTTGTGACCATTATTCTTTTTGGATTTTCCTTTTCTCCTTTGTTAATTCATTCATCCATTTTCCCACCAATTCCTTTGTGGGGCCGGCCAATTTTTTCCAGCAAGGAAATTGTATGTTTTAGATTGGATGGAGAAAGGTTTAATTTGTGTGCATATTTTCTTCATATGATATTTGGTGGACCCCCCCTTATGCTTGCTGTGTGAAGTATTTTTCTTTCTCTCTTTTTGGATTAATTCTTACACACATTCATTACATGTGTGAGCTTGCTTCTTCATTATTCCAGTGAGCACCATTCTGTTTTGGCCGAGCACCTTTTTTCATGCATGCTCCATTTCTTCATCAAAGAATCCATGAAATTCTTGTGCTAAAATTCCTCCAACATGGCAACCTCATAAACCCCAAAGAGATAACCTTCTACACTATTTCTATAGCAAGCCTTGGACGCGTCGGCTAGCCAACTTCGCGCCCGAGTTGCCTCGGTCAAGAGGCGGGAGCCCGTAAAAGATTCCGGCTACGTGGTGCCCCTTTCCGACGAGCGAGGAGGTGACGGAGATTCCGCAAAAGATCGGAGTGGAGATGAAGACCGAAGGACACGGATCGCTTGGTATAACTTCTCTACTCTTTTCTATTTTGCTAGCTAGCTAGGTTAATGGCCCGATCCGGGTGAAAAGTCCGCGGCGGTGCCGTTTTGCAAAGTTCGCAAAGTTTTTGTTTTCCGCGTTTCCGGCGTCGGATCGACGGCCGGGGCGTCCCCGCGGGCGCACAATGGTATCAGAGCCACGCCATTAACCTACTCTAGCTTGCTCTAGCGCGTTTAGAACCCGATCGAACAAAATCCCCAAAAACCGTATTTTTGTGCACATGTGTTCTCTGTTGAAATTTTTTGAGCTCCTAAAATTTTTCAGGTTGTTGCAGAGGCATGTACAAGCAATTATAAGAAATCTGGGAAAATACGATCCACTAATTCCTCAGTTCCACCGCGGAAGCGCGGCCAAAACCCTGGTTTGGCCGCGCTTGCGCTGCGGATAAGAGGAATTGTGGCACCAAATTTTCCCAGTAAGCTTATCAGTTGGAAATAGGGCTTTTGGGATATTTTATTTGGGCCCAGGTTTTCTGTAAGTGCTACAGTTCTTTTTGTGGGCCCACTTTGATAAATTTGTTCGATCGGATATTTTAAACATGCTAGTTCACAGTTTTTACATTATATCTGCGACCGTGAATGTCACTTGATCGGTAAATCCCGTCTAACTGCTATAGCCCGGTTAGACGGATTTGCGAACGTGACTTTCACGTTGATGTTCTGTGATTGTACTGTGTTGTTGCGGATCGGTCGTGGGGATAGCCTAGTTGCAGTGGTAGTACAGTTTTGTTGTATTATGTACATTTGATATTGCGGGGCGAGCGTCCGACATGTAAACTGCCGTCACTGCCTGTTTGTATTATTATTTTGGGGCACGACCTGGTTGCGGTCGATGTACCCGTTGTATGTATATTTTACTTTCAGTACTAGGATTACCCCGCGGAGGGGTGCACGGGTAGCCGGGTTCTGGAGGGCAACAAGCCCGCATCTCATGGCATTGAGACGGAGGGGGCTTCACTCTAGGATTGGCGGGCTATTCGCCGCACTCGTAGGGGGTATAGGGTTGACCCAGGAGGGGTGCCCAAGTTACCGGATTCCGTGAAGTGCTGGGTGGTCCGTTCACGTAGTTGAAAGGGGGCTGCCTCGCTTCAGGTTTTGGCGGGTGACTTGCCGCGCCCGTAGGGGTCTAGGGTTTTCATTGCACAGGCTATCCACACGACCAGGGGAACGTCGGGTTTCAGTAGCGGCTCTGTGAAACCCGGGGATCCCAGATATCTGTATTGATCTGTGTTGCTATACATTTCTGTGTTGCTTTTTATCACGCCTTGAGCGAATGCTATATATTGGTATATATATTAGTAGATGTTGTATATGTTTTTCATCCGCGCTAGTCCAGTCCCCGCTCTGCCGTTAGTTAGCTAACCTAACGGGTGATGACGGGACCCAGTGGCGAATGCGGATGGCATATACGTACATCAGTATATTTTCGTTCTTTATTGGTGTGATCAATTGATGGGACTGCGTTGATTCGGATCAATGCAAGTTAAACAAACCTATTCTGATGTTGTTGGAACACTTTTTCAAAAAGCTGTTATTGCAAGGGCGTTCTCTTTTGTTTTGCACAGTGGTATTCAGTTGGAATATCCTGCTCCTCAGTCGACGAGGCAAGGGCCGAGATCCCTTCACCGGGAGTGACCCCTTGGACAAAGGTTTGCGTCAGGGCAGTAACTTCACTATAGCCGATTACTTTTGCTTTGCATCGTGGTATTCAGTTGGAATATCCTGCACCTCATTCTACGGGGAAAGAGCCGAGATCCCTTCACCGGGAGTGACCTCTTTAGCAAAGGTTGTCGTCACTATATTTTTATAAAGCTATCAGTTCCTTCAACGATATCAAGTTCATTACGTTAAAGGTTTTCGCCAGAAACCATTCGTAGCCCTCCGTCGTTTCAGACGGGTAACACGTAGTATTCAAGCTATGTTTGTTGGCCTTCGTCAAGGCATAGTGTTTGGTAGCTGCTTGTTGCCTTTCTGCAGCATAGATAGATGCGTTGGTTTGGGACAGTCGTATAGCCTTGTTGACCTTCGTCAAGGGCTTGTACGGGTGGGTTCAAATTAACCTGGACAATGACGGGTGGAACTTGACATGTGACTTATGATTTGTTGACCTTCGTCAAGGTCATAAGAGCATGGGGCAGAAATCATCATCGGGAGTTTCAAAAGTACTGAAACTTGCCAGATATGCGCATACCTTCTGGAGTGTGATAACGTGAGCGGATTCCGTCACGTTATCATGCGATGAGAGTTGGATCCCGATTCCCACTGATGAGTTGGTTTACTCCTCGGGTTATCCCGGCTAATTCTTCTTTCAGGTTTGGAGAAGAATTTGACGTTACAGTGGGAGGTTTCCAGATTAGATAAAGTGACAACCATTCTGATCTAGGTTAGAGTGCACGCTGAGTGTTTCTTTTCTCTCTCTCTCTGGCAGCGACCATTGACCCGACCCTAGACTATGACTCAGTGACCAAGTTGACCGAACCTTCCTAACACTGGCTTTTGGATTGTCAGAGTTGCAGACCTCTTTGCCACTCCTACTTTTACTCTTTTCTCCGGGACACCCCGTATTACTACGAACGTCCACTTCCATTGGACAAAACCATCGTATGGTTATATACGAACTCGAAGGACTTCGAGGATGGTTTCAGGTTCTGGAGAAAACGAATAGGACTATTCAGTTGTCTTTACCTTTTACCTTCTCTCAGGTTGCGAGCACTCCTTGGTTTAGGAGATAGTACACCTATTATGCAAATTGGATAGTCTTCTTCCAAACCTTAGGCTGGTGCCGAACGGTGGGGAATGAAGAAAGCCAATTAGCCTAAACGGTGTACAGAAGGTATTAAGTTCAGACAAAGCAAGAGATTAGTAAGAGGGCAAAGTAAATTGCGACTGCTATTCACGACCAAACCATGTACTTCTTTGTCAATCCTAAATCACCTATGAATTAAGTTCATTCAGGTGTCTTTTATCTTCACCTTCTCTCGCGTTGCGAGTGCTCCTAGGATTAGGACAGTACACCCTTTATGCTTATTGGATAGTCTTCTTCCAAATCATAGGCTGGTGCCGAACGGTAGGGAAGGAAGAAAACCATTTGGCCTAAAGGGGTGTACAGAAGGTAATGACTAAAGACATATAAAGGGATTTGGAGAGGTGGCAAAGAATTATACGGTTATAGTTGTGAATCTGGATGATGGAAGAGGCATTACTAAGAATACCAGGATACCCCATCAAAACATTTCAATGTTTCAGTTCCACTGTGTACTGTTAAAAGAAAACTGATTTCCCGATTAGACACTTACTCCAGGGTATGTATTTACCAGGTTGGATTCTCACATCTGTATGGTTTTACAGATGATGAGTGGGAGTAAGTTATTGGGAATTAGGTGACCATCCTCATTATATCGGGATTCGTTGTAATCGGTGATATTTGAGGAAGTCACCTGGGTTGTTTGCCGGTCGGCAAATATTTGGTTTTGAATATCCGTTGTTGTGCACCAATTTCAAATTGATATATCTGTACGTCTATTTTTATAGAGTGAGACATACCTTTTTGAAATTATGTCTATGACATTTACCTATACCAGTGGATGGTTAGGTAAGGAGCATTGAACAGCGGTGTAATTCTTCTTAACCAAAAGTACAGTTTTCAACCTACGACACACAGTGAATGAGTCACCAGACTCAGGGGACTTATACAGAGTATTGTATATTGTCCAGTGTCCATTTGGACAGAGGGGTTGGTCCTCGTACTATATTCTGTTTACTTTTAACTTCTCTAGTTCTTAGACATGTGTTTCGTAGAAACACAGGGTCTAAGTTTTGAGGAGTTATAGGTATAAGAATAAAGTAGAGAACCAGATATTGCAAGTATCGGGATTCTTCAAGGTGATCGAAGATGTAGATACTTGTGTATGGTATTCAGTTGGTAGTAATGATTAAGAGAACTAGCTTCTCTTTCAGGTTACTCATAATTGGAAGTACTCCTAAGTTGAGTAACGCTGATCGGCCTCTCTTCCATTTAGTTGACATACACTGGAGACAGCTGCATGATTTGAATCTGGTTCAATTAAATCAGTGCCTCTGTTTCTTGGATATAGAACAGTTCATATCTTGACATTGTTAAGATACGGGGAGTTGTCTGGCTTATGCTTAAAACCAGACTCTGGACAACTCAAGGCACGTTTCAGTAGTGGCTGTTTGTGGGTTGACCCGGGCTATGACGAGGGTTGATTTTCTACCATCTGGAAGATCAATAGTGATATTGTTCTTGACTCGCCACAGTTTTATCAAAAATGGACTTTTTTCAGAAAACAGTAGTGGGAGTATGGTAGAACTGGAAGTGATTCCAGAACCACAAACGATTACTGAAGATTTAATAAGAACCTAAAGATTCAATCTGGTTTGACATTCCATTGGCCACTCCGCAGATAAGGTGGGTAACCTCAGGCACCCGAGAGGTACTTCGGTATGCTCAAGGACGGTGGCAGGGAGGTTCTTGTTTACCCAGACTTGCCATTGCTGTTGTTCCAGGTTGCGAGACCCGGCGGGAGGATGAGTATAGCGTCGTTCTAAACTTGCTTTAGAAGCGTACGTGTATATGACTCTGCCAGAGGGTTGTCGTAGTCAGTGGGAGCAGCGGAAGCATTGGTGGATATCAGGCTTATGTCTATTTATAGACTTAAGCAGATATAGCGGAGATAGATCATCTATTTCTGATGTGACAGTCAGAGGTTTGACTTTATCAGAATAAGGGATGGATCTGTTAAAAAGGTAGTAGGGTGTGATGTCCTGGTGTTTGATGACATACACAGAGTAGGAAGTGATATTCCTATACTACGATCGGTTATACTTTGGTCGTCACACGGTGGTTTCTCCACATAGGATTTGGATATTATATCAGACATTCTGGTTACTAGATCTATAGATTTAGATCTAGATTTGGGTGGTTTCCCAATCTGGGTACTTTGACCGCATTCTATGAGTATTTAGAATGGACGACTCCTGGCACGGTAGTGTACCTGCAGGTAATGGAGTCACCCTCTCTAAAGGTGTCTTACAGACTAAAGGGGAGAGGGACACGCATAATTGACAGATCACTTGCTTAGGCAACTGAGTCAATCATGAGATGTCAAGTACCACACCAGATGTTGTTCTTGCAGTAGATGCAATAAGTCGATATTGATCCAATCCTGGAGAAACAGTCGGAAGCAGTTTTAGAACATAAGTTGATGTTATAAGGAATTGATAACGGCAGCCTCCTTTACGAGACGGTTATCATTCCAGGCTTCCAAGGTGACCTGGATGGCAGAGTGGCTGTCAGAGTTATAGTTTTCCCTTTGACGAGGGGCAGTATTGTGGACAGGTGGTCCAGGTGGATACTGAGGGAAGGCATGGCGCAGGACACTGATTAAGTTCAGTTGTCGATACAGTCTAAGAAGTTTGGATTTGGAGTTCATTTATGAGCTAGGTCCCATCAGACATCCAGACATTCTAGGACAGGTATTGCTCATTTCGGGAGATGGCTTTCTCCGCGAACTTGAGATATAGAGAGACATAGAAAGAAACATCAAAGCGGATCCACTCACTGAGGCTATTCCTCGATCGCAATAGTCTCGCAAACGAGCTTTGTGAGACTGACTAGTAGAGGAGTTGGGTGTTCGGTATCACACGGGCTGTGAGTATGCGACATCGCAATAATTAGCCTTGAGTGCAAGTGGGAGATTGTTGGAGATAGTGCCCTCAGAGTCAATTATTGGGTCACAGGCACGTGATTGCAATGATTGAGGGGAGGACCTATCCCGGTAGGACAGTCTTACTCGAGATGATAGTATGCTATCTGGTTTATCTTTATCATCGTGTACTGCTTTAGGTGACCTTACGAGTCGCTATTACACGTTGATAAAGCCCCTAGGATTCTTGCTTGACTTCCAGCAGTATGAGGGCGATCATATAAGTGGGAGCTGGGGTCTATAAGCACATCCTTAAAAGGTCCCTAGTCGAGGGAGTTTCGAGACAGGGCATCGATTCTCCAGAGTAGACTAGTGTATACAGTCGAGACCCCGACGAGGGGCGGTGGCCGGTCTCACAAGCCACTGGTGTCAGTTGGTTCACCTAAGATGTATACAGGTGCTCATTGGGTTATGAGTACACCGGACAGGACTCGCCGGGAACCTGCTAGTTGGGATATACCAGACGTCAGATAGCAGTTCCCAGGTGACATGTGTACAGGTTAGTTCATCGACCTGGGATCGTCATTTGTCTCGTGTGAGTTCCCACTGTACTTTGATTACTACCCTACCACGGCTCAAAGGAGTCGTGCAAACAGGTTTTAGTTGGGTACAGTCCCGAGCCACATGGAGGCAGTGAGCGGATCTGCAGGGGTTCGTCTCTCCCGGTATTGGGGGTGAGGTCGTGCTGTGTCTAGGAGAGCCAGAACATGAAAAGTCCTTGGCCAAGGCAGGAGATTTGCTGGTAGGTATTCCAGTAGTATCTCAGGGTGTTCTGGGCTGCACTCCGACACGACTTGTACCGCTTTTGGAGGTCTGACTTTTACCAACCCCCTAGGCCCGCCATGCGATACTCATAGACGAACGGACCGGACTGTACGGATATTGTCACTGACAGGCTCAGTGGGGTGTCAGGATGAGTTCGCTCATCGACGTCCCTTTTGGTCGATAGCTGGTGGCCCGTCACGTATGGCTAATACCTCTGACGTGCTAGTGGTTAAATCCACAGCCATAGTATTGACG
Organism: Agapanthus africanus; assembly: GCA_030015575.1. Taxonomy (NCBI): domain Eukaryota; kingdom Viridiplantae; phylum Streptophyta; class Magnoliopsida; order Asparagales; family Amaryllidaceae; genus Agapanthus; species Agapanthus africanus. Next base: position 869,668,438 of record JASDDO010000024.1, on the reverse strand, counting down.
AGTCTTTAGAGTCCACCACACAGACAGTTACTCAAGTTTCGGGCGAAACGCTGTAGAGGCCGTATGGAGATATGGCAGGGTTCGATCAGATACGTGCGGTATTGCACGGATCATGATCGGACGGTTTTTACTAGCCGGCTTTGGCTTAAGTCGGATACTAGTATAAGATAGTGTAGTTTTGTCTCTTTGCATTTGTGTTCAGTGGGAATACAAATGCGGGCATGTATTTGCAGTAGCGGGGTTTTCCTGTAATTTATTACGGGATCGGTTTTTCTGGGGTTGCCAGTTTGCATTCCGTTCCGGCCGGTTTTCTCTTTTTCCTTCCCGGTCGGACTTTTCGTTGGAGGGTGTTAATTGCAAGTTTGCAATTAATATTTTGTGAGGGGTTTCTTTGCATGAGTGTGACCTCTTCATCATGATATTCCATTCTTGTCCATCTCTTTGCATTTATTTGATGGTTGTTTGATTTGAGTTGAAAAGGAAATTGTTGTGACCATTATTCTTTTTGGATTTTCCTTTTCTCCTTTGTTAATTCATTCATCCATTTTCCCACCAATTCCTTTGTGGGGCCGGCCAATTTTTTCCAGCAAGGAAATTGTATGTTTTAGATTGGATGGAGAAAGGTTTAATTTGTGTGCATATTTTCTTCATATGATATTTGGTGGACCCCCCCTTATGCTTGCTGTGTGAAGTATTTTTCTTTCTCTCTTTTTGGATTAATTCTTACACACATTCATTACATGTGTGAGCTTGCTTCTTCATTATTCCAGTGAGCACCATTCTGTTTTGGCCGAGCACCTTTTTTCATGCATGCTCCATTTCTTCATCAAAGCATCCATGAAATTCTTGTGCTAAAATTCCTCCAACATGGCAACCTCATAAACCCCAAAGAGATAACCTTCTACACTATTTCTATAGCAAGCCTTGGACGCGTCGGCTAGCCAACTTCGCGCCCGAGTTGCCTCGGTCAAGAGGCGGGAGCCCGTAAAAGATTCCGGCTACGTGGTGCCCCTTTCCGACGAGCGAGGAGGTGACGGAGATTCCGCAAAAGATCGGAGTGGAGATGAAGACCGAAGGACACGGATCGCTTGGTATAACTTCTCTACTCTTTTCTATTTTGCTAGCTAGCTAGGTTAATGGCCCGATCCGGGTGAAAAGTCCGCGGCGGTGCCGTTTTGCAAAGTTCGCAAAGTTTTTGTTTTCCGCGTTTCCGGCGTCGGATCGACGGCCGGGGCGTCCCCGCGGGCTTACATACTCTGCTCTAGTGAGCCCCTATATACAATCTTAGGTGCAACACATCAATGGTTATAAGACCTGCCACCGCCCCTCGTCTGGATCTAGAAACGTATATACTAGTCTACTTTGGAATATCGATGTCCAATCTCGATACTTCCATGACTAAGGACATTTAAGGATGTGCTTATGGACTATCAAGCTCTCATAAGTATGATCGCTGATCGGTCATATTTATTGCACGTTTTTACGGTCATTTTCCCTATTATTATTAATTACTAAAATGTGTTAATTGTAAATAAAAAACATATGTGGGTTTATTTTTAAAAATTTATTGTCATATGTTTCTTAATTTATAATTAATATAATTGGGGAATATATGCATATATCCATGAGATTATTAATTATTAAAATATGCATATTATATCATATCAAATATTCTTAACCAATATTATTAAGATATCATATCAATTAATTGGTTGGAATATTATTTCAAATAAAATAAATACTACTAACAATTTGATTTAAGATATTGTGCACGTATTATAATAAATCAGTTCAGGTCTAAAATATAAGTAGGAGATCCACATCAAATCGAATTACCAAACCAAATTTGCCGAATGTTAGGAACAGATTGAAGAATCTCGCAACGGCAAAGAGAAAAAGATATTTTCAGAATATTTTTATCAGAAAGATTTCCAAATATCGAAAGAGGAAGGCACGAGAAATCTGGAGACGAAACTCCATCAAAAGGCGGCGGATCCGCGGCCATAGAGGGCATTGGGCGGCGGAAGCACGGCCTAATAGTGGCTTTTGGATATGAAAATTTAGAGGCTTGATTGTCTTTGCACACACTTCAAGATGACGTCTAGGGTTTCAAGTTCTAAAGCCTATAAAAAGGACTGAAAGTAATTAGTATCATTCTCTCTATCGACTGATCTACCGATTGAGCAATCTGGATCTCTTGAGAAAACTAAGGTTTGTAGTTTAGTTTTTCAGCAGTCAAAGTCTGTAATGCAATTGTTTATTCAATAAAAAGTAGATTATTTTTTTTATCTTGTCTCATTACCTTCCGCATTTTAATTTCTGCATTTATTTTCCGCAATTTTAATTTTTGTTATTTCTTATGGGTTCATTAATCTTTAATTTTTCATCGTTTATTTCGTTTATCCCAATGAGCGAGTAAATTCTTGCTTATTAGGGTTTGTAGGATAGAGTAGTATAATGGATGAACAAAATCCATTAACTTCTTTTTAACTTTTAATTTTTATAAACTTTAGCAAAATGAATCGTAACCCTCTTATCGGGAGTGCTATCAATTCATGATAGTCACGACCACGATTTGAGATTCGTTAATACTTGCTTTGTTGAGAGCTTGAGATAAATAGGGATCAATGGAAAGACAAGGGTCAGTAGAGGGAAACTCTAATTCTTCCAAGAACCCTAATCCACATTCATAGCTATTTCTCTAGTATTAAATGATTAAAAGATAACAAGAAATATTTTTAAAATTCCATCTATTAACTACTAAATCATATAACCCTACAAGCCCTTCTCTTATAAATTTTTTAAATCTTCCTAGTATAAAATGATAAAAATCCCACATTTCTTTGTTAACTCGTCTAAAACAAGATAAGTAATTCACTATTTCCCTGTGGACGACCCGTACTCACTATCGGTTAGCTATTTCGACACCGTTATTGATTGCGGTAACTAGGAAACACAAAAACACAGTTTTTCAAATCAATCAATCACCATCATAACTCTGGTAGTCAATTAAAGATCCTACGCACTTTATCATTATGTATTAGCAATACTTAATAAAGTGTATACACATACATGACAAAGAGAAACCGGATAATATACTATCATATCGAGTAAGATTGTTTTAACCATATAGATCCTCCTTCAATTATCATAATCACCTATTTTCGATTACAATAATTGTCTTGAGAGCATTATAGCCAACAATCTCCCAGTTGCACTTAAGGCCAATTATTACAGTATCACATACCCACTGCTCGTATACTACCGAATACCCAATTTCTTTACTAGCAGCTCGTGTGTTCGAGAAATTGGCTTAGTGAATGGATCCGCTACAATACTTCTAACTTTCTCTCTCTATATCTCAACTTAGCGGAGATCAAATATCTCTCGAACTGAGCGATACCCTGCCTTAGAGTTTGTCTGGATACCTGATGGGACCAAGTTCATAAATGAATGATTTTATCCAACAAACTTCTTGTGCTGTATCATTCGCTGATCATAATCAGCAATCTGCACCATATCAACCTTAGTATTTTGCTTGGAACTCTTCCAACATGCTGCTCCCCAGAAGAGGATAAACTTATAGCTCTGACACCCATTCTGTAAGTCAGGTCATCTCGGAAGCCTAAACTGGTAACCGTCTCCTAAAATAGGCTGCCATTACCATACACTAAGAACATCCCGATATGTTCTTCACTGCTTCCCTTTGTTTCTTAAAAATTGGATAAATATCCGCTTACTGCACTAAGTGCAAAAAGCTACTTCTAGTCTGGTACTTGACATTGCATAATTGTCCCAATTGGCAAAGCAATTCGTATGTCATTTATGCGAGTCCCTCTTGTCATCAGTCTAGAAGATATTTCTTTAGAGAGGGCGACTCCATCACATGCGGGTACACTACTACGCCAGGAGTCCTCCATTCTAAAATCCTTTAGAATGGTTATACAAATACCTAAATTGAGATACTTGCCAAATCTAGATCTAACGATATAGATATAGTTACCAGAATCCCTGATATATTATCCAGATCCTATATGGATAAACATTTGTGAAAACTACAGTTTAAGCGATTGTAGTATAGGAATATCACTTCCTATCAAGAGTATGTCATCGAAATATCTGGACAGTACTCCCTATATCCTTCTTACCAGGTTCATCTGTTATTTTGATAAAGTTAAATACCTTGACTGTTACATCAACACAGATGATCTGTCTCTACTATACCCGCTTTAGTTTATGAATAAACATAAGCAACTTACACACCTTCCGCTGCTCCCACTAACTACAACAACCCTATGGCAGAATCATATACATGTATTCTTCTAAATTTCCATTTAGAAGGATGTTATAGTCATCCACCTGCTAGATCTTATAGTCATGAATAGCTGTTGTGGCATGTCATATCCATATGGAATTCAACGCAGATAGGTAAAAGTTTTATCACAATCCATAGCGGGTATTTGATGAAAACCATTTACTACAAGTCCAACCTTATTAGTTTACTACATTTCCACATGCACTGATCTCGAAAGCTTTACTTGCTCCTAATGGGTTTTACCCTTCATGAGCACCCAGTAAATTCAATAATTCGTAGAGGTGCATGGAGTCCAACTTGGATATCTGGCATCTGGCCATTATCCGAAAGTTGCCACTTTCCAACAGCTAGCTGATAACTAGTATGACCATCATAATCATGATGCAAACCTCCCAGTCATCGTCTACGAGAAAACCGAAGTACCTCTCGGATTGCTGAGCTTACCTACTAAAATCCGTGGAGTGTCTATGGTTTTTCGAATCTAATTGAATTCTTAGGTTGTACTAAATTTTCAGTAATCATTTATGATTCTGAAATCACTTCCAGTTCTACCAGACTCCCACTAAATTCTTTTTGCAAAGAAGTCCTTTTATAAAAAAAAAAGGTAGCGAGTCAAGAACAATACAACTATTGATCTTGCAAATGGTAGAAGTTATACCCTTGTGAAAACTTGAGATAACCCATAAACTTTCATTACTGAAGCGTGCCTTGAGTTCGTCCGGATTCTTCTTTTAAACAAAAACAGGATAACTCCATATCATAAGCGTCATAATATATGCTACCATTCTATATCTAAATAGAATCAAAGGCACTAATTTAGATGGAGCCAGATTCAAAAAGTTATGCAACTATATCCAGTGCATATGCCCTAATTGGAAAAGACCATACATCATTTCTCATCAGGAAGCGCTCCTACGGATGAGTAACCTGTGAGAAAAATAATATTCTTATTATTACTACGATAGAATAACTAGTATAAGTATCTACATTTTTTACCACCTCGAAGAGTCGTGATACTTCCAGCGTATGGTTCTCTACTTTATTCTTGTACCTATAACTTCTCAAAATTTAGACCTTATATTTTAACAAAATGCGTGTCTAAAACAAGAGAAGTTATAAGTAAATTGAATATATTACGAGTACCAACCCCTTGTCCTAATAGACACTGGACAATATACAGTACTTTGTATAAATCCCCTAAGTTTGCTAACTAAAAACTCCATGAGTTGTAAGTTGAAAACTCTATTTAGTTAAGAACGTCTATACCGTTATTCAATACACCTTACCTTGTCATCAACTGATAAAGGTAAATGTCTAGGACACAATTTAAAAAATTTATATCCTACTTTATAAAATAAATATATGGATATATTATTTTAAAAATTGGTGCAGAATAACGGTTATTCAAAACCAAATATTCGCCATAAGGCAAAACCAGGTGATTTAATTCAATACCACCAATCGCTACGAATTCCGATATTGAGGATCAGATCACCCATTTTCTAATATTCTACTCCTTCTCAACATCTGTAACGACATACAGATGTGAGATCCAAATTCGGTATATACATACTCTGGAGTCAGAATTAATTGGGAAAATTGTTTTCAATTATAACTATACAGAAAAACTGAAACATTAAAATGTTTTAAGGGGTGGTCTGGTATTCCTAATAACGCTTTTTCCAATGCCCAGATTTACGACAGTACTAGCAATTTCCTTTGCTCCCACTTCAATTCCTTTATATGTCTCTACATCTTACTTTCTGTACATTGTTCACCGCCGAAAGACCGGAACGAGACGCTGGGATGTCTGGCCTGAATTTGGGGGCAGATGCTATTTGGACTTATCCATCCACCTCTCCGAAGATAATAAGTTGATTTATGGTACCATATATCGGAGGTTTGGATAGATGCGACCGTTGCAGCAGATTTTATCAGATCCCCCTCGTTTGTAAGGGTTTTTGATTGTGGGTACGCTCTTCCCTGCAGGCGCAAGCCCCTGCGGTTAATTATGTTATCGCGTTGCAATAACCACTTTCTCTTGCTCAAGCAGTTCACTTCGTGTCGTATGTATTTTTGTTTATTTTTGTTACCCGTGGATTGTATACGGAGACTAGTTTATGTCGTCGCCTGTAGGGCGCGGATTGGTCCAAATCCGTATATTTTAGATTTGGGATTTTGAACTTCAGTTATATTTTCCTTTAGTTCAAAAATATTTTGATTGGTTTAAGAATCGTTAATCTAGTTTAAGATTAAGATCAGCTTAAACATATGAGCGTTTGGGCTCAATTTGTTTTTAACTAAGAATACGTTAGTCCTGTTTGAGACTAAGATCAACTTAGCAACATTTCAACAGAGCATTTGGGCTTAGATACTAGAAATTTTAGAGATACTTTTAGCCAATTTGGGCTTGGTCCGCTCAGTCTTTTCTTTTTTCTTTTTCTTTTATTCAAAAAAGCTAAGCACTTATTTAGGTTTTGCTTGCTCGGCCCTTTTCCTTTTATGCAAAAGTGCTAAGCACTTGTATGGTGCTCTGGCGCTCACATGTCTATCATGTGAAGCCCTCAGTCATGGGCGCTGCCCAATAAGTGCTAAATATTTCAGTCATTTTTACTGAATATGAAGTGCCAAGAACTTTTGTATGGCACCCACGTGAAGAGAAAGTGCAGCGCTGTCTCATTTTATTTTGTTGGGCGCCCACGTGTTTTTCACGTGAGGCGCTGGGCGCTGCCCAATCAGTGCTAATCACTCAGCCGTTTTGGCTATATATGAAGTGCTAAGCACTTTTATTGAGCGCTCACATGTATTTCACGTGAGTCGCTAGCCTTCTGTTTTGGGCGCCTACGTGTTTTTCACGTGAGGCACTAAGTCCTTTGTTGGAGGCGCCTACGTGGGAAGCACCTGAGACGCTAATTCCTTTTCTTTTCTAGAGATTGAATCTTTGGTAATGGTATATTGACGATTAATGATCAGCAAGATCTTTGTTTTGAAGATCTGAGATCAAGCCTTCTTTAAGAACTAAGTTTTTATGTTTTTTCTTTTATAAACACTAAGTTTTTTTAGGGTTAAACCCTATTGTAACGACCCTGAATTTTCTGTACAAAATTTTTCTTCTTAATGTACAGAAAAATGTTTGCAAGCCTGAGCACAATTTAAAAGTTATTTTTGTTTAAGAACATCAAGAAATAGCTTGTAGCTCATTGGTAAAGACTTGTACTACTGTGACATAGCCCCTGTGTTCGAATCCCATCAGCCACATATTATTTTTACTGATTTTTCTTTTAAACTATTTGGAAGCCCAAAAGTCTACACATGCAATACACGTAAAAATGAAAAGTCAGAGAAATCTAACATGTGCAAAATGTTGTATGAACTGAGAGGGACACATAGCAGAGATCCAACAGCAATCCCCTCACAAATGGCCGGCGAGATCGAGCTTAGGGCCGGCGGCGATGGGTCCCCCGTGGGGAAAAGTCCCCGTGCTTTGCACACATGTCGTTTCTCTTACCCCTATTACCTCTGCACTGTTTGTTTTCTCAGCAATTTAACAAAAAATTCAATTTACCAATTAATCATATTTTAAATGCATTTTAATTCATTCTTTCAATTCCAAAACCCTAATTTCACACTATAAATACAACCCCATACCATAGCCCCTCCTCATTCTGAAATTCCTAGCCAAAATTATCAAATTTTTCTATATACAAGTGGAGTAGAAATGGAGTTAGCCCAAGATCAACTTCCGACGAGGAAACAATGCAATTCCGGCGACCCCGCGACATCACGGCGACTACACAATCTTCTTCTACCTTATCTTCACCCTTCTAACTAGTAAGTCACACCCCCTTCATCTTTTTCTACATAAAAAGTCTCTTTTCATAAAACATATCGGTAAGTGGAGTTATACCGACATTTGATTCTAAAATCTTTGAAACTATAATTTTTCTTAAGAATTGCTCATTCATATTCCTATACATTGCTTGTTAATCATAAAACTAAAGTTTAGAACAACTTTCACCCTAAATCATCATGCTAAACAACTTTAAATTGAGTTTTACTTTTAAATACCATGAACTTTCTATCTACCGTATTTTATTGCTTTGCTTAATCATACCTCTAGAAAACTTCACGGGGTAATGACCTACCTCTCACATACACACATATTGACATAGCACGATACACTTGGAAACTATTGTTGTGGCAAACATACAATTTTTCATTAAAATATCTTGAACTATAAAAAAACCGATTTTCTTTTAAATAGTATTATTAAACTCTTTGCGATTATGCCACTACAACTCATTTTGGTGAACCCGCTGTTGGATGGTGCGGATTATCGCACATTCTTGGGCTAGTAGAGTGAGATGCAGACCTCTTTACGGAGCATCCGATCTCAAAAGAATTTTAATACAATTTTTAAGAAAAACGACATTTTCCATTTAATAATAAAATTAATTTTTATAAATATATAAATATTATCAAAACATATATTTTCAAGATATAATAAAATTCCATGTTTTTCTAAAAATAAAAGAATGACCAGTTTCACCAAAATACCATCAAGTATCAATACAAGACAAGTCTTACACTAAAATACCTTGAATTTTTCAGGCTATGTAAATATTGACTAATATACCTCACTCTTTAAAATTCACATCCATAAAAACCCTAAAGAACATAAATAATTACTCAATGTTTATTTTGAAAGTATATAAAATATTTTTCATAAAACCCCATCAAGTTATATAAAATTACATTTAAAGACCTTAGTATATATGGGTTTAAGCGGGATCAATTCTCTTGAGCCTCAGGGTGCCGGAGAAAGTGATGCTTGCCTATTTAAGGTAGAAAAACTTAACGAAGTTATCAATGGTAATTGTCTTAGGAAAAGACACAAATCTTGCCGCCCATGTACAGCAGTTACCAATAACACCCAAACATAATTTAGGATCAAATTCTGTTTAAAATGTCTAACTCAAGTCTGAGTCCAAATCAATATGAATCCAATCAACATGAATCCAATATACCAAACATGACTACTTGAACCTGAACCTGAATACCAGAACAATATCAACATGCAAACATGACTTGACTTGATCGAACCATGGCAATATCTTGACTTGATTGCATGCCTACTTGATACATCTAGGAACCGTTTACATGAACAACTTGTATTCGTGGTCTCGGCAAGTCTGTTATATATATATATATATATATATATATATATATATATATATATATATATATTTTATGGGGTTTTAACGGGGTAGATTGGTACGGAATGTATTATAAGTGGCACGATGAAGGACACTAAAAGACACCTACCGTACATCCGTGTCGTTGTCCCGTGGGTATTGACGGGACCTTGTACTTTCCGTTTCGCATAGTCCACGGGATAGTTGGACTCCTCTCGTAAACACTGATACATTCTGTACCAAGCTACAAACAACTACGTTAGTGTAACAAACATATAGTTGTATCAATTACCAGTTCTATTCTCTTTACTTGTCTATTTCATTCCTTCTTTAAGACTTACAGAGCGTTAGTTCGCTGACGACATTCCTGTCTCTTCTTTCTTTGGAATGTTCGTCAGGTGGACCCAACTTTCAGGAAACCAAGCCCAGCCAGAAGTAATTGGAGCAGATACCCGAGCAGCTCGACTACTAGCTTACTTGTACTTATTTCCATTTCATATGCCACTGTTTAAGCATTGCTTTCAGCATTGTATTTTCCTTTTCAAAAACAGTTGTAATGTAAAGTTGAATGTTAATAAAAGTTTCTGTTTATATTAAATCTCTTATCATTCTTGTGTATTCATTTATATTGCTTATTTACACACATGTCGTTTCCCCTACCCCCATTACCTTTGCACTGTTTGTTTTCTCTGCAATTTAAGATAGAATTCAATTTCCCAATTAATCCAATTTTAAATGCATTTTAATTCATTGTTTCAATTCCAAAACCCTAATTTCATACTATAAATACAACCCCATACCATAGCCCCTCCTCATTCTGAAATCTCCAGCCAAAATTATCAAATTTTTCTAAGTACAAGTGGAGTAGAAGTAGAGTTAGCCCAAGGTCAACTTCCGGCGAGGAAACAAAGCAATTCCGACGACCCTAGGATGCCATGGTGACTACACATTCTTCTTCTACCTCATCTTCACCTTTCTGGCTAGTAAGTCCCACCCCCTTCTTCTCTTTCTAAATAAAAAGTCTCTTTTTATAAAACATGTCGGTAAGTAGAGTTATACCGATATTTCATTCTAAAATATTTGAACTACAATTTTTCTTAATAATTGCTCATTCATATTTCTATACATTGCTTGTTAATCATAAAACTAAAGTTTAGAGTAACTTTCACCCTAAATCATCATGCTAAACAACTTTAAATTGAGTTTTACTTTTAAATACCATGAACTTTCTATCTACCGTATTTTATTGCTTTGCTTAATCATACCTCTAGAAAACTTCACGGGGTAATGACCTACCTCTCACATACACACATATTGACATAGCAAGATACTCTTGGAAACTATTGTTGTGGCAAACATACAATTTTTCATTAAAATACCTTGAACTATTAAAAATCCTGGTTTTCTTTTAAATAATATTATTAAACTCTTTGTGATTATGCCTCTACAACCCATTTTAGGGAACCCGCTATTGGATGGTGCGGATTATTCGACATCCTCGGGCTAGTAGAGCGAGATGTAGACCTCCTCACGGAGCATCCGATCTCGGAAAAATTTTAATACGATTTTTTAGAAAAACAACATTTTCTATTTAATAATAAAATTAATTTTTATAAATATATAAATATTATCAAAACACATATTTTCAAGATATAATAAAACTCCATGTTTTTCTAAAAATAAAAGAATGACCAGTTTCACCAAAATACCATCAAGTATCAATACAAGACAAGTCTTACACTAACATACCTTCAATTATTTAAGCTATGTAAATATTCACTAATATACCTCATTCTTTAAAATTCACATCCATGAAAACCCCAAAGAACATAAATAATTACTCGATGTTTATTTTGAAAGTATATAAAATATTTTTCATAAAACCCCCTCGAGTTATATAAAATTACATTTAAGGACCTTAGTAAATATGGGTTTAAGCGGGATCAATTCTCTTGAGCCTCAGAGAGCCGGAGAAAGTGAGTGTTTGCATATTTAAGGTAGAAAAACTTAACGGAGTTATCAATGGTAATTGTCTTGGAAAAAAATACAAATCCTGCCGTCCATATGCAGCAGTTACCGATAACACCCAAACCTAATTTAGGATCAAATTCTATTTAAAATGTCTGACTCAAGTCTGAGTCCAAATCAATATGAATCCAATTTAACATGAATCCAATATACCAAACAGACTCAAGTCTGAGTCCAAATCAATATGAATCCAATTTAACATGAATCCAATATACCAAACATAACTACTTGAACCTGACTCTAGATACCAGAACAATATCAACATGCAAACATGACTTGACTTGACTGAACCATGGCTATATCTTGACTTGATCACATGCCTACTTGATACATCCTGAAACCATTTACATGAATAAATTATATCCATGGTCTTGGCAAGTCTGCTAGCTCTCTCTCTCTCTCTCTATATATATATATATATATATATATATATATATTACGGGGTTTTAACGAAATAGATTGGTATGGAATATATTATAAGTGGCACGATGGACACTAAAAGACGCCTATCGTACATCCGTGCCGTTGTCCCGTGGGTATTGACGGGGCCTTGTACTTTCCGTTTCGCATAGGCCACAGGATTGTTGAACTCCTCTCATAAACACAGATACATTTTGTACCAAGCTACAAATAACTACGTTAGTGTAACAAACATATACTTATATCAATTACCAGTTCTATTCTCTTTACTTGTCTATTTCATTCCTTCTTTGGGACTTACCGAGCGCTAGTTCGCTGACGATATTTATGTCTCTTCTTTCTTTGGAATGTTCTGTAAGTCGATGTACAACACCCCACGACTTGCGGGGAGGCGAAAAAATGAAAAACGATCTTGTTCTTTGCTTAAACATCGACTAACCGCATGAATCGAAGCTAAACGATAACTAACAACTATCATAGAAGTTCTAAACTACTATGTGAAGTGATTATACCTAAAGAACCGTATCCTTCGTCTTTACGAACTCCACCTCCTCCTCGGCCTTCTCCAAGTAGTAGACGATCCACCACGAGAGCTTTACTCCAAGCTTTGTCTCTAAACTTGAGGCAACTAGGTTTCTTTAAGTGCTAATCAAAATACCTAGATGATATAGAATGAGGGTTATGGATTAAGTTGTCTAACTAATCCTTGTACTCAACACATGAGAGGGGAGGATTAGGGTTTGAAGAGAGGAAGCTTGAGGAGAGAGAAGGTGAGAATAATTATGAAATGAGAAAATGAGCTATCATAATATATATCAAGCATTATTGTTTTTCAAGAAAAGAAAAGAAAATGATTTACAACCATGCTTGATAAATATCTAATGGTGATTCATCTCCATGAGTCATTAAGCATTTATGATGCATTAATGACATGGATGAATCATCCATATGACTCACTAATCTCATTTAATGTATATGCCACCTTAACCCCTTAGTCACCATCTTCTAGAAGCTTCTCGCGCAATTACGAGAACGCCGCTCCTATCCGTGAAAACACGGAAAAACTTTAAACTGTATAAATCCAATAACCGGATACTGGTAACTGGCTTAAACCAAAGCCGACTAGTAAAAACTGTCCGAAAGTCGTACGTGCGTAAACACACGTATGCGTCCGAACCCTTGTCGTAAAACCATACGACCTCTATATCGTTTCGCCTAGAGTAGGGAAACTCTCTGTGTGGGACTCTAGAGACTCGACTACTACGCTGGCAGTGGATTTAACCACAGACCGCAAGCGGTACTAGCTGTACGTAACGGTCCCCAGGTAGATGTCGATAAGAAGGCCAATGAGGAAACCCATCTGAACTCTTACTAAGTCTGATGTGACAATCTCTATACAGTCCGGTCCGTTCGTCTAAGACTATCGCATATCGGGCCTAGGGGGCAGCAAGCGTCAGTCCCCTAATAGCGGTATAAGTCGTGTCGGAGCGAAGCCCATCACACCCTGAGAAACTACTGGAACCTACCAGCAAATCTCGCTTGCCCTGGCCAGGGACTTTGCGTAATGGCTCTCTGACACAGCGCGATATCAACCCCCAATACCGGGAGAGACGAATCCTGTCTAACCGCCACTGCCTCCAAGTGCTCGGGACTGCACCCAACTGCTACCTGTTTGCACGACTCCTTTGAGTCATGGTAGGGTAGCAATCTAAGAACAGTGGGACACACTCGAGGCGAAGTAGCAGTGTCAAGTCTGCGGACTATGCTGTACTCATGTCACCTGGGAACTGTTAACTGACGACTGGTATAAAACCAACCAACAGTTCCCTGTGAGTCCTATCCGGTGTACTCGTAACCCAACGAGCACCTGCATACTATCTCCAGTACGACGTACTGACGGCTGTGGGACAGACCATCTCCCCAACTGGGATGAGAAGCGTACACACTAGTCTACTCCGGAGTATCGATGCCCTGTCTCGATAATCCAACGACTAGGGACCTGAATAAGGATGTGCTTGTAGACTACCCAGCCCCCACTAGTGTGACTGCCATCACAACGCTGGTAGTCAAGCAAGATCCTAAGAGCTCTATCAATACGTATACTCACATATTAAGATAGAAAAACCAAGAAGCATACTACCATGTTTAGCAAGACTGTTATATACATGTGAATATCCCAAGCTTCCATTAAGTAATATACAAACTAGTATGATACAATAATAGCCCCTAGGGCATATACACTAACATGTTCGTCAGGAGGACCTGAATTTTAGGAGACCAAGCCCAGCCAGGAGTAATTGGAGCAGATACCCGAGCAGCTCGACTACTAGCTCACTTGTACTTATTTCCATTTCATATGCCACTGTTTAGGCATTGCTTTCAGCATTGTATTTTGCTTTTCAAAAGCAGTTGTAATGTAAAGTTGAATATTAATAAAAGTTGCTGTTTATATTACATCTCTTGTCATTCTTGTATATTCATTTATATTTCTTATTTACGCTTAACGTGTTTATTTCTGAGTAAATACGTCGCGACCCCTCACGTCTACTTCCCTGTATAATGGGAAGCGGGGTGTGGCACCTAAACATAGATTCTTTTTCCTTCTTTTTTTTAACCTAGTTTGTCGAACAGAGACTCCCCGATGAGCATTGAATTCTCAACTTGTGAGGAGATTTGCTTTGCAAATCTCCAATCAGAGGAATAACTAAGTTCTTGTATGAAGGGTTAAACCCTTATTTCTATTTATACTAGGCAAGGGAGATATTTTGATATTTTCTTTTTCTTTACCTAGAGTTTGAAAGTAGGGAGATCTTCTTCTTCTTGTGAGAATTAAATTCTTTGTTTTTTTTTTTTTGGAGAAACTTATAGGGTCAATCCTCTCTTTGAGACTTGAATTCTCGGATTCTTTATATAGGAAAAGAAAATTTATTAATTCATTTGAGAAAATCTATCATTTAAGAGATACCAATTGATTTAATTGGTCTCAAAATTTGTTCGAGGGATTTACCCACCGCTGGATCTTTGATCCAGCGATTTCTGTTTCACAGAATATATTTTCTTGTTTTTAATAAGATTGGAGAAATATTTTTCCATATACAGAATTTTATTCTGTCAGACAGTAAATTTTTTTAATCACCATTGGATTTTAATCTAAGGGCTCTCTGTTTTACAGAGAACAATCTCTTTTTGTTTAGAAAGATTGAGGAAATGTATTCTCGTTTCATTGGATCTTTCATCCAACAACTTTCTGTTTAACAGAAAATATCCTTCTATTTTAGAAATATTTCCCCCCAATAGAATTTAATTCTATATTTGGTGATTTTTTTAATCACCCTTGGATCTTTGATCTAACGATCCTCTGTTAACAGAGAATATCTTTCCCTTTTAGAAAAATCAAGGGAGGTATATACCCAAGAATAGAATTTAATTTTATATAGGAAGGAGCTCTCACGTGTTTAACACGTGACCCTAACGTGGGTTTTAGCCTAATTGATTTAGCGCCTATATGCCTTGTATATGGGCGCTCGCGTGTTTAACACGTGAGGTCGGTTTGACCTTTAGCCACTTACTCTTAGTGCTTATATGATGTGCATACAAAATGTAATTTAATTCTATGTATAGAGTTTAACTCTATTTGAAGCTAATACTTCAAAAGGGTGTTCTCACGTGTTTAACACATGACTCCTATGTGAGTTTTAATCAGTTTATTTAGCGCTTATATACTTTGCATATAAGCGCTTACGTGTTAAACACGTGAGGCATGTTTAGCCTTTAGTTGTTTGCTTTGGGCGCTTATATATTTTGCATATAAGCGCTCAGCGTGAGGCTTAAAACGTGAAGAATTATCCTTTTTTTCCTTTCTCCCTTTTTATAAGGGAACAAATGTCCCCAGCGTTGCTCTCACGTGGCTTGCACGTGAGTGCAACGCTGTCCATCTTTACCACCGTTGGATTGCCTAGGGGGATGGGAAGTTGAACCGCTCCCATCACGTCTTATAAATGGTGTCTTTGGCCTTTGAGTGATTACTGTTTTTTCATCTTCTTCCTTGAGTTTTTTTTCTTAAAAATTTAAATCTCATTTCAGAGCTTAGATCTTTGCCCTCAGAAGTCCTCGAATCAGAATTAAACTCTCTGCCAAAATTTTGGTAAGGATTATGAACAAAGCTTGGCTCTTAGAAGACTTTTTTGGACGTCCCCCTTTTTTATTTTTGATTTTTTTACTTAATACATTAACATAGCTCGGCTCTTTTCTTAAACCGATCTCTTGGAGATCCCAAAAAAACTTCCTTTTTGTAGACCGTAGGTCTTGATGTCCACAACAGGGATGTGAATCAATGGGCATTCTTGAGAATCGTTGATTCTCTTCTTAGGGTTTTACCCTATCATTGATCCTGACATTTGAGGGTCTCTGAAAGTTAATTCTATTATGTTTCCCATCTTTTTTCAGTATAAGGATTTCTGGGATTTAATCCCATTATTAGGGCATTTTTATTCCATTTTGTTTTGCAGAGCTTAGCTCTGATTCTTTTGGAACTTTGGGAATTTTATTCTCTTTACTGTTCTTGAGTATTTTCTTTTTTAGGGTTTTAATATCCCTTTTACTGATTTGAATCTTTTTTTGTTTTTAAGAGAACCCGCTTTTCGGAGAATATTAGGAGTTTTTAACTCCACTATTTATTTAATGAGAATCTTTTTAGATTCTCACAATTGGCACTTGTCTCATTATTGACGAACTGCCATTTTGATTTTGTGGGGCCCACTAGCTTTGGAGTTAGTAGTCCAAGCATTTTTTATTGCTTACTCCACCTGGTTTCTTTTTAGGTACCATGACTAGTCATCTGTATGATCTTGAAGAGATCATCTCTTATGAGGAAATTCGTATCCAAGGTCACTGTCAAGGGTAAGAATAAACTATGGCCCAATGCGACGAGGTGACGCATCGCTTCGACGATTACAATAGTCGATTTCTCTCCCGCCGTTCCTCTCTCTTGAAGATTGTCGTTGGGTCGATCTGGGAAGCTATACCCGGGCGTTTTGAGGCTATGCTGCTCCAAGCTTTCGGTGATGCTGAGGACAAGGTGCATTATGTGTATCTGATGGGGTTGATCTCGAAGAAACGGCGAGATAATCTTGTCGCCATCTTGCACCGTGTCTTTCAACAAAAGGCGATATTATCAGCATACCAGAGGGTGAAAGACATCAATGGTGACCCTGACGCTTGCATCCGAGAGAATATGCACAGAAAGATGGTCGATGAGGCTGAACGTGCGTTGCTCAAACTTGCTTTTGAGTTTGAGAATCCATGTCCAGAGTTCAGGGTCTTGCCGCTGTAAATCTAAGATCATATGTTCCCCTTTTTATGCACTGAGGGTATGTAGTTCTCTTTCGAAGTATGAATGAAAAGCTCTTTCCCTTTCATATCTGCACCTTATTTTCCTTGATTGTCTTGCTCTAGCGCGAAATAGTTTATGTACTCATTTCGAAGTTTGTAGTTTATTTACTCATTTCGGAGTCTCTAGTTTATTCACTCATTTCGGAGTCTCTAGTTTACGTACTCATTTCGGAGTGTTTTTGGTTTACCTCCCTTGGGTTTACAGGCAAACTTGTCTTAACGTTGTATGTAAATTAACCCCATTCTTTTATGACAAAGGTCCGTTAGGTTTTGTGGTACTGGGGTTTTAATCTGTGGTACCTGTTCATCACGAAAAACTGCATTTCAATACCGCTCATTCATTATCATTTTTATGATATATCGGTACTATTAACTTGTGTCTGCTCAATAAATACAGATTATAGGTATTCGTGACAAAACAATGGAAACACAATCAAATACACGGATACGACATTTGTGAGCCGACACTGCAACCGGAATAGAAAACCGATCAATATTCAAAGAGTTTTGCACAACAATTCATGCGTACACATTTTTTATGCAAAATGGTCAAACACAATACAAGTGTGAACACAAAGCTCTTTTGTTGCATGAACCTTGGTGGGACAGCCTAGCACAAGTGGGCACACATGAATCATGACTTGTCCAAGTGGAGAGGCAAGTGGGTATGGGTCATGAGTGAGGAATAAATGTGTGATATGATTTAAAGGTTATATTTCCCTCCAAATCTACCGAGTGCAACCCAAGATTATATAGAAAAATCAAACAATACCAGAGAGATGATGGAGAGCACATAAGATCACCACAAGAATACGAGCCCAAATACTCAAAAGAAAACCAGCAGAAATGAAGAATTTGTCGCCACCGTCAGTCCCACCATGACCATTGAGCTCCATCTTTTTTCTGGTCATTCCATGTTGTCACATCATCCTTCTTTTATTTTTTGCTTATTCTGATTTTGTGCCTATAAATACCATAACAGAGAGCAAGCTCAAGGATATACTTTTGGCAATACTTTGTGCCACTTCATTCCATTTTCATTTTGTAATTTTGTTAAAGCTTTGTACATATTACTTAGTTGTCTTGAATTCTTTGCTTTTATCTAATTTTTCAACCTCTTAATTGAGCTTGTAAGCTTAGATTTTAGTATTTGAATCCATAGTTTGTATCTTGAGGTTAAACTTAATGAAGCTTTCATATTTGCAATTTGGTTCTTAGTATTCTCTTTAACTTTACTTATTTGCAATTTACTTTCTTGCTATTTACTTACTTGCAATATGTTTTCCTTTGATCTCTTCTCTTTTTATATCTTCTTTTGATCTTTGTGATGATTTGTGAATAGTGATATTTTTAGGGAAAGAGAATGGTTATGTAAGTTAAGAATCTCTTTTGCTCATTTCCTTTTCCAGATACTTGCTAATTGAACTCCGTTCAAAGCTCATGCAAGCGCTCTGTTAGGCATCCTACCCTACCACGGTATTGGTGATCCTTAACCATGACCGGTTGATTTTGGTTTGGCTGGAGGCAAAATTCAAGAGACAAGAACGGACGGACAAGGGTTAATAAGCCGGATTTCACTAATACCGTGCTTAAACACTCTAATCCATGTTGTTGCCGATTACTCTAACTTCAATAGTCAAGATAGTTACAAAGGAATGAGTACGGATTTTCCTAACTTACACGAACCTATCTCTATCCCTAACAAATGTTTTATTGCATATACAAACACATAGGTTAGAATTGAACTGTTCGGACCTTCGGCTTAACTCGTAAGAACAAGAACTTGGAATGCACCATCTCCCTGTGGACAACCATACTCATCACGGCTAGCTACACGCAACGCCGTCTTGATTGCGGTTAACTTTAAACTTAAAATACGACACGCGAAATCTCATGTCAATCAAATTGCGCCGTTGCCAAGGAGACGGTAATGTTTTTATTCTTTTTATTTTGGGTTAATCTCTGTATATCTTGTTTATATCACTAACACTATTTTGAAAACGAAACTAAAAATCAAAAAATTGAAAAAACAAAAATTTAACTTTTTTTTTATTTTGTTCTCTGTTATTTAGACCTGCTAAAACTCTGATACTAATTAGAAAAATTAAACTATAAGATTGGGACAATACTAGAACATAGGGAACACTGCAGAAAGATGGAGCTCCAATTCAAATAAACGATCGGCGGTTTCTTCACATTTCCCGCTACCACCGGCCAAAACCTCTCTGTTTGCTCCAAATTTTTGTTCTCGGATCCATTGTTCTATTATTATCCTATTTTTATTGTTTGATTTTTATAATTTTGAGTGTGCAGGAGTTTGGGCACTCATATCGCTTTTTCGCACTAAATATCTGTTTTTCCGACATTTTCAGATTTTAAGGAATTGCGGACTGCGATCGTTCGGAGCAAAGTATACATTCAAGTCTAAGATGATAGTGAAGTACAGTGCTAAAGATCCGGGTAGTTTGACCCACGCAAGCGAAATTTTCAAGCTAATCGGATCTAATCCAACGAGGGTTTCTTAACCCAAAACACATCGGTACGTATTTCCTAACACCTTCTTTCTCAAATCCGACATGTCCACTATTCTATTTTTGCAGAATTCTTTGCAAGCTCGCTACCAAACGCTAAAGGAACTAACCCGTATTTGTTGCAGCGCCACACTTAAACGATTGCCCAATCATTTCGGCTTTTTACCGCGGTGCCCAATCATTTCGGTTGTTTTTGTTTTTACTCGCTTCTTTTTTATTGTAGGTTGTCCTATCATTTTAGATTTTTTTTTAAATTTGATACCAATCTTGGTATCAGTATCGCTACCATTAGAATATATCCAGGAGCGAATCATCATTTGTCGTGAGAGGACTTGAAATTCGATACCATTTAGGCATCAACATTGCTACCACTGGAATATTGCCATGAGCGAATCATCATTTGCCTTGGTTTGTTTAGACAAAAGTGGCTTAGCAAATAGGGTTAGGATCCTGCTGACTGAGGCTTTCTAGCTTTATGAGCCGTAAGGGTCTCATAAAGATATTTCTCCCTACGAGTCGAGAGGATCTTATAGGTGTATTTTCTCTTTACGAGTAGTAAGGATTCCTAAGTGTGTTTTTCTTTTATAATAAGGATCTTACAAGAGTATTTTCTCCGTGTAAGTCGAGAGGACATATAAGTGTCGCTCACTATATGGGGACAATTCTCACCATTGGTGGAACTTGGTGGGAGAATATTTATTCATGCAAGTGGATTGTATATAAGGGTCAATATTGGACCGCCTGTAGGACAACTTGGGGGATATGATGGCTTAAAAACAGGTTTGGATCCTTGTAAGTTAAGGCTTTTGAATACCATGAGCCATGAGGGTGTCATAGGAGTGAATTCTCCTTATGAGTCGTAAGAATCTCGCAAGTGCGTTTTCTCCTTAGGAATCATGGGGATTCCTAAGTGTGTTGCTCCTTTGTGAGTCGTAAGGATCTCACGTGGGTTTTTTTTTACAAGTTCGCGCCCTTTCGGGTTTTCACTAGCTCGCTGGTAGTCCTGTTGTTTTTACTCACGGCGCCCTTTCGGGTATTCATCCGTGCCTATTTCGCTCATGGACATACCTTTTTTGTTTTTTTTTGTTTAGCGAGTTCGCACCTTTTTGGGTTTCCACTAGCTCGCTGGTAGTCCTACGGTTTTTACTCACGGCGTCCTTTCGGGTTTTCGTCCATGCCCATTTCGCTTGTGGACATACTTTTTTTAGGCGGCCCGTAAGGTAATGCACCATTAGCTGTAGGCCCCGATCTCCTTCAAAAGACTACATCATGTGGGACCTGGGAGAGTTATTAATCGTTTAAGTATACGGTAATCGATATGGCGATTCACCGTAGGGCTAAACGTGTGAGGACATGACGGTCCTTTATCGCCGTATTTTGGGGCGAAATGCTAGTTTAAGGACGTTCCGGTCCAACATTCCCGTTTTGAGGGAGAATGTTAGTTTAAGAATATTTTGGTCCAAGATTCCCATATTTGGGACGAATATTAGTTTTAAGGACGTTTCGGTCCATTATTAGTTTAAAGACGTTTCGGTCCAACATTTCCATTTTGGGGACGCATTTTAGTTTAAAGACATTTCGGTCCATTGTTAGTTTAAGAAAGTTTCAGTCCAACATCGGTTTAAGGACATTTCATTCCAGCATTGCCATTTTGGAGATGAATTTTAATTTCAGGACATTTTGCTCCATTATTCGCTTATCTGGGGCGACGGAGCTTTTTGGATACTACTCTCAGGGTTCTGACTTAGGAAGATAGAGAGCAGACATAAGCATCGTTATCTATCATTGACCTAAGTCATGACTCGTCAAGTGTAGTATTGTTTTTAGAAATCGATCGTTTATCGGCCGGAAGGGACTTTCGCCATGCATTTCTATGAGCAGGTAGGCTCCACCTTGGTAGACATTGTCTATGATGTACGGGCCTTCATACTTTGGCTCGAACTTTCCATGTTTTGCATGATTGGGGATTATTGGTCTTTTGACGACTAGCACGAGTTCTCCTAGGAGGAATGTTCTCGGCCTGGTTAGTTTTTCGTATGACGGTGTCTTCCTTTCCTTATAAGCCTCCAGATTTTGCTGTGTTATAAGGCGAGTTTCGTCGAGGGCGTCGAACTCCTCAAGCCTAAGATGGGTATTTTCTTCATCTGTTAGCTCGTATCGAACCATTACTCATAAAGAGGGGAGTTCTATTTCCAACGGGAGCACTGCTTCTGTGCCGAACACCAATGCGTATAGTGTTGTATTCGTGGCCGTCTTGAACGTTGTTCGATACGCCCAGAGAGTTTCATGCAATCTTTCGTGCCAGTCCTTTTTGTTTCTGGATACCGTCTTTTTTATAATCTTTGTCAAGGTCTTGTTGACAGCTTCAGCTAGACCGTTGGCCCGAGGATTATAGACTGAGGAGTATCTCCAATCTATTTTATACTGCTGTACGAAACGGCTTATTTTATAGCTTCTGTAAGCTGGCCCATTATCTGAGATTATCAGTTGCGGAGTGCCGAACCGATAGATGACATGGGTTCTGAAGAAGTAGAGGATATTCTCTGTCTTCACCTCCCTTAACGGTACTGCTTCTGCCTATTTAAAGAAATAGTCAGTTATTGCTAATATGAACCGATGTCCTTTGGATGATACCGGTTCGATAGGGCTAATTATATCGGTTCCCCACATTTCGAACGGCCAGCTAGCCACTGTCAAGTGCAGTGGATTTGGATGTTGATAGATGAAGTCCCCATAAATTTTGCACGAGTGATACTGCTTCACATATTCTAGGCAATCCTGAATCATCGTGGGCCAATAGTAACCCATTCTTTTTATCTTCGGCTTCATATTTGGCCCAGCTTGGTGAGAACCGCAGAATCCGTCATGAGTTTCTTGGACGACTTTCTTTGCTTCCTATGGTCTTAAGCATCTTAGCCACAGACAGTTAAACGATCTCTTATATAGAGTATCATTGACGAGGACGAAAGACAAAGCTCGTTTCAAGAGCTGATGTCTAGACGACGCATTTTCGGGCGTTCGTTGGGATTTGAAGGAGTCTATGAAGACTTCCCTCCAGTCGATGAACTTTTCTTCGTCCTCTATTTGACGGGCTACTTGTTCGGTCGTTTCTTTTCCTTCGGATAGCTCTATCATGTCTTCCGAAGATATATGCGCGAGAACCCTGTGGCTTTGAACAATGATCCTCACATCATCGAGGTCTTTATTTGCCAATTCCTTAGCCAATTTGGTCAATGCATCCTCCTCGCTGTTTTCCGCACACAGTATACTTTTCAGGGTATAGGAAAGGATTTGCGTCAGCAGTTGCTGCACTCTTTCTCCATATATTATTAGCTATGGCTTGCATGTCTGATAGTCGCCATTTATTTAGCTAACGATCGGCTGAGAGTCTCCATATATGAGGAGGTCTTTGATTACCATGTCAATAGCGATCTCGAGACCTACTATCAAAGCTTCGTATTCAGCTTCATTGTTAGTCCTTGGCTCCGTTAAGGAAAGGGCGTAACGCAATATCCCTCCTTGCGGAGTCATAAAGATAAGGCCCACCCCAGATTTGATTATGGGGGTGTTTTGCTTTTGCCTCTTCACGGAAGATACTCCATCAAAATAGAGTTCCCATTGGGGATCATTTTCTTCTTCGATTGCGCCGAATGCTTGTTTTTCTGGCAATTTGCAATTTAATGGGGAGTCAGCTGGTATCGGATGCTCCGCAAGAAAGTCGGCAATGGCCTGCCCTTTCACTGCTTTGAGGGGAAGATACATTATCGAGAAATCCATCAGGAGGAGGGCCAATTTGGTAAGCCTTCCTGTTAGTATGGCCCTTGACATTAGATATTTGAGAGTATCCACCTTCGATATAAGATGGACCTCATGTGCCAAGGCGTAATGTCTGAGATTCATTATTGCGAAGATCAGTGTCAGGCAATACTTTTCGATGGGGGAATAGTTGTTTTCTGCCCCCAGGAGAACTCGACTCAAATAGTACAGAGCTCTCTCCTTTCTCCGATCGTTCTATTGTGCCCATAGCATGCCTAGAGAACCCTAAAGGGCCTTTGTATATAGGATAAAGGGTTTTCCCTTAACCGGAGTAGTCATTACCGTCCAATTTTGCAGGTATTGTTTGATTTCGTCCAGTGCATTTTGGCACATTTGATCCTCGACGAACGGGGTTCCCTTCTTCATCAAATGATTGTAGGGACGGCATTTTCCGGAAAGGTTGGTTATGAATCGTCAGATATACGCGAGCTTTACTTGGAGAGACTGCAGCTGTTTGAGAGTTCTTGGCGTGGGCATTTCCATAATCACCTCGATCTTTGAGGGATCGATTTCGATACCTCGGTGACGTAAAATGAATCCTGGGAATTTGCCCGAGGAAACTCCAAATGCACATTTTAGAGAGTTCATCTGCAGATTATATTTCCGAAGATGTTGGAACACTATTTTTAGACGTTCCCAATGTTTCTCGTGATATTTACTCTTTACACAAGGTCTTCGATATAGCATTCGATGATATCATGTATGAGGTCATCGAAGATCTTTGTCATGGCCCTCTGGTACGTAGTGCCAGCGTTTTTCAAACCAAAAGGAATCACCTTATAACAGAATATGCCCAACGGGGTCCAGAAGGCTGTATGCTTCTGGTCTTCAGGATGCATTTTTATTTGGTTGTATCTTGAAGATCCATCCATGAAGGAGAAGACCTCATGGGTAGGCGTGTTATCGATCATAAGCTCAGTAACGGGCACTGGGAAGTCGTCTTTCGGCCAAGCTTTGTTGAGATCTCGAAAGTCCACGCAGAAGCGAACCGTCCCATTTTTCTTCATCAATAGAACGATGTTAGCGATCCAGTCAAGATATTGAAATTCTTGGATGAATCCAGAGTCGATTAGTTTCTTGACTTCAGTGTTGATACTCATCTCAAGTTCGAGTCGCATCCTTCTTGGCGCCTGTTTGATTGGCTTCATATCTGGCGATATCGCTAGTTTATGTACTGCCACTTTTGGATCTAGACCCGACATTTCAGAGTAGTTCCAAACGAAGCAATATTTATACTGCATGAGCACGTCTTTTAACGTAGCCCTGTTTTTCAGATAGTAGCTCACTGACGAATGTTGGCCTCGAATCATTTTCCGTCCCTAAGTCATTTTTTCTTAGGTTGTCCACCGTAGTGTGTATCCCATCTTCCAGCTTTTTTAGTGCTAGTGGAAACTCTAAGATCATCTCGTCCTTGTTTTCGTCAACGAAGCACCTGTAGTGGTCATTCATAGTCTCGTGTCCTCCCTCTTTTAAGAGTGTTATCATATAGCAGGTACGAGTTCGCTTCCATTCTTTTGGTTGAGCCGGTCCTATCCTGACGGTATAGGTCCTCTTTAGCTCATGATGCGGCGGGGTTATCCTCCAGCTGCCGGATAACATAAACCTGCCTTGTTGATACTGGTTTTCTACCCAGTCTTTGAAGGTGAAGTAGTCTTTAAGGGGATGACCTATTACTCGGTGATAGGAGCACTAATTCGGATGATGGACCTCGTTTATTTATTCGGGGTGCTGAGACTACGGAAGCGTCATCATTTGGTGTTTCATGACAAGGTTGAATATTTTCTATGTCTTGACTTGGGGGAAAGAGTATTCCCAACCAATCTTCTTTATGAAGGACGGGCTCCAATCGAGCTTTTAGCGATTGAACGGCGTCTTTGATCCCCTTTGTTGTCATCGAATGTTGTTTGCATTCTTGGCCCTGTTTTTGCCTCTATTTCGGGGTTTTCCCCTTTCGTGATAACATATATCAGGCCGGGGATGAAGAGCATTACGGTCTACTTTCTCCACGGATTGCTGATTGGGACGCTGCGTCCTAGCCTTTTCATAAATAGCCATTTCGCAGCTGTGGTTGTCCCGGCTTATTTGACAAGTTTCTTTTATTAGCTTGTCAATTTGTTCTTCCAGCGACAAACTCAACGTTTTTAGAACGGGGTCACGCTCCGATTTGACGTCACAGCTACTGCGAAGAGCAATTTCCTCTTCGGCCGAGCTATTTATGACGTGGCAACTGTAGATTTGCTCTTGCTTCTTGGACCAAATGTATCCCAGCCCAGTTGTCTCCATCTTCCCGTTGGGCTTCTTTCGTTGAGTCCCGGGAATATCCCAAAGCTTTTTATAGAATTGGGCTTGTCGAATAGTTTGTTTGAGGGGTACGCCTTGGCATTTTAACAGTCTGTTTAATCTTTTCGCGTAATATCTTGGTAGACAGATGGGTTGAAGTCTGTCGAGTGCAAAATCGGTACCATGCCAGACTTCTTTTTCTACTTTGGTCTCCGTAGATTGGTAGAAGAGGATCGCTTTTTCACCTCTTCGTCTGGGAGGTACGTAGAAAGTTTGCAGTTCTTGTACACTGTATGTATGGAGCGCATCAAGTTTCTTATAATGCCGAGGCGGAGCCATTGTAATTTTTAGACTCTGATCTGCTTCGGCAAAAATTTGCATTGACGGGAAGACGAAGAACATTGTATTGGCCTCGTCCTCTGAGTCACTACCAAAGACCGGAATAGGAGTAAACTGTCCGGGCTTATTGTTTTGCCTTTGGGGTTGCCCCGAGTTGACTATTTCTTCATCTTTCTTGGTATCGCTCTCAAAGATTGGGATAGTGACGACAGACTTCTGTTTATTCTCTGGCTTGTGACGCCTTTCAGTATCCTCGAAATCTGGTAGGAAGTATTTTGCGTCATCGTATTTCGGACTTCGTTTATCGAGAACGGGTTTAGCTCTTCCGTGAGGTGTACTCCGAACCATTCTTGAAGTACTTCATACACTGATGTTGTGTAGAAGGGATGACATTGTACTCGTGTAACCAAGGCCTGCCGAGCAAAACTTTATAGCAAGTCTTGGTGTCAATGACATGAAATTTGATGTCAGAGACGAGAAGCCCGAAATGTAGCGTCAGTATTACGGATCCAAGAGTCAGTGACGACTGTGAGTCGAACCTAGAGATTGTAATTTTATCTCGGGCAAGGTGCTGAACGTTCATGCAAATTTCCTTCAGCACTCTCACGTTGAGAAAGTTAACGGAGGATCCGTTGTCGACAAGGATTTTCCCTATCTTGATGTCGTGGAAATACCCGGTGATGCATAACGGGCGATTATGTTCGCACGTACCGAGGAGGAGATCCTCATTGCTGAATATAATATCAGCCTTATGGACCTCTGCCACTTCATCTTTCATCTTCTCCTCTGCGAGGAAAGCTTGGAACTGATCGGGCTCCTGCAATGCCTTGATCAGGGAATCTCATGCCTTTTTGGACAGGAGGAGAGCATCCAATATACTCAGTTGTGAGGGTATTTTTCTCAGATGTGCCAGGACATTGTAATCCACCTTGTTTTTCTTAAACGGATCTTTTGCGGCGAGCTCTTTGACCACTTCTTCATCGAGGGCGATCTCCTCGGGGATTTTTCATTTCCCTTTGTCTTTTTTGTTCAAACCTTTGTTTGTAAATCTCAGGTTCCTCTCAGGCAGCGGCGGTTACGCAGCTGAATATTTTCGTAGTTCTTCCCATTCTCTTCTTTTTCGGAGGCGGAGTTTTTGAAGAGAGGGTTGAAGGGTGTTTCGTCCTCAGAATCGCTCCCGAAGGTAAGAACTTGGGGTTTTTCCCCTTCCGAACTGGTACCAACCATACGACGGTTGCTAGTCGTTTATCCATGTATGCTCGTCCTACTATTTTGCCATCGACGAGTGTGAGCTTCGCGTTTCATCCTCTTGAAGTGTTTTTGATGGGCAACGTATCCTTACCACCACTTCTTGAAGGCACCGCATTCCTCGGTAGGGTGGGTGACCCTCTGATGATATATGAAATAGTTTGGATGTGATTCTTCGCCATCGAGCTATATGACCCCGGCAGTGTTCTTTATGAGAGGTGGCAGCTTCATCCCCATTGACAGGGCTTTGGTAACCGCTTCTCTATTTTGATCATGCTCTTATTTGTTGCATGTGTGCTTTGGTTTAGTTGGTGTACTTTACGACTTGTCCTCACCACGGCTTATTTACTCAGACGTTGACGCTTGGCCTTTATATGGCTGTTTCGCGTTCTCGATCAACTTTGCTTTTTTGAAAGGCTTCATTTAGCAGCCTCTCAATCGGGTCTTCTTCTGGCAGTTTCGGCAATTTTAGCGCCGATTCCGCCCCCAGTTCCTCTGTGTTGTTTTCTGACGCTGAGAGAGCTTCTTCGTCATATGACGAAGGATAGGAGACCATGTGGAAATTTTCTACACGGTCTTCGATTTCTCCTGATGAGTCATTTCCCTCATCATTGTCACTGTCTTCACCCTCAAGAATATGCTTGAGGAATTATTCGAACGTGACTGGTGTCCGCACTTTCTAGTTATACTTCTATAGTGCATCTATGTATTTTTGTAGATCTGTGCGCTTGTCGTCATACTCGGCAGGCTGCGCAGGCTTCTTGGTCTTCTTCTTTTTCTTTGAAGGCTTGACTTGGAGGTTTTTCCCCTTGTCAACAATTTTCGGTATGGGACGTGCTTTTAGTATCCATTCGATTATTTTGGGTTCAAGTGGGCTTTTCCACCTAACTGCCGGACATGCTTACAGATCCTTCAACATTCTTTTAGTTTTCGCTGAAAGAACGACTTCCCATGGATTTTCTTCCATAAGTGAGCATGAAGCCCCCTGCGCATCCACTTTTTTGGGAGTGTGCTTCTGGGTGGATTTACCTTCCAGTTATCAAACAGCGTGAATTTCCCCTGTTGATACTGGTCCTCAACCTAGTTTTTGAAGACGTAGCGATCTTAAATTGGGTGGTGTTCAGATCATAATTTTGCATTATTATAGTCCCCATTCTTATTTATTTTACAAATAAACAGGTGTGTTTGATCCATGTCTGCTACATAGTTGCAGGTTACAGGTTCTCGAAATAAAAACAGTGAAAATGATGAAAAGACGATACAAAAGCGAGACTACGACCAACAAATGGAAGAATCTTGATCAAGCCTACAGTTTGGAGAATAAACGAAGAATCAATGAACAAGTTCACAAAGTACAAAGGCAGCGCAAGGTTCAAGACTTCGACACGAAGTGAACGGTAAAGTTCACGACATTATGCACCGTGGAAATCTGGAAGAAAACTAGAAGACAGTCTGAGAAACCAAGTGAAGAAAAGCCAAGGAAAAAGCAACATAAGAATTACCAGAGAAGCGGCGCCTATAAGCCCTCTATATGGCTGCGGATCCGCGGCCCAACATAGGTTTTCGCCGCGGTTCCGCGGCCATAATAAGCCCGTGTCAGTGAAAATTCGTGGCGGTGTGGCGGTGCGTTGATTAGTCTTCTTTAGGGTAAAATTGTAAATGCAGATGTGAATCGAATGTAACCCTAGAGTTTCTATGATCTATAAATAGAAATCCTAAACCTCTTTTGGAGGTATGCCTCTTTTCATTGATCAAAATTCAGAAATCCGTTGTAAATGTTTTAAGAGTATCAAATAAAGTAAGTAGAATTTTTTTATTGCCCTAGTTCTTAAATTCTTTTCTGCCCTAGTATAGATTTTATTATCTGCCCTAGTTAATTAGCTTAGAATTTTTATTAATCTGCAGTAGTTTAGATAGTTAGTCTTTTTAAATTGAAAGCTCATAAAAAATGTCTTTTATCAATCCCCTAATGAGTGAGTAGTTCCTCACTTGTTAGGGTTAGGAATAGAGAAGGTTTGAGAGATGAAAATCTCTCGCCCCTTTCTTGCCCATCACATATTAATTCATAGGACTCCATGCATACATACACACACCGCTCCCTACGGCACCCTACCCCACGAGGTAACGGTGATACCGTAGTTTAAAAGACTGGTTGTGCATGTTTTCCATGGAGGTTAGGATAAGAATTAAGAAAGGACGGACAAGGACCTAGAGGAAGAAACATCGTTTCTTCCCGATCGTCCTAATCCCCTCTATTAATTATTACCATAACACCTAAAGAGATCTAAATTAGGGCATTGAAAGCGGTGGGAAATCTTAAATTTCTAAACTTAACCTAAACCTAACCCTAGCAAGATTTTAAATCCTAGTCTAAATCATTTTTAGAGATAATCAACCCAATACCATTTGGAATTAACTCGTTAAAACAAATTGAGAATACACAAAATCCCTTTGGACCGACCCGTACTCACCGGTTAGCTACCAAGCAACGCCGTTCTTGATTGCGGTAATTAATTCTTTGATCACAAAACATCGAACAAAATCAAATGGCGCCGTTGCCGGAGATGACGCAGTATTTTCTTTTTGCAATTTCGGGTTAATATAAAATCATAAAACTCATAAAAACTGAAAAATTGAAAAAATATAAAAATTTTATCATCTTGTTATTTTTTGAAAGGTGTTTTGTTTGAATTGTGCAGGATCGACGAACAAGTTTGGATCTGGAAAAATCCAGAGACCAAAACAGAAAACCCTAGATCTGAAAAACAGAGAAAAATCAGATCATAGGAGCAGAAGAAGTCTCGGGAACCGAACCGCAGGAACGACCGCGTTTCCGCCGCATAAGCAGCATCTTGGTCGTGCATCCGCGGTGCGTTGCTGACGTCAGCACGAAAAAAATCTGTCTGTGAGCTCCCTTTCTTCTTCTGAACCCCCTGATATCTCCTCTGTAAAAATTTCCTGCAGGATTCTTTGCGTCGTGCTAAAAAAAAATTGGTTGCAAGTGATTGTGTTTACTGCTTTGCATATCTAAATTGACTTTAAGGGGCTTGAACACCAATCCAGATTGGGTGGGGATTTCATCACCCTTCCCAGGACCCCAAAAATCACATAAAGCATATTGCATTGACCATCAAGTAATTAAAAAAGATTAGACTCAGCCCTAAGGACTTCGCGCTCAATAGGACAAAGGAATAGTTGTAGGCATCGACCGTTGATCCTAACCTGACTTTGTGGTGCCTAGGCTAGACAGGTAGGGAAAGGTAACTTTAAAAGGCCCGTCTCACGGTGATTCATGAGCGGATCCCTCCTTTCTCTACTTGTGCTTACCTGGCCACAATTGGCGGTGAAGAGGTGGTTTGAGGTCCTCACATCTTGACTTTGGAACAGTTAGGAGCTGTCTAGCTGACCTAGGTGACCCTAGATCTAGGCTTGATTGTGCATTTGTGATTGATTGAACGTGTGTCTAAGTTTTTTATCAAAAATCTTTTTGCAAAAAGCCCCTTATAAAAAAAACACAAAAAGGAAAAAAAATTTAAAAAAAACTTGCAACTTGTCGCTAAGAAATCCGTACCCCCTACTTACACCCACTTTCTTTCCATTGACGTTTTCTTACCCCCACCTTCTGTTTTACACCTTTTTGACTACACTACCTCTTCAGTGTATATCCGGTTGGACTAGGGACACTAGTGCCCGATTAGTCCGTTTCTCGTTGGTACCGACTGACGACGCTTTCGACTCCGAAGTCGAAATTCCTTCCACTTCCTTACCTTCACCTTCACATTCTTCGTCTTCTAAGGAGATGCCAGGATTTGATCCTAACAACCCCTTACCCGCAGGACTGATTCCATCTCTGTTAGGTGCGAATAACCCACAACACCCGCCTGTTGAAGCGCCTCAACGAATAGCGCTCCAGGATCTCTTCTACCCTATCCGCACCGCCTTACCTACTTGTCTTTCACTTCTACCGGCAAATGGGAACAATTTTGATATCAAACCCCACTTCATCAACATGTTGCCAAAATTTCACGGTCTGGAATCCGAAGATACCTATATCTTCATAAACAAATTCCAAAACGTTTGCGCAATGATGAAGACAACACAACTTTTAGATGATGCTATTAGGCTAAGGGTCATTCCTTTCACCTTATGTGACCTAACTGAGAAATGGTTGTATAGCACAGTATCACACTCGATTAAAAATTGGGAAGAGTTTGTTAAAGCTTTTCTTAAAAAGTTTTATCCACATCACAAGACCGCGAGAATTCGCAATGAGATCATTCAATTTTCCCAGCTTCCTTCCGAACCTTTTTGGAAGTGTTTTGAAAGATTTAAAGACCTACTTGTTCAATGCCCTCACCACGGTATCGAGAATTGACAACTTTGCCAAACTTTATACTGATTGAACCCAGCAACTAAGCAGTTGTTGGAAACCATTTGTCAAGGTCACTTTCTAACAAAATCTAGCGAGGAAGCTTGGCAGCTTCTCGATGATCTTGCTGAGCAAATACTTCAGTGGGAGAGCACTAAAACCACCTCATCTTCTGTTGGTCAGTCTAGGGCAGGCATACATCAATTAGATATGTCGATTGCAATGAAAGCCGAAATGGCCGTACTTACGGAAAAGCTAGAAGCAATTGAGACCAAAATCTCATCACCTTCTCCTGCCCCTGCTTTACCCCCACGAACTGTTTGCGCTTGTTGTTCGGATCTATCACATCTTACCGAAGAGTGTCCTTACAATCCATCTGTTCAAGGACAAGATCAAGTCAATGCAGCCTTTCAGCAAAGACAAAGAAATGATCCATACTCTTCGACTTATAATCCTGGTTGGAGGAGTCACCCAAATTTTGCTTGGAATCAAAATCAACAATTCCAAGGAAACAACAACTTTCAAAGGCCTCCTCCTCCACAACAACAAGCACCTCCACAAACTCAATACCAGCAACCTTTCCAACCACAACATTACCCAAACAAAATGAACAATTTTGTGCCCAACAACTCTTATCCTCAAAACAATTTTGTTCAACCGAATAATGATAAGGTTACCTCGCTAGAAAGAAATCTAGATGCGTTTCTAAAATAATCTACACAATCCGCAGGAAGGTTGGAGACTTCCATGCAATCTTTGGTGCAAAATAGTGCCTCACACGATCAAAGCATCAAATCAATTGAGGCCCAAATTGCACAACTAAATGATGTGTTGAGCGAGCGAGAAAAAGGAAAGCTTCCATCTCAACCATTACCAAATCCCGGTCACGCACACAATGCACATGTTGCATATGAACAACAAAATCATAATGTAAATGCTGTGACCACGTTGAGATCTGGAAAAGTGTTGCACAATAACGTGGGTATTAGTAATGACACCCCTGCCAGTGGTTCTTCTTCATCTTCTTCGTCGTCTTCTTCTTCTTCATCTTCTTCATCTTCTTCTTCTTCTTCATCTTCTTCGTTAGAGCCTATTCTTCATTCTTCACAAGGCTCTACTTCTTCTAATTTGAACGGACCCATATCTCACTTCACAAACAATCCAATACCGGGATCCGTTCGAACTCCGCAATCTAATCCCAAAAAATTGGACTCAGCAAATTTTCAAAATGTTCCTTTTCCAAACAGGTTGAGATCAAATAAACCGACTCCATAAATGGAGAAGATTGTAGAGTTGTTCAAACAGATTAGCATAAATATACCTCTCTTGGATGCAATCCAACAAGTTCCTTCTTACGCGAAAATCTTAAAGGACTTATGCACCAAGAAGAGGAAGTCACAAGTACTAAAGAAAGTTTTCGTGGCTAGTGCTGTAAGTGATGCTCTTGTCCAATCTTTACCCCAAAAACATAAGGACCCCGGCTTTCCTACAATTTCGATAACAATTGGGGACAAGAACATCAATAGAGCACTATTAGATCTTGGTGCTAGTGTCAATTTGCTACCATATTCAGTATACGAACAATTAGGCGTTGGAGAGCTTAAACCCACTCATTGTACTCTCCAAATGGCCGACCGATCCATCACTCATCCTAGGGGTGAGTTAGAGGATGTGTTAATTAAAATAGGGGATTTCATTTTCCCCGCTGACTTCATTGTTATGGATACACAACCTGTAGCTAACCCCCGGAGTCAAATTCCGGTGATACTTGGTCGAGCATTCCTTGCGACTTCTAATGCGGTGATCAATTGTCGGAATGGTTCAATGAACCTATCTTTTGGAAATATGACAATTGAACTCAACATTTTTAAGTTGGGGAATCGGCCCTCCGAGCCTAATGCTAGTATACTTGATGTTTGCTCAATCCATGAGATCACACAGGAGGACTGTGAGCTCGAAAAATTTCTGTTTGATCACAGCAGTTTTGACGCCTCCAGTGTGTTTCTCCTAGAATCTGACACAGCCTTCACGCCGGAAAACGATTACGAGTGTTTCACTTTTTTGGACGATTTTGAAGACTCACCACCCGAGTTTGAGTCTTTTAATTTTTCGGATGAGTTAGTTGAACCATCCGACTCGGTTGCTTACACTTGATTTGAACCATTGATGGAATTCTTCGAGTTTGAAACAGTTTCACCAATGTTACCTTCAATTGTTTCACCTCCAAAACTCGAACTAAAGCTTTTGCCGTCTCACCTTAAATATGCTTACCTAGGTGAGAATGAGACCCTTCCCGTTATCATATCGGTCTCTCTAGCTCTCGAGCAAGAGAAAGCCCTTTTAATGGTCTTGCAAAATAACCGACAAGCTTTTGGCTGGACTATGGCGGACATCAAGGGGATTAGTCTCCTCATAGTTGAACATCATATACACATGATGGATGATGCCAAGCCAGTAAGGGATCCACAAAGACGCCTCAACCCTATAATGAAAGAGGCTGTCAAGAAGGAGATTGTCAAATTTCTTGATAGTGGTATCATTTACCCTATCTCCGATAGTCAGTGGGTTAGCCCCATTCATGTTGTCCCAAAGAAATCAGGTATTACGGTCATAACCAATGAGGCGAATGAGTTAATACCTACTCGTACCCAAACTGGGTGGCGAGTTTGCATCGACTATAGAAAACTCAATGCCGCGACAAGGAAAGACCACTTTCCTTTACCTTTCATTAACCAAATGCTAGAACGATTGGCTGGGCATGAATTTTACTGCTTTTTGGATGGCTATTTCGGCTTTAATCAAGTCCCTATCGCCGAAAAGGATCAAGACAAGACCACATTTACTTGTCCTTTCGGTACTTTCGCTTACCCTCGCTTGCCCTTTGGGTTATGCAATACACCCGCTACATTTCAGCGGTGTATGATGGGAATCTTTTCTGACATGGTGGAGAAATTTTTGGAGATCTTTATGGAAGATTTCTCTATTTTCGGTGACTCCTTCGAAGAGTGTTTGCTACACCTTGACGCAGTTCTTACCCGCTGTAAGGATAACCTCACTTTAAATTGGAAGAAGTGCCACATTATAGTACGAGAAGGCATTGTCTTAGGACATGTCATCTCGCAAAATGGCATAGAGGTTGATAAAGCCAAGATTAAAGTCATATCCAATCTTCCTCCTCCTAAATGCGTCAAAGACATCCGAGCCTTTCTTGGCCATGCCGGTTTTTATAGACGGTTCATCAAGGATTTTAGCAAGATAGCTGGACCCTTGACTCTTTTATTGGCCAAGGACACAACTTTTGATTTTAACTCAACAAGAATGAAAGCGTTCGAGTCATTGAAACACTCACTCATTTCTGCGCCCATTCTTTCATCTTCCGACTGGACACATCCATTCGAAATTATGTGCGATGCATCTGATGTTGCCATTGGTGCTGTTCTTGGACAGCACATTAATAAGATGCCGCACGTAATTTATTACGCTAGCCGAACATTAAATGAGGCCCAATTGAATTACACAACAACAGAAAAAGAATTTTTAGCCGTTGTGTTTGCACTTGAAAAATTCCGGCCCTATTTAATCGGCTCTCCGGTGATTGTGTACACGGACCATTCAGCTCTTCGCCGCCTTTTTGCGAAGAAGGATGCTAAATCACGGCTAATACGTTGGATCCTCTTGCTACAAGAGTTTGACCTTGTCATAAGGGACAAAAGAGGATGTGAAAATGTAGTGGCCGATCACCTTTCACGACTTCCTTCTTCGCATACATTTGAAAT
Source organism: Agapanthus africanus (assembly GCA_030015575.1). Taxonomy (NCBI): domain Eukaryota; kingdom Viridiplantae; phylum Streptophyta; class Magnoliopsida; order Asparagales; family Amaryllidaceae; genus Agapanthus; species Agapanthus africanus. Next base: position 869,632,730 of record JASDDO010000024.1, on the reverse strand, counting down.
TCCAATTAAATATGTTTTTCCCGATGAGCAACTCTTAACCGTGTCATGCGAACCTTGGTTCGCTGATATAGTAAACTACATGGCCACCGGCCTGATACCTAAAGATTGGTCGAAATAGGATAAACTCCGATTCTTATCCCAAGTAAAACATTTTTACTGGGATGAGCCGTATCTCTTTAAATACTGTTCCGACCAAATCATTCGTCGGTGTGTCCATGAAAATGAATTTAAGAGTGTGCTGTCTTTTTGCCACGATCAAACGTGTGGCGGGCATTTTGGCCCCAAGAAGACAGCAGAGAAAATCTTGCAGTGTGGTTTCTACTGGCCACGACTCTTTAAAGATGCATATGAATACTGCAAGACATGCTCGCGGTACCAACACTTGGGCCGGATATCGCGGAGAAATGAAATGCCGCTCCAACCAATTTTGGTTGTGGATATTTTTGATGTTTGGGGAATAGACTTCATGGGACCATTTCCCAAGTCCTTTGGGAATATGTATATTCTTTTGGCTGTTGACTATGTGTCAAAATGGGTCGAGGCTGTGCCTAGCCGAATGAATGATAACAAGGTTGTCGTTCGATTTCTTAAAGAAAATATCTTTTCTCGGTTTGAGCACCCTCGAGCAATTATAAGTGATAATGGATCTCACTTCTGTAATAGGACTTTAGAGTTCTTAATGCGCAAATATTCCATTACTCATAAATTGTCAACGCCATACCATCCCCAAACTTGTGGGCAAGCCGAAGTTTCGAATCGGCAGATTAAACAAATCTTGGAGAAGACGGTTTCTAAAAACCGTAAAGATTGGTCACACAAACTGATTGATGCACTATGGGCATTCCGTACTGCATACAAGATCGATCTTGGTATGTCTCTATACCGGCTTGTTTATGGGAAGGATTGCCACCTCCCAGTTGAAATTGAGCACAAGGCATTTTGGGCGATTAAGGAGTTGAATTTATCGATGGGAGATGCGGACAGCAATAGAAGGCTGTAACTGAATGAACTAGATGAGCAGCGGGATGAGGCCTACAAAAATGCGGTCATTGTTAAAAACCGAACGAAGGTGTTCCATGACAAACACCTTATGCGCAAAACGTTTAAACCTGGCCAACATGTTTTGCTTTATGACACTCGGTTACACTTTCACCCCAGCAAGCTCAAATCTAGGTGGAAATGGCCGTTTTTGGTACACACCGTATATCCGTACGGTGCGGTAGACCTAGAAAACCCGAAGGACGGTACTTTGTTTAAAGTGAACGGATATCGACTGAAACCGTTCCTCATTGCGGACCCGTCGGAGGAGCTCCTGTTTTTGCAGGAGCCCATTTACACTGATTGATCTTCCTCTATTTTACCCCCAAATTTTCGATCATCTTGCCAACGTTTTGTTTCACACAAGTTTGGAGGTATGTATCATTTGTAAATATATAAATACAAAATAACATAAAAATTAAAAAAAATTGAAAATATAAAAAAAATTAGAAATTTTTGTAAATTTACAAATTAAATAAATAAAATAAAATTTTTATTTGCAAATAAATCCCTTTTTTTAGAGGGGTTTATTTGCAAATATCCATCATTTCCCCCACCCCTCTCTGATCTTAACCCTAATTTTCATCTCTACAAAACCCTAGCGCCGCCGCAAGCAAATTCTGCAGCAGGATCCTTCTGCGCCGCCGCGGAACCGCCGCATCAAGCAGCATCCGACAGCTGATCCGCCGCGGGTCTCTCTCTTCGCCTCCTAAATTTTTCAGGGGAGGTACGATCGTTCAAAACCTTCTCTGTTTTCAAATTTCTAGATCTGTAGAACACCTCATGGCATACAGCATGCAACTTGAACGCGATTTTTCGCAAGTTTTTTCGCACGAGGTGTACGGTAGTTATTTTGCAAACGAAATAGCGCGTAGAGGTTGGAACTATTTAATATACAATCACCCTAATGCTTATGCACTACCGGAATTAGTCACTCGTTTTTACGAGTGTATGGAAGATGGGTGTCTCACCCTATTTGGCTTTATTAAATTGCAATGGGGTGATCGAGAAATTATCATTAATAGGGATATTATACACGAAGTGACATTAATCTCTCGCATACCCGCACATGACCAAACTTTACAATTTGAGGATTACATGCCCTTGATGGGCAACGATTGCTTAAGGGAGCCACGGAAGGGTATCCAAGTAAAAACCCTTTTCGCAAATGTCTTAACCGTGTGCCGGTGGGCACAAAATAATATTTTCGGTAGCTCCCATAACACAACATTTTTTACACCCTCCCTGCATATTGTGCACACCCTCATGACACGAAACCCCCGTTTCGACATGTGCACAGTTTGCTAAACTCTATAGGTGCGGGTAAACGAGCCGCAAATTACCCTTGTCCCATGCTGGTTACACAACTATGTCGATATTTCCACCCCGTGGAGGAGTTCGAATTTTACATGCATAGAGGCATACCGGTTAGGCCTCTTATTGAGGGCGTTTCAACGTTCTATTCTCGATTGACAGATGTGCGGTCTAGAACCGAACCAACGGAGCATGTATTCGCCTGTACACCTAGCTCTAGCTTGACAGCGAGCGAAGGAGAAATGACCCCTCTAGAACATGCATAATTGATGCGGAGAGCTGTTAGGGGCATTGATAAGTTGAAGGAGCAATTTAGGGTGACATCGAGGGAGCACGACCGTCGGTTGACGGAGGTAGAGCAGGGGATTCGAATCATGTTGGGTAGGGTTGAGCGTTCACGTTCACGCTCGAGAGCGCGACGTGGGGCCGAGCAGTGAAGACACTGCTTTGGGTAAGTTTGGGGGAGTTGGTGGTTGTATATAGTTATCTTTTGCATTGCATACCTTTTTTTTAAATTTTTGTATATATTTTTCTTTTTCTTTTGCATGTTTAAATTCTGCATTGCATCCTTATATAAAAAATCATAAAAATTGAAATAAAAAATTTAAATGATAAAAATCAAATAAAAAACTGAAAAAGTATAAAAATTAAAATATTCAATTTTGGCCATAATTGACTTGAGTTTGACAAAAAGGTTCACTAGCTAGGAACAACTAGATCTTAGACTTAGTAAATTAAAAACCCTAATAATAACTTTTCTTAAAATTTAACGGTAGAAAGTATATGTCTTTGTAATTTATTTAGAAATAGGCAAATTTCGAATTCACTTCTTGGGAAAAGTTAAAACAAGGGAAAAGTATTGATATTTTTATTAAAGTATAAATTTGAAAAATAATTCCTAAGCTTAAATCTAAATTCTGAAAACATATACCTTATAAATTGCACAAACACGAACCTTGAAACTTTGAATGGTAGAAGAGACCTTGAAATGCTCTTGTCTAAAGTCCTTAGTATGAAGGAAAATAAAAATAAAAACACAAGTGTGAATAAAGAGATAAAAAAATGAACACTGATTTTTGTAATTACTTAAGGCTGCATAAATAGAAAAAACATTTAGCGAGGGTGCTTTATCACCTAGTGCCTTAGACCAACTGGTTTGGGAGTCACTGCTAAAAGCCTTAGGTATTACAAGACTAGGAATTATGTCTTAATGTGCAAACACATTTTGTAATCGGTCGTTGGTACCTCAAGAAGTATTAACGGTCGCATGAAGAATGTGTGAGCAATTTCATCTAAAAATTCACCAATTGAAGAGCACTTTGGACGATGGACAAGAGTATAATAGCTTGATTTGAATTTCCAAGTGTAGGGGTCATATATACACACACGTAGGGGTATATGATTGAAGTTTAGATAAGAGATAGGAATGAAAAATAGGACTTGTATCTTTAGTAGAGATGATAGAAATTCCTAAGTTGAGATAGAACCCTAGAAGGAAAACTTAAAAGATGCTAAAAGCTAAGTAAATTTACAAGAATATATATAATCTTAAGTTAAATAATAAGCAAGCGTGAAAATACGGGTTGATAATTTCTGAGTCAAAGATAATAGAGTTTCTTGTTAGAAAACCTAATTGGAGAGTAAAAGTCAATGGGCCGAATTAATAGGATTTTGTAGGTAGTATCCGCTGAAAACCCTCAGGAGACAACACTCCTCCTACTAGGGACACCTAGAGGTTTAACGGCTTGTTGCACAAGCTCAGTGCAATCGCGTTTCCCCGCGAAAGTGAGGCTAGGTCTTTTTCAAGAATAAAACAAGATTTGCTCGAGGACGAGCAAAAGATAAGTTTGGGGGTATTTGTTCAGATCAAAATTTTGCATTATTATAGTCCCCATTCTTATTCATTTTACAAATAAACAGGTGCGTTTGATCCATGTCTGCTATATAGTTGCAGGTTACATGTTCTTGAAATAAAAACTGTAAAAATGATGAAAAGACGATACAAAAGTGAGACTACGACCAACAAATGGAAGAATCTTGATCAAGCCGACAGTTTGGAGAATAAACGAAGAATCAATGAACAAGTTTATAAAGTTCAAAGGCAGAGCAAGGTTTAAGACTTCGACACGAAGCGAATGGTAAAGTTCACGACATTATGCACTGTGGAAATCTGGAAGAAAACTAGAAAACAATCTGAGAAACCAAGTGAAGAAAAGCCAAGGAAAAAGCAACATGAGAATTACCAGAGAAGCAACGCCCATAAGCCTTCTATATGGCCGCGGATCCGCGGCCAAACATGGGTTTTGGCCGTGATTCCGCGGCCATAATAAGCCCGTGTTGGTGAAAATTCGTGGCGGTGTGGCGGTGCATTGACTAGTCTTCTTTAGGGTAAAATTGTAAATGCAGATGTGAATCGAATGTAAGCCTAAGGTTTCTATGATCTATAAATAGAAATCCTAAACCTCTTTTGGAGCTATGCCTCTTTTTATTGATCAAAAATTCAGAAATCCGTTGTAAATGTTTTGAGAGAATCAAATAAAGTAAGTAAAAAATTTTTATTGCCCTAGTTCTTAAATTCTTTTCTGTCCTAGTATAGATTTTATTATCTGCCCTAGTTAATTAGCTTAGAACTTTTATTAATCTGCAGTAGTTTAGATAGTTAGTCTTTTTAAATTGAAAACTCATTAAAAAAATGTCTTTTATCAATCCCCTAATGAGTGAGTAGTTCCTCACTTGTTAGGGTTAGGAATAGGGAAGGTTTGAGAGATGAAAATCTCTCACCCCTTTCTTGCCCATCACATATTAATTCATAGAACTCCATGCATACATACACACACCGCTCCCTACGGCACCCTATCCCATGAGGTAACGGTGATACCGTAATTTAAAAGACCGGTTGTGCATGTTTTCCATGGAGGTTAGGGTAAGAATTATGAAAGGATGGACAAGGACCTAGAGGAAGAAACATCGTTTCTTCCCGATCGTCCTAATCCCCTTTATTAATTATTACCATAACACCTAAAGAGATCTAAATTAGGGCATTGAAAGTGGTGGGAAATCTTAAATTTCTAAACTTAACCTAAACCTAACCCTAGCAAGATTTTAAATCCTAGTCTAAATCAACTTATTTTTTAGAGATAATCAACCCAACACCGTTTGGAATTAACTCGTTAAAACAAATTGAGAATACACAAAATCCCTGTGGACCGACCCGTACTCACCGGCTAGCTACCAAGTGACGCCGTTCTTGATTGCGGTAATTAATTCTTTGATCACAAAACATCGAACAAAATCAGGTGGCTCACCATTCAGTGATAAGAGCAGTAGTTAGGATTGTTAACGTCGCCGGGTTATGGAGGACGCCGCGGGTCTGGCAATGTGATGAGTTTATTACGCATTACCAATTCGAACAGTCTCCTTGTCTTGTCGTGGGGAAATGAGTAAGAATGTCCTAGTCTTTCCTCTAAGGATGGACGCGGACGCGCGTGGTTTTGGCGAGCAGCTGGTTTTGGGCCACTCAGCTATTGTTGCGTATTGGGAACGAAGGCCGCTTTCCCTTTACCCTTGTTATTTCGAAGGTCCTTATTTGAGGAAGAAGGCCTATAGCCTATCTGGTCTATTTGGGCCAGTTTATCTATCAGAGCTTGAAAAGTAGTTGGTTTGAAGAATGTCATGAACTGGGACACAGTCGTTTGAGGGTAAAGGGTCCCGATGAATATGCCCACGGCAAGAGATTTTTCAATGTGTTGTTCGCAGTTATTGGACCTATGTTTCTCCCGGCTTACCCTGGTATTGATTAATACCATGATCGGAGTGCGTTCGCTCATGCTAGCGAAATGCTGTGTGAATAGAAGTTCCATCTCTGCGAATGTTTTCATGGAGTCATTTGGGAGCTTCGAATACCATTCGAAGGCTATGTCTGATGGGTTGATGATGAACTGGCGAAACAATAGTTTTTCGTCACCTTCTGTGTTACCACACAGAGCTCTGAATTGGACAGAGCTCCTTTCTCTCGAGCACCCTTCTCAGAAACTCTGTATCGGTCTCTTGCCCTTGGCACAGTTCGGCCTCTTTATCCGGACTTTCTTTTTGTCCGGTAAGTGCTGCCATTTTGGTCAGCATTTTCTGGAGCTTTTGCTGTTGCTCCTGAATCTTAGTGAGCGATCGGGTTTGCGGTCGATGTCTCACCGAGGCATGGCTTTCCTCTTTTCCTGAAACCATATAGGCTGTATTTATGGTTATGCCCCCAGACTTGGGGCATTTATGTCCATCGCCTTTGAAATATGCCGCGGGCGGTAGAGTTTTCTCTAGCCTCGTTCTTTTATGAGAGATTGGAGTTGAAGGAGCCATTGTGACAGACGCCGGTTTAGGAAAAGTCCCTCGTTGTATGGTAGAGGAGGTTCATACCAGAATATTGCATTTAATACTGTCCATTCTTCTGCTCGTTTATTTATAGGTTGGTGATTTTGATCCGCATTTGCTACATGATTACATGTTACCGGTTCCTAGTCCAAAATAACGCAAATCATGCAAAATCTCCACAGTTATACCAAAATCCAGAACATCTGCCAAAAACAGATAAAATCCGAGTTCAGGTCATCTACACATGTCCGGTGCCGCTTACCAGTTCAAGAGAAAAGACAAATAAAAGTGATCATTCGTGTCTCGGACAACCACAAAGCATGAGAGGAGCAGCACAAAGATTAAGAGGTGCGCGGAGCTCAAGGGAGATCAAAGTCAAAAAGATTAAAAGTGTAGCCATTTTGGACTGTTGAAATCTGAAGATATTTTGGAACTATTTTGCAATTTTGGACCTGTCAAATAGAAGAACAAAGCAACACGAGGAAGCCCATAAAAAATGGCATTCCAAATCCTCCAAGTGACTGCGGAACCACGGCCAATAGGCATTTTTGGATACGGTTCCGCGGCCATGTCTTGTCTTCTCCCGACCAATTTTTATGGGTAGTTTGGTAATTATGTATGGTCTCAGAATATGGCCCTAGGGTTTCAGTTCTCTGCCTATAAATACTCCGGTTTTGACCCAAGTGAGGTATGCTTTTTCTTTACTAGGATTTAGTATAGTTTAGTTGTAGTTTCTTCTTCTTCATCTATTCTCCATGAAATTGTAGTGAGAGCTTTTGAGTGGAAGATTAATGAAGATGAGGGTGTTTTTTTTCTTAACTTGTATCTTTATTTTCTTGTATTGTAACCTTAATTCCTAGTGTAACTTTATTATTTGTTGTTAAGTAGTTGTTGGTTTTTTTTCTTATTTTATTTTCCTTCTCTTCTAAACCGTATTTTCAAGCCATGATACTCGATGGAGTCCCTTTCTTAGGTGAGGGCTCAAGTAGTTAGCTTGCTACCATTTGTTAAAACCGTATTTTCCTTTCTTTCTTTTCTTCTTTCTTGTTTCATTTTTCTTTTAATGTGTGAATAAAATTCCATACTTGTTAGGGCTAAGGAAGGTAAGTATGAGAAACGGAAAAATCTCTTGTGCTTCTCTTCGCCAAACATCTTAAAATAAACCCAAACCAAACAAACACAACCCCCTCACATAGGCGCGCTATAAGTGACATATAGCCGCGACCTAAGTCGAGAAGTCATTTGGGCGCACTACTATATGACATATAGTTGTGACTTAATTGGATATATGGCTGTGTATGTTTGGCCTTCGGTTGAAAATAAGCGCATGTAGCGGACAGACAAAGGGCACTAGGAATGGATTTAGCGTTGGAAATCCTGCTTAAACTCGCAAATCCCATTTCTACGTCCTCCTAATCCCCGCTATTTCTGATTATTGCAAAATCATTTCAAGAATGGAAAAAAATAAGCACAAGACTAATTCTAACTCTACTAACCAATTCTAACCCTAACAAGTTTACTTGAATATAAAATACGAACACTCAGGATAGAATTGAACATACAAATACATTTTCATTTACTCGTCTAAAACTAGAACGAACATACGAACCATCTCCTTACGGACGACCCGTGCTCAACCGGCTAGCTGCAAAGCGACACCATCTTGATTGCGGTAGGTAGGACATATAGAACGTTTAGCGTAGCGCATAAAAACGCAAACAATCAATGGCGTCGTTGCCGAGGAAACGGTAAAATATTTTTTTCTTATCATTCGAGTTAATTTATATATATATATATATATATATATATATATATACAATAAATAAATAATAAAAAGAATAAAAACCATCTTGTTATTTTTTGATATTTTTTGTGCAAGTGTGCAGGCAAATCTGGAGCAAGTACAGTGATCTAATCAAGAAATAGATGCTTTAATACAGAAGAACAAAACAAGGGGAGTGTACACAACAAGTTTGGAGCTCCAGTTCAACAAGCCCACCGGGGATCCACGACCAATAGGTGGTAAAGGCGGCCATTCTGCGGCCAAACTTGGTCTTCGTGCCCCTAAATTTTTTTAGGCTTCTTCTCTGCTCTAAACTTCTCCTCCGAACTCCACTAAATTTTATTTTCTGCAGGTTTCTTTGCACAAATTGCGTCGATGCCCAATAAAATTTGTGTTGTTTTAGATTTTGTTTGTCTATCGCTTTGCATATAATAATACGAATATTAAGGGGCTATAACACCAATTAAAATTGGGTGGGAATTTCATCACCCTTCCTAAGACCCCACAAATCACAAAAAACATACACATTACCTTGAGTTAATAAAAAATATCTAGACCAAACCTATAAGGACTTGTCATGCTCATTTAGAACAAGTGAAGGTTGCAGGGAATCGGTAGTTTATCTAAACTTGACTTTGCGGTGTCTTGGCTAGACAAGTGAAGAGGTAATTTTAAAAGGCTCGTCTCACGGTGATTCATGAGCTGAACCTTCCTTACCTCACTTGTGCTTACCTGGCCACAATTGGTAGTGAAGTGACGATTCGAGAGTTATCCCGCAATTTATCACTTGGAAGTCTAGGAGCGGTCTAGTTGGACTTTGAAGACTCTAGCTCTAGGCGTTGTTTGTGCATATTATGATTGTGATTGTGCTTGTGTAAAGTTTAGTCCCATAACTCCGTATTTTTCAAAAACCAAAACAAACAATTTCAAAAATCCAAAAAAACCAAAAAAAAATCAAAAATTTATAAAAATTCACCCATTTTCCACCCTCCCTACCTTTCACTCTTTTCATAACATGGGTACTGATTGATTCTATTTTAGAATGTGTAGTAACCGCAATCAATAACGGTGTCGCTCGTAACTTGCCGAGATGAGTATGGGTCGTCCTCAGGGAAACGTGGAATCTTTATCTTGCTTTAGATAAGTTGATTGAAAAGAGGGAGAATAGTTTTAAGATTTATTTTAAATACGGATATATATTTTATTAGGAAAATGCTCGTAGGGTTCATAGGATTTAGTAGTTGATGGATGACCAATAAAAATGACTCCTTTTATCTTTTGATGGATTTAAAATTAGATTGATAGTGATGAATGAGAATTAGGGTTCTTGGAAGAAACTAGAGTTTCCCCACTATTGACCCTTGTCCCTTCATTGATCTCTATTCATGTCTAGCCCTTAACAAAACAATTATTAATCTAATCTTAAATCGCGGTCGAGACTAGCAATAAATTTGTAGCGTGCCCGATTAGGATGTTAACGATTCTTTTCCTAAATTTTATAAACTTAATAAGACTTAAAATAAGTTAACATATTTTCTCATCCATTATTTTACCCTAATCCTACGAACCCTAGCAAGCTAGGAATTACTCACGCATATTTTGAGGAGAAGAAGAAAGGATAGTTAAAGATATCATAATGCAGAAAGTAAAAATACAGAAAATAAATAATTAAACAAAATGATCTATCTTTATTAATCAACTTCACAAGTACAAATCCTACGAATCTAGATTACAAGAGGAATAAGTTGCTCTCGATCTCTACCTCGTAGGAAGTAGATGCTCTGTTGATTTTCACGTCGCTCTCTCACGTCGAATCATGGACCTGTCGTGAATCTCTTATTCTTTGACGGTGATTTGCTTAGTGTAAAGGTGATGAGTTTTAACTTTAGCCCTCGGTCCTTTATATAGCCCTCAAATCAAAAATCCTAGATCTCATAGGTTTAGAATTGTCATAAATATCCATTTTCCAAGTTTTCAGGTCCTACGATTTTATTGGCAGATTTTTTATCCTGACATCTTGAATATCTTGATCTCTTGACCTGAACTAAATCTACACAAAATTTCCATGAATAATGTTAGTAATATTTATTAAATTAGAGAGAGTATCTTAATTACTTTATATGGTAATAAATTTTTATGAAATATGATTAAGAATATTTGATATGCTATGCATCTTTAACAATATTTATATGGTAATAAATCTTTAAGAAACTTGATTAAGAATATTTGATATGCTATGCATTTTTTAATTACTAAAATAGTATGCATATATTTTGAAATATTATTCTAACCATTTGTATGATATTATATTTTTTAAGAATCTTGAATTGATATGATATGCATATTTTAATTACCAAAAATTATATAAATATTATATGTATATATTTTCCTTCATAATGTTAAATATAATGTATAAACATATGGTAAATAGTATTTTGCAGATAAACCCCAAATATGTTTTATATTTATAATAAACACCTTTTATTATTTAAGAAAAGTAAGGAAAATGTTATATCAAAAGTGCAGTTTTTTCGACTGAACAAATACCCCCAAACTTAACTTTGATCGTCCCAAGCAAACTTGTTATTCAAGAGAGGGAGAAAGAAGAAAAGAAAAAGAAAAACTAACTAGCACACTTTCGTAGGCAACACGATTGCACTGAGCACGTGCAATAAGACGTTAGGAGTGTCGTCTCTTGAGGATCTTCAGCGGATTACACCCACAAAATCCCATAATAAAAAAAAGAAGATGAAAGTTACATACAAAGATAAGGATATATAAAAGAAAGAACTTGAAAAGAAGAGTTTCCAACTACACTAGCTTTTCAGTTGCAATGAGCCATATTTTAATGGTCATGAAAAGATATTAGAAATCACATCATCCATCAATAAAACATCGCCTTTAGTCTTCATCCCTACTTTCTTCCAAACATCGATCATATAACCCTACGTGTGTGTAAAAGACATCTCTACACTTAGAGAATTCAATTCAAGCTATCATACTCTTGTCCATCTTCCTTAGTAATTTTTAGTCGGTGAATATTTTAGATGGAATTGCTCACACATTCTTCATGCGACCGTTAATACTTTTTGAGGTACTAACCGACGAATTACCAAATGTGCTTGCTTATTTAGGCATAATTTCTCGTCTTCCAACACCTAAGGCTTAATTAGCAGTGGCTCCTAAACCAGTTGGTCTAAGGCACCATTTGATAAAGCACTGTCGCTATATTTTTTATACTGACTTAAGCAATTACAAAACCAGTGTTCATTTTTCTTCACCATTTTTTTCTTTATATTTTTATTTTTCTTCATACCAAGGCTTTTAGACAAGAGCATTTCAAGGTATCCTCTACTATACCAAGTTTCAAGATGTGTGCAAGTGTGTATAGTAGAGTATCAACGTTCAAATGTTTGGCTTCAAAAATATAGACTATTTTTCAGACTTTTTTTTATCCTCAGATTAGTAATTTCCTTCATCTTACTGACCCTTGGGACAACAGCTCATAATTACTTATTACTAGCTTTGTTTAAGAAAACATCTAACTTTCTTGCCTTTCTTAAACTATTCCTATCTTTCATATGTAATTTTTCACTCTCTAATCTTTTATTATCTCAAAAATTTATAGTGCCTAGTTCCAAAAGATAATTCAGTGAATACAAACCCCCCCAAACCTGTTTTTAGCAGTGTCCTCACTGATGTTGTTAATTGAGAGCATAGATCTGTAGACTTGGGGAGAGAAAATAATAAGGGTAAAATAATAGTTAAATGAAAACTACCCCCCAAATTGTACTTTGGCACGCACGGATATCCAATTAAGTCCTTTTTCACTCACCTCCATTCTTAAGATGAAACCATGTTACCAAAATATAGAGGTGAGGCGGAGGAAATTTAGTTATGATAAAGTGGCTCCTGCAAAAACAGGAGCTCCTCCACTTGGTCAGCAGAAAAATACGGTTTCAATCTATGCCCATTACTTTAACAGTTGAACCTTTTTTAATATTTTCAATTTCTACTGCCCCTTGCGGATATACATACCGCACCACAAAAGGTCCTTTCCAACGAAATTTTAACTTACCCGAATGAAGATGGAGACGGGAATCGTAAAGAAGGACTTGTTGTCTCGGAGTGAAGGTTTTTCTAAAAAGGTTTTTATCGTGGAATACTTTAGCCCGGTTCTTTACTATAACCACATTATCGTAAGCTTCATCGCGGAGTTCGCTTAGCTCATTTAATTGCAGCTTCCGATAGCTGCTAGCTTGATCAAAATGGAAGTTAAGCCCTTTAATAGCCCACATTACTTTATGTTCGATCTCGACAGGAAGGTGGCATGCCTTTCCAAACACTAGACGGTATGGAGACATACCAAGATCGGTCTTATAAGCGGTACGAAATGCCCAAAGAGCATCCGTCAATTTGGTTGACCAATTTTTACGGTTTTTAGAAACCGTCTTCTTTAAAATTTGTTTGATCTGCCTATTGGAAATCTCAGCTTGCCCGCTCGTTTGGGGATGATAGGGCGTAGAAAGTTTGTGGTTGATTGAATATTTGCACATCAAAGTCTCGAAAGACCGATTACAGAAATGGGTCCCATTGTCGCTAATTATATCACGAGGGTGTCCGAATCACGAAAAGATATTTTCTTTAAGGAATTTAATAACAACCTTATTGTCATTAGTGCGACACGGTATTGCTTCCACCCATTTTGAGATATAATCAACCGCTAACAAGATATACAAATTTCCAAAAGAGTTGGGAAAAGAGCCCATAAAATCAATACCCCAAATATCGAATATCTCCATAACCAAGATAGGTTGGAGCGGCATCTCATTTTTTCGTGCAATCCGACCCATGTGTTGACACTGTGGACAAGTTTTGCAATAATCGTATGCATTTTTAAATAATGTTGGCCAATAAAAACCACATTGCAAAATATTCTCCGCCGTTTTACGTGGGCCAAAGTGACCACCACATGCCTGATCATGACAAAAAGACAATATACTCTTGAATTCATCGTTAGGGACACATCTGTGAATGATTTGATTGGAACAATACTTAAACAAATAAGCTTCATCCCAGTAAAAGTGTTTTACTTGGCATAGAAATCGAAGATTGTCTTGTTTCGACCAATCGCTAGGAATAAGTCTCGTCGCTAGATAATTCACAATATCCACGAACCAAGGTTCACAGGATACGATCAAGAGCTGTTCGTCAGGGAAGGAATCGTTTATTGGCATGATCAATATTGGTGAAGAATTGATGCGTGAAAGATAGTCGGCTACAACATTTTCACATCCACTCTTGTCTCGTATGACAAGATCAAATTCTTGTAACAATAGAATCCAACATATTAGCCTGGCCTTAGCATCCTTCTTTGATAAAAGTTGTCGTAGGGCGGAGTGATCGGTGTAAACCACTATTGGTAAGCCAATCAAGTAGGGCCTGAATGTTTCTAATGCAAATACAACTGCCAAGAGTTCTTTCTCGGTAATTGTGTAATTAGTTTAGGCATCGTTCAAGGTCTTATTTGCATAGTAAATTACATGTGGCATCTTATCAATGTGATGTCCTAAGACTGCACCAATAGAGAAATCTGATGCATCACACATAAGCTCGAACGGGTGGTTCCAATCCGGAGATGATAAAACGGGGATGTAGTGAGAGATCTTTTAAGCGATTCAAAAGCAGCTTCGCAATCCGAATCGAAGTGAAATGTTGTATCCTTGGCCAAAAGAAGGGTTAAATGTCTAGCAATTTTGCTAAATTCCTTAATGAATCTCCTATAAAATCCTGCATGATCAAGGAAAGATCGTATATCTTTGACGCATTTGGGAGGTGGAAGGTTATGGATGACATCTATTTTAGCTATGTCTACCTCAATGCCTTTTCGTGAAATGATATGTCCAAGGACAATATCTTCTTGGACCATAAAATGGCATTTTTCCCAATTTAATATTAAGTTCTTATCCTTACAGCGGGTAAGAACCGCGTCAAGATGACGTAGGCATTCCTCAAATATGGAGAAATCGTCCATAATTATCTCCAGAAAATTCTCGACCATGTCTGAGAATATCCCTATAATTCACCGCTGAAATGTAGCGGGAGCGTTGCATAACCCGAAGGGTATGCGTCAATAATCAAAAGTACCGAAAGGACAAGTAAATGTTGTTTTATCTTTGATCCTTTTCGGCGACGGGGATCTGGTTATAGCCAGAGTTTCCGTCCAAGAAACAATAGTATTCATGTCCAGCTAATCGTTCTAACATCTGGTCAATGAAAAGTCGAGGGAAGTGATCTTTCCTCGTTGCGGTATTGAGTTTTCTGTAGTCAATACATACGCGCCACCCAGTTTGGGTGCGTGTTTGGATCAACTCATTAGCTTCATTAGTTATGACCGTGATGCCAGACTTTTTAGGGACCACATGAATAGGACATGCCTATTAGCTATCAGATATTGGGTAAATTATACCACTATCTAGGCATTTGACGATTTCTTTCTTTACCGCCTCCTTTATAACGGGATTTAACCGTCTTTGTGGGTCTCGGGTTGGTTTGGCTTCATCCATCAAATTTAAATAATGTTCAACAATCAAGGGACTAATCCCTTTGATGTCAGCCATTGTCCAACCAAATGCTTGCCGATTTGATCTCAATACTGCCAAAAGTGCGTTCTCTTACTCTAAAACTAGAGAAGCGGATATGATCATGGGCAAAGACTCGTTCTCATCTAAATATGCATATTTAAGATGAGAAGGTAACGGTTTGAGATCTAGTGTCGGCGGAAATACGATAGAAGGTGGGGTGAGGAAATGATACTCGGACTCCTTAAGAGGTTCATAACTTGCGTAGGATATTGACTCGGAAAGCGCTACTGATTTTTGCGACGAGTCAAAAGGTTCAAACTCGGGGATGGACTCATCGAAGATATCTTCACTATAATAATTTTCCAGATCAAACAATATCGCACTAGTGTTGTCGAGATCATCATAGCAAAGTACTTCAGCTTCGCAGTTGTCGGAAGCTATCTCGTTGATAGAACAGACATCAATTAGATGAGCAGAAGGTTCGGATGGTTGACTTCCTAGATTGTAAATATTAAGCTTAATTTTCATCTTCCCAAAGGATAAGTTCATAGAACCATTACGACGATTAATGACAACGTTGGAAGTTGCTAGAAAAGGACGACCTGGTATCACCGGAATTTGGTTACGTGGGTTCGCCACAGGCTGTGTATCTAAAACAATAAAGTCCACAGGGAATATGAATTCCCCGACTTTGATTAACACGTCCTCTAGCTCGCCCCTAGGTTGGGCGATAAATCGGTCTGCCGTCTGGAGAGTGCAGTGGGCAGGTTTCAACTCTTCTATACCTAGCTGCTCATAGACAGAATATGAAAATAAGTTAACACTAGCGCCGAGGTCAAGTAGAGCACGATTGATGTTTTTATCCCCAATAGTTATAGATATTGTAGGACAACCGGGGTCCTTACGTTTCTTAGGCAATTGTTGGGTAAAAGCTGTGCTTACATTACTCCTCATGAATACCTTTTTCGGCACTTGAGTTTTTCTCTTCCTAGTGCACAAGTCCTTAAGGATTTTTGCAAAAGACGGAACTTGTTAAATAGTATCGAGGAGAGGGATATTTATGTTAACTTACTTAAACATTTCCACAATCTTCTCCGTTTGTGCGTCAGGTTTGTTGGCCATCAACCTGCTTGGAAACGGAGCATTATCAATAAGTTTTGGGTCCAACATCTGTGAAGAAGTTTGTGGGGATGAAATCGATCCCAGAATTGGAGTGGGTATTATTTTAGGTTGACTTGAGGAAGTAGGCGGAGGGTTCGAACCTTGGGGAAAGCGAAGAATGGGCTCGGAAGAAGGTGGTAGATGTTCACACCATAATATTGCATTATTATATTCCCCATTCTTATTCTTTTTATAAATAAACAGGTGTTTTTGACGCATGTCTGCTACATGTTACAGGTTACAGGTTCTTGGACAGAAAACAGTGAAAACGATGAAAAGACGATGCAAAAGTGGACTTTGACCAACAAACAGAAGACGCTTGATCAAGCCTACATCAAAGATAAAATTTACAAAGTACAAAGCAATGCAAAGTCTAAGATGACAAAGCGAACGGTTAAAAGTCCACTGCACTACACACTGTGAAGATCTAGAAGAAGCCTAGAAGCCAAAATAAGAAAAGAACCATAGAAAAAGAAGACAAGGCCAACATGGAGAAGTACAGAAAAATGTAGACCACTCTTTGGCCGCGGAACCGCGGCCAAAGCATGCCTTTGGCCGCGGAACCGCGGCTGGGTAGAATCTGTGTCGGCAATGAAAATTTTGGCTGTGCGCGTATTGTTGACTAGGTCTTTTCTAAGGGCTGTTTTTGTAATTTCAAACATGCGAGTCAAATGTAACCTAGGGTTTCCTATTCTCTATAAATAGGAACTCTAAAGATTGTAATTTCTTATGCCTCCTTTTAAATAATAAATTCAGAATTCTTTACGGAGAGCATCGGTGTTTCTTTTCAACTCATGAATTCAGATCTGACAAACCTGCGTTGATGATTGGAGAGATGCATCTGTAAGTAGATTTAATTCCTTGCTCTAGTTTATGATTGGAGAGATGTATCTGTAAGTAGATTTAATTCCTTGCTCTAGTTTAGATTTCAATTCTTTGCCCTAGGTAGATTTAATTTCTTGCCGTAGAAAATTGTTTAGAGTTAGTTTTGGGGAGGCTTTTGAGAGATGAGATCTCTCATCCCTTTCTTACCCATCATATATTTTCATTAGGACTCCATGCATACACACACACACCGCGCCCTACGGCATCCTACGCCTCGAGGTAACGATGACACCGTAGTGTAAAAGTCCGGTTGCGCGGATTTTCCATGGAGGTTAGGGTAAGGATCTCTAAAGGAAGGACAAGAACCTAGAGGAAGGAACACCTTCCCGAATGGATCTAATCCCCTTTATTGATAATTACCATAACTCCTCATAGATCTTCATTCGGGTAGAGAAAGCGTTGAGATTTACTTGCATTTCTAAACCATCCCTAAACCTAACCCTAGCAAGACTAGATCTAGATAATCGTAGTATAGAATAATTAGATTTTAGATTTAATAATCAATCCAAACACCATTCGGAATTAACTCGTAAGCGCGATTAGGAGATTCACAACATCCCTGTGGACCGACCCGTACTCACCGGCTAGCTACATGCGACGCCGTTCTTGATTGCGGTAATAGATAGTTTTTGAGATACCAATCAAATGGCGCCGTTGCAATCAATTTCTTGATTTACTTGTCGAGTCGTCGCTTGGAAAAAAATTTGGTGATCCGCGCCGCTTAGACCGCCGCCATTCCGCCGCGGGAACCCACATAAGGCCGCGGAAACGCGGTTTTCTTGTGTCTTCAGCTCGTGAAAAAAGTTCTGTAAGCTTCTCTGTTCCTCCTCTGCAAAAATTTCCATATATTTTCTGAAAAATTCCTGCAAGATTTTGTGTGCTTTAAAAATCTTTCTCTTTCTAAATAACAATCTTGCGCAGGATTTTTGGGCCCCGCTCAAAATAGAAATTGATTGCAAGTAATTTTTTTTATTGCATATCTTTTCTCGAATATCTTTTTGCAACAATTTTTTCCAAATAAAGATTCTTGTGATATGCTTAAAATAATAACTGATTGCAAGTAATATTTTTCGGTTGCATATCTTTAATTAAAAATCTTTTTGCAACAATTTTCAAATAAAGAAAAAGAAAAAGGAAAATTAGTAGTAGAAAACTTGCAAACTTTTGCCGCAAATAAATCCTTGCACCAACCAACCTTCTTTCTTTTCCCCTTCTTCTAACATGGATACCCCACATAATAAATCACTTGCTGAACTTTGGTATCCCGAACCTAATTTTGCGTCGTACGTCAATTTGTTCGGTCAATTTAAAGACGATCCTTCCTTGCCTAAAATATCTTTGAAAGATCAAATAGAGGCGTCTAGGAGAAACAGTTTGACTTTTCAACCCACTTTGTGTCAACCGAGTCAACCTTTACCACCTCCATATGTTGATACCACTTTTTCAAGTCCTTCTGTCACTCCTAAGCCGATGTCCATTGCTGAGCATATTGCTCAATCTCGCAGCCGATCTTTCATCCCTCTCCACTCATCTAGTTCTAGGGATCCACGATTATTCACCTTATTATCCATATATTGACCCTACCCCTGTCCGATCATCCACTTCCTACCAGTCCTACCCGACCTTACTACCCTCACTAGACACTGTTTCCACACAGCCATTAGGGAGTTTTACATATCCACACCATTTTGAATCTTTTACCGAAACCCCCTTACCACCTAAGTCTAGTTTGGAAGAGTCGTTGGAGGCTTATATTGCAGCAACAAATAAAATGACTAGGAATGTGGAAGTGTCCTTGGCCGCCCTTATGCAACCTACTGAAACGGTAGCTAGTTTCCCGCTGGCTCAAAATTTTTCAATGTATAAGGAGGCGGTTGGACAGAGTGAGAATGTGAGAGGATTTCAAAATCAAACCTACCCTTACCCAATTGAAGCCCACAACTCCGGTTTTCCATCGATTGTCCTAACTGACTCACAAGTTGCAAATAAAAACGAGTTGTATGATTTTGTAGTGCTTGATTTGCCAGATTATGAGGAACCCCTTTCGAGTGAAACCGCACCTAATCCTTTCGATCTTTACACCTCCACTCTAGAACCTAAATCGATAAATATCCATGCTTTTGATGAGGTGTCTAAAGAAATTGATTTTCACTTGATTGAGGATATAGACGCCGGGAATATTTCGGATGATGAACCTGTCGATTTGATTGAGATTTTATGTTCAACTCATCATCCCGAGTCATTAGATGTTTCTCCCGAACTTTATATGCGTCTTGATTTTGATGATAATGGCATGGATGAGTTGAATTTTGAGGAGAATTATAAGGATAGTATTGAGGAGAGTTTTGAGGATCATATTGAGGTTGAACCATTTTTGTTTGATGTGTCTGATTTTCCAATCCATCCTCTTGAACCTTTAACTGTTATATCACCCTCCCTCCCTTCCATCGTTCCGACCAAGCCTAATATCACGCTTGAAGACTGTGAGCTTGAAAATTTTTCCTTTGAATCTAACACAGTTCTCCCAGCCAATAACACTTACGAGTGTTTCATTTTTTCGGATGATGTTGATGACTCACCGTCCGAGTTTGAGTCCTTTACATTTTCAGATGAGTTAGTTGAACCATCAGACTCGGGTGCTTACAGTAGTTTCGAACCATTAATGGAATCTTTCAAGTTCGAGACAGTTTACTATGGTGAGAATGATACTATCCCTAATTCACTTTCTTTCGTCATTCCTATTGTTCCGACCATACATGAGAACGTGACGCTTTCATCTTCAATACCAAGTTCGGCGTACCCATGTTTTCTTGCAAATCTTGAGGGATTTGACCCTATTTCACGACGGGTTGATAGGTTAGCGCAATCACTTTTAACACATCGGTCATCAAAAATTGCGCTAATTTATTCACTCGATTTACACCCTCAAGATCGTGCTACCCTTCTTTCTTCTTTCCGCCATTCTTCTCCTCCATCGAGACCATATTCTACCCTTCTTTCCACATGGTCTCGTGTGCTTCTCATCTCTTTTCTTTCCACCCCATTCTTGCACCGACTATACCTTTACCACGATAAGATTTTTGAATGGCCGGTGCTAACCTTTGGCTTGTGTAAGGCCAAGCTTAAGTTTGGGGGGAACCTTGTAGTATATATGTATATATATATTATTTTTTGTTTTCTTTTTCTATAAAAAAATAAAAAAAAATTCAAAACAATAAAATAAAAAAATTATAAATAAATAAACAGGGAAGTGCCGACATTTTGACCCTCTTGGTTTAGTATGACAGTGAGAACACTGTCAAGTTCAAGTTTGGGGGTATGCTCGGTACGTCTTCTTCCTTCGCATTCATATATACATATTTTTGCATTTTGCATATTTATTTGAAAATCCATAAAAATTGAAAATTTTCAAAAATTATAAAAATTATTGTATTCAATTTTGGTCTAATTGACTTGAGTTTGACAAATAGGTTAACTGGCTAGGAACAACTAGATCTTAGACTTAGTAAATTTAAAACCCTAAAAATAACCTTCCTTAAAGTTTAACGGTAGAGAGTATATGTCTTTGTAGTTTATTTAGAAATAGGCAAATTTTGGGTTCACTTTTTGGGCTAAGTCAAGGCAAAGGAAAAGTATTGATGTTCTTATTAGAGTATAAGTTTGAAAAATAATTCCTAGCTTAAGTCTAGATTCTGAAAATGTATACCCTACAATTTGCACGATCACGCACCTTGAAACTTGGAATAGTAGAAGAGACCTTGAAATGCTCTTGTCTAAAGTCCTTAGTACGAAGAAAATAAAAGAAAAAAAATGTGTGAATAAAGAATAAAAAAAATGAACACTGGTTTTTGTGATTACTTAAGGCTGCAAAAATAGAAAAACATTTAGCGAGGGTGCTTCATCACCTAGTGCCTTAGACCAACTGGTTTCGGAGTCACTGCTAAAAAGCCTTGGGTGTTGCAAGACTAGGAAGTATGCTTTGAAGTGCCAACGCATTTTGTAATCGGTCGTTAGTACCTCAAGAAGTATTAACGGTCGCATGAAAGATGTGTAAGCAAAATTCATTTAAATTCACCAATTAATAAGTACTTTGGACAATAGACAAGGGTATGATTGCTTGATTTGAATTTCCAAGTGTAGGGGTGATTTATACACACACGTGGGGGTATGTGATTGGGATTTAGATGAGAGAAAGGAGTGAAGAATAGAACTTGTATCTTTAATAGAGTTGATAAAAATTCCTAAGTGGAGATGGAACCCTAGAAGGAAAACTTAAGAGATGCCGAAAGCTAAGTAAGTCTATAAAACATATATAATCTTAAGTTAAATGATGAGAAAGTGTGAAGAATATGGGTGGATAATTTACGAGTCGACGATAATAGAATTCCTTGTTAGAAAAACCTAATTGGAGAATTAAAGTCGATGGGCCAAATTGATAGGATTTTGTGGGTAGTATCCGCTGAAAACCCTCAGGAGACAACACTCCTCCTACTAGGGACACCTAGAGGTTTAACGGCTTGTTGCACGTGCTCAGTGCAATCGCGTTTCCCTGCGAAAGTGAGGTTAGGTTTTTGTAGAGAATAAAAAATAAGTTTGCTCGAGGATGAGCAAAAGATAAGTTTGGGGATATTTGTTCACACCATAATATTGCATTATTATATTCCCCATTCTTATTCTTTTTATAAATAAACAGGTGCTTTTGACGCATGTCTGCTACATGTTACAGGTTACAGGTTCTTGGACAGAAAACAGTGAAAACGATGAAAAGACGATGCAAAAGTGGATTTTGACCAACGAACAGAAGACTCTTGATCAAGCCTACATCAAAGATAAAATTTACAAAGTACAAGGCAATGTAAAGTCCAAGATGACAAAGCGAACGGTTAAAAGTCCACTGCACCACACACTGTGAAGATCTGGAAGAAGCCTAGAAGCCAAAATAAGAAAAGAACCATAGAAAAAAGAAGACAAGGCCAACATGGAGAAGTACAGAAAAATGTACGCAGCAAGACCACTCTTTGGCCGCGGAACCGCGGCCAAAGCATGCCTTTGGCCGCAGAACCGCGGCTGGGTAGAGCCTGTGTCGGCAATGAAAATTTTGGCTGTGCGCGTATTGTTGACTAGGTCTTTTCTAAGGGCTATTTTTGTAATTTTAGACATGCGAGTCAAATGTAACCTAGGGTTTCCTATTCTCTATAAATAGGAACTCTAAAGATTGTAATTTCTTATGCCTCCTTTTAAATAATAAATTCAGAATTCTTTACGGAGAGTATCGGTGTTTCTTTTCAACTCATGAATTCAGATCTGACAAACCTGCGTTGATGATTGGAGAGATGCATCTGTAAGTAGATTTAATTTCTTGCTCTAGTTTATGATTGGAGAGATGCATCTGTAAGTAGATTTAATTCCTTGCTCTAGTTTAGATTTCAATTCTTTGCCCTAGGTAGATTTAATTTCTTGCCGTAGAAAATTGTTTAGAGTTAGCTTTGGGGAGGCTTTTGAGAGATGAGATCTCTCATCCCTTTCTTACCCATAATATATTTTCATTAGGACTCCATGCATACACGCACACACCACGCCCTACGGCATCCTACCCCTCGAGGTAACGATGACACCGTAGTGTAAAGGCCCGGTTGCGCACGTTTTCCATGGAGGTTAGGTAAGGATCTCTAAAGGAAGGGCAAGAACCTAGAGGAAGGAACACCTTTCCGAATGGATCTAATCCCTTTATTGATAATTACCATAACTCCTCATAGATCTTCATTCGGGTAGAGAAAGCGTTGAGATTTACTTGCATTTCCAAACCATCCCTAAACCTAACCCTAGCAAGACTAGATCTAGATAATCGTAGTATAGAATAATTAGATTTTAAATTTAATAATCAATCCGAACACCCTTCGGAATTAACTCGTAAGCGCGATTAGGAGATTCACAACATCCCTGTGGACCGACCCGTACTCACCGGCTAGCTACATGCGACGTCGTTCTTGATTGCGGTAATAGATAGTTTTTGAGATACCAATCAGTAGACTAGATGAATTAGGGGAAGAATTGGAAGCCGGGATTTCAATTGATTCCCCATCATCAATCTGTTCACCCACTTAATTGTTCAACACTCTTCCAGATCTCAACGTGGTAACAGCACTCACATTATGACTTTGTGAGTGGCCAGGATTCGGTAGGGGTTGAGATGGAAGTTTCCCTTTTTCTCTAGCACTCATCGCGATATTTAGTTGTGCAAGTTGTGCTTCTATCGATTTTATACTTTCACCGTGGGAGGTGGTGGTCTGTGTTAATGCTCGGATAGAAGACTTTATATCATCTGTCGATTTCTTGGAATGTTTAATAAACATATCCATGCTTCGTTTGAGTGCAGATGAGTTTTCGTTACCGGTCGTTTGGAAAGAATTGTTATAAGTTGTAGAATTGTTGGCTGGGTTTTGAAAAGGTTGCGATTGAAAGGGGTGCTGACTCTGTAGGTGTGGTTGCTGCTGCTGTGGAGGAGCTCTTTGATAATTGATTTGGAACTGGTTTTGATTTTGAGTTTGGTTTTGGTTCCAAGTAAAATTAGGATGATTTCTCCATCCCTGATTGTATATGGAAGAATAAGGATCGTTTCAAGGTCACTGCTGAAAAGCAGCATTAGTGTGTTCTTGACCTTGAAACGGTGCATTCAAAGGACATTCTTTCGTCAGATGTGATGGGCTGGAACAGCAACCACACACAGTCTTGGGAAGCGTAACCTAGTTTAGGGAGGCTGATGAGAATTTGTTCTCTAAAGCGTCGAGTTTCTTTTGCATTGCTGCCATTTTAGCTTTTACTGCGATGGAAATATCGAGCTGATGGATACCTCCCCTGGATGATAGTCTAACGCTTTCCCACTGCAAAGTGTGTTCAGCGATATCTTCCAGAAATTTCCAAGCTTCACCATCGTCTTTGGACATGAAATGGCATTGACACATGGTTTCAAGCATCTGCTGTGTCGCTGGATTAATGCCCTCACATATAATTCGGCACAGATCTCATCTATTTATTCCGTGATGAGGACATTGAACAAGCAGATCCTTAAACTATCCAAAGCATTTCCAAAATGGTTCATTGGGAAGGTAGGTAAACTGATTGATTTCGCTCCGAACACGGGCGGTCTTATGATTGGGGTAAAATTTCTTAAGGGATGCTATCAGGAATTCATTTCAATTGGTAATAGAGTGTGCGGCAATGTTATAAAGCCATTTTTCTGCTAAATCGCACAAAGTGAAAGGGAGAAGATGCAAGTGCATAGCATCCACTGAAAGTTGTGAAGTACCTATCATTGCGTATACGTTTTCAAATTTGGTGATAAAAACGTATGCTTCTTCAGAATCAAGCCCGTGAAATTTGGGCAAAAGGTTGATGAAGTGGGGTTTAATTTCAAAATTATCCCCATTGGCTGGTGGAAGGGATAGACATGTAGGAAGGGGACCGCATATAGGATAACATCTTTCTTAGAGAGAGATGCACGGTGGATTATACACACCGTCGGGGGGTGGCAAGGTGGTATTATAATATGATGGAGAATCGTCCATCTCGGTTGATGTGGTGGGTGGAGGGGAAAAAGAAGATGAAGAAGTACCGACTTCGAAGTCGATAGCAGGAACGCGGACAAGACGGGCACTAGAATCCCGTGTCCAGCCGAGCATGCACTAAGCGGGTTTAGTACAAGTGGCAGCGTGTGAACGATAAAAGGGTTTGTTTTGAAAAAGTGTCGGATGTGAGAAAAATCATACAAAAAATATGCACAATCAACCCTAGAACTAAGGTCACCTAGGTCAAGTCACTAGACCGCTCCTAGACATCCAAAGGACAAGCCGCGGGATCAATTCTCTACCATCTCTTTATTACTCTTACGGCCAAGTAAGTGGCAAGTAAATGGGAAGTGTCCTATATACGAATCACCAAAAATAGCGGGCTTAATTAAGTAACCACTTGCATTAGACACACTTGCCTTAGTCACCATGCAAATAATGCGGATAAGCGATAGATTACCCATGACCTTCCTCTGTCCTAATTGAGCGCGACAGTCCTCAGAGTCTTGGTCTAGATATTTTTTAATTAATGTAGGGTGATGCGGATACTCTTTTTGTTATTTGTGGAGTCTAGGAAGGGTGATGAAATCCCCACCTAATCTGAATTTTGGTCTTGTCCCTTAAAGTCCGTATTACAAATATGCAAAAACAAATCGCAAAACAAAACAGGAAAAAATATTTTTTTGAGCGGTGAAATTTGTAAAGAATCCTGTAGAAAAATATATTATTGGATTTTTCAGAAGAGAGAGAAAGCGATAGGAAAGTTACCAGAGAAGTTTGGAACCCTAATTCCCCAACTATGCCGCGGTTCCGCCGTGGAGTTGATCAAGCGACTCTAGATTCCCTTGCAAAATTCGCACAATAATTGTTAAATACACAATTTGCTGTTTTGTATATTATGATATGGATCGAATAAGAATTCAACCCGAATAGCCAGAAAAAAAATTACGCACGTATCCCCGGTAACGGCGCCTTTTGATTGATTCTATTTTAGAATGTATAGTAACCGCAATCAATAACGGTGTCGCTCGTAGCTAGCCGAGATGAGTACGGGTCGTCCTCAGGGAAACGTGGAATCTTTATCTTGCTTTAGACGAGTTGATTGAAAAGAGAGAGAGAATGGTTTTAAGATTTATTTTAAATACGGATATAGATTTTATAAGGAAAATGCTCGTAGGGTTCATAGGATTTAGTAGTTGATGGATGACTAATAAAGATGACTTCTTTTATCTTTTGATAGATTTAAAACTAGATTGATAGTGATGAATGAGGATTAAGGTTCTTGGAAGAAACTAGGGTTTCCCCACTATTGACCCTTGTCCCTTCATTGATCTCTATTCATGTCTAGCCCTTAACAAAACAATTGTTAATCTAATCTCAAATCGCGGTCGAGACTAGCAATAAATTTGTAGCGCGCCCGATTAGGATATTAACGATTCTTTTGCTAAAATTTATAAACTATAAGACTTAAAAGAAGTTAAAATATTTTCCCATCCATTATTCTACCCTAATCCTACGAATCCTAACAGGCGAGAAATTACTCGCGTATATTTTGAGAAGAAGAAGAAAGGATTGTTAAAGATATCATAATGCAGAAAGTAAAAATGCAGAAAATAAATAATTAAACAAAATGATCTACCTTTATTAATCAACTTCACAAGTACAAATCTTACGAATCTAGATTACAAGAGGAAGAAGTTGCTCTCGATCTCTGCCTCGTAGGAAGTAGATGCTCCGTCGATTTTCACGTCGCCCTATCACGTCGAATCGTGGACCTGTCGTGGATCTCTTGTTCTTTGACGGTGATTTGCTTAGTGTAAAGGTGATGTGTTTTAATTTTAGCTCTCGATCCTTTATATAGCTCTCAAATCAGAAATCCTAAATCTCATATGTTTAGACTCGCCATAAAGATCCACTTTCTAAGTTTTCAGATCCTACGATTTTATTGGTAGATTTTTTATCCTGACATCTTGAATATTTTGATGTCTTGACCTGAACTAAATCTACACAAAATCTCCATGAATAATGTTGGTAATATTTATTAAATTAGAGAGAGTATCTTAATTACTTTATATGGTAATAAATCTTTAAGAAACATAACTAAGAATATTTGATATGCTATGCATCTTTAACAATATTTATATGGTAATAAATCTTTAAGAAACTTGATTAAGAATATTTGATATGCTATGCATCTTTTAATTACTAAAATATTATGCATATATTTTGAAATATTATTCTAACCATTTGTATGATATTATATTTTTTAGGAAACTTGATTAGAATATTTGATATGATATGCATATTTTAATTACCAAAATATTATATAAATATTATATGCATATATTTTCCTTCATAATGTTAAATATAATATATAAACATATGATAAATAGTATTTTGCAAATAAACCTCAAATATGTTTTATATTTATATTAAACACCTTTTATTATTTAAGAAAAGTAAGGAAAATGTTGTATCAAAAGTGCAGTTTTTTCGACTGAACAGGTATCCCAAAACGACCAACTCTTGCTGGACTTTGATACCCACAACCAGACATTTCTTCATACAGTTCTTACTTTGGTTGAACTTCGAACGATTCATCCATGCCCAAAATTTCTTTGAGAGATCGAATAGACGCGTCTAAGACCAACAATTGGACACAGCAATCCACTTCGTATCAACCGTTTCAACCTTTCCTACCTTCTTATGTTGATACCCCTTTTGATTGTCATGTTGCGGCTCCGAAACCTATATCCATTGCTGATAGAATTGAACAATTTCGTAGCCGATTTTTCACTCCTTTCACCACTCCAAATTC
Organism: Agapanthus africanus; assembly: GCA_030015575.1. Classification (NCBI taxonomy): domain Eukaryota; kingdom Viridiplantae; phylum Streptophyta; class Magnoliopsida; order Asparagales; family Amaryllidaceae; genus Agapanthus; species Agapanthus africanus. Next base: position 869,605,220 of record JASDDO010000024.1, on the reverse strand, counting down.
GTTAGGACAACAATTCCAATCACATTCTTATCATAATGTTGATCCTAATCCTGTCTATTTTTCACATCCAACCAATTCCTATAAATCTTACCCGACTCTTACACCTTCTCTAGACATTTCTTCGGAGCAGCCATTTAGGAGTTTCACGTATCCACACGAATTTGAATCTTTCACTGAAACTCCTTCACAACCTATGTCTAGTCTTGAACAGTCATTGGAAGAATTTCGGGTAGCGTCATGCCGACAGATGGAGGATTTGAATGCATCCATGGCCACCCTCATACAACCTAACGAACAGACAGCTGGTTTCCAACTAGCTCCGAATTTTCCAATGTATGATGAGGTAATAGGACAATTTGAGAATTTACGTAGTGAGAGTGAGTAGTACACCCTTCCAAATCAAACCTACCCATTTCAAATTGAATTCCCCAACTCCAGTTTCGAAAGTCTATCGAGTGTCCCAACTGATTCACCAATTGAAAATAGAATGTTTGATGAGTTATGCGACTACATAGTATTTGATTTACCCGATTGTGAAGGGTCCGTTTCAAGCGACACCAATCCCAATCCCTTTGATCTTTACACCTCTATCCTAGAAACATAATTGATTGACAGCCATGATGAGGTGTCTGAGAAATTTAACTTTCACTTGATTGAGGATATCGACGCTGAGAATATTTTGGATGATGCACCCACAATTTTTGATGAGTTTTTCTCACCAATTCATCATGTCCTTTCACTTCCGTGTGGGCATCATCATGAACCATTAACTGTTTTTCCCGAACCACATATGCGTCTGGATATTGTTAATGATAAATGAATGGATGAACTGAATTTTGAGGAGAATTTTGAGGATATATGTTCTCCTCCGAAAGGCCGCAGAGACGCGACCCCGTAGGTTCGTCTTGCCTGAATTTAGGGGCAGATACTATTTGGTTTTATCCGTACACCTCTCCGAAAATACCAAGTTGATTTATGGCACCGTATATCGGAGGTTTAGACGGATGCGGCCGTTGCAGCAGACTTCGTCAGATTCCCCCTCATTTGAGGGGGGTTTTATTGTGGGGACGCTCTTCCCTGCAGGCACAAGCCCCTGCAGTTAATTACGCTACCGCATCGCGGTAACCACTTTCTCCTTCTCCGGATGGTCACTTCGTGTCGTATATGTTTGTTTTATTTTTGGTTGCCCGTGGATTGTATACGGAGACTAATTTATGTTGTCGCCCGTAGGGCATGGATTAGTCCAAATCTGTATTTTCTTAAATTTGAGTTTTGGTTTGGGTTTAAGGATACGTTAGTCTTATTTGAGACTAAGATCAACTTAAAAGTTTGTTAAGGATACGTTAGTCTAATTTTAGACTAAGATCAACTTAACAGGATCATTTAGATCCAACAAAAAAGTATTTGGGCTCTATTGTTTTAGTTTAGGGACTTTGCGGTCCAGTTTAAAGACGTCATAGTCAGTAAATTTTAAGGACGTCATAGTCCATGAGTTTAAGGACTGTGGAATTTCTGGTTGTCGGGACCCGTCACCTCTCTGAAGACGTTGAAGGATTACAACGACAAATGTCAGAGGAGTGTAGAGAAGTACCCTTGATCGATATTGGTTGGGAGATCTGTAGTCCAATTTGGGACTAAGATCAAAGATTTATGAGCATATGGGCTCAATTGATCTGAATTAGGGATCTGTGGCCACTTTGGGCTCAGCCCATTTAATTAAGATGTTAGACATTTAACAATGACGAGTATTGGTTTGGGCTCTGACAATCTTTTTGTCTTTTATTGAGTGCTGGGCACTGATCATAGCTTTGGGGCTTCATTATTTAAAGAACAATTTATGTTCTTTTAGTACACACGTGAGGAGCACGTGGCGCGCTTGGCGCTGAGCGCCAGTCAATGAGCGCAGAGTGTTTCTGTCTAAGTTGCGCACACGTGAGGTGCACGTGGTGCGCTTGGCGTTGAGCGCCAGTTAATGAGCGCATTGCGCTTCTGGCGAAATAGCGCACACGTGAGAAGCACGTGGTGCGCTTGGCGCTGAGCGCCAAGCGCCAATCAATGAGCGCATTGTGCTTCTGTTTATGTAGCGCACACGTGAGGAGCACATGGCGCGCTTGGCGTTGTTCGCCAACCAATGCGGTTCTTTAAATTTGGAGCGCTAAAGCTCTACAGCACTGTGCGCTAGATTTGGAGCGCTGATGCGCTTCTTTAAACTTGGAGTGCTAAAGCTCTTTTTTTAGGCAGTTCTGCACTCTAAGAATTAAATTCTCTCTTTTATAAGTGACTTTGTCTCATAGATCTAAGAACAAAGTTCTTATTTTATAGGGGATGTTTCAATCTCTTATGTTTTGGTGAAAGGCTTTGCCTTTATGGATCTGTGATTCTAAGAGAATTAAATTATTCTTCCCCTCTTTTCTATAATGATGAGATGTTATAATCTCTGAAAGGCAATTTATCTTATAGATCTATGATCTGAAAAAGATTAAGTTCTTCCCCTTATTTTTTTTTGATGAGATACTTTAATCTCTGTTGTGAAGGACCTTAGTCTTATAGATCTATGATCTTAGAAAAAGAAGTAAATTCTTCTTTTTAATATGAGGTGATTTCGTCTCTCTGTTCTTTTTTATCTTGAAGAAAATTTTTTTTTTTTGAGAGCTTACTCTTTGTCTTTGAAATTTCTCAAAGTTTATGGGGGTTTCCTCTCTATGAGACTTGAAGTCTTGGAGTCCTTATATTGGACGAGCGGATTTGTTCAATCGGTTAATGAGATCTTTTCTTTAATTGATTTGGGGATGTTTCCCCCGTTGGATTTTTGATCCAAGGGCTTCTGATTTACAGAAGGCAATCTTCTTGTTTTTAACAAGATTGGGAAATCTTTTCCCATACAGAATTTATTTTGTATCTTGGTGATTTTTTTTAATCGCCATTGGATCATTTGATCCGACGGTGCTCTGACTTACAGAGCAAAATATTTTTGTTTGGAAAAATTCTGAGGAATGTTTCCTTAACAGAATTTTATTCTGGTCAACTGATGATTTTTAATCATGTTCGTTGGATCTTTGATCCAACGGTTGGGAACATTTAGTTCCAGCACTAGCGCCCTCGTGCTTTACACGTGTGCGCTACTTAGAGTGCAACGCACTGAGCGCTAACGCTACGTGCTTTGCACGTGGTGCACTGCTTAGAGTACAGCGCTAGCGCTCATGTGCTTTGCACGTGAGCGCTGCCTCAGAGTCTTTGACTCTCAGCGCTGGCGCTGTTATGAAGCGCTGCTTCTTTTCAAAATTTGAAATTTGAAAAACGTTTTGCTCTGATTGGGGTAAACAAATGCTCCCCCCCCCCCACCGTTGCGCTCACGTGGCTCACACGTGAGTGCAGCGGTGGCAGCATCTGTCCCCTTAGATCAACTTAGAAGTTGAAACGGCTCTTAGTGCCTATAAATAGGACCCTTGGCCCTTTAGACGATCTCTGTTCATCTTCTCACTTGTTCTTCTGAGAATTATTTCTCTTTCAGAGCATAGCTCTTCCCTTTAAGAAATTTCTTAAGAGTCAAAACTCTGCCCAATTTAGGTATAAATTGAACTTTTTAACAGAGTTTTGCTCTCCTTAGATCATAGATCTAAAAAATATATTTTTAGGGTTTTACCCATTAACATAGTTATGCTCATTTTCAAGATGTAATCTTTTTTTAGGGTGATTTTAACCCATGAACTGGAATATAGTTCATGAAGAACTTAAGGGTTTATTCACAGATCTTGAAGATCTTGGAGTCTTTACTCTGTAGAACCTTTGCTTCTTAGGGTTTCTTGATGGATTGTTTCGTCTTCCTTACAGAGCATTGCTCTTTTAGAAATTTTGGAGGGGAATTTTATTCCCCTCATGATTAATTATGACAGTTGTCTGTCTGTTGCAGAGTATTGCTCTTAAGGGGAAATTTACTCCTTGGCCTGAGGGATCCTCATTAAATGAGAATCCTTTGAGAATTTCCTCGTTTAATGACAGTCTCATCAAATGAAGAGACTGTTTTATTAATGATGAGTTATCATCTAGATTCTGTGGGTCCTCTTTGGCCCATTTTTACTGCATTGCAGTGTGGTACGGATTTAAAGTACCAAGTACTGAACTTGACTTGTAGCATTGACGGCTAACTTTGTTCTTTTCCGCGCAAGTACTATGTCTTTCAATACTTCGTTTCCCTTTGTCCTTTCAGAAGGCAGATTCCCCGAAGCGCCCGTGGATAGCGAAGTCTTCACTTTGATCAAAGCTCATGACCCGGAGCGAAAGAATCTTCATCTATGGGGCAGATGGTACAGTCAAATTATCGGGGGCCGACGGAGCTTTTCTTGTGCCACGCCCTCGGAGCCAATCTCGGCGATCTCTTATGCAGATGCACCCCCGATAAACTATGCCGTGGACGAAGTCAATTGGACTTCGGAGGGTCTCCTTCAGCCTTCTATGGCTGTAATACCCGTATAGCCGCCGGCAGTTTTGGATACTCTAAGACAGTGTATATGCCAGGGTGAGTCGCGTCCTTGGGGACAGCCATATAACATAGGCTTAACTCCCCGTCACCCAGCCGGATATCTGCAATGGGCCTGTTATATTTTGTCGGCTAACAAGTCGCAACTGCTGAAGCTTGGGTTGTATCCCGCAGTTTATGCGTCTCTCTTCTAGTATTCCACGCCTCCTGCCTGGTGGGTCAAGCCTTTCCTGGAGCAATGGAACATTCCGACCCACACCTTCCTTCTGTTGGATCGAGAAGTTTCAATTTCTTTAGAGGAGTTTGCCGAGGTTTCCGGCTTACCGGTTAGGGGAGAACATTATGAAGAGCTACTTCCTCCGGATGAGTACATCTTTGCCACCAAATTAGTGGCAATGGGTCTTACCCCGGAGAACGCCATTCAACATCAATTCCCGAGTTTGATAAAGGTGTTGAATATCTATGAGAGCCTCTTTCTCGATCCGGAGGCCGCGGGGTTAATTTCACAGATTTCATCGCCCGTTTTCTCCGCTCGGAAGTCCTGTCAAAAGAAGTCGCGAAATTTGCCAAACTCGACGATCCTTTTGGTTTCGGTTTGGACAACCAACAGGTAGTGGAGGAAGATCAGAGAAATTTCTTTCTCCCCAACACCCCGGTCGTCTCTTTCACAGAACTCGCAACTCCTGGAATTAACGAAGAAACATTCTTTTTGGGGTTCCTCAGGCTATGGCTAAGCTAGTTTGCACTTTCGATGCACCCTCGCCATATGAGACCGTCCATTTTTTATCTAGCTCACCGAATGTTTGCTGAGATACAAGTGGCCGTCAGGATCGCTTGGTTAGCCCATTTATATCACGGCCTCAGCTTGGCAGCAGACACTACTGAACCAGAGGTGCAGTATGTGAACTTCTCGATTCATTATTTTATGTCCTGGATCGAGCTACAGGTACTTGGCATCTTCGGTATTCATAAAAGGCCTTGCTTCTATGACAAGTGTAAGTTCCCTCGGATCATGTGGCTAGTCAATGCATCCATTGTAAATCCGATACCGCGGGAAGCTAAGGGTTTGCTCTTTCGTCCGTGCACGGTTCGAGATGGCATGACCTTCACCGATAAAATTCTGACCGTCGGCCAGGAATCCACAAAAACGGTGCAGCCATTGCAGGACATCTTTAAAGACGGGGCCTCTGTCTTGAAAGCTCGGGAAATTCTCCATTTATACTCCATCAGGCCGGGCTTTCTCGTGTTTAGGCATAATAATTCGGCGTTGTTTATGGGATACAACCCGCATCATTTCGCCCAGCAGTTAAGCTATAATCAGGGCATCCCAACCGGCTGCTACTGAAGAGGGTATCCGGAACGCGTTGCATCATTTTATGCACCTAAACACAGGGTCCAACTTCTTCATCAGTGAACCGAGTTATGTTCCGAAAGCCCTAAACGTGTATGTGGCGTGGTATCAACATTCGATGGGCGCCCTTATTAGGGAAGAATAGCGATTGCTGCTTGATCGCAAGGGCACCGTCCCGGCTAGTAACCCCGCCGTTCCCTTAAAACGACGGACCATTGTCCGTCCTCCCTTGAGGGAAGCTGCTACGGCTGCAGTACCATGTACTATCCTTGAGCTGCCCCAACCTTGTGCTCCTGTAAAAGTAGTAGCTGCGGCGTCTCCTGAATCAGAGGTGGGTACGGAAATTAGGACTCGTCGCCCAAAGTTGCCCGCCAAGCGCAAGCTTGTATTGTCGGCTGCTGGTACTCATTCGTAGAAAAAGAAGAGGTCGCTCTTCTCTGCTGACGTCGTTCTTGGCCAGGAGCCTCATGCTCCTTACAGCGAGGGCATAAGTGAATACGGGACCAACGATGGCTTATTCATGGCGCCGGATGATACTAATCTAGAGGCTGCTATTGCATCTTCCGAGCGATCAGCTAGCCACAAAGCAGGACTGGTCACCCTTGCACAGTCAGGTAGACTTCAGTCGTATCTTTCCGCTGTTATGCTTTTATTATCATGCTTTGACTGACACTTCTTCTTCAACAGGCATCTCCATTGAAGAAGCTCTCGCGGCTTCTCTCAGGACTTTTGAAGAGGAGGAAAGGCTTCGTGTTTCGTTGGGCCATGGTATATTTCGGCTTACTGTGTTTTCATTCCCCTTTTTATAGGTAATCTGACCCTTCTTTTTCATCTTGTTGCAGGGACTACCTCGACTCCAGTTATCCTAAGTGCAGTGCCGATCCTGCTAGGTGGTGCTGTAACGCTTCCAGGGCCAGCTGCCGAAGTCCTAGCTCCCTCGATATCGCCGAAAGAAACTTCGCTTAAACAGCCAATGACGGACGCCGTAGAGGTTCCAGAGGCAGAACTTGGTTCGAACGATGACGTCTCCTTGGCAGAGGTCTTGAGAAGGTCAGCTCTGGTGGCTCAGGCTGAAAGGAAGTGCAAGAGGAGTGCAGCGAAAGACCGTGATGCCGCCTTGGCTATTGGTGCAGGCTCGAGCACCGCTTCCCTTGTTCCTGCTTCTTCAGAGGGTGCTCTGGTCGTCCTGTCTACCACTCATAGACAGGTGGTACGCGTGGGTTGGGAAGCAATTGAAAAGCCGTCCCAAGGTAACGTAACGCTGGGTCCTTTTATTAGAATTTGATCTTCAGATTCTCATATGTTATACCCTGCAGGGCCAAGTCCGGTGAGGAGGTGGCAGGCGAGATGAAGGCAACTACCGAGCCCGAAGCGGCTACTCTTTCTCAGGAGTCCGGGACTGCTCCAATTGCCGCTCTTTCCCCTTGCGGTTCCCTGCCATCGCCCGGCATTGCGAGTGTCACGACAGCTCTTATGGAATCAGGGGACGAAGCCACGGGCGGCGAAACCATCCCCCCAAATGAGATCGAAGAAGTCGCGACGCTTGGTGATGCTTCCATCGCAGTTTTGGCCGATGACCTGTCTGGTAGGTCTTAGGTCGCTGCATTCTTTTCGTTTTGCAGTCTCTTCCGATGACATTTTATTCCTTCCGAATGTAGGTGTGGTGAGCGTTGAGGTTGTGACACCTGAAGAAGCATCACCAGCTACCGCTCTGACGGTCACTGCCCCTTCGTCTCCTCTTATATCCTCTCAAATGCTGGAAGGTATGGGTTTGCGATTAATTTAAATTGGGGACAGCATCTTTTGTGTACTGACCATGTATCATCGTAACCTTACAGGAGTTCTCTTCGATCATCTATATCAAGTGCCGAATCCGCATTTCTCCTTCCAGTCAGAAGTTACTCTGCCTGATGGTGCCGGTGAGCATAGTTTTTTAAACCGACATCCTTTCCTTTCTTAGGAGGGAGACCCGGCCGTTGTTAATTTTGAATTGATTGCAGCACTACAAATTGAAGGAGGGGATGAAGGAATCGTCGCGCCGCCAGTACTCCCAGCTCTGCCCCATGTTACAGCCGGTATAGTAGACTTTATTGTTCGTGTATTTTCTTTATTTCTCGAGCCGACATCTGACTATGATTTGTTTTGCAGCGGTCACACCGACTCCAGCTCCCTTCGAGTCTCAAATTCCAATGCCGGCAGGGCCCTTTGTTAAACGCCCATCTTCCAGGGGTGCCGCGAACAGCCTGTGAATGTTAAGTGAGTTCGTCAAGGATCTTGACACCGAGGCTTTCACATCTGCTATGGATTTTGCTGCTGAGGTTAATCTAATGCTGGCGATGCTCGCGAACTTCCACAGCGAGGGTGTCGTCGAGTCTTGGGTTAATCACTATAGGAAGATTAAGGCCTGTCTATATAAGATTGAGCTCAAGCGTCCTGCTCCGGAAACGTTGGCTTCAAACTCCCAACGAACTGCATGGGTTGAGCAGAGCGTTTCGTTCCTTCGCCATTTCGAACAAGAGGCGACCCTTAAGCGAAAGGAACATGAGGTGACTTCCGCTGAATCTGTCTGACTGAGAGCCGAGGTCGCAGCGAATGCTGCACAGCTGAACTCTATCTTTGAAAACCTTCAACGATGTATTTCTGAAGGGCTGGTGCTGAGGAAGAAACTTGATCTTACTGAGCAGGTTGCACAGAGTCAAGAGGCTGCCCAGCAGGAGTTTGATGAGAAACTTTCATCCTATCTGTAGCAACGGGCCCAAGTCGAAGCAGAGCTGGCCACGGCGGCTAATCGTGAAAAGGAGTTGAGAGGAGTGCGCGAGCAATTGACTGATTTATTGAACACGCCTCCTTCTCATTAGCTATTTTTGTATCATTTATAATTTTTGGAATAACATGTATCCATTTTTTATTCTTTTATATGATTCATCTTGTACTCCATTGAGTTTATGAATAAAAGATACACATTTCTTTCTCCCACTGTTGCTTTCTTCTCTTTGCCGTGTTGTTGGTATGTTACTCTGGCAAGTGTGGCCTGTAGATAGTAAAGAACATTTCATCTTAGCCTCCTTGTAGGGTAGCGATGGCTTAGGAAGCAGGTTCAGGTCTACTGCCTAAGACTTTTCAACTTTATGAGCCGTAAGGATCTCATAAAGACTTTTCTCCCTACGAGTCGAGAGGATCTCGTAGATGCATTTTCTCTTTAGGAATCGTGAGGATTCCTAAGTGTGCTTTCTCTTGAGAGTCGTAAGGATTTCACAAGAATTTCCCTCTTACAAGTCGAGAGGACTCGTAAGTGGTTGTTTCCCTCCTTGTCGAGATTCAACTTTGGAGAGTGTGGTCCGTGAATAGTATGCAAGAGTCCATTTTGGACCGACTTGCAGGGCCCCAGTGCTGAGGAAACAGGTCCTTATCCCCATTGCCTAAGGTTTTTCCCTACGAGTCGAGACAAATCGAGAAGTTCTCGCAAGGATGTCCTAATGTCACAGTTAACCTCTGCTCTTTACGACAGAGGTCTGTTAGGGTCTGTGGTACTAGGGTTTTTGTCCGTCGTACCGTCACGTCGGCTGATATATTCCTTGATAGGCAACCTTGCTGTTCGAGTAGCCTCACAACTGTCGTATCTCTGATCCCTTCGGGGGCTGGACAAGACGTCTTCAAGCAATCTTCCTAGGCGATTTGACCGTCAGAAGAGCAAGCGTTAGGAATTTTGCCATGCCGCTTTTTACTTGAGGTTAGGCTCAATTTGGGGAGCCCCGATGAGTCATAACCACTCCGCGCTGGTGTGGGAATGATCTCCGATAGTCTTTCAGGTTTTATATGAGTTACCGTCAAGACCCTAAAGCAAGGAATATTGCCTTCGCTTCGTTTGCTGGCATTACCTCTGCTGTATCAAGACGAATGTCGCGGTTGTCTCTAGGTTGTTGATGAACCATCGAGGCTTGGAATTAGGGATTTTGCCATGGCTCCGTTGTTTTGTGTCGCGTCTACATCCTGTTGGGGGGAAGAACGCTGCGGTGACATCGCGTCTGCTGTATCGAGACGAATGTCGAGGTAGTCTCTAGGTTGTTTGTGAACCGTCGGGACCTGGAACTAGGGACTTTTCCATGGCTCCATTGTTTATGTCACGTCTGCATCCTGCTGGGGGAAGAACGCTGGGGTGACATCGCGTATGCTGTATCGAGACGAACGTCGAGGTAGTCTCTAGGTTGTTTTTGAACCGTCGGGACCTGGAACTAAGGTCTTTGCCATGGCTCCGTTGTTTGTGTCGCGTCTGCATCCTGCTGGGGGAAAGAACGCTGGGGTGGCACCGCGTCTGCTGTATCGAGACGAACGTCGAGGTAGTCTCTAGGTTGTTTGTGAACCGTCGGGACCTGGAACTAAGGACTTTGCCATGGCTCCGTTGTTTATGTCACGTCTGCATCCTGCTGGGGGAATGAACGATGGGGTGACAACACGTCTGCTGTATCTAGATGAACGTCGAGGTAGTCTCTAGGTTGTTTGTGAACCATCAAGACCTGGAACTAGGGACTTTTCCATGGCTCCATTGTCTGTGCCGCGTCTGCATCCTGCCGGGGGAAAGAACGCTGGGGTGACATCACGTCGCTGTATCGAGACGAACGTCGAGGTAGTCTCTAGGTTGTTTGTGAACCGTTGGGACCTGGAACTAGGGACTTTGCCATGGCTCCGTTGTTTGTGTCGCTTCTGTGCCCTGCTGGCGTAAGAAGGAACGTCGTTGTTGATCTTCTGGGATGCAGATGTTACTGTTGAGATCTGACTTTCCCTTTTGACAGGATCTGGTGGGGGACATTTGGTTCCCTTTTCGTTCATGCCCATGGATTGTATACGGGTGTCAGCATGGACTTACCTGCAGGGCGAGAGCCACATTCTGTCATCATTTTTTTTATTTCTTTCCTCGATGCTCTATCATTTCAGCTTTTTATATCGCGAAAGTCGCGATTGCCCAATCATTTCGGCTATTTTTCGCGGTGCCCAATCATTTCGGCTGTTTTTTTTAACTCGCTGCTTTTTATTGCGAGTTGCCCAATCATTTCGGCTATTTTTGTATGCATATATTTTACTTGCTAATTTTGTTACAAGTTGCCCCATCATTTCGGCTATTTTACATACATTTTTTTTTAGTACGGAACTCAAGATCTGATACCAATATTACCATCAGCATCGCTGCGACTAGAATATCGCCAGGAGCAAATCATCATTTGCCGTGAAAGGACTTGGAACTTGATGCCGATGTAGGCATCAGCATCGCTACAACTGGGACATTGCCAGGAGCGAATCATCATTTGCCGTGAAAGGACTTGGAACTTGATACCGATTTAGGCATCAGCATCTCTATAACTGGGATATTGCCAGGAGCAAACCATCATTTGCCCTTGTTGGTTTGAACAAAGATGGCTTACCAGACAGGGTTAGGATCATGTCGACTAAGGCTTTTAACTTCATGAGCCGTAAGGGTCTCATAAAGGTATTTCTCCCTACAAGTCGTGAGGATCTCGTAAGTGCATTTTCTCCTTAAAAATCGTGGGGATTCTTAAGTGTATGTTCTCTTATAAGTCGTAAGGATCTTACAAGAGTGTTTTCTCCCTATAAGTCGAGAGGACTTACAAGGGTCGTTCACCATGTGAGTATATCCCTAGTCGCTGGTGAGACTCTGTTAAGGAAATCTTTATTCGTGCCCATGGATTATATACAAGGGTCAATATTGAACCGCTTGTAGGGCAGCATGTGGGTTGTGATGGCTTAAGAACAAGTTCAGATCCCTGTAACTTAAGGTTTTTGAATCCTATGAGCCGTGAAGGTCTCAAAGGGTAATTCTCCTTACGAGTCGTGAGGATCTTGTAAGTGTGTTTTCTCCTTAGAAATCGTGGGGATCCCTAAGTGTCTTGCTCCTTTGTGAGTCGTAAGAATCTCACGCAGGTATTTTCTCCTTACAAGGTCGAGAAGACCTTGCAAGTTTCTTTTAACGAGATTGCGCCCTTTCGGGTTTTCACAAAACTCGCCAGTAGGCCTGCTGATTTTATTCATGGAGCCTTTTCGGGTTTTCATCCATGCCCATCTTACTTGTGGACGTTTTTTTTTTTTGCGTCGGCCTTGGGATTCTGCGGTTTGTAGTAGTTTAACGATGTTTCAGTCAGTCATTAGTTTAGGGACGTTTCGGTCCATTGTTAGTTTAAGAACGTTTCGGTCTGTCGTTAGTTTAAGGACATTTCTGTCCATCTACCAAGGACGTTTTGGTCCATCCCACGGATACTACTTATAGAGTTTGGGCTTGGGAAGATAGCGGGCGGACATAGGCATCGTCATCTATCATTAACCTAGGCCGTAACTCGTCGGGCGTAGTATTTTTTCAGGAACCGGCCGTTTATTGGCCTGAAGGGTCTCTCGCCATGCATATCCATAAGCTGGTAAGCCCCACCTTGGTAGACTTTGTCTATGATATACGGGCCTTCATAGTTCGGCTCGAATTTCCCCCATTTAGCACGATTAGTGATCATAGGTCTTTTTACGACTAGCACGAGTTCGCCTTGGCGGAATGTTCTCGACCTAGTCAGCCTTTCATACGAGGGCATCATCCTTGCTTTGTAAGCCTCCATGTTTTGTTGCGCCATAAGCCGGGTTTCGTCAAGGGCATCGAGCTCCTCAAGCCGAAGATGACATTTTCTTCGTCCGTTAGTTCGTAATGAACCGCCACTCGTAAGGAGGGTAGCTCTATCTCTAAGGGGAGTATTGCTTCAGTGCCGAATACCAATACATACGGCGTTGTGTTTGTGGCCTTTTTGAACGTAGTTCGATACATTTAGAGAGCTTCATGCAATCTCTCGTACCAGTCCCTCTTATTCTTGGACACCGTCTTTTTTATGATCTTCATCAAGGTCTTGTTGAAAGCCTCAGCTAGACCATTAGCTCGAGGATTATAGACCGAAGAGTATCTCCAGTCTATATTTTGCTGTTGTACGAAGCAGCTGATTTTATGGCTTCTGTAGGCCGGCCTGTTATCGGAGATAATCCGTCGCGGAGTGCCGAACCGATAGATGACGTGTGTCTTGAAGAAATGGAGGATATTCTCTGTCTTCACTTCTCTTAGCGGTACTGCTTCTTCCCACTTAGAGAAGTAATCGGTTGTCGCCAGTATGAACCAATGGCCTTTGGACGATGCTGGTTCAATGGGCCCAATTATGTCAGTTCCCCACATTTCGAACGGCCGGCTTGCCACCGTTGGATGTAGCGGATTTGGATGCTGGTGGATAAAGTCCCCGTGAATCTGGAATGAGTGGCACTGCTTCGCGTATTCGAGACGGTCTTGGATCATTATGGGCCAATAGTAGCCCATCATTTTGATCTTCAGTTTCATCTTCGGCCCGGCTTGGTGAGAACCGCAGAGTCCGTCGTGAGTTTCTTGGACGACTCTCCATGCTTCTTCAGGTCCCAGGCATCTTAGCCATAGAGAATCAAATGATCTCTTATATAAAGTGTCATTGACGAAGGCGAAAGACAGAGCTCTTTTCATGAGCTGATGTCTTGAGGACGCATCTTCAGGTGTTCGACGGGATTTGAAGTAGTCTATAAAGACTTCTCTCCAATCCTTGACCTTTTCCTGATCCTCTATTTGTAGGTCTATTTGCTCAGTCGCTCCCTTTTCTTCAGACGACTCCGGAGATATTTCTGTCAGTGCGAGAACTCGACGGCTTTGCACAACAATCCTTACGCCATCGAGGTTCTCGTCAGCCAGTTCTTTAGCGAGCTTGGCTAATGCATCCGCCTTGCTATTTTCCACGTGCGGTATGCTCTTCAAGGCGTAGGAAAGGATTTGAGTCAGCAATTGTTGCACTCTCTCACCGTACTTTACCAACTCTGGTTTGCACGTTTGATAGTCGCTATTTACTTAACTAACGACAAGCTGGGAGTCTCCGTATATGAGGAGGTTTTCGATTCCCATGTCGATGGCGATCTCTAGACCTGCTATCAAAGCTTCATATTCAACTTCATTGTTTGTCCTCGGCTCTGTTAGGGAAAAGGCAAAGCGCATTATCCCTCTTTGTGGAGTCACGAAGATGAGGCCTACCCCAGATTTGATTATAGGGGTGGTGTGTTGTCGCTTCTTCATGGAAGATGCTCCGTCGAAATAGAGTTTCCATTGGGTATCATTCTCTCTGCTCCCCCCGTTGATCGTGTCAAACGCGTGCTCGTCCGGAAATTCATAATTTAGGGGTGAATCGGCGAGTATCGGATGCTCGGCGAGAAAGTCGGCGATAGCCTGGTCTTTCACCGCTTTGAGGGATCGATAGATTATCGAGAACTCCATTAATAGAAGGGACCATTTAGTGAGCCGTCCCGTTAGTATGGCTCTTGACATCAAATATTTGAGAGGATCCACCTTTGATATGAGATGGACCTCTCGCGCCAACGTATAGTGTCTGAGCTTCGTTATCGCGAACACTAACGCCAGGCAATGTTTTTCAATGGGGGAGTAATTGTTTTCTGCCCCCAAGAGCACTCGACTCAAATAGTAGAGGGCTCTCTCCTTCCCTTGGTTGTTCTCCTGTGCCCATAACGCACCTAAGAAACCCTCAAGGGCGGTTGTGTACAGAATGAGAGACTTTCCCTTGACCGGAGCGGTCAGTACTGGCGGATTTTGCAGGTATTGCTTGATTTCGTCCAGTGCGCTTTGGCATTTGCGATCCCAAACGAACGGGGTTCCCTTCTTCATCAAGTGACTGTAGGGACAGCATTTGCCGGAAAGATTGGCTATAAACCGCCAAATATACGCGAGCTTCCCTTGGAGAGACCGCAGTTGCTTGAGAGTTCTTGGCGGGGGCATTTCCATGATCACCTTGATCTTCAACGGGTCTATTTCGATGCCTCGATGTCGTAAGATGAATCTTAGGAATTTGCCCGAGGAAACTCCAAACGCGCATTTCAGAGGGTTCATCTTCAAGTTGTATTTCCGAAGACGTTGGAACACTATTTTTAGATACTCCCAATGCTCCTCGTGCGATTTGCTTTTCACCACAAGGTCGTCGATATAGCATTCAACGACTTCATGTATGAGGTCATCGAAAATCTTCGTCATGGCTCTCTGATAGGTAGCGCCGGCGTTCTTCAGACCGAAAGGTATCACTTTGTATATGCCTAGCGGGGTTCGGGAAGCGGTATGCTTTCGGTTTTCGGGGTGCATCTTTATTTGATTGTACCCTGATGAGCCGTCCATGAAGGAGAAAACTTTGTGAGTGGACGTGTTGTCTATCATCAGCTCGGTAATCGGTACGGGGAAGTCATCCTTCGGACATGCTTTGTTGAGGTCCCAAAAGTCTACGCAGATGCGCACCGTCCTATTTTTCTTCATCACTGGGACGATGTTAGCAATCCGGTCAGGGTACTGAACCTCTTGGATGAAGCCGGAGTCAATTAGCTTCTTGACCTCGGCGTTGATGCACATTTCAAGTTCGAGCCGCATTCTTCTCGGTGCTTGTTTGATTGGCTTGACATACGAGGAAATCGCCAATTTGTGGACGGCTATTTCTGGATCTAATCCTGGCATCTCGGAATAGTTCCATGCGAAACAGCATTTATACTGCATGAGCACTTCCTTAAGTGGAGTCACCTTTTCTTCAGACAACAGCTCACTGACGAACGTCAGCCGTGGGTCGTTTGCCGTTCCCAAGTCGATTTTTCTGAGGTTATCTGCAGTAGTGTGTATCCTATCTTCCAGCTCTTTTGGCGCTGGTGGAAATTTTGAGATCACCTCGTCATCCTCGTTTTCAAAGCACCAGGAGAGGTTATCCATAATCTCACGTACTCCTTCTCCTGACAGCGTTATCGCGTGACAGGTACGAGATCGCTTCCAAGACCGATGTTGATACAGCTCTACTTTCGCTGCATACGTGGCTTTCGGTTCATGCTTCTGTGGCGGGGTTACCCTCCAACTGCTGGATAAAGCAAACCTGCCTTGCTGATACTGGTCTTCAACCCATTCTTTGAATGTGAAGCAGTCTTCGAGAGGATGTCCTATCGCTCGGTGATAGAAGCAATAGTCTGGGTGAGAGACCTCGCCTGCTTGCTCGGGGTGCTTGGACTCCGGGAGTATCATCATCTGATGTTTTATGATAAGATCGAATATCTTCCTTGTCTTGTCTTGAGGAAAAGAATATGCTCGACCCATCTTCTTTATAAGAGACGGATCCCGGCTGCTTAGTTTTCGATCGCGTGACTGCTTGGACCCGCTTTGCTGCTGTCGAACGTTTTTTCCGTTCTTCAGTTTGTTTTTGACTTTGCGTCGAGTCTTCTTTATGACGGGCTGGCAACGAAGGACATCGTCATTTTTCGTAGCCTGCTAAAGAATGCGCCGCATCCTGGCTTTCTTGTAAATGGTCATTTCGCGACTATGTTCATCCCGGACCTTTTGACCCGCTTCCCTTATTAGCTTATCTATCTGTTCTTCGAATGACGGACTTAGCACTTTCATGGCGGGACCTCGTTTTGGTTCAGGGTTAGCGTCTTCTAACAGAGCATCTCCTTCTTCATCAAAGTCATATATAATGTAGCAGCCATGGAATCGCTCTCGTCTCTTGGATTGAACATATCCAAGCCCGATCGTTTCCATTCTCCCATTGGGCAACTTTCGCTGAGTCCCGGGGACGTTCCAGATTTGATTGTAGAACTGAGCTTGTCGAGCAGTCTACTTCAAGGGTACGCCTTGGCGCCTCAATAGCCTTTTAATCCTTCTGTGTAGTAACTGGGCAGACAGATAGGCTGGAGCCTGTTTAGCGTAGAATCGGCGCCATGCCAGATTTCTTTCTCCACTTTGGTTTCAGCAGACCGATAAAAGAGGATCGCCTTTTCATCTATTCGCCTGGGAAGGACGTAGAATGTCTGCAGTTCTTGCACACTGTAGGTATCAAGTGCGTCGAGCTCTTTGTAATGCTCTTGTGGAACCATGGCGATCTGCAAACTTTGATCATCTCCAGTGAAGGCTTGCACTAATGGGCGAGCCGAGAATACTACGTTGACCTCATTTTCAGAGTCACTGCCAAAGACCAGAATAAGGGTGGATGGCCCCGGCTTGTTGCATTGGGGTGGCCCTGAATAAACTATCTCCTCCTCCTCTTCGGTATCGCTCCCAAAGACCGGAATGGCAGTGATAGCTTTTTGCTTATTCTCCGGCTTATGGCACCTTTCCGTGTCTTCAAAGTCTGGCAAGAAGTATTTTGCGTCCTCGTATTTGCGGACTTCATTCACAGAGAATGGGTTCAGCTCCCCTGTCACAGTATACTTGAGACCATCCTTGAGATACTTCATATACTGATGTTGTATAGAAGGGATGATGTTGCACTCGTGTAACCAAGGCCTGCCGAGCAAAACGTTGTAGCAAGTCTTGGCATCAATGATGTGAAACTTGATATCAGTGACGAGAAGCCCAAAGCATAACGTAAGAATTACAGACCCGAGCGTCCGTGATGACTGGGAGTCGAATCCGGAGATAGTGATTTTGTCCTGAGCGAGGTGTTGAACGCTCATGCATATCTCCTTCAACACCCTTACATTGAGAAGGTTGACGAAGGACCCATTGTCGACCAGGATTTTGCCTATCTTGATGTCATGACAGTATCCGGTGACATACAAGGGACGGTTATGCTCGCATGTCCCGAGGAGGAGATCTTCATCGCTGAAGGTGATGTCGGCTGTGTGAACTTCTTCCAGCTCATCCTTCATCTTTTCTTCGGCAAGGAAAGCTTGAAACTGGTCAGGTTCTTCTAGTGCCTTGATCAGAGAATCTCTCGCCTCTTTACATAGTAGGAGGGCATCGAGAATGCTTAGCTACGAGGGTATTTTCCTCAAGTGTGCCAGAATATTGTAATCCACCTTGTTTTTCTTGGGTGGGTCTATGGCTGCTAGCTCTTCGACGACTCGATCATCGAGGGTGATATCCTCAGGGATCTTTTCTTTCCCCTTATCCTTTTTGTTCGACCCCTTGTTTATGGGCCTAAGATTCTTTTCGGGTAGCGTGCGATTACACAGCTGAATGTTCTCACAGGTCTTCATCTCTTCTGATTCAGAGATGGATTCCTTAAAGAGAGGGCCGAGAGCTATTTCTTCATCTGAATCGCTCCCGAAGGTGAGAACTTGCGATCCTTTGCTATCAACCATGTGACAGCTGCCGGCAGTTCTTTTGCGCTCATCTGTCATGCTCTTCTGCTCTAGACGTGTCTTGCGCTTCATTCGCTTGAAATGCTGCCGGTGGGCAACATATCCTTGCCACCAGTTTTTAAAGGCGTTAGACTCTTCAGTAGGGTGTGTAGTTCTCCGATGGTACAAGCAGTAGTTTGGATGTGCGTCTGTTTCGTCGGGATGTATTACACCAGGAGTGTTTCCTTCGGAAGGTGGTAGCTTCATCCCCATCGACATGGCTTTGGCAAATCGTTTCCTTGTCTTGAACCTAGTTTTGCTGGCGGCGGATGTGGTTTGATCTGGTGGGAGTGTTTTTACCCTTTCGTCCAGTCGCCGGCGTTTGGCTTTCTCGAATATGGCCAGCTCGCGCTCTCGATCAGCTTTGCTTTTCTGACGGGCTTCATTCAGGAATACGTTAATCATCTCGTCTGACGGTCCTAGGAGTTCCGGTTCGGGATCTGCCCCCAGTTTCTCTGCATCCGGACCTTCTTCACCATTTATTAACGAGTGAGAGATCACGTGGCAGCTTGCCACATAATCCTCAGATTCATCTGATGAGTCTTCTCCCTCATCTTCATCGCCATCTCCATTTTCAAGGATATGATTGAGGAACTCTTGGAGTGTGACCGGAATTCGTGCCTTTTGGTTATATTCTTTCAGCACGTCAATATGTTTTTGCAGGTCCATGCGCTTGTCATTAGGCTTCACGTGCTTTTTGGTCTTCTTATTCTTCTTTGAAGACTTTGATGGCTGGGCATGGGCGTTTTGACTATCATCACCAACTTTCAGCATTGGGCGCGGCTTCAACATCCCCTCAGTAACCTCGGGTTCCAGCGGACTTTTCCACCTGATCACTGGGCATGCTTGGAGATCCTTCAGCATTCTTTTAATTTTGGCTGAAAGAGCGACCTCCCATGGAGCTTCTTCTATAAAAGAGCACGATGCCCCCGGTGTGTCCACCGTTTTAGGAGCGTGCGGCTGGGGCGGGCTTACTTTCTATTTCTCGGACAGTGCGAATTTTCCTTGTTGGTATTGGTCCTCAATCCAGCCTTTGAAGACGAAACAATCTTCGATCGGATGGCCAACTACTCGGTGGTAGGGGCGGTAATTAGGATTGTTAGCCTCACCGGGTTGCAATGGGCGTTTCGGATCCGGCAAGGTGATGAGCCTGTTACGCACTGCCAGCTCGAACAGTCTCCTCGTTTTATCTCGGGGAAACGAATAAGGACGTCCCAGTCTCTCCTCGAGGGATTGGCGTGAACGCATGTTGCTTTGGCGAACAACCGGGTTTAAGTTGCTCGGCTGTTGTTGAGTATTGGTGACAAAGGTCGCTTTCCCTTTACCCTTTTCGTTCCGCGGTTCTGTCTTTGAAAAGGAAGGCTTATGACCCATCCGGTCTATTTGGGCCAGCTTATCAATCAGGGCCTGAAAGGTAGTCGGCTTGAAAAACATCATGAACTGGGATATGGTCGCCTGCGGATCGAGGATACCTACGAACATGCCTACTACAGGTGCTTCTTCGATACGCTGCTCGCACTTCAACCATAGATTTCTCCATCGTATCGCGTACTGGACCCATGTCTCGCCCGGCTTCACTCTGGCATTAATTAATGCTGTGATTGGGGTGCGTTCGCTTGCGCCCGCGAAACGTTAGGTGAACAGCAATTCCATCTCCGTAAAAGTTTTGACAGAGTCGTTGGGCTGCTCTGAATACCACTCAAAGGCCGTTTCCGCCAAGCTGCCGACGAACTGATGAAGTAATAATTTGTCGTCACCTCCGGTATTGCCGCAGAGAGCCCTGAACTGAGCGACATGTTGATGGGGATTGCCTGTTCCCTTATATACGTGAAACTCAGGAATCGTGTATCCTGGCGGATACTTGATCTGATCGTACCATCCTGGATATGGTCGCCCAGTTCTGACGACTTGGCCGTTTGCTTCATTCGCTTGATGAGCTCGTATTTCTTGAGCTAAATAATCATCGAGCATGGCTTTGAGATGGTCTCCTCATTGGCCGTTGATAGAGCCGGAAGAGGGTTCGATGTCTCTCCTCTATCATCTTCAATTATTACTGGAGGATCTTCGGCTGGAGGGTCCGGCTGGATCATCATGCCCACCATGTCTTGGAATAAAAGCGCCATTCATTTTATGTTGGCAGCTTGTTCCGCTGCCTCTTTGTCCTTCTTCTCAAGCATTCTCCGAAGGAATTCAGCATCTTTTTCCTACTCACGACGCTGGTCTGATGATATCTCTGGGCTTGCTTTTGGTCCCGTGGTGCGGTCATGGCTGTCAGCATCTCTTGGAGCTTTTGTTGTTGTTGCTCCTGAGCCTTAGTCACTGATCGCGTAAGCGGTCGATGACCTATGGAGATACGACTATCCTCTTTTTCGGATGCCATATAGACGGTATGCACCACCATGCCCCCAGACTTAGGACGTTTAGGCTCAGTGCCCTTGACATTTGTCGCAAACACGGGGATCTTCTCTGGCCTTCTCTTTTTGTGGACTGGTGACATTGAGGGGGCTGTTGCAGCGGGCACCCAAACAGATGACACCTTCTGTGGCTTGACAGGGTGATCCCCTTCTCACCGAACTTTCAACCTTTTCTGTCGGCGGGGGTAATCTTGATCAATCACCGAATCTTGGACTTGATGCCAAACCTTGTAAATTTTAGAGGACAGCCGCTGAGGGGGCTGCTCTAGCTTCACCTTTGTAACGTTCTCTATAGGTGGAGTAGATCTTTTCAGCACAGCAATCGGAGAGTTCTTGGGAACCCTCCTGAGTGGTTCAAAGCTGTTCCCAGTTGGAACAGCAGCATCAACTTCCACAGTTGGAGCTAGCGGAGTTAGTCCAAACGGTGAACTGCCCCCAGGTTTCCTCACTCGGCGCCAGTGGCGACGTCGAGCATGTCGTGCGGCCGGGATCACCTCCGCTGTTGGATGAGCTTCTTCATGCCCCCTGCTTTGAGGAGAGGTTGTTATTGGTGCTAGCCTGTCGAAGACTGATGTCCGTTGAGAAGGGATAGTCAGTCTTGCGAAAGCTGACTTTCGAACGGGAGCTGAAACGGCCAGTCTTGAAAAGACCAACTCCTTAGCATGGGAAGCCGCTCTGAAGACTTCAGGGGTAGGAATGGCTATCCGCTTCGGGATAACCTCTTCAGGAATTGTGGGCTTCTTCATGGGCCCATCTGAGCTTCGGCCCAGTCTGTTGAAAACCGAGGTGCTGGATTTAGACGACCCGTTGAGAGAGGCCGCAGTAGTTGAAAACCGATCAAAGACCGACTTCTTCGGAGCATCTTGCGATGGTACAAGAGCGCTGAAGCTTGTTGGTGGGATCATGGTCCCGAAGAATAGCCCAGTGGTGGCTTGGGTCACTTGTTCCACCGGCATTGTGAAAAGGGAGGCCGCTTCGAGCCCGTAAGTCACTCCTCCGGACAGGATGGAGTTGCAGTTGCAGTTGCAGTTAGTGCAGTGTGAAGCCATTGATCTGCATGGGAGCAAGACACCAAATCTTAGTACCTCGAATTCAGGGGCAACCATATCAAACCGTGATTCATTCGCGAACACGACACACGAAGTGTGGAGTGGAAAGAGGAAAAGGTCCTACCGGGCGTGACAGAATCTGTTCTCCTCCGAAAGACCGCAGAGACGCGACCCCGTAGGTTCGTCTTGCCTGAATTTGGGGGCAGATACTATTTGGTTTTATCCGTCCACCTCTCCGAAGATGCCAAGTTGATTTATGGCACCGTATATCGGAAGTTTAGACGGATGTGGCCGTTGTAGCAGACTTCGTCAGATTCCCCCTCATTTGAGAGGTTTTTGATTGTGGGGACGCTCTTCCCTGCAGGAGCAATCCCCTGCAGTTAATTACGCTACCGCATCGTGGTAACCACTTTCTCCTTCTCCGGATGGTCACTTCGTGTCGTGTATGTTTGTTTTATTTTTGGTTGCCCGTGGATTGTATACGGAGACTAATTTATGTTGTCGCCCGTAGGGCGTGGATTAGTCCAAATCCGTATTTTCTTAGATTTGGATTTTGGTTTGGGTTTAAGGATACGTTAGTCTCATTTGAGACTAATATCAACTTAAACGTTTGTTAAGGATACGTTAGTCTAATTTTAGACTAAGATCAACTTAACAGGATCATTTAGATCCAACAAAAGAACATTTGGGCTCTATTGTTTTAGTTTAGGAACTTTGCGGTCCAGTTTAAATCTGTAAAGTTTAAGGACGTCATAGTCCATGAGTTTAAGGACCCCACAATCCATGGAATTTCTGGTTGTCGGGACCCGGCACCTCTCTGAAAACGTTGAAGGATTACAACGACAAATATCAGAGGAGTGAAGAAATGTACTCTTAAACCGATATTGGTTGGGAGATCTGTAGTCCAATTTGGGACTAAGATCAAAGATTTATGAGCATATGGGCTCAATTGATCTGAATTAGGGATCTGTGGCCACTTTGGGCTCGGCCCATTTAATTAAGATGTTAGACATTTAACAATGCCGAGCATTAGTTTGGGCTCTGACAATCTTTTTGTCTTTTATTGAGTGCTGAGCACTCATCATAGCTTTGGGGCTTCGTTATTTAAAGAACAATTTATGTTCTTTTAGCACACACGTGTGGAGCACGTGGCGCGTTTGGCGCTAAGCGCCGGTCAATGAGCGCAAAGCGCTTCTGTCTAAGTAGCGCACACGTGAGGAGTACGTGGTGCGCTTGGTGTTGAGCGCCAGTTAATGAGCGCATTACGCTTCTAGCGAAGTAGCACACACGTGAGGAGCACGTGGTGCGCTTGGCGCTGAGCGCCAATTAATGAGCGTATTGCGCTTCTGTTTATATAGCGCATACGTGATGAGCACATGGCGCGCTTGGCGCTGTTCGCCAACCAATGCGCTTCTTTAAACTTGGAGCGCTAAGGCTCTGCAGCGCTATGCGCTAGATTTGGAGCGCTGGTGCGCTTCTTTAAATTTGGAGCGCTAAGGCTCTTTTTTTTAGGCAGTTCTGCGCTCTGAGAAATAAATTCTCTCTTTTATAAGAGATTTTGTCTCATAGATCTAAGAACAAAGTTCTTACTTTATAGGAGATGTTTCAATCTCTTATGTTTTGGTGAAAGGCTTTGCCTTTATGGATCTGTGATCCTAAGAGAATTGAATTATTCTCCCCCCCTTTTTATAATGATGAGATGTTATAATCTCTGAAAGACAATTTGTCTTATAGATCTATGATCTGAAAAAGATTAAGTTCTTCCCCTTATTTTTTTATGATGAGATATTTTGATCTCTGTTGTGAAGGACCTTGGTCTTATAGATCTATGATCTTAGAAAAAGAAGTAAATTCTTCTTTTAATATGAGGTGATTTTGTCTCTCTGTTCTTTTTTACCTTGAAGAAAATTTCTTCTTCTGAGAGCTTGCTCTTTGTCTTTGAAATTTCTCAAAGTTTATGGGGGGTTCTTCTCTGTGAGACTTGAAGTCCTAGGGTCCTTATATAGGGCGAGCTGATTTGTCCAATCGGTTAAAGAGATCTTTTCTCTAATTGATTTGGGGATGTTTCCCCCGTTGGATTTTTGATCCAAGGGCTTCTGATTTACAGAAGACAATCTTCTTATTTATAACAAGATTGGTAAATCTTTTCCCATACAGAATTTATTATGTATCTTGGTGATTTTTTTAATCACCATTGGATCATTGATCCGACGGTGCTCCGACTTACAGAGCAAAATCTTTTTGTTTGGAAAGATTCTGAGGAATATTTCCTTAACAGAATTTTATTCTAGTCAACTGATGATTTTTAATCATGTTCGTTGGATATTTGATCCAACGGTTGGGAACATTTAGTTCCAGCGCTAGCGCCCTCGTGCATTGCACGTGATGCGCTATTTAGAGTGCAGCGCACTTAGCGCTAACGCTACGTGCTTTTGCACGTGGTGCACTGCTTAGAGTACAGCGCTCTTAGCGCTAGCACTCACGTGCTTTGCACGTGGTGTGCTGCAGCGCTCTTAGCGCTAGCGCTCATGTGCTTTGCACGTGAGCGTTGCCTCAGAGTCTTTGACTCTCAGCTCTGGCGCTATTATGAAACGTTGCTTCATTTCAAAATTTGAAATTTGAACAGAGCTTTGCTCTGATTGGGGTAAACAATATAATTGAGGATGAACCAGTTTTACTAGATGGGTCGGATTTTCCAATTCATCGTGTCCCTTTCATTGACTGTGCACACCCTCCTGAACGTTTAACCGATATCATTTATCAATCACTTCCCTCCATCCTTTCCATCATTCTCACTTTACAAGCCACCGTATCACCTTCATTTTCTACATCTGGTTCACCAAGTTTGGTCGGCCTATGCTTTCTTACGAATCTTGAAAGGTTATACCCCATTTCTCAACGTGTTGATAAATTAGTACAATCCATTTTTACACTTCAATCATTACAAACTGTACTAATTTATTCAATCCACTTCTACCCTCAAGTTTGTGTTCCATTTCTTTCTTCCCTCCGCTACCGTCTCCTCCACCAAGACCGTATCCCACTTCCATCCACACACGGTCTCGCGTATTCTTCATCTCTTTCCTCTACGTGTTCTTTCACCAACCCGGGTATTATCACGATAAAAATTTTGAATGGTTGGTGTTAACTTTCGGTCTGTGTAAGGCCTTATATGGATTGATGACGCTCTCCCCCTAACTCCGAACTTTAACTCTTAAACAGTGGAAACACTGATTCACTTAAGTCTGGGGGGAGCTTTTTGTGTATATATATTTTGTTAGCTTTTTCTTTAAAAAAACAGGGAGAGCACCGACAAATTTTGACCCCTCAACAATTTTGACCTTCTTGGTCTCGCATGACAGTGAGGACACTGTCAAGTTTAAGTTTGGGGGTGTGCTCAGTAAGCTTTGCGTTCATGTGTATATTTTGCATTTGCATACTTATTTTTAAAAACCATAAAATCTAAAAAAAATCCAAAAAATATAAAAACTTTGTCGTCAAGTTAGCTAGTAGGGTAACTTATATTTTTATTCCGAAGAGTTAGCTTGATAGGTTAGAAATAACTAAATCTTAGGCTTGGGAATTGAAAACCCTAAAAATAACCCTCCTTCTGTTTAACCTTGGCAAATATATGTCCTTGCAGATTTTTTTAGAAGTAGGTAATCTTGAGTTCAGTTCTTGTGTTAAGTCGAGATGAAGGGAAAGTATTGAAAGTTTTATTGAAGGATAAGTCTGAAAAATAGTTCATATTTAGAAAGTATATACCCTACAAACTGCACTTACACGCACCTTGAAACTTGGGATAGTAAAGCATACCTAGAAATACTCTTGTCTGAAAGTCTAGTATGAAAGAAAAAACGGTATTTAAAACTAAGCACCAAAAGAGTATTATTGAAAAATATATCCGGTCTTGAAAAGAAAAAAAAGAAAAAAAATCAATTACAAGACCCGAAAACTGCTATTTACGTTTTAATAAGCTCACGCATTCGGTAATCGGTTGATTAGTGCCTCAGGAAACAATAATAGTCGCATGAAAGGTGTGTGAGCAAATCCGTCCATCATTAATGGAAAGAAATAGTATTAGGTATTAGGGCAAGGGTACTATAGCTTGAATTGAATTCTTGAGTGTAAGGGTGAAATTTACACACACGTAGGGGTATACAATCGATATTTGGAGGAAAGATAGGGATAAAGAATAAGTCTTATGTTTTCTGTAAAGTTGATAAAAATTCCGAATTGGAGAGTGCACTTTAGAAGGAAAACTCAAGAGAAACTGAGATCTTTCTAAATTGTCAAAACGTATAGGATCTTAGCTTGAATAAATAGGAGGTGTGAAAATAAGGGATGGATATTTCTAACTTAGGATGGTAGAATTTCTAACTTAGATGCTAAACCATAGGATTAGAGTCGACGTTAACTTATGAAACTAGCTTGACGGGATTTTGTAGATAGTATCCCCTGAAAACCCTCAGGAGATAACACTCCTCCTACTATGGACACCTAGAGGTTTAACGGCTTGTTGCACAGGCTATGTGCAACAGTGATTCCTACGAAAGTGAGCTTAAGACTTTTTGAGAATAAATGGTTTTTCTCGGGACGAGCAAAAGATAAGTTTGGGGGTATTTGTTCACACCAGAATATTGCATTTAATACTGCCTATTCTTATGCTCGTTTATTTATAGGTAGGTGTTTTTGATCCGTGTTTGCTACATGATTACTGGTTACTGGTTCTTAGTCCAAAATAATGCAAATCATGAAAAATCTCCACAGTTATACCAAAATCCAGAACATCTGCCAAAAACAGATAAAATCCGAGTTCTGGTCATCTACACCCGTCCAGTGGCGTTTACCTGTTCAAGAAACAAGATAAATGACAGTAGTCGTTCGTGTATCGGACAAGCACGGAGCACGAGAGGGGCAGCACAAAGATCAAGATGTGCGCGGAGCTCGAGGGAGATCAAAATCAAAAAGATTAAAAGTGTAGCCATTTTGGACTGTTGAAAATCTAAACATATTTTGAAATCATTTTGCAATTTTGGACTTGTCAAACAGAAGGACAAAGCAACACGAGGAAGCCCATAAAAAACGGCATTCCAAACCCTCCAAGTGACAGCGGAACCGTGGCCAATAGACATTTTGGGCGGTGGTTCCATGGTCGTGTCTTGTTTTCTCCCGACCAATTTTCATGGGTAGTTTGGTAATTATGTATGGGCTCAAAATATGGCCCTAGGGTTTCAGTTCTCTGCCTATAAATACTCCAGTTTTGACCCAAGTGAGGTATGCTTTTTCTTTACTAGGATTTAGTGTAGTTTAATTGTAGTTTCTTCTCCTTTCTCTATTCTCCATGAAATTATAGTGAGAGCTTTTGAGTGGAAGATTAATGAAGATGGGGGTGTTTTTTTTCTTAACTTGTACCTTTATTTTCTTGTATTGTAACTTTAATTCCTAGTGTAACTTTATTATTTATTATTAAGTAGTTGTTGGTTTTATTTTCTTATTTTATTTTCCTTCTCTTCTAAACCGTATTTTCAAGCCATGATACTCAATGGAGTCCCTTACTTAGGTGAGGGCCCAAGTAGTTATCTTACTACCATTTGTTAAAACCGTATTTTCCTTTCTTTTCTTCTTTCTTGTTTCATTTTTCTTTTAATGTGTGAATAAAATTCCACACTTGTTAAGACTAAGGAAGGTTGGTATGAAGGACGGAAAAATACCTTGTGCTTCTCTTCGCCAAATATCTTAAAATGAACCTACACCAAACAAAAACAACCCCCCTCACTTAGGCACGCTATAAGTGACATATAGCCGCGACCTAAGTCGAGAAGTCTTTTGGGCGCACTACAACGTGGCATGTGTTGTGACTTAATTGGATATATGGTTGCGTATGTTTGGCCTAGAGCTGTAAATAAGCACATGTAGCGAAAAGAAAAGGGGCACTAGGAATGGATTTAGTATTGGAAAGCTTGCTTAAACTCGAAAATCTCATTCCTACGTCCTCCTAATCCCCGCTATTTCCGATTATCCCAAAATCATTTCAAGAATGGCAAAGGACAAGCACAAGGGTAAGCCTAACTCTACTAACCAAGCCTAATCCTAACAAGTTTACTTGAACATAAAATACGAACACTTAGCATAGAATTGAACATACATATACACTTTCATTGACTCGTCTAAAACAAGAACGAACATACGAACCACCTCCCTGCGGATGACTCATGCTCAATAGGCTTGCTGAAAAGTGACACCGTTTTGATTGCGGTAAGTAAGACATATAGAACGTTTAGCGTAGCGCATAAAAACACAAACAATCAGGAGTGGTCATTTTCTTATCGGACCTTCGATTTATTTGGTTGATGAGAGTAGTTTTTGTCAATCACAGAGTCTTGGACTTTTCGCCAGACCCTATGAATTTGCGAGGAGAGCCGCTGATAAGGCCGCTCCGGCTTTGCCTGCACTATAAATTTTGCAGGTGAGGTGATTTCATTAGCATCGCCATTGGGGAGTTTCGCGCTCCTTCCTAAGCGGATCAAAGTTGTTCCCGGTTGGAACAGCAGTGTCAACTTTCACCATTAAAGCTGGTGGGGTGAGTCCAGAAGGGTAGGTACCCCCAGCCTCTCTCACTCGGCGCCAGTAGCAACGTTGAGCGTGCCTCGCAGAAGGGACCGCATTAATTTTGGAAGCGGCTTCATCATGCCCCCGAATTTGCTGAGGGGTTTCAATCGGCGTCAGCATGTCGAAAACCGACATCCTTGATGGAGTTTGTGGAGAACCAGCCAATCTTTCGAAGACTGATCGTCTGATGGGGAAAGCACCTTTGACGGCTCCACCTGTAGCAGGAGTAGGTAGGGCTAGCCATTTTGGGGTAGCCCCTTCAGATATCACGAGCTTCTTTATGGGCTCGTTGGAGTTCTTGCTCAGCCTGTTGAAGACTGAGACGCTAGAGTTTGACAGCTTGCTGATGAAGGCCGTCATAGTTGCCAGTCGATCGAAGACCGACCTTCTAGGAGCTTCTTCTGGTAGCGTTGAGGCACCAAAGATCACAGGTGGGAGCATAGTCCCGAAGAACAGTCCAGTAGTGGCTTGTGTGACCTACCCACCGGTATGGAGAAAATAGAGGCCGCGTTGGGCCCATAGGTCATTTCTCCAGTTGGGATGGAGCGGGAGTTGCTATTGTATGAAGTGCAGTTGAGAGCCATTGATTTTCTGCATAGGAGCAAGACACCAAATTTTAGTATCTCGAATCTAAGGGCAATCATAGCGAACTGTGATTTTGTTCGAGAAACACGACATACGAAGTGTGGAGTGGAAAGAGGAAAAGGGCCCCACCGAGCGTGCCAGAATCTGTTCATCGCTGAAAGACCGGAACGAGACATTGGGACGTCTGGCCTAAATTTGGGGGCAGATACTATTTGGACTTATCTATCCACCACTCCGAAGATACCAAGTTGATTTATGGTACCATATATCAGATGTTTGGATAGATGCGACCGTTGTAGCAGATTTTATCATATTCCCTCTCGTTTGTGAGGGGATTTTGATTGTGGGGACGCTCTTCCCTACAGGCGCAAACCCCTGCAGTTAATTACGTTATCGCGTTGCGATAACCACTTTCTCCTGCTCCAGCAGTTCATTCGTGTCGTGTGTATTTTTGTTTATTTTGGTTGCCCATGAATTGTATACGGAGACTAGTTTATGTCGTCGTCCGTAAGGCGCAGATTAGTCCAAATTCGTATATCTTAAATTTGGAATTTTGAAATTAAGTTATATTTTCCTTTAATTCAAAAATATTTTTGTTTGGTTTAAGAATCGTTAATCTAGTTTGAGATTAAGATCAGCTTAAACATATGAGCATTTGGGCTCAATTTGTTTTTAACTAAGAATACGTTAGTCATGTTTGAGACTAAGATTGGCTTAGCAATTCAACAGAGCATTTGGGCTCAGATACTAAAAATTTCGAAGTGACTTTTAGCTAATTTAGGCTTGGTCCGCTCAGTCTGTTCTTTTTTCTTTTTCTTTTATTCAAAAGTACTAAGCACTTATTTAGGTTCTGTTTGCTCAGCCCTTTTCCTTTTATGAAAAAGTGCTAAGCACTTGTTTGGTGCTCTGGTGCTCACATGTGTATCATGTGAAGCCCTCAGTCATGAGCGCTGCCCAATAAGTGCTAAACACTTCAGTCATTTTGACTGAATATGAAGTGCTAAGCACTTTTGTATGGCGTCCACGTGAAGAGCAAGTGCGGCGTTGTCTCATTTTATTTTTTTGGGCGCCCACATGTTTTTCACGTGAGGCACTGGGCGTTGCCCAGTCAGTGCTAAGCACTCAGCCATTTTGGCTGTATATGAAGTGCTAAGCACTTTTATTCCGCGTTCATGTGTATTTCACGTGAGGCGCTGGCCTTCTGTTTTGGGCGCCCACGTGTTCTTCACGTGAGGCGCTAAGTCCTTTCTTGGGGGCGCCCACGTGGGAAGCACGTGAGGTGCTAATTTTTTTCTTTTCTAGAGATTGAATCTCTGTTAATGGCATTTTGACCATTAATGATCACCAAGATCTTTGTTTTGAAGATTTGGGATCAAGCCTTCTTTAAGAACTAAGTTCTTATGTTTTTTCTTTTATAAGTACTAAGTTTCTTTTTAGGGTTAAACCCTATTTTCAGAGAAATTAAATTCCCAGAACATAGGTTCTTTTTCCTTTTTTAACCTAGTTTGAAGAATAGAGTCTCCCCGATAAGAATTGAATTCTCAACTTGTAGGAAGATTTGCTTTGCAAATCTCCAATCAGAGGAAGAACTAAGTTCTTATTTAAAGGGTTAAACTCTTGTTTTCGTTTATACTAGGCGAGAAAGATATTTTGATCTTTTCTTTTTCTTTACCTAAATTTTGAAAGGAGGGAGATCTTCTTCTTCTTTTGAGAATTAAATTCTTTGTTGTTGTTTTTTTTTTTTGTGTGGAGAAACATATGGGGTCAATTCTCTCTCTGAGACTTGAAGTCTCGGATCCTTTATATAGGAAAGGCAAATTTGTTAATTCATTTAAGAAAATCACTCATTTGAGAGATACCAATTGATTTAATTGGTCTCAAAATTTGTTCGGATGATTTTACCCACCGTTGGATCTTTGATCCAGTGATTTCTGTTTCATCGAATATGTTTTCTTGTTTTTAACAAGATTGGGGAAATATTTTCCCATATACAGAATTTTATTCTGTCAAACAGTGGTTTTTAATCACCATTGGATTTTAATTCAAGGCCTCTCTATTTTATAGAGAACAATCTCTCTTTGTTTAGAAAGATTGGGAAAATATATTCCTATTTCTTTGGATGTTTGATCCAACAACTTTCTGTTTAACAGAAAGTATCCTTCTTTTTTAGAAAGATTAGAGAGATATTTCTCCCAAATAGAATTTAATTCTATATTTGGTATTTTTTAAATCACCCTTGGATCTTTGATCCAACGATCCTCTATTAACAGAGAATATCTTTTCCTTTTAGAAAGATCAAGAGAGGTATTTTCCTAAGAATAAAATTTAATTCTATATAGGGAGGCGCTCTCACGTGTTTAAAACATAACCCTGACATGGGTTTTAGCCTATTTGATTTAGCGCTTATATGTCTTGCATATGAGCGCTCACATGTTTAACACGTGAGGTCAGTTTGATCTTTAGCCACTTACTCTTAATGCTTATATGCTTTGTATATAAAATAGAATTTAATTCTATGTATAGAGTTTAACTCTATCTGAAGCTAATACTTCAAAAGGGTATTCTCACGTGTTTAACACACGACTCCAATGTGAGTTTTAATCAGTTTATTTAGCGCCTATATGCTTTGCATATAAGCGCTCACGTGTTTAACACGTGAGGCCTGTTTAGCCTTTAGTTGTTTGCTTTCAGCGCTTATATACTATGCATATAAGCGCTCACTTGTTTAATACGTGGGGCTTAAAACGTGGAGAATTCTCCTCTTTTGCTTTCTCCCTTTTCATAAGGGAACATACACTAATTTAAGTTAGTTGATTTTTTTCCTTCCCCATCTTTCGGCACCTGCCTAAGGTTTTGGAAGAATATCCAATAAACGTAATAGGTGTACTCTCGTAATACAAAAAGCTCTCAACTTGAGAGAAAGTGAAGAAGTGGAGACAACCGAATTATACAATTCAATTTCTCCAGAACCCTTGACCATCCTCGGACTAAAATAAATTTCTTCGAATTTGAATGTAATTATACAATATGGTCATTCCAAGCAATATGGATATCTGTAATGATACGGAGTGTTCTGGAGAATGCAAAGGATAAACTAGGAGCGGCAAGAATATATGCGACTTAGTCGTTGTTCCCGCCAAAAATTTTAGCCAAAACTTGTTGTTCCCTTTTAAAAATAGAGCACATCCCCCTCATGCAAAGCACGTGAGCACTCACATGCAAAGCATGCGAATAACTACTTCAGATAGGATTAAATTCTATAGCAGCACCCACGTGTTAAACACGTGAGAACTCACATGCAAAGCATGTGAGTACCGGCTTCAGATATGATTAAATCCTATGATATCCCCCCATATGTTAAACATGTGAGCACCCACGTGTTAAACACGTGAGTTTCCTTGTTGCATTCTTTTGGCAGCGCTCACATGCAAAACACGTGAGCGCTGCTACTATATATATATATGGCAGCGCTCACGTGATAGCACGTGGGTGTTCCAATTTAAAATGCTCTCATCTGATTAAATTAAATTCTATGTGATATAATTAAATTTTATTTGAGAAATATTTTTCCTGATCTTTCTAATGTGGAAAGATCTTTCTCTAACAGAGGGTCTTGGATTTTAAATCCAATAGTGATAAAATCATATATTAAACCGATAGAATTAGATTCTATGTGATAGAATAAAATTCTATTATAGGAAAATATCTTCCTAGTCCTGTTAAACTGACAAGATATTCATATGATATAATAAGATTCTATGTTAGGAAAATATCTTCCTCATCTTGTTAAACAAACAAGATATTTATATGATAGAATTAAATTCCATCTTCTCTATTAAACATAGGACCCTTGGATCAAAGATCCAACGGTAATTATAAAATCACCATCTGATCATCTGATAGAATTAAATTCTATAGGAAAATATTTTCCTAATCTTGTTAAATAAACAAGAACATTATCTGTAAAATGGAGAGCCTTTGGATTAAAATCCAACGGTGAATAAAATTCACCGGTTGATCTTTAAAATCATTTCGATTGATTATAAAATCAATCATGATCTCTCAATGAGAGATTTCCTCCAACAAATTGATTTTTATCTTCTCCTATAAATAGAAGTAAAGAGATTAAATCAAAAGAGGGGAGACCCACCAATAAGCTTCTGTAAATATACCGAAGGCTCTCTAAAAGTTTCAACAAAAACCACAGAGAATTTAATTCTCAATGAAAAAAGAAGAACTTTCTCCTCTAAACCCTAGGTAAAAAAACACGGAGATCAAAACATCTCATTTACGTATCTAAGGGTTTAACCCTTTAAAAGAACTTAGTTCTTTCTCTGGATCTGAGATCCACAAGATAAGTCTCCCACAAATTGAGAATTGAATTCTCATCGGGAAGATCTTGTTCTTGAGAATCAAAGATTCAGGGGAGAATATGGAAGGAAGAACATGAAGAAGATGGAGTCCATAATACTCCAGGAACTTAGTTCTCTCATAAATGAAGAACACAATTCTTAAAGAACCTGATCCTAGATCCTCAAATTAGTAATCTCGGTGATCGTTAATGGTCAAAATACCATTAACAGATATTTAACCTCTCTGAAAACATGAACAGAGATTAAATATTTAAGAAGAAAGCGTCTCACGTGAAACACACGTGAGCACTAAAACTCAGCACCTCACGTGAAACACATGTGAGCGCCAAAACTCAGCATCTCACGTGAAATACATATGAGCGCCAAAATTTATCGCTTCATATGAAACACAAGTGAGCACTCAAATGAAGAAGCTAAAAGCTCGGCGCCTCATGTGAAACACACGTGAGTGCCCTAAGCTGAGCGCCTCACGTAAAATGCACGTAAGTGCCAGAAAAGACTAGTGCTTAGTACTATTTCAACGCCATAAAAGACTAGTACTTAGCACTATTTCAGCGCCGCACATGAAACACACGTGAGTGCAATATATCCGAGTGCTTAGCACTACTAGTAAGTATAAAAACCTAATCATAGCCCAAATTAGCTATGTATGTGAAGCTTGAGCTTCCTTTTTTGGTTTTAAATTAACCGAGCCTATATGCTCGTGATTTCCAAACTGATCTTAGTCCCATATACAACTAATGGTCTCTCATCGATGATATCCAAATTGATATGCATCCCATATCTTCTAAGTTAATCTTAGTCTCATATAAGACTAACGATTCTTAGGTCCACCACGATCTTCTCCCTCAAATATGGGATTTGGTTCAAGGATACATTTTTTCATACCTCTGATATATGTCGTTGTAATTTCTCAAGTTTTTAGAGAGGTGGCAGGTCCCAACAACCAACAACTCCTCTTTTCTCGTCTCAAACATGGCGATAATGGACCAAAATATCCTTAAACTAACATTCGTCCCAAGCAGAGAATGTTGAACCGCGACGTCCTTAAACTAATATGTTTTGCCCTGCGGACTGTCTTCATACTGACTACTGTATACTATCCATGGGCTATTCATATATGATCTAATGATCAGTTGAGCTCATATGCTCATTTGTACATAAGTTGATTTTAGTCTCAAATATGACTAACGATCCTTAAATCAAACCCAAGTTTCCCGTGAACGGATAGACCTCACAAATATGAGAAATGCATCATAAGTTCATTCCTATTAGAAAACCAAGCTACCAATGCGGACCCTGTCAAATAAATGCTTGACCTAAAACATCTAAGTTGATCTTAGTCTCAAATAAGACAAACGGCCTTTAGATAAAGCCTAAGTTTCGCATGAACAGATGGACCTAACAAATGTGAAAAATATGTCCTAAGTTCATTCCCGTTGGCAAACCAAGATACCAACATAGACTCTGTCAAGAAAATGCTTAACCCAAATCATGAAAATATATGTATGGATTTGGACTAATCCGCACCCTATGGGCGACGACATAAATTAGTCTCCGTATACAATTCACAGGCAATCATAACAAACAAAATAATACACGACATGAAGTGAACTACTGGAAAAGGGAAAAGTGGTTATCGCAACGCGATAACGTAATTAACTGCAGGGACTTGCGTCTATAGGGACGAGCGTCCCCACAATCAAAATCCCTTCACAATCAAGGGGGAATCTGATAAAGTCTATAACATCGATCGCATCTATCCAAACATCTGATATATGGTGCCATAAATCAACTTGGTGTCTTCGGAGAGGTGGATGGATATGTCCAAATAGCATCTGCCCCCAAATTTAGGCAAGACGATCAATCCCAGTTCACCTCTATTTTCGGCGGTAAATAAATTCTGGCACGCCCAGTGGGACCTCTTCCTTTTTCCACTCCACACTTTGTGTGTCGTGTTTTTCCGTGATCAAATAACCATGGTATATAGTTGCCCTTGGGTGATAAAATACTGAATCTGGCATTTTGCCTCTTTATAGAATGGCATTTGCTTCCACTCACCGCAACTCGGGCTCTGTCACATCTGGTGGAGTCAAATATGGGCCACTTGCAGCCTCAAGTCTCTACAATCCGGCTCTTTAAGAAAGAAATAGGCTTATCTTTGGGTCGATACCCCCACCTCCTACCTTTGATGCCTCAACGCTGAAGGAGGAAGCCCAAAAGAAGTCTGTCTTCCACAGGCTGGCTTCTCAAGCTTCAGCCATGCCTACAGTATCGATGTTCATGCGACTGGCACCTACCGAAGACTAAGGTCAACATAAGGGACAGAATAGTCAAGCTCTCAAAGCAAACACGGGGCAAGCTCAGTAAATAAGACAAGCTGAGGGCAGTTCTCCATCCGTGTTGACTCCACCTACTTCAACTCCGATAGCGAATGTTGTTGTTCCAACCAAGAACAAATTTGAACTGCTGCGAAAGGTCGGGCAAAATTCCTCCACCACGATACTAAAGAAATATCCGCAGACCATGGAGATCCAACAAAAGAAGAAAATAGTTCGCTCCCCAAAAGAACTTTTCTCATCTATATATAGGGTGTGGAAGCAAGTAAACGATCCAGTCATCATCCGCGGCTCTTCCTTTAAGCGTCAACCAAATTCTGAAAACTCCCCTTTAAAACATAAGGGAACTCATACCAAGGCGGTCCCTGTTGTAATGGTTCCTCGTAAAACCAAAGCAGTTTCTCACAAAAAAGAGAAGCCCGATAAAGTCTGAACACCCAAAGCAAACTCCAAGGGTCAAGATGCCAAACGCCCCAAGCCTAGAGGCATGGTAGTTCATATAGTCCACATGGTGAACTCCAAAGATGAAGGCCGTACTTCTACTAGTCACGAACAGTATACTCGGTTTCTGACAAAAGCTCAACTGTAACGTGAAAAGTTGTAGAATACGCTTGCTCAGGAGGCAGCACTCGCTAATTCATTCCCTAAGGAAAATTCCGAGGACACACCCAAAGAAAGAGAAGGGCAGGAGTCGGATATTGACTTCCTGAAGTGCGCTCTCAAGAAAAGAGATGAAGAAGCAGAAGAGATATCCGCTAAAATGAACTAGATGGCCCTCTTGATCTAGAATATGGCCGGAATGATAGTCCATTCAGAACCACTGGCAGATGAACCACCGGTAGTTTCTCTTAAAGACAAGGGTAACACTTCAAATCCTCTACAAGCTCCACTAATGGCTGAGGAGGAAATGATCCCAAAAGAAAAACTGGACGCATATATTGCTTAGCAAATCAAAGCTCACTATGCCAGTAAAGCTGCAAATAAGTCGATCAAGGCCGATCGACCGTATCCGGCGTGTTATGATCAAGTACAGTACCCACCAGAATACATATTTCTGACGTTCCACATATACGAAGGTACTGGAAATCCTCACTGGCATATCGCAAGATTTAAATCCATGTGCGGTAACACTGGAGGAAATGATATACTGCTCTTCTGACAGTTCGTCAGCAGTCTGGCGGACATCGCCTTCGAATGGTATGCGGAACTCCCAAGTGATTTTGTGAAGACCTTCGACGAGATGGAGATGCTTTTCTATCAGAGATTCGCCAGTGTGAATAAACGCACTACCATGGCAGTGTTGGTCAACGAAAGAGTTGGATCGAATGAGACTTGAGTTCAATATATTACCCAATGGCAAAATGTCTGGTCAAAATGCGAGCAACGTATCGACGAAGCTCCGGCCGTGGGAATGTTCATAGCCACCCTTGACCCAAATTCAAAGGTGTTCCCATATATGGCCCTCTTCAAGCCGACAACCTTCCAAGAGTTCATAGATAAAATGGCTCGATTGGATCAGATGGATCAAGACGCATTCTTTTCCGATGAAGATACATAAAAAGCATAAGCAAAGCGGCGTTTGTCGCCAACGCTCAACAAAAAATGAGTGTCTCTAAAGCAAGATGACACCAAAATAACGACAACGCGGGTTCTCCCCTTTAAAAGATTGGGGCACGAATACTCGCTCCCCCGAGATATATGCAGGGGCATATTGCTCACTGATGAACAGAAAGGGTATTAAGGAACCTACAAGCGGGTCCTGCAATCAAGTGGAATATCCCGCTTGAACCAAAAAACCATGGAAGGGATGTGAAATCCATATCCTACTCCGAATCAAACAATGAGGGGATAAGCCTCCAAATCAAGTTCATTCTTCCAAGAAAGAAGAAGACTCGGCAGAAGGAGTAATGTACTATCTCGTTCCTTTGTTACTGTCAGAAAGTGACATTGATAAGCAGGGGGCAGGTGCCATGTAAAATGCCCGGTATTTCCCGCAAAACAACCTAATTGGTACGATGATAAATGAAGCAATCCAAGAGGGTGAAGATAGCCTAAGGCGTGAAGTGTCCATGCAAATAAAGGACAGGCGGCAGCGCCTCGGTAAGCAAGTATTGGAAGGAATGAGATATGCAACTCCCCGACCAAATGATTAAATAGGGACTGAAATGTCCCTAAACTATAGTGTCGCCTCAAACACGGAGATAATGGACCTAAACGTCCCTAAACAAGTGTGTCACCTCAAACACGGCGATAATGGACCGAAACGTCCCTAAACTAGTGTGTCGCCTCAAACACAGCAATAATGGACCGAAACGTCCTTAAACTATCGTGTCGCACCAAACACGACGATAGTGGACCGAAACGTTCTTAAACTAGCATTTTGCCCCAAATACGGCGATGATGGACCGGAACGTTCCTAAACTAGCATTTCGCCCCCAAACACGGCGATAATGGACCGCAACGTCTCTAAAACTAATATGCGTCTTGAGATCTATATTGCAATCGAAGTCCTATCGGTGAAGATAGCAACTCAAGTCCCATTGGCTACACAGCTACTTCAGCGATGAAACCACCCCTAAATCCCACTAGAAAATAGATGGGTCACCTACGATGAAACTACTTTCGAGAGTTTCACCGTTTGCAAAAAAATGGTATGTCCACGAGCGAAATGGGCATAGATGAAAATTCGAAAGGGCGCTGTGAGTAAAAACAGCAGGACTGCCGGTGAATTTGTGAAAACTCGAAAGAGCGCAGTCTCATTAAAAAAAGAACAAAAAGAGAATCGGTATGTTCACGAGCGAAATGGGCATGGATGTAAACCCGAAAGGGTGCCGTGAGTAAAAACAGCAGGACTGTCGGCGAGTTTGTGAAAACCCGAAAAGACACAATCTCGTTAAAAAAAAGAGAGTGACAGTACGTCCACAAGAGAAATGGCACGGATGAAAATCCGAAAGGGCGCCATGAGTAAAAACAGCAGGACTGCCGACGAGTTCATGAAAACCCGAAAAGGCGCAAACTCGTAAAATAAAAAAATTATGTGCACTTGCAAGGTCCTTTCAACCTTGTGAGGAGAAAATACCTGCGTGAGATCCTTACGACTCACAAAAGAGCAACACACTTAGGAACCCATACGATTCCTAAATGGAAATTACACTTGCAAGATCCTCACAACTCGTAAGGAGAATTCCCTCCTGTGAGACCCTCATGGCTCATAGAATTCAAAAGTCTTAGGTTAAAGGAATCTAAACCTGTTCTTAAGCTATCATATTCTATAAGTTTCCCTACAAGTAATTCGAGATCGACTCTTGTATACAATCCATAGGCACGCACAAAATATGTTCCAACCGAGTTCCACCAATGGCGAGAAATATCCCCATATAGTGAACGGCACTTGTAAGTCCTCTTGATTTATAAGGAGAAAATACTCTTATAAGATCCTCACGACATATAAGAGAAAATATTAAGTAGGAATCCCTACGATATCTAAGGAGAAAATACACATACGAGATCCTCACGACTCGTAGGGAGAAATACTTTTATGAGAACTTTAAAGCTCATAAAATCAAAAACCCTTAGTCGACAAGATCCTAACCATGTTTACTAAACCACTTTTGTTCAAATCAACATAGGAAAATGATGGTTCGCTCCTAGCAATATCCAGGTTATAGCGATGCTGATGCCTAAACAGATGTCAAACTCCAAGTTCTCTCACGGCAAATGATAATTCGCTCCTGGCAATATTCCAGTTGTAGAGATACTGATGCCAAATTGGTATTAGGACCCAAATCCCCGACTCGCAACAAAATCAGCGTGCAAAAAAAATGCATATGAAATAGCCGAAATGATGGGGCGACTCGCAATAAAAATCAACGAGAAAAATATATATATATGCATAAGAAACAGCCGAAATGTTTGGGCAACTTGCAAAAAAAATAGTGAGTAAAAATAAAAAATGATATAGCCGTACTGATTGGGCACCACAATAAATAGCCAAAATGATTGGACAATCGCGAATTTCGCGATATAAAAAAGCTGAAAAGATAGAGTATCGCGGAAATATAAAAAAATTAATAAAATAAAAATTTTCTACCCTGCAGGTAGGTCCACACCGACCCATGTATACAATTCATGGACACAAATGAAAGAAAGGGGAACCATATTTTTCCACCACATTTCATCAAAAGAAGAACCGAGTCGAGAGAGCACATTTACAGCCTAGAGACTAATTCGACGTCCCACTTACTCTAGCAGAGTAGAAACAAGGTGTCGACAAGGCTCCAAGGTGCCAAATCAAAACGGAGTGACGGCATATTCCTAACTCTAAGTCATGATGGCAATATATGCAGCCTAAAGACCAATTCGACGTCCTTCTTACTCCAGCAGAGTGCAGACGTGGTGTCAACAAAGCTCTAAGGAGCCAAATCAAAGCAGAGTAATGGCAAAACCCTTGCTTAATCCAACGTTTCTCTTACTCCAGCAAAGTGCAGAAGCGACATCAACAAAGCTCCAAGGAGACAAATAAAAGAGGAGTAATGGCAAAATCCTAGCCCCAAATCTCAATGGCAACATCTATAGCCTAGAGATCATCTCCACGTCCTTCTTATTCCGACAGGGTGCAGACGCGACGTCAAAAGGGACCAAAAGGTCAAATATATAAAGTGGAGCCATGGCAAAATCCTAGCTTCTAATCTCAATGGCAATATCTACAGTGTAGAGATCAAATCGACATTTTTCTCATTCCAGAAGGATGCAGACGTAACATCAACAAGGACCCAAGGGTCGAATAAAAGTGGAGTAATGGCAAAATCCTAGCTCCAGCTCGGCGTTCCTTCTTGGTGCAGACATGGCTTCAAAAAGGACCCAACGGTTGAATAAAAGTGGAGTAACAGCAAAATCATAGCTCCAGATCTCGATGGCAACATTTACAGCCTACAGAGCATCTCAACGTTCCTGCTCATTCCAGAAGAGTGCGGACGCAACTGTAAAATGAAATTAGAGCAATGGCATATTCCTAACTCCAGATCTCGATTGCAATACATACATCATAGAGGTCATACGGATGTCTACCTTACTTCAGCAAAGAATCGGTACGACACCAAAACAAAGCAAAAGAGAAATGATGGCATATTCCTAATTTCAGGTCTTGACAACAATACATATAAAGCCTAAAGACCATTGGAGATCATCCCACCCCAAAAAGTTGCGGTTATGACTCATCGGGCTTCAAATTAAGCCTAGCCTCAAGTAAAAAGCGCCATGGAAAATACTTAACGCTTTATCTTCCGACGGTAATACGGATATTCCAACTTAAGAAGATTACTTGAAGACATCTTGCCCAGTCCCAGAAGGGATCAGAGACACGACAGACGCGGGGCTACTCGAGCAGCAACCTAAGGGACTGCATATCGAGAAATATATCAGCCAACGCAGCTGTACGATAGACTTAAACCTAGTACCATAAACCTAACAAACCCCTATCAAAAAAGGGGGTTATCTATATTTCATGTTAGGATACACCTGCGACATCCTCTCGACTCGTCTCAACTCGTAGGGAGAAACATTTATATGAGACCCTCGGGGCTCATAAAGGTGAAAAACCTTAGACGGCGGGGACATCAACCTGTTTCTTAAGCACTATTGCCCTACAAGTAATTCGATATCGACTCTTGTATACTATCTAAGAGCCACATTCTTCAAAGTTGTATCCAATGAGGAGAAGAAGCCATTTACGGATCCTCTCGACTCGTAAGAGGAAAATACTCTTGAGATCTTTACAACTCTCAAGAGAAAACACGCTTAGGAGTCCTTACAACTTTTGAAGAGAAAATGCACTTACGAGATCCTCTCCACTCTTAGGGAGAACATCGTTATGAGACCCTCACGACTTATAAAGTTGAAAAGCCTTAGGCGACAGATCTAAACTTATTTCCTAATCCATTGCTGCCCTATAAGTAGTTCAATATCGACTCTTGTATACTATCCACGGGCCACATTCGCCAAAGTTGCATGCCAATGAAGTGAAGAAGTCACTTACGAGTCCTCATGACTCGTTAGGAAAAAATACCCGAGTGAGATCCTTATAACTCACGGAGACGATGGACACTTAGGAATCCTCACGATTTCTAGCAAGAATATACACCTATGAGATCCCCACGACTCATAGGGAGAAAAACTTTCCTGAGACCCTTATGGCTCATGAAGATGGACAAAACCTTAGGCAACGGAGACTTAAACATGTCTCCTGAGCCATCAATTTTATGGCAATGCATAACTTTGCACTACTTAACCCATGTACATACCTACGTGGGCAAAGAAGTGGGGGCATTTGTTCCTACTAAATTTTTTGACCAAACCTTGCTGTTCTTTTATAAAAATGGAGGACAGCCCCTTTGTGCAAAGCACGTGAGTACCTACTACAGATAGGATTAAATCCTATAGCACCGCCCACGTGTTAAACACGTAAGCACTCACATGCAAAGCATGTGAGCACCGGCTTCAGATAGAATTAAATCTTATGATAGCCCCCATGTGTTAAACACGTGAACACCCATGCGTTAAACACATGAGTTCCCTTGTCGCATTCTTTTGGAAAAGCTCACATGCAAAGCATGTGAGTGCCGCTGCCATATATGTATATGGCAGCACTCACGTGATAGCAATCGAGCACCCCAATTTAAAATGCTTTCATCTGATAGAATTAAATTCTATTTAGGAAATATTTTCCCCGATCTTTCTAATATGGAAAGATCATTCTTTAACAAAGAATCTTGAATTTGAAATCCAATGGTGATAAAATTATCAATTAAACCATCTGATAGAATTAAATTCTATGTGATAGAATAAAATTCTATGTTAGGAAAATATCTTCCTAATCTTATTAAACAAACAAGATATTTATATGATAGAATTAAATTCTATCTTCTCTATTAAACAGAGGACCCTTAGATCAAAGATCCAACGGTGATTATAAAATCACTATCCGATCATCTGATAGTATTAAATTCTATCTTAGAAAAATATTTTCCTAATCTTGTTAAATAAACTAGAATGATCTTCTCTGTAAAACAGAGAGCCCTTGGATTAAAATTCAACGGTGAATAAAATTCACCGGTTGATCTTTAAGATCATTTTAATTGATTATGAAATCAATCATGACCTCTCAATGAGAGATTTCCTCTAACAGAATTATTTCTCTTCTCTTATAAATAGGAACAAAGAGATTAAATCAAAAGAGAGGAAACCCCCCATAAGCTTCTGTAAATATACAGAAGGCTCTTCAAAAGCTTCAACAATAACCATAGAGAATTTAATTCTCAATAAAAGAAGAAGATTTTCCTTCTCTAAACCCTAGGTAAAGAAAACACAGAGATCAAAATATCTCCTTTACCTATTTAAAGGTTTAACCTTTTAAAAGAAATTAGTTGTTTCTCTGGATCTGATATCCACAAAACAAGTCTCACACGAGTTGAGAATTTAATTCTAATCGAGAA
Source organism: Agapanthus africanus (assembly GCA_030015575.1). Lineage (NCBI taxonomy): Eukaryota > Viridiplantae > Streptophyta > Magnoliopsida > Asparagales > Amaryllidaceae > Agapanthus > Agapanthus africanus. The sequence goes on along the minus strand of JASDDO010000024.1, from coordinate 869,562,329 downwards.
AATCTTGTTCTTGAGAATCAAAGATTCAGGCAAGAACACGGAAGGAAGAACATGAAGGAGATGGAGTCCATAATACTCCAGGAACTTAATTCCCTCATAAATCAAGAACTTAGTTCTTAAAGAACCTGATCCCAGATCCTCAAAATAGTGATCTTGGTGATCATTAATGGTCAATATACCATTAACAGAGGTTTAACCTCTCAACAGAGATTAAATCTCTAAGGAGAAAGTATCTTGCATGAAACACACGTGAGCGCCAAAACTCAGCGCCTCACATAATATACACGTGAGCGCCTCACCTGAAACACAAGTGAGTACTCAAAAGAAGCTAAAGGCTCAACGTCTCATGTGCTTACGTGAAACACACATGAGTACCAGAAAAGACTAGTGCTTAGCACTATTTCAGCGCCTCACGTGAAAAACACGTGAACGCTATATATCTGAGTGCTTACACTGCTGGGTAGTATAAAAACCCAATCTTAGCCCAAATTGGCTAGGTCTGTAAAGCTTAAGCTTCTATTTTTTCTTTTAAATCAACCAAGCCTATATGCTCGTGATTTCTAAACTGATCTTAGTCCCATATATGACTACTGATCTCTCATCGATGATATCCAAAATGATATTCATCCCATATCTTCTAAATTAATCTTAGTCTCATATAAGACTAACGATTCTTAGGTCCACCACAATCTTCTCCCTCAAATATGGGATTTAGTTCAAGGATATATCTTTCCACACCTCTGATATATGTCATTGTAAATCCTCAATGTCTTCAGAGAGGTAGCGGGTCCCAACAACCAACAACTCCACTTTTTTCATCTCAGACATGACGATAATGGACCGAAATGTTCTTAAACAAACATTCGTCCTAAACAGGGAATGTTGAACCACGACGTCCTTAAACTAATATGTTTTTCCCTGTGGACTGTCTCCATACTGACTACCATATTCTATCCATGGGCTATTCATATATGATCTAATAATCAGTTGAGCTCATATGTTCATTTGTTCATAAGTTGATCTTAGTCTCAAATATGACTAACGATTCTTAGATCAAACCCAAGTTTCCGTGAACGGATGGACCTCACAAATGTGAGAAATGCGTCCTAAGTTCATTCCCGTAGGCAAACCAACCTACCAATGCGGACCCTGTCAAGTAAATTCTTGACCCAAAACATCTAAGTAGATCTTAGTCTCAAATAAGACTAACGACCCTTAGATAAAGCCCAAGTTTCACATGAACGGATGGACCTCACAAATGTGAGAAATGCGTCCTAAGTTCATTCCCATTGGCAACCAAGCTACCAACATGGACCCCATCAAGCAAATGATTGACCCAAATCATGAAAATATATATACGAATTTGGACTAATCTGCGCCCTACGGGCGATGACATAAACTAGTTTCCGTATACAATCCACGGAGAACCTTAACAAACAGAATAACACGTGACATGAATTAAACTACTGGAGAAGGAGAAAGTGGTTATCGCAATGCGATAACATAATTAACTGCAGGGGCTTGCGCCTGTAGGGAAGAGCGTCCTCATAATCAAAAACCCCTCATAAACGAGGGGGAATCTGATAAAGTCTGCTACATCGGTCGCATCTATCCAAACCTCCGATATACGGTACCATAAATCAACTTGGTATCTTTGGATAAGTGGATGGATATGTCCAAATAGCATCTGACCCCAAATTTAGGCAAGACGATCAATCCCAGTCCGTCTCTGTTTTCGGTGGTGAACAGCCATGAATCATGACAAACTAAAGCCGGGTTTGTAAAAAGGTTCGGTCAACTTGGTTTACGAGTTTGAGTTTGAGGTTAGTCATGATCGCTGCCCAAGAGAGAGAGAAAAGAAACACTCAGCGTGCACTCTATCATAATTAGATTGGTTAATCACTTTATCTAATCAAGATGGCTCCCACTGTTTCCACAAATTCTCCTTCAAACCCTAAAAGGAGAACTAGTCGGGATCATTTACGCCTTACAAGTTCGCTAACCGTTCAGCCAGGCCAGTGTTGGTACTTTGAAGGAGACTTCCGTGCTTTCGCACGGACCTAATTAAATAACCCGGTTTCTGTAGAGACGTAATCTCATTAACACTTTCTAGACACCTAATAGGTTAGCTAATTGTGAAATGAAAATCTCCTGAGAAGTAATACTTACTCATCAGTGGGAATCGGGACCCAACTATCATCGTGTGATAATCATGACGGCAACCAACAAAAATCACCACTTCAGAAGGTATGTGCATACTTGGTAAGTTTTCCTTATATTTGAAACTCCCGATATCGTTTTTACCCCAAACTTTTTATGACCTTGACAATGGCCAAAATATCATAAGTCGCTAGTCAAGTTCAACCCGTCATTATCCTAATTAATCTAGACCCACCCGTACCAACCCTTGATGAAGAACAAAATAGCTGTACGAATGTCTTAGATTAATGTATCTCTATACTATAGAAAAGTAACACAAAGCTATCATACACTATGCCTTAACGAAGGACAACATACATAGCATGAATATTAGGCGCTACCCGTCTGAAATGACGGAGGGCTATGACTGGTTTTTGGCGAAAAAACCTTTAACGTAATGAACTTGATATCGTTGAAGAAACTCGAGTAGAATTGAAAAGGAGTGGTTTAGGCTCTGCTTTAAAAACAATTGGTTTTATAGAAAACCGAGTGCTTTTGAAGAAAACCGAGTAGTTTTAAAAATTTGTTCCGACAACATCATTTAGGTTGTTTACTTTGCATTAAACACATAATGTGGTCCCATCATTCAATGTTTCTAAGCCACACCAGAAACAACTAAAATAGTATGCTTTTATATACTATCCGTATTCGCCACGGGGTTCCTGGTCTTCACGATAAGGTTACTTAATCTTCACCGTAAGGTTACTTAACTTACGGTAGGACGGAGACATGGCTAGCGCAGATGCAAAATATATGGAAGTATCTAATAATATATATATATATATATCAATATCACAGGCAAGTAATAAACATCACATGCATATGATAAACAACAAACAAGATAGAATAGCGGATAAACTAGGAGCCCCGTGTTTCGATTGAGCCGCAAATGAAAACCATTGTTCCCCGGACGTGTGGATAGCCCGTACAAACTCGAACCAAGACCCTTATAAGTGCGGCAAGTTACCCGCCAATTCTATAAGTAAAGCAACCCTCACTCAATATCATCAGTGGGCCACCTGACACTTCTTCGAATCCGGTAACTTGAGCATTCCTCCGTGGGTCAGAGCTACACCCCTATAAGTGCAGCGAGCAACCCGCCAATCCGAGAATGAGGTGGCCCGTTCTCGACTCCACGAGATGGTCACCCGCTGCATTCTCGAATCCGGCTACCCGAACACTCCGTCATGGGGTATCCTACTACAATTAAAGAAATATATACAATAGATACAACGACCTCAACCCGGACGTGTCCCAAAAAGAATATACATCAAGCGGAAACGACGGCCACAATCCGACCACTCATCCCGAATTTAAAAAAATACATGAATCAAAATTGTACACATAAATTGCACGAGGGGCTATCCAATCACGACAATCTAACTAAACCAGCACCAAGATATATATCACACTACATACAACACCACAGTATGTGCAACCCCGTCTAATCGAACATATAGCAATTAGAAGACGTTTTACAAACACATATACTAAAACGGATCATAAACAATGTAAAATTTTTGAACGAAAGTTTTCCGTGTTTCTCGAAAACAAAGATAACATTCACTGAAATCTAGGGCAAAAAGACATACACTAAAAATCAAGTTGCCATAAATACAAGCTTCTGAAGAGAGCATGAGGCTTAACTCCAAAGTCTGCCTGCCCAAGTCAGCCAGAGGGGAGGTTTGGGCGGCCAAATCAAGATGTTATGGCCTCATGTTCTCACAGTGACTTTCTGGTCCAAAAACAAACCCGCTGTTTAAAATTTTGGACAGAAACTTGTATATTGAAACTTGATATGGTTAAATTTCTGATTTCGAAACAATTGCATCACCTAATTCTAGTTGTAGTGTTTGGTTAGCTCTGATACCACTATAAGGACCCTAGTGCTCATGTCATAAGACTCATGGCGAAGGCGAAAACGAAAATAAAAACTTTACAGTAAGCACTAATGACCTATACCCTAGAATCGATTCCAAATACTGAACTAGAAATCTAAACATACAAGGTTAGGAGGCTAGCTATCTTTGTAGCGTGTCCGCACAATTGTGGAAGACCCCTACAGCGCTCCATAGACTCTAGCTCGACTCCGAAGTTGTTGGGAACGAACATGCACGCCAATCTTCGTCGCCGAAGATAATCCACCCAAGAGAACTCGATATCAAGCTCTAGCTTCACAAAAAATGTCAAGTGAAGCAACTCACAAGCTAAGCTTGCTAGAAATAGCTAGTAAATGATATAGTGATAGTTTATCTCTTAGTTCTCTTTCTTTTTGAATTTTTCATCTAAAAAATGGAAGCTCAAAAGAAGAAGAGAAGAGAGAAAAGGATAAGAGTGTAGAATTATTCCTCATCCAAAAACAAAACACTCACTCTCCTTTGCTCTTATCCTTTCATCAAGTGTGTGTACTCTAGGTGTGATTCGCCTCATGACTCAGTACATGAGTCATGAGCCCAAACATATCATTAAGCTTCCAAAAAGATGAATTATCCGTATGTATACATATACACACACATATACATATATATAAATATATACATACATCTGTATATGCAACAAATACATATATCCATATTCGTATCAAAATACGAATACCTGTATTCGTATTGAGATAAAATACCCGTATTCGTATTAAGATACAAATACCCGTATTTATACAAATACCCATATTCGTATAAATACCGTATACATATCAAAATATAAATACCGTATTCGTATAAAAATACGAATACCAAGAGAGAGAAAATGAGAAATATAATACTAGCTCATAAACAAATCCGGCTATCTTTCAAACCATCTGGTATTATCCAAACGTCCGATTAAAGTACGTGCACTTAATACACGTATATAATCGAACCTGAGTGCGTATCAAAATACGCACACACTATATCGTTTTGCCTAAACCGGAAAACCCTCTGTGTAGGACTCTAAAGACTCGGCAATACGCTGGGAGTGGGATTAACCACAAGCACGTCAATGGCACTAACTGTACATAACGGCTACCTAGGTATTGAACGAAAGGAAGGTCGATGAGCAAACACATCTGTATCCCTACAGAGCCTGTAAGTGACAATCTCCATACATTCTGGTCTCTTCGTCTAAGAGTATTGCATACCGGGTCTAGGGGTGGATAACTTCAGATCCCTAATAACCCAATAAGTCATGCCGGTGTCAAGCTCATCACCTTCCGAGAAATTACTGATCTACAATCAGTAAATCTCATCCACCCTACCCAGGGATTTATGGTGATAGCCAACCGAACATAGCGTGACATCGAATCTCCATACCGGGAGAGACGAATCCCTGATGATCGCTCACTGCCTCCATATGGCTCGAGACTGTACTCAACTAAAATATGTTTATACGACTCAGTAAAGCCGTTGTAGGGTAGCAATCTAAGTACAGTGTGAACTCACAGGAGACAAATGACGATCTCAAGTCAACAGACTACCTGTACTCATGTCAGCTGAGAACTGCTATCTGACGGTAGGTATAGTGCCATCTAGAATTTCTCGGCGAATCCGTCCGGTGTACTCACCGCCAGTAAGCACCTGTATACAATCTTAGGTGCAACACACAAATGGCTATGAGACCTGTCACCGCCTCTCGTCGGGGTCTGGAATCGTATACGTTAATCTACTCTGGAATATCTATGCCTATTCTGGATAGTCCAATGACTAAGGACATTTAAGGATGTGGTTATGGACTACCAAGCTCTCACAAGTATAATCGCCATCATAACTCTGGTTGTCAAGCAAAGATCATACAGGCTTTATCATTATGTATTAACTGTTAGTGATATGTATGCCCTAGAGGCCATTACTGTACATGCGATATATATTGTAGTGGATGCTTAGACATATATATGGAGGACTTTCTTGCTCGACATGATAGTATGCTATCTGGTTGTACTTTATCTTAACATGTACTTTGATGGTCTCTATGTTACATGTTGATAAAGCCCTTAGGATGAGTACTTGACTACCAGGACTATGATGCAGATCATACTAGTGGGGACAGTGTAGTCGCTAAGTATATCCTTCAAATGTTCCTAGTCGCAGGTGTATTGAGACAGGGCATCGATATACTAGAGTAGACTAGCGTATGCGCTTATTGACCCATATGATGGGCGATGGATGATCCCATATCCATTGGTGTTTGACATCAGAGAAGGTATACGGGTGCTCAGTGGAGACTGGGTACACTGGACGAACTCGCCGAGAACTTCCAGATGGTATTATACCTCACGTCAGATAGCAGTTCTCTGGTGACACTGATACAGGTTAGTCTGTAGACCCGAGATCGTCATAGAGTCTTGTGTGATTCTCACTGTGCATTGATTTCCATCATACCACGTCCAAGAGGGCATGCAAAACGGTGGCTTTTGGATACAGTCCCGAATCACATATAAGCAATGAGCGATAGGAGGGGTTTCGTCTCTCCTGGTATAGGGAGTTGATGTTGCGCTGTGTTCGATTGGCTATAACTGGAAATACCTGGCTAGGGTTGCTGAGATTTACTGGTAAGTGTTATCAGTAGTTTCTTGAACTGTTATGGACCTCATATCGACACGACTTATCAAGCTACTGGGCTCTGACGTTTACTACCCCTAGGCGAGATATGCGACATATCAGATGAAGAGACCGGACTGTATGGGAGTGTTACTGATTGGATTCGCAGGAGAATGTACAGGCTTGCTTGTTGATCTTATGATCGCTCAATACCTGGGTGGCTGTTACGTTTAGCTGACCGCTTGCGGTTTGTGGGTGTTTGATATGATCATCACCTACTGCCAGCGTATTGACGATTCTTTAGAGTCCTACACAGAGGTTTCCTGGCTCAGGCAAAACGGAGTAGGAGCACATATGTGATATGTGCAGGACCGAGAATAATACGAGTATGTGATACCGTATTAGATTCTCGCGATTTGTGATATCGGCCGGGTATATGTGATATAGCCGGGTCATCGGATCAAGTGTTGATTCAATGAACTGATACTTATTATATTAGTCGGTTATTTATGAAATAGCCGGATTATCGGATCAAGTGTTGATTCGATAATTTAATGTATAATTATTATTTGATATATTATATTACATTAACTAATAATAGCTCACTTAAAGATTCTTTTTCTCACTTGGATAATACATTGATATATATGTGATATATGTTAATTGTATTATTTTATTTTGTTACAATAAATATTGTATATGTGATATATAATATTGTAACAAGTTAAGGTTACAAATGCAACAAGTTTTGTGGAGGTTAAATATGGTTAGGGTTTGGATTAGGGTTAAGCTTGGATGAAGCTTTCATGAAGCTTCTTGAAGTTTTGACTTTGATTTTGATATTTTGTGTAGATATTTGTTTAACCCAACCCAAACTCTTTACCCTAGTTAATTCTCTACAAGAGTTAAGTCTTCATGATTGACCCATGGTTAATTTGTAACCATAGCAATAATTCATTATTCATCACAAATGAAATTGTTCTTCTTCTTCCTCTTGAAAAAAGCTTTCTAGCTTTTTGACATGTGATGATAATGAGTGAGAAATTCAAAACAAAAGAGAGCTAAATTTCTATTTCATCATCCTCATCTATTCTAGCCGCTTAGATTAGTGTGTTTGCTTTGCTAATACTTGATTAGTGAAGTATGAGCTTGGGTTTGAGTTTCTTCAAGGTAGATCATCTTAGTTGTTGAAGATCGGAAGCAAGCTTGCATCTTTCTCTTCATGGAGCCTCTCTAGAGTCCGGGTACTTGATGATCGCAGTGAAGGGACCTCAACACGGAGCTTATGAAGTGAAGGAACGGACTACAAAGGTTGTAATCCCTATCTTTTAGATATTAAAGTGTTTAACATGCTTATTTGCCTAATTCTCTAGTAAAGATCTTGGTTAGGGTTTGTTTAGCACCCCAAAAATTTTAAAGTAGCATGATTGATGCTTGCCAAAACCTTCACAAGGTGCTATACTAACCCTACAGTGGTATCAGAGCCAAGCTAGAGCATTAGGCGTTGTCTAGACGAAATTTGAAGTCCGATCGAACTCCGAAACCCCGATAAATCCTAGTTTCTGGAAAAAATTTCAAAAGTTGAAATTTTTCATATTAAAAATACTCAGAAAATCATGCAGGGAATTCTAAGAATTACTATGAAGTACAAAACCATAACTCCATTAAGTCACCGCGGAACCGCGGCCAAACCATTCGTTTGGCGGCGGTTCCGCGGCCATATTTGGGAGTTGGGGGCTAATGCTTCAGGGGTTCATTCTTGGATACTTTTTCATGCTTCTGGGAATTTTTAATTCTACTCAAGTGTTGAGCTTTCTGGGATATATTGGGAACTCATTGATTCGATCGGAAAGTTTAACTTCGTTTAAGTTTTTTCGAGTAATTTAGAACGTGTTAAAAAGTTCGAACGGATATCAATAACTCACTTTTTCCCCTGCCGGAAAATTTCCAAGTGTTGGATTTTTTTCTTAGTTAAAGAACATTCACAGTCGTGCAAGTAACGCGGTGGACCCTCTAAAAGAACTAAAACCTTAACTCGATTATGTGACCGTCTGAACCGCCTCTAAACCTTGGGGTTTGTGGCAGTACGGCGTTGCCACATGTGAGGTGTTAGTTTGACCCGTCTACGGCTGGACCATTGGTACTGTGGCATGTGATGGATGCTTTTAAATTAATTTCAAGTGTTGAGAACAATTGGGAAATCTTGGGTGTTTTTTTATTCGATTGGAAAGTTTAACATTGTCTATTTATCTGAAATGTGATACAATATTTGGAATCCACAAGTAGTTATGAGATAACTAATTTAAATATTATAAATCTAGCAGTTTTTTTTGTCTCATTTGATCGGTTGCCACGGGATTTTGATGTGATCAAAAGTCCGTCGCAATCACGTAGCGTACACGGATACTCGCCGAGTAAACTTAATAGATAGCCATGCCCCATAGCCCCGACCAAGTGACTGTAGGAGAACCCCGTCACCAAAAGCATATGTTCGGGTGCTCGCAGCAGCGGTGTTCCGCCTTAGTGCACTTCGTCGACGGCATCCGAGGGTGCAGCCGTCTACTAAATTTTCCGACGAGCATTCGATCAGGATGTCGGGAATCTTGTTGAATTGCCCGACTTTATATTGAAAAGAGTTTTCGATATTGAGACTAAAATGCGGGGTTTATAATTGTTAGGCATGCAATGTCTAAGGAATTCATTTGGTTAGGCATGAGATGTCTAAGGAGGTTGCGGATTCCAACTGTTGTAGTTTTACACTTTCTTTTCTGCGGCCGTAAGTGTAATATGTGGTGTATCGCCGGTTTCGTTGCTATACATCAACGACAATTGGGATACGCATATTTACGTACGTTGATGATATGTGATGTTATGTGTTGCTGTGATATGTTATATTGGATCGTCACGTTCTGAATAGCCGGGGGTTTTATGTGAGATGAGAGTTTTTCATTTTCATTCATGTAAAATTCATTGTATGTAATATTCTTTTATTGGGGCACTTCCGGGTTGAGGTTGATGTCACCATTGTATATTATTTACTTTTCCGCATTAGGTAGACCCAAGGAGGGGAGCACAAGTAACCGAGTTCTAGGGTCCAGTGGGAGGCCATCTCGAGGACTCGAGACCGGGTCTCTTAACCCTAGAATTGGCAGTGTTACTTACCGCTCTCGTAGGGGTCTAGGGATGTGGGTTTGGCTATTCATCATGACCGTGGAATCCGTGTTTTATACAGGCTCGATATAAAATACGGACGTCCTAGTATATCCAATATTTCATATATTATCTTTTGCTGCAATGTTCTGTGATGAGATCATATTACTACCTGAGATGAATGCTTATACTATATATATGTGATATATATTATATCTTGTTGATTTCGTTTCAGATCTGATGCTTGGGAAGCATAATAAAAATGGGACTTCATTAATGAGATTAATGAAATAAAAGAAACCTAAAGATGTTGTAGAAACTTGTTTAAAAACAGGTAGCTCTAGTTCTTGCTTTGCATAGTGGTATTTGTGAAATATCCAGCACCTTATTCGATAAGGAAAGAGCCGAGATCCTTTCACCGGGAGTGACCTATTTAGCGAAACTAGCAGATACTACAAACACGGTTTGTCTTTTGATTGCTTTTATAATTTTTGCTTTGCATAGTGGTATTTGTGAAATATCCTGCACTTTATTCGATAAGGAAAGAGCCGATGATCCCTTCACCGGGAGTGATCTCTTTAGCAAAACTAGAAAAGCCTAAAAAACAATCCATTTAAAATCACTCGATTCTACGACGATATCAAGTTCATTACGCAAAGAGTTTTCTTAAAAACCTGTCGTAGCCCTCTGACATTTCAGATAAGTACTAATTAGTATTCATGCTACGTTTGTTGACTATGTTAAGACGTAGTGTGCGGTAGCTGATTAGTGCTTATCTGTATAAGCATATGATGCGATTGGATTAGGGTCGTCGTGCGGCTTTGTTGACTATGTTAAGGGTCGTGTGAGTGGGTTTAATTCAATCGGGAAATGACGGGTTGAACTTGACTAGCACTTATGATTTGTTGACTATGTTAAGGTCATATAGCTGCCAGGGGTAAAATATTATCGGGAATTTCAAGTGTTGAAATTTGCAATGAGATTGCATACCTCCTATGAGATAGTTGGATCCCGATACCCACTGCGAGTAAGAGTTACTCCTGAGAGAGTTTTACACATTATAATTAGCCGATCAAGTGGGTGTCTAGAAAGGTATCAATGGGGTTAAGCCTCTGGGAAAACGAGGTTTACTTTAATTAGGTCGGTGCGAAAGCACGGGGAACCTCCCTCAAAGTACCGGCATTGGCCTGGCTGAAATATTGGCGAACATGTAGGGTGTAATTAATCCCGGCTAGTCTTTCCTTTTAGGGTTTGAAGGAAGATTTGACTGAAACAGTGGGATACATCATGATTAGATATATTAATAATCAATCTAATCTTGCAAGAGCATACGCTGAGTGTTTTCTTCTCTCTCTCTCCAGGTAGCGACCATGTCACGCCTTAATCAAGATAATAATATGGATGTATTGATCGAACCCGCTTGTTATACTGCGCTAGGGAACGTTGGTCCCGCTCCATCTTATAATTGTTACAAGACAGAGCAGGAAATAGGGGATTTCTAGAATTCCCGTGCAGCCCAAACGAAGAAAATACATGCCGATGCATCTTCTTCGGGTGTGTTCATTGCCGAGAACTGTTTCTCAGTATCTTTTACGTCCTGGGTATGAGATACCGGATCAAGATCCCGCAAATGTAATTTGTTACATGGGCTATAGATAGGTAGAGAACTGAGAACGGGTGATAAGTTTCAAGAGTTGGAAATGATGCAATTGTTGCAAGCCAAGTCTGTTGGCAGTTATCACCCTGTATTACCAAATACATTGATTCTGAACGAATGTTATTAGATACCGAACCTGATATACAACATCATATCAGTCTCTTTATTTAGTAAAGAATGATATAATTTTGTATTGTTGGATAATGTTTTGAACATTTCCTATATCAAGAGTTGATCGGTTCAGGCACGTTATCTAAAAGCATATACGTTCTAAATCAAACCACAGTTCTTAATGTACAGAACACACACAAGAGGAAGAGTTCAAAAATGAACGAATCCTTCTTAAGGCATTGTAGACTAGGTCATATCAATGCGACCCGACTAGCTAAGTTATATAAAGATGCATTTTTAAATTTGTTTGAATTTACATCTTGTGAAACTTGCCGGTCATGTCACAAAGATAAGATGACCACAGCTCTGTTTATTGGAAACAGAAAAAGAGTTAGTGAACTCTTGGGATTGATACATGATGATGTATGTAAGGTCCCCTGTCTACATATGCCAGGACCGGTTCTTTATACTTCATTACATTCACTGATGATCTCTCAAGATTCAGAAATATGCTCCTGCTGAAACACAAGTCCAAAACTTTTGAGATATTCACAGAATATAAGTTAGAAGTAGATAACCAAAAACGGGTATAAGTATTATGTCCTTTGATGAGATCAAGGAGGAGAATACTTGAGCACGGAATTCCTGGACTATTCTGAAAGAGAATGAGATTCTCTCCCAGCATTACTCCTCCGTATACACCACAATACGTTGGTATATCGGGACGGAGCAATCGCACCCTATGTGATAAGGTGTGCTCTATGATGAATAATACTGAGTTTCCTATTTCCTTTTGGGAGTTATGCACTTGAGAAGCTGCATACCTGTTGAATAGGGTTCCAATCAAATCAGTTGCCTACCACTTCATATGTGATATGGAATGGGAAGAGCCCATATCTTAAGTATGTTAAGATTTGGGGTTGTCCAGCCTATGCCTAAAAGCAAAATCCAGACAAGCTCGTGGCAAGGTCAGTTCTGTAGAAGTTTGTTGGATATCCCAAGCATTCGCAAAGGAATATCTTCTACTGAACCGAGGAACAAAAGATGTTTTGTTTCTCAGCATGGCACCTTTGTTAAAGGGAATTTCTTGTGAAGAAATTAGTGGTCATGAGGTAGAACTGGAAACAGTTCCAGCTATACAAACTGCAGTTGATGATTTGGTAAACCCGAAAGATTCAATAGCTTCTAACGAACCTCAGCCTCTCTGCCGATCTAGTAGGGTTCCTCACCCACCTGAGAGATACTTCGGTTCCTCTATGACAGTGGGAGCGAGGATTGAATCATGAGATGATGACCCAACTATTTTCGAGCGGGCCATCAGGAGTGGGACTCTGTAAGAATGGCTGGATGCTTAGTGATCTGATATGGAATCCTTGTACACCAACAAAGTATAGACTTTGGTTGCTTTATCTGAAGGGTTAAATCCCCATCAGGAGCAAGTATATCTTGAGAAGATTACTTGGTGTATATGGAAAAGTTGAGACTTTCAAAACTATGCTTAAGTCCATCCAGATCCTACTTGCCACTGCTACATACCATGACTACGATATCTGGCGGTTGGGTGTCATGACTGCTTTTCTAAATGATGATTTGGAAGAGAACGTCTATAAGTACACAGCCAGAGAGCTTCGTAGACAGTGGGAGCAGCGGAAACGTGTGCAAGATGTTTTATGGGATAAATTAGGCATCGCGGAGTTGGAACGTCTGTTTTGATGTAGTAGTCAATGAGTTTGACTTCATCAAAATAGTAGATGAACCAAGTATATACAAAAAAGGTAGTAGGGGGTATGGTGGTGATCCTCGTATAGTACGTGGATGACATGCTCTTGATAAGAAAGGAGTTTCCTATGCTACGCTCGGTCAATCTCCTCTTATCACATGGATTCTCCATATAGGATCAAGGTAATACCTCCTAAATCCTGGGTTATGGATCTATGGGATAGATCTAATTGGATGTTAGGATTCTCACTAGTTGTGGTGAGATGGTATCAATCGATCCTGGGAAGAATCACTGGAAAGGTTCCAGGGTGATAAAGACAACTGAATGTCAGTCGCAGGCATTGTCTTTACCCTCAGTGGAGGGACGGTATGTTGGAAGAGTTCCAAGCTAGATACCGTGACTTACTAGACGATTAAAGGCAAGATACATCGTTACCAAGGATGCTACCAAAGAGGCGGTCTGGATATATATGAGTTCATGAGTTGAACTTCGTTCCTACCATTGTGTGACAATGGAGTTGTGGCTTATGCTTAGGAACCGCCGTTCCATCAGAGATCCAGACATATTCTTAGGCAGTATCACCTGATCATGGAGATGGTTGATCTCCAGGAAGATCGAGGTTAGGAGAGTAGACATAGAGGACAACAGCGCGGATCCACTCACTAAGGCCTATTTCCCAGTAGAGACTTTTATGGGAAGGTTGAGTATGAGATACTTCAACCACAGCTGATTGTTGGGTATGAGATACTACAACAGATGGCCCTAGTGCAAGTGGGAGATTGTTAGTGATATGTATGCCATAGAGGCCATTACTGTACATGCGATGTATATTGTAGTGGATGCTTGAACATATATATGGAGGACTTTCTTGTTTGACATGATAATATGCTATCTGGTTGCACTTTATCTTAACATGTACTCTGATATTCTCTATGTTACATGTTGATAAAGCCCTTAGGATGAGTACTTAACTACCAGGACTATGATGCAGATCATACTAGTGGGGACAATGTAGTCGCTAAGTACATCCTTCAAATGTTCTTAGTCGCAGGTGTATCGAGACAGGGCATCGATATACCAGAGTAGACTAGCGTATGCGCTTCTTGACCCATATGATGGGCGATGGATGATCCCATATCCATTAGTGTTTGACATTAGAGAAGGTATACGGGTGCTCAGTGGAGACTGGGTACACTAGACGGACTCGCCGAGAACTCCCAGATGGTATTATGCCTCACGTCAGATGGTATTTCTCTGGTGACACTGGTACAAGTTAGTCTGTAGACTCGAGATCGTCATAGAGTCTTGTGTGATTCCCACTGTGCTTTGATTTCCATCATACCACGTCCAAGAGGGCGTGCAAAACGGTGACTTTTGGGTACAGTCCCGAATCACATGGAGGCAATGAGCGATAGGAGGGGTTTCGTCTCTCCCGGTATAGGGAGTTGATGTTGCGCTGTGTTCGATTGGCTATAACTTGAAATCCCTGGCTAGGGTTGCTGAGATTTACTGGTAAGTGTTATCAGTAGTTTCTCGAACTGTTATGGACCTCATATCGACACGACTTATCAAACTACTGGGGTCTGACATTTACCACCCCTAGGCGAGATATGCGACATATCAGACGAAGAGACCGGACTGTACGGGAGTGTTACTGATTGGACTCGCAGGAGAATGTACAGGCTTGCTTGTTGATCTTCTGATCGCTCAATACCTGGGTGGCTGTTACGTTTAGCTGACCGCTTGCAGCTTGTGGGTGTTTGATATGATCATCACCTACTGTCAGCGTATTGACGATTCTTTAGAGTCCTACACAGAGGTTTCCTGGCTCAGGCAAAACGGAGTAGAAGCACATATGTGATATGTGCGGGATCGAGAATAATACGAGTATGTGATACCGTATTAGATTCTCGCGATTTTTGATATCGGCCGGGTATATGTGATATAGCCGGGTCATCGGATCAAGTGTTGATTCGATGAACTGATACTTATTATATTAGTCGATTATTTGTGAAATAGCCGGATTATCGGATCAAGTGTTGATTCGATAATTTAATGTATAATTATATATTTGATATATTATATTACATTAACTAATAATAGCTCACTTAAAGATTCTTTTTCTCACTTGGATAATACATTGATATATACGTGATATATGTTAATTGTATTATTTTATTTTGTTACAATAAATATTGTACATGTGATATATAATATTGTAACAAGTTAGGGTTACAAATGCAACATGTTTTTTGGAGGTTAAATATGGTTAGGGTTTGGATTAGGGTTAAGCTTGGATGAAGCTTTCATGAAGCTTCTTGAAGTTTTGACTTTGACTTTGATATTTTGTGTAGATATTTCTTTAACCCAACCCCAAACCCTTTACCCTAGTTAATTCTCTACAAGGGTTAAGTCTTCATGATTGACCCATGGTTGATTTGTAACCATAGCAATAATTCATTATTCATCACAAATGAAATTGTTCTTCTTCTTCCTCTTGAAAAAAGCTTTCTAGCTTTTTGAAATGTGATGATAATGAGTGAGAAATTCAAAACAAAAGAGAGATAAATTCCTACTTCATCATCCTCATCTATTCTAGCCACTTAGATTAAGATGTTTGCTTTGCTAATACTTGATTAGTGAAGCATGAGCTTGGGTTTGAGTTTCTTCAAGGTAGATCATCT
The DNA here is from genome assembly GCA_030015575.1 of Agapanthus africanus. NCBI lineage: Eukaryota > Viridiplantae > Streptophyta > Magnoliopsida > Asparagales > Amaryllidaceae > Agapanthus > Agapanthus africanus. The sequence continues at coordinate 869,546,297 of JASDDO010000024.1, read as the reverse complement.
TAGTTGTTGAAGATCGGAAGTAAGCTTACATCTCTCTCTTCATAGAGCCTCTCTAGAGTCCGGGTACTTGATGATCGCAGCGAAGGGACCTCAACACGGAGCTTATGAAGTGAAGGAATGGACTACAAAGGTTGTAATCCCTATCTCTTAGATGTTAAAGTGTTTAACATGCTTGTTTGCCTAATTCTCTAGTAAAGATCTTGGTTAGGGTTTGTTTAGCATCCCAAAAATTTTAAAATAGAATGATTGATGCTTGCCAAAATCTTCACAAGGTGCTATACTAACCCTACATTAATGATATGTAATAAAGCGTATACATATACATTATAAAGACAAATCAGATAGCATACTATCATATCGAGGAAAACTGTTTTACCCATATAGGTCCTCTTTCAATTATCATAATCGTCTACTTTCGATTACAATAATTGCCTTGAGTGCACTATAACCAACATCGTGCTTTAGTTTTGATTCAAGGGTGTAGACATGCCTTTTTGCAAAACTCTTTGAATCGCCATTTTCTTGACTTTAGCAGTCATAACATTTTTATGCGCTAGCTTTAACGGTTCAAAGGAGGAGTTGATTTTTAGTGCAGATTTGGACTTCATCGTGAGGTAACCATGTTCTTGGAACCTTACGAACTTCAAATGAGAAGGAGCCCTATCGCTTTTATTGGCTCTATATCTAAGCCGTTTTTGCCTCAGCTTTTTCCGCTTTAAGAAATTGGCGGGCATCTGATTCTTTGGCCGTCGTTTTGGGCCAACAGATAGAGAGTTTAGAGAAGAAACTTGCACTTACGGTCGCCATTGGCATTGGTTAGGCTTGATCAATACGTCTTCTTTCCCCTGTTGAGTTGATGGCTCTGCCCCCAGCTGGAGCGATCGATAGCCGATCGAACAAAGACTTGTGCTCTGGTTTGGGTGTCTTTGATATCATGGCGTTCGTCCTTTTCCCCATTGAGGTCGGTTTGTTGATTTGGCGCATTGGTGTCTCAGCGGTAGGAATGCTGATGGAGACTAGAATGAATGTGAATGACCCAAACTGAATTGGAGGTTCTGTCCATTGCTGCTTGAGAGCTGACAGAAGACTCACTTTGGCAATTTCGTTGACAGTGTATGCGACAGGGGAGCATCAGAGACTGAGCTTGTTTGCTAAGATATCGTTGAGAGATATTGATTTTTGTTGAAATTTGATTGTTGGTTATTGAAAGTTGGTGATCTTCTTGAAAGAGCATGATTTCAGTACAGAGAACAATTTTTATGTTGAATGAGTTTGCATCATTATTTGACCCAAAAGAAGGGAGGAGAGATAGGTCCCACCGGGCGTGCCAGAATCTGTAGTGTTTTTCGTCACCCTGTTGAGATATGATGCACTCGCATACCAGGCATTTACAGACCCCCCACACGTGGTAGGCAGGGGGTTTATTGATTGTGGGGATCCAGACCTTCAGCAGCCGCAAGCAAAACTGTTGTTAATTACCCCTCGCTTTGAGGCGAGGAAATCTCTGATTAAAGGGTCATGACGGTCATGCGAACTTAACGTGAATGTGTGTGTGTCTAAAACAATGCGGGTTTGTTTATTTTATTTTGTTTTTTTTATTTATCTATATTTTATTTTTCTTTATTTTTCATATTTATTTTAATAGGGAGAAAGGTTCGGATGCCCAAAGGAGGGGGAAACCTAGGTCCAGGTTCTGCGGGGGAACCTAGGGGTCCCCTCTTTGGTTAGGGGTTGGCTCCCCCTTGGGGGGTGACATCCCCCTTTTAGGGGATCTGGGCCCGGGTGCCCCTTTCAGGGTATCCGGTGACACAAAGTTAGGGTTCGCCCAGGTCGGGCGTTCCCCACAGCTTTTGTTTTATCATTTTTTCTTTATTATATATTTTTCATTGATTTATTTTATATTTTCTAGTTTGTTTTCTAAAAGACTAAGTGTTGGGGTTTCAACAAAAATTCGGTGGCATAACCGTTAGATTTTGTCATTTTTCGTTCAGTGAAACATAGGCCGAAGCCTATGTTTTCGTATTTGTGAAACACGGATTGGGATCCACGTTCAATAAAGAGGCGTACGGACCGAAATCCGTATACCCGAGGGTTTCCTCAGGGGAGAAGGCTAAAGGCATTTCTTTTATTGGGGTCAACTTCAACCTCCTTCTTGTTTGTCAAAAGAGCTCTCTTTATTCTTGAGAACTTGAGCTATGGATCTGAGAGAAAAAGGGTTCTTTTTCTCTTTTTTAGGCCTTGGATTTCTTTAAAAGGATGTTTTGAGAGATGTGCTCTCCTTCTTCTTTCTCTTTCCTCTTTGTTTCTTGAGGAGGAAGAAGGAAGAGGTTCAAAAGCTCTCCTTTTTAGGATTTGGTGGGTTTGTAGCCTTATTCTATTTATTTTTGAAAAAAAAGATTTTTCCTCTTAATCTATTTTAGAGAAGATGAAGAAGAAATAGAGAGAAAGAGATAAAGGAGGCACAAACCGTGATATTACGTGGGAATGGAAAAACTTGGCATTTTATTATATGTTGGGGTTTAAATACCCCTAACACATTTGCACATTAGCCCTTTGGCTTTACAATTTTGGCTTTTTGCCTTATTCTTTTCATTCATGTGCACACATTTTGCACTTTACCCATGAACTTTAAATAATTTGGCTTTTGGTCCTGCAGGGTCCCTACTAAGCCTGGCAAATGAGGCGAGTCGACGGTGACTCACCTCACAACGAGACATATTTTATTCGCCTAGTTGCTGCGAGTCGGTGAGTCAACTCACCTCGTTGGAACAAGTTGGGCAAAAAGGGCCGGTTCCTAATTTTCTTGATGTTTCCTTGCTCCAATTCGCCTCATTTAACTCGCCCTTCGCCTCAACTCACCAGCGACTCGCCTCATCTCGTTCCTCCTCACCAGCAACTCGATGTCACTGTTAGGGTTCAGATCAAGAGGAGGTGGCCCTGACGGCGGATGGTGGCGACTTCGAGCAGGCGACGATGGCGGTGGAGATGATGCGGCGTTGGTGAGGATTGGAGGCGGTGGAGATGATGGCAGTGTAGCAAGGCTTGGAGGCGATGGAGATGGTGGCAAAGCTTGGAGGCTTGTATGCAATGGAAGGTGGAGGCAGTGGTGGCCAGGCTTGGAAGTGATGGAGGATGGTGGCAGCGGTAGCGACTTTGGAGGCGGTAGAGACTGTGGAGGCGATAGTGACGCCAACCGATCAGTCAAGCAAGTTCCCCCAAAAAATCGTGTATTATTTGTCGCCTAAGAAGGTCTGGCTCGACCGATTATTTCAGTCAACCCAGGAATACAATCGACCAAGCAAGTAATTTCTTGTGGTGGCCATAAGTATAGAGTTATATCAGATTGCCATGGTGGTTCGATTGCAATGATATCATGATGGATGCCAAGTATAGGACCACTGATAAATTATTGCATTTCTATGATTATACCATCTGAAGTGTACTACAACGTTAAGTTGAGAAAGGAATATTCGGTTTAACGTACAATTTTACTTTCTTGAATTATCCTTAAAAATAAATATGATGATTGGAATTTATTTTGCTGTCAATTAAAATTATGCACACTCTTAATATAGGCTATATGTAATTTTGGTAATATATTTAGCCGTTATCTTTCAAGTCTTTCAAGGTATTTAGATACATGAACTCCTCTTAAGTCGAGTTTTAAAGTGCAAATCGATGCTAATCAAACTCAAAATCGAAAGCTAAATATCAAAAACGGTTAAAATTATAACCCTAAGTTGCTCAAAAATCTTAGTTTTGAAATCAAGACCTAAACTCCAAAGAGCAAGCTACTTGTTCCCTTCAAAAAAAAAATTGATTCTCCTCAACAGTCAGAACATAGCAAATAAAAGAAGTATGGCATTATAACTACAATAAACTAAACACATGTTCCTAAAACATATAATCGAAACTATAACTCTTTCAAACATAATAATAAGTTTAACTCCAGAGCGCCTCGCCTCGCCGGCAAGATATTAAGCTAGAAGAGATGCAATTTAGCATACGAAATCATAGAGTGCATGATTTACTCGTAAGATTGGGAAGCAACAGCTGTCAGGAAACAAAATACAATCATTTTGTGATGATGCTCAATATTGGCGATCTCCAAGATCAGGACACGTGGCGATGACGTGTCCCAGAACTCAGAAGAAAGGGCCCACAGGGGCCGACCAGGCCATCCCTGTACCCGACCTGCAAGCACAAGCTGGCTCTCCTCAGAGCCCCCTGAAAATTGGCCTCCTCGGCCTCTCAGCTCGCCCCGAGCTGCCACAAGACCAAGACTCCTCAGCCCTCTCGCTCGTCCCCGAGCTCCCCAGCCGAGGCCATCTTCCTCGGTCCTCTGACCGACCAACTCCACCACTCACAGACGTAACCGCCGCTCCGCAAATCTCTCCATGCGCAGATTCTCCGCCAACAACATCCCACTTTCCACGCCATAACGATCCCCATTAACGGACGATCCGCTCTTTACGCGGGCATAACGTCGAAAGCGTAACTGCCGGCGAGATTCTCACGCCTGCTGCTGCGTGCTGCCGCCACTATATAAACCCCCATCACAGAAGGGTCAGGGAAGCCTTTTTTCACCTACTTAGCCATTATTCTGCTCGGATCTCGTACTAACTTGATCGTCGGAGGGTCTTCGGTGGTACCAAACCACCCCGGGACTTCTTTGCAGGTACTCGGCGTTGACTCCTCAAAACCACCAATCTCCTCAAAACCCATTGAGACCCACAAGCAACAGGAGATCACCTCCAAGATCCACCGGGAGATCGACGGAAGACAACATCTGACGGAGACCCGAAAAGGACCTCCATCAATTGGCGTCGTCTGTGGGAAACTAAACTCCACAAAAAAACAAAGTTGGCCTTCCGATCTCCATCAACATGGCAAGCGACCACCCTGAAGATCCAGGTACTAGCCGCCGCCTCCCTCTCACCGAAGGCGCGGATGAAACTCCCCCGGCGACCATCATCAACGCCCTCTCCAGCCGAAAAGATCGGCTACAATCCCTCATGGAGGTGCTCGTCCGCGTCCAAACGGCCGGGCCAGGGCCCCAGATCGCCGCTCCTCCGCCTCCAGAAGGTTCTTCCTTCGTCAGCACGGCTGACTACCGGCAGGCTAAGACCCCTGGCCATAAATCTCACGGGCCGATACTCCATGAGGCCCGCTGGGCACCCTACGGCTCCACACCAAGATCCGCCGCCAGAGCGCCTCGCCTCGAGCCTCCCCGCAACCCTTACCCCCCTGAGGAGATATCGGTCACCTCGCTTGTCCACAGGCATGATCGACACCCCCTCCCTCGACGGGGTCGCACAGAAGGGGCTCGCTACGACGGCTCGAGGGCCACCTCGCCCGGGGATCTGAGGAACCTCATGAAGAATTAGCTGAGCAGCTACCCTGCTCGGTTATCCCTGGCCGGTAGCTTCCCAACTCACAACGCCAGAGATCAAAGCCCTAGCCAAGAGGCAACCACGCAGCTTCACTGCCCGGTTATCCTTAGCAGGCCTCCTAAGGCGCCTCCAACGCTAAGGATCAAAGTCCTCCGTAGAGGCAGCCGAGCGGCTTCCCTACTCGGTTATCCCTGGCCGGTAGCTTCCCTACTCGCAACGCTAGAGATCAAAGCCCTCGCCAAGAGGCAACCGCGCAGCTTCACTGCCCGGATATCCTTAACATGCCTCATACAGACCCTCCAACGCTAAGGATCCAAGTCCTCCTTAGAGGCAGCTCAGCAGCTACCCTGCTCGGCTATCCCCAGCTGGTGGCTTTCTACCATGACCGACAGGAATCAAAAGCCCTCCCAGAGGCAGCCGAGCCCGACCCTCGCTCGGCTATCCTTCAGGACAAAAGCCCTCGCCAAGAGGCACCGGGCAGTAACCCTTCCCGGCCAAGGGTCCTTGGTAGGCTTCTTACAGCCCTTCCCACGCTAAGGACCAAAGTCCTCCCAGAGGCAGTTGAGCCCTTGCTCGGCTATCCCCAGCTGGTAGCTTCCTACCACAACCGACAGGGATCAAAGTTCTCGCCAAGAGGTACTGGGCAGTAACCCTGCTCGGTCCCGTCCTGAAGGATCAAAGCCCTCGCAAGAGGCATCCGAGTGGCTACCCCGCTCAGTCATCCCAGGCTGGTAGTTTCCTACCCACGACGCCAGAGATCAAAGCCCTCGCCAAGAGGCAACCGCGCAGCTTCACTGCCCGGTCATCTTTAGTGGGCTTCTTACAGCCCCTCCAACGCTAAGAATCAAAGTCCTTCTTAGAGACAGCTCAGCAGCTACCCTGCTCGGCTATCTCCGGCTGGTAGCTCCCTACCCATGATGCCAGGGATCAAAACCCTTGCAAGAGGCACCCGAACGGCTACCCCGCTCGGTCATCCCAGGCCAGTAGTGGCCTACCCACGACGCCAGAGATAAAGCCCTCGCTAAGAAGCAACCGTGCAGCTTCACTGCTCGGTCATCCTTAGTAGGCTTCTTACAGCCCCTCCAATGCTAAGGATCAAAAGTCCTCTCAGAGGCAGTCGAGCCCGACCCTCGCTCGACCATCCCCGGCTAGTGGATGTTGCTCGCAACGCCAGAAGTCAGAGGCCCTCGCCAAGGGGCGACCGAGCAGCTTCCCATTCATGCTCATTCATGTTCATTCATCCTCTGAGCCCATTCATGCTCGGCACAAATACAGCGGACATCCCTCTGCCCATCACATGCAGAGGACCCGAGGCCCCAACAAGAGGCATCAGGTCTATCCAAGTCTGAGCGATCCCTCTCGACTTCGGGGCTATGGAGATGCCTCCTTCTCAGCAGCGCTTGGCACACTTGGCAAGTGATCGAAATCAACTCGACGAACGATCGCTAGACAGATAGCCGACCTAACATGGAAGCCCAATAGTGCAAGCAGAGATATTCTACGAGCATCCTTCACAAACAGAAGATAAAGTGCAAACTGATGAAACCAAAGAAAAAAGTTTTATACCAAAGGCAAAGTCTTTACAAAGGGTATTTTGGGCTCCCCAGCCTTACAAACTGCCCGGAGGCTTACAAAAATTCCAGAAGCAACAAAATAAAAGGAGGAGGAAGACAGGGGCTTTAGGCCTCAGGGCCAGGCGCGACCTCGGGGTCCTCGACATCCACCACAAGACGAGCAGGGTCCTCGGCGACCTTCTAGTCAGGAATCTCTTCCCCCTGCTCATCAGCGTCCGCGAGGGGGTATTCGGCTCGGAGCTCTTCGTCGGCGAACTCCGGCATACGGGCCTTAACGGCATCGAGGGCCTCGTGCCAGATGCGGGTTATGGCCACGGCCAGATCATCATAGAAGTACTTCGACTTCTTGTAGCCCTCTGCCGCCTTCGCCGCCGAGAGGTCGGCCAACTTCGCCGCTCTCAGGTCGGCCGACTTTGCCGCCTTAGCCGCCGCCCCCAGCTCCTTCCGGAGGGTCCTCACTGTCTTCTTCAGGTTACCGGCGAGCACCTGAGTGTCCTCAAGCTTGGCCTCAGCAGCCACGGCGGCCTTGAGGTACCAGGAAACCTCCCGTTTCCCGGCCTCCACCTCGCCCTCCAGGGCGGCAACCCTCGCCATCACAGCCTCCAGCTCCCGCTTGGAGCTCTCTTCCAGCGAGGCAAGCTGGCCCTCAGCCTTCATCGCCGGGGCTATCACCTCGGCCTCCATACGTAAGGCGAGGGCAACATGCTGGAGAACCTGAAAAATAGGAAAGAGATCAGAAAGACGAAGGAGGCACCGAATCTCACAAAAAACCAAACACTTACCTGCACGGACTCCTGGGCGATGGACGCTATCTGGGTCCTGAAGGTCCCCCCGGGGACCCTACCCCCCACCGATTTCTCAATTTCATGCAGCAGGCTATCCGCGAAGGATAGCCCCGAGGGCACCGCGAACTAGAGGCCCCCCTCCTCCACCATGATCGGCGAGGGCGGGCCCCGGGAAGACTTCCGGGAACCCCTCTTGAGCGGCTCCAATGGAGAGTCGATCTCCTCCTCCGAGACCGGGTCCTCTAGAATCCGAGCCCGCTTCCGGCCCGACGCTCTGCTAGGCCCGGGGGCAGGATTCGCCCCCGAACGCTCACAGGACGCGACCATCGGAGGAGAAGGAGCCGGGGCGGGCTTCGAGCGGGAAGAGCTGGCGCCTCCAGCCTTCGTTGCCTTCATCGGCTGGCGCATGGAGGCTCGAAGCTCGTCTATATCCATGGGTCCTATACAAAACCAAATGCAAAGAAGACGAGCGCCGAGCAACCAAGGCTTATAGCGAGGAAATATGAAGGAGTAGGGACCCTGGAGTGGGCCCCACCCCTATTTGTCACTGCAATTGCTCTTATCCAAGGGCGCCCTTCATCTCCCGCCAAAATACCTCCTCGCGTCCAACGGCTCTGATTGCTCCATTTATCGTTTCCACACTGGACCGCACCCCATCAGACGCCGCAGGTCTGCACACGTCGTGTCGTCCAACCGACGCTTGACACGTGGACCGTCGCTTCAGTGGCAGGATGAACGAACCGGCGGACTATCCTTAAATGCAGAGATCTCGTCCTGATTCGCTGGCAGAAAAGACAGCTGACAGCCCGGGGACGCGTCCCGACGAAATTTTAGGAGGGAGCTCACCCCGGGCGGCCCGGCAGTCCACTCCTGACCCGATCCGCTAGCTGGTCGGGACAAGAGTGGGGGGCTAATGATGATGCTCAATATTGGCGATCTCCAAGATCAGGACACGTAGGAAATGACGTGTCCCAGAACTCAGAAGAAAGGGCCCACAGGGGCCGACCAGGCCACCCCTGTACCCGACCTGCAAGCACAAGCTGGCTCTCCTCAGAGCCCCCTGAAAATTGGCCTCCTCGGCCTCTCAGCTCGCTCCGAGCTGCCACAGGACCAAGACTCCTCGGCCCTCTCGCTCGTCCCCGAGCTCCCCAGCCGAGGCCATCTTCCTCGGTCCTCCGACCGACCAACTCGACCACTCACAGGCGTAACCGCCGCTCCGCAAATCTCACCATGCGCAGATTCTCCGCCAGCTACATCCCACGTTCCACGCCATCACGATCCCTATTAACGGGCGATCCGCTCTTCACGCGGGCGTGACGTCCGGAGCGTAACTGCCGGCGAGATTCTCGCGCCTGTTGCTGCATGCTGCCGCCACTATATAAACCCCCATCACATAGGGGTCAGGGAAGCCTTTTTTCACCCACTTAGCCGTTACTCTGCTCGGATCTCATACTAACTTGATCGTCGGAGGGTCCTCGGTGGTACCAAACCACCCCGGGACTTCTTTGCAGGTACTCGGCGTTGACTCCTCAAAACCACCAATCTCCTCAAAACCCATTAAGACCCACAAGCAACAAAAGATCACCTCCAAGATCCACCGAGAGATCGACGGAAGACAACATCTGACGGAGACCCGAAAAGGACCTCCATCAGTTTGGACTCGGATTATCTACCTGGGGAGCTTACAGAATCGAGAAGTCCGACACCGAAGGAGCAACCACAACCGGTGACGACGAGTAGTGAGTAGGAACTGTAATAGTAGAAAAAGAACTACGTAGATCTGATTCTTTCTCATTGAGCTCAATATTTGGAAGGGATACATAGGCAACCCGAGTGAATTCGGTCTCTAATATTAAAAAATAAACAAATCGTATTATTTAATTGTAACATAATCGTTGAATTCAAACTCTTTAAATTTTCTATCTGATTTCAAAATTCATTCTACTACAGACGTCTGGTCCAGACGTCTGCTTAAGAAACTTTTGAAATATAGATGTCTGGCACAGATGTCTGCTGAAAGAATTTTTTATTTTTCAAATTTCTGTTTTTACTGCAGAGACGTCTAAGCGGACATCTTCTTAAAAAAAATTTGAACTACAGTCGTCTAGGTGCAGACGTCTGTAGTTCAAAAAAAGAGTAAAAAAAAAAAAACAAATTCAGACAAGTCGACACGCCTAACTCGCCCGAATCGTCTCGCCTCATTTCACGATTCGCCTAGACGAGATAGCGAGACGAGCAAGGTCGGCGACGGCTACTGTTGAACGCGTCTCGCTTCGTCTCACCGGTTTAGCGAGACGAGTTCAACTCGCCTCGTCAATGAAGCGAGTCTAGTGATTCGTGAAGCGAGTCGGCCCGACTCGCTTCATTTGCCAGGCCTAGTCCCTGCAGGTCCCGTTTTCTCAAAAAAGATAGACAACAACTAGACAATATTGATTCTAACAATAAGACAAACAATGATATTCTCAATAAATCAAATATTATTTCTAACTAAATTTACTTTAATAATCTTGTCACTGATATGACTCTTGTTTGAGTTGAACCTTTCTCGACTCATTCAGATGGTGATATTTTTTATTCCATTAGAATTGATGCAGTCTAATTGAGAGGCTTTGGAGATGTTAATCAGTTTGAAATTTTGAAAACGCTTCCATCGAAGATTTATCTAACGAAATCATGACCAGTTCAGTTATCATAATTACACTTATTTGATTTCTTATTACGCTTTAAAAGTTGAATGTTAAGAGAAATTTCTTCCTTTTATCGTTATCAAATTTTACCTAATACCTTCTTCATCTAAGAGATCTATTCTTCCTTCTTGTGATCTGACAGACTGACGCTAATTTAAATAATGCTCTTGATACCAATAAATCAGCAGACTCGTCACAGTTTGACAAATGCTGGAATTTCATAAGGGGCTGTTTGGTTCCAAGATTATAAAATTTGGATTTCAATTGCGGTTGATAATTTCTGGATTTGATAATTTATTATTTGGTTGGTATTGGATTTCTAGTATTGGATTTATAGATCTTTATAATTCTTATTTGGTTGGTGAAAAGAACGTGGGATTTGGATTCGAGGATTTTAGAGAGGGAGAAAGTTAATTTTTTAATATATAAAGTACAGCGACCCCATTTAAACAGTGGGAAATCCAGTTGAATCCCTTCAATTTTGAAGGATTCATGTGTTTTCATTTTTTTTTTATTTTGGCCCCCGGAAAAGACAAGCAAATCCAAAAAACCAAAATCGTACCACCAAACACCAACTTTGTTAATCCTATGGATTGGATTTTATAGGATTCCACAATCCAAATATTACAAATCCATTGCAAAATCTGCAACCAAACAGGCCCTAAATGAATATGAAACAACAAGCTACATCGCATTTGAGTTCGCCATATGAAAAAGAACATAAATATAGAACGATAATGTTTAGAGCTAAATGTACATGTACAACTTGGCAAGCACTGCCCAGCACCTTCCATGATCTTTGGGGGACGTGGAGAGTTCAGTCCATAGGTGCCATGGATTCAACGTATTGGGATATTTGGACATCAATTACTTGTTGGTTGATATGGAAAGAAAGAAATGATAGAACCTTTAATTACAAGTATAAAACTATTTCTAGGCTTGACAATTGGATTTGATTCGGTAACTTTATTTAGGACAGGAGCAGATTCGGATGGTGTGCGGAAGAGAGAGAGAGGATACATATAGCGAGGGTGTGGACACTGGAGGATCTACACGGTAGGAAGAGTGAGAGGACAGAGGGCAGCAGGATGAGGAGACTTAGACGGATTTGTAGGGGTGGGACTTGGGTTTGGTTTGCTCGTTTGGACGGGTCTTTTTGTCCAAGCGCCTCATGTGTTTTGTGGGTTTGATCGGTGGCCTTGAATGGGACTTTTGTTTCCATTTTTATTTTGCTTCCGACAGGGTTTGTCCTTCAGATTTTGACTTGGTTTGTATGGGGTTTGTTCCTCATATTCTGTACTCTTGCACTTTTTTTGTCTTGTCTTTCTTGTTATTTCGTTAAAACTTTTTTAATGAAAAGTGGAGGATTTTTATGCTTTCGTTTTAAGTCAAAAAGAACTTGCGCTCTACCTTTAAATGGTAAGATGAGGCTCATGACTTGCAGCATGGAACCCCGCCACAAAGCCATGGTCACAAGTGTTAAGAAAGATATATATTAGGTTTAATTAGATTGGTAAGATTTAGATTTGGTTAGATTTGTTTAGATTATTTTTATTTACTATTATCAAAAAACCAATAATATATATGAGGTAAAGGAGATTTGTCCCGCCCCGCTTCCTAAAATACAGAATACGGAGAGCAACGAAGACCAGCCGTGCTATCTACAGTAAGGAAAGATCCTTCCATAGTCACATAAAGCATGTCTAGCTAATCTGTCAAAGATAATATCCAACAAAATGAGAGATAACACTGATAATCATGCAGCAACGAAACCACAAGAAATACTAAAAATAGGCCCACTAGATAATCAATGCAAATAAAGATCCGATACAATAGGTTCGAAATATATAAATAAAAAAAACAAGATCTGAAAGGAGGTACAAAAGTTCTAATATCCCACAAGGGCGCACATGCTAAATACTAATAGAAAAAAATAAACTTACGGGTTACTGATCTCCGGCAAAGTCCTGATAGCAACTCCAATCATGCTCAGTCTGAAAGTCTGCCTCTAAACCTGAGATGGCAAATCTCAGGTATGTCAGAACATTCCAGCAAGTACTCAACGTATAAAGTGTATGCATGGTATGATAACATGAATATATAAGTGTAGTGAATCCGGTGTGCGCAAGTAGGAACGGATATATATAGATACATTAAAACTATGAAACATGCACATAAACAGGCCAAATCATAACCTAAGTGGTCACTAAAAGGTTATCTATCATATCGTGAGCTCGAGTATGTGCGTTAATCTCTGCAGGAGTATTCCTAACCCAAGGGTAGGACCCCAGGGGTTAGAAAACACAGGCCCAACTGTGGGATGAACATGCGGCCGATATAGCCCGATACGAGCCGTAATAACATGCGACCGATATAGCCTGGTACGAACATGGGACCGATATAGCCCGGTACGAGCTGCCGGCATGGGACTCTTGAGATCCCGTTGCACGAACGCACAATTAAACTACCCCAACACTCCGCGTGTTCATATCTACTATGGTATGACTAAATCACTAATTAGGAATGCTGAAAAACTAGAATTTGTGATATGGTAATTGTACAGAAATAAAACTGGTAAATAGTAGTGTGTCATGTGATGTAGTTCAGCATCCTAATTAGAGATCTCGTTCTAAAATATAATGGACTTGAGTAATGAATAATCATGACCTGTCAAATGTAATCTTAATATGGTAATAGTAATCGCATGAAAGCGATTCACAAGCTAGCACAAGTCACAAATGTTGCCTTCACCATCAGCGTTGACATGTATATAAAATAATTACGAGCTAGCTAGTAAGATGCTTATATGAAATAAGTTAGCAATTCCAAATTGTTATTTGTAAATAAATTTTATTTTTGATCCATACTTGCTAATTTATATTTTTCTCTCCTTATTGCATAAAAATCTATATCATCCTGACAATATGAAATAATTGAACACCGATACTTTTCCTTCTATTTTAACAGGGCAGAAGACATATATATGTATATATGAGGGTTGTTGATATGCATCGACCAAAAGTAAAGCAAGAATACTTGTCTCGGAGACGGGAAAAATGCGACGATGGAATGCAAACTCCAAACTTGATGTTAAGGAACACGGTTAGAGATCTCGATGGACTTGGGCTCGGCTCCAGCGATCTGGGCTTGCTGCGATGAGATGAATATGCTGGCGACGATGTGGAATTGGGTGTCTCGGTCTCTGGGGAAAAGGGCAAAGTTGTTGGGGAGGTTGCGACAAGGTGATGGAGTTGGGTTTAGGTTCTTAGGTAAGGGGTGGTTGCAGGTGATGTGTCGTGGTAGTGGTCATCGGGGAGAGGGAGGTAAGGATAGTGAGGTCGACGATGGTGATGACTGTTGGGATGTCTAGCGCGGCAGCAAGGTTTCCGGTGGTATCGTCTATGCCAATTTCAAAATTTTGTCGTTCTAGATAACCCTAACCTAGAATCGATACTAGAGAATCACGGGGAAACTTGAAGCAAACAACTTTACTTCTATGTGATAAGGATTACAACCTTCGTAGTCCGTTTCTTCGCTTCATAAGCTCCGAGTTGTGGTCCCTTCGCTGCGATCATCAAATTCCCGGACTCTAGAGAGGCTCCATGAGGTGAATGATCCATGCTTGCTTGAAGTTTTCACAATCCAAGATGATCTACCTTGAAGAGTCACAAACCCAAGCTATCTCTTCACTAATTAGGGATCAGTGAAGCTAACATACTAATCTATATGGCTAGTATAGAAGAGAATGATGAAGTAGGAATTTTGCTCACTTTAGAAATTTATTTCTCACTATTTTTCATCACATGAATAAATCAAGAGAGCAAGAATATCAAATGAAGAAGAAGAAGCTCAAGCTCAAGTGAGAATGAAATTGTTGTGAGGTTAGAAATGCAACCTAGGGTTAGTATCATGGCTTAATCATTGTAGAGAAAAGACCATGGTTAGTGATTAGGGTTAGGTTAATAAATATCTTAGAAAATATCAAGAGAGTGGACTTGGTCAACTAAGAAAATATCTTAACAATTAATCCACAATTTTGAATTTCCAAAATAAATATAATTCCAACCATAATGACAAACCATGGTGCAATTTTCATAAACCCTAGTTGCATGTATAATCTAGCATGTTACAATTATACATATCACATATATATAATTTTGTAACAAAAGAAAAGAATAAATTTAACATATATCACATATATATCAATGCATCCTAAGTGAGAAAAAGAATCATTTAAGTGAGCTTATATTAATTAATGTAATGCAATATATCACATAAATATTTATACATTAAATTATTAAATCAATACTTGATTTAATAATCCGGTTATATTCCATATAACCGACCAATATAATATGTATCATTTTATCGAATCAACACTTGATCCGATAACCCGGCTATATCACATATACCCGGCCGATATCACATATCGCGAAAATAGAATACGGTATCGCATACACGTATCAATCTCGGTCCCGTACATATCACATATATGCTCCTACTCCGTTTCGCCTGAGCCAGAAAACCTCTGTGTAGGACTCTAAAGACTCGTCAATACGCCGGCAGTAGGTGATGATCATATCAAACACCCACAAGCTGCAAGCGGTCAGCTAAATGTAACGGCCACCCAGGTGTTGAGCGATCAAAAGATCAACAAGCAAGCATGCTCACACTTTTGTGAATCCAATCAGTAACACTACCGTACAGTCCTGTCTCTTCATCTGATATGTCGCATATCCAGTTTAGGGGTGGTTAACGTCAGACCCGGTAACCGATAAATCGTGTCAATATGAGGCTCATAACGGGTCGATAAACTACTGATAACACTTACCAGTAGATCTCCATATCAGCCCTGGCTAGGGACTTCCAGTTATAGCCAATCGAACACAACACAATATCAACCCCCAATACCGGGAGAGATGAAACCCCTCCTATCGCTCATTGCCTCCATGTGATTCGGGATTGTACCCAAAAACCACCGTTTTGCACGTTCTCATGAACGTGATAAGGTGGAAATTAAAGCACGGTGGGAATCACACAAGACTCTATGACGATCTCGGGTCTACAGACTAATATGTACTGGTGTCACCAGAGAACTGCTAACTAATGATAGGTATAATACCATCTAGGAGTTCTCAGCGAGTCCGTTCAGTGTACCCAGTCTCCACTGAGCACCCGTACACCATCTTTGATTTCAAACACTAATGGATGTGGGATCATCCATCGCCCATCATATAGGTTAAGATGTGTATATGCTAGTCTACTTTAGAGTATCGATGCGCTGTCTCGATACACTCTCGACTAGGAACAATTATAGGATGTACTCGTGGACTACCCCGGCCCTACTAGTATGATCTGCATCATAGTCCTAGCAGTCAAGTACATATCCTAAGGACTTTATCAACATGTGAGAGCAAGACAGTAATACAATACAAGTCAACATGTTTAGACAAAGTAAAACCAGATACCATACTATCATATCGAGTAAGAAAGTACTCTCTATATATATCCAAGTATCCATTATAATATACATCATATGTACAGCGTTGGCCTCTAGGGTATATACATAACTAACAGCGACGACAAGGTCAGGGTCTCCGGCAATGAGTTTCTCAAGTTGCTGCAGTTGGGTCATGGGTCATCGGGGTTGCAGGTTCTCGGGAGAAGGAGGAACGGAGGTGGAAACGAGGGCGAGGAGATCGACAAGGTGAGGGTTAGGGCAACGCCGAGTCGCCGGTGATGAGAGTGGAGGTTCTTGGGTTCTCTGGTGTTGAGATCGGTTGCAGGGGGAGGTTGGAGTGGGTGGTGTCGCGGCTTGGGAGAGAGAAGGAGAAGAGGAGATGTTGATGACGAGGGTTGTAGGGAGAAGAGGTGGCGAAGTTGTAGGGAGGTCGGCGGCGAAGGCGAGGATGTGGGTGAAGGCTAGGGTTTGGGTTTCGCGGGGTTTGTCGCGAGAAAGGCAGAGGAGAGGAGAGAAAGGTGATGTAAATTTTTGGACCAATCGATCCAGATATCCATTCAACCGCTACCCAACACTGTTCCTTCCACGATCGCTAATCGCTGCCAATTTCTGGGATCGAGACTCAACCCGCTGCCAATCGCTGCCAATTTCTGGGATCGAGACTCAACCCGCTGCCAATCGCTGCCTTACCCACTAAGAGTCAGAAAATTGATATTTGATGTGATTGCTGCTGGGTCTATTGATTGAGTTTTTGGTGGGATCCTTTGAGGGCTTTTGTGCAAGATTTTCATCTGAAAGAGATTAAATTGCAGATTTGGTTTGGTAATCATGGTTTTGGGCCCATGTGTTACCAATAATGGTTTGGTAATCATTAACGATTGGTGAATATTTGGTGTGATTATTTCTTAACTATTATGAATTATGAATTAAGAGTTAGATATTTGATATGATTTGTTATTGGTGATTACTTGGTGTTCCGGATTAGAAAATTGTCGTCTTATTGATTATTGTGAAGTTGTTAGCACTCTTTGATCATCGGTGATAAAGAGAGAGTCTCTGAAAGATACACTAATATTCTATATCCTAATTTTATTATACAAGGTGTAGATAATACACGAGGACGTGGAAAAGGAGGTCGAGAACTTTTTGGAGGAAGGGGGTGAGGAGGTGACCGTTTCTGGTCATATTGTAAGATGACTGGTCACACTAAGGATTACTATTATTCGCTTCATCCGGAGCTCCAATTTCAGGGAGCTTCTAGAGTAGCTACATCTGATATGACACCTGTCACTTCTTCTCATGGTATTTCTGGACTTTCTGAGAAGGAGATATTGCGGCTTAGGTCTCTTTTAACAGGATCTATTTTCTCGAACTCCGCTTCCGTTCTGGCTAAAGGCAATACATCTTTTCTAACCCATACATCTCCATCCTCATTGATTATTGACTTGGAAGCATCAGATCATATGACTGGAATATTCGGCGTTTTCTCCTCCTTGTCTAAAAATTCATATACCGGCGGTATTACACTTGCAGACAGTTCACTCTCTAAAATAGAGGGCATTAGTTCTATTTCTTTTATCCTATCTCTATTTTTATCATCAGCGTTATATGTCTTTTCATTTTCTTTTAATCTAATGTCCGTAAGTAAACTTGTTCATATCTTGAACTGTACAATAACATTTTCTCCTTCTGATTGTGTCATGCAGGATTTGAAGATGAAGGAAGTGATTGTTTCGGGAGATGAAATTGGAGGCCTTTATTATTTTGATGGACAGCTACCAAAGGTTATTTACTCAACAAATAATGATCTACCGATTAATCATTGTCGCTTAGGTCATCCTAGTTTGGTTACGTTACAGAAATTGGTTCTTTCTTTATCTGGTTCGTAATCGTTAGAGTGTGTCGCTTGTAAGATAGGAAAGCACATTTGTGCTTCCTATCAGTCTAGAGTCAACAAACATGCTGAGAAACTGTTTGATTTAGTGTATTCTGATATTTGGGGGGAATGTCCCATTACGTCAAACCGTGATTATCGATATTTTGTTATTTTTATTGATGATTGCTCTCGAATGACAAGGCTATATTTGTTGAAATTTAGAACTGAAGTCTTTGATACTTTTAAGTCATTTGTTACTGAAGTGAAAAATCAATTTGGTGTAAATATCAAAACTCTGAGAAGTGATAATGCAAAGGATTATTTTAATAAAAAGTTTACTCGGTTTCTTGATATCTTTGGCATTATACATCAGTCTTTGTGTCCCTATACACCTCAGCAAAATGGTGTTTCTGAACGAAAGAATAGACATCTGTTAGAGCCCACACGTTCTCTTTTGTTCCATATGAATATTTCTAAACGTTTTTGAGTTGATGCTATTCTCACTGCCTGCCATCTTATCAATCGTTTACCAAACCCAATTTTAAAGGGGGAAATTCCAATCTCTATTTTATTTCCTTCTAAACCTTTATTTTCTCTTTCTCCACGTATTTTTGGTTGTACTTATTTTGTTCACAACTATCAACCTGGCTTATCAATGCTCGATCCCAAGTCCATTAAGTTTGTTTTCTTAGGATATCCTCGAAGTCAAAAGAGATACAACTGTTATAGCAAAGAGCTCGATAGAGTTTTCATCTCTGCTGATGCGACCTTTCATGAAAATACCCCTTTTTGGTACTAATGTAATACCCTAATCACTTAGAGAGGATATTTCTATTAATGAAAATGATGTTCTTGTTGTCGAATCTTCACCAGTCAATCCTCATGTCTCAACGACACCAAATACTTCAGAACTATATGATCAGTTAATTGAGCAACTAACTCAGGTGGAAGGAAACGAGGAAGAGGGACCTCCAGTCATTGAAGAACCTACACCTGTTCCAGACTCAAATCTGATTCAGACTGATCTTGATCTTCTAATTGCACTTCGCAAAGATACTTGTACCACTAAGCCTCTCTATTCTCTATCAGATTATTTCACATATGCTAGACTTTCTCTCTCGTATAAAACATTTGTTATTGCTGTTGATTCCTATATTATTTCTTCTTCCACATCTGATGCTCTGGCTCATCCTGGATGGAGGAAAACTATGGAAGAAGAAATATTAGCCTTACGCTTGACTTGTACATGGAAACTTACTCAGTTGCTTACTGGAAAGAGAGCGGTTGGTTGCAAATGGGTATATACCATATAACTTCATTCAGATGGCTCATTAGCTCGTTTGAAGGCCAGACTTGTTGCCAAGGGCTATTCTCAGACTTATGGAGAAGATTATGATGAGGCTTTTTCTCCCATGGCAAAGATGGCATCTATACGTATATTCATGTTATTTGCAGCTACGTATAATTGGCCTTTACATCGGCTTGATGTGAAGAATGCATTTCTTCACGGTGACTTGAAGGAGGAAGTATATATGGAGCAACCACCTGATTTTGTTGCTTAGGGAGAGTTTGGAAAAGTCTGCAAACATCAGAGATCTTTATATGGTCTCAAACAGTCTCTGCGTGCTTGGTTTGGAAGACTAACTAGCGTTGTTCGAGCTTTTGGGTTATGCAGAAGCAGCAATGAGCATTTTGTTTTCTTTAGAAATCGAGGAAGTTGCAGAATTTTGATGGTTGTTTATATTGATGATATTGCGATCACAAATGATGATGCGAAAGGTATTATTGAGTTAAAAATTTATCTCCCGAAGAAGTTCAACACTAAAGACTTAAGAGAGTTGAAATACTTTTTTAGCATTGAGGTGTCACGTTCTTCTTCTCATGGCAGTATCTTTGTAAGCCTATTGACTCGTCTATGCATTCTAATGTTAAGCTATATCCAGGATAGGGGGAGCCACTTATTGATCCAGAACGATATCGTAGTTTGGTTGGTAGGCTTAATTATTTAACTGTGACAAAACCTGACATCTCTTTTCTTGTTAGTATAGTTAGCTATTTTATGACAGATCCTAAAGATTCACATTAGAGTGCAGTGATGTGTATCCTTTGCTATTTGAAAGGTACACCAGTGAAAGGTACTATGTATAAGAACTTTGGGCATTCTAAAATT
This sequence comes from Agapanthus africanus, assembly GCA_030015575.1. Lineage (NCBI taxonomy): Eukaryota > Viridiplantae > Streptophyta > Magnoliopsida > Asparagales > Amaryllidaceae > Agapanthus > Agapanthus africanus. Next base: position 869,526,351 of record JASDDO010000024.1, on the reverse strand, counting down.
ACAGGGTTTACAGATGCAAATTGGGCTAGATCGCCAAGCGATCAAAGATCAACCACAAGTTTTTGTTTGTTTGTTGGAGGCAATTTAGTCTCGTGGAACAGCAAGAAACAGAATGTTGTCTCACGTTCAAATGATGAATCGTAATATAGAGCTATGATTAATACTACGAGTGAGCTAGTATGGATAGTTTCTCTTCTTCGAAAACTTAGTTATCTGTTTAAGGAACTGGTAAAACTTTATTGTGACAACAAAATTGCTGTTTATATTGCTAACAATCCAGTTTTTCACGAACGAACAAAGCACGTCGAAATAGATTGTCATTTTATTCGAGAAAAAAATTGAAGAAGGGATTATTGATACAGTTCATATGAAAACCGACTATCAATTAGCAGATCTATTCACCAAGCTTTTGGAAAAGAATAGCATGTAGTTTATTGGTATCAAGTTGGGCATGCGTGGTATATATGCTCCAACTTAAGAGGGGTGTTAAGAAAGATATATATTAGATTTAATTAGATTGGTAAACTTTAGATTTGGTTAGATTTGTTTAGATTATTTATATTTTCTATTAAGAGAAAAACAATAATATATATATATATATATATATAAAAGGTAGTACGGATTCTCTAGCTATCTTATAGTTTTCCCTAATTCTCGGATCTCAACAAGCAACAAGTAAATTTAACTATAATGCTTAATCGATGAAAAGAGTAAACCTTGATATGAACGTAGGTGTCAAGAATGATCGACAAATCATGGATCGACATGTAAGACACTAGTCATGGGTATAGTCATGGATAGAAAATTTGCTATTTGTTAACATTTATCTATAGCTGACCCGTCCTTTGAAAAGTAGTATCGATGGATCTGATCCACGGGTTCAAATGATTTATCCGACCAATATTAAAAAAAGTCAAATGACTTTTCATTTTATTTCCCCAGCCATGAAAATAAATTTTTCATGTTAAAAACATATCATGAAATTATAAGTGGTTTTGACAACATAGCTATCATTTTCATGTACAATACTCACATATAAAAATGTCTAAACACAATTTTCCTAATCCATCTTTAAACTACCGTAAGGGCCTGTTTGGTTGCAGGATTATGGGTTTGGATTTGGATTTTGGATTTTGTGTTTGGTTGCAACATTAGGATTTCTAGGATTCCTTTGTTTTGTATAGGGGGCCCACCACAAAAGAAGGATTCATGAATCCTAAAATTTTTCAAGGATTCTCAAGGATTTGGCACTATTCATTGTACTTTTAGATGGGGCCCATGCACTTTATTTATTTAACAATCCACTCCCTCTCTATCTCTCTCTAAAATCCTCAAATCCAAATCCCATTTTTTTCCACCAACCAAACAAAGATTACAAGGATCCATAAATCCAATACTAGGAATCCAAAACCAACCAAACAACAAATTACCAAATCCAGAAATTTCACTCGTACTTTTTTTTGAATCCAAATTCCATAATCCTGCAACCAAACAGCCAAAACAATGTAAATTATCAGCCATACTGCAATCACGTGATGTGATCACTCCATAAGCATGTCCCCTCTGCAGCAGACAATTAACATTAATGAGCATCTTCAGTTGCCTATTAATTCTCTTTCGTAATCTTTTTTTCCTAATTAAATTCTCTTATTAGAAAACAAAACATATTTGCTATATGTAAGAGTGTCCCCTGTAGTATCTTGCATTCCATTTTGTAACGAAAAAAATAAAAATAAAACTAAAAAAATTATAAAGAGTCCCTTATGGATTCCCTCGGAAGTTGTGAATCTCCTGGGGATGGTGAGCAACGGATAAATGTTCGACTTCATGTGTTTGTTTTGACGAATGTAGAGGTTGAAAATTACTTAATGGCGATGAGGTGGATCTTATGTGGTATAGTTACTTTCAAGATTTTCTTCTCCTCATTTTGGATGGGAAGTAGCCATGGAGCATAAGAAACAAGAAAAAGTATTAATTATTTAATGCTTATCTTTATTACTTCCATAAAATAATGAAATAATACTATTTTAAAAAATACCTTTTTGTTTGTTTTTCTTATTAAATAAATATAGGAAGTTATTTTATTTTTTACTTCCTTCCTCACAAAACATACAAACAAATAGCAGAACCATGTGGGAGGAGTACTATGGCAGAGGACGCAGGGATCAGCAGCTGGCTTGGAGACTTTAGCTCTCTTTATTTTGGAGGACGAAGCAACATGAATCAGAGGAGGACAACCGTGAGCGGTAATGGTTCCGAAATATAGCTTACCTGGGAGGAGGTTGCTTTTTTATTTTTTGTGAAAATAAGACTCGTATTTATTTAATTTTACAAGGGATGTGCTATGCTCTGTTTTTCTTTTCTTTTCTTTTCTTTTCTTTTTTTGGTAAACTTTGATGTTGTTTCGTTAAATCGTCATTTAATGAAATACGGGGACGTGTTGCCTTCGTTTTAATAAAAAAAAACACTAGAACTAAGATTTGGGTCTGCTTCCAAGTTTGACTATAGTATCTAAGCAATTACCTATCTATGTAGTTGCAGTTGTCTGTAATATCTAAACAGTTGAATTTAATATCTAAGAAGTTGAGCGAATGCAAGGCCTGAATGAAATACAGCTAAGAGGTTTTTTTCACAAGTATTTTGAACAGCAGTCCCTTCCCAATAAATTCGAAAATTATTTTAGACAACTCCCGAGCAGCAGGCCGGGTCCATGACTATTTACCCATTTGTAAATGGCTTTGGATAGACAAAGGATTTGTACAACACATGCTTCTCCAATGGCCATTTTTAGATGCATGAATCTAGATTTTTATAGTGGAGCTCACCACCCAATCCAACAACTGTGGTCCAAGTGCATTATTGGGTTGTGGGTACATTGATATCAGACACTTTTTCATGGGCTTAGCTGTCGGTTGTCGGCTGCCCGTTTATGATGTTACTTTTTTCTCATCGACTCTTTCGGAAATCCAACCGATGAAATTCTTGCCGTATAAACTATTTGATGATCCTTTTAAAACTAAGATATTTAAGAAACGGTTAGAGATAGAAAGAAAAATAGAGAAAGAAGGAAAACTTTTTGATCAAAAAATTTTCACAGAAACTTGGAAAAGTGAAGATAAGAAGGTGTGAGTTAAAGAAGGATTTTTTTTTAATAACTAAAAGATTAACGATGTAAAGAGAATCAAAACTTGATGAAAACGATAGAAAGAAAGTTGATGATAGAGCCGGAGTTTCATGTCAGGCAAGACAAAAATTTGAAAAAATTCCGAAAGAATCACATTTTGTGAATTTGACTAAAATACAAACTTAGATTAGTCCTATCTAATCAAGTTATAATTTGTATATCAACTTCCACCTCTTGGAAAAAGGCTCAAAAAGGGATTTTGGCCCCCTAGATTGATAAAAATTTATTATGACACATAAAATCAAATCAAATAAACGGCCACATTACTACTTGATAACATTGGTTGCAATCATAGTTTTCTATAAGGTTATGGAATTCTAATCTTGCAATGACCATGTAAAAGAGTTTGGGAAGTGTTCAAAACTTGTTTAACATTACAACAATCAAATTATCGCAAACTTGCTACTTTCGTTGCAAACCAACTCTTCTCTTTCGTATTGTCTTTTTTTCTTCTCCATCTCATCTTCTAAAATGCAATGTCGAGTGTTGATCAAAACTCGGTTTAATCAGTCCAACCCTAAGTATTTCATTACAGAAAATGAACTTCACATACTTTTCTTGCAAAAACAAAAGAAGAAGGAGAAGAAAAGGAAAATGGAAAAACAAACAAACAAAATTAAGTGAAACAAAATGGAGAGGGGAGAAAAATAAAGGAAATTCTTTGGTGCTTCCCACCTTCCACATTGGGAAACGTGCACAGAGAGAGAAAGAGAGTGAGTGGGTGTGTGTGTGAGAGAGAGAGGTGCAAAATTGGAAAGCACCAACGAATTACCCGAAAAATAATACCGACTTGTTTTAATATTATTGATTGATGATTTAAAAAGGATCTGTTGGGCCTGGCCTGGATCCAATATACTATATTAGGGAAAATTGTCAAAAAGCTCCTGTACCTTTCGAAACTTGTCAATAAACCACTGATATTCTCAAAATTGTTGGGATGAGCCTACTATTCAAAATATTTACGAAAAACCTCTGAGCCGTATTTAGGCCTTTATTTCCTTCAACTGCTTAGAGATTCCATGCAACTTTTGGATATTACAGGCAACTGGTACAAAAGGGGTTTCGATTGGGCCTAGAAGTTTTTAAAAGAGCACATGGCCCAAAGGTTTTACACAAGTTTGAAACGGGCCTGAGCCCTTTTCACTATGTATTTTAAGATTGTAATTAAATTTTACCTGCCTTTTTCTTGCATAAAAAAAAGGGACCAATGTTAATTGCTAAATAATACCTTAATATTTCGCCTACTTTGCATCTATATACCTTATTAATTTTTTCGCTCCACTTAGAAACCCTAAAATACAAACCGTATGGATTTTGTTTAAAATAGTGATGGATTTGATAGTCGACTGAAGGGAGCAAAGTAGTAAGTATGGATTTTGTTTAAAATAGTGATGGATTTTATAATTGGCTGAAGAAAGCAAAGTATTAACATTTTGTACTTTAGGGTATCTAAGTGCAGCGAAAAAATCAATAAGGTGTATACATGCAAAGTAGATGAAACATTGAGGTATTATTTAGCAATTAACCCAAATATAAACTACACAATGTTGGCAAGTTTTGGTGATATAGTTAAATCTTTAAGAGACTTATTAATTATAAGAGACGGTTCATTTTTTCCCAAAAAATTAGAAAATTTAGACGTACTAATTTCGTAACGGTAGTTGGTTATTGTTCTTGATGAAGATAATCTTATCATAACATAATCTCATCATAACCCAGACCCAAATGTGTGGGAGATAAAGGCATATTCTGGGCCAAATCGTTTCATTTGATATCCTAAGGTAGCAGCTGGATAAGGCCCATTAAACACCAACCCATTTTGAGACCATCTTATTAAACTAATGGGCCATAGCCTAGTTAAAAGGGCAGAGTGCATATTGGGAGGCCCGAAAACATAAAATTAAAACAAAATAAAGAAAAAAGAAAACTCCAATAAATCAATAAGGGTTCATCTTTGGAATAGTAATAATAATATAAAAGATTAATAAAAGTATTGTGCAAGAATGTATTAGCACTAATGCATCAACTAGAATAATTTTGTAACAATATATTAGCGCTAATTCATCAAATAAAATTGATTTTTGGTTAAGTTGAATATGAAATGGTTTGGAACCATAGCTCATATTTTCGTCATGTCATATAACTGTCTGGCGGTAAAACCTTCTTAAAGCTGAGTGTGAGATCTGGAATTCGAATCTCGCTTACATCAAATTACAACCTATTATCAAATAATAATAATAATAATAATAATAATAATAATAATAATAATAAAATCAAGCCACCTTAAACGGACCCATTAATAATAAATTATGTTACTAATGTTCCTAATTTCTTGCCCATAGACCAGTGAGCACTAGCTCAGTTGGTACGGGCACTTCCACGTTTGAGGAGTGTGCAGGGTTCGAATCCTAAGGACAAAAATGGCTTCAAATTAATGCTTTTGGGGCAAATTCATGGGTCTCATCAGTGCGCGTGTGTTGTGTGCTTATGTGTGGTGTGCATGAGTGTGTTGTATGCATATGTTAGGATTTACGGGTCAGTCCCAAAAAAAAAGAAAGAAAAGAAAACGAAACAAAACCGCATGTCACCCCTTATATAATCTGTTATTTGTTTCTGTTTTTGAGAAAACCCTATAAAGGGTTAGTTAATTGAAACAAAGAGTTAGAACTGAAACATACTGCAACAATATGTCAGTTAGTGTTAGTCGATTAAAACAAGAATTTAAAGTTCTAAATTTAGTGTTGGTCATGAATATTACTGGAATTGGAATTAAAATTATAAAAAAAAATTATTCCGTCAGAATATTTTTATATATAAAATGAGTGATCCATCCTTAAAAATTATCACACTTGTTTGCATGCAACAAGACTAAAAACCTTAGAACTACAAACCTTGGTGTCCCCTCTTTAAAACCACCCCCTCCCCTCCCCTCCCTCAATTTTCTTTCTAGAAGCCTTCAAATCATTTTCTTCCACCTTTTATCGACAAAATTCAATTGATTTAACATAAGGTTTCTTAATCCTCTTTAAATCTAATTAATTTAAAGATATTCAAAATTAATCAGAAAATACAAAAATTATTTAAACATGTATCTATATCCTAATTTGATCAAATTAAAAGAAAAATAGGTTTAATTATATTTTATCGGTATACAAAATCTCATTTTCCATAATTAAAACAGTAAAATAGTTTTGGATCTTGCAAACATTTAGAAACAATTAAATATTTTCTAGTTTATTGGTCCAAAACAATTCATACATTTTTCAATTATATCATTACAACTATTATTTTTATTTGATATAAACTAATAATGATTTTGTTCCGCATATATAATTACGAGCATAGCTCGGTTGGTCATAGCTATATGCTAGCCAGCGATAATTTAGTGACATCGGTTTTTTTAAAAAATAAACCAGTATCTCATGTTCCTGTTTAGCTTGGATTGTACCAATAAAAAAAATAATGATCTAATATAGTTTTAATTTTCAAATCTAGTTTGGTTCTAAAATCCTATATAAAAAAGTCCTAATTCTATAAAAGTTCAACGAAAATATTTTGGTTTCAAAAGTTCTGTTTTTTTTATTTAAAAGTCCCAATTAATTAGCATGCCCTATGTGAGTCACCGTGGCGTCCCCAATGAGTTGCGAACCTCAGTCCCAAACCTTTGTGGCACTCGTAGAAAGATTATATCTGTGATTGTACTCTTGATCTTCCCTCTAAATACATTGGACTCAATATCTTAGGCTCTCTCTAGTTGCTTCTCTCATATTGTTCTCTCGTCTAAATGATTGATTAATCTAGTTGGTTCTTCATATTGTTGTTCCGCCTCAATGATTAGTGGAAAGATTTCTTGGTGCCATACATTAAGATGGACATATTTGATATCATTTATAAAAAGTTATCATGAAAGGATCCGAAAATATTAAGCATCATAAATTTAATTGTAAACATCATTATTTTAATGCCAATTATGAGATAACTTAAATTTTAGGGTAAATTGTCAAAAAGCTCCTGGCCCACTCAGGAGTTGTCTAAAAACCCTTGTAATTTTCAAAATTGTTGGAAAGGATTTACTGTTTGAAATCTTTGTGAAAAACCCATGGGCTTTATTTTATTTAGACCTTTTATTCACTCAACTACTTAGATATTACAGACAACTATAACTGCTTAGATATTACACGCAACTGGGATACAGTGGGTTTTGATCGGGCCTAGGGAATGTTGAGAAGAGAAAAAAGCTCAGGGTTATACAAGTTTGAAGAAGGCTGGGGGCTTTTTGACCAGTTACCCTAAATTTTATTGTCCCCTCTCAAATTTGTATGAAGATCCGTATATATCTTTAATTTGGACTTTTCTTATAGATCGTGGAAGCTTTTCATGTCCGTACCGACCAAATTCCTAAGTCCATCACTGGAGCATATGTATCGTGTATTCACACCGTAAAATTAATGGTAGAGAAAGAATATCTTGGATGAATCTGATTCATGAATGGTGTCAAATATCTCCCCCCGGCCCTCCCCCCCCCCCCCTCTCAAAAAAGGGTGATGCATCTTTACTCTTTCTCCCCTCCTTACCCCATATCTATCAACCTCTGTTGAATTGATATGTACATGATACTGTTGCGTATACGCGACGATCACAAAGCAAACACACAATCGATAACGAGAAGAAAATCAAATCACAAGTAAGATAGAAATATGAATACTAACCATAAAACAAATAGACGAAGGCGAAACTTTATTAATTAACAAAATCCGGAGGAGTACAAATCGATGGAGAATACAAATCCCTCTCAGAACCCTAGCTCTCTCAAAATAACAATGGGTTCTCTCAATTAATAAAAGGCTATCTAGATCTAGATCTAAAATAATATATATATATATATATATATATATATATATATATATATATATATATATATATAATACAAAAGATTTTCTCAAAAAATTAATTTCCTAACAAAGGAAATATCGCTCGACCCAGTATGACAGACGTCTGCACAAGAAATTGGCAGACGTCTGCCAAAGTATCACCGAAACTCCAGACTGCCTATCAGGCATCTGAACAAGAATGTGACAAACGTTTGGATTTCATACCAATGAATAGAGCGCTCGGGAGACGTCTGAACCTCATCGAGACAGACGTTTGCTCAAAGTATTCTCGTGTATACAGAACAGAGGCAGACATCTAATCTGTATATGATATCAAATCTCTATGTAGTTTCGTGATAGCTTTAGATTTTCCAGCAGGAAATTTTAGGGGATCGAATGTGATGCACAACTAACAAATCTTCACCTTACCTTGCATTTCACAAACTTCTCCATCAAAATAATAACAGCTTCATCTTCACCATAAAACCCCTCACGGGCTCAAATGAGTGCGACGCACTCCAATTAAGTTTAAACAGTGCTCAAACTTAACAATTGAAAGAGACTTTGCCAACATGTCTGCCGGATTATCCGTTGTGCCAACGTTCTTCACAATAATCTCTTGTTTTTCAACGATCTCCTGCACAAACCAGTACCGTACACCGATGTACTTCATCCTATCATGATGCATCTAATCTTTCGACAAACACTTTGGTTATCATAGTAGACTCTTATGGTATCGTTTAGAATACCAAATTCCGAAAATAGACCCTTCAACTAGATACTCTGCCTCCATCGTAGACAACGCTACTGTAGGCTGCAAAGAAGCATGCCAACTAATGGCACATTCTTCCAAAGAGAATACATAACCGATGATCGATCTGCGTCTGTCAAGATCACCTGAATAACCGGAGTCGCCGAATCCAACTAAATTGTCGTCGTTCCATCCAAACACCAACCCCATGTTAGACGTATCTCGAAGGTATCGTAATATTCATTTCACCATCTACCAATGGATTTTGCCAGGAGATACCATATAGTGGCTAACAACACTAACACTATGTAAAATGTTGGGTCGTATATAAACCATGGCATACATAACACGTGTATCTAATCTTATCTTCTGTCTGCGGTGATGAACGCGCTGAAATTTTAAAATGAGCTTCTAACATAATACTTACAGATTTAGCGTCTGCTATACCAAAACGCTCCAAAACTTTTTCAACATATCGCCGTTGAGACAAGTTTAGCTTTTCTCCTTTGCGATCGCACCTGATCTCCATACTAGTATTTTTTTGGCCGCTCCCAAATCCTTAGTCTCAAATTTACCTTTCAAATATTCCTTCAAATTCATAACATCAACCATATATCTTACTGTTATCAACATATTATCAACATAGAGTAGCAAATATATGAAAGAACTATCAGCGAACTTTTTCGAATATACACAACTGTCGTCCATACTTTTCGTAAATCCTATTTCTTTCATGAAGGATTTGAACTTCTTATACCAACGTCTTGGTGGCTGTTTCAAACCGTGGAGAGACTTATCTAATAAGCAAACGTGGTCTTCTTTTCCTTCAACTTCAAAACTTTTGGGCTATTGCAAGTAGTTTTTCTCCACCAAATCGCCATGTAAGAATGCAGTCTTCACATCGAGCTATTCAAGCTCCAAATGTTGCATAACTACCAAACCGAGTATGACACGTATAGATGTGTGTTTAACAATCGGAGAAAATACCTCAGTGAAGTCAACTCCTCGCACCTGCGAATAGCCTTTAGCTACCAACCGCGCTTTGTATCTCGTATCAACTGTCCCTTAGTCACCTTTTTTCTCTTGAAAACCCACTTGCAGCCAACTATCGTCTTTCTTCCTTCGGGCTTCACGAGCATCCAAATTTGGTTCTTGTGAAGAGACTTAATCTCTTCATTCATAGCGACTAGCCAACAAGCTCCTTTATCGGATGAGATTACTTCTTTATAACTTTTCAGCTCACTACTATCAATTATCTCTGCAATGAACAGTGCATACGCCACTAGGTCATCGTAACCATACCTCTGTGGTGGTTTAATGTGTTAGTTATGTGTATGCCCTAGAGGACATTATTGTACATATGATGTATATTATAGTGGATGCTTAGATATATATAGAGAGGACTATCTAGCTCGGCATGATAGTATGCTATCTGGTTGCTCTTTGTCTTAACATGTAGATTAGTATTGTGATACTGTCTCGCTCTCACATGTTGATAAAGCCCTAAGGATGTGTATTTGACTGCCAGGACTATGATGGAGATCATACTAGTGAGGCCAAGGGCAGTCCACAAGTACATCCTATAATTGTTCCTAGTTGAGGGTGTATCAAGACAGGGCATCGATATTCCAGAGTAGACTAGCGTATACGCATCTTGACCCATATGATGGGTGATGGATGATCCCACATACATTGGTGTTTGACATCAAAGATGGTATACGGGTGCTCAGTGGATACTGGGTACACTGAACGGACTCGCCGAGAACTCCTAGTTGGTATTATACCTATCGTCAGATAGCAGTTCTCTGGTGACACTGGTACAGGTTAGTCTGTAGACCCGAGATCGTCATAGAGTCTTGTGTGATTCCCACTGTGCTTTGATTTCCACCTTACCACGTTCAAGAGAACGTGCAAAACGGTGGCTTTTGGGTACAGTCCTAAATCACATGGAGGCAATGAGCGATAGTAGGGGATTCGTCTCTCCCGGTATTGGGGGTTATGTTGCGCTGTGCTCGATTGGCCATAACAGGAAGTCCCTGGCCAGGGATGATACGGAGATTTACTGATAAGTGTTATCAGTAGTTTCTCGACCCGTTATGAGCCTCACATCGGCATGACTTATTGGTTACTGGGGTCTGACGTTGACCACCCCTAGACTAGATATGCGACATATCAGACAAAGAGACCGGACTGTACGGTAGTGTTACTGACAGGCTTTATAGGAGTATGAGCAGGCTTGCTTGTTGATCTTCTGATCGCTCAATACCCGGGTAGCCGTTACGTCCAGCTAGTACCGCTGACGGTTTGTGGGTGCTTGATATGATCATCACCTACTGCCGGCGTATTGACGAGTCTTTAGAGTCCTACACGGAGGTTTACTGGCTCAGGCAAAACGAAATAGGAGCACATATGTGATATGTGCGGGACCGAGAATAATACGAGTACATGATACCGTATTCTATTCTCGTGATATGTGATATCGGTCGGTTATATGTGATATAGCCGGGTTATCGAATCAAGTGTTGATTCGATAAGTGGATACATATAATAAGTAGTCGGTTATATGTGATATAGCCGGATTATTAAATCAAATGTTGATTTGATAATTTAATGTATAATTGTATATTTGATATGCTAATTTACATTAACTAATATTTGCTCACTTATACTTTTCTTTTTCTCATATGTGCACACTTAATATATATGTGATATATATTATTTGTGTTTTTTTTTTGTCATGCTCGATGATATACGCAACATGGGTGTATGAGACTTACACCATACTAATGATAATGTAGGGTTTATTTACTTAAAGTAAATCCAAATTAGTTGGAAATTAGTCATATTGCACGAAGCTTATGGAAGCTTGTAGATGCATTGACTTTGTACATTAATTTTGTTTTACTTAAGATATTTATTAACCCAACCATTATCTAAACTCATGGTTAAGTCTCTACATGAGTTATATGGGATATTTCTCACCCATGGTTGCCATTCACTCTCTTATCTATTATTCTCTTCATCTTCATCTTCAACAAAAGAAAACTCTCTAGGTTTTGGTGAGGTAAAGAAATAGAGTGAGAAAAAGAATTCTAAAATGAGCAAAATTCCTACTTCATCATTCTCTACTAGATTAGCTATTTAGTTTAGGGTGTTAGCTTCACTAATCCCTCATTAGTGAAGAGGTTGCTTGGGTTAGTGTCTTCTCGACGTAGATCATCTTCGGTCTCGAAGACTTCGTACAAGCTCGTTGCTTTCATCTTATGGAGCCACTCTAGAGTCCGCAAGATCACTACTTGGAGCGAAGTGACTACTACACGGAGCTATTGAAGTGAAGGACCAGTATACAAAGGTTGTATTCCTAGTTCACTTAGTTGTAAAGTTGTTTACACTTTGGATTGTCTAAATCTTTAGTTAAGATTCTCGGGTTAGGATTGTTTAGCATGGCAAAATTTTGAAAAAGGTATGGACGGTGCCTCCCGAACCCTTACTGTCGTGCTAGGCATTCTTTCAGTGGTATCAGAGTCAGGCTTGAGATTTAGACGATATTTGTAGAATTACGAAATCGAAACAACTCCGAAACACTCGAAACTAAAACCCGGTTTCTGTCAATTTTTAAAGTCGTCAAATTTTTTTTAAGCAACTGTAAAATGTTATATAAGATTTAACATGAACACTGAACAAATACGAACCAATTCCACCGGATTTGACCCGAGCACATGCCCATGAAATCCGGCCTGGCCAGCCCTCTCTGCTCCTTTATGGTTCGTATTTGTCTGGTGTTATGGTCTCTGGGTTTTGGTGTTTCGGGTGTTGCTTGTTTTTGCTGAAATTTCATGAGATGTTAACTTTCTTTAAAGGCAATTCGGAGTGTTTCGTAGTCATAATTCTGACATTATTTCAGGTTATTTAGACGGCATTAAAAAATTCGAACGGATATCAAATATCCACTTTAACCCTCGCTGGAAATTTTCCAAGAGTTGGATTTTTCCAAGTTAAAGAATATTCAAAAATCATGCAAGTAATGCTATGGACCCTCTAGAAGAATGAAACCCTAACTCGATTCTATGACCGTAAAAACCGCTGCCAAACCATAGGGTTTGCAGTAGTTCCGCGGCGGCATAGGTGAGGCAAGAGTTGACCCTTCTACGGTTGGTCCATAGGTACTGTGGCATGTTCTGAGTATTTTTAAACTGTGCTCAAGTGTTGAGATTTTTGGGAAATTTTGGGTGTTTGTTGATTCGATCGGAATATTTAATATAGTTTATCTATTGATGGAATGTGATACAATATGTGGAATTCATATAGTTAGGCATGAAATCCTAAATATGTGATATTTTGGGTTTATGATGTCTAAGGTGATTGTGGATTCCAAATGTTGTAGTTTGACATTTTCTTTTCTGCAACCGTAAGTGTAATATGTGGGGCATCACCGTTTTCGTTGCTATATGTCAACGACAATTGTGATACGCATATTTACTTACGTTGATGACATGTGATATTATGTGTTGATGTGATATATTAGATTGGATCGTCGTGTTTTGAATAGCCGAAGGTTTTATTTGAGATGAGAGTTTTTATTTTCATTCATCTAAAATTCATTGTATGTAATATTTTTTTATTGGGGCACTTCCGGGTTGAGGATGATGTCACCATTGTTGTATATTATTTACTTTTCTGCATTAGGATAGACCCAAGATGGGGGCACAAGCAACCGGGTTCTAGAGTCCAGTGGGAGACCATCTCGAGGAGTCACCGGGTCTCCTAACTCTAGAATTGGTAGGGTTACTTGCCGCTCTCGTAGGGGGTCTAGAGATGTGGGTTTGGCTATTCATTGTGACCTTGGAATCCGTGTTTTATACTGGTTTAATTTAAAACATGGAATTCCTAGTATATCCAATATTTCATATGTTATCTTCTGCTGCTGATATTATGTGATGCAATCACTTTATATGCGTGAGACGAATGCTTTATTATTATATATATGATATATAATAAACGTTGCTTATATTTTGCACCCGCGCTAGTCCCGCCCCGCTATGCCGTTAGTTAAGTAACCTGACGGTGCATAACGGGACACTGTGGCAAATACGGATGGCATAAGCGTACGTTGTATTTTCGTTTCTTCTATGATGCTTAGGAAGCATAAATGATGGGACTTCATTAATGAGATTAATGAAAAAGAAAGAAACCTAAAAAGATGTTGTAGAATCAAATTTTCAAAAAGAGTATCTCTAGTTTTTGCTTTGCATAGCGGTATTCCTTATAAAATATCCAACACCTTATTCGATGAGGAAAGAACCAAGATCTCTTCACCGGGAGTGACTTCTTTAGCGAAATTAGCAGATGCTATAACCCACTCGGTTTTGTCTTTTGATTGCTTCTTTTAGTTCTTGCTTTGCATAGCGGTATTTGTCAACTATCCTGCACCTTATTCGATAAGGAAAGAGCCGAGATCTCTTCACCGGGAGTGGCCTCTTTAGAAAAACTAGTAAAAAAACCTCAAAAACACTCCTTTTCAAAAATCACTTGTTTCTACAACGATATCAAGTTCATTATGCAAAAGGTTTTCTTAAAAACCTATCGTAGCCCTCCGTCATTTCAGATAAGTACCACTTAGTATTCATGCTACGTTTGTTGACCTCTGTCAAGGCATAGTGTGCGGTAGCTGATTAGTGTTTATCTGCAAAGCATGTGATGCGATTGGATTAGGGTAGTCGTACGACCTTGTTGACCTCTGTCAAGGATCGTGCGGGTGGGTTTAATTCAATCATGAAATGGCGGGTTGAACTTGACTAGCACACTATGCTTTGTTGATCTCTGTCAAGGTCATAGGACGCTTGGGGTAAAGTATTATTGGGAATTTCAAGTGTTGAAATTTTCAATGAGATTGCATACCTTCTATGAGATAGTTGGATCTCGATACCCACTGCGAGTAAGAGTTACTCCTGGGAGAGTTTTACACATCACAATTAGCCGATCAAGTAGGTGTCTAGAAAGGTGTTTACGGGGTTATGCCTCTGGGAAAACGAGCTTTATTTTAATTAGGTCCGTGCGAAAGCACGGGGAACCTCCCTCAAAATACCAACACTGGCCTGACCGAAAGATTGGCGAACTTATAAGGTGTAATTAATCCCGGCTAGTCTTACCTTTTAGGGTTTGAAAGAAGATTTGATAAAAACAGTGGGAGACATCCTGATTAGATAAGATTAACCAATCTAATCTTGCAAGAGTATACGCTAAGTGTTTTCTTCTCTCTCTCTCCAGGTAGCGACCATGTCAGGCCTTAATCAAGATAATAATATGGATGTATTGACCGAACCTGCTTGTTATGCTGAGCTGGGGAACGTTGGTTCCGCTCCAACTTATAATTGTTATAATTCCGAGCAGGAAATAGGAAAATATCCGGATTTCCACGCCACCCAAACGAAAAATGAGCATGTTGATGCATGTTCTTCGGGTGTGTTAGTCACCCAGAACTATTTCTCTGTACACTCTACGTCCTGTGTATTAGATACTGGATCGGGATCCCATATATGTAATATGTTACATGGGCTAAGGAAAGGTAGGGAAACTGAGAATATGTGATCATTCTATACTAGTAAGGAATGGTGCAAATGTTGCAGGCAAAGCAGTTGGCGAATATCACCTTGTATTACCAAATGGTAATACATTGATTCTGAATGAATGCTATTACATACCGACCCTGATATGCAATATTATATCAGTTTCTTTATTAAATAAAGAAGGATATAACTTTGTAGTAAAGGATAATGTTATGAATATCTTCCTGAATCAAAAGTTGATTGGATCAGCCTCGCTGAGTAATGGCATATACATTCTAAATCAAATCGCAGTTCTTAACGTACAAAACACACATAAGAGGAAAAGTTCAGAAATGAACGAATCCTTCTTGTGGTATTGTAGACTATGTCATATCAATGCGACACAACTAGCTAAGTTACATAAGGATGGATATTTGAATCCGTTTGAATTATCATCTTATAAAACTTGCCATTCATGTCTCAAAGGAAAAATGACCAAAACTCCGTTTACTGGACACGGAGAAAGAGTTACGGAACTCTTGGGACTGATACATTGTGATGTATGCGGTCCCATGTCTACACATGCCAGGAACGGTTCTTCATACATCATTACATTCATTGACGATTGATTTGAAGTGTGAGATTTTTAGATCAAAGAATAGTTAACCGCAATCAAGAACGGCATCGCTTGGTAGCTAGCCGGTGAGTACAGGTCGGTCCACAGGGATGTTGTGTATTTCCTAAATATTCTAACGAGTTAATTCCAAACGGTGTTGGTTTAATTATCTCTAAAAACTAAGTTGATTTAGACTAGGATTAGAATCTTGCTAGGGTTAGGTTTAGGTTAAGTTTAGAAATTAAAGATTTCCCACCGCTTTCAATGCCTTAATTTAGATCGATTTAGGTGTTATGGTAATAATTAATAAAGGGGATTAGGACCATCGGGAAAAAACGATGTTTCTTCCTCTAGGTTCTTGTCCTTCCTTTCTTAATTCTTACCCTAACTTCCATGGAAAACATATACAACCGGTCTTTTATACTACGGAATCACCGTTACCTCGTAGGGTAAGGTGCCGTAGGGAACGATGTGTGTATGTATGCATGGAGTCCTATGAATTAATATGTGATGGGCAAGAAAGGGGTGAGAGATTTTCATCTCTCAAACCTTCCCTATTCCTAACCCTAATAAGTGAGGAATTACTCACTCATTAGGGAATTGATAAACATTTTCTAGCTAATCAACTAGGGCAGATAATAAAAATTATACTAAGGAAGAAATAAAATTAACTAGGGTAATGAAATAAAAGTCTTGCTTTAATTGATGGCTCTCTCCAAACATTTACACCGAATTACAATTCTGAATAGATGAAATAAAAAGAGGCATACCTCCAAAAGAGGTTTAGGATTTCTATTTATAGAGCATAGAAATCCTAGGGTTACAATCGACTCACATCTGCATTTACAAATATACCCTAAGAAAAACCTAAGTAATGCACCGACGCACTGACACGCGTGACACACGCCAACATGCATGACACACGGCCGCGGAACCGCAGCCAAAAGCCCTGTTTGGCCGCGGATCTGCGGCCATATAGGGGTATTGTTGGCTGAGTTTTCTTGGGCTTCTTCTGGTTGCATTTGGGTACTTGTTTCTTCACTTAGTTTCTCAGATTGTCTTCTAGTTTTCTTCCAGATTTCTACAGTGAATAATGTCGTGGACTTTACCGTTTGCTTCGTGTCGAAGTCTTGAACCTTGCACTACCTTTGTACTTGTGAATTTGTTTGTTGACCTTCGTTTATTCTCCAAACTGTAGGATTGATCAAGATTCTTCTATTTGATGGTCGTAATCTCACTTTTGTATCGTCTTTTCATCAATTTCACTGTTTTGTTCCGAGAACCTGTAACCTGCAACTATGTAGCAGACATGGATCAAAAGCACATGTTTATTTGTAAAATGAATAAAAATGGGGAATATAATAATGCAAAATTATGATATGAACAACGATCTCTCAAGATACGGACATGTATTCCTGTTGAAATACAAGTCTGAAGCTTTTGAGAAATTTAAAGAATATAAGCACGAAGTCGAGAACCAAACGGGTAAGAGTATTAAAATCCTTCGATCTGATCGAGGAGGAGAATACTTGAGCAATGAGTTCCTGGACTATCTAAAAGAGAATGAGATTCTTTCTCAGCTTACTCCTCTGTATACACCACAACACAACGGTGTATCGGGGCGGAGGAATCGCATCCTATTGGATATGATGCGCTCTATGATGAGCACTGCTGAGTTACCTATTTCCTTTTGGGGCTATGCGCTTGAAGCAGCTACATACCTATTGAATCAAGTTCCATATAAATCTGTATCTACCACACCATATGAGATATGGAGTGGGAAGCGACCATGTCTTAAACGAGTTAAGATATGGGGTTGTCCGGCCTATGTTAAAAGGCAAAATCCGGAAAAACTCGAGGCACGATCAGTTCTTTGTAAGTTTGTTGGATATCCTAAACATTTAAATGGATATCTATTCTACCACAGTGAACAACAAAAGGTGTTTGTTGCTCAACATGCCACCTTTTTAGAAAAGAACTTTCTTGCAAAAGAAATTAGTGGCGAAGAGGTAGAGCTGGAAGAAGTTCCAGCAGAACAAATTACAACTGAAGATTTAGTGGAACCAGAGAATTCGATAGTCCCTAAC
Source organism: Agapanthus africanus (assembly GCA_030015575.1). NCBI lineage: Eukaryota > Viridiplantae > Streptophyta > Magnoliopsida > Asparagales > Amaryllidaceae > Agapanthus > Agapanthus africanus. The sequence continues at coordinate 869,508,297 of JASDDO010000024.1, read as the reverse complement.
GAACCTCAGCCTCTCCGCCGATCTAGTAGGGTTCATCATCCACCTGAGAGATACTACGGTTTTCTCATTGATGGTGGGAGCGAGGATTGCATCATGGAAGATAATGACCCAACTAGTTTCGAGCATGCCATCATGAGTGGGGACTCTATGAAATGGCTGGATGCAATGCGATCTGAGATGGAACCATGTACACCAACAAAGTATGGACTTTGGAAGTTGCTCCCGAAGAGGTAAAACCCATTGGGAGCAAATGGATTTTTAAGAAGAAACTTGGTGTAGATGGATAAGTTGAGACTTTCAAAACTAGACTTGTTGCAAAAGGTTTTCGTCAACGACCAGGTGTGGACTATGATGAAACCTTTTCTTCAGTGGCTATGCTTAAGTCCATTCGGATCCTACTTGCCACTGCTGCATACCATGACTATGAAATCTGGCAAATGGATGTTAAGACCGCTTTTCTAAATGGTGATTTAGAAGAGTGCGCGTACATGACTCAGCTACAGGGCTTCGTGGACAGTGGGAGCAGCGGAAAGATGTGCAAGCTGCTTAAATCCATCTACGGGTTAAAATAGGTATCGCGGAGTTGGAATATGTATTTTGATGTGGTAGTCAAAGAGTTTGACTTCATCAAAAATGTAGATGAACCTTGTATATACAAGAAGGTGGCAGAGAATAAGGTTGTCTTCCTCGTATTGTACGTGGATGACATACTCTTGATAGAAAATGATGTTCCTATGCTGCACCCGGTCAAGCTCTTCTTATCACAAAGATTCTCAATGAAAGTTCTATGTGATGCCTCCTACATCTTGGGGATTAAGATCTATAGAGATAGATCTAAATGGATACTGGGATTGTCTCAATTTAGGTTCATTGACACCATACTAAAGAGGTTTAGTATGGAAGAATCCAAGTGTGGGAATTTACCCACGATCACAGGACTCGCTCTCTCTAAAGAGATGTCTCCCGAGACTGATTTGGAGAGAGCTCGCATGCAAGGGATACTCTATGCTTCGGCAGTAGGCTCTATCATGTACGCGATGTTATGTACCAGACCCGATATAGCATACTCACTAAGTGTAGTGGGTAGGTATTAAGCAAATCCAGGAGAGAGTCACTGGACAGCTGTGAAGAATATTCTCAAGTACTTGAGAAGGACTAAAGAGATGTTCTTAGTGTATGGTAACGGTGAACTCCAAGTGGAGTCTTTTACCGATTCAAGCTTCCAAAGTGATAAGGACGACTCTAAGTCGGTCTCGGGATTTGTCTTTACCCTCAATGGAGGGGCGGTTTGTTGGAAGAGTTCCAAATAGGAAACCGCGACAGACTCGGCGATGGAGGCTGAATACACCGCTGCCAATGACACTGCCAAAGAGGCTGTCTGGATAAAGAAGTTCATAAACAAACTTGGTGTGGTTCCGTCCATCGAGCATCCAATACCTTTGTATTATGATAACAATGGAGCTGTGGATTTGGCCAAGGAACCCAGGTCCCATCAGAGATCCAGGCATATTCTGAGGCGGTATCACCTGATCCGGGAGATAGTTGATCACCGGGAGATCGAGATCAGGAGAGTTAAAACGAAGAACAACACGGCAGATCCACTCACGAAGGCCATACCCCAGATACAATTTGAGAGACTCTTCGAGATATTGGGTATGAGATACTACAACAACTGGCCTTAGTGCAAGTGGGAGATTGTTAGTTATGTATATGCCCTAGAGACCATTATTGTACATATGATGTATATTATAGTGGATGCTTGGATATATATAGAGAGGACTTTCTTGCTCGACATGATAGTATGCTATCTGGTTGCTCTTTGTCTTAACATATAGATTAGTATTGTGATACTGTCTTGCTCTCACATGTTGATAAAGCCATTAGAATATGTACTTGATGTTAGTTATATGTATGCCCTAGAGGCCATTACTATACATAGGATGTATATTGTAGTGGATGCTTGGACATATATAGGGAGGACTTTCTTGCTCGACATGATAGTATGCTATCTGGTTGCTCTTTACCTTAACGTGTACACTGATTGTCTCTCTGTTACATGTTGGTAAAGCCCTTAGGATGTGTACTTGACTACCTGGACTATGATGCGGATCATACTAGTGGGGACATGGTAGTCCATAAGTACATCCTTCAAAGTCCCTAGTCGTGGGTGTATCGAGACGGGGCATCGATATACCAGAGTAGACTAGCGTGTACCTTCTCGACCCATACAGATGGGCGATGGATGATCCCATATCTATTGGTGTTTGACATCAGAGATGATATACGGGTGCTCAGTGGAGACTGGGTACACTGGACGGACTCGCCGAGAACTCCCAGATGGTATTATACCTTACGTCAGATGGTAGTTCTCTGGTGACACTGGTACAGAGTAGTCTGTTGACCCGAGAGTCTTGTGTGATTCCCACTATGCTTTGATTTCCACCTTACCACGTCCAAGAGGGCGTGCAAAACGGTGGTTTTGGGGTACAGTCCCGAATCACATAGAGGCAATGAGCGATAGGAGGGGATTCGTCTCTCCCGGTATAGGGAGTTGATGTTGCGCTGTGTTCGATTGGCTATAACCGGAAATCCCTGGCCAGGGTTGCTGAGATTTACTGGTAAGTGTTACCTGTAGTTTCTCGAACTGTTATAGACCTCATATCGACACGACTTATCGAGCTATTGGGGTCTGACGTTTACCACCCGTAGGCGAGATATGCGACATATCAGACGACGAGACCGGACTGTACGGTAAGTGTTACTGGTTGGATTCACAGGAGTGTGAGCGGGCTTGCTCGTCGATCTTCTGATCGCTCAATACCCGGGTGGCCGTTACGTTTAGCAGACCGCTTGCGGCTTGTGGGTGTTTATATGATCATCACCTGCTGCAGGCGTATTGACGAGTCTTTAGAGTCCTACACAGAGGTTTCCTGGCTCAAGCGAAATGAAATAGGAGCGCATATGAGATATGTGCGGGACCGAGAATAATACCAGTATGTGATACTGTATTCGATTCTCGCGATTTGTGACATTTATCGGTTATATGCGATATAGCCGGGTTATCGGATCAAGTGTTGATTCGATAAGTTGTTACTATTGATATTAGTCGGTTATATGCGATATGACCGGATCGTTAAATCAAGTATTGATTTAATGATTTAATGTATAACTATATATTAGATATATTACTTTACATTAACTAATATTTGTTCACTTAAAAAGTATTTTCTCACTTGATGTGCACATTGTATATATGATATATTTTTTGTGCACTTGATTGTATCATGTTTGATGATACATGAAAGTTTGGGTGTATGTTTGGTTCAAACCATGGTTGGTCAATGGTTAGGGTTTCACTTGCTTCATTTACTTATTCATTTATTTATTTATTCATTTTAGAAAGAAATAAAATGGTGGCTAACTTTGGATTATCTTTGAAGCTTCATGAAGCTTTGAAATGGTTGACCATTTTGTTTCTTTCCCTAACCCTAACCATTCACCTAACCTTGGTTCATTCTCTACACTTAACCATGGTTGCTATTATGATAAGAATGAATGGGATTTTCTTTTTAAGGGAATTCTTTTTATTCTATCATATTCTTTTCTTCTTCTTCTTCTTCAAGATGAAGAAAAAGCTTTCTACCAACAATGGCAACTTGAGAAAAAGAGTGAGAAATCCAATTCTAAAGTGAACCCACTTCCTATTTCTTCATCCTCTACCACTTGCCAAGTAGTATAGGGCGTTTTCTTCACAAGTTTCATGGCTTGGTGAAGTTGGAGCTTGATCTTGTGTTGCCTCGACGTAGATCATCTTCGGCATCGAAGTCGACGACCTAGCCCGCCCATTTCTCCGATGAAACCGACGCTAGAGCCTGGGATCCGATGATCGCAGCAAGGGGACTTCATCGCGGAGCTATGGAGGTGGAGGACCGGATCTACAAAGGTTGTATTTCCATTCACTTAGTTAAGTTGTTAACTAGTTGCTTGTTTTGCCTATTTTCTAGTCAACGATCCGTATTAGGGTTTCTCGGCACTTGTAAAATTTGAAATTGGCATGGTTGATGCCTTGTGAGACCTCATTAGTGTGCCAAGGAACCCTACAGTGGTATCAGAGCCTTTCTAGAGCCTTAGGCGATGCGTAGACGATATTAGAAATCCGATCGAACCCCGAAACCCTAATCGATGCCATTCTCTGTACTTTTTTCAAAACTGTGCATTTTTCCACATTAAAAATATGCAGAAAATTCAGCAGGGAAATTGATGAATTACTGTGAAGCACGTGCTCGTGATTCAACCAAAACACGGCGGAACCGCGGCACGAGCATGGCTCGTGCGGCGGTTCCGCGGCCAAGTAGTCACATCAGCTTTTGAATTTTGCACAGTAATTCCTAACTTTTAGTGCTGTATTTTCTGGGAATTTTTAAATCTTACTCAAGAGTTGAGTTTTCTGGGTTGTATTGGGAGTTCGGAGATTCGATCGGATTGTCTAATTTTGTCTATGTGTTTTTCCGGGTATCTTTAGAACATGTTAAAAGGTTCGACCGGATGTAAATACCCACTTTTTCCCCTGTCGGGAAATTTTCAAGTGTTGGATTTTTCCGTAGTTTAATGACGTTCTAAGTAGTGCAAGTAACGCGATGGTCCCTCTAGACGACAACAAAGCTTAACTCGATTATGTGACCGTCTTGAACTGCCCTTTGAACCTTAGGGTTTGGGGTAGCACGGCATGCCACATGTGAGGCGTTGGCTTGACCCTTCTACGGCTGGACCGTTGGTACTGAGGCACGAAGTGAATGTTTTTAAACTTATTTCATGTGTTGAGCTGTTTTGGGAAAACTTGGGTGTTCGAATGTTCGATTGGAAAGTTTAACATTTTCTATTTATCCGAAATGTGATACAATAATTGGAATTCACAAGTTGTTATGAGATAACTGAATGAATGTTATAAATCTAGCGGTTTAGTCTCACTTGATCGGTTGCCGCGGAATTTTTATGCGATCAAAAGTCCGTCGCAATCACGTAGCGTACACGGATACTCGCCGGATAAACTTAATAGACAGCTACACCCCTTAGCCCCGACCAAGTGACTGTAGGAGAACCCCGTCGCCGAAAGCATCCGTCCGGATGCTCGCGGTAGCGGTGTTCCGCCTTGGTACACTTCGTCGACGGTATCGGGGGTGCGGCCGCCTACTAAAGTTTGCGACGAGCATTCGATCTGAATGCCGGGAATCCTGTTGAATTTCCCGACTTGATATTGAAAAGAGTTTTCGATAATGAGATTAAAATGCGGGGTTTATAATTGTCAGGCATGCGATGTCTAAGGAATTCATTTGATTAGGCATGCGATGTCTAAAGAGAATGCGGATTCCAACTGTTGTAGTTTTACACTTTCTTTTCTGCGACCGTAAGTGTAATATGTGATATCGCCGGTTTCGTTGCTATATGTCAACGACAATTGGGATGGGCATATTTACTTACGTTGATGACATGTGATGTTATGTGTTGCTGGATATGTTATATTGGATCGTCGTGTTTGAATAGTCAGGGGTTTTTATGTGAGATGAGTGTTTTTCATTTTCATTCATTTAAAAAACTTGTATGTAATATTCTTTTATTGGGGCAATTTCAGGTTGCGGAAGATATCACCTTTTGTATATTATTTAATTTTCCGCACTAGGATAGACCCAAGGAGGGAAGCACAAGTAACCGGATTCTGGAGTCCAGTGGGAGACCAACTCGAGGAGTCGAGTCCGGGTCTCCTAACTCTAGAATTGGTAGGGTTACTTGCCGCTCTCGTAGGGGTCTAGGGGTGTGGGTTTGGCTACTCATCTCGACCGTGGAATCCGTGTTTTATACTGGCTCGTATTGAAAATACGGACGTCCTAGTATATCCAATATTTCATATGATTCTTCTGCTGCGATATCTGTGATGTGATCATGTGATGTTCTGTGATAGATACTGTATATAGTATATATGATATATTATATAGACGTTACTTATGTTTTACACCCGCGCTAGCCCTGCCCTGCTCTGCCGTTAGTTACCTAACCTAACGGTGCACGAGGGGACATCGAGGCGAATGCGGATGGCATAAGTGTACGTCGTATTTATCTGTGATGTTTAGGTACTTAAATAATGGGACTTCATTAATGTGATTAATGAAATAAAAGAAACCTAAATATGTTGTAGAATTGAATTTCAAAAATAAAACAAGTAGTTACAGTTCTTGCTTTGCACAGAGGTATATGTGATATATCCTGCACCTTATTCGATAAGGAAAGGACCGAGATCCCTTCACCGGGAGTGACTCCTTTAGCAATAACTGGCAGATGCTACACACTCGGTTTGTCTTTTGATTACTTTTAAGAGTTTTTGCTTTGCACAGTGATATATATGATATATCCCGCACCTTATTCGATGAGGAAAGGGCCGACGATCCCTTCACCGGGAGTGACCCCTTTAGCAAAACTAGAAAAGCCTCGAAAACACTTCATTTCAAAATCATTTGATTCTACAACGATATCAAGTTCATTACGCAATAGGTTTTCAGAAAAACCTGTCGTAGCCCTCCGTCATTTCAGATAAGTACTAGTTAGTATTCGTGCTACGTTTGTTGACTATGTTAAGGCGTAGTGTGCGGTAGCTAATTAGTGCTTATCTGCATAAGCATATGATGCGATTGGATTAGGGTAGTCGTGCGACTTTGTTGACTATGTTAAGGGTCGTGCGGGTGGGTTTAATTCAATCGGGAAATAACGGGTTGAACTTGACTAGCACTTATTATTTGTTGACTATATTAAGGTCATATAGCTTCTAGGGGCAAAAAAATTATCGGGAATTTCAAGTGTTGAAATTTGCAATGAGATTGCATACCTTCTATGAGATAGTTGGATCCTGATACCCGCTGCGAGTAAGAGTTACTCCTGGGAGAGTTTTATACATTACAATTAGCCGATCAAGTAGGTGTCTAGAAAGGTGTTAACGAGGTTACGCCTCTGGGAAAACGAGGTTTACATTAATTAGGTTCGTGCGAAAGCACGGGGGACCTCCCTCAAAGTACCGACCCTGGTCTGGCTGAAAGATTGGCAAACTTATAGTGTGTAATTAATCCCGGCTAGTCTTTCCTTTTAGGGTTTGAAGGAAGATTTGATAAAAACAGTGGGAGCCATCCTGATTAGATAAAATAATAACCAATCTATTCTTACAAGAGCGCACGCTGAGTGTTTTCTTCTCTCTCTCTCCAGGTAGCGACCATATCACGCCTTAATCAAGATAATAATACGGAATATTGACCGAACCCGCTTGTTATACTGAGCTGGGGAACGTTGGTCCCGCTCCAACTTATAATTGTTATAAGACCGAGCAGGAAATAGGGGAATACCAGATTTCCCGTGCCACCCAAACGAAGAAAGTGCATGCTGATGCATCATCTTCGGGTGTGTTCATTACAAAGAACTGTTTCTCAGTGTCCTCTATGTCCTGGGTATTTGATACCGGATCAGGATCCCAGATATGTAATCTGTTACATAGGGCTACAGATAGGTAGAGAACTGAGAACGGGTGATAAGTTTCATGAGACAGAAAACGGGGCAAGTGTTGCAGCCAAGTCTGTTGGTCACTGTCACCCTGTATTATCAGTACATTGATTCTGAACAAATGCTATTAGATACCGAACCTGATATACAAAATCATATCTGTCTCTTTATTAGTAAAGAAACGATAAAATTTTGTATTGTTGGATAATGTTTTGAACATTTCCTATATCAAAAGTTGATCGGTTCGGGCACGTTATCTAAAAGCATTGATGTTCTAAATCAAACTACAGTTCTTAGTATACGGAACACACACAAGAGGAAGAGTTCAGAAATGAACAAATCCTTCTTGAGGTATTGTAGACTAGGTCATATCAATGCGACCCGACTAGCTTAAGTTACATATAGATGCATATTTAAATTAGTTTGAATTTACATCTTGTGAAACTTGCCAGTCATGTCACAGAGATAAGATGACCACATCTCTGTTTATTGGAAACAGAGAAAGAGTTAGTGAACTCTTGGGATGATACATGTTGATGTATGTAGGTCCCCCGTCTACACATGCCAGGACCGGTTCTTTGTACTTCATTACATTCTCTGATGATCTCTCAAGATTCAGTCATATGTTCCTGTTGAAACACAAGTCCGAACCTTTTGAGATATTCACGGAATATAAGTTAGAAGTAGAGAACCAAAATACGGGTATAAGTATTATGTCCTATGATGAGATCAAGGAGGAGAATACTTGAGCACGGAATTCCTGGACTGTTCTAAAGGAGAATGAGATTCTCTCTCAGCATTACTCCTCCGTATACACCATAGCACGATGGTATATCGGGGCGGAGCAATAGCACCCTATGTGATATGGTGTGCTCTATAATGAGTACTCTGAGTTTCCTATTTTCCCTTTTGGGAGTTATGCACTTGAGAAGCTGCATACCTATTGAATAGGGTTCAATCAAATCAGTTGCCTACCGCTTCATATGTGATATGGAAAGGGAAGAGCCCATATCTTAAGTTTTTTAAGATTTGGGGTTGTCTAGCCTATGTCTAAAAAGCAAAATCCGGACAAGCTCGAGGCAAGGTCTGCTGTGTAAAACTGGAAAGGTTCCAGCTATACAAACTACAGCAGGTGATTTGATAGAACCAAAGGATTCAATAAATTCCAACGAACCTCAGCCTCTCCACCGATCTAGTAGGGTTCCTCACCCACCTGAGAGATACTTTGGTTTCTTTATGACAGTGGGAGCGAGGATTGCATCATGAGATGATGACCCAACTAGTTTCGAGCTGGCCATCAGGAGTAGGACTCTGTAAGAATGGCTGGATGCTTAGTGATCTGAGATGGAATCCTTATACACCAACAAAGTATGGACTTTGGTTGCTTTATTTGAAGGGTTAAATCCCCATCAGGAGCAAGTATATCTTGAGAAGATTACTTGGTGTAGATGGAAAAGTTGAGACTTTCAAAGCTAGACTTGTTAAAGTTTTTCGTCATCGACCAGGCGTGGATAATGATGAAACCTTTTTCCAGTGGCTATGCTTAAGTCCATCCAGATCCTACTTGCCACGGCTTCATACCATGACTGCGATATCTGGTGGTTGGGTGTCATGACAGCTTTTCTAAATAATGTTTTAGAAGAGAGCGTCTATAAGTACACAGCCAGAGAGCTTCGTAGACAGTGGGAGCAGCGGAAACGTGTACAAGATGCTTTATAGGATAAAGCAGGCATCGCGGAGTTGGAACGTCAGTTTTGATGACGTAGTCAAAAAGTTTGACTTCATCAAAATGGTAGATGAACCTTGTATATACAAAAAGGGTAGTAGGGAGTATGGTGGTGATCCTCGTAGAGTACGTGGATGACATATTCTTGATAGGGAAGGAGTTCCTATGCTACGCTCGATCAATCTCCGCTTATCACAATGATTCTCCATATAGGATCAAAGTGATACCTCCTAAATCCTGGATTTTGGATCTATGAGATAGATCTAATTGGATGTTAGGAGACTCACTAGTTGTAGTGAGATGGTATCAGTTGATCCTGAGGAGAATCACTGAAAAGGTTCCAGGTTGATAAGGACGACTGAATGTCAGTCACAGGCATTGTCTTTACCCTCAGTAAAGGGACGGTATGTTGGAAGAGTTCCAAGCTAGATACCGTGGCATACTAGACGATTAAAGGCAAGATACATCGATACTTAAGATGCTACCAAAGAGGCTGTTTGGGTGTATATTGGTTCATAAGATGAACTAGGTTCCTTGCATTGTGTGTCAATGGAGTTGTGGCTTATGCCAAGGAACGCCCGTCCCATCAGTGATCCAGACATATTCTGAGGCAGTGTCGCCTGATCATGGAGATGGTTGATCTCCAAGGGATCAAGGTTAGGAGAGTAGACTCGGAGGACAACACGGCTGATCCACTCACAAAGGCCTTTTTCCCAGAGAGAGACTTTTATGGGATGGTTGAGTATGAGATACTGCAACCACTGCTATCAGATGACCCTAGTGCAAGTGGGAGATTGTTAGTTATATGTATGCCCTAGAGGCCATTACTATACATAGGATGTATATTGTAGTGGATGCTTGGACATATATAGGAAGGACTTTCTTGCTCGACATGATAGTATGCTATCTGGTTGCTCTTTACCTTAACGTGTAAACTGATTGTCTCTCTGTTACATGTTGGTAAAGCCCTTAAGATGTGTACTTGACTACCTGGACTATGTTGCGGATCATACTAGTGGGGACATGGTAGTCCATAAGTACATCCTTCAAAGTCCCTAATCGTGGGTGTATTGAGACGGGGCATCGATATACCAGAGTAGACTAGCGTGTACCTTCTCGACCCATACAGATGGGCGATGGATAATCCCATATCCATTGGTGTTTCACATCAGAGATGATATACGGGTGCTCAGTGGAGACTGGGTACACTGGACGGACTCGCTGAGAACTCCCAGATGGTATTATACCTTACGTTAGATGGCAGTTCTCTGGTGACACTGGTACAGAGTAGTCTGTTGACCCGAGATCGTCATAGAGTCTTGTGTGATTCCCACTGTGCTTTGATTTCCACCTTACCACGTCCAAGAGGGCGTGAAAAACGGTGGTTTTTGGGTACAGTCCCGAATCACATGGAGGCAATGAGCGATAGGAGGGGATTCGTCTCTCCAGGTATACGGAGTTGATGTTGCGCTGTGTTCGATTGGCTATAACCGGAAATTCCTGGCCAGGGTTGCTGAGATTTACTGGTAAGTGTTACCTGTAGTTTCTCGAACTGTTATAGACCGCATATCGACACGACTTATCGAGCTATTGGGGTCTGACGTTTACCACCCCTAGGCGAGATATGCGACATATCAGACGACGAGACCGGACTGTACGGTAAGTGTTACTGGTTGGATTCACAGGAGTGTGAGCGGGCTTGCTCGTCGATCTTCTGATCGCTTAATACCCGGGTGGCCGTTACGTTTAGCAGACCGCTTGCGGCTTGTGGGTGTTTGATATGATCATCACCTGCTGCCGGTGTATTGACGAGTCTTTAGAGTCCTACACAGAGGTTTCCTGGCTCAAGCGAAATGAAATAGGAGCGCATATGAGATATGTGCGGGACCGAGAATAATACCAGTATGTGATACTGTATTCGATTCTCGCGATTTGTGACATTGATCGGTTATATGCGATATAGCCGGGTTATCGGATCAAGTGTTGATTCGATAAGTTGTTACTATTGATATTAGTCGGTTATATGCGATATGACCGGATCGTTAAATCAAGTATTGATTTAATGATTTAATGTATAACTATATATTAGATATATTACTTTACATTAACTAATATTTGTTCACTTAAAAAGGATTTTCTCACTTGATGTGCATATTGTATATATGATATATTTTTTGTGCACTTGATTGTATCATGTTTGATGATACATGAAAGTTTGGGTGTATATTTGGTTCAAACCATGGTTGGTCAATGGTTAGGGTTTCACTTGCTTCATTTAATTATTCATTTATTTATTTATTCATTTTAGAAAGAAATAAAATGGTGGCTAACTTTGGATTATCTTTGAAGCTTCATGAAGCTTTGAAATGGTTGACCATTTTGTTTCTTTCCCTAACTCTAACCATTCACCTAACCTTGGTTCATTCTCTACACTTAACCATGGTTGCTATTATGATAAGAATGAATGGGATTTTCTTTTTAAGGGAATTCTTTTTATTCTATCATATTCTTTTCTTCTTCTTCTTCTTCAAGATGAAGAAAAAGCTTGCTACCAACAATGGCAACTTGAGAAAAAGAGTGAGAAATCCAATTCTAAAGTGAACCCACTTCCTATTTCTTCATCCTCTACCACTTGCCAAGTAGTATAGGGTGCTTTCTTCACAAGTTTTATGGCTTGGTGAAGTTGGAGCTTGATCTTGTGTTGCCTCGACGTAGATCATCTTCGGCATCGAAGTCGACGACCTAGCCCGCCCATTTCTCCGATGAAGCCGACGCTAGAGCCCGGGATCCGATGATCGCAGCAAGGGGACTTCATCGCGGAGCTATGGAGGTGGAGGACCGGATCTACAAAGGTTGTATTTCCGTTCACTTAGTTAAGTTGTTAACTAGTTGCTTGTTTCGCCTATTTTCTAGTCAACGATCCGTATTAGGGTTTCTCGGCACTTGTAAAATTTGAAATTGGCATAGTTGATGCCTTGTGAGACCTCATTAGTGTGCCAAGGAACCCTACACTTGACTACCAGGACTATTATGGAGATCATACTAGTGGGGCCAAGGGCAGTCCACAAGTACATCCTATAATTGTTCCTAGTCGAGGGTGTATCGAGACAGGGCATCGATATTCCAGAGTAGACTAGCGTATACGCATCTTAACCCATATGATGGGCGATGGATGAGCCCACATCCATTGGTGTTTGACATCAAAGATGGTATACGGGTGAGCAGTGGAGACTGGGTACACTGAACGGATTTGCCGAGAACTCCTAGTTGGTATTATACTTATCGTCAGATAGCAGTTCTCTGGTGACACTGGTACAGGTTAGTCTGTAGTCCCGAGATCGTCATAGAGTCTTGTGTGATTCTTACTGTACTTTGATTTCCACCTTACCACGTTCAAGAGAATGTGCAAAACGGTGGCTTTTGGGGACAGTCCCGAATCACATGGAGGCAATGAGCGATAGGAGGGGATTCGTCTCTCCCGGTATTGAGGTTGATGTCGCGCTGTACTCGATTGGCCATAACAGGAAGTCCCTGGCCAGGGCTGATACGGAGATTTACTGATCAGTGTTATCTGTAGTTTCTCGACTCGTTATGAGCCTCACATCGGCACGACTTATCGGTTACTGGGGTCTGATGTTGACCACTCATAGACTAGATTTGCGACATATCAGACGAAGAGACCGGACTGTACGATAGTGTTACTGACAGACTTTACAGGAGTATGAGCAGGCTTGCTTGTTGATCTTATGATCGCTCAATACCTGGGTAACCGTTATGTCCAGCTAGTACCGCCGACGGCTTGTGAGTGCTTGATGTGATCATCACCTACAGCTACATAGCGTATTGACGAGTCTTTAGAGTCCTACACAGAGGTTTACTGGCTCAGGAAAAATGAAGTAGGAGCACATAAGTGATATGTGCGGGACCGAAAATAATACGAGTATGTGATACCGTATTCTATTCTCGCGATATGTGATATCGGTCAGTTATATGTGATATAGCCGGGTTATCGAATCAAGTGTTGATTCGATAAGTGGATACATATAATAATTAGTCGGTTATATATGATATAGCCGGATTATTAAATCAAATGTTGATTTGATAATTTAATGTATAATTGTATATTTGATATGTTAATTTACATTAACTAATATTTGCTCGCTTATACTTTTCTTTTTCTCACATGTACACACTTAATATATTTGTGATATAAATTATTTTTGTTTTCTTTGTTGTGTCATCCTTGATGATACACGCAATATGGGTGTATGAGACTTACACCATACTAATGATAATATAGGGTTTATTTATTTAAAGTAAATCCAAATTAGTTAGAAATTAGTCACATGGCATGAAACTTGTGGAAGCTTATAGATGCATTGACTTAGTCCACTAATTTTGTTTTACTTAAAATATTTATTAACCCAACCATTATCAAAACTCATGGTTAAATCTCTACATGAGTTATATGGGATATTTCTCACCCATGGTTGCTATTCACTCTCTCATCTATTATTCTCTTCATCTTCATTTTCAACAAAAGAAAACTCTCTAGGTTTTGGTGAGGTAAAGAAATAGAGTGAGAAAAAGAATTCTAAAGTGAGAAAAATTCCTATTTCATTATCCTCTACTAGATTAGCCATTTAGTTTAGGGTGTACTAATCCCTCATTAGTGAAGAGGTAGCTTGGGTTAGTGTCTCCTCGACGCAGATCTTCTTCGGCCTCGAAAACTTCGTGCAAGCTCGTTGCTTTCATCTTGTGGAGCCACTATAGAGTCCGCAAGATCACTATGTAGAGAGAAAGGACTACTACACGGAGCTATTGAAGTGAAGGACCAGTCTACAAAGGTTGTATTCCTAGTTCACTTAGTTATAAAGTTGTTTACACTTTGGATTGTCTAAATCTTTAGTTAAGATTCCAGGGTTAGGATTGTTTAGTGTGGCAAAATTTTGAAAAAGGCATAGACGATGCCTCCCGAACCCTTGCTGTTGTGCTAGGCATTCCTTCATAATGTCCCTTCTCTATCGGTCACGAGCGAGAAAATACTTCTCATCATGGGACTGCTTATCTTGAGCTTCTAAAAACGATGGCGAAGAAGAGATCTCCTGCGAACCCGAGCTCTCACCGCCCTCAATATCAACTCTTGGCTCATCCTTCTTCAAATCGTCTTCAACTGGAGATTCCTGATTGTTCGGCTTCAACATAGCAGATTTATCAAAAGTTACATCTCTGCTAATAATAAATTTAGACGACTTTGGATCCAAACACCACAACATATAACCCTTAATGCCGGTAGCATAACAGAGAAATATACATTTTTTCGCTCGAGGATCCAATTTGCCTTCATAGCAATGTGTATAAGCGGGGCGACCAAACATCTTAAATGTTGAATAATCAACGTGTTTTCCCGACCATACCTGCTCCGGTATCTTACAACCTAGCGATATATGAGGTGGCCGATTCACAATATATCACGCCGTATTTACCGCTTCTTCCCAAAACTCCTTTCTAAGCCCTGTGATGGACAACATGCATCATACTTTCTCTAAAAGAATTCGATTCATTCGCTCCACAACTCTATTCTGCTGTGGTGTATAGACAATGGTATGATGCCGAACTATTCCTTCGTTTTTACAGAAATTGTTCAAATCTGCACCGCAAAACTCTAACCCGTTGTCCGTCTTCAGCCTCTTGATTTGCTTGCATGTCTGCTTCTCAAGCAAAATCTTTCATTATTTAAATATAGTAAACATGTCACTTTTGTACTTCAATAAGTAGACTCAAACGTTTCTCGAAAAATCATCAATGAAACTAAGCAGATACTTGGCATCACTTTCTTTAGAAGCAACTAGAGAGGATCCCCAAAGATCCGAATGGATATAATATAGAGTACTTTTTGTGTTGTGCACCGCCGAACTTAAGCTAACACACTTTTACTTTCCAAAGACGAAATGTTCACAAAACTCCAGTTTTGTCGTACTCTTCTCACCAAGTAGATTCTGCTTCGACAACTCGGCTATACCTTTCTCACTCATATACCCAAGCCTCATGTGCCACAATCTGGTAGTTTCCGAATCCTTCATAGATTTTGGATGATGAAATAGCCGCCAATCCGAAAGTTATCGAACCCTGCATCGAATATAAGGATCCCTTTTTCAAGCCTTTTATCACAACTAGAGCACCTTTGGTCATCTTCGAAACTCCACCTTCAGCGGAAAACTTATAACCTTTGTCGTCGAGTGCATTCAAATAGATGAGATTCTTCTTCAAGTCAGGTATATGCCCGACTTCTGCTAATATTCTCACAACACCGTCAAATATCTTGACTTGGTTGTCCCTTTGTCAATAGCTCAACATGAACTATTATTGCCCACCAAAACCACTCCACCATCAACGGACTCATAGATGGTAAACAAATCCATATTGGGACACATATGGTAGAAACAACCCGAATTTATAATCCAATTGTCTTTGGATCAATGTGTGCTGTCAAGAACCACAAGAAGAACTCCTTCTCTTTCCACTATACACGCCTCAGCCGAAAACTCCTTCTTCGATTTGTCTTCCTGTTTAGCTTGCTCTGCAATCTAAAGAAATTGACCTTGAAGTGACCCTTCTTCTTAGCCTTAGATTTTGACCACGACTTCTTCCTATTTGCTTCCAGATCTCTCTTCTCTGCTCGCCATCGAACAAATAAGTCAGACGATGAACCATCCGTTTCGGTGGAAGTCGACTCCTTGTCGATCTTCTCTTTGTTCATCAAATTCTTCTTAATATCCTTGATTGAGATCGTGTCTCGTCCATAAACTATGATGTCACGGAAGTGCTTATAAGAGGGCGGTAACAAACACAATAAGAGAAGAGTTTGATCTTCATCATCAATCTTAATGTCGATCTTTCCCAGATCCGTAATGATCGCATTAAACTCACCATCGTGAGATTATATTGGAGAGCCTTTTGACATGCGAAGTGTGTAGAGATGCTGTTTCAACATGAGTCGCTTCGTGAGAGATTTCTTTAAATATAACTCTTCCAATTTATTCCATAAATCAGCCACCGTTTTTTCCACTAAAACTTCATGTAGAACTTCGTTTGTCAGACACAAGTGGATAGCCGTGAGGGTCTTCGATAGAAATATGGTAAGTCCCAAGTTTCCTCCGTCATAGTGGAAGGCTTTTTATCCTTCCCATAAATTGACTTCTTCAAATTGTTTTGAGATAAAACTGAAATTATACGGACTTACCATAAACTAAAACTCATATTTCTATCGAACTTCATTATTGTCGGAGACATGATGTGAGATCAAAATAGCTTGAGTACTAACAAACCTTAAACTTCAAAATCATGATCTAAGAAAGTGGGGAAGAGAACGTAGTTGTCGTTACCCACCGTTAACTTAGATCGCAAAATTAAAGACTTAATGGTTCAACCAAAAAATCCCACAATAACGCAGTACTAGCTCTGATACCAGTTTGTTGCGTATATGAGACGATCAGAAAACAAACACACGATCGATAACGAGAAGAAAATCAAATCACAAATAAGATAGAAATATGAATATTAACCACAAAACAAATAGATGAAGGTGAAATTTTATTAATTAACAAAATCCGGAGGAGTACAAATCGATGGAGAATACAAATCTCTCTTAAAATTCTAGCTCTCTTAAAATAACAATATGTTCTCTCAAATTAACGAAAGGCCATCTAGATCTAGGTGTAAAATAAGAAATCATATATATATTATACAAAAGATTTTCTCAAAAAACTAATTTCCTAACTGAAGAAGTATTGTCCGGTCCAGTACGGCAGACGTCTGCACAAGGAATTGGCAAACGTCTGTCAAAATATCACCGCAACTCCAGAGCGTCTACCAGACGTCTGAACAAGGACGCGACAAACGTCTGGATTTCACACCAAAAGAGCAGAGCGTCCGGTAGACGTCTGCCCAAAATATGCTCGTACATACAGAGGAGAGGCAGACATTTGGCGCTGAGACTTCTAGACGTATGACCTGTAAATGACATTAAATCTCCATATAGCTTCGTGATAACTCCGGATCTTCAAGTAGGAAATCTTACGGGATAGAATGTAAGGCACATCTAACATGTACCATAAATTCTCTATAGTTCTCAATGTTTCTATATGCACTTACCTATAAATCTTGGATTTGTTTTGATATTTTATACTTAAGTTTAAGAAATATCTTATCGTGTCAATACTTTTATATTTCACACTAATGGTAAGAAAAAAATCTTAATTAAATCCTCAAGAACAGATTTATTTCAAAGAATTCCATCTATAAAATATATTCCCCAACCCTCAACACAAGAAGCAAGTATTGGACAGTGAGAGTTAGAGTAACAGTGCAGTGATAGAGACATTTAACATGGTACGAGATCAACTCAGGTCCGATTAATTTTCAACGTATAAGGTATTCATTGTGGATTAAATAAATTACCACTACGCAGAAAACTCTTGGTACGGGACCAAAGTGGTTTATAAAATATCAAAATTTTGATGCAATGGCAAGAACATCTAGCAATACCAAGCTATTCGGAATAGTCAATCTAATATGGCAAAACTTTTATAAGAAATTGATATAGAGAAATCAACATGCTAAACGAACTCCGGTTTGTGGTTATCTCAAAGAGAACCCTTTGACTAAGTAAAGAATTTTAAGGCCAAAGTTTAAAAAATATTGAGAATATCACATGTTATACTTCTTAAATAAATGCTGTAAACAAGCTCTCAAGCTTACTTCCTACGGTGCTTTCCAGCGTGCCGCTTTATACTCCGTGTCTTCTTTGATAAAAGCTATAAACAAATTCTCAAGATTCGCTGTTTGGAATTAAAGGAGTATTTGGGATCAATGCATTATTAAAAATGAAAATTCTTCTCTTCCCCCTTTGGTTTCTTTGTCATCTATTATTGAATGCACAAGGAGAAAAAAAGGCCATGTAGGTGTCAGGGATGGTTGCCAAAACGAGGTCTGTTTCTTTAATAAATATTGGATTGATTCGATGCTTTCTTTGTTGTGTGAGTTGTGTGAGGTGATGAGGTGAGCCAAGGTCATGACAATAACCCCCAAACCCACCTCTATCCCCAAACCCACCTCTATCTCTCATCCCTTGGAAGTTATGATCTATGTCCTGCGTGGGACCCCCCCCCCCCGCCCCCCCCCCCCCGCCCCCCTCTCTGAAAGAATCACAAGCCGTTTTGATTTACCTCACCCTCTTCCTTGTGAAATCATCAAAGGCTTTGTCCATCTTCTTTAGCCTCTTGTACCTTTCTTTCTTCTCCTTTTCTTGCTTTTTTTGTCCCATTTAGTTTGAATGCTAGGGGAAAGAATTTCTAAATTGTCAATTCAACATTATTTTCATTTGGGTAAATTGTCAAAACCCCCAAACAATTTTTCCCGCTGACGAAAACCCCCGGCCTCGAAGCAGTTTTCAAAAACCCTATTGAAAATTTTCATGCAGTATCTGTATAGTTGCATGCTATATCTAAATAGGTTATACATATAGCAGGCAGCTGCATAGATATCGCATAACAACTAGATGTAAAAAGCAACTATACAGATACCGCATGCATTTTTTTTACAACTAAATTTTCTTGGGGGTTTTTGACAACTGCTTCGAAGCCAGAGGGTTTTTGTTAGCGAGAAAAACTGCTTGGTTTTTTTTACAACTTACCCTTTTCTTTTTAATTTGTTTTAGAGTCTATCCATTTCGCTATCCGACATTAGAGATGGTACTCTATATGTTTAGATTGATTCTCATGAACACGCGTCAGAAAGAACAAACCATGTAAAAGTGTGAATCAATTGGATTTTATTTGGTAATTAAATTTTATTTTGAAGTTATAGTTTACAATAAATTTTTTTGTCAAGAATAATTTATTTGGTTTATTTCGTTCAATTCGGATTTGGTTTAATTAGTATAAATTAAAAATCCGAAAAATTTTCACCCAAAACTTAAACCAAATGAAATCGGACCGATTGATAGGGATGGGAATCAATCCAAAGAACCCAAGGTCTGATTTGTCTTTGGATAGTTAAGACCTCAAATTTAGACATCTTTCGATAATGTGTCCTGCAGCTAGTGTTCTAGTTGGCCATGACTAGTTTGTTTATAACTCAAGTTTGGCTTATTTCTGTGTATTATATTATATTTATACATTTTTAAATAATATTTTATATTTATATATACTTTTCAATAATTTTGAAATTATTTAAATAGTCAATCTAAATTGAAATATATATATATATAAATATACAAATATCCAAAATAGAAAACAACAATAGCTTAAAGCACAATGTTCAGTCTCTTAGAGTGAAGAATGTAAAAAGCGTAAGATGCATTGGTATTTAAAGAACGAAAAAAGCGTAGGATTAGATATCGGAGTGTACGGAAGAATAAGAAGATGACAAACAGGGATTAGGAATGAGTCGTCTTAGATATTGAAAGTCAAGGAGTGGGATTAGGATTTTTTCTCTCTCGATTATGGAGTATTTTACATAACATATTTGATTCATTTGATCTATTAAGGGGTAAATCCAGTTCGATGACAAAAAAATCCCTATGCAAAATCTTGTTTAGAAATAACGCAGGCTATACCATCAATAGTGCAGCGAAAGCTATTTATAAAGCCAGGGTAAAACAACATAAGCTGCTTTGTATTTAAGCTTTCTTTGTTGAGCTACAAAACGATTATGTTGAGCTATACTACATAGCGAAAAATAGCGAGTTTTTTAAAACAATGATATCCAATAAGTACCTAATGTTGTATACTGAAACATCTACTAATATGTGAGGCAAGATGATATTTCATATTATTGGTCAATGTTTATGAACTCGGCTTGTTTTGTATATAAGCCGTTAACCAATCAAATTTGAGCTGAGGCAAATAAGACAAACTAGACTTGAATCAACCAAGCTCAGCCCAACTTCGGTTAAATTGAACCAAACTTGAGACGAACAAAAAACAAGCGAGATGAAGTTTAGATGACCTCAGCTCATTTACATCCATATTTCTTAAAAACAGAGCATCTATACTTGTTGTATATCAGACAACAGTATTCTTTATTCTTGAAAAACTTGATAATTAGTGTCGACTCCAATCTGTCAATCTTTTGGAACGATGAAGCGAACCCGGGTAGATTGAAATCTTATTTTTGATTCTCACCACAACATTCTAGTAACCTTATTCTCTTTGGTTAAAAAAATGAGACAAGATGCTATGTATCAAGGCATATTCACATAAGTCATGGTAAACTTGGGGTTTAAGGAGAACTAGAAGATTGCTTTCTACATATGTAAGAGCTTGATTGTTTGAACATGCGTGTAGAAAGAAATAGATAGCTTGTCATAATCTTGGGCAAGTATGAAAATGCCAATTAGCATAGACTAGACACAGATATTGGTCCTTGTAAGAGATGGCAGGCTTGTCTTGGATCCTTATTAGGGTTGATGTAGTTTAGTGCTTACAATGTCAATTATATGATGTAGCTTAGTGTTATATATAAAACAGGCCTGCAAAATTATATATAAAACAAACGTGCTAATTGTTTATTTCCTTTAAATAATTCTAAAGGGACTAGGCTTCCAAATATCGTGTGCTACAAGGGAATTGACTCCCTTCTTTTCACTAGATTTTGAAATTTCTTGTTGTAAGTTCTAGATTGATTTAACTTTTCAAAGGAAAAATTCTACATTGGTATGAGTAACTCGAAACTTTGTATCCGTTTTGCATAACATAAATATTGAAATTGACAAATGATAGAAAAAAGATTACCCATAAATTTGTTTACACCAAACTTCAGATGAGTCCACCGCTATAAATATGGGCAACAGTAACGAGGAATTGGTAGCGGTTCTAACCGCTACCGATCTCTCGCAACGGTTGTCATGAATTTGGTAACGGTTTGAACCACTACCAAATCCAATATGTTGCGGGACCCACAACCCTAGAGCGATAAAACATCAAATCCTCCCCAAAATTTCCTTCGACCCTCATTTTTCCCTCTCCCCAAAAATTTTTCCCTCCATCCCCAATTTCTCCCGTCTCCTCGCCACACCGCCTCGAGCTTGGCTCCTCGCCTCGCTCGCATCCGATGTGCTCTTTGCCTCGCTCGCTGCTGCCTCAAACAAGCTCGTCTCGTCGCTGCCTCGATCAAGCTCGTCTCGTCGCCACCGTCTCGATCACTACTCGTTCAATTTGCCGCCGCCCGAGGTTAGGGTTTTGTTAATTTTTTTAATTTTCCAAAATATTGTTGTTGATTTCTTCAATTTTAGGATTTTAATTGTTATTTTTGTTGTTGTTGTTGTTGATGTTCGTTAGGGTTAAGGGTTAGGGCCGGGTTAGTTAGGGTTAGGGCCGGGTTAGTTAGGGTTAGTTAGGGTTAGGGCCGTGTTAAGGACAGGGATAGGGTTAGAGTTAGGGGTTAGGACCGAGT
The DNA here is from genome assembly GCA_030015575.1 of Agapanthus africanus. NCBI lineage: Eukaryota > Viridiplantae > Streptophyta > Magnoliopsida > Asparagales > Amaryllidaceae > Agapanthus > Agapanthus africanus. Next base: position 869,486,579 of record JASDDO010000024.1, on the reverse strand, counting down.
TAGGGATAAGGATAGGGATAGGGTTAGGGCTGATTATTAGGGTTAGGGGTTAGGGCCGAGATAGGGATAGGGTTAGGGCTGATTGTTAGGGGTAGGGGTAAGGCCAAGTTAGGGATAGGGTTTGGGTTTGGGTAATTTAGCGAATTTTTGTGGGTAGTTTAGTGAAAAGTAACAATAGTTAAGGGTATTTTAATGAAAAAGTAACAATAGTTAAGGGTATTTTAGTGTAAATAAGTAAAATTAAGCAAATTGGGTTTTTTAGTTAAAATATTAATGATAGTTTAGTGAAAATCAACAATAGTTAAGGGTAATTTAGTGAAATTTATAGTAATTTAGTTAATTTAAAAAGATGGATTGTTTAGTTAAAAATTTTGTAGTAGTTTAGTGATAAACAACAATAGTTAAGGACATTTTAGTGTAATTTAGTAAAATTGAAGAAATAGATTGCTTAGAAAAAGGAAAAGTTGGTAGTTTAACGAGAAACACATCATGAGATATCAAAGATTACACTAACATGCGTCATTCCAAACCTAAAAAGTTTATAATTCGAAAAAAAAGAAAAGAAAAGATGGTAGTTTAAAGTGAGAAGAAAGATCTGACCAGTACAAAGAGAAGAAGGGTCTTTCATTGGTGTAATCTCTCAATTTGCTTCATCACTCATCATCTCCCTAACCCTCGTTGGTCTGATCTCTCAATTAACCCTAAAAATTCATTAAATCTAATCGATCTTTCTTTATCCGAATACATGCTACTTAACATACACATACACTCAATTGCTACATTGATAAAGAAACTTAAAATAAAACGCTCACACACACACACACACACAAGTGTGTAATTTCAGACCCGGCGACATTACAGGTTCACCGGTGTTCCCGACGAGGATGGCGTGCCTGTGCTGTTCGATGCACATTGCGCCCTTACCTGGGTCACAGACGAGATGTAGAACATCAAGAGAAGACGCCGATGTTACCTATAAGATGTTGGGGTCGAAAATTACACCCCGGTTGACCAAGTTAAAGTCAAAATCAACCCCAAGCAAGCGGGCCCAAGCCCAGATCAGGTGGGCCCATGCCCAAGTCGAGCCCTATGGCCGGCCCCCTCCATGCCAAAATAAAAATCATGCAATAAATAATTTCGATGTAATTTTTAATGGGCATAAAGCCAAATTTTTGTAAAGCCCATGGCTCATGTGTAAAAGAAGTGAGCACATGAGGCATGGGATGGGCAAAATGCCATTTTGTAAAGTTCATGAGGCTATGTATAAATTTGTAAGCCTATAAAAAGGTAACATGATGATGAAATGAAGGACAATAATACATTCTCTCAAATTCTAGGCTTTGTGCCTCCTTCTCCCCTTTGCTCAAGGCTCAAAACCTTCTTTTTCTTTTGAATTAAATCAAGAGTTTAACTCTTCCTTTCTCAAAAATAAATGGTTTTTTACCACAAAACCCACAAAGGGGAACTCGGATCTCCCATCAGATCTCAAAAATGAGAGATTTTTAAAATCTCATATTTCTTGTTCTTTAAGATCCAGCCAACAAAGAGGAGGAAGAAGGAGACCCATTTCCAAAAATCCTACTTTGGAAAAGAACCAAGGCTCAAAAGAAGATTCAAGGTTTAAGAGAGAAGAACCTCTGAAGATTTTTAGGCGGTTCAACTCCAAGACCCAAATCCTCAAAAAATTTTAACTCCTAATCCAGATCGTTTAGGAGTTTAACTCCAAATCTAAATCTTTTGGAGTTTAACTCCACTCAAAATCCTCTTTTGGAGTTTAACACCTGTTTCCGGGAGTAAAAACCCTCTCTTTTCACCGGCGCCCGAGCGCTCAGCGCCTACGTGTCGGACACGTGAGGCGCTAGCACCCAAAGCGTTAGCGCCAGCGCCCAAGCATCCAAAGCACTAGTGCCAGAGCCCAAGCATCCAAACGCTCACATGCCGGACATATGAGGCGCTAGCGCCAGCGCCCAAGCGTCTAGCGCTAACCCAAGCATTCAAGCGCCAGCGCCCACGTGCCGGGCACGTGAGGCGCTCACGCCCAAGCGCCTAGCGCTAGCGCCAGCACCCAGCGCCGGCGTCCAGCGCCCGCGTGCCATGCACGTGAGGCGCTGACCCTACGCGTCCTTTGGGTGCTTTTCCCTTTTTTTATTATATATATGTACATATATATACACACACACATACTCCTCAACACTGTCTCCGTTAGAAAAAATTTCTAACAGGGCGTTGCCCCGCACCCCATACGAGGGCTGCTAGCCCCCTTGACCCCCAGCCCGCTATCCAGGTAGCGGGACCCCCGTAAAAAGTCTGCGGGGCCCCCGATATATCCAAAACCCCTTCAAAACACAACACTGCACATTGAGTTCGCATGAACTGTTTGACACGTCAATTGGAGGTTCTCTCGCTCCAAAGGCGAGGGGTAATTAACGGCAGCTTAGTCCACGGCTTCCGGATATTCGAATCCCCACAATCAATAAACTCCAGTCTATCCTAGGCAGAGGAAATCTGTAATGTGCCTGACAAGCGCGCTCATATTCCCATCTCAATGGGGTGACGAAAAACACCCTACAGATTCTAGCACGCCCGGTGGGACCAATCTCTCCTCCCATATTTCGGGTTAAACGTTCATGCGAACTCAATCAATATATACATCGATTGCCTGTACTGAAATTATGTTTCTTTGTGCAGATTAACAAATTTCAAATGGCAATCTCCAGATGCAAAAAAATGTCTCTAAGGATCGGCTCAGTTCTCGACACAGCTCCCATCTCCTATACGATAAAGATGGACACCAGGACGGTCCTCCCGGCCAGTCTAGGGCGACAATGGGAGGAGCCGCTGCTACCATTTGGCTCTATTCTGTTCATGTCAGCTAACGCCATTCCAGCTCCTCAAGCTCCGGTAACAGACAAACCGGCCTCGAAAGGCAAGAGGCCAAATGTGGTGATCTCGGGGGCACCACTACCCAAACGCAAGTCAGTGTTTGAACGACTTTCCTTGGACCCAGCTGGGGGCAAGGCCATCAACACCAACAAAGCAACAAGGTATCTTGGGAAAGCTCTAGCGGCGTCCCTGACAACTGCTCAATTGGGTATCTTCTCTAAGCTCCCAGTTAATCGGCTCACGATGGCTTCCTGGATGACGGATGCTCGTCAAGCCCTCAAAATCGAGAAGCTAAGACAGAAAAGGCTCAGATACAGAGCCAACAAAAGGGCTAGGGCTCATGCTATGCTGAACTTCATGAGGTTCCATAAACAGGGTCACCCCGCCAAAGATAAAGAGACGGCTGGATATGTGGTCCACACTGTTTACATGGTGGGCACGCGCAGCAAGAGTAAGGATGGGGCTACTACATCTCAAATCCAATCTGGTATGAATATGGCTACCGCATTCCAAGACCAGCCTCTTTTGGAAGGTAATGAAGATCCTTCCAGTGAGACTGATAAGCAGAGAGAGCCCTCGGTTCATGAGGAGTCGGGCTTAGAAAGCGAAGGGGAGCCAATCTTCCATCCCAAGAACGCAGGGCAGCAACTTCTCCAAGAGATCCAAAAACAACTCAGAAGTAAAGATAAGGAGATGGTCAAGCTCTACTCAAAAATTGATGACTTGACAAGCGTCGTCCTACAGCTCACGGCCCAACTTTCCTCTCAGCCGCCTAATCAAGCGTAGGGCTTTGCTCATGAACCGGGAAATGGTGTCCCGAGACAGCCGACGCCTATTCCCTCAAATCCAAAGGTAGGAAGACCGCATGAAAGTCAGTCGCATCCTATCTCGGGAAATGTCTTGTCTACCGATGACAGTAGCCCGCTAACTCAAGATCAAATAATGGATTTGCTGCCAACAAAGTCAAAACACTGGTAGCCGAAGCCGAAGTGCAAAAAGATGTTAGCAGTAGCGGGAGACCATATCCTACTCAGTATGATCTGGTAGAATTTCCTAGCGGCTACGTCATCCCCAAATTCGGAAGATTTGATGGGACGGGAAATACGAATTAGCACATCGCCCACTTTAAAACCTCATGCGGGAATACTAGGGGAAATGATGCGCTTCTCCTTCGCCAGTTAGTTAATAGCTTAACTGATGTTGCTTTCGACTGGTACGCGAGCATACCGGATGGCTCCGTTACAACTTTCGTCCAAATGGAGTCTCTGTTTCGGCAGAGGTTCATAAGCGTCAGCAATAAGATCACCATTGTCGATCTCGTAAGGACCAAGCCAAAGAACAATGAAAGCAGCACGGATTTTAAACCCGATGGCGCAATCTCTCCATTAAATGTGAACCGCCCATAGAGTAGGACCAATCTGTCAGTCTCCTCGTCGGAAATCTCAACAATTAGATGGCCTCGTTTCTATGCACCGCGGGTGTCAAAACATTCTAAGAGCTGACCAGGAAAGTTCAGATGTTGGAACGCTCAAAGAAGGAGTCCTCCTCTGACTCCCAAAGTAACAATAGGTCCTGGAGAAACTGAAAGGACGAAAATCGCAAAGGCGGGAATTCTGACGATACTGAATCTTTTAACACTTCGACTAACTGAAATAAGCAAGGGATGAGCGGGCCTAATGCCAACCAGTCTCGGAAGCCAGTGTTCGGAGAGGGAGAAAAATCTCCACTGAAAGATAAGCTGGATAAGGTATATTCCTTCAGAAGAGACAAAGTCCGTAAAATATTCAAGATTGCCTTAAGAAATGGTTTACAATTGCCGGAATCAAAAGACCGCAGGAAGCGAATATGACCGACGACCCTAAATATTGCCCCTATTACAGAGTGATAAGTCATGCTATTGATGACTGTTTCGTCTTCAAAGATTGGGTCGAAAAACAATACAAGACAGAAGAGATAGAACTGTCTAAAGGCGTGCTAACAAACAGTCAAGTTGCGACCACCAATTTCATACAAACGGAGACCGAAGTCCTTCGTGAAACTGATTCTCTCGGATATCTGCATTTCTCTGAAAATATTCGACCACCACATCGTTAAACTGGGGAACAATCGACCTCTATGTCGTTAAACTGGGGATGTAAAAATGTGTAAATAAAACAAAAAAAAGATTAAAAAAAAAAAAGAAAAGCCGAAATGATGGGGCGACTCGCAATAAAAATCAGCGAGTAAAAATATAGATGAAAATAAAGCCGAAATGATGGGGCAACAGTGAATAAATAGCCGAAATGATAGGGCAAACGCGTTCGCGATAAGAAAAGCTGAAATGATAGAGTAATCGCGGTAAAAAAAACGCCGAATGATGAGTCACTCCTGGTACCATATTCTAGTGCAGCGATGCAGACGCCGTCCAAAACTTAAATCCCCAACGGCAAATGATGAGTCGCTCCTGGTACCATATTCCAGTGCAGCGATGCAGACGCCAACTAAACTCTGAATGTCCCAACGGCGAATGATGAGTCGTTGCTGGTACCATATTCCAGTGCAGCGATGCAGACGCCAACTAAAATCCAATTTCCCAAAATTCTTCCGGCCCTACGGTTGGTCCCCGAACTGACTACCGTATACAATCCACGGGCTCAAATAATTCTCATCATACCCATACCCCATCGCAATCACCAGTCACACGGCCGGTCTCCGCCCTCGGAATTATGCTCCATTTGGAAAGACCCACTCATGTGTCCTCACGATGCATGAGGAAAACAAAACTTACAGGATCCTCACGATTCGTAAGAAAACACTTTCGTGGGATCCTTATGACTCACAAAGGAAAAACACACTTGGGAGTCCCCACGACTCCTAAAGAGAAAGTACACCTACGAGATCCTTTCGACTCGTAAGGAGAATACTTTTATGAGACCCTTACGGCTCATAAAATTGAAAAGCCTTAGGGGATAGGGACCTAAACCTGTCTCCTAAGCCATCGCTTCCCAACAGGGAAAGGTAAATGATGAATTGCTCTTGGCAACTATGCTTCAGTGTTAGCAACGCTGATGCCGACCCCTACCCCAAAATTCTAAGCTTCCGATCCAATACACCCCTAAGTCTTTAAACTGGGAACAGATGACCTCTAAGTCTTAAACTAGGAACCGATGACCCCTAAGTCGCTAAACTGGGAACGAGGGAAATCCCCTCACGGCAAATGATAAGTTGCTCCTGGCATTATTCCAGTGCAGCAATGCTGATGCCGACCCAAAAACCAAAATCCCCAAATCCTTTCATGGAAAATGATGATTCGCTCATGGTACCATATTCCAGTGTAGCGATACTGATGTCAACCCAAATCATATCAAGTTAGCAAGACAACTAACGACCTCCCTGGCGAAATCAAGCTCCACCTCGGAAACAAGTCAAATCGCGGCACCGCGGAAAGCGGAGCAAGTCAAATCGAATTCTGACACCGCAAGAAGCAGAGCAAGTTAAATCAAGCACCGACCGTCCAAGTCGCAAAAAGGGCAGAATCGACCGTCCAAGTCGCTAAAAGGGCAACACCGACCGTCCAAGTCGCCAAAATGGCAGCATCGACCGTCCACGTCGCTAAAAGGGCAGCATCGACCGTCCACGTCGCTAAAAGGGCTGTTGGGGTCAAAATTTTGACCAAGTCAAAATCAAAGTCAACCCCAAGCCAAATGGGCCCAAGCCTAGGTCAAGTGGGCCAATGCCCGGGTCGAGCCCGAACATGAAGCCGCCGGCCTCCCCCATGCCAAAATAAAAATTTTGGTGTATATTTTTTTTTATGAATAAATGTAAGAAAAATGAGCATAAAACCAAATTTTTGTAAAACCCATGGCTCATTTACAAAAGAAATGAGCACATGAGGCATGGGATGGGCAAAATGCCATTTTGTAAAGCCCAAGAGGTTATATGTAAAGTGTGTAGCCTATAAAGGCAAACATAATGAAAATATCAAGAGGACTTTTTTCTCTCTCTCAAAAAATTAGGGTCTGTGCCTCCTTCTCCTTCCTCAAGGTTCTAAATCTTCTTCTTTTTTTGAATTAAATCAAGAGTTTAACTCTTTCTTTCCCAAAAATAAATAGTTTTTCACCGCAAAATCCACGAAAGGGAACTCAGATCTTCCATTAGATCTCAAAAAGGGGAGATTTTTAAATCTCACCTCCTTTTTTCTCTAAGATCCGGCCAACAGAAGAGGAGGAAGAAGGAGACTCATCTCCAAAAATCCCATCTTGGGAAGATCCAAGGCCTAAAAGAAGACCCAGGGCGAAAAGAGGAGAAGAAAGGGATCCCTTTTGATCATTTCCAAAGATTTTTAGGAGTTTAACTCCATTCAAGCCCTATTGGAGTTTAACTCCATGAATCAAACCTTTTTTTAGGAGTTTAATTCCATTCATCACCTTTCGGAGTTTAACTCCATAAATAATAAGTCCTCTTTTGGAGTTTAACTCCTTTTTCTGGGGCTAAAAAACCTCCTTCTTTCCGCCGGCGCCCAAGCGTCCACGTGCCGGGCACGTGAGGCGCTAGCGCCAGCGCCCACGTGCCGCTCAGGTGAGGCGATCGCGCCCAAGTGCCCAAGCGCTAGCGCCGGCGCGCAAACGCCTAGCGCTAACCCAAGCGACAGCGCTAGCGCCCGCATGCTAGGCACGTGAGGCGCTGGCGCTCACGCGTCCTTTGGATGCCATTTTCCCTTCATTTTACATCTACTCCACACTAAAAATACCTCCCCCGTTAGAAAAATTTCTAACGGGGAGCTGCCCCGCACCCCGCAAGAGGGCTGCTAGCCCCCTTGACCCCCAGCCCGCTATCCAGGAACTGGACCCCCGTATAAACTCTGGGGAGACCCCGATATACCCAAAACCCCTTCAAAACACAACACTGCACATTGAGTTCGCATGACCTGTTTGACCCAACAATCGGAGGTTCTCTCACTCCAAAGGCGAAGGGTAATTAATGGCAGCTTAGTCGGCGGCTGCCGGAGATTCGGATCCCCACAATCAATAAACCCCAGCCTACCCTAGGCAGGGGGAATCTGTAATGCGCCTGACAAGCGCGCGCGTATTCCCATCTCAATGGTGTGACAAAAAACACCCTACAGATTCTGGCACGCCCAGTGGGACCTTTCTCTCCTCCCATATCTCCGGTCAAGTGTTCATGCGAACTCATTTAACATATATACCGATGTTTGTATTGAAGTAATGTTCCTTTTATGCAGCAATCAACTTTCAACGATAATGTATCCCAAGATGAATTCATCTTCCAACGCGACCCCGATCTCGTACGTGGTCAAGGTCAATACCCGTGTAGTTCTCCCTGCTTGTCTCAGCTGGAAATGGGAGGAGCCACCCCGTCAATTTGGTTCGGTCATCATCTACCCTGCTGGAAGCGCTCATCTGGCGGAGGTCCCGACCAACCAACCGGCTAAACCGACCTTAAGGGGCAAGAGGCCAAACGTCGTGGTTGCCAGAGCATCCCACCCCAAATGAAAATCTGTATTCGAACGACTCTCTACTGTTCCGACTGGGGGCAAGGCCATCAATACCAATGGGGACACAAAGCATCTCCAGCAAGTTCAGATGGTGCCCCTGACAATCGTGCGAGCATGCATCTTCTCTGGGCTCTATGTCAATTGGCCTATGGCGTCTTCCCAAAGAACCGAAGTCTGCCAAGTGCTTAAAACAGAAAAGTTAAGGCAGAAGCGGTTCAGGTATCGAGCCAACAAGAGGTCCAGGACTTCGGCCAAGTGTAATCTTGTGAAGTTCCAAGAGCAGGGTTACTCTGTGACGACGGCTGAGTCGACCGTAAAAGTCAGCAATTCTTTTGAACCTCTGAATTGGGTTCAGAAAAATTCCATGACCGCCAGTATCAAGAAGACAGCGGTCCGAACAATGCTACAAAGGGACGTTCCCCAGCCCCAAAAGAGAAAGCATGACACCATCTCTTCAAGAGTCTATCAGGCGATTTGAGCCATGCGAGAGCAGCGAGGCAAATACAGAAAAGAAACGGCAGTGCCACTCAAGAACCCGATCAGACCATTCGCTTTCAATCGATTGCCCGTTGCCGAAACAGGAGGGCTACGACAGCGATCCGTGAAATCATCTGCCAATAATGAAATGATGGCCGGATATGTTATCCATACGATCTATATGGCGGGCGGGCGCCCCAGCGACAACCCTCGCAGCAAAAGCAACGATGAGGCCACCACATCCCAAGCCCAATCTGGATTGAACGTGGTTGCCGCTTCACAAGAACAGCCGCCTCCGCTGGATGATGAAAACCCTCTCAATGAGGATGATAGGCAGAAAGACCCCTCAGTCCATGTAGAGTCAAGCTCGGACAGCGAGAAAGGGTTGACTTTCCGCCCCAGGACCGCAGAGTAAGAGCTGCTTCAAGAACTTAGAAAACAGCATAGGAGCAAAGATAAAGAGATGGCCAAGCTATATTCGAAAATTGACGACCTAACGAACGTTGTGATGTAGCTTACGGCTCAAATTGCTCGAGCGCCTCCTAATCAAGCACAAGTCTCTACTTATGAGCCGGGTGATGACAACCCGAAGCAGCCGATGCCTATCCCTTTAGGTCCAAAATTGGTCGAGCCGCATGAAAGACGGCCACATTCTGCTTCTGGGGACGCCTTGGCCCCAGATAGCACTATCCCGCTAACATAAGATCGGATAATGGATTTGGTCACCAGTAAGGTCAAAACATTGGTGGCCGAAGCCGAAACTCAAAAAGAAATTGGCAGTAGTGGATGGCCATATCCCGCACAGTACGATCTGATTGAGTTCCCCTGCGGCTACGTCATTCCTAAATTCGGAAGGTTTGACGGGACGGGAAACGCAAATCAGCATGTCGCCCACTTTAAAGCGTCGTGCGGAAACACAGGGGGTAATGATGCGCTTCTTCTTCGTCAGTTTGTCAATAGCCTGACCGGTGTTGCTTTTGACCAGTACGCAAGCATACCAGATGGGTCCGTCATTACTTTAGCTCAAATGGAGTCTCTGTTTCGGCAAAGATTCATGAGCATCAGTGACAAAATCTCCATCGCTGACCTCGTGAGAACCAAGCCGGGGAAAAATGAAAGCAACACGGACTTTATTGCCCGATGGCGTAATCTCACGGTCAAGTGCGAACCGCCGCTGGAGCAGGACCAGTCCGCCAGCCTTCTTATTGGGAACCTTAGCAATTTGATGGTCCTATTCTTGTGTACATCAAGCCTCAAGATATTTCAGGAGCTAACCAAGAAAGTCCAGATGCTGGAACGCTTGAAGCAAGAGTCTACCCCGGACTCTCAGAGAGAAAAGACTTGGAAAAGCAAGCGGGACGACAATCGTAGAAGCGGGAATTCCAGCAGTACCAATGTCTTCAATGTGTCCGACAATGAAGACAAGCGAAAGACAGGCGATTCCAAAACCAACCGGTTTCGAAAGCCATTGCTGGGAGGAGAAGGGCCTTCCCTAGAGGAGAAAAAGATCAAGGTTTACTCTTTCAGAAGGGACAAGGTCCGCAAGATATTTAAAGATGCCTTGAACAACGGTCTACAATTGCCGGAGTTGAAAAGACCTCAAGAAGCAAAAATGGCGGACAATCCCTTGTATTGCCCGTACCACCGAGTAGCGAGCCATGCGATCGAGGATTGCTATATCTTCAAAGACTGGGTCGAGAAGAAGTATAAGGCTGGAGAGATCGAGCTGTCCAAGAGTGTGTTGGTAAACAATCAAGTTGTAACCACCAACTTTATACAGACAGAAGCTGAAGCCTTCTGGGAGCAGACCGCCGAAACCGCTGCCCTGAGAAATGAAACTGACTCACCGCAGCCTCCATAGAGTATGCACATATCTAATAAGACGAAGAAGATGCTAAAGTTACTTCGGAAAGATCCCAGGACGGAATGGGAAGGGCAGAAGAAGCCTACCATTCTAGCTGCCAATGCGACTCCATCAAGCTCAAAATCCAAAAAGCTCAAAAAGAAGAAAAGTGCAACTCGGCGCGAAAAAGAGTCTGTAGGGAGATCGACCATTCAAAAATATATCGATTCTCTCGAAGACTATGAACAGAAGGAAAGAACTCTGACTCAATTGAAAGAGTTCTTCCCTGTAGAAGCAGCTAAGATTCCGAAGGAGCTAGAAGAAAACTCCAATGAAGAGATCCCTATAGTGACCTACTACGCCATCCATCTGGGCAGTGACTCTGAGGAAGAGCTCTGCTTTCCCAAAGAGGACGAGGAGCTCGCCACAAAGGCCAACCAAATCCAGTTCAGAAACGGCAGGGCTCTACCGCCGAATCAGGGCAATGCCTCAAAAGGGAAGGAAAAACAAGTCGCTAATGAAGAAGATGGCGGAGAGCCGGCTCATGAAAATTCGAGTCCTCCCTCGGTGGACTATAATGTCTTGGCTTATCTCCGAAAGCTTCCGTCTCTCCTGAGCATTTATGATGCTTTGGTCATATCTAAAGAGCTTAGAGATGTTCTCATTCACGCTCTACAAAACCCCAAGTGGTATCAGGCTTGCTTTGCAGAAATTAATATAAAAGAAGCCCAGTATGCTCCGCATGCCGCCACGGTCACGTTTAAGGACGAAGATTTGCTACTGGGAACGGTTGAGCATAATCGGCCACTTTATATGAATGGGTACAGTGACGGAGGTCGAATTAATCGCATATTGATTGATCAGGGATCCTCAGTGAACATCATGAACTTGCGGACTCTGAAGAGTTTGTTAATGGACGTCCGACACCTATTAAGGGAAAGGATTGTCATTCAAAGTTTCAATCAAAACTGCTAGCAAGTTCTGGGGTCCATAGCTCTGCCAATCAAATTTGGGGATCTGCAAACCGAAGCTAAGATATACGTGATCGATGCTGACATGTCTTATAAAATTCTCTCGGGCCGGCCTGGCTCCACGATTACGGTATCGTTCCGTCAACTCTCCATCAATGCATGAAGTATACTAAAAATGGTGAAGAAAGACGCATTGACGGAGACATCCAGCCGTTCTGTGTGCATGAAGTCCGATATGAAGATTTTCGGTACTTTGTGAACCTCTAAAGTGCTGAGCCACAGCTGACCAAAGACAGAGCGGCCCCGAAACTCAAAAGAAAGTCTGAACCGGCTGTCACTTTCAAAAGCAAAAGCCCCCAAGTGCGTCCGCATTTCAGCAGTGACACTGATGAGTCTAACGTTAGAAGTCCGTCCGTCCATAAAAAAACGCCTTCATTTTGGTAGCGATACGGACGAGTATGATACTGAAGGCCTATCTGAAAGCAAAATCCGCCCTTGTTTAGGCAGTGAAACTGAATAGTCGGAGGAGGAGAACCTGCCTAGCAACAACTATACAGATTGGGTACCCACACAGTAAGCAAAGCTATGAGAGACCTTCGAAGTTGCAGAAGGGCCCCTAGACATTATAAGGGTGCCGGAGCAGATGTGCAAAGAGCTCGATGTATTGTCAGTCTCCACCGTGGACCAGCTGAAAACTTTCTACGTTCCCAAAAGGAAAAGTGGACAGAAAGACATCCTATTTTATGGGTCAAATTCCGTTGTGCACCCGGACGATTTGTCTGTCGCGTGCCTTCCTTATGAGAGAAGCATAAGAGCCGTCCTCAATCTCAGATACTATGCGCCCGAGATGCGGGAATACTTTAAAAAGTGCGGGTGTCGGCTTTATCAAACGGACTCCGAAGCGAAGTTTTACGAAGGGCTATGGCATCTGCCTCAGGTCCGAGCACTCATCGATGGATGAATTCCAGATAGACGGGGCATAGGTTTCATTCAACCTGATTCCTAGGCATGCTACATGATCTATGTTGGTGAAACCATCGAAAGATCAAATGATGATGATGAGATAGCCGAGCCAGAAGAAGCTCCTCAAGAGCTCGAAGATGGCGGACAAGCAACCTTCGATGAGCTAACCAAGATTGAGTTGGGAACGCCCGATAATCCAAGGCCGACTTATATCAGTCCACTCTTGTCAAAGGAAATGAAAGAGCAGATAGTAGCCCTGCTGCATGAATTCACTGACTGCTTCCTATGGACGTACAAAGAAATGCCTGGCCTCTCCCCTGAGGTAACCGTGCATAAGCTGGCTATTTCTCCAGATGTCAAGCCAGTCAAACAAGCTCCCCGAAGAATGAGAAGGGAGCTAGAAGAAATGTCATCGAGAAAACTAAGAAACTTATCGATGCTGGCTTCATCAGAGAAGAGAAATATGCGGACTGGATCGCATGCATAGTCCCAGTGAAGAATAAAATTGTGCAGATCCGAGTTTGTGTCGATTTTAGGGACCTCAACAAGGCATGCCCTAAAGACGACTTACCGCTACCGATCATGGAAATGATGGTCGATGACACCTCAAATTACGAACTGTTCACCTTCATGGATGGCTCATCTGGATATAATTAGATCAAGATGTCGCCTGAGGATGAGAAACACACAGCATTTCGAACCCCGATCGGAATATACTGCTACAATGTGATGTCGTTCGGACTGAAGAACGCAGGTGCTACATACTAAAGGGCAATGACCAATATCTTTGATGACCTAATCCATAAAATCGTCGAATGTTATGTTGATGATTTGGTCGTCAAGACTAAAACCAAGGCCGATCACATCCAAGATCTCAAGACCGTTTTCACTAGACTGAGGGAATATGATCTGAAGATGAATCTTCTGAAGTGCGCTTTTGGCGTGTCATCGGGAAAATTCCTGGGCTTTATAGTCCAACATCGGGGGATCGATGTTGACCCATCCAAGATAAAGGCCATCATGGAGATGCCCCTCCAAAGAGTCTGACGCAGCTAAGATCTTTTCAAGGCAAGCTTGCTTATATAGGATGGTTTATCTTAAATTTATCGGGGAGATGTAGGCCCTTCTCAAAGCTCATGAAGAAAGGAGCTTCTTTTGTCTGGGATACCAAATGTCAAGAAGCGTTCGAAAGTATCAAACAGTACCCGTTGCACCCTCCAGTGCTTGCTGCCCCTATTCTAAATAAACCGGTGATTCTTTATACTGCCACGCTAGATGAGTCACTCGGCACGCTCCTTACCTAGAACAACGAGGACGAAAAAGAAAATGCCCTCTACTACCTCAGTCGAACTTTAGTCGGGGCGGAACTGTAAGTGCACGGCGGCGCCCCGGCCGTCAATCCGACGGCCAAACGCGGAAACGGTGATAAACTTAAATTTTGCGGACTTAGCAAACCGGCACCACCGCGCACTAAACACCCGGATCGTAACCATTAACAAGTCTAAGCTAACTAGAAGATGGGTTAGAGATGTACCGACTGATCCGAGTCCTCCGGCCTTCATCTCCACTCCGATCTCCTCGCGGGATCTCCGTCCGTCTCCTCCTCGTCGGAAAGGGCACCACATCGCCTGTAGCTTTTACGGGCTCCCACCTCAATACCGAGGCAACTCGGGCGCGAAGCTGGCGAATCGACGCGTCCAAGAAGTGCTGTAGAATGTAGTGTAGAGTATGTCTCTTTGGGGTTGGTTGCCTTTGGATGGAGGAAACATGAATGGACTTTGGAATGAAGTGAAGAATTTTTGCAAGCATGAAAATGATATGTGAATTAATCCCTCATGCCAAAAATTGAACTCCTCTCTCTCTCACTCCAAGATGTGGCCGGCCATCAACTAAGGAAAATGGTGGAGGGAAAAGAACAAATGCAAGAAGGAAGGTGAGTGTAGGAAAAGGTGGAGAGTGACCATATCCAAACATACACCATGCTTAAAAGCACAACAAAACCATACCCTCCCATTAATGCAAAAGCATGGTGGAAAAAGATATGAAGCTATCATAATCAATCTTTATGCAAGAAAACCCCTCCACAAATGTAATTTGCAAAACTGCAAATTACCCCCTCCATCGGAAAAGTCCGTCCGGGAAAGAACAAAGGAAAACCGGCCGGAACGGAATGCAAACTGGCAACTCCAGAAAACTGGTTCCGTAATAAATTACAGGAAAACCCTGATGCTGTGCATACACACCCGCATCTGTATTCCGTCCGGATACAAATGCAATGAGACAAAATCTACACTGTACTGAACTAGGACCGGCTTAAACCAAAGCCGGCTAGTAATATCCGTTCGATCCTGATCCGTGCTATACCGCACGTATCTGATCGAACCCTGCCATATACCAATACGGCTACTAGTACAAACCGTCCGATCCTGATCCGTGCAATACCGCACGTATCTGATCGGACCCTGCCATATCTCCATACGGCCTCTACAGCGTTTCGCCCGAAAGCTTGAGTAACTGAAAGTGTGGTGGACTCTAAAGACTCGTCAATACTATGGCTGTGGATTTAACCACTAGCACGTCAGAGGTATAAGCCAATACGTAACGGGCCACCAGCTATTGACCAAAAGGGATGTCGATGAGCAAGCTCATCCTGACACCCTACTGAGCCTGTCAGTGACAATATCCGTACAGTCCGGTCCGTTCTTCTATGAGCATCGCATGTCGGGCCTAGGGGGTGGGTAAAAGTCAGATCCCCAAAAGCGGTACAAGTCGTGTCGGAGTGTAGCCCAGAACACCCTGAGATACTACTGGAATACCTACCAGTAAATCTCCTGCCTTGGCCAAGGACTTCGTGTAATGGCTCTCCTAGACACAGCGCGACCTCACCCCCAATACCGGGAGAGACGACCCCCCGAAGATCCGCTCACTGCCTCCATGTGGCTCGGGACTGTACCCAACTAAAACCTGTTTGCACGACTCCTTTGAGCCGTGGTAGGGTAGTAATCAAAGCACAGTGGGAACTCACACGAGACAAAAGACGATCCCCAGGTCGATGAACTAACCTGTACACATGTCACCTGGGAACTGCTATCTGACATCAGGTATAAGACCAACTAGCATATTCCCGGCGAGTCCTGTCCGGTGTACTCATAACCCAATGAGCACCTGTATACATCTTAGGTGAACCAACTGACACCAGTGGCTTGTGAGACCGGCCACCGCCCCTCGTCGGGGTCTCTACTGTATACACTAGTCTACTCTGGAGTATCGATGCCCTATCTCGAGACTCCCACGACTAGGGACCTTTTAAGGATGTGCTTATAGACTACCAGCTCCCACGTATATGATCGCCCTCATACTGCCGGTAGTCAAGCAAGAATCCTAGGGGCTCTATCAACGTGCAATAGCGACATGTCATGTCACCTAAAACAGTACACGATGATAAAGGTAAACCAGATAGCAAACTATCATCTCGAGTAAGACTGTCGTCCCGGGATAGGTCCTCCCTCAATCATTGCAATCACGTGCCTGTGATCCAATAATTGACTCTGAGGGCACTATCTCCAACAATCTCCCACTTGCACTCAAGGCTAATTATTGCGATGTCGCATACTCACAGCCCGTGTGATACCGAACACCCAACTCCTCTACTAGTCAGTCGCACAAAGCCTGTTTGCGAAACTATTGCGTTCGAGGAATAGCCTCAGTGAGTGGATCCGCTCTGAAGTTTCTTTCTATGTCTCTCTAAATCTCAAGTTCGCGGAGAAAACCATCTCCCGAAATGAGCAATACCTGTCTTAGAGTGTCTGGATGTCTGATGGGACCGAGCTCATAAATGAACTCCAAATCCAAACTTCTTAGACTGTATCGTCAACTGAACTTAATCAGTATCCTGCGCCATGCCACCCTCAGTATTGCCTTGGACCACCTATCCAAAATACTGCCCCTCGTTAGAGGGAAAACTATAAGTCTGACAACGTCCTTGTCGTCCATGTCACCTTGGAAGCCTGGAGTGATAACTGTCTCCCAAATGAGGCTGTCGTTATCATATCCCTAGAACATTCACTTATATTCTAAAACTGCTTCCGACTGTTTCTCCAGGATTGGATCAATATCAGCTTATTGCATCTACTGCAAGAACAACATCTGGTGTGGTACTTGACATTTCATGATTGACTCAATTGCCTAAGCAAGTGATCTGCCAATCATGCACATCCCTCTCTACTTTAGTCTATAAGACACCTTTAGAGAGGGTGACTCCATCACCTGCAGGTACACTACCATGCCAGGAGTCGTCCATTCTAAATACTCTTAGAATGCTGTCAAAGTACCCTGATTGGGAAACCACCCAAATCTAGATCTAAAACCATGGATCTAGTAACCAGTATGTCTGATATAATGTCCAAGTCCCTTGTGGAGAAACCACTGTGTGACGACCAAAGTATAACCGATCGTAGTATAGGAATGTCACTTCCTACAATGTGTATGTCATCCAAAACCCGGATGTCACACCCTACTACCTTCTCAACAGATCCATCCCTTATTCTGATAACGTCAAACCTATGACTGTCATATCAGAAATAGATGATCTATCTCCGCTACATCTGCTTTAGTCTATAAATAGACATAAGCCTGATGTCCACCAATGCTTCCGCTGCTCCCACTGACTACGACAACCCTCTGGCAGAGTCATATAGACGTGCACTTCTAAAGCTAGTTTAGAACGACGCTATATTCATCCTCCTGCCGGGTCTCGCAGCCTGGAACAACAAACAATGGCAAGTGTGGGTAAACAAGAACTTCCCTGTCACCGTCCTTGAGGCTACCGGAGTACCTCTCGGGTGCCTGAAGTTACCCACCTTATCTGCGGAGTGGCCAATGGAATGTCAAATCAGATTGAATCTTCAGGTTCCTTATCAAATCTTCAGTAATCGTTTGCGGTTCTGGAATCGCTTCCAGTTCTACCATACTCCCACTACTGTTTTCTGAAAAATAACCATTTCTTTTAAAATGTGGCGAGTTAAGAACAATATCACTATTGATCTTCCAGATGGTAGAAAATCAACCCTCGTCATAGCCTGGGTCAACCCACAAACAGCCATTACAGAAACGTGCCTTGAGTTATCCAGAGTCTGGTTTTAATCATAAGCCGGACAACTCCCCGTACCTTAACAATGTTAAGATATGAACTGTACTATATCCAATATAGAACCAGAGGCACTGATTTAATTGAACCAGATTTAAATCATGCAGCTGTCTCCAGTGCATGTCAACTAAATGGAGAGAGGCCGATCAGCGTTACTCAACTTAGGAATGCTTCCAATTATGAGTAACCTGAAAGAGAAGCAATTTCTCTTTATCATTACTATCAACTGAATACCATACACAAGTATCTACATCTTCGATCACTTGAAGAATCCCGATACTTGCTACACCTGGTTCTCTACTCTATTCAAATACCTATAACTCCTCAAAACTTAGACCCTGTGTTTCTACGAAACACATGTCTAAGAACTAGAGAAGTTAAAAGTAAACAGAATATAGTATGAGGACCAACCCCTCTGTCCTAATGGACACTGGACAATATACAATACTCTGTATAAGTCCGCTGAGTCTAACAACTCTTTCACTGTGCGTCGTAGGTTGAAAACTGTACTTATGGTTAAGAAGAATTACACCGCTGTTTGATGCTCCTTACCTAACCATCCACTGATATAGGTAAATGTCATCGACATAATATCAAAAGGTATATCTCACTCTATAAAAATAGACGTACAGATATATCAATTTGAAATTGGTGCACAACAGCGGATATTCAAAACCAAATATTTGCCGACCGGCAAACAGCCCAGGTGATTTCCTCAAATATCACCGATTACAACGAATCACGATATAATGAGGATGATCACCCAATTCCCAATAACCTACTCCTACTCATCATCTGTAAAACCATACAGATGTGAGAATCATACCTGGTAAATACATACCCTGGAGTAAGTATCTAATCGGGAAATCAGTTTTCTTTTAACAGTACACAGTGAAACTGAAACATTGAAATGTTTCGTTGGGGTATCCCGGTATTCCTAGTAATGCCTCTTCCATTATCCAGATTCACGACTATAACCGTATAATTCTTTGCCACCTCTCCAAATCCCTTTATATGTCTTTAGTCGTTACCTTCTGCACACCCCTTTAGGCCAATTGGTTTTCTTCCTTCCCTACCGTTCGGCACCAGCCTATGGTTTGGAAGAAGACTATCCAATAAGCATAATGGGTGTACTGTCCTAATCCTAGGAGCACTCGCAATGCGAGAGAAGGTGAAGATAAAAGACAACCGAATAAACCTTATTCCTATTTCTCCTGGACCAGAATCCATCCCCGAACTGGAACAAGTTCCTTTCGAGTTCGTATATAACTATACGATGGAGTATCCAATAAACTGTGGATCTTCGTAGTGATACGGAGTGTCCTGGAGAAATACAAAGGTGATTTAGGATTGGCGAAGAAATACTTGGTTTGGTCGTGAATATCAGTCGCAATTTACTTTGCCCTCTTACTAATCCCTTGCTTTGTCTTAATCTTAATACCTTCTGCACACCGTTTAGGCTAATTGGTTTTCTTCATTCCCTACCGGTCGGCACCAGCCTAAGGTTTGGAAGAAGACTATCCAATTTGCGTAATAGGTGTACTATCTCCTAAACCAAGGAGTACTCACAACTTGAGAAAAGGTAAAAGGGAAAAGACAACTGAATAATCCTATCCGTTTTCTCCAGAACCGGAAACCATCCTCGAATTCCTTCGAGTTCGTATCTAACCATACGATGGTTTTGTCCAATGGAAGTGGACGTTCGCAGTAATACGGGGTGTCCTGGAGAAAAGGGTAAAAGTAGGAGTGGCAATGAGGTCTGCAACTCTGACAATCCAAAAGCCTGTGTTAAGAAGGTTCGGTCAACTTGGTCACTGAGTCATAGTCTTGGGTCGGGTCAATGGTCGCTGCCAGAGAGAGAGAGAAAAGAAACACTCAGCGTGCACTCTAACCTAGATCAGAATGGTTACCAATTTATCTAATCTGGAAACCTCCCACTGTACCTCAAATTCTCCTCCAAACCTGAAAGAAGAATTAGTCGGGGTCACCCGAGGAGTAAACTAACTCATCAGTGGGAATCGGGATCCAACTATCATCGCATGATAACGTGACGGAATCCGCTCACGGTCCACACTCCAGAAGGTATGCGCATATCTGGCAAGTTTCAGTTCTTTTGAAACTCCCGATGTGATTTCTACCCCATGCTCTTATGACCTTGGCGTGAGGTCAAAATATCATAAGTCACATGTCAAGTTCTACCCATCATTGTCCAGGTTAATTTGAACCCACCCGTACATACCCTTGACGTAGGCCAAAATAGTAGTATGACTGTCCCAAACCAACGCATCTATCTATGCAACAGATAAATACCCGGCAACTACCAAACACTATGCCTTGGCGTGAGGTCAAAATACATAGCTTGAATACTACCAAATATTTAACTGAAATGATGGAGGGCTACGAATGGTTTTTGGCGAAAACCTTTAACGTAATGAACTTGATATCGTTGAAGGAACGGATAGCTTTTTAGAAAATATAGTGACGAAAACCTTTACTAAAGAGGTCACTCCCGATGAAGGGATCTCGGCTCTTTCCCCGTAGAATGAGGTGCAGGATATTCCAAATGAATACCACGATGCAAAGCAAAAGTAATCGGCTATAGTGAAATTAATGCCCTGACGCAAACTTCTGTCCAAGGGGTCACTCCCGGTGAAGGGATCTCGGCCCTTGCCTCGTCGACTGAGGAGCAGGATATTCCAAATGAATACCACGATGCAAAACAAAAGTGAACGTCCTTGCAATAACAGCTTTTTGAAAAGTGTTCCAACAACATCAGAATAGGTTTGTTTAACTTGCATTGATCCGAATCAATGCGGTCCCATCAATTGATCACACCACAAAGAACGAAAATATACTGACGTACGTATATGTCGTCCGCATTCGCCACTGGGTCCCATCATCACCCGTTAGGTTAGCTAACTAATGGCAGAGCGGGGACTGGACTAGCGCGGATGAAAAACATATACAACATCTACTAATATATATACCAATATATAGTATTTCGCTCAAGGCGTGAATAAAATGCAACATCACAGAAATGTACAGCATCACAGAACAATACAGATATCTGGGATCCCCGGGTTTCACAGAGCCACTACTGAAACCCGACGTTCCCCTGGTCGTATGGATAGCCTGTGCAATGAAATCCTAGACCCCTACGGGCGCGGCAAGTCACCCGCCAAAACCTGAAGCGAGGCAGCCCCCTTCAGCACCGTGAATGGACCACCCAGCACTTCACGGAATCCGGCAACTTGGGCACCCCTCCTGGGTCAACCTGTACCCCCTACGAGTGCGGCGAATAGCCCGCCAATTCCAGACTGAAGCCCCCTCCGTCTCAATGCCCTGAGATGCGGGCCCGTTGCCTTCTAGAACCCGGCTATCCGTGCACCCCACCGCAGGGTAATCCTAGTACAGAAAGTAAAATATACATACACCGGGTACATCGACCGCAACCAGGTCGTGCCCCAAAAGAATAATACAAACAGGCAGTGACGGCAGTCCACATGTCGGACGCTCGCCCCGCAATATCAAATGTACATAATACAACAACACTGTACTAGCATTGCATCCAGGCTATCCCCACCGACCGATCCGCAACATCACAGCAAATACATAGAACATCAACGTGAAAATCACGTTCGCAAATCCGTCTAACCGGGCTATAGCAGTTAGACTGGATTTACCGATCGAGTGACATTCACGGTCGCAGATATAATGTAAATACTGTGAAATAACGTGTTTAAAATATCCGATCGATCAAAAAATTAACAAGTGGGCCCCCAAGCAATACTGTAGCACTCACAGAAATTCTGGGCCCAATTTTAATATCCCAAAACCCCAAAAATAAGCCCACAAGCCCACTGAAAGAAATTGGTGAAGTGAAGCCTGATTCCTGCGGCGGAAGCGCGGCCAAGGAGGGGCTAAGGCCGCGCTTCCGCGGTCGTAAGGTATGATCACTTTACCAAATTTTTGCAGTAGTCTTAGAACTCCCTGCACATCATTCTGAGACAACCTGAAAAATTTTTGGACTCAAAAAAAATTCGACAGAAACTGATGTGCTTGAAAAATGCGGTTTCGGGATTTTGTTCGATTGAAAACGTAAAACACATTAAACCAAGCTAGACGAAGTTAATGGCGAGGCTCTGATACAACGGTAAGTGCACGGCGGCGCCCCGACCGTCAATCCGACGGCCAAACGCGGAAACGGTGATAAACTTAAATTTTGCGGACTTAGCAAACCGGCACCACCGCGCACTAAACACCCGGATCGTAACCATTAACAAGTCTAAGCTAACTAGAAGATGGGTTAGAGATGTACCGACTGATCCGAGTCCTCCGGTCTTCATCTCCACTCCGATCTCCTCGCGGGATCTCCGTCCGTCTCCTCCTCGTCGGAAAGGGCACCACATCGCCTGTAGCTTTTACGGGCTCCCACCTCAATACCGAGGCAACTCGGGCGCGAAGCTGGCGAATCGACGCGTCCAAGAAGTGCTGTAGAATGTAGTGTAGAGTATGTCTCTTTGGGGTTGGTTGCCTTTGGATGGAGGAAACATGAATGGACTTTGGAATGAAGTGAAGATTTTTTGCAAGCATGAAAATGATATGTGAATTAATCCCTCATGCCAAAAATTGAACTCCTCTCTCTCTCACTCCAAGATGTGGCCGGCCATCAACTAAGGAAAATGGTGGAGGGAAAAGAACAAATGCAAGAAGGAAGGTGAGTGTAGGAAAAGGTGGAGAGTGACCATATCCAAACATACACCATGCTTAAAAGCACAACAAAACCATACCCTCCCATTAATGCAAAAGCATGGTGGAAAAAGATATGAAGCTATCATAATCAATCTTTATGCAAGAAAACCCCTCCACAAATGTAATTTGCAAAACTGCAAATTACCCCCTCCATCGGAAAAGTCCGTCCGGGAAAGAACAAAGGAAAACCGGCCGGAACGGAATGCAAACTGGCAACTCCAGAAAACTGGTCCCGTAATAAATTACAGGAAAACCCCGATACTGTGCATACACACCCGCATCTGTATTCCGTCCGGATACAAATGCAATGAGACAAAATCTACACTGTACTAAACTACGACCGGCTTAAACCAAAGCCGGCCAGTAATATCCGTTCGATCCTGATCCGTGCAATACCGCACGTATCTGATCGAACCCTGCCATATACCAATACGGCTACTAGTACAAACCGTCCGATCCTGATCCGTGCAATACCGCACGTATCTGATCGGACCCTGCCATATCTCCATACGGCCTCTACAGCGTTTCGCCCGAAAGCTTGAGTAACTGAAAGTGTGGTGGACTCTAAAGACTCGTCAATACTATGGCTGTGGATTTAACCACTAGCACGTCAGAGGTATAAGCCAATACGTAACGGGCCACCAGCTATTGACCAAAAGGGACGTCGATGAGCAAGCTCATCCTGACACCCTACTGAGCCTGTCAGTGACAATATCCGTACAGTCCGGTCCGTTCGTCTATGAGCATCGCATGTCGGGCCTAGGGGTGGGTAAAAGTCAGACCCCCAAAAGCGGTACAAGTCGTGTCGGAGTGTAGCCCAGAACACCCTGAGATACTACTGGAATACCTACCAGTAAATCTCCTGCCTTGGCCAAGGACTTCATGTAATGGCTCTCCTAGACACAGCGCGACCTCACCCCCAATACCGGGAGAGACGACCCCCCGAAGATCCGCTCACTGCCTCCATGTGGCTCGGGACTGTACCCAACTAAAACCTGTTTGCACGACTCCTTTGAGCCGTGGTAGGGTAGTAATCAAAGCACAGTGGGAACTCATACGAGACAAATGACGATCCCCAGGTCGATGAACTAACCTGTACACATGTCACCTGGGAACTGCTATCTGACGTCAGGTATAAGACCAACTAGCATGTTCCCGGCGAGTCCTGTCCGGTGTACTCATAACCCAATGAGCACCTGTATACATCTTAGGTGAACCAACTGACACCAGTGGCTTGTGAGACCGGCCACCGCCCCTCGTCGGGGTCTCGACTGTATACACTAGTCTACTTTGGAGTATCGATGCCCTATCTCGAGACTCCTACGACTAGGGACCTTTTAAGGATGTGCTTATAGACTACCAGCTCCCACGTATATGATCGCCCTCATACTGCCGGTAGTCAAGCAAGAATCCTAGGGGCTCTATCAACGTGCAATAGCGACATGTCATGTCACCTAAAGCAGTACACGATGATAAAGGTAAACCAGATAGCAAACTATCATCTCGAGTAAGACTGTCGTCCCGGGATAGGTCCTCCCTCAATCATTGCAATCACGTGCCTGTGATCCAATAATTGACTCTGAGGGCACTATCTCCAACAGGAACAAAACTATTCCCTGATCGAAAAGCAATGCCTGGCTCTAATATTCGCTGTGAAGAAGATGAGGCACTATCTGCTTACTCATCGGGTTATACTAATCTCCAAGGTCGACCCGCTCAAACACTTAATGACCAAAGAAAACCTCGCCGGCAGAATGGAAAGATGGGCTGTCATGTTGCTTGAGTTTGACATAGTTTATACTCCTCAGAAAGCAATAAAAGGACAAGCCCTCGCCGATTTCCTCGCTGCTCATCCTATACCAGAAGGGTCACCGCTAAATTGTGAATTACCCGATGAACAAATATTTCACCTCGAGGATAGCAAGCCATGTTGGGAGCTCTACTTCGACGGAGCCTCATCAATGAGGAGCTCCGGCAAATCAAGCATCCCGCAGATAAAAGCGGGGATAGGATTGGTGTTCATCACGCCATCGATGGCAACTCTACGACGTTCTTTGCTCTCACCTAGCCTCGTACAAACAATGAGGCTGAGTATGAAGCTCTGATAGCTGGTTTGGAGCTCGCCATAGAAATGGAAATCCTTCGGCTACGAGTCTACGGTGATTCCCAGCTTGTCGTCAACCAAGTAAGCGGCGACTATAAGATATACAAACCCGAGTTAGCTCGATATAAAAGCCGAGTAGAACTCATGAAATGGTTCACTCACATTGAACTAATGAGAGTCCCTAAAGCGTTGAACGGAAAGGTTGACGTACTAGCTCGCTTAGCCAAGGAGCTGGATGATCCTGACATGGACGAAATTCTGATCACAGTCAGGAGCCAGAAAATTCTACCTCCAGTCTCTCTACGAGAAGAGGAAAGCGCGGAACAGAAGAGAAGTCCTGCTGAAGACGCTTCGATCGTTCAAGACGAGCCCGATTGGAGAGAGCCCTTCATAGGGTACCTCCGATACGACAAGCTGCCCGAAGGAAAATCTGTGATGGTTCAACTGAAGAAAAGAGCTCTTCGATACGTGTTTGTAAATAATACAATATACCGCAGATCATATGACCAACACTGGCTCATATATCTGTCATCGGCCGAAGCCCAGAAAGTCATGAAAGAAGTTCATTCAAGCATACGGAGCTCACCAATCCGGCCCCAAAATGCGGCTTCAAATCAAACGGCTTGGATATTACTGGCCTACCATGATAAGGGATTGTAAAGAGCATGCAAAGAAGTGTCATATCTGCCAAATTCATGGTGATTTCATTCACAAGCATCCCAATCCGTTGCATCCTACTGTGGCGTCATGGCCCATCGAAGTTTGGGGCACCGACATAGTTGGTCCAATTGATCCTCCGTCATCAAAAAGCCACCAGTTCATATTGGCTGCAACTGACTACTTCTCCAGATGGGCTGAAGCTGTCCCGCTAAAAGAAGTCAAGATAGAAGATATTCTGACGTTCTTCCAGCATAATATTCTATACCGCTTTGGTACACCAAGAAGAATCATATCTGACAATGGTCCTTCTTTCAAGAGCTTCAAAGTCTTAACGTTCGCTACTCAACACAAGATAGACTGGAGATATTCCTCCATCTATAATCCAAGGGCCAATGGGCTAGCCGAAGCCTTCAATAAAACTCTATGCAAGCTCCTGAGGAAAAATGCTTCAGCCAATAAGAGAGACTGGAATCTCAAACTTCATGAGGCGTTGTGGGCATATCGTACCACGCACCACACTCCAATTTAGTCCACTCCATACTCATTACTCTTCAGAGTGGAGGCGATCCTCTCCCTCGAAGTCGAAATTCTAAGCTTAAGAATGGCCGTCCAGTATGAGTTGACGGAAGAGGAAAACATGCTTCTTCGTCTCGAAGAACTTGACGCCCTCGAAGTAAGGAGGCTCGCGGTACAGCAAAATTTGGAGCTATATCGAGCCCAAATGTCACGGGCCTATGACAAGACGACTTGTCTCCGCACTTTCAAGAAAAGTGAATTGGTGTTGGTCCTCAAAAGGCCGATCATCCCCAATCGACAGCAAAAGGAAAATTCGAGCCAAACTGGAAAGGACCATACGTCATTAAGAAAGTGTTTGATGGAGGATCCCCAGCTGATAAATGCCGAGGGAGAAAGGTCCATGCCACCTATCAATGGCCGAAATCTCAAGAAATATTACGCGTGAATGCTCCAAGTCGCAGGCGAATTGAGTACACCGGCCCTACGGTTTGGATCATGCATCCTGTAAAACCGTATACAATCCACGGGCGTAAACAACCCCTATCTCTCCTAAGTCCCACCGGCGAGACTACTTTTAAAGTCCCACCAGTGCAAAAAAAAAAAAGAAAAGAAAAAAAAACGGTATTTCCACAAGCAAAACGGGCACGGATGAAAACCCGAAAGGGCTCTGTGAGTAAAAAACGGCATGACTGCCGGCGAGTTTGTGAAAACCCGAAAAGGCGCAAACTCATGAAAAGAGATAAAATACACTCGCAAAGTCCTCTCGACCTTGTGAGGATAAAATCCTTGCGTGAGATCCTTACGACTCACAAAGAAGCAACACACTTTGGAATCCCTACAATTCCTGGGGAGAAAATACACCTGCGAGATCCTCTCGACTCGTAGGGAGAAAGTGCTTTTATGAGACCCTTACGGCTCATAAAATTGAAAAGCCTTAGGTGATAGAGATCTAAACCTGTCTCCTAAGCTATCGCTCCCCAACGGGAAATGGCAAATGATGAGTCGCTCCTGGTGTTACGCTTCAGTGTTAGCGGTGTTGATGCTGTCCCAAAAACCAAATCCTAAGTCCTCCCGGGGCAAATGATGAGTTGCTCCTGGCATTATTCTAGTGCAGCAATGCTGATGCCAAACAAGATCTAAATTCCAAGTCCCCAAATGGCGAATGATGAGTCGCTCCTGATATCATATTTCAGTGCAGCGATGCAGACGCCAACCAAAATCCAATTTCCCAAAATTCTTCCAGCCCTACGGCCAGTCCCAAAATTTGACTACCGTATACAATCCACGGGCTCAAATAATTCTCATCACACCCAGGCCCCACGGTCGGTCTCCGCCATCGGAATTATGCTCCATTTGGGAAGACCCGCTCATGTGTCCTCACGATACATGGGGAGAACAAAACTTACGAGATCCTCTCGACTCGTAAGAAAACACCTTCGTGGGATCCTTATGACTCACAAAGGAAAAACACACTTGGGAGTCCCCACGATTCCTAAGGAGAAAATACACCTACGAGATCCTCTCGACTTGTTGGGAGAAAATGCTTTTATGGGACCCTTACGGCTCATAAAATTGAAAAGCCTTAGGTGATAGGGACCTAAACCTGTCTCCTAAGCCATAGCTCCCCAACAGGCAAAGGCAAATGATGAATTGCTCCTGGCATATGTGCTTCAGTGTTAGCAGCGCCGATGCCTACCCTAACCCCAAAATTCCAAACTCCAATCCAATAGACCCCTAAGTCTTTAAACTAGGAATAGATGCCCCCTAAGTTGTTAAACTGGAAATAGATGACACCTAAATCGTTAAACTTGGAACGAGGGAAATTTCCTCATGGAAAATGATGATTCGCTCCTGGTACCATATTCCAGCGTAGTGATGCTGATGTCAACCCAATTCACATCAAATCAGCAAGACAACCAACGACCTCCCTGGCGGAATCAAGCTCCACCTCGGAAATAAGTCAAATCCTGACATCGCAAAAAGCGAAGCGAGTCAAATCCAATCCCTGACACCGCAAGAAGCAGAGCAAGTCAAATCAAGAGCCGACCGTCCAAGTCACAAAAAGGGTAGAACCGACCGTCCAAGTCGCTAAAAGGGTAGCACCGACCGTCCAAGTCGCAAAAATGGCAGCACCGACCGTCCACGTCGCAAAAATGGCAGCACCGACCGTCTACGTCGCTAAAATGGAAGAATCGACCGTCCACGTCGCAAAAGTGGCAGCACCGACCGTCCAAGTCTCTAAAAAGGCAGCACCGACCGTCCACATCTTAAAAATGGCAGCACCGACCGTCCACGTCGCTAAAATGGCAGAATCGACCATCCACGTCGCAAAAATGGCAGCATCGACCATCCAACTCGCTAAAAGGGCAGCACCAACCATCCAAGTCGCAAAAAGAGCAGCACCGACATCCAAGTCGCTAAAAGGGCAGCACCGACCGTCCACGTCGCTAAAATGGCAGCACCGACTGTCCAAGTCGCAAAAATGGCAGAACCGGCCGTCCACGTCTCTAAAATGGCAATACCGACCATCCAAGTCAGAAAAAGGACAGAACCGACCGTCCACGTCGCTAAAATGGCAGCACCGACCGTCCAAGTCGCAAAATGGGCAGAACTGACTGTCCACGTCGTAAAAAGAGCATCGTCGACCTCCACGTCGTTAAAACAGGAACTAGATCAAGTCGACCTCCACGCGAAAGAAGATCCATCAATTTCATGCACACAACCCATATATGTGGGGTGCATTTATTGATGGGGGCAATTTGTTGGGGTCAAAATTTACACCTACGAAGGGGAACTCAGATCTTCCATTAGATCTTAAAAAGGGGAGATTTTTAAATCTCACCCCCTTTTTTCTCTAAGATCCGGCCAACAGATGAGGAGGAAGAAGGAGACCCGTCTCCAAAAATCCCACCTTCGGAAGATCCAAGGCCTAAAAGAAGACCCAGGACGAAAAGAGGAGAAGAAAGGGATCCCTTTTGATCATTTCCAAAGATTTCTAGGAGTTTAACTCCATGAATCAAACCTTTAGGGGTTTAACTCCATTCAGCACCTTTCGGAGTTTAACTTCATAAATAATAAGTCCTCTTTTGGAGTTTAACTCCTTTTTCCGGGGCTAAAAAACCCCTTTCTTTCCGCCGACTCCCAAGCGCCCAGCGTCCACGTGCCGGGCACGTGAGGCGCTCGCGCCCAAACGCTAGTGCCAGCGCCCAATCGCCAAGCACTAACCCAAGCGTCAGCGCCCGCTTGCTAGACACGTGAGGCGCTGGCGCTCACGCGTCCTTTGGACGTCATTTTCCCCCCATTTTACATGCACTCCACACTAAAAATACCTCCCCCGTTAGAAAAAATTTCTAACGGAGCACTGCCCCGCACCTCCAAGGGGGCTGCTCGCCCCCTTGACCCCCAGCCCGCTATCCAGGTAGCGGGACCCCCGTAAAACCTCTGCGGGGACCCCAATATGCCCAAAACCCCTTCAAAACATAACACTGCACATTGAGTTCGTATGACCTGTTTGACCCGTCAATCGGAGGTTCTCTCGCTCCAAAGGCGAGGGGTAATTAACGGCATCTTAGTCCGCAGCTGCCGGAGATTCGGATCCCCACAATCATTAAACCCCAGCCTACCCTAGGCAGGGGGAATCTGTAATACGCCTGACAAGCGCGCGCATATTCCCAGCTCAATAGGGTGACGAAAAACACCCTACAAGGGCAGCATCGACCGTCCAAGTCGCTAAAAGGGCAACACCAACCGTCTAAGTCCCTAAAAGGGCAGCACCGACCGTCCACGTCGCTAAAAGGGCAGCATCGACCGTCCACGTCGCTAAAATGGTAGCATCGACCTTCCACGTCACTAAAAGGGCAGCACCGACCGTCCATGTCGCTAAAAGGGCAGCACCAACTGTCCACGTCGCTAAAATGGCAGCATTGACCGTCCACGTCACTAAATGGGAAGCACCGACCGTCCACGTCGCTAAAAGGGCAGCACCGACCGTCCAAGTCGCAAAAAGGGAAGAACCGACCGTCCAAGTCGCAAAAAGGGAAGCACCGACCGTCCAAGTCGCAAAAAGGGCAGCACCGACCGTCCAAGTCGCAAAAATGGCAGCACCGACCGTCCAAGTCGCTAAAAGGGCATCACCGACCGTCCACGTCGCTAAAAGGGCAGTAACGACCTCCTCGTCGGAGTTATGCTCCGCCTTGGAATCAAGTCAACTACCGACACTCCGTCTCGGAGACACTTCAAGTATCGACCGTCCTTATAGTAAAAAGGGCAGTGCCAGCTTCCCAGAAAGCAGGAACCAAAGCAGGTCGCCTCCACGTGAAAGAAGATCCATCAATTTCATGCACACGACCCACACGTGCGGTGTGCATTTATTGATTGGAGGCACTTTGTTGGGGTCGAAAATTACACCCCGGTTGACCAAGTTAAAGTCAAAGTCAACCCCAAGCAAGAGGACCCAAGCCCCGATCAGGTGGGCCCATGCCCAAGTCGAGCCCCATGGCCGGCCTCCTCCATGCCAAAATAAAAATCATGTAATAAATAATTTTGATGTAATTTTTAATGGGCATAAAGCCCAATTTTTGTAAAGCCCATGGCTCATGTGTAAAAGAAGTGGGCACATGAGGCATGAGATGGGCAAAATGCCATTTTATAAAGCCCAAGGGGTTATGTATAAATTTGTAAGCCTATAAAAAGGTAACATGATGATGAAATGAAGGACAATAATTCATTCTCTCAAATTCTAGGGTTTGTGCCTCCTTCTCCCCTTTGCTCAAGGTTCTAAAGCTTCTTCCTCTTTTGAATTAAATCAAGAGTTTAACTCTTCCTTTCTCAAAAATAAATAGTTTTTCACCACAAAACCCATAAAGGGGAACTCGGATCTCCCATCAGATCTCAAAAATGAGAGATTTTTAAAATCCCATACTTCTTGTTCTTTAAGATCTGGCCAACAAAGAGGAGGAAAAGGAGACTCACCTCCGAAAATCTCACTTTGGAAAAGATCCAAGGCTCAAGAGAAGATCTAAGGCTTAAGAGAGAAGAACCTCTGAAGATTTTTAAGGAGTTCAACTCCAAGACCCAAATTCTCAAAGGAGTTTAACTCCTAATCCAGATCCTTTAGGAGTTTAACTCCAAATCTAAATCTTTTGGAGTTTAACTCCACTCAAAATCCACTTTTGAAGTTTAACTCCTATTTTCGGGGGTAAAAACCCCTTCTTTTCGCCGGCGCCCGAGCGCTCCGCGTCTACGTTCCGGGCACGTGAGGCGCCAGCGCCCAAAACGCCAGCGCCCAAAATGCTAGCGCCAGCGCCCAAGCGCCCCCGTGCCGGGCACGTGAAGCGCTCGCGTCCAAAGCTCTAGCGCCAGCGCCCACGTACCGGGCACGTGAGGCGCTCGCGCCCAAGCGCCCAGCGCTGGCGCCAGCATGCCACGCACGTGAGGCGTTGGCCCCACATGTCCTTTGGGCGCTTTTCCCCTTTTTTATTATATATATATATATATATATACACACACACACACACATACATACTCCATAACACTGTCTCCGTTAGAAAAAATTTCTAACGGGGCGTTGCCCCCCACAAGAGGCCTGCTAGCTCCTTGACCCCCAGCCTGCTATCCGGGTAGCGGGACCCCCGTAAAAACTCTGCGGGGCCCCCGATATACCCAAAACCTCTTCAAAACACAACACTGCACATTGAATTCACATGACCTGTTTGACCCGTTAATCGGAGATTCTCTCGCTCCAAAGGCGAGAGGTAATTAACGGCATCTTAGTCCGTGGCTGCCAGAGATTCGGATCCCCACAATCAATAAACCCCAGCCTACCCTAGGCAAGGGGAATTTATAATACGCCTGACAAGCGTGCGCGTATTCCCATCTCAATAGGGTGACGAAAAACACCCTACATAAGATTTATATGCTTCCTTACTACGTTAGTTATTGAGTTTGTTCTCTTTTTACTGCTTACCTATTCTTTTCTATGGGTTTGTATATAAATTGTAGTTATGCTCGATGTACCCGCTCCGTCTTTATTGGTATGTGTTCTATTATTTTAGATTATTTCCTTTCATTAACTATATATCGTACAAATTATCTGAAATGTGTTTGCACATGCACATGCACATGCACATTCAATGGTTTCCATCATGATATAAAACTGCGTGATGGTTGTCAAAACACCAAGCCCTAAGATAAAATGTCATATATTAACATACAATTAAAAATATGCAGGAAAAAAATACGGAAAAAACAAACTAGCTAGTAGATCTCTTTCCACAAATAAACCAAGTAATCATCCTAGTCTTTCTCTCTCTATCCACTCATTGTTTACATCCAAAAGATGGATAGAGAGTGAGACACGAGGTACAACACTGGCTAACACTCGATGACATAGTTTCACCTCAATTCCAATTTGGAAAATGCATGCCGATATAGTGTTAGCTGGTAACAAGATAAGAACCGTCGCGAATGGGAGTGAAGTGAACAGGTAGATACTTCACTCCCATTCGTGACGGTTCCTGTCTTGTTACCGGCCAGCGTTACATCAGCAGGCATTTCCCAAATTGGAATTGAGGTGAAAATATATCATCGAGCATCGACGAGTGTTGTGTCTTGTGTCTCACTCTCTATCCATCTTTTGGATGTGAACAATGAGTGGATTAAAAGAGAGAGACTAGGATGGTTGCTTGGTTTATTTATAACAAGAGATCTACTAGCTAGTTTGTTTTGTGCTTTATATCTTACTTTCTATCCATCCCGCAAGTTCTCAAGCACGCGTCTTCTCTTCTCAAGGGGCGAAAGTACCGGATGTAAGTTTAATAATTCTTGGTTTCAATACAATTTTCATATAATATGAGAATATTGTGTACTAATACTTATCTATTGATCATATTACACATATTTACTAGAATCGTGAGATTTGTGATTGAGGATATAATTAAGGAAATGATACTGAAATTACAGGAGAAAAAAGAACTTGTGTTTGAAGGGTAATATTTGCTTGATGTAGACCATCTTTTAAGTTAGCCTCATTGACATCATAACCTGATTTGTACGATCTAATTTGATTTATAGAACTGTTGGTAACTCTAAAGATGCTTTTACGAAGTTAACTGAAGCAGAATTGAGATTTTTGTTTCAAAACTAATTTTTACTTCTGCCTGGTAAGGTAACCGCTTAAGTTCTATAATTATTATTTACTGAAATTTCGAGCATACGATTAAACCGGTGATGTGTTCTTTATCTATAAAATTTTTCTTGACCGCATGAAGATGGTGATGTTTAAAATTTATATTGCAGATTCATAGGATTCTTATAAGTTAACGTCGATGATGGCGTGCGTGGGATCCTATTCCAACGTGGAGTATGCAAAAGGTATACAAAACAAGAGTTTTCATTCTAACTTGGTACTTTACTATATGTGATAAGCTACTCTTTAATTACCCACTCATATAAATTTGGAAATCACTTATTTTGGTACTCTTGACAGAATCAGATGAGGATGAAGTTTGTGCTGATCTTGAAACGAGGAAAGAGATCATCCAGAGCTTAATCTCTCAAGGGAATAAAGTACCGGGTGTAAGTTTGATAGTCCTTAATTTATATACAATTTTTATATAATTATGCAGAATATATTGTACGAAATGCTTGCAGTAGCTTGGCCTTCTCAAATTCTTTACTTCTCTCATACACGGACTTCAATTTTCTTGGATGTCCTTTACTTTGAAACATCGATGGAATCTGCAAGGACATGAGTATAAATTACCTGAGTTTTTCATCAAATTTCAAGCATGATAGTTATTTAACGACATTAATGTCTGTGTATATATGCTAAATTTTAAAGCAAAAGCACCGATGATAGTAGGTTGCTTGTCGATATACCATTTAAAGAGCATAAACATAAAAAGGCAGGTTTTAAGTTTTAGGGATAACTGCATATAACACACCCCTCATTTATACCTAGTATAGCGCTTAGATCGGGTCGATACGTGCTATATGGGATATATACATGAAGGGTGTTACACGCAATTAACGCTTAATTTTAACAAAAATGTTGATTCCCAAGAAGACATGTATTCTTTATATTGCCCTTCTTCCAGAGGGTGTGTTTTTGAGTTCACTTGTCATTGTCCCCACCACAGGTTAGATATCTAAGATAGCCCCGAATCCCTATAGGTGAAAGAAAGTGTCAAGTAAAACAGAAGACGGTGCTTGTTTTAGCATACATGCACTTGTTTTTTGCGAGTATTAACATATCAAACACTTTGCAAGACCTTTCTTCGATTTCACTAAATTTCTGGACGACGACGGCGTCGAGTGAGCTCGAGATAGAGTGGAAAAGCACAAAACACGCTCGCATCGGTGGATGTATCCATTTCGTACGTTTTTTCATTTTAACAAGCTATAAAATACGATTATAATGAATCGGTTGATTTTGTATTTGAATTGAAATTATCATTGAACTGAAATTGAATTGAAATTGTTATATTTTTTATAACTGCGTGCGATTTATTGATTAGATTATTTCTTGATTATTATAATTACATGCAATCGAATCATATTATTTGTTGATTCTTATAATTGCGTGACATTTGGTGATATGATTATTATTTATTGCTGGTTGTAAATGAAAAAATGTGCGTGAGACGCGGGGTTTTCTGATTTAAAAAAAAATACCTGTTTAAATTGGTAACGGCTCTAATCATTGTCAAAACCTCTGTGGTAACGGTTAGAACCGTTACCATATAGGATGGCCCCACTCTAATATATTTCGGTTATCTGAATCCATATTGGTAATGGCATCAAAATATATGGATATAGTAACGGTTCAAACGGTTACCAAGCTTCTAATGACGAGTTTTGTTTTGTAACGGTTATGTAATGGTTTAACCGTTACCAGGTTGGATTTTGGTAAAGGTTTAAACCGTTACCAAATACATATTTTGTAGTAGTGGTTGGAATAAAATACACATAAATAGTCGAGCACCGAGCACTGTTTTAAAGAAAGGTTTGCCGAGATGAGAGCTTACACGAAAAGGAATGCGCAGGAACATGGGAAATTGTGGGCACAGCCGCTACTCAACAAAGCTATGAATATCTGCAAGATCAAAAAGGATACTCCCATCAACTGATCAATCAAAATACCCCTTTTTAATTTGAATTTTATCATATCTATTCCTTAGTTTATCTTTTCAAGCAGCTATTATAAAGGACCATGCTGTCAGAGACCCTGTCAGACTAGAGCGTGAGCCCTTCACCTAAACCCCGTCAATGCCATATACCACCTACCATGGATGGGACCTTCATTGCAACATGGCGCATGCCCTCGACTAGTGAGGCCGTGTCGATAATCGGCCACGACTTCTAAGCCCCTCCTGAAATAGGGTCGAGGATGATCGATTGAAATCGATGCATCTTTAGACATGTTGATGATGGGGTGGGACGTCAACCCATAGTCTTGCCTGAGTGCTCATCCGTGGTGCATTCCCCATATGAGCAAAAAAGTTGTAAACCGGCCACTTAGCTGACTCACCCGCAGGCCCCTTGTTGTATAAGGCCGAAGCATGACCAAAGCGTGCGTTATACTGCTACTTGTTTGTAAATGTGCATTATTGTAAATGGACTCCGTTTTGTCCGGCTGTTGGTTATGGATATTAATAATCAACCCTATTTTTGTTTATCTTTTTGTTTTTTGCTTTATCGGTTACATTATCATGATAAATGTGTTCGGAAAATAACTAAACGAAATGCTCATAATCGGCTTGTAATAATCCTCTCTAGATGAAACTCATAAAGGGAAAAACAATCTCCACTTCTACTAAATTACATTCAATAGAGAAACACGTGTTGCGTTGCTTTTATTTTTCGAAGTAAGAAAACGTGTCGCTTTAAATATACATTTTTCGGTTTGTGGGCGTTAAATATTGTATTGTAAAGAAATATTTAGGCCAAACAAAATTATAAGCATTTTATTATTGTATTTATAGGATATTATAACTTGATGCAAACAAAATTTGAATCCAGACGTACTAAACCGGAAGACTTTCCCGCTAGACCATGGCCATGGCCCATGGGGCACTTGAAAATAATAAGCGAATTAGAAGTTAGCAGAAATTAACACGATGACAGATACAATGTAGCAATTATATGTTTTTGTTGGCTATAGTGCCCTCAAGCAAATTATCGTAATCGCAAGCAGGTGATTATGATGTTTGAGGGATGACCTATACCGGTAAAACAGTCTTACTCGAGATGATAGTATGCTATCTGGTTTGTCTTTATCATCATGTACATGTTGATAGAGCCCATAGGATTCTTACTTGACTACCAGCATTATGATGGGGATCATATATGTGGGAGCTGGGGGTCTATAAGCACATCCTTAAATGTCCCAATTCGTGGGAGTATTGAGACTGGGCATTTATACTCCAGTGTAGACTAGTGTATACTGATCGAGACCCCGACGAGGGGCGGTGGCCAGGTCTCACAAGCCATTGGTGTTAGTTTGTTCACCTAAGATAGTATACAGATGCTCATTGGGTTATGAGTATACTGGACGGACTCGCCGGGAACGTGCTAGTTGGTATTATACCTATTGTCAGATAGCAGTTCCCAGGTGACATGTGTACAGGTTTGTCTGTCAACCTGAGATCGTCATTTGTCTCGTGTGAGCTCCCACTGTGCTTTGATTACTACCTTACCATGGCTCAAAGGAGTTGTGCAAACAGGTCTTAATTGGGTGTTGTCCCGAGCCACATGGAGGCAGTGATCAGATCGTCGGGGATTCGTCTCTCCCGATATTGGGGGTTGATATCGCGTTGTGTACGAATGGCCATCACCAAAAATCCGTGGCCACGGTGGACAAGAATTACTGATCCAGGATTGATAGTTTTTCAGGTGGTGATGGGTTTCATACCGACACTAAATGTCGCGTTGTTAGGGGTCTGACTTTATCCACCCCCCTAGACTCGATATGCGATACTCTTAGACGAACAGACTGGACTGTACGAATATTGTCACTGTCAGGCTCAGTAGGGGTTCAGGATGAGTTTGCTCGTCGGCCTCCCTTTCGCTCAATACCTAGGTAGCCGTTACGTACAGCTAGTGCCGATGACGTGCTTGTGGTTAAACCCACTGCCAGCGTATTGACGAGTTATTAGAGTCCCATACAGAGGGTTTTCACGGTTCAGACGATATGGTGTAGATCACGTATGTTGGTACATACAGGTGTCCGATTAAATATGTGCATATGCGGCACAGACTTTGATCGGACGGTTGATAATACTAGCGGCTTAGGATTAAGCCAGATTATTAAATCAGATTTTGATTTAATAATTTATATATATGTATTTATATTCTAGTATTATTGTTCACTGTTCGTTTTCTCTCTTGGGTATTCGTATTTTTGTATGAATACATGTATATGTATTTCGATACATGTACCGGAAAGTATTCCGTATTTGTACGGAATAGCTTCTAGAAGTGGACACCTCATTTGTATGATTTTCCATTTTTTGGAAATTCATTTTTTTCACAAATGAGGTGGAGGTGTGAGGTGGCATAAGGCATGGAGCAAGATATGATTTGCAATTGTTTAATTGGAAATTGGGTGAGATATTTTTTGTGAGGATGAGAGAGGAGGCAGCCACAATTTTGTGAGGTGGGCTCATTTCATTTTGTTCATTACACTTGCTTACACTCTCTCATATTCACACAAAAGACTTAGCCAATTTTTGTTGCTCATGCCATTACTTCCTCACCTCCTTCATCTTCTATGGTTGCTCATTGTGAAAATTATGAAGAGAGAAAAATATAGTGACACTCTCCTACACCTCTACTCTCCATCGCTAGCAAATTTAGAGCGTCGGTTGCCTCGTTTGTCGAGGCTGAAGTTTGCGCCGTTTCTCTCAGGTGGATCATCGAAGATGGAGGAAGACTAGCAACCAAACTTGATCAATGAACCACTAGGAGCTTGGAATGAAGACCGAAAGACACGGATCAACTCGTTATAACCATTCTAACTTCTTTATTAGCTTGCTAGTTTAGGGTTTAAAGCAGATCCGGGAATCGGGTTATGTTAGCGCTAGTTTAATAAATTTTTGTTCCGCATTTGGCCACGTTTCGACGGCCGGGGCGTCCCCATAACCCAATATGGTATCAGAGCCAGACCATTAAACCCTACTAGCTTGTTTTGACATGTTTAAAAGATCAATCGACGGAAATTTCTGAAATCACGATTCCATTTTTGTGTTTGTTGTCGATTTTTAAAAGTGATCAAAAAATATTTTCAGGCCACCTTAAAAATACATGCAGGCTTTTTTAAGGGTACAGGAAAAATTTTAGCTCATGATTCGTCTAAAGCACCATTGAACCGCCGCGTATGACCCTTATTGGCGGCGGTTCCGCGATCGTTTATTGGCAACGGGCGTTGAAACTTTTTTGGTAGCTCCCTGACATGGAATTGTGATTTTTTTTAATATACTGTTTTGGCCCAGATTTCTGTTTGAGTGCTGGATCTGCATTTGGGGTCAATTTGGGAAATTTATTCGATCGATATTTTAAGTGTGCTTTTAACAGTACTTGCATTACTATCTGCGACCGTGAATCTCAGTTGATCGGTAAACCCGTCTAACTGCTATATGTTCTTTTAGACGGGTTTGCGAACGTGACATTCACGTTGATGTTCTGTGATGTGCTGTGATGTTGGTTGGATCGTCATGTGGATAGCTTGGGTGCAATATTAGTACAGTTTAGTTTCATTTGTACATTTGATATTGCGGGGCGAGCGTCCGACATGTGGACTGCCGTCACTGCCTGTTTGTATATTATTCTTTTAGGGCACGACCGGGTTGAGGTCGATGTCACTCTTGTATATTATTTTTTTCTGTACTAGGATTACCCCACGGTGGAGTGCACGAATAGCCGGGTTCTAGAGGGCAACGGGTCCGCATCTCATGGCGTTAAAACGGAGGGGACCTTACTCTAGAATTGGCGGGCTATTCGCCGCACTCGTAGGGGGTATAGGTTGGCCCACGGAGGGGTGCTCAAGTTACCGGATTCCGTGAAGTGCTGGGTAGCCCATTCACATTGTTGAAGCAGGTTGGCTTACTTCTGGTTTTGGCGGGTAACTTGTCACGCTCATAGGGGTCTAGGTTTTTATTGCACAGGCTATCCACATGACAGGGAATGTCGGGTCTCATTTGCGGCTCAAGTGAAACCTGGGGCTCTAAATTTATCCACCATTCTGTGTTGCTTCTGTGATATTTCTGTGATGTTGCTTTATATCATGCCTGAGACGAATGTAATATATATATTTATATATACTTGTAGATGTTGTATATGTTTTGCACCCGCGCTAGTCCAGTCCCCACTCTGTCGTTAGTTAAGTAACCTAACGGGAGATGACGGGACCCAGTGGCGAATGCGGATGGTATATACGTACATTTTATTTTCGTTCTTTTCTGGTATGATTAAATGATGGGACTGCACTGATTCTTATCAATGCAAGGATAAAACAAACCTATATGATGTTATTGGAACCAAGTTTTTAAAAACTGACATTACAGATGTTCTCTTTTGCTTTGCACAGTGGTATTCGGTCATGATTATCCAGCACCTCAATCGACAAGGCAAGGGCCAAGATCCCTTCACCGGGAGTGACCCCTTAAGTAAAAGTTTGTGTCAATATAATAACTTCGCTATAGTCGATTCTTTTTGCTTTGCGTCGTGGTATTCAGTTTGGAATATCCTGCACCTCATTCGACGAGGAAAGAGCCGAGTGTCACGACCCAAATGTAGCACGTGACCGGCACTTAAATCACATGATATCTAAAGACATCAACGAAATCCAAGTAAGCCGAAACCCGGAATCTAAACCCTTTTTGAAAAATATTGGAGGTGAGGTTTAAATAATTATTCAATAAAATCAATTTAAATAACATCTAATTTTAACTAAGTATGTTGAAAAACCTTTATGACGTTTTGGAACTTGACATCACCTCTTTTACACTTTTATAAAAAAGCCCGGTACAACATGATACAATAGCATCCCAACGGAAGCTAACTTTCACGTCCAAAAGACGGAACAGCCAAACAAATCTATAACAGATGTCGACTCTAAAGAGTGCGACATCACCACAATAAACTATAAGTCTCGCTTCTAAGTTCATAGTATATCATTTCTATGTTGATGGAGTTTCCGCTAGATACAAGAATATATGAATAATCAAGAGTGAGTAGGATACAATAAAAACTCACTTACCCATCAATCCCCAAAGAATGTGTGCTCAAACCGCTGATAATCCAAGCGATAAAACTTGCAAGAAATTATGGTACAACGGGAATGAGTTGCCAACTCCGTGAATAAAAGTATGTCTAACAGTAGAAATCGAAATGCATGACGACTACCTAGGTTATAAGTAAAATACTATCATAATCTATATCGATATACTATATGATATACAAAGGTGCAATACTAGCTATCATGCAATCACAGATATAATATCTCAATGTCATATGAATCAAATCATAAATCTATTATTTGTATTGGAATTCCCATTTTTGTCTATGAATATCTGTACAATTATATATGCAGGTACTGTCCTCCGGATCAGTCATGGTGAAATCCAATAAATACATATCTAACGATGTACCTCATGATAATGATCGTATCAATAGTAAATAGATGCCTAGTATCGACATCGAAATCCGAAATCTCTCGTGTCCAGCATCGATACGCAAATATAGATACCATCGACACCATCTCAACAGATAATCGTCACCCGATATCCTGGCTACGATCAGTATCCCCTGAAAAGCTGCCGTACCTAATCGAACCCCGGTCAGTATCCTCTGGATATCTACCGTGCTCAATTCTATCTCCGGTATCGAGTATCCTCGCTAGGCTCCCCCGGCCTCAATGCGGCTATCCTGCCCCTCGATCTCGACCGGTTTCACCATGTATCCAACTGTATATCTCCCCCACTCAGTCTGGATAACGTAAAAATCCGCGACCGTATATCTCCCCCACTCGGTCCGGAACAAAACCAGAAAACACAAAACTCATGGTGGACGTATTACTCATCATCTCAAAATATCAAGTAAGGAATAAGAATAATTGCATAGTTTGTATTGATGGTATACTATATATGTATATATATATATATAACAATGTCCCATACCACCGATATATATATCATCAGGAGTAAAATACAACAGAAAATCCCAAGAAAATCAAATACATTATCTATAGTACTACAACATTAATATGAAACGACTACGTAATCATATCACATAACATAATGATTTCAATTCTAATGTGTCATGGCACAACTAATGATGTGTAGTGTAGCATACGCATCTGCGCTCGTGCAACATGGAAATCATTAGTATTTATGCAAGTGTTTTACGGTGTAACAATCTATATAATAACACATATATAACAGAACGATTCTACAGTGACATGGAAATACCAATGAGGTGCGGTGTAACATATATTTAAGTGCTTGTGCAGCATAGTACTCATTGGTATTTGTGCAGTGTTCTACCAGAGTGTGCGTAACGCGGAAACATATAATATAGAATATATAATGCAACCCTATAAGAAATCTAAACGTACTTATTGTAATTACTAGTTATGAGTTATACTATTATCTTTAGAAATGATCGGAACGTTAAGTTTAAAATAAGAAAGCTGCCTAAGATTTTAAAGAGATGTTTGTTTTAGAAACTGGCACGCATCCTGATAGTTTATTTAAAAGACAACGAACCGAAGTTTTTTTTTTAAATAATAGCTCATACCAGTATTACATTCTAAAATAGAACATAATCTATCTCTCTGAGTCAAAGAATAAATTGGCCGTTATTCGGCATACAAAGTTCATCATTTACAATACGTATAATTCCTTGTATTATAGCTCATCATATCGCTATATCCC
Organism: Agapanthus africanus; assembly: GCA_030015575.1. Classification (NCBI taxonomy): domain Eukaryota; kingdom Viridiplantae; phylum Streptophyta; class Magnoliopsida; order Asparagales; family Amaryllidaceae; genus Agapanthus; species Agapanthus africanus. The sequence continues at coordinate 869,444,838 of JASDDO010000024.1, read as the reverse complement.
TATCATCTTAAGTACGACATGATTCCTCGTACAAACTTATCAAATCATACCCATATCATACGGATCAATATTGCGTATATCTCATTTAACAACTTCATATGAAACTTTATGCAAACATGGGGCGTACAAGATGCAATACTGTATCAATAATTTGAAAGAAAGCTAAACTTAACTAGATATCACAATAATAGTTATAAGGTTGTGGGGGTGCTATACGCCATCCATCCGACTTCCCCCGTAGATGTAAATCTACTCACCGGAAATACGTCGTAGCTTCTCAGGAATCGTCAATCCTTTTTCCTTTCCTTGCTGCCTCCGAAGTCCCCGTATTTGAATCTAACATAGCAGTAATTTGTATAAGGATACGGTTATTCCGACACGGTGAATATGCAAACACACGTTCCTACGTACTAGTTATATTGTATACGACTATTTCAAGCTATCATACACTTAACTTTACTGAATTTTCATCCCATTCTGCATCGCGACAGAAAACAAATCGCGATACGTTTTAACCGTGTCGTATTTGAGATTTTAGATATTTTTTCCGATATTAGCTTCCAGATTTTATATACAGTTAAACTAACTTAAACAAACAATATCAAATTAACCAAAAACCTACACAGAGACCTACCCAAAAAGCCAATTCACCAAACTTCCCCAAAAATCCGGCCATGCCGGAATTTGTCTACTGGTCGCCGGCCCAAAACCGATCCTCTGGGCTCGTGCTTCTATGGTTTGTTCTAAGTCCCACATACATCATTCTGGCACTGTTTTGTTAATTTGATTTTTATCTAAACTATAGCAGATTATAACAGAGTTCAGTTTTGCTAAAAAATACGATATTATAGACACTTTGGTTTCGAACTATGAACTAGTTACAGAATTAAATCCCTACTGTGATTAAGGATTTTACCTACAAAAATATTGCTGGAATAACTCTCCCCAAGATGCACAAGCTCCTAGCCCTAGCTTGATGATGAACTCCCTACCTAGTTCCTCTTCTCTTCTCTTCTCTTGTTCTTCTTTATTTTGTTTTGTTTTTCTTTTCTTTCTTTTTAATTTTCAGAAGTTTTAACTTGATTAATTGATCTAAACACCTTATATAAATGGTGAGGGGAAGGGTGAGGTGTAGGAGGAGGTGTCACCAAACAAGATGTGGTGGTTTCATGCAAGGTGGAGGTGTGGGGATGGTGTTATGCATGAGAGTCGGTGGTGGAAAAACATTATCATTCCATTTTAATTTATCTTAAGATAAAATTCTGAACCAAAAACCTAATTTACCTCTTTTTCACTTACACCCTTAATAATCTCCCATTTGCACAATTTCCTAAACTTTACGTAGAAACCCCTCACAACTTATGTTATTATATAATCACCATTTTATTAAAATGAAGCTAAATTTATCACTAAACCCTTATAATTTATTTATGTTGCATACTAAAATTAAAATTTAATTTGTTTTGCATATATCTTATGAAATTGTCTTATTTAGTTTTAATAACTTTTTAATTTAACACTTTATTATTTACTTAATTAATTTTATTTATTTCCAATTTTTCTGAATGTTACAATACTTCCCCCTTAAGAAAATTCGTTCCCCGAATTTAAAACTTAACTAAGCGTACCTTCAAAAAGATGTGAAAATTTCTTTCGCATCGCATCTTCGGTCTCCCAAGTAATCACCTCACGATTCTTTCTTTGCCAAAGAACCTTTACAGACGGAAGTACCCTTAATCCTAGTTTCTTTGCCTGCCTGTCTAGACTAGCGACTGGCTGCACTGTGTAGGATAAATCCGACTCAAGCTGTAAGGTTTGATGCTGGATCGCGTGAGAAGAATCATGAAGATACTTGCGAAGCATCGATATATGAAACACCAGATGCATATCGGAAAAACTCGGTGGAAGTGCTAAACGATAAGCTACAGCACCCACTATCTCCAGAATTTCGTAAGGTCCAACATATCAAGGGCTGGGCTTTTCCTTTTTCCCTAAACGCATCACACCTTCATTGGAGACATACGAGGAACACATGGTCTCCCATATCAAACTCGAGTCTACGACATCGTCAATCTGCATATGATTCCTGTCTGCATTGGGCCGCTCTCATTCTATCCCGTATCCATTGAATCTTCTCTGTAATCTCCTGTACTATTTGCGGTCCCAAAAGGCTACTCTCGCTCAGTTCCGTCCAACAAACGGGTCATCAACATTTCCTCCCATACAAATCTTCAAAGGGTGCCATCTGGATCGTCTCCTGAAAACTGTTGTTGTATGAGAATTCTATCAAAGGTAAGTGACGATCCCAATTACCACCGAAATCAAGGCTATAAGCCCGAAGCATATCCTCTAAAGTCTGAATGGTCCGCTCTGACTGACCATCTATCTGTGGGTGGCAAGCTGTACTAAAACTCAATCATGTACCAAGAGTTCCTTGAAGTTTTCGCCATAGCTTGTCAGTAAACTGGTTACTCTTATCTAACCCTATGTTCGTTGGAACTCCCTGCAAACGAACAATCTCATCGATATAAATCTGAGCATACAGCGTAAACCTATACGTCGTCTTCACTGGTAGAAAGTGAACTGCCCTTGTCAATCTTTCTACAATCACACACATGGAATCATACCCTTTGCTAGTCCTGGGTAGACCCACAACGAAAACCATGGAAATCTGTTTCCATTTCCACCCCGGAATGGGTAAGGGCTGCAATTCTCCAGCTGGCCTCTGGTGCTCTGCCTTGACTTGCTGACAAATCGAGTATCTTGAAACAAACTCCGCAACATCCATCTTCAATTCCTTCCCACCAATAAACATCCCTCAAGTCATGCTACATCTTGGTGGAACCAGGATGAATACTGTATGCTGATCTAAGGGCCTCCCCTAAAAGCTCACGTCTCAGTCCATCTGAATCTGGCACACAAAGATGAGTCCCAAAATATAATACTCCACGGTCATCAATCACAAACACCGACTCTCTGTCTTGCCTATTCTGATCCATAATCTCTGACGTACGAGCCTCTGCGGCTGTGTTTCTAACATACGATCTAATAACTGAGGACGGTGCGAACATGTGCTAATTGTCCTCCTATCGATGTGAACTCAAACTGTACACGACCATTACATAAAATCCGCCAGTCTGTAGAAGACTGCCTCTGTAAGGTGTGCAGATGAGATATTCTACCTCCAGGCCTCCGACTCAAGGCATCTGCTACAACATTTGTTTTGCCTGGATGATACAAGATCTCACAATCGTAATACTTCACGAGTTCCATTCACCTACGCTGCCTTAGGTTCAGATCCCTCTGCTGAAAAATATACTTTAAGCTCTTATGATCTGTGAAGATTTGACACGACTCACCGTACAATTAATGCCTCCAAATTTTCAGTGCGAATTCTACAGCAGCCATCTCCAAATCATGAGGGGGTAGTTCTGCTTGTGTCTTTTCAACTGTCGAGAAGCATAAGCTACTACCCTGCCGTGCTTCATCGATACACAGCTTAAACCTACTCGAGAGGCATCACAATATACCACAAACCCGCCTGACCCGGAAGGTAACGATAAGACAGGTGCCGTCGTCAATCGAGTCTTTAACTGCTGGAAACTCTGTTCACATGCATCTGTCAAAAGAAATGAAATTTCCTTCCTAGTCAATCCGGTCAACGGTGCAGCAATCCGAGAAAAATCCTGCACACGACTTCTTGTAATACCCGGCCAGACCCAAAACACTTCGAACCTCAATAATTGACACAGGTTTGGGCCAGTGCTGTACCGCTTCTATCTTCTTTGGGTCCACACGTATCCCATCTCTTGCAACTACGTGACCCAAGAAATCTACACTATCCAGCCAGAAAGCACACTTGGAAATTTAGCGAATCCGTTACTTCTGATACCATGTAGAGAAGTCTGGCTAATCTCACCTTCGAAGATTCGTACTTATTTGTCAAAGGAAAGATTACTACACAATCTCTTTCTTAAACTACTTGCACCTGGTCTAAACAAACTCCATCATAAGAAGTATATCAATTTCACCGATCTTGTATCGAAGCGCCACAACGGATTAAAATCCTAACCATCTCACCTCTGAACGTCTATGAATCCTGTTGGTCCATCTATACTGGTAACGTCGCCAACCATTTAACTTCATGTACCCGGGAAGCAACATCTCGATAACCTCAGCAATGATTGTTACCATTTCTAACAATACGTGACACCACGATTTTCAGATACAAGAAAAACATCATGCCTTAAGTCTGTCTGATCTCTAACAATGACTCTACCATCTGTTGCGGATCCCGAAGAACTTGCCCCACCATCTGAACTTGATCATATATGAATAAACGACGTGTCTTTATATCATCGAAAAGTCACCCCAGTCAGTCCTTGTCCCAGACAAGTCTGCTCTGACCGTATCTCTAATTGTAGCCCCCTCGGCCCTCATACCATGGTGGTCGAACAACCAATCATGCAATGACGAAGATAGATCAACGTAAAGAATAGAAGGAAAATCTCAAGATATAAATCCTAAGGTATCTTAAGCGGGGTATCATATCGTAAATATGCCACGGAATATATGTACGGTACGTCACTCTACTTAGTACCTACTCCATCAACAAAGGTCATCCTATATAACGAAAATTCGGGTATAAGACCCCCAAAGTCAAGTCTAAGTCCTATAAGGTCAAGCCTATGTAAAATATATCCCCAGACTCTATATAGTCAACCTAGACTCAAACAAAGATTAAACTAAACGCTCTGATACCAACTTTGTCACGACCCAAATATAGCACGTGACCGACACTTAAATCATATGATATCTAAAGACATCAACGCAATCCAAGTAAGCCGAAACCCGGAATCTAAACCCTTTTTGAAAAATATTGGAGGTGAGGTTTAAATAATTATTCAATAAAATCAATTTAAATAACATCTAATTTTAACTATGTATGTTGAAAAACCTTTATGACGTTTTGGAACTTGACATCACCTCCTTTACACTTTTATAAAAAAAAACGGTACAACATGATACAATAGCATCCCAACGGAAGCTAACTTTCACGTCCAAAAGACGGAACAGCCAAACAAATCTATAACAGATGTCGACTCTAAAGAGTGCGAAATTACCACACATAAACTATAAGTCTCGCTTCTAAGTCCATAGTATATCATTTCTAAGTTGATGGAGTTTCCGCTAGATACAAGAATATATGAATAATCAAGAGTGGGTATGATACAATAAAAACTCACTTACCCATCAATCCCCAAAGAATGTGTGCCTAAACCGCTGATAATCCAAGCGATAAAATCTGCAAGAAACTATGGCACAACGGGGATGGGTTGCCAACTCAGTGAATAAAAGTATGTCTAACAGTAGAAATCGAAATACATGACGATTACCTAGGTCATAAGTAAAATACTATCATAATCTATATCGATATACTATATGATATACAAAGGTGCAATACTAGCTATCATGCAATCACAGATATAATATCTCAATGTCATATGAATCAAATCATGAATCTATTATCCGTATTGGAATTCCCATTTTTATCTATGAATATTTGTACAATTATATATGCAGGCACTGTCCCCCGGATCAGTCCTGGTGGAATCCAATAAATACATATCTAACGATGTACCTCATGATAATGATCATATCAATGACAAATAGATGCCTAGCATCGACATCGAAATCCGAAATCTCTCGTGTCCAGTATCGACACGCAAATACAGATACCGTCGACACCATCTCAACAGATGATTGTTACCGGATATCCTGGCTACGATCAGTATCCCCTGGATAGCTGCCGTACCTAATCGAACCCCGATCAGTATCCTCTGGATATCTACCGTGCTCAATTCTATCTCTGGTATCGAGTATCCTCGCTAGGCTCTCCCGCCTCAATACGGCTATCCTTCCCCTCGGTCTCGACCGGGGCTACCATGTATCCAACTGTATATCTCTCCCCACTCAGTCTGGATAACGTAAAAATCCGCGACCGTATATCTCCCCCACTCGGTCGTGAACAAAACCAGAAAACACAAAACTCATGGTGGACGTATTACTCATCATCTCAAAATATCAAGTAAGGAATAAGAATAATTGTATAATTTGTATTGATGGTATTATATATATATATATATATATAACAGTGTCTCATACCACCGATATATATATCATCAGGAGTAAAATACAACAGAAAATCCCAAGAAAATCAAATACATTATCTATAGTACTACAACATGAATATGAAACGACTACGTAATCATATCACATAACATAATGATTTCAATTCTAATGTGTCATGGCACTACTAATGATGTGTAGTGTAGCATACGCGTTTGTGCTCGTGGAACATGGAAATCATTAGTATTTGTGCAAGTGTTCTACGGTGTAACAATCTATATAATAACACATATTTAACAGAACGATTCTACAGTGACATGGCAGTACCAATGAGGTGCAGTGTAACATATATTTAAGTGCTTGTGCAGTATAGTACTCATTGGTATTTGTGCAGTGTTCTACCAGAGTGTGCGTAACGCGGAAACATATAATATAAAATACATAATGCAACCCTATAAGAAATCTAAACGTACTTATTGTAATTACTAGTTATGAGCTATACCATTATCTTTAGAAATGATCGGAACGTTATGTTTAAAATAAGGAAGTTGCCTAAGATTTTAAAGAGATGTTTGTTTTAGAAACTAGCACGCATCCTGATAGTTTATTTAAAAGACAACGAACCGGAGTTTTTTTTTTAAAATAATATAGCTCATACCAGTATTACATCCTAAAATAGAACATAATCTATCTCTACGAGTCAAAGAATAAATTGGCCGTTATTCGGCATACAAAGTTCATCATTTACAATACGTATAATTCCTTGTATTATAGCTCATCATATCGCTATATCCCTATCATCTTAAGTACGACATGATTTCTCGTACAAACTTATCAAATCATACCCATATCATACGGATCAATATCGCGTATATCTCATTTAACAACTTCATATGAAACTTTATGCAAACAGGGGGCGTACAAGATGCAATACTGTATCAATACTTTGAAAGAAAGCTAAACTTAACTAGATATCACAATAATAGTTATAAGGTTGCGGGGGTGCTATACGTCATCCACCCGACTTCCCCCGTAGATGTAAATCTACTCACCGGAAATACGTCGTAGCTTCTCAGGAATCGCCAATCCTTTTTCCTTTCCTTGCGGCCTCCGAAGTCCCCGTATTTGAATCTAATATAGCAATAACTTGTATAAGGATACGGTTATTCCGACACGGCGAATATGCAAACACATGTTCCTACGTACTAGTTATATTATATACGACTATTTCAAGCTATCATACACTTAACTTTACTGAATTTTCATCCCATTTTGCATCGCGACAGAAAACAAATCGTGATACGTTTTAACCGTGTCGTATTTGAGATTTTAGATATCTTTTCCGATATTAGCTTCCAGATTTTATATACAGTTAAACTAACTTAAATAAACAATATCAAATTAACCAAAAACCTACACAGAGACCTACCCAAAAAGCCAATTCACTAAACTTCCCCAAAAATCCGGTGACGCCGGAATTTGTCTACTGGTCGCCAGCCCAAAACCGATCCCCTGAGCTCGTGCTTCTATGGTTTGTTCTAGGTCCCACATATATCATTCTGGCACTGTTTTGTTAATTTGATTTTTATCTAAACTATAGCAGATTATAACAAAGTTCAGTTTTGCTAAAAAATACGATATTATGGACACTTTGGTTTCGAACTATGAACTAGTTACAGAATTAAATCCCTACTGTGATTAAGGATTTTACCTACAAAAATATTGCTGGAATAACTCTCTCCAAGATGCACAAGCTCCTAGCCCTAGCTTGATGATGAACTCCCTACCTAGTTCCTCTTCTCTTCTCTTCTCTTTTTCTTCTTTATTTTGTTTTGTTTTTCTTTTCTTTCTTTTTAATTTTCAGAAGTTTTAACTTGATTAAGTGATCTGAACACCTTATATAAATGGTGAGGGGAAGGGTGAGGTGTAAGAGGAGGTGTCACCAAGCAAGATGTGGTGGTTTCATGCAAGGAGGAGTTGTGGGGATGGTGTTGTGCATGAGAAGAGGCGGTGGCAAAACATTATCATTCCATTTTAATTTATCTTAAGATAAAATTCTGAACCAAAATCCTAATTTACCTCTTTTTCACTTACACCCTTAATAATTTCCCATTTGCACAATTTCCTAAACTTTAGATAGAAACCCCTCACAACTTATGTTATTATATAATCACCATTTTATTAAAATGAAGCTAAATTTATCACTAAAACCCTTATAATTTATTTATGTTACATACTAAAATTAAAATTTAATTTGTTTTACATATATCTTATGAAATTGTCTTATTTGGTTTTAATAACTTTTTAATTTAACACTTTATTATTTACTTAATTAATTTTATTTATTTCCAAATTTTCTGAATGTTACACCGAGATCCCTTCACCGGGAGTGACCTCTTTAGCAAAAGTTTTCGCCACTATAAATTTGTAAAACCACTCGGTTTCTTCAACGATATCAAGTTCATTACATTAAAGGTTTTTCGCCAAAAACCAGCCGTAGCCCTCCGTCATTTCTTTCAGGTGGTACCTAGTATTCGTGCTGCGTTTGTTGGCCTTTTTCAAGGCGCAGTGTGCGGTAGCTGGATATTGCTTGTCTGTTACATTGAGTTGAGATTATCTAGGACAGTCGTATAACCTTGTTGTTCTTTGTCAAGGGTTTGTTCGGGTGGGTCTAGAGTAATCCAGGATAATGACGTGTTGAACTTGACTTGTGGTTTATGATTTGTTGGCCTTTGTCAAGGCCATAAACCGCTTGGGGTAAAATCATATCGGGAGTTTCAAACATACAGGAAACTTGCCAGGCTTGCGCATACTTTCTGGAGTGTGGTAACTTGAGTGGCTTCCATCAAGTTATCATGCGATGATAGTTGGATCCCGATTCCTACTGAGGAGTAAGATTACTCCTCGGGTGATTCCGACTAATTCTCTTTTTGGGTTTGGAGGAGAATTCGAGAAAACAGTGGGAGCCATCCAGATTAGATAGAGTGATTAACCATTCTGATCTAGGTTAGAGTGTATGCTAAGTGTTTCTTTTCTCTCTCTCTTTTACAGCGACCATGGCCCGACTCCTGACTAAAAGTCATGAACCAAGTTAACCGAACCTTCTTAAAACACTTTGGCTTTTGGAATGTCACGGTGTCGCATACATCATTACTACTTCTATATCACCTTTGCATTTTTCCAGAACACCCCGTATCACTACGAACATCCACTTCCATTGGATAAATCTATCGTATAGTTATATACGAACTCGAAGGAACTTGTTCCAGATTCGAGGATGGATTCTGGTTCTGGAGAGATTGAATAGGATTATTCGGTTGTCTTTTCCCTTTACCTTTTCTCAGGTTGTGAGGGCTCCTAGGATTAGGAGAGGGTACACCTTTTGAGCATATTGGATAGTCTTCTTGCAAACCTTAGGCAGGTGTCGAAAGGTAGGGAAGGAAGAAAACCAATTAAGCCTAAGTATGGTGTACAGAAGGTAATAAGTAAAGACATATAAAGAGATTAGATTAACGGCAAAGAAAATTGCGACTGCTATCATCACGACAAAGACCGTGTATACCTCTGCCACTCCCACATCCACTTTGGATTTCTTCAGAACACTCCGTATCACTATGGATCTCCACTTCCATTGGATATGCCATCGTATAGTTACATACGAACTCGAAGGAATTTGTTCCAGATTCGAGGATGGTTTCCGGTTCAGAAGAAATAGAATATGATTATTCAGATGTCTTTTCCCATTACCTTCTCTCAGGTTGCGAGGGCTCCTAGGATTAGGAGAGTACACATATTACGCTTATTGGATAGTCTTCTTCCAAACCTTAGGCTAGTGCCGAAGGGTAGGGAAGGAAGAAAACCAATTAGCCTAAAGAAGGTGTACAGAAGGTAATAAGTAAAGACATAATAAAGGGATTAGAGTGATGGCAGGTAAGTATATGGTCACTGTCATGAATCATGATAATGGATGAGGCATTACTAGAAATATCAGGTTACCCCTTTGAAACATTTTCATGTTTCAGTTTCACTATGCGATATTAAGAAAACTGTTTTCCCAATTGGAATCTAACTCCAGGGTATGTGTTTACCAGATCGGTTTCTCACATCTGTATGTTATTATAGATGGTGAGTGGGAGTAAAATATTGGGAATTGGATGATTAGATCCTTATTATATCGGAATTCATTGTAATTGGTGATATTTGAGAAAATCATCTGGGTTTTTGCCGGACGACAAATATTTGGTTTTGAATATCCGTTGTTGTGCACCAATTTCAAACTGATATATCTGTACGTTTAGTGAGATATAACTTTTTGATATTATGTCTGTGACATTTACCTATATCAGTTGGTGATTGGGTAAGATGCATTCAACAGCGGTGTAATTCTTCTTAACCATAGTATAGTTTTTCAACCTGCGACGCACAGGGTTTGAGTTATTGAACTCAGGGGACTTATACAAAGCATTGTATGTTTTCCAGTGTCGATTAAGACAATGGGGTTGGTACTCATACTATATTCTGTTTACTCATAACTTCTTTAGTTTTAGACAGGTATCTCGTTGAAATGCAAGGTCCAGATATTGATAAGTTATAGGTATAAAAATAAAGTAGAGAACCATTTGTTGGAAGTATCAGGATTCTTCGATGAAGTCGAAGATGTAGATACTTGTGTTTGGTATTCCGTAGATAGTAATGGTTTTGAGAACTTGCTTCTCTTTCAGGTCACTCATATATGAATGCACTCCTAAATGAGTAATGCTGAATGGCCTTCTTCCATTTGGTTGATATGCACTGGAGACAGCTGCATGATTTGAATCTGGTTCCAATTAAATTAGCGCTTTTGTTTCTATATTGTATATACATAGAATCAATTTATATCTTAACGATGTTAAGGTATAGAGAGTTGTCCGGCTGATACTTAAAACCAGAATCCGGATAAACTCGAGGCACGTTTCAGTAATGGCTGTTTGTGGGTTATCCAGGGCTTTGACGAGGGATAATTTTCTACCATCAGGAAGATCAATATTTATATTGTTCTTGACTCGCCACAGTTTTAGTAAAATGGATTTTTTAAGAAAACAGAAGTGGGAGTTTGTTATAACTGGAAGTGATTCCAGAACCACAAACGATTACTAAAGATTTAATAGAACCTAAGAATTCAATTGTTTTCGATGTTCCATTAGCCACTCCGCAGATTTTGGAGGGTAACCTCAGGCACCCGAGAGGTACTTCGGTCTTCTCAGAGATGGTGACAGGGAGGTTCTTGTTTACCCAGACTTGCCATTTGCTGATGTTCTAGACTATAAGACCCGGCAGGAGATGGGTATAGTGTCGTTCTAAACTAGATTTAGAAGTGCACGTGTATATGACTCTGCCAGAGGGTTGTTGTAGTCAGTGGGAGCAGCGGAAGCATAGTAGGCAAGTGGCTTATGTCTATTTATAGACTATAGCATGTATAGAGGAAATAGATCATCTATTTTTGATGTGACAGTCATAAATCTTGACATCATCAGAATAGGAGATAGAACTGCTAAGAAAGTAGTAGAGAATGATGTCCAGGTATTAGGATGACATGCACTTGATAGGAAGAGATATTCCTATACTACGATTGGTTATACTATGGTTGTTACAAAGTTGTTTCTCCACATAGGATATGGATATAATATCAGGGTTTCTGGTTACTAGATCTGTGGCTTTAGATCTAGATTTGGGAAGTATCCCAATCTGGATACTTTGACATTATTCTAAAGGGATTTTAGAATGGACGACTCCTGGCATGGTGGTGTACCTGCAGGTGATGGAGTCAACATCTCTAAACGTGTCTTACAGACTAAAGGGGGGAGATCCGCATGATTAGCATATCACTTGCTTAGGCAATTGAGTTAATCATGAAATGTCAAGTACCACACCAGATGTTCTTTTTGCACTAGATGCGATAAACATATATTAATCCAATCCTTGAGAAACATTGGGAAGCAGTTATTTAACATAAATGGATGTTCTTAGGATATGGTAACGGCAGCCTCCTTCAGGAGACAGTTATGATTTCAGGCTTCCAATGTGACCTGGATGACAGAGTGACTGTCAGAGTTATAGTTTTCCCTCTTTTGAGGGACAGTATGTTGGACAGGTGGTCCAAGCGGATACTGTGGAAGGCATGGCGCAGGATACTGATTAAATTCAGTGGATGATACAGTCTAAGAAGTTTGTTAGATTTGGAGTTCATTTGTGAACTGGGTCCCATCAGATATCTAGACAAATTCTAAGACAGGTATTGCTCATTTCAGGAGATAGTTTTCTCCGCGAAGTTGAGATATAGAGAGATACAGAAAGAAACATTAGAGCGGATCCACTCACTGAGACTATTCTCGAACCCAATAGTTTCGCAAACGGGCTTTGCGAAACCAATTAGTAGAAAAGTTGGGTGTTCGGTATCACACAGGTTGTGAGTATGCGACATCGCAATAATTGGTCTTAAGTGCAAGTGGGAGATTGTTGGTTATAATGCCCTCAAGACAATTATCGTAATCGTAGGCAGGTGATGATTGAGGGAGGACCTATACCGGTAAAACAATCTTACTCGAGATGATAGTATGCTATCTGGTTTGTCTTTATCATCATGTAGATATTGATAGAGCCCATAGGATTCTTGCTTGACTACTAGCATTATGATGGCGATCATATATGTAGGAGCTGGAGGTCTATAAGCACATTCTTAAATGTCCCTAGTCGTGGGAGTATCGAGATTGAGCATCGATACTCCGGTGTAGACTAGTGTATACTGATCAAGACCCCGATGAGGGGCGGTGGCCAGGTCTCACAAGCTATTGGTGTTAGTTTGTTCACCTAAGATGGTATACAGGTGCTCATTGGGTTATGAGTACACTGGACGGACTCGCCGGGAACGTGCTAGTTGGTATTATACCTATTGTCAGATAGCAGTTCGCAGGTGACATGTGTATAGGTTAATCTGTTAACCTGAGATCGTCATTTGTCTCGTGTGAGTTCCCACTGTGCTTTGATTACTACCCTACCACGGCTCAAAGGAGTCATGCAAACAGGTCTTAATTTGGTGCAGTCCCGAGCCACATGGAGGCAGTGATCGGATCGTCGGGAATTCGTCTTTCCCGGTATTGGGGGTTGATGTCGTATTGTGTACGGATGGCCATCACCAAAAATCCGTGGCCACGGTGGACGAGAATTACCGATCCAGAATCGATAGTTTTTCAGGTGGTGATGGGTTTCATACCGACACTAAATGTCGTGTTGTTAGGGGTCTGACTTTATCCACCCCCTAGACTCGATATGCGATACTCTTAGACGAACAGACCGGACTGTACAGATATTGTCACTGTCAAGCTTAGTAGGGGTTCAGGATGAGTTTGCTCGTCGGCCTCCCTTTCGCTCAATACCTGGGTAGTCTTTACGTACAGTTAGTGCCGCTGATGTGCTTGTGGTTAAACCCACTATTAGCGTATTGACGAGTTATTAGAGTCCCACACAGAGGGTTTTCATGGTTCAGGCGATATGGTGTAGATCACGTATGTTGGTACATACAGGTGTTCGATTAAATATGTGCACATGCGGCACAGACTTTGATCGGACGGTTGATAATACTAGCGGTTTAGGATTAAGTCGGATTATTAAATCAGATTTTGATATAATAATTTATATATGTATTTATATTCTAGTATTATTGTTCACTATTCGTTTTCTCTCTTGGGTATTCGTATTTTTGTACGAATACACCTATATGTATTTCGATATATGTACCGGGAAGTATTCCGTATTTGTACGGAATAGCTTCTAGAAGTGGATACCTCATTTGTATGATTTTCCATTTTTTGGAAATTCATTTGTTTCACAAATGAGGTGGAGGTGTGAGGTGGCATGAGGCATGGAGCAAGGTATGGTTTGCAATTGTTTAATTGGAAATTGGGTGAGATATTTTTTGTGAGGATGAGAAAGGAGGCAGCCATAATTTTGTGAGGTGGGCTCATTTCATTTTGTTCATTACACTTGCTTACACTCTCTCATATTCACATAAAAAACTTAGCCAATTTTTGTTGCCCATGCCATTGCTTCCTCACCTCCTTCATCTTCTATGGTTGCTTATTGAGCAAATTATGAAGAGAGAAAAATATAGTAACACTCTCCTACACCTCTACTCTCCATCGCTAACAACTTTGGAGCGTCGGTTGCCTCGTTTGTCGAGGCTGAAGCTTGCGCCGTTTTCTTCGGATGGATCATCGGAGATGGAGGAAGACCGGCAACCAAACTTGTTCAACGAATCACTAGGAGTTTGGAATGAAGACCGAAGGACACGGATCAACTCGGTATAACTATTCTAACTTCTTTATTAGCTTACTAGTTTAGGGTTTAAGGAAAATCCGGGAATCGGGTTATGGTAGCACCAGTTTAATAAATTTTTGTTTCACATTTGGCCACGTTTCGACGGCCGGGACACCCCCATAACCCAACAGTGTTTAGTAGTATATCCATTTTCTTTCAAAATTAATTATATACATAATGTATCCACAACTTGAACGCATTATTTAGCATTCATAAAGCAATGATGATTGCCCAATCCATAGAGATAGAGATGATTTCTGATAGAAATCATTGAATTTGAGAGGAAAAAATATTATTAACAATTGATCAAAATATAATATACAATATATCTCTGTATATATAGTCCATAAAATGAAACCCTAATACGTAACATGCGTATAGTACACGTAAATCCCAATACAAAAAGAAAATACAAAATGATATAAAAGACATGATAAAAGATATGCGTATCTTAATACTCAAACTCACGGTGGATCATAAACCGAGAGTTTGGACAAGTAATGCATAAGTTGGGTACGTGTTTGAGGTTTCATAAGGAAATCGGTGTAGGTTTACAAGTACCATCAGTAATAATTGAATCGTAAACCGTGGCTCGTGCAAGAAAATCAAAAATGTACTTTTGTTGTGACAGAAGATAACTACAAGAAGAGTAAGCAACTTCGATCTTCAAGAAACAACGCAAATGTTCATAATATCTGAGACGGTTATATTTAAATATCTCATAATCTAACAACCTCTCTTAAACTCATGGTGGATAACCGGGAGTTTGAATAATATTTTGAACCAAAACATGCAACTTGTACAACAACGGAGAAGAACAACAGATGTAAAGGATCGGGCTAATACCCTTTGGTCTTTCGCGAATTGTAAAGTGGACCGAATTACCTGCAGTTTCTTTCACGGGAAAATCTTAAAGGAAGAAGATTATAATGCTAGAAAAAGTCATAAAAAATAGCTACTTGGACTTAGATATTGATGGATTCTATTGCTTATGATCAAATTGAGAGAACTCATTTCTAAATTAGATATTAATGACGTAACTTTATTTATTTTGGAAAGAAGAACTAAAAATATAAATGAAGTTAAATTTAGGTTCGAGAAGAAGAATAAGAAAAATAAAAGATAACCATAAAGAATTGAGTCAAGATCAAGACAGAGTCCTATCAAGAAAATAAGAAGGAAAAAAGATCAAGAAGAAGTTATATCAAGATCAACAGATCAAGATGAAGTTAGATCATGGAGAAAAAAGACCAAGAAGAAGAAAAAGGATAAAAATAAAATTATAAGAAGGAGATAAATAGTTAATAGAAGAAAAAAAAGACGAAAGAGGAACAAATGACACCGCTCATACTAAATTAAAAGTTCTTAAAGAGTAAGGAAAAGGAAAAAGAGAGGACGTTGCACACATTGAGGTAGAATAAGAAAAATGAGGAGATGATATCACCAACAAAATAGAAAAAATGGTATAACAAAATGAGGCAATTGCCCATGTTGTAGTTGCAGAAGAGAAAGACAAAGAAAAAAGAGATGACACGGTCTATAGAAAAGAAAAAGAAAAAGAAGAATCACCCAAAGGACGAGTTGAACGAATCATAAAGATATAGAGACAAATAAAGAAATAGAAAAAAAAAGAAAATAAGAAATGATGCCATCAATATAGAAGTAGAAGTACGGGAGGAAAAAGAAAAAGAAAATCGAGAAAATGTCATCCCACATATAAAAGAAAAATTAGTACAAGAAAAAAAAGAAAAAGATTAGATGTTGTTGTTCAAATAGAAGTAGAAGTAGCGAACAATATAGAAGACGACGATATTAGCGAAGATGACATCACCTTGAAGTTTTTTTTCTTTTCGTTTTTTTACGAGAAGATGACTTCAACAAGATCGATGGTGGAGGTGGTGACTTCGATGGTGATCTTGAGATCGGTGATGATGGTGAGGGTTTCGACGAGATCGAGAAGATGGTGACTTCGACTATGGGGAGATGTCTTGATATTATTGAGAGAATCTAGAAACCGCCGATATAGGTTTCGGAAGACGAGGACGACGACGATGATTTTGATGTGGAGGATCATGTTGTTGTGGATACGCAAGAATAGAAGAGCAAGAAGATAAGAATGAATAGATTATTGGAGGCCTATGATAATAATTTTATTGAGAAGGATTTTATTGTTATTGGTAATCGCGGAAAAGATAGGAAGAAGGCGAATAATATGGAAAAATCGAAGGGAATGAGGAGAAGAAGAATAGAAGAGAATTCAGATTCATCAGATTCTGATTTTGCGATTTTAGATGATGATGATGACGATGATGATTTTGATGTAAAGTATTAAATTGTGGTAAATAAATAAGAAACGAAGAGCAAGAAGAAGAAATTTAGGTTCGAATAAGAAATAGATCGACGGAGTTATCGGAGTCATCAGACGGTAAGGGATTCGACGATGGAGAGGATGTGGCGATCGAGGATACGGGAAGACGAGGTGGTGAAGAGAATCAATCAACGATGACGTTAGCAATTAATGATAGGGTAAGTTCTGATACCGTGTTAGAAACCATTGAATTTGAGAGCGAAAAAATATTATTAACGATTGATCAAAATACAATATACAATATGCTTATATATAAAGTCTACAAGATGAAATCCTAATACGTAATATACGTATAATACACGTAAACCCTAATAAAATAGATAAATACAAAATAATATACAAGATATGATAAAAGATATGTATATCTTAACAATTGCGATTTCTCATGTAGTATCAATTGCTAGATATAGTTAGTGTTGTATGATTTATACAAATGCATTTTAGCATAAAATTCTAAAACATTGAATGTGGGTTAACTCATGAATAAAATTTCTTGACACATCATTCTTATAATTTACAAATTAAATTAAACAGATAATGCTAGAAAAAAGCATACAAAGCACATTTGCAAGAGCATATAGAACTTTCCATATCCCATAGACAATAAACATGTCATATCCCATGGAGATATTATAGCCATATATGTGTACATATATGGTTGATTTGATTATTTTTTAAACATAAGAAAGTTCT
Organism: Agapanthus africanus; assembly: GCA_030015575.1. Classification (NCBI taxonomy): domain Eukaryota; kingdom Viridiplantae; phylum Streptophyta; class Magnoliopsida; order Asparagales; family Amaryllidaceae; genus Agapanthus; species Agapanthus africanus. The sequence continues at coordinate 869,427,296 of JASDDO010000024.1, read as the reverse complement.
CTGGAACAATACAGGAAACTTATTTCTTACCATCAAATAGGCAGTCCAATATCTATAAAATGCTAATGCTAATGCTAATGCTAATGTAGTTTCATTAAAATTTCTTTAAATGAAACGCGGAGACAATTCAGCCATCGTTTAATTACAAAAAATTGCTTATGGTATGGCCTTTAAGCATTTGACATTACTAATCATCCTCTGTAATTCATGCACTAATTCGTTGTAATTTACCATTAAATTAAACATCACAAAAAAAAAATCATTAAACACCAATTATGTGGCCTTCACCATCTTCCATCATTAAGCCTCCCCTATGGTTCATGAATAAATCACATTTTATGATTACAACATCACAAAAAACAATAACCACAATGGGTACATTCCTCTGATGAAATCTGAAAAACAATTAATCTCTCATCCTCCAAATAACAGAGGCCGTAGTTAAACTGACTTGTTCAAAATCCCACAGGTTTAAAACTAATCGTAAAAAATCTATGGTGTTACCAACCTCTCATGATTAGTTGCTTCATGAACTGACCAACTACTTTGAATTCTAAAACGGCTGATATAGAAAGATGACAATCTGGAGATAAAAGAGGCCAAAAAGTGTAAAAGCTAATGGTCAGGAACACATTGTTTAAGGAAAGGTAATGCTGAAAAGTTATGATGATGGCCTGATGGGTCCTAATCTTGAGAGGTTTCAGGCAAGTGTGGGGAAACCACAAAAAGAGTATTTTTTGTTGGAAAAAACCCAAAATGCTTTCCCAACCAAGCAAATTAGGCGAGGAAGCTACGGAGATTATTACATTCCAAATCTTCTTGGTTTCCTAAATAAAGAAATATAACGGGAAAAAAAGGAAGGGGGTCAGTTGGCAGAGGTTGAATTTATCTTCAAGCCCAAGGGAAACAGACCAAAAAATTATACAAAACAAGGAAACAAAGCAAGGGGGGAAAAAGTGAAATAAATAAAATGTAAATGCATAGCAGTAAACCCCAAAGAGAATCGCCTCATATTTATGCAACCAAACTGCTGCCCCTATGCACGCACCCATGCATGTCAACAAAAAAAAATCCATCCAACTTCAATTAATCAATTGTAGGAAATCCCTAGTATATATGCACATAATATGAAGATTAGAATTTTGTGCCAAAATAACTGCTTTCCACTCTGGACTCTTCATGTCTGTTTAATAGAATCAGTCGACTAATACACTAATATGCAGATGATGTAAAATTTGTGTCTATCGTAATTTTATCAAAAGACATGTAGTGATAAAGAAAATATACGTTACATTATATATCTTCGATATTTGTGTGATATATAAACGTTGAATATGTATATACCAGTCTCTTGCATGCACCAGGCAATAGAGATAAAACTAGACACCAGCTAACAAATCATTTATAGATCTCACAATGTTAATTTCCCCCCTGAAATGTAATATTTTGGGCAAATAACTGATGTTATGGGGGTGGAATGAATCATGATAGTAGCAAAACGGTTTTCCCTAATTTCCTCAGAAAGAAAAAGAAAGTTTAATTTTTCTAATAAGTAATCACTAACAAGTTAAGAAAAATATACTCCATATAATTAAGATTAACCGAATAATGGTTGGCATTAAGCAAGCTTCTCCATATGAAAAGCCCAACTCACCTCCTCTGTTTAGAGAGAGAGAGGAGAACGAAACAGAGAGAGTGGAGGAGCACAAGATAAGAGAGAAGGCCATCTTTGGACTCATTCATTCCCTCTGGCGCTTCTCTCTCTCTCTCTCTCTCCAAATTTCTCATCACTATATCTTTTTCTGGACAACACAATAGCAACAACCCATCACCGCTTCTTTCTCCTCTATTCTGCTCCCGTCTCTCTCAATGGCTGTTCAAGCTCAATACCCATCAAACGCCCATCTCTTCATCACCACCAACAACAACAACAGGTACACATCTCCTCGCATGCTAGAAGCCAATAAATTTGGGAGAGGAAAATATTATTAATAATTAATCAAAATACTATCCTCTTTACATCGGCCACAAGATGAAACCTTTACAAATAATAAACCTACTGTAATACACGTAAATCCCAATAAAAATATTAAATCCAAAAGATATAAAAGATACGATTAAATACATGCATATGTTAACACATCTCTTTCATGCCCCTCTTTCTCTCTCTCTCTCTCTCTGCCTAATTTCTCATTTCATTTTTCTTAACGTTAGCGTCTTAATTTTGAATCCAGGAGCGAGCAGGAGAGAAAAGAGATGGACTATTCTTCACAGAACCCATCCGCCTTCTTCTCCTCCAATGGTACCGGTAAGCTTGAAATCTTCATCCATTTTCGCTTAATTAGTGGGCTTAATTCTTTTGATTAATTTCTATGATATATATATATATATATATATATATATATATATATATATATATATATAGTTATAATCAATGGGAATCAGGCGAGAAAACGAACAAGAGAGTTTCAGATGGTGCCTTATACTCCCCAAATGAACCTCGCGCAATTACAACATCATCAACATCAAATCCATCCTCCTACTCTCAGTCCTAATCTGGTGTCGACCGGCCTTCGATTGTCGTTTCCCGACGTCGCCAGTCAATCTCAATTCGCTGAAGAGAGCATCGCCTCCATCGTCAACCAACACAAGGACGAGATTGAGCAGTATCTCGATGCGCAGGTAGCTGGAATTTTTCACACTTTCCGGCATGTCAACCACATTTCATTTTCTAAATAGTGGCTTCTATATGTTCGTTTTTTGTTCAGGGAGAGCACCTGAGGCGCGCGTTAGCGGAGAAGCGCCAGCGGAACTACCGTGCGCTGCTCGGCGCGGCCGAGGAGTCGGCCGCTCGGAGGCTGAGGGAGAAGGAGGCGGAGCTGAGCCGGGCCGTGAGGAGGACGGCCGAGCTGGAGGAATGTATCGACCGGCTCAGGGCCGAGACGATGACTTGGCAGGCGAAGGCGATGACGGAGCAGGCCACGGCGGCGTCGCTCCACGCGGAGATCCAGCTCGTGCCTGCAGCTACGAGGCCGGACGGCTGCGGCGCCGGCGGCGGAGACATGTCGGACGCCGTGTCGGCGACGCATGTGGAACCGGATCGGGATCGGGCCGGGGTTTCGGCGGGGAGGGCGTGCCGGGTGTGTGGCGTGTCGGCCGTATCGGTGGTGCTACTGCCGTGTCGGCATCTGTGCATGTGCGCGGCATGTGAGGAGGGCGTTGGGGTTGGGGAGGGAGCTGACGCCGTTTGCTGCCCAGTTTGCCACGCTGTCAGGACCGGCAGCGTTCAAGTGTTTTTTTCATCATAAGAAAAGAAAATAATTAAAACAAATTTAGGAAAATGGGGAAGAAAAAAATGAGAACTCGTTGTCTGCTCGGGTTTTTTTTTTTTTTTGGTAAAAGAAAGATCCAATATATATATATTAATTTTTGAGCATAAAAATGTCACAACCCTCAAGTTTAATTTCAAAGGCAGTTGACACATGTGCAAGTAGGGTTATGTAACCCCTCAGACTTGTACCAGCTATCGAAACTGATTGTCTCAAACTGATTGTCTCAATATCAACGTGTTTGATGGATTCCAAACAGCTCGGCAACCTTGCTCAAAAACTTTGGGTTCGATCGTCGCCTATTTGTTAACGCCTATGTCATGTTAACCCAAAATTCCTGAAAAATTGGCTGTGTTTAACTTCAATTTAGAATGGGGCTTGCATTGCATCTCTCTGTTAAGAATTTTTTTGTTTATTCACAATCTGGTTTTGGATTCATATCATAAGTATAGCAATTGCTATATTAGCATTTGGAACAGGGAGGCATCGAGTAACATGAGTAAATCGTGGCCGTACAAGTGGCATCAGTTGGTACACTGTATCTTGGACCGTTTTATGTTTTTGTGCCGCTGGGCGTTATTTATTGGGTGCCACGTTTGCATGTGATGTGGTTCTGTTGGAATGGCAGCAGACTCGATCACATGAGCCCTTTGTTTCTGAACAGGACCGCCTGGTTCAAGAAGATCAATTCTGTTGTGGGACCCATCGGAGGGATTGAGATGATGCGGACCTATACAGGGAAAAACCTTCTCAATAATGGCTTCTCGAGTAGTAGCCTTGCAAGCCATTAGAAGCGCTTTGAGATCCGTACAAATCTTTTTTGCACCCTCTCTTTACACGAATCTCAAAGCCCATCCAAAAGGTCTGCACAGAAATTTCTCAACAAGTGTAACATTTCAGAAAAATAAAATATTATTTTTGGATTTTTTAATTAAATAATAAAATATTGAATATTTTAATAAGACGGTATAATTAAATACCGATAAATTGGGAAATTTTTTGAAAATTATGGAAATTACTGAAATGGGGGTTCTTTATGTGATTCATGCAAATTATGAAAGTTTATGATTTATTTGACACTATTTTAGTGCTAATCGGGATTAAAAATCGCTAATCGGACTTTAAGCGAATTTTGTGCATCACGACATATTAAACCAAAAGGTAACATATTGTTTTGAAATGAAAAGAAATTGTCAAAACGGTTTTAGAAGATATGATAGAAGGTCGCTAGTCACCCAAGGATGAATGACTAGGACATGTGATTCATTGCCTACCCCGATGCGAGATTATCAGATAGATTGATTCCAGCTAGAGACGACTTCACGCAGGTACGTTGAGAGTCGATATAGACGATCGAATGTCAGGAACCCATTTTCCAAGTTTAAAGCATTCGGAAAGACATGCAAGAAATTCTATGGACTCTCTAGAAGAATGAAATTCTAACTCGACATAATGACCGTGTGAAAGCTTTTGAACCTTAGGGTTTGTGGCAATTCCGCGGTGCCATTAGTGAGGCTTGGATTTGCCCTTCTACGGCTGGTCCACCGATGCTGTGGTATGTACTCGATACTATTAAGCCGTACCCAAAATGTTGAGCTCTTGGGGGATTATGAGGTTTTGACGAATCGATCGAATGGTTCGACTTCATTCGGATGCTATGTGGTGAGATGCATTGCTTGGGAGACTCCAAATACTAGTTTAGCCGTTGGAGTGTAGTCCATGCAGCCATGATGAGACGAGTCCGAAGTAGTCGACAGTAGAGAAAGGTGGAGCAAGAGATTCGTACGAGATCTTGATGAGATGACGTTCCACTCCGCCGATATCAATATGCCGCGGAACATACGTACGGTATATCACTCTACTCAAGCCACCTACTCCATCAACCAAGGGTCATCCTACACTCCGAAGGTAAAAACCTAACGCTCTGATACCAACTTTGTCACGACCCGAAAAGTACCGAGCGTGGCTGGCACTTAAATTACGAAACGTCTCGAGGCGTACGTAATCTAAATAATCCAAAACCCAGAAATCAAAAGCAAAAGAAGCAGTAGAGTGAAGGAAAAACCAATTTAAAGTAAGTAGTTTTAATAGCATAAGCCGAATTATGCGTTTTAAAAACATCAAGTGTTTTCTAAAAATTTCGGCAGAGTCTCCTTTGTAAATACTGGCCTCCAAACGGGATACAATATGAATAGTATACGAAATACAAAAAAAGGCATCCCCAAGCAGGAGCTAGCTCTTCGTCAATCGACGGTCACAACCACGCAAGCAATATAATATACAACGCCGAAGGGCGAGGATCAAAACTGAAAATGAAACTCAAACAACATGAAATCCATAATGATATAACGCGTGACTCTAAGGTCGAAAGAATAAACAACTCTAGTCTCTAAGTCTGAAATAAATACATGTCTGGTTGATAAAGTTTACTAGATACAACTGAATATAAATAAATACAATGGTGGTCACGATACAAGTGAACCCACCCACCAAAGCAATCACCTGGAAAGGAAGCAGTGTGCCAGCAAAGCCGTAACGAAACCCGTACGGCAAAACCTACAAGAAACTGTGGCACAACGGGAGTGAGTTGCCAACTCATGAGTAGAAAACATCAACGAGTAGAAATCGTATGTATGACACAATCCTAGGTCAATACAATCAATATATAAATATTCTCAATATGATAAAGTCTGAAGCATGAAAAGGTGGCAAAGGTAAACATCTACCAAGTGTAATACCGAGTGCTCGTGTCAGTGTCTCAGGTAGCAACATATCATATGAATGAGGTATGAATGCATGAAAACAGTTTTCTTCATTTACATGTATTATGTTTTCATGCATTCATACCTCATTCATATGATATGTTGCTACCTGAGACACTGACACGAGCATTCAGTATTACACTTGGTAGATATTTACCTTTGCCACCTTTTCATACTTCAGATTTTATCATATTGAGGATATTTATATATTGATCGTATTGACCTAGGATTGTGTCATACATACGATTTCTACTCGTTGATATTTTCTACTCACGAGTTGTCAACTCACCCCCGTTGTGCCACAGCTTTTTGCAGATTTTACCGTACAGGTTTCGTTAAGGCTTTGCTGGCACACTGCTTCCTTTCCAGGTGATTGCTTTGGTAGGTGGGTTCACTTGTATCGTGACCACCATTGTATTTATTTATATTCAGTTGTATCTAGTAAACTCCATCAACTAGACATGTATTTATTTTAGACTTAGAGACTAGAGTTGTTTATTCTTTCGACCTTAGAGTCGCGCGTTGTTTCATTATGGATTTCGTGCTGTTTGAGTTTCCTTTTCAGTTTTGATCATCGCCTTTCGGCGTTGTATATTATATTGCTTGCGTGGTTGTGACCGTCGATTGACGAAGAGCTAGCTCCCGCTTGGAGATGCCTTTTTTATATTTCGTATACTATTCATATTGTATCCCGTTTGGAGGCCAATATTTACAAAGGAGACTCTGCCGAAATTTTTAGAAAATACTTGATGTTTTTAAAACGCATAATTCGGTTTATGTTATTAAAACTACTTGCTTTAAATTGGTTTTTCCTTCACTCTACTGCTTCTTTTGGTTTTGATTTCTGGGTTTTGGCTTACTTAGATTATGTATGAGTCGAGACGTTTCGTAATTTAAGTGCCAGTCACGCTCGGTACTTTTCGGGTCGTGACAACAAGCCCCTGTACAGAAGATTTTTCCTATACAGGAGAGTGATTCATAGCAAACCCCGTTCACGTTTTTTTTAAACAGGAACTCTCCATCTATGACATATTTTAACGATCCGATTCGTTAAAATTGATCACCCTACTATATGTATATGAAATATAAAAGGTTTGGAATAACTCCAACCTATTTTTCGAATAAAGTTTATATTGCATCATCGAAAGACGTTCATTTTCGCATCCATTGATGCATAGATTAGAGTTTTTCAAATCCTTTGAATTTTGGTACACATATATTTGAGGGTAAGTTGATCAACTCGAACAGATCAGAACGTTAAAATATGTCGTAGAAGAGCACCCGTTTCTTTTTTAAAAACGCGAACCGGTTTGCAGTGAAGCACTCCTTTATTATTATGTGTTCAAATGAACCTACGAAAAATTCTACTGTGTGTCGGTCATATGTTTCCAGTAATAACAGAGAAAGAAATAATAACGCGGATCCCATCAAACTGTCCAAAGGATGTCTTAAGTTTTCATTTCTTTTTCTCTCCTGCTTGGAAGTATTATATTCGGCACACCGAATGATTTCCTCATTAATACAGTCATTGAACTTTCAAGATCCATGAATTTTTCTTGCAACGGCAATACTATCTAAAATTGCTAGTTTAGTTAACTCTTTTAGGGATCGATTTTTTTATTTTTTATTTATTTTTTGCAATGTCCGGTAAACTAGTGGATTTAATAACAAGAGAATGACATTTTCCGTGGATTAAATAACCCATAGTGGGGGATCGAGTATGGCATTTTATGATGAAATTACCTTTCTATTTTTCTAACAATAATACCCTTTCGAAAGAATTTCATGGTAATTTTAAATTTCAATGACACTATCTCAAAAGGCTTGATAATTCGGTAGTGCTTTATAAAATTTACAGAGACTATAAATATATGAATTAGGGAAATGACTTCAGTAATCAAAGATTTTTTTTGTACCTATTGAATTCCAAATTTCTTGCTTGGATGCAAGGCATTGAGATGAATTTATGCTTGTAGGCTCACATGGTTTGTTCGGTTGGTAAGAATAGAACATAGATTTGAAATATAGAACGGCTATAAAAATTGATATAAGAATTTTTAATACAAAATATTTAATTTGGGTAAAAGGTGGTTTGGCTCCCAAATCTGCCCAAATTAATCCTAGAATTGTAAGAACAAACTAGAATTTTAAAATTTGGAGGACTTGGTATTTAATACTATTATGCCGTCCCAAATCCATCCAAATTTTCCAAAACAAATTAGCCCTTGGTTAATTTATTTTCAGATTGCCTTCCACTAAAATATCAACGTTAGTACAATAGCATCGTAAGAAGTTACAAGTGTTAATAAGTTATGGAAAGTGTTCTGCGGACCGGACCTGAGAACCGGGAGTAGGGGGCTCTCCTGACGGGTGTTGGGCATGTGTCCTGGATACGTAGGGAAACTGTTATGAAATTGACCTGTATTCAACAATCTTGTGAGTCGGAGGTCTGAGCAATAGTGCTTCGAAGAGTAAATTTTAGAATTACAGAGAGCGATCAGACGTCTGAAAATATGTCCTGGATACGTAGGAAGACTGTTATGAAATTGATTTGTATTCAACAATCTTGTGTGTCGACTGTTATGAAAATATGTCCTGGATACGTGGGGAGACTTTTATGAATTGACTTGTATTCAACAATCTTGTGCGCCAGACGTCTGAGCCATAGCGCTTCAGACATCTGAAGTGCAAATTCTAGAATTACAGAGAACGGTTAGACGTCTAAAAATATATCTCTCTGATGTCTGAAGAAGATGAATTCAGAAATCCAGTGTATGGTCAGACGTCTGAGCACTTATAACTGGTTTCAGTGTGCTGAACGATCTTTTGAGACTGAGCACGAACCTCCAGCTTCGGTAGCGAGTGACTTCTCGGTGCTCTTCAGACGTTTGTCGATGAGTTCTGACGTATTTTAGGAAAGTTTGTTGGAGAAATATTTGAAAATTGTTTTGGAGAATTATGGGAAATATTTGTTTTAAAGATTTGATAAGATCCTAATTAGAGTAGGAATTCTATTATTTTGTACTATAAATAGAGAAGGGTTTCATCAGAGACAAGTGACAAAATATGAAGAAGAAGAAGAAGAAGATGAAGGCAAAAACGAAGGGCAGTCATCCACAAGTGAAGGTGCAGCACCAGAAAAATATTCTTTGTATTTGTATGAAGAGACGAAAGCAGAGACAAAGGGTAGCCATCCACAGATTAATGTGGAGGGATTTACCTAAGAGTAGTCTTTGTTTTTGTACGAGTATTGAGATGTGAAGAGAGATGAGAGAGAATATAAAATGTTATGTTATGGTATTATTAATCATTAATGAAGAGATTCTAATGTTTGCCCCATAAATATAGGCCGTTTGTCGAACCACGTTAAATATTGATGTTGTGTGTTCTTATTCTTGCTCGTCTTCCTTATATGCCTAGCGGAAACCCTAACCGATGATGCTCAATATTGGCTACCTTTCAGATCAAGACACGTGGCAGATGACGTGTCCCAGAACTCAGAAGAGAGGGCCCACAGGGGCCGATCAGGCCCGACCTACAAGCACAAAGCTGGCTCACTTCAGGGGCCTTGCAAATTGGCCTCCTCGGACTCTCAGCTCGCCTCTGAGCTACCACAGGACTAGGATACCTCGGCCCTCTCGCTCGTTTCCGAGCTCTCCTGCTGAGACCATCTTCCTCGGTTCCTCCGACCGACCAACTCCACCACTCACAGGCGTAACCGCCGCTCCGCAAATCTCGCCATGTGCAGATTCTCCGCCGGCAACATCCCACGTTCCACGCCATCACGATCCCCATTAACGGGCGATCCGCTCTTTACGCGGGCGTGACGTCGGGAGCGTAACTGCCGGCGAGATTCTCGCGCCTGCTGCTGCATGCCACCACCGCTATATAAACCCCCATCACAGAGGGGTCAAGTAAGCCATTTTTTACACTTTTAGGCCGTTACTCTGCTCGGATCTCATCACTAACTTGAGCGTCGGAGAGTCCTTGGTGATACCAAACCACCCCGGGACTTCTTTTCAGGTACTCGGCAACACCTCCCTCACTTCACCTCTTCCTCCAAAGACCCATTGAGACCCGCACGCGAAGGAAGATAATCAACTAAGTCCACCGCGAGATCAACGTAAGACAACATCTGACGGAGGCCCGAAAAAGAGCTCCATCAGTTGGCGCCGTCTGTGGGAACCGAAACTCCATAAAAAAACAAAGTTGGCCTTCCGATCTCCATCCCCATGGCAAGCGATCACCCTGAAGATCCAGATACCAGCCGCCGCCTCCCCCTCACCGGAGGCGCGAGTGAACCTCCTCCGGCGACTGTCATCAACACCCTCACCGACCGAATAGACCGACACCCCCTCCCTTGACGGGGTCCCACAGAAGGGGCTCGCCACGGCGGCTCGAGGGCCACCTCGCCCAAGGATCTAAGCCCTCACTAAGAGGCAGCCCAGAAGCTACCCTGCTCGGCTATCCCTGGCGGGTAGGTTCCCTACCGCAACGCCAGGGATCAAAAATTCCTCCCAAAGGCAGTCGAGCCCGAGGATCCCTCGCTCGGCTATCCTTGATGGGTAGCTTCCCTACCGCAACGCCAGAGATCAGAAAGTCCTCCCAGAGGCAGTCGAGCCCGAGGATCCCTTGCTCGGCTATCCGTGGCGGGTAGCTTCCCTACCGCAACGCGAGGGATCAGAAAGTCCTCCCAGAGGCAGTCGAGCCCGAGGATCCCTCGCTCGGCTATCTCTGGCGGCTAGCTTTCCTACCGCAACGCGAGGGATCAGAAAGTCCTCCCAGAGGCAGTCGAGCCCGAGGATCCCTCGCTCGGCTATCCCTGGCGGCTAGCTTCCCCACCGCAACGCCAGGGATCAGAAAGTCCTCCCAGAGGCAGTCGAGCCCGAGGATCCCTCGCTCGGCTATCCCTGGCGGGTAGCTTCCCTACCGCAACGCCAGGGATCAGAAAGCCCTCCCATAGGCAGTCGAGCCCGAAGATCCTTCGCTCGACTATCCTTCAGGATAAAAGCCCTCGCCAAGAGGCACCGGGCAGTAACCCTGCCCGGCCAAGGGTCCTTGGTAGGCTTCTTACAGTCCTATAGCTCTTCCCGCGCCAAGAACCAAAGTCCTCCCAGAGGCAGTCGGGTCCTTGCTCGGCTATCCCCGGCTAGTAGCTTCCTATCACAACCGACAGGGATTAAAGTCCTCGCCAAGAGGCACTGGGCAGCTACCCTGCTCGGTCCCCATCCTGAAGGATCAAAAGCCCTTACAAGAGGCAACCGAGCAGCTGCCCTGCTCGGTCATCTCTGGCCGGTATCTCCCTGCCCATGACGCCAGGGATCGAAGCCCTCGCAAGAGGCATCCGAGCGGCTGCCCCACTCGGTCATCCCAGGCTGGCAGTTGCCTACTCATGACGCCAGAGATCAAAGCCCTATCCAAGAGGCAACAGCGCAGCTTCACTGCCCGGCCATCCTTAGCAGGCCTCTCACGGCCCTTCCAGCGCTAAAGGTCAAAGCCCTCGGAGAGAGGCACCGAGCAGCTACCCTGCTCGGCCATCCTTAGTAGGCCTCCTACGTCCCCTTCAACGCTGATGGTCTGAAGCCCTCATCGCGAGGCCGTCGAGTTCCTTCTGCTCGGCGCATCCCCAGCGGATATTCTCCTGCCCATCAGACGCTGAGGATCTCAAGCCCTCACCGCGAGGCCGCCGAGTTTCTTCTGCTCGGCGCATCCCCAACGGGCATCCTCCTGCCCATCAGATGCGGAGGATCTCAAGCCCTCACCGTGAGGCCGTCGAGTTCCTTCTGCTCGGCGCATCCCCAGCGGGTATTCTCCTGCCCATCAGATGCTGAGGATCTCAAGCCCTCAACGTGAGGCCGCCGAGTTCCTTCCTGCTCGGCGCATCTCCAGCGGGCATCTTCCTGCCCATCAGATGCTGAGGATCTCAAGACCTTCGCCAAGATCAACCGAGCAGCTTCCCTACTCGGTCATCCCCAGCAGGCATCCTCCTGCCCAACAGACGCTGCGGGTTTGTAGCCCTCATAATGAGGCCACTGAGCCCATCACATGCAGCGGATCCGAAGCCCCAACAAGAGACATCAGGTCTATCCAAGTCTGAGTAATCCCCCTCGACTTCGGGGTCATGGAGATGCCTCCTTCTCAGCAGCGCTTGGCACACTCGGCAAGTGATCGAAATCAACTCGACGACCGATCGCTCCACATGTCACGCCCACACTGGGCTGCGCCCCACCAGTCCACAGGTCTGCACACGTCGCGTCGGCCAACCCGCGCTCGACACGTGGACCGTCACTTCAGTGGCAGGACGCTCGAACCGGCGTACCTTCCCTAAATGCAGAGATCTCGCCCCGATAAGCTAGCAGAAAAGACAGCTGATAGCCCGGGGACGCGTCCTGACGAAACCTTAGGAGGGAGCTTACCCCAGACGGCCCGGCAGTCCACGCTTGACCCGACCCACTAGCTGGTCGGGACAAGAGTGGGAGGCTAATGATGATGCTCAATATTGGCGACCTTTCAGATTAGGACACGTGGCAGATTACGTGTCCCAGAACTCAGAAGAGAGAGCCCACAGGGGCCGATCAGGCCCGACCTACAAGCACAAAGTTGGCTCACCTCAGGGCCTTTGCAAATTGGCCTCCTCGGTCTCTCAGCTCGCCTCCGAGCTACCGCTGGACCAAGATACCTCAGTCCTCTCGCTCGTTCCCGAGCTCTCCCGCCGAGACCATCTTCCTTGGTCCCTCCGACCGACCAACTCCACCACTCATAGGCGTAACCGCCGCTCCGCAAATCTCGCCATGCACAGATTCTCCACCGGCAACATCCCACGTTCCACGCCATCACGATCCCCATTAATGGGCGATCCGCTCTTTACGCGGGCGTGACGTTGGGAGTGTAACTGCCGGCGAGATTCTCGCGTCTGCTGCCGCATGCCTCCACCGCTATATAAACCCTTATCACAGAGGTGTCAAGTAAGCCATTTTTTTTTATACTTTTAGGACGTTACTCTGCTCGAATCTCATCACTAACTTGAGCATCGGAGGGTCCTTGGTGGTACCAAACCACCCCGGGACTTCTTTGCAGGAACTCGGCAACACCTCCCTCACCTCACCTCTTCCTCCAAAGACCCATTGAGACCCGCACGCGAAGGAAGATAATCAACTAAGTCCACCGCGAGATCAGCGGAAGACAACATCTGACGGAGGCCCGAAAAAGAGCTCCATCACTAACAGATACTCGCAAGGCTCCTTTCCTCTACAAATTATTGGCAGCAGCAACTAGTATCCTTACAGGTCATAAAGTGTCAAGAACCACATTGCGCAAAAACTTGAAATCATTAGATTATCAATGTAAATCCGGAATATAAATATATTCTTGACATTTCTTCTCAAGTGAGTCTTTGGGTCATGTGGAATTTTATTATGAGGATTGAACTTAGATCTCTTGAACTCGATGTTTGGATATCATATTTAAACCATTTTTGATAAAATCTTAAGCTATTTGATTTTGGGACGACTTTGCACGCCAAACTTTCATGATTTTAGCAGAAAAAAGAATTTGATGGGGTTTGATTTACTAAAAGTTTGAAGGAGTTTTCGAAAAAGAGAAGAGGGGAGGATAAAGTTGCAATTGAAAGATTCTAACATTTGAAGGAATGATTCTGAAAGGAAAACTGAAAAGAATAAAGTTCCAAGAATTGACCCTTGAGACAGAGAGTTCTAGGCTCAATGAGAATCTCAAAAGCATGTTTCAGCAAAGAAAGGATTCTTTGGTTAAATGGATTACCTCTAAGCCTCTATGTGCACATTTTAATGTTTAACAAAAAATTATTTATACAATATTGTCATGCATGCATCGATTCTTGTTTCTTGTATCCGCATTACATATTATATAGCACTGTTCGTTACTAGCCGAGTTCCTGCTGAACTCTATGGTCTATAGATTTGCTCTACTAAAAATCATTTATTGCCCAGATCCTACTAAACTAACTGTTAGAAACCATTTAATTTGAGAGATGAAAAATATTATTAACGATTGATCAAAAAACATATACAATACGCCTCTCTATATATAGCCCAAAAGATAAACCCTAATACGTATAATACAATTAAACCCCAATAAAAAATAAATCCCAATAAAAAATATAAAAGATAAATGCATATCTTAACAGCCCCTCTCAAAAACACGGTGGATCATAAACTGAGAGTTTGGACAAGAAATGCAAAAGTTGGGTACGCGTTTGAGCTTTCATAAAGTGATCAGCCACTTGAGCGTTGGAATGGTTGTAGGGAAGTGTAATCTGACCTCGATCATACTCTTGGCGAACTGTGTGACAATCCACTTCAATATGTTTAGTACGCTCATGAAAAACTGGGTTTTCAGTAATACGAATGGTACTCTTGTCGTCACAATAAAAAGGAACACGAGAAGAGATGTCGACATCCATATCAGCAAGCAAACTACGGAGCCATTTAGGTTTCGCAGCAGTATCAGCCATTGCACGATACTCGGCTTCAGTGCTTGAATGAGAAACGATGACTTGGAGCTTGCTGCATCAGGAGATCAGAGAGGAACCCAATAACATACAAAACCCAGTGGTAGATCGATGATTGTTAAGATCATCGCCCAGGCAGCATCAAAGTATGCACATAAAGCAAGTGTAGAGTCAGAAGGAAACAACAGTGGCCGGATACAAGTACTACGAAGGTATTGAAGAACCTGCATAAGAGTTGCATAGTGAATCGAGGAAGGAGCACTCATGAACTGACTAAGAACATAGACATCATGTGCAATGTTTGGCCTAGTAAGAGAGAGGTAAATAAGAGCACCAACTAGCTCTCGATACTGAGCGGGGTTCGATAGCGGCGTCTCATCTGCTTGATGAAGTTTCAGATGAAGCTCCATCGGTGTAACTATAGAAGTACTCTCAGTAATAGTAGAATCATCAATTGTAGCTTGCGCAAGAAGATCAGAAATGTACTTCTGCGGTGATAGAAGATAGCCATTGGAAGAGTAAGCAATTTCGATTTCCAAGAAATAACGCAAATGTCCAAGATCCTTTATCTCAAATTGTTGCTGAAATAGTTGTTTGAGATATGTGATAGTAGCTAAGTCATCACCGGTGATAATCATATCATTGATATAGATCAATAGAAGAGCTCGACCTTATGAGGAAGAGCGGTAGAAGAGCGCATAATCAGTAAAACTCTCGGTGAAGCCCGCAGTCAGGAGGGTCTGAATAAAACGCTCAAACCAAGCTCGTGGTTCCTGTTTAAGACCATAAAGAGCTCGGCGCATACGACATGCATGCCCAGGGGGAGCCGAGACACCATGAAGATGTTGCATATAAATAGTCTTTGAAAGATCATCATTAAGAAAATCATTCTTAACGTCCATCTGGAATATAGGCCAGCTACGGGCTGCAGTAACTATAATGAGTATGAGAATAGAAGTGATCTTGGCGACATGAGTAAAGGTCTTCTTATAATCAATGCTACACTCCTGAGAAAATCCACGAGTCACAAGACATGCTTTGTAACGTTCAATTGACCCATCTAACTTGGTCTTAACTTTGTAAATCCACTTGCAACTAATTGGTTTGACACCCGATAGTAAAGGAAGAATATCCCAGGTGTGAGTATTACGGAAATCTTGCAATTCTTCCTGCATAGACTAATTCCATTCTGTATATTTCATAGCCTCCGTATATGACTTAGGTTCATGTATAGAATGAATAGCTGAAAGAAAAGATACAAATTGAGAAGAATAATCGTTAGTCATGGAAAAACTATAACAGGCAACTGTCCGTCTGTCTCACATTGGATTGCGACGAGGTGGATGATAAATAGCATCCGGAGAAGACAATACAAGCATAGGTGCATACTCAGTTGTCACTGTATCAGTGAAGGTAACAACATGCAACGTAGAAGGAGACTCGGTAGGTGCAACATAGGCTATAATAAAATTATGAGACTGTGGAATAAGAGTGTATATGGGCACAACAGTAGGTGTAGCTGATGATGAGGTAGATGAATCAAGAAAAGACACATCTATCTCTGAACGAGCAAAGTATGACACATTTTTGAAAAACATGATATTTCGATAAATGTGAAGCCGTCTACAATTAGGATCGTAATATCTATATCCTTTATGAGACGGACTGTACCCCATCATAAAACACTTGACTTCATGAGAAGAGAGTTTATCTCGTTCACGAGAAGGAAGAAGAACGAAACAAATACAACTAAACGTGCGTAAAATGAAATAGTCAAAAGAGGAATTAAAAAGTTTCGAGTATGGAGTGGCATCAGGAAATAAATAAGATGGGGTTAATGTTGATGAGAAGTATAGCAGTCAAGAGAGCTTCAGCCCAATAAGAGTGAGGAACATATGTAAAGTGTAAGAAGGCTCATGTGGTGTCAAGGATATGTCGATATTTTCTCTCTGCTATACCATTTTGTTCATGAGTGTGGACATGACTGTTGGGGAAGTTTACCATGAGATTTAAGAATAGCTTGTATTGATGATGAAACATACTCACAAGTATTGTTAGATCTGAAGATTTTACTTCGTTTTTGATATTGGGGGTAAATCTTGTTTGTAAATTCAGTATATATGGATGAAATCTCAGATCGGCATACATAAGATAAACCCAAGAATAACGAGTGCAGTAATCAATAAAATAAACATAATATCGATAACCAAACATGGATATCACAGGAGCAGGTCCCCAAATATTAGAATGAATCAAGTTAAAAGGTTCCAAAGAAGTTTTATTATATGACACAAATGGTAAGAAAGTTTGTTTGGATAATCGACATCGAGCAAAATTATTTAAGGTAGTAGCACGAAAAGGCCATAAGACTCCAGAATCAGATAAGAACTTAAGACGAGAATGCAAAAATGACATAGACGGCGCTACCACATATCAGAGATAACTGATCCAGCTACAATTTTACTTAAGATAGGTAAGTGAAGATATTCCAACTGATACACGTTGTTCACTCTACAGCCCGCCTCAATCTTCTGACCAATGCTCGAATTCTGCACAATACAAAAAGTGGATGAGAAAGTGATAGTGCAACCAGAATCAACAATTTGACTGACAGATAAAAGGTTTATTGTTAGTTTGGGCACATGCAATACTGATGAAAGAGTAAGATTGCCAGAAGAGTACGAACTAGGGATGATGTCACCACACCGAGTAACTACAAGTGATGAGCCATTAGCAGTATGTATGTATAACACAGGAATGGTAAAACGGTTTGCAAGAATTTTTTTTATTAAAAGTCATATGATATGAGGCACCTGAGTCAAATATCCAAGCAATAGAAATACCAGAATTAGCAATTGAGATAGTACAGTTAGAAAATGTTGAGTCTCCATTGTTGCCAAGACTTCATGCAACGATACTAGCAATATGTACTATCTATGCTATTTGCACAGAGAAAAAAGCCCCTGATGAGGCTGTAGTGGAGGCTGATGTGGAAGCAGCTGCAGTCGAAGAAGGTGAAGACTGACACGAAGGTAGCAAATAAGTTTCTCGTTTGGCCATATCCTAATAATATCTCGATATTAACTAGGATTATACCTAAATCAGCTTGAAAATTGGCTCGGGCTCGGCTCGACTAGATCTAATGATCAAGAACCAAATCAATAGATTTTTTTTTATTTTCTTTTAAATTTTTTTAATTTTTTTTAGAGAAGGCGACTTTGACGAGATCGGTGGTGGAGGTGGTGACTTCGACGGTGATCTTTAGATCGGTAATGAAGGTAAGGGCTTCGATGAGTTTAGTGGTGGAGAAGGTGATTTCGACGGTGATCTTGAGATCGGTGATGAAGGTGAAAGGGAAGTGTAGTGATACTATTGAGAGGATCTAGAAATCAACGATAGAGAGGACTTTGATGGTGGATAGATGTAGCGATCGAGAAAACAAGGAGACGAGGTGGTGAAGATGATCAATCAACGATGACGGCAACAATCAATGGAAGGGTAAGCTCTGATACCATGTTAGAAATCAATGAATTTGAGAGAGGAAAAATATTATTAACGATTGATTAAAGAACAATGGGTAAATTGTTGAAAACCCTCGGCCCTTGTGAGAAAATCCATGGCTTTTTCAACTAGAAGAAACCGCCTAGGCCCATGAAGGATTCCCTCAAATAATCAAGACCATTTATGTTTTAGAATATCCCATAACTACCCTTGCTGATCCATGTGTGCAAGTATAATGACAGCTGCATCAATTTCTTGGCAATAAAGTTCAGATATTACACAGATGATGTTACAAAGATGATTTGGTAGTAACATCTGAGGGGTTACTTGTAAATTCTATCCTATATTGATTTTTGCTTAAACGACTAAGTACTAAATGTTCCAATCAATCAATTTTCCCTCCAAATTCACTACTTTTCCCACCAAAAACCCAATTTGTCACGAGAAAAAGAATTATCACTTTCGTTTTCTTCTTTTATTTACTCCACTTTCATTTACTACCCTAACAAACTAAATCTTCATTTACTATCTTGCTCATTGATGATGGCTCAAACTTAGACATTAATGTGTTTTGTAAGTGGATCCAATGGTAAAGGTACGGTCTTCACAATCTCAGATGCCACAATATGTTTTGAATTGAAAGGAACCATCTCGTTTCGAATTGATATATCGGTTGATAAGTTAAAAATATAAAATGGATAAATATGGAGATCATGTGGTTAGAATGATAACTGGATATGATTATATAAATATGGTCTGTATTCACCAAGAGATGAATAAGAAGATCACCCATATGCAAGCCTTTGTTGATACTCATGCCATTATGAGCATGTTTGGTCTTTATTTGACTTTATTTTTGTTTAGAAGAATATCTAAGGAAGTTGCCTGCAATATCTAACCACTTTCCTGCAACATCTAAGCACTTGTCTATAACATCTAAAAAAGTTTCCTGTAACATAGTTGCCTGTAACATCTAATCTCTTGCATGTAACTTCTAAGCTGTTGCATGCCCTAATATCTAAGAAGAGTGGCTTGTAATATCTAATAAGTTTCATGTAATATCAACATAGATGCAAATAATAATATGTTAACATAAGCGTTTTCTATGTAACAGTCAACACGCATCATCGTCTTCCGCTCCAGCAATTTTGTATGACCGAGTATATGACTTGGGGTCAAGCTTACCACCAGTGAGGCAAGATGATAAAATAACGAGTAATAATATTCTGATTGCGTAGCATGACGCAATTGAGGGAACATCTCAAATATTCAAGGGTTCTTCCGAAATTAGCATAGCTCTTTACCAATTTGCTATTGCAAAACAATTCAACTTCGAATACATTAAGAGCGATGGCTCGAGAGTAACAGTAGCTTATTCCCAAAGGGATAAAAGATGTCAATGGAGATTGAATGTATCTCCTTGTACTCGGAGGTATAGAGTTAACATATACGTTAATAATATAAAATTGTAATTATCGTTATTTTAAATTGTTGATTGTTTTAACTAGTTAAGTTAGGCTAATGTTTGCATATTTATCGTGCATCTAAACAAGTTTCCTGTAACATCTAAACAGTTGCCTGTTATATCTAACCTCTTGCCTGTAACTTCTAAGCTGTTGCATGCCTTAATATCTAAGAAGAGTGGCTTGTAACATCTAATAAGTTGCATGTAATATCAACATAGATGCAAATAATAATATTTTAGTATAAGAGTTTTCTATGTAACAGTCAACACGCATCATCGTCTTCTGCTCCAGCAATTTTGTATGACCGAGTACATGACTTGGAGTCAAGCTTACCACCAGTGAGGCAAGTTGATAAAATAATGAGGAATAATATTCCAATTCGTAGCATGGCGTAATTGAGGGAACATCTCAAATATTCAAGGGTTCTTCCGAAATTAGCATGGCTCTTTACCAATTTGCTATTGCGAAACAATTCAACTTCAACTACATTAAGAGCGATGGCTCGAGAGTAACAGTGGGTTATTCCCAAAGGGATAAAAGATGTCAATGGAGATTGAATGTATCGCCTTGTACTCGGAGGTATAGAGTTAATATATATGTTAGTAATATAAAATTGTAATTATCGTTATTTCAAATTGTTGATTGTTTTAACTTGTTAAGTTAGGCTAAGGTTTGCATGTTTATCATGTATGAGAAGTTTTTATAAGCTATAAAGAGATACTACCCGACACACATATATTCCGGAGGAATTTCAAGCGACGGATATCCCCGGGCTACTAAGAAATTGGTTGCCGACATGCTTGTAGGTGTTTTGAGGTCACGACCGAGGTATCTGCCAATCGAGGCTAAAAAGGACTTCCATCAAAGATTCAGGATTAAGATTTCATACTATGTTGATGGCATGCAAGGAAATTGGCACAAGAGACCCTCTTCGGTAATTATCGTTATTCTTATGAATTTTTGAGGTGATATCAAAGTAAGTGCATGAAAACCAATTCCGGGAGCATAATTAACATCGATAAATCAGCGAATGACGGATTCATGAGGCTATTTGTTAGCTATGGTGCTTGTATTGACGGGTTTTTAGATGGTTGACGGCCTCTCATATTTCTTGATGGAACTTTCATTAAGAACATGGCAAAAGACCTTCTACTGGCGGTGACTGCTTATGATAGAAACAATGGTTTATTTCCGTTAGCTTTTTCTATTTGCGATCAAGAGAACATCACAAATTGGACATGGTTTTTAGATCGGTTAAGAGCCATGTTGTTTGATGGTCCTAGGGCTTGCCACTCCCCGCATATCCTTGTGCTTGTATCTGACTCCAATAAGAGAATCAAAGAAGTGGTTAGGATGTGCTTTCCTTCCATATTACATTCATTTTGCATTCTTCACTTGAAGTAGAATTTTAAGAATAGGCTCAAGGGGCTTGGTATGAAGAATTCGGAAACCGAAACTTATGCGCATCTGATGGAGAGTGCGTGTTACTAGTACACGACGGTTGAATTCTTGAGAAAGATGATCCTCTTGAAGAATGAATCGATATTTGCTTACAACGCATTGGTTGAACATTACAGTTCTCAACATTGGGCTAATTATTACTTCCATAGAATAAGGTATAATCTCAATTCTTGCTCCTCAATACACCTTATTTGGTGATGAAGATGATTAACATAGATATGTATAACATCTGAGTAATTGCCTGCAATATCTGGATAGTTGCTTGCAACATCTAGACAGTCATGGTCATCGTATGGTCTTTATTTATTTATTTTCTTGTTGAATGCATGTACGGTCATGTTACATTTAATATTGCTGAATCATATAATAACTGGATACGTGAGGCCCCCACTTTTCCTATTTTTCAAATGGTGGACCACATAAGGGTATGTTTGATGGACCGCTTCAATAGTCGTCGAGAAAAAGCAGAAGGGTGGAATGGAGTGTTATGTCCTAAGTCGGAGGAAATTCTGAAAAAAAATTGGAAGCTGCGAAAGTTTTTTCTGTTCATCAAGCTGATATGGAGCATTATGAGGTGTTCGACATTAAAACTGTTCGGATCAATGTGTCGGCTCGATCATGTACATGCCGAGAATGGGATATTATTAGGATTCCTTATAGGCATGCTTGTGTTGTTATCAATTTATTATGGCAATTAATTTATAACTACCGTGACCCTTTCTTGACGATTCAATATTGTATGGCTACCCAATATCTACATTTGATAAGCTAACAGCGACGAAAAAAACATTGAGAGTGTCACGCCCCGCTTCCCAAAATACGGAATACGAGGTATGACTAGGCCAGCCATGCTCCTACGGTCAAGGGATCGTCCCGCCGTAGTCACACTTCGGCTTCTAGCACTACATGGTAATCAGTAATAAAGCACAGTATTGAAGGAATCACATCACTAATTTATTACATTAAAATTTCATTGTTCACAGAGTACAGATAATAAAAACAATAACTAACCAAGTTCAATCTCACAATCTCTTTTATGGAAAGAAGTAAACGAAGTAGGTACACCAACTATATCTCCGTGAACTCGAAGGATAGATCCGTCTCCGTTGCCGGTCCTCGCGCGGAATCTGAGCATGCATACTCAGGTCGTCAGAGCGACACAAATAATAATATTATTATAAGCAGATGAAACAGGTAAATGAGGTATTACTGGTATGAGAATAATGCAAGTAAACACTATATCACAGTATGATGCAGAATATGTTATGTGTCCCTATCGGTCTCTATGTCATGTTTGAAATCACATAGTGGAAGGAGGATCATGTTTAACAGGAGTCTCGTACATACCCGAGACAACGGCCCACATGCCCGGGACATAACCCTGTCAGCCGGATCGCTAGATCCTGTCCTACACGTATAAGCATCACAGTTCGAATGATCATCCTCTAATCACGGTCCCACTAAATACGATACTCTTTCCACTTGGATTTCCCCTTTTTCCCCAGGTTACACTTTTTATGATATTGGTCTAGTTGTGTACAAGTATACCAACGACACGGTTTCATCACTATCCACTGTATCAATCACTGTCACGAATGTTCACTTTCCATTGGTATACTGGTCACTCCTAAACTAATATCTATCACGCACGATAATGCAATGTCCACACGCACTAACACTGTATATATGACAAGGATATGATATATGTATTGTAAACTACCATATAAGCTCGGTATGTTATGAATTAATATGCATGTTATGAATCAAAATGAATTACACAAATTAATATGTTACGAATTCAGCAAATATGATGTAGGTAAGATATATAGAACAATCAGTCAGGAATTCATCAAATTTTGTTTCAGTTCGATCGGAGTTTCGGTTTTCAAGATATGACTGTTTCAGTTTAAGTGTTCGCGGCTGAAATTTCAATTTCAGAACTGAATGCCTGTTTCGCGACACGAATTGCGCCCAGTTGGCCTCAGAATTTAGCGATGTCACAGTTAGATGAAATTTAGGGTTTTCGATAAAGTATTCAACGCAATAGACGGATCCTCAATCGCATCTGTACGTTGAAAGTTATACACAGTTCAATCTCAAATGTTATTTCAGAAAGTGTTCTGAACAGCTTTACGTTCTGCCTTTTTAAAATAAGTTTAAAATAACAAACTGCGATAAATCGGAAAGAGACCGCTTTTTTTCTTTCACTAACAGGTATATCTTATAACTACTGTAAAGTTCCGTACCATGCGATTTCAGGAAATACGGGGACGCAGGATTTTAGACAGAACACACCAATCAAAAACGCTCTGGACTGCAGTCCAGAGTCGTGTTCCGATCCAATTATCTTCAAGGTTTCAGAACAGAAATCATTAAAATTCTACATAGGGTTAAAGCTCGTCGAATCGGCTTCGAATTAAGCCCTCGAACTCATCTTTCCAATATGTGTATGATTTATGGTGTATTTATTCGTTTTCAGTTGCGAGGAAATTCTAGTTTTAACGACATGTTTGGGGGTATCGATTTTCGTTACTAACAATCGTATTTTCCAGCGAATTTCACACAGAATATTCATCATTATAAGGGCCTACAGTACGTATAGGTTACCGTCAAATTAGACAAATGTTTCCATTGGGATCATACATCGAACACATACGTCACAATACATTTAGTTATTCGGTAAGTTTCAATTCATATGATTTTAGGGTTGTACCACTAATGATTTAGCATGAAGCAAGTAAACACTTGCCTGGAGAACGCCTCGGGGTCGTACGGCAGCTGTGTCGTCGCGAACGCGCGGTATACGCCACGTATTGGATTCCCGCGAACCTCGAACTAAATGTGGATCTCGCGTCGGGGTTGTTCGGAGTCGTCTTGTGCGTGTGAAACTGCCGTCGATGCTCTGTTGGTCTCCCGGTTGCGCTGTGATCGACGACGTAGGCGGCGGTCGCTCCGGCGAAGTGCAACAGTTCAAAGTTTGGAAGTGGGTTTGGTGATCTTGGGTTTAGTGTGTTTTTGGAGGGGAGGATTAATCAGTGGGGCTTGGGAATTGTGGCGAGGGTGATGAGGCTGCAGAGGTGGGGGTCGACGACGTCGTGGGTTGCCGGCGTCGAGGAGGCGTGCAGGGGTGATTCGAGCTCGTCGGTAAGAATGGGTTTCTGTGCAGGGGGTTGCTTGGCAGGGGCTCGGGCTGTCGAATGTGGAGTCGTAGAAGGAGGGAGTTGGTGGAGGAAACGTGAGGTGATGCAGAGGGGGATCGGAGGAAGTTCGTCGTCGTCGTGGGTGGAGGTGGCAGTGGGTTATGGGAGATTTGTGGCTCGGTGAAAGTAGAGGAGAGAGGTGAGGAGTTTGTGAGTGCGAGAGAGATGAGGGCAACGAGTTTGACAATGTGGGGGCAACGGCAGGGCGAGGGCGTGGGCGACGGCGGAGGAAACGGGTCGTGCGCGCGCGTTAATGGAGTAGCCGTTGGGATAGTTTTGAAAGAGATGAACAGTGTATAGTGGGGTCGGGTCGGGTATAAGGAGGTAAGTGGTCACGGGCCTTAGGGGTTTGGGCCGAGAAAAGAAAAAAACAATTTCCACAAAAAAAAACGTTGTGGGCTGTAGGTTGAGACGGCCGGCCCAAAGAATTCCCTTTAAAAAAAATAAAAACAAAAGTGGCTGCAGTTTGAGGGGGTGGGCCAGGGGCTGTTTTTAAAAAATTCTTTTTAAAAGAAAGCTTTGTGGCTGGGCTAAGAGTGAGGGGCCGGCTAGGGTCTTTAAGGAAATTTTCTTAAAAGAAAAATGTGGCTGAAGGAAGTAGATTGGGCTGAGGGGTTCTAAAGGGGATTTTAGTGTAAGGATTTAATCAAGAAACATTTGAGTGGGCTGAGATAAACAGGCCGGGAAAATATAAGGAATTTATTTAAAAATTTAGAGTGGGCTGAAACTTAGGGTTTTAAAATATAGGGTTAGGATTTTATTGATAAATTTTGGTTTTAAATCTTGGGTTTTGGCTTTGGTCTTAAGTCTTAGGTTTTAGCTTTTAGGGTTTGGACTATAATTCCAAAAGAGCTGGAAAAATAGGGTTTAAACAATCAACTAAAATATACGAAGTCAAGAATAAGTTAATCACTAGGATTCAGAAATAGGAAGTTTCATGTAGAAAGGAAACGGGGATTTACAGAGAGTCCGCCTCCTTTGACGAGAAAACGGCCGGGCAAGCCCTTACAAGGCGGATAAACAACTAGGATGTTTAGAAAAGGAAGATGAATTACGGTAGGTATGGCAACGAGAGTCACAATAGAGCGATATGCACCGCTCCTATAGATTAAGTTTAAAATAGCTACACGTTGGTTGTTTGGTATTTTGTTTTATGTTTATGTATCCATCGTCAAGTTTCATGGACATTTTGTACTAAAACATTATGACATTTGCTATAATTTTGCTGTAAAAATTGCTCTTGGTTAAGTATGCATCCGAATAAAATTTAGAAGCTGTTTTATGCAAACCATTTCCACTTTCCTATAATATCTAACTACTTTCCTGTAACTTCTAAGTACTTTCCTGTAACATCTAAAAAGTTGCCTGTAACATCTATAAGCAGTTGCCTGTAACATTTAACCATTTTCCTGTAAATTCTATGCAGTTTCTTGTAACATCTAAAAGGTTTCCCGTAACATTTATAAACAGTTGCCTTTAACATTTAAGCGCTTCCCTGTAGCATCTAACCATTTACCTGTAACTTCTAAAAAGATGCCTGTAATATCTATAAGCAGTTGCCTGTAATATCTAACCACTTACCTGTAACATCTTAGCAGTTGCTTGTAATATCTAAAAGGTTGCATGTAACTTCTAAGCACTTGTCCGTAACATCTAAAAAGTTTCCTGTAATATCTATAAGCAGTTGCCTGTAATATCTAACCACTTGCCCGTAATTTCTAAGCAGTTACCTGTAACATTTATAAGTAGTTGCATGTAATATCTAAGCACTTTCCTATAATATCTAAGCACTTACTTATAAAATTTAAAAAAGTTTCCTATAACACCTAAGCGGTTTCATGTAACATCTACTAAGTTTCCTGTAACATTTAAGCAGTTCTTAGTAATAACTAAGTGTTCATCCTCTGAACAAAAGTGATGCATAATACAATCCACATTAATTGTATCGGCCAACATCGGCGAAATCAAAGTATATACATCAACAAAAGTAGTCATTCATAACACAACCGAAAGTCTAAGCCAATATCAGAGATATTAAAGTAAATACATCAACAATTTTTGTCATTCATTAGACAACACATAGCATCGGCCAATATCGGTGAAATAAAACCAGTAACAACATCAATTTTTCATCATTTCTCGTTCGACAATAGAATTTAAATCAAGCGATATCAACAAGCTTCTTGCTCGTTCGACAATAGAATTTTTGTTGCAATTATCGGCCGCCACTGCAGCGAACCTTTTCCCTCAAAGTCATTCGTTATCATCCGACCCTTAATCAAGGCCTTCATATATAAGTACATGAACACTCCGCAATCAAAATGGTTAAACAACACGGTTAGCAAATGCATATAGTTATTACCACTAACATTCAAGAGGTAAAATAAGGTTCTAAAAGTATAAGTAAGAAATTTAAATAAAAGAAATATTGCTCACGAATTCTTTTGTATCGGGTAAGAGATACTAGTAAAGTGAAATTCATTGAAGCCAGCATACTCGTTGAATTTCTTTGCTCCAAAATTGAGTAGGTACTGTAAATATAGACCAACCCTTTCCTCCTAATGGGGGTTGTGCACAAGCGAAAAATAATGCCGCAATTCTTTTTCGGCGAAGTCTATAATGAGCAATGTCCAACGAGAGTTATGACATATCGGGGTCATAATACGAGTAGAGGGGGAATTCCATGCATCGTCTGTAAGGTTGCTCGTGCTCGCGCTGCAACAATTGAGGCCAAGGAGGAATGCATAAATTTTTTTTATGCAAGCATAAGCAACAAAAACCCTAGAAATCATCCAAACAACTAGAACTAGAAACAACAAGAGAGCAAATGAAAAACTAGAGAAGAGATAAGGTTGCTACAACCTCTGTAGAATGTTCGTCTAATTACCAAAGACCCTTTCTAGGCTCTAATTCCTTTAGGAACGAGCTTGATTGCCGATCAACTTGCCGAAGATGATCCACGTGAGGGAACCAGACTCAAGCTTTAGCTCCACCTTAACGCTAATCATTGGTGAAGCAACTAGTCTCAACTTCTTGCTAGTATTTTGAAACTAGATGATGTAGTGAATATCTTTCCCTTTTTCTCTCTTTCTTTCTTTTCTTCATTTCTTTTCTTGAGCTTTTGTGGAAAGAAAAATGAGAAGAGAATCATGTGTCAAAAATAAGAAAAACCTTAGCCCAAGAGAGAAGAAAGTCTACACTCTCATACTCCCTTCATTCTTTCTCCTCTTCCACTTTTGTGGAAAGAGGGAATGAACCTAACATGTGGGGCCCTCTAGCTCACATCACCTTTACAAAGCTCTAAAAAAGAAATCAAAAAGAGATTAATATATATGTATAAATACATATATAAATATTTATATCCAATATAAATATAAAGTAGAGAGTGTAAAGAGAAAAAATTATAATACTAGTATATAAATATTTATCACATATATAAATATATAATTATTAAATCAACACTTGATTTAATAATCTGGCTTTTTGATAAACCAGCTAGTATTAAGAAACGTTCGATTAATACATGTGTATCATATACACATGTTTAATCGAACTCTCGCACGTTTCACCATACGCACTCTATATCGTTTCGCTTAAGCCGGAAAACCCTCTGTGTGGGACTCTAAAGACTCGACAATAAGCTAGCAGTAGGCCAGGATCATATTTATAACCCACAAGTATATCAGCGGCACTAGCTGCACGTAACGGTTACCCATGTATCAAACAAAAGTAAGGTCGACAAGCAAACTCATCTGTAGGCTGCAACGCTTATCAATGACGTCACCATACGGTCCGGTCTCTTCGTATAAGAGTGTTGCATACCGGATTTGGGAGGTGGAAACCGTCAGACTCCCAATAACCCGATAAGCCGTGTCAATGTCAAGCTCATAACCGCCTGAGAAACTATTGATAACACTTATCAGTAAATATCGTCTGCCCTGGCCAAGGACTTATGGTTATAGCCAATCATGTACTGCGCGATATCAACTTCTTATACCGGAAGAAACGAATCTCTTCCAATCGTTCACTGCCTCCATCTGGCTCGGGACTGTATCCAACTAAAACCTGCTTGCACGGCTCTTTAAAGCCGTGGTAGGGTAGTAATCAAAGCACAGTGGGAACCGAAAAATATACTATAATGATCTCATGTCGACAGACTACCCTGTACTCATGTCACCAGAGAACTGCTATCTGACAATAGGTATAATACCATCTAGGAGTTCTCGGTGAGTCCGTCTAGTGTAACTCATAACCTAATGAGCACCCGTATACAATCTTTGGTGTCAAACACTAATGGTTATGGGATCAACCATCGCCCAATACAGGGTTAAGAAACGTATACATTAGTCTTCTCTGGAATATCGATACTCAGTCTTGATACTCGCATAACTAGGGACATTTAAGAATGTGCTTATGGACTAAATAGGCCCCACTAGTTTGATCCTTATCATAATCTTGGTAGTCAAGCAAAGATCCTACGGGTTTTATCATTATGTATTAGTGATACGTGATAACGAGTAAAATGTATACACATAAATGATAAAGACAAACCAGATAGTATACTATCATCTCAAGTAAGATTGTTCTCTCAGTATAGGTCCTCCTATAATTATAATAATTGTCTTGAGGGCATCTATATCCAACAATTTTCCACTTGCACTTAAGACCAATTATTGCAGTATCGCATATCCAACTTCTCTGCTGATAGTTTCATAAACCATGTTCGAGAAATAGCCTCAGTGAGTGGATCCGTTATAATGTTTCCAACTTTATCTCTCATAGTCTCAATCTCACAGAGATCAACCATCTCCCGAATTGAGCGATACTTGTCTTAAAATTTGTCTGGATAGATGATGGGACCATGTTCATAAATGAACAAATTTATCCAACAACTTCTTAGGATGTATCCTCTGCCGAGTCATAATTAGCATCCAGCGTCATGACTATCTCAGCAATCGTTTAGAACTCTTTCCAATATATTGCTCCTCAGAATATGGTAAACTTATAACCCGCAACAAACACTCTGTCATTCATGTCATCTTGGAAGTCGAAATCGGTAACCGCCTCCTGTAGGAGCCTGTCATTAACATACACCAAGAACATCATATGCACTTCACTGCTATCCTATGTTTCTCCAGGACTGGACTCATATCCACATCCTATATGGAGAAACATCTATGACCACCATAGTTTGACCGATTGTAGTATATGAACATTACTTTCTATCAGGAGTATGTCATCTACATACCATATGAGGAATATGACAGTACTCCCTATATCCTTCTTACAATTACCATGTTCATCCTTTTGATGAAGTAAACATTTTGACTGTAATATCAAAACATATGATCTATCTCCACTATGCATGCTTTAGTCTATAAATAGA
Source organism: Agapanthus africanus (assembly GCA_030015575.1). Lineage (NCBI taxonomy): Eukaryota > Viridiplantae > Streptophyta > Magnoliopsida > Asparagales > Amaryllidaceae > Agapanthus > Agapanthus africanus. The sequence continues at coordinate 869,397,703 of JASDDO010000024.1, read as the reverse complement.
CCTAAGCGTCTTGCACATCTTCTGCTACTCCTACTGATTATGATACCCTTTGGCAGAATCATATACATGTACATTTCTAAATCACCATTTAGAAAAACGTTATAGTCATCCATCTGCCAGATATCATAGTCATGAAAAAACAGCAGTGACAAGTTATATCCGTATGGACTTCAGGATAGACACTGAAGTAATAGTTTCATCACAATCCATACCCAGTATTTGATGAAAATCTTCTACTATAAGTCTAGCCTTATTAGGTTACTATCTTTCTATCTGCACTGATCTCAAAAAGATCTACTTTCTCCTGATGGGTTTCACCCTTTTAGGAGCACCCAACAAAACCAATACTTTGTTGCAGTTTATGGAGTCCAACTTGAATAATATGGCCTGCTGATAATTAGTACGACCATCATCACTTTCTTTAGCCTGCTGATAATTAGTAGGACCATCATCACATGATGCAATCCTCTCTGTCACCATCTACGAGGAAACCGAAATATCTCTCAGGCGGTTGAGCCCACCTACTAAATCTGCAGAGTAGCTAAGGTCTGTCAACGTCAGTTGAATCTCCAGATTCTATTAAATTTTCAGTAACTGTTTTTGGTACTACAACCACTTCCAGTTCTACCATACTCCCACTAATTTCTTTTGCAAGAAATTCCTTTTTTAAAAAGGTGGTTTGTCGAGAACAAAACAACTTTTGATTACAAAAATGGTAGAAGTTAAATCCTTACAAAAGAATGGGATAACCCACAAACTGCCTTTTACTGAAATGTGCCATGAGTTTGTCCGGATTCTGTTTTTAAGCATAAACCGGATAACTCTATATCTTAACAACTTTAAGATATGTTTCCATTCTATATCGCATATAGAATCACATGTACAAATTTAGATAAAACCATATTCAATTGATATGTAACTGTTTTTAGTGCATATCACTAAATGAAAAAGGCTATACAACATTACTCATCAAAGAGCGCACCCACGGATGAGTAATTTGAGAAAGAATCAAATTCTCGATTATATAACTACGGAATATCTAGCATAAGTATCCATATCTTCGAACACTTTAAAGAATGTTGATACTTTCAATATTTGGTTCTTTACTTTATTCTTATATCTTATGAACTTCTCAAAATCTTTGTACTTTGCATTTCAAAGAGAATGCGTGTCTAAAACAAGAGAACTCATAGGAAAATGGAATGAAATATGAGTACCGACCCCTTGTCTGTGTGGATATCGGACAACATACATCACTATGTATAAGTCTTATGAGTTCACCGGTTCATATTCCGTGTGTTGTAAGTTGAAAACTATATTTTGGTTGAGAATATTTATACCGATACACCTTACCTAATTATCAAATGATAAAGGTAAATGTATAGAACATATTTTATAAAAATTATATCCCATTTTATAAAATAAATAGACAAATATATCAGTTTTAAAAATTGGTGCATAATAACGGTTATTCAAAACCAAAAGTTTGCCGATAGGCAAAACCATGTGATTTTTCCCAATAGCAACAATTGCTCCGATTTCCGACATTGAGAATCAAATCACTCTTTCCCAATATTCTACTCCTTCTTAGTATCTGTAATGTCTTACAGATATGGGATTTTAATCCTGTATCCTTATACCCAAGAGTCAGAGTTAATTGAGAAATAGTTTTCAATTATAACGACACAGAAAAACTGAAACATTAAAATGTTTCAAGGGGGTGGCCAGGTATTCCTAGTAATACCTCTTTCACTACCTAAGCTCATGACAGTAGTTGCACTTTTCTTTCCCTCACTTAACCCCTTTAGATGTCTTTCCATTGTACCTTCTTTATACCAAACTTATGCTATTTGGTTTTCTTCGTACCCTTCCTTTCAGCTCCAGTCTCAGGATCGGAAGAAGAATATCCAACAAACGTAATTGGTATATTCTCCTTATTTAAGGAGCTCTCAAACTTGAGATAAGGTGGAGAAAAGAGACAAATGAATTATATCAATATAAAATTCACTTTCTCCAGAACCTGTGGTCATCCTCGATTGAAACACTTTCTTCGAGTTCGCATCTAACTATATGAGATGGTATTTCCAAGTAATATGGATCTCTGTATCTCGAAAAATAAAGTAAAAGTAGGAGGGGAAATGACATATGCGTCTTTGTCGTGAATTAGGGCAATCATGAAATTCCAAAGCCAATTAGGTAAAAAGGTTCAGTTAACTTGGTTAATGAGTTTTAGTTTAAGGTAAGTCTTAGGTCACTGCTAGAGAGAGAAAAGAAATACTCAGCATACAATCAATCAAGATTAGATTGGTTTATTAATTTTTTAAATCAGGAAGGATCCCACTGTTTCGTTGAATTCTCCTTCAAATCCTAAAAGAAGAACTGGTCAGGATCATGAACACCCATAATTTCGCTAATCGTTAAACCAGGCCAGTATTGATACTCTGAGGGATGTCGCTCATGCTTTCGCACAGACCCAAATTAATAACCCCGTTTCCGCAGAGGCATAATCCCGTCAACACCTTTCTTGACACCTAACTGGTTAGCTAATTATGACGTGAAAATCTTCCGAGAGTAATTATTACTCATAGTGGGAATCAGGACCCAAACTATCATATAGAACGACATGCAATCACGTTGCAAGTTTCAACACTTAAAACTTCCGATATGGTTTTTACCCTAAGCGGCTTATAACCTTGGCAATGGTCAACAAATTATAAGTCGCAAGTCATGTTCAAACCGTCATTTCATGATCAATTTAAACCTACTCGCACGACCCTTGGAAAATGTCAACAAAGTTGTATGACTGTCCTAACCGATCACATCGTATGCAGGCAGGAAGATATAACTTAGCCGCTGTACACTACGCTTCGGCAAAGGTCGACAAACGCAGCACAAATATTAAGTACTCTACTTTCTGAAATAACAGAGGGCTAAGATGGTTTTGAAGAAAACCTTTAACGTAATGAACTTGATATCATCGAAGGAACCAAGTGGTTTTGCAAATTTATAATTACATAGACTTTTGCTTAAGTGCGGATTCCCTATGAAGGGATCATGGCTTTTACCTCATTGAATGAGGTGCAAGATATTCCTAACCGAATACCACGATGCAAAGCAAAAAAATACGGCTATAATTTCTTTTTAGAAAAAGTTGGTTCTTATAACTTATTTTAGGTTTGCTTTCTTTATATTAATCCAATTAACACAATCTCTTCATTTAGACAATATCACATATTATCTAATACCTTCTCACACCATTACAGAAAAGCATGATATGAAAAGAAAAATAGAATACTATATATGACATTCTCATTCGCCACGGGATCTCGGGTCTTCACCGTAAGATTACTTAATTTATAGCAGGGCGGAGGCAGGGCTAGCACGGATGCAAAACATATATCAACATTTATTTATATATCATATATATCAATATATATATCATCGCAGGCAGATAATCAAAATTACAGGCAAATGATAAAGATCATCACATGCAGGTAATCACATTACAAGCATGTAATGAACATCACAGAAATGGAATGGTCAGATTTCCTAGAAATCCTGTATTTTATTTGAGCCACAAACAAAACACGACATTTACCGGTCGCGTGAATAACCCGTACATAGCCAACCGAAGACCCCTACGAGTGCGGCTAGCCGTCCGCCAATCCTAAAAACGAGGCAACCCACACTCAACATCATGAGTTGGCCACCCAACGCCTTCTAGAATCTGCCAACTCGAGTGCTCCTCCGCGGGTCTATCCAATACCCACTACAAGCATAGCGAGCAACCCGCCAATTTTAGAACAATGTGGCCCAGTCTCAAAGCCTTGAGATGTCTACTTACTACATTCTAGAATCTGGCTGCCCGAGCACTTCTCCACGGGATAATCCTATAACCTGTATTATATACAACAACAACTACGTTAGCATCCTGGTTGATTCCAGAAAAATAATAATACAAACAATAGAAATGACGGCCACAAGTCGACCGCTTGTCTTGAATAATAAAATATACTAGGCATTATACAAGAATTGAGATACAAACAAGTATTACAAACATACACACGAGGGGGTTATTCGTTGCGACAATCCAAACTAAACTAACACCCCAACATACCAGACTCACTATGTGGAACCCCGTTGAATTGATCAACTATCAAATCGTCGACGTTAACCCACACATATCAATGTATGCGGATAATAAACGATGCTATAGTTTCGACCAAAACCTTTTCCGCATTGCCCGAATGCACAAAGTGAACAAACTGAAAACTGGGGAAAAATGCATATGCTAAAAGTCCTTTTTCTCAAATTCCAAGTTACAACTAGAAGCACGAGGCCAAACCTTATGGTCTGGTAGAGCCAGGCGGCCAGAAGGACAACCTGGGCGGCCAGACTATAAAGTCTGGTGGTCATTTCCAGTGGCATCATATCATTTAAAATCTCTGTTTAAAAACATCAGTTGAATTTTTTTCAGAGATAGATTTCCAAAATGGACAAAAACTTAGAATTGGGAAAAAGAAATACAGTTAAATTTTGGTCTTGAAACTAAAATATCGTCTACGACTTGTTCTAGATTTGGGAGGATCTGACACTATTGTAAGGTTCCTCGTGCTCGTGCCGTAACAATTGTGGCCAAGACGGAATGCATAACAAAAAATCATGCAAGCATAAGCAACAAAACCCCAAGAAATCATCCAGGAAACTAGAACTAGAAATAACAAGAGAGCAAATGAAAAACTAAAGAGGGGATAGGGTTGCTACAACCTTTGTAGCATATCCGTCCAATTATGGAAGACCCCTTCTAGGCTCCAAATCCTCCGAGAATGAGCTTACTCCCTGATCAACTTGCCGATGATGATCCACGTGAGAGAACCAGACTGAAGCTCTAGCTTCACCTTGATGTTAATCATTGGTGAAGCAACTAGTCTCAACTTCTTGCTAGGAATTTGAAACAAGATGATGTAGTGAATATCTTTATCTTTTTCTCTCTTTCTTTCTCTTCTTCATTTCTTTTCTTGATCTTTTGTGGAAAGGAAAATGAGGAGAGAGAATCATGTGTGAAAAATGAGAAAAGTCTTAGCCCAAGAGAAGAGAGTCTACGCTCTCATGCTCCCTTCGTTCTCTCTCCTCTTCCACTTTTATCGAAAAGGGGAATGAACCTAACATGTGGGGCCCTCTAGCTCACATCACCTTCACAAAGCTCCAAAAAAGAAATCAAAAAGTGATTAATATATATGTATAAATACATATATAAATATTTATATCCAATATAAATATAAAGTAGCGAGTGTAAATAGAAAGAATTATAACACTAGTATATAAATATATATAACATATATAAATATATAATTATTAAATCAACACTTGATTTAATAATCCGGCATTTTGATAAACCGACTAGTATTAAGAAACGTCCGATTAATACATGTGTATCATATACACATGTTTAATCGAACTCCCACACGTATCACCATACGTACTCTTCATTGTTTCGTCTGAGCTGGAAAACTCTCTGTGTGTGACTTTAAAGACTCGACAATATGCTGACAGTAGATCAGGATCATATCCATACTCACAAGCACGTTAGCGGTACTAGCTGCAGGTAACGGCTACTCAGGTATTGAATGAAAGTAAGGTCAACAAGTAAACTCATTCGTACCATGCAGAGCCTATCAGAGACAATCAATGTACACTTCGGTCTTTTCGTCTAATAGTTTCGCATACCGGGTCTGAGAGGTGGAAACCGTCAGAATCCTAATAACCCAATAAGTCATGCCAATGTCAAGATCATAACCACCTAAGAAACTACTGATAATACTTATCAGCAAATCTCATCTTTCCTGGTAAGGGACTTATGGTTATATCCAATCGTGCACTGCGCGACATCAACTCCCTATACTGGGAGAGACGAATCCTTCCGATCGTTTACTGCCTCCATCTGGCTGGGGATTGTACCCAACTAAAATCTATTTGCATGGCTCTTTAAAGCCGTGATAGGGTAGTAATAAAAGCACGGTAGGAACCAGACAAAACACTATGACGATCTCAGGTCTACAGACTACTCTGTACTCATGTCACTAGAAAAATGCTATCTGACGATAGGTATAATACCATCTAGGAGTTCTCGGTGAGTCCGTCTAGTGTAACTCATAATCTAATGAGCACATGTATACAATCTTTGTTTTCAAACACCAATGGCTATGGGATCAACCATCACCCCATATGAGGTTAAGAAACATATACACTAGTCTGCAATCTTCGATGTGAAACGTATACCTAATGAGCACCTGTATACAATCTTCGGTGTCAAACACCAAAGGCTATTGGACGAACCATCGCACCATACAGGGTCAAGAAACGTATACACTAGTCTACTATGAAATATCGATGTCCAGTTTCGATACTCCCATGACTAATGACATTTAAGGATATGCTTATGGACTACCCAGGCTCCACTAGAATGATCCCTATTATAATCCTGATAGTCAAGCAAAGATCATACGGGGTTTATCATTTTCACGTCCCGCTTCCCGGTGTACGGCAAGAGGACGCGGCGATGCCCGCTATGTATTTACTTAGAAGTAAACACGGTAAGCGTATCTAAGCAATATAAAGTAAAATATACACAAGAGACATGAATATAATGAATAACAACTTTTATTTATTCTTTTACAGGTACAGCTTAAAATGTAAATACAAGGTTGGAATGCAATGCCTAAACATTGGCATAACTGGAATGAAAAGTATGTACAAGTAAAGTCTAATACTCAGGGTCTTCTGTGAACTACTTCAAGTGCTCCTGGCTGGTCTCTAGCTCCTCAGAGTCGGGTCCTCCTGACAAAATTCCAAAGAAGAAGAGAAATAAGAATGTCGTCAGTGATCAATCGCTCGGTAAGTTCCAAAGAGAGGGAAAAGTAGAATAGACAGCAAGAGGGTATGACTAGTAATGTTTAATTATAATATTAACGCAGTTGTTTGTAGTTTGGTACAGAATATTCCAGTGTATACGAGAGGAGTCCCACTATTCCATAGACTAAGGTATATGGAGCATAAGGAACCGTTCGGCCACAGTACAACGGCAATGGATATTCAGGTTAGGTGTATTAAGGTTACAGTCTCGTGCCACTTTTAACACATTCCGTACCAATCTACCCCTTTATAAACCCCACGATATCTTTTGTATTGTATGTATTTTTTTTTATAAAGATGGATGATTTGCCAAAACCATGATATCATTAAACAGAATGGATATAAATGGATAGTCATGTAGACGGAGTATATCCATGGTTCGGTTCAGTCAATATAAATTGATATAGATTGAATAGACAGATTCATGGATTCATGTTGTATTGTAATTTATATTTGAATCATATTCAACTCAGATTGATTAGATTGAGACTCAGTCTGTGTTAGACATTTTGAAAAGAACTTGAAATCCTGAATTAGTTTTGATGTTATCGGTAACTGTTGCACATGGATGGCAGGATTTGTGTCATTTTCCAAAACAATTACCGTATTGATAATATCGTTTGTTAGATTGTCTACCTTAGATAGACAATCACCCACATTCTCCGGCTTCCCGAGGTTCAAGAGAATTGGTCCCGCTTAAACCTATATTTACTAGGATCCTTATTGTAATTTAGTATAACTTGAGGGGTTTTATGTAAAAATAGTTTTGATATATTTTCAAAATACACCTCAAGTAATTAATTATCGTCTTTAGGGTTTTCATAGATGTATATTTTATAAAAGTGAACTTTCTAGTGAATAAAATATAGTTTTCATTGTATATGGTATTTTATTGAAATATTGGAATTTTGCATTGAATGAAATGGTATTTTCCTATAATGGTGATTCTTTTGATTTAAAAAACATGGAATATTTGTATAATATATTAAAAATGGATCTTTTGATAATACTCATATATATATATATTTATATATTTAATAAAAATAAATTTTATTTATTTTTTAGAAATCTCATTTTCTTAAAAATAGCATTAAAAATTCCACTGAGATCGAATGCTCCTTGCGGAGGTCTGCATCTCGCTCTACTAGGCCCGCGTGCGATAACTCGCACCATCCCGATCGGGGTTCCCCAAAATGGATTGTAGAGGCGTAATTGCAAGGAATTAATGAATACTCTTTTTAAAGAAAACGGTTTTGTAATAGTTTAGTGTATTTAATTGTAACTCGTGATATTCCCAAAAATATCGCCTAAAACTAAATCGTGCTATGTCCAATATGTGTGTTGTGATGAGGTAGGTCCTTACCTCATGAGTTTTCTAAAGGTAATTGTTCCCGCCAAAATCTTCGGGCAAGAGCTATTTGTTCCTGTTTACACCGGTTTAAGTTTCGTTTAACAGATATGTGTGAAATAGGGCTCATTCATATACGCACACATCAGAGAAAGAACAGGTGATAGAAAGGGAGCACTTGGTGGTCAACGATAAAAAGAAAGCATTTAATTGAATATTTTATTCTATAGGAAATAGATCACCATACATGTGATTGAAAGTATATGGATTCACAAAACTATGGATAAAATTCTCTAACTCCCTCTCTGTCTTCTCCACCATGGCAAAGCGGTGATCTTCACGAAGAGTCGCTCCCCATCGGTCAGCACCGTGCCTATCAGCGAAGGTAGACATGGTGGCCCGCTGAGCCCGTATCTGTCTTAGCAGCTGAACAGAGCAATCCCTCAGAGCCGTGGTAATCAAAAGTGCCTCATGAAAGCACTTGATCTTATACTCCGCTGCGTCGAGTATCACCGGAGTCATCTCCGCCGGATGAGGGGGAATATCATCGAGCACGGACAAGAAGAAAATTCGGAGCCAAATGGATAGGGAGAGGAGATCCTCTACGAGTCAAGAGTTCGTGTAGCACCGTATCACATTGGTCATCAGTAAGAGCAGGGTTCGTCAAGCGGGCAGCAAAATGAGTAACAATTTCCTCAATAGGCATCTCCCATGGCTGCCGGCGAGCATATAGACGATTACAAGCCATAGCTCTTCTCTGTTAAAATAATTCTCTGATAGTGAAAGAGAAGAGAAGCATTGCTTCAGATTATGAAGGGAAATATTTAAGTCTAGGCACAGAAAATGTTGTGCATGATGGAACTTTTTCCAAACATTGGAAAAGAAAAGTTTGACTCAGGAAAAGCAGAGAAAGAATGCGAAAAGACACCTTCAGTAAAGCGGTAGCACCTCATGTGCCTTGCACGAGGGCGCCAGCGCCAAGAGTTAAAAAAACTCTAAGGCAACGCCTCATGTGCCTTGCACGAGGGCGCCAGCGCCTCACGCGCCTTGCACAAGGGCGCCAGCGCCAAGAGTTAAAAACTCCGAGGCAGCGCCTCACATGCCTCGTACGAGGGCGCCAGGACCAGAACTAAAATCTCTTTGTTAAACAGAGCCATTGGATCAAAGATCCAACAGAGATGATAAATCATTAAAAAGTACAGAATTAAATTCTGTTGAGGAAATATTCCTCAAATCTTTCTAAAAAAAAGATTACTCTCTGTAAAACAGAACACCGTTGGATTAAAAAATCCAATGGTGATTAAAAATCACCCATATACAGAAAAATTCTGTATGGAGAAATATTTTCCTAATTTTGTTAAAAACAAGAAAAATATCTTCTGTAAAACAGAAGTCCTTGGATAAAAAATCCAACGGTGGATAAAATCCCCAAATCAATCAGGATCTCTCAACGAGAGATTTTCTTAACTAAATCAACAAGCTCGCCTCTACTATATAAAGGAACCAAGACTTCAAGTCTTGAATAGAAAGACCCTCTATAAGTTTCGAGAAAAACAAAGCAGAAAGCTTTAAGAAAGAAGAAAGATGAACACATTTCTTCGAGGTAAATAAAAAAATAGAGATCAGAGCATCTTATCTGCATATCCAAGGGTTCAACCCTCATAAAAGAACATGGTTTTTTTCATGGATTTGAGATCCATGAGACAAGTCTCCCACAAATGAGAATTTAATTCTCATGGGGTGAACTTGTTTTTGGGGATCAAAGATCCAGAAAAGAACACAGAATTGAACTCTTCAGAACAGAGCATACAAAGAAAACCCAGCGCCAAACGCCTCACATGTCCCTCATGTGGGCGCTGCTCAATAAAGAGTGTTTAGCACTTAATGGTTGGCACTCAGCGCCAAGCGCCTCACGTGGGCACTGCTCAATAAAAAGTGCTTAGCACTCAATGGTGGGCGCTCAGCGCCAAGCGCCTCACGTGCTCCTCACGTGGACGCTGCTCAATAAAGAGTGCTTAGCACTCAATGGTGCGCGCTCAGCGCCAAGCGCCTCACGCGCCCATCACGTGGGCGCTTTTCAATAAGGAGTGTCTTGCACTCAGTGGTTGGCGCTCAGCGCCAAGTGCCTCACGTGCTCCGCACGCGGGCGCCATAAAGAGTGTGTAGCACTCCATAAAAAACAAAAAAGTGGGTAAAGTAAAGGGTGAGCATCAGAACCCATATCAATGCCAAGCATTATTTGCACAGAAAAAGGATTGAGCCCAAACAAGTGTTTAACACTTTCTTCAAAGACTGAGCGGGCTGAGTCCAAGTTGACCAAAAATCCCTGATTCAAATCAACCGAGTCCATATGCTCATCATTTTCCAAATTGGTCTTAGTCCCAAATACGATTACTGATCTTCCAACGGACATTGGTTCAAGGGTACATTTCCTTACACCTCTGATAAATGTCGTTGTAATTTTTCAGCGTCTTCAGAGAGGTGGTGGGTCTCGATAACCAATAACTCTTTGGTGAACTTCCAAATTGACGGGCACATCTCAATGGACCGCAATGTCCTTAAACTAAGCTATGGACCGTAACGTCCTTAAACTAAACCCTCACCAAAAAATGGTGATCTAACGGACCGTAACGTCCCTAAACTAAAATGATAGAGCTCAAATGCTCTTTTGTTGGATCAAGAACGATCCAAACCCCCGTTAAGTAGATATTAGTCCAAGATCGGACTAACGTATCCTTCATAAAATATTTAAGTTGATCTTAATCTCAAACGAGATTAAAGATCCTTAAATCAACCCAAACCAAAATCTAAGATATATGGATTTGGACTAATCCACACTCTACGGGCGACAACATAAATTAGTCTCCGTATACAATCTACGGGCAACCAAAAATAAAACAAACACACACGACACGAAGTGAACCTCTGGAGCAGGAGAAAGTGGTTATCGCGATGCGATAACGTAATTAGCTGCAGGGGCTTGCGCCTGCAGGGAAAAGCGTCCCCACAATCAAAACCCTTCGCAAACGAGGGTGAATCTGACGAAGTCTTCTACGATGACCGCATCCGTCCAAACCTCCGATGCACGGTGCCATAAATCAATTTGGCATCTTCGGAGAGGTGGACGGATAAATCCAAATAGTATCTGCCCCTAAATTAAGGCAAGACGTTTGTCTTCCCGGTTTTCGGCGGTAAACAGATTCTGGCACGCCCGGTGGGAACTTTTCCTCTTTCCACTCCACACTTCGTGTGTCGTGTTCGCGAACGAATCGCGGTTTAATATGGTTTCCCGTGAATTCGAGGTACTAAGATTTGGTATCTTGCTCCTATGCAGAGAAAAGAGAAATCGATGGCTTCCAACTGCACCTGTAACAGCAATTCTCGCTCCGTCCCGACTGGAGGAGTGACTTATGGCCCCAAGCGGCCTCTATCTTCGCAATGACAGTGGAACAGGTGACTCATACCACCACTGGACTGTTCTTTGGGACCATGATCCCACCAGCAAGTTTCAGCGCCCTGGTGCCACACAGGAAGCTTCGAAGAAGTCGGTCTTCGATCGGCTTGCAACCACCGCGGCCCCTCTCAACGGGTCGTCCAAGTCTGTCACCTCGGTCTTTGATAGACTTAGCCAAAGATCCAGTGAGCCCGCAAAGAGGCCCGCAATACCTGAAGGGGTTATCCTGAAGCGGATAGCCATTCCAGTTTCGGCAGACGAAGTCGTTAAAGGGGCTTCTCCTGCTAAGGGATCGGTTTTCGCAAGGCTGGCCATTCCGACTCTAGCTACGGGTGAAGCCGTCAAAAATGCTTCCCCTACCAGAAAGTCGGGTTTCGAAAGATTGGCCATTCCCTCTCAACGGACGTCAGTTTTTAACAGGCTGACACCAACGACGGCCTCTCATCAAAGCAGGGGGCATGACGAAGCCCCTCCCATGACAGAGCTGGTTCCGTCTGCACGACATGCTCAACGTCGCTATTGGCGCCGAGTGAGGAAAGATGGGGGTGGTTCCCTTTCTGGACTTACCCCAACAACTCCAATGGTGGAAATTAATGCTGTTGTTCCAACTAGGAACAGCTTCGAGCAGATCAGGAAGGTGCGTAAGAACTCTCCAACCGCTGTATTAAAGAAGTCTCATCCGCTTGTTGAAAACACAACGCAGGCGAAACCAGAACAGCCTCCTCAGCGGTTGTCCTCTAAGATCCACAGGGTCTGGCGGAGAGTCTAAGACTCTGTGATTGACAAAGATTATTCTCGCCGGCTGAAGAAAACGAAGGCTCGGCAAGATGAGGACCATCCCTCCGTCGTACCGTGGAAGGTATCGTCTGCATAGGTGCCTGCTGCAACTGCCCCCTCAACTTGGACCTCCCAAAAGAGGAGAAGGCCATAGAAGATCCCCATGCATGCAGTAAATTTCAAAGGAAGTGGACCCAAACACCCCAAGTCTGGGGGCATGGTTGTGCATACCATCTACATAGCATCCAGGAAAGAGGAAAGCCGTACTTCCATTGGTCATCGACCACTCACACGGTCTGTGACAAAAGCTCAAGAGAAACAACAAAAGCTCCAGGAGATGCTAACATAGATGGCCGCACTCACTGGACAGAAAGAAAGCCCGAAAGCAACGTCTGAGCAGCGCCAGGAACAAGAGACCGATACCGAGTTTTTGCGGAGGGTGCTAGAACGAAAGGGTAAAGATGCCACGGAACGGGCTTCTAATATAAAGCAGATAGCGCTCTTTTTCCAAGACATGGTCGGGATGATGATCCAGTCGGATCCTCCAGCCGAAGACCCTCTGATAATTATCGAAGACGACAGAGGGGAACCGTCAAATCCTCCATCGGCTTTCTCAGAAGCAAGGAAGAAAAGATGTCCAAGGCTGCCCTTGATGACTACATAGCTCAACAAATACGAGCTCATCAAGCAAGTGAAGCGGCTGACCAAGTCGTCAGAACTGGGCGACCTTATCCAGGCTGATACGATCAAATCAAGTACCCGCCGGGATATACGATCCCTAAATTCCACGTATATAAGGGGACATGCAATCCTCATCAGCACGTCGCTCAGTTCAAAGCTCTATGCGGCAATACTGGAGGCGACGACAAACTGCTACTTCGCCAGTTCGTCGGCAGCTTGGCGGAGACAACATTTGAATGGTACTCGGTGCTTCCGAATGACTCCATTAAAACATTTACAGAAATAGAGCTATTGTTCACGCAGCGTTTTGTAAGCGCAAGAGAACGCACCCCGATCATAGCATTAATCAATGCCAGGGTGAAGCCGGGAGAAACCTGGGTTCAATACGCAATTCGGTGGTGGAACCTATGGTCAAAATACAAACAACGCATAGAAGAAGCTCCTGCTGTGAGTATGTTCATCGGGACCCTTGATCCTCAGGCGACTATATCCTAATTCATGATGTTCTTCAAGCCGACTACCTTCCAGGCCTTGATCGACAAGCTGGCTCAAATGGACCAGATGGGCCATAAGCCGTCCTCTTCAAAAACGGATCTCCGGAATGAAAAGGGTAAGGGGAAAGCGACATTCGTTGCCAATGCTCAACAACAACCGAGTGACCCGAAACCGGTCGCTCGCCAAGGCAACATAGGCCGATCCCTCGAAGAGAAGTTGAGACGTCCATACTCGTTTCCCCGGGATAAAACGAGGAGACTGTTCGAACTGGCAGTGCACAACAGGCTCATCACTCTGCCGAATCCAAGACGTCCGCTGCAGCCTGATGACATCAACAATCCTAACTACTGCCCCTACCACAGAATAATAGGCCATCCAATTGAAGATTGCTACGTCTTCAAGAACTGGGTTGAGGACCAGTACCAACTAGGCAAATTCGTGTTGTTCGAAAACTGGAAGGTAAACCCACCTCAACAGCACGCTCCTAAAAAGATGGACACGTCGGGGCATCATGCTCATTTATAGAAGAAGCTCCATGCGAAATTGTCTTTTCGGTTAAAACTAAAAGGATGCTGAAAGATCTTCAAGCATGCCTGGCAATCAGATGGAAAATCCCGCTGGAGCCCGAGATCATTGAGGAGATTCTTAAACCCCGCTCGACATCGAACGCCGATAACAATGGGCAGAACACCCAGGTCAAGTCTTCAAAGTCTTCGAAAGGAAAGAAGAAGACCAAGAAGCCCGCGCAGCCTAACAAAAAGCTCGCGGATCTGCAAAAGTACATTGACACGCTGGAAGAGTACAACCAAAAGGCGCGGATCCCAGTCACACTTGAAGAGTTCCTCAAGCATATTCTTGAGAATGGAGACAACGACAATGATGAAGGGAACGACGCGTCAGAAGAACCAAAGGAGTATGTAGCGAGTTGACACATGGTCTCCCACCTGATGTTGAGAGATAAAGAAGCTCTCTCGGCGTCGGAAAGCAACGCATAGGAACTAGGGGCAGGACCGGCGTCAAAATCCCTGGAACCGTCAGACGACCTGATCGATAAACTGCTGAACGAAGCTCTTCAAAAGAGCAAAACTGACCGAGAGCGTGAAATGGCCATATACGAAAAGGCCAAGTATCAACGTCAGGATGAAGAAGCCGCGGCAAGGAAGAGTCACACAGTACTCCAACTGGATCGAAGCACACCCGCGACAGACAAAAGCAAGTTTAAGACGGGGAAATGGTTCACCAAAGCCCTGTCAATGGGAATGAAGCTGCCACCTTTCGAAGAAAATAACCCCAGGAGTACGTGCCTTGACGAAGCAGATGTACATCCGAAATACTGCTTATACCATCGGAAGGTCATACACCCTACAGAAGAGTGCAATTCCTTCAAAAAGTGGTGGTAGGGATACGTTGCCCACCGACAACACTTCAAGCTAATGAAGCGCAAAGCCCGTCGGAAACAGAGAAGCATGCTAGATGAGCGTAAAGGAACAGCCGGTAACTGTCATATAGTTGATGCCATTTCGACAAAAGGGAAATCTCAAGTTCTTACCTTCGGGAGTGATTTGGACGAAGAAATAGCCCTCGGTCTTTTCTTCTAGGAATCCACCTCTGGAAAAGAAGAAGAGGTGAAGAAATGCAAGAAAATTTAGCTGCGTAATCGTACACTGCCTAAAAAGAATCTCGGACTCTCAAACAAAGGTTCAGGGAAGAGAGACAAGGGGAAGGAAAAGGTCTCCGAGGAAATTTCCCTCGATGATAGAGTCGTCGAAGAGCTCACAGCTAAGGACCCGCCTAAGAAAAACAAGGTGGATTATAATGTCCTGGCGCACCTAAGAAAGATACCCTCGCAACTGAGCATACTGGAAGCTCTCCTCCTGTCTAAAGATGCACGGGATTCTCTGATCAAGGCATTACAAGAGCCCGATTAGTTTCAAGCCTTCTTTGCAGAAGAAAAGATGAAAGGCAAGCTGGAAGATGTTCATACAACTGACATCACATTCGGCGATGAAGATCTCCTCCTCGGAACGTGCGAGCACAACGTCCTTTATATGTCACTGGATACTGCCACGACATCAAGATAGGGAAGATCCTGGTTGATAATGGGTCCTCTATCAACCTTCTCAATGTGAGAGTGTTGAAAGAGATTTGTATGAACGTTCAACACCTGGCGCGGGACAAAATTATTATCTCCGGGTTCGACTCACAGTCATCACAGACACTTGGGTCCGTAAGACTGATATTACGCTTCGGGATGCTCATCACTGATGTCAAATTTCATGTCATTGACGCTAAGACTTGCTACAACGCTCTTCTCGGTCGGCTTTGGTTACACGAGTAAAACATCATCCCTTCTACACAACATCAGTGTATGAAGTACTTCAAAGACGGCCTCGAGTACATAGTTACGGGGGAGCTAAACCCATTCTTCATAAATGAAGTCCACAAGTATGAAGACGCTAAGTATTTCCTACCAGACTTCGAAGACATGGAAAGATGTCCTAAACCGGAGAATAAACAAAAGGCCTTCGCCACCATCCCGATCTTTGGGAGCGATACCGAAGATGATGAAGAGATGGTCTTCTCGGGGCAACCCCATGGCAGCGGGCTAGGACCATCTACGCCTATTTTGGTCTTCGGCAGCGACTCTGAAGACGAGATTAACGCAGTGTTCTCCGTCCGCCCGTCAATGCAGACCTTCGTTGGAACTGATCAGAGTTTACAAATCACCATGGTTCCGCAGCAGTATTACAAAGAACTTGATGCGCTCGATACATACGACGTGCAAGAGCTGCAGAACTTTTACGTTCCTCCTAGACGATCCTCTTCTACCAATCTACGGAGACTAAAGTGGAAAAAGAAGTCTGGCATGGTGCCGATTTTGCGCTTTATAGGATCCAACCAATCCGTCTGCCTAGATATTATGCAGAGAGATTGAAAAGGCTGTTAAGATGCCAAGACATACCCTTCAAATAGACTGCCCGACAAGCTCAGTTCTACAACAAGATTTGGGACATTCCCGGGACTCGGCGAAAAATGCCCGATGGGAGGATGGAGACTGTTCCCTTCCGAAAGGCTGCGCACAAGACTGCAAAGTCCTGACTCTGAGATTCGGGGCAGATGCTATTTGGTTTTATCCGTCCACCTCTCCGAAGATGCCAAGTTAATTTATGGCACCGTGTATCGGAGGTTTAGACGGATGCGGCCGATGTAGCAGACTTCGTCAGATTCCCCCTCGCTTGAGGGGTTTTTGATTGTGGGGACGCTCTTCCCTGCAGGCGCAAGCCCCGCTTCCCAGAGTACGCAAGATTGGGCACGTGACATAGCCAACCATGCTACCTGTGGGTAGGAAGTATCCATCCATAGTCACATTACGGCTGTAAAGATATCAAGAACAAGATAAAACTATCTAAAAACATGTCCACAATCCAAAATTACAAGAGTCAATGATAAATAAATGCGGAAGCAAATGATCCAATACAATAACTGAAAAGTATGTCCCATAATGCGGGCTTACATGTGGAAATAAATGCAGGAAATAAAACTAACCACTACTGGACTCATAACTCAGCCTGCTGGCTGAAGTACTCCTGCTCGGACTGCGACAGTGGTATAGAATCTGGGCCATGCAAAACCCAGACGTCAGCGCGTCATGTCAACAAGTACTATAATATAAACATGTAACAGGCAATGCAAAATAAGCATGAGTAAGCAATGATGTGGAACAAGCAGTACAGGGTAGTGTGCAGTGGGTAGCTAAACTGTTCTATTACGTTTTCTAGTCTAAAGTCTTTGTAATCAATTGGTGAATCGTCGATGTAACTCAATAGTATCCCGTACATATCCGGGACCATGGCCACAATATTCTCGGCTGCAGCCGAGACATGCCGCTAGGCACAAAACAGGAATGTGTATACTAGATAGTATCCCGTACATACCCGGGACCACGGCCACAATATTCTCGGCCGAAACCGAGACATGCCGCTAGGCACAAAACAAGAATGTGTACACCCAGAACAGGTAGTGAACTGTCGAGTTACAAGTCAGGTTTCACCTTTGATTTCCCCATACCCCCAAGTTATATATGTCAGGTCAGGTATTCAGTAATCAAGAACTAATGCCAACACAGGATCAGGTAAAAGCAGGTTTGTCTGGATAGACAACAGGAACGGTCCATGAGGACTACATGTCAGGTTTGTTGGCATTAGGCACCGGATCAGGTAACAGGTCGGGTCATGGTACATCAGGTCAAGTCAACAGTAAATGGTACCATGTCAGGTGCATCATGTAGCAATGTCAGGTCAAGGTACGAACACATCGTGGGTGTGCTCAGAATCAGGTATATAAGCAAACATCATGATCTAATCAATGCGTTAAACAATAATCGGATTTATTATCTAGCTGTACAATTTTTAATTGTGTTAAATAGATAGTGTCAATATAACGTGAATACAGAATGGTAAACGTAACTGCGGCAATCAGGTTAATAAAACATTGAGTGTTCCAAGAATGCCACGACAAGTATAATCTGTTTAAAGAATGCAATTGTAATTTAACCGGTTTAAGTTGTACATGCATATCTGATAAACTAAACTGGAAATAAAGCATCATAGCAGTAAATCAAATGTAATCTATCATGTACGGGGTTTATCAGGAAATAATTAATTTGACATGCTACTAGGGTTAAACAGGAAGCAATGTATGTAAGGTGATTTACTAAATAATACATCATTAAACCACACATGAATATTAAGGCAAGTTTTAAAGTTGCAATAGCATGTAGCAAGTATCGAATACTTGCCTCGACGAAACGACAATCACGAGAACGGAGGCGCGAACCCACGCGACACGATAACAGCAAGGGCTCGGGATGATCTGGACAGAGATGGATGCACTCAGCGAGGCGATCGATGCCGTCAAGATCACCGGCGGTTCAAGCCGCGACGGTGACGACAACGAGAAGGGTTTCTGCAGAGG
The DNA here is from genome assembly GCA_030015575.1 of Agapanthus africanus. NCBI lineage: Eukaryota > Viridiplantae > Streptophyta > Magnoliopsida > Asparagales > Amaryllidaceae > Agapanthus > Agapanthus africanus. Next base: position 869,379,062 of record JASDDO010000024.1, on the reverse strand, counting down.
TGATCGGGGAAGGTGCAAAATCGGTCGGTAGTGGTGGTGTTGGCGTTCTGGGGGTTTGCTGGGAGGCGAGGAGATGACGGGTGGTCGGTGGTGATGGGTTTCCGGCGAGGGTGAGGTTGCAGGCGATGGGTGGTGGGTTGGCGTCGGGAAAGGTGCAGGGTGTGCTCGGAAAGAAGAGAAGGAGGAGGTCTGGGGGTGAGGAGAACACGGCGAGGTGAAGGTCGGTGGCGCAGGTGGTTGCCGGCGGCGACTTGGCGACTGCAGGGAATTCTGCAGGTGGTCGCGTCGAGCAGGGTGCGCGGGGGAAAGAAGACAAGGTTGAGGGGAGGAGGCGGAGGCGAGGGCGACGGTGGCGCCGGCGTCGGGGCTGCGGCGGCGACGGTGAAGGCGGCTAGGGTTAGGATTCGCGATGGGTTTCTCGTGCTCGGGAAAAAAATATGAGGGGAGAAAGGAATTATAAATATATATATAGGAGAGAGAGAAGCTAGAGAGAGAGAGAGGCAGAGAAGGAAAAATGAAGAGGGGCCCACGGGGTGTAAGTGCCCACGAGATTTGCCAGGGAAAGATTACAGGGGTTTTAAGAATATTTAAAAGATTTTAGGAAACTTAGATTTAACAGTAAAGGATATATGAAAAATATTATATGGTTTAATTATTATATTAATTTGGGATTTTGGAACTAAATGAAATATTTCCAAATTGCGTCCGGGTTGGGTCCAAAAATTTGAAATTTAAATAATAGGATTTTAAGCGGGTTCCAAATTTCAAAATGAGGTGTTTTATGATTAAAAAGTATTCCCCCAAGACGGACACCTGTACGCGCGCGTAGCCGTCCAAACTCGCTCGTTTCACCGAACGGAACGAGAACTCGATGCACGGACACTACCACGCGGCTAGGGGTGTCGAGTAGGCCAAGATGGATATTTTTAATTTTATTTTAGGTGCTAAAATTTGTTATATGCAGAAATGACTTTTCCAGATAAAATTTTACAGTAAGACCCAAACAAGCAAGATAAATGAAATGAGTACTACCTAATGTTCAAATAGTAACAGAAATTAGTAGTATTGGGCTCGGGTGTTACACCTGCAGTTACTTATGCTACCGCATCGCGATAGCAACTTTCTCCTTCTCCAGAATTTCACTTCGTGTCGTGTGTGTTTGTTTTGTTTGTGGTTACCCGTGGATTGTATACGGAGACTGAGTAATGCCGTTGCCCATAGGACGTGGATTAGTCCAAATCCGCACTTACTTAGATTTGGGTTTGGTGTTTTGGTTTAAGGATACGTTAGCCGTATTCAGGCTAAGATCGACTTAAACGTTCGTTAAGGATACGTTAGTCTGATTTGAGACTAAGATCAATTTAACGGGATCGTTTGGATCCGACAAAAGAGCATTTGGGGGCTCTATTGTTCCAGTTTAGGAACATAGTGGTCCATATTCCAGTTTAAGGACATGGTGGTCCATATTCCAGTTTAGGGACGTGGTGGTCCATTGCCAGTTTAGGGACGTGGTGGTCCATGTTCCAGTTTAGGGATGTGGTGGTCCATCGCCAGTTTAGGGACGTAGTGGTCCATCATTAGTTTAAGGACGTTTCGGTCCAACATTAGTTTAAGGACGTTTCGGTCCATGAGTTTAAGGACCCCGCAGTCCGTGTTGATGTGTGGTTGTCGGGACCCGTCACCTCTCTGACGTCGTTGAAGGATTACAACGACAGGTGTCAGAGGAGTTCGGAGATGTACCCTTGAACCGGAGGTAAATTGATTTAAGAGAGCAATCTTGCTCAGTCAATTTAATTTGAGGACTTACGGCCAAAATTGGGCTAAGTCCAGTTAAAAATGTTTAACATTCTATTTGCTTTTGCATTGCATTTCTTTTTATTTTTATTTGGGCTCTACCCATAAAAGATGCAGAGCATCAATTTGTTTTGGGCTCTGCCCATTTATAAATGATGCAAAGCATCTACTTTATTTGGGCTCTGCCCCTTTTAAAATGCATAGCATTTTTATTATTTCGTTTGGGCTCTGCCCTTATAAATGATGCAGAGCATCAATTTAATTAGGCCTGCTTGGTCTTTTTAATTTGGGCCTGGCCCTTTAGGAAATGCCTTGCATTTATCAGGCACTTTGCACCAATCAGAGAGCGCAAGCGCTTGTAGTGTTGACACGTGTCGCGCAAGCACAGTGCGCTGCGCCTGCGCTGCTGACACGTGGCGCGCTCTGGTGGCTTGCGCCAATCCAGGAGCGCAACAGCGCAGTTTGCAAGTGCAAGGCACTATGATTTAAGAATTTTTTAGATTCAAGAACCAATGGTTCATAAAAGAAGTGCAAAGCACTATTTGATTTCTTGATCTAATTTAGATCAAAGAAAAACAAGTTTTTTCTTATTTCAGGAACCAGAGGTTCATAAAAAGTGCAGAGCGCTGTTTTTATTTTGTTTTTTATTAAAGATCATTGATCTTGTTTTTAGATCAATGGTCTATCAGAAGAAATTCTTCTATCTAAAAGGTCTTTTACCTTTCTTTTTTTTGGAAGTTCTTCAGAGTTTTCTCTGCTTGAAGCTCTTGATTTCTCAAAAATGTTCCTCCCTTTGAATTGAGGTCTAGGGTCCTTTTTATAGTGCCCATAAATTAGTTAAATTTGTTAAAGAGATTTTTCTCTGAGTGATTTGGGGAATTTTCCCCACCGTTGGATCTTTGATCCAAGGGCTTCTCTTTTACAGAAGAAAATCTTTTTGTTTTAACAAAAACAGAAAAGATTTCTTTAGAGTTTTAATTCTGTTTGGCGCAAATGCTCCAGAGCGTGACACGTGTCGCGCAGCGCAACTGCGCTAGCGCATCTGCGCTGACACGTGTCGCACAGCGCAAAGCGCAGCGCCACTGCGCTGACACGTGTCGCGCAGCGCAGTGCTTGCGCAACTGAAGCGTTGCTTCCTTTAATTTTAGTTTAAATAGAGCTTTGCTCTGATTGGGCGCGCCTTCTTGGGCGCTGCGCTGATGCATCTGCGCCTGACACGTGGCGCATTGCGCCCGAGATTTGAAGCGTTGCTTCAAAATTTGAATTTTGAATTTCCAACAGAGCTTTGCTCTGATTGGGAGAAACAAATGCCCCCCCACCGTTGCGCTCACGTGGCGCGCACGTGAGTGCAGCGGTGGCAAGCTCCTGACCGTTGGATCATGGGGTGAGCTGAAGGGGCGCAAGCGCCTTATAAATAGGACCTCTGGCCCTCAGTAGATGATTACCATCTTCAAGAACTTTTATTTTCAAAGCTTGCTCTTGCTTAAGGACTTCAGAGCTTTGCTCGTTTCCAAAGTTAGAAAACTTTTAGGTAAAATTAATTTAAATCAAATTAATTTACATTAATCTTAACCAAAAGAGCTTTGCTCTCATAGATCTTTTGATCTAAAGAAATTCCCTTTGTGGTTTCACCAACAGAGCTTTGCTCTCATGAATCCATAGATCTACAGAGATCTTGTTCATGGGTTTTAACCCATGAGCAGAGCTTTGCTCATGGATCCAAAAATAGATCTTTTTGATCTAAAAATGAAGAACTTCTAAGAGTCTTCAAAATGTTCTAATTTCTTTAGGAGTTTTAAATAAATTTTCTCATCATCACCACAGAGCTAGGCTCTTTTAAGGAATCTTATTTCCCTGAGACCAGAGTTTGACAAGTGTCACTCTGTGACAGAGTTTTACTCTGAAAGAGGAGATTTTCTCATTGTCTCTAGGGATTTTTTTTATTATTATTAGTGGGAATGTTTCCCTGGGGACCAACTGACAATCTCATTCAATGATGAGGTTGTCTTATTAACTGACGTATTGTTATCCAGATTTTGTGGGTCCCCCTTCAGTCTCCTACCCACTGCACTGCTGTGTGGTGTAATTAATTAATTTTAATTTAATTAATTTTTAATTTAATTGATTAATTAATGCATTTTTTTCTTAAATGCTAAGCGTTGGGATTGCAGCACTAACGGCTAATTTCTGTTCACTTGCAGCGATCATGTCTCTCGACACCTCATTCCCGTTTGTTCGTTCAGAGGAGGGATTTCCCGAAGCGCCCTTGGACCGTGAAGTCTTGACCATGATCAAAGACCACGACCCGGAGTATAAGAGTCTCCACCTTTGGGGGTCGTGGTACAATCAGATCATTATGGGTCGACGCAGCTTCACATGCTCAGTGCCGTCAGAACCCATCACGGCGATTCATTACGCCAGCCCACCCCCGGTGCAGTACGCTGTGGAGATGGTTGATTGGACATCAAAGGGCTTTCTACATCCCGCCATAGATGCGATTCCGGTTCAGCGTCCCATGGTTTTGGATATCCTGGGACGCCGTATCTGTCAAGGCGAGGCATGACCCTGGGGGCAATCATATAACATAGGTCTGATCCCCCGCCACCCGATCGGCTACCTGCCATGGGCTCGGTATATCCTGTCGACGAAGAAGTCGCAGTTGATAAGATTAGGATTGTACACCGCAGTCTACGTCTCCCTCTTCCAGTATCCCACGCTCCCCACCTGGTGGTTCAAGGCTTTCTTGGAGCAGTGGAATATTCCTACCCACACTTTCCTTGCCATGGATCGGGAAGTGTCAATCTCTTTGGAGGAGTTCACGGAGGTATCCGGTTTACCAGTCATGGGGGAACATTATGAGGAGTTGCTCCCGACAGATGAGTATGTCTTTGGTGCTAAGCCGGTGGTAAGGGGGCTCACGCCGGAGAATGCTGTTCAACACCAATTCCCAAGTCTGATCAAGGTGTTGAACATCTACGCGGCCCTTTTCATTGAGCGTGGGAGCCGTGGAGTTAGTTTTGAGGATTTCATTGCTCGGTTCCTTCACCCAAACGTCCTCTCGGCAGAAGCTGCCAAGTTTGCCATCCTTGAGGACCCTTTCGGTTTAGGTTTGGATAACTTGCCGGCGAAGGAAATAGACCAAAAGGGTTTTTTCCTTCCTAACTCCCCGACCATGTCTTTTGCAGATGTTGCAGCCCGCGAGATGGACGAGGATGCCTTCTTTTTAGGATTTCTTGGGCTATGGCTGAGTTGGTTTGTGCTCCCAATGCATTCTCTCCATATGCGGCCCTCCGTCTTTTACCCTGCTCATCGGATGACCATCGGGGTAAAAGTAGCCGTTGGGATAGCCGGCTTGGCACACTTGTATCACGACCTCAGTCGAGCTGCGGATGCTAATTAGCCCGGGGTGCTGCACATGATTTTCCCGATGCACTATTTCATGTCGTGGCTCGAGCTACATACATCGGGTGTTTTCGGCATGCATAAAAGGCCCTCGTTCTACGAAAGGTGCAGCTTCCCTCGCATCATACAGCTGATTGGCGCATCAATTGTGAATCCATCGCCACGAAATGCTAGGGGTTTACTCCTTCGCTCCCACACCGTTGGAGCCGGTGTGTCTTTCGTTGACAAGGTGTTGACTATTGGAAAAGCGTTTACCACTGCAGTGCGGCCATTGCAAGACACTTTCAAGGATGGAGCTTCAGTTTTAACGGCCCGGGAGACCCTTCACTTATATTCCATCAGACCGGGCTACTTGGTGTTTAGGCAGAACGGGGCAGCGATCTTCATGAGATATAACCCGCATCGTTTCGCCCAACAGCTGAGCTAAAATCAAGGGGTACTGCTGGAGGCTTTCTTATCGGAACCTGCTGCGACCGAAGAAGGGATGGAGAGAGCGCTGCATCATTTCATGCGTCTAAACACGGGCTTCCACTTCTTTATCAGTGAGCCCGCTTGCGCCCCATGACTCCTCAGGGTATATATAGAATGGTACAGTCATTCGACGGGAGCGGTCATAAAGGAGGAAAGGCGGTTGCTGATCGACCGTAAGGGTGCCCCTCTAGGTAGCAATCGCAACGCTCCTTTGGTGCCAAGGACCCTGGTAATCCCCCCTTTAAAAGATGCCAGAGCCGGACCCTCGCGTGCACAGAGTCCTCCACGCGGATTGCCGCTCCCTGATATTGCGGATGCACCACCAGCGCCCTGTGCTCCAGTGGAGACAGCGGTTATAGCCTCGCCGGAGTCTGGCGTGGGTGCAGACATCGGGACCCGCTGTCCCAAGGTGGCTGCTAAATGGAAGTCGATCCCACGTGCACCTAGGGTCGGAGGGCAGAAGAAAAAGGAGTCACTCTTCGCTGCGGACGTCGTGTTCAGTCAGGAACCCCACGCTCCCTATGCCGAGGGCCTGAGTGAATACGGGACTAACGAGGGATTAGTCATGCCACCACCGGATGATACGGACTTGGAGGCCGCTCTCGAAACTTCAGCGTGGTTGGCAAGGCGTGATGCATGGCTAGCTAAGCTTACGGATTCAAGTAATCACTAGTCGCATTTTATATTGCATGATATCTTTGCCTTTGACTAATATTTTTCCTTCTTTTCTTCCAACAGGCATCACCACTGAAGAAGCCATTGCCGCTTCACTCAAGACCTTCCAAGTGGAGGAACACCTTAGAGCGTCTTTAGGCCTCAGTAAGTTTCGATTCATCAAGTTTTTATTCTCCTTGTGTTATGGTCAATCTAATCTCTCCCTTTTTATTGCAGAAACCTCAATGCCGTTCCCGCCAAGCGACGCAAATGTTCTGCCAGCTGCCGATGTCCCCGCTTCCTCTGGGCCACCGCAGGAGGCTCGTCTTGAAGAGCCGATGAGAGATGCCTTAAAGGCTCTGGAGGCATCTTTAAATGAGGACGACAATGCTTCGATAAAGGAAGCGTCAAAGAGGTCCATCGTGACAGCCCGGGAGGAGAGGAAGCGGTCAAGGCGCGAAGCAAAGGCACGCAGGGTTGCTTTGGCTATTGGAGCGGGCCCCAGCACCGTTCCTCGAGCCGACACTCCGCCAGAAGAGTCCCCGGTCGCCCTGTCTACAGCTCATAGACAAGCGATCCGCGCCAACAGGGAGGTTAACGACAAGTCCACCTCAGGTAATACTTCTTTCAGAATTTTGTTGTAAAAATTATAAAGCCGTCGGTTCTTATACATTCTATCTTGTAGGGCTAAGCCTAACCGAGGGGGAGGCAGAGACTGCTGAACCTGAGGGGCTAAGGGAAGAGGTATTGGTCGAGCCTGAGCCGGTGGCGGACGACACAGCCAGGATTGCTGGGCCCGAAATAATGGCTGACGAACTGGTCATGTCCGCTATGCCTGAGCAAGCGGTTGTTGTTGAGCCCGAAGTAGCAGCGGGCGGAGTGCCTGAGGCTGATGATCTTGTGGTTACGGTGGACGAGGTAACCGTGACTGCTGAACCCGAGGGAGTAGCGGGTGAGGTGGCCATGATTCCTGAAGACGAGCCGACCGCTCCTTCTCAGGAATCTAGCAATGCTCCAGTCATAGCCCTCCCTGTCTATGGTCCTCCGACGTCTCCAGGTCTCGCGAGCATGACAACGGTTCCCATTGAGTCGGGTGATGAGGCCACGGGCGGTGGCCTCATGTCGATGGAGGAGGGAGCCGCCTCCATTTCGGCCGGCAGCTTACCAGGTAAATCCTAAGTTACTGTCCTCTTTATCTTACAATCCTTTCTGACAAGTTCACATTTGTTCGTAAAGCAGGTGCAGCCAGTGCCGATGCCCCATTGCTCGAAGGAGCGCCTTCAACTACTACCTTGGCGGTGGTCACCTCTCAGCCCTCTCTCATACCGTTAAAGATGTTGGAAGGTATGAGTTTGCAACTTATTAATCTCACTTTTCAGACGTATAATTTGTGTACTAAAGTCATACTGTTATGTCTTTCAGGAGTGCTTTTTGACCATCTTTATCAGATGTTGATCCCGCACTTCTCCTTCCCATCCGAACTCGCTTCTTCCTCTGGTGGCGTTGGTGAGTATGATTTCCATTGATATCTTTCTTTTTTCATTGATGGAATTACTTCTAACCCCTTTTTTCTCATCTCGACTGCAGTGCTACAGATTGAAGGAGGGGATAAAAGATCGGCTGCGCCACCGGCCCTTCCGGCCTTGCCACCTGTCTCAGCTGGTACGGCGACTATCATATCGATAACTCCCCCCTTTTTATTTTTTTGTTCTGTTATCTGATCACATCCTGTTTCTTTTCAGCTGTCGTTCCGGTCTCAGCGCCCTTCGAGCCTCGCATTATAATGCCGGCGGGTCCTTATCTGAGACGTCCGTCTTCGAAAGGCGCCGCGAATAGTCTACGCATGTTGAGTGACTACGTCGAGGAACTCGACGTTGAAACTCCTACATCTGCCGCAGGCTTCGCTACGGAGGTTAACCCGATGCTGGTGATACTCGTGAACTTTCATGATGAGGGTATCATCGCATCTTGGGTTAACCATTGCAGGGAGATCGAGGCCCGCCTGCATCAGTTGGAGTCGCTGCATCTCGCTCCCGAGACCTTGGCCGCCAGCAATCAAAGAGCAGCGTGGATTGAGCAGAGCACTTCTTACTTCCGCCATCTCGAACAAGAAGTCATTTCAAGACGTAAGGAGCGTGGTGAGACTTCGAGCAAGTCTGCCCAACTGCATGCTCGGGTGGAGGCCAATGCTGCACGGCTGAAGGTTGTCTTTGAGGGCCTTCTGCAATGTCTTTCCGAAGGGTTATCATTGAGGCAACAGCTTGACGTTGTTGAGCGAGATGCACCCAGCCAGGAAGCAGCCCAGAAGGCGGCGGAGAAGCAACTTTCATCCTTCTTGCAGCAGCGAGCCCAGGTGGAAGCGGAAGTGGCCGCGGCAGCCACCTAGGAGGAGGCGCTAAAGGAAGTGCGAGAGCAGCTCGTGGATTTACTAAAGACACTTCCTCCTCAGTAGCTATCCCTCTTTGTATCGTTTGTACTTGTAGATAAAAAAAGAATGTGTATATATATTTTTTTCATTCTTTAACATAATGTATCCTGTACCCAATCAAGTTTATGAATAAAAGATACACATTTTTTTTTGTAATGTCTTGTGCTATTTTCTCCGTCTTTTCTTTCTTTTATTATCAGCATGCCACCTTAGTAAACATGGTTGACGGATGGTTAGAGCGAGTATCCTGACTACCTCAAGAAATAGCGATGGCTTAGGCCGCAGGTTCAGATCTGCTGCCTAAGACTTTTCAACTCTATTAGCCGTGAGGGTCTCATAGAGATTTTTCTCCCTACGGATCGAGGGGATCTCGTATGTGGGTTTTCTCCTTGGGAATCGTGAGGATTCCTAAGTGTGTTTTCTCTTATAGGTCGTAAGGATCCTGTAAGAGAATTTTTCCCTCTTACGAGTCGAGAGGACCCGTAAGCGGTTGTTTCCCTCTTTGTCGAAACTCGACTTTGGAGAGTGAGACCCGTGAATAGTATGCAAGAGACCATTTTAGATCGACTTGCAGGGTCCCAATGTTCAGGAAGCAAGTTTTATAGTCCCTGCTGCCTGAGGCTTCTTCTTGTAAGTTGAGACGAATCGGGAATTTTCCCGCGGAGACACTGGTTTCTCTGTGAGCCAACACGAATCAAGAGGCTCTCGTCAAGGATTGTTTGTTTCCATGGGGTATTTACTAAGGATTATTTGTTTCCCTAGCGCCAAGGATTATTTGTTTCCCTGGGTTGAAACGAGTCGAGAATTTCCCACGGAGGCACTGGTTGCTCTGCGAGTCGACGCGGATCAGGAGGCTCTCGTCAAGAATTGTTTGTTTCCCTGAGTTGAGGTATTTGCTAAGGATTATTTATTTCCCTAGCGCCAAGGATTATTTGTTTCCCTGGGGTTGAAACGAGTCGAGAATTTCCCACGGAGGCACTGGTTGCTCTGCGAGTCGACGCGGATCAGGAGGCTCTCGTCAAGGATTGTTTGTTTCCCTGAGTTGAGGTATTTGCTAAGGATTATTTGTTTCCCTATCACCAAGGATTATTTGTTTCCCTGAGGTTGAAACGAGTCGAGAATTTTCCACGGAGGCACTGGTTGCTCTGCGAGTCGACGAGGAACAGGAGGCTCTTGTCAAGGATTGTTTGTTTCCCTGAGTTGAGGTATTTGCTAAGGATTATTTGTTTCCCTAGCGCCAAGGATTATTTGTTTCCCTGGGGTTGAAATGAGTCGAGAATTTCCCACGGAGGCACTGGTTGCTCTGTGAGTCGACGCGGATCAGGAGGCTCTCGTCAAGGATTGTTTGTTTCCCTGAGTTGAGGTATTTGCTAAGGATTATTTGTTTCCCTAGCGCCAAGGATTATTTGTTTCCCTGGGGTTGAAACGAGTCGAGAATTTCCCACGGAGGCACTGGTTGCTCTGCGAGTCGACGCGGATCAGGAGGTTCTCGTTAAGGATTGTTTGTTTCCTTGAGTTGAGGTATTTGCCAAAGACACTGGTTTCTTCGGAGTTGGGATGAATCGTCGAGATCTGGCTTCGTTTTCTGGCAGAGCCTGTTGGGAAAGTATGGTTCTCTCTTCGTTTGCGCCCTTGGATTGTATACAGGGATCGATGTGATCTCAACTGTAGGGCCATGTTTTATCATCATTTTTTTTGTTTTATTTCCGCGATACTCTATCATTTCAGCTTTTATATTGCGAAGGTCGTGATTGCCCAATCATTTCGACTATTTTTCGCGGTGCCCAATCATTTAGGCTATTTATTTTATTTTTACTCGCTGCTTTTTATTGCGAGTTGCCCAATCATTTCGGCTTTTTATTTTATTCTTACTCGCTGCTTTTTATTGCGAGTTGCCCAATCATTTCGGCTATTTCGTGTTAGTGTATATGCCCTAGGGGCCATTATTGTATCATACTAGTTTGTATATTACTTAATGGAAGCTTGGGATATTCACATGTATATAACAGTCTTGCTAAATATGGTAGTATGCTACTTGGTTTTTCTATCTTAATATGTGAGTATACGTATTGATAGAGCTCTTTGGATCTTGCTTGACTACCAGCGTTGTGATGGCAGTCACACTAGTGGGGGCTGGATAGTCCACAAGCACATCCTTATTCAGGTCTCTAGTCGTTGGATTATCGAGACAGAGTATCGATACTCCGGAGTAGACTAGTGTGTACGCTTCTAATCCCAGTTGGGGAGATGGTCTGTCCCACAGCCGTCAGTACGTCGTACTGGAGATAGTATGCAGGTGCTCGTTAGGTTACGGGTACACCGGACAGGACTCACAGGGAACTGTTGGATGGTTTTATACCAGTCGTCAGTGAACAGTTCCCAGGTGACATGAGTACAGCATAGTCCGCAGACTTGACACTGCTACTTCGCCTCGAGTGTGTCCCACTGTTCTTAGATTGCTACCCTACCACGGCTCAAAGGAGTCGTGCAAACAGGTAGCAGTTGGGTGCAGTCCCGAGCACTTGGAGGCAGTGGCGGTTAGACAGGATTCGTCTCTCCCGGTATTGGGGGTTGATATCGCGCTGTGTCAGAGAGCCATTACGCAAAGTCCCTGGCCAGGGCAAGCAAGATTTGCTGGTAGGTTCCAGTAGTTTCTCAGGGTGTAATGGGCTTCCCTCCGACACGACTTATACCGCTATTAGGGGACTGACGCTTGCCGCCCCCCTAGGCCCGATATGCGATAGTCTTAGACGAACGGACCGGACTGTACAGAGATTGTCACATCAGACTCAGTAGGAGTTCGGATGGGTTTCCTCATCGGCCTTCTTATCGACATCTACCTGGGGACCGTTACGTACAGCTAGTGCCGCTTGCGGTCTGTGGTTAAACCCACTGCCAGCGTAGTAGTCGAGTCTCTAGAGTCCCACACAGAGAGTTTCCCTACTCCAGGCGAAACGATATAGAGGTCGTATGGTTTTACGACAAGGGTTCGGACGCATACGTGTGTTTACGCACGTACGACTTTCGGACAGTTTTTACCAGTCGGCTTTGGTTTAAGCCAGTTACTTGTATCCGGTTATTGGGTTTATACAGTCTAAAGTTTTTCCGTATTTTTGCGGAAAGGAGGGGCGTTCTCGTAATTGCGCGAGAAGCTTCTAGAAGGTGGTGACTAAGGAGGTTTAAGTGGCATATACAATGAATGTGATTAGTGAGTCATATGGATGATTCATCCATGTCATTAATGCTTCATAATTGCTTAATGACTCATGGAGATGAATCACCACAAGATATTTATCAAGCATGGTTGTAAATCATTTTCTTTTCTTTTCTTGATATAACAAAATGCTTGATATATATTATGATAACTCATTATTCTCACTTCATTATTATGTTCATCTTCTCTCTCCTCAAGCTCTCCCTCTTCAAACCCTAATTCTCCCCTCTCATGTGTTGAGTACAAGGATTAGTTAGACTAATTAAACCATAACCCTCACTCTATATCACCTAGCTTCTTTGATTAGCACTTAAAGAAAGTTAGTTGCCTCAAGTTTAGAGGCTAAGCTTGGAGTAAAGCTCTCGGGTGGATCGTCTACTACTTCGAGAAGGCCGAGGAGGAGGTGGAGTTCGTAAAGACGAAGGACACGATTCGTTAGGTATAATCCCTTTACATAGTAGTTGTTAACTTCTATGTTTGATGTTAGTTATCGTTTAGCTTCGATTCATGCGGTTAGTCGATGTTTAAGCAAAGAACAAGATCGTTTTTCATATTTCCGCCTCCCCGCAAGTCGTGGGGTGTTGTACATCGACTTACAGTGGTATCAAAGCCTCGCTAAACAATAAATAACTTACTTGCAAATTTGTATGAATTTCGAACGGAAAAAACGAAACCGGAAAAGCCCGAAATCACAAGTTTCTGTCGATTTTTAAATGAAGTCCAAAAATTTTTCAGGGATGTTCAGAAAGCTTGAAAAGACAGTAGAAGAACACCCAAGAAAATTGGGCCCCTGAATCGCCTAAAGCGCCGCGGAACCGCGGAGGATCTCACCGATCCGCCGCGATTCCGCCGCCGAGTTGGCGATTCAGGAACCCAATTTTCCTGTGTTGCTTCTCTGTGATATTTGGTATTTTCTGGAATATTTTATTTTTGCTCAGGTTTCAGATTTACAGAGAAGTATTGGAGCAAAATTAAAAGTGTTTAATCGATCGAAATTGTACAGTATTTGCTTGTTGGATTATATCTGTGTTTGTATAATGTGTTCGTAAACCTCCCCTAACTGCTAGTATATCGGTTGGCAGGGGGTTGCACATTTCTGTAATGGTTTTTACTGTTTGTGGATATGAACTGTGTTGGACTGTTGTGATGTATAGCCGGGGTTATGTGATGGGTTATTATTTAATTCATTTGATGTAAATGTAATTTGTTGTAATATTATTTTGCGGGGCACATCCAGGTTGCGGTTGTAGCCACCGTTGTATTATTTCATTTTACTGTTTTTGCTCCTAGGACAGACCCAATGTGGGGTGTACAAACTGCCGGGCGGGTAGTTTGCCGTACCCGTTAGGGTCTTGGGTGGGGTAATGGCTATTCATCACAACTGTGTAATCCGTCTTTTGTTGCAGGCTCAAAACAAACACGGATTGCTTGCAAATCCAATAAAGTTCATCTGTGATCTGGAATGCCTATTATTGCGTCTGACGAATGTACAATATCTATATATGATAGCTATTTAGACGTCACTTATGTTTTACACCCGCGCTAGCCCAGCCCCCGCTCTGTCGTTAGTTAAGTAACCTAACGGGTGATGACGGGACCCCGTGGCGAATGCGGATGGCATAAGAGGACGTTGTATTTTCGTTGTTTTCTGCAATGATAGGTTAATGATGGGACGCATTATTTATAATGCAAAGAAAATAAACCAAAAAATTTAATCGTTGGAACAATTTAAAAGAAACCACTCGGTTAATTTTAAAAACAGATATTTTTAAATGCGGAGCTTTAACCACTCCTTTTAAAAGCTATCAGGTTCCTTCGGTTATATCAAGTTCACTACGTTCACGGTTTCGCCAAAACCATTCGTAGCCCTCCGTCATTTCATCTGGGTATTCAGTAGTATTCAAACTATGTATTTTGACCTAACGCCAAGGCATAGTGTTTGGTAGCTACTGGGTATTCATTTGTTGCATAGATAGATGAGTTAGTTTGGGACAGTCGTATTATCATTTTGGCCGAACGTCAAGGATATATACGGATGGGTTCAAATTGACAAGATAATGATGGGTAGAACTTGACATGTGACTTATGACATTTTGACCTAACGCCAAGGTCATAAGAGCATGGGGCAGAAAAATATATATCGGGAATTTCTAAAGAAACTGAAATTTGCAAAGAGTTGCATACCATTTGGAGTTTGATGAATGTTGGTAGGATTCCTTCAACATTATCATACAATGATATTTGGATCCCGATCCTACTGTGAGTATATGCTACTTATCAGGAGATTCGTCATTTAACGATCAATGCTATAAACCAAGTAGGTGTCAAGAAAGATGTCAGCGGGGTTACGCCCCCAGAGAAAAGAGGTTATTTAATTAAGGAACTTCGCGAAAGCATTGGAAAACCTCCCTCGAAGTATCGACACTAGCCTGGCTGAACGGTTAAGCAAGGATTGTACAGTGAGAATAGTCCTGGCTAATTCTTCTTTTATGGTTTGAGGAAGGATTCGAGAAACAGTGTGAGCCATCCAGTTTAGATAAACTAAAAACCACTCTAAACTTGCAAGAGCATCATGCTAAAGAGTTTTCTTCTCTCTCTCCTAATTGCAGCGACCCTGAAAATGACTGGACTTAAGTTACTTTTAGAGAAAAATATACTGACAGGGCCAAACTATAAAGATTGGCTGCGGAATGTCAAAATGGCTTTGACCTATGACAAATTGGGGTACGTCCTCACCGCTGCGGCACCTGCTGTCCCTGGTCCCAAATCCAGCAATGCGGATAAGGAAATCCGCAAAACCTGGGATTTAGATTGCGCGAAAGCCAAGTGCATCGTGCTTGCCTCAATGAACAATGAACATCAGAGGAGGCACGAGGATATGGACCTTGATGGCATATTTCTCCATACAAAGGAACTTTATGGAGAGCAATCTCGTATAGCAAGATACGAGACCTCTAAGAACTTGTTTCGAGCGAGGTTGGCTGTCGGGTCATCGGTAGGAGAACATGTCCTAAAGATGATCGGCTATATTGAAGAGCTCGCAGACCTTGGGACGACTTTGGATAATGAGCTCTATATAGACCTTATTCTCCAGTCCCTTCCTCACACCTACGCCCAGTTTATCCTGAACTTCAATATTCAAAGAAAAGAAGTTGAACTTCCGGAACTCCTGAACATGTTAAGGAGTGCAGAGGGTACCTTGCAGAAGATAAGGGAAACACCCGCTATGTTTGTTAGCGGTACATCTTCTTCCGGGTCCAAGGCAAGGGCCAAAGGAAGGAAGAAGAAGGCCGCCACCAAACCTAGAGGAGGTGTTAGTAAGGTGGGAGGGAAGGGAAAGAAAAAGTTTGCGGTACCGGTAGTTGGCCAGGATGAGTGCTTCCATTGTCACAGGAAAGGGCACTGGAAAAAGGATTGCAAGGCGTGGAACGCCAAGAACCAGGAACCGAAGCAAGCTGTGGCTTCGACTTCAGGTGTGTTTGTAATTGAGAATTGTCTGTCGATCAACTCTACTTCCTGGGTATTGGATACCGGATCAGGATCTCATATTTGCAATTCATTGCAGGTACTGAGAAACCGTAGAGTGCTGAAGGAAGGTGATATGACCCTAAAGGTTGCTAACGGAGCTAGCGTGGGAGCTGCGTCCGTCGGGGATTATCACCTAGGATTGACGAGTGGACACATTTTGGTTTTACATAACTGTTTTTTTGTACCAAGCTTAACGTGTAATATCATATCAGTTTCCTTGTTATCAAATAAAGGTTATGATTTCACGTTTGTAAGAGATGTTGTTAACATCCACCTTAATCATGATTTGATTGGGTCCAGTACACTAAATAACGGTATATATGTTTTAAACCAACTCCAAATTTTCAATGTCCAGAACACACTTAAAAGAAAGTCTCCAGATTTAAATAAAGCTTTCTTATGGCATTGTAGACTGGGTCACATCAATAAGAGAAGGTTGACTAAGTTGCATAGAGAAGGATATTTGGACTCGTTCGAATATCAAACTTATGACACTTGTCAATCTTGTCTCAAAGGAAAGATGACAAAGACTCCATTTACTGGACATGGAGTAAGAGCGAGCAAGCTCTTAGGACTCATACACAGCGATGAATGTGGTCCATTGTCTACACATGCAAGAGGTGGTTTTTCCTATTTCATTACTTTCACGGATGATTACTCAAGATACGGATTCATTTATCTGATGAAACATAAATCTGAGGCTTTTGAGAAATTCCGAGAGTATAAGAATGAAGTAGAAAACCAAACCGGCAAAAGTATCAAGACACTTAGATCTGATCGAGGTGGTGAATACTTGAGTGCCGAGTTCCTAGGTTACCTAAAAGAGAAAGGAATTCTCTCTCAACTTACTCCTCCATACATTCCACAGCATTACGGTGTATCGGAGAGACGGAATCGAACCCTATTGGATATGGTACGATCCATGATGAGTAATGCTGAGTTACCGCGATCTTTCTGGGGTTATGCGCTAGAATCAGCGGCATATCTTTTGAACATGGTTCCTACCAAGACTGTGCCTACCACTCCATATCAGACGTGGAGCGGGAAGAAACCCCATCTACAGTATATTAAGATTTGGGGATGTCCAGCTTTTGTTAAAAAGCAGCATGTGGATAAGCTCGAGGCACGATCAGTAAAGTGTCAGTTTGTGGGATATCCAAAGAATTCCAGGGGATATCTATTCTATTACGCAGAGGAACAAAAGGTATTTGTTTCTCGTAATGCCCATTTTCTAGAACATCAGTTTTTAGAAAAGGAATCAAGTGGGAGCGAAATAGAACTGGAAGAAATTCCAGAACCACAAACTAATACTGAAAGTTTGGTAGAACCGGTAGTTCAAGAAGAACAGGACATTCCTGCACCCCTCCGCAGGAGTAGTAGGCCGTCTCATCCGCCTGAGAGATACTACGGTTTTCTCATAGATGGGGATAGAGAGGATTGCATCATAGATGATGATGAACCTACTGACTTCCAGCAGGCCATCCAGAGCGGCGACTCGGTACGATGGCTAGATGCAATGCGGACCGAAATGGAGTCCATGTACACCAACAAAGTATGGACTTTGGACTTTGCTCCAGATGGGGTAAAACCCAAAGGATGCAAATGGATCTTCAAGAAAAAGATTGGTGTAGATGGACAGGCGGAAACCTATAAGGCTAGACTTGTTGCAAAGGGTTTTCGTCAAAGACCTGGTTTGGACTATGACGAAACTTTTTCTCCAGTGGCTATGCTCAAATCCATTCGGGTCCTTCTTGCTATTGCTGCCTTCCATGATTATGAAATCTGGCAGATGGACGTAAAGACGGCTTTTTTGAATGGAAATTTAGAAGAGTGCGTCTATATGGATCAGCCAGAGGGTTTCAATCAGAGTGGGAGCAGCGGGAAAGTATGCAAGCTGCTTAAGTCCATTTATGGACTAAAGCAGGCATCGCGGAGTTGGAACATCTGTTTTGATGAGACAGTCAAAGAATATGACTTTATCAAAAATCCAGATGAACCGTGCATATATAGTAAAGTTGTTGCCAGAAGTGTCGTATTCCTCGTCTTGTACGTGGATGACATTCTATTGATAGGAAATGACATTCCTATGCTACAATCTGTCAAAGGATTCTTGTCACACAGGTTCTCCATGAAAGACCTGGGTGATGCCTCTTACATTCTGGGGATCCGGATCTATCGTGATAGATCCAAGAGGATGTTGGGACTTTCGCAGTCCAGGTATATCGACACTGTACTGAAAAGATTCAGTATGGAAGATTCTAAGCGCGGTAATCTACCGGCTTGTCACGGAATCACTCTCTCCAAAGAGATGTCTCCCAAGACTGATTTGGAAAGGGAACGAATGTCTATTATACCCTACGCTTCTGCGGTAGGCTCTATAATGTATGCGATGTTGTGCACCAGACCAGATGTAGCTTACGCACTGAGCGTGGTAAGCCGGTATCAGTCAGACCCAGAGGAGAAGCACTGGATAGCAGTAAAGAACATTCTCAAGTATCTGAGAAGGACTAAGGAGATGTTCTTGGTTTACGGCGGAAAAGACCTCAGGTTGGAGGCCTTTGCTGATTCCGGCTTCCAGAGTGATAAGGACGATTCCAAGTCTATGTCGGGTTATGTCTTTACCCTCAATGGAGGGGCGGTGTGCTGGAAGAGCTCCAAGCAGGACACCGTTGCTGACTCGACGATGGAAGCGGAGTATATAGCTGCTTGCGATGCCGCAAAAGAAGCAGTCTGGATGAAGAAGTTCCTACCAGAACTTCAGGTGGTTCCTACCATAGTTGATCCAATACCTCTGTATTGCGACAACAACGGAGCTATAGCTTTAGCAAAGGAACCAAGGTCCCATCAGAAATCCAGACACATCTTAAGGCGGTATCACCTGATCAGGGAGATCATTGATCGTCAAGAGATCGAGGTTCGGAGAGTTGCTTCTGAAGAGAACATTGCTGATCCATTCACAAAGGCCCTACCTCAGATTCAGTTCGAGAGGCTACTCGAGATCATCGGTCTTCGATATGCCAGTACATGGCCCTAGTGCAAGTGGGAGATTGTTAGTGTATATGCCCTAGGGGCCATTATTGTATCATACTAGTTTGTATATTACTTAATGGAAGCTTGGGATATTCACATGTATATAACAGTCTTGCTAAACATGGTAGTATGCTACTTGGTTTTTCTATCTTAATATGTGAGTATACGTATTGATAGATCTCTTTGGATCTTGCTTGACTACCAGCGTTGTGATGGCAGTCACACTAGTGGGGGCTGGGTAGTCCACAAGCACATCCTTATTCAGGTCCCTAGTCGTTGGATTATTGAGACAGAGCATCGATACTCCGGAGTAGACTAGTGTGTACGCTTCTCATCCCAGTTGGGGAGATGGTCTGTCCCACAGCCGTTAGTACGTCGTACTGGAGATAGTATGCAGGTGCTTGTTAGGTTACGGGTACACCGAACATGACTCACAGGGAACTGTTGGATGGTTTATACCAGTCGTCAGTGAACAGTTCCCAGGTGACATGAGTACAGCATAGTCCGCAGACTTGACACTGCTACTTCGCCTCGAGTGTGTCCCACTGTTCTTAGATTGCTACCCTACCACGGCTCAAAGGAGTCGTGCAAACAGGTATCAGTTGGGTGCAGTCCCGAGCACTTGGAGGCAGTGGCGGTTAGACAGGATTCGTCTCTCCCGGTATTGGGGGTTGATATCGCGCTGTGTCAGAGAGCCATTACGTAACGTCCCTGGCCAGGGCAAGCGAGATTTGCTGGTAGGTTCCAGTAGTTTCTCAGGGTGTAATGGGCTTCCTTCCGACACGACTTATACTGCTATTAGGGGACTGACGCTTGCCGTCCCCCTAGGCCCGATATGCGATAGTCTTAGACGAACGGGCCGGACTGTACGGAGATTGTCACATCAGACTCAGTAGGAGTTCGGATGGGTTTCCTCATCGGCCTTCTTATCGACAACTACCTGGGGACCGTTACGTACAGCTAGTGCCGCTTGCGGTCTGTGGTTAAATCCACTGCCAGCGTAGTAGTCGAGTCTCTAGAGTCCCACACAGAGAGTTTCCCTACTCCAGGCGAAACGATATAGAGGTCGTATGGTTTTACGACAAGGGTTCAGACGCATATGTGTGTTTACGCACGTACGACTTTCGGACAGTTTTTACCAGTCGGCTTTGGTTTAAGCCAGTTACTGGTATCCGGTTATTGGGTTTATACAGTCTAAAGTTTTTCCGTATTTTTGTGGAAAGGAGGGGCGTTCTCGTAATTGGGCGAGAAGCTTCTAGAAGGTGGTGACTAACGAGGTTTAGGTGGCATATACAATGAATGTGATTAGTGAGTCATATGGATGATTCATCCATGTCATTAATGCTTCATAATTGCTTAATGACTCATGGAGATGAATCACCACAAGATATTTATCAAGCATGGTTGTAAATCATTTTCTTTTCTTTTCTTGATATAACAAAATGCTTGATATATATTATGATAATTCATTATTCTCACTTCATTATTATGTTCATCTTCTCTCTCCTCAAGCTCTCCCTCTTCAAACCCTAATTCTCCCCTCTTATGTGTTGAGTATAAGGATTAGTTAGACTAATTAAACCATAACCCTCACTCTATATCACCTAGCTTCTTTGATTAGCACTTAAAAAAAGTTAGTTGCCTCAAGTTTAGAGGCTAAGCTTGGAGTAAAGCTCTCGGGTGGATCGTCTACTACTTCGAGAAGGCCGAGGAGGAGGTGGAGTTCGTAAAGACGAAGGACACGATTCGTTAGGTATAATCCCTTTACATAGTAGTTGTTAACTTCTATGTTTGATGTTAGTTATCGTTTAGCTTCGATTCACGCGGTTAGTCGATGTTTAAGCGAAGAACAAGATCGTTTTTCATATTTCCTCCTCCCCGCAAGTCGTGGGGTGTTGTACACCGACTTACATTTCGTGTGCATACGTTTTACTTGCTGCTTTTTATTGCAAGTTGCCCTACCATTTCGGCTATTTCGTATGCATGTGCGGCCTACCGGCTTTTCATCGTAAACCTATTTCGGCATCGGCACCGCTACAACTGGGATATTGCCAGGTGCGAATCATCATTTGCCTTCATCGGTGTCGAACGAAGGTGGCTTAGCGAACAGGGTTAAGGTCCCGCCGACTAAGGCTTTTGACTTCATGAGCCGTAAGGGTCTCACAAAGGTATTTCTCCCTACAAGTCGTGAGGATCTTGTAGGTGTATTTTGTTTTTTAGGAATCATGAGAATTCCTAAATGTATGTTCCTCTGTAAGTCGTAAGGATCCTACAAGAGCGTTTTCTCCTTATAAGTCGAGAGGACTTATAAGCGTTGTTCATCATGCGCACATATCCCCAATCACGGATGAAATTTGGTTAGGGAAATGTTTATTCGCGCCCGTGGATTGTATACAAGGGTCAGTATTGAACCACTTGTAGGGCAATATTGGAAGTTGTGGGGGTTGCTTAAGCACAGGTTCATGTCTCTGTAACTTAAGACTTTCAAATCTTATGAGTCGTGAGGGTCCCATAAGAGAGTTCTCCTTACGAGTCATGAGGATCTCGTAAGTGTATTTTCTCCTTAGGAATCGTGAGGATCCCTAAGTGTGTTGCTCCCTTGTGAGTCGTAAGGATCTCACGTAGGTGGTTTCTCCTTACAAGGTCGAGAGGATCTTATAAGTGTCCTTTAACGAGGTTGCGTCCTTTCGGGTTTTCACAAACACTAGCCAGTAGTCCTGCTGTTTTTACTCACGGAGCCCTTTCGGGTTTTCATCCGTGACCTTTTTGCTTATGGACATACCCCCCCTTTTTTTATTCTTTTTATTTTTATTTACTTTTTTTTACGAGGTCGCGCCCTTTCGGGTTTTCATGAACACTCGCCGGTAGCCCTGCTGTTTTTACTCACGGAGCCCTTTCGGGTTTTCATCCGTGCCCTTTTTGCTTATGGACATACCGTTTTTTTTATCATTCATTTTTTTTATTATTTTCTTTTTCTTTTTCTTTTTTATTCATCTCGACAGCCTAAGGATGCTGCGGTAGTAGTTTAAAAACATTTCGGTCCTTCATTAGTTTAAGGACGTTTCGGTCCGTCATGGAGAAGGCCGGCTACTACTTATAAAGCTTGAGCTTAGGAAGATAGCGAGCGGACATAGTCGTCGTCATCTACCATTGACCTAGGCTGTGGCTCATTAAGCATAGTATCTCTTTAGGAAGCGACCGTTTATTGGCCTGAAAGGGCTTTCACCGTGCATATCTATCAGTAGATAGGCCCCACCCTGGTAGACCTTATCTACGATGTACGGGCTTTCATAGTTTGGTTCGAATTTTCCCCGCTTGGCGCGATTGGGAATCATAGGCCTTTTGACCACTAGCATAAGTTCGCCTTGGCGGAATGTCCTCGGTCGGGTCAGTCATTCATATGAGCGCGTCATCTTTGCTTTATAAGCCTCCAGATTTTGCTGCGCTATGAGCCGGGTCTCATCGAGGGCATCAAGCTCCTCAAGCCGAAGGTGAGCATTTTCTTTGTCCGTCAGCTCGTAGTGGACTGCCACTCGTAGAGAGGGTAACTCTATCTCGAGGGGGAGTACAGCTTCCGTCCCAAATACCAACGCGTACGGCGTTGTGTTCGTGGCTGTCTTGAACGTAGTTCGATACGCCTAGAGAGCCTCTTGCATCCTTTTGTGCCAGTCCTTCTTATTTCGGGATACCGTTTTCTTCATGATCCTTGTCAAGGTCTTGTTGAAGGCTTCAGCTAGACCATTAGCTCGCGGATTGTAAACTGAAGAATATCTCCAGTCTATATTATGCTGCTGTGCGAAGCGACTGATCTTGTGGCTTCTGTAAGCTGGCCCATTATCGGAGATGATCCGGCGCGGAGTTCCAAACCGATATATGACGTGCGTCTTGAAGAAATGGAGGATATTCTCCATCTTCACTTCCCTCAGTGGTACTGCTTCTGCCCATTTGGAGAAGTAGTCAGTCATCGCCAGGATGAAATGATGTCCTCTGGACGATGCTGGTTCGATGGGGCCGACTATGTCAGTTCCCCACATCTCGAACGGCCAGCTAGCCACCGTTGGATGTAGTGGATTTGGATGCTGATGGATGAAGTCTCCATGAATTTGGCATGGGTGGCATTGCTTCGCATATTCGAGGCAGTCCTGAATCATCGTGGGCCAGTAGTATCCCATCCGTTTGATCTTCAACTTCATCTTCTGGCCCGCTTGATGAGAACCACAGAGTCCGTCATGAATTTCCTGAACGACTCCTTTTGCTTCTGTAGGCCCTAGGCATCTTAGCCACAGAGAATCAAATGACCTCTTGTACAGAGTATCATTGACAAAGGCGAAAGACAGAGCTCGTTTCATGAGCTGATGTCTTGAGGACGCTTCTTCAGGCATTCGGTGGGATTTAAAGTAATCTATGAAGACTTCTCTCCAATCCTCGGTATTTTCCCAATCTTTTACTTGCAGAGTCGTCTGCTCAGTCGCTCCCTTTTCTTCGGTTGATTCCGGAGATATTTCTGCTGGGGCAAGCACCCGACGGCTTTGTATCACGATTTTTACGTCATCGAGGTTCTCACCAGCCAGTTCCTTAGCGAGCTTGGCCAACGAGTCCGCTTTGCTGTTTTCCGCGCGCGGTATGTTCTCTAAAGTATAGGAGGGAATTTGGGTCAACAGTTGCTGCACCTTTTCGCCGTACTTCACCAACTCTGGTTTGCACGTTTGGTAGTCACCGTTTACTTGACTAATGACCAGCTGGGAATCTCCGTATATGAGTAGGTTTTCAATTCCCATGTCGATGGCGATCTCGAGGCCTGCTATCAAAGCTTCATATTCAGCTTCATTGTTCGTCCTCGGCTCTGTTAAGGGGAAAGCGAAGCGCATTATCCCTCCTTGTGGAGTCACGAAGATGAGGCCTACCCCTGATTTGATTATAGGGGCGTTTTGTCTGCGCTTCTTCAGGGAAGATGCCCCATCGAAATAAAGCTCCCATCGGGTATCACCGCAGTCGATCGCATCAAACGCATGTTCGTTTGGAAGATCGCAATTTAAAGGAGAATCAGCGGGTATCGGATGCTCAGTGAGGAAGTCGGCGATGGCCTGGCCTTTCACTGCCTTGAGAGGTTGATACGTTATCGAGAACTCCATCAAGAGCAGGGCCCATTTAGCGAGTCGTCCCGTCAATATGGCCTTCGACATCAAATATTTGAGGGGGTCCACCTTTGAAATGAGACGGACCTCATGCGCCAACGCATAGTGCCTAAGCTTTGTTATCGCGAAGATCAACGCCAGGCGGTGTTTTTCAATGGGGGAGTAGTTGCTTTCTGCCCCCAGTAGAACTCGACTTAAGTAATAGAGTGCTCTTTCTTTCCCTTGGTCGTTCTCTTGTGCCCATAATGCGCCTAAGGAACCTTCGAAGGCGGTTGTATAAAGAATGAGGGGTTTTCCCTTAACCGGAGCAGCCAACACCGGCCGGTTTTGCATGTATTGTTTGATCTCGTCTAGCGCGCTTTGGCATTTTTGGTCCCAGACGAACGGGGTTCCCTTCTTCATCAAGTGGCTGTAAGGATGGCACTTTCCTGAAAGGTTAGCTATAAATCGCCGTATATACGCGAGCTTCCCTTGGAGAGACCGCAGCTGTTTGAGAGTCCTTGGCGGAGGCATTTCCATGATTGCCTTGATCTTTGACGGATCTATCTCAATCCCCCGGTGCCGAATAATGAATCCCAGAATTTGCCTGAGGAAACTCCGAATGCACACTTGAGAGGGTTCATCTTCATGTTGTATTGTCGAAGGCATTGAAATACGGTCTTCAGATGCTCGAGATGTTCCTCGTACGATTTGCTTTTAACCACAAGATCGTCGATATAGCATTCGACGATTTCGTGTATGAGGTCATCGAAGATCTTCGTCATGGCCCTCTGGTAGGTGGCACCAGCGTTCTTTAAACCGAAGGGCATCACTTTATAACCGAATATACCTAACGGAGTCCTGAAGGCAGTGTGCTTTTGGTCTTCGGGATACATCTTTATCTGGTTATACCCTGATGAGCCATCCATGAAGGAGAAAACCTCATGAGTGGACGTATTGTCTATCATCAGTTCGGTGACTGGCACTGGGAAATCGTCCTTCGGGCAGGCTTTATTGAGATCCCGGAAGTCTACGCATATGCGCACTGTCCCATTTTTCTTCATCACCGGGACGATGTTGGCGATCCATTCCAGATATTGAACTTCCTGGATGAAGTCAGAGTCGATCAGCTTCTTGACCTTGGCATTGATACTCATCTCAAGCTCGAGCCGCATTCTTCTTGACGCCTGTTTGACCGGCTTGACGTCTGGGGATATCGCCAATTTGTGCACAGCAATTTCTGGATCTAATCCCGGCATTTCGGAATAGTTCCATGCGAAGCAATCTTTATGCTGCATAAGCAGGTCTTTTAGTAAAGCCACATTCTCTTCAGACAGCAGCTCACTAATGAATGTCGGTCGCGGGTCATTCGCCGTTCCCAATTCAATTTTCTTGAGGTTATCCGCCGTGGTATGGATTCCATCTTCTAGCTCTTTTGGCGCTGGTGGAAATTCTGAGATCACCTCATCGTTGCTATTTTCGAAGTACCAGGGAAGGTCATCCATGTTCTCGGGCTTTTCTTTTGATATCGTTATCACGTGACAAGTACGAATTTGCTTCCAATCCCAATGTGGAACTGGTTCTTCTTCCATGGCCTTGGGTCCGTGCTTCTGTGGTGGTGCTACCCTCCAGTTGTCGGACAGAGCGAACTTGCCAAGCTGATACTGATCTTCAACCCAATTCTTGAAGGTGAAGCAGTCCTCGAGAGGGTGCCTTATCACTCGGTGATAAGAGCAATAGTCTGGGTGTGAGACCTCGCTTGCTTGTTCGGGGTGTTTAAACTCCGGCAGTGTAAGCATTTGATGTTTTAGAGCGAGGTCAAGTATTTTCTTCGTCTTGTCCCGAGGAAAAGAGTATGCTCGACTCATTTTTCTCATGAGGGATAGATTGGAACCGCTCGATTTTCGCTCGCATGGCCTCTTAGCCCCGCTTCATTGCTGTTGAGCGTCTTTTTCGCGTTTCAACTTGTTTCTGCCTCTGCGTCGGGCTTTCTTTATAACAGGTTGACAAGGAGCGGCATTTTCATCTTTCACGGCCTGTTGGAGGAGGCGCTGCGTTTTGGCTTTCTCGTAGATGACCATTTCGCGGTTATGGTCGTCTCGGACTTTTTGACCCGCTTCCCTTATAAGCTTGTCCATTTGTTCTTCGAACGACGGACTGGGCTCTTTTGCATCTGGAACTTTCACTGGCTCAGGGTTAGCGTCCTCCCATTGAGCATCTGTTTCTTCATCGAAGTCATATACGACGTAGCAACCGTGTAGTAGCTCTCGTTTCTTTGACCGGATGTTTCCAAGCCCGATTGTCTCCATTCTCCCATTAGGCAGTTTGCGTTGAGTCCCGGGAACGTTCCAGACTTTGTCATAGAACTTGGCTTTTCGAACGGTCTGCTTGAAGGATATCCCCTGGTGTTTCAGCAGCTTTTTTAAACCTTCCGTATAATATCTGGGAAGACGGATAGGCTGAAGCCTGTCGAGCGTAGGATCCGCGCCATGCCAGATTTCTTTCTCCTCTTTGGTTTCTTCAGAGCGGTAGAATAGAGTTGCTTTTTCGCTTTCTCGCCTAGGAGGGATATAGAACGTTCGCAGCTCTTCTACATTGTAGATATCAAGCGCATCCAGTTCTTTACGGTGTTTAAGCGGCACCATGGCGACTTGTAGACTTTGTTCTTCGCCAGCGGACGTTCGTATTGAAGGTCGAGCAGAGAATACAGTATATGTCTCATTTCCGAGTCGCTACCAAAGATCAACGTAGGAGTGGACGGTCCTGGCTTGTTGTGTTGGTGCGGACCCGAATACACTATCTCCTCTTCCTCCTCGGTATCACTGCCGAAAACAGGGATGGTGGCGTTAGCTTTGTTCTCCGGCTTGTGACACCTTTCCGTGTCTTCGAAATCTGGTAAGAAGTATTTAGCATCTTCATATTTGCGGACTTCGTTCACGGAAAACGGATTCAGTTCTCCCGCCACGGTATACTCGAGACCATCTTTAGCATACTTCATACACTGATGCTGTGTAGAAGGAATGATGTTGTACTCGTGCAACCACGGTCGGCCGAGCAGAGCATTGTAGCATGTCTTGGCATCTATGACGTGGAACTTAATGTCCGTGACGAGTAGCCCGAAGCGTAGCGTCAGTATTACAGACCCAAGAGTTCTTGATGATTGGGAGTCGAACCCGGAGATGGTGATCTTGTCACGAGCAAGGTGCTGGACGCTCATGCAGATTTCTTTTAACACCCGAACATTGAAGAGGTTAACTGAGGATCCATTGTCGATCAGGATTTTGCCTATCTTTATATCGTGGCAGTATCCTGAGACATAGAGGGGGCGATTGTGTTCGCACGTCCTAAGGAGAAGGTCTTCATCACCAAAAGCGACATCGGCCGTGTGCACTTCCTCCAATTCATCCTTCATCTATTCCTCAGCCAGGAATGCTTAGAATTGTTCCGGATCTTTTAGTGCCTTGATCAACGAATCTCTTGCCTCCTTTGATAACAAAAGGGCGTCAAGAATGCTGAGCTGTGAGGGTAGCTTCCTCAATGTTGGCGGGTCCTTGGCGCTTTGCTCCCCCAGAACTTGGTCATCTAAGACGATATCTTCAGAGACCTTTTCTTTCCCTTTATCTTTTCTGTTTGAGGGTCCGAAATTCTTTTCAGGCAGCGTCCGATTCCGCAGCCGAATATTTTCGCAAACCTTCGGCTCTTCTTCATTTCCCTAAGTGGACTCTTTAAAGAGAGGGGCAAGTTCCAGCTCCTCATCAGAATCGCTCCCGAATGTAGGCACTTGTGACCCGCCGATGTTAACAATCGCAGGTAGTTCTTTTAAGCCCTTCGGTCATATTTTTCCGTTCCCGACGAGTTTTACGTTTCTCCCGCTTGAAATGTTGTCGATGAGCAACATATCCTTGGCACCATCTATCGAAAGCTTTGCACTCTTGAGTGGGGTGCGACACCTTCTGATGATATAAGCAATAGGAGGGGTGCATTTCTATTTCACTAGTAATTTTTCCTTCGGAGGATGGTAGTTTCATGCCTATTGATATGGCCTTAGCAAACCTTTTCCTCATCTTGAATTGGCTTTTATCCGCAGTGGGTGTACTTTGCTCCAGCGGGATCATCTCAGCTCTTTCATCAAGTCGCTGGCGCTTGGCCCTTTCAAATATGGCCGTCTCGCGTTCTAGATCAGCTTTACTTTTCAACCGAGCTTCATTAAGGAATGCGTCAATTACTTCATCTGATGGCCCCAGAATTTTTGATTCAGGATCTGCCCCAGCGCTTCGGTACAAGAAGTCTCCTCATCGTCCATAAACGAATGGGAAATCACATGACAGCTCGCCACGCATTCTTCAGATTCATCAGATGAATTTTCTCCCTCATCTTCCTTTTGAAAGATGTGATTGAGGAACTCTTGGAAAGTAATGGGAGTCTGTTCCTTCTGGTTGTATTCCTCCAGCGCGTCGATTTGTTTTTGCAAGTCCGTGCGCTTGTCACCAGGCCTCACGGGCTTCTTAGATTTCTTCTTCTTCTTTTTCGAAGATTTTGACGGCTGGTTGTGAGTGCTCGGGCCACCACCATCGGTCTTTGGAGTGGTACGTGGCTTTAGCATCCCTTCAATGACCTGCGGTTCCAACGGGTTCTTCCACCCAATCGTTGGACATGTCTGAAGATCGTTTAGCATCCTCTTTGTCTTGGCTGATAATACAACGTCCCAAGGAGCTTCTTCAACGACGGAGCATGTTGCCCCCGGCGTATTCGTCCCCTTAGAGGTGTGGGGCTGTGGGGGATTCACCTTCTATTTGTCAGATAACGCTAATTTGCCCTGTCGGTACTGATTTTCAAGCCAATTTTTGAAAACGTAGCAATCTTCGATCGGATGGCCCAGTAGTCGATGATAAGGACAGTAGTTGGGCTCATTGACATCACTTGGTTGTAACGGACGTTTTGGATCCGGCAGATTTATGAGTCGGTTGCGCAACGCCAGCTCGAATAACCTTCTCGTTTTATCGTGGGGAAAAGAGTAAGAACGTCCCAGCCTCTCCTCAAGGGCTATGTATGGACGCATATTATTTTGACGAACAACCGGTTTCGAGTCGCTCGGTTGTTGTTGTTTCCTGATTTAAAATCAGGAAAAGTTACGAAGGAGGCATCACGTGCTAGCACGTAACCAGCAGTCACGTGTCGGCACGTGACACCTAAAAGCATCGGCAAGGCAGATTCAGCTTCCCGACTACATCAAAGAAAAGGGGTTCAGAAAGGGTCACGTGCTCCCACGTGACCAGGGTCACGTGTTGGCACGTGACATTTAAAAGCGGCTCCAAAGGCACATCGGTTCCCTGATCAAATCAAGGAAAAGGCTTAAGAAGAGGTCACGTGCTCCCACGTGACCAGGGTCACGTGTTGGCACGTGACACTCAAAAGCAGCAGACTCAATTCCCTGATCAAATCAAGGAAAAGGCTTCAGAAGAGGTCACGTGCTCCCACGTGACCAGGGTCACGTGTTGGCACGTGACACTCAAAAGCAGCATACTCAATTCCCTGATCAAATCAAGAAAAAGGCTCTAGGCGAGGGTCACGTGCTCACACATGACCAGGGGTCACGTGGTGGCACGTGACGGCTAAGCGGCAGCCAGAATGCAGAGCGTAAAAAGGAAGAAGAGGTCATGTTCCAAGGGGGTCACGTGCCCACACGTGACTAAGGGTCACGTGGCCACACGTGACCGGCTTTCAAAGCCTATCTGTTAACAGAATTAAATTCTGAGAAAAGGCCTCTCAAATCTTTCCAAAGGAACCGATTGAATTAAAGATTTAAAGATTCTTAAATATCACCTATCTATGGAAAAAGCCTGAACTTGGAAAGATTTCCTCTTAAAATCTAACCGAAATAATAAAGGAGAATCTCTGGATTTAAAATCCAATGGTGATTAAAATTCACATAATAATCCAAAGGTCCAAAACGAATGGTGAATACAAATCAAATCTCTCAATGAAATATTCACCAAAATTAATTGATTCGGCTGCTTCTCCTATAAATAGGAGCCAAGAGACAAAAAAAAAAAAAGAATCGATACATAAAAAAAAGAGGAGAGCCTTGATACTTTGGAGGAATTTGGATCTTCTGCAAAAGAAAACTCTAGGTAAGAAAGGGAAGGCTTTTTGAAAAGAAAAGAGAATTCAATTCTCAACAGAGTTTAACTCTGATATAAAACAGAAGAACATAGTTCTCTCTTTGGTGGAGGATCTGTAAAGTGCGCATCTCCCCTTGAGTTGAGAATTTAATTCTCAATGGGTTGAGATCCTGCCTTGCAGATCCAAAGCATAGAGAGGGAATGGAAGCTTGAGAATTTAATTCTCACAGAACTATAGGAATTTAATTCCTTTAAAATAAAATTAGGGTTTGACCCTATGTTATGGGAATTTAATTCCTTCAGAATGAACAGAATCAGGGTTTAACCCTAGTTAAGAACTTGGTTCTGCTAAAATAACAGGAATTTAATTCCCTTAAGAAAGAAGAAATTAGGGTTTCACCCTATGACAGAATCTCATTCCTCAGAATAATTCTTTAAAAGAGAGTGGGAATTTAATTCCTTAAAGCTTTTATTAGGGTTTAACCCTATGATAGAATTCAGTTCTTCACATACATGAGGAATTTAATTCCTATAGAAAATTCAAAGTTCAACTCTATCCCAGAATATAAATCTTCAAAAGGAAATAGGAATTTAATTCCTCTAAAATTATTGCTAGGGTTCAACCCTACGAGGGATTTAATTCTTGAAAGGGATTAACAGATTTTCTAAAAAAACATACATATAGGCAGGGACACGTGTCACCACGTGACCCCCGAAAAGATCCACAGAAAAGGCCCTTTGAGGCAGTGCCTCACGTGACCCCTGGCAGAGGCTTTAACATACAAGCATTTAAATGTCCGTCACGTGATGGCACGTGATGCTCTAAAAGATGCAATATTCTCAGCAGAACAAATGAAGGGAGGGCGCCCTCACGTGTTACCACGTGACCCCTCTTGCCTTAGTGTTTAACACTAAATTGGAACCCCTGAATCCAGTGTTAAAACACTGTTTGGCCTTAGTGTTCAACACTAATCAAAGAACTTTATTTGCAGTGTTTAACACTGAATTTCTTAGTGTTCAACACTAATTTGAAGCCTCAGCTGCTAGTGTTTGACATCGATTTGCTCTAGTGTTTAACATTAATTTGAACCCCCTGTTGCTGGTGTCTAACACCAACTGTCTTTTAGTGTTAAAACACTAACTTGATCCCAGTGTTCAACACTATTGACTTAATGGCCAGAGGCAAAGCCTCTTCTTCAATGGACCAACAGGAAGCCAATATTCCAAACATGATTGGACTTAGCCCAAGATGGCCATAAGTCCTCAATTCAGACTTAACTGGGCTAATGAGCTCATAACATAATCAATTGGTCTTGATCCCAAATTGGGCCAACGACTATTTAATCCACCCCGGTTCAAGGGTACATCTCTTCACTCCTTTGATACTTGGCGTTGTAATCCCTCAACGTCTTCAAAGAGGTGACGGGTCCCGATGACCACACATTGATACGGACTGTGGGGTCCTTAAACCCATGGACTATAAGGTCCTTAACCTTGACCGAGATGTCTTAAAACTAACCACGGACTGTGGGGTCGTTAAACCCATGGACTATGAGGTCCTTAACCTTGACCGAGATGTCTTAAAACTAACCACGGACTGTGGGGTCCTTAAACCCATGGACTATGAGGTCCTTAACCTTGACCGAGATGTCTTAAAACTAACCACGGACTGTGGGGTCCTTAAACCCATGGACTATGAGGTCCTTAACCTTGACCGAGATGTCTTAAAACTAACCACGGACTGTGGGGTCCTTAAACCCATGGACTATGAGGTCCTTAACCTTGACCGAGATGTCTTAAAACTAACAACGGACTGTGGGGTCCTTAAGCCCATGGACTATGAGGTCCTTAACCTCGACCGAGATGTCTTAAAACTAACATTGGACCGCAATGTCCCTAAACTACCCATGGACCGCAATGTCCTTAAACTACCAATGGACCGCAATGTCCCTAAACTACCTATGGACCACTACGTCCCTAAACTGGAACAATAGAGCTCCCAAATGCTCTTTTGTCGGATTTAAACTATCCCGTTTAAGTTGATCTTAGCCCCAAATATGGCTAACGTATCCTTAAACCTTCAAATAGACTGTAGTCCCAAATTGGACTATGGATCACCCAATCAACCTTGGTTCAAGGGTACATCTCTGAACTCCTCTGACACCTGTCGTTGTAATCCTTCAACGTCGTCAGAGAGGTGACGGGTCCCGACGGCCACATATTCAATGGACCACTATGTCCCTAAACTGGAACAATAGAGCCCAAACGCTCTTTTGTCGGATCTAAACGATCCCGTTAAGTTGATCTTATTCTCAAATTAGACTAATGTATCCTTAACAAACGTTTGAGTTGATCTTAGCCTCAAATATGGCTAACGTATCCTCAAACCAAACCCCCAAACCCAAATCTAAGATAATACGGATTTGGACTAGTCCACGCTCTACGGGCGACGACATAACTCAATCTCCGTATACAATCCACGGGCAACCAAAAACAAAACAAACACACATGACACGAAGTGACCATCTGGAGAAGGAGAAAGTTGTTACCGCAATGCGGTAGCGTAATTAACTGCAGGGGCTTGCGCCTGCAGGGAAGAGCGTCCCCACAATCAAAAACCCCTCAAACGAGGGGGAATCTGACGAAGTCTGCTACATCGGACGCATCCGTCTAAACCTCCGATACACGGTGCCATAAATCAACTTGGCATCTTCGGAGAGGTGGACGGATAGCACCAATTAGCATCTGCCCCGAATCTCAGGCGAGACGCTGCGCGTCTCGGCCGCTGTTCGGAGGGGAACAGTTGTTGAGCATTAGCGACGACGATCGCTTTTCCCTTTCCTTTGTCATTTCGGGAGTCCGGCTTTGGAAGAGGGAGTTTATGACCCATCTGATCCATTTGCGCTAGCTTGTCAATTAAGGCTTGGAAGGTAGTTGGCTTGAAAAACATCATAAATTGCGAGATGGTTGCTTGCGGATCAAGGGTTCCCACAAACATACCCACTGCAGGAGCTTCTTCAATGCGCTGCTCGCACTTCGACCATAAGTTTCGCCACCGTATAGCATATTGGACCCATGTCTCGCCTGGTTTTACCCTGGCGTTAATCAGTGCCGTCA
Organism: Agapanthus africanus; assembly: GCA_030015575.1. Taxonomy (NCBI): domain Eukaryota; kingdom Viridiplantae; phylum Streptophyta; class Magnoliopsida; order Asparagales; family Amaryllidaceae; genus Agapanthus; species Agapanthus africanus. The sequence continues at coordinate 869,346,188 of JASDDO010000024.1, read as the reverse complement.
TCGGGGTGCGTTCACTAGCGCTTGCAAAACGCTGAGTAAACAGTAGCTCCATCTCTGTGAAGGTCTTGATAGAGTCGTTCGGGAGTTCAGAGTACCACTCGAACGCCGTATCTGATAAACTTCCAACAAACTGGTGAAGCAACAGCTTGTCGTCACCGCCGGTGTTGCCGCGGAGTGCCCTGAACTGGGCAACATGCTGGTGAGGATTGCCCGTCCCCTTGTAGACATGGAACTTGGGAATTGTGTAGCCCGGCGGGTACTTGATCTGGTCGTACCAACTCGGATTTACGACCTGGCCGGCTGCTTCAGTTGTATGATGAACTCGTATTTGCTGGGCTATGTACTCGTCCAAATCAGCTTTGGAGATTGTATCCTCCTTAGTCGTCGACAGAGCTGGCGGAGGATTTGATGTCTCTCCCCTATCGTCTCCAAGGACGATCGGGGTTTCTTCGGCCCGAGGATCTTGTTGTATCATCATCCCTACCATGTCTTGGAAGAGGAGGCCCATACGCTGTATGTTGGCTGCTTGTTCAGCAACCTCTTTGTCCTTCTTCTCCAATATTCGACGAAGAAATTCGGCGTCAGTTTCTTCCTCTTGGCGTTCATCCGAGGACGTTTCGGGGTTTTCTTTTGGCCCGGTAAGTGCGGCCATAGCGTTCATCATCTCTTGGAGCTTCTGTTGCTGCTCCTGTGCCTTGGTCACTGATCGCGTAAGCGGTCGATGACCCATAGATATACGACCGTCCTCTTTACCAGACGCCACATAGACAGTATGAACTACAATGCCCCCTGACTTAGGGCGTTTAGGTTCACCACCTCTGATATTTGTCGCCAGCGCGGGGGTTTTCTCTGGCCTTCTTCTTTTGTGGGCCGTTGAAGTTGAAGGGGCCGTTGCAGTGGGCACCCTAGCGATTGTTGTCCTCTGCTGTTTAATAGGACAGTCCTTTTCTTTTTGCACCTTCGTCTTCTTTCGTTGACAAGAGTGATCTGGGTCGATCACGGAGTCTTGAACCCTTCGCCAAACCTTGTATATTTTTGAGGACAGCCGTTGACGGGGCTGTTCTTGCTTTGTTTCTGGAACTCTCTCCGCGGGCGGAGGAGATATTTTCAATGTAGCGGTTGGAGAGTTCTTACGTACCCTCCTCAGCAGTTCAAAGCTGTTCTCAGTTGGAACAGCAGCGTTGACCTCCACCACTGGAGCCGGTGGAGTTAGCCCTGAGGGGGAGTTGCCCCTACCTTCCTCACTCGTTGCCAATGGCGACGTCGAGCATGACGAGCTGTTGGGACTGGCTCGGAGATTGAGATAGCGTCTTTTTGCCCCCTGTCTGAATGAGGCGCCGCCGGTGTTAACCTCTTAAAGACTGAGGTTGTCTTTTGAAGGGTGATATTCAACCTGTCGAAGACGGATCCTCGAGCAGGGGCAGGAGCAGGAATCGTCAGTCTTGAAAAGACTGACTCTTTGACAGGGGAAGCCGTCTTGACGACTTCTGGAGCAGCAGTTATTGCCTTCCTCGGGACAACCAATTTAGAGTTCTGATCCATCCTGGCGAAAACAGAGGCTGTTGGTTTGGTAGTTGGCGACCCGTTGACAGGGGCCGTTGTAGCAGTGAGCCGGTCGAAGACCGACTTCTTGTTCACTTCCGGTGCAGGTATTGGCATAGAAAAGCTGGTAGGCGGGATCATGGTCCCGAAAAACAGGCCGGTGGTGGCCTGGGTCACCTGGTCTACCGGCATAGCGAGGAAGGAAACCGCTTGGGGCTCATATGCTACACCTCCGGGGGAGGTGGAGCGTCCGTTGCAGTGGGACTTCGAGCAGTTGGTGCAGTTAGAGGCCATTGATGCTTGAGTTCTGCGCCAGGCAAAAGACCAAATCTTAGTAACTTAAAATCCAAAGGCAACCATTAACAAACCGCGATTGGTTCGCGAGGACGACACACGAAGTGTGGAGTGGAAAGAGGAAAAGGTCCTACCGGGCGTGCCAGAATCTGTTCCCCTCCGAAAGGCTGCGCACAAGACTGCGAATTCCTGACGCTGAGATTCGGGGCAGATGCTATTTGGTTTTATCCGTCCACCTCTCCGAAGATGCCAAGTTAATTTATGGCACCATGTATCGGAGGTTTAGACGGATACGGCCGATGTAGCAGATTTCGTCAGATTCCCCCTCGCTTGAGGGGTTTTTGATTGTGGGGACGCTCTTCCCTGCAGGCGCAAGCCCCTGCAGTTAATTACGCTACCACATCGCGGTAGCCACTTTCTCCTTCTCCAGAATTTCACTTCATGTCGTATGTGTTTTTTTTGTTTGTGGTTGCCCGTGGATTGTATACGGAGACTAAGTAATGCCGTCGCCCGTAGGACGTGGATTAGTCCAAATCCGTACTTACTTAGATTTGGGTCTGGTGTTTTGGTTTAAGGATACGTTAGCCGTATTCAGGCTAAAATTGACTTAAACGTTCGTTAAAGATACGTTAGTCTGATTTGAGACTAAGATCAACTTAACGGGATCATTTGGATCCGACAAAAGAGCATTTGGGGGCTCTATTGTTCCAGTTTAGGGACATAGTGGTCCATATTCCAGTTTAAGGATATGGTGATCCATATTCCAGTTTAGGGACGTGGTGGTCCATCGCCAGTTTAGGGACGTGGTGGTCCATGTTCCAATTTAGGGACGTGGTGGTCCATCGCCAGTTTAAGGACATAGTGGTCCATCATTAGTTTAAGGACGTTTCAGTCCAACATTAGTTTAAGGACATTTCGGTCCAACATTAGTTTAAGGACGTTTCGGTCCACGAGTTTAAGGACCCCTCAGTCCGTGTTGATGTGTGGTTGTCGGGACCCGTCACCTCTCTGACGTCGTTGAAGGATTACAACGATAGGTGTCAGAGGAGTTCGGAGATGTACCCTCGAACCGGAGGTAAATTGATTTAAGAGAGCAATCTTGCTCAGTCAATTTAATTTGAGGACTTACGGCCAAAATTGGGCTAAGTCCAGTTGAAAATGTTCAACATTCTATTTGCTTTTGCATTGCATTTCTTTTTATTTTTATTTGGGATCTACCCATAAAAGATGTAGAGCATCAATTTGTTTTGGGCTCTGCCCATTTATAAATGATGCAAAGCATCTACTTTGTTTGGGCTCTGCCCCTTTTAAAATGCATAGCATTTTTATTATTTCGTTTGGGCTCTGCCCATTTATAAATGATGCAGAGCATTAATTTAATTAGGCCTGCTTGGTCTTTTTAATTTGGGCCTGGCCCTTTAGGAAATGCCTTGCATTTATCAGGAACTTTGCGCCAATCAGAGAGCGCAAGCGCTTGTAGTGTTGACACGTGTCGCGCAAGCGCAGTGCGCTGCGCTGCTGACACGTGGCGCGCTCTGGTGGCTTACGCCAATTCAGGAGCGCAACAGCGCAGTTTGCAAGTGCAAGGCACTATGATTTAAGAATCTTTTAGATTCAAGAACCAATGGTTCATAAAAGAAGTGCAAAGCACTATTTGATTTCTTGATCTAATTTAGATCAAAGAAAAACAAGCTTTTTCTTATTTCAGGAACCAGAGGTTCATAAAAAGTGTAAAGCACTATTTTTATTTTGTTTTTATTAAAGATCATTGATCTTGTTTTTAGATCAATGATCTATCAGAAGAAATTCTTCTATCTAAAAGGTCTTTTACCTTTCTTTTTTTTTGGAAGTTCTTCAGAGTTTTCTCTGCTTGAAGCTCTTGATTTCTCAAAAATGTTCCTCCCTTTGAATTGAGGTCTAGGGTTCTCTTTATAGTGCCCATAAATTAGTTAAATTTGTTAAAAAGATCTTTCTCTGAGTGATTTGGGGAATTTTCCCCACCGTTGGATCTTTGATCCAAGGACTTCTGTTTTACAGAAGAAAATCTTCTTGTTTTAACAAGAACAGAAAAGATTTATTTAGAGTTTTAATTCTGTTTGGCGCAAATGCTCCAGAGCGTGACACGTGTCGCGCAGCGCAACTGCGCCAGCGCATCTGTGCTGACACATGTCGCGCAGCGCAACTGCGCTAGCGCATCTGCGCTGACACGTGGCGCGCAGCGCAAAGCGCAGCACAACTGCGCTGACACGTGTCGCGCAGCGCAGTGCTTGCGCAACTGAAGCGTTACTTCCTTTAATTTTAGTTTAAATAGAGGTTTGCTCCGATTGGGCGCGCCTTCTTGGGCGCTGCGCTGATGCATCTGCGCCTGACACGTGGCGCGTTGCGTCCGAGATTTGAAGCATTGCTTCAAAATTTGAATTTTGAATTTCCAACAGAGCTTTGCTCTGATTGGGGGAAACAGAGACGACTGGGCTTGGATACGTTCGGTCTAAGAAACGAGAGCGATACCATGGTTGCCATGTCATAAATAACTCCGGTGGAGAAGCGAATGCATTTCCAGATAGCGCTGACATCGAACCAGAGCGAGATCCCGCCGTGAGAATACCAAGCCCGTCATTCGAAGAACAGATTGACAACCTAATAAGAGAAGTAGGTCAAAATGTTTGTGATGACCACAGCCTTGAGAAGGCCATTTATGAAACAACCAGGACGCAACGTATCATTCAGCAGACTATGGAGGATGACGATGCCCTTCACCCTCAGCCCGCTGTGCGCTCTCGTGGCAAGAAGAAAGCCCGACGTAGAAGCAACAATAAATTAAAGAATGGGAATGCCGTTCAAAAACAGCGAAGCGGATTCAAGAAGCCATGCGATCGAGAAAAAGTCAGCTGGAATCCGTCTTTTATGAAAAAGATGGGTCGGGAATGTTTGCCACCGAAAGACGTGGCCGGGACGTTGGGATGCCTGGCCTGAATTTTGGGGGCAGGTGCTATTTGGTTTTATCCGTTCACCTCTCCGAAGATGCCAAGTTTATTTATGGCACCGTGTATCAGAGGTTTAAACGGATGCGGTCGTTGTAGCAAACTTCGTCAGATTTCCCCTCGTTGGTGAGGGGTTTTTGATTATGGGGACGCTCTTCCCTGCAGGCGCAAGCCCTTGCAGTTAATTACATTACCGCATCGCGGTAACTACTTTCTCCTTCTCCAGATGTTCACTTCGTGTCGTGTGCGTTTTTTTATTTTTGGTTGCCCGTGGATTGTATACGGAGACTAATTTATGTTGTCTCCCATAGGGCGGGGATTAGTCCAAATCCGTATTGTATTAGATTTGGGTTTGGTTTGATTTAAGGATCGTTAACCTCATTTGAGATTAAGATCAACTTAAATATTTGTTAAGGATACGTTAGTCTAATTTTAGACTAAGATCTACCTAACAAGATTTAGGATCATTTAGATCCAACAAAAGAGCATTTGTGCTCTATTGCTATAGTTTAGAGACGTTGCGGTCCATTGTTTAAGGACATCATAGTCCGTGCTTTAAGGACATCATAGTCCGTGGAGTTTACAGACATCATAGTGTATGGAGTTTAGTTTAGGGACGTTGCGGTCCATTTGGTTTAAGCACATTATAGTCCATGGAGTTTCTGATTGTCAGGACCCGCCACCTCTCTGAAGACGTTGAAGAATTACAACGACACATATCAGAGGTATGAAGAGATGTACCCTTGAACCAATATTGGTTGGGAGATCTGTAGTCAGTTTTGGGACTAATACCAATTAAAGAGATTGTGAGCACATGGGCTTGATTGATCTGAATTAGGGACTTGTGGCCAACTTGGGCTCAGTCCACTCAGTTTTGAATAAAATGTTGAACATTTGTTTGGGCTCAGTCCACTCAGTCCCTTTTTGTTCAACAACGCCGAGCATTGATTTGAGTTCTGACACCCCTCTTTCTTTTGTTTTTTATTGAGTGTTGAACACACTTTATGGCGCTGAGCTCTATTTACAGAGCGCTCTTTATTTCATCAGCGCCCACGTGAGGAGCACGTGGAGCGCTTAGCGCCGGGCGCCAGACTTGGAGTTGTAAGGCACTTTTTATAAAATAGCGCTCACGTGAGGAGCACGTGGAGCGCCAGACCTGGAGTGCTAAAGCACTTTCTTTAAAATAGCGCCCATGTAAGGAGCACGTGGAGCACTTGGCGCTGAGCGCCAGACCTGGAGTGCTAAAGCGCTTCCTTTAAAATAGCGCCCACGTGAGGTGCACGTGGAGCGCTCAGCGCTGAGCGCCAGACCTGAAGTGCTAAAGCGCTTCCTTTAAAATAGCGTCCACGTGAGGAGCACGTAGAGCGCTGAGCGCCAGAACTGTAGTGCTAAAGTGCTTCTTTTAAAATAGCGCCCACGTGAGGAGATCGTGGAGCGTTCGGCGCCAGGCAGTTCTGATCAGTTCAGTGCTCTGAGAATTAAATTCTCATTTATGAGAGACTTTGTCTCATGGATGTAAGAACTAAGTTCTTATTTTATGAGGAGATGATATGATCTCTTTTGTTTTTCTTTATGAGAGACTTTGTCTCCTGGATCTAAGAACTAAGTTTTTCTTTTATGAGGAAATACTATGATCTCTTTTGTTTTTCCTTATGAGAGACTTTGTCTCCTGGATCTAAGAAATAAGTTCTTCTTTAAGGACATGCTATGATCTCTTTTGTTTTTCCCTACCTTGAAGAGAGGCAGTTCTCGCCTTGAACTCTGAAGTTTATGGGGGAGTTCTTCTCTTTTTCTTCTTTCAATTTGAAACTTATGGGGAAGTCCCTCTCTGTAAGAATTGAAGTCTTGGGTCCTTTATATATGGGAGGCTGATCTGTTGAATCAGTTAAGGAAATCTCTCATTGAGAGATCTCTAATTGATTTAGGGATTTTATCCACCGTTGGATTTTTGATCGAAGGACTTCTATTTTACAGAAGAAATTTTTCTTGTTATTAATAAGTTTAGGAAAATATTTTCCTATACAGAACTTATTCTGTATCTTGATTATTTTTAATCATCATTGGATCTTTGATCAAACGGTGCTCTGATTTACAGAGCGCAATCTTTCTTATTTGGACAGATTTGAAGAGTATTTCCTCAACAGAATTTAATTCTGTAATTTTGATGATTTATCATCTTCATTGGATCTTTGATCCAATGGTGGAGAACATTTAGTTCTAGCGCTGGCGCTCTCGTGCTTTGCACGTGAGGCGATACCTCAGAGTCTTTTACTCTTGGCGCTGGCGCTTTTGGCGCCAGCGCTCTAATACTTTACATGTGAGGCGCTGCCTCAAAGTCTTTGACTCATGGCGCTGGCGCTCTTAGCTCGAGCGCTCTCGTGCTTTACACGTGAGGCGCTTCCTTAGAGTCTTTGACTCATAGCGCTGGCGCTCTTGGCGCGAGCGCTCTCGTGCTTTGCACGTGAGGCGCTACCCCAGTTCAAATTTCAAATTTTGAACAGAGCTTTGCTCTCTGATTAGAGGAAACAGGAAAAACTCTTTCTCTTAAGACAAGACAAGGAAAATATTCAACCTGGTCTTTTTACCGCCGAAAGACGCGACCGGAACGTTGGGACGTCTGGCCTGAATTTTAGGGGCAGATACTATTTGGATTTATCCGTCCATATCTCCGAAGATACCAAGTTGATTTATGGCGCCGTACATCGGAGGTTTAGACAGATGCGGCCGATGTAGCAGACTTTGTCAGATTCCCCCTCGTTGTGAGGGTTTTTAATTGTGGGGACGCTCTTCCCTGCAGGCGCAAGTCCCTGCAGTTAATTACGCTACCGCATCGCGGTAACAACTTTCTCCTTCACCAGATGGTCACTTTGTGTTGTGTGTGTTTGTTTTATTTTCGGTTGCCCGTGGATCGTATACAGAGACTAATTTATGTTGTTGCCCGTGGATCATATACAGAGACTAATTTATGTTGTCGCCCGTAGGGCGTGGATTAGTCCAAATCCGTATTTTCTTAGATTTCGGTTTGGGTTAGTTTAAGGATCGTTAATCTTGTTTTAGATTAAGATCAACTTAAATATTTGTTAAGGATACGTCAGCCTAATTTTAGACTAAGATCTAATTAACAAGGTTTTAGGATCATTTAGATCCAACGAAAGAGTATTTAGACTCTATCGTTTTAGTTTAGGGACATTGCGGTCCACAGTTTAAGGACATCATAGTCCATGAGTTTAAAAACGTTATAGTCCGTAGAATGTAGTTTAGGGACGTCACGGTCCATAAGTTTAAGGACGTCATAGTCCATGAGTTTAAGGACGTCATAGTCCGTGAAGTTTAAAGACATCATAGTCTATGGGGTTTTCAGTTTAAGGACATCATAGTCCATAAATTTCAGTTTAAGGACGTCACGGTCCGCAGTTGGTTTAAGGACATTACGGTCCACAGTTAGTTTAAGGACATTACGGTCCACAGTTAGTTTAAGGACATTACGGTCCATAAGGTTTAGAGACATCATAGTCTGTATAGTTTAAAGACATCATAGTCTGGTTTAAAGACATCATAGTCTGTGAGGTTTTGGTTTACCCGTTTGGAGATGCACCAAACGTTATTGGTTATTGGGACCCCCCATCTCTCTGAAGACGTTGAAGAATTACAACAATATGTATCAGAGGTGTGAAGAGATGTACCCTTAAACCAATGTTGGTTGGGAGATCTATAGTCAGGTTTGGGACTAAGACCAATTAAAAAGATTGTGAGCACATGGGCTCTGTTATTTTGAATTAGGGACTTGTGGCCAACTTGGGCTCAGTCCACTCAATTCTGAACACTTGTTTGGGCTCAACCCCTTTTTTATTCAATAATGCTGAGCATTGATTTGGGTTCTGACACTCCCTTTTCTTTTTGTCTTTATTAAGTGTTGAACACTTTTTATGGCACTGGGGCCTTATATACAGAGCGCTTTATAATTCCTTAGCGCCCACGTGAGGAGCAAGTGGAGCGCCTGGCGCTGAGCGCTAGACTGGGAGCACTACGGCGCTTCTTATAAAAGGGCGCCCATGTGAGGAGCACGTGGAGCGCTTAGCGCTGAGCGCCAGATTTAGAGCACTAAAGTGCTTATTATAAAGGGGCATCCATGTAAGGAGCACGTGGAGCGGTTGGCGCTGAGCGTTAGACTTGGAGCGCTAAAGCGCTTATTGTAAAAAAGGGCGCCCACTTAAGGAGCACGTGGAGCGCTTGGCACTGAGCGCCGGACTTGGAGCGCTAAAGCGCTTATTGTAAAAAGGGCGCCCACGTGAGGAGCACGTGGAGCGCTTGGTGCTGAGCACCAGACTTAAAGAGCTAAAGCGCTTATTGTAAAAAGGGCGCCCACATGAGGAACACGTGGAGCGCTTGGCGCTGAGCGCCAGACTTGGAGCGCTAAAGCGCTTATTGTAAAAAGGGAGCCCACGTGAGGAGCACGTGGAGCGCTTGGCGTTGAGCGCCAAACTTGGAGCGCTGATGCGCTTCTTTATAAATTGGAGCGCTAAAATGCTTCTTTGTCAGCTCTGATCAGTTCTGTGATCTGAGAATTAAATTCTCGGTTTATAAGAGGCTTTGTCTCATGGATCTAAGAACTAAGTTCTTCTTTTTCTTGATGAGATGCTGCGATCTCTTTTACTTTTGTGAAATACCTTGTCTTATATATCTGTGATCTAGAAAAGAATTATGTTCTTATGATGTGAGAGTTAAACTCTCAAATATGGAAGAGATGTTATGATCTCTCTTATTTTTCCTCACCTTGAAGAAGGTTCTTCTTCTTAGAGTTTGCTCTTCTCCTTTCTTTTCTGAGAACTTGAAGTTTATGAGGGGTTCCTTTATTTTTCTTCTTTCGATTTAAGAACTTATGGGGAGGTTTCTGTCTCTTCAGGACTTGAAGTCTTAGGTCCTTTATATAGGGAAGGCTGATTTGTTGAATCAGTTAAGGAAATCTCTCATTGAGAGATCTTTAATTGATTTGGGAATTCATCCCACCATTGGATCTTAGATCCAAGGGCTTCTGTTTTACAGAAGACATTTTTTTTGTTTTTAACAAGATTGGGAAAATATTTTTCCATAGAGAACTTATTCTGTATCTTGGTGATTTTTAATCACCATGGGATCTTTGATCCAACGGTGCTCTGATTCACAGAGCACAATCTTTCTTGTTTGGATTGATTTGAGGAGTATTTCCTCAACAGAATTTTATTCTGGTAATTTGATGATTTATCTTCTTCTTCAGATCTTTGATCCAAGGGTTGAGAACTTTTAGTTCTAGCGCTTGCGCTTTCATGCTTTGCACGTGAGGCGTTGCCTCAGAATCTTTGACTCTTAGCGCTGGTGCTCTTGTGCTTTGCACGTGAGGCACTGCTTCAGAGTCTTTGACTCATAGCGCTGGCGCTCTTGTGCTTTGCATGTGAGGCGCTGCTTCAGAGTCTTTGACTCTTAGCACTAGCGCTCTTGGCGCGAGCACTCTCGTGCTTTGCACGTGGGGCGCCGCCTCATTACTGAAGGTGTCTTTTCACATTCTTTCTCCACTTTTCCTGAGTTACACTTCTCTTTCCCAGAACTTGGAAATAGTTCCATCATGCACAACATTTTCTGTGCCTAGACTTAAATGTCTCCTTTTATAATTTGAAGCAATACTTCTCTTCTCTCTCATGTTCAGAGAATCATTTTAACAGAGAAGGGTTATGGCTTGTAATCGTCCACATGCTCGCTGGTAGCTATGGGAGGTTCCTATCAAGGAAATTGTTCCTCGCTTTGCCGCACGTTTGGTGAACCCTACTCTTACGGATGACCAATGCGACACGGTGCTACACGAGCTCTTGACTCGTAGAGGATCTCCTCTTCCCATTGGCTCCATTTGGCACCGGATGGTCTTCTTGTCCGTGATCGATGATATTCCCCCTCATCCGGCGGAGATGAATCTAACAATGCTCGACGCCGTGGAGGATAAGATCGAGTGCTTTCACGAGGGACTTTTGATTACCGCCGCTCTGAGGGATCGCTCTGTTCGGCTGCTAAGCCAGATACGGGCTCAGCGGGTCGTCATGTCTGCCTTCGCTGATGGGCACGGTGCTGACCGATAGGAAGCGGCTGTTCATGAAGACCGCCGCTTTGATATGGTGGAGAAGGCAGAGAGGGAGTTAGATAGTTTTATTCATAATTTTGTGAATCCTTGTACTTTCGATCCCATGTTTTGTGATCTATTTCCTGTAGAATAAAATGTTCAATTAAATGCTTTCTTTTTGTCATTGACCACCAAGTGCTCCCTTTCTAACACCTATTCTTCCTCTGATGTATGCATGTGCGTATGTGAATGAGCCCGATTTCACACATATTTGTAAACAATACTTAAACCAGTGTAAACAGGAACAAATAGCTCTTGGCTGAAGATTTTGACGGGAAAAAATGCCCCCACTACTTTGCCTACGTATGTTTGTACGTGGGTGAAGTAGTGCAGAGTGATGCAGGGCTACGGAATTGAGGGCTTAGGAGACAAGTTTAGGGTCCTTGTTGTCTAAGACTTTTCATTTTTATGAGCCGTGAGGGTCTCATAAAGACATTTCTCCTTACGAGTCGTGAGGATCCCGAAGGTGTATTTTCTCCTTAGGAGCAGTGAGGATTCCTAAGTGCATTTTCTCTTGATAGTCGTAAGTATCTCACCGGAGAATTTTCTCCCTTACAAGTCGAGAGGACTCGTAAGTGGTTGTTTCCCTTCTTGTCGATATTCGACCTAGGAGAGTATGGCCCGTGAATAGTATGCAATGGCCCATCTTGGACCTCCTTGCAGGGCAGCGATGGCTTAGGAAACAGGTTTGGATCTGCCGCCTAAGACTTTTCAATTTTATAAGCCGTGAGGGTCTCATAAGACTTTTCTCCCTACGAGTCGTGAGGATCTCGTAGGTGTATTTTCTCTTTAGGAATCGTGAGGATTCCTAAGTACGTCTTCTCTTGAGAATCGTAAGGATCCCACAAGAGAATTTTCTTTATACGCAGGGACACTAATTTCCCCGGGGTTGAGACGAATCGTGGGATTCCCGCAAAGACACTGATTTCCGTACGGGTCGACGCAAATCGAGAGGTTCTCGCTGAGGACGCTGATTCTCCTGAATGTGCGGTCATGCCAAGGACACTGATTTCTCTGGGGTAGAGACGAATCGAGAGATTCCTGCAAAGATACTGATTTCCTTGTGGGCCGACGCGAATCGAGAGGTTCTCGCTAAGAACGCTGATTTTCCTGAATCGAGAGGTCTTGCCAAGGACACTGATTTCCCTAGGGTCGAGACAAATTGAGTACTTCCTGCAAAGACACTGATTTCCTTACGGGTCGACGCGAATCGAGAGGTTCTCGCCAAAGATGCTGATTTCCCTGAATCTAGAGGTGTTGCCAAGGACACTGATTTCCCTGGGGTCGAGACGAATCGAGAGATTCCTGCAAAGACACTGATTTCCTTGCGGGTTGACGCGAATCGAGAGCTTCTCGCCAAGGACGCTGATTTCCCTGAATCGAGAGGTCTTGCTAAGGACACTGATTTCCCTGGGGTCTAGACGAATCGAGAGATTCCTACAAAGACACTGATTTCCTTGCGGGTCGACGCTAATCGAGAGGTTCTCGCCAAGGACGCTAATTTCCTTGAATCGAGAGGTCTTGCCTAGGATACCGATTTCCCTGGGGTCGAGACGAATCGAGAGATTCTTGCAAAGACACTAATTTCCTTGCGGGTCGAGGCGAATCGAGAAGTTCTCGCCAAGGACGCTGATTTCCTTGAATCAAGAGGGCTTGCCAAGGACACCAATTTCCCTAGGGTCGAGACGAATCGAGAGATTCATGCAAAGACACTGATTTCCTTGCAGGTCAACGCGAATCGAGAGGTTCTCGCCAAGGACGCTGATTTCCCTGAATCGAGAGGTCTTGCCAACGACACTGATTTCCCTAGGGTCGAGACGAATCGAGAGATTCCTGCAAAGACACTGATTTCCTTGCGGGTCGAGGCGAATCGAGAGGTTCTCGCCAAGGACGCCGGTTTCCCTGAATCGAGAGGTCTTGGTAAGGACACTGATTTCCCTGGGGTCGAGACGAATCGAGAGATTCCTGCAAAGACACTGATTTCCTTGCGGGTCGACGTGAATCGAGAGGTTCTCGCCAAGGACGCTGATTTCCCTAAATCGAGAGGTCTTGCCAAGGACACTGATTTCCCTGGGGTCGAGACAAATCAAGAGATTCTTGCAAAGACGCTGATTTCCTTGCGGGTCGACGCGAATCGAGAGGTTCTCGCCAAGGACGCAGATTTCCTTGAATCGAGAGGTCTTGCTAAAGACACTAATTTCCCTAGAGTCGAGACGAATCGAGAGATTCTTGCAAAGACACTGATTTCCTTGCAGGTCAACGCGAATCGAGGTTCTCGCCAAGGACGCTGATTTCCCTGAATCGAGAGGTCTTTACCAAGGACACTGATTTCCCTGGGGTCGAGACGAATCGAGAGATTTCTGCAAAGATACTGATTTCCTTGCGGGTTGAGGCGAATCGGGAGGTTCTCGCCAAGGATGCTAATTTCCCTGAATCGAGAGGATTTTGGCTGACTTGTTTCCGAGACGGAGCGTTGATCCAGCGGGGAGGTCATTAGTTGACTCTAGGTTGTCTGTGAACCGTAGAGTCTTAGAACTAGGGACTTTGCCGTGGCTCCGCTTTGTTGACGTTGTGTCTGCTGTAACGAGACGAATGTCGAGGTGATCTTTATGTTTTTTGTGAACCGTCAAGATTTGGAACTAGGGACTTTGCTATGGCTCCATTCTGTTGACCCTAGGGTCGCTTGTTGATGCCGCGTCTGCATCTTGTTGGAGTGAGAAGAAACGCCGTTGTTGATCCCTAGGCTGTAGATGTTGCCGTAGAGATCTGGAACTAGAGACATTGCCATGGCTCCGATTGGTTGTGACTCTGATGTCGGTTGTTGACGTTACGTTTGCATTAGATTGGAGGGAGAAGTAACATCGTCGTGATCTTTAGGCTGTAGATATTGCCGTTGAGATCTGGCTTCCCTTTGGCAGAGTCTGGAGGGGAAATGTGGTCCCCTTTTGTTTATGCCCATGGATTATATATAGGGGTCGATGCGATCTCACCTGCAGGGAAAAAGTTTCATTCTTTCATTTCATTTTATTTCTTTCCGCAATGCTCTATCATTTCAGCTTTTTATATCGCGAAAGTCATGATTGCCTAATCATTTCGGCTATTTTTCGCGGTGCCCAATCATTTCGGCTATTTTTTTCCTTACTCGCTCCTTTTTATTGCGAGTTTCCCAAAAATTTCGGCTATTTTTTGTGTGAATATCTTTTACTTGCTTATTTATTTGCAAGTTGCCCTATCATTTCGGCTATTTCATATGCATTTATAGCTTGCTGACTTTTACTGCGAGTATGGAACTTGGGATCTAGTGCTAATCTCAGCATCAGCATCGCTGCGACCGGAATATTGCCAGGAGCGAATCATCATTTGCCTCTGACGATTCGATCAAAAGCTGGCTTAGCAAACAGGGTTAGGATCTTGTCGACTAAGAGTTTTGACTTCATGAGCCGTAAGGGTCTCATAAAGATGTTTCTTCTTATGAGTCATGAGGATCTCATAAATGCATTTCCTCTTTAAGAATCATGAGGATTCTTAAGTGTATGGTCTCTTAGGAGTCATAAGGATCTCATAAGGGCATTTTCTCCTTGCAAGTCGAGAGGACCTACAAGTGTTTATTCACCAAATGAGGACATTCCTCGTCATTGGTGGGACTCGGTGAGGAAATTACTATTTGTGCCCGTGGATTGTATACAAGGGTCAATATTGAACCGCTTGTAGGGCAGTCTGGGAAAAGTGATGGCTTAAGAACATATTCAGATCCCTGTAGCTTAAGGCGTTTGAATCTTATGAGCCGTGAGGGTCTCATAAGAGGGTTCTCCTTACAAGTCATGAGGATCTCGTAAGTGTAATTTCTCCTCAGGAATCGTGAAGATCCTTAAGTGTGTTACTCCCTTGTGAATCGTAAGGATTTCACGCAGGTATTTTTTCCTTACAAGGTCGAGAGGACATTGCAAGCGTGCATAAATTTTTTTAACGAGTCTGGCCCTTTCGGGTTTTCACAAACTCGCCTGTAGTCCTGCTGTTTTTACTCACGGAGCCCTTTTGGGTTTTCATCCGTGCCCATTTTGCTTATGGACGTACTGTTTTTTTTGCCACGTCAGCCTGGGGATGCTGAGGTTTGTAATAGTTTAAGAACGTTTTGGTCCGTCGTTAGTTTTAGGACATTGCGGTCCATAGCTAGTTTTAGGACATTACGGTCCATTGTTAGTTTAGGGACATTTCGGTCTATAGCTAGTTTCAGAACATTGCGGTCCATAGCTAGTTTCAGGACATTACGGTCCATTGTTAGTTTAGGGATGTTTTGGTCCGTCGTTAGTTTTAGGACATTGCGTTCCATAGCTCATCCTGTATGCACGTGTATTAGTCACGCGACGAGATACATAACGATAAAGTGGGATACACCCATTTAGTGTGTGATTTGGTTTGGTTGGGGTGTTTTGTGATCCATCCCTACCGCGACCATCCACTTGACGTCGACGCCTGGCTTTTTCGAATATGGCCATTTTGCGTTCTCGATCAACTTTGCTCTTTTGACGGGCTTCGTTTAGCAGCACGTCAATCAGCTCATCGGACGGTTCCAAGGATTTTGGTGTCGATTCTGCCCCCAGCTTCTCTGCATCAGGAGCTTCTTTATCATCTATTGACGAGTGAGAGATCATGTGAAAACTTGCCACGTAATCTTTGGGTTCTTCTGACACGTCGTCTCCCTCATCCTTGTCATTGCCTCTGTTATCAAGGATATGGTTGAGAAACTCATGGAGTGTGACTGGGGTCCGCGCCTTTTGGTTGTATTTCTCCAGCGCGTCAATATATTTTTGTAGGTCCGTGCGCTTGTCATCAGGCTGCGCGGGCTTCTTGGTCTTCTGCTTCTTCTTCGAAGACTTTGACGGTTGGACTTGGATATTTTGCCCATTGCTACCAACTCTCGGTGTCAGGCATGGTTTCAGCATTCCCTCAATGATCTTGGGCTCTAGCGGGCTTTTCCACCTGATTGCGGAGCATGCTTGAAAATCCTTCAGCATTCTTTTCGTTTTTGCCGAAAGAACTACTTCCCAAGGAGCTTCCTCTATGAATGAGCATGATGCCCCAGCATGTCTACCCTTTTAGAAGTGTGCTGTTGTGGCAGATTTACCTTCCAGTTTTCGGACAGTGCGAACTTGCCTTGTTGGTACTGGTCTTCAACCCAGTTTTTGAAGACGTAGCAGTCTTCGATCGGATGGCCCAATATTCGGTGGTAGGGGCAGTAATTGGGGTTGTTGATGTCGTTCGGTTGCAGTAGGTGTCTTGACTCCGGTAGAGTGATGAGCCCGTTACGCACTGCCAGTTCGAACAGTCTCCTTGTTTTATCCCGGGGAAATGAGTAAGGACGTCTTAACTTCTTATCGAGGGATCGCCGCTTGTTGCTTTGGCGAACAACCGGTCTCGGGCATCTTGGTTGTTGTTGAGCGTTGGCGACGAAGGTTGCTTTCCCTTTGCTCTTTTCATTTCGCGGCTCCTTTTCTGAGGAGGACGATCTATGGCCCATCTGGTCCATTTGGGCCAGCTTGTTGATCAAAGCCTGGAAAGTGGTCCGCTTGAAGAACATCATGAATTGGGAAATGGTTGCCTGAGGGTCAAGGGTTCCTACGAACATGCCCACGGCAGGATCTTCCTCTATGCGCTGTTCAAACTTTGACCACAGGTTGCGCCACCGAATTGCATACTGAACCCATGTCTCCCATGGCTTCACTCGGGCATTGATCAACGCCGTGATTGGGGTGCGTTCGCCAGCACTTCCGAAACACTGAGTGAATAGCAACTCCATCTCCGTGAATGTTTTGACGGAGTCGTTGGGAAGCTCCAAATACCATTCGAAGGCCGTCTCCGACAAGCTGCCAACAAACTGGCGAAGCAGCAGTTTGTCGTCACCCGCAGTATTACCGTACAGAGCCCTGAATTGAGCAACATGCTGGTGTAGATTACCCGTCCCCTTATACACATGGAATTTTAGGGATCGTATATCCTGGCGGGTACTTTATTTGATCGTACCAACCCGGATAGGGTCGTCCAGTCTTGAAGATTTGGCCAGCGGCTTCGCTCTCCTGGTGAGCTCTTATCTGTTGAGCTATATAGTCGTCAAGGGCGGCTTTGGAGATGGTCTCTTCCTTGGCTACTGATAGAGCCAGAAGAGAGTTTGATGTCTCCCCTCTGTCGTCTTCAAGGATTATTGGAGGGTCTTCAGCTGGAGGATCCGGCTGTATCATCATCCCGACCATATCTTCAAACAAGAGCGCCATTTGTTTTATGTTTGCCGCTTGTTCCGCGGACTTTTTGTCTTTCTTCTCGGGCATTCTTCGGAGGAACTCGGTGTCTGTTTCCTGTTTCCGGCGCCGCTCCGACGACGTCTCCGGGCTTTCTTTCGGCCTGGTGAGCGCGACCATCTTTGTTAACATTTCCTAGAGCTTCCATTATTGCTCCTGGGCCTTTGTTACGGATCAGGTGAGTGGTCGGTGACCCACAGAAGCACGGCTCTCCTCTTTCCCGGAAGCCATATAAACAGTATGCACCACCATGCCCCCAGACTTAGAGCATCTGGGTTCAATGCTCTTGAGATTCATCGCAGGCATATGGATCTTCTCCGCCCACTTCTTTTGATGGACGGTTGAAGTTGAGGGGTTGTTATAGTGGGCACCCATGTAGACAATACCTTCTGTGGTACGACGGGATGGTCCTTCTCTTGCCGAACCTTCATTTTCTTCGGTCGGCGTGAGTAGTCTTGGTTAATCACGGAGTCTTAGACCCTTCACCAGACCTTGTGGATTTTAGAGGATAGCCACTGAGGGGGCTGTTCCGGCTTTGCCTTTGTAAAGTTCTCCATAGGTGGAGGAGATCTTTTTAGTATGGCAGTCGGAGAAGTCTTGCGCACCCTCTTGAGTGGTTCAAAACTGTTCCCAGTTGGAACAGCAGCGTCAATTTCCAACATTGGAGCTGGTAGAGTTAGTCCAAAGAGAGAGCTGCCCCCAGTTTTCCTCACTCGGCGCTAGTGCCGGCGTCGAGCATGTCTTGCAGATGGTACTGGCTCAGTTACGGGGGTGGCTCCATCATGCCCCTGCTTTGAGGAGAGGCTGTTGTGGGTGCCAGCCTATCAAAGACTGACGTCCGTTGAGAAGAAACGTCCGACCTGCCGAAGACTACCTTTTGGGTAGGGGAAGCATTTTGGATGACTCCACCCGCAGTGGGAGTTGGAACGACCAGTCTTGCGAAGACCGAACCCTTAGCTGGAGAAGCCCCTCTGATGACTTCGTTTACTAGAGCTGGAATGGCTATCCGCATCGGGATAACTCCTTCGGGTATTGCAGGCTTCTTTACGGGCCCACTGGAGCTCATGTTCAGCCTGTCGAAGACTGAGGCATTGGAATTGGACGACCGGTTGAGAGGGGCCGTGGTAGTTGTAAGCCGATTGAAGACCGACTTCTTTTGAGCTCCTTACGACGGCACTGGAGCGTTGAAGCTTGACGGTGGGATCATGGTCCCGAAGAACAGTCCAGTGGTGGCTTAAGTCACCTGTCCACCGGCAAGGCGAAGATGGAGGCCGCATGGGGCCTATAGGTCACCCCTCCAGCGAGGACGGAGTGGGAGTTGTTGTTGCAGTTGTTGCAGTTGGAAGCCATTTTCTCTTCTGCACGAAGCAAGACACTAAATCTTAGTATCTCGAATCCACAGGCAACCATAGTAGACCGCGATTTGTTCACGAAACACGACAAATGAAGTGTGGAGTGGAAAGAGGAAAAGGTCCTACCAGACGTGCCAGAGTCTGTTTACCGCCGAATGACGCGACCGGGATGTTGGGACGTCTGGCCTGAATTTTGGGGGCAGATGCTATTTGGATTTATCCGTCCACCTCTCCGAAAATGCTAAGTTGATTTATGGCACCGTATATTGGAGGTTTAGACAGATGCGGCCGATGTAGCAGATTTCGTCAGATTCCCTCTCGTTGTGAGGGGTTTTTGATTGTGGGGACGCTCTTCCCTGCAGGCGCAAGCCCCTGCAGTTAATTACTCTACCGCATCGCGGTAACAACTTTCTCTTTCTCCAGATGGTCACTTTGTGTCGTGTTTGTTTATTTTATTTTCGGTTGCATGTGGATCGTATACGGAGACTAATTTATGTTGTCGCCCGTAGGGCGTGGATTGGTCCAAATCTGTATTTTTGAGATTTGGGTTTGGTTGGTTTAAGGATCGTTAATCTTATTTTAGATTAAGATCAACAATAAATACTTGTTAAGGATACGTTAGCTTAATTTTAGACTAAGATCTACTTAACAAGGTTTTAAGATCATTTAGATCCAACGAAAGAGTATTTAGACTTGGAGCACGTGTAGCGCTTGGCGCTGAGCGCTAGACTTGGAGCGCTAAAGCGTGTATTGTAAAAAAGGACGCCCACTTGAGGAGCACGCAGAGCGCTTGGCGCTGAGCGCCAGACTTAGAGTGCTAAAGCGCTTATTGTAAAAAAGGGCGCCTACGTGAGGAGCACATGGAGCGTTTGGTGCCGAGCACCAGACTTAGAGCGCTAAAGCGTTTATTGTAAAAAGGGCGCTTACATGAGGAGCACATGGAGCATTTGGCGCTGAGCGCCTGACTTAGAGCGCTAAAGCGCTTATTGTAAAAAGGGCGCCCACGTGAGGAGCACGTGGAGCGCTTGGAGCTGAGCGCCAGACTTGGAGCGCTAGAGCGCTTATTGTAAAAAGGGTGCCCATGTGAGGAGCATGTGGAGCGCTTGGCGCTGGGCGCCAGACTTGGAGCACTAAGGCGCTTCTTTATAAATTGGAGCGCTAAAGCGCTTCTTTGTCAGCTCTGATCAGTTCTGTGCTCTGATAATTAAATTCTCGGTTTATAAGAGATTTTGTCTCATGGATCTAAGAACTAAGTTCTTCTCTTTCTTGATGAGATGCTGCGATCTCTTTTACTTTTGTGAAATACCCTGTCTTATAGATCTGTGATCTAGAAAAGAACTATGTTCTTATGATATGAGAGTTAAACTCTCAAATATGGAGGAGATGTTATGATCTCTCTTCTTTTTCCTCACCTTGAAGAAGGTTCTTCTTCTTAGAGTTTGCTTTTCTCCTTTCTTTTCTGAGAACTTGAAGTATATAGGGGGTTCCTTTATTTTTCTTCTTTCGATTTGAGAACCTATGGGGAGGTTTCTTTCTCTTCAAGACTTGAAGTCTTGGGTCCTTTATATAGGGAAGACTGATTTGTTGAATCTGTTAAGTAAATCTCTCATTGAGAGATCTCTAATTGATTTGGGAATTCATCCCACCATTGGATCTTGGATCCAAGGGCTTCTGTTTTACAAAAGACATTTTTCTTGTTTTTACCAAGATTGGGAAAATATTTTCCAATACAAAACTTATTCTGTATCTTAGTGATTTTTAATCACCATGGGATCTTTGATCTAACGGTGTTCTGATTCACAGAGCATAATTTTTCTAGTTTGGAAAGATTTGAGGAGTATTTCCTCAACAGAATTTTATTATGGTAATTTGATAATTTATCATCTTCGTCGGATCTTTGATCCAAGGGTTGAGAACTTTTAGCGCTGGCGCTGGCGCTGGCGCTTTTGTGCTTTGCACGTGAGGCGTTGCCTCAGAGTCTTTTGACTCTTAGCGCTAGCGCTCTCATGCTTTGCACGTGAGGCGCTGCTTCAGAGTCTTTGACTCTTAGCGCTGGCACCCTTGGCGCCGGCGCTCTCGTGCTTTGCATGTGAGGTGCTACCTCAGAGTCTTTGACTCTTAGCGCTGGGGCTCTTAGCGCTAGTGCTCTCGTTCTTTTCACGTGGAGCGCTGCCTCATTACTGAAGGTGTCTTTTCACATTCTTTCTCTGCTTTTCCTGAGTCAAACTTCTCTTTTCCAGATCTTGGAAATAGTTCTATCATGCACAGCATTTTCTGTGCCTAGACTTAAATGTATCCCTTTATAATTTGAAGTAATGCTTCTCTTCTCTCTCATGTTTAGAGAATCATTTTAACAGAGAAGGGCTATGGCTTGTAATCGTCCACATGCTCGCCGGCTGCCATGGAAGGTGCCTATCGAGGAAATTGTTCATCGCTTTGCCGCACGCTTGGTGAACCCTACTCTTACGGATGACCAATGCGACACGGTGCTGCACAAGCTCCTGACTCATAAAGGATCTCCTCTCTCCATCGGCTCCATTTGGCTCCGGATGGTCTTCTTGTCCGTGATCGATGATATTCCCCCTCATCCGGTGGAGATGACTCTGGCAATGCTCGACGCCGCGGAGGACAAGATCGAGTGCTTTCACGAGGCACTTTTGATTACCGCGGCTCTGAGGGATCGCTCTGTTCGGCTGCTAAGCCAGATACGGGCTCAGCGGGTCGTCGTGTCTTCCTTCGCTGATGGGTACGGTGCTGACCGATGGGAAGCGACTGTTCGTGAATATTACCGCTTTGACATGGTGGAGAAGGCAGAGAAGGAGCTAGATAATTTTATTCATAGTTTTTTGAATTCCTGTACTTTCGATCCCATGTTTTGTGATCTATTTCCTGTAGAATAAAATGTTCAATTAAATGCTTTCTTTTTGTCATTGACCACCAAGTGCTCCCTTTCTAACACCTGTTCTTCCTCTGATGTATGCATGTGCGTATGTGAATGAGCCCAATTTCATACATATCTATAAACAAAACTTAAACCAGTGTAAACAGGAACAAATAGCTCTTGGCCGAAGGTTTTGACGGGAACACTTGTCATGAAGCATCAAATGATGACACTCGTGGAATCTAGACACCCTGAGCAAATAAGCGAGGTCCATAACCAGATTATTGCTCCTACCACCGAGCAATAGGACATCCTCTTGAAGACTGCTTCACCTTCAAAGACTTGGTGGAAGACCGGTATCAGTAAGGCATGTTTGCTTTGTCCGACAGTTGGAGGGTAGCCTCACCACGAAAGCACAAGCCAAAAGCAACTTACACTTCGAGGGTAAGTCCAGATCAACATCGAGCTTGGAAACGAGCTCATATCTGCCATATGATAACATTCTCAAAGACGGGAGAACATGAGAATGTGGATGACCTCTCCCAGTGCTTCGCAAATGAAGATGTGGATGAGGTGATCTCAGAATTTCCACCGACGCCAAAAGAGCTGGAAGACGGGATACACACCACAGCAGACAATCTGAAGAAAATTGACTTGGGGATGAAAAATGAACCGAGACCAACGTTCGTCAGTGAGCTGCTGACTAAAAAGCAAGTGGCTACACTAAGAGACATGCTTATGCAGTATAAAGACTACTTCGCATGGAATTATTCCAAGATGCCGGGATTAGATTCAGAAATAGCTATGCATCAACTGGTGATATCGCCGGACGTTAAACCAGTCAAACAGGTGCCAAGAAGAACGCGGCTTGAACTAGAGATGTGCATCAATTCCGAAGTCAAGAAGCTAGTCGACTCCGGCTTCATCCAAGAAGTTCAATATCCTGACTGGATCGTCAACATTGTCCCAGTGATGAAGAAAAATAGGACGGTGCGCATTTGCGTGGACTTTCAGGATCCAATAAAGCTTTCCCGAAGGATGACTTCCTAGTACCAGTTACCGAGCTGATGATTGATAACACGTCTACTCATGAGGTCTTCTCCTTCATGGACGGATCTTCAGGGTATAATCAAATAAAGATGCACCCTGAAGACCAAAAGTATACCGCCTTCCGGACTCCGCTAGGCATATTCTGCTATAAGGTGATGCCCATCGGTTTGAAGAATGCAGGCGCTACCTACGAGAGGGCCATGACAAAGAACTTTGATGACCTCACACACGAGATTGTCGAATGTTATATCGACGACCTCGTGGTGAAAAGAAAATCGTACGAGGAGCACTGGGAGCATTTGAAGATAGTGTTCCGGCGTCTTCGGAAATATAATCTGAAGATAAACCCTCTGAAATGCGCGTTTGGAGTCTCCTCAGGAAAATTTTTGGGATTCATTGTACGACATCGAGGTATTGAAATAGACACATCAAAGATCAAGGCAATTATGGAAATGCCTTCGCCAAGAACTCTCAAGCAACTACGGTCTCTCCAAAGAAAGCTCGCGTATATCCGACGGTTCATAGCTAACCTCTCCGGCAAATGCTGCCCATACATCCATTTAATGAAGAAGGGGACTCCGTTTGTGTGGGATCATAAATGCCAAAGTGCACTGGACGAAATCAAGCAATATCTGCAGAATCCACCAGTACAAACCGCTTCGGTCAAGGGAAAACCCCACATCCTGTATACAACAGCCCTTGAAGGTTTTTTAGGCGCTGATTTGTATGATTTATCGTGCTTGCGCTTTCTAAAAGATAGATCAAAAATATTTCTAACCGCAATCAAGAACGGCGTCGCTTTGCAGCTAGCCGGTGAGTACGGGTCGGTCCACAGGGATTTTGTGAGTTTCCGATTCGCGCTTACGAGTTAATTCCGAAGGGTGTTCGGATTAATTATTAAATCTAAAAACTGAATTAACCTAGGGCAATTATCTAGATCTACTCTTGCTAGGGCTAGGTTTAGGGATGGTTTGGAAATGTAATTAAATCTCACCGCTTTCAATACCCGAATGAAGATCTATGAGGAGTTATGGTAATTATCAATAAAGTGGATTAGATCCGTTCGGGAAGGTGTTCCTTCCTCTAGGTTCTTGTCCTTCCTTTAGAGATCCTTACCCTAACCTCCATGGAAAACATCACACCCGGGCCTTTATACTACGGTATCACCGCTACCTCGAGGGATAGAGTGCCGTAGGGAGCGGTATGTGCATGTATGCATGGAGTCCTATTGTAAATATTTGGTGGGTAAGAAAGGGATGAGAGATCTCATCTCACAAAATCCTTCCTCAAAGCTAAACCCTAAACAAGTTCCTAAGGCATGAAATTAAATCTACCTAGGGCAAAGAATTGAAATCTACACTAGGGCAAGAAATTAAATTACTTACAGATGGCTCTCTCCAAACATCAAAGCAGGGTTGTCAGATCTGAATTTCTGAATTAAAGAGAGGCACCGATGCTCTCCAAAAGATTTCTAAATTTTATTCATAAAAGGAGGCATGAGAAAATACAAAGCTTTTGGGTTCTATTTATAGGACATAGAAACCCTAGGTTTACAATTGCTCCGCATGTCTAAAATTATAAATATACCCCAAGAAAATCTTTCCATAGCTTTCAAAACAATTTGGTAAAAATTTCTTTCCATGAAGCCTTTAAACGGTGCGCTTGGGCCGCGGTTCCGCGGCCCAATAGTGAGTTCTTTTCATGGTTTTTTCTGGGCTTTTTTTTTAGGTTACTCTGGGCTTCTTGGTTCTTTATTCCTCTTATCAATTTGGCTTCTGTATTAATTCCAGATCTTCAGTGAACACTTTGCAATAAATCTTTTAACCGTCTTTCTTTCAAATTTGGATCTTGCGTTGCCTTGTTAGTGGTGAACCGTTCTTCTGCTGGGCTTTACTAAGATCTTCCTAATTGTTGGTCAAAAGTTCTTCTTTTGTGTCGTCTTTTGTGTTTCTCACTGTTTTTGCTCCAAGAACCTGTAACCTGTAACATATAGCAGACATGGGTCAAAAGCACCTGTTTTTATTCTAAAATGCGTAAGAATGGGGAATACAAAATGCAATATTATGTTATGAACAAATACCCCCAAACTTATCTTTTGCTCGTCCTCGAGCAAACTTATTTTTATTCACTAAAATCCTAACCACACTTTCGCAGGGAAATACGATTGCACTGAGCACGTGTAACAAGCCGTTAAACCTCTAGGTGTCCCTTGTAGGAGGAGTGTTGTCTCCTGAGGGTTTTCAGCGGATTGCACCCACAAAATCCTATCAATTCGGCCCATTAACTTTTGTTCTCCAATTAGGTTTTCTAACAAAGAATTCTATTATCTTTTGTCTCGCAAATTATCCACCCACATTCTTCACACTTCCTCATTATTTAACTTAAAATTATATATGTTATGTAGACCTACTTAGCTTTCGGCATTTCTTAAGTTTTCCTTCTAGGGTTCCATCTCCAATTAGGAATTTCTATCAACTTTATTAAAGATACAAGTTTTATTCTTCATTCCTTTCTCTTATCTAAACTCTAATCACATATCCCCACGTGTGTGTAAATATCACCCTTACACTTGGAAATTCAAATCAAGCAATCGTGCTCTCGTCCATTGTCCAACGCAGTTATTAATTAGTGAATTTTTTTAAATGAAATTTGCTTACACATCCTTCATGCGACCGTTAATACTTCTTGAGGTACCAACGACCGATTACAAGATGCGTTTGCACTTTAAAGCGTAATTCCTAGTTTTGCAACACCCAAGGCTTTTAGCAGTGACTCCCAAACCAGTTGGTCTAAGGCACTAGGTGATGAGGCACCCTCGCTAAATATTTTTCTATTTTTGCAGCCTTAAGTAATCACAAAAACCAGTGTTCATTTTTTTCTTTTCTTTATTCACTCTTTTTTCTTTATTTTCTTCGTACCAAGGACTTTAGACAAGAGCATTTCAAGGTCTCTTGTACTAATCCAAGTTTCAAGGTGCGTGATTGTGCATTTTGTAGGGTATACGTTTTCAGAATCTAGACTTAAGCTAGGAATTATTTTTCAAACTTGTACTCTAATAAGAACATCAATACTCTTCCCTCATTTCGACTTAGCCCAAGAAGTGAACCCAAAATATGCCTATTTCTAAATAATTTACAAAGACATATACTTTCTACCGTTAAACTCTAAGGAAGGTTATTTTTATGGTTTTTAATTTGCTAAGTCTAAGATCTAGTTGTTCCTAGTCAGTTAACCTATTTATCAAACTCAAGTTAATTAACCAAAATTGAATACAATAATTTTTATAAATTTTGAAATTTTTCAATTTTTATGGGTTTTCAAATAAGTATGCAAATGCAAAAATATGTACAAATGAATGCGAAGGAAGAAGACGTACCGAGCATACCCCCAAACTGAAACTTGACAGTGTCCTCACTGTCATGCTAAATCAAGAGGGTCAAAATGCCGGCACTCCCCTGTTTATTTATTTATAATTTTTTTTATATTTTTAGTTTTTGAATTTTTTATTTTTTTATTTTTTTATAGAAAAAGAAAACAAAAATATATATACATATATACAACAAGGTTCCCTCCCAAAACTTAAGCTTGGCCTTACACAAGCCAAAAGTTAGCACCAACCATTCAAAAATCTTATCGTGGTAATGGTCTAGTTTGTGAAAGAATGGTGTAGAAAGAAAAGAGATGAGAAACACACGAGACCGAATGGGAAGAAGAGAATATGGTCTCGGTGGGGGAGAAGAATGGCGGAAAGAAGAAAGAAGTGGAGTACGATCTTGAGGGTGTAAAGCGAGTGAATAAATTAGCGCAATTTGTGATGACCGATATGTTAAAAGTGATTGCGCTAACCTATCAACCCGTCGAGAAATGGGGTCAAATCCCTCAAGATTCGCAAGAAAGCATGGGTACTCCAAACTTGGTATAGGAGATGAAAGCGTAACGGTCTCTTGTACGGTCGGAACGATAGGAAGGACGAAAGGGAGCGAATTAGGGATAGTCTCATTCTCACCGTAGTAAGCTGTTTCGAACTTGAAAGATTCCAACAATGGTTCGAAACGACTGTAAGAAACCCAGTCTGATGGTTCAACTAACTCATCTGAAAATGTAAAGGACTCAAACTCGGCTGGTGAGTCATCAACATCGTCCGAAAAAGTGAAACACTCGTAATCATTATCGTCTATGAGAACTGTGTCAGATTCAAAGAGAAATTTTTCAAGCTCACGGTCTTCAAGCATGATATTAGGCGTGGTCGGAACGATGGAAAGGAGGGAGGGTGATTTAGTTAAAGGTTCAAGAGGATAAATTGGAAAATCCGACACATCAAAGAAAAATGGTTCAACCTCAATATGATCCTCACTATTCTCCTCAATATTCAACTCATAATTCTCCTCAATATTTAACTCATCCATGCCATTATCATCAAAATCAAGACGCATATGAGGTTCGGGAGAAACATCTAATGACTCGGGATGATGAGTTGAACATAAAATTTCAATCAAATCGACAGGTGCATCATCCAAAATATTCCCGGCGTCTATATCCTCAATCAAGTGAAAATCAATTTCTTTAGACACTTCATCAAAAGCATGGATATTTATCGATTTAGGTTCTAGAGTGGAGGTGTAAAGGTCAAACGGATTAGGTGCGGTTTCACTCGAAAGGGTTCTTCACAATTTGGCAAATCAAACACTACAAAGTCGCACAACTCGTTTTTATTTTGAACTTGTGAATCATTTAGGACATTCGATGGAAAACTGGAGTTGTGGGCTTCAATTGGGTAAGGGTAGGTTTGATTTGGAAATTCTCTCACATTCTCATTCTGTCCAACCGCCTCCTCATACATTGAAAAATTTGGGACTAGCGGGAAACTAGCTACCGGTTCAGCAGGTTGCATAAGGACGGCCACGGACGCTTCCACATTCCTAACCATTTTGTTTGTTGCTGCAATATACGCCTCCAACGCCTCTTCCAAACTAGACTTTGGTGGTAAGGGAGTTTCGGTAAATGATTCGAAATCGTGTGAATATGCAAAACTCCCAACAGGCTGTGTAGAAACATTGTCTAGTGACGGTGGAAAAGTCGGGTAGGACTGGTAGGAATTGGGTGATTGGACAGGGGTATGGTCAACATATAAATAAAAAGGTGAATAGTCGTGCGGATCCCTAGAACTAGATGAGTGGAGAGGGGTGAAAGATCGACTGCGAGATTGAGCAATATGCTCAGCAATGGACATCGGCCTAGGAGTGACAGAAGGACTTGAAGAAGTGGTATCAACATATGTAGGTGGTAAAGGTTGACTCGGTTGACACAAAATAGGTTGAAAAGTCAAATTGTTTCTCCTAGACTCCTCTATGTGATCTTTCAAAGATTTTTTAGGCATGGAAGGATCGCCTTTAAATTGACCGAACACATTGACATATGACGCAAAATTAGGTTCGGGATACCAAAGTTCGGCTAATGATTTATTGTGTGGGGTACCCATGTTAGAAGAAAAAAAGTGACAAGAAGGAAGGTTGGGTGGTGCAAGGATTTATTTGGGGCTAAAAAATTTTTGCAAGTTCTATAAAATATTTGTCCTTTTTATTTTCATTTTTCATTGATTTTTTTTTCTCTTTATTTGGAAAAATTTTTTTGCAAAAAGATTTTAGAGAAAAGATATGCAACAGCAAAATATTTTATAGAAAAGATATACAACAGCAAAATATTACTTGCAATTGGTTATTATTTGAAGCATATCACAAGAATCTTTATTTGAAAAAAATTGTTGCAAAAAGATATTCGAGAAAAGATATGCAACAAAAAAGATTACTTGCAATCAATTTCAATTTTGAGCGGGGCCCAAAAATCCTGCACAAGATCGTTATTTGGAAGCGGAAATATTTTTATAGCGCACGGAATCCTGCAGGAATTTTCAGAAAAGATATTTCAAAATGTACAGAGAAGAAACAATGGGGCTTACAGAAAAAAATTTCCAAGATGAAGCCTCGAGATAGCCGTGATTCCGCGGCAAATGCGCTCTAACACCGCGGTTCCGCGGTCCCCTGAACTGTTTGGATCCCCAGAAAAATTTTGGTGCGACGATTCGACAGGAAGGGCGCGGTTCCGCGGCCTAAGGTGGGTTTTGGCCGCGGAATCGCGGCTTGGTGGTAGAATTAGGTCTGCAGAAAAATTGCTCTGTTCTGTTATTTAATTCCCCTTCTGTTTCGATCTTTTGATTTCTGTTTCGCCTTCTGGAATTTTCCAGATCCGATTCTGTATATCCTGCAAAAATTCAAACAACACAGTATCCCTTCCAAAAATAACAGATTATATATATTTTTAGATTTTTTAGATTTTTGAGATTTTTATGATTTTTTTTTATTTTATGATTAACCCGAAATCGCGAAAAGAAAATTCTACGCCATCCCCGGCAACGGCGCCATTTGATTTGTATGATTTATCGTGCTTGCGCTTTCTAAAAGATAGATCAAAAATATTTCTAACCGCAATCAAGAACGGCGTCGCTTTGCAGCTAGCCGGTGAGTACGGGTCGGTCCACAGGGATTTTGTGAGTTTCCGATTCGCGCTTACGAGTTAATTCCGAAGGGTGTTCGGATTAATTATTAAATCTAAAAACTGAATTAACCTAGGGCAATTATCTAGATCTACTCTTGCTAAGGCTAGGTTTAGGGATGGTTTGGAAATGTAATTAAATCTCACCGCTTTCAATACCCGAATGAAGATCTATGAGGAGTTATGGTAATTATCAATAAAGTGGATTAGATCCGTTCGGGAAGGTGTTCCTTCCTCTAGGTTCTTGTCCTTCCTTTAGAGATCCTTACCCTAACCTTCATGGAAAACATCACACCCGGGCCTTTATACTACGGTATCACCGCTACCTCGAGGGATAGAGTGCCTTAGGGAGCGGTATGTGCATGTATGCATGGAGTCCTATTGTAAATATTTGGTGGGTAAGAAAGGGATGAGAGATCTCATCTCACAAAATCCTTCCTCAAAGCTAAACCCTAAACAAGTTCCTAAGGCATGAAATTAAATCTACCTAGGGCAAGGAATTGAAATCTACACTAGGGCAAGAAATTAAATTACTTACAGATGGCTCTCTCCAAACATCAAAGCAGGGTTATCAGATCTGAATTTCTGAATTGAAGAGAGGCACCGATGCTCTCCAAAAGATTTCTAAATTTTATTCATAAAAGGAGGCATGAGAAAATACAAAGCTTTTGGGTTCTATTTATAGGACATAGAAACCCTAGGTTTACAATTGCTCCGCATGTCTAAAATTATAAATATACCCCAAGAAAATCTTTCCATAGCTTTCAAAACAATTTGGTAAAAATTTCTTTCCATGAAGCCTTTAAACGGCCGCGGAACCGCGGCATTGGTGCGCTTGGGCCGCGGTTCCGCGGCCCAATAGTGAGTTCTTTTCATGGTTTTTTCTGGGCTTTTTTTTTAGGTTACTCTGGGCTTCTTGGTTCTTTATTCCTCTTATCAATTTGGCTTCTGTATTAATTCCAGATCTTCAGTGAACACTTTGCAATAAATCTTTTAACCGTCTTTCTTTCAAATTTGGATCTTGCGTTGCCTTGTTGGTGGTAAACCGTTCTTCTGCTGGGCTTTACTAAGATCTTCCTAATTGTTGGTCAAAAGTCCTTCTTTTGTGTCGTCTTTTGTGTTTTTCACTGTTTTTGCTCCAAGAACCTATAACCTGTAACATATAGCAGACATGGGTCAAAAGCACCTGTTTTTATTCTAAAATGCGTAAGAATGGGGAATGCAAAATGCAATATTATGTTATGAACAGGCGCACTATGAGTACAGGAGAACGACCAGGAGAAGGAAAGAGCTCTCTATTATTTGAGTCGAGTTTTCCTGGGGGTAGAAAACAATTACTTTCCCATCAAAAAGCATTGCCAGGCATTAATCTATAGGGTTAGCTTAGCACCATAGCAAGGTTTTGGCAAGCATCAAACATGCTGCTTTAAAATTTTGGGGTGCTAAACAAACCCTTACCAAGATCTTTAACTAGAGACTTAGGGTTAAACATGATATATAAACTCTTTACATCTAAGTGAACAAGGAGTACAACCTTTGTAGACCGGTCTTTCGCTTCAATAGCTCCGTGTAGTAGTCCCTTCGCTGCGATCACGAATCCATGGATTCTTTAGAGGCTCCCATGAAGAAACGAACAAGCTTGATTTTTAGTCTTCGAGGCCGAAAATGATCTACGTCGAGAAGACACTAGCTCATGCTATCTCTTCACTAATTGTGTAGATTAGTGAAGCAAACACCCTAATCTAAATGGCTAATAGTAGAGGATGATGAAGTAGGAAGTGAGCTCACTTTAGATATATTTTTCTCACAAGGAATCATCACTTTCACAAAACCTAGAAAGCTTGAATGAGGAAGAAGAAGATGAAGCTCAAGTGATGAATGAATCCATGAGGTTAGAAATGCAGCCATGGTTTGTGTATGTTATCCACTAACCATTGTAAAGACTTAACCATAGCTATGAATTAAGGGTTTGGTTTAAAAATATCTTAAGCTAGACAAACAAGCGGACTAAGTCGATGTTTTCCACAAGCTTCTCCAAGCTTCCACCATGACTCATTATCCAAGTGTTTGAATTACTTAAAACAAATAAAACCCTAACTTAACCCTAGCATGGTGTGAGTCTCATACATATATGTTGCATGTGTAACCTAGCATGACACAACAATATTTATCACATATATATTTTGTGCAAAAAGAAAACAATACATTTAACATATATCACATATATATCAATGTATCATAAAGTGAGAAAAAGAAATTTTAAGTGAGCTAATATTAGTCAATGTAATTTAATATATCAAATATATAATTGCACATTAAATTATTAAATCAACTCTTGATTTAATAATCCGGCTATAATATATATAACCGACTAATATCAAATGAATCAACTTATCGAATCAACACTTGATCCGATAACCCGGCTATATCTCATATACCCGACCGATATCACAAATCGCGAGAATAGAATAAGGTATCGCATACTCGTATTAATCTCAGTCCCGTACATATCACATATGTGCTCCTACTCCGTTTTGCATGAACCAGGAAACCTCTGTGTAGGACTCTAAAGACTCGTCAATACGCCGACAGTAGGTGATGATCATATCAAACACCCACAAGCCGCAAAGCGGTCAGATAAATATAACGGCCACCCGGGTATTGAACGATCAGAAGATCAACAAGCAAGCCTACTATAACTCCTGCGAATCCAATCAGTAACACTACCGTACAGTCCGGTCTCTTCGTCTGATATATCGCATATCAACAGCCTGGGGGTGGTATAACGTCAGACCCCAATAGACTGATAAGTCATGCTGATGCAAGGTCCATAACGGTTCGAGAAACTACTGATAACACTTACCAGTAAATCTCAGCAACTCTGGCCAGGGATTTCCTGTTAGGTCCAATAGAGCATAGCGCAACATTAACTCCCAATACCGGGAGAGACGAAACACCTCCTATCGCTCATTGCCTCCATGTAACTCGGGACTGTACCCCAAAACCACCTTTTTGCACGATCTCTTGACCGTGATATGTTGGAAATTAAAGCACAGTGGGAATCACACAAGACTTTATGACGATCTCGGTTCTACAAACTAACCTGTACCAGTATCACTAGAGAACTGCTATCCGACAATGGGTATAATACCATTTAGGAGTTCTCGACAAGTCCGTTCAGTGTACCCAGTCTCCACTGAGCACCTGTATGCCTTCTCTAATGTCAAACACCAATGTATATGGGATCATCCATCGCCCATCATATGGGTTAAGAAACGCATACGCTAGTCTACTCTTGAGTACCGATGCCCTGTTTCGATACTCCCACGACTAGGAACATTTGAAGGATGTACTTATCGACTACCCTGTCCCCACTAGTATGATCTCCATCATAGTCCTGGTAGTCAAGTACTAATCCTAAGGGCTTTATCAACATATGATCATAAAACAATATTTGTTAATATGTTAAGATAAAGTGCAACCAGATAGCATACTATCTTGTCGAGCAAGAAAGTCCTCCCTATATATGTCCAAGCATCCACTACAATATACATCACATGTACAATAATGGCCTCTAGGGCATACATATAACTAACAATCTCCCACTTGCACTAAGCCCATCTGTTGTAGTATCCAATACCCAACAATTTAGCAGTGGTTGTAGTATCCTATACTTAACCATTGTAGAGAAGTCTCTCTAAGGGTAAGGCCTTTATGAGTGGATCTGCCGTGTTATCCTTCGGGTCTACTCTCCTTACCTCGATCCCTTAGAGATCAACCATCTCCCTGATCAGGTGATACTGTCCTCAGAATATGTCTGGAACGCTGATGGGACTAGTGTTCCTAGGCCAAAGCTACAACTCTATTGTTGTCACAATAACAGTTATTGAACGTTCAATGGTAGAAACCTTGTTCATCTCATGAACAAGAAATGTCCAGACAGGTACTTTGGTTGGTAGCAATGTATTCAGCCTTTATCGTCTAGTATGTCACGGTATCTAGCTTGGA
This sequence comes from Agapanthus africanus, assembly GCA_030015575.1. Lineage (NCBI taxonomy): Eukaryota > Viridiplantae > Streptophyta > Magnoliopsida > Asparagales > Amaryllidaceae > Agapanthus > Agapanthus africanus. The sequence goes on along the minus strand of JASDDO010000024.1, from coordinate 869,313,093 downwards.
ACTCTTCTAACATACCGTCCCTCCACTGAGGGTAGAGACAATACCTGTGACTGACTCTCAGTCGAACTTATCACTCTGGAAGTTGGAACCAAGAACTTTCTTTTAGTGCTTCTTAAGTACTTAAGAATGTCCTCCAAAGCGTTTCAGTGATTCTCCCAAGATCCGATTGATATATGATCACTACACCTAGTGAGTCATCTATATTTGGTCTGGTACATAACATCGCACACTTTGATAGAGCCTACTGCTGAAGCATAGGGTATCCCTTGCACGTGAGCTCTCTTCAAATCAGTCTCGGGAGACATCTTTTTGGAGAGAGTGATCCATGAGTAAGTGGGCGAACCACCACGCTTAGAATCTTCCATACTAAACTCCTTTAGTATGGTGTTTATGTACCTGGATTTGGGACACTTCCAATATCCATTTAGATCTATCACCATAGATCATAATCCATAAGATGTAGTAGGTATCATCCAAATCTTCTATTGAGAATCCCCGTGATAAGAGGAACTTGACCAAGTGTAGCATAGGAAACCATTTCCTATCAAGAGTATGTCATCTACGTAAAATACATGGAAAACAACCTTACTCTACAACCTCTTATATATACAAAGTTCATCTACCTTTTTGATGAAGTCAAACTCTTTGACTATTACATCAAAACAGACGTTCCAACTGCCTGAACCCGGTTGGGCCATCATCTCATGATGCAATCCTCGCTCCCACTGTCACCGAGAAGACCGTGGTATCTCTCAAGTGGATGAGGAACCCTACCAGATTCGCGGAGAGGCTGAGGTTCGTTGGAGACTATTGAATCCTTTGGTTTCACCAAATCATCAGCTGTTAGTTTGTCTAGCTGGAACTCCTTCCAGTTCTACCTTATGACCACTAATTTCTTCACAAGAAATTCCTTTACTAAAAAGGGGGCATGCTGAGAAACAAAACACCTTTTGCTCCTTAGAGTGGTAGAAGATATTCCCTCACAAATGTTTGGGATATCCTGGCAAACTTACACAACTGACCTTGACCTTGCCTCGAGTTTGTCCGGATTTTGCTTTTCAACATAGGCTGGACAACCCCATATCTTAACTCGTTTAAGACATGGTCTCTTCCCATACGATATCTCATGTGTAGTGGTAGGCCCTGATTTGAATGGAACCCTATTCAACAGGTATGCAGCTTCTCAAGCGCATAACACCTAAAAAGGAAACAGGTAACTCAGCAATACACATCATAGAGCGCGTCATATCTCATAGGGTGCATTACCTCCTCCCCTGATTTACCGTTGTGCTGTGGTGTATACGAAGGAGTAAGCTGAGAGAGAATCACATTCTCCTTTTAGAAACCCCAGGAACTCCATACGCAAGTATTTGCCTCCTCGATCACATCGTAGGACTTTAATACTTCTACCCATTTGGTTCTCAAAAGAACCAACCTTGGCATTTGTAGGGATATGACCTTATGCATCATCATGTATCTGTCCCAAGAGTTCACTAACTCTTTCTCTGTTTCCAGTAAACGGAGTGATGGTCATATACCTGTGAGACAAGACTGGCAAGTATCATAAAATGAAAATTCGAACAGATTCTTATATTCATCCTTTGTAACTTAGCTGGTCGTGTCGCATTGATATGACCTAGTCTACAATATCTCAAGAAGGATTCGTTCATTTCTGAAGTACTCCTCTTGTGTGTGTTCTACATACTTTGAACTGTAGTTTGATTTAGAACGTATATGCTATTATCTAACGTGCCTGATCGAATCAACTCTTGATTCAGGAAAATGTTCACAACATTTTCCTCCTATACAGAATTATATCCTTCTTTAACTTAGTAAAGAACATGATACAATGTTGTATATCAGGTTCGGTATATAATAACATTCGTTCAGAATCAATGTATTAATACAAGGTGATATCTGCCAACTTATTTGGCTGCAACAATTGCACCATTCTCTAATACTTAGAGATATATCACATATTCTCAGTTCTCTACCTTTCTGCAGCCCATATAACATATTACATATGCGGTATTCTGATCCGGTATCACATACCCAGGATGTAGAGGATACTGAAAAACAGTTCCCGGTAATAAGGACACCCGAAGAATATGCATCAACATGTATTTTCTTCGATTGGGTAGCATGGGAATCTGGATATTCCCCTATTTCTTGCTCGGACTTATAAAAATTATAACATTGAGCGGAACAAACGTTCCCTAGCTCAGTATAATAAGCAGGTTCGGTCAATGCATCCATATTATAATCTTGATTAAGGCGTGACATAGTCGCTATCAGGAGAGAGAGAGAGAAGAAAACACTCTGCGTGCGCTCTTTCAAGATTATATTGGTTATTATTTTATCTAATCAGGATGGCTCCTACTGTTTTAGTCAAATCTACCTTCAAACCCTAAAAGGTAAGACTAGCCGGGATTAATTACACCTTACAAGTTCACTAATCTTTCGGCCAGGCCAGTGTCGGTACTTTGAGGGAGGTTCCCCGTGGTTTCGTACGGACCTAATTAAAATAAACCTCATTTTCCCAGAGGCATAACCCCGTTAACACCTTTCTAGACACCTACTTGATCGGCTAATTGTCATGTGTAAAACTCTCCCAAGAGTAACTCTTACTCGAAGTGAGTATCGGGATCCAACTATCTCATAGAAGGTATGCAATCTCATTGCAAATTTCAACACTTGAAATTCCCGATAATACTTTGCCCGTAGCGACTTATGACCTTAACATAGTCAACAAATCATAAGCGCTAGCCAAGTTCAACCCGTCATTTTCTGATTTAATTAAACTTATCCGCACGACCCTTAACATGGTCAACAAAGTCGCACGACTACCCCAATCCAATCGCATCATATGCTTATACAGATAAGCATTAATTAGCTACCACACACTACGCCTTAACATGGTCAACAAACGTAGCACGAATACTAAGTTGTATTTATCTGAAATGACGGAGGGCTACTACAGGTTTTTAAGAAAACCCTTTGCATAACAAACTTGATCTCGTTGTAGAATCGAGTGATTTTGAGAAATGAGTGTTTTTGAGGTTTTTACTAGTTTTGCTAAAGCGGTCACTCCCGGTGAAGGGATCTCGGCTCTTTCCTCATCGAATGAGGTGCAGAATATTTCACAAATACCACTATACAAAGCAAAAACTGTATAAGCAATCAAAAGACAAACCGAGTGGGTTGTAGGATCTGCTAGTTTCGCTAAAGAGGTCACTCCCGGTGAAGAGATCTCGGCTCTTTCCTTATCGAATAAGGTGCTGCATATTCTACAAGGAATACCGCTATGCAAAGGAAGAACTAGAGCTACCGGTTTTTAAACAAGTTTCTACAACATCTTTAGGTTTCTTTTAGTTTCATTAATCTCATTAATGAAGTCCTATCTGTTATGCTTCCTAAACATCACATAAGAAACGAAAGCGATAATATTAATATATCATATATATATATATATATATATATATATATATATATATATATATATCACATAAGAAACAAAAGCGATAATATTAATATATCATATATATATATATATATATATATATGAGAATAATGGAGAAAAGAGGCCATAGGAGGGGATTTCCTCCTATGGCGTTGAAAAAATACAACCTCCGCCATTTTTTCCGACGATCGGCCCCCATCATCTTCATCGTTATCATCTAAGATGTGGGTAAAACAAATTTCATGTGATTCTACAACTTTTTCACCGTTGATTTAGGAATGTAAAAAGTTCTATTGTCGGTAAACCGTTAATTTTGAACCCACTAAATCAACGGTGAAAAAGTTGTGGAATCACATGAAATTTGGTGTACGCACATCTTAGATGATAACGATGATGATGATCGGTGTCGATCGTCGGAAAAAATGCCGGAGGTTGTATTTTATCCACGCCATAGGAGGAAATCCCCTCCTATGGCCTCTTTCCTCCATTAATCTCTCTATATATATATATATATATATATATATATATATATATATATAGTGTAAGTATTCATCTCACATATATAAAATGATCACATCACAGAATATCAGCAGTAGAAGAATCATATATGAAATATTGGATATGCTAGGAATTCCGTGTTTTATTTAAGCCAGTAAAAACGCGGATTCCACGGTCGTGATGAGTAGCCAAACCCATATCCTTAGACTCCTACGAGAGCGGCAAGCAACCCTACCAATTCAAGAGTTAGGAGACCCGATCTTGAATCCTCGAGATGGTCTCCCACTGGACCCTAGAATCCGGTTACTTGTGCTCCCCGTCTTAAGTCTATCCTAATGCGGAAAAGTAAATAATATACAATGGTGACATCATTCTCAACCCGGAAGTGCCCCAATAAAAGAATATTATATACAATGAATTTTACATGAATGAAAAAGAAAAACACTCATCTCTCATAAAACCCCTGGCTATTCAAAACACGACGATCCAATATCTGTCAAAAAATAGCACCTTGATTTCCTCAAGTTTATTTGAGATGGGATCCAAATAATTCAGATGGGACCAAAGCTGAGCGGTTAATTTCTTAATATGTGGAGCCTAGGCTCGCATTGTTTAGGTTGTTGGCTCTGTTCTAGACTCTACTCTCGTCTTTTTTTTTTTGGAGACTCCTGATCTCACACCGTCTACTGTTTATTAATCCGCATTTTGTTATTATTTTGCAATCAGATGAGATAGATGATTCTAAGTCAACTAGTCTATTGCTTATATATAAATCAGACCTCGACATTTTATCACTTTTTTAGAAGATGAGATAAATCATAGATGATTCTAATCCAACCATTCTTTGCTCTAGCTCTCTCCTGTCTTGGTAGATTCCGGACTTACACCACAGATAATTTAGATCGATGGATTCAGCTAATCTATATTTTTCACATACACTAATAACCTGCTCTTCTCATTTTTGTCGAGCTAATGCACAATAAAAGCATGGAAAACTTTTAATGTAGCTTGTGGGAGTTGATGACATGTAGTTGGCCTGCTCTTCCATTCTAATATTGATAAATAAGTGAGCAATATTTCTTTAATTGTGATAGATAAATAAATAAAAAACTTTCATAGATTAAGATCTGACTATGTTTTATGCTAGTTGTCGATTATCTAATACAATCTTTCTTGCATTATCCTAACTAACTTGGAATAGGCAATGAAAGATGAGGCATTTAAACACTGCACCGGTGAAGTTTAATTTAATTATGATAGATATGGATGGAATATAATTTTTAGTTATGACTCCAAATGATAATTTATCTTAATAATTTTTAATACCCTCCATATAGCCTTCAAAAGAGTTGAACCACTGAAATCTTTTCCCCCATTAAAAGGCATTGGTGGGTCAATGTCAATGGTTCTTGGTCCAGTAATCGAAGTCTTGGTTATTTTTTTATGCAAAGGCCTTCTTAATTTTATGAGATGATGCAGAGGTACTAGTGATCATCAATCCAACTTTGTTCAACATCTTATGTTGATAACAACCCCTTTTATTGTTGTGGAGAAATGAACAAGTAATTAAGAAGAAAAAGGATCCTATTTTATGGAGAAAGGACATTGGTTGACAATGTCCCATATGGTTAACAAAATTAATAGACAAAATGAGGAAATTACATTTTTCTTTGAGACTATTCATGTTCTATTAAAAATATAATATTAGACCTTGGAATAGACATAAATCATGTGTTTCCATGATATAATACCTATGGGCTCTACCAACACAGTTGGATATAAGAATCGTCATTTGAGATCTTAGAACAACCATGATGTGTTTCTAGCCTACGGTCTTCGTAGAGTTGAAAAGGTAATTCTCTGTATTTTTCTCTCAACAAGTCTAACAAATAATCCAACTTTTATCCATGTCAAGAAATGCTTTGGCTATGGAAGTGCACTTGTTAGAATTTTGTGAATGCCAAAGAAGATGACTCAAAACAAAAACAAAACAGAAAAAAGGAGAAGAAAATGACAGAAAGGAGACTAAACAATATAAGTTAACATAAAACAAACACATTTTTTACTAACGAGCTAAAACTCCGTTGCTATGAGCACTTGCCCTCTTAGGGAGAATGCGGGGTTCGAATCCCGGGTTTCCAGGAGTGGAAGTTGCCACCAATTAATACTTTTGGGGCATGTTCATGGTTCCCTAGATGCTTGTGCGTGTAGTGTGTATTTTTTGCGTAAATTAGGGTTTACGGGCCAGTGCGAAAAAGGGAAGAAAAAATACTCTTTCAGGTTTTCTAATAGAAAGAACCGCAGAAGAACAATGAAGATCCAATGATGATTTATATTAGGCTGGACCATAACAATCAAGTTTTTAATGACAAATGTCATTCTATCAATTAAGTTATAGCTTCCATTTATGCTACCATTACTAATTGGATGTTTTTGGCGTCAGATCATACTCGGAAAAAAATGAGGATTGTTTTGCCGCGACAGACCAAGAAGAGCAGCAAGGTTGATAAAGATATCGGAGTTTCGGAATTGCAAAAATATAAAAGTCATGGCAAATGAACTTAGAGTGAGAGAATGATGCTTTTTTGTACTGGTTATGTTCCTTGTTGTTATTAGTCTTTCTTTTGTAGAATGGAATAAGTTTGAGAGAATTGTTAACACCAAATTTTTAAAAAATTAAATAAATTTATGTTTCCTTCATATTTCCAATATTTTGCACGCCACAGCACGAAAATCAAGAGTTTTTCATAAATATCAAAATTTTCTGTGTTTTTGTTTTCAAATTGTGCTTTTCATAGCACATTGAAATCGCTTAATTTTTAAAAATCTTGAAAATCGTAAAATTTTTTAAATGTCAAAATTTTGTGTTTATTTCGGATTTTTTATTATTTTTTCTTCTATATAGAACATGAAAATTGAAATATTTTCAAAAATCCAATAAGAAAATTTGTTTTGTCGGTTTTTCAACAATTTGTTTGCTATAACAAATGAACATCGCAAAATTTTCAGAAATTCCAAAACTTTACATTCTTTCACTTTTCAATATTTTTAATGATATAAGTACATTATAATCGCAAAATTTTTAAAAAGTCTCAAAAACAATCTGTGTTACTTCCTTTTTCCTATTATTTTACATGCTATGTATAGAATTAGAAATTTTTGAAATTACAAAAATATCTGAGTTTTTCTGTTTTTTTTCGATTTTTCAATATTATACTTACTCGTGTTCTTGGAGAACTTCCAACTATTAAGAAAAATAAAAGCTATGTGAAATAATAGAATAAAAGGTTGCCAATTGCGGTTAGAAACCTAACAAAACAAAGAAATTTGGTTTCGTTGGCTGGAACTCCAGATGATTGGAATAACACATGAAAATTTTGAAATTTTAAAATATTCTAATTTTTTTCTTCAAAATTCCAATCAGGCTGTAGCACATAAAAATCGCGAAATTTTCAAAATCTCAAAATTATCTGTATTCTTTGGTTTCTAAATATTTTGCTTGTTAACGAAATCTTCAAAAAATCACGGGAATTTTCCGTTTTCTTCGGTTTTTCAATATTTTTGTTTGCTATATTTATAAGCACATAAAAACCACGAAATTTTCAAAAGTCTTAATATTTTCTGTTTTTTTTTGTTTTTCTAAATTTTATATGGTATAGAACAAGAAAATCACAAAATTTTCGAAAATCTTTAAATTTTTTTTTCTTTTTTTTTTCTAAGTTACACATGCTATAACAAACAAAAATCACAAAGTTTTCAAAAATCTTAAATATTCTAATTCTTTCAAAATTCTAATATTTTACATGTTTCAACACATGAAAATAGTGAATTTTTCAAAAATGTAAATTTTTTTTTTGTTTTCTTTAGTTTTTCTATTCTTTTTGCAATACCAAACTTATAACTCTAGAAATCGATGCAAACAATTATCTGACAACATCATTTTCACAAAATGAAATTTCTCTCAAAATCGGAGTTGAGTGGAGTACTCTCTTTCCCATTGATTCCATCTATAGAACCATATTATGGACTAAAGAAAATGGGGTCTTAAGGACACAAAAGTTTACTCATCCCTGAAGGAAACACAAAAATAAAGTTGATAGAATACAAAAGCCCTAGGAAACCTGACACAAATTAATCAAATTCATAATATTTTCTTTCACAAATTCTCATGAAAATAATATAATAATATATAGTGATTGGTCGTCTTCTTCTGATCGTGTGAAGAAAAAGGACAGAGGATAGTGCCCATGCATATCCCATGTCTAATGTCTTGCAATAATTATTATCACCACATCAAAATCATCTTCTACTAGCAGCTCCAGATGTATCTAGTACCCCATCCTTGACCTTTTCTTGGAACTAGTGGGAAAATGAAGAAGAGGGGGGTGGGGGTGGGGGGCGGGGATGCTTTTAATTCTTCAGCGATGCACCCCTCCAGCTTGTTCTGTAAAAATCTGAATGATGTCAGGCCCTTCAAAATGTTAATTAGTTTTCATATTTTACCTCTCACCAATTTTAATTATAAGTAATAACAGCTCTAGTTATCATTATGCACATGTCAGTTGAGATTATAAGTAATAACAAACTGACATCAGATGGATTATAAGAGCTATTGACATGCGCATATATAATCATAAGTAGAGCGTTTTATGTCGTGTATATATGTTAAACATACATAACAAAGACAAAAAAAATTTGTGTTTTTTTAATTCAAAATACAAGCATGCAGATGAGTTAACAAGACTTGTCTGTTAATTTGCTTTTTAAACCGAGAGAATTGCGTGGAAAGAAAAATTCTTTCTCAAATATTAGTGTGGGGTAAGTGTTGTCTTGGCGTGTTGACAGGGTGAAGGTGGTGCATGGTTTTAATAAATGCATGGGTCAATTCAAACCTCTCCCCCCTCTTTTCTTGCATTATATATTAAGAATTAAGGAAGCATTCAAAATGGAGCAGGAGGAGGAAACAGGAGTACAAAGACCAAAGCAAAGGAAAAGCTTTGGGGAGAGAAGCTTAGAGTGTCAGAAACCCCTTTCCTTTGCCTCCACGCTGCCTCACCCCCTGCGTTGTTGTTGTTGTTGTTGGCATGATCTCTTTCTTGGATTTCTATCATGATTCCCCTCACCCATCTTGCTTTGCAATATTGCACACCTCCTTGATTATCTCTTCTCTGCTATATACAAGAATAATAATTCTTTTTCTACCCGTCTCGTACAATCCATATAAGCTACCAGGTTTCTCTTTGGATAAAGACTGGTATTGAACTATTGAAGTATGTTACCGAAATTAGCTAGACATATATATAAATACTCACTGCACTTAAAAATCAGATTTCGGATTTTCAGGACATTACACTGGCCTTCACTGCATATGTGCACTCACCATAGTGGTTACAGAAACTTGTAAATAGTCTTAATTAAATACATTTGAAATCTAGAACGAAAGAAAACCGTCCGAGAAAAAAGAAGAGTTTTTGAGATATGTGAGAAAAATTTATGTCTATGTCTTTCACTGAAGAAAATGACTGTTAAATAGAGTTTAATAGGGAAAGAGGCAGATCCAAAAAATCGTTATTGTGGCCGAAAAACCCGATATCAAACGAGACAAGAATGGAATCTATTGATTGTTGTTGTCAAAAATAAATTATAACGCGTCTGCCTGTCAATTTGATTCAAATTCTTGCCATGTGAGAAAATAGCAAGTGCGGAATTATAAATCATATATGTGAAATGACCTAATTTACTCTGATACCAAGTAAAGTGTCTCTTCCACTGCATCAAAACTTCGAAATTATAATGAGTGCTGAGGATTTGATTTTATTTTCTAATAAACTTCATCAAAACTTCGAGTTTGTATTTTCCTTTAAAAGGACCCAAGAAAAACCTCGAGTTTTTATGAATTTCTGAGACTCATAGATGGTATTAGAGAAAGGATTATGTTATGTAGAACCCATTTCGATTACGGAGTAGAAAAGGGTTTTTCTTATAGGCACTCACTACTACAAATAAGGGTTGCCCCTACGGATTTATCGGTAGGGGCAACCTACTGCCCCTACGGATATATACGTAGGGGCGAAAAAACACCCCGTAGGTGCAAAGGCCGCAGGTGCAAGTTGAGGTCCTGAACTTGGCCCTACGGATAAATTTATGCCCCTACGGATAACTCAGTAGGTGCTATAGCCCCTACGGAGTACCCCGTAGGGGTAATAAAATCATATATTTAATTTTTTTTTGAATATATTGTATATACCTACGGATTTATCCGTAGGTCCTATTTATTCCCCTACGGATACAGCCGTAGGGGATATAAAGTAGCCCCTACGGGTTTTTCCGTAGGGGCCACTCCCAACACAATGCACTGAGATCGGGGGGAAAATATCAGGGAAACTGATATTTTGCCCCTACGGATATATACGTAGGGGATATATATTGGCCCCTACGTATATATCCGTAGGGGCACCTCCAACACCCTGCACTGATATCAGGTGGGAAAGTATCAGGTTTCCTGATATTTTGCCCCTACGGATAACTCCGTAGGGGCAATATATTTACCTACGGAGTAATCCGTAGGTACATGTTTTCTGTATTTTTTTTTAAAAAAGGGCTGCTAGATTTTTTCCCGCCCTGTGCACAATACTATATACATCAATCAAATCATATATTGCAGTATTCATAATCACATCCCACGCATATATATAATATACAAAAGAAACCCAAAAACTGAATATGATATAAATTCAAACCAATATCAATATCGTTTCAAAATGTAGTACAATGTGATATAAATAAATACATGTTTCAAAAAATAAGAACCAAAAAGCTACCCTAGTTCGGTCCAGCTCCACCTCCGAGTAACGTTCGAATAACGCGCGCCTGCTCCTCGGTAAATACACTATCCAATACTGCAAATAAAGGAGTCTGAGCGGCATGTGGAGCTGGCGTCGTGGTCTGCGCAGCCGCCGTCGAGGTAGTCGCTTGCGGAGCCGCGGCTGCGGGAGTCTGAGTGGGCGGTGGAGCTACAGGAGCTATCTGCGGAACCGCAGCCGATGTAGTGGCTTGCGGAGCCGCAGCCGAAGGAGATGCATATGGAGGCTCGGCCGATCTACCCTGTCGCGTCTGGACATAACGTGTGTAAGAAGCGTCTAAGAACTGTGTATTATTCGAATTCGTTTCATTATTAAGTTATTTCGAAACCCTGTTTGGATATCTAGTTTGGAAAAGCGTTGTTTATTTTAATTACATATGTATGTATGATTAATCAGACTTACGTACTAATAAGGGTTGTGTTGATATGTATATAATATGAAATGATATTTTACTATAAAGTAGTATACATACCAGCATCTCCTTCAACTCCTGAACGGTGGCCCTCAAGCTATCCAGTTCCTGATGGACATGCCGGCCACTGGAGATGGAGGAAGTAACCGCCGGGGTGGAGTCCAACCTCATATGGGCCCTGCTAGGGCCCAATCCCCGGCCTCTCTCCCAACCTCCGTGGTGCCCTCCGTGTGCGGCGTCCAGAACTGGGGTCAGCAGCCTCGGATCGTTCTGTCCGGTAAAATCGATCCCCGAGGCCTGGGCCTGCTCAACCACCCGCTCCTACACCCACATTAAGCAGTAAAGTATAAGTATAAAATTTAAACTTGAACCTTCCAAAACTAAAATTTCAAATTTGGGTAGAAAAAATATTAACACTTACGCAGTACTCCTGGGTAGCGACGTCGGGACATCGAAGCTCGCCCGTGGCGGGATCTGTCGAGGTGCCGTGGACGGCAAGATATGCGGACAGCACGCTCGGTGTACCACCTGACGCCACGGTCCGAGATGTCTGCAATATTAGAAAGTAACTCTTAATATTAGAAATATTAGAGAATAACTCTTAATATTGCAGAATATTAGAGAATAACACTTAATTTACCGATAACTCCATGGCTCGAGTAATGTTCCTCGAGCCACCTGTGTAAGTGGGGCGACCCCTCTTCGCCGACTTCCTGTTCTCCGTATTCTGAGCGGCCTGTTTCTGCACAACGCATTAACATTTAGTTTTCTAATTAAGAAACACAAAGAAATAAATTATATCATAAATAATGAATTAAATTTAAAATACCTACTTGTTTGCGTTCGGAGTCGAAATAAGCGCACAATAGAGGCCATGTCTCTACGTCGACTCTCGCAAACGCCGGAGTAGATAGGAGGGCCGCTCTCTCTGCCTCGGGGGTCGCTATCCATAGGGAGTAGCAGTCGGCCTTCAGCTCATTCCTGTTGTATCGGACCTTGGCCTGCATGTTCTTCATCAGGCCATTGTACAGAGCATGAAGGTCGAGCACCCTCCCCGAGTGATCAGGGTCGGCTACAGGCTGAAAATCGTAATCCAACTGAAAATACAAAAAAAAACATTGTTATTAAATTGCAAGTGTTAATAATAAATATATTGGATAGATCAAATGAAAATATATATTAATACATACCTGAGCCTGTTCAAAGAAGAGGGCGAATGAGCGCTGGTGCTGCTCGCCCCACTCAACGTGAAGTGGATAGTTCTTCACGATCCGGCTCTCGTCCCCCAAATACCGGCCGAACCTCTCGGCATGAGGACCGGTATAGCGATAGTCAAGGGTAAAAAATAGGGGGAATGCTGCCTCCCCCCTAGCTCTATTAGGCCTCAGCCTATGGGACTGATTCGGGCCTCGAGTCCCCCTCTAGGGATGGAGAGGCCCTGCGTCTGCACGAAATATCAAGACAATCAATAATAATACAAAGTTGTATTAAGAAATCAAGGTTAAACAAAAATTCAAGTGTGATATATACCTACGGTGAATAACGCACGAGCCTGGGCCCGAGCAGCAGCACGAGCGGGACGATAGTTCCTCCGGTGAGGAACAACCGGGGTCCCGGACCCGGACGCATCCCCTCCAACTATAAAATAAATATCGACGCTAAATCTCCATGAAGTTCATATTTATTCTATAGAGCATATGTAAAATAAATAAATATTTTAAATTTATTCATACTAACCTGCAGACGATGCGGAGGGTACGGAAGCGGCAGGAGTGGCCCCTGTGGAAGGTGTGGACGCACCACCTATAATTAGACAATTAAAAATAGATTTTATAAGTAATTGCAAAAAGAATGTGTAGATCAATAATATAACGTTCTAAATCAATATGCATGAACTATAGGACATATAAACATACCCGCAGGTGCGGTGGTGTCACCACCTACAGCTAGACAATAATAAAAATTGCTAAGTAAGAGCAAAAGGAATGTGTATTTATGATATAGCATTCTAAATCAATATACATACACTATATGATATATGAACATACCTGGAGGAGCGGGGGTGGCCTCTGTCCCAGATGTGGACGCAGGACCAACAACTAGACAATTAAAAATAGATTTGATAAGTAATTGCAAAAAGAATGTGTAGATCAATAATATAACGTTCTAAATCAATATGCATGCACTATATGATATATAAACATACCTGGAGGAGCGGGGGTGGCCTCTGTCCCAGATGTGGACGCAGGACCAACAACTAGACAATCAAACATTGACAATATAAGTAATTTTGACATAAACAGGCATGAATATCTGTAATATTAAATTGAAAATGGATATGCGTGCAGTATACCTGGAGGTGTGGCAAAATCCACACGGAAGGAGGCATCCGAAGGGGTCTCCGATCTGGGTGCAAGACCGGCCCTCTGAAGCTCCCTACGGAGCTCTCCGGGCGGCAGAACCGCTCTGCCTCTGCCTCTGCCTCTGCCTCTGCCGCGGCTGGAGCTCCTGCCGCCCCTCGCTGCTCCCGACATCGTCATCCAATCTAGATAAACGGTTCGTGGACGCATTAGACAATCATTAAAAGTATTGACTATATATGATCTAGAGCGTAAAATGTGAAGTAATAATATAACATTACTGATAACCTTTTTCGTTTCGTGGGCGCATCATACATATCTACTTGGATTTCATCGTCGATGTCATTTCTAACCCACGTAACTTCATGATCGGTCGAAGACAACCCGTCCTTCGAAACAGACGGTCGGAGCACTTTAAGACTTCTCTCTTCTTCGTCCTCATCGCTGTCCTCGTATTCTGGGACATCGTAGACATCTCTAGGTTTCCATCGGCATACAACACTCCACCCCGGATGCTTCAAACACTGTGAGTAGTATACTTGGAACGCTTGGTTCGGAAAGATAAACGGATCGTCTTGACCGTAAAATCGAAGTGTGTTCACACTGGTCAATCCATATTCATCTTTCCAAGTCCCAAGACTGCTTCTCCACCTGTCTGTATCGGTTCGCGGATCGTACCAAGTACAGTGGAATATATAAAAGGGTTCTGATCGTCCGGGATAGTGGATGCCGAGTATACAATTTAAGTACCCATAGTAAATCACACCGTCCGATCCTACCGTCGCAATACCACTATTCTGAGTGATTCTAGATGTTTCTATGTCCTTAATTTCGAATTTGTATCCAAGGACACCAAATCCTTTGTAATGTGCAACCTCCATACTAGGAAATTGAGCTAAACATCTTGAATCACTCTCAAATGATGCAGACAAGTTCGGATCGTGGATCTAACAAAACAAATTTTACGATAAATACATAACGATACAAGTTTAGATTAAAACTGATAGCAATAAAATGTAATTCGAATAACTTACATGCTCTGTGACCCAATCACAAAAATTATCCTGATGGTATTTTTCCAAACGCTCTTCGTTCCAATCAGGATACCCCTCACGTACCTCGTTAAAATGAGTTCTGTTTTCGACAAATAATTGTGACATTAATATTATGTCATTTCATACACACACAAACACAGATATAACAATTAATCCAAAAGAACTTACTCTCTAATTTGTTCAAGACATTCGCAATTAAGCAAGATAAACCGGTATATCTTGTTGATAAACATAGTGTCTACCCTCTTATACTCGACTTTACCATATGGCCCGTCTTGAATTCTTCGAGGTCGGTTAAGCCTTGTCTCAATGTTCTCGTCCAGATAGCGGGAGCAAAATGTGGTTGCTTCATCAAGAAGATAACCTTGCATGATAGAACCCTCTGGTCGATTTTTATTGCGTATATACTTCTTAAGAGTGTAAAGGTACCTAATGAGAATATGTTGAATAAATAAACACGGGCATACATGACAAAAATAAATTTATAAATTGCGCGAAACGAAAAATTACACGTACCTCTCGACGGGATACATCCATCGATATTGTACCGGTCCGGCTAACTTCGCCTCAGTTGCAAGATGAACCGTCAAGTGTATTATGATATCGAAGAATGACGGTGGGAAAATACGCTCAAACTTGCAAAGTATCAACGCAATAGAATTTTGTAGTTTATCCAGCGTCGCAACCTCCAGCGTTTTAGCACACAACTCCCTGAAAAAACAACATAGGTCGTTGATTACTAGACCAACCGAGTCGGGGAGAGAAGTCCTGAGGGCTAATGGAAGAAGGTGCTCCACGATAACATGGTGGTCATGACTTTTCAGCCCATCGATCTTGCCCTTCACAATTTTTATTTTCTTGCTGAATGATCCTGAGAAACCTGTGGGGACTTTCAAATCATGCAACACCTGCAGGAATCTTTTCTTCTCCGGTTGTGACATATGATAAGCGGCATTGGGAAGTACAAACTTGCCCGGTTTACCCGCTACCGGTTTAGGGTGCAGTTCACTTCTTATTCCCCACTCTTGTAGATCCATCCGGGCATTCATGTTGTCTTTCGATTTCCCGTCTTTACACAGAAGCAAGTTAAGTATGTGCTCTGATACTCCC
Organism: Agapanthus africanus; assembly: GCA_030015575.1. Lineage (NCBI taxonomy): Eukaryota > Viridiplantae > Streptophyta > Magnoliopsida > Asparagales > Amaryllidaceae > Agapanthus > Agapanthus africanus. The sequence goes on along the minus strand of JASDDO010000024.1, from coordinate 869,297,335 downwards.
TTCTCTATATGCATGACGTCCAGACAATGACGCACTGAATTTATAGACCAGTACGGAAGCTCGAAGAAAATGCTTAACTTGTTCCAATATTGTGGTTTGACCTGTCTCGTCGGATCCATCCCGAAGGTCACGTTATTGTAACCATCCCATTTAGCAGTCACGTCCTCTCCGGACAATGGGGATGGAGGCCCAAGAAGCTCCTGATGACCATCAAAGTGAACCGTGTCTAACCTGTAGGGGTGGTCTGGAGGCAGAAAACGTCGATGGCCGCAATAACAAACCTTCCTGCTAAAATTCAAAAATTTTGATGTTGTGTGTTCATGGCAATGAGGACATGCTTTGTGACCATGTACGGACCAACCTGAAAGCATTCCATATGCAGGAAAGTCATTAATTGTCCACATTAAAGCCGCACGCAGTATGAAGGTTGTATTTGTGTTTGAATCATATGTCTCTACACCATCAATAAACAAAGTTTTCAGCTCCTCAATCAGAGGTCGGAGATAGACGTCGATATTGTTCCCCGGTGAGTTTGGTCCGTCGATAAGAAGAGGCATCATAAAGTATGATTGGTCCATAGCCAACCAAGGCGACAGATTATAAATTATCATTACAACGGGCCATGTACTGTGACTTCCAGCCATATAGTTGAATGGGCAGAAGCCATCGGCAGCCAGTCCGAGCCGGACATTGCGGGGATCGCTACTGAATATTGTGTGCCTCCTATCGAAATCCTTCCATGCCGGTGAATCTCTTGGATGGCTCATTTTTCCATTTTCGCTTGGAGGAGCACGATGATGCCAAATCATTGCCTCGGCTGTTTTCTTGCACCTGAATAGCCTCTGTAGCCTCTGTGTTATGGGAAAATATCGTGCTATCTTCACAGGTATATCAGGCTTCTTATCAGAATCTTTCGGCTTATACCTGGCCTCTCCGCATGTTGGACACTCTTTCAAATCTGAATTCTCTTTCCGGTACAACACGCAATTTTTAGGACATGCTTGAATCTTCTCGCACTTTAGACCCAAATCAGACATCATTTTCTGGGCTTCGTACCAGCTTTCGGGCACATTATTTCCCGGAGGCATAGAATCTTTCAAGAACGAAAGAAGCATTGTGAATGACTTGTTGCTCCATCCATTTAGGCACTTAATTTGGAAAAGTTGGACGAACCATGAGAGGGTGGAATACTTCGCATTCTCATAAACTGGTTTCCTAGCATCATTCATGAAATTTTCATATTTATCCGCACGCGGTCCTTGACCGGAAGGAATGTCATCTTCGGTACGAATAGATTCACCTAGGGCAGCCTCTACCATATCCTCCATTTCTTCTGATGGAAATAAATTTCCGTATCCTGCCGTATTACCGAATTCTTCTTCTTCTCCTGCCGCATTATCGTGTTCTCCTTCTTCTACCGCAGTACTGCATTCTTCTCCTTCCCCGTGATATTTCCAAATTGAATAAAGTCTAGTAAACCCATGTTTTACAATATGAAGCTCTGCCAATTCTACCTTCTGCCAGTACTTATTGCCACATCTATCGCACGGACAGAGAATCTTCTCTATTATGATCTTATTATGTGCTCGTGCAAATTCAAGGAAAGCAGCAACCCCTGCGACAAACGTAGGTTGCATACGTTGTTTCCAATCCACATACATCCAGTCCTTAACTCTGACGTACTCATGGGCCATGTTAGACTGAATAACATATAAATTGTAGGTTATGCTGACTATATTGAGAAATATAAGAACGGGATAGTTACTGACAAAGGAGAAAATCCATGTATATGCTTTGTGTGTGCGTTTGTCGTTGAAAAGAATAAATTATCGCACGTTATGTTGACCGATAGACGGGGACTAAGTGGCGCTTTTAATTAGTTTCATATATGGGTATCGATGGGAATATGAAGGTTTCATATTATCATATATTGGTTTTAACCCGAACATCTCGAGTCGCTCTCTGATTATGCGTTTGTATGTATGTGTTCCGGCTGTTGGGGGTAGGCTTCTATCCCATTAAGAATGTATAGAGCGAACGCCCATCACTTGTGCTTTCAACCGTTTCGAGTAAATTTCGGCAGCACCTCCCCGCTGTTCTCCGAGTACACTGTAATAGAATAGATAATCATTTCAAAGCTGTGAAACAACGTTGAAATGAACATCTAATCTATCTTTGTACACGGAGAACCAGCGGAAAGGTACCGACGAAATATCTCGAAACGGATGAAAACACAAGTGAATGAAGGCGTTTGCTTTATACATTCTTAACTTGTCCACACGGGACAAATCTATGGGTTACCATACGATTGAATTTTCTCGTCGCGTAGACTATACGACGGTTGTTAGTATCGAGCTATACTGTCCGATATTTAACAACCTTCGTATAGTTCTAGGTCACGACGAGCATCGCACGTATGTTAACCGATAGACGGGGACTAAGTGGCGCTTTAGTTTCATATACGGGTATCGATGGGAATATGAAGGTATCATATCATCATCGAGTATCATATATTGGTTTTAACCCGAACATCTCGAGTCGCTCTCTGATTATGCGTTTGTATGTATGTGTTCCGGCTGTCGGGGGTAGGCTTCTATCCCATTAAGAATGTATAGAGCGAACGCCCATCACTTGTGCTTTCAACCGTTTCGAGTAAATTTCGGCAGCACCTCCCCGCTGTTCTCCGAGTACACTGTAATAGAATAGATAATCATTTCAAAGCTGTGAAACAACGTTGAAATGAACATCTAATCTATCTTTGTACACGGAGAACCAGCGGAAAGGTACCGACGAAATATCTCGAAACGGATGAAAACACAAGTGAATGAAGGCGTTTGCTTTATACATTCTTAACTTGTCCACACGGGACAAATCTATGGGTTACCATACGATTGAATTTTCTTGTCGCGCAGACTATACGACGGTTGTTAGTATCGAGCTATACTGTCCGATATTTAACAACCTTCGTATAGTTCTAGGTCACGACGAGCATCGCACGTATGTTAACCGATAGACGGGGACTAAGTGGCGTTTTAGTTTCATATACGGGTATCGATGGGAATATGAAAGTTTCATATCATCATCGAGTATCATATATTGGTTTTAACCCGAACATATCGAGTCGCTCTCTAATTATGCGTTTGTATGTATGTGTTCCGGCTGTCGGGGGTAGGATTCTATCCCATTAAGAAAAAATGGAGTGTATTTCGCTGTGAGAGACTCTTCAAAGAAATGGAGGAAGAAGCACTAAAGAAATAAGAGAGAAAAATAAGAATATAAAGTTGAAACTAAACTTGAGCTATCCGCTGAAATCATAAAGCATAGGAAAGTTGATTGAGTCTTGATCTATTGCTCTTTCTTTGCATTATCTCGTATGTCCATTTATAGATTTTAATGCCACATGAGATGTAATCAGTCAGCTCCCTATGGTTGTATTAATGTCAGCTCTTACACAATATGGGTATCTGCCTTACGATTAAGACAACTATGGAATATGTTAATTTAAAATGTAAGGCTAGCTTTCTATGTATTCTGAGGGACTGCTTGCATAGAACTTAGCTTGATCCTCTCAATTATTACACATAAATATGCTGACATGCCTCTCATAACCCTAACCCCAGCCCCACAGTAACCCTAACCCTAGCCCCAACCCTAACCCCAGCCCACCGTAACCCTACCCCAGCCCCACAGTAACCCTAACCCTAGCCCCAACCCTAACCCCAGCCCATCGTAACCCTACCCCAGCCCCACAGTAACCCTAACCCCAGCCCCACCGTAACCCTAACCCCAGCCCCACCACAGCAGCAGCCGAACCCCAACCCTAACCCTACCCCGACCCCGACCCCGACCCCGACCCCGACCGCCACCGCGCCCCTGCCCAAACCCAACTCTCGCGCGCGCAACCCAGACCCAGCCATGAATAATCCAAAAATGCTTTAATTTACCTCGAGATTTATACCTGAACGGGCGGTGGCGACGACGGCGTCGAATTGGCGAAGAAACCGGCGGTGGCGACGACGGTGGCGACGAAACTGGCGGTGGCGACGAGGATGGCGACGAAATCGGCGTGGCGACGACGGCCGGCGACGGTGGCGACGCGACGGTGGCGATTTAGGGTTTTTCGCGCGCGTTTGAGGGAGAGAGAGAAAATGAGCGTAGGCTTTTCGATCTGGATTTGTTTTAAATCGATATTTACTTGCCCCTACGGATATATCCGTAGGTCCTTTGTTTGCGCCACCGTAGGGGCAAACACCAAATTAAGAATTAAATTTTTATTCTTGAAAGTCAGTGCCCGTAGGGGCAACCCTTTAGACCTACGGATTAATCCGTAGGTCCAAGTAAAATCTGCCCCAACGGATAATCCCATCCGTAGGGGCAACCCCCTATTTTACTAGTGACTTAATATTCTTTATTTGTTAAAAAGCACCCATTGTGGTGGATTTTTTTTTATTTTTCACATGCAAAATACTTTATTATAATTTTGTGTGTTAGGGTTATGGTACGGGTTGCACGTAATTATAAAAAAAATTATGATAAATTTTCTTGATTAATTTAAGTCCAAATTATGATAGATTTTCTTGATTAATTTAAGGCTAAATATCACTTAAAAACACCACACACACACATCATTACTACAAAAATGCTCAAGGATAACGGGATTTGGTCACGGTTAAAACCGTGATCAATTTTAAGTAACGGTCTTAAATGAATTGGTCACGGTTTTAACCATGACTAAATCGAAGATGATGCAGGCCCCACAACCCACAGGGCGTGGGCAATAAAATTCCAATCCCCACTTATTAACTCTCGATCCTCTTTTTTCACCCAAAAAAAACTCTCTAAATTTTCCCCCCTCGTCGACCGGAGTCGCCGTCGCCTCTCCTAGAGCCCCCTCTCTCAAATCGCCTTAATGAAGTCGCCGTCCTCGCCTCGATCGCCTGCTCTATGGCTCGATCACCTGCGCCGTCCTCGCTCAAAGTCGCAGTCTGTCCTGTCTCGTCGCCATGCTGCCTCGTCTCCTCTCTTCCAATTTAGGTTAGTAATTTAATTTTTAATTTGTTGATTTTGTTAATTCCAATTTTATGGCCGATTAGGGAGTTAAGGGTGAGGGTTTTGGGTTAGGATTAGGGATTGAGTGAGGGTTTTGGGTTAGGGCTAGGATCAGTGGTTAGGGTAGTTAATTAGGGGGTTAGAGTTAAGGTTTTGGGTTAGAGTTAAAGACTGGGTTAGAGTTTTGGGTTTGGGCAGGGTCAATGGTTAGGGTAGATAATTAGGGGTTAAGGTTAGGATTGGGGTAAACATTAAGGGTTGGGGTTGGGGTTAGGATAAGGGTTAAGGATAGATAGTTTAGTAAAATGAAAGAATAGTTATAAAAGCTAATGGTATTTTAGTGTTAAAAAATAAAGTTTAGTGAAGGGGTGTTGTACTAAAAAAAACTTAATCATAGTTTAGTAAAAAAACAACAATAATTAAGGGTATTTTAGTGAATTTTATATTAATTTAGTTAATTTAAGAATATGAGTTATTTATTTAAATTTGTTAAAATAGTTTTGTGAAAACCCCACAATAGTTAAGGGTATTTTAGTGTAATATACACAAAGACACATACACTGTCACGCCCCGCTTCCCAGTATATGAGGAAGGAGACATGACGGGCACGCGACATATTTACTCAGAAATAAATACATTAAGCGTAAATAAGCAATATATGAAAAGCACAAAAAATGACAAGAGATATAATGTAAACAACTTTTATTAACATTTATCTTTACAATACAACTGATTTGAAAAGGAAATGTACAATGATAAAATCAATATCTAAATAGTGGCATACAAACTGGAAGGTAAATACAAGTAAAGCTAATAATCTGGCTGTGTCTCAATCTGATCCAAGTACTCCAGACTAGGCTCGATCTCCTGAGGGTCCTGTCCTCCAGACGAACATTCCAAGAAAAATATAAACAGGAATGTTGTCAGAGAACTAGCGCTCGGTAAGTCTCAAAAGAAAGGAAGGAATACAACAAGTAATGTGGAAGGAAATTGTTATGTTATACAAGTATCAGTTTATTATTCTAACGTAGTTGTTTGTAACTTGGTACATAAGGTATCAGTGTATACGAGTGGAGTCCAACTGTCTCGTGGACTATGGTAACACGTAAGTACAAGGCCCCGTCAAAACCCATGGGACAACAGCACGAGAGTTCATGTAGGTGTCTTTTAGCGACCATCATCGTGCCACTTTTAATACATTCTGTACTAATCTATCCCGCTAACCCCGTATAATATTTTATATAGATTATAATTATCAGACTTGCCGAGACCATGGATACAAGTTGTTCATGTAATCAGGTTCAGGATATAAACAAGTAGTCATATAATCAAGTCAAGTTATAGCCATGGTTCGGTCAAATCAGGTCATATTTGCATGTTGATATTGTTCTGATATTCAGGTTCGGGTTCAAATATACATGTTAGAATTTGGATTAATATTTGAATTGGATTCTGGTTTGAGTTTGGATTCAAGTTTGATTTAGATTCAGACTTGAGTCAGACACTTAGAACTGATTTAGATCCTGAATTAAGTTCGGGAGTTATCGGTAACTGCTGCATATAAACGGCAGGATTTGTGTCTTTTTCCAAGACAATTAGCATTGATAACACCGTTAAGTTTTCTACCCTAAATAGACAAGCACTCACTTTCTCTGGCTCCTTGAGGCTCAAGAGAATTGATCCCGCTTAAACCTAAATTTACTAAAGTCCTTAAATGTAATTTTATATAACTCGAGGGGGTTTTATGAAAAATATTTTTAATATAGTTTCAAAATAATCTCGAGAAATTATTTATATTATTTAGGGTTTCCATGGATGTGTATTTTAAGAATTGAGATATTTTAGTGATAATTACCTTAACTTGAATAGTTCATGGTGTTTTACTGCAAACTTATCTTGTATTGATATCTTTGATGATATTTTGATGAAACTTGTAATTCTTCTATTTGAAAAAAATATAAGTTATTATATTTTGAAAATATATGGATTTTATAATATTTATATAATTATTAAAAATTAATTTTTATTATTAAGTAGAAAATTTTGTTTTTCTTTAAAATCGTATTAAAAACCTTTCGAGACCGAATGCTCCATGAGTAGGTCTGCATCTCGCTCTACTAGCCCAAAAATGTGCGATAATCCGCACCATCCAATAGCGGATCCCCTAAAAATGTTTGTAGAGGTATATTTGCAAAGTGATTTTAAATACAATCTAAAAGAAAACCGTTTTTATAGTACATGGTATTTTGATACAATATGGTAACAAAAATATGTTCAAGGGACATCGTGCTATGGAAATATGTGTGTATGTGAGGGGTGGGTCATTACCCCGTGAAATTTTCTAAAGGTATGATTAACAAAGGAATAAAAGATGATGTATATAAAGTCCATGGTATTTTCATGTAAAACTTAGATTAAAATTATTTAGCATGATGTTTTTGAGTGAAAGTTGGTTCTAAACATTATTTTTATGGTTATAAACATAGGGTAAGAATTTGGACGAAAGATATGGAAGAAATAGTGAAATTTTTAGGATTTAGAATAAAATGTCGGTATTAACTCCACTTACCGACATGTTTTGAAAAATAGAACTTTTCAAGAAGAAAGAGAGGGATAGGAAGGGACTTACAAGTGAATTAGGTTAAGAGAAAGGTTGAAAAAAATAGATTAGTAGTCGTGGTATCGCGGGGTCGCCGGAATAGCCTCGATTCCTCACCGTAAGTTGGTCGTTAGCCAACTCCTCTTCTACTCCACTTGCACTTGAGAAAATTTAAAGGTTTTGACTAGAATTTTTAGAATGGGGAAAGGCTGTGGCATGGGATAGTATTTATAGTGTGGAATATTAAAAAAGTGAATTAAAATGCATTAAAATGTGATAAATTGGTGAATTGAGGAGCCTTTGTCTGATTGCAGAGTAATCAAACAGTGCAAGGGTGATGAGGGTAGGCCAAGAGTCATGTGTGCAAAGCATGGTCACAAATAGCTACGGGGTACCCGTCGGCGCCGGCCATAATGGGTATCTCACCGGTCATTTTGTAGAGGGGGCTCGGTGGATTCATGCCATGTGTCCTCCTATGTATTTAAATCCTTTTCCACATGTTTATTTTTCCAGACTTTTCATTTTTATGTGCATTGTACGTGTAAACTTTTGGGCTTCCAAAAAGTTTAAAAGAAAAATCAGAAAAAATATAATGTGTCTGATGGGGTTCGAACACAGGGCTACGTCACAGCAGTGCAAGACTTTACCAGTAAGCTACAAATTGTTTCTTAGTGTTCTTAAACAAAAATTGACTTTTAAAGTGTATTCAGGCTTGTAAACTCCTTTCTGTACATTAAATTGAAAATTTTCGTACAGTAAATTCGGAGTCGTTACATACACACACAAGCATACACATACACATACACATACACATACACACACACACAAGCACGCGCACACACACACAAGCACGCACACACAAACACACACACATAAGCATACACATACACACGTACAATGCCAAACCATAATTCATCTTCGATCATTATTCTCTATATTGAACTCTTGTCAAATACCACCCTAATTCCAACCCTAAGTCTAAAATCTTAAACACGATTAAGAAAATCTTAAGTTTTAAAAACTTTACCCTAAAATAAAAATTTCAACACATTGAAATCGAAACGTAAACGTAAAACTAGTTCAAATTAAATATTTAACTTGCGTGTATGATGGTCGATGAAAATATGAAATTTTCATATTATCGTAGCCAATCAAATGTGAAAATGAAAACGTGACTTAGTTTCCGTCTATCGATTAACATACGTTCGGTGTTCGTCGTGACATAAAACTACATGAAAGTTGTTAAACACCGGACGTTATCGTTCGGTTTCTAACAACCACTGACAAGAATTAATAATCGTATGATAACCGATAGATTTGTCCCATATTGACAAGTTAGGAATGTATAAATCAAACATCTGCATTCACTTGTGTTTTTCCATTCATTTCGGGATATTTCGTCGGTACCTTTCTGCTGCTTCTCCGTATACAACGATAGATTAGATATTTGTTTCAATGGTGTTTCATAGCATTGAAACGATTATCTATTCTATTACAGTGTACTCAGAGAATTGAGAGGAGGTGCTGCCGAAATTTTCTCGAAACGGATGAAAACACAAGTGAATTAGTGTATACTTTATACATTCTTAATAGGATAGATGCCTTACCCCTGACAGCCACTACCCTCGACATCCAATATAGAACATTTAATATCATCATCATCTTTCTTGGAAGAAAAATCCAACTCCCCTACCTATGAGCATTTTCTCTCGGTCCTTAATAATCTTTATAACTAAATCGTTAATTGAAACTTAAATTAACCAAGTCGTCAATTAAACCTAGCACTAACGCTTCTTAGTATCCCGTATATCGCGTATCTGTCAAGAAATCTTAATCCGATACGTCTTGTCTATAAGAAATTTGCTTCGTCCAAACTGTTCCAATATGATATTCCGGTACCTCCATAATAAGAGTTGGATGTACGTCGATGCTCTCTCGAAAGTCAACCGTTTTTTCGTTGACGGTGTTAGATTTTTCACCGATTTTTCCTACGCGTGTCTTGGCTTACTGAAAGAGCACGAAATATATTATTTTTGCTCTAAGTGTATGAATAAGTGATGGCTCAAGAAGTTGAAAGTTGAGTTACACATCGTAAGATACGGTTTCGTTAGAGATTACACTACGTAGGAACTTCACGGAGAAAAAGTCATTGTAACGGGAGACGAGACATGGATGCAAGAGACGAGAAACGAACTCATCGAAACGGAAATCGCAGAGTGGTAAGGGACAGTAAAAGAGGAGGAGGAGGAAGAATGACAATTTTAAGAAGACGAAACCGTCGAAGAAGATGATATTGTATTCGCTCCAATCGATGACATGGATAACCTTATAAATGCCGCTGGACTTTCTTATGATACAGAAAGCATTGGACCCTCATTATTGGAGAAGTACAAGGCTGACTCTAGGATCCCGCTATATCCAAATTGCAAAGGGTTTTAAAAATTGTCATTTTTTGTACGTCTCTTCCAGATCAAGTGCAAGAATAGGTAGAGTGACCAGTCTTTCACCAATCTCCTAGAACACCTGAAGGAAGCTTTTTCCGACGAAAATGAAGTGCCACCGAGCTAGTACCAGGCGCAAAAGATAATCACAAATATCGGCTTGAACTATCATAAGATACATGCATGTGAGAATGATTATGTTTTGTTCTGGAATGAACACGCAACACTCAGAAACTGTCCCGTGTTCGGGACCAACCGATTCAAGCCTAAGAAAGACTCTCAGTCGAGTGATGTGCCTGTTCACACCTGTTTGAGCGTTCACTTACAAATATATCACTAGTAAAATAGGGGGTTGCCCCTACGGATGAAAATATCCGTAGGGGCAGATTTTACTTGGCCCTACGGATTAATCCGTAGGGCTAAAAGGTTGCCCCTACGGGCACAGACCTCCAAGAATAAAAATATTAATTCTTAATTTGGTGTTTGCCCCTACGGAGGCGCAAACAAAGGACCTACGGTTATATCCGTAGGGGCAAGTAAATATCTATTTACCAATACCCCAGATCGATCGCCTACGCTCACTTTCTCTCTCTCTCTCAATCGCGCGCGAGAAAAAACCCCAAATCGCCTCCGTCGTCGCCACCGTCGCCTCCGTCGTCGCCACCGCCGGTTTCGTCGCCACCGTCGTCGCCAGCGCCTGTTTCGTCGCCACCGTCGTCACCACCGTCGTCGCCACCGCCGGTTTCGTCGCCAAATCGCCACCGTCGTCGCTCCAGCCCACCAGCAGCCATTCAGGTATAAATCTCGAGGTAAATTAAAGCATTTTTGGATTATTTTGGGCTTAGGGTTCATGGCTGGGTCTGGGTTGCGCGCGCGAGAGTTGGGGTTGGGCAGGGGTCGCGGTGGCGGTCGGGGTCAGGGTCGGGGTAGGGTTAGGGTTGGGGTTCGGCTGCTGCTGGGGTGGGCTGGGGTTAGGGTTGGGCAGGGGTCGCGGTGGCGGTCGGGGTCGGGGTCGGGGTAGGGTTAGGGTTGGGGTTCGGCTGCTGTTGGGGTGGGGCTGGGGTTAGGGTTACGGTGGGGCTGGGGTTAGGGTTACGGTAGTGGGGCTGGGGTTAGGGTTACTGTGGGGCTGGTTGAATGGCTCTTCTGATTAGTTGACAAATACAATGTTAATCATAATTTACTCGACACAGATGGTAGAAAATCAGAAAAAGATCAAGAAAAAAATAATCGATTTTGATTTTAACATGCAGGGTGTTGATGCAAGATGTAATATCTAGTAGCAGATGCTAGGTATATAGACTAAAGAATAGTTGTAAATGAACCGCTAGCAAGAAAATCATATAATTATACGTACACATCGCTTGACTCATGAAGCCTGAAGCTCTTTCTTTTGGGGGATAAAACTAGTTATATTCCTGCATTGCCTAGAAATAGCAGTGAGTTGGTTAAAACTTTTCAAACACAACCCCCACCCCCCCAAAAAAAGAAAGAAAGAAAGGACAAGGAAAAAAAAGAATAGCAACAAGCAATACAAGCTAGCAACCGTAAATAACTGCTGAGATTATGTATACCTTGGCAATTTGAACAATGATGGTCTTGTCTGGATTGTTAAGATCCACTTTATGGGGGTGAGGAACACATTTTGCAACTGTATTTATGATTTTCATTTTGTCAAGTGTTGAAATAAAAATCAACACTTGACAATCAATCCAAGATGCTCAATAACTTGCTTCAAAACCATAATCTAATCTTGATGATGCTCAATATTAGCGATTTCCATGATCACGACACGTGGCAGATGACGTGTCTCATAACGCTTTATGATATCAGTATCCTATATTTGTAGTTTTAATTGTTGATTGTTATAGATGTATACCATTCCAATAATAGTTTTTGGTTGATGAATGCTATTGTAATGTAGGATAATCAGTTCTATCAATCTTGATCTCAATGGTTTAAAATCATGTTACACATACAACACGAATGCACAACAAACGCATAATTAGAGAGCGACTCGAGATATTCAGGTTAAAACCAATATATGATACTCGATGATAATATGAAACCTTCATATTCCCATCGATACCCATATATGAAACTAAAAGCGCCACTTAGTTCCCGTCTATCGGTTAACATACGTGCGATGCTCGTCGTGACCTAGAACTATACGAAGGTTGTTAAATATCGGACAGTATAGCTCGATACTAACAACCGTCGTATAGTCTACGCGAAGAGAAAATTCAATCGTATGGTAACCCATAGATTTGTCCCGTGTGGACAAGTTAAGAATGTATAAAGCAAACGCCTTCATTCACTTGTGTTTTCATCCGTTTCGAGATATTTCGTCGGTATCTTTCCGCTGGTTCTCCGTGTACAAAGATAGATTAGATGTTCATTTCAACGTTGTTTCACAGCTTTGAAATGATTATCTATTCTATTACAGTGTACTCGGAGAACAGCGGGGAAGTGCTGCCGAAATTTACTCGAAACGGTTGAAAGCACAAATGATGGGCGTTCGATCTATACATTCTTAATGGGATAGAAGCCTACCCCCGACAGCCGGAACACATACATACAAACGCATAATTAGAGAGCGATTCGAGATGTTCGGGTTAAAACCAATATATGATACTCGATGATAATATGAAACCTTCATATTCCCATCGATACCCATATATGAAACTAAAAGCGCCACTTAGTCCCCGTCTATCGGTTAACATACGTGCGATGCTCGTCGTGACCTAGAACTATACGAAGGTTGTTAAATATCGGACAGTATAGCTCGATACTAACAACCGTCGTATAGTCTACGCGACGAGAAAATTCAATCGTATGGTAACCCATAGATTTGTCCCGTGTGGACAAGTTAAGAATGTATAAAGCAAACGCCTTCATTCACTTGTGTTTTCATCCGTTTCGAGATATTTCGTCGGTATCTTTCCGCTGGTTCTCCGTATACAAAGATAGATTAGATGTTCATTTCAACGTTGTTTCACAGCTTTGAAATGATTATCTATTCTATTACAGTGTACTCGGAGAACAGCGGGGAGGTGCTGCCAAAATTTACTCGAAACGGTTGAAAGCACAAGTGATGGGCGTTCGCTCTATACATTCTTAATGGGATAGAAGCCTACCCCCGACAGCCGGAACACATACATACAAACGCATAATTAGAGAGCGATCCAAGAGATTCACCGGCATGGAAGGATTTCGATAGGAGGCACGCAATATTCAGTAGCGATCCTCGCAATGTCCGGCTCGGACTGGCTGCCGATGGCTTCTGCCCATTCAACTATATGGCTGGAAGTCACAGTACATGGCCCGTTGTAATGATAATTTATAATCTGTCGCCTTGGTTGGCTATGGACCAATCATACTTTTTGATGCCTCTTCTTATCGACGGACCAAACTCACCGGGGAACAATATCGACGTCTATCTCCGACCTCTGATTGAGGAGCTGAAAACTTTGTTCATTGATGGTGTAGAGACATATGATTCAAACACAAATACAACCTTCATACTGCGTGCGGCTTTAATGTGGACAATTAATGACTTTCCTGCGTATGGAATGCTTTCAGGTTGGTCCGTACATGGTCACAAAGCATGTCCTCATTGCCATGAACACACAACATCAAAATTTTTGAATTTTAGCAGGAAGGTTTGTTATTGCGGCCATCGACGTTTTCTGCCTCCAGACCACCCTTATAGGTTAGACACGGTTCACTTTGATGGTCATCAGGAGCTTCTTGGGCCTCCATCCTCATTGTCCGGAGAGGACGTGACTGCTAAATGGGATGGTTACAATAACGTGACCTTCGGGATGGATCCGACGAGACAGGTCAAACCACAATATTGGAACAAGTTAAGCATTTTCTTCGAGCTTCCGTACTGGTCTACAAATTCAGTGCGTCATTGTCTGGACGTCATGCATATAGAGAAGGGAGTATCAGAGCACATACTTAACTTGCTTCTGTGTAAAGACGGGAAATCGAAAGACAACATGAATGCCCGGATGGATCTACAAGAGCGGGGAATAAGAAATGAACTGCACCCTAAACCGGTAGCGGGTAAACCGGGCAAGTTTGTACTTCCCAATGCCGCTTATCATATGTCACAACCGGAGAAGAAAAGATTCTTGCAGGTGTTGCATGATTTGAAAGTCCCCACAGGTTTCTCAGGATCATTCAGCAAGAAAATAAAAATTGTGAAGGGCAAGATCGATGGGCTGAAAAGTCATGACCACCATGTTATCGTGGAGCACCTTCTTCCATTAGCCCTCAGGACTTCTCTCCCCGACTCGGTTGGTCTAGTAATCAACGACCTATGTTGTTTTTTCAGGGAGTTGTGTGCTAAAACACTGGAGGTTGCGACGCTGGATAAACTAGAAAATTCTATTGCGTTGATACTTTGCAAATTTGAGCGTATTTTCCCACCGTCATTCTTCGATATCATAATACACTTGACGGTTCATCTTGCAACTGAGGCGAAGTTAGCCGGACCGGTACAATATCGATGGATGTATCCCGTCGAGAGGTACGTGTAATTTTTCGTTTCGCGCAATTTATAAATTTATGTTTGTCCTGTATGCCCGTGTTTATTTATTCAACATATTCTCATTAGATACCTTTACACTCTTAAGAAGTATATACGCAATAAAAATCGACCAGAGGGTTCTATCATGCAAGGTTATCTTCTTGATGAAGTAACCACATTTTGTTCCCGCTATCTGGACGAAAACATTGAGACAGGGCTTAACCGACCACGAAGAATTCAAGACGGGCCATATGGTAAAGCCGAGTATAAGAGGGCAGACAATATGTTTATCAACAAGATATACCGGTTTATCTTGCTTAATTGCACATGTCTTGAACAAATTAGAGAGTAAGTTCTTTTGGATTAATTGTTATATCTGTGTTTGTGTGTATGAAATGACATAATATTAATGTCACAATTATTTGTCGAAAACAGAACTCATTTTAACGAGGTACGTGAGGGGCATCCTGATTGGAACGAAGAGCGTTTGGAAAAATACCATCAGGATAATTTTTGTGATTGGGTCACAGAGCATGTAAGTTATTCGAATTACATTTTATTGCTATCAGTTTTAATCTAAACTTGTATCGTTATATATTTATCATAAAATTTGTTTTGTTTGATCCACGATCCGAACTTGTCTGCATCATTTGAGAGTGATTCAAGATGTTTAACTCAATTTCCTAGTATGGAGGTTGCATATTACAGAGGATTTGGTGTCCTTGGATACAAATTCGAAGTTAAGGACATAGAAACATCTAGAACCACTCAGAATAGTGGGATTGCGACGGTAGGATCGGACGGTGTAATTTACTATGGGTACTTAAATTGTATACTCGGCATCCACTATCCCGGACGATCAGAACCTTTTTATATATTCCACTGTACTTGGTACGATCCGCGAACCGAAACAGACAGGTGGAGAAGCAGTCTTGGGACTTGGAAAGATGAATATGGATTGACCAGTGTGAACACACTTCGATTTTACGGTCAGGACGATCCGTTTATCTTTCCAAACCAAGCGTTCCAAGTATACTACTCACAGTGTTTGAAGCATCCAGGGTGGAGTGTTGTATGCCGATGGAAACCTAGAGATATCTACGATGTCCCAGAATACGAGGACAGCGATGATGACGAAGAAGAGAGAAGGCTTAAAGTGCTCCGACCGTCTGTTTCGAAGGACGGGTTGTCTTCGACCGATCATGAAGTTACGTGGGTTAGAAATGACATCGACGATGAAATCCAAGTAGATATGTATGATGCGCCCACGAAACGAAAAAGGTTATCAGTAATGTTATATTATTACTTCACATTTTACGCTCTAGATCATATATAGTCAATACTTTTAATGATTGTCTAATGCGTCCACGAACCGTTTATCTAGATTTGATGACGATGTCGGGAGCAGCGAAGGGCGGCAGGAGCTCCAGCTGCGGCAGAGGCAGAGGCAGAGGCAGAGCGGTTCTGCCGTCCGGAGAGCTCCGTAGGGAGCTTCAGAGGGCCGGTCTTGCACCCAGATCGGAGACCCCTTCGGATGCCTCCTTCCGTGTGGATTTTGCCACACCTCCAGGTATACTGCACGCATATCCATTTTCAATGTAATATTACAGATATTCATGCATGTTTATGTCAAAATTACTTATATTGTCAATGTTTGATTGTCTAGTTGTTGGTCCTGCGTCCACATCTGGGACAGAGGCCACCCCCGCTCCTCCAGGTATGTTTATATATCATATAGTGTATGTATATTGATTTAGAATGCTATATCATAAATATACACATTCATTTTGCTCTTACTTAGCAATTTTTATTATTGTCTAGCTGTAGGTGGTGACACCACCGCACCTGCGGGTATGTTTATATGTCCTATAGTGCATGCATATTGATTTAGAACGTTATATTATTGATCTACACATTCTTTTTGCAATTACTTATCAAATCTATTTTTAATTGTCTAGTTGTTGGTCCTGCGTCCATATCTGGGACAGAGGCCACCCCCGCTCCTCCAGGTATGTTTATATATCATATAGTGTATGTATATTGATTTAGAATGCTATATCATAAATATACACATTCCTTTTGCTCTTACTTAGCAATTTTTATTATTGTCTAGCTGTAGGTGGTGACACCACCGCACCTGCGGGTATGTTTATATGTCCTATAGTTCATGCATATTGATTTAGAACGTTATATTATTGATCTACACATTCTTTTTGCAATTACTTATAAAATCTATTTTTAATTGTCTAATTATAGGTGGTGCGTCCACACCTTCCACAGGGGCCACTCCTGCCGCTTCCATACCCTCCGCATCGTCTGCAGGTTAGTATGAATAAATTTAAAATATTTATTTATTTTACATATGCTATATAGAATAAATATGAACTTCATGGAGATTTAGCGTCGATGTTTATTTTATAGTTGGAGGGGATGCGTCCGGGTCCGGGACCCCGGTTGTTCCTCACCGGAGGAACTATCGTCCCGCTCGTGCTGCTGCTCGGGCCCAGGCTCGTGCGCTAATCACCGGAGGTATATATCACACTTGAATTTTTGTTTAAGCTTGATTTCTTAATACAACTTTGTCTTATTATTGATTGTCTTGATATTTCGTGCAGACGCAGGGCCTCTCCATCCCCAGAGGGGGACTCGAGGCCCGAATCAGTCCCATAGGCTGAGGCCTGATAGAGCTAGGGGGGAGGCAGCATTCCCCCTATTTTTTACCTTTGACTATCGCTATACCGGTCCTCATGCCGAGAGGTTCGGCCGGTATTTGGGGGACGAGAGCCGGATCGTGAAGAACTATCCACTTCACGTTGAGTGGGGCGAGCAGCACCAGCGCTCATTCGCCCTCTTCTTTGATCAGGCTCGGGTATGTATTAATATATATTTTCATTTGATCTATCCAATATATTTATTATTAACACTTGCAATCTAATAACAATGTTTTTTTTGTATTTTCAGCTGGATTACGATTTTCAGCCTGTAGCCGACCCTGATCACTCGGGGAGGGTGCTCGACCTTCATGCTCTGTACAATAGCCTGATGAAGAACATGCAGGCCAAGGTCCGATACAACAGGAATGAGCTGAAGGCCGACTGCTACTCCCTGTGGATAGCGACCCCCGAGGCAGAGAGAGCGGCCCTTCTATCTACTCCGGCGTTTGCGAGAGTCGACGTAGAGACATGGCCTCTATTGTGCGCTTATTTCGACTCCGAACGCAAACAAGTATGTATTTTAAATTTAATTCATTATTTATGATATAATTTATTTCTTTGTGTTTCTTAATTAGAAAACTAAATGTTAATGCGTTGTGCAGAAACAGGCCGCTCAGAATACGGAGAACAGGAAGTCGGCGAAGAGGGGTCGCCCCACTTACACAGGTGGCTCGAGGAACATTACTCGAGCCATGGAGTTATCGGTAAATTAAGAGTTATTCTCTAATATTCTGCAATATTAAGAGTTATTCTCTAATATTTCTAATATTAAGAGTTACTTTCTAATATTGCAGACATCTCGGACCGTGGCGTCAGGTGGTACACCGAGCGTGCTGTCCGCATATCTTGCCGTCCACGGCACCTCGACAGATCCCGCCACGGGCGAGCTTCGATGTCCCGACGTCGCTACCTAGGAGTACTGCGTAAGTGTTAATATTTTTTCTACCCAAATTTGAAATTTTAGTTTTGGAAGGTTCAAGTTTAAATTTTATACTTATACTTTACTGCTTAATGTGGGTGTAGGAGCGGGTGGTTGAGCAGGCCCAGGCCTCGGGGATCGATTTTACCGGACAGAACGATCCGAGGCTGCTGACCCCAGTTCTGGACGCCGCACACGGAGGGCACCACGGAGGTTGGGAGAGAGGCCGGGGATTGGGCCCTAGCAGGGCCCATATGAGGTTGGACTCCACCCCGGCGGTTACTTCCTCCGTCTCCAGTGACCGGCATGTCCATCAGGAACTGGATAGCTTGAGGGCCACCGTTCAGGAGTTGAAGGAGATGCTGGTATGTATACTACTTTATAGTAAAATATCATTTCATATTATATACATATCAACATATCCATAATTAGTACGTAGCTTAAGCTTATTTGGTTTTAGACTTAAGTTTGATTAATCATACATACATATGTAATTAAAATAAACAACGCTTTTCCAAACTAGATATCCAAACAGGGTTTCGAAATAACTTAATAATGAAACGAATTCGAATAATACACAGTTCTTACACGCTTCTTACACACGTTATGTCCAGACGCGACAGGGTAGATCGGCCGAGCCTTCACATGCATCTCCTTCGGCTGCGGCTCCGCAAGCTACTACATCGGCTGCGGTTCCGCAGACAGCTCCTGTAGCTCCACCGCCCACTCAGACTCCCGCAGCCGCGGCTCCGCAAGCGACTACCTCGACGGCGGCTGCGCAGACCACATCGCTAGCTCCACATGCCGCTCAGACTCCCTTATATGTAGCATTGCAGAGTGTATTGACCGAGGAGCAGGCGCGCGTTATTCTAACGTTATTCGGAGGTGGAGCTGGACCGAACTAGGGTAGCTTTTTGGTTCTTATTTTTTAATACATGTATTTATATCACATTGTACTACATTTTGAAATGATATTGATATTGGTTTGTATTTATATCATATTCAGTTTTTGGGTTTCTTTTGTATATTATATATATGCGTGAGA
Source organism: Agapanthus africanus (assembly GCA_030015575.1). Taxonomy (NCBI): domain Eukaryota; kingdom Viridiplantae; phylum Streptophyta; class Magnoliopsida; order Asparagales; family Amaryllidaceae; genus Agapanthus; species Agapanthus africanus. The sequence goes on along the minus strand of JASDDO010000024.1, from coordinate 869,278,031 downwards.
TGTGATTATGAATACTGCAATATATGATTTGATTGATGTATATAGTATTGTGCACAGGGCGGGAAAAAATCTAGCAGCCCATTTTTTAAAAAAAATACAGACAATATGTACCTACGGATTAAGCCGTAGGTACATACGTTGCCCCTACGGCGTTATCCGTAGGGGCAAACTATCAGGAAACCTGATATTTTCCCACCTGATATCAGTGCAGGGTGTTGGGGGTGCCCCTACGGATATGTCCGTAGGGGCCACTGTTTATCCCCTACGGATAAATTCGTAGGGGCAAAATATCAGGTTTCCTGATATTTTTCCCCCCGATCTCAGTGCAGGGTGTTGGGAGTGGCCCCTACGGACTTATCCGTAGGGGCTACTTTATATCCCCTACGGAGGTATCCGTAGGGGTAGAAAAAGGACCTACGGATATATCCGTAGGTATATACAATATATTCAAAAAAAATTACATATATGATTTTATTACCCCTACGGGGTACTCCGTAGGGGCTATAACACCTACCGATATATCTGTAGGGGCTTGAATTTGTCCGTAGGGGCAAGTTCAGGGCCTCAACTTGCACCTGCGGCCTTTGCACCTACGGGGTTTTTTTTCGCCCCTACGTACAAATCCGTAGGGGTAGTGAGTTGCCCCTACCGATAAATCCGTAGGGGCAACCCTTATTTGTAGTAGTGTATGCGTACTTAGATGAGAAATAGCATTGAAAGCATACTGATTTATATACGCGTATGGAAGGTTAGCGCATGACGTGTGCACACGTGCAGAATGCATATATGTTTAAACGATACAATCAGAAGAAGAACATGTGTTGGAAATGAAGCATTCGGCAATCAACGATAAAAAGAATGCATTTAAATTAACATTTTATTCTACGGGGAAGAGATCACCAAACATGGGATCAAAACTACAAGAGTTTACAAAACAATAAACAAAGTTTTTTAAATCCCTCTCAGCCTTCTCCACCATATTGAAGCGGCGATCCTCATGAAGAGTCGCTCCCCATCAATCAATGCTGTGCTCATCAGCGAAAGCAGACATGATGACCCGCTGAACCCGTATCTGGTTTAGCAACTGAACGGAGCAATCCCTCAGAGGCTTGGTAATCAAACATGCCTCATGAAAGCTGTCGATCTTGTTCTCCGCTGCATCAAGTATCGCCAGAGTTATCTATGCTGGATGAGGATAAATATCATCGAGCACGGCCAAGAAGATCACCCAAAGCCAAATAGAGCCAACACGGAGAGGAGATCCCCTACAGGTTAGGAGCTCGTGTATTACCGTGTTGCATTGATCATCCGTAAGAGCGGGATTCGCCAAGCGTGCAGCAAAACTAGGAATAATTTCCTCGATAGGCACCTCCCATGACTGCCAAGAAGAAAGTGGGAGATTACAGGCCATGAGTCTTACTCTGTTAAAATGATTCTTTCCTTATGAAGGAGAAGAAGAACAGTGCTTCACATTATAAAGAGAAAGTATTCAAATCTCGATACAGAAAATGTTGTGCATGGTGGAACTATTTCCAAGTTTTGACTAAAAGAAGGCGTTGGAAAGGAAAATGTTGACTCGGGAAAAATAATAAATGAGACAGTGCCTCACGTGAAACACACGTGAGCGCCGGCGTGCAGGGCATACGAGCGCCTGTTTATGTAAGAATTAAATTTTTAGGCAGTGCCCACGTGCATAGCACGTGAGCGTCAGCGCCCAAATTAAAGATGGTAGAATTAAATTCTACATGGGGAATTATTTCCTAAAATCTGGAGATATCTGTTAAACAGAGCCGCTGGATCAAAGATCCAATAGTGATTAAAAAATCATCAAATGATAAAATTAAATTCTATTAGGGGAAAATATCTCCCTAACCTTTTTTAAATAAAAAAAGATCATCTATGTTAAACAGAGAGCTGTTGGATCAAAAATCCAATAATACAATTAAACTCTAAACTTGAAAAAATATTTTCCTAATCTTTCCAAGTGAGAAAGATAAACTCTGAACCCTTTGATTAAAAATCCAATGGTGATTAAAAATCACCGTTTGACAGAATTAAATTCTGTACATGGAAAAATGCATCTCTAATCTTGTTAAAAAAACAAGAATATATATTCTGTAAAACAGAAATTCTCTGAATAAAAAATCCAACGGTGGATAAAATCTCTCAAATAATCTTTGAGACCAATTAAATCAATCGGTATATCTCAAATGAGAGATTTTCTCAAAAATATATATTCTGTAAAACGGAAATTCTCTAGATCAAAAATTCAACGGTGGATAAAATCTCCTAAATAATCTTGAGACCAATTAAATCAATTGGTATCTCTCAAATAAGAGATTTTCTCAAACTAATTAACAATTTTCCTCCTCTATATAAAGAATCCGAGACTTCAAGTCTCAAAAGAGGAGAATCGACCACATAAGTTTTCTACAAACTGAGAATTTAATTCTTCTTCAAAGAAGGTCTTCTCGTTCTTTCCAACCCTAGGTAAAGTAAAAGCAGAAATAAAACATATCTCCTTTGCCAGGTATAAGTAAAAACAAGGGTTTAACCCATCATTAAAAGAACTTAGTTCTTTTTCTGGATCTGAGATCTGTAAGACAGATCTCCCCATAAGTTGAGAATTTAATTCTCATCGGAGAGATTATGTTCTTCAAACTCAAAATGTAGAGGAAAGAATTAGATAAAAAGAATAGAAAGAATAGACATATATTCTAGAAACTTAATTCCTCTGAAAACAGGGTTTAATCTTACATAAAGAACTTAGTTCTTATAAAAAAATAGAAGAACTTAGTTCTCAAATAAAACCGATCCCGGATTTTCAAAACAGAGATCTTGTGATCATTAATAGTCAAAACGCCATTAACAGAAGCTAAAACTTCTTCAGAAAACATTAACAGAGATTAAAATCTCTAAAACAAAAGATTCAACGTCCTACATGTTTTCCACGTGAGCGCCCAATAAAGAAAAGAGCTCAGCGCCTCACGTACTTCTCACGTGAGCACCCAAAAATAAGAACTCAGCGCCTCACGTGCTTCCCATGTGAGCGCCCAGAGATGAAGACTCAGCGCCTCACGTGAAACACACATGAGTGTTGTATAACAGTGCTTAGCACTATATCTAATCAAAACGACTAAGTGCTTAACACTGATTGGGCGACGCGGCACCTCACATGCTTCCCACGTGAGCTCAAGTGCAGTAATTAAGTGCTTAGCACTTCTAAATAAAGGAAAAATCCCAAGACCGAGCCCAAATTGGCTAAGTCTCTATGAAGTTTGTTTGCAACTGAGCCCAAATGCTCTATTGTTGGATCTTAATAAAATTTAATGATTCTGAAAATGCTGCTAAGTTGATCTTAGTCTTAAATAAAACTAATATATTCTTAGTTAAAATAAATTGAGTTCAAATGCTCATATATTTAAATTGATCTTAATCTAAAAACAGGTTAACGGTTCTTAAATAAAATAAAATATTTTTTGAACTAAAAGAACATATAACCTAAGTTCAAACCCAAATCTAAAATATACAGATTTGGACTAATCCGCACTCTACGGAAGACGACATAAACTAGTCTCCGTACACAATACAGATGGTAAACCATTTTTTCAGATGCGGGCTAGTTTGTTGTGGACTATTAATGATTTTCCATCTTACGGTATGCTGTCGGGATGGACAACTCAAGATAAGCTTGCCTGCCCCAGTTGTCATACGTATACGAGCGTTGTATGCTTGAAGTTTAGCGGGAAAGAATCGTTTATGGGCCACCGACGTTTCTTACCTATAACACACAGATTCAGAAAAAATAAATAATTGTTCGACGGCAAGACAAAGACTGGTAGGCCTCCTAAACAATTGTCCGGTAATGACATATTACAATAATGGAGAGTTTATCAGAATATCACATTCGAAAAGAAACAAAATAAAGATGTAATGCCATACCCAACCGGTTGAAAGAAGTTAAATGGTTTATTTCAACTTTCGTACTGGTCCGATCTACCGCTCCGCCATAATTTAAATGTTATGCATATTGAGAAAGGCGTTTCTGAACACATCATCAGTTTTCTGCTTTGTAAGGATGGAAAAACGAAGGACAATCTCAACGTCCACCGTGATTTGACGGATTTGGATGGTTTGTTCATTAAATAAGAATTGCATCATCGGACTGTGGCTGGTAAATCAGGTTATTACGAGATCCCTCCAGCAATCTACAATCTGGACAAAGAGGAGAAGCGGCGGTTCCTTCGGGTGTTGAAAGCATTAAAAGTCCCTGATGGTTTCTCATCAAATATTTCCAAACAGGTACAAGTAGAAAATGGAAAAATCATAGGACTCAAGAGCCACGACTACCACAAATTGATACAACAGCTTCTTCCTTTATGCCTGATAGTGTCGGTAAAATCCGAAATTGGTCTCGTTCTTAGTGACTTCTGCACGTATTTTCGACAACTGTGTTCCAAAAACGTCGACGTCAATGAGATAGCAAAGCTCGAAAAAGATACTCCTATGATTCTTTGCTTGGTCGGATGACAAAATCGAGGAAGAACAGAGACGCACTTTCGTCGCTTGGTGTAGAAAAGAAGTTGACGGACAAATGAATCGCAGTGAGCAGATTGATAGAGAGGTCCAGGACCTTTTAATCAGTCCATCGATTGCAGCTACATTTTACAATGGGTACGGGATTTCCGGCTATAAATTTGAGATCGAAAGGACGGAACGCATTAGAGCTACGCAAAATAGCGGCGGCGCAACCTCCGACGATATAGGAACTCCCTATTACGGTGATCTTGAGCAGATTATGGCAGTCTCATACATCCATAAAGCCACCCCATTTTTTATGTTCCAATGCATATGATACGATACCAAGTTTGAACAGGGTATGAAGGTCGATGAATACAAACTCGTTTTGGTAAACACCAAACAGAAAACCTACGAATATGATAACTTTATCTTTTCATCGATCGCAACACAAATATATTATTCTCGGGACCTGAAGAAGGCTGACTGGAGTGTTATTTGTCGTTGAAAACCAAGAGATTATTATAATGTACCGACGTTGAGTGATTCTAAAGATTAGAGTGATGAGGAAGAAGCAATAACATGTCTCAATCCATCTATTGAACGTACCAACGATCTAAACCATTCTGTATCGTCCATCAATACGTTAGTAAGACATGACATCGGCCAAGTGATTGTCACAAATCAAGATTTCGATAATCCACCCAACGAATCTTCAGCTAATACACCAAACAAACGTGCTAGCTAATGAAATTGAACTAAATGTTTTAAATTGTATAATTTTTATAAGCAAATTTTTAATATTTGAATAAATATATAGGATCTAATGGGAGGCTGTGGATCCGGCTCTAGACGTCATAGGTGAAAGGTTATGCTAACGCCCTGGCCATTATAAGGTGTTTTTTGTCACCCCATTAAAATGGGAATACGCTCGCGCTTGTCAGGGGTGCTACAGATTCACCCTGCCTAGGGTAGGCAGGGGTTTATTGATTGTGGGGATCCGAATCTCCGGCAGCCGCAAACTAAGCTGTCTTTAATTACCCCTCACCTTTAGAGCGAGAGAACTTCCGATTGACGGGTCGAACTGGTCATGCGAACTCAATGTGCAGTGTTATGTTTTGAAAGTGTTTTGGGTATATTGGGGGCCTCGCAAAGTTTACGGGGGTCCCGCTACCCGGATAGCGGGTTAGGGGTCAAAGGAGCTAGCATCCCCCTTGTGGGGTGTGCCCCGTTAGAAAAATTTCCTAACGGGGGACGTGTTTCTGGTGAGGAGTGCATAGAAAATGAGGGGTGAGGAGCATCTTAAAGACGTGTGCATGACATGTGGGCGCTGGGCGCCCGTGGGTCACGTGCCTTGAGCTTAGAGCCCGTGGGTCGCGTGCGCAGCACGCGACTGCTGAGCGCCAGCAGGTCCCGAGCGCAGCACGCGACTGCTGGGCACCAGCGGGTCACGTAAGCTGCACGCGACCGCTGGGCGCTGAGCGCCCACGGGTCGCATGAGGCACACGTGGGCGCTTAGCACCCGCAGGTCGCATGAAGCGCACGCGTCCGCTGGGCGCCTGCGGATCACGTGCGTTGCACGCGATCGCTGGACGCCCGCGGATTACGTGCGCGGCACGTGACCACTGGAAACACCAGCGGAAAAGGGGCCTAGCCCCTCGGTTAGGAGTTGAACTCCTAAGTGGGGATTTGGAGTTGAACTCCTAACATGGATTATGTATAGATTTGGAGTTAAACCCCTAAAAAGGGGGTTGATTTATGGAGTTAAACTCCAACAGATCTTGAAGGGAGTTAAACTCCTAGAAATTTTTGGATCTTCTTTTGAGCCTCGGCTCCTTCTGGAATGGGATTTTTGGAGATGGGTATCCTTCTTCTTCCTCTCTGTTGGCTGGATCTTGGGAAAAAAGGGAAGGTGGGACTTAAAATCTCCCCTTTTAGGAATTTGATGGCAGATCCGAGCTCTCCTTAAAGGGTTTTATGGTGAAAAACTATTTATTATTGAAAAACGAAAAGTTAAACTCTTAATTTAATTCAAAAAGGGGAGAAAGTTTTAAAACCTTGAGGAAGGGGAAGGAGGCACAAATCCTAGAATTTGAGAGAATGAATTGTTGTTCTTTATTCCATTATCATGTTGCCTTTTATGGGCTAACAAATTTACATATAGCCCCTTGGGCTTTACAAAATGGCATTTTGCCCATTTCATGCCTTATATGCTCATTTGTTTTGCACATGAGCCATGGGCATTACAAAAAGTTGGCTTTATGCCCATTTTTCTTACATTCATGCATAAAAAATTACGTCAAAATTATTTATTACATGATTTCATTTTGGCATGGGGGAGGCTAGCCGCGGGGTTCGACTTGGGCATGGGCCCACTTGATCTGGGCTTGGGCCCGCTTACTTGGGGTTGACTTTGATTTTGACTTAGTAAACCGGGTAGTAATTTTTGACCCCAACAGCCATCAACCAAGGCCAATTGCAGAACAAAAATTTTTCTAACGATGTAAACTTGGCATTAGAATAACCCTAAACCGGATCTACCATAAACCTAACTAGCAACTAAAGAAGCTATCTACTATGAAAAAAGTATATACCAAGAGGCTCAAGTCCTTCGGGTCTTCACTCCTCTCCATTAGCATGCTCCTAGTGGCCTCCATGATCGAGCATGATCGATGGCTTCCTCACGTCAAAGATGATCCACCCAAAAGTGTCTACTTTGAGCTCCTATCTTTAAATCAAGGTAACTAGGTTACTTAGTATGCTAATCTAAGTACCATAGATGATGTAGAGAGTAATTAGGATTTGTTTAGTCTCTTAAACCCTAGGATTCTTAACTCATGAGACAAGTTAGGATAAGAGGAAGAAGAAGAGAGCTTGGAGGAGAGAGAGTGTTTTAGTGAGCATAATAGAATGAAGAATGGCCAAGTCTTATGACTAATAAAGAAAGCTCCCCAAAATAATAAAAAAATATCTTAACCACAAAATATCTAGATATTTTCCACAAAATATCTAGATGTCACCTTTCCTCAATAGTAATCCATGACTCACTAAGTGAGTCACCAAGTAGTCATGCTTCATTCAATGAATGATAACATCTCACCCTCCACCTCATTAACTATTTAATTAAATGGTTAAAACAAATAATGAGGTGTCTTCTTCTATAAGCACTCTCGTAACGAATTACAAGAATATCCCTCACCGTATATACATACCCGTATCCGTATTCTGAAAAATACAAATACAAAAGAGACGAAAATAATCCAACAATATAATACTAGGATCCGGCTTAAACCAAAGCCCGCTAGTATTATCCGTCCGAACATCATACGTGCACAAGTACACGTATGTGATCGAACCCTACCGTAAAACCATACGGCCTCTACATCGTTTCGCCCGAAGCAGAGAAACCCTCTGTGTGGAACTCTAAAGACTCGACAGTATGCCGGCAGTGCGTTACTAGATAAATCCATAACCACAAGCATATCAGCGGCACAAGCTGTACGTAACGGCTACCCGGGTACCTGTCGAAAAGGAAAGCCGACGAGCAAACTCATCTGGATCACTACTGAGCCTATCCGTGACAATATCCATACAGTATGGTCTCTTCGTCTAAGAGTATCGCATACCGGATCTAGGGGGTGGTAAGCGTCAGACCCTAATAACCCGATAATTCGTGCTGATTCGGCTCAGGACCAATCCGAGAAACTACTGATCAACCTATCAGTAAATCCCAACTGCCTTGGCCAAGATCTTATTATCCTGACCAATCGAACACAGTGCGATATCAACTTCCAATACCTGGAGAGACGAATCCCTGACAATCACTCACTGCCTCCATGTGGCTCGGGACTGTACCCAACCAAAACCTGTTTGTACGACTCGGTAGAGCCGTGGTAGGGTAGTGATTAAAGCACAATGGGGACTCACACGAGACAAATGACGATCTCAGGTCCAAAGAATAACCTGTACACATGTCACAAGAGAACTGCTATTTGACGATAGGTATAATACCATCTAGAGGTTCTCAATGAGTCCGTCCAGTGTACTCACCCTCAGTGAGCACCCGTATACAATCTTAGGTGATCACACCAATGGTTGTGGGACCAACCACCGCCCCTCGTCGGGGTCTAGAAACGTACACGCAAGTCTATTCTGGAGCATCGATGCCCTATCTCAATACTCCTGTGACTTGAGACATTTAAGGATGTGGTTATAAACTACCCAGCTCCCACAAGTATGATCACCATCATAACGCTGGTAGTCAAGCAAGATCCTACGGGCTTTATTAACATGTGGTCAACATATATAACATATGTGCATGTTAAGACATAGTCAAACCATAATAGTATACCACTGTATCGGGTCTTTATCAATATGTGCAAGCTAAATAAAATATCAATAGAAATAAATACACATATCCTGATAAAGATAACTCAAATAATATACTATATAACTGAGCAAAAGATTGTCCTGTACATACATATCGCCAATATCCATATGTATACATATACAATAATGGCTTTTAGGGCATACATATCCAACAATCTCCCACTTGCACTAAAGGCCAGCAATTGGCATACCAAATACCCAGCGTTTGCTTTAAGGCCAGCTGCTGGTGTACCACATACCCAACATCTCAAAAAATCGCTTGAACTGCGCTTGAGGGAGGGCCTTTGTAAATGGATCCACCATGTTCTCTTTTGTATCCACTCTACGGACCTCGATCTCCTGGCGATCTATGATCTCCCTGATCAGGTGATACCGCCTTAAGATGTGTATGGATTTCTGATGGGACCGTGGTTCCTTCGCTAAAGCTATAGCCCCATTGTTATCGCAATACAAAGGTATCGGATCAACAATGGACGGAACTACCAGAAGTTCAGTAATGAACTTCTTCATCCAGACCGTTTCTTTTGCGGCATCGTTCGCCACAATGTATTCAGCCACCATCGTCGAGTCTGCAACGGTATCCTGTTTGGAACTCCTCCAACACACCGCCCCTCCATTCAGAGTAAACATAAAACCCGAGACGGACTTGCTGTCATCTTTGTCACACTGGAAGCTTGAATCGGTAAAGGATTTGACCTTAAGGTCTCTATTACCGAAAACCAAGAATATCCCCTTAGTCCTTCTCAGGTACTTGAGAATGTTCTTCACTGCTGTCCAGTGGTTCTCACCTGGGTTCGACCGATACCGGCTCACCACGCTTAGCGCATAAGCTACATCTGATCTTGTACATAGCATCTCATACATTATAGATCTTATCGCCTAAGCGTAAGGTATAGTGCTCATGCGAACCCTCTCCTCATCAGTCTTGGGAGATATCTCCTTGGAGAGGGTGATTCCGTATAATGTGCGTATGTTACCGCGCTTAGAATCTTCCATACTAAATCTCTTTAGTACGGTCTCTATATACCTGGACTGTGAAAGTCTCAGTAATCTCTTAAATCTATATTTGTAGATCCTGATCCCCAGAATGTACGAGGCATCACTCAGGTCCTTTATGGAGAACCTTTGTAACAAGAACAGCTTGACCGATTGTAGCATAGGAATATCGTTTCCTATCAAAAGAATGCCGTCCACATACAAGACTAGCAATACGACAGTTCATCCTACAATCTTCTTATAAATACATAGCTCATCCTCATTCTTGATGAAGTCAAAGTCCTTGACTGTTTCATAAAAACAGATGTTCCAGCACCGCGATGCCTACTTCAATCCATAAATGGATTTGAGCAACTTGCACGCCTTCCCACTGCTCCCACTGTCTATAAAACCTTCTTCCTGATTCATATAAACGCACTCTTCCAAACTTCCGTTTAGAAAAGTCGTTTTTACGTCCATCTGCCAGATTTCATAGTCATGGAAGGCAGCAATGGCAAGTAGGATTCGAATGGATTTGAGCATAGCCACTGGAGAAAAATTTTCGTCATAGTCTAATCCTGTTCTTTGACGAAAATCTTTTGCAACAAGTTTAGCCTTATAGGTTTCCACCTGCCCATCTACACTAATCTTCCTTTTGTAGATCCATTTGCATCCAACTGGTTTTACCCCAGGTGGAGCAATATCTAAGGTCCACACTTTATTAGTGCACATGGACTCCATTTCGGATCGTATAGTATCCAGCCACTTATCAAATCCCTACTGATAATAACCTGCCTGAAACTAGTAGGGTCATCTTCTTCCAAGATGCAATCCTCTCGATCCCCTTCTATGAGAAAACCGTAATATTTTTCGGGCGGATGAGAAATCCTACCAGATCTGCGGAGTGGCTGAGGTTCGTCGGGTATTACTGAATCTAGCGGTTCCACCAAATCTTCAGTTATAGTTTGTGTTTCTAGAACTTCATCCAGTTCTACCGCGCTGCCACTAATATTTTTTGCAAGAAATTCTTTTTCCAAAAATGTGGCGTTCGTAGAAACAATAATCCTTTGTTCCTCTGCATGGTAGACAAGATACCCATTAGAATCCTTTGGGTATCTCACAAACTTACACAAAACTGATCGTGCCTCGAGTTTGTCTGGGTTCTGCTTTTTGACATAAGCAAGGCAACCCCAAATCTTAACACGTTTAAGATACAAACTATTACCACTCCATATTTCATACGGAGTTATAGGCACGGATTTAGATGGAACTTGATTCAAAAGATGCGCCGCTGTTTGAAGCGTATATCCCCAGAATGAAAGAGGCAACTCAGCACTACTCATTATGGAGCGAACCATATTCAATAGGGTACGATTCCTTCGCTCCGATTCACCGTTGTTCTGTGGTGTGTACGGAGAAGTAATCTGAGAGAGAATTCCATTCTCTTTTAGGTAATCGAGAAATTCTGTGCTCAAGTACTCCCCTCCTCTATTAGATCTGAGGATCTTAATAGTTTTACCTGTCTGATTCTCTACTTCGTTTCTGTATTCTTTGAATTTCTCAAAAGCTTCAGATTTGTGTTTCAAAAGATACACATATCCGAACCTTGAGAGATCGTTAGTGAATGTAATGAAGTACGAGAACTCACCCCATGCATGTATAGACATTGGACTACATACATTACTGTGTATGAGTCCCAAGGGCTCTGCTGCTCTTTCTCCGTGTCCGGTGAACGAAGATTTGATCATCTTTCCCTTAAGACAAGACTGACAAGTTTCATAAAATGAAAATTCGAACGTATTCAAATGTCCATCCTTATGTAATTTACTCAGTCTTTTCTCTCCAATATGACCAAGTCTATAATGCCACAAGTAGGATTTGTTCTCGTCTGAACTTTTCCTCTTACATGTGTTTTGTACATTAAAAACTGTGTTTTGATTTAGAATATAGATACCATTATATAGTATACTTTCTGCAACCAATACCTGATTAAGGTAAATTATCATGATATTTCTATCAAAAACAAACTTATATCCATCTTTATCAAGTAAAGAAACTGATATGATATTGCAAACCATGGAAGGTACATAGTAGCAATTGTTCAAAATCATAGTATCGCCTTTTGGCAATACTAGGTGATATTCACCGACGGCAGTAGCATTAACTTGTGCTCTGTTCCCTACTCTGAAGGACATATCACCAGGTCCAACTATCCTACTTTTTCTCAGTCCCAGCAATAAATTACAGACCTGAGATCCTGATCCAGTATCTAGTACCCAGGAGGTAGGACTGACCAAATAACAGTTCTCAATAACAAGAACACATGAAGGAGATGCAACAGTATGTTCTTCTTCGTTGGGGTCATCAAGGAATTCATGCAATCCTCTTTTCCTTGCTCGTACTTATGATAGATGTCATAGTTTAGAGCTGAACCGACGTTCCCCGGCCCCGAATAAGAATTCGGATCGGTCAAGCGATACATTTTATTATCTTGATTAGGGCGTGAAATGGTTGCTACCTGGAGAGGGAGAAAAGAAACACTTAGCGTGCGCTCTTGCAAGATTAGATTGATTATTAGTTTTATCTAATCAGGATGGCTCCCACTGTTTCCTCAAATTCTTCTTCAAACCCTAAAAGAAGAACTAGTCAGAATTAATCGCACGTCATAATACTTGCTTAACCTTTTAGCCAGGCTAGTGTCGGTACTTCAAGAGAGGTTTTCCAACGCTTTCGCGAAGTTCCTTAATTATGTAATCTCTTTTCCCTAGAGGCGTAACCCCGCTAACACCGTTCTAGACACCTACTTGGTTTATAGCATTGATTGTTAAGTGAAATAATCTTCCAAGAGTAATCCGACTCATCAGTGGGATCGGGATCCAACTATCATTATGTGATGACCTGGATGGATTCCACTCTAGTCACCACACTCCAGAAGGTATGCTAAAACTGCAAGTTTCCTGTATATTTGAAACTCCCGATGTGGTTTTTTCCCCTACGACCTTAGTGACCTTGACACAGTCAACAAATCAAAAAGTCCTAGTCAAATTCAACTCGTCATTATCTGGATTGCATTAAACTCACCCGCATAACCCTTGACACAGTCAACAAGGTTATACGATTGTCCTAACCAATCGCATTGAATGCTACAAATAAGTAGTACTCAGCTACCGTTCACTACGCCTTGACACGGTCAACAAACGCAGTACGAATACTAAATATTACTTATAAGAAATGACAGAGGGTTGCGGCTGATTTTTTGGCGAAAAACCCGTTAACGTAATGAACTTGATATCGTTGAAAGAACTTGAGCAGTTTTGAAAATGAGTGGTTTAGGCTCCGCTTTTGAAAACTTCTGGTTTTGAAGAAAACCGAGTAATCTATAGTATAGACTTTTACTCAAGAGGTCACTCCCCGTGAAGGGATCTCGGTTCTTGCCTCCTGGAATGAGGTGCTGGATATTCACAACCGAATACCATTATGCAAAGCGAAAGAATATAACTATAATTTTTCGAAATTTGTTCCAACAATATCTTTTTAGGTTTCTTTTCTTGCATTAATCAAAATTAATGCGGTCCCATCGTTTTAATCCTATCACACTACAAAAAAACGAAAATACAATGTACGTATATGCCATCCGCATTGGCCACGGGGCCCATCATCACCCGTTAGGTTACTTAACTAACGGCAGAGCGGGGGCTGGACTAGCGCGGGTGCAAAACATATACAATATCTACTAGTATATATATAAATATATATAACATTCATCCCAGGCATGATATAATTAACATCATAAAATCTCAGCAAACTACACAGAATGGTGGATAATCTTGGAGCCTCGGGTTTCATGTGAGCCGCAAATAAAACCCGACATTCTTAGTCTTATGGATAGCCTGTGCAATGAAACCTGGACCCCTACGAGCGCGGCAAGTTACCTGCCAATTCCAAAAGTGAGGCAACCCCAATCAACAAAGTGAATGGGCCACCCAGCACTCCACGGGATCCGGTAACTTGAGCGCCCCTCCGTGGGTCATCCTATACTCCCTACGAGTGAGGCGAATAGCCCGCCAATTCTAAAGTGAAGCCCCCTCCGTCTCAATGCCATGAAATACGGGCTTGTTGCCTTCTAGAACCCGGCTATTCGTGCACTCCACCGCAGGATAATCTTAGTACAGAAAATAAAAATAATATGTACAATGGTGACATCGACCTCAACCCGGTCGTGCCCCAAACAAATAATATACAATCCGGCAAAGACGGCAGTTCACATGTCGGAAGCTCGCCCCGCAAAATGAATATACAAAAGAACCTTAACTGTACTACTAATATTGCACCTCAAGCTATCCACCATGACAATCCAACCAACAAGCTTAGCACAAACACAGAACATCAACGTGAATGTCGTGTTCGTAAACCCAAAGGAACATATAGCAGTTAGACGAGTTATACCACTCAAATAACATTCACGGTCGCAGATAAAAGTGTATGCACTGAAACTATTAATAACGACTTCGAAATACCCCGAATTGCCCCAAAACACAAGATAACAGAATATCCAACCTGGGCAAAAACAAATAATACCTGAAACCCTAAATCCAAGAGACAAGAACACAGAACAAAACCCAACCCAATTGCACCCTATAGAACCGGTTGGGCCGGCCAATTTGGCACTTTGGCCGGCCACGAGGAGGTGAAATCGTCTCGTTTTTTGTTTGTGTTCATCTCACAACTAAAGGAGCACTCTGCAATTGTTTAAAAAAATTTATAGCCTCTAAAAATTTCAACAGAAACTTGGATTTTCGTTTCGTATTTCGGAGTCATTTCGGTTTCGTTACTTTAACATTGTTTAAACCTGCTAGTATGGGGTTTATGGGTTGGCTCTAATACCATGAAAGGTTATGCTAACGCCCTGGCCATCAACCGAGGCCGATTGCGGAACAAAATTTTTTCTAACGATGTAAACTTGGCGCTAGAATAACCCTAAACCGGATCTACCATAAACCTAACTAGCAACTAAAGAAGCTATCTACTATGAAAATGGTATATACCAAGAGGCTCAAGTCCTTCAGGTCTTCACTCCTCTCCTTTAGCATGCTCCTAGTGGCCTCCATGATCGAGCTTGATCGATGGCTTCCTCACGTCAAAGATGATCCACCCAAGAGTGTCTACTTTGAGCTCCTACCTTTAAACCAATGTAACTAGGTTACTTAGTATGCTAATCTAAGTATCCTAGATGATGTAGAGAGTGATTATGATTTATTTAGTCTCTTGAACCTTAGGATTCTTAACTCATGAGATAAATTAGGGTAAGAAGAAGAAGAAGAGAGCTTGGAGGAGAGAGAGTATTGTAGTGAGCATAATAGAATGAAGAATGGCTAAGTCTTGCGACTAATAAAGCAAGCTCCCCAAAATAATAAAAAAATATCTTAACCACAAAACATCTAGATATTTTCCACAAAATATCTAGATGCCACCTTACCTCAATAGTAATCCATGACTCACTAAGTGAGTCACCAAGTAGCCATGCTTCATTCAATGAATGATAACATCTCACCCTCCACCTCATTAACCATTTAACTAAATGGTTAAAACAAAAAATGAAGTGTCTTCTTCTATAAGCACTCTTGTAACGAATTACAAGAATACTCCTCACCGTATATACATACCCGTATCCGTATTCCAAAAAATACGACTACAAAAGAGACGAAAATAATCCAACAATATAATACTAGGATCCGGCTTAAACTAAAACCCGCTAGTATTATCCGCCCGAACATCATACATGCACAAGTACACGTATGTGATCGAACCCTGCCGTAAAACCATACGGCCTCTACATCGTTTCACCCGAAGCAGAGAAACCCTCTGTGTGGGACTCGAAAGACTCGACAGTACGCCGGCAGTGCGTTACTGGATAAATCCATAACCACAAGCATATCAGTCGATGTACGTAACGGCTATCCGGATACCTGTCGAAAAGGAAAGCCGACGAGCAAACTCATCCGGATCCCTACTGAGCCTATCCGTAACAATATCCGTACAGTCCGGTCTCTTCGTCTAAAACTATCGCATACCGGATCTAGGGGGTGGTAAGCGTCAGACCCTAATAACCCGATAATTCGTGCTGATTCGGCTCAGAACCAATCCGGGAACTACTGATCAACCTATCAGTAAATTCCAACCGCCTTGACCAAGGTCTTATGTTCCTGACCAATCGAACACAGTGTGATATCAACTCCCAAAACTTGGAGAGACGAATCCCTGACAATCACTCACTGCCTCCATGTAGCTCAGGACTGTACCCAACCAAAACCTGTTTGCACGACTCAGTAGAGCCGTGGTAGGGTAGTGATCAAAACACAGTGGGAACTCACACGAGACAAATGACGATCTCAGGTCTAAAGACTAACCTGTACACATGTCATGTGAGAACCGCTATCTGACGATAGGTATAATACCATTTAGAGGTTCTCAGCGAGTCCGTCCAGTGTACTCACCCCCAGTGAGCATCCGTATTCAATCTTAGGTGATCACACCAATGGTTGTGGGACCAACCACCGCCACTCGTCAGGGTCTAGAAACATACACGTAAGTCTACTTTGGAGTATCGATACCCGATCTCAATACTCCTGTGACTTGAGACATTTAAGGATGTGCTTATAAACCACCCAGCTCCCACAAGTATAATCGCCATCATAACGCTGGTAGTCAAGCAAGATCCAACGGGTTTTATCAATATATGGTTGACATATATAACATATGTGCATGTTAAGATAAAGTCAAACCATAATAGTATACTACTGTATCGAGTCTTTATCAATATGTGCAAACTAAATAAAACATCAATAGAAACAAATATACATATCCTGATAAAGATAACTCAAATAATATACTATATAACTGAGCAAGATTGTCCTATATATACATATCCCCAGCATCCACATATATACATATACAATAATGGCCTCTAGGGCATACATATCCAATAATAGGATACGACGTCTAGACGAAATTGGCAAAATGTCAATAGTTGCAACAGCAACGGCGGAGGCGCCTACCCTTACCTACGCTCCACGTACTAGCGCCCCTCCTACCAGCGACCCTCCTACCATAGCTCATCCTACCGCCCTTCCTACCATAGGACCCCCACCACCCTCAACAGCCGCAGCGCCACATAACCCGCTGCCTACCCCTATTATCGGGACAGCGGATCCTCCTACCCCAGTCATTCCTCCTGAACATGGTATATAGCTATCTATTAATATTTCAGTTTTCTATTAAAATAATTCTATCGAATCATCTAACAGTTTATTGTTTGCAGTCATGCATGGTACTGACGGGACAAGGTGTGGCGTTGGTTCTAACGCCACGTCAGGGACGTCAGGTATAATCATTATTGCTTAAATATTTTAAATAACGATTGTAATTTAAATTTGTCAAATTCTATATACATACTCCGAATATTATAATATTGTGTCCGTATATCTATATTTTTTCAGGCTCCACCAGTGTTAGGACATGGGGTCCTACTGGGCCCTCCTCCTCCGGGCCAACCCCCGGGTGCCACTCAATGGGCGCTGGAGTGGACCGCGTCAGTTATGCCCATTGGTGACTACTCAACCAAGTGGGGGGATTACATGGGAGTGGAGATCCATACCTACTATAGGTACCCGCTCCATATTAAATGGAGCCCACGCCAGACCGACTATGTTCGGCAGTTTTTTGCAGTGGTCACGGTATCACATAACCTTTTATACATTTAAATTTAATCGCCGTTATATATATATATTTGCAATTTCAGACGAAGGGACATTACAGATTCATTGGCGTCATCGGTAAGGATGGCGTTCATACGTCGTTCGATACATATCAGGCCATAGACTGGGTCATATCCGAATGCCAGGCTATCAAGAGGAGACGCCAATATAAAGTAAGGAAACAACATTACATTCTCTAGGCCACGGCTACTGAGGAAGAGCGGGAAGCGATGATGAAGGCCATTTTTTGGGATGTCCCGAAAGAGGATTAGCCGCAGCTGGTCGCGTATTACGAGCGCGATGATGTTCAGATATAAATTTAATTTTTAAGATTATAATAATATAACATGAAATCGTATTTTATGATATATAATATTATCTTCTTTATATTTGCAAGGCGGCGTCGATTCGCAACAGGGAGAGCAGGAACAACGGCGTCAGAGAACGTGCTATCCCGATCCAAGAAAAGCGATTGCAGGCTAGCGTTCAGCACCAGCTCGTGAGTATTTCGACGTTTAAGAATATATGTTTTCTTTGTCGAAAATTACTTAATGAAATAAATCCTAATTTTATCACAGAAAAAGAAAGACCCCGCCAACTACATTGCTGCCAGGGGATGGTCCGCGTTATACAGGGACATTGGCGAGTACATGGTAAGTTTCATATAATCAAGTCAATACTGTATTTCAGTTAACACATTTATATATATATATATATATATATATATATATATATATATATATATTCTTCACAGACGCAGTTCCAGGAGAGCACGGACGCCCTAGGATTTGGTCCCGACGACTCGATTATCGCCATTGTCCCTGTTCTGGATTCGATATCCGGCGGACATCACGATGGCTATGGACGCGGGGTTGGTCCCGAGACCCATCGACATTTTACCAGGCGTTCGTCCATCCACGATTACGTTGTGGCCCAGACGTGGACAGATGCGGCCACTGCATTGCAGGAGGAGATTCGTCGGCTCCAAGATCGGGTGGAGCAGCAAAATGTGCAGGTGGATACGCTTCAGGCGCATATCGAGAAGCTGAGGTGATCGAACGCAGAGGCCATCAGGCAGGCTATACAAGATGAGTTTGGGAGTATGTTCAGATCACTGGAGGATGGATATGGATCGTCCCAACGACCATAAATTATTGATTTTTTATAAAAACATTTTTTTATTGCTTTATTGATTATACCGTTTGGTATATATATTTTGTTTATAATTGCATTTGATTCTAATCATATTACTTCTTGATTGTTAAAATTGTGTGAGATTTGATCATATAATTATTATCAATCGCTCGTTGTAATTGAAAAGCAGCACGCGTGGGTTATGCAGATTTCAGTTTAAAAAAAATTGATAATGTATTTGATCACGGTTGTAACCGTGACCAAATAATATATGGTCACGGTTACAACCGTCACCATAAGGTATAGTAACGGTTACCTGCTAACCTGCACTATGGTTTCCTCTTATGGTCATGGTTTAAACCGTGACCATAGGGACTATATAGTCATGGTTGCCTACTATAGCAGGGATTCTACATTACGCTTTAATCTTTTGGTTACGGCAGGTATTCTACATTACGCTTTAATCTTTTGGTTACGGTTATAACCGTGACCATATATCACCTATGGTCACGGTTTACACCGTGATCATATATGTGGACCCCACACAAGTTTCATTTAGTTGTTTGAACCGTTTTTGGTAACGCCGCATATATGGTCACCTTTATAACCGTGACTTAAAAAACACAGTCACAGTTACGAGCATGAATAAGGTTCTCGTGACGGGGTTTTAGACGATGATTATGTCACGGTTTTAACCGTGACCATATATATCTGTGGTAATCGTGATCAAATCCGTACTCTGTAATAGTGTATTTTGAGCCCGTATCACATAGCCCCTCAAATGATATAAAATACCTACCTATACTTTTCTAAACTGTTAAAACCACTGACGGTGTTAGTAGATAAGAATGAAATGACAAATTAGCCCTTAAGATATTTTGGAAGAAAACAAAAACTAGTTTTTTCATATTTTTTATATGTTTTGTTTTGATATCTTCTTTTCTTCATTTTCACGATACCTTCCTTCTATTCCTTTTTTTCTCTCCTTCAATTTCTTGTACCCTTTTAGGGCGCTTGAAATAAACGGTCATATTTACATTTAAATATAAAAAAAAGAAAATTTATATTTATTTTGGAAGAAAGAAGAGAAATAAAAAAATAAAAAAAAAAGAAGCTGAATATATGAAAGGCATAACAAAACATAGAAAAACATAAAACGTGATTAAGAACCGGTTCTCCTCTTTATTGTTATCTTCTGTTTTTTTAATAAAATCTTTTACGATTGTGCCAGAAAAATATAAAAAAATAAAATAAAACGTGATTAAATTATTAGAAAAAAAATGGAAGATATCAAGAAAAAATAATAAAAGATATGGTAAAAGAAAATTAAACAAATCTTTATTTTATTTCCCAAATATCTTAAAGTCTAATTTGTTTCTTCATCCATCTCTGCTAACACCGTTAGGGGTTTTAACAGTTTTGAAAAGTATATGGGGACATTTTGTATCATTTTAAAACGTAGAGAGCTTATGTGATACATGCTTAAAATATTGAAGGGTTTAGTGAAATTTAGCCTTAATTTAACTGCGTGCAAAATGCTTATAAAATAATAATGACTCGTTAGATGCAGCATACTTGTAAAATAATAATATAATGATATTTAATTATGTTAATTGAACATAAACAATTGTATTTTCTTGTTTGATTTTTCTAAAAAATTTAAGAAGTTACGTCACCAATCACCAATCAATTTCGAAAATTAAATGAGCTCTTCCTTTCATTCTATAATATAGCAGAGATATACCTCCATCTCATTGTAACTTCTGTATGCTGCCAAGGTCTTAAGATGTCAATTCAATCCACAAATTTCAAATATGGAAAAATACAATAAAAATGATTTCTCTTATACGGCGTCCAAAATTCTTTCTTGTTTCAGGGATAAAACTCATGCCGACCCAGTGTTTTAAATATTCTCTCTTAATCGTCTTAATTTGATGAAAACCATCAAGCTAAAATTTGTAGATCTCTATCACTCTATGCTAGTTTAAATGATAACATAAATTAACCTGATTACATGATTCGTAATTGGATGAAAAAATTATATATTAGAAGTTATATTAATGCAGGGTACTTAAAGAAAATTCAGGGGTAAAACATATGATACTCATTTTAATTATTTCCTAAGAAATTCTTTAAAAATTTGGGAGTAATATATATGAACAAGGACGTATATTTCTTTCATAGCATTTGAATAATCTTCGAACAACTTTAGGAACCTCCCTTCATTATTTTTTCCTCAGTGTGGGACATGTGGGATATTGAGTTTTTAAATTCTACGGAATGCTACAACTTCTGGCTTTACTTTTCTATTGATTAAAAAAAACTGTGATGATACTCGATACCGGTGATCTCCTAGATCGTGACACGTGGCAGATGACGTGTCCCAGAGCTCACAAGAAAGGACATACGGTGGCCGACCAGAACACTCCTGTGCCCGTCCTACAAGCAAACGCTGGCTCACCTCCGAGCCCCTGATCAATTGGTCTTCTCGGCCAACCAGCTCATTTTCGGGCTACCACAGAACCAAGATACCTCGGCTCTCCCGCTCGTCCGCGAGCTCTCCCGCCGAGGTCATCTTCCTCGGTCTCATCGACCGACCAACGACACCATTCACAGGCGCAACCGCCATCCCACGAATCTCGCCATACGCGAGATATCCGCCGGCCACATCCCACGTTCCACGCCATCACGATCCCCCATTAACGAGCCTGTCTCGCCATTAATGGGAGATCCCGCTCATCACGCGGGCGTGACGTCGGGAGCGTAACTGCCGGCGTGATTCTCGCGCCTGCCCTGCCTGCTGCCTGCTGCCATCGCTATATAAACCCCTTCTTCAGACGGTTCAAGTAAGTCATTTTTACTCCACTAAACCGTTACTCTACTCGGATCTCTAGTCTAACTTGACCGTCAGAGGGTCTTCGGTGATACAACCACCCTGGGACTTCCTTACAGGTAACTCGGCAACCACAACCTCAAACCCATTGAGATCCACACGTTTCAGGAGCGACAGCCTCCAGACTCAATTTCAACCACCCATCGCCACCATCAGCAGATCAACGGAAGGTAACATCTTGGCGCGATCCAGGTCGTGTCAACTGGCGCCATATGTGGGAAATCCTTGATTTCACAAAAACAAAAGTTCACTTTCCGATTTCAATCCAATGGCGAACGATCATCACGAAGATCCAAGCACTAGCCGCCGCCTCCCCCTCAACGGAGGCGCGGACGAACCCCCTCCGCCAAATGCCATTAGCGTCCTTGCCGGCCGAATAGACTGACTCGCGTCCTTCATGGAGAAGCTCATCCGTGTCCAAACGGCAGGGCAAGATCCCCAGGTCGCCGCTCCTCTGCCTCGGGACCGGGACCCCTACAGGGGGAGAAAAGACTCCGTCCGCGTCGACACTACCGACCACCGCATCGCTAACTCCCACGGCCGCAAATCTCCGGGGCCAATACGTTCTGAGGCCTGCTGGGCGCCTCACAGTTCAACGCCGAGGTCCGTAGCCAGAGCGCCTCGTCCCGAGATCCTTCGCGCACCTGTCCCTCCCGAGAATATGTCTGTCAGCTCGCCTGTTACCAGGCCTGACCGACACCCCCTCCCTCGATGGGGTCGCGCGGACGAGACTCACCACGGCGGCTCGAAGACTACCTCGCCGGGGGATCTAAGGAACCTCATTGAGAGGAACCGGGGCCGAGGCCAGACGCAAGCCTCCAACAGCAGAGACCTGGGATCAGAATGTGCCGAGTCGTTAGGGTACCACGGCCGACTCGACGCCCTCGAGAAGAAGATCGAGGGTCTGCATCGGGAGGGTCACCGTTCGAGCGATGGAGCTAAGTACGCCGCCGACACGCTCACTAAATCATTTACCGAGGAGTTGCTCGCTGTCCACGTCTCCTTTCGCAACAAGCCCCCAAAGGTCTCCCTCTTCGACTGCAAGTCTGACCCGAAGGACCATTTGGATGCGTTCACCGCAGGGATGAGCTTCCAAGACAACTCCGATGCCGCCCAGTGCCGGGCTTTCCCGGCCACTCTCATCCGCTCCGGACGAGACTGGTTCCGAGAACTCGAGCCGCGCTCGATCTCAACTTTCGACGAGCTGGCCACCCAATTTCTCGGCTACTTTGTCGGGAACAGGCGGCAAAAATGCACTGTCGACCACCTCTTCACGATCAAGAGCGGGGACAAAGAGACGTTCAAAGTATACGTCACCCGCTTCTACAACGCCCTTCTCGAGGTCCCCGAGCACCAGGACGAGACGGTCATCACGGCACTAAGGTCTAGTCTTAGGCACAAGGAGTGGTTACGCTCCTTTGCACTAGCGCAACCTAACACCATGGCCGAGGTAAAGGCCTGGACCGAGCGCGAGGTCCAGCTCGAATCTGAGGTAAACGCAAATCTCCCCCGGGCAGAGCAAACCGACCAGAAGAAGAGGGCAAGAGAAGAGAGAAGGGGACCTGAACGGCAAAAGCCCTATCTCCCAAAGTTCCAGGAGTACACATCGCTCAATGTCTCCCAGGCAGTGCTACTAGAAGATGCTAAGGGCAGGAGTTCTTCAAGCTCCCCCCGATCCCGCGAATGGCCTCAAAGCAAACTCGGGGCCCCTACTGCGGGTTCCACAGGTCGCTAGGCCACTCCACAGAGAGTTGTAAGCAGCTCCGAGACTATATTGAGGAGCTCATCCATTCGGGACACCTAGCCGCATACCTGAGGGACAAGCGGCAAGCTGACCGTGAGCAGGAGCAGCGTCCCCCTCCAGCAGAGCTGACCATCGGCCAGATCATGGTGGTGTCAGCGGAGGATACGTCTGGTACCCACGAAGCTCGGTACCCTATGCCGGGCATAGATGCCAACAGACATCCAGGGGGCTCGAGCTGCACGAATAAGAACATCTACTAGCATGTATTTTCTTTTCAGAGCAATGTACATCTTTCTCTAGATCTTTTGTTTATATAATAAAGGGATCAATAAAGCATTGCAGAAAAGAAAAAAAAGGAGAATCTTATTCATTCAAGAGATACTATTGGCTCCTCGGCCGTACATAAAACAAAATATATATTACAACGGCGGGGAAATGGGGTGCAGAGAGCACTGTTCGTGGTACTCTGAGGATATTTCCGCCAGCCGAGCCCTCACGGCGCCTAAACTCTCCCTTCGATGACCCCCACTAGCGTCGGCATCGAGCCTCAAGTGGTAGCACTCAAGGACGAGCGCCTCCGAGCGATTTAGTCGGCTTGCAGAGATCAAGCCGAAATGCCTCAGAGACCTCAACTTACCAATGGCCTCGTTTTTCAGCTGCTCAGATAAGGGGTTGTAGAGCCCAGGCGACGCACTCCAGATGGAGAACATCAACACCTGAAGTAGGGAGGAGCGCCGTGGGAGCAATCGACCAAAATGATCCTCGATCCGGCTTATCACCAACTGCACCGTGTCATCAGTGCAATACTGATCGTAGAGATACACGTCCTCGAAGCTTATGATATCGGGGATGGTGAAAGGAAAGTCCTCCATTCTTACATTTTGGGTGTGAGGAAAGGAGTCATCAACAATCTCTCCATTTTATAGCCCACAATGCCCCCGGAGTTCAACGGCCGCCCGCAACTGTGCCGCCACGTGGCAGACATCACGCCGCTCGCTGAGAAATCAAAACAACGCGGCTCTGGTGCTTCGCCTCCTCCACGCGTTCGTGGCACGCGTCACTCGCGACTGTCCATCTTCCCAAAGCCCTCATGAAGAGGCAGCCAGGCATCTACCCTGCTCGGCTATCCCTGACTGGTAGCTCGCCTACTCCACAACGCCAGGGATCTAAGCCCTCACTAAGAGGCAACCAAGCAGCTTCACTGCTTGGTTCATCCTTGGCAGGCCTCCCACGGCCCCTCCAGCACCAAGGATCGAAGCCCTCACCAAGAGACAGCCCTGCAGCTACCCTGCTTGGCTATCCCTGGCTGGTAGCTTCCCTATCCTCCAGCGCCAGGGATCGAAGCCCTCACCAAGAGGTAGCCCTGCAGCTACCCTGCTCGGCTATCCCTGGCTGGCAGCTTCCCTATCCTCCAGCGCCAGGGATCAAAGCCCTCACCAAGAGGCAGCCCTGCAGCTACCCTGCTCGGCTATCCCTGACCGGTAGCTCGCCTACCCCACAATGCCAGGGATTTAAGCCCTCACTAAGAGGCAACCGAGCAACTTCACTGCTTGGTTCATCCTTGGCAGGCCTCCCACGGCCCCTCCAGCGCCAAGGATCGAAGCCCTCACCAAGAGGCAGCCCTGTAGCTACCCTGTTCGGCTATCCCTGACTGGTAGCTTCCCTACCCCACAACGCCAGGGATCGAAGCCCTCACCAAGAGGCAGCACTGCAGCTATCCTGCTCGGCTATCCCTGGCTGGTAGCCTCCTTACCCCACAACGCCAGGGATCAAAGCCCTCACCAAGAGGCAGCCCTGCAGCTACCCTGCTCGGCTATACCTGGCTGGTAGCTTCCCTACCCCACAACGTCAGGGATCAAAGCCCTCGCCAAGAGGCACCGGGCAGCAATCCTGCTCGGCCATCCTTAAGGACAAAAAGCCCTCGCCAAGAGGCACCGGGCAGTAACCCTGCTTGGCCATCCTTAGTAGGCCACTTACGGCCCCTCCCGCGCTAAGGATGAAAAGCCCTCGAAAGAGGCAACCGGCCCACCCTTGCTCGGTTATCCCTGGCTGGTAGCTCCCTACCCCCAACAAACCAGGAATCAAAGCCCTCGTCAAGAGGCAACCGGGCCCGCCCTTGCTCGGTTATCCCTGGCTGGTAGCTCCCTACCCCAATAAATCAGGGATCAAAGCCCTCGCCAAGAGGCACCGGGCAGTAACCCTGCTCGGCCCGTCCTTAAGGATTAAAGCCCTCGCAAGAGGCAACCGGGCTAGCCCTTGCTCAGTTATCCCTGGCTGGTAGCTCCCTACCCTAACAAACCAGGGATCAAAGCCCTCGCCAAGAGGCACCGGGCAGTAACCCTGCTCGGCCATCCATAGTAGGCCACTTACGGCCCCTCCCGCGCTAAGGATCAAAGCCCTCGCAAGAGGCAACCGGGCCCACCCTTGCTCGGTTATCCCTAGCTGGTAGCTCCCTATCCCAACACACCAAGGATCAAAGCCCTAGCCAAGAGGCCGCGAGAAGCTACCCTGCTCGGCTACGTCCTTAGTAGGCCTCTCACGCCCCCTCCCCCCCCCCCCCGCCCCGCTCTAAGGAACAAAAGTCATCGCATGAGGGATCTGAGCGGCTACCCTGCTCGGCTATCCCCGGCTGCCAATTCACTACCTTATAACTCCAGGGATCGAAGCCCTAACCAAGAAGCCCCGGGCAGCTACCCTGCTCGGTCTATCATCAACATACCTCTCCAAGACTTCCACTCTAAGGAACATGACCTCACCAAGAAGCATACGGTTCTACGTCTAAGCGATCTCCACCTCGACTTTGGGGCCATGGAGATACCGTCCCCCCGCCAGTCTTTGCACACTCGGCAAACGAACAGATTCAACTCGATGTGTGATCACTAGACAAAGAACCGAAATAAAACGAAGGCAGTAGTGCAAATACAAGTGTCTACCGACAAACGAAAATACAAGCACAAACACTACTGCAAAAACAAAAATCATTATTCACAAAGCAAAAAGTCTTTACAAGGGTATTGTGGGCTCCCCAGCCTTACAAAATGCCCGGAGGCCTACAAAATTCCCGAGGCAACAAAAAGAAGAAAAAACAAGAAAATGAGGGGCTTCAGGCCACAGGGCCAGGCGCAACACCGGGAAGCTCAGCGCCCGCCATAAGAGCCTCGGCATCGCCCTCGCCGGGTATCTCTTCCCCGACCTGGTCCCCGGGGCCGTCCCCCTGCTCATCATCCCCACGAGGATATTCGGCATGGTGCTCCTCGTCAGCGAACTCCGGCATCCGAGCCTTGACGGCGTCGAGGGCCTCGTGCCAGATAGCGGTGGTGTCCAAGGCTAGGACGGTGTAGAACTGTTCCGACTACTGGAAGTTCTCCACCGCCTTCGCCGCTCTGAGGTCGGCTTGCTTCGCCGCCTCTACCGCAGCCTCCAACTCCTTCCGGAGGGTGCTCGCGGACTCCTTCATGGTGCCGACGAGCACCCTGGAGTCTCGAAGCTTGGCCTCGGTAGCCTGGGTGGCCTTGCAGAACCTGGCAACCTCCTGCTTCGCGGCCGCCGCCTCCTCCTTCATGGCCGCCGCCTCCTGCTTCCCTGCCGCCACCTTGCCCTCAAGGGCAGCGACCCTCGCCATCGCCGCCTCTAGCTCCCGCTTCGAGCTCTCCTCCAGCGAGGAGAGCTCGCCCGCGACCCGCATCGCCGGGGCTATTTCATCCTCCTCTATCCGGACGACGAGAGCAACGTGCTGGAGGACCTGAAGAAATCAGAAGGGGTCAGAAAGAAAAGGAGCACAAAATCTCGCGAATGACGAGACGCTAAAGTGAAAAATCGAGTGAAGTACGAGCACTTACCTGCACGACCTCTTAGGCGATGGACGCCATTTATGCCTTCAAAGTCCCCCCAGGGACCTTGCCCCCGGTCGACCTCTCCATATCGGACAGCAAGCTGTCAGTGATGGAAAGCCCCGAGGGCATCTCAAAGAGGAACTCCCCCTTGTCCACCAAGATTGGGGAGGCCGAGGTCCGCGGGACTGTGCGGGGGAACCTCTTAAGGGCCAGTGGAGGGCTGGTCTCTACCTCCGAAGCTGGGGCCTCCTGCCCCCGAACCCGCTTTTGACTCAGTGCCTCACTAGACTCCAGGGCATGATCCGCACTCGAGCGCGGAAGTGGGGTGGCTGCTAGAGGAGACGGGATCGTCGTCCGACGAGAAGAGCTGGCCCCTCCAGCCTTCGACCCCTACTTCGGCTTGCGCATGGCCGCTCGAAGGTAGCTCAAGTCCATGGGTTCTGCACAAGGCAAAGTACAATGAAGTTAGCAACACAAACAAAAATGAAAATAAACGCAAGCCTAACAGAATGCCTACGAGCTCCTAACTTACCGACGAACTGGGCAGGGCTGAGCCCGGCCCAACTAAGGGCCTGCTCGGAAAGCAGCACGTCATCCCGGGGAATGGGCTCCCACTCCGCCACTCTCACAGCGTCAGGGTCATTGGACGGGCTTCCCCACCGGCACATGTCCATAGACCACTGGGTGGGCATGTGCCAGTCCTCACCTTCCGGCGGCCTAACGAAGAAAAACTTCTTCTTCCAATCGTGGATGGAAGAAGGCAGGGCGACGACACCTGACCCGGGTGCACTCCCCCGTCGTTTCCTAAAGGAGAGATAAACCTACCTTGGGTTGCCCGCACGGGTGCCAGGGTGGCCTTTGTAAACAAGAGAGGAGACAAGGATGGACAGACCAAAATGAATCATCTGCAACTTCAAGCAGACCAGGAACCCAAGGAGAATCCTCCATGAGTTCGGCACTAGCTGGCCCGGGGCTAGCCCAAAGTAATTTAGCGCCCTAACAACCTCATAAGAGAAGGGCATGAAGGGTTACCTACGATGGCAGCAAGGTTTCGGGAGGCATCGTCCATGCCAAATTAAAATTTTGCCGATTTAGATAACCCTAACATAGATCGTCTACTAGAAATATACGGAAAGATATATGCAAACACTTTGCAATAAGTAAAGAGAGCGAGGAATATAACCTTTGTAGACCGGTCCTTCACTTCAATAACTCCGTGTAGAAGTCCCCTCCGCTGCGATCGCAAACTCCGGACCCTAGAGAAGCTCCATTAAAGAAACAAACGTGCTTGCTTCGAAGACTTCGAGGCCGAAGATGATCTACGTCGGGGAGATACTAACTCAAGCTATTCCTTCACTAAGTCATGAACTTTGTGAAGAGAACACCCCATACTACATGGCAAGTAGTAGAGGATGAAGAAGTAGGAAGTGGGCTCACTTTAGAATTGATTTTCTCACACTTTTTCTCATTCCACCATTAGAGCTAGCAAGCTTTTCATGGAGCTTGATGATGAAGAAGAAGAAAGAAGAATTCATCATATGAACTAATCCCCAATAATGTAACCATGGGTGAGTTAAGCTATCATGCTTAACTCATGTAGAGAATTGACCAAGGTATAAGGTTAAGGGTAGGGTTAGCTAAATATCCTAAAGAATGACAAAAGAGTTGACTTTGTCAATGTTTCCACAAGCTTCATGAAAGCTTGAGAACTTTGACTAAGTCTCTCTCTTTTGTTATTGTTTAGACATAAATAAAACCCTAATTTAACCTAACCATGGTTTAAGTCTCATACACCCATCTTGTATGTATCATCAACCATGACACAATACATATACACAAACATACATATCACATATGTACAGTGTGCACACAAAGTGAGAAAATAAATCTTAAGTGAGCAAATACTAGTTAATGTAATATAATATATCAAATATATAATTATACATTAAATTATTAAATCAACTCTTGATTTAATAATCCGGTTATAACCGACTAATATCATGTGTAACAACTTATCGAATCAACACTTGATCCGAAACCCGGCTATATCGCATACAACCGATCAATGTCACAAATCGCGAGAATAGAATACGGTATCACATATCGTATCAATCTCGGTCCTGCACATATCACATATATGCTCCTACTCCGTTTCGCTTGAGTTAGAAAACCCCTGTGTAGGACTCTAAAGACTCGTCAATACGCCGGCAGTAGGTGATGATCATATCAAACACCCATAAGTCCCAAGCAGTCTGCTAAACGTAACGGCCACCCAGGTATTAAGCGATCAGAAGATCAACAAGCAAGACTGCTCACACTCCTGTGAATCCAATCAGTAACACTACCATACAGTCCGGTCTCTTCGTCTGATATGTCGCATATCTCGTCTAGGGGTGGTAAACGTCAGACCCCAGTAACTCGATAAGTCGTGTCAATATGAGGCTCATAACGGGTCGAGAAACTACTGATAACACTTACCAGTATATCTCTGAAGCTTCCTTGGCCAAGGACTTCCTGTTATAGCCAATCGAATACAACGCAATATCAACTCCCTATACCTGACTAGGGACTGTACCCAAAAGCCACCGTTTTGCACGCCCTCTTGGACGTGCTATGATGGAAATTAAAGCACAGTGGGAATCATACAAGACTCTATGATGATCTCGGGTCTACAGACTAACATGTACTAGTGTCACCAGAGAACTGCCATCAGACGATAGGTATAATACCATCTGGGAGTTCTCGGCGAGTCCTTCCAGTGTACCCAGTCTCCACTGAGCACCCTGTAGGGTGTTTTTAGTCACCCCATTGAGATGGGAATACGCGCGCGCTTGTTAAGCATACTAAAGAGTCCTCCCACCTAAGATAGGCCGGGGTTTATTGATTGTGGGGATCCGAATCTCCGGCAGCCGCGGACTAAGCTGCCGTTAATTACCCCTCGCCTTTGGAGCAAGCAAACCTCCGATTGACGGGTTAAACTGATCATGCGAACTCAATGTGCAGTGTACGTGTGTTTTGTTTTGGAGGGGGGCTTTGATATATCGGGAGCCACGTAAAGTTTTTACGGGGGTCCCGCTACCCGGATAGCGGGCTGGGGGTCAAGGAGACAAGCAGCCCTCTTGCGGGGTGCGGGGCAGCGCCCCGGCCGAAAATTTTTTGAGAGAGATAGTGTTGTAGAGTGTGTGTGTGTGTATACATATATATAAAATTAAAAAAAAAAGGGGAAGGGCATCCAAATGATACGTGGGAAAAAGCGCTCGGGCGCTAGCGCTTTGGGCGCTAGCGCACCACGTGCCAAGCACGTAGGCGCTCGGATGCTAGCGCTTTGGGTGCTAGCGCTTTGAGCGCTAGCGCCCCATGTGTCAGCACGTGGACGTTTGGACGCTAGCGCTCTGAGCGCAAGAGCGCTAGCGCCCCATGTGTCAACACGTGGGCGCTCGGGCGCTAGCACTTTGAGTGCAAGGGCGCTAGCGCTTTGAGCGCTAACGCCCCACGTATCAGCACGTGGACGCTCGGGCGCTAGCACTTTGAATGTAAGGTCGCTAACACTTTGAGCGCTAGCGCCCCACGTGTCAGCACGTAAGCGCTCGGGCGGCAAAAGGGACTTGGTCCCTGCAATGGGAGTTGTACTCCCAGAAAAGAGCACTTTTTTTTTGTGTGTGTGTGTGTATGAGGAGTTAAACTCCTAGGATATTTTGAAGCTGATGAAGGGGCTTCTCCCCTTGAGCCCTAGTTCTTCCCCAAAGTGGGGTTTCTAGAGATGGGTCTCCTTCTTCTTCCTTTGTTGGCCGGATCTTGAAGATCAAGAAATATGAGATTTAAAAATCTCTCCTTTTTGAGATCTGATGGCAGATCTGAGTTCCCCTTTGTGGGTTTTATGGTGAAAAACTATTTAGTTTTGGAATGAAAAGTTTTTCTTTATTCATCATCACGTTGCCTTATATAGGTTTACACATTTGCATACAGCCCCTTGGGCTTTACAAAATAGCATTTTGCTCATCCCATGTCTTATGTGCTATTTCTTTTTGCACATAAGCCATGCGCTTACAAAAAATTGGCTTTATGCCCATTCATGCATAAAAAATTACATAAAAATTATTTATTACATGATTTTTTATTTGCATAGGGGGGCCGGCCGCTTCATGTTCGGGCTCGACTCGGGCATGAGCCCACCTGATCTGAGTTTGGGCCCACCTGGCTTGGGGTTGACCTTGACTTTGACTTGGTCAATCGGGGTGCAATTTTTGACCCCAACAAAGTGCCCCCCATCAATAAATGCACACCGCACATTTGAGTTGTGTGCATGAAATTGATGGATCTTGAAGCTGGACTTCGAGGTGGAACATCATTCCGGGGGCGGAGCATCCCTCGGGGAGCATGATTCCCGGGGATCGGAGCATCATTCTGATTTGCGGAGCATAATTCCAGAGTCGGAGTATCATTCTGAAGAGTCAGAACATAATTCCGAAGAGTCGGAGAATAATTCCGGGGATCGGAGTATCATTCCGAAGAGCGGAGCATGATTCCAGGGATCGAAGCATCATTCCGAAGAGCAGATCGGAGCATCATTCCAAAGAGCTGAGCATAATTCCAGGAATCGGAGCATCATTCTAAAGAGCGAAGCATGATTCCAGGGATCAGAGCATCATTCCGAAGAGCGGATCGGAGCATCATTTCGAAGAGCGGAGCATGATTCCAAGGATCGGAGCATCATTCCGAAGAGCAGAGCATGATCCAGGCATCGGCGCATCATTCCAAAGAGCGGAGCATGATTCCAGGGATCGGAGCATCATTCCGAAGAGCGGAGCATGATTCCAGGTATCGGAGCATCATTCCGAAGAGTGGCAGACATTCAGACCGAAGCATAATTTCGATGCAAAGGTTGATTCCCAGGCGAAGCATAACTCCGACAGGGAAAGCAGATACTCCGAGGCGAAGCATGATTTCGACACGGGATACATTCTGAGACGAAGCATGATTCCAACGCAGAGCTTGCTGGTCGACTTGATTCCGAGGCGAAGCTTAATTTCGACGAGGAGGTCGCAGGTTGATTCCGAGCCGAAACATAATTCCGACAGGGAAGGCAGATACTCCGAGGTGAAGCATGATTTCGACACGGGGTACATTTTGAGACGAATCATGATTCCAACGCAGAGCTTGTTGTTTGATTCCGAGCCGAAGCATAATTCCGACGAGGAAGGCCGATATACCGAGGCGAAGCTTGATTTTGACACGGGGTACACTCTGAGACGAAGCATGATTCCGGCACAGAGCTTGTTGGTTGATTTGATTCTGAGGTGGAGCATAATCCCGGCAGGGAAGGTAAATATCCCGAGGCGAAGCATGATTTCGACACGGGGTAAATTCTGGGACGGAGCATGATTCCGCCGCAGAGGTTGTTGGTTTGATTTGATTTGGGTCGACATCAGCATCGCTATACTGGAATATGGTACCAGAAGCGAATCATCATTTGCCATGAGAGGATTTGGGAATTGGTTTTGGTTTGACATCAGTATTGCTACATTGGAATATGGTACCAGGAGCGAATCATCATTTGCGCTTGCTTATCCGGAAGCGATGGCTTAGGAGACAGGCTTTAGATCCTTATCACCTAAGGATTTTCCATTTTGTGAGCCGTAAGGGTCTCACAAAGAATTTTCTCCCTATGGGTCGTAAGGATCCCATAGGTGTATTTCCTCCTTAGGAGTCGTGAGGACTCCTAAGTGTGTTACTCCTTTATGAGTCGTAAGGATCTCACATGGGAATTTTCTCCTCACAAAGTCGATAGGACTTTGTGAGTGCATTTCATCTCTTTTTCACGAGTTTGCGCTCTTTCGGGTTTTCACAAACTCGCCGGCAGTCCTGCTGTTTTTACTCACGGAGCCCTTTCGGGTTTTCATCCGTGCCCATTTTTCTTGTGGACATACCTATTTTTTTAAATTTTTTTTGAATCTTCACCGCCGGTGGGACTTTGAATGTGGTCTCACCGGCAGGACTTGGGAGGGATTGGGATCGTTTTACGCCCGTGGATTGTATACGGATTTGCAGGATATATGATCCAGACCGTAGGACCGGAAAAATTTCGGGACTTTGTCGGCGTCTGCATCGCTGCACTAGAATATGGTACCAGGAGCGACTCATCATTCGCCGTTGGGGGTATGGGATTTGGAATTTGGTTGGCGTCTGCATCGCTGCACTGGAATATGGTACCAGGAGCGACTCATCATTCGCCATTGGAAGATTTGGGATTTGGAATTTGGTTGGCGTCTGCATCGCTGTACTGGAATATAGTACCATGAGTGACTCATCATTCGCCATTGGGATTCAAGTTTGGAATTTGGTTAGCGTCTGCATCGCTACACTGGAATATGGTACCATGAGCAACTCATCATTCGCCGTTGCCTATTGGGGAGCGAGGGCTTAGGAGACAGATTTAGGTCTCTATCACCTAAGGCTTTTCAATTTGATGGGCCGTAAGGGTCCCATAAAAGCATTTTCTCCCTACGGATCGTAAGGATCCCGTAGGTGTATTTTCTTCTTAGGAGTCGTGAGTACTTCCAAGTGTGTTTTTTCTTTGTGAGTCATAAGGATCCCACGAAGGTTTTTCTCCTCATGCATCGTGAGGACACATGAGTGGGTCTTCCCAATGGAGCATAATTCCAAGGGCGGAGACCAACCGTGTAACTGGCGATTACGGTGGGGCATGGGTATGATGCGAACTGTTTGAGCCCTTGGATTGTATACGGTAGTCAACTTGGGGACTGGCCGTAGGGCTCGGAAAATTTTGGGAAATTGGATTTTGGTTGGCGTCTGCATCGCTGCACTGGAATATGGTACCAGGATCGACTCATCATTCGCCGTTTTTTTTATTATATTTTTTTTATTTTTTTTTATTTTTACCGCGATTGCCCTATCATTTCAGCTTTTCTTATCGCGAAGATCGCGATTACCCTATCATTTCGGCTTTTTATTCGCGGTTGCCCCATTATTTCGGTTTTATTTTTATTTTACTCGCTAATTTTTATTGCGAGTTGCCCCATCATTTCGGCTTTTTATTTATACACACACACACACACACATATATATATATATATATATATATATATATATATTTACGCATTTTTACATCCCCAGTTTAACGACTTAAAGGTCGACTGTTCCCAGTTTAATGACGTGGTGGTCGATTGTTTTCAGAGAAAGGCAGATGTCTGAGAGAATCAGTTACACGAAGAACTTCGGTCTCCATTTGTTTGAAATTAGCGTTCACGGCTTGACTGTTTGTTAACACGCCTTTAGACAGTTCTATCTTTTCTGCCTGGTATTGCTTTTCGACCCAATCATTGAAGACGAAGCAGTCCTCAATGGCATGACCTATCACTCTATGATAGGGGCAGTATTTGGGCTCATCGGTCATATTCGCTTCCTGCGGTCTTTTTGACTCTGGCAGTTGTAAACCGTTCTTCAGGACGTCTTTGAATATTTTACGGATTTTGTCCCTTCTGAAGGAATAGACCTTATCCAGCTTCTCTTTCAGTGGAGATTCTCCTCCCTCTCCGAACACTGGCTTCCGAGGCTGGTTGGCACTAGGCCCACTCATCCCTCACTTATTTCAGTTAGCCGAAGTGTTGAAAGATTCAGAATCGTCGGAATACCTGCCTTTGCGATTTTCGTCCTTTCGGTTTCTCCAGGACCTATTATTATTTTAGGAGTCAGAGGAGGACTCCTGCTTTGAGCGTTCCAACATCTGGACTTTCCTGGTCAGCTCTTGGAATGTTTTGAGACCCGCAGTGCATAGAAATGGGGCCATCCAATTGTTTAGATTTCCGACGAGGAGACTGACAGATTGGTCCTGCTCTATCGATGGTTCACATTTGACGGAGAGATTGTGCCATCGGGTTATAAAATCTGTGCTGCTTTCGTTGTTCTTTGGCTTGGTCCTTACGAGGTCGGCGATGGTGATCTTATCGCTGACACTCATGAACCTCTGCCGAAACAGAGACTCCATTTAGACGAAAGTTATGACGGAGCCATTCGGTATGCTCGCGTACCAGTCGAAAGCAACATCGGTCAAGCTATTAACGAACTGGCGGAGGAGAAGCGCATCATTTCCCCCAGTATTCCCGCATGAAGCTTTAAAATGGGCGACGTGCTGATTCGCATTTCCCGTCCCATCAAATCTTCCGAATTTGGGGATGACATAGCCGCTAGAAAATTCTACCAGATCATACTGAGCAGGATATGGTCTCCCACTACTGCTAATATCGTTTTGCGCTTCGGCTTCGGCTACCAAGGTTTTGACTTTGTTGGCAACCAAATCCATGATTTGATCTTGAGTTAGCGGGCTATTGTCATCGGTAGCCAAAACATTTCCCGGGATAGGATGCGACTGATTTTCATGCGGTCCGTCCACTTTTGGATTTGAGGGAACGGGCGTCGGCTGTTTCGGGACACCGTTTCCCGGTTCATGAGAGCCCTGAGTCTGATTGGGCGGCTGAGAGGTAAGTTGGGCCGTGAGCTGTAAGACGACGTTTGTCAAGTCGTCAATTTTTGAGTAGAGCTTGGCCATCTTCTTGTCTTTGCTTCTGAGCTGTTTTCGGAGCTCTTGGACAAGTTGCTGCTCTGCGTTCTTGGGACGGAAGATTGGCTCATCTTCACTTTCCGAGCCCGACTCCTCATAGGCCGAAGGGTCTTCCTGCCTATCATCCTCATCGAGAGGATTTTCATCATCCAGCGGAGGCGGTTGTTCTTGGGAAGCGGCAACCACCTTCAAGCCAGATTGGATTTGAGATGTGGTGGCCCCGTCCTTGCTCTTGCTGCGTGTGCCCACCATGTAGACAGTGTGGACCACATATCTAGCCATTTCCTCATCTTTGGCGGGGTAACCCTGTTCCTCGAACCTCATGCGGTTCAGCCTAGCAGGAGCCCTAGCCCTTTTGTTGCCTCTATACCTGAGCCTTTTCAGCTTTAGCTTCTTAATTTTAAGGGCTTGGCGGGCATCTGTTTTCTGGAAAGCCACCGTGAGTCGATTAGCGGGGAGCTTAGAGAAGACACCCGATCGAGCAGTTGTCAGGGGCACCGCCGGAGCTTGCTTGAGACGCCTTGTTGCTTTGTTGGTGTTGATGGTCTTGCCCCCAGCTGGGGCCAAGGAGAGCCGCTCAAATACCGACTTGCGTTTGAGTTGGGGCACCTTCGAGACCACCACATTTGGCATCTTGCCATTCGAGACTGGTTTGTCTGTCACCGGGACTTGAGGAGCTGGGATGGCGTTAGCTGATACGAACAGAATAAAGCCAAATGGTAGCGGCTCCTCCTCCCATTATCGCCCGAGACTGGCCGGAAGGACCGTCCTGGAGTCTATCTTCATCGTGTAGGAGACGGGAGCTGTGTCGAGAGCTGAGCTGATCCTTGGAGTCATCTTTGCTGCGTCCGAAGATTGCAATCGGAGAACGTTAACCTGCACAAAAAAACATGATTTTAGTACAGGCAATTGATATAAATATTAATTGAGTTCGCATGAATGCTTAACCCGAAATATGGCAGGAAAGATAGGTCCCACCGGGCGTGCCAGAATCTGTAGGGTGTTTTTCATCACCCCATTGAGATGGGAATACGCGCGCGCTTGTCAAGCGCACTAAAGATTCCCCCTGCCTAGAGTAGGCCGGGATTTATTGATTGTGGGGATCCGAATCTCCGGCAGCCGCGGACTAAGCTGCCGTTAATTACCCCTTGCTTTTGGAGCAAAGGAACCTCCGATTAACGAGTTAAACTGGTCATGCTAACTCAATGTGCAGTGTACGTGTGTTTTATTTTGGAGGGGGGCTTGGATATATCGGGAGCTGATTTGTCTCAAAAACTTATCTATTACCGCAATCAAGAACGGCGTCGCATGAAACTAGCCGGTGAGTACGGGTCGGTCCACAGGGATGTTGTGAATCTCCTAATCGCGCTAACGAGTTAATTCCGAAGGGTGTTTGGATTGATTATTAAATCTAAAATCTAAATCTATCTATCTAAGATTGTCTAGATCTAGTCTTGTTAGGGTTAGGTTTAGTGATGGTTTGGAAATGCAAGTAAATCTCAACGCTTTCTATACCCAATGAAGATCTATGAGGAGTTATGGTAATTATCAATAAAGGGGATTAGATCCATTCGGGAAGGTGTTCCTTCCTCTAAGTTCTTGTCCTTCCTTTAGAGATCCTTACCCTAACCTCCATGGAAAACGCGCGCAACTGGGCCTTTATACTACGGTACACCGCTACCTCGAGGGATATGGTGCCGTAGGGCGCGGTGTGTGCGTGTATGCATGGAGTCCTATTGAAAATATATAACGGGTAAGAAAAGGATGAGAGATCTCATCTCTCAAAAGCCTTCCCCAAAGCTAACTCTAAACATTTTCCTAAGGCAAGGAATTAAGTCTACCTAGGGCAAAGAATTGAAATCTAAACTAGAGCAATTAATTAAAGCTACTTACAGATGGCTCTCTCCAATCATCAACGCAGGTTTGTCAGATCTGAATTTCTGAATTGAAAAGAGGCACCGATGCTCTCCATAAAGAATTCTGAAATTTATTATTAAAAGGAGGCATCAGGTTTACAATGATTTGGGGTCCTATTTATAGAGAATGGGAAACCCTAGGTTACATTTTGATCCGCATGTCTAAATTTACAAAAATAGCCCTAGGTTGACCAGTCAAAGACGCAACAAAACATGGTAAAATTTTTATCTTCTGAATGCCCTAGACGGCCGCGGAACCGCGGCATTAGTGGGGTTTGGGCCGCGGTTCCGCGGCACATTGGAAGCTTCATTTGCTCAGTTTTTCTATGCTTCTTTTGGGCTTTCTGGGCTTTGTTATTCTTTGGTTCTTTTCTCAATTGGGCTTCCAAGTTGGTTCCAGATCTCCAGTGAACAATTTGCAATGGATTTTTAACCATTTGCCTTGTAATCTTGGACTTTGTATTGCCTTATATTTTTTGAATTTTATTTTTGATGTAGGCTTGATCAAGAGTCCTCTGTTTGTTGGTTAAAGTCCATATTTTCATCGTCTTTACATCGTTTTCACTGTTTTCTGTCAAAGAACCTGTAACCTGTAACATGTAGCAGACATGCGTCAAAAGCACCTGTTTATTTATAAAAGAATAAGAATGGGGAATATAATAATGCAATATTCTGGTGTGAACAAATACCCCCAAACTTATCTTTTGCTCGTCCTCGAGCAAACTTATTTTTATTCACTAAAATCCTAACCACACTTTCGCAGGGAAACGCGATTGCACTGAGCTCGTGCAACAAGCCGTTAAACCTCTAGGTGTCCCTAGTAGGAGGAGTGTTGTCTCCTGAAAGTTTTCAGCGGATACTACCTACAAAATCCTATCAACTCGGCTTTTTCGACTTTTGTTCTCCAAAAGAGTTTTCTAACAAGGAATTCTATTATTGTCGACTCATAAATTATCCACCCATATTCTTCATGCTTCCTCATCATTTAACTTAAGATCATATATGTTCTGCAGACCTACTTAGCTTTCGGCATCTCCTAAGTTTTCCTTCTAGGGTTCCATCTCCACTTAGGAATTTTTATCAACTCTATTAAAGATACAAGTTCTATTCTTCACTCTTTTCTCTCATCTAAACTCCAATCGCATACCCCTACGTGTGTGTATAGATCACCCCTACACTTGGAAATTCAAATCAAGCAATCATACCCTTGTCCGTTGTCCAAAGCACTTATTAATTGGTGAATTTTTAATTGAATTTTGCTTACACATCCTTCATGCGACCGTTAATACTTCTTGAGGTACCAACGACCGATTACAAGATGCGTTTGCACTTTAAAGCGTACTTCCTAGTCTTGCAACACCCAAGGCTTTAGCAGTGACTCCCAAACCAGTTGGTCTAAGGCACTAGGTGATGAAGCACCCTCGCTAAATATTTTTCTATTTTTGCAGCCTTAAGTAATCACAAAAACCAGTGTTCATTTTTTTTCTTTATTCACACTTGTATTTTTTCATTTCATTTTCTTCGTACTAAGGACTTCAGACAAGAGCATTTCAAGGTCTCCTCTACTATTCCAAGTTTCAAGGTGCGTGATTGTGCAAATTGTAGGGTATACATTTTCAGAATCTAGACTTAAGCTAGGAACTATTTTTCAAATTTATACTCTAATAAGAACATCAATACTTTTCATTTGTTTCGACTTAGCCCAAGAAGTGAACCCAAAATTTGCCTATTTCTAAATAAACTACAAGGCATATACTTTCTACCGTTAAACTTTAAGGAATGTTATTTTTAGGGTTTTTCATTTACTAAGTCTAAGATCTAGTTGTTCCTAGCCAGTTAACCTATTTGTCAAACTCAAGTCAAATATGGCCAAAATTGAATACAATAATTTTTATAATTTTTAAAAAATTTCAAATTTTTATGGGTTTTCAAATAATTATGCAAATGCAAAGATATGTACAAATGAATGCGAAGGAAAAAGACGTACCGAGCATACCTCCAAACTTGAACTTGACAGTGTCCTCACTGTCATACCAAACCAAGAGGGTCAAAATGGCGGCACTCCCCTGTTTATTTATTTATAATTTTTTTTTATTTTATTGAAATTTTTTTTTATAGAAAAAGAAAACAAATATATATATATATATATATATATATATATATACATACATACATACATACATATATACAACAAGGTTCCCCCCAAACTCAAGCTTGGCCTTACACAAGCCAAAGGTTAGCACCAACCATTCAAAAATCTTATCGTGGTAATGGTATAGTTGGTGCAATAATGGGGTATAAAAGAAAGAAATGAGAAACACGCGAGACCGTGTGGGAAGAAGAGAATATGGTCTCGGTGGAGGAGCAGAATGGCGGAAAGGAGAAAGAAGGGTCGCGCGATCTTGAGGGTGTAAATCGAGTGAATAAATTAGCGCAATTTGTGATGACCGATGTGTTAAAAGCGATTGCGCTAACCTATCAACCCGTCGAGAAATGGGATCAAATCCCTCAAGATTCGCAAGAAAACATGGGTACGCCGAACTTGGTATTGGAGATGAAAGCGTAATGGTCTCTTGTACGGTCGGAACAATGGGAAAAACGAAAGGAAGTGAACTAGGGATAGTATCATT
Organism: Agapanthus africanus; assembly: GCA_030015575.1. Lineage (NCBI taxonomy): Eukaryota > Viridiplantae > Streptophyta > Magnoliopsida > Asparagales > Amaryllidaceae > Agapanthus > Agapanthus africanus. The sequence continues at coordinate 869,237,667 of JASDDO010000024.1, read as the reverse complement.
CTCACTGTAGTAAACTGTCTCGAACTTGAAAGATTCCATTAATGGTTCGAAACTACTGTAAGCACCCGAGTCTGATGGTTCATCTAACTCATCTGAAAATGTAAAAGACTCAAACTCGGGCGGTGAGTCATCAACATCGTCCGAAAAAGTGAAACACTCATACGTGTTATCGGCTGTGAGAACTGTGTCAGATTCAAAGGAAAATTTTTCAAGCTCACAGTCTTCAAGCGTGGTCGGAACGATGGAAAGGAGGAAGGGTGATTTAGTTAAATGTTCAAGAGGATGAATTGGAAAATCCGACACATCAAACAAGAATGGTTCAACCTCAATATGATCCTCAAAACTCTCCTCAATACTATCATCATAATTCTCCTCAAAATTCAACTCATCCATGCCATTATCATCAAAATCAAGACGCATATGAAGTTCGGGAGAAACATCTAATGACTCGGGATGATGAGTTGAACATAAAATTTCAATCAAATCGACAGGTTCATCATCCGAAATATTCCCGGTGTCTATATCCTCAATCAAGTGAAAATTAATGTCTTTAGACACCTCATCAAAAGCATGGATATTTATCAATTTAAGTTCTAGAGTGGAGGTGTAAAGGTCAAACGGATTAGGTATGGTTTCACTCGAAAGGGGTTCTTCACAATTTGGCAAATCAAACACTATAAAGTCACACAACTCATTTTTATTTTCAACTTGTGAGTCAGTTAGGACAATTGATAGAAAACTGGAGTTGTGGGCTTCAATTGGGTAAGGGTAGGTTTGATTTGGATATCCTCTCTCATTCTCACTCTGTCCAACCGCCTCCTTATACATTGAAAAATTTGGAGCTAGCGAGACACTAGCTACCGTTTCACTAGGTTGCATAAGGGCGGCCAAGGACGCTTCCACATTCCTAATCATTTTATTTGTTGCTGCAATATAAGCCTCCAACGACTCTTCCAAACTAGACTTTGGTGGTAAGGGGGTTTCGGTAACAGATTCAAAATTGTTTGGATATGTGAAACTCCCTAATGGCTGTGTAGAATCAATGTCTAGTGACGGTGGGAAAGTCGGGTAGGACTGGTAGAAAGTGGATGGTTGGACAGGTGTAGGGTCAACATGTGGATAAAAAGGTGAATAATCATGCGGATCCCTAGAACTAGATGAGTGGAGAGGGGTGAAAGATCGGCTGCGAGATTGAGCAATATGCTCAGCAATGGATATCGGCTTAGGAGTGACAGAAGGACTTGAAAAAGTGGTATCAACATATGGAGGTGGTAAAGGTTGACTTGGTTGACACAAAGTGGGTTGAAAAGTCAAACTGTTTCTCCTAGATGCCTCTATTTGATCTTTCAAAGATTTTTTAGGTAAGGAAGGATCGTCTTTAAATTGACCGAACAAATTGACTTACGACGCAAAATTAGGTTCGGGATACCAAAGTTTGGCAAGTGATTTATTATGTGGGGTACCCATGTTAGAAGAAAGGGAAAAAGAAAGAAGGTTTGTGGTGGTGCAAGGATTTATTTGCGGCAAAAATTTTTGCAAGTTTCTTTAAAAGATTTGTCCTTTTTCTTTTTTCTTTATTTGGAAATTGTTGTAAAAAGATTTTTGATAAAAGATATGCAACAGAAAAATATTACTTGCAATCAGTTATAATTTTAAGCGGGGCCCAAAAATCCTGCACAAGATTGTTATTTGGAAAGAGAAAGATTTTTAAAGCGTAAGGAATCCTGCAGAAGATTTGATAAAAGATATATGGGGATTTGCATAGGAGAGAAATAGGAAACAAACCGTGCAAAAATTTCGCGATGATGATGCAAGAAGGCCGCGGAAAGGCGGCTGGAGCGCGCTTAGGCCGCGGTTTAGCGGTAGGATAGAGTCTTTAGGTCTCCAAAAAATTTCTGCTGTTCTGTCCTTGCAATACCTCTCTGTTTTGATATATCTTTTTCTTTTTCGAACTCTGAATTTTTCCAGATCCGTCAATCCTGCAAAGATTCACAAAAAATACCTTTTCCAAAAAATAACAGATGATACATTTTTATATTTTTGGATTTTTTAGCTTTTTATGATTTTTTTTTATTTTGATTAACCCGAAATTGCAAAAAGGAAAGTTCTACGCCATCCCCGGCAACGGCGCCATTTGATTTGTCTCAAAAACTATTTCTATTACTGCAATCAAGAACGGCGTCGCATGAAACTAGCCGGTGAGTACGGGTCGGTCCACAGGGATGTTGTGAATCTCCTAATCGCGCTAACGAGTTAATTCCGATGGGTGTTCGGATTGATTATTAAATCTAAAATCTAAATCTATCTATCTAAGATTGTCTAGATCTAGTCTTGTTAGGGTTAGGTTTAGTGATGGTTTGGAAATGCAAGTAAATCTCAACGCTTTCTATACCCAATGAAGATCTATGAGGAGTTATGGTAATTATCAATAAAGGAGATTAGATCCATTCAGGAAGGTGTTCCTTCCTCTAGGTTCTTGTCCTTCCTTTAGAGATCCTTACCCTAACCTCCATGGAAAACGAGCGCAACCGGGCCTTTATACTACGGTAATACCGCTACCTCGAGGGATATGGTGCCGTAGGGCGCGGTGTGTGCGTGTATGCATGGAGTCCTATTGAAAATATATAACGGGTAAGAAAAGGATGAGAGATCTCATCTCTCAAAAGCCTTCCCCAAAGCTAACTCTAAACATTTTCCTAAAGCAAGGAATTAAGTCTACCTAGGGCAAAGAATTGAAATCTAAACTAGAGCAATTAATTAAAGCTACTTACAGATGGCTCTCTCCAATCATCAACGCAGGTTTGTCAGATCTGAATTTCTGAATTGAAAAGAGGCACCGATGCTCTCCATAAAGAATTCTGAAATTTATTATTAAAAGGAGGCATCAGGTTTACAATGATTTGGGGTCCTATTTATAGAGAATAGGAAACCCTAGGTTACATTTTGATCCGCATGTCTAAATTTACAAAAATAGCCCTAGGTTGACCAGTCAAAGACGCAACAAAACATGGTAAAATTTTTATCTTCTGAATGCCCTAGACGGCCGCGGAACCGCGGCATTAGTGGGGTTTGGGCAGCGGTTCCACGGCCCATTGGAGGCTTCATTTGCTCAGTTTTTCTGTGCTTCTTTTGGGCTTTCTGGGCTTTGTTATTCTTTGGTTCTTTTCTCAATTGGGCATCCAAGTTGGTTCCAGATCTCCAGTGAACAATTTGCAATGGATTTTTAACCATTTGCCTTGTAATCTTGGACTTTGCATTGCCTTGTATTTTGTGAATTTTATCTTTGATGTAAGCTTGATCAAGAGTCCTCTGTTTGTTGGTTAAAGTCCATATTTTCATCGTCTTTACATCGTTTTCACTGTTTTCTGTCCAAGAACCTGTAACCTGTAACATGTAGCAGACATGCGTCAAAAACACCTGTTTATTTATAAAAGAATAAGAATGGGGAATATAATAATGCAATATTCTGGTGTGAACAGGAGCCACGCAGAGTTTTTACGGGGGTCTTGCTACCCGGATAGCGGGTTGGGGGTCATGAGGGCTAGCAGCCCGCTTGCGGGGTGCGGGGAAGCGCCCCGGCCTAAAAATTTTTGAGAGGGATAGTGTTGTAGAGTATGTGTGTGTGTGTGTGTATACATATATATAAAATTTAAAAAAATGGGGAAGGGCATCCAAAGGATGCGTGGGAAAAAGCGCTCGGACGCTAGCGCGTTTGGCGCTAACGCCTTGGGCGCTAGAGCACTAGCGCTTTGAGCGTTAGCGCTTTGAGCGCCAGGAACGTGGGCGCTTGGACACTAGCGCTTTGGGCGCTAGCGCTCTGAGCGCAAGAGCGCTAGCGCTTTGAGCTCTAGCGCCCCACGTGTCAGCACGTGGACGCTCGGGCGCTAGCGTCTTGGGCGCTAGCGCTCTGAGCGCAAGAGCGCTAACGCCCCACGTGTCAGCACGTGGGCTCTCGGGCGCTAGCTCTTTGGGCGCTCGCGCTTTGCCCCATGTGTCATCACGTGGGCGCTCGGGCGCTAGCGCCTTGGGCGCTAGCGCTCTGAGCGCAAGAGCGCTAACGCCCCACGTGTCAGCACGTGGGCGCTCGGGCGCTAGCGCTTTGAGCGCTAGCGCCCCATGTGTCATCACGTGGGCGCTCGGGCGCTAGCGCTTTGAGCGCAAGGTCGCTAGCGCTTTGAGCGTTAGCTCCCCACGTGTCTGCACGTGGGCGCTCGGGCGGGAAAAAGGACTTGGTCCCTGCAATAGGAGTTATACTCCCAGAAAGGAGCATTTATTATTTTGTGTGTGTGTGTGTGTGTGTGTGTGTGTATGAGGAGTTAAACTCCTAGGATATTTTGAAGCTGATGAAGGGGCTTCTCCGCTTGAGCCCTAGTTCTTCCCCAAAGTGGGGTTTCTGGAGATGGGTCTGTTTCCCCCAATCAGAGCAAAACTCTGTTTCAAAATTCAAAATTTAAATTGAAGCAACGCTTCAGATTCAGCGTTCTGCGCGCTGAGCGTCACGTGTCAAACACAGACGCGCTAGCGCCAACTGCAATACGCCCTAAGCAGCGCACCCCTAATCAGAGCAAAACTCTATTTTAAAATTCAAAATTTATAATTTGAAGCAGCGCTTCAGATCCGGCGCTCTGCACTGCGCGCCACGTGTCAAACACAGGTATGCTAGCGCAGTTGCACTTCACTCTGTACCGCGCGCCACGTGTCAAACACAGGTGCGCTAGCGCAGTTGCGCTGCGCTCTGCGCTGCGCGCCACGTGTCAAAGACAGGTGCGCTTGTTCCCCGCCGAAAGACACGACCGGGACGTTGGGATGTCCAGGCCTGAATTTCGAGGGCAGATGCTAATTGGTGCTTTCTGTCCACCTGTCCGAAGATGCCAAATTGATTTATGGCACCGTATATCGAAGGTTTAAACGGATGCGGCCGATATAGCAGACTTCATCAGATTCCCACTCGTTTGAGGGGTTTTTTATTGTGGGGACGCTCTTCCCTGCAAGCGCAAGCCCCTGCAGTTAATTACGTTACCGCATCGCGGTAACAACTTTCTCCTTCTCCAGATGGTCACTTCGTGTCGTGGGTGTTTGTTTTGTGTTTGGTTACCCGTGGATTGTATACGGAGACTAATTTATGTCGTCGCCCGTAGGGCATGGATTAGTCCAAATCCGTATTTTCTTAGATTTGGGTTTGGGGGTTTGGGTTTAAGGATACGTTAGTCTCATTTGAGACTAAGATCAACTTAAACGTTTGTTAAGGATACGTTAGTCTAATTTTAGACTAAGATCAACTAAACGTTTGTTAAGGACACGTTAGTCTAATTTTAGACTAAGATCAACTTAACGGGATCGTTTAGATCCAAAAAAGAGCATTTGGAGTCTATTGTTTAGTTTAAGGACATTGCGGTCGATTTTCAGTTTAAGGACATGGTGGTCCAATACCAGTTTAAGGACATAGTGGTCCAGTACCAGTTTAAGGACATAATAGTCCAGGTTAAGGACATCATAGTCCGTGAGTTTAAAGACTTCACAGTCAAGGTTAAGGACATCATAGTCCGTGAGTTTAAAGACCTCACACTCAAGGTTAAGGACGTCATAGTCCGTGAAATGTGTGGTTGTCGGGACCCGTCACCTCTTTGAAGACGTTGAAGGATTACAACGACAAATATCAAAGGAGTGAAGAGATGTACCCTCGAACCAAAGTGGATTTGGGGATCTGTAGTCCAATTTGGAACTACGATCAATTTATTAGATTATGAGCACATTGTCTCAGTTAAATCTGAATTGAGGACTTATGGCCAGTTTGGGCTAAATCCAATTAGATTAGAAATATTGGCTCTTTGCTGGACGATTAAACATTTGTCTGGATTCAAGCCCACATTATTTAGCAATGTTAAACCAGAGTTTTAAGGGCTCTGATAACATTTTGTCTTTTATTAGGCACTGACCATTCATCATGGCTCTGGAGTTTACTTTGAATGTCATGTGAAATGATCAAGTTTGGAAAACAAGGGTATATTTGAAGTTTAGTCAAAGGGGAATCCTGCCTCTGGAAAAACTTAGCCATTTTGGGCTAGGTTGGTTTTGAAATAGTGTTAACACTAGAAGGTATTTAACGATCACGTGTTCCCACGTGATGCGCTTTAAAAATAGTGTTAAACACTAAAAATGGGGTGGTCACGTAGGGTCACATGAAGCGCCTGAGAATTGGGCCGAAACTCCTTTATTTTACCCTCAAAGCTGCAAATAAGTGTTAAACACTTAGCTTTCAGGCCATCACGTGTGAGCACGTGAGGCATCTGAAGATGGGGCCAGATTTCTTTTTACTTTGTTCAGCAAATAAGTGTTAAACACTTTTTGACTTTTTGGCCATCACGTGCGGGCACGTGATAAGCATCCATGCACTGATTTGTTAAGGCATTTATTAGGGGTCACGTGATAACACGTGAGAGCCCCAAGAGCCAACATTTCCTTTGTTTTTATTCTCTTTGTTTTAGAGGTCACGTGGGAGCACGTAAGGCATTGCCTCAAAACTTTTTCCTTCTCATTTTTGGGGATCTTTTCAGGGGTCACGTGGAGCCACGTGACCTTAGTTCTTTGCATGCATGGAGATCTTTTAAGTCTCTTTATTTTTTTTAAGAATTAAATTCTTTGTAGGGTTAAACCCTAATTATGATTTTGGAGGAATTAAATTCGTATTGTGAAAGAATTAAATTCTTATATATGGTTAAACCATAGTTCTGTTTTAGAGGAATTAAATTCCTATGAATTTTGGGAGAATTAAATTCTCATATAGGGTTAAACCCTAGTTTTATCTTTGGGAGAATTAAATTCTCTAAACTCAATTCCCCCTCTAAGTTTTGGATCTGCATGGCAGGATCTCAACCCGATGAGAATTAAGTTCTCAACCTATGGGGACATATGCTTTTGCAGATCTTCAACTAGAGGAAGAACTAAGTTCTTTTTTGCAGAAGAGTTAAACTCTTAGATTGAGAATTAAATTCTCTTTTTTGAAGTTTTGATCCCTTTCTTTTTCTCACCTAGGGTTTTCTCTCTTGAGAATTAAATTCTCCTCTCCTTTTTATCTCTGTTGTTGTTATCTCCCAAAAAAAAAAAGTAGATCCTTCTCTTCTTTACTTGGCTCCTATTTATAAGAAAAAGAAAAGAATCAATTTGTTTTGTGAATCTTTCATTGAAAGATTTTAATTGATTTTGTAACCAACATGATCTTTCAGATCACTCAGTGAATTTTATTCACCATTGGATTTTTAATCCAAAGGATCTTTTATCTGTTATTCAAATTTCAGGGAAATCTTTCCTTGTATAGAATCTTTCTATAAATTGGTGATTTTTAATCACCGTTGGATTTTTAATCCAACGGTGCTCCACTTTACAGAGCACAATCTTTTTGTTTGGAAAGATTTAAAGAAATATTTTTCCAGTTAGGGTTTTTGATTTCCCTTAATTAGAATTTAATTCTATTATTTCAGAGATTTTAGGATCCCATCACGTGTTGACACGTGACCCCCTCGATTAAGCATTTAATTCTGTTGTTTTAAAGAACTCAGGAATTATCACGTGTCAGCACGTGACCCTTTGTCACGTGTGAGCACGTGATGCCCCATTGGGGTTTTTCCTTGTAATTTTATTATACTTTTAATTCTTTTCAGTGAGTTTAAAGGCCTATCACGTGTTGACACGTGACCTCATTATTGGAATTTAATTTTTATTATTTCAGAGGGTCTAAGAGCCCATCACGTGTTAGCACGTGACCCCACTGATTAATTATTTAATTAGAATTTAATTCGATTAATTCAGAGAGCTTAGGAACCCATCACGTGTCTGAACGTGACCTTTGGTCACGTGTGGGCACGTGATGCCCCATTGGGGTATTCCTTATTGTTTTATAATATTTTTTAATTCCTTTCAGTGGGTTTAAAAGCCCATCACGTGATGGCACGTGACCCCATTTAATTATTTATTTTATCCAGTGCCTACAGGCTTTGCCTGTAAATGGTCACGTGTGGGCACGTGATGCCCGGTCACATGTGGGCACGTGATGTCTCATAATTTTTGATCCCGGAATTATGATGCCCATAATATATCAAATCGAAGGATTTTTTGAAACGCTTTCAATACCATCAGAACGTAGCTGTTTCTCATTTGGGAGTTTGTCAAAATACAGCCCGGAAAATACCGGTTCGCATTTTCTTAAACGTATTGCTGTCATTTGATACCTTGGGTTATTTTGCGCAAAAATTTTTTTTTGGCGGGAACAGCGCTAGCGCAGTTGCGCTGCGCTCTGCGTTGCGCGCCACGTGTCGAACGCAGGTGCGCTAGCGTAAGATGCGCCAGCGCTGGAATTAAAAATCCCCCACCGTTAGATCAAAAGATCTACTAATAATAAATTATTAATTAATCAGAATTAAAATTCTGTTATGGAAACATCTTTCCAATCTTATTAAAACAAGAAAATTATTTTCTGTAAAACAGAAGGTTTAGGATCAAAGATCCAACGGTGGGAAATATTCCCAAATCAATCAGAGAAATATCTCTTAAACTGATTCAACAAATCATTTGGCCCTATATAAAGGCCTCTAGACTTCAAATCTAATATACATACAGAAAGAAAATAGAGAAAACCCTCTGCAAATTTTGAGAAAAAGAAGAGCAAGCTCTTAGAAAAAAGAAGATCATTTCTTCATCTTTAAGGTAAAGAACTAGTTCTTGAACCACAGAGATGAAATCATTTTCTAAAAAGAAGAACCATCTTCTAAAAAGATCATAGATCTACAAAAAAACCTAGATCTTTGATAAAAAGAAAAGATCAAAAGATCTAATCATAAAAAAAAACTAAAAGAAGTTTTTTATTTCATTCACAAATCTTTGATCTATAAAGGCAGAGCCCTTTTTATAAAAACAAGAACTTTTGTTCTTGAATCTTGAGGCAAAGCCTCCTTTAAAAAGAACAAAAATTTGTTCTTTGATCTTGAAAGTGCCTTGCACTCATGAATTGCGCTTTTGCGCTTCTTGGACCGGCGCTCAGCGCCAAAACCTGCCACGTGTCAACCAAAGACACAATTTGCGCTTTGCGCTTCTGAAACAGCGCACTGCGCTTATGAGCTGGCGCTTAGCGCCAAGCTCGCCATGTGTCACTCACTGGCGCGCCAACAAACTAGCGCAAAGCGCTCATAAATTAAAAGCGCAATGCACTAATGAACTAGCGCTAAGCGCGACAGGTGTCCTCTTCGTGTGCGCTACCTGACAGAAGCGCAATGCGCTCTTTAACTGGCGCAAAGCGCCTGGCGCGCCACGTGGTGCATTGTCAGAACACACTTTGTTCTGATAAAGACAAAAGATGTCAGAACCCAATGCTTAGCATTATTAAAAGGGCTGAGCCCAAATAAAGACTTAATAGCCAGAGCAAGAATAAAAATGTTAAACATTTTTAATTGGACTTATCCCAACTCTGGCCATAAGTCCTCAACCTATATTGAACTGAGCACATCTGCTCACAAATATTCAACAGATCTTAGTCCCAAACTGGGCTACAGATCTTTCAAACAATTCACACTGGTTCGAGGGTACATCTCGTTACTCCTCTGATATTTATCGTTGTAATCCTTCAACGTTTTCAGAGAGGTGACGGGTCCCGGCGACCACACATTTCTATGGACTATGAAGTCCTTAAATCCACGGACTATGATGTCATTAACCTCGACCGTGATATCTTTAAACTAACATTGGACTGTGGGGTCTTTAAACTCATGGACTATGATGTCCTTAACCTCGACCGTGATGTCTTTAAACTAACATTAGACTGTGGGGTCCTTAAACTCATGGACTATGATGTCCTTAATCTCGACCGTGATGTCTTTAAAACTAACATTGGACTGTGGAGTCCTTAAACCCACGGACTATGATGTCCTTAATCTTGACCGTGATGTCTTTAAACTAGCATTGGACTGTGGAGTCCTTAAACCCACGGACTATGATGTCCTTAACCTTGACCGTGATGTCTTAAAACTAACATTGGACTGTGGGATCCTTAAACCCACGGACTATGATATCCTTAACCTTGACCGTGATATCTTAAAACTAACATTGGACTGTGGAGTCCTTAAACCCACGGACTATGATGTCCTTAACCTCGACCGAGATGTCTTTAAACTAACATTGGACCGAGATGTCCTTAAACTACCAAGGGACCAAAATGTCCTTAAACTAATTACCGACCGCAATGTCACAAAACTGAACAATAGAGCCCAATTGCTTTCTTGTTGGATCTAAACGATCCTGTTAAGTTGATCTTAGTCTAAATAAGACTAGCAAATCCTTAACAAACGTTTAAGTTGGTCTTTGTCTAAAATTAGACTAATATATCCTTAAACCCAAACCCCAAACCCAAATCTAAGAAGATATGGATTTGGACTAATCCACGCCCTACGGGCGACAATATAAATTAGTCTCCGTATACAATCCATGGGCAACCACAAACAAAAAACAAACATACACAACACGAAATGACCATCTGGAGAAGAAGAAAGTTGTTACCGCGATGCGGTAGCGTAATTAACTGCAGGGGCTTGCGCCTGCAGAGAAGAGCGTCCCCACAATCAAAAACCTCTCAAACGAGGGGGAATCTGACGAAGTCTGCTACATCGGTCGCATCCGTTTAAACCTTCAATACACGGTGCCATAAATCAACTTGGCATCTTCGGAGAGGTGGACGGATAGCACCAATTAGCATCTACCCCGAAATTCTGGCTAGACGTTCATCGCGTCTCCGCCGCGTCTTTCGGAGGGGAACAGATTCTGGCACGTCCGGTGGGACCTTTTCATCTTTCCACTCCACACTTCGTGTGTCGTGTTCGCGAACGAATCACGGTTTGCTAATGGTTGCCCTTGGATTCGAGATACTAAGATTTGGTGTCTTGCTCGGTACAAAAGACGAAAGATCAATGGCGTCTACCTGCACAAAATGTTCCAGCTGTAACTGCAACTCACGTTCCGCCTCGTCGGGAGGCATAGCGTACGGACCTCAAGCGGCCTCCCTATTAACGATGCCGGTAGAACAAGTCACTCAGGCCACCACAGGATTGCTTTTCGGGACCATGCTCCCGCCAATGAGTTTCAGCGCCCCTGTGCCAACGACGGAAGCTCCCAAGAAGTCGGTCTTTGATCGGCTTACAACTATTGCGGCCCCTCTTAACGGGTCGTCCAGCTCCAGCGCCTCAGTCTTCGCCAGATTGGGCCAAAGTTCCTGTGGGCTCATGATGAAGCCTGCAATTCAAGAAAAGGTTATTCCGAAGAGAATTACCATCGCTGCTCCCGAAGTCGTCAAAGAGGCTCCTTCTGCCAAAGGATCGGTCTTCACGAGATTGACTATTCCGGCTCCCACTCCGGCTCCCGTTCCTGCTCAGAAGTCTGTCTTTGATAGATTGGATACCTGATTTAGAGAGATTTTATAGATCAAAAATAATTTACCGCAATCAAGAACGGCGTCACTTGGTAGCTAGCCGGTGAGTACGGGTCGGTCCACAGGGATTTTGTGAATTTCCTAATCGCTCAAACGAGTTAATTCCGATGGGAGCCGGATTGATTATTAAATCTAAAAACTAAATCTATCTATACTAAGATTAGGAAACTAAGATTATCTAGATCTAAGTTTTGCTAGGGTTAGGTCTAAGGTAGGTTTGGAAATGTAAATAAATCTCAACGCTTTCTATACCCAAATAAAGATCTATGAGGAGTTATGGTAATTATCAATAAAAGGGATTAGATCCATTCGAGAAGATGTTTCTTCCTCTAGGTTCTTGTCCTTCCTTTATCAATCCTTACCGTAACCTCCATGGAAAACATCACAACCGGGCCTTTATACTACGGTAACACCGCTACCTCGAGGGATAGGGTGCCGTAGGGAGCGGAATGTGCTTGTATGCATGGAGTCCTATTAATTATATGTGATGGGCAAGAAAGGGATGAGAGATCTCATCTCTCAAAAGCCTTCCCCAAAGCTAACCCTAACAAGCGAGGAGACTACTCGCTCATTAGGGAATTGAAAAACATTTATCTAGGGCAAGGAATTAAATCTAAACTAGAGCAATTAAATAAAACTACTTACAGATGACTCTCTCCAAACATTTACACAGGGTTGTCAGATCTGAATAGATGATATGAAAAGAGGCATCGATGCTCTCCAAAAGATTTCTGAATTTTATTCATAAAAAGAGGCATAAGGAGGCATAACCTAATACAATGATTTGGGTTCTATTTATAGGAGATAGAAACCCTAAGTTACAATTGACCCGCATGTCTACATTTACCAAAATAACCCTGTAAAGACCAGTCAACGCCACCGCCACATTATGGTAAAATTTCTGCTTCTAACGCTTCAACCCTGCCGTGGAACCGCGGCCCGAGGCCTAGTTTGGCCACGGTTCCGCGGTCAAACTGGGGAGTTGACTGCTCATACTTCTTGTGTTGGCTCCTGATGACTAATACCTCCTACTTTTACAGGTCTTTTCTCAGATTGGCTTCTACGTCTTCTCCAGATCTTCACAGTGAACATTGTAGCGGACTTTTACCGTTGCTTCGTGACAAAGTCTTGAACCTTGCGCTGCTTTGTACTGATCTTTGTATAGGCTTGATCAAGATTCTCTGTTTGTCATTCGTAGTCTCACTTTTTCATTGTCTTTTCATTGTTTTCACTGTTTTAGATCCAAGACCCTGTAACTTGTAATATGTAGCAGACATGCGTCAAAAGCACCTGTTTTATTTGTAAAAAGAATAAGAATGGGGAATATAATAATACAATATTATGGTGTGAACAAATACCCCCAAACTTATGTTTTGCTCGTCCTCGAGCAAACTTATTTTTATTCTCGACAAAAACCTAACCGCACTTTCGCAGGGAAACGCGATTGCACTGAGCTCGTGCAACAAGCCGTGAAACCTCTAGGTGTCCCTAGTATGAGGAGTGTTGTCTCCTGAGGGTTTTCAGCGGATACTACGCACAAAATCCTATCAATTCGGCTTTTCGACTTTTGTTCTCCAATTAGGTTTTCCAACAAGGAATTCTATTATCGTCGACTCGTAAATTATCCACCCATATTCTTCACACTTCCTCATTATTTAACTTAAGATTATATATGTTCTGTAGACTTACTTAGCTTTCGGCATTTCTTAAGTTTTCCTTCTAGGGTTCCATCTCCACTTAGGAATTTTTATCAACTCTATTAAAGATACAAGTTCTATTCTTCATTCCTCTCTCTTATCTAAATCCCAATCACATACCCCTACGTGTGTGTATATATCACCCCTACACTTGGAAATTCAAATCAAGCAATCATACTCCTGTCCGTTGTCCAAAGTACTTATTAATTGGTGAATTTTTAAATGAATTTTGCTTACACATCTTTCATGCGACCGTTAATACTTCTTGAGGTACCAACGACCGATTACAAAATGCGTTTGCACTTTAAAACGTACTTCCTAGTCTTGTAACACCTAAGACTTTTTAGCAGTGACTCCCAAACCAGTTGGTCTAAGGCACTAAGTGATGAAGCACCCTCGCTAAATATCTTTTCATTAATGCAGCCTTAAGTGATCACAAAAACCAGTGTTCATTTTTTTTCTTTATTCACCTTTTTTCTTTTATTTTCTTTGTACTAAGGACTTTAGACAAGAGCATTTCAAGGTCTCCTCTACTATTCCAAGTTTCAAGGTTCGTGTTTGTGCAATTTGTAGGGTATATGTTTTCAGAATCTAAACTTAAGATTAGGAACTATTTTTCAAACTTATACTTTAATAAAAACATCAATACTCTTCCCTTATTTTGACTTAGCCCAAGAATTGAACTCAAAATTTGCCTATTTCTAAATAAACTACAAAGGCATATACTTTCTACCGTTAAACTTTAAGAAAGGTTATTTTTAGGGTTTTTAATTTACTAAGTCTAAGATCTAGTTGTTCCTAGCCAGTTGACCTATTTGTCAAACTCAAGTCAATTAGGCTAAAATTTAATACAATAATTTTTTTTATAATTTTTGAAATTTTTCAATTTTTATGGGTTTTAAAATCAGTATGCAAATGCAAAAATATACACATGAATGCGAAGGAAGAAGGCTTACCGAGCATACCCCCAAACTTAAACTGGACAGTGTCCTCACTGTCATGCTACACCAAGAGGGTCAAAATGTTGGCACTCCCCTGTTTATTTATTTATAAAAAAAATTTGTTTTTATATTTTTTTTTTTGAAATTTTTTTTTATTAGAAAAGAAAACAAAAAATATATATACATATATACAATAAGGTCCTCCCCAAACTAAGCAAGGCCTTACATAAGCCAAAAGTTAGCACCAACCATTCAAAAATCTTATCATGATAATGGTACGGTTGGTGAAAGAATGGGGTGTAAAGGAAAGAAATAAAAAACACACGAGACCGTGTGGAAAGAAAGGGAGAATATGGTTTCGGTGGAGCAGAAGAATGGCGGAAAAGAGAAAGAAGAGGAGTACGATCTTGAGGGTGTAAATCTAGTGAATAAATTAGCGCAATTTGTGATGACTGATGTGTTAAAAATGATTGTGCTAATCTATCAACTCGTCGAGAAATGGGGTCAAATTCCTCAAGATTCGCAAGCAAACATGGGTCCGTCGAACTTGGTATAGGAGATGAAAGCGTAACGGTCTCTTGTAAGGTCGGAACGATAGAAAGGATGAAAGGAAGTGAATTAGGGATAGTCTCATTCTCACTGTGGTAAACTGTCTCGAACTTGAAAGATTCCATCAATGGTTCAAAACGACTGTAAGCAACCGAGTCTGATAGTTCAACTAACTCATCTGCAAATTCAAAGGACTCAAACTCGGGCGGTGAGTCTTCAACATCGTCCGAAAAGTGAAACACTCGTAAGTGTTATCGCTTGTGAGATCTGTGTTAGATTCAAAAGGAAATGTTTCAAGCTCACAGTCTTCAAGCGTGATCTTTTGCGTGGTCGGAACGACGGAAAGGAGGGAGGGTGATATAACAGTTAAAGGTTCAGGAGGATGAATTGGAAAATCCGACACATCAAACAAAAATGGTTCAACCTCAATATTATCCTCAATACTCTCCTCAATACTATCCTCATAATTCTCCTCAAAATTTAGCTTATCCATGCCATTATCATCAAAATCAAGACGCATATGAGGTTCGGGAGAAACATTTAATGACTCGGGATGATGAATTGGACATAAAATTTCAATCAAATCGACAGGTTCATCATCCGAAATATTCCCGGCGTCTATATCCTCAATCAAGTAAAAATCAATTTGTTCTGACACCTCCTCAAAAGCATGGATATTGATAAATTTAGGTTCTAGATTGGAGGTGTAAAGATCGAAGGGATTAAGTGTGGTTTCACTCGAAAGGGGTTCTTCACAATCTGGCAAATCAAGCACTACAAAGCACACAACTCGTTAGATGTTTTATTTTCAACTTGTGAATCATTTGGAACAATCGATGGAAAACCGGAGTTGTGGGCTTCAATTGGGTATGGGTAGGTTTGATTTGGAAGTCCTCTCAAATTCGCACTCTGTCCAAACGCCTCCTCATACATTGGAAAATTTGGAGCTAGTTGGAAACTAGCTGCCGGTTCACTAGGTTGCATAAGGGCGGCCACGGACGCATCCACATTCCTAACCATTTTGTTTGTTGCTAAGATATAAGCCTCCAACGACTGTTCCAAACTATACATGGGTTGTGAATGGGTTTCGGTAAGAGATTCAAAATCGTTTGGATACGTGAAACTCCCAACTGGCTGTGTAGAAGCAATGTCTAGTGAAGGGGGGAAAGTCACGTAGGACTGGTAGGAATTGGATGGTTGGACAGGAGTAGGGTCAACATGTGGATAAAAAGGTGAATGGGCTTGTTGATCCCTAAAACTAGATGTGTGGAGAGGAGTGAAAGATCGGCTACGACATTGAGCAATATGCTCTGCAATGGACATCGGTTTAGGAGTTACAGCAGGGCTTGAAAAAGTGGTGTCAACGTACGAAGGTGGTGAAGGTTGACATGGTTGACACAAAGTGGGTTGTAAAGTCGAACTGTTTCTCCTAGACGCTTCTATTTGATCTTTCAAAGAAATGTTGGGCATGGAGGGATTTTCCTTAAATCGACCGAATCAATTGACGTACGAGGCAAAGTTAGGTTCAGAATACCAAAGTTCGAAAAGTGATTTATGATGTGGGGTACCCATGATAAAAGAAAGAGAAAGTAAAGTAGGTAGGTGGTGCAAGGATTTCTTAGCGGCAAACTTTGCAAGTTTTGGTAAAAAAAAATTTTCCTTTTTCCTTTTTCTCTATATTTAGAAATTTCTGCCAAAAAGATTTTTGATAAAAAATATGCAAAACAGAAAAAAGATTACTTGCAATCAATTTTTATGTTAAGCGAGGCGCAAAAAATTCTGCACAAGATTGTTATTTGGAAGGAGGAAGATTTTTAAAGCGCACCAAATTCTGCAGGAATTTTTCAGAAGATATATGGAGATTTTTGCAGAGGAGAAAGAGGGAAACTTACAGAGCAAATTTCACACGAAGAGGCAACAGGCCTGCCGCGTTTCCGCCGCACTATGGCCCTTCAGACCGCGTTTCCGCGGTTATTTCAGAGGCTCGGTTCCCCAAAAAAAATTTGTGAAAGATGATGTCACATTTCCGCCGCCCTTCCGCGGTGAAAACGCCTTAATGCCGCGTATCCGCGGTGATAGAAGAGTCGTTGTTCCCAAAAAAAATTGTACTTCTCTGTCGTTGCAATCTTCTGTTGTTAGGATCGTTTATTTTCTGTTTTGATTTCTGTAGATTTCCAGATCCGAATTAGTGTGTAGATCCTGCAAAATTCAAACAAAAGTACCCTTTCCAAAAATAGCAAATGATATATTTTATATTTTGTTGATTTTTCAGATTTTTATGATTTTTTTTATTTTAGATTAACCCGAAATTGCAAAAAGGAATTAACACGCCATCCCCGGCAACGGCGCCATTTGATTTAGAGAGATTTTATAGATCAAAAATAATTTACCGCAATCAAGAACGGCGTCACTTGGTAGCTAGCCGGTGAGTACGGGTCGGTCCACAGGGATTTTGTGAATTTCCTAATCGCTCAAACGAATTAATTCCGATGGGAGCCGGATTGATTATTAAATCTAAAAACTAAATCTATCTATACTAAGATTAGGAAACTAAGATTATCTAGATCTAAGTCTTGCTAGGGTTAGGTCTAAGGTAGGTTTGGAAATGTAAATAAATCTCAACGCTTTCTATACCCAAATGAAGATCTATGAGGAGTTATGGTAATTATCAACAAAAGAGATTAGATCCATTCGGGAAGATGTTTCTTCCTCTAGGTTCTTGTCCTTCCTTTATCAATCCTTACCGTAACCTCCATGGAAAACATCACAACCGGGCCTTTATACTACGGTATCACCGCTACCTCGAGAGATAGGGTGCCGTAGGGAGCGGTATGTGTATGTATGCATGAAGTCCTATTAATTATATGTGATGGG
Organism: Agapanthus africanus; assembly: GCA_030015575.1. Taxonomy (NCBI): domain Eukaryota; kingdom Viridiplantae; phylum Streptophyta; class Magnoliopsida; order Asparagales; family Amaryllidaceae; genus Agapanthus; species Agapanthus africanus. Next base: position 869,220,139 of record JASDDO010000024.1, on the reverse strand, counting down.
CAAGAAAGGGATGAGAGATCTCATCTCTCAAAAGCCTTCTCCAAAACTAACCCTAACAAGTGAGGAGACTACTCGCTCATTAGGGAATTGAAAAACATTTATCTAGGGCAAGGAATTAAATCTAAACTAGAGAAATTAAATAAAACTACTTACAGATGACTCTCTCCAAACATTTACAAAGGGTTGTCAGATCTGAATAGATGATATGAAAAGAGGCATCGATGCTCTCCAAAAGATTTCTGAATTTTATTCATAAAAAGAGGCATAAGGAGGCATAACCTAATACAATGATTTGGGTTCTATTTATAGGAGATAGAAACCCTAGGTTACAATTGACCCGCATGTCTACATTTACCAAAATAATCCTGTAAAGACCAGTCAACGCCGCCACCACATTATGGTAAAATTTCTGCTTCTAACGCTTCAACCCTGCCGTGGAACCGCGGCCCGAAGCCTAGTTTGGCCGCGGTTCCGTGGTCAAACTGGGGAGTTGACTGCTCATACTTCTTGTGTTGGCTCCTGATGACTAATACCTCCTACTTTTACAGGCCTTTTCTCAGATTGGCTTCTACGTCTTCTCCAGATCTTCACAGTGAACATTGTAGCGGACTTTTACCGTTGCTTCGTGACAAAGTCTTGAACCTTGCGCTGCTTTGTACTGATCTTTGTATAGGCTTGATCAAGATTCTCTGTTTGTCATTCGTAGTCTCACTTTTTCATTGTCTTTTCATTGTTTTCACTGTTTTAGATCCAAGACCCTGTAACCTGTAATATATAGCATACATACGTCAAAAGCACCTGTTTTATTTGTAAAAAGAATAAGAATGGGGAATATAATAATACAATATTATGGTGTGAACAATACCGCTACTCAACGAACATCGGTCTTCAAGAGGCTGGTACCAGCAGCGCCTCACCTGAACAGGGGACATGACGAAGTCACCCCTCAAGCTGAAACAATCCCAACAGCTCGACACGCTCGACATCGCCACTGGCGCCGAGTAAGGAAAGCTGGGGGCAACTCCCCCTCTGGGTTAACTCCACCAGCTCCAACGGTGGAAGTCAATACAGCTGTTCCAACCGGGAACAACTTTGAACTGCTGAACAAGGTACACAGGAACTCGCCTACCGCCGTACTGAAAAGATCTCCGCCACCGGTGGAGACTGTCGCAGAAATAAAACCGGAGCAACCCCCTCAGCGGCTGTCATCCAAAGTTTACAAAGTCTGTCGACGGGTCCAGGAGTCAGTGATCGATCAAGACTATCCTCGCCGGCAGAAGAAGTTGAAGGTCCGACAGGAAGAAAACCATCATGTTAAGCCACAGAAGGTGACGGCTACTTGGGTGCCCACTGCAACGGCCCTCTCAACTTCGACCGCCCATAAGAGGAGAAGGCCGGAGAAAATCCCCATGTCTGCGACAAATGTCAAGGGCATTAAGCCTAAATGCCCCAAGTCTAGGGGCATGGTGGTGCATACCGTTTATATGGCATCCGGAAAAGAGGATAGCCGTATCTCCACAGGTCATCGACCGGTTATGCGATCAGTGACAAAAGCCCAAGAGCAGCAGCAGAAGCTTCAGGAGATGATGACTGCGATGGCCGCACTCACCGGGCCAAAAGAAAGCCCGGAAACATCCTCGGAGCAACGCCGTGAGCAGGAAACTGATGCCGAATTCTTTCGAAGAATGCTTGAGAAGAAGGACAAAGAGGCCGCAGAATAAGCGGCCAATATAAAGCAAATGGCCCTTCTATTCCAAGATATGGTGGGCATGATGATTCAGCCAGACCCTCCAGCTGAAGATCCTCCGGTAATAATTGAAGATGATAGAGGAGAAACATCAAACCCTCTGCCGGCTCTGTCAACAGCCAAGAAGGAAACTATTTCCAAGTCCGTCCTGGATGATTACATCGCTCAGCAGATACGAGTTCAGCAGGCGAATGAAGCGGCTGGGAAAATTGTTAGAACTGGGCGACCGTATCCAGGCTGGTATGATCAGATAAAGTACCCACCGGGCTACACGATCCCTAAATTCCATGTGTATAAGGGGACAGGCAATCCCCGTCAACATGTCGCTCAGTTCAGGGCTCTTAGTGGCAACACCGGTGGCGATGATAAACTTTTGCTCCGCCAATTCGTCGGCAGCTTATCGGAGACGGCGTTTGAGTGGTACTCCGAACTTCCAAACGACTCCGTCAAAACTTTCGCAGAAATGGAGTTGTTGTTCACCCGGTGATTCGCAGGTGCTAGTGAACCCACCCCGATAACGTCATTGATCAATGCCAGGGTGAAGCCGGACGAGACGTGGGTTCAGTACGCGATCCGATGGCGGAATCTGTGGTCGAAATGAGAGCAGTGCATTGAAGAAGAACCAGCAGTGGGCATGTTCGTGGGCACTCCAGACCCTCATACAACTATTTCACAGTTCATGATGTTCTTCAAACCGACCACATTCCAGGCTTTAATCGACAAACTAGCCCAGATGGATCAGATGGGTCATAGACCGTCTCCTCCGAAGCCAGAACCGCGGAACAAAAAGGGTAAAAGGAAGGCGACCTTCGTTGCGAACACCCAACAGCAGCCCAGTGCTCCAAGACTGACGGATCAACTGGAAGAGAGACGGCGCTATTATAATAAGAAAATGAAGCGTCCTTACACGTTCCCACGGGATAAAATGAAGAGACTATTCAAGCTGGCGATGCGCAACAGGCTTATCAATCTGCCGAATCCAAAACGACCATTGCAACTCGGCGAAGCGAATAATCCTAATTATTGCCCTTACCACCAAACGGTAAGCCATCCAATCAAAGATTGCTTCGTCTTTAAGAGATGGATCGAGGACCAGTACCTGCAAAGCAAGTTTGCGCTGTCTGAGAAGTGGAAAGTAAACCCACCACAATCGCACACTCCTAAGAAGACGGATACACTGGGGGCAACGTGCTCTTTTGTTGAAGAAGCTCCATGGGAGGTGGCCCTTTCGACCAAAACCAAAAGGATGCTGAATAATCTCCAGACATGCCCGGCGATCAGGTGGAAGAATCCGCTGGAACCCCAGATCATCGAAGGGATGCTGAAGCCGCGCCCAACTCCAAAGATTGGTGGTGATAGCCAAAGTGCTCGCACCCAGCCGTCGAAATCTTCGAAAAAAAAGAAAAAATCCAAAAAGCCCGTGAAGCCTGGTGATCAGTTGAAAATACTGCATTTTTAACACGGCAATTTCCCTATCATTTGAACTCATATAGAAGTGTTCAGTATTCATATTGCACATATTACCAAATCATCTCGGAAATACCAGATTTCATGTATTAGACTTAAAAACCGGCACTTTAAAGGAAATTGTGTGTTTATCATGGCATCGCATCATTCTTGTATAGCGCAACTCTTGTCTTGGATTCTATTGCAGGAAATTCCAGAAGCAAAACCCAAAATTGGGAAAAGAGCTGAGAAAAGATACGCCAATTCAAAGATGTAAGATCTGGCAGTGATACAGAAGGCCAAATGAGATTTCACATATTGTATAAAGGCCCATAAGGAAGCCCAAGAATTACCATAAAAAAATAAAGCACCAAGGCCCTTAAAGGACAGCGGATCCGTGGCCCAAACCCCCTTGGCGCCGCGGATCCGCGGTGATGTGATGTGATCAATGCTCCAAATTTTGCCATGTGCTTACCTCTAACGGCCCAAGCTTCCAGAAGACCCCAGAAACTCTACGTGGCGTATCTAGAAGGCTCGGCTTAACAAACTATTTCTAGAAGGCTCTCTTAACAAACTTTTGGAGGGAAAATTCAAAATTCAAATCATAGATCTAGGGTTTTGGAGTTCTATAAAAAGGAGCCTAGATCTAGGGTTGAGATGGTTCAAGAATCCACCATCTTCTACCCACAAGTTGAGTGACACAACTTGTGCCTCAAACCCTAACCCTAATTCCAATTCAAAATCAAGATTAAGATCCCGAGTGCAATTCAAGCAAGAGAGCCTTCAACCTTTAGAAGCGACGCCGGATTTCAACGGAGCAAGAGATCCAAGCCGATCCACGCCTCAAGGAGCCGAGCGAAGCCGAAATCGACGATCTAGTTCCATCCTTTTGTAAATTCAAGAGAGTTGTAACGAAATTTGTCGATAAATAAAGGTGAAATTTCCATATCTTGCTTATCTTTTAATTCAAGTATTATGATTAGATCTCAATTTGTGATTGTGTTTGTGATCATGATGTTTGAGTAATCTCCGCTCGTATAGGAGTTGTGATGATCGATAGATGATGATGATTTAGACACTTTTACAATTCTTAAATCCTATAATGTTTGGAAATTCTAGTGAATCAAATGATTAATGACCTAGTTTCGAGATGATACTTTCTTGATCATGTTCACTCGAAACTAGGGAACAACTATTGATCATTTGATTAACTAGAAATTAGAATTTGAATGAGATTCATCGAAAGGACAAAGGATGAGTTGCGGAATCCCTAATTTTCTCGCAAGATCCTTAACCCTCGGTAAATTCTCATCGATCTAGTATCAATTCGTTAATGGATAAGAATGAGTAATCATTAGATCTCATCACATCTATAGATCCGATCTACTCCTACGAGCCATACTTCTAATCTTGATTGTTGGTTGGAAATTATCACTCATCTCAATTCTTGTTTTTAATGTTTTTTCTAGATCTAGTTTTTTCTAATTCTTGATCTTCAATTACAAATCATGAATTGTTTTCTTTTCTTTTCCTTAAATTTTCAACTGATCTAATTCGGAAATTGAACGGATCTCACTTTCCCTGTGGACGATCCGCACTTACTAACGCGCTACATCCGACACCGTTATTGATTGCGGTCAAAATATTTTTGGTTGTGATTTCTAAATACAATTTTCTAAAAACATACACAATCCGAAATCAATCAATCCAATCAAATGGCGCCGTTGCCGGGGATCGTGTGCTAATTTGTTCATTTTTTGAAATTTGAGTTGAAAAGTTTATTCCATCAAAATTTTTAAGATCAAAACTCGCGCAAAACACTAAACGAGTTGTTGTGGTTAATTGCAAGGAAATCTGGAGCTTGCTGTGAAATTGGAAAATTATTTGGAGAATTCCAGAGAGCTCAGGAGTTGAACAGGAACAGTACTAAATTTTCTGTGCTGAGAGGAGCTTGAGGCGCGGCGGAATCGCGGCAGTTCAGGAGGATCTCTGTACAATTTTTGTCAGGTAACCTCTTTCTTTCTTATCTCCTTCCTAAATCTGCTCCAATTAACAATTTGTTGCAGGCTTCTTTGCAAAAATCGCAGCGCCGCAAAAAGCAAAATAAATTGTGCTTGTTTTCAATTTTGTGGTTGTTTGCATAATTAATACGGACATTAAAGGGCACGGCTAAATCCAGATTAGGTGGGGAGTTCATTACCCTTCCTAAGCCCCAAAAATCACAAACTTGCATCCGCATTACCCTCATTAACTAAAAAATATCTAGAGATGACTCTAAGGACCGTCGCGCTCACTTAGGACAAGAAAAGGCCGTGGGTAATTCATTGCTTATCCGTGTTTCTTTTGTGGTGTCTAAGACAAGTGTGTCGAAGGCTAGTGGTTACTTAATTAGGCCCACTACTTACGTAGTGGAGAACCTCCCACTTACCTGGCACTTACTTGGCCACAGGAGAGACAAAGAGGCAGTGGAGGATTTTATCCTGTGACTTGTCTTTTGGAAGTTAGGAGCGGTCTAGAGCTTTGACCTAGGTGACCATAGATTTTAGGGTTGCTTGCTGCATTTGTTGTGATCGCATCATATTTTCAAAATCCGTATCATTTTTCAAAACAAACACCGTATTCATTCATTCCCCTAATTATAAATCACGCGGACACTTGTACTAACTCTTTATAGTGCAAGATAGGCTGGACACGGGATTCTAGTGCCCGACTTGTCCGCGTCCCCTCGATCGACTCCGAAGTCGGTATTTCTCCATTTACCTCTCTTTTACCCACCACCACACCCACACCGATGGATCCGTCTCCATCGAACCTCTTTACCGCTGCTCTTCCGCCGTCCGTTGGTGCGCAGAATCCTCCTCGCATCTCTCTCCAAGAGAGGTGCTATCCTTTGCGAGGTCCTCTTTCGACCTGCTTATCCATTCCACCAGCCAACAGGGATAACTTTGAGATTAAACCCCAGTACATCAACCTTCTACCCAAATTCCACGGTCTCGAGACTGAAGACGCATACGTTTTTATCACCAAATTTGAAAACATATGCGCAATGATGGGTAAGTCACAACTTTTTGTGGATACCATGCGTCTACGACTTCTTCCATTTACCTTGTGCGATATAGCCGAGAAGTGGTTGTATAACACCACCGCACATTCCATTATGAATTGGGAAGAATTTGTTGCGGCATTCCTTAAGAAATTATACCCTATGCAAAAGACAGCTCGAATCCGTAGCGAACTATATCAATTCACCCAGCTTCCAGCTGAACCATTCTCAAAATACTTTGAACGATTCAAGAATCTTTTGATTCAATGCCCACATCACGGCATCCCGAGATAGGATCTTTGCCGAATCATATATGAGGGCATTAACCCTACCACTAAATAAAACCTTGAAAACATGTGTCAAGGCACCTTTATGACCAAGGATGATGGGGAGGCTTGGAAATTTTTAGAAGAGTTCGCTGAAAAATCCTTACAGTGGGAGAGTGGAACCCAGCCATCGAGTAGGGGTGGCGTACACCAAATAGACGTGTCCATAGGTGTTCGAGCTGAGATGGCAGCAATACAAAAGAAGCTCAAAGCTATGGAACACAAATTCTTAGCAGCCTCCCTAAACCCGATGTCGCTCCCCAAAACTGTATGTGGGTGCTGTTCTGATCCTTCTCACTTAACGGAAGAATGTCCATTAAACTCTCAGTTTTAAGGTCTCGAGCATACCAATGCTGCATTTCAAAGACCTAGAAACGACCCTTTTTCTTCCACATACAATCAGGGTTGGAGGAATCACCCGAATTTTGCTTGGAACCAATCCCAAAACACGGTTCCAAACCCGAATCAATTCCAAAGGGTCTTTCCTCCACAACAGCAACCACTTCAACTCACCCAGCACCCCTACCAGTCACAAAATTTCCAAAACCAGGTCAACCCTCCTGCACCGTCTAATCCTATGCAGTCAACTTGTTCTGACGAGTTCTCTCAATTCGCTCAAACCATGAAATCACTCTTGTCAAATTTCATGGAAGTGTCGGCCGAGATTAGGTCTTCTGTCGGTGAGATAAAGAAAAACTCAGCGTCCCAAGCTGAGAGTATCAGAACGATGGAAGCTGAAATTGCACGACTTAAGGCTGAAATGAGTGCGAGAGAAAAAGGGAAACTTTCGTCTCAACCCCTACCGAATCCTGGGCATTACAATGTAAATGCCATCACAACGTTGAGATCAGGAAGAGTGCTGAATAACCATGTTGGGGAAGAAGTTGATGATATTGAAAATCCTATCAACACCCCGGCTGAGACCTTTCCTCACACACACACTTCTACGTCTGATTCTTGTTCTTCTACCCCACCGCCTTCACGCGAGCCTATTCTCCATTTCCCTCTAGGCTCGACACCTCAGCCCACCCCTTCCAGTTCTCCACAGACGATCCCCACTCCTCTTTTGGGATCACGTCTACCTCCACTTCCTTCTCCTATGATGGACACTGCGCTCATTGCTAAAGCACCTTACCCGAATCGGTTAAGGGCTCACAAATCGAGTCCACATATGGAGAAAATTATGGAAATGTTCAAACAGGTTAACATCAACATCTCTCTCCTAGATGTGATTCAATAAGTCCCCGCTTATGCGAAAATTCTTAAGGACTTGTACACTAGGAAGAGGAAGACTCAAGTGCCGAAGAAGGTCTTCATGTCTAATAACATTAGCACTGCTTTTATCCCTCAGCTACCAAAGAAACGTAAGGACCCAGGATGTCCTACGATATCGATTTCTATTGGGGGTAAAAACATCAACCGTGCTCTTTTAGACCTTGGCACAAGTGTTAACCTACTTCCATACTCTGTCTATGACCAGTTAAGGATTGGAGAGTTGAAACCTGCTCACTGCACTCTCCAAATGGCAGACCGTTCGATCACCAAACCTCAAGGTGAACTAGAGGATGTGTTGATAAAGGTCGGGGAATTTGTATTCCCTGTAGATTTCATTGTTCTCGATACACAATCTGTAGCGAACCTCCGGAGCCAAATTCCGGTGATTTTGGGTCGACCTTTCCTTGCCACTTCCAATGCTGTCATTAACTGTAGAAATGGTTTAATGAACTTATCATTTGGAAATATGACCATTGAACTAAACATCTACAAAATTGGAAGTCAGCCATCAGAACCCTCTGCTCATATCCTTGATGTGGGCTCTATCCACGAGATTGCTCCCGAAAGTTGCGGAGTTGAGGAACTTTGCTTTACAGATCTCAACGACACCACCACATCACTGTTTGACCTGGCACATGATCTTAGTGAGGACACCATTTCCACGCTTGAATATGCCACTCCTGACTCATCACCATCCGAGTTTGTATCTTTTACAGGCTATGAGCTTCTTTGTGACTCCGAAAATCATTCGATGATCCCACCTTCTATTATTTCTCCGCCAGCATTAGATCTCAAAATTTTACCTTCTCATCTTAAATATGCATATTTTGGTGAGAATGAATCTTTACCGGTTATCATTTCCGCTTCTCCAGCATCAGAGCAAGAGAATGCACTCTTATCGGTATTGAGATCTAATAAGGAGGCGTTTGGTTGGACCATGGCGGACATCAAAGGGATTAGTCCCTTGATTGTAGAACATCATATACATATGATGGATGATGCCAGACCAACCCAAGAACCACAGAGACGGATGAACCCCGTCATGAACGAAGCGGTGATGAAAGAGATCGTCAAATGCCTTGATAATGGTATCATATACCCAATCTCCGATAGCCAATGGGTGAGTCCAATACATGTCGTCCCTAAGAAATCTGGCATCACTGTTATTACCAATGAGGCAAATGAGTTGATTCAGACACGCGCCTAAACTGGGTGGCGTGTATGTATTGATTACCGAAAACTCAATGCCGCCACGAGGAAAGACCATTTTCCTCTACCTTTCATTGATCAGATGCTGGAACGCTTAGCTGGACGTGCGTATTATTGCTTTATGGACGGATACTCTGGCTATAATCAGGTCCCCATAGCCAAAAAGGATCAAGATAAAACCACTTTTACTTATCCTTTTGGTACCTTTGCTTATAGACGCATGCCCTTTGGGTTATGCAATGCTCCCGCTACCTTTCAGCGGTGTATGATGGGGATATTCTCTGACATGGTAGAGAATTTCTTGGAGATTTTTATGGACGATTTCTCGATTTTCGGAGACTCTTTTTCCGACTGCCTAACGAATCTTGACGCAGTTCTTACTCGTTGCAAAGAGAAGAACTTAACCTTGAATTGGGAAAAATGCCACTTCATGGTCCAAGAGGGAATTGTGCTTGGACATGTTATTTCACGGAAAGGCATTGAGGTTGACAAAGCTAAGATAGATCTCATTCAAAACCTTCCTCATCCCAAAAGCGTCAAGGATATCCGATCATTTCTTGGCCATGCGAGCTTTTATAGGAGATTCATTAAGGATTTTAGCGAAATTGCTAGACCCTTAACTATTCTATTAGCCAAGGATACAACTTTCCACTTTGACTCGGATTGTGAGGCAGCATTCGACTCACTCAAACACTCCCTCACTACAGCCCCCATTCTATCGTCTCCAAATTGGGACTACCCCTTTGAGCTTATGTGTGATGCATCAGACTTTGCAATAGGTGCAGTTTTAGGACAGCACATTGATAAGATGCCACACGTAATCTATTATGCGAGTAAGACCCTGAATGATGCGCAAATCAATTATACAACTACTGAAAAAGAGCTTTTGGCAGTTGTATTTGCACTAGAAAAATTCAGGCCTTACTTGATTGGCTCACCAATAGTTGTGTACACAGACCATTCCGCCTTGAAACATCTTTTGGCGAAGAAAGATGCAAAAGGTAGGCTAATACGTTGGATCTTTCTATTACAAGAGTTTGATCTTATTATCAAAGATAAGAAAGGATGTGAAAACGTTGTAGCCGACCATCTTTCACGCATCTCTTCTTCCCCCGTGACCCTGCCGATCAATGATTCGTTCCCGGATGAACAACTCTTGAGCGTATCCAATGAACCTTGGTTCAGGGATATTGTGAACTATTTTGTCACGGGACTGATACCCAGCGATTGGTCAAAACAGGACAAACACCATTTTTTATCCCAAGTAAAACACTTTTACTGGGATAAACCCTATCTGTTTAAATATTGTCCTGATCAGATCATTCGCCGATGTGTCCCGAATGAAGAGTTCAAGAGTGTTCTATCTTTTAGTCATGATCAGGCCTGTGGGGGTCACTTCGGTCCTAGAAAGACGGCGGAGAAGGTTTTGCAATGCGGTTTTTATTGGCCGACCTTATTCAAGGACGCATTTGATTATTGCAAAACTTGTATACAATGTCAGTACACGGGTAGGATTTCCCGGAGAAATGAAATGCCCCAGCAACCCATCTTAGTGGTTGAAATTTTCGATGTTTGGGGCATTGACTTTATGGGTCCCTTTCCCAATTCCTTTGGGAATTTGTACATACTGCTGGCGGTTGATTACGTCTCAAAGTAGGTTGAAGCCATTCCATGTCGCACTAATGACAAGAAGGTTGTCATTAAGTTCTTAAAAGAAAACATCTTTTCGCGATTTGGACACCCGCGCGCTATCATTAGCGATAACGGGACACATTTCTGCAACAGGTCTTTCGAGACTTTGATGCGGAAATACGGAATCAACCACAGACTTTCCACACCCTATCATCCCCAAACGAGCGGGCAGGCTGAAATTTCAAATAGACAGATCAAACAAATCCTGGAGAAGACTGTTGCGAAGAATAGAAAAGATTGGTCGACCAAATTGACGGATGCTCTTTGGGCATTCCGAACTGCATTTAAAACCGACCTAGGGATGTCTCCATATAGGTTAGTGATTGGGAAGGCATGTCACTTGCCAGTCGAGATAGAGCATAAAGTATTGTGGGCTATTAAGGAAATCAACTTTGACTTAAACCTAGCCTGCAACTTTCGGAAGCTGCAACTAAATGAGCTAAGCGAACTCCGCGATGAAGCTTATGATAACGCTGTAATCGTAAAGAATAGGACCAAGGTTTTTTATGATAAAAACATTTTGAGGAAAACATTTTCACCTGGTCAGCAAGTCCTTCTTTATGATTCACGACTACACCTTCACGCGGGTAAGCTTCGATCTCGGTGGAAGGGACCTTTTGTTGTGCGGTCTGTATACCCGCACGGGGCAGTAAAGGTAGAAAATGTTAAAAACGGCATATTTTTCATAGTGAATGGACATAGACTAAAGCCATATTTTTCCACTGACCCCACGGAGGAGCTCCTATTCTTACAGGAGCCATTTTATCTTGATTAAAATTCCTCCGTCTCACCTCCATGTCTTGTATATTACTGCATCATCTTTTTGAATGGAGGTGGGTAAAAAGAATAAGTTTGGGGGGATCTTCACTTATATATTTTGCCCCCACTAATAAATTCCTCCCAGGCTACAGGTTTTGTAGATATAGCGGTTGGCAACAGTGAGGACACTGTTGAAACAAGTTTGGGGGAGGTTTGTGCTTAGTTTTGCATCATTTGCATATCATTTGCATAAGCACAAAACATTTCTTTAAAAAAAACCCATAAAAATTTAAAAATTTTCAAAACCCATAAAAAATTTTGTGTAAAAATTTTTGGCTCATCATTTTTTTTGTAAAAAATTTTTTCAAAACCCATAAAAACCTATAAAAATTCAAAAATTTTCAAAATCCATAAAAATTCAAAAATTTTCAAAACTCATAAAAATTTAAAAAAATTTCAAAAATATAAAAATATTTAATATTTAAGATAATAAAAGATTAGATAGTGAACAATTACATCCATGAGATTAGAAAAATTTAAGAAAACCAAGAAAATTAGAAGTTTTCTTATACGAACTAGTAATAAGTAGTTATGAGCCGTTGTCCTAAGCGTTAGTAAGATGAAGGAAGTCACTAATCTGAGGATAAAAATAAGTCTGAAAAATAGTTTCTATTCTGGAAGCCAAATATTTTGAACGTTGATACCCTGCTATTCGCACTTACACACGTCTTGAAGCCCGGGATAGTAGAGGATACCTTGAAATGCTCTTGTCTTAAAGCCGATGTATGAAGGAAATAAAAAAATGAAGAAAATATAAAGTGGTGGGAAAAATGGACACTGGTTTTATTATCGCCGAGGGCAATAAAAAATTTATAGCGAGGGTGCCTCTTCACCTAGTGCCCTAAAGCCAACTGGTCTAGGAGTCACTGCTATGCCTGAGGTGGTGTAAGACGAGGAAAATACACCAAATAAGCAAGCACATGAGTAATCGGTCGATTAGTACCTCAAGAAGTATTAACGATCGCATGAAAGTGTGTAAGCAAATTTCAATATTCATTAATTAAAAAGTACTGAGGCTGATGGGCAAGAGTATGATAGCTTGAATTGAATTCTCTGGGTATAGGGATGTCCTTTACACACACGCAGGGTGATATGATCGATGTTTGGAAGAAAGATAGGAATGAAGAATAAGACGATATTTTATTGAGGGAGGACGTGATTTCTGACATCTGTTCATGACCATTAAGATAGGGCTCATGACAACCGAAAAGCTAGCTTAGTTGGAAACCCTAATTTTCAAGGCTTTTCTTTTACAATTCTTGTCTTTAAATGTAATATTCATGATCTTCCTTTTATTATTGGATTTTGTGGGTGCAATCCACTGAAAACCCTCAGGAGACAACACTCCTCCTATTAGGGACACCTAGAGGTTTAAAGGCTTGTTGCACGTGCTCAGTACAATCGTGTTGCCTACGAAAGTGTGCTTTTCTCTTTCTTTATTTTCTCCTTCTCTTTTTAATAAAACAGTTCGATCGAGACGATCGAAAATAAGTTTGGGGAAATTTGATCGGTCGAAAATACTGCATTTTTAACACGGCAATTTCCCTATCTTTTGAACTCATATAGAAGTGTTCGGTATTCATATTGCAAATATTACCAAATCATCTGTGAAATACCAGATTTCATGTATTAGACTTGAAAACCGGCACTTTAAAGGAAATTATGTGTTTATCATGGCATCGCATCATTCTTGTATAGCGCAACTTTTGTCTTAGAGTCTATTGCAGGAAATTCCAGAAGCAAAGCCCAAAATTGGAAAAAGAGCTGAGAAAAGATACGCCAACTCAAAGATATAAGATCTGGCAGTGATACAGAAGGCCAAATGAGATTTCACATATTGTATAAAGGCCCATAAGGAAGCCCAAGAATTACCATAAAAAAATAAAGCACCAAGGCCCTTAAAAGACCGCAGATCTGCGGCCCAAACCCCCTTGGCGCCGCGGATCCGCGGTGATGTGATGTGATCAATGCTCCAAATTTTTCCACGTGCTTACCTCTAACGGCCCAAGCTTCCAGAAGACCCCAGAAACTCCACATGGCGCATCTAGAAGGCTCGGCTTAACAAACTATTTCTAGAAGGCTCTCTTAACAAACTTTTGGAGGGAAAATTCAAAATTCAAATCCTAGATCTAGGGTTTTGGAGTTCTATAAAAAGGAGCCTAGATCTAGGGTTGAGGTGGTTCAAGAATCCAACATCTTCTACCCACAAGTTGAGTGACACAACTTGTGCCTCAAACCCTAACCCTAATTCCAATTCAAAATCAAGATCAACATCCCGAGTGCAATTCAAGCAAGAGAGCCTTCAACCTTTAGAAGCGACGCCGGATTTCAACGGAGCAAGAGATCCAAGCCGATCTGCGACTCAAGGAGCCGAGCGAAGCCGAAATCGACGATCTAGTTCCATCCTTTTATAAATTCAAGAGAGCTGTAACGAAATTTGTCGATAAATAAAGGTGAAATTTCTATATCTTGCTTATCTTTTAATTCAAGTATTATGATTAGATCTCAATTTGTGATTGTGTTTGTGATCATGATATTTGAGTAATCTCCGCTCGTATAGGAGTTGTGACGATCGATAGATGATGATGATTTAGACACTTTTACAATTCTTAAATCCTATAATGTTTGGAAATTCTAGTGAATCAAATGATTAATGACCTAGTTTCGAGATGATGGTTTCTTGATCGTGTTCAATCGAAACTAGGGAACAACTATTGATCATTTGATTAACTAGAAGTTAGAATTTGAATGAGATTCATCGAAAGGACAAAGGATGAGTTGCGGAATCCCTAATTTCCTCGCAAGATCCTTAACCCTCGGTAAATTCTTATCGATCTAATATCAATTCGTTAATGGATAAGAATGAGTAATCATTAGATCTCATCACATCTATTGATCCGATCTACTTCTACGAGCTATACATCTAATCTTGATTGTTGGTTAGAAATTATCACTCATCTCAATTCTTGTTTTTAATGTTTTTTTTAGATCTAGTTTTTTCTAATTCTTGATCTCCAATTACAAATCATAAATTGTTTTCTTTTCTTTTCCTTAAATTTTCAACTCATCTAATTCGGAAATTGAACGGATCTCACTTTCCCTGTGGATGATCCGCACTTACTAACGCGCTACATCCGACACCGTTATTGATTGCGGTCAAAATATTTTTGGTTGTGATTTCTAAATACAATTTTCTAAAAACATACACGATCCGAAATCAATTAATCCAATCACCTGGCGACAAGCGCACGGACCTGCAGAAACAGATCGACACGATGGAAGAGTATAACCAGAAGGCGAGGACTCTAATCACGCTCCAGGAATTTCTCGACCACGTCCTTGAAGACGGAGATGATGGAGAAGACTCATCGGATGGATCTGAAGATTACGTAGCAAGTTGCCATATGATCTCTCATTCGTCGACAGACGATGAAGAAGCTCCTTGCACCGACAGACTGGGGGCAGGGCCGAAACCGGAACTTCCAGGGCCATCAGACGAGATGATCGACGCATTCCTAAACGAAGCTCTTCTAAAAAGTAAAGCTGATCAGGAGCGTGAGATGGCCATATTTGAAAAGGCCAAATGCCGGCGACTGGACGAAAGAGTCGAGACACTCCTGCCGAATCAAGGGACATCCGTCGTGAATAAAAACAAGTTCAAGACGAGGAAAAGGTTTGCTAAAGTCATATCAATGGGAATGAAGCTACCACCCTCCGAAGGAAACACTGTCGGTGAAGCAGAGATGCATCCTGGCTACTGCCTATATCATCGAAAGATCGCACACCCCGCCGAAGAGTGCAACGCTTTTAAAAGATGGTGGCAGGGATATGTTGCTCACCGACAATATTTTAAGCGGATGAAACGCAAAACTTGTCGAGAGTAGAGAAGTACGACAGAGGAGCATAAAAGAGCTACCGGTAACTGTCGCACGGTCAACGCCGGGGGATCGCAGATTCTCACTTTCGGGGGCGACTCCGACGAAGAGATGACTCTTAGCCCTCTCTTCAAAGAATTCACCTCGGGGAAAGAAGAAGAGTCGAAAACCTGTGAAAATATCCAGCTGCGCAATCGTACGCTGCCCAAAAAGAATCTCGGAACCACGAACAGAAAAGATAAGGGAAAAGAGAAGGTCCCTGAGGATATCATTCTTGATGATCAAGTCGTCAAAAAGCTGATCGCCAAGGACCCGCCGAAGAAAAGTAAAGTGGATTACAACGTTCTGGCGCACTTGAGGAAGTGCCCTCGCAGCTCAGCATTCTCGACGCCCTTTTACTATCAAAAGAATCAAGAGATTTTTTAGTTAAGGCGCTACAAGAACCCGAGCAATTCCAAGCTTTCCTCGCCGAAGAAAAGATGAAAGACGAGCTGGAAGAAGTACACACAGCTGATATCACCTTCGGCGATGAAGATCTCCTCCTTGGGACGTGTGAACACAACCGTCCCCTATATGTCTCCGGATACTGTCATGATGTCAAGATAGGCAAGATCCTGGTCGACAATGGGACCTCCGTCAATCTCCTCAATGTGCGAGTGTTGAAAGAAATCTGCATGAGCGTTCAGCACCTCGCTCGTGATAAAATCACCATCTCCAGTTTCGACTCCCAGTCATCACGGACTCTCGGGTCCGTGATACTGACGTTGCGTTTCAGGATGCTCGTCACGGACATCAAGTTCCACGTCATTGACGCCAAGACATGCTACAATGCTTTACTCGGTCGGCCCTGGTTGCACGAATACAATATCATCCCTTCTACACAACACCAGTGCATGAAGTATTTCAAGAATGATCTCAAGTATACTGTGACAGGAGAGCTAAACCCATTCTCCGTGAACGAAGTCCGGAAATACGAAGATGCAAAATACTTCTTGCCAGATTTCGAGGACACGGAGAGATGTCACAAACCGGAGAACAAAGCTATCCCTACTATTCCGGTCTTCGGGAGTGATACCGAGGAGGAAGAAGAGATAGTTTACTTAGGTCCGCCCCAGTGCAACAAACCACGACTGTCCGCTCCTATGTTGATCTTTGGCAGCGACTCGGAAGATGAGGTCCATGCTATATTCTCTGCTCGGCCTTCAATACAAACATTCGCTGATAAAGAGCAAAGTTTGCAAGTTGCCATAGTTCTACCCAAGCATCATAAAGAACTAGACATGCTTGATATCTACAGTGTGGAAGAGCTGCAGACGTTCTATATCCCTCCCAGGCGAGAAGGTGACAAGGCGATCCTATTCTACCGATCTGGGGAAACCAAAGTGGAGAAAGAAATCTGGCATGGCGTGGATTCTACACTTGACAGGCTCCAGCCCATCCGTTTGCCCAGATATTACACGAACGGACTAAAAAGCCTGTTAAGGCACCAAGGCGTACCTTTCAAACAGACCGCTCGAAAAGCTAAGTTCTATGACAGAATCTGGAACGTCCCTGGAACTCAGCGGAAATTGCCCAATGGGAAAATGGAAACGACCGGGCTTAGGTATGTTCAATCCAAGAAACGAGAGCTACTCCGCGACTGCTACGTCGTACATGACTTTGATGAAGAAGGGGATGCTCTATGGGAAGATGCTAACCCTGAATCAGAAAGAGCTCCCGACATGAAAATGCCCAGTCTGTCGTTCGAACAACAAATGGACAAGCTTATAAGGGAAGCGGGTCAAAAGGTTCGAGACGACTATAATCGCGAAATGGCCATTTACGAGAAAGCTATGACGCAACGCCTTCTTCAACAGGCTGCGAAAAATGAAAATGCTCCTCCCTGTCAACCCGTTGTACAAAAGGCACGACGCAGAGGCAGAAACAAAACAAAGAACGGGAAAGGCGTTCGACAGCGACAAAGCGGGATCAAGAAGCCACGCGATCAAGAACCGAGCAACCAGGACTCATCTCTTATAAAGAAGATGGGTCGAGCGTACTCTTTTGCCCAAGACAAGACAAAGAAAATACTTGATCTTGCCATAAAACATCAACTGATTATCCTACCGAAATCCAAACACCCCGAGCAAGCTGGCGAAGTCTCTCATCCGGACTATTGCTCCTATCATAGGGCAATAGGACATCCTATTGAAGACTGCTTCACCTTCAAAAACTGGGTCGAAGATCAATATCAGCAAGGCAGGTTCGCTTTATCCAACAGCTGGAAGGTAACCCCGCCACAGAAGCATGAACCCAAATCCACGAGGGTAGAACCAGATCAATATCGGTCTTGGAAGCGAGCTCGTACCTGTCATATGATAACGCTATCAAAAGAAGAGTCCGAGAATATGAATGACCTCCCCTGGTGCTTGGAAAACAACAATGACGAGGTGATCTCAGAGTTTCCACCGGCACCAAAAGAGTTAGAAGATGGAATACATACTACTGCAAATGATCTCAAGAAAATTGATTTGGGGACGACAAGAGACCCGCGGCCGATATTCGTCAGTGAGTTGATGTCTGAAGAACGGGTGGCCACATTAAAAGACGTGCTTATGCAACATAAAGATTGTTTTTCCTGGAACTATTCCGAGATGTTAGGATTAGATCCAGAGGTTGCTGTGCACAAATTGGCGATATCGCTGGACGTCAAGCCAATCAAACAAGCGCCGAGAAGAATGCGGCTCGAGCTTGAGATGAGCATCAACGCTGAGGTCAAGAAGCTAATCGACTCTGGTTTCATCCAAGAGATTCAGTACCCTGATTGGACCGCCAACATCGTCCCTGTGATGAAGAAGAATGGAACGGTGCGCATATGTGTGGACTTTCGGGATCTCAATAAAGCCTGCCCGAAGGATGACTTCCCGGTACCGGTCACCGAGCTGATGATAGACAATACATCCACCCACGAAGTCTTCTCCTTCATGGACGGATCGTCAGGATATAATCAGATAAAGATGCATCCCAAGGACCAGAAGCATACCGCTTTCCGGACCCCTTTGGGTATATTCTGCTACAAAGTGATGCCCTTCGGTCTAAAGAACACCGGCGCCACCTACCAGAGGGCCGTGACGAAGATCTTCGATGACCTCATACATGAAATCGTCTAATGCTATATCGACGACCTCGTGGTGAAAAGCAAATCATACGAGGAACATCTAGAGCATCTGAGAATCGTGTTTCAATGCCTTTGGCAATACAACTTGAAGATGAACCCACTCAAATGCGTGTTTGGAGTTTCCTCGGGCAAGTTCCTGGGATTCATCGTCCGACACCGAGGCATCGAGATAGATCCGTCAAAAATCAAAGCAATTATGGAGATGCCCCTCCAAAGACTCTCAAGCAATTGCGGTCTCTCCAAGGAAAGCTCGCGTATATCCGGCGATTTATAGCCAATCTCTCAGGCAAGTGCTGTCCTTACAGTCACCTGATAAAGAAGGGAACCCCTTTCATCTAGGATCGCAAATGCCAAAATGCACTGGAAGAAATCAAGCAGTACCTACAGAATCCGCCCGTACTGGCCGCTCCGGTCAAGGGAAAACCTCTCATTCTTTATACAACAGCCCTCGAAGGTTCTTTAGGTGCGCTATGGGCATAAGAAAATGACCAAGGGAAAGAGAGAGCCCTCTACTATTTGAGTCGAGTTCTCCTGGGGCAGAAAGCAATTACTCTCCCATTGAAAAATACTGCCTGGCGTTGATCTTCGCAATAACGAAGCTCAGACACTACGCGTTGGCGCATGAGGTCCATCTCATATCAAAAGTGGATCCCCTAAAATATTTGATGTCAAAGGCCATATTAACAGGACGACTCGCTAAATGGGCCCTGCTCTTGATGGAGTTCTCGATAATTTATCCGCCTCTTAAGGCAGTGAAAGGCCAGGCCATCGCCGACTTCCTCACTGAGCATCCGATACCCACCGATTCTCCTTTGAATTGTGAACTACCATACGAACATGCGTTTGATACGAGCGACAGTGGTGATACCTGATGGGAACTTTATTTTGATGGAGCGTCTTCCATGAAGAAGCGCAAACAAAGCACCCCTACAATCAAATCCGGGGTATGCCTCATCTTCGCGACTCCACAAGGAGGGATAATGCGCTTTGCCTTCTCCTTAACAGAGCCGAGGACAAACAACGAAGCTGAGTATGAAGCTTTGATAGCAGGTCTCGAGATCGCCATCGACATGGGAATTGAAAACCTCCTCATATACGGAGACTCCCAGCTGGTCGTTAGTCAAATAAACGGTGACTACCAAACGTGCAAGCCAGAGTTGGTGAAGTACGGCAAGAGGGTAGAGCAACTACTGACCCAAATACCTTCCTACACCTTGGAAAGCATACCGCGTGCGGAAAATAGCAAAGCGGATGCATTATCCAAGCTCGCTAAAGAACTGGCCGACGAGAACCTCAATAACGTGAGGATCATTGTGCAAAGCCATCGGGTTCTCGCACCGGCAGAAATATTTTCGGAGTCGTCCGAGGAAAAGGGAGCGACCGAGCAAACGGCCCTGCAAATAAAAGACCAGGAAAAGGCTGAGGATTGGAGAGAAGTCTTTATAGGCTACTTCAAATCCCGTCGGACCCCTGAAGATGCGTCCTCAAAACATCAGCTCATGAAGCTAGCCTTATCTTTCGCCTTCGTCAACGATACTCTGTACAAGAGGTCATTTGATTCTTTATGGCTAAGATACCTGGGACCTGAAGAAGCAAAAAGAGTCGTCCAAGAAACTCATGACGGACTCTGCGGTTCTCACCAAGCCGGGCCGAAGAAGAAGCTGAAGATCAAATGGATGGGTTATTATTGGCCTACGATGATCCAAGACTGCCTCGAATACGCGAAGCAATGCCACTCTTGCCAGATCCACGGGGACTTCATTCATCAGCATCCAAATCCACTACATCCGACAGTGGCTAGCTGGCCGTTTGAAATGTGGGGAACTGACATAATCGGCCCCATCGAACCAGCATCGTCCAGAGGACATCGATTCATTTTGGTGACAACTGATTACTTCTCCAAATGGGCAAAAGCAGTACCGCTAAGGGAGGTGAAGACGGAGAATATTCTCCACTTCTTCAAGACGCACGTCATTTATCGATTTGGTACTCCGCGACGGATCATCTCCGATAATGGGCCAGCCTACAGAAGCCACAAGATCAGCCGTTTCGCACAAGAGCATAACATAGACTGGAGATACTCCTCAGTTTATAATCCCCGAGCTAATGGTCTAGCTGAGGCTTTTAACAAGACCCTGACAAAGATCGTGAGAAAGACAGTGTCCCGAAATAAGAAGGACTGGCATGAGAGACTGCATGAAGCTCTCTGGGCATACCGGACTACGTTCAAGACGGCCACAAACACAACGCCATACGCATTGGTATTTGGTACAGAAGCGGTACTCCCTATCGAGATAGAGTTACCCTCTCTATAAGTGGCAGTTCATTATGAGCTAACGAACGAAGAGAATTCTCACTTTCGGCTTGAGAAGCTCGATGCCCTCGATGAAACCCGACTCATAGCGCAATAAAATCCGGAGGGTTATAAAGCAAAGATGACGCGCTCATACGAAAGACTGACTAGGCCGAGGGCATTCCGCCAAGGCGAACTCGTGCTAGTAGTCAAAAGACCTATGATCCCCAACTGTGCCAAGCGGGGAAAATTCGAGCCAAACTTTGAAGGCCCGTATATCATAGACAAATTCTACAAGGGTGGAGCCTACCTACTCATGGACATGCATGGTGAAAGACCTTTCAGGCCAATAAACGGTCGCTTCCTGAAGAAGTACTACGCTTGACGAGTCACGGCCTAGGTCAATGATAGATGACGGCGACTATGTCCACTCGCTATCTTCCTAAGCCCAAACTCTATAAGTAGTAACCGGCTTCCTTTAACAACGGACCGAAACGTCCTTAAACTAACAACGGACCGGAACATCCCTAAACTAACAACGGACCGGAACATCCCTAAACTAACAGCGGACCGAAACATTCTCAAACTAACAGCGGACCGAAACGTGCTTAAACTAACAACGGACCACTATGTCTTAAAACTAGCCGTTGACCGAGATGTCAATAAACTACGGCGGATTGCAGCGTCCCAAAGCTGATACAAAAAAAAACGGTATGTCCATAAGCAAAATAGACACGGATGAAAACCCGAAAAGGCTCCGTGAGTAAAAACAGCAGGGCTACCGGCGAGTCTTGTGAAAACCCAAAAAGGCGCAACCTCGTTAAAAAAAAGGTATGTCCAAGAGCAAAAAGGGCACGGATGAAAACCCGAAAGGGCTCCGTGAGTAAAAACAGCAGGGCTACCGGCGAGTTTTGTGAAAACCCGAAAGGGCGCAATCTCGTTAAAAGACACTTGCAAAGTCCTCTCGACTTTGTAAGGAGAAACCACCTGCGTGAGATCCTTACGACTCATAAGGGAGCAACACACTCAGGGATCCCTACGATTCCTAAGGAGAAATTACACTTGCGAGATCCTCACGACTCGTAAGGAGAACTCTCTTATGGGACCCTCACGGCTCATAAGATTCAAAAGTCTTAAGCTACAGGGATCTGAACCTGTTCTTAAGCAAATCCTCCCCAACTTCTAATACTGCCCTACAAGCGGCTCAATACTGACCCTGGTATATAATCCACGGGCGTGAATAAAAGTTTCCCTAACGAAGTCCCATCCGTGACTAGGGATATGTTTGCACGGTGAACAGCCCTTGTAAGTCCTCTCGACTTATAAAGAGAAAGCACTCTTGTAAGATCCTTACGACTTATAAGAGACCATGCACTTAGGAATTCTCATGATTCCTAAGGATAAAACACACCTACGAGATCCTCGCGACTCATAGGGAGAAATACCTTTATGAGACCCTTACGGCTCATAAAGTCAAAAGCCTTAGTCGATAGAATCCTAACCCTGCCTACTAAGCCACCTTTGTTCGACATCGACGAAGGCGAATGATGATTCTCTCCTGACAATATCCTAGTTGTAGCGATGCTGATGACGAAATCGGTGTCTAATTCCAAGCTTGCAGCAAAAAGCCAGCGAGCCACACATGCATACGAAATAGCCGAAATGATGGGGCAACTTGCAACGAAATCAACAAGTAAATAAAATGTATGCATGCAAAATAGCCGAAATGATTTGGCAACTCTCAATAAAAAGCAGCTAGTAAAAATAAAAAAAATATATAGCCGAAATGGTTGGGCACCGCGAAAAATAGCCGAAATGATTGGGCAATCGCGACGTTCGCGATATAAAAGCTGAAATGATAGAGCATCACGGAATGAAATAAAAAAATGAAATTTATGCCCTACAGGTGATATCACATCGATCCCCGTATACAATCCAGGGGCGCAAACAAAGAAGGAATCACACCTTTCCTCCCCAGTTGTCATCAGAAGGAGAAGCCAAATCTCAACGGCTCACAGATAGCCTGGAGATCATCTCAACATTCATCTCATTACAACAGACACAACATAAAATAAAGCGGAACAGCAGCAACCCCCAATTCCATGACTCGGCGGAACATAGATGACCGAGAGTCAAACCCTGACTCAGTGAAATGCGGATAAAGTCAACCCTTCCTGGTTACGTAGAACGCGGCTTATGTCAATCCTGACCCCGTGGGAAACGTCCAGAGCGGATCCTGGTCCTCGCAGAGCATGACAATGACCCCATGTGAAGCATCCAGAGTGGAGCCTGGTCCTCGCCGAACACGGCAGTGAACCCGTGGGAAGCATCCAGAGAAAAATTCCTGGCTACATGGAACGCGTCTTATGTCAATCCTTACCCCGTGGGAAACGTCCAGAGCGGATCCTGGTCTTCGCAGAGCAAAGCAATGACCCCGTGTGAAGCATTCAGAGCGGAGCCTGGTTCTCGCTGAACACGGCAGTGAACCCATGGGAAGCATCCAGAGCAAAATTCCTGGTTATGTGGAACGCGGCTTACGTCAATCCTGACCACGTGGGAAACGTCCAGAGCGGATCCTGGTCCTCGCAGAGCACGGCAATGACCCCGTGTGAAGCATCCAGAGCGGAGCTTGGTCCTCGCCGAACACGGCAGTGAACCCGTGGGAAGCATCCAGAGCAAAATTCCTGGTTACGTGGAACGCGGCTTACGTCAATCCTGACCCCGTGGGAAACGTCCAGAGCGGATCCTGGTCCTCGCAGAGCACGGCAGTGAACCCATGTCAAGCATCCAGAGCGAAGCCTGGTCCTCGCCGAACACGGCAGTGAACCCGTGTGAAGCATCCAGAGCAAAATTCCTGGTTACGTGGAACACGGTTTACGTCAATCCTGACCCCGTGGGAAACGTCCAAAGCCGATCCTGGTCCTTGCAGAGCATGGCAATGACCCCGTGTGAAGCATCCAGAGCGGAGCCTGGTCCTCGCCGAACACGGCAGTGAACCCGTGGGAAGCATCCAGAGCAAAATTCCTGGTTACGTGGACCGCGGCTTACGTCAATCCTGACCCCATGGGAAACGTCCAGAGCGGATCCTGGTCCTCGCAGAGCATAGCAGTGAACCCGTGTGAAGCATCCAAAGTGGAGCCTGGTCCTCGCCGAACACGGCAGTGAACCCGTGGGAAGCATCCAGAGCAAAATTCCTGGTTACGAGGAACGCGGCTTACGTCAATCCTGACCCCGTAGGAAACGTCCAGAGCGGATCCTGGTCCTCGCAGAGCACGGCAATGACCCCGTGTGAAGCATCCAGAGCGGAGCCTGGTCCTCGCCGAACACGGCAGTGAACCCGTGTGAAGCATCCAGAGCAAAATTCCTGGTTACGTGGAACGCGGCTTACGTCAATCCTAACCCTGTGGGAAACGTCCAGAGCGGATCCTGGTCCTCGCAGAGCATGGCAATGACCCCGTGTGAAGCATCCAGAGCAGAGCCTGGTCCTCGCCGAACACGGCAGTGAACCCATGGGAAGCATCCAGAGCAAAATTCCTGGCTACGTGGAACGCGGCTTATGTCAATCCTGACCCCATGGGAAACGTCCAGAGCGGATCCTGGTCCTCGCAGAGCACGGCAGTGAACCCGTGTGAAGCATCCAGAGCGGAGCCTGGTCCTCGCCGAACATGGCAGTGAACCCGTGGGAAGCATCCAGAGCAAAATTCCTGGCTACGTGGAACACGGCTTATATCAATCCTGACCCCGTGGGTAACGTCCAGAGCGGATCCTGGTCCTCGCAGAGCACGGCGGTGAACCCGTGTGAAGCATCCAGAGCGGAGCCTGGTCCTCGCCGAACACGGCAATGAACCCATGGGAAGCATCTAGAGCAAAATTCCTGGCTACGTGGAACGCGGTTTATGTCAATCCTGACCCCGTGGGAAACGTCCGGAGCGGATCCTGGTCCTCGCAGAGCACGGCAGTGACCCCGTATGAAGCATCCAGAGCGGAGCCTGGTCCTCGCCGAACATGGCAGTGAACCCGTGGGAAGCATCCAGAGCAAAATTCCTGGTCACGTGGAACACGGATAATGTCAACCCTGACCCCGTAGGAAACGTCCAGAGCGGAGCCTGGTCCTCGGAAAACACGGCAGTGAACCCGTGGGAAGCATCCAGAGCAACTCCTGACTCCGTAAAATGCGGATAAGGACAACTTCAACCATCACTTACGGGTCCTCATGACTCGTAAGGGAGTAAATTCTCTTATAAGATCCTTACGACTTATAAGGGAAAATGCACTTAGGAATCCTCTCAATTCCTAAGGAGAAATTATACCTACGGGATCCTCTCGACCGGTAGGGAGAAAATTCTTTATGAGACCCTCACGGCTCATAAAGTTGAAAAGTCTTAGGTGACAGATCCTAACCTTGTTTTCTAAGCCATCACCACCCTAAAAAGAGTCCAAGCTGGACAGCTATATACTATCTATGGGCCACACTTGTTGAAATCACAAGGCAACAACACAGTAAGGACAAGAAAGCGATAGAAAGAACATCTGATTTGCATCTAAGTAAACGTTCGAGGCGTACCCATTCATGCATGTGCAAAAGATTTAGAACATGAAATAAAACACGCTAAAATGAGAAATTTGCCATTCATACTGCAAAAAAGTTCTTACAATTATGAAAGCAGTAAACAAAAACATTATCAAGATAGTTACAATGGCAAAACCTCATACCCAGGGCATGGGTTGAGGAATTCAAAAGTGACCTTGTCCAGAATCTTCCAGGCCTTTCGAATCATCCTAGTATGCTTTCTTTCGCGATCACAAGCGTCGGGATCCCCACGGATGTCCTCCACCCTCCGATAGGCAGCAAGTATGGCCGACTGTTGAAAAGCCTGATACAGGATATCGATAAGATTGTCTCGCCTTCTCTTTGAGATTAGGCTCATCAGATACACCAAGTGCACCTTATCCTCGGCGGCATCCAATGCCCTAAGCAGCATGCCGTTACAGAATAAAGGAAGCGCTTCCCAGCTCGCTCCCACGATAAGCTTCAGGAGAGAGGAACGTCGAGGAAGCAGCCGACCATTATATGCATCAAAGCGACTCATGATTTCGGCACACTCGGCGTTCATGAATTCTCGATTCTAAGAATGGCCGAGTGAGCGGATGTCCCCGTAAAAGATAATTGTTCCCCTCCGAACACAGAGACGAGACCGCGTAGGTCCGTCTTGCCTGAAATTCAGGGCAGATACTAATTGGTGCTATCCGTCCACCTCTCCGAAGATGCCAAGTTGATTTATGGAATCATGTATCGAAGGTTTAAACGGATACGGCCGATATAGCAGACTTCGTCAGATTCCCCCTCATCTAAGGGGTTTTTGATTGTGGGGACGCTCTTCCCTGCAGGCGCAAGCCCCTACAGTTAATTACGCTACCACATCGCGATAACAACTTTCTCCTTCTCCAGATGGTCACTTCGTGTCGTGGGTGTTTGTTTTGTTTGTGGTTGCCCGTGGATTGTATACGGAGACTAAGTTATGTTGTCGCCCGTAGGGCGTGGACTAGTCTAAATCAGTATCTTTCTTAGATTTAGGTTTGGGGGTTTGGGTTTAAGGATACGTTAGCCTTATTTGAGACTAAGATCGACTTAAACGTTTGTTAAGGATACGTTAGTCTTATTTTAGACTAAGATCAACTTAACAGGATCGTTTAGATCCGACAAGAGAGCAATTGGGCTCTGTTGTTTTGTTTAGTGACATTACGGTCGATAATTAGTTTAAGGACATTACGGTCTATTGTTAGTTTAAAGACATCTCGGTCCGATGTTAGTTTTAAAACATCGCGATCGAGGTTAAGGACATCATAGTCCGTGGATTTAAGGACTCCACAGTCCGTTGTTAGTTTAAAAACATCACGGTCGAGGTTAAGGACATCATAGTCCATGGGTTTAGGGACCCCACAATCCGTTGTTAGTTTTAAGACATCACGGTCGAGGTTAAGGACATCATAGTCCATGGGTTTAGGGACCCCACAATCCATTGTTAGTTTTAAAACATCACGGTCGAGATTAAGGACATCATAGTCCATGAGTTTAAGGACCCCAAAGTCCGTTGTTAGTTTTAAGACATCACGGTCGAGGTTAAGGACATCATAGTCCATGGGTTTAGGGACCCCACAGCCCGTTGTTAGTTTTAAGACATCACGGTCAAGGTTAAGGACATCATAGTCCATGAGTTTAGGGACCCTACAGTCCATTGTTAATTTTAAGACATCACGGTCGAGATTAAGGACATCATAGTCCATGGGTTTAAGGACTCCACAGTCCGTTGTTAGTTTTAAGACATCACGGTCGAGGTTAAGGACATCATAGTCCATGGGTTTAGGGACCCCACAGTCCGTTGTTAGTTTTAAGACATCACGGTCGAGATTAAGGACATCATAGTCCATGGGTTTAGGGACTCCACAGTCCGTTGTTAGTTTTAAGACATCACGGTCGAGATTAAGGACATCATAGTCCATGGGTTTAGGGACCCCACAGTCCGTTGTTAGTTTTAAGACATCACGGTCGAGATTAAGGACATCATAGTCCATGGGTTTAAGGACTCCACGGTCCATTGTTAGTTTTAAGAAATCACGGTCGAGGTTAAGGACATCATAGTCCATGAGTTTAAGGACCCCACAGTCCATGAAAATGTGTGGTCACCGGGACCCGTCACCTCTCTGAAAACGTTGAAGGATTACAACGATAAATATCAGAGGAGTCACGAGATGTACCCTCGAACCAGTGTGAATTGGTTGACAGAGCAGATGTGCTCAGTTCAATACAAGTTGAGGACTTATGGCCAGAATTAGGCTAAGTCCAGTTAAAAATGTTTAACATTTTACTTTTGTTCTGTCCATTAGGCCTTTATTTGGGCTCTGCCCTTTTAATAATGCTAAGCATTGGGCTCTGACATTTTTTGTCTTATACTGAATGCATAGCATTCATCAGAACAAAGTGTGTTCTAACAGTGCGCCACGTGGTGCGCCAGGCGCTATGCGCCAGTCAAAGAGCGCAGTGCGCTTCTGTCGGGTAGCGCATACGAAGAGGACACGTGCCGCGCTTAGCGCTAAGCGCTAGTTTGTTAGCGCATTGCGCTTTTAGTTTATGAGCGCATTGCGCTACTCTGTTGGCGCGCCAGTGAGCGACACGTGGGGCGCTTGGCGTTGAGTGCCAGCCCACGAGCGCAGAGCTCTGTTTCAGAAGCGTAAAGCGCAAATAGTGTCTATGGTTGACACGTGGCATGTTTTGGCGCTGTGCGCCGATCCAAGAAGCGCAAAAGCGCAATACATGAGTGCAAGGCACTTTTTAATAGCGCAAAGCGCTTATGATCAATTTTAAGATTAAAGAACAGATTTATGTTCTTCAAAGGAGGCTTTGCCTCAAGATCCAAGAACAAAAGTTCTTGTTTTTATAAAAGGCTCTGCCTTTATAGATCAAAAGATCTGTGAGTGAAGTATTTTACTTCTTTTTATTATTTTATGATTAGATTTTTGATCTTTTCTTTTTTATTAAAGACCTTAGTCTTTTTCTTAGGTCTCTGATCTTTTTAGAAGATGGTTCTTCTTTTTACGGGTTGGTTTCATCTCTATTATTCAAGAACATAGTTCTTTTTTATCTTGAAGATGAAGAAAAATCTTCTTTTTTCTAAGAGGTTTCTCTTCTTTTGCAGAGGGTTTTTCTCTCCCTTTTCTCTCTCTTTTAGACTTGAAGTCTAGGGGCCCTTATATAGGGCCAAATGATTTGTTGAATCAATTTAACAGATCTTTCTCTGATTGATTTGGGAATATTTCCCACCGTTGGATCTTTGATCCTAAGGCTTCTGTTTTACAGAAGATAATTTTCTTGTTTTAATAAGATTGGAAAGATCGTTCCATAACAGAATTTTAGTTCTGATTAATTAATAATTTATTATTATTAGATATTTTGATCTAACGGTGGGGAATTTTTAATTTCAGCGCTGGCGCACCTTGCGCTAGTGCACCTACGTTCGACACGTGGCGCGCAGCGCAGAGCGCAGCGCAACTGCGCTAGCGCACCCGTTTTTTGGCACGTGGCACGCAGCGCAGCGCAACTGCACTAGCGCACCAGTGTTTGACACATGGCGCACAGCGCGCCTGGCGTTGGATTTGAAGCGTTGCTTCACAATGTTTTAACTTTTGGCTTTGAGGCATTTGTTACATTCTTTGCATGTGGAGTTTTTCCCTTCATTTTTTGTAATTTTATTTTATTATTATTTTTTTATAAGGGAGCAGGTTTTGAGCCAAAATTTTGGCGGGAACAAATGCCCCCACTACTTTGCCCACGTAAGTACATACGTAGGTGAAGTAGTGCAGAGTTATGCATGTCCACAGAATTGAGGGCTTAGGAGACAAGTTTAGGGTCCTTGTAGGCTAAGACTTTCTTCGTCTTCATAAGCCGTAAGGGTCTCAAGAAAGTTTTTCTCCCTACGAGTCGAGAGGATCTCGTAGGTGCAAATTCTCCTTAGAAATCGTGAGGATTTCTAAGTGTTCATTACCTCCGTAAGTCGTAAGGATCTCACTCAGGTATTTTTCCTTACGAATCGTAAGGACCCATAAGTAGCTTCTTCATTTCAGCGGCGAATGTGGCTTTGGCAAATGTGTCTCATAGATGGTAGATGGCTTTCATCCTGAACTCTTTCTAAGGTAGCGATGGCTTAGGAGACAGGTTCAGATCTGCCGCCTAAGGCTTTTCAAATTAATAAGCCATGAGGGTCTCATGAAGACTTTTCTCCCTACGAGTCGAGAGGATCCCGCAGGTGTATTTTCTCCTTAGGAATCGTGAGGATTCCTAAGCGCGTTTTCTCTTGAGAGTCGTAAGGATCTCACAAGAGAATTTTTCCTCTTACAAATCGAGAGGACTCATAAGCGGTTGTTTCTCTCCTTGTCGAGATTCGACTTTGGAGAGTGTGGCCCGTGAATAGTATACAAGAGTCCATTTTGGACCGACTTGCAGAGCCCCAGTGCTTAGGAAACCGGTTCTTATCCCGATTGCCTAAGGCTTTTCCCTACGAATCGAGACGAATCGAGCATTTCTCGCAAGGATATCCTAACGTCACAGTTAACCTCTGCTCTTTACGACAAAGGCCCGTTAGGATCTGTGGTACTAGGGTTTTGTCCATCGTACCGTCGCGTTGGCTGATATACTCCTCGATAGGCAATCTTGCTGTTTGAGTAGTCTTGCGATTGTCATGTCTCTGATCCCTTCGGGGGCTGGACAAGACGTCTTCAAGCAATCCTCCTAGGCAGTTTGACCGTCGGAAGAGCAAGCGTTAGGAATTTTGCCATGCCGCTTTTTACTTGAGATTAGGCTCATTTTGGAGAGCCCCGATGAGTCATAACCACTCCGCGCTGGCATGGGATGATCTCCGATAGTCTTTCAGGTTTTATATGAGTTGCCGTCAAGACCCTGAAGCTAGGAATTTTGCCTTTGCTTCGTTTGCTGCCATTGCATCTGCTGTATCGAGACGAATGTCGCGGTTATCTCTTGGTTGTTGGTGAACCGTCGAGGTTTGGAACTAGGGATTTTGTCGTGGCTCCTGTTGTTTGATTGTCGCGTATGAATCCTGCTGGAGGAAGAACGCTGTGGTGACATCTCGTCTGTTGTATCGAGATGAACGTCGAGGTGGTGACCACTACGCGCTGGTGTGAGATGATCTCCGATGGTCTTTCAGGTTTTATATGAGTTATCGTCAAGACCCTGAAGCTAGGAATTTGGCCTTCGCTTCGTTTGTTGGCATTGCGTCTGCTGTATCGAGACGAATATCGCGGTTGTCTCTAGGTTGTTGGTGAACCGTCAAGACTTAGAACTAGGGGTTTTGCCGTGGCTCCGTTTGGTAATATTGCGTCTGAGTCCTGCTGGAGGAAGAACGTTGTAGTGACATCTTGTCTGCTGTATCGAGACGAACGTCGAGGTGGTGACCTCTCCGCGCTGGTGTGAGATGATCTCCAATGGTCTTTCAGGTTTTATATGAGTTACCGTCAAGACCCTGAAGTTAGGAATTTGGCCTTTTCTTCGTTTGCTTTGGTGTGTCCGAATCCTGTTGGAGGAAGAACGCTGCAGTGACATCTCGTCTGCTTTATCGAGACGAACGTCGAGGTGGTGACCACTCCGCGCTGGTGTGAGATGATCTCCGATGGTCTTTCAGGTTTTATATGAGTTACCGTCAAGACCCTGAAGTTAGGAATTTGGCATTCGCTTCGTTTGCTTTGGTGTGTCCGAATCCTGTTGGAGGAAGGACGCTGTAGTGACATTTCGTCTGCTGTAGCGAGATGAATGCTGAGGTGGTGACCACTCCGCGCTGGTGTGAGATGATCTTCGATGGTCTTTCAAGGTTTATATGAGTTACCGTCAAGACCCTGAAGCTAAGAATTTGGCCTTCGTTTTGTTTGCTTTGGTGTGTCCGAATCCTGTTGGAGGAAGAACGCTGCAGTGACATCTCGTCTGCTTTATCGAGACGAACGTCGAAGTGGTGACCACTCCGCGCTGGTGTGAGATGATCTCAGGTGGTCTTTCAGGTTTTATATGAGTTACCGTCAAGACCCTGAAGCTAGGAATTTGGCCTTCGTTTCGTTTGCTTTGGTGTGTCCGAATCCTGTTGGAGGAAGAACGCTGCAGTGACATCTCGTCTGCTTTATCGAGACGAACGTCGAGGTGGTAACCACTCCGCACTGGTGTGAGATGATCTCCGATGGTCTTTCAGATTTTATATGAGTTACCGTCAAGACCCAGAAGCTAGGAATTTGGCCTTCGCTTCGTTTGCTTTGGTGTGTCCGAATCCTATTGGAGGAAGGACGTTGTAATGACATTTCGTCTGCTGTAGCGAGACGAATGCTGAGGTGGTGACCACTCCGCGCTGGTGTGAGATGATCTCTGATGGTCTTTCAGGTTTTATATGAGTTGCCGTCAAGACCCTGTAGCTAGGAATTTGTCCTTCGCTTCGTTTGCTTTGGCGTGTCCGAATCCTGTTGGAGGAAGGACGATGTAGTGACATCTCGTCTGCTGTATCAAGACGAACGTCGAGGTGGTGACCACTCCGCGCTAGCGTGGGATGATCTCCGATAGTCTTTCAGGTTTTATATGAGTTGCCGTCAAGACCCTGAAGCTAGGAATTTAGCTTTCGCTTCGTTTGCTTTGGCGTGTCTAAATCCTGTTGGAGGAAGGACGCTGTAGTGACATCTCGTCTGCTGTATCGAGACGAACGTCGAGGTGGTGACCACTCCGCACTGGCGTGGGATGATCTCCGATGGTCTTTCAAGTTTTATATGAGTTGCCGTCAAGACCCTGAAGCTAGGAATTCGGCCTTCGCTTCATTTGCTGGCATTGCGTCTGCTGTATCGAGACGAATGCCGCGGTTGTCTCTAGGTTGTTGGTGAACCGTCGAGGTTTGGAACTAGGGATTTTGCTGTGGCTCCGTTTGGTGATGTTGCGTCTGCTGTAACGAGACGAATGTCGAGGTGGAGCTGGGATTTTTCCGTCACTCCGCTTTGATTCGACCGTGAGGTCTTTTGTTGGCGCTGCATCTGCATCCTGCTGGACTACAGAGGAACGCCGTTGTTGACATCGCGTCTGGTGTAGCGAGACGAATGCTGAGGTAGAGCTGGGATTTTGCCATCACTTCGCTTTGATTCGACCGTGAGGTCTTTTGTTGGCACCGCATTTGCATCCTGCTAGACTGCGAAAGAACGCCGTTGTTGACATTGCATCTGGTGTAACGAGATGAATGCAGAGGTGGAGCTGGGATTTTGTCGTCACTCCGCTTAGTTTCGACCATGAGGTCTTTCATTGACGTTGCATCTGCATCCTGCTGGACTGCGAAGGAACGTCGTTGTTGGTCTTCTGGGATGCAGATGTGACCGTTGAGGCTTGGCTCTCTTTCTGATGGAGCTTGGTAGGATGCCATGGTTCCCTCTTCGTTTGCACCCCTGGATTGTATACAGGGATTGATGTGATATCATCTATAGGGCATAAATTTCATTTTTCTTTATTTCTTTTCCACGATACTCTATCATTTCAGCTTTTATATCGCGAAAGTCGCGATTGCCCAATCATTTCGGCTATTTTTTGCGGTGCCCAATCATTTCAGCTATTTATTTTATTTTTACTCGCTGCTTTTTATTGCGAGTTGCCCAATCATTTCGGCTATTTTGCATGCATACATTTTTACTTGCTGACTTGGTTGCAAGTTACCCCATTATTTCGGCTATTTATTTTATTTTTACTCGCTGCTTTTTATTACGAGTTGCCCAATCATTTCGGCTATTTTGCATGCATACATTTCTTTTTACTTGCTGATTTTGTTGCAAGTTGCCCTATCATTTTGGCTATTCGTATGCATGTGTGGCTCGCTGGCTTCTTGCTGCAAACTTGGAATTATACACCGATTTCGGCATCAGCACCGCTACAACTGGGATATTGCCAGGAGCGAATCATTATTTTCCTTCGTCGATGCCGAACAAAGGTGGCTTAGTAGACAGGGTTAGGATTCCGTGGACTAAGGCTTTTGACTTTATGAGCCGTAAGGGTCTCATAAAAGTATTTCTCCCTACAAGTCGTGAGGATCTTGTAGGTGCATTTTCTCCCTAGGAATCGTGAGGATTCCTAAGTGCATGATCTCTTATAAGTCGTAAGGATCTTACAAGAGTGCTTTCTCCTTATAAGTCGAGAGGACTTACAAGGGTTGTTCACCGTGTAAACATATCCCTAGTCACGGATGGGACTTTGTTAGGGAAATGTTTATTCGCGCCCTTGGATTGTATACAGGGGTCGATACTAAACCGCTTGTAGGGCATTATCGGAAGTTGTGGTGACTGCTTAAGAACAGGTTCAGATCCCTGTAGCTTAAGACTTTCAAATCTTATGAGCCGTGAGGGTCACATAAGAGGGTTCTCCTTACGAGTCGTGAGCATCTCGCAAGTGTAGTTTCTCCTTAGGAATCGTGGGGATCCCTAAGTGTTTTGTTTCCTTGTGGGTCGTAAGGATCTCACGCGGGTGGTTTCTTCTTACAAAGTCGAGAGGACCTTGCAAGTGTCTTTTAACGAGATTGCGCCCTTTCGGGTTTTCAAAAAACTCGCCGGTAGCCCTGCTGTTTTTACTTACGGAGCCCTTTCAGGTTTTCATCCATACCCTTTTTGCTTATGGACATACCGTTTTCTTTTCTTTTTTTCTTTTTTCTTTATTTTAACGAGATTGCGCCCTTTCGGGTTTTCACAAAACTCGCCGGTACTCCTGCTGTTTTTACTCACGGCGCCCTTTTAGGTTTTCATCTGTGCCCATTTTGCTTATAGACATACCCTTTTTTTCTTTTTTCTTTTTACTACGTCAGCCTTGGAATGCTGCGGTCTGTAGTAGTTTATAGACGTCTTGGTCAGTTGCAAGTTTTAAGACATTGCGGTCCATCGTTAGTTTTAGGGACGTTTCGGTCCGTCGTTGCCGTATTTGAGGCTAATTTCTAGTTTAAGAACTTTTCGGTCCATGGGGCTTTCCCTATGAATGAGCACGATGCCCCCGGCACATCCACCTTTTTAGGGGCATGAGGTTGTGGCGGGTTCACCTTCCAGTTTTCCGATAACGCGAACTTGCCCTGTTGGTATTGGTCCTCAATCCAGTTTTTGAAGACATAGCAGTCTTCGATCGGATGGCCCAATACTCGGTGGTAGGGGCAGTAATTGGGATCGCTAACGTCGTTTGGCTGCAACGGACGTTTTGGATCTGGCAGATTGATGAGTCTGTTGCGCACTGCCAACTCGAACAGTCTCCTCGTTTTTTCTTAGGGAAACGAGTAAGGACGTCCTAGTCTCTCCTTGAGGGACGGGCGTGGACGCATATTGTTTTGGCGAGCAACCGACTTTAATTTGCTCGGCTGTTGTTGAGTATTGGCGACGAAAGTTGCTTTTCCTTTCCCCTTTTCATTCCGAGGATCCGTCTTTGAAGGAGATGGTTTATGACCCATCTGATCCATTTGGGCCAACTTGTCAATCAAGGCCTGCAAGGTAGTTAGTTTGAAGAACATCATGAACTGGGAGATGGTTGCTTAAGGGTCAAGAGTGCCCACGAACATGCCTACCGTCGGCGCTTCTTCGATGCGCTGTTCGCATTTCGACCACAAATTCCGCCATCATATTGCGTATTGAACCCATGTTTCGCCTGGCCTTACCCTAGCGTTGATCAATGCGGTGATCGGGGTGCGCTCGCTGGCGCTTGCAAATCTTTGTGTAAACAGCAGCTTCATCTCCGCAAATGTTTTGACGGAGTCATTACGCAGCTCCGAATACCATTCGAAGGCCATTTCTGCTAAGCTGCTGACGAATTGGTGAAGCAACAGTTTGTCGTCGCCTCCAGTGTTGCCGCATAAGGCCCTGAACTGGGCGACATGCTGGTGGGGATTGCCCGTCCCTTTGTACACATAGAATTTAGGGATCGTATATCCCGGCAGGTAACTTATTTAGTCATACCAGCCTAGATATGGTCGCCCAGTTTTAACAACTTGGCCGGCCGCTTCATTCGCTTGGTGAGCTCGTATTTGTTGAGCTATATAATCATCAAGCGTGGCTTTTGAGATGGTTTCCTCTTTGGTTGCTGAAAGAGCTGGAGGAAGGTTCGATATCTCCCCTCTGTCGTCCAAAATAATGATCGGAGGGTCTTCAGCTGGAGGATCCGGCTGTAACATCATCCCGATCATTTCTTGGAAGAGAAGCGCCATTCGTTTTATATTGGCTTCCTGCTCCGCAGCCTCTTTTTCTTTCCTCTCGAGCATTCTTCGGAGGAACTCGGTGTCAGTTTCTTGTTCCTGACGCTGCTCCGAGATCTCTAGAGTTTCTTTCGGCCCAGTGAGTGCGGCCATAGTTGTTAACATCTCTTGGAGTTTTTGTTGTTACTCCTGGGCTTTTGTTACGGATCGGGTGAGCGGTCGGTGACCCGTAGAAGCACGGACTTCCTCTTTTCCGGAAGCCATATAAACAGTATGCACCATTATGCCCCCAGACTTGGGGCATTTGGGCTTAGCATCTTTGTGATCTGCCATAGTCACAGGGGCTTTCTTTGGCCTCCTTTTCTTTTGAGCAATTGACGTTGAGGGGGCCGTTGCAGCGGGCACCCAAGTGGTTGTCGTCCTTTGTGGCTTGCCAGGACGGTTCTCCTCCTGCTGAACCTTCACCTTTTTCTGCCGGCGAGAGTAATCTTGATCAATCACTGAGTCTTGAACCTGTCGCCAGACCTTGTAAATTTTGGAGGACGGCCGCTGAGGGGGTTGTTCTGGCCTCGCCTTCGGTGAATTCTCCGTGGGTGGAGGAGATCTCTTCAGCACTGCAGTAGGTGAATTCCTGCGCACCCTATTAAGCAGCTCAAAGCTGTTCCCAGTTGGAACAGCAGCATTGACTTCCACCATTGGGGCTTGTAGAGTTAGCCCAGAGGGGGAGTTGCCCCCAGCCTTCCTTACTCGGCGCCAATGGCGACGTCGAGCGTGTCGAGCCGACGGTGTTGGTTCGGTGATGGGAATGGCTTTGTCTTGCCCCCTATCCAGGTGAGGAGCTGTAGTAGTGGTGAGCCGATCAAAAACCGACTTCTTCGGAGCTTCTTGTGATGGTACAGGAGCATTGAAGCTTGTTGGCGGGATCATGGTCCCGAAGAACAATCCAACGGTTGCCTGAGTCACCTGTTCTATGGGCATAGCGAAGATAGAAGCCGCCTAGGGCCCATAAGTCACTCCTCCGGACGGGACGGAGCGAGAGTTGCAGTTGCAGTTAGTGCAGTTTGAAGCCATTGATCTTCGGTTTTCTGCACGGAGCAAGACACCAAATCTTAGTACCTCGAATTCACAGGCAACCATAGCAAACCACGATTCGTTCGCGAACACGACACACGAAGTGTGGAGTGGAAAGAGGAAAAGGTCCCACCGGGCGTGCCAGAATCTGTTCCCCTCCGAACACAGAGACGCGATCGCGTAGGTCCGTCTTGCTTGAAATTCGGGGCAGATGCTAATTGGTGCTATCCGTCCACCTTTCCGAAGATGCCAAGTTGATTTATGGCACTATGTATCGAAAGTTTAAACGGATGCGGCCGATGTAGCAGAGTTTTTCAGATTCCCCCTCATCTGAGGGGTTTTTGATTGTGGGGACGCTCTTCCCTGCAAGCGCAAGCCCCTGCAGTTAATTACGCTAGCGCATAGCGATAACAACTTTCTCCTTCTCCAAATGGTCACTTCGTGTCGTGAGTGATTGTTTTGTTTGTGGTTTCCCATGGATTGTATACGGAGACTAAGTTATGTTGTCACCCGTAGGGCGTGGACTAGTCCAAATCCGTATCTTTCTTAGATTTGGGTTTGGGGGTTTGGGTTTAAGAATACGTTAGCCTTATTTGAGACTAAGATCGACTTAAACGTTTGTTAAGGATACGTTAGTCTTATTTTAGACTAAGATCAACTTAACAGGATCGTTTAGATCCGACAAGAGAGCAATTGGACTCTGTTGTTAGTTTAGTGACATTGCGGTCGATAATTAGTTTAAGGACATTACGGTCCATTGTTAGTTTAAAGACATCTCGGTCCGATGTTAGTTTTAAGATATCGCGGTTGAGATTAAGGACATCATAGTCCATGGATTTAAGGACTCCACAGTACGTTGTTAGTTTAAAGACATCACGGTCGAGATTAAGGACATCATAGTCCATGGATTTAAGGACCCCACAATCCGTTGTTAGTTTTAAGACATCACAGTCGAGATTAAGGACATCATAGTCCATGGGTTTAGGGACCCTACAGTCCGTTGTTAGTTTTTAGACATCACGGTCTATATTAAGGACATCATAGTCCATGAGTTTAAGGACCCCACAGTCCGTTGTTAGTTTTAAGACATCACGGTCGAGGTTAAGGACATCATAGTCCATGGGTTTAGGGACCCCACAGTCCGTTGTTAGTTTTAAGACATCACGGTCGAGGTTAAGGACATCATAGTCCATGGGTTTAGGGACCCCACGGTCTGTTGTTAGTTTTAAGACATCACGGTCGAGATTAAGGACATCATAGTCCATGGGTTTAGGGGGTCCGTTGTTAGTTTTAAGACATCACGGTCGAGATTAAGGACATCATAGTCCATGGGTTTAGGGACCCCACAGTCCGTTGTTAGTTTTAAGACATCACGGTCGAGGTTAAGGACATCATAGTCCATGGGTTTAGGGACCCCACAGTCCGTTGTTAGTTTTAAGACATCACGGTCGAGATTAAGGATATCATAGTCCATGGGTTTAGGGACCCCATAGTCCGTTGTTAGTTTTAAGATATCACGGTCGAGATTAAGGACATCATAGTCTATGGGTTTAAGGACCCCACAGTCCATGGAAATGTGTGGTCGCCGGGACCCGTCACCTCTCTGAAAACGTTGAAGGATTACAACGATAAATATCAGAAGAGTAATGAGATGTACCCTCGAACCAGTATGAATTGGTTGACAGAGCAGATGTGCTCAGTTCAATACAAGTTGAGAACTTATGGCCAGAATTGGGCTAAGTCCAGTTAAAAATGTTTAACATTTTACTTTTGTTCTGGCCATTAGGCCTTTATTTGGGCTCTGCCCTTTTAATAATGCTAAGCATTGGGCTCTAACATTTTTTTTCTTATACTGAATGCATAGCATTCATCGGAATAAAGTGTGTTCTGACAGTGCGCCACGTGGTGCGCCAGGCGCTTTGCGCCAGTCAAAAAGCGCATTGCGCTTCTGTAGAGTAGCGCACACGAAGAGGACATGTGTCGCGCTTAGCGCTAAGCGCTACTTTGTTAGCGCATTGCGCTTTTAGTTTATGAGCGCATTGCGCTAGTCTGTTGGTACGCCAGTGAGCGACACGAGGGGCGCTTGGCGCTTGGCGCTGAGTGCCAGCCCACGAGCGCAGAGCTCTGTTTTAGAAGCGCAAAGCGCAAATAGTGTCTATGGTTGACACGTGGCATGTTTTGGCACTGAGCGCCGATCCAAGAAGCGCAAAAGCGCAATACATGAGTGCAAGGCACTTTTTAATAGCGCAAAGCGCTTATAATCAATTTTAAGATTAAAGAACAGATTTATGTTCTTCGAAGGAGGCTTTGCCTCAAGATCCAAGAACAAAAGTTCTTGTTTTTATAAAAGGCTCTGCCTTTATAGATCAAAAGATCTGTGAGTGAAGTATTTTACTTCTTTTTATTATTTTATGATTAGATCTTTGATCTTTTCTTTTTTATTAAAGACCTTAGTCTTTTTCTTAGATCTCTGATCTTTTTAGAAAAAGGTTCTTCTTTTTACGGGATGGTTTCATCTCTATTATTCAAGAACATAGTTCTTTTTTACCTTGAAGATGAAGAAAAATCTTCTTTTTTCTAAGAGATTTCTCTTCTTTTGCAGAGGGTTTTTCTCTCCCTTTTCTCTCTCTTTTAGACTTGAAGTCTAGGGGCCTTTATATAGGGCCAAATGATTTGTTGAATTAATTTATAAGATCTTTCTCTGATTGATTTGGGAATATTTCCCACCGTTGGATCTTTGATCCTAAGGCTTCTGTTTTACAGAAGATAATCTTCTTGTTTTAATAAGATTAGAAAGATCTTTCCATAACAGCATTTTAGTTCTGATTAATTAATAATTTATTATTATTAGATCTTTTAATCTAACGGTGGAGAATTTTTAATTCCAACGCTGGCTCACCTTACATTAGCGTACCTACGTTTGACACGTGGCGCGCAGCGCAGCGCAACTGCGCTAGCGCACCCGTTTTTTGGCATGTGGCACGCAGCGTAGAGCACAGCGCAACTGCGCTAGCGCACCCGTGTTTGACACGTGGCGCGCAGCGCGCCTGGCGCTGGATTTGAAGCGTTGCTTCACAATGTTTTAACTCTTGGCTTTGAGATATTTGTTACATTCTTTGCATGTGAAGTTTTTCCCTTCATTTTTTTTAATTTTTTTTTATAATTATTTTTTTATAAGGGAGCAGGTTGTGAACCAAAATTTTTGCGGGAACAATAATCTCGTCGGGGTCATACATATGAGCGTCCATTACTCCTGAAAAAGAAAATCAACAAAAAATAGCAGACAGACTGATTAAGTGAATTCTTATTCAAAACAGGCACAGGGAGTTAAACTCCTCGAGAGCAATGCTCTGCAGACAGGAGTGACACCTGTCAAAATCAATTACGAGAGGAATTTAAAGAAATTCCCCGAGAACAATGAGAGCCTTGCACTGAGAAGATGATATAATTCATCAAAAATAAAATTCCATTTTTAATCTTCAAGATCCATGAAAAACTCTTAAGAGTTCTTCATCAAAGATCAAAAGATCCACGTATTATCAAAGAGCAGAGCTCTGATTCATGGGATAAGAAACCCCAAGAAAAGATCTCTTTAGATCTATGGGTTCATGAGAGCAAGGCTCTATTAATGAAACCCTAAAAAAGGTTTTCTTTATATCAAAGATCTATAAAGAGCAAGGCTCTATTAATGAAACCCTATAAAGGTTTTCTTTAGATCAAAGATCTATGAAGAGCAAAGCTCTGTTAATAGGTAAAAACCCTAATTTATTAAAATAAAATTAATTTTACCTAAGTTTGGAAAGAGTTCTGACTCTTGAAAGTTCTTAAACAGAAAGAGCAAGGCTCTGAGAGAAAATTCTCAAGAAGAAGATGAAAATCATCTAAGGGACAAAAGGTCCTATTTATAGGCACTGAACAGTCTCTTCAACTTCTGAGTTGATCCAAGGGCTCAGATATTGCCACCGCTGCACTCACGTGTGCGCCACGTGAGCGCAACGGTGGGGAGGCATTTGTTTTCCCCAATCAGAGCAAAACTCTGTTTCAAAATTCAAAATTTAAATTGAAGCAATCCTTCAGATTCAGCGCTCTGCGCGCTGAGCGCCACGTGTCAAACACAGACGCGCTAGCGCCAGGTGCGCTGCGTCCTAGGCAGCGCACCCCTAATCAGAGCAAAGCTCTGTTTTAAAATTCAAAATTTAAAAGTTGAAGCAGCGCTTCAGATCCAGCGCTCTGCGCTGCGCGCCACGTGTCAAACACAGGTGCGCTAGCGCAGTTGTGCTGCGCGCCACGTGTCGAACGCAGGTGAGCTAGCGCAAGGTGTGCCAGCGCTGGAATTAAAAATCCCCCACCGTTAGATTAAAAGATCTACTAATAATAAATTATTACTTAATCAGAACTAAAATTCTGTTATGGAAAGATCTTTCCAATCTTATTAAAACAAGAAGATTATCTTCTGTAAAACAGAAACCTTAGGATCAAAGATCCGACGGTGGGAAATATTCCCAAATCAATCAGAGAAATATCTCTTAAACTGATTCAACAAATCATTTGGTCCTATATAAAGGCCCCTAGACTTCAAGTCTAATATACATACAGAAAGAAAATAGAGAAAACCCTCTGCAAATTTTGAGAAAAAGAAGAGCAAGCTCTTAGAAAAAAGAAGATCATTTCTTCATCTTTAAGGTAAAGAACTAGTTCTTGAACCACAGAGATGAAATCATTTCGTAAAAAGAAGAACCGTCTTCTAAAAATATCATAGATCTACAAAAAAACCTAGGTCTTTGATAAAAAGAAAAGATCAAAAGATCTAATCATAAAAAAAACTAAAAGAAGTATTTTACTTCATTCACAGATCTTTGATCTATAAAGGCAGAGCCCTTTTTATAAAAACAAGAACTTTTGTTCTTGAATATTGAGGCAAAACCTCCTTTAAGAAGAACAAAAATTTGTTCTTTGATCTTGAAAGTGCCTTGCACTCATAAATTGCGCTTTTGCGCTTCTTGGACCGGCGCTCAGCGCCAAAACCTGCCACGTGTCAACCAAAGGCACAGTCTGCGCTTTGCGCTTCTGAAACAACGCACTGCGCTTATGGGCTGACACTTAGCGTCAAGCGCGCCACGTGTCACTCACTGGCGCGCCAACAGACTAGCGCAAATCGCTCATAAATTAAAAGCGCAATGCGCTGATGAACTAGCGCTTAGCGCTAAGCGCGACACGTGTTCTCTTCGTGTGCGCTACCTGACAGAAGCGCAATGCGCTCTTTAACTGGCGCAAAGCACCTGGCGCGCCACGTGGCGCATTATCAGAACACACTTTATTCTGATAAAGACAAAAGATGTCAGAACCCAATACTTAGCATTATTAAAAGGGCTGAGCCCAAATAAAGGCTTAATAGCCAGAGCAAGAATAAAAATGTTAAACATTTTTAATTGGACTTAGCCCAACTCTGGCCATAAGTCCTCAACCTATATTGAACTGAGCACATCTGCTCACAAATATTCAATATATCTTAGTCCCAAACTAGGCTACAGATCTTTCAAACAATTCACACTGATTCGAGGGTACATCTCGTTACTCCTCTGATATTTATCGTTGTAATCCTTCAACGTTTTCAGAGAGGTGACGGGTCCCGGCGACCACACATTTCTATGGACTATGGGGTCCTTAAACTCATGGACTATGATGTCCTTAACCTTGACCATGATCTCTTTAAACTAACATTGGACTGTGGAGTCCTTAAACCCACGGACAATGATGTCCTTAACCTCGACCGTGATGTCTTTAAACTAACATTGGACCGTGGGGTCTTTAAACTCATGGACTATGATGTCCTTAACCTCAACCGTGATGTCTTTAAACTAACATTAGATTGTGGGATCCTTAAACTCATGGACTATGATGTCCTTAATTTCGACCGTGATGTCTTTAAAACTAACATTGGACTGTGGAGTCCTTAAACCCACGGACTATGATGTCCTTAACCTCGACCGTGATGTTTTTAAACTAGTATTGGACTGTGGAGTCCTTAAACCCATGGACTATGATGTCCTTAACCTTGACCGTGATGTCTTAAAACTAATATTGGACTGTGGGATCCTTAAACCCACGGACTATGATATCCTTAACCTTGACCGTGATATCTTAAAACTAACATTGGACTGTGGGGTCCTTAAACCCACGGACTATGATGTCCTTAACCTCGACCGCGATGTCTTTAAACTAACATTGGACCGAGATGTCCTTAAACTACCAATGGACCGAAATGTCCTTAAACTAATTACCGACCGCAATGTCACAAAACTGAACAATAAAGCCCAATTGCTCTCTTGTTGGATCTAAACGATCCTGTTAAGTTGATCTTAGTCTAAATAAGACTAGCGTATCCTTAACAAACGTTTAAGTTGGTCTTAGTCTAAAATCAGACTAACGTATCCCTAAACCCAAACCTCAAATTCAAATCTAAGAAAATACGGATTTGGACTAATCCACGCCCTACGGGCGACAACATAAATTAGTCTCCGTATACAATCCACGGGCAACCACAAACACAAAACAAACATACACGACACGAAATGATTATCTGGAGAAGGAGAAAGTTGTTACCGCGATGCGGTAGCGTATTTAACTGCAGGGGCTTGCGCCTGCAGGGAAGAGCGTCCCCACAATCAAAAACCCCTCAAACGAGGGGGAATCTGACGAAGTCTGCTATATCGGTCGCATCCGTTTAAACCTTCGATACACGGTACCATAAATCAACTTGGCATCTTCAGAGAGGTGGACGGATAGCACCAATTAGGATCTACCCCGAAATTCTGGCTAGACGTTCATCGCGTCTTCGCCGCGTCTTTCGGAGGGGAACAGGGTCTCCTTCTTCTTCCTTTGTTGGCCGGATCTTGAAGATCAAGAAATATGAGATTTAAAAATCTTTCCTTTCTGAGATCTGATGGTAGATCTGAGTTCCCCTTTGTGGGTTTTATGGTGAAAAGCTATTTAGTTTTGGAAAAGGGAGAGTAAAACTCTTAATTTAATTCAAAAGAAAGAAGAAGGTTTAGAACCTTTAGAAAGGGGGAAAAGGCACAAACCCTTGATTTTGAGGGGAATGAAAAGTTTTTCTTTATTCATCATCATGTTGCCTTATATAGGCTCACACATTTGCATACAGCCCCTTGGACTTTACAAAATGGAATTTTGCCCATCCCATGTCTTATGTGCTATTTTTTTTTGCACATAAGCCATGGGCTTAGAAAAAATTGGTTTTATACCCATTCATGCATAAAAAAATTACATAAAAATTATTTATTACATGATTTTTTATTTGCATTGGGGGGCCGGCCGCTTCATGTTCGGGCTCGACTCGGGCATGAGCCCACTTGATCTGGGCTTGGGCCCACCTGGCTTGGGGTTGACCTTGATTTTGACTTGGTCAACCGGGATGCAATTTTCAACCCCAACACACCCGTATACTGTCTCTGATATCAAACACCAATGGATATGGGATCATCCATCGCCCATCTACATGGGTCGAGAAGTTATACGCTAATCTACTCTAGTATATCGATGCCCTGTCTCAATACACCTACGACTAGGAATATTTGAAGGATGTACTTAGCGACTACACTGTCCCCACTAGTATGATCTACACCATAGTCTTGGTAGTCAAGTACTCATCCTAAGGGCTTTATCAACATGTAACATAGAGACAATTAGAGTACATGTTAAGATAAAGAGCAACCAGATAGCATACTATCATGTCGAGTAAGAAAGTCCTCCATATATATGTCCAAGTATCCACTACAATATACATCATATGTACAGTAATGACCTCTAGGGCATACATATCACTAACAGGGCAGGCG
This sequence comes from Agapanthus africanus, assembly GCA_030015575.1. Taxonomy (NCBI): domain Eukaryota; kingdom Viridiplantae; phylum Streptophyta; class Magnoliopsida; order Asparagales; family Amaryllidaceae; genus Agapanthus; species Agapanthus africanus. Next base: position 869,175,598 of record JASDDO010000024.1, on the reverse strand, counting down.
CATTCCGGCCCAAAAGGATTCCATGTATAAGGCAATCTCTTTACCCCGTACCAGATCCGCCCTCTCTCCTTTCTCGGCCAAACGTAGAGTGTAGCCAGACGGGATATGAAAACGAGCCCGAGCGGTGGCAAGCTCGTTCTCGTACCTCACTAAGGATGGCACGCCAGGGGCATCTGCCACCTCCACTCGGGGATCCGCCCCTGACGCACAGCCCCGGGAAGAAGATCTGACCATAACTCCCCGGGAAGGCTTCGATTCGGCGGAGGGATCCCTAGAATCTACCCTGACGACTGTTCACACCATAATATTGCATTATTATATTCCCTATTCTTATTCTTTTTATAAATAAACAGGTGCTTTTGACGCATGTCTGCTACATATTACAGGTTACAGGTTCTTGGAGCGAAAACAGTGAAAACGATGAAAAGACGATGCAAAAGTGGACTTTAACCAACAAACAGAAGACTCTTGATCAAGCCTACATCAAAAATAAAATTCACAAAGTACAAGGCAATGCAAGGTCCAAGATTACAAAGCGAACGGTTAAAAGCCCACCGCAATTATTCACTGGAGATCTGGAAGAAATATAGAAGCTATTTTAATAAAGAACCTAATAATAAGGAAGCCCAAAGATCCAAGGCCCAATACTTTCTTTTAAAGAGACAGAGACATAAAATTTTACCAAAACTTGAAGTCTACTTTGACTAGGTCTTCCTAAAGATATTTTGGTAAATGTAGACATGCGAATCAATTATAATCTAGGGTTTCTATCTCCTATAAATAGAAGTCCAAATCATTGTACTCTTTTCATGCCTCCCTTCATTAATAAATTTCAGTATTCTTTTGGAGAGCATCATTTTTTGTAAGTTCTTTATTTTCTGCTCTAGGTTAATTTTCTATTCTTGCCCTAGATAAATTTAATTCCTTGCCCTAGTTAATCTTTTATTCTCTGCCCTAGATAAATGTATTTTAATTCCCTAATGAGTGAATAGTCTCCTCGCTTGTTAGGGTTAGATCTGGGGAAGGTTTGAGAGACGAAGATCTCTCATCTCCTTTCTTGCCTGTCATATATTTTCATAGAACTCCATGCATACCTTCTTATTCCGCTCCCTACGGCACTCTACCCACGAGGTAGCGGTGATACCGTAGTCTAAAGGCCCAGATTTTAAGGTTTTCCATGGAGGTTAGGGTAAAGATTAAGAAAGGAAGGACAAGGATCTAGAGGAAGAACAATCTTCCCAATCATCCTAATCTCTTTTATTAATATTTACCATAACACCTAATTAGATCTTCATATGGGTATAGAAAGCGGTGAGATTTATAGACTTTCCAAACTTAACCTAGATCTAACCCTAGCAAGACTAGATCTAGATAATCGTAGTATAGAATAATTTAGGTTTTTAGATTTAATAATCAATCCGAACACCATTCGGAATTAACTCGTTAGCGCGACTAGGAGATTCACAACATCCCTGTGGACCGATCCGTATTCACCGGCTAGCTACATGCGACGCCGTTCTTGATTGCGGTAATAGATAGTTTTTGAGATCAATCAAATGGCGCCGTTGCCGGGGATGGCGTAGAAATTTCCTTTTTGCAATTTCGGGTTAATCAAAATTAAAAAAATCATAAAAATCTGAAAAATCACAAAAAATATAAAAATATATCATCTGTTATTTTTGGAAAAGGTATTTTGTTATTTGAATCTTGCAGGATATACAATCGAGACGGATCTGAAAATTTTCAGAAAGCGAAACAAGAAGAACCGCGGAGATCTGGATAGCAAAAAAAAACGGCCGAAGCCACCAAACCGCGGCGGATCCGCGGTCGAAGGCTGCAATACGCAGCGGATCCGCGGTCGAAGGCTGCAATACGCGGCGGTTCCGCGGTCATACCAGCGGATCAGATCCCCAAACTTCCTCTGCGGTTAAATTATAAAAAAAAAACCTCTGTAAGTATTCTGATCTCCTCCTCTGCAAATCTCGATATATCTTCTGTAAAATCTCCTGCAGGATTCTTTGCGTTTAAAAATCTTTTCCCTTCCAACTAACAAATCTTGTGCAGGATTCTTTGCGCGCGCTTAAAATAATAATTGATTGTAAGTGATCTTTTCTGATTTGCATATCCTTAATCTTTTTGCTAAAAATATCTTTCCAAATAAAGAGCAAGCGGAAAAAGGAAAATTTTAATTAGAAAACTTGCAAACTTTGAAATTCATAAAAAAAAAGATTTGATTGCATGTGATTTACTGTTTTGCATATCTTTAATCGGACTTTAAGAGGCTTTTGACCAATTCAGATTGGGTGGGGATTTCATCACCCTTCCCAGGACCCCAGAAATCACATAAGGCATTTGCATTGACCAATCTTTAATTAAAAAATACTAGACTCGGCCCTAAGGACTTCAAGCTCAATAGGACAGAGGACTGGTATAGGCATCGGCCGTTTATCCTAACCTGACTTTACGGTGCCTAGGCAAGTGTGTCAAAGGCTAGTGGTTTTTAATTAGGCCCACAGTGTGGTTCCTTCCCACTTACCTGGCACTTACCTGGCCGCAATTGGCGGTGAAGAGGCGGTTTGAGGTCCTATTTCTAGCCCTTTGGAACAGTTAGGAGCTGTCTAGCTGACCTAGGTGACCCTAGATCTAGGACTGATTGTTCATTTCTGGTTATTTGCATTTGTGTCTTAGCCCTTTATCGAAAATTTTTGCAAAACAAATAAAAAAGAATAATAAGAGGAAATTTTTTTTTAAAAAATTCTTGCAACTTTTGTCGCTGAGAAATCCTTGCACCACCTACCTTCTTCATCTTCTCTTTCTTCTATTATGGGTACCCCACATCATAAATCACTTGCCGAACTTTGGTATCCCGAACCTAATTTTGCGTCGTACGTCAATTTGTTCAGTCAATTTAAAGACGATCCTTCCTTGTCTAAAATATCTTTGAAAGATCAAATAGAGGCGTCTAGGAGAAGCAGTTTGACTTTTCAACCCACTTTGTGTCAACCAAGTCAATTTTTACCACCTCCATATGTTGATACCACTTTTTCAAGTCCTTCTGTCACTCCTAAACCGATGTCCATTGCTGAGCATATTACTCAATCTCAGTCGATCTTTCACCCCTCTCCACTCATCTAGTTCTAGGGATCCACACGACTATTCACCTTTTTATCCATATGTTGACCCTACCCCTGTCCAATCACCCACTTCCTACCAGTCCTACCCAACTTTTCCACCTTCACTAGACATTGATTCTACACAGACTGTTGGGAGTTTTGCATATCCACACAATTTCGAATCTTTTCCCGAAACCCCCTTACCACCAAAGTCTAGTTTGGAAGAGGCGTTGGAGGCGTATATCGCAGCAACAAACAAAATGGTTAGGAATGTGGAAGCGTCTGTGGCCGCCCTTATGCAACCTGCTGAACCGGTAGCTAGTTTCCCGCTAGCCCCAAATTTTTCAATATATGAGGAGGCGGTTGGACTGAGTGAGAATGGAAGAGGATTTCCAAATCAAACCTACCCATACCCAATTGAAGCCCACAACTCCGGTTTTCCATCGATTGTCCCAAATGATTCATCAGTTAAGGATAAAAATGAGTTGAGCGAATTTGTAGTGTTTGATTTGCCAGATTATGAGGAACCCCTTTCGAGTGAAACCGCACCTAATCCGTTTGACCTTTACACCTCCACTCTAGAACCTAAATTGATAAACATCCATGCTTTTGAGGAGGTGTCTAAAGAAATTGATTTTCACTTAATTGAGGATATAGACGCCGGGAATATTTTGGATGATGAACCTGTCGATTTAATTGAAATGTTATGTTCAAATCATCATCCTGAGTTATTAAATGTTTCTCCCGAATCTCACATGCGTCTTGATTTTTATGATAATGGAATGGATGAGTTAAATATTGAGGATAGTATTGAGGAGAGTCTTAAGGATAATATTGAGGTTGAATCATTTTTGTTTGATGTGTCTGATTTTCCAATTCATCCTCCTGAACCTTTGGCTGTTATATCACCCTCCCTCCTTCCCATCGTTCCGACCCCACTTGAAGACTGTGAGCTTGAAACATTTTCCTTTGAATCTGACACAATTCTCACAGACGATAACACCTACGAGTGTTTCACTTTTTTGGACGATGTTGATGACTCACCGCCCGAGTTTGAGTCCTTTACATTTTCAAATGAGCCATCAGACTCGGTTGATTATAGTAGTTTCGAACCATTAATGGTATCTTTCAAGTTCGAAATAGTTTACTACGGTGAGAAAGATACTATCCTTAATTCACTCCCTTCCGTCTTTCCCATTGTTCCGACCGTACAAGAGACCGTTACGCCTTCATCTCCTATACCAAGTTCGGCATACCCATGTTTTCTTGCGAATCTTGAGGGATTTGACCCTATTTCTCGACGGGTTGATAGGTTAGCGCAATCGCTTTTAACACATCGGTCATCACAAATTGCGCTAATTTATTCACTCAATTTACACCCTCAAGATCGTACTCCACTTCTTTCTTCTTTTCGCCATTCTTCTCCTCCACCGAGACCATATTCTGCCATTCTTCTTTCCACACGGTCTCGTGTGTTTCTCATTTCTTTCATCCACACCCCATTCTTGCACCAACTATACCACTACCACGATAAGATCTTTGAATGGTTGGTGCTGACCTTTGGCTTGTGTAAGGCCAAGCTTAAGTTTGGGGGGAACCTTTGTATATATGTATATATATTTTTTGTTTTCTTTTTCTATAAAAAAATAACAAAAAAATTTCAAAACAATAAAATAAAAAAAATTGTAAATAAATAAACAGGGGAGTATCGGTATTTTGACCCTCTTGGTTTAGCATGACAGTGAGGACACTGTCAAGTTCAAGTTTGGGGGTATGCTCGGTACGTCTTCTTCCTTCGCATTCATTTGTACATATTTTTGCATTTGCATATTTATTTGAAAAACCATAAAAATTAGAAAATTTCAAAAAAAATATAAAAATAATTGTATTCAATTTTGGCTAATTGACTTGAGTTTGACGAATGGGTTAACTGGCTAGGAACAACTAGATCTTAGACTTAGTAAATTAAAAACCCTAAAAATAACATTCCTTAAAGTTTAACGGTAGAAAGTATATGCCTTTGTAGCTTATTTAAAAATAGGCAAATTTTGAGTCTACTTCTTGGGCTAAGATAAAACAAGGGAAGAGTATTGATATTTTTATTAAAGTATGAGTTTGAAAAATAGTTCCTAGCTTAAGTCTAGATTCTGAAAACGTATACCCTACAATTTGCACAATCACGCACCTTGAAACTTGGAATAGTAGAAGAGACCTTGAAATGCTCTTATCTAAAGTCCTTAGTACGAAGAAAATAAAAGAAAAAAGTGTGAATAAAGAATTAAAAAAAATGAACACTGGTTTTTGTGATTATTTAAGGCTGCAAAAATAGAAAAATATTTAGCGAGGGTGCTTCATCACCTAGTACCTTAGACCAACTGGTTTGGGAGTCACTGCTAAAGCCTTGGGTGTTGCAAGACTAGGAATTATGCTTTAATGTGCAAACACATCTTGTAATCGGTCGTTGGTACCTCAAGAAGTATTAACGGTCACATGAAGAATGTGTAAGCAAAATTCATCTAAAAAATTCACCAATTAAGAAGTGCTTTGGACAATGGACAAGGGTATGATTGCTTGATTTGAATTTCCAAGTGTAGGGGTGATTTATACACACACGTGGGGGTATGTGATTGGGATTTAGATAAGAGAAAGGGATGAAAAATAGAACTTGTATCTTTAGTAGAGTTGATAAAAATCCTGAGTGGAGATGAAATCCCAGAAGGAAAACTTAAGAAATGCCGAAAGCTAAGTAGGTCTGCAGAACATATATAATCTTAAATTAAATGATGAGGAAGTGTGAAGAATATGGATGGATAATTTATGAGTCGACGATAATAGAATTCCTTGTTGGAAAACTTAATTGGAGAATAAAAGTCGAAAAGCCAAATTGATAGGATTTTGTGGGTAGTATCCGCTGAAAACCCTCAAGAGACCACACTCCTCCTACTAGGGACACCTAGAGGTTTAACGGCTTGTTGCACGTGCTCAGTGCAATCGCGTTTCCCTGCGAAAGTGCGGCTAGGTTAAGATTTTAGTGAATAAAAAATAAGTTTGCTCGAGGACGAGCAAAAGATAAGTTTGGGGGTATTTGTTCACACCATAATATTGCATTATTATATTCCCCATTCTTATTCTTTTGATAAATAAACAGGTGCTTTTGACACATATCTGCTACATATTACAGGTTACAGGTTCTTGGAGCGAAAACAGTGAAAACAATGAAAAGACGATGCAAAAGTGGACTTTGACCAACAAACAGAAGACTCTTGATCAAGCCTACATCAAAGATAAAATTCACAAAGTACAAGGCAATGCAAGGTCCAAGATTACAAAGCGAACGGTTAAAAGCCCACCGCAATTATTCACTGGAGATCTGGAAGAAATATAGAAGCTATTTTAATAAAGAACCAAATAATAAGGAAGCCCAAAGATCCAAGGCCCAATACTTTCTTTTAAAGAGACAGAGACATAAAATTTTACCAAAACTTGAAGTCTAGTTTGACTAGGTCTTTCTAAGGATATTTTGGTAAATGTAGACATGCGAATCAATTGTAACCTAGGGTTTCTATCTCCTATAAATAGAAGCCCAAATCATTGTATTCTTTTCATGCCTCCCTTCATTAATAAATTTCAGCATTCTTTTGGAGAGCATCATTTTTTGTAAGTTCTTTATTTTCTGCTCTAGATTAATTTTCTATTCTTGCCCTAAATAAATTTAATTCCTTGTCCTAGTTAATCTTTTATTCTCTGCCCTAGATAAATGTATTTTAATTTCCTAATGAGTGAGTATTCTCCTCGCTTGTTAGGGTTAGATCTGGGGAAGGTTTGAGAGACGAAGATCTCTCATCCCCTTTCTTGCCTGTCATATATTTTCATAGAACTCCATGCATACCTTCTTATTCCGCTCCCTACGGCACTCTACCCACGAGGTAGCGGTGATACCGTAGTCTAAAGGCCCGGATTTTAAGGTTTTCCATGGAGGTTAGGGTAAAGATTAAGAAAGGAAGGACAAGGATCTAGAGGAAGAACAATCTTCCCAATCATCCTAATCCCTTTTATTAATATTTACCATAACACCTAATTAGATCTTCATATGGGTATAGAAAGCGGTGAGATTTATAGACTTTCCAAACTTAACCTAGACCTAACCCTAGCAAGACTAGATCTAGATAATCGTAGTATAGAATAATTTAGGTTTTTAGATTTAATAATCAATCCGAACACCCTTCGGAATTAACTCGTTAGCGCGACTAGGAGATTCACAACATCCCTGTGGACCGACCCGTATTCACCAGCTAGCTACATGCGACGCCGTTCTTGATTGCGGTAATAGATAGTTTTTGAGATCAATCAACGACATCGACAGACTCCTCAAAGGAAGACATCTAACCTGATGAAGAAGTCCTCGGCAACGCGGAAATCCGACCTAAGAAGAGAGCGCCGAGCTTACAAGATCAAGAGTGAGGGAAATATGAAGAAAGATGGGCCCTGAAGCGGACCCCGCCTCTATTTATAGCCAGCGGCATCCTCATCCCACGGCGACAGTCGACTTCCGCCAAAACAACTCTTCGCATTCGACGACCACGATCGGTCCACCTGTCGCACGCTCATTGGCCTGATCTGATCAGACGCTAAAGGTCTGCGTCCCGTCGCATCAGCCAACCAGCGCCCGGCATGTGGTCTGTCGCTTCAGCAAAAGTACGCCCGATCCAGCACACCCTCTTTAATGCAGAGATCTCTCCTTGATTCGCTGACATCATCCAGAAAATACAACAGATTACTCGGGGACACACCTGACAATATCTTCGAAAGGAAGCTCATTTCGGGTGACCAGGCAGACCACTCTCAACCCGACCCGTCAGCTGGTCGGGACGATAGTGGGGGGCTAATGATGATGCTCGATATCGGTGATCTCCCAGATCATGACACGTAAGAGATGACGTGTCCCAGGGCTCAAAAGAAAGGACCTACGGTGGCCGACCAGACCACTCTTGTGCCCGTCCTACAAGCAAACGCTGGCTCACCTCCGAGCCCCTGATCAATTGGTCTCCTCGGCCTACCAGCTCGTCTTCGGGCTACCACAGAACCAAGATACCTCGGCTCTCCCGCTCGTCCGCGAGCTCTCCCGCCGAGGTCATCTTCCTCGGTCTCATCGACCGACCAACGGCACCGCTCACAGGCGCAACCGCCATCCCGTGAGTCTCACCATGCGCGAGATATCCGCTGGCCACATCCCACGTTCCATGCCATCACGATCCCTCATTAACGAGCCTATCTCTCCATTAATGGGAGATCCCGTTCATCACGCGGGCGTGACGTCGGGAGCGTAACTGCCGGCGTGATTCTCGCGCCTGTCCTGCCTGCTGCCACCGCTATATAAACCCCTTCTTCAGACGGTTCAAGTAAGCCATTTTTACTCCACTAAGCCGTTACTCTGCTCGGATCTCTAGTCTAACTTGACCGTCGGAGGGTCCTCGGTGGTACAACCACCCCGGGACTTCCTTACAAGTAGCTCGGCAACCATTACCTCAAACCCATTGAGATCCACATGCTTCAGGAGCGACAGCCTCCAGACCGAATCTCTGCTAGCCATCGCCGCCATCAGCAGATCAATGGAAGGTAACATCTTAGCGCGATCCAGGTCGCGTCACACTGATTTTACGCTATTATTTTCCCTTTTTTATACCATTTTTTTTCCTTTTTGGACCGGGTCATAAGCGTTAACCTATGCAGACAACAAACGCTACACACCCACACACACATCACACACCCACACATTGAGGATCCACGAAGCCCCGAAAGTGTTGAATTGTGGTCATTCTGTTGAAATTTTGGAGAAGCTTTAGGCAGATTTATGGACGTGCACACAAAGCATATCAGATTTTATCAAAACCACGGTTTCTTAATATCAGTTTTTTAATTAGGGTAGTTTCTTAATTAAGAAATTGGTTTGTGTATAAATATGGACCTCTTATATGTTTTATGTATAGCCAAATAGAAAAGAGATCATTGTATGAGAGGGTGACAGCTTAAATCTAGAGAAATTTAAGAGAAGTCTCCTAGGGTTTGCTCGTGGTGTACTTGATTCAAGATTATAATAGATATTGCTGATTTCGCTCTGCTGGGGACTAGCCATATGGTGGGTGAATCTCGTTAACAAATCTCTTTCTTATTTGGTTTGCGGTTCTTATTTACTTATTCTCGCATCATTATTAATTTGTCTTTCCGTTGTTAATTGCATGGTTGTTTATTGCATGATTGGTTTATCGCGAATATTGTTCCGTGCATCGACTTCTCCATCCCTAACAACTGGTATCAAAGCCTAGGGCTTGACGCTTGATACCAACAACTGGTATCAGAACGTGGTTAAGGAACCTAAGGTTCTTCAATTCCACGATCATGTTAACGGTAGGTAACGACGTCATGTCTTCTTCCTCACTTTCTTATATCGTTGTTTTGAAGGCGTTGATTCAGATCAAGGAAAAAATTGTATTTTGCTGCCACGTTAGACGAAAAGATGGCAGAGGATAAAATAAGGATCGAAAAATTCAATGGTCACAATTATAGTTAGTGGTGCATGCAGATGGAGGACTACCTATAACAAAAGGACATGTATCTTCCGTTGCTAAGAGAAAAGCTCGAGAAAATAACCGATGAGATATGAAATCTTTTAAATAGGAAAGCCCTGGCGACGATCAGATTGTCGGTAACTCCACAGGTGGCCTTTAATATCTCCAAGGAAAAGAAAATCATGGCTCTAATGACGACATTAGCAAAGTTGTATGAAAAGCCTTCGACATCAAACAAGATAATTTTGATGAAGAAACTTTTCAACATTAAGATGGCTGAAAGCAGTTCGATGAAGGAGCACCTGAACGAGTTCAACAGCGTGAAGAGCCAGTTAGAATCCGTCTCACTCGTGTTTGAAGATGAGATTCGGGCCCTATTATTGCTCAGTTCATTACCGGAGAATTGGGAAAACCTAGTTATGGCGGTTAGCAACACCATCTCGGGGACTCTCACGTTTAATGATGCAGTGACTTGCATATTAAACGATGAGATGCGGAGAAAGGCTGTGAATGGGAGTACGGGAACTTCTGCACTTTCAATGGAAAACCGCAATAGAACAATGGAAATAAGAAAAAAGAAGAAAGGCGTGTTTAAAACCCGAGGAAAAATTCAAGGCGCATGTTGGAATTGTGGGAAGAAGGGTCACAGGAAAAGTTACTGCAAATCTCCAAAAAAATGCTCAAATGAGAAGGCGGATGAAAAGGAAGCGAATGTGGTGTATACACAAGAACAAGAGGAACGAGCTTTTTGTCTATCGACGAGCGAGAATATAAAGGCAGATGCTTGATTCCTAGATCTAGACGCATCTTTTCATTGCACTTCGGGCCGGCATCACTTCAGCAAGCATGTTCAAAACGATCTTGGACATGTGACGGCGGGAAACGATCAGCCGTATATGTCACGCCCCGCTTCCCAATAGACGGAAACGGTGATGTGGCAAGCCCGCGACGTATTTATTTCGAGAAGGTCATTTGCCGGAATAATTACGCTAGGCGTAAAATAAGTAATATAAAATAACAAGAAATAAATATGAGATTTAAACTTCAACAACTTTATTTACATTTAATTTGAAGTATTTACAATACATGAGTTCAACTGAAAGGAAATACAATACAAGAAGAGAAATGCCTAAACAGGTGGCATACATAAACTACAAAAAAAATAGCTAGTCTAGTCCTGAGTCATGATCTGGTTGTGCTCCTCCTCGATGATGTCCACCTCCTCAGTCTCCACAGTGTCTGACGAACATTCCAAGAAACAAAAGTGGGTGGAATGCTCGTCAGCGAACTTTCGCTCGGTAAGTCCCCAAGAAATAGGTGTGAAGTATAATGAAAAAAATGTATATCATGAATTAATGGGTTAGAAGATATGTTATTTAAACATGTCATTTACTGTAAGTATGGCATTTCTATTTAACATGCAGTTCTCTATATATACCATAACAGAATAACATGAGCATAGTATAGCATGGCCGTGTGGTGTAGATATAGTGGATATGAAGTGAATGTAAGTGTCCTCAAAGGTTTTTACATGGGTCAACTAATGTAACGTAATTTCAAGGGTGAATGTCAACCAATCTCAAGAGTGTTCTCGAACCTAACAAGCTGTAATCCAGGAGTAAAGAATTACGGGCCCGAATCAAGTGTTAGTAATGGGACTTCAACTTAGTGTTGAAATATTCCAAATTCAGCAGGCTATAATCCAGAAGGAAGAAAACACGGGCCCTCATGATAGCTTGCTTATGTTAGTAGACATGGATTCATGATCTAAGAGGACTCCTGAGATTTCGTTGGATTCACACATGGACTACCCCAATACCCTGTGTATTGTAAATTGAAGTTAAAATTACCAGTCTTGCTCAAATCTATGAATAATCAAGTTGCAAGATTGAGTTCATATCAATATCATGTATTCGTGTCAAGTATTTTTGTATTCATATCAAGTTGTATTCATGGTTCGAGTCAATTCAGTTTCAATAGCAACCATTATGTTCTGGTATTCATGTTAAGTTCATGTCCAATTATAACCATGGTTTGGTCAAGTCAAGTCAAGTATACATGTTTGATATTGATATTTGAATTCAAGTATTCATGTTCAAGATCAAGTATTAGTGTTTGGTTTTGGATTCAGGTTTGAAATGGACTTAGACTGAGTCAGACACTTGTACCGATTTAACTCCTTGAAATCTTAGGTTCAGGAGTCATCGGCAACTGTTGTACATGGACGGCAGGATTTATGTTTTTTTCCAAGACAATTACCATTGATAACTCCGGTTAAGTTTTCTAACCTGAATAGGCAAGCACTCACTTTCTCCAGTTCTCTGGGGCTCAAGAGAATTTATCCCGTTTAAACCTATATTTACTAAAGTCCTTAAATTATTATTTTATATATCTCGATGGGGTTTTATGAAAAATATTTTTAATATAGTTAAAAAAAAATAAACCTTGAGGGTGTTTAGTATTACTTAGGGTTTTCATGAGCATGGATTTTAAATATTTGGGGTATTTTAGTAATATACACTTAACTTGGAAAGTTCATAATATTTTATTGAAAAACTTGTCCTTTTTGGTATCCTGATGGTATTTTATTGGCAAACTTGTTAATCTTTCATTTTGAGAAAAATTATAGGTTTATTATATTTGAAAATATGGTTTTATAATTTTTATATAATTTTTAAAAATTAATTTTATTTTATTTAGAAAATTCATATTTCTTAAAAAACGTATTTAAATCCCTTCAAGATCGAATGCTCTGTGAGAAGTTCTGCATCTCGTTGTACTAGCCCAAAGATGTGCGATAATCCATACCATCCATTAGCGGGTCTCCTAAATAGGGTTCTAGATACATAATCGCAAAGGAAATAAAATACCCCTTTAAAAGAAATCCAGTTTTAGATTTATGTGGGATTTTATTGTAAAGTTTCTTCGTAACAAATATTCATACAAAAGAGGTATCGTGCTATGGAACTAAGTGTGCGTGTGAGGTAGGTCGTTTCCCTGTGAAGCTTTCCTAAAGCTATTGTTTTAATAAATACTAAAAGAGGTGTTTATAAAGTTCAAGGTATTTTAATAAAAAAAAGTTCTACTATGGTTATTTCACATGAAAATTTTGATGAAATTTAATTCTAAACATTAGGATTTAAGGTTACAAGTGATATAGTAAAATTAGATTGATTAAATTGTAAAAGAAAAGAGAGTTATATGTTTTTAGAAAAGAAGATGTCGGTAATAACTCCACTTTTACCGATATAAAATTTGAAGAGTAATTTCAATAGAAAGAAGCAGATTTGTGAGGGACTTACCGTTTAGAAATGTCAAGAAGAGGTTAAAGAAGAGGAGGGAAGCTTCGGGACATCGCGAGAGCTCCGGAATTTGCTTCGATCTTCGCTGGAACCAATTTGCTCGCTAACTCCACTTTTACTTCACTTGTACTAGGAACTTTTTAGAGAGTTTTGACTAGAATTTTCATAATGATACTGAGCCAAAGTGTGGGGTGGTATTTATAGTGAAGAATTAGAGTTTGAGAATTAAAATTGTGGATTAAAAAGCATTAAAATGGTGTTTAATTATGAAATGAAAGGTTTCTGTTTAATTGCAGAGAAATCAAACAGTACAGAGGAGTTAAGGAGAGTTGAATAGGTGTGTGTGCTCCCGTGTATTGCACGTGCAATCTTTTGGGCTTCCAAAATGTTAAAAAATAAAAAACAGAAAAAATAATTGTGTCTGATGGGAATTGAACACAAAGGCTACGTCACAGCAGGGCAAAGGTTTTACCAATGAGCTATAAGTTGTTTTTTGCTTTTATTTAGTAAAAATGACTTATAACTCAAACTCAGGCTGTAACATTCTTTTCTGTATATTAACAGAAAAATTTCCGTACAGAGATTTCAGAGTCATTACAGTATAAGATCGTTGGCAAAGAGACGATTATCTTGCAACCGTCAAGAGGAGGTCAAATAAAGCCGAAGAACGCGAGACATATTTCAGATCTGAAGAAAAACATAATTTCTACAAGTCAGCTAAATAACGAAAGTTAATGGAATATTTCCAAAAGATCGTTGGTTGTCGCCAGGGGCAAGTTGAGCAGTTTGGTGTACTCATTCAGTACGAGCAGTAGAGGTTCGGTTGCGTTGGCGGCAAGTTTGGATATAAATTCGAAGACTTTGTTGTGGCATAGAAAATTGGGGCACCTCAGTGAGAAGAATATAAAAATTCTTCACGATAGGGGGCTTCTTTCGGGGCTGAAAAATGTGGAGTTGGAGCTTTGCGAGAGCTACGTTTGTAGGAAGTAAAGCGCACTCAGGTTTCATATTAGAGGTGTACCAAAGAAGACCAAGAAGTCAGAGATGGTACATACGAACGTATGGAATCCAGCCTCGGGGAGTCTTATGCAGGGAATCGGTACTTCGTGATGTTCATCGACGACACAAGCCGGAAGACTTGGGTGTATGCGATGAAGAAGAAGTCCGGTGTGTTTGGTATCTTTAAACACTAGATTGCACAGGTTGAGAACCAAACAGGGGCTAAGGTAATATACCTTAAGTCCGATAATGGAAGGGAATACTACACACAGAAGTTTGGGACGGTTTGCTCGCAGAAAGGTATTCGTTGGCTGAAGATAGTACCGGGAACGCCACAGCAAAATGACATCGCTGAAAAGATGGACAGGACAATCTTAAAGCGAGTATGAAGCATGACCTTAGATGTGGATGTGCTAATGTTCCTATGAGCAGCAGCGGTCGATACTGCTGTGTACTTGATCAACAGAAACCCGGCAAGTGCGCTTGATGGAGGCATTCCGAAAGAAATTTGGTCAGGTAAACCAGTTAATTACACGTACCTAAAATTATTTGGTTGTAATGCATATTCTTTGATTGATAAGGCAGAAAGGAGTAAGCTTGACTTAAAATATAAAAAGTGTGCTTTCATCGGGTATAATGGAGATGAGTTCGGTTATCGGCTGTAGAATTATGCAAGCAAGAAGGTAATACGAAACCAAAACGTTATCTTTGATAAGTAACACTTGTACAAGGAAGAAAAGCAAACCAAATATGGTGCGGTATCGGAGTTCGTCGAGTTAGATGGAACTTAAGTGAGCATTCAGGTACCTATAGGTGGAGATTAGAATGTGGAAGAAGCTATAGTGCAGGATCAGGTTCAAGAATAGGATGGTGATCATATTCAGCAACCAGATGTACCAGTTCTAAGAAGATCTATGCAAGATAGGCGGCTACCTGAAAGACTTGTGACCAACTTTGTATTGTACACAGATTCGGGGGAACCCGAATCCCCTGAAAAGCAACAAGCGACGATGCTAGCAAGCAGTGGGAGCAAGTTATGAAGGAGGAGATGGATTCTTTGAAGATGAACCATACGTGGGATCTAGTGAAACCACCCAAAGGTCGGAAAGCGTTGCTGAATAGGTGGGTGTACAGAATAAAAATGAGGCCAATAGTATAAAGCGGTACAAGGCTCGCTTGGTAGTCAAAAGATATGCACAAAAGCAAGAAATTGACTATCAAGTGATTTTTTCCCCAGTCATGAAGATGACATCTATTCGATGATTCTCAGTATCGTGGCGGTGGAGGATTTGCACTTAGAGCAGCTGGATGTGAAAACTGCGTTCCTTCATGGAGATTTGGAAGAGAAGATCTATATAATGCAGACACCGGGATACGAGATGAAGAGGAAAGAAAATATGGTATATAACCTGCGAAAGAGCTTGTATGGCCTCAGGAAAGCTCATAGGCTGTGGTATCTCAAATTTGATCAGTATATGTTGGAAACGGGATTTGTACGCTGTGAATTATATCACTGCGTGTATGTTCAAATTCTCAAGGACGGCAACACATTATTTTGTGATTGTATGTTGATGACAAGTTGGTAGCGGTTCCAAATTTCAAGAAAATTCAAATTTTGAAGAAAATGATGGCTGAGAAATTCTCTATGAAGGATTTAGGAGCGGCCAAATAAATTTTGGGCATGAAAATCATGAGAGATAGGAAGCAGCGGAAACTGTGGTTATCGCAAAAGGATTATATCGAGAAGGTTTTGAAGCGGTTCAATATGAACAAGGCAAAACCGGTGAGTACACCCTTAGCGAAGCATTTCAAACTCACAAGGAATTGTGTCCGACAACTCAAGAGCATAAAGATGAGATGGCAAGCGTGCCTTATCCATCTGCGGTGGAGAGTTTGATGTAAGCGACAGTGAGTGCGTGACCAAATATTGCACATGCAATGGGAATTGTTAGCAAGTATATGCAAAACTGGGGAAAGGAGTATTGAAATGCGGTGAAGTGGATGTTTAGGTATCTAAGGGGCACGCCAAGTCATTGTTTATGTTGAGGTGGTGACTCTTTATACATACAAGGTTACGTTGATGCGGATTATTCGGAAGATCGAGATAATGGGAAGAGCACGACGGGTACGTATTCACGGTTGGAGGAATAGCGGTAGGTTGAGTCTCTCAATTGCAAAAGATGGTGGCATTGTCGACTATGGAGGCTGAATATGTGGCGATCATGGAATCCAGTAAGGAGGTGATATGGTTGCAAGAGCTGCTCGAAGAATTGGGAAAAAAGCAATACTTCAATATCTTATAGAACGACAGCCAAAGTACGATACATTTGGCGAAAAATGCGGCATATCACTCTCGAACGAAGTACATCAAGGTGTGGTAGCGATGGAAAAGGACGAGTTGACATTGCAGAAGATCACGGAAGAAAAAAATCCGGCGGATATGTTCACCAAGGTCGTAGACAGAGATAAGTTAGATCTCTGTTGCGGGTTGGTGAACCTCTCCATGAAAATCTGATGAGAAAAGAGTGGAGCGGAGTCGTATGGAGTCTGCTAGCGTTGGGAATCAAGTTTGAAGTATCTCCAAATGGGAGATTGTTGAAATTATGGAGAAACTTCAGGCAGATGTCTGGACATGCACACAAGCCATATGAGATTTTATCAAAACCACGGTTTCTTAATTAAGGGGTGTTTTATGGCAGTTTCTTAATTAAGAGATTGGTTTGTATATAAATAGGGACCTCTTATATATTTTATGTACAGCCAAATAGAAGAGAAATTATTGTATCAGAGGATGACGGCTTAGATCTAGAGATATTTGAGAGAAATCTCACAGGGGTTGCTCGTGGTGTACTTGATTCAAGATTATAGTAAACATTGCAAATTCCGCTCTGCCGGGGACTAGCCATACGGTGGATAAATCTCGTTAACAATTCTCTCTTTTGTTTGGTCTGTGGTTCTTATTTATTTATTCTCGCATCGTTATTAATTTGTCTTTTTGTTGTTAATTGCATGGTTGTTTTTTGCGTGAATGGTTTGTCATGGGTATTGTTCCGTGTATCGGCTTCTCCATCCCCAACACATTCCCCACTGGGGATCGAACTCCCGCACTTTTTCTAGAGAGGGTAGTGCCATACTAACCTGAGTTGTATTCGTTTGCTTAGGGTCGCATTCAAAATAAATATTTTCTTCCTTGGATCTTTTCTTTGCTTGCAGCTTAGTTTGCTCTCCTAGATATCGTTTTTTTAAGCTTTGTAAACTTGTCATCATGTTTAATCACACAAGCATTGTGAGGGATGAAGGGCCACAATCTTCTACTTTTCTCTTTTTTTCCCTCTTTTTTTCATTTGTTGATGGCAGAATGGACCACTGGCGAATGTGGGACCCACACTTGGTATACAGTACTAGACATGAGATTTGGTGTGACCTTTTATTTATGTATCTTGAAAGTGAAAGCATGTTTAATTTTCATGAAAACCAAGAATTTTGAATTTATTCATTTATTTTCTCTTTTCTCTTGTCTGTTTCTCTGCTTCCATTGGGCCACTCACAATTCTTCACATCTTGTTCGAAACTTTATTTTTCTTTTGTTCTTTTTTTTTTTTTGTGGCTATTTTATAATAGAATTTGTCATGGCCACGCATAAGAAAAAGTGGAATTCCACAACAACAAAAGGTTTTTTGACTATGGTACCATGACATGCATATCTTGCTTGTGAATTGAAGACCTAATTAAGACTAGAAACCAGAATCCATAATGTATTGAATATGATAACAAAGCTAGTTAATTATCAAATTAATTAATGTCATGTACAAGAAATAAGGCACCTTAACATTAATACGGTTGATTATCTAATGTTAGCATCATGAACCAATCTCTTATGGATCTCTCTCTCACTAACTTAGGCTCCACATCAGAGTTTTGAGTTGGGGGATGAATCAATTCATTTCCCCTTGCTTGTAATCCTCAACATATGACTTGTCTTTGTATCAACTTCTCTAATTGCATTGATATTGAGAAAGTCATATGAGCTCTGCACATATCAAGATCATGGACCCATCTTAGCATCAATTATCACAAGTTTTCAACTGTTTCAATTTTATATCAAATTCAACAATTTTCTCCCTTTCTTTGCTATAAATTTGGCCATGATGACAATCGATTAAAACCAACACCTATCTCATCTTTTGAATTGATTATTTGTCACATTGGTCACTCTCCAATTTTGATTATTGGTATTTTCTACGGATGATCGGACTAATAGAATCCAAGCCGTCCTTTTCATTTGACGGCGACTACTCTCGTTACAATTTATATAAACGGTAAAATGGTTGTACAACCCTCCACTAAAAAAATGTTGATAAAAGTATCAAGATAGAAGTTATGAGATAGACAGATAACGATAAAAACAATGTCATATTGCAAAGATCTTGGTACTTGGAACAACCCGCATAAGAATTAACGCAGTTAACTAGAACAGTCTGTAGTCCTGAACTGAATTTATTTGATATTAGATTGTAACTCAATGCAAGTAAGATTTCGACTTGAACCTAGCATCGTGGTTCCATAAAAAATTAACCGGTGGCAGATACAAGGAAGTATGTTGATTCTTTCTTCAGAGCGACATTGGCTCGAGTTAAAGCCGTCCGGTCTTGATATATTTTGCTTTTAAGGTACACAAATGTATTTATTATATTATTCTTTGTGATGTTAAGTGTGAAACAAAAGGAAGTTGATGAAGAGTTCTTGTTAATTATAATTTCTTATATGGTTTTTGTCAATGAAATATACATATATAATTTTTCCCACTTGTTGGTTTAGTAGACAAATCTTTGATAAGGTTGCTTTGGATTATTGAATTGGTGAGAATAGCACCAAGTCATTCATTGGTAACCCTATTCCATTATTGCTCCTATAATAAGAGAAGGTGGTGGCACTCTCTAATTTGCATGTTATTCCAAAAGATGTGCATGGCATCTCAATCAATTTAATGTGCCCATCTCATTTCCAACCAAATCAAACCCCATTTGTTGCCTTAATTTCTTGCCTCATGGTTGTTGATGCCAAAACTCAAACCCCCATGATTCTTCACAGTGGAATTGATTCCTCACAAAGTGACAAAAGTTAGAAAAATGATTAGTATGATCACTAGGGTTTAACTAAGGAAAAACTAGTTCTATCAACATTCTCCTTTTTACTAGCTGCTTTTATATTTTAATTAGTTTTATAACAATAATAAGTGGCAACAGGTGGAATGTATGTGTTGAAATTATAAAGTAGCAGTACCTTACTGTTTATGTCTTATTCTAGAAACAAACGGATGTATGGTACTCGTATTTGATCTCGATATTTATATCGTATCAAAATATTTGAATTTGATTGCTAACGGGGTATTCTTATTCTTTAAGAAAATCAATAAAAAAACCATTAAAAAATCCAATCAAAATTCATAAGCACAACCAACCTCATCACTTATCATCAAAGAAAACTAACCTCCCATCATTTAAAACTGCCTGGACTACGTTATAGTTTTTAATGAAATATATTTAAAAAGACACAAATAAAATCATTGAAATTTGACATATACGTGCATCGTACGTGCAAATTACAAGTGTTATTTTAACTCAAAAGTGGAGGGCATCTCAAATTGAAATCTCAATTTGACATTTGGCGAGTAATATTGTCATAATGTTGAGAAAAATAACTTATATGTATACTACTACAAATAAGGGCTGCCCCTACAGATTTATCCGTAGGGGCAACCCACTGCCCCTACGGATATATACGTAGGCGAAAAAATATCCCGTAGGCGCAAAAGCCGCAGGTGCAAGTTGAGGCCCTGAACTTGCCCCTACGGGCAAATTCTTGCCCCTATGGATATGCGTTTGTTGTGTATTCTTGTTGTATGTGTGTGTTCCGGCTATCGGGGGTAGGCTTCTATCCCATTAAGAATGTATAGAGCGAACGCCCATCACTTGTGCTTTCAACCGTTTCGAGTAAATTTCGGCAGCACCTCCCCGCTATTCTCCGAGTACACTGTAATAGAATAGATAATCATTTCAAAGCTGTGAAACAGCGTTGAAATGAACATCTAATCTATCTTTGTACACGGAAAACCAACGGAAAGGTACCGACGAAATATCTCGAAACGGATGAAAACACAAGTGAATGAAGGCGTTTGCTTTATACATTCTTAACTTGTCCACACGGGACAAATCTATGGGTTACCATACAATTGAATTTTCTCGTTGCGTAGACTATACGACGGTTGTTAGTATCGAGCTATACTGTCCGATATTTAACAACCTTCGTATAGTTCTAGGTCACGACGAGTATCGCACGTATGTTAACCGATAGACGGGGACTAAGTGGCGCTTTTAGTTTCATATATGAGTATCGATGGGAATATGAAGGTTTCATATTATCATCGAGTATCATATATTGGTTTCATATTATTTATAGTTTACTTTATTTTATTTAATATTTATAATTAAATATATTGATAAATAATATTTGCAACAGAGAATCAAATTACCGAAATGCCCTATTTCATCTCCAAAGCTATTTATTTCCCCCAAAGCCCCTCCAAAATCCCAAAAGAACCTTATCTATCTATATCAAAAAATTGAAGCAGCAAGCAGTGCCATTTCCTTCTCTTCTCCCAAAACCCAGCTCGCCTTCAATCTCTCCAACCCAGCCCCAGCCGAACTCCAACCCAACACCAAACCCCAACCCGGCCTAACCCTAACCCCAACCCAGCCCCAGCCGAACCCCAACCCCAACACCAAACCCCAACCGAACCCTAACCCTAACCCTAACCCCAACACCAGTCGTCGAACCCCAACCGCCGATCGAACCCGTACCCTAACCCTAATCCTAACCCTAACCACAACCGATACCTAATCCTAACCCTCATCGATCGCTACCTTAACATCATTATAATAATGTTTAACTAATTACCTGTAGACGACGACGGAGACGCAATCGGCGACGACGAGGGCCGTGGCGACTACGAGAACGGAGCACGGTGGCGACCACGAGATCACTGCGCAGACGTGGCGACGACGATTCGGCTTGGATTCGGCGACGACGAGATCACTGCAGCGCGGCGGCGACGACGATCTCGATTTGGGAAAATTTGGTTTCGTGCGAGAATAAGAAAAAGAAATAATCAGCGTAGGGATCGATCTCTTAAATCCCTATTTATAAGCCCCTACGGATATACCCGTAGGTGCTTGGTTTGCGTCTCCGTAGGGGCAAACAACACTTTAAGATTTAATAAATTTTAAATAAATATTGAAGGACCGTAGGGACAACCGTTTTGCCCTATGGATTAATCCGTAGGGCCAAACTTTAACTGCCCCTACGGATGTTATCCGTAGTGGCGACCCTTTATTTTACTAGTGGTAATTTCATTTCAAAAACCTAAAAACTTATCAAATCTTTATAATCCTTTCCTAAAGTTCAGTATAAATCTCTACTTAAAAATCTTTTAACGTCTTTAGGAATTTAACAAAAAACCATCTCAACTTCTTCGTATGAATCTAAAATAATTCTACATGTGATCACGTTGAAAGGGGTGGTGCAAAGATAAAGCACATTTTACCATCCTAACCCAATTTTTACCTAGAGAATTTTATTATTATTATACTTTTATGGAGTTTGCTTGCCTTTTTTAGACCTATTTAGCGAAAAGATCTACTATGATGCAAGCCCTTGGATAGGTCTTGGATGGGCTTCCCTCACATGCATGGGAAGCCCATCCAAGAGCTCTAAAGGGGCTTGCACCATGCAAGCTCTTTTAGAGTACATATTTCCTTTTTTAGCATGTTTGGCAAAATGAGAAAATTAGGTCGAAAGTGAGAAAGTAAAAAGAAATTAATTCACTTTCCACTATTTATAGTATTTGTCAATTAAAAAGTACCAAATGGAAAGTTGGCTCACTTTCTTTACACGCAGGATTTAGAAAGTCACTCACCAATTTGTTCTCACTATCCAAGGGGGTGGAAAGTTAAAAATAAAATCATTTTGATATCTAAACCCATTTTTCGTCTCAGATCGATTTTTATTATTAATTAATAAATATGTGCCACGTCATTATTCATCTCAACTTTCTTTTTGCTTTTTCATTCCAAACCAAACACAATTTTTCATTTGAAAAGTGAAAAAAAAAAAAGCACTAGCCATAGAAAGTACTTTCGTTTGGCTTGTCTACCATCTTTACTTTCCACTGCTTTCCTTTTGCCAAACAAGAGACCTTAGTGAAATATGTTGTATGAAGTTTTTGGACATATGCATTAAAAAATAATAACAAAAGTTCATAAATTTCTTTTTTCAAAAAAACATTACAAACTAAATAAAATATTAATTACGATTGTGATTGTCATTATAATATAATGGTAAAACCACCTTGTGCAAGAAATCTAAAGTTCTTATACCACACTTGCAGTAGGCTACAACCAATCATCAAAATTATGACTTATTAGATGATAATTAACATGACTCCAAAGCAAAAGCCAATACAAGCCAACAAGGGAAGAGCGGCGGCGGCGGCAAGCCTTTATCCTAAATTTTCGGAATCGGCTATATGGATCATGTTCTTCCATTCTGCTCTTTTAATGTTCATTCCCTTTGTCAGATTATTGATTAACATATCATTTTTAATGATTTCTATCCATGTTCGTTAAGGACTATCTCCCACCCTGCAAAACAAGCAAACAAATTAACCAAAAAGGAGAGCATATCAGGATGTTTGAGCTTCAAGTTTTCTGCATTGTGTCAGCAAGCATTTAAATTGTTCAGCAACTCAATGAACTGATTAACTTATTTAATTATTTCATGTTGGATTGGTGAGAATTGACACCTAACCAATTAGGTTTTGATGTACAAGACCATTAAACAAGGTTTGTAGAACTACTTAGAGCCCATGCAAGAAACATGTATTGGGATTTTGATAAGATGGCTACCTAAGTGTGTGTGAAATGTCTTTTCTATTGCACCAAAACTTTAAAGTTATGATGAAGGTTGAGAAGATATATTTTATATTTAAACACGCCCATCAGGCCGAAGGTCCTTTGAGCCAAAACATAGGCTTTCGTGTAGCGGTATTTTTTTATTTAAATTAAACCTCATTTAATACACACATTGTTGGGAGGGGGAGTCGATCCACGGAACAGTGCTCGCGATAAAACCCAAATCACGCAAAAATACAATCACGCAATTAAACGACGAAAGACAATATAAATTAAAGTGCAGGAATAAGAAAACAATCAATCACAAACAAGATGGTTTTGTTAACGAGATTCACCCACCGTATGGCTAGTCCCCGGCAGAGCGGAATCTGTAAACGTCTACTATACTTGAATCAAGTTTGCACACAAGAACAACCCTAGGAGATTTCTCTCAAATCTCTCTTATCCTTTACCTCTTGTGATGATGCTTGTGATAGATTCAAAATGCCTCACTCATAAGAAATGCTTTTATAATACCTAGGACAATGTCACCACTTATCATTGTCACCGCCTAACAATATCATGCATGTCAAAAGTGGCACCTAACAAAGTCACAACATATCATTGTCATCACCTAACAATATCACGCATGTCAAAGTAGCGCCTAACAAAGTCATCACCTAACATTATCACCGCCTAACAATATCATGCGTGTCAAAAGGTGGCACCTAACCCTAGACTTTAATTTGCATCAATTTTCAACAAACTCCACCTTGATGCAAATTCATCACAATCTCGACATTGTCCCACTTGGAGTATTTTTTTTGGCTTGATTCTCAGCACTAGTAAACTTCACACGATTCCGCTGCTGCTCTCTTCTCATCAAATTTTCATGGAGAGATTCATCAACCTGCAATAGAGATCAGCTTATCTCTGTCTACTATTTTGGTGAACATATCCGCCGGATTCTTTTCTCCCGCGATCTTCTGCAGTGTCAACTCACCATCTTCCAACGCTATGCGTATGAAATGGTATCGCACCTTGAATGCTTCGTCCGAGAATGATATGCTGCATTATTCGCCAAATGTATTGTACTTTGGCTGTCGCTCCACAAGGTATTGAAGTCTTTCTTCTTACTCAACTTTTCGAGTAACCCTTGTAACCATATCATCTCTTTGCTGGCTTCCGTGATCGCCACATACACAGCCTCCATAGTTGACAATACTACCACTTTTTGCAGTTGAGATACCCAACTCATCGGTGTTCCCCCAACTGTAAATACGTATTCTGTTGTGCTCTTCCCACTATCTCGATCACCCGAGTAGTCCGAATCAACGTAACCTTGCACCTTTAGAGAGTCACCCCCGAAACATAAGCAGTGACTAGACGTACCCCTAAGATACCTCAAAATCCACTTCACCGCATTCCAATGCTCATTCCCTGGGTTTTGCATATACCGGCTCACAACTCCCACTGCATGTGCAATATCTGGTCTCGTACTCACCATTGCATACATTAAACTCCCCACCGCAGAAGCATAAGGCACTTTTGCCATCTCGTCTTTCTGCTCTTGAGTTGTCGGGCAAAACTCCTTCATGAGTTTGAAATGTTTTGCTAAAGGCGTACTCACAGGTTTTGACTTATCCATGTTGAGCCGCTTCAAAACCTTCTCGATATAGTCCCTTTGCGATAACCACGGCTTCTATTGCTTCCTATCTCGAACGATCTTCATACCCAAAATTTGTTTGGCCACTCCTAAATCTTTCATCGAAAACTTTTCGGCCATCATCTTCTTCAGACTTTGAATTTTCTCGAAATTCGGACCCGCTACCAACATATCATCTACATAGAGTGATAGAATGATATAGTCTCCATCCTCAAAAGTCTGAATATAGACACAGTGATCTGACTCACCACGCACAAATCCCGTCTCTAACATGAACTGATCGAATTTGAGATACCACGGTCTTGGAGCTTACTTAAGGCCATACAAGCTCTTTCGCAGTCTACACACCATAATTTCTTTTCCCTTCACCTCATATCCCGGTGGCTGCATCATATAGATCTCCTCCACCAAATCTCCATGAAGGAACGCAGTCTTCACATCAAGCTGCTCCAAGTGCAGATCCTCCACCGCCACAATAATAAGGATCACCCGAATTGATGTCATTTTCACCACAGGGGAAAATATCTCTTGATGGTCAATTCCTTATTTTTGCGCATATCCCTTGACTACCAAGCGAGCATTGTACCGCTTCACACCATCGGCCTCATCTTTTATCTTGTACACCCATCTATTCAGCAACACTTTTCGACCCTTGGGTAGCTTCACTACGGTTCTTCTTCAAAGAATCCATCTCCTCGTCTATAGCTCGCTCCCACTACTTACTAGCACCGTCTTGCGTCGCCTTTTCAAGAGATTCAGGCTCGCCCGAATCCGTGTACAAAATAAAGTCGGTCACAAGTATTTCAGGTAGCCTCCTTTCTCTCGTAGATCTCCTCAAAACTGGCGCATCTGGTTGCTGAACATAGTCACCATCATGTTCTTGAGTCTGATCCTGCACTGCAGCTTCTTCCATATTTTGATCCCCACTTGTGGGCACCTGATTGTTCTCTTAAGTTCCGTCTAACTCCACGAACTCAGATACAACACCATCTTTGGCTTGCTTTTCTTCTCTATATAAGTGCTGCTCATCAAAGATAGCGTTCCGGCTTCGTATTACTTTCTTACTTGTGTAATCCCACAGCCGATATCCGAACTCGTCTCCACCATACCCGATGAAAGCACACTTCTTAGATTTGGAGTCAAACTTACTCCTTTCTGCCTTATCAATCAAAGAATATGCAATACAGCCAAATACTTTAAGGTGCGAATAGTTGACCGGTTTACCCGGCCAAATTTCTTCTGGAATGCCTCCATCTAGTGCACTTGCCGGGTTTCTGTTGATCAGATACATAGCAGCATCGATCGCTGCTACCCATAAGAATTTTGGCAGATTCGCATCCAAGATCATGCTTCGCACTCGCTCTAGGATCGTTCTGTTCATCCTTTCAGCGATACCATTTTGCTGTGGCATCCCAGGTATCGTCTTCAACCAACGAATACCCTTTTGCGAGCAAAACTCCTCGAACTCTTGGGTGCAGTATTCCCCGCCATTATCGGATTTTAGGCGTTTAACCTTCATCCCCGTTTGGTTCTCCACCTGCGCAATCCAGTGTTTGAAGATACCAAACACATCGTACTTTTTCTTCATCGCGTATACCCATGTCTTTCGACTTGTATCATCAATGAACGTCACGAAATACCGATTTCCTCCATAAGACTCCATCGAGGCCGGACCCTACACGTCCGTATGCACCATCTCCAGTTTCTTGGTCTTTTTCGCTACGCCTCCAATTTGAAATCTGAGCGTGGTTTGCTTCCCACAAACGCAGCTCTCGCAAAACCCTAACTCCACCTTTTTCAGCCCCGAACCCCCTAGCTTAAAGATTTCATGTTCTTCTCGCTGAGTTGTCCCAATCTTTTATGCCACAACGAAGTCTCCAAATCTTTCTCCAAACTTGCCGTCAATGCAACCGAGCCTTCGCTGCTCCCATTGAATGAGTACAACGAACCGCTCAGCTTGTCCCTTGCGACCACCAACGACCCTTTGGAAATCTTCCATTGAGAATTCCCAAACGTTGTAGTAAACCCTTCGTTGTCTAGCTGACTTGTGGAAATCAAGCTTTTCTTCAAATCCGGAATGTGACGAGCATTCTTCAATTTGATTTGACCACCTCCTAACGGTTGCAAGATGATCATCCCCTTTCCAACGATCTTACACGATTGACCGTTTCCCACCGTCACATGTCCAAAATCGCCCTGAACATACTCGCTAAAGTGATGTCTGCCTGAAGTGCAATGA
Source organism: Agapanthus africanus (assembly GCA_030015575.1). Taxonomy (NCBI): domain Eukaryota; kingdom Viridiplantae; phylum Streptophyta; class Magnoliopsida; order Asparagales; family Amaryllidaceae; genus Agapanthus; species Agapanthus africanus. The sequence continues at coordinate 869,148,765 of JASDDO010000024.1, read as the reverse complement.
AAAGAAGCCCCTGAATCTAGAAACCAAGTATCCGCCTTTGTGTTCTCGCTCGCCGATAGACAAAAACCTTATTCCCCTTGTTCTTGTATAGACACCATATTTGCTTCCTTTTCATCCGTCTTCTCATCTGAACCTTTCTTCGGAAGCCTGCATTCACTTCTTCTGTGGCCCTTCTTTCCGCAATTCCAACAGACGCCCTGGATTTTTCCTTGAGATTTATCCCGGCTTTTAGACTTGCCCTTTTTCCACTTTCCCCTTTCTATTGTTCTGCCACGATTCTCCACCGAAAGTGCAGAAGTTCCAGAACTTCCACTCACGGACTTTCTCTGCATCTCATCGTTTAATATGCAGCTTACCGCATCATTAAACGTGAGAATCCCCGAGATAAAGTTGCTAACCGCCATCACTAGGTTCTCCCAACTCTCTGGCAACGAACATAGGAACAGTAGGGCTCAAATCTCGTCTTCAAAGATGATTGAAACGGACTCAAGTTGGCTTATCACGCCGTTGAACTCGTTCAGGTGCTCTATCACCGAACCATTCTTTACCATCTTCATGTTGAAAAGCTTCTTCATCAAAAATATTTTATTTGATGTCAATGGCTTCTCATACAATTTCGCTAACGTCGTCATTAGCGCCTTAGTTGTTTTCTCCTCTGAGATATTAAAGGCCACGTGCGGAGTTAACGACAATCTGATCATCGCCAGGACTTTCCTATCCAAAAGGTTCCATTCCCCATCGGTCATCTTCTCGGGCTTTTCTCCTAGCAACGAAAGATATAGATCCTTTTGGTATAGATAGTCTTTCAACTGCATGCACCACCAACCAAAATTATGACCATTGAATTTCTCGATTCTTATCTTATCCTCCGCCATCTTTCGTCTGTATCGCAGCAAACCCGACTTCCTCCTAGATCTGAACCAACGCCTTCAAAACTACAATCTAAGAAAGTGGGGAAGAGAACACAAGCGTCGTTACCCACCTTTACTTAGATTATAGAATCGAAGAACCCTAGGTTCTCTTAACCTTTCTCTGATACCAGTTGTTGGGAGGGGGAGTCGATCTACGGAACAGTGCTCGCGACAAAACCCAAATCACGCAAAAATACAATCACGCAATTAAACGACGAAAGACAATATAAATTAAAGTGCAGGAATAAGAAAATAATCAATCACAAACAAGATAGATTTGTTAACGAGATTCACCCACCGTATGGCTAGTCCCCAGCAGAGCGGAATCTGCAAACGTCTACCATACTTGAATCAAGTTTGCACACAAGAACAACCCTAGGAGATTTCTCTCAAATCTCTCTATACAAACCTCTCTTAGCCTTTGCCTCTTGTGATGATGTTTGTGATAGATTCAAAATGCCTCACTCATAAGATGTGCTTTTATAGCACCTAGGACAATGTCACCATCTAACAAAGTCACCACCTATCATTATCACCGTCTAACAATGTCATGCATGTCAAAAGTGGCACCTGACAAAGTCACCACCTATCATTGTCACCACCTAACAATATCAGGCATGTCAAAGTAACACATAAGAAAGTCATCACCTAACATTATCACCACCTAATAATGTCATGCATGTCAAAAGGTGGCACATAACCCTAGACTTTAATTTGCATCAATTTTCAACACACATATGCCTTCAATTGGGCCAAAGCTTCGAAGTTATGATGAGAATTGAGAAAATATGTTTTATAATCTAAGAGTGAGCCACTCTTTCATCAAATGTGTTTTTGAAGCAACTTTTTATTTTTATTTTTGAGGGGAAAATGATGGAATGTGAAATAGGGGTACATCCTAGTATCCTACTAAACTTTATTATTTAACTGATAATAATTAATTGGTGGTGTAGATCAAATTATGAACTTTATCACAATAATTGTACCATGGCATTACGAAGAATTCAAAACAAAAATGAATTGCTTCTTCATTTAGGGTCCTGATATATATCATTTGATAGTGAATAATTGAAAGAATCGCTATGATGGATCCTAATTAATAATAGTCAATCTAATACAATTTTATGGCACCAATTGAATTTGAGGCTCTACCTCTATTGCATGGACCACAATGAAATGTTTGTTCTTTCTGGCTATATTGTGATTTATATAATGAATTATAACTAAATTTTCATATGAGTTGCTGAAATCTTAGATTGTGGGAGTAATTCCAAAGTATTCTTCTTTCTTTAATTTTTTTTTCCTATAATCAAAATCTTCTTCAAATTGTCCATATTTATTTATAACACTCAACGCTCAAATTAGCTTCCTTCGGCATTTTGGAAACACGATGTTATAACACAACAGTGGTCTGAATTTGAATGAGAAGAATCTATCGTGACGGTCGTTGCATATTTATGGCTATAGCACTCAGCAATCTCACTCGCATGAAATAATAAGTGACTAGGAGAAATAAATTAAGAATCATATGCAATCACAAGAGATCTTGATAAAGAAGCATAAAATGAATAAAGTGCCCTGCTTGAGACGAGCCTTTCAAGGTTTCGGTGTGAGAAGCGAGCAAAGTCATTCTTAATTAGCTTTCACTATAATTGAGTGTTGTGGTGATCCACTATCATTAGAGAGAGGGAGAAGAATAAAGCAAAGAGCTGCCCAAAGCTATAGCACATGAACAATATCCACCACCACTGACAAGCCAAAATAGCTTTTCAATTAGTAGGGCGACTCTAGAGTTTGTAGAAATCAGAAAGTTGAAACTCTCTGTCCAAAATAATTTTCCCTCCTTCGACCCCACATTTTGGGAATCCTTGTCATTGAGTGCACCACTAAGGTAGCTTTTGTGTGCATGAAACTACTAAGGGAAGTCACCAAGTTAAAGGAAATGAGGAGATGAGGCGGGCATCATTGACAAGGAAAACTACGATGAGAGATGAAGACATGATGAAAGTGCTACGTGACCATGGAATTTTTTTTGGATTAAAGGGGTAAAATTCCACCACATTTCATTGAAAAATGCCAATGAAACAAAATAACAAACAACATTTCAAAAATGTAACTTTTGGTCATGACGGACAGAAGGTCAACCGATGACCAAATACTCATGCAGGCCGAATAAATATTCAATCAACATGCTAACCTTATAATTGGACAGACATCGAATAATTGTGCCTTTGAATATGGAAGTATTTTTTTCGTGTATGCGTTCACTGTATAAGATGTATGTCCAAGAAACAATCAAGACGGGTCTCCAGCAGGAGCAAGGATGGTGAGGTTTACAAGACATCATTTGATTTTCCTGTGCTTGGCTTCCCAGAGGTTTCCCTTTTCATTGTCTTTCCTAATAATCATTAATCAGCCACCTTAAGTTGCCTCTCTTCCAATTTCAAACTTAAAGCTCAAATACTATTGCTCACTTTAATTTCCTTGACTACCAATGAGTACTTGACTTGATCCAAACTTGAAACTCAATTATTGATAACTAATAAGCATTTTCAACGAAATCTAGGGTTACGGTCCGGTCGGCTATAAAGCAAAGACTCTTTAACAAAAATTTGATAAATTTACAACAAGTTGTAAGCTTGACATTAACAGTCCTGATCAAGAAAACAATAGACATCCAAAAGAAAATATGTTTTGCCATAGAAAATTATGTTCGGCTATAAAAAACAGGAAAGCCCAAAAGCAAAACGAAACAAAACATAACTCCCATAGGTTGAAAATGGAAGAAAATTGATGAACTTCGTGAAACTAGCAGAACCTAATCGCTTTGAACAATGCATTGCTACAGTGAAAGAAACAGTTGTATCATCTGCAAGAAAGTAATAGCAAAATGAGCAGAGATGCAGCAGTGGGGCACTCGATTGCCATTATTTACCTATATATAGCCTGCAACATAACAGGCATTAGTCTTGCTCTCCTCTCAATGACAAGCGACGACCACCAAAGAGAGGGCAATAATTTCAAATTTATACAGAAAACACAATAGATCTCTCAACTGTTGGTGGCCAATAAAGACTCAATATCAATCACATATTGAGTTTGATACTATAAAAAGGAACAGCAAGCAATCCACAAAACATGAAGATACAGAAACTGGGAAATGATAAAATGGTTCCCAAATTTGATTAAAGGGTTGGTTGCACATAACACCCTTCATCTATAGCTCATCCAACACTTCAAAATCTCATAATTAACTAGCTTATTAGCACCAGGTACCAACTGGATTAGTCAGCACCAAAGTCAAATTTTGCACTCGAAAAACCCACTGATACTCAGAGTTTAAACAAGTTGAAGGTTACAAGAGTTGAATGAAATATAAACTGAGGGTGTTACACGCAACAGCGAAATAAATCATATCAGAGGCATGAAACAATGGTGAAAAGGCTAGCAACAGCTCCCAATATTTGCAATAGAAAGAAATAGATATCCATGCTCAAACATCATCAAAAAACAAAATAGAATATGGGTCATCGCTACAACACCCATGATTTTACCAAAAACAACTTTGATCTGCTTAACAAAAGAACCTCCTAATATAAGATCAAAAACATGCAGACTAAACCAAACAGCTTATTATTACATTGCACCCACACATTCTTTTTACTCAGGAAAATAGTTTGCGCTCATCCGGTTAGTGCAGCATTAAGTGCGCTATGAACATCAACCCCAATTTGTGCTTCAGCCTTTTCGAGGTCAGTCGAGGCAGAGTTAAGCTTTTGGTTGAAATCGGCAAGACCCTTTTGAACCAGGATTGGATCGATTTGATCAACAGGAACAGCCTCTACAGCCACTATGTCTGCAAAAGAGTTGGCATGGATGAATGCAAAACCGCTGCTAACAAAGTATTTGGTCACATCGGACCCTTCATGCACTGAAAGAACACCGGGCTTGAGCTCTGCAATGGTGGCAACATGTCCTGGAAGAACACCCATTTGCCCGGTGGTTGCAGGAATGATCACCATATCAACCTGGAATATGTAAATGTCAAGGTGAATGGAAAGTTTTTTTTTCTTTCACTACAAGTGGATGGAAACATGAGAATAATAACTCCATGGCAATCTAGGAAGCATGAACACTTCAATTTGCTCGTTGTGTCAGTGTCCGACATTTACTGAATGCTTGGATACTCCGCTTGACACCATGTCCGACACATTTGGGTCGTGTCGGCCCAAATTGGACATGTTCGGCACTTCTACATAGTGTAGGATTGAAAAATAAGAATGTGGAATGTGTGTACAAATTTAATACTTTCGAGAATAAAAGAGTATTAAATATTTTTAATACTCTCTTACGATAAACACGGAGCTAAAAGGAATGAAAGTCCAAATTGACGCAAATCTTATCATCTGTACTGAATGCTTGGGCACTCCGCTTGACACCGTGTCCGACACATTTGGGTCGTGTCGGCCCAAATTGGACATGTCCGGCACTTCTACATAGTGTAGGATTGAAAAATAAAAATGTGGAATATGTGTGTACAAATTTAATACTTTCGAGCATAAAAGAGTAATAAATATTTTTAATACTCTCTTACGATAAAAATAGAGCTAAAAGGAATGAAAGTCCAAATTGATGCAAATCTTATCATCTGTAACTGATAAATCTAGTAACCCCCAAATTTTTTTAAAGGAAATTTATCCTTATAATGTAATTGCTCTCATTTAGATCTAGTTAATCTAATATACAATATATCATTAAAAAATCGGTCTTTATTCTTATTTTCTATTCTCTTAAAAAATAAAACTGTAAAATTTTTCTAGATCAGAATCTTATTGTCCCTGTAATTATGGATTGTCTATCTACTTCAGTATCTAATTAAATTAGAAGATTTTAGATACATTCTTCAAATGTATAAAATTTTAATTCTATGAAATTCTGCAAAAAGTTCAAAAGGTCATATATATATAAGAATCATAAATTTTAATTTTCATCATTTTTAATTAAGAAAAGGCAATATTAATAGCATGAGCAAAATTAATTCGTACAGAAATCAAGTGAAGTTACATTCACATACAAATTTACACACCCAACCCCACACCCACCCCCCAAACAAAAAGAAACACTAAATTCAGGTTATGTTCCTACACGCCACACTACTCATCTTTTCCAGGTCTTAGAAATAATTTTTTATAGGCTGTTTTCAGTATTTAGTCATATATGTAAAACCAAAAGTTTGTTAATCAGGTTAGTCAGGTCTGGCTTGGGTTTCCAACTATTATCGTGTGGGTTCCCAACTATTATCGTGTGGGTTCCGGCCCAATTTTATAATTGGGTCGGATTCGTGTCAGCCATAATCGGACCGTGAACCCAACTGAATTTTCACCCCTTACTAAAGTGTCATCTATGTTATGGAACAATGCGCATGAAAGGATATCACATCACAGCCAACTTGGAAAACACGTATGCTGAATTCTTTCCAGAAGTTCTTTGAGTTCTAAAAAACATTAGACTTTTCAGCAAGGTGCATAATCTGAATGAAACGACTGGAGTTAGTGTTGCAAATAGCAGCAAGAAAAAAAAAACAAGTGATCATCCACTATGAGGGTAACCTTACAATTGAATTAAACTTGAACTCACGGTCTTAGTGGTATATCACAATCAAGGTTTAGTGGACAAAAGTCCACATAAAGAATATCAAGGAAATCTTTAAATAAGTCACCTTTGCGGCTACTCTTTATCCTATAAGCAACTCATTAGTGCATGCATGACAGGGATCAAAATTTTGTTTTGAAAAAAGTCCAATATCAAAAGCTCAGTATGAAGATTATACAGTATCAGTGACATGAGAAATGGTTCGGTTTCGCATCATGGAAGCCAGCATCCTCACTGAAATATGATTAACACGGTAACTTTAAATTTAAAAAGATGATTGGACATTCTGAATGTCACTGGACGAAAAGCATCTTTAAGTAGCCAAGTGGAAACAGTTTCACTTGGACGAGCAATGAAGTTAATACTGGCCACATTCAGTGATACACAAGCTAACTCACACTTAAGACTTACCTTATTCTAGAAATAATTTTCCATCGAGTGCATCAATTTAAAGATTTGGACTTTGAGAAATGATAATTGCAAATAGGTAATGTATGCCGCAGAAATTCCTAGTTTTAATTTGAATGAATTTGCCACACATCAAATGAAAGATGCATAAACCTCCTATGAGGGTTCAAGTTTTAATTCTATCAGAAGTACATATACTTGATAACATTGTTATCAACCATCAGTATCTGTCTATGGATGACTTATGTATTGCCTATAATATCACAGCAGTCAATGAAATAAAAATAGAAATTGTAACCATGAAATAAAAGGAGGGTGGGGGGATGGGGCTGTGAACACACAGCTAACTTAGTTGTGAACACGTGACACATCCCCGGAGGTGGTACCCACCCCAACTTAAACCCAGATATATAAAAGATATACATCTCAGCTTATATTAGATGTGCATTCAAGTTAATTTAATGAGAAAGTAAATAAAGTGATATATATATATATATATATATATATATATATATAGAGAGAGAGAGAGAGAGAGAGAGAGAGACACACACACACACACACACACACACACATATATATATATATTAGTCCAAACTCCAAAGCCCATGCAAGAGGGTTAGCCATTCTTTTAATCTGACAAAGAAGCAATTGTCGAAAATTTAAAAGTATTCATGCTGCCCGGTGACACCTATAAAAGGAACAGCCCAAGCAACAGAAAAAGTTGTGGGTTAAACTAAGACTGAAGGCGCCAGATTTCAGTGACTGCAAAACTAGAGGATGCAAATATTTATTGGAAAATAATCAAAAACCCAACTTCCGAGCTTAATCTCAATTAAAGCAATGTTATAATACTCTAATAACTCATAAAACATAAACACATGTTTATAGTATGCTAATAACACATCAAAGATAAAAGCAGGATAATATCACCAATTAGCATTTTTTAACAACAAATACGGCATTGAATAACAATGTATTACACACATGCACCTTTATATGATATATTTGTGGCACAAAAATCAAAGGGAGCCACTAACAATGTTGTTGGAGACTATTCATGCATTTACTAGAAAAATCTGTACTTGTTTTTGTTGTTTAATAGATTATTCACGAGATGCATTTATAAGAACTCATTCTTGGGCTTTACTAAATTAATTGGCGAGCCTATCTTGCTAGGTGTTCCTTAAACATTGTTGACGTTGCCAATACAATAGCTCCAACGCTTAAAGTTGGAGTTTAATCGTTGGTAGGGAAGCACATGGTCAGATGGTCAAAAGTGTGGAGACAATGACATAATTTGGAAAATAATATAGGAGAGCAAAAATGGACTAGAAACCTTAATTAATGATTAATCCTTAAGCCTGTTAAGGGCATTATTTTGTGTAGTAAGCAGATTCACTCTATTCCTATTATAATGGCTATAAATTATCTTCAAACCAGAATGATATGCAATATTGAGCTCGATATATTTAATGTTGTTGAGGCATCATGCAAATGTTCTGATATCCTTCTAAAACACACGTCATTGAACTTGTATAGAAGCTTTGTTATGACAAAATTTTGACTTTGGAATGGGAAAATATGACTTGGTCTGAAACAACTTGGTGATACATCATGGAATAATATTATGCCCATCAATATAATTTTTATGTTCTCAATAATGACGGTTGTCAAAATTGTAGTGAAGGATGGGTAGAAGCATGAGCAAAGAGCTGAAGGAGGCATATGGCTGGATTCATTGAGAACTTCAGGCTTTGAATACATTTACCATTATGAGAACTATTTGGAGAATAGAAACCTATCACAATATTCTGAATGTCATGAACTTAGTCGATGTTTCTAGATGACATCCGGGGACATGTGTGCTTAGAAATCTAGTTTTAAAAAGTCATTTTTTAATCTATGAAAAATATAATATAGATATGTCCTAACTAAGATGTTTTTAACTGTTCTAAATGGTGTACAATGGGTTATATTGAATTAAGAAATTCCAAGTCTGAAGTGTGGATATCTCAAGGGCATCTAGTAAATATTAACTATCAGAGAGGATAAGGATGACAGTTTTGTGTCTTAAATGAGACCTAGACGATCTTAACATTCGCTGATTATCCTAGTTAACATTAACCAAATTCAAAGTGTGCATTATTTTTTATTGTTGTTTGTTTGTTGGGTGGATGAGGCAGTTTTCCTTATATGACAAGTGGCTCTAGGTAACTATCTAAGAAGTCAGCCTAAAATTACACCATGCACCACTAATAAAATCCACAGCTATCATCATGATCTTCATGTCTAAACACATTTTAACCATCAATCATATGGTTTAATTTGTTCTCTTATTGAAAGAACGGTTCAATTTTTCATCCATTTGACGCGTGACTTGGAAGGGTCAAAAGTGCATGATTATTTGCAGACAAGTATTTTAAAACAGCATGATCATAATGAAGCATAGATCATCCATTATGATGGCCCACCATTGTATTGTACATCACTTTGGTAATGACATGAGAAGTCGCCTTAGGGCCACTTTACCCTATATATCTCTACATATAACGCAAATAGACCAGTGGCTCGAATTCCGTTGTGGATTTAGTTTTACTAGGGGTTAGGCATGTTAACATGTGGAAATATACAAGGGCAAAGGTTAAAGCTACGCATTCCTTCTCTTTCATATTTGCAAGTTCGTATTTTAAATCAAATGGGTCCCCATCTATTCATTGATATGCAAACGCCTTTTCTAAACCACATTAAAAATGATGGCCTCTTGTTATGTGCTTTTTTCTAATTTGTTAGCTAAATGTGCCCCTGTAAGAAAACTTTTGCATAACTATTGTGAGAAGAACCTACAATTTACCCCTAGAGCATGAACAGTTATGCAAATAAAATGGTAATTGGCAAATCATGATCGGATTCAAATTAATCCAAAAAATCAATTTCGAAATTTGTTCAAGTTAATGTTATCCAGAACGCAGAATGTTTCAATATGCCTAATGAAAACAGGATCAGCGAATGCTACTTGTAACGAAACGTAGTACGATAGGGATAGTTTTCTTCGATACACTTATATGGAACGGAAACGTGGACTATTCATTTGGATCATTTGCATGTGTGCATGCGTGTGTATGTACACATGCATGCATGCAATTTGTGTGTGTGATTTAATCTCTCTGCTATCTAGTTTAGGGCTTGAAAAATAATTAAATAGTTTCTAGAATGATTCGACACAAACCCGGCATAAACATGTAATGTGTGTATGTAATTTAATCTCTTTGCTATCTAGTTTAGAGCTTGAAAAAGAATTAAATAGTTTCTAGTATATGATTTAACACAAACTCAACTTTATGCCTATTTAACTTAAGGGATTAGATCGGAACGGTAATTCTTTCGATCTGGAGCGCTAGTCTTCCCTGACTAAGGATGATCATTCCAAATCGCAAATTGTCAATGGTATAGCGATTAAGGTAACAAAGGTTCAGGATCAATTTTATTGGAAAACAAATATATACAAATCAATAGGTGTTATAATATGTATTTTGTATTCACTTATGGAGTATATATATACTGTATACATATGTGCACAGCACGTGCGAAACTATTTGTGCGTATTCTTTGACAATCACACTCGTGTAAATTATAATTCATAATCACAAAATGATTAATGACATAATCATAAAGATTTATAAAATACAAAATTCTTAAAACAATTAGGTATAAATTTCTTAGACAATCACACTCGTGTTTATAATATATTACTGAAATAATCATAAAGCTCTATGCAAATTCTTACAAACAATTATATTTACAAGCCATAAGCCTTTGATGTGTTGCTATCAAGCAATACAATATGCCATGAAAAAGCAAATAAATGAACAAAAAGAAACTATTACATCTATATTATTAATTCATGTTATGATTTCATGTCGACAAATGTAAGGTAATATGTCAGATGCCGCATTGGGTCAACCATGACAAGTCATGACATTGATCAAAAGGCACAATGGATCATATCTGCATGCATGGCGTGGCACCCATTGCAGCAAGCAATGTCTTAAAGGACATTTGCGGGCGATATGTTGGACATGCCATGAACATGCAAAAGAATGATGACTTTTAACCTTGAGGCAAATCTAAACATAAAATTCCATTTGTTGCATACATATCATTATCATGTGACATCATTTTTCATACCTAGTGTATGCAACGTGTAGAAATTAATGGCCTATTTACTGGACTATCAATAATCTTGTGTTGTATAATGTGTAAATCAACCCAAGATATTCATTGCTTTGTTTTTAATTAAGGGTTGACCATATTTGTGCAATTTTATCCGAGTAAACCTTGGCAAGGACATCAGTAAACCTTGCTCAGTTCTACGTATTTCTAAAGTTTTAAAAAACGGAAAGAAGCCTTAGAATATAAAGGATTTAGACTTAGCAAAACAAAAATGAAATATATCTCTACTATTATAACTAAATACATGAGGTCAACCAATAAAACATTCTCCTTTTCCATAAAATTACAGTAAAAAGAGAAATCTCTCACGTTATTCTAGATTCACATCTCTCCCGGTCATCCTTTCAAATAGGTGATATTACATTTATGCCCTTCCTGAGATGTGAACAATTCTCAAGATATTTTAACTAGGTGGGCCCGTGTTCGATTAAGTTTTGACCAAAGATATTCATGCACACTTCCTTCATTGAATTGAAAGTGAAGAAATACTTGGACATAAAAATCCATAAAATGTCTACTATTACAGCATACAAATATCACTAGGGTTTTGCATGTGTGGTGCACGTGACCACATGTATAGAGTAAATACTTTTTATAGAGAAACGAACATATATTTTAAATATTTAAAACGGTGGCCTCCATCAAATTGTTGGGGAGGGGGGAAAGGGGAGGTAAGAGAAGGTAGAAAGAAAAACTTTTTGTTGAAGTTGCCTACTTAATAGTATGTTAAAATTTTCTAATTTTCTAATTTTTTTTTGATAAAATGAAGAAAAAAAGTAGATGCATGGGCTGGCCTGCGATTTGCGATTGAGGGAAGCAAGCTGAATCTCTGATCGAGTCAGACACATCAAAAAACTCAGCGTCGAGAGAAAGACGAGATACCGTAAGTTCCAATCATAAATCATAAATCTTTGATATTTAACATCGACCTCTTGGGTTATATACAGTTAAGACAGTAGAGATAGAGACCGTTGGTTCCTACCAAAAAAAAGGCAAAACCAAATGGAATTGATACCTTGATAAAAGGAGAAAAACTGTCCATAACATTCACGCTTTTAGAAATCAAATTATACTACAATTATAATTCATTGTTCACATTTGTTTTAACAAGTACTTCTTGGGTGGTGATGTTAAGTCGATACCTAAATATTTTTTACGACTTTGTTTTAAAGATACTTAAATAGTTGTATATGCAAGATTTTTTTTTAAAAAGGATAGTAAATAAGTCGTGATGATTATTCAAGGATATATTTTTTAAGAATTATTATTTCAATTGGTTTCTTTAAGATAATTTTGGTATCATGCGACCGTAGAACATGAAATATAAGTCATAAAATTGATGTTCATAAGTGACATACATAATGCACAGGTGATGATTTATATAATTTTTTTAATATGAATGGGGTGTTGATTTATATAATTTTTTTAATATGAATGGTGTGTGGAAGTATAAAGTTTTTTAAGCATACTTTTTTTGCAAAATCTTTATTATTTTTATACTTTTTAGTCTTAATATGTAAAATATAATAAATACAATTCTCATATACATAAATACCATGGTTGTTACGGCGCCACGGCGAATCACGGCAGTAGTGAACCGTCAGGACACCATGGCGACACGGCAACCGTCAGGACGTCCTCATGGCGACAAATCGTTCACAATGTGCTACATTAATTTTATATATATCTATAGTTCTATACCTAATATATAATTACAAAAACTATAGAATACCATCAAGCACACAACTATATCATCATTTAACCATCAAATATAAAATATTTTATCAAATTGGGTTATTATTAGTTTATTACGATAGGAATCACTTGGGGTATTTGAAGGGAATGTAATGAAAGAATTTTTAGGGGAAAGAATAAATGCTTATATGATATTGTTTATCAAATTTCAAATTCGACTCTCAGTTGATCTCATATATATAGAGACAAGACGAAAGTTAAAATAAGAAAAATGAATCACGGCGGTAATAAACCATAGCGGTAGTGAACACGACGGTAGTAAACCGCCGCGACACCATGGAGACACCATGACAACTATGATAAATACTTCAAAAATTATCCAAAAGTGAAACAACAAAATATTAAAATCATGATATGTTTTATAGTTTTAGTTGATATTTATTGTGTATGATTTTTTATAGATGGATAATTTTCAGTATGTGCATCGCATGTGCTAGTGGAATGCAACTTTAGAAAAACATGAAAAAATGGGCATAAGTAAGAACTGATGGCAAAAAAATCTAGAAATAACCATTTTCGTTGCTTAAAAAAATTAGTTAATAAGGACAGTGAGATCGAGAACGCTATAGTGCATCATATCGAAGCTGGATGGCTGAAGTAGTGACGTTTTTTACGAGTATGTGTGATCATAACATACCTTTAAAATTGAAAGAAAAATTATATAAGGCGTCTATAAGGCCATCATTACTTTATGCATCAACATGTTCGGACTTAGGCAATTAAGGAATATACCTAAAAAAATGAGTACGCATATTGAGATGGATGAATGGTAATGTCCTAAAAGATATGACAAGTAATGTGGGTATTCGTAACAAATTAGATGTTGATATAAGAATCAATTGGGATGGTTTGGGCACATCGGAGCGATAAATGCACCAGTTATGAGCAGAAAATTGCAGTCAATGGCGTGAAAAGTACTAAGGTAGACAACCAAACATGCATGGAGGCAATTAGAAATGATACGTCAATTGTTAACTTAAACAAGGAGATGGACTGTAACTGAGCAGAAGGGAATAAACAGATTCATTTTGCCAAACCCAAAAATTTAGGATAAAAGGCTTGTTGTCTTAGTTGTAATTGTTAAAGAGTGAAAGGAAAATCTTAAATTGCATGAAAAATAAATTGTACTTCACTTCCACCAATTTGCTTATCTTTACTCCTGTCCAAACATTTTCGGGGTCCGGTGTTCTAAATAGCGCTGATATATCTCCTATATCGGCCGATATATCAGTTTTGGAGGGAAAACAATACGATATGCTAAATTTATATTTTTTTGTAGTTTTAGGTAAATATCGGCCGATATATTGTAATATCGCCTGATATATTAGGTCCGATATATCTGTCCAAGTTTTGGGTAAATATCGGCCGATATATCGTAATATTGCCTGGTATATTAGGTTCGATATATTTGTCCAGATATCATGATATTTTTCTAATTTTATTTGGGCTATTAGTTTATACGTAACATTGATACTCGACCAAACCCAATCAGTATTGAAGTAGGGGAGGAACCACTAAGAGGTACAGGGGCACGTGTCATGTTTGAAATTCCGGAAAATAAAAATTAATATATTTCATATACGAGATTTTGGAATTTTTGGATATCTATTATATATTTTTGTTGCATAAATAGAGCATAACAAGACTTTTGTCCAAGTGGTGATGTGTTTTCTTTTTCAACAAAAGGTCTTAGGTTCAATTCTAATCAGTTATATTAGTTTTGGATTATTTTTAAAAGGGTATAAATATCATTGTGCTTTTTCTTTTAAAAATAGTTTCTTCTATATTGTAACCAAATTGATTTAAAATATTGTTTTATTGATTTAGGATTTTTGTAAAATGTAGAATATGAATTTTTTTTTTAACGAAACCTTGATCCATTTTAGTCCATGCTTGTGAAAATCTCTGAATCCGCCCATATAATGCAGGATAAGATAAAGTGAAAACTGTTGAGAAAAATACCCACGATCCATATCTATTTTTCTTCTTTGTAGACACATTCGTTATTTGTGTTTACATTAAATCTTCTTAAATAAAATTCGAACCTACAACCAACTATTTCATATAATTGCTCTACTACTGAGCTGTTGAGGAAAACCTCATTTAAAACACCGACTAATCGTATTTTCATAAATGGCATTTATAATACAAAAATACTTCTTAGAAAATATCTTCCGATATATCACGATATCTAATATTCGATATGAAAATCTTCAGGCCGATACGACACTGATATCTGATATTTAAAACATTGTCTGGGTCCAAATGGAATTTTTCCCTCTTTTGTTGATGCATATGCATTCTACTTTGTGAGAGGGTTTAGAAAAAGAGAAAAATCCTCTCTACTACTCTTTGCCCTAGGCTCTTCATGTCATCAATTCCCATTTTAGTTTTCAAATAATACTTACTGATTCAAAAAAGTTATATCCCCCCACCCAAAAAAAGATATATATACACCTCCCCCCTAATAAAAACCCTTCTTCCCTCTCTCTTTCCAAAAGAGAATAATATCTTTCAAAAGGTTCATAAAAGTATTAAAAGACCAATCAAAAATTGAAAATATGCATACAAAGTTTTATAATGTTTACAACTTGTTTACTACAATGTAATTATAATAAGCCCAATAAAATATAAACATCTGTAATACTTAAATTATGATAAATTAAAGATCAAATTTCACACCACACCTTAAAATTGGTATTATATCATATTTTATCTTCATAATGATTGACTTCAAGCTATGACTTTTAGAAGCATTCTAAATAAGTTTTTTGTAATGCACTGCAAGTTTCTTTCGTCCCACATGCATCGCACATGCGAAAAACTAATTAGGTCATAAAGCAAGTCTATTCTTGTCCTTGGCTTCCTTTGGACATATATTTTATGCCATAACTGAGATGGTACGACGAGTTGACAAAATATTCACAAATTTTCCCTCGATTACAAGGGGTGAGATGCTTAGACAATATGTCAGATATTGAGTAGCACCTAACTAAAACAAAGAAACCATATAATGCAAGTACAAAATTAAAAATTTCTAAAACGAACGCCAAAGTTGAGACAGCCTCAAATGCATCAAATATTTCACCCACAAACCAAGCTATTTCAATCGCAAAGGCAATTAGATCCGTTCTTTATGAACCCAACCCAACAAAACAATCAGAAAATCAATAAATTACCACTAATCCAAATAAAGAGATGATAAAGACACAAAGATCACAGTTTTGGGGGGGAAAGAACAGGTCATACCTCTTTGCTCGAGATCTCGGATTGATAAGGGAGAACGAAATTGACGGTGAGCTTGGAAGGGATCGACGAGGGAGTTGGCGGGCGAGGCTTCATCAAAGAGAGAGGGGTTTTGGGGGGATCGATGTTGGGCGCCACCTTCCTCCATGCCTCCACGAAGGAGGCATCCTCCGCCGGCGCCGCCAGATCAGCGGTGGAGAACATCCGTGAGGATATCGGTGCGGCGCATTCGCGTCCGGCGGCGGCGGTTCTGATCAGGAGGCGCGAGGCGTGGCGATACATCCTTGGTTGATGTCTAGGGTTTCGATGTCGGGGACGATCGAAGAGGGAGAATTTACTGCTGAAGAGGAGAGGATCACGTGAGCAGCGGATGGGGATGGGGTGGTTGTAATTTGACGTATTACTCCCTGGAAAATTTAGATTTTCGGAACTTCAGTTTTGAGATAATTGTTTGCAGCTTTCAGTCCCTTTTTATTTCTTAATATTCTTATACTTGTAATTTTCGACAGATACCTGCTGTATTAAACAAATATTTATTACATTTAGCAGATAACTAGTACGATTTTATAATTAACCGCTATATTTATTAGATAACTCCTACACTCAATCAATAACTATTTACATATAAATAGCGGCGGTTTGAAAAGGCGTGGGTAGTAATTATTAGGTAAATATAGTAGTTATTCGTCGAAAGTTACAAAAGTGGAATATGAATATTGAAAAATAAAAGTCTAAAATGCAGGAAACCTCTCTTATTTTTGCATGAAAAAAAAAACCCCATAAACTCAGAAAACATGCATTTTGCCCCTAAAAACCCTAATGGTGTTAACTTTTCCTTCCTTAAAACTTTTTAATGCCGAAAATACCCCTCAAATAAATTTAATTGATTAAACTAACATTTTCTTTTCTTTTTCTTCCTCTTTTTCAAATCCATATTTTTTTAATCCATGCTCACGTTTGGAGAAAAAGAAAGAAAATAAGTGACGGTATAAATTTTAGATGGGAGAAGAAATGACAAATACAAGTTTTGAGGGAAAAGGAAAGATTTAGCGAAGAGAAAAGAGGAGATCAGAAAAGAAAAGCTTGAGAGTTATTTTGGGAAACTTACACAAATAAATAAATTGAAGCTGTTAAAATTTTGGGGTAAATCATATGTTTGACTTTAGGAAAGGTGTCCTGCTTTTCACATTTTGGCCAAAATAAAAAATGTCTTAATACTTAAAACATTGCTTTTTATTCACATGAGGGTTTTCCTGAGTTTTTTGGCCAAGAACCTAGACAAATTTCCTGAAAATTATGGTGTTGGCAAGGTAGTCTAATCATGTAAATTAAATATGACCCGAGGCTAATATATGGGTTGGGTAGAATTTTAAAATTTATCATTTTAAATAGGTTAGTTTTATAAACCACCGTTAAAATTTTAAGGTTCTTTTAGATAGCACCGTTGAACTTAAAAATGTATGAACCCTCTTAAACTTGTAATACTTTATGGAAATGTTATTTTCTTTGACTTGGTTATGGCAACAGTTGGATTTAATAACCATAAAATGATCTTGTATGTGGATTAAATGACCCCAGAATGAAATGATATTAGCATTTTTGACGAAAATATGCTTACTAAAATACTCTTCAATATGGGTTTATGGCATTTTGTAGGTTCGATGGTGCTGTTTCAAAAGCACTGAAAGATCCGGTAGGGACTTTCCTTTTTAATGCTTCTTCCTTCGTAACAAAGACCGACCAAGAGGTGGCCAGATAGAACATGCAAACTTTCCAAAGAGATGTAAAAGAGAGATGGTGTGTGTTCAAGAGATCTGACCAGCCCTTTCCCTTATGGAGACGTGGTATTCTAAAAAAAATTATACAAATCAATAAGAAGTGATATCCATTGGTGAAATGCCATTGCATGGATCTCCGTCCACATCCGTGAACAAGAGACTCACTCTTATCCGATCAAGAGGAAGACGTCGTCAATCCGAGACGGGATAGCAAGGTGTTTTATAAAATTTACCCATTCAAATCCTTTCCGATAGGTAAATTGAACAAATGTTAAAGATTTCAAATTGTAGTGTTTGGAGAGTTATTGCATCATCTCCAAGAGCAAACTCCTCCATATCTCAAGGCGTCTAGGGTCATGTAATTTCTGTTATTGAGTCCGACAAATGTTTGGACTATTGTTCCAACATCGTTGTCATTATCAACTGGACTTAGCTAAGTTGGTCTCAATTTCCCTTTCCAATATGAGAGCTCACAAGTATGACTGATTTAAAAAGAAAAACAAAACATATCATGGGCATCCCCCATCATCACGGACTTGGGAGGGATTGCACAGGGCCCGTTGTTGTAGGATACCCATCATCGTCTAGTCGACCCCAATTTTGTTCGGATTTGTATAAAGCAAGTTTACTCGGGGATAAAACTTATGCCGGATGATAATGATTCTAAAGTTCATATTATGGTGTGATCCGGTTCAAGAAATTTGCATAAATTAGGTTTCTTTTTTTTCACACATCAGAGTGTCTCAATTGATGCAAGTAGAAACGATCATCATTGGTGCTGATTCCTAGCTCTTGTCTTTTACATTCAATAATAATGTCTACTCCAGATACCTAGAAAAAGAAAATCTTATTTTCAAATTACAAAAATTTCCATCAATTGATGTTTTTTTAAGTCCTAGATTTAATTTCCTTAAACTCAGTGAACCACCCTTTAACTGGGAGCTACATCCAAAAACTTTTATGGTCTAAAATTGCAGCTCCCTTACCTTCATCCTCTTTGCATGATTATGTTGGCTATCGTATTCTCAAGTCAATTATTGAATCACAGACACGCGATTGTGATGATTGAGAGAGCATCTATACCGGTAGAACAGTCTTACTCGAGATGATGGTATGTTATCTGGTTTATCTTTATCATCATGTACAGAATTAGGTGGCATTACATGTTGATAGAGCCCATAGGATTCTTGCTTGACTACCAGCATTATGATTGCGATCATATACGTGGGAGCTGGATGGTCTATAAACACATCTTAAATGTCCCTACTCGTAGGAGTATCGAGATTGGGCATCGATACTCCGGAGTAGACTAGTGTATACTTATTCAGACCCTGACGAGGGGCGGTAACCGGTCTCACAAGCCATTGGTGTCAGTTAGTCACCTAAGATAGTATACATGTGCTCATTGGGTTATGAATAGACTGGACGGACTCGCCGGGAACCTGCTAGATGCTAGTATACCTATTGTCATATTGCAGTTCCCAGGTGACATGAGTACAGCTTAGTCTGTCGACCTGAGATCGTCATTTGTCTTGTGTGAGTTCCCAATGTACTTTGATTACTACCCTACCACGGCTCAAAGGAGTCGTGCAAACAGGTTTTAATTGGGTACAGTCCCGAGCCACATGGAGGCAGCGAGTAGATCGTCGGGGATTTGTCCCTCCCGGTATTGGGGCTTGATGTCGCACAGTGCACGGATGGCCATCACCAGAAATCCTTGGCCAAGCTAGTCGAGAATTACTGATCTAAGATCAGTAATTTCTCATGTGGTGATGGGTTTCATACCGACACGAATTATCGCGTTATTAGGGGTCTGACTTTATCCACCTCCTAGACTGTTGGATATAGTGCCCTCAAAGTCAATTATTGGATCGCAGGCACGTGATTGCAATGATTGAGGAGGACCTATACCGGTAGGACAGTCTTAGTCAAGATGATAGTATGATATCTGGTTTGTCTTTATTATCGTGTACTGCTTTTGGTGACATTACATATCACTATTACACGTTGATAGAGCCCTTGGGATTCTTGCTTGACTACCAGCAGTATGATGGCGATCATATACGTGAGAGTTGGGCAGTCTATAAGCACATCCTTAAAAGTGGTCCCTAGTCGAGGGAGTTTTGAGACAGGGCGTCGATATTCGAGAGTAGACTAGTGTATACAGTCGAGACCCCGACGAGGGGCGGCGGCCAGTCTCACAAGCCATTGGTGTCAGTTGGTTCACCTAAGATGTATACAGGTGCTCATTGGGTTATGAGTACACCGGACGGACTCGTCGGGAACTTGCTAGTTGATATTTGTTAGTTATATGTATGCCCTAGAGGCCATTACTGTACATACGATGTATATTGTAATGGATACTTGGACATATATAGGGAGGACTTTCTTGCTCGACATGATAGTATGCTATCTGGTTGAACTTAATCTTAACGTGTACTCTGATTGTCTCTATGTTACATGTTGATAAAGCCCTTAGGATATATACTCGACTGCTGGGACTATGATGAGATCATACTAGTGGGGCCACGGTAGTCGACGAGTACATTCTATAACTATTCCTAGTCGAGGGTATATCGAGACAGAGCATCGATACACTAGAGTAGACTAGCGTATACGCATCTTGACCCATATGATGGACGATGGATGATCCCATATCCATCGGTGTTTGACATCAAGGATGGTGTATGGGTGCTCAGTAGAGACTGGATACACTGGACGGACTTGCCGAGAACTCCCAGATGGTATTATACCTCACGTCAGATGGCAGTTCTCCGGTGACACTGGTACAGAATAGTCTGTTGATCCGAGATCGTCATAGAGTCTTGTGTGATTCCCACTGTGCTTTGATTTCCATCATACCACGTCCAAGAGGGCGTGCAAAAAGGTGGTTTTTGGGTCGCAGGCACGTGATTGCAATGATTGAGGAGGACCTATACCGGTAGGACAGTCTTAGTCGAGATAGTGATTGCAATGATTGTTGGATATAGTGCCCTCAAAGTCAATTATTGGATCGCAGGCACGTGATTGCAATGATTGAGGAGGACCTATACCGGTAGGACAGTCTTAGTCGAGATGATAGTGCCCTCAAAGTGCCCTCCTAGACTGTTGGATATAGTGCCCTCAAAGTCAATTATTGGATCGCAGGCACGTGATTGCAATGATTGAGGAGGACCTATACCGGTAGGACAGTCTTAGTCGAGATGATAGTATGCTATCTGGTTTGTCTTTATTATCGTGTACTGCTTTAGGTGACATTACATATCACTATTACACGTTGATAGAGCCCTTGGGATTCTTGCTTGACTACCAGCAGTATGATGGCGATCATATACGTGAGAGTTGGGCAGTCTATAAGCACATCCTTAAAAGTGGTCCCTAGTCGAGGGAGTTTTGAGACAGGGCGTCGATATTCGAGAGTAGACTAGTGTATACAGTCGAGACCCCGACGAGGGGCGGCGGCCAGTCTCACAAGCCATTGGTGTCAGTTGGTTCACCTAAGATGTATACAGGTGCTCATTGGGTTATGAGTACACCGGACGGACTCGTCGGGAACTTGCTAGTTGATATTTGTTAGTTATATGTATGCCCTAGAGGCCATTACTGTACATACGATGTATATTGTAATGGATACTTGGACATATATAGGGAGGACTTTCTTACTCGACATGATAGTATGCTATCTGGTTGAACTTAATCTTAACGTGTACTCTGATTGTCTCTATGTTACATGTTGATAAAGCCCTTAGGATATATACTCGACTGCTGGGACTATGATGAGATCATACTAGTGGGGCCACGGTAGTCGACGAGTACATCCTATAACTATTCCTAGTCGAGGGTGTATCGAGACAGAGCATCGATACACTAGAGTAGACTAGCGTATACGCATCTTGACCCATATGATGGGCGATGGATGATCCCATATCCATCGGTGTTTGACATCAAGGATGGTGTACGGGTGCTCAGTAGAGACTGGATACACTGGACGGACTTGCCGAGAACTCCCAGATGGTATTATACCTCACGTCAGATGGCAGTTCTCCGGTGACACTGGTACAGAGTAGTCTGTTGATCCGAGATCGTCATAGAGTCTTGTGTGATTCCCACCGTGCTTTGATTTCCATCATACCACGTCCAAGAGGGCGTGCAAAAAGGTGGTTTTTGGGTCGCAGGCACGTGATTGCAATGCTTGAGGAGGACCTATACCGGTAGGACAGTCTTAGTCGAGATAGTGATTGCAATGATTGTTGGATATAGTGCCCTCAAAGTCAATTATTGGATCGCAGGCACGTGATTGCAATGATTGAGGAGGACCTATACCGGTAGGACAGTCTTAGTCGAGATGATAGTGCCCTCAAAGTGCCCTCCTAGACTGTTGGATATAGTGCCCTCAAAGTCAATTATTGGATCGCAGGCACGTGATTGCAATGATTGAGGAGGACCTATACCGGTAGGACAGTCTTAGTCGAGATGATAGTATGCTATCTGGTTTGTCTTTATTATCGTGTACTGCTTTAGGTGACATTACATATCACTATTACACGTTGATAGAGCCCTTGGGATTCTTGCTTGACTACCAGCAGTATGATGGCGATCCTATACGTGAGAGTTGGGCAGTCTATAAGCACATCCTTAAAAGTGGTCCCTAGTCGAGGGAGTTTTGAGACAGGGCGTCGATATTCGAGAGTAGACTAGTGTATACAGTCGAGACCCCGACGAGGGGCGGCGGCCAGTCTCACAAGCCATTGGTGTCAGTTGGCTCACCTAAGATGTATACAGGTGCTCATTGGGTTATGAGTACACCGGACGGACTCGTCGGGAACTTGCTAGTTGATATTTGTTAGTTATATGTATGCCCTAGAGGCCATTACTGTACATACGATATATATTGTAATGGATACTTGGATATATATAGGGAGGACTTTCTTGCTCGACATGATAGTATGCTATCTGGTTGAACTTAATCTTAACGTGTACTCTGATTGTCTCTATGTTACATGTTGATAAAGCCCTTAGGATATATACTCGACTGCTGGGACTATGATGAGATCATACTAGTGGGGCCACGGTAGTCGACGAGTACATCCTATAACTATTCCTAGTCGAGGGTGTATCGAGACAGGGCATCGATACACTAGAGTAGACTAGCGTATACGCATCTTGACCCATATGATGGGCGATGGATGATCCCATATCCATCGGTGTTTGACATCAAGTATGGTGTACGGGTGCTCAGTAGAGACTGGGTACACTGGACGGACTTGCCGAGAACTCCCAGATGGTATTATACCTCACGTCAGATGGCAGTTCTCCGGTGACACTGGTACAGAGTAGTCTGTTGATCCGAGATCGTCATAGAGTCTTGTGTGATTCCCACTGTGCTTTGATTTCCATCATACCACGTCCAAGAGGGCGTACAAAAAGGTGGTTTTTGGGTACAGTCCCGATTCACATGGAGGCAATGAGCGATAGGAGGGGATTCGTCTTTCCCGGTATTGGGGGTTGATATTGCGCTATGCTCGACTGGCCATAACTGGAAATCCTTGGCCAGGGTTGCACTGATTTACTGGTAAATGTTATCAGTAGTTTCATGCTTGTTATGGACCTTACATCGGCATGACTTATCAAGCTACTAGGGTCTGACGTTTACCACCCCTAGGCGAGATATGCGACATATCAGACGACGAGACCGGACTGTACGGGAGTGTTACTGTTTGGATTCACAGGAGAATGTACAGGCTTGCTTGTTGATCTTCTGAGCGCTCAATACCTGGGTGGCTGTTACGTTTAGCTGACCGCTTGCAGCTTGTGAGTGTTTGATATGATCATCACCTACTGCCGGCGTATTGACGATTCTTTAGAGTCCTACACAGAGGTTTCCTGGCTCAAGTGAAACGAAATAGGAGCGCATATGAGATATGTGCGGGACCGAGAATAATACCAGTATGTGATACTGAATTCTATTCTCGCGATTTGTATCATCGGACGGTTATATGAGATATATCCGGGTTACCGAATCAAATGTTGATTCGATATATTGATACACTTGATATTAGTCGGTTATATGCGATATGACCGGATCATTAAATCAAGTATTGATTTAATGATTTAATGTATAATTATATATTTGATATATTACTTTACATTAACTAGTATTTGTTCACTTAAGATTGATTTTCTCACTTGATGTGCACAAGTTGTATATGTGATATATGTTTGTGCACTAGTTTGTATCATGATTCATGATACATGTAAACTTGGGTGTGTGTATGACTTACACCATGTTTAGGTTAATGGTTTAGGTTTTTTATTTGTTTTGGTAAAACAAAATGGTGGGTTTCTTTGTCTTTGCTTGAAGCTTCATGAAGCTTTCAAGCATCTTTGACAAAGTCTAACCATTTTGTTTTGCATGAGATTTTCATTAACCTAACCATTAACTTAAACTCTAGTTTAGTCTCTACAAAGCTTAACTCACCCATGGTTGCATTATGATAGATTTCACTTGATTATTCATTTTATATAATTCATATTCTTTTCTTTCTTCTTCTTCTTCTTCAAGAAGAAGAAAACTTGCTTGAAAAATTTTCAAGTGAAGATTTAGAGTGAGAAATCCAAATCTAAAGTGAACCCATTTCCTATTTCATCATCTTCTACTACTTGCCATTTAGTTTAGGATGTTCTCTTCACAAAGTTCTTGACCTGGTGAAGATGGAGCTTGAGTTTGAGTCTCCTCGACGTAGATCATTTTCGGCCTCGAAGTCAACGACCTAGCCCGCTCATTTCTCCGAAGAAACCATCGCTAGAGTCCGGGATCCCGATGATCACAGCGAAGGGACGTCAACACGAAGCTTTAGAAGTGAAGGACCGGATCTACAAAGGTTGTAATCCCTTTCACTTGTAGTTAAAATGTTTTACTTGCTAGTTTTCGCATAATCTCTAGTATACGATCTTGGTTAGGGTTGTTCGGCACGGCTAATTTCTTTTGAATCGGGCATGGTTGATTCCTTGTAGAACCTTGTTAGAGTGCCTAGGAACCCTACAGTGGTATCAGAGCCAAGGTAGAGCTTTACGCGAAGTCTAGACGGAGTTAAAAGTCCGATCGAACCCCGAAACCCTAGTTTTTACCCTTCTCTGGAAATTTTCTGAAATTGTGATTTTTTGTGAATTAAAAATACTCAAAAAAATCAGCAGGGTTTTCTAGAAATTACTGTGCAGCACGTGCTCCTAATTCCCTCAAAGCGCCGCGGAACCGCGGCCGTACCTGGCTTGAGCGGTGGTTAAGCGGCCAAAAAGGTGAATCATGGCACGTGGTTTGCACAGTAATGTCTGTCTGTAATTCCTGTGTTTTCTGGGAATTTTTAATTTATACTCTAGAGTTGAGTTTTCTGGGTTGTATTGGGGACTCGATGATTCGATCGGATTATTTAACTTTGTTTATTTTTCCCGGATAATTTAGAACGTGTTAAAAAGTTCGAACGGATATCAATAACTCACTTTTTCCCAACCCGGAAAATTTCCAAGTGTTGGATTTTTCCGTAGTTTGAGAACGTTCTAAATCCTGCAAGTAACGCGGTGGACCCTCTAGAAGACAACAAACCTTAACTCGATTCTGTGACCGTCTTGAACTGCCTCTGAACCTTAGGGTTTGTGGCAGTACGGCGTGTCACATGTGAAACGTTGGCTTGACCCTTCTATGGCTGGACCATTGGTACCGATGCATGTGATGGATGTTTTTAAACTAATTTCAAGTGTTGAGAACTATTTGGGAAAATTTGGGTGTTTGATTATTCGATCGGAAAGTTTAACATTGTCTATTTATTTGGAATGTGATACAATATTTGGAATCCACAAAAAGTTATGAGATAACTGATTTGAATATTATAAACATAGCAGTTTAGTCTCAGATGATCGGTTGCCATGGAATTTTGATGTGATCAAAAGTCCGTCGCAATCACGTAGCGTACGCGGATACTCGCCGGGTAAACTTAATAGACAGCCACGCCCCATAGCCCCGACCAAGTGACTGTAGGAGAACCCCGTCACCAAAAGCATCCGTTCGGATGCTCGCAGCAGCAGTGTTCCGCCTTGGTGCACTTCGTCGACGGCATCGGGGGTGCGGCCGTCTACTGAAGTTTGCGACGAGCATTCAATCTGGATGTCGGGAATCTTGTTGAATTGCCCGACTAGATATTGAAAAATGTTTTCGATAAAGAGACTAAAATGCGGGGTTTATAATTGTTAGGATGCGATGTCTAAGGAATTCATCTGGTTAGGCATGCGATGTCTAAGGAGGTTGCGGATTCCTACTGTTGTAGTTTTACACTTTCTTTTCTGTGACCGTAAGCGTAGTATGTGGTGTATCGCCGGCTTCTTTACTATATATCAACGACAATCGGGATACGCATACTTGCTTACGTTGATGATATGAGATATTATGTGTTACTGTGATATATTATATTGGATCGTCGCGTTCTGAATAGCCGGGGGTTTTATGTGAGATGAGAGTTTTTTCTTTTTTCATTCATGTAAAATTCATTTGTATATAATATTCTTTTATTGGGGCACTTCCGGGCTGAGGATGATGTCACCATTGTATATTATTTACTTTTCCGCATTAGGTAGACCCAAGGCGGGGAGCACAAGTAACCGGGTTTT